>CM036906.1:145840295-148572795 GCA_020800305.1 Porphyrio hochstetteri
CTCTTGTGGTCAGGCTGCCTGCGTAACTTAGCTCATACAACCAGTATTGCCTGGCTTTCCCACTGACCACTGCGTCTCACGTGGCTTCTCATTAAGTGAGACAATAGAAAGTCAACCAAGCTTTTAATGCAATGTAGTCAAGCTGTAGGAACAATGTTGTTTTTTTTTTTTTTTTAACAAAACTTTTTAGGAGAAAATGGTGGGAGTGTTGGGCATAAGAAAAAAGACAAAGAAACAGACTCAAACAGAACTCAGGCTGATGTATTCTGCCTGAGTCAGCCATGCAGAACATGCTCTCCTTTATTGTCGATGAATCAGATCTCCTAAAGTGTCCACTCATAGCTGATGGAGGAGCAATGCATTTAAAGGATTAAGATACATCCCATATCTAGCTTGATGTGTGAAGTATGCCCATAATGTTTATAAATGTTTTAACCTTCACATCAAACTGCAAAATCGTGTGAGTGAGGATGGTCCCAATTCTTTCGTAGAAACTGAACTGTGATCTGCACTTCTTTCCTTTTCTATTCTTTGATTTCAGTATTCCTGCAGGGCTTGTGACTTCCCATAATATACTAAGGTCACACTGCAAGGTAATTCTACCCAATACTCCAAACACAGGACAGGAATGAACACACACCACAGGACAGGAACAAACACACACACACACAGAGATACTTGTCCTGAAAGCCAGAAATGCTGTCTGACTAAAAGCCTCAGAGCAATATTTATTAAAACATATTTTTAATTTTATCACACAGCTGTACAGAGAAAAATGTTACAGTTCCTTCAAGTTCCTTGCTGAACTGTAGCCCCAGTACTGCAACAGCCTGTTGAAGCTGAGGTGACTGAGGTCCCAAACACAGTAATGTACTCATCACATATATGGTCCATAACATTCAGTGATAGCAAAAGCTTTGCGATGTATCATCTGGACTTGTGATTTTTCCCTCTCTATGATGCAATTTTTCTTGAAAGATGAGTCATTCTCAATAAAATTAAAAGATTTTCACCCCTTTTGCAGTTGTCATGCATTATTAAAGGTCTGTGTATCTTCATTTATACACTTTGTGTATTTCAGCCATTCTTTATGTTCCTTTCCATAAACCACACTTATGCTACTGTCACCATCACAGTCCCAGAAAAACTATAATAGTGATGAAAGGGTCAGCACAGAACAGGCAAGAAGGAACGTCTTCATATGCACAAGATGCATGATTTTTCTTACCTAATATTACCCCACAAATTTACCCCACAAAGTTGTAGATACCCAGGCTATTATTTACTTGGGCTCCTTTTCCAGTTATCAAAAAATATTCACTTGAGTGTTAAAACTGATTTTTAATATGATTGGGAAGAAGACTCCCTTGAGTGCTCTCTCACCATTAAATGTAGTTACGGTAGATGAAACACTTGAAAAAAACCTTTTAGATAGCTAAAGCAAGATTAAATAAATCCTCCTATAAATGAGTGCATGAACATCTCAAGACATGGACCTTGCATTGGAAGCACTTTCATCTCATATTTGAATGTCATCAATAAAATTATGCTGCCTAACACTTTCTGATGGCCCATGAATTACTTTAGGTATACTGATAAGAGAACATATTGGAAAGAGTATGTAATTTTTAAGCTGGCAGAAAGCATGTTCATACTATTCCAACTCCAATTTGCTGGCCTTTCACGGGTCATTTTTCTACTTAGCTTGACAGTGCTTATTGAACTGTGTGTCTCTGAACTTTCTGATAACGATTTGACCAACTTTTAAAATAGTGAATGTTTTCTGGCTGGAATAGCTACTATTATGTGCAAATACTCCAACATCCACTTTTCTTTCTCTTCTTGCAGGTTTTTTTTCCAGTTGTGCACATAGAATCACTGCCAAGTCCTTGGAATGCACAAACGCTGAATATTCTTGATGGATATCTGATATTAAATGTTATTTCATAGTAAGAGCTTAGTTCTCTCAGCTCCCACCAGGCTCAGTAGTACAATCCACAAGAGAAGGGTGACAAGAAATAACAAAAGGTTCAGCAATGGCCTGTCAAAAACAAATCACATCAGTAATTTTGAACTGCACTTCCAAAGAGACACAGGAGTTAAATGCATCAAGAGTGTATTTTTTGACTAACAAAATGTTACCTTATTGTTTTGTTGACAGGAAAAGATTCCAGCAGCTCTTTGGCATAAAAAGCTTTAGTCATGATGTCTTCTTGAAAGTTCATTTGCAGCAGTTTCTTCTCTGTGGTTAATAGCTAGCCAGGGTAAAACTAGTGTCTGGGATTTATTCTCTGAGGAATGCCAGGACACTATTTTATACCAAAGGAAGCTTCAAAGCAAACTACATTCTGAAACTCATACTTTTGCAGATGTTATAGAAAAGATTAGCTAAGCCGGTGATGAACAGGCAGGAATACGACCATTATGGTAGTACTGAAAGCAATTACATAGCTAGAGAGAGAGCATTAGGCAAGTGTCAGGGTGTCACATGGTCTAGGGACCCAGCGTACAGCATCCAGCATCCATCGAGGCCCTTCTGAGGAGGCAAAGCAGACCCTTCCTAGTCTGGGCCTGTCCCATAAGCCCAGGCAGGAACATGGCAGCGGAGGGGCAGTTGGGGCAGCCTGATTCCCAGGTGTCAGGTTCCGAGCTGGGGTTGGGTCCAAGCTGGGGCTATATTGGGATGTGGACCCATAGGTGGACCAAGCTTGGAGGCCCAGGGCTGGACAGGGCAGGGCTGTGAAGGTCTGGAGTCAGGCATTGCTGGGGCAGGGACTGACAGCCCCAAGGGGCTGAGATGGAGTCAGGGTGTGGGGAGAACCTGGGGGAGGCTGGGATGTGACACCAGGCCTGCTGGTGCCCTCAAGGCCTGGATGGAAAGGACAAGTTGAATATCCAGTCTTGTTCCACATTTTCACTAAAGACTTTGGCAAAATTTATCAGTGTGCTAAGGAGATTTGGAAACAAAACAGTGGAGAAAACAGAGGCCTGAGGTTAATAATATTTACAAATTATGTTTGAGTCACTAGTTTGGGTATGGTAACATTAAAAAATGGAACAGGCAAAAATTTTCAGCTGACACAATCAAGTATTATATTGCTGTATGCTGGTGAGCCCACCTGGACGTGAAGCCAGGCTTTTCCTGCCTCGAGGCATCTCACTGGAATGATAGAATTAGAGTTTGACATTTCAGTTGCCACAGGGAAGAAAATGAGGTAGCATTGAATTGCTAAGTGGTAGCTGAGAGTCATTATGACTTATCTCTATTTTATATCACCAGGGATGATAGGAACTATTTGAAGTAAAAGACAATGCTTGGAAACTACTACATGGGTCTAAAAGAGTTGTGTGTGTGTGCAAAAGCAATTAGATATTGATGCTAAGAAGCCTTACTTTAGAATAGAAAAATGATGGAACAATCATTTGGAGTGGAGTGATTTATAGACTGGGTTACACAGTATTGACACAGGCTGTGGGTGATCACAGTATTTCAGTGAGAAGACACTGTTTCAGAAGGTCCATCCAGTTCTATGCCATCCTGTGACACAGCTGTGCCTGACCCCTTCAGGAGTTGCCGGAACAATGCTAACATAAAATCACAGAATCACAAGGTTGGAAAAGACCTTTAAGATCATTGAGTCCAATCATTCCTGTCCTCTACTAAACCATATATCTAAGTACCTCACCTACCTGTCTTAAACACATCCAGGGATGATGACTCAACCACCTCCCTGAGCAGCCTGTTCTACATAAAATGATTTTGTACTACACTGGCATATTCAAGAGTGATATGAAGGAATAAGAATGCTATGATCTCTTCTCCCACAGCACTGTTTAGTTCCCTAAGCACAGTTCTATGTCCAAACTCCACAGAGTGTGAAGATACTGAATGTGGTTCAACAATTTACCAAGTCAAGGGTCTGTCCAGAAAACAAGCCAAATATGGTAAAGCATTTCAATATTGCTGATTAAAGGAAGGATGCATTTGACCTTCCTTTGACATCTAAAACTAGGTGTCTAATCTAAGCCAATCATTTAGAATCCTTCTTTAATCTGTGAAGGTAAACAGGGTCTCCAAGCACTGATTCATGCTGCCTGTTTTAGGTATATATCTCTGGGTGGAACGAGTTGGTCTCTAAGTTGCCTTTTCTCTACTATCTCCCTTTCTCTGCCATTGACTGTGGAGGAAAACTATACAAACCACAAACATAGAACCACCTATCTTTTAGGGGCACTAAAGTTACGAGTGATTAACCCCATCCCAAATACAATGAGGTCCAACAGCTGGAATTTAAAGTGAAGAAATTCAATCTGTATTTTTCTTTAAGAAACAATATTAAGTTGAAACAGTGAAGTTGTGCAGGAGTACCTTCACTTGAAAATTTTTACATCAGAGGAACCATCTATCTGCATTTTCTAAGAAGAAATAAATATTGCCTTTGAAAAGAATTAACAGACTGGGATATAGTTTGTTGCACTGTCGTATCTGTGAACCTGTAAATAATAAGATAATATGTGGTAGCTATGCAACTGCATGCCCGCACAATAACATTTTCATATCTTGAAGTTTTTCTCTATATTTCTTTAAAAAGCATTAGAAGCTTTTTGAAATGTTATGTCTTAATGCTTGCTCACAGATTTTAAATGATCTAACCTAAAGTTGACATGACAGAAAACAATACCAGAACAAAATCTTTTTACATGCTGGTCTTTAAAATTTCCAAGCATTTTCAAATCACTGATCAGTTTTGCATCAGAAGAAATACAGTTTCACATATGACTTGAAAAATGAAATTGAGTGACAATGTTAAAGAAATTATGTTTGTCATGAAAGAGGTCATAAGGATATTTAAATTACACTGGAACTTTGTAGTACATTGCTTGTCCCATCAAGTAGTCATAGGACATGGACCAGAACAGAATAAAGAATTTATCTTGTCCAGAGCTAGTTTTGAAAGACAAGGCCAGCTATGCTTGAAATGAAAAGGAGGCTGAGGGGAGACCTTATAGCTCTTTACAACTACTTGAAAGGAAATTGAAGTCAGGTGGCTGTTGGTCTCTTCTCCTAAGTAATAATGGGTCAAGAGGAAATGGCATCAGGTTGTGCCAGGGGAGGTTTAGGTTCAATATTAGGAAAAATTTCTTCACAAAAAGGGCTGTTGGGGACTGGAACAGGCTGCCCAGGGAAGTATATGGCTTACCCTCCATGATAGTATTTAAAAGATGTGTAGATGTGGCACTTAGGGACATGGTTTAGTGGTGGACTTGGCAGTATTAGGTTAATGGTTGGACTTGATAATCTTAAAGGTCTTTTCCAACCTAAACAATTCTCTGATGCTATGATTCTGTATTTGAACACTACCAACATGAGATTTCCTCTTTCAGAAAGCTTTAAGCAATATTGACTTAATATTTGTTTCAGAGTTGCTGTATTGACTTACTGAGGCACACATTTTTACTTTGTGTGGTCACTGTGTCGTGTCCTATACACATAATTTTATTACTGAACTTAAAATGACAAGCTGACATGATTTAAATTTTTCTCATTTATTATACTTAGAAATGTAAATTATAATGGATTTCTCTTTAAGTTCAGGTTTTCTAATAAAAATAGGCTCTAGGATCTTGTGATCAACTGAAAAAATAATTGTGAATATTTCAATTTTCAGTAAATATTTCTTTCCATCATTTTGATTTACACTGATCCAAGGAAGTTTATAATTCTAGAGTACTGTAAAAGATTTTCATCAGTATAAAGAGAAATGGCTTTTAATACTGGAGACCTTCAAAGGTGAAAGTACTTCTAAAAAGGCAGTTTTAAAACCTCAAGTACCTTTATCTTGATCTATTATCTTGACGTGAGCTGGGCACAAAAGAACTGATGGTATGATCTGACCGGGGTCAGGGTTTGATCTGACCAGGGTCAGGCAGCTGTACTTCTTTCTCTCTGCAACTTCTCCAAGACTAAATGATATTTTATTTTGTTAAAAATAGTCCCATCCTTCAGATTTTAGATGTCTGACAATTTCTACTTCTCCTGTCTCATGCTATTGTGGTGTTACTGGTTTCTGTTACTGTTTGAATTTTAGGAACTATTTTAGTACATTCAACCTTTTCAAGATTGGTCTGCTTACACCAGTGTAACATATATTTCAGTTTCACATTTAAAAAAGAATGTAACCCCCCCAATTTTCATCTGTCTCAGCCCTCTTTATCTGTCTGTCTCTCTGTCTAGCTATCTCTCTATCTATCTATTCTCCCATGATTCCCCTGCCCAGTGAACTAATGACTTACCTTCTATACTTTCCTACTTTCTCCACTAATTTTCCCTATTAAGGTTTACTTCTTTGGTGATGACTAAAAGAACCTATTGAAAAACAACAAAAAAATCTGGTGGTGTTAGTGTTTAACTTTTACTGCATTCGTTAATTATATGTCTTTTGATCACAATCACTTCTTTCTGCTTCATTTTCTTAAATTAGGGCAGAGAATAAACAGTGTTCTCACCAGAAAACTTGAAATAAATTGAAGCATAGTAATAGCAAGATTATGAGTTTTGAAGGTGCAGGAGTATTCATGACTAATTTTTTTTACAGTCACCGTTTAAACCGATCCATTAGGTTTATTTTAAGCCAACCGATTTGTAATACTGATAAAATATACTATTGCAGCTTCCTTCTGCTTAAGTTGGTGTGTTTTAGCAAACAATTCATTATGTGGTTCCTTGCTTGCTTTTCTTGAATAATGGCTCATTAACTGGTCAAACATTATTTATTCTTTTAATTGGTTAAAAATTCACAGGAAATTAACACTTCAGTAAATTTTCATAAATGCAACAGCAGAATCAAAATATCTATATGTCATTGATTACCTGTTAATTCTAAAATAAGAACACTAATAATTTGCTATAATGAAAAAAGGATGAAAATATTTTCCCCCAGAATAACTGAGCCACCACCACTTTATAGGACAACATTGCCAATAAAGTGGTTTGATAGAGTAAGCTGCTGAGTGAGCTGCATTCATTCCTCCTGACCTATTTCCAGGATATCTTCTTGACAACTTTGATGGTGGCTTTCCTATGTATCACCTTCAAGTGATGACCCCGTGTGCTAAAAGTGCTCCACACTCCCACTGCCTTTCAGGACTCATGCCTTGGATAAATCTGGGCTCACAGCAAACTGCAGAGCAGTTTGAGAAAAATCAGCAGCTGACTTTTTGTGGCAATTTTAGGAGAGCAGGAAACTAGTCAGAGATTTTCATTCAGGAGAAGGATTTAACTTCGGCAGATTCTTTCACAGGCATATGGCACTTCATCTTCTTATCAACCTTGGGTTACACAGGCTGCATTTATTAGTGACTAGGACTCCTCTATGCATAACTTTAAAATGACCCTCATTTTACTTTAAGCCATTCAATTGTCCCTTGTTTTCCCTATTAGTATGCTCCACTGAACACCAGCATTCATCAGTAGAAATGTCAGACATAACCGAGAATTTCTTCAAAAGACATTTTATTACACACACATACAGACACACAAAAAAAGAAAAAGAAGAAAAAAAAAAAAAGAGAGATTTTATATAGCTTCAGTTTTCTTCAGTCCGTCCTTGATTTATGGTACAGTTGTCCTTGATTCCTTTGTTTGTGATTTAAATGAATACCTGCTATGCAAAGACTGCACAATATTATGTGTGTGTAGATATCTACAGATCCTCCCACATGCTACTTAAAAGAGAATTAAAAAACAATGAAAAAATACAGTGTCCCTTCACACCAAAAAGCTCACTGTATAATCAAAAGTGACTTACTTCATGTATGCGGTGTGCATTTTGTTAATTAGCTTCCTTCTGGCACCTCTGAAGCAAAAATCAATTTTCACAGGATAATTTTTCCCTTCTTGTAATAAGTAACATTTAATATTTGCTGGTACTGTGATAAAATGTATTTCGAGGTATTTTTATGGAGTACCAAATTAAATGTTTCAATTAGAGCTTCAGTGAGCTGTTCAGCAAAGATTTGAATGAACCCCCTGTAGGCCAACCTTAAAAAAAAATCTCCAGGCCTATATTTTCATGCACTCTATAAAGATGTGTCAGACTTGCAATTAAAATAATTCATTTTTCTAAATGAGCCGAGAGAGATCACATCTCTTTTGCTCAATTACTCCTGTTTCTACCACTTTTTCTCCTATGTTCTTGTGCCCATGTGACGTTGGAGCAAAAAGTAATGTGAGACTTTGGAGAGTGTAGGACTGGGCCTTAGGATCTGATGGCTCCAACTTTGGAATGTGAAACAGAAAAGTTCATTTTTTTTGTTTTTCTGTGTTTTCCCAACAGGCAAAACACTTCAACATCCATCAGTTGAACATCTGTCTAGACTTTCTCTGTTACCAAGCATCCTCAGGGTTCTGCCATAAGATACTTACCCCAAGAGTATTGTTTCTCGCCCTGTCTCTTTCCTTCGGTCTTTAGGCTTGTCATCACCTCCTTGAAACTGTTTTTGTTTCCTGTCATTAGGAATCTTCCATGTCTGTCAAACTACAGCTTTGAACACTGCAGGTCTTGTTGAGATAGTATTTCTTACTCTGTCTTTGTTAAGCAGAATAGGCAGGGAATATTCTAGATGTATTAATTTCTTTATTTTCTTTATTTTTTCTCCTTGGAGGTGGAAGATTATGTAAGGAGTATTCCTGTGAAATTCCTAACCAATTCTATATCAACACAATTATTTTTTTTTTTTTTTACATAAAATATGGGTAGCATAGTCATAAAAAAAACCCAAAAGAAGCTTGAAACACTTTTGCTTCCTCCAGTCATGCCCTCCACAATTCAAGCACCTAAGACTTCAGAAAAACAAAGCAGAAACATTCTTTGAGGCAACTTTTCCTTTGGAAAAATTATCCAGAATTGCAAAACATCAGCAATGCAAGAAGAAGAAAAATATTGTCAGCATTTTTGTCCAAAGTATTACTTAATTTTTCTTCATTTTATTCGAACTTTGGCAAAACAAACGTGAGATATATCCAAGTGGAGACCAGTGACAAGTTGCATTACTCTGGGTCAGTATTTGGACTAGTAATGTTTAACATTTTTGTTGGTGACATAGTGAGATCAAGTGCACTTTCAGCAAGTTTACCAACAACACAAAGCTCTGTGGTGTGGTCAACACACTGGAGTGAAGGGATGCCATCCAGAGAGACCTCGACAGGCTTGAGAGGTGGGGCTGTGTGAACCTCATGAAGTTCAACAAAGTCAAGTGCAAGGTCTTGCACATAGGTTGGGGCAATGCCAAGCACAGCTACAGGCTGGGCAATAAGTAGATGGAGAGCAGCCCTGAGGAGAAGGACTTGCAGGTGTCGGTGAAAAAGAAGCTCAAAATGACCTGGCAATGTGCACTTGCGGCCCTGAAAGTCAAACATATCCTGGGCTGCTTCAAAGGAAACATAACCAGCAGGTTGAGGGAGTTGATTGTGCCCCTCTACTCTGCTCTCATGAAACCCCACCTGGAGTATTACATTCAACTCTGCAGTCCCCAGCAGAAGATAGACATGGACCAGTTGGAGTGCATGCAAAGGAGGGCCAAAAAGATGATCAGATGGCTGGAGCACCTCTCCTATGAAGACAGGCTGAGAAAATCAACTTTGTTCAGTCTGCAGAAGAGACGGGGCCAGGGAGACCTTAAAGCAGCCTTCCAGTACCTAGAAGGGTTGGAAGAAATCTGGAGAGGGACCGTATACAAGGGCATAGAGTGATAGTTCAAAGGGTAGTGAGTTAAAGCTGAAGGAGGGTAGATTTAGATTAGATATTAGGACAAAATTTCTTACTGTGAGGGTGATGAGGCACTGGGGCAGGTTGCCCAGGGAAATGGATCCCCTCTTCCTGGCAGTGGTCAAGGCCAGATTGGATAGGAATTTGGGAAACCTGGTCTAGTGGAGGGTGTCCCTTCCCATGGTGAAGGGGTTGGAACCAGATGATCTTTGAGGTCCTTTCCAACCCAAGTCACGCTATGATTCTACAATTCTATGATATGTTTCTGAGATGACTCAGTGTCACGAGTTTAGATCTGCTAGCCATCTATGAGCTTCAAGTTCATCACCCTGTTGGTAGGATATGTATTTTAAAGGCTTCAAATTTTAATCATTTATCAATCATTTTATGGGTACTTTTTAGTAAGATCAGGTGGGGATGTTTTAACCTGGCTTACAGTAATTGTACTTTACACAAGCACACAGCTTGTATTCTGCAGGATCTTGGCATATAATGGGGCTCACCTGTCCCATAGGGGTAAGCGAATCCTTGCCCAGGAGATGGCAGGGCTCATTGAGCATGCTTTAAACTAGTTAGGAAGGGGGGAGGGGATAGTATGATGGCTCTTGGGGTTAGGCATGGGCTTTGGGAGACACAACGTGAATTGACGGTGGAAGAAGGTAAATGCCAGCAGCACAGTGATGGACTTGGGGATGTTGTTCCATGTGATAGTGGGGAAAATTCTGGAGATTGCCCTGAGGACTCCTCAGTGGAGCCACTATTGCCCATCCCCTGTTGGAAATCTTGCTGTGATCTGCTGAGGATACCTGCACCTGCTGCCCCACTAAAATGCCTTTATACAAATGCACGCAGCATGGGAAACAAGCAGGAAGAATTAGAGATCTTTGTGCGGTCGCAGGGCCACGATCTCATTGCGATCACAGAGACGTGGTGAGACAGCCTGGATGACTGGCACACTGTCATGGATGGCTATGTGCTTTTCAGGAAGGACAGGCTAGGGAGGTGAGGTGGAGGAGTTGCTCTTTATGTTAGGGAGCAGCTTGAATGTATTGAGCTCCACCTGGGGAAAGATGACCCATCAGTCGAGTGCTTGTGGGTAAGAATCAAGGGTCACGCTAGTATGAGTGACACTGTTGTGGGTGTGTGCTATAGGCCCCCTGATCAAGAGGAGCGGGCTGATAGTGCTTTCTATGAGCAGCTAGAAGTAGCCTCGAGATCCCAGGCCCTGGTCCTTATGGGGGACTTCAACTACCCAGATATTTGCTGGGCAAGCAATACGGCCAGTCGTATGCAGTCCAGACAATTTCTGCAGTATGTTGAGGACAATTTCCTGCTACAGATGGTGCAGGAACCTACAAGGGGAGGGCGGGTGCTGGACCTTGTTCTTACTAACAAGGATGGGCTCATCAGGGAGGTGAAGGTTGGGGGCAGCTTAGGACAAAGTGACCACGAAATGATCCAGTTCAAGAGCCTGAGTGGAAGAAGCAAGCCAAAAGGCAGGATAGCTACCCTGAATTTTGGAAGAGCTGACTTTGATCTCTTCCGCAACCTTTTAGGAGCTATCCCATGGGCTACACTGTTAGAAGGCAAGGGAGCCTGTGAGAGCTGGCTAGCATTTAAACAGCACTTCTTCCAAGCACAGGATAGGTGCATCCCTTTGAGTAAGAAATCAGGAAAGAGAGGCAGAAGACCTGCACGGATGAGCAGGGAGCTAATGTGTAAACTCAAAGGGAAGCAGAAGGTGTATGAACTATGGAAACAGGGTCTGTGCACCTGGGAGGAATATAGGGATGTTGTCAGGGCCTGTAGGGACGCGACTAGAAAGGCTAAAGCCCGCTTGGAGATGAAACTGACAAGGGATATAAAGGATAATAAAAAGGGTGTTTTCAGATACGTGAATAGTAAGAGGGTGACCAGGAATAATGTAGGTCCCTTGATGAATGAGGCGGGTGTCCTGGTATCGGGTGACGATGAGAAAGTGGAAATCCTGAATGCCTTCTTTGCCTCAGTCTTCACTCCAACGGCCCCTCGGGACCCGCAGATCCTGGATGAAAGTAGGAGTGTTTGGGGAATGAAGAGCTTCCCTCTAGGTCCAGGAGCGGCTCAAAGGGATTAATGCAAACAAATCCATGGGCCCGGATGGGATACATCCACGTGTGCTGAGGGAGCTGGCGGAAGTGATTGCGGAGCCGCTTGCTATCATCTTTGACAGCTCTTGGAGAACAGGAGAAGTACCTGAGGATTGGAGGATAGCCAATATCACTCCGGTCTTCAAAAAGGGCAAGAAGGAGGACCCTAACAATTATAGGCCAGTCAGCCTCACTTCTGTCCCTGGAAAGGTGATGGAACAGCTTGTTCTGGATGCCATTACCAAGCAACTGGAAGAGAAGAAGGTCATGAGGAGTAGTCAGCATGTATTCACCAAGGGGAGATCTGCTCGACCAATCTCATAGCTTTCTATGATCTCATCACCGGCTGGGTGGATGGAGGGAGAGCAGTGGATGTCATCTACCTTGACTTCAGCAAGGCTTTCGATACTGTCTCCCATGACATCCTGATAGAAAAGCTGAGAGATCATGGGATAGATGAGTGGACAGTGAGGTGGGTTGAGAACTGGCTGTTGGACCGGGCTCAGAGGGTCGTGATCAGTGGAACAAAATCTGAATGGAGGCCTGTGACTAGCGGTGTTCCCCAGGGGTTGGTGTTGAGTCCAGTCCTGTTTAATATCTTCATCAAGGACCTTGATGAGGGAATAGCATCCACCCTCAGCAAGTACGCTGATGATACAAAGCTGGGAGGGGTGGCTGACACGCAGGACACTGCACTGCCATCCAGCGAGACCTGGACAGGCTGGAAAGCTGGGCAGGGAGAAACCAGATGAGGTTTAATAAAAGCAAGTGTAAAGTCTTGCACCTGGGGAGGAATAACCATTTGTATCAGTACAGGCTGGTGGATGACCTGCTGGAGAAGAGCTCTGTGGAGAAGGACCTGGGGGTCCTGGTTGATGACAGGTTGGCTATGAGCCAGCAGTGTGCCCTGGTGGCTAAGAGGGCCAATGGGATCCTGGGATGCATCAGGAAGAGTGTGGCCAGCAGGTCTAAGGAGGTGATCCTCCCCCTCTACTCTGCCCTGGTCAGGCCCCACCTGGAGTACTGTATGCAGTTCTGGGCTCCCTGGTATAAAAAAGACAGGGATCTCCTGGAGAGAGTTCAGAGAAGGGCTACGAAGATGATAAAGGGCCTGGAACATCTCCCGTATGAGGAAAGGCTGAGTGAGCTGGGGCTGTTCAGCCTGGAGAAAAGAAGACTGAGGGAGGACCTAGTTAATGTTTATAAATATCTTAAGTATGGGATGCAGGGGGAATTGGCCAACCCCATTTCAGTCATCTGTGGAGACAGGACAAGGGGCAATGGCTGTAAATTGGAGCACAGGAAGTTCCGCACCAACATGCGGAAGAACTTACACAGTGAGGGTGACAGAGCCCTGGGACAGGCTGCCCAGGGAGGTGGTGGAGTCTCCTTCTCTGGAGATATTCAAGACTCGTCTGGACGCCTATCTGTGCAATATGCGCTAGGGAGCTGCTTTGGCAGGGGGGTTGGACCCGATGATCTCTCGAGGTCCCTTCCAACCCCTACGATTCTGTGATTTTGTGATATATCCATGCTTAAATATATGCTGCATTGGTGTCCTGAAGGATCTCAGTGGAAGAACAAACAAAAGGAGGCAAGAGGTAGAGGGAGAGAATTTACTGCAATTAAAAGGGCACTTTCTAAAGCTACTATGGCAAAATCAAGGGTATACACAACTCGAAGAATCACAAGTTCAATAAAAAATCCTTCTTTTAGAAGAAATTTGGGTGATGTTGCAGAATAAGAAACTCATGAGTAAAATGGTACGGAACTAAATTGGTAGCTTTCAAAATGGTTTTCGAAAGATCATTACCTGAACACATTATAAAGCAGAACAGTCATGAGGACAAAAAAAAAAATCATAATAAACACAAAATGTAAGCTAAACCCAAGAAACTCCCCCAGAATAAACACCAACATAGTTGTTAGACAAATAACACTCCACCATGTAATATTTTCTGACACTGACTAATGTTTTCTTTTTGCATGGGTAGCTCATAGGCACTCTCTAAGAAATGATTCTGTTTGGAGAGACTCAAGCAGCAAATAAACTTCATTTGAGTGCACTTAGCTCTCAAGAACTGTACCAGAAATATAAACAAACATTATTTAAATATCTAATCAGATAGATATCTAATACTCATGTACTGCACTGTTAAATTGACTACATCATACATATGATATATAACATATTTACCTTGTATGCAGATATTAATGTGCTATTTTAGTACACTCATTTAATCTGCACAGAAGGAAATATACATAAGAAACAATTTTCCACTTTGAACAAGATGCTGGGTTCAATTCCATTCTTTTGTGATGCAGGCAATCGCACCAATCTTGAGAATATCAGTTGTTCTCCTTCTCAACCTTAGCACTAATTGATAGAAATAAATATATTTATATTATATCATGTTGATGGAAGAGCTGTTATATTTTGCAAGGAAATACTATTGTCATTGGATACTTTCTAAATAAAGTGCTGCTAGAGATGTGACTGAAATCATAGTTAATTATAAATGTAATTAAAAGGGTGTCACAAGGTTAGGAACACCAATAAACCGTGTGTCACAGTAAACCACATTGAACACGCTTTCAGGATTTAATTCTAAAGATTTATATGTGGCTTGACTTATCTCTTCCATTTCAATGTCTGCATATATCTCCCAAGAAATAATCATTATAAAAATTGAATATTGCGGCTAAAAACAATAGAGGATTTTGTTTTGCTAATAGCACAATTGGTTCCCCAAACAGGAAATTAGAAACAGCACCCTCAGGAGTATTTTTGAACTGCAATGAAAGGAAATAAAACTCTGTTCATCGCTATTGACAGAACCTAATAAAATGTTTCATACTAAATTGTCTTTGATGCATCTGTACATAAAATTAATTATGCAAATAGTATAACATCTTATCTCTGTGGATAATTACAACAGCAATCATGCTGTTTTTCTTCACACAGGTGACTATTTTTCAGAAGTGGTATCTAATAAAACTGCGATTTTACCTACATGAAAATGAAAATGCTACTAAAATCCAGGTTGTGAACATTTTGAGGCTGGCTTGTTCACAACTTGATAGTTGTGAACATCTTGACCTAGGACAGCTGCCAGGTTTCTCCTTGTAATGGGCTGGTCCATCACAGAGTGGCTGATGCCAGGAGGCTCCACTGGAGATCAGTGCTCAAGGCAGGATCAGCTGGAGCAGGATGCTTAGTGATGTGTTCAGTCAGGTTTTCAATATGTCAAAGGATGAAAAGTCCACAACTTTGAGCAATCTGTGCCATTACTCAGCTACCCTTATAGTAAAAAAAAAAAGAAAAAAAAGATTTTCCTAATGTTCAGACAGAACCTCACGTGTTTTAGTTTGTGCCCATTAGCCCTTGTCCTGTCTCTAGGCATCACTGAAAAGAGCCTGGATCTGTCTACTGTGCACCCTGCCTTCAGGTATTAATACACATTGGTAAGATCCCCTGAGCCTTCTCTTCTCCAGGCTGAACAGTCTCAGCTCTCTCAGCTTTTCCTCATGTGAGAGATGCTCCAGTCCACACCCTTTGCTGGACTCTCTCCAGTATGTCCATGTCATTTTTGTACTGGGGAACCCAGAACTGGACACAGTACTCCCAAGTGTGGCTTAGCAAAGGAGAGGGATCACCTCATTTCTCCTGCTGTCAATATCTTGTCTAATGCAGTCCAGGATGCCACTGGCTGCCTTTGCTCCAAGGGCACATTGCTGGCTCATGTTCAACTTTGGACCCCCATGTCTTCTTCTGCAAAGCTGCTATACATCTGGGTAGACCCCAGCATATATTGGTGCCTGGGATTGCTTCTCTTGAGGTGTAGGACTATTCACTTTCCTTTGTTGAACTTAGTGTGGTTGATAACTTGTGCATGCCCAGTTTGTTTTCATGTTCCCTAATCTGGTCCTTCCCCTCCTCCAAGACTTCCTAGCTCCAGACTTTTCCATTGTTCTCAGGGGCCAGTATACCTGAAGCTCTTCTTTATGCCTGTGGCATCTCTTGCCAAGATTCAGCTCCCAGTGGGCTTTGTCTATCCTAAGCCCACTCATGCATATCTGGCCCGTGTCTGTATTTTCATTTTGGCAGATCTGATCCTACTGCCTCCTCTGTGTGACTCCTTTTCAGGTTTCAGTTTAGTCAGGAATTCCATATAAAAACCTGCAGACTCCCCGCAACTTTGCTGGAGTTCCTACTTGATTGTTCTTGAGCTTGAATGATCTACCCTGCCCCTTAGCACCAGAGCAACTCAGCTTTTAGATATGTGATAAGAAGCCCTTTGTACATGATGCTGCAAGCACTCAATCCCATGTGAAACTTAACTTTCCACTAAGCATCTCAGGCCATCCAAGACAGAAGTTACCTGTACATTTTTACTAGGAAGACTATCTCTTCTTCCAAATCTTCTGACTCAAACACAAGTGGTTTAATGTGGTGCCATGCTAGACACTGCTCATGCATTTTCCTGTCTCATACACTCATTTTAAATGACAGCAGAGAAGGAAAAAAAAAAAAAAGAACAAATACAGAACAGTAGGATATGCATCTAATGAAATGCATCTCTCACAACCATGCAAGTTTTGCTTTCTGCACTCCCTCACCTGCTGTCTTTGTTTATTGTCATCCCGTGCTGTGTTATGTGCAATTTGGATCGCGTGCTCCTTGAGGGAAGGAGCTGCCAGTTTTTATTTGTCTGCACAATGCCATACACACCTATGGCTCTACAGAAATAATTAATAATAACAATTTATGACAGAGTACATTGTTACCAATCATCATGTATTGTGTACACTCTGTGTAAGACCAGAAAAGCTTTTCTAATACAAGTGGAATAACATGCTCTGATTCTTGAATGTTGATTTCTGAATATATTCTCTGTATAAACATAAACAACAGTGGAAGGAGTGTTCATGTATCCAAAAGCTTGCCTACTTTTTCCAACTTTATATTTGAAAAAGATTAGAATTTCCTACAAAACTTGCCTTTTTCACATCATTATGACAGTTGAATCAATTCTGTTAATACAAACATATACTTGCTACCGGTGTAGCACATAACATGTATTTTACATGCAAAACTTTTACATAACAGGACAGGAGGAATGCAGTAGTCTTTTGATGTGTACAAATGGGAACAAAACAGCAGGAGTTCTATGCGTCTCTTCTGCTGTAGAATAAATTAGTTTTCCACAAAAATCAACAAAATTTTGCAAATACTTCAGAAAAGAAACAAAGTCACCTAGTTCTCTGAGGAGTTTAACAAATTATCTTCTTTTACTATATAAACATCAGATACCAAGATGTTCTTGTAGCTAGGAAATTTTTGCATCTACATTTTAAAATTTTGGAAAACCTGAAGTCATTACTCTCCTCTGAAAATGACTGTGTCATGAAATGCCACTGCACCTCCTTCTGTACTCAATAATTATATTTACCCTCTAGTCTAGAAAAAGATTTTTTTTTCCTAGACCAAGAAATTTCTAGGCCAAGATGGACCTGGTTTTCCACTTCCTCAGAAGGTGTTTGCAGAATGGAAATTTCCCCAGCATAACAGAAGTTGAGAGGTGACAAAACCTTCCTTTCAGAAACACTCTGCATGTATATAAACAGGAAGTCCTCTGAACTAAAAGGGCTCAAAAATTTTTTAGGTGTGCAATAAGCTGTCTAGATTTTCCCAGAGAATCTGATCAAAAATTCAAAATACAAAGAATTGCCTGCAAGTACATCTGGAGTTTATTTTCTGTGGACCTATATATTTTTTGTGATTTCAGGATGAAAAAGAAAAAAAAAGGCATTTCAGAATCACTACAGAAAGTTTTCTTATCATCTACCTATACATTTTAAAACTGTTGTACATTCTTGAAGAGTTAAAAACATAAAAGTGGATCACTGACGTTTATAATGCTGCAGATGAAATGTTCTTTGACAAATATTTTTAATTTTTTTATATTTTTATAAAGAATGTTAAACTTTTTTAGAAAATACTCCTTTTTTGTGCATTATTTGTGAACAGTCAACAGGTTTGCTTTAGGTGAACTTCTACAGCTCAGTTTCTACAAACATTTTTTGATCTGCAGTTTCACTGTTTACTGAAAGATTTTGCTACTGATGGTACAAGGTGCTGTTTCCTTGGCTGGATCTCAGATCTGGCAAAATAATGCCTTCACATATTTCAACGTTCTTTGTAACCTCTTTGTAACTCCAATAAAAATTAATAATATTGACCTTTATGAAGTACTTTGACATCTGCAAAGGCATGAAGATTGGTCTCCACAGGAGTTCCATGTACTGCTTGTACACCACTAAAGGGAAATTTATTTTAGCTTCTTCACATGGGCTGAATTTCACACAAAATTAATTTTATTAACTCATAACATTAATTTTATTTCTTGTTCAAATGAAATTTAATGTTTCTCCTTTCTGTGGCATAGAATGTAACTACTTTAGTCACAAGCTGTGCTCTACTGTCTTTTGATTTGGGCATGAACATATTTGCATTTCAACTCCCCAGCAACTGCTTGCAAGCCTTTAAACAACATATGTAATATATTGCATGTTGATCTTTGATAGAGAAAAATCTTATCAAAAAGCTGAAATGAAAGAGTCTTATCTTCACCAGCACATTTTTACATTTTTTGTGCAGCTTCTGCTACCATTTTTTTTTTTCTGTTCAAGCTGATTGCTACACGTCCCTAGCTTGAATCATGGAAGAGAAACAGCAAGAGACCTATGTGCAAGTTGCAGCCTTCAAGAACCTAAGGAGAAACAACTATTCTACTATGCAGAGCAAATAACTCCCCTTTCCCTCCCTTTCCTCCTCCCTGCTCCACTCTGCTCAGTCTTCACTCCCGCTCCCTTTCCTCTATCTGTGTGACCTTTCAGGAATTACAATTTCTTGTATTGCAGGAATCAGTCAAATTTACATTTTTTCTAAGAGCCATGTCTGACATTTCTGCGCTTTAGAGTCTTGATTGCCACAATCTGATATGCTATTTTCAAACTGAAAACTTTATTAGAAGTATTTTTTAAAATGGTTTTGTCTTTCTTATTCAATGTGGCAACTTCTGGCATCTTTCAAATAAGGAATATATTATGCACTGGGGACATAAACCAGTGGGTTTTTTTAAAGGAAACACAGTTCAGAGGTAATATGCAAGCAGCTTTAAGACCAGAGCACAAATTGCATGAATACTGAAAATATGTAAACATGTAAGCACTGAAAAAATATTAGTTTATTGATTGAGGTTTGTTTAGAACTCACTCCTGAAAGAATGGGGGGAAAAGTGTCCTCTGAACAAAAAAATGAACCAAACTAACATGTACAATACAAATATGTGACTTGACCCACATGTAAGCAAAACTAAAGTAAGCAAGATCTTTTTGCTGAAGAAAATAGAAACTGAAAAATATCAGCAATATTTACATCTCTTCCCTAACTGTAATCTCTGCTGCCATTTGGACAGAGCCACTTTGGGCAAAACTAAGGTAGGTGTTCAACCATACATACAAACACTCATAAACAAGGTAGGAAGAGAACTGGATACTTAAACTGGAGTACAGCAAGACGTCTGTGCAAGGCCTACCTATTCATGCTACATTCAGAGTGGTAGAAACATTTTCTGTCACTGAAACCAACTGGCTTGAAACAGCTCATACCCATGCTATTAACTATTTTATTCTCAAAGACAGAGACAGCCCTAGTCTTCTCCTTCCAACCACTCTCTAAAAGTGCTCAGAAACTATTTGGAAAAATGCAGGCCAAGAATCATTCTGAAACTTAACAGCAGAGATGACTGTGATCCAGTGCCTGTGGGGTTTCCTGGCATTATTCTCTGTGCTGATACGAACACAGCCAAGGTGCCTGGTTTACATTTCTCAGGAATGTAAGTGCAAGGTCTTTTAGATTTGATGGTACATGTAGGTTAAGTGACTGGATACTGGGCTTAAAAAATGTTATATGCATTTTCAATAATATTACAATAAAGAAATAGACTGCTGCATAGAGAACATAACATTAATAATACTGGGTCTGTTTCTTTTTTTTTTATGTCCTTAGACCTAGAAATCTGCATGTCTGAAAAGCACTGCTTCAGAATAATCTGAAATTAGTATACAGAATGATGAGAAGGAAATGATGGATTCCTTTTATGATAGAGGGATAACTAGAAAATTGCTGTACATGTTGAGTTTTGGTTGCCTGAACTAGGATTTTATATCAAATTCATAACTTGATGCTGCTTGACATGCCATGCCATACTTTAGAAAATGGCTAGTGGTCAAAAAAAGAAGAAATGGCAAGGAGAAGTTGCCTTTGCTTTCACATACAAAATGAACATAGGTATAAAACAGAATAAGTCTCTTATTTAAAAACACAGGAAGACATATTTACCTTATTGTAACCATAGCTATTATCTCCTTCTAAACTGAATAAATTTACATGCAGTGGCAGTTAGATTTTATTTATTTATTTCTAAATCATCTTTCACATCTTTAGTAGGAGCTAAGTTTAGCCTATTTCAAAATCTGCTCACAGAATAGACTGCTTCACAGCTGACTGTCTGAAAGACAGAAAAAAGCAAGAAGACTTCAATTCCAATTTTCATGAAGACAGAAAAAGAAGATCCAGATCCAGACACAGGCAGGGTTTCTTTATTGACATTTGAATAGTTAGACTAAATTCAGTGTTGTTTAATTGTGGTGTTTTGACCCTGGCTGGAGGCTAGACACCCACCAAAGTTGCTCTATCACTCCCCTTTTCAGCTGGACAGGGGAGAAAATATATATCGAGAGGCTTAGGATTCGAAATAAGGACAGGGAGAGATCATTCTGTAATTAGTGTTGCAGGCAAAACAGACTCAACACCGAATAAAAGAAAGAAACTCTCTAATTTATTTCAATACACCACACACCCAGTGAGACCACAGTTGGATAATAAGTACGACCAGATTTAAAGCAACTCCCCCCTCCCCTCCCTTCTTAGAAAACTTTACTTTAGTCATGATTTCGCTCCCTTCTTCCCCCCACATCATGACATGGGGAGGCACAGAGAATGGGGGAATGGGGGTTTGATCAGTTCCTCACAAGTTGTTTTCCTTCTTAGCTGCGGGTAGAGGGGGGTCATTCCTCACACCCTTCCCCTGCTCCAGCATGGGGTCACACCCATGGGAAACAGTCCTCAGTGAACTTCTCCAACATGCGTCTTTTCTGTCAGGACTTCAGCTACTCACCAACTACCTCAGCATGGATCCGTTCCATGGGGTGCTGACTTTCAGGCCCAGACTGCTCCAGTCTGGTTACCCACACAGTCACAAGTCTCTCCAACAAACCTGCTCCAGCGTGGGTCAGTCTCTCCATGGGCTGCAGGTTTCATTGCCAGGAGCTTGCTCCAACGTGGGTTTCCCACAGGGTCACAGTGTCCTTCAGGTATTTCCATCCACTCTGGTGTGGGGTCCTCCACGGGCTGTAGATGGGATCTCTGCCTCCCATCATCATCCATGGGCTGCAGGGGGAGAGCCTACTTCACCATGCATTTGTCCATAGGCTGCAGGGGCATCTTTCTCTCCAGCATCTAGAGCACCTCATCTTTCACCCCTCCCCCCCACCTCTCACATCTTCTTACTCCCTTCTCCAGGGGCAAAAAGCAGCTGCTAGCATTCTTTTTTCCTAAATGTGATTCCCAGAGGTGCTGTGACCATCACTGATGGACTTGGCCTTGGTCAGCAATGACTCTGGCCTTGAGCCAGCTGGTGTTTGATCTTTGGGGCCTGCAGAGAGCTTCTGGCTGCTTCTTGCAGCAGCCACCGCTGAAGCCCCCCCTTCTCCACCAGAACCCAGCCACACAAAACTACAACAGAACAGTTAGACCAAATTCAGTCTTGTTTAACTGTATATTTCTCACTAACTTGAGGCTCGAACTTGTTAAGTTCAAGCCTGTTATAGCCAAGGACTGACTCTTGAATTCACAAGGGAATTTAATTTAAAAAATTCACAGCCCTGAATTTAACACATTGCTCCCACTTTACACTCTAAGCAGGACATCCATAGAGCTGGGAAACACACAAGACAGTAAGAGGTGCATAATAGAAAGCCAGGCTTCAGACAGTATGCAAATATTTCCAACATGTTTTAACTTTTAATTCACAGTGTACAACAGGGGAGATCAGGGAAATCAGGCATCTGGAGTCAAAACCATCCTTTAAATCAGACTGAGTGAGAACCAGATCCCAAGTATTCTGCTTAAGGAAAGGTACCAACCACCATGTTTTATGGGAGAAACAGGATAGGACAAAAGTCACACCCCTCTCAAAAGCATTTTCTGTCAATGAATTAAATTCACTTCCAGGAACATGCTCTCCAGTCACCCAGCTCTTTCCAGGTATTGTTAGGAGAGCTTAGGCTCTAATGGAAGACAGCAAATTCTACTGACAGGTGAGCATCGAAGTTTGGTAGGTGGGTTTAGCTCTTAGAGATAATATGTCTCTAAAACTCTATGCTAAGTCCTATTCTATAGCCTTTTCTGAAACTTCAGGAATCTGTTAGCACTCATTTTCATGTGAAACCATGCTGATCCCTACAATAAGCAAGACCGAGCCCTTGACCAACAGCAGGTCGGTTTATATGCTAAAATGCCTGGCTTTGAAGGACTTGAGCATTTTTTTCCAGGCAGATCTGTAGGGATGACAGACTGAAAGGGCTGGCATCTCTCTGGGCATTGCTTGGACAAAAATGCTGTATACCCAGCTCCTCTACCTGCCACAGCTAATCCTATCAGAAAGAAAAGATGTTGGTGTGTGATACTGCCAGGTACAGAAATATCTTGAAGGAAATAGCACTTCGTCATGGCCATCTATAACAAATATATTTTAATTTTTTTCTTGTTAATACAGATTTTTACCTGTGCAACACAACATAAATTGTCACTTATAGCTAAAGCTAAATATACAGTTGTTTGGGTTTAATACAGAGATCCTTTCCTATCCAATCTCCCATAAAGTCAGTAAGAATTCAAGGGTTATAAAAACAATTCCCTAGTTTGTAAAAATATTTATCACTTTTTTAACCCTTATTTGGTTTCTACTCAGGGAAAATATGTCACTTTAAGAAAGGAGAAAAAAGCTCAGGAACTATTTCAGGATCTGAGTGTACAGCCCAGACTAATGAAAAATTTTGACACCTGTTTCCCACTGATTTAAGTTGGACTTACGTGTGAAAATATCTTTGTACATACTTTGTGTCTCCCTATATGAAACTGTTTTGCATTCTACAGATATTCCCAATAGATTTAGTGTTTGATGACATGCTGTAGAACTGAAAGGAGCAGACAGTTTTTCCCTGGTCATGGCTGGTAGGGCTCTACTATTTTCAGTGGAATTAGCATGATTTGTGAACTTCCCCAGAATTTTCTTTTTAAAAAGCATGGAAGATTAGAAAAAAACACCTTTTGATTCCATTAATAAGATAGTAATGCAATTAATAGATTGACAATCATATAATCACAGAATTATTTATGTTGGAGAGGACCTTTGGGATCATCAAGTCCAACCATTAACCCAAAGCTGCCAAGTCCACCACTAAATCATGTTCCTTCGCATCACAGCTACATGTCTTTTAAATACCTCCAGGGATGGTGACTCAACCACTTCCCTGGGTAGCCTGTCCCAGTGTTTGACAACCCTTTTTTTAAAGAAATTTTTCCTAATACTGAATCTAAATCTCCCCTGGCACAACTTGATGCCGTCTCCTCTTGTCCTATTTCTTGTTACTTGGGAGAAGAGACTTACACCCACCTGGCTACAACCTCCTTTCAGCAGCTCCCCTGCCCTGTGATTCCTTGCCTGCTCACTTGGTCCTTGCTGTTCTAAACTCACCCTCACCATGCTCTTGTAGGAATCACAGACTGAGACTTGTGACCCACCACTGTCATTGAAGTTTAGGTCCTGGCCCCTCCTCTTGGTTTAGCAAAGGAAATTGCTACCTCCTGAAAATTGTCTGTACATCAACAGGAACTTGTCTAAGGTAGAGAGGCAGCTTGAACTGAAAAAACATCCTGTCTCTTTGAAACAGCTGGTAACCTGGACAGAACCAGTACTTAGCCTGGAAGTTTAGGAAATTACTTACTTGCTGTGCCAGGGAAGAAAGGTGGGAGGAGAAGAGGCTGGGGTGGGGATATGCTCTTAAATCACATGAATGTAGATTTGTTTATGCAGCTGGCAAGCATTTAAATCCACCACGACTCTGAATGAGTTATGCTTCTCACCAAAGCTTTTGCACAGACCTCTAGATTAGTCATGGTCTAAATGAATCATCCATTCAACATTACAAGCCCTGTGTGGCTACTGTCTAGTTGGGAAATGTGTATGTGGTAGCAGGGGTGGAGGGAAAGTCAGAGACTGACTTATTAAGCCCATGGCAAGGAAGCCTTTGGCATCAGCTCAAGGTCATCAGGGCTACATTAGTTAGCTAGGATCACCCACAACTTTTTCTACACACTATCAGCAAGCACAGTCACATTCAAAAGGCTGGTTGTACTTTGAAACTGTGGGCTGGTCATACGCTTACCTAAACTCCTCACTTTTACCTTACCTCCCCTACATCATCATAAAAGGTGATTTATCATGCCATGAGCTAACTTTGGTGGTTAGAGCTTGAAGTACAGATTCTTTCAGCAATTCTTTCACATTCCTGAGCAGAAACATTTTGCACTTCCACTTAAGGAAACTGCAGAGTTTGGTGCTTATTCATAAATGTGTTTACTTTCTTTTCCACTCAGAATGGGTTGGGAAGACACAACTTTGTCTAAACTTATATTATATTTGGTGGCAGAGTGCTTTTTTTGGGGAGTGATGTCAGGGGGTGTGGAAAACACACTCAGCTCCCCTGTGCTGGCTGCTTGGGGACGTTAACTCTGGCCTGGACAGAACCAGGACATTATCCATCCTCTGATGTAACATTCGACGTTCAGGTCAAGAATCTGGTCTTAGAAGAAGGGAGAGAAATATGGTTGAGAAGAAAATATGTGGAACACAAGACAAGTCAAGGATGGGATACTCAAAACAGAAAGAAAAGGGGATTAGGGTTGAAAGGCACACACTGAGGAATGAATTTGTACGGAAAGTGGGACCGGAACAAGATTCCTGGGTAGCATACCTCAAAAAAACAGATAAAATAGCAGCTTGGGTAGTGCAATTAGGCATAGAATCACAGAATCACAGAATCACAGAATCACAAGGCTGGAAAAGACCTTTAAGATCATCAAGTCCAACCATTCACATCCTAAACTAAACCATATCCCTAAGTACTTCATCTACCCTTTTTTTGAACACATCCAGGGAAGGTGACTCAACCACCTCCCTGGGCAGCCTGTTCCAGGCCCTGACAACTCTTTCAGTGAAAATTTTTTTCCTAAAATCCAATCTAAACCTGCCCTGGTGCAGCTTCATGCCATTCCCCCTTGTCCTATGACACAGAATGAAGAATTGTTTTGGCTGGGAGGGGTGAGAGGCACAGATGTATAGGTTAGAAGATTACTTGGCTGTACCACACCATAGCTAAAGAACACTCCAGAGATGAGGGAAGGGCACAGTGCTTCATATCCATCCCCACAACTGTTTCACAAACTGACTTGGACAGCCTCAGGGATGTGGTGTAGTGAGGCATGGGGACACCAAGCATACATGTGCACAAGGGGTACCAGGCACACTGGGGCATTGCCCTGCAAGGCCAGGCAGCTGGGCTGCTGCCTGGGGGCTCTGTACAGCTGGGGAAACAGGTCTCTGGATAGGTCCCAAGAAACAGCAGAAGCAAAATCTCCATGGCTTTAGGGTCTAGAGGTTTGAATGTTAGCTTCAGCTAACCAGCAGTTTTCTCCACACTTCCTTGGAGCATTGATTAAAATACTAATGAGAGTAGCATGAACTGTGAGAAAACAGACTGTGTGAAAAGCAAATGTGACTTGAGAAGAGTGCATCAAAGCAAAAAGCTGTACTCATAACCAATCACTCAGACAGCAATACTGTCTCCACGGAGTGTGAGCAGAATAGAAAATTCTATATGTAAAGTTAATTCTGGCTTCATGTCATATCACAAACACTCCTGTTGTCAGTAGTCATAAGTAGTGATAAGGAGAGCTTAGATAGTTCTAGCATATTTAATGTCTCATTTTTTTCTATTTACCCGAGCAGTGAAGTTTTACGCCAGTTACTAATCACTTAGCTAGAAGCAGCAGACTCCTTATTCCCTGAAGTCTGTTCTCAGTTAATTGCACTCATGAGTATGGCAAATTTAGAATTATTATTCTTCAACAAATCCTTGCAGCTCCCTAGCCGGGAAGCTGGTATAACAGCTAGGCAATATAAGCTACATTATCACCTCACATACCGGCCTAATATTTTAATGGGTTTTTAACAATCAGCTACTGACTGACATCTCTCATGTGAAAAGGAAGGTCCAATAAAATATACATATGTATATATAAATTAAAAAGTAATCCCCTTCTAAAGCTCATTGAAAACTGATGTTAAAAACTACTTAGCACTGTGGTCTAGAGGATACAATCCAAACAGACAGCACATTCCAGCAGAAGCTGTGCCCAAGCAGGGCAGCTAGCAGTAATAACTGATTAACTTCATTTCTTCGGAAGGCAATGCATTAGCTCTATGCTTTGGAGCTGGCTGTTTCCATTAACCATTGTTGTCATGGATTGGTTTTAATAGCCAGCCTGAAAAAAATTAGTTACCACTTTGTTTCAAAGTGTGCCTTTGGGGCTGGATTCACAGTTGGAAGAGCTCTACTGATTTTTGTAGGCTTATACTGCTTTGCTCCAGTGTTTACATGCAGTCTCCTTCTGATTTCAATGATCTGAAGGAAACAGTGGCAGTCGTCATACTAGCAGAGTTTTCTTTAGTGCTTTCAGTATTTTTCTGTCAGTGGTTAGAGAGCTTTACTCCTTGGCTGAGTTGCAAAAACTGTTTTTGCTTAAATTCCTCTTTTTTTCTTTGGTGAAGGTAAGTGACAGTGTCTTTTTCATCTAAGGCAGAAAAAACAGGTTTTGAGAGACCAATTCTACCTCTCAGATAGGGTCTCCCAAGTGACATCCCCTCTGAATATACTGACAGACCTCACAGCACTGCACTGCGTCCCCATACTTCTGCATTGCCACGGCTCAGATCCTCCTGCTTGCTGCTTAGCAGTGGAAATGATTCACTTTACTGTAGGGCCTGAACAATAACACTGAAGTAAATGAAAAGATTCAAGTGATGTCAGCTGACTTTGGCTCAGGACCTGCTCCCACTGTGCACTGTGATGAAAGATGTGCAGTTTCCTTTGCTGGGCTTTATCTCAAGGAAAGATGCTTTCCCTGAAGGGTGTCACGAACACCAGCTCTCACTGTCAATAGCAAGCGTGAGCTTGCAGACTTGCCTAGAAGTGATCAGCTTTTAACAGGTTCAGTCAAATTGTAAAGACTAAGTTGAATGATTTCACTCTAACCTCTTTCAACAAAATCCGGAAGACTGGAGATGGTGGACAACTCTGTATCAAAGATGCTTTCTATTTCAAAGGCTCCTGTTCAAAAATGAGACACAAATAATGTAACCCCAAAAATATAACTGCAGCTACATGCAAGGAAAAATGGACTGAAAAATGGTAGTAGCCATGGTTACACACACACTATGACAACACAGTGGTCCTATATCCACTGCAATGAAATGCTCAGTTACTGCCCCGCATACCACAAAGCTATGAAGCAGAAACAAGAAAAGGCAAACCACTGCAACTCTTTGAATCTACAAGGCACCCAGTGCCACTTGGAAACTTGTGCTCTCCACAGGAGGAGATCCAGTCTCAATTTTAGAAGCACATCTTGAGAAAAAAAAGGAGCACGTTGGTTGCTTAAGGAAAAAGTTTGCAGACTATCACAGGAATGATAAAAAAAAGCAAACTGAGGAAGAAACACCACAACTGCCTTTTTCATACCAGATGATTGCACTAATGAGAAGTGCTAAATAGTGCTAAATAATTCTGTTTGGTTCCACCAATTCATACAGAACTTCTCAAATACTGCACAGTTCCTGTGATAACTGCGGTCAGCTGGTGTCCTCAGTCTGACATTACTGTCTCCTTATAGCTTTATATAATGAATTTACAGAATATCAATTTTATAGGACACCTTTCAGAGATAGATGCTGAAACTCACTGAACCTGTACAGTTGCTGACCACTTTTTTAAAATGATCTAAAAATTGCAGTCCCTAGATTTTCAGTGAACTAACTCATGTGGGCATACCACTACCTCCCAAAGCACAAGGCCTGCCTGCGCTCTTTGTCTGAGTCCTCCACAGGCTGCCTGGTTGGTTGGGAAATCCCAGATGGGTGTGCTGCTGACCCAAGGACAGGGTCCATGAAGGCCACATCACAGCTGTGGTCTGGAAGCCAGGATACCATCCAGTTAGCAGAGACATTCTCCTCTCAGCTGGGTCCTGCTGCTGTCTCCCAGCTACTTGAAAGCAGGTGTACGGCTTTGGGACCAAGCCTGACTCGGGGCTGGGCTTGAAGCAGGGAGGCTGTTATGTCTGTTTTCACAGCATAGAGACACTTTAGCTTTTCTGTTTCACTTATCTACTGAAAATAGAGGTAAAAGAAGTTTGCTACTTTCCTTGGATGTTCTGAGGCAAAATACATGAAATCTTAGATGTACTCTGCTTATGAAGCGTAGACTGCTGATGGCATGGCTGAGTCAAGGAGAATGTTTTAGTGGTGTCCTGAAGTAAGTGTTCAAACTTCTGCAAGGTATGGAGTTGTGAGGTTTTGCTCATGTGAAGAAGGCAGGAGGGATTGAGTCACTGGCACCAGCAGGGATCTTTTATTTAATTCAGCAGAGCTCAGATCACCCAAGAGGTCTTAATAGGGAAAGAAAATAATTGGTAAAAAAACCAAGTTTTGCTGCCTTAGTCTGACCATAGCACTGCATAATACAGGCAGTGTGCAGAGCAGTACAAATGACAAGGTTGCTTCTTGCTTTAATTCTTCGGAGTATAACATGGCATCAGGGGTCCCAATTATACTCCGAGAGAACAGTTTTCTGAATGGAGTCAGAGAGGAAACCACAGAACAAGGCTGAGGGCATTTAGTTTTTACAGCTCAAGTAAAATGACATCTATCGCATGTGGCTCCTGGGAAGAGAGTAACTGATCAGAAAGAGTATTTTTCTAAAGCTTAGTCTCCCCATGACTTTGTTTACTTTTAAAACGTAATTCATTCTTCAAGAGTGTCCTGTGAGGAGGAAAGCTAACATCATTGTGAGCTAATCAGGAATCTTACTCTCTGTGTCTTCAGCAGGTCAAGCAATTGATTGAATTTAAATAAAATTGACTCATGGCTAAAGACATGAGGCCAAATTCAGAAGCAATGCAAACATGGATTGAGAGGGAAGGTGTTTTTAAATTGTATAACCTGCAAGCCTATAAGAGGAATGCAATACAAGGAATACAGCAAGGAAACAAACAAAAGACAGCCTACCAGGAAACTGTAAGATAGTATAAATTAAAATAACCCTCCCTTCCTTCCATTTACTCAAACCTTAACTTATCTCATGGGTGGTGCATTAATTTCAACTACTTACTTGTAGTGTTAATGGGTAAATTTCCTTGGAATTTGGATTCATTTTGTATTGGACTTCTGTCCCACTTCAGATATCTAAATTTTATGCCAAAACCTAAACTAGTTGCCTAACCATGCTTCCCGGTGATTGCAGGGCTATGGGCACCTCTAACAGACAATTTATCCTAACTCTCTGGAATACCTCATTTAGAAACAGATGAATCACCTCCTGGAGAAGGTGCTGCTCCATAGCATGAGAGTCACAACAGTGTCCAATCCATAAATGGAGTTCCCTTTCAATGAAAATTTCTTACCAATAAAATAGGGTTTTAATTCCAAATCAGAGAGAAATGTCAAAATGTCATCAATTTCACAGAATGGAATCTCCAAGAAATGTAGAATCAGAAATATTGAATTGGTTGTTTTGATAATGTCAAATTGTCACACTTTGCTAATGTCAAAATATGTTGTCTCAGAAAGTTAAAAGCATTTCAATAGCCCTGGAAAAATACAAAATATTTAAATAATATAAATTATAGTAGAGATGAACAATACAGTCTGACAATGTAAAAACAGCTCCGTGTAAGTGAGTGACATTCTTGATGTAGCAATTGAATAAAACCAAATTAAGTGAAAGAATCATGTCATAGTGAAATGGGTTTTACTCCACTACACGTTCTGCAGAACAAAGTGCATTACTTTCAACATTTGGGGGAAAAAAATATCAAAACTATATTTTTAAGTGCAAAATTTGCACATTTCTCCTGTGAAGATTTTAGTTACAGCTCAAAGTGGGCCTCTTTCTAACACGGCTTGCTGCAGCTGTGCCATCTCTGCACCCAGTCTTTGGTGAATGCTACCGTCTCAGTAAAACTCCATTTGGTGCCTGTTTCAGCTCTAACTGCCTCCACAAGCTGTTGCAATGCTTCTGCATCTGCCGTCTCTACAAGCAGGAAATCCCACTCTGCATAGGAAACATCTTTTTTTCTTTTTTTCTTTTTTCTTTTTATTTTTTTTTTTTGAGTAATACAAGACTTCCAATGGCCTAAAAGTGTTTCTGACTTTAGAAAATGCTAAGTGCAGCTCAACAAGTTTCTTCTTTACCTCTGTTCTGTGGCAACAGTGAGAGGACTCTGGGCAAAATTTTGACCTTGTTAATGACACTGCAATGCCGAGAAGAAGAAATGCATTCTCTGCTTCTTTGGACTTTGCATAAGGGTATGCTACCTGACCTTTTGAATGATCCATGGAGATTTTCTTCTGAATTAAATGTTTACCATTAATGACGTTTTAATAAATGTTATCGCACAAATGACAAGAAAATTGAGACCCTCAAGGATGACTCTTCTTCAAATTAGATTTGTGTCTTGATGCGATTGAATTTTGTGTTTTCTACGTATTATTGAAGGGTTTATTATCAATATGGAATTTCCAGCCAAAGACTCCCTGTATCACTTTGTTGTTTAACTGAACTTTGTGCCTTATTAGCCAAAAGAATCTGAATTACCCTTTTTACTTTTTGTCCTGATACTTTAGCCTGTTTTATTCCCTCACTTCATGTCTTTCTTATAGCTATTTCTATTTATGACAGGCAAAAGGGGACATGTCAGGAAGGAAGGGTATAATTAAAATACAACTCAAATTCTTAAGCTAAAAGTAAGATCTAAAATATGAAAAATTCTGGGAGAAACTATTTTTTAAAAATAATTAATTAGCTCTGGTTTTATGCATTACTCTAACATTTAAGGGCTACAGCTTCCAGTATGCAATTCTGAAAGATAAATGAGAAGAAAATGTTAATTTTTTTAGCAATGTTGACAAGATTGTTAACAGTAAATGAGAGATTGGTGGTCCGGAAAATAGTACAGCTGTACTCCTGGGCCTCTGGGATGTTATCCTGGCTGGTGGACATTGTTTAACTGGCATTCTGTATGTAGCTGTGAAAAACAATAAAAATGCATTCTCCAAACTGCAGCTAATATCCTGACTTATTCTCTCATGGAAACCATGTATGACCTCTGACTTTACAGGAGAGGTTGTATAATGTTGTTCCTGTGAAAATTAATAATGGAGAAAAAAGCTAAGATGAAGGTAAGAGCTGTCACTTTTGAGCTGAAGTTGGACCAACCCAGCTGGGGGACACAGCCACAAGCATCACCCATTCTCCATGCAGGTGTGTTGGTAGACCCCATGTGTACTCAGCCTGCACATTACCCTGTACACAGCCCTGCAGGTTTCCACCATGGAGGGGAGCATCTGGAAAGGCAAATCCTGCAGCATGCAGCCCAGAGTGGAAGACCATATTCAAGCAGCTTTGATGAAAAACAAGGGATACCCGGTGTGAGAAATTTCATGAAAAAGTCAGTATTTCACATAAAATGGAGGTTGTACACTCCAGAATAACTCACTGAACACTACTGAAAGACCTGAGATACTGCCTTTGATGACATCTTTCCAAAGCTACCAGGACATAAAACTGTGTGGACTGACAGGGATTAACAATATTTAAAATATGTGCTAAAAAAAAAAATATAATAGTTTACAACTTCCAGCTGCATGTCCTGTTTTATCCGTTCTTACAGGGTGAGTGGATAAAACAACAATGGAGCTGAAGCCATCTAACTTAGCTACCTAAATGCCATGTCCTCATCCCATGAATAAGTAATGAGGATTAAGTACTCCTCTGAGTGGGCATGAAGTCTGCAGTCCCAAGTGTCATAATAACTCTCTTTGGCCCTACATCTTTTATCTTTGAATGTATTATTGTGAAATTAAATTTCTACTGTAGATCTGGGGAATATCTTAAATGACCCTGAGCTTGTCCTTTTCTTTCAGGTACATCAGATGTTCTTATAGGAGACATTACCTTTTCCCACCAAGCTTTTCTTCTCTTATTATCCTTAGACCATTACAGCTACAAGAGCACTACCACTAGTTTCAATTATTTCAGACAGCATGAAACAGCTTTCATGGGACTGAAAAAGCCTTTACTCAGAATAGCCTATAGGCTGCCCATTATGATGCTCTTCTGGGACATGGGGGTCTGGGGGGGTTGAATCCTGCTAAGTAGAGGAGGCAATTGAATCTGCCTTTCCTGCAACCTGGGTGAGTACTTTAATCATGACTTATTGGATAAAAGGTGAGGGAAGGATCACCATTGGCTTTTCCAGACACATTTTGTGAGAAATGAATAATAGCACCATATACAGTAGAGCTTCAGTGTTGTGAGTCCCACTGGGGCTAAAGCTGTAAGTACTGGAAGACAGTTTAAGACCACCTATGTTCATAGCAGTTCCTACTGGCTATCTTAAGAAGCTCAGCAGAGTTTGCAAATCTTGTTATTAGACACTTATGTCTCCTGAAGCACAGTACCAAAACTAGGCACCAAACTAAGGGCAGTGATCTAAAACTGTAGTCACTGAGTGACTAACTAGAGACCCTGAGACTCAAGTCTCCAGAAATTTTGAATTATGAATAAATTGTCTGATAAGCTGGAAACTTCAGTATCCTCCCTCAGTAGCATAACTGATGCTCTGAAATAAAATATGTACCACATGCTCTTTGGGATCTAATACTATTTTGCATCTTAAATATTTTCCTTAGTGCTGCTAGTGGATGTGATATAGATGACTGAAAACAAAGAGAGATTTTTCATCACCATTACAACAAAAGACAACATTTTTATTATCAACACTTTTTACATATCAGTTTTGAGGTAAACCAAAATCATCTTCTTTTCCCAGATTTTTATTTCAGAGATTATGGAAGAGCCATGGAAAATGCAATTTAATTTACCTGGTCATCATAACCTAAAGAAGTTCAGATTAATTTATATTCCATTTCTACACATTCTATTGTTATGCATTAGATGCGTGGGAACCAGGTAAATAAGTACTCAACAAAAGTGCAAAACTCGTAACACCAGCCATATATATGCTTTATTTTTTCTATCCAGCCATATTTTTCACTGTGCTCATAAACACAGAAATAAGACAGAGGTTGCATACATAGTCGGTCACAGAAGTTAAAGAGTCTGTGCGATCCAGGAACAAGACCAGACCCTTTCAATAGTCCATTTATGGAGAAATGTTTTAAAAAGTTCTGTTCCCGGTTTTGCTCAGAATTGCAGAGAAAACTCTGTAGATAACGGGGTGAAACCATGGAAATCAGTCTTCTCGTTCTTAGAAGGTATCAAAGACACATTCCCAATGCTGTTCTTGCTGGATGTTTGAAATGGAATGGAATATATTGAGACATACATTCTTTAAAAATCTCATGTTTTCATGCAGCACTAAAACATATCTGACATGCACTGAACTGTCAGTAGCATTATATGAGATGACTTGATATCACAAGCCATGGTGCCATAATAGTAAACAACCTTGGAAATGGGAATGGGAGTAGCATACATTTCTGAAACTGCAGAATGTCCTTTAGCCTCTTGCAGCTAGTTATTTTCTCTGCTGTCGTAAAGATGTTCAGGCCAGATATAACCTCAATTTTTGAATTTACTGATTCTTTTATCTCTCCTACATTTTTCTATATCATGTTCCTTCACAATTTTAGGCTGCATGCAGCTATACTTCTTCTGCTGGGAGTTAGACCATTAGCCTGAAGGTGGGCAGACTTGAATGCCTGACACCACTCTTGTCACAGACCTTTCTGATGAGTTTGGACAAGTCACTCAGGGGGTCTCCATTTCCTACTTGTATAAAAGCAAAGCTACTCTAAGGCTTGTGAGGTCCTCAGATAACACAGTAGGAGCGCCTTCTAAATATCATAAATAGATCTTTATTTCTAGGTAGAGTAAGGATTTCATTTAGTTACCAATTTCTTTGATGGATTATATGGCCTAAAGCCCTCTATACTGGAAACTAAGAAAGCAAGAGTTTTATAATAACTCCACTGGAAACACTGGACTGCCACTTTACATCTGCTTCAGAACCTATTGGCCAATTACTCAATGCCATGGTGAAAGAGCCCGACCAGCAAGGGTAAATTAGTGTACCTCTCTTTTCGTAGCATGATAGCCATAGTGAGAGACTGAAAAATATGTCTTTCATTTAGATCATTTCATTCCGTGATGAAAAGCATTTGAACATACCCAACTATATGTGACTCCTGAAAATAATCTTTCTCAACATTGAAAAAAATATTTTATTTTCCTATCAGAACTGCAGGAATACTTTATTTTCATGCTCTAACTCTGTTAGAATGCTACAGCATTTACACCTGTGGTTAGCAGACTTCAGATTTCATCATTTACAGAAAAGACACAGAAATCTGTGAAAACTAGGACTGCATTTGTCAAGAAATTCCTAGATTTCAACACTATATCCTTATAAAAAAAAAGGACAATAAATTACTAAATTGTCTTGCAGAATTGGAATTAATCTAGATGTATATGTATATATCTTTATACATACATGTGTGTATATATATACACACACATAACTATAACTATCATTTTAAATATATTTATATACGTTTACATGTGGATTTTTCTGTCCCAGCCTTTCTGTCCAAAAGTTTTACATTGAAGTCTGATTTAGGATCTCTGAGAAATGGAAGGAAGCAGGCATTCCCAAAGGATGATATCTTTCAGCTGAAGCAAAGCGCCCTTTCTTAAAAAAGAAAAATGAAACTGTTCTCTGGCTTACCCATTTTCTGCAAGGACTACAGAGAATTCTGTATAAAACTTAGATGTGGTCACCTTTCCTTAGATAACCAAAATAGTTTAAGATCTATCCTGTTCTTTGACTTTCTCTAATCATCCCTGAAATTCTCTTTGTCAAAGTTTCAGAGCCTCATTGTAGAGAGTTTTGTGGAATCATGGCTGGTGGCCAAAGGCCATGAGCTGGATACAATGAAATTGGTCAAGCAGTAAGGACGTGAGAAACGTGGCGGATGTAACAAAGACGTTATGTCTTTGAGATAGTAAGGTATGTGAAGGAGGAACTAAGCATGGGGGAAGAAGCCATAGGCATTTGGAGTATGTGCCAATATGGGCAGAGATGTTCGTTTATCTTGAACCAATTATGAGCTCAATTTTTGCAGTATGCATAAGCTAATTATTGTAACCATAAAAGTGCAATGTGTAACCGAATAAAGCTGAGGCTTGCTGGACATCATCGGATGTGGCTTGTCTCCTGTTGATTTTCCACATCTCATGTGCTCAAAGGTGGAATTCTGGGCAGCACCAGGGTGGTAGAGACTGGGATAGGTGTCCAGTTGGAGATCAAGCACCAGAGGAAAATTTCATTCTGACATATCAGGATCTTAAGAGGGCAAAATGTTAATTCAGAAAGTTTCTGATCAGCTCTAGTTTTCAATAAGAGTTATTTTTTTCATTAATGTGACTAGCATGCAGTTCATTCTAGATTGAGCAGATGTTTTGATTGAGCCTTATAGATCCCCTAAAGATTTCCAACCAGCTGCTGACTTGCTCCTGGCACACCACACCCCTGACATCTCTGGCATTACAGTTAATCAAATTGCAGTATAAACTGAAAGCCCAGCTTACCAATACTTCCAACCAAAACAATTTCCCATCTTAAAATGCCTGTGTTCAAAAAGTTTTGACTGTTCTTTGGCTTCTATAGCTGTTTTCAGACAGTAAAAAGATCTCACATCAGCAAGTGTCATGGCTAGATATATGAGCAAAGGAAGAAAGAAGTGATGCTGAATCAACACAGAAATTAATCTTGATAATTTATCCAAAAGACCCATCTATGTGATTGCTTCAAGGAAAAGGAAAAAGCTGAGTCTTTTAAGACTGTAAAGGACAGAACTTTACTCTGAATCAATAGTTCTTTGCAGTCTGATAACAGCTGCATCTATTGTTGCTCACTATTGGTTCAGAGTTTCATGGTTTCTAGTCTCTTTGACTACCCTCTGGTTCCCTTTATTACTGTGCAAGATATATAACTAGAACTCCTAGATGATGAAAAAAAAAAAAGGGGGAGGGAAGAAAAAGTGAACTGAAATATTAACTTTTCAGTTTCCTTTTCCTGTAGTAAAAGCTAATGAGCCAAATTCATCACAGGAATAATTTGTAGAAATTATTCCTATTGCATTGTCAAACCAAGTGACATTCCATTGTTTATCTGGAGGCTTAATGATGACTTCTGGTGATAATTATTGAACTTTCAAACTTATTGCAAATATGCACCAGATTTCTTTATTTATGCAAACCCAGAAAATATGTGAATATATAAACATATTTTAAACAGTTCACAACTGTTGAATTGTGCTGAATGAGAAAAGCAGTATTTGTTGGTGTAATATTTTTTATGTTTCCATTGCTCAAATCCTTCTTTGGAAAGCATAAAGCTGAGAGTTTACAAATGGCCCTTGATGGTATACTTCATAAGTAGTGACAAAAAAAAGGCACAGTAACAGCAATAGCAGAAAGAAAAGAATTGGAAGAACCTATATTCTCACTCACTTCTAAACTTTTTTTCTGATTTAGTCACACACACCTGCAGGGCCAAATCAGTGACAGGTAAATCATATTTCATGAGTACCTGTGGCAGACATGGTGCAGAAATCCTTGAGACAGGACTGACGTAGTCAACTATAAAACTTTAACAGTGCATTTTTCAGGTGCAATGTGACTTCCATACAAATCTAACTGCTTTCAGGGAGTACTGCACTGTGTCCTCTAGATGTGCTGGGCTATAGACCACTACACATTTTAGGCACTTGTAAGGTTAAGCAGCAAAAATTTTAATTATCTAAATGTTGGATTCATGCTCCTAGAGGGACAGTTATATAGGTGAAATAGAGCCCATTAAAAAATAAATTGAAGAAATATGTGTGGAACTGTACGGCAATCACTAAAACTGTGTAATAATATAATTCCACGCATATTTCTTCAATTTTATTTTTTTAACAGTGTTTTCTTCACCTTTTGCAGATTTTAAGGCCAGAAAGATGCTATGTTCATCATCCAGTGTGATCTTCTGCTTAGCTTGTGCCAGAGAAACTGGCCAAAGAAACATCTGAAAGTGGTACCTGATACTTTCCTTTTCCAATGGGAGCTGTAAATAAAACTTTCGTGCTGCGAGAAGTACTTATCAATAGTAACAGAGACACTATTGTGCTTCTCAACAGAACATTGTAGGTTCCAGGTCAGGTCAGCTTTGATCTGTCTTGTATTATTCTCATTTTAATTTTGATTCTGCTACTTGGTGTGCTATTTCTCTCTGTACTTTCAAGATCAGTAGTTACCCTCCTTTTTTTTTTTTTTTTTTTTTTCCTTTTGTATCTCACCAGCTTTTTTTAAGGGTCTTAATTAGTAACTCTGTAGTCTGGACTTGGACTGTGAGGCTGTTCTGATGGCAAATCAGGCTTTTATAGTAAGAATGAAATGTTTTGCAAAGTCTCCCAAAGAATTACAATGGCACATCATATCAGTTATGGAACATGTCAAGTCAAAAAATGTGCCATGACGCTGACCAGAAGTAATAGATTTCAATATTTGGTATATGTCAACTTAAATGTATTGCAGGAGCATCACATTCTTCACTGATGCCAGAAAATGCATATATTCTTGGGACAGTCCTGTATGGACTATTCATCCAAATACCAAGATTCAAGGAAAGTTCTAATCTGTTGCCACACTCTCTTTTGAAATCTTCACCAAGTGGATGCATTTGCTGCCTACACAGAGTATGACAAGTGATATGATACAGCACACAAATAGTCAATAAACTGAGGCCAGCTTTTGAATTTTTGAATAAAATATTTGAATTCTCTTAGTTTGAAGTTAAGAATTTATGACAGCAGAAGGACATTTTGATGTGCCTAGCTTCACAGACACAGCTAGATTCTTATCGTTGGAGTGAAGGCATGCCAGTTTGGGGATCCTGAAATAGCTCTGTATATGTTTCTATTTATGCATTATTCAGCTTCCAAAACCCATTTTAGCAGCAAATTAACGTTAGGTTGGGAAGCCATTAAAGTGAGGACACCTAGCACTTGTGACATTCACCTGACATGGTCCAAAGAGACATGGTTCAGGGTAAAATCAGTACCTCTTACAGACTCATCTTGTTCATTTCTGAATGAATTCGTCTTTGCACTCATGGGCTGCAGCCCTTCAGGTGACTGTGCCCATCAAGACAAAGCATCAACTGCTAGCAAGCTTCTTGACAGAGCCAGAAATGTGATATCATTGTAACTCATTTCAGACAAGCTCCTTGCTTTGAGTCCGCTAAGAACACTACATAGCTGGTAGCTATGGCTTCAGTAAAAAACATTAGAACAAGTGCAAAGAAACTCACTCTCATAGACATCCAACAGCATCCTTGCTCTAAACAATCACATGAATTCCCATAAGTTGTAATTACAAAATACAACATAAAGAGGCCATGTCCTAGCCCTTGCATTTCATTGACCTCTCAAGCTATGCAAGTAAAATGAATTTAAGTCACACACTCAGGAGTTTAATGTTAACTATAACATTCCTTCTCCCTTGCTTCTTCTAATTTTCATTTGATGTGTCTTAAAGCAGGAGATAAAGACAAGAACCACTTTGAGTCCAGTAATTGTTTCTTGATGTTAGGTCTGCTGTCAAATTAGCCTCAAACAGAAAACTTTGATGAGATTTGCCCAACTATTAGGGCTATTAGCTGAAACTTGAAATTGATTTATTTTGCCTATTACATTAACCTTCTCCTGCACGTCCAGTGGTTTATTACATAGGGCAAAGTAAAGGCAACTCATGTTAAAAATTATATAAAAGACATCTTGTTATAAGCCACATGTTACCATAATAGCAAGTTGACAAAGACTTCATAAGGCAGTTCAGTGTTAGCAACAAAGTGGAATATTTGTAATAGTGTCATAGCAGAAATAAAGTTGATGGCACTGCAGAGAGCAGATGTAATTAGAAATAAGCAGGCTTTATTTTGTAAGTTTATGAGATATATGACCTGCAATGCAAAGATATGTGAACAGAAAAGAAATGTTCTTTTGACTGTGAGGCAAGGCAGAATGAAATCCATTTGTTTTACCCCTTTATCTAAGGCTGTTATAATTAGATTGATGTATTAATGTCAACTAGGAAAGCCCCTATCTTGAATGTGGAAGAATTTCCATTACTAGATAAAGCAGTTGGTAACCCTGATATTATTAGCAGGGAATTATTTCATTAAAGAAGAATGAAAATATACATACATGCTGCTTTTGCAGAAGAACCTATGAGCAGAATACGAGCAAAGTTCTGTATGTACTAAAGCTGTAGGTGTTTTACCAAGAAACAGCACATGCTCTTCTTCAGCAGAAAGTGTGTCTTTAATTACAGTATAGGGTCCCCACATAGCTGCAGACCTTATATTTCAATCAGAAAGATAGCTCACAGAATCTCAGAATCACAGAATCACAAGGTTGGAAAAGACCTTTAAGATCATCAAGTCCAACCAGCTCAGTACAAACAGACCAATTCATGAATCCAAAATGTATTTATATTTGATTTCTTCTGTGTACAAAAGACATCCTTGAAATGTCAGCTCCTCTACCTTCTTCTGTTGCCACAAACAACCTCAAAAAAAAAATTAAAACCAATCCACTGATCCAGGAACATAGGTCAAAAAATAAAAAACAAGTTAGTTTTCTTTTTAAATGCCTAGATTCAACTTTTTTGTCCTTAAGAAAAGTCTCTATGGAGAAATATTGCATGCTAAAAAATGTGCTTTAGCTTGGGTAGCTAGAGGGAGTGAACCCCAATTTCAGGAGCCAGGCAGTGCAGACACATGCAGGGTAGGCAGTTCCTTGGTGATGCCAAGCGGAAGCATGTGCCTCAAGCTTCTCTGTCCTCCATACCACACACACACACACATACACAGCCACAGAGGTACCCCCTCCAGCTCTATGAACCTTCTCTTTGCAGGCGAAGGCACAAGTGGTGGGGGCAGATTTTAACGCGGCTGAAGTGCTTGTCCTTGGGCGCACTGACAAAAAGGGGTGCTTGCAGAAAGGGCCCTGCACATGAGATTCAGCCCATGAGCTGCCACCTGGACCGTGTTGCTCCATGATATCAACAACGCAAGAGCTAAAATACAATCACAAATGGCATCTTCTACTCCACCGTCAGCCTATTCGTGCAGAAGCTGAGTACCAAGAGGGAAAAGAAGCCTCCTTGACAAGAAGAGAGTTTTTTCTTGTTTTATCAAGCATCATTCACAGACAGTGTTTCTGAGGCTTCTCAGTATGATGAAGGTTATTGGTACTCACCGTACCATTTGCAATTACAAAATGTCACTACTCAGTATTTTTCCCATGTCCCCCTTTCCTTGCTGCAATCTGTGATTAACACTTGATGTTTCAAGAGAATACTCAGACTGCACTTACTGTTTTGCTTTCATATTTTTCTTCTTGTTTATCTTGCTATATTCCTGAAATTGCTTTGCTATTTGGGGACTTAGAAAAATCTGGTTCTGTGGTGGCACTTTAAAAACAGCTTAGCTGTGCTTCCTGGCACACTGACAGACATAGTGAACTCAGACACAATGTGCTTTCCAGTGACTCACTGCAGGTATCCAAGTGCTTATCTTAAAAAATAAATAAGGTTGCGGGGTTGCGTCCTCCCAGCTGACCTGCCAGCAGGCTTGTGTCGGGAGCATGCATGCCAGCAAGGCTGCCGTCAGGGACTTCAGCAGTTCCCTAAAACAAGCTCTAAGGACCAAAAATAATGCTGTGGTGCTCTGGGCATCCTTAGCATGCACCTTATGCCATCAGTGCTAAGAGGTGAAGTTTTCCATCTGCAAACTCATGTCAGGATTCACATATAAAGCACATATATATGGGTAAGGAAAGAAGAAAAGGATCCTGTTGACAACTGCATGGCTTAGAATTGTCTCAGAGCTCTGAAACCAGGAAAAAGCAGCATGAATGTTCAGACACATTTTCAGTCTGCCTTCGACCTTGTTTAACTTTCCACAAACATTTGGAAAACTCATAACACCATATTTTACTGTTATCAATATTCATGTAAAGCAAGTACTAAGATTTTATGCTCAAATATTTATAGAAAGTGAATTTTATGTTTGTTTTCCATGAACATTAGTATTGGAGTCCTGGTTGCTAGCATGAGCACCCCACCACTAGGAAAGAGAAACAACACCCTGTGCCTTATGCAAGCAGGCTTGTTTAAATGATACAGACAACACTCCAAGAGAGATCTGTAGAGCACATGAATCACAGAATAACAGAACAGATATGCAGAAACAGTAAACTGCATATAGGCTTTCTGTCAATGGAGAAAAGGAGCAAAATTTATCAGGTTCAATTTAGGTATGAATTATTCAGACAGCTCCTTTTGCAGACTTGCCTTTCAGCATGATTATTTTTCATATCAGACTATACTAACTCACTTTAGGAAGTTAGGAAGCATCTGATCAATTATTTTTATAAATTATTTTATGATGGCAGTAGTGCTGAGGGTTTCTATTCTTCTGGTACCAGCAATTAGCTAAGAAACATTCATTCTGTGAAACATACTTCTGCAGATGTAGTAAAGAAAGCCAAGTAAGAATCAGAGGACAGGGACGTGATTTTCTTCATTTTAGTGAAGGTAAAAGAAAACCTTTTAAAAATCAACCATTACCAGGTTCTTAGATAACATGGTGATAGACCTGAAGAATCAACGTAGATCTCCTAATTACTAATACGATACATGTGTCAGACTCCATTTTCCCATATAGGTATAATTTATGGTAAACTTTTTATATCCCTTTTGTCTTCACCACGGAAGCTGGAGTTCATCAACAAATAAAATAGCTTCTTGAAATCACAGGCGGTGAATAAAATTCCTCAAAATGCTACTGCATTCCCTGGAGGTCACACTTTTTAAAACAACTGCCTCTTTTTCATCTCAGTACCTATGAGGAATATTTGCCCTCACCTCTGCACCAGGCCAGTTGCTATACACCCTGATGAGGTTTCGAAGAACATTTACAAAGTCAGCTAGGTGCATGGGTAGGGCCCTTTTCAGACTGTGGCCGCACGGCTTTGTGAGCCCTGCTTATTAGACTTACAGAGTGAGGAACACCCCTGTAACCAGACATAGCCGACATAGTTGATGGACCCTAGCTCATACGAAGCGCTACCTGACCTGTAGAGGCTTCAGCAGCAACACCAGCACCAAATGAGGAAGGAGAAGCTGGATTTAGAGTGGTCAAATCCATTCCCTTGTTTGGATTTGCCCTTCAATAGCAAGAAAAGGCTGAGAGGAGACCTTATAGCAGCCTTCCAGTACCTGAAGGGGTCCTAAAAGAAAGCTGGGGAGGAACTGTTTGCAAGCACATGTAGCGATAAGACAAGGGGCAGTGGTTTTAACTAAAGCAGGGCAGGTTTAGATTAGACATTAGGAAGAAGTTCTTTACTCTGGGGGTGGTGAGACACTGGCACAGCTTTCACAGAGATGTAGTGGAGGGCCCATATCTGGAGACATTTAAGTTCAGGCGTGATGAAGCTCTGAGTAATCTGATTTAGTTAAAGGTGGCCCTCCTTACTGCAGGGGAGTTGGACTACATGACCTTTAAAGGTCTCTTCCAACCTAACACATTCCATGATTCTATGAACTTTTGGAGTAATTTCCATGTTGCCTCTTTGGCAGCTTCATTGCGATTCTGTTAAAAATTTCCCTTTGCAAAACTGCTGTCACAAGTTAAAAACCATCATCTCATGATAGTCTTGGCACATTCACCTTTTCTCAGCTAGATGCTTATGATTTTGGACAGTATTTCCCACAAGATGTTTCTTGCTCCACATTTTCACTATCCCCAAATCATGTTCAATTTCAGCTCTTCAAAAAAAAATGGGTTATTTTTAAATCTTAAATCTACATGGATGGAAACCCTACATATTCAAGGCAGGATTTTAAAATCTTATGATATGGCCTCGTAGACCTTTTATTGCTAAGACCATATTTGTTAAGATTCAGTAAGAGGCAGTGACTGGCCCCCCATATCTGTTCAGCTTTCACATTATGGGACAGCACTTCTAACTGCAGAGGAATGTTTTTTTGGTAGCGGATCCCGATTTACAAAGTCTGTGCTGCAGTCAAACGCCTTCTCACATCAGTGAATTCCATTGTGTTTGCATAGTGCTTATTTTTAGCTTCTGTCACTGAAGTTATTACTAGAGACACCATAGGTTCAAAACGTCCCTTGCACTTAAGCAAAAAACAAAGGTTCCCTGGGATTTCCTGCACTAGCTTTTTTGCAGGTTTGTTGTTGTGGTGTTTTTTTTTTTTTTTCTCCAGGCTTAAATGCCTTTCCAATCAGTCATCTGAAATTAGCCCTGCTGATAGCACGTTTGTAAAAGTCACGCTGCTTATTCCAAATGTTTACAGCCCCTACATCTTCGTAAATTCTCTTTTTTTTTTTCAGAAAGGGTGTTTTTTACATTTAGCTTCGGTCTCACTTGGGAGATCATTTTATTTTAATGCACTTCACATTTCTCGAATAAGCTTCCTAATTTCCACCCATAATGAGTATATTATCCAAGTAACAGATCACGCTACTTAAAACTGTTATTATGCAGTCTGCTGAAATGCAGAAAGATTGCTAGCCATTGCTGAAAGCTGTCTGACAAGAACGGAAATGAAGAGTATGAAATAATATGTAGATTCAATCAAATATAAAGCATTAAACATTCACTGAGCAAATTGGCCACTATTCGACAAATACTTAATTTATCTGCAATTAAATAAAGTGAGAATTAATCATTTTCCCATTGTGTCTGCAAACACATTTGTAGTGCTATACTTGGAAGGGACCTAAAGAGGCCATCATGGCCTGTTCTCTATTTGAAGACAGGATCAACCACACTCACATCTGTCCAGTTCAGCCTGATAGCATGATACTGAAGATTGCCAGTGATGGAGTCCCCCCCAATATCCCTGTTTTCCAAACCCACTACATCTTTACAGTTATAAGGATTTTCCTAGTATTTAGTCCTAGCCACAGTGCAATTTTGGATCTTAGTACTTGCCTATCCACCATTAACACAGGCACCAAAGTATTCCTTGCACTGACGATCGAAGCTTTTTCTGTAGCTGTTTTATATGGACTTTTAACATGTCCCTTTTCTGTTTTAGGCTAAAGCCCCATTCTTTCCATTTTTCTTCCTAAGTCATGTTTTCAAGTTCTCTGGGATGGAAAGAGTCTGACATATGCCTAGCAGACTACATTTCTGTCTTTAGGGCATGATATCTTCCTATAAAATGATAAACTCTGGGGATGTGAAACAAACAGAAGGGGTTTTTTTCCAGCATTTTGCTTAATTGGCAGTTTCCTGAACAATCCCTGTGTCTGTGCCATTGTAAAGGTTGGACTCGGCACCCTCTCTGTATGCTCTAGAAAATACTGGCAGTTCATTAAAAAATAAGCAGCTCAGCTTACCATGTCACTCCTACAAAATGGAAGGTCTGGCTGGGCAGTGTTAGTGTGGTGGCTGCACCAGCCACCCAGCTTGCAGAGAGGGGAGGTGAAATGGAGCTGCTGGGCATGACCGGAGGCAGCACTGTCCAACAGCTGGGGCTTTGCTCTTCTGTAAGTGACATTGCCACCCAGGCTGTGTCCATCAGGACAGTGCTGATCAAACCTCTCAGCACCCTCTTCCTTCTCCTCCTGGAGCATCATCTTGCTCCTCCTGCATACAGCCCTGAGGAACTGTGGCTGCTGTGGCCGAATGTGGCCTTTGGGGCACAGAGGCACCTGGTCCTTGCACTGGAGATGCCTCCTCAGCTGCTGCTGGAAAAGTGTTTCTCCACTTTCAATCCCTTCCCTGTGTCTTCACCTGTGAACACGAATGCAATGTTTTTCCTGTTTGTTTTCCCTCTTCAATCTCTTTAGGATTCCCGTGCTAAGCAGTGGTTGCTTTTAGTCACAAAATCCATTAGTGGCTCTGTACAGATCACAGTGGAAATGATTTTGTAGCAGATGACAGTCATGAGGGAGACATAAGAAATTATTTTGGGGAAATAACTGTCGTAAGGGAGTAATTTGTGCTGTTGCCCAAGTGTTTCTAGTACCCAAGAGCAGGCAATGGGATGCAAAAGCACTGGAAGCAGTATTATAAGGAACATAAACAGCTACTGAATATTTTAAAGCAGCTCATCTATCCTTCTCTCACTACGTACTAACTACCCGGTTATAAGTGCCAATTAATGCAATCAGTTAACATGAAGAATGATCTGCTCCATGGCTGAAGTCTTTGAGAGGAACTCATATAACCTATGAGGTTACTGCTACCTATGACAGATGCTGTAAGACATCTGTTGCCAGCTCTGCCAAAAGATACAGAAAGCCTTGTGAGGGGGCAAATGTCAGGGAGGACTGCCCACTGCCAAACAGTGCTGCTGCTGCTGCACTCCAAATGTAAGATCAGTACTTGCAAATACCACGGGCATTTGGGTTTCCCACCCCTGCTATATTCCTAAAGCTTTATAACTACCCAAACATACTCCCTGGTTGTTTTCAAAAAAGGTTGAAATGTGCCGCAGTGCTTGCATGAAGTAACTGATGTCACAGGCCACGCAGAGCTCTCTACAAAGGCAGGTTCACCCATGAACTGAGGGTCATAGAATGCTGGGGTCTAAGCTTGCATCAGGCCTGTGAGTTGGTAAGGGTCATTTCTAGCTTGCTGGTGTGGGACCAGCCTTCAGACAGCCCTCGGCTGCAGCACTTGTGCACGGTTGGGAGAGCTCAACCTTTTATCAGAGGGGACAGGTGTTGTTTTGAAGATAAATGGCTTCAGGAAGAAGGACTCTTCTTTGCAGTCAGTAGACATTTAGTGCTGCACTCTAAGCTGAAATGCTGCTTCCTTCCACGGGGTGCATTTTGAAGCAAAAATGTAAAACCAGTTCCCTCCTGAAAAAAGGTACCTGTTTGGTATTCCCTAAACAACGGTAAAGTCCCTTTCACAGGAGATATTGTTCAGAAAAGATTTATGAAATCTAGCAGGGCAACATCAAGGCCTTAGAACCATTAACTTAAAATGCCGTTCCCCTTCATCCTCCCGTGTAAATTGCTGAGCAATCATGATTTCTTCTTACCTTCTGCTCTCAGTGATACAACTTGTGTCATGCCAGGATCACAGTTTCATGGCATTAATTATACACAGCCAAGATACACTTTTCATTTTGTGCCCAAAATGGAAAGTAGTGCAAAGGAGCACAGGAGACACTGGCTGTGCTTAGGGAATTTCATTTCAGCTCTATTATTTTTTTCTTAAATAACCACCCTATGGCTTGAGAGATCGTTCATTTTGAAAGCAGTAAAGGGGTCACTGCTACTTTCAGAGCTGCTTACAGTAGAATACCTTAAAATATAGAATAATAATATCAGGAGAAAATGTCTCAGTTCTGCTTACTTCTGTGTAACTGAAGGCAGGTGACATGGACAAGATAACAACCTGACCATAACCTAACTCCCTAGATGCAATAATACTAACCCATATAACCCAGATGGAAAAGACCTAGAGCACTGGGTCAGCAAGTCTGTCTCTTCCTGGGGCAGGACTGTGGCATCCGGTACATCCTGCAGTGTGAACAATTTGCATCACTTCAACTACAAATTTAGATTATTCAGGCTTTACCCAACAAACTCAGATGTTCACCCAGAGCAGGATGGAAGTGGCACAGCGAGCAGCTGACCAGGCACTGCAAGCACCAGGCCATATTTGTGATTGCTCTCTCCATCAATGCCCTCTCCTGCCCAAGGGCATCAGCTCCTGAGCAGTTTCACTGGATCAGCACGGGAAAAGTTTTCAAGATCTAGTGTGGCCCTTGACACAGCTTTGCCTAAGTTACAGCTTTCAAGGAGGTATTGATACTCGTCCAAATGCCTTGAGGGTAGTGGGTGGGGGAAAGCCTCCAGCAAAGCTGAGAAAAGCAGCTTTAAACATCTAGTAGGGCAAACCATCTAGGCCTCATCTACAGCCCCACAGACTCGCAGGGACACCAGTACCGTCCCGTCGCTCCCACAGACACAACAGGAACTAGCAAAAAGAAAGCAGTAACCCGGGATGTTCCCTGAGGACAGGCTACAGCTCATGCATTTTGGCAGATCCTCAAGCACATACACATCTCTGATCATGATTCTCAGTGTCTCAGTTCCGGGGAGCTACGAGGAGCTCCCTATAGCTCTTTTGTGTCCTTTGCTCTGCAGGTGGTAGGAATGGAGAATGAAATAGTTTTACTTCTGCAGCCATGGCGATCTAGGTAACACCACAGTACTTTCTTCCCGAACTACCCTTTCAGTCCTGCCAACAAGTATCCCAAGCTAATGTCTGGCATGTGAAGAGTGCTGCTTCCAAAAAAAACCAGAAATTGTTCCTTTCTAGATGCAGTTAAAAAAAAAAAAAAGTAAATTACAGACTTCTCAGCTTTCTGCACATTGTTCAGATTGTTGTGAAGAAATACTGGTGACGTTTAATCACTTTTTCATACAAATATTTTCCAATTAGTTTTACATTAATTATGGATACGCTAACTCTTTCACCTTCTTTTAACATTGTGAGCTCAGTGAAACTCCTCTGTGATTGATTTATTGATGCAGGTTTAGCATGGCATTTGACGAATCCGACATTTCCACATGCATGAAATCCCAGACGCTGACTGTACAGTGATCAATTGGTGATCTATATTCTGTAAAAGAATATGAGCAAGGACTATAATGGCATAAAAAGGAATCACACATAGCCAATACCTGATCTATTGAAATATCTATTAAAATGTCTTAAAACATGTAAGTAGCCCTTGTGAAAAAATGGAGGACAGAATGAGCAAAGCGACCTCTCCTCATCGTCCACAGAGGCAGCAGATCCCAGGTGTAATTTGGGCCAGGATGCAGCATTTGGGCCAGGATGCAGCAACTGTCATAGGGAAGGGCAGTTATTTACAGTAGAGAAAAGATTCAACTGCAGAGCATTCAGCCTTAGCTTTTCTACCTACCTGTACCTGTGTACTTTATCTCTCAGTGAGACAATATTGAAGAATCCTTCAACTTTTCAGGAACAATTAGTTATTCTTTGCAATTACACAATACTAATCAAATTAAATATCTAATGAAGAAAACATGCTACAGTCGTGTTATGCTAGTTTATCTAGGTTAAGTGATTACTGCATCCTTTACTCCTTTATTATTTTCAGGGATTATTTATTAGTGACTCATAATCTTTCTCATTATAATGCACTTGATAAAATTGTCCATTTCTGGGGAAAAAATTAAAAGACCATACATACCATTAACCATCTCACATACACCATTAGTTACTGAGATGTTTAATGAACTGAAGGATGTCAAACCAGGCATAAAATTTCCCAGTTGCTCAACTAGCACTTGTTTGTTCCACTGTGTATTTATTTTCCAAGCTCAAAGTAGGAACTACCAGCCCTCTTGCCTTGCTGCTTGTGCTTGGGCACCCCTATTGCAACAAGTCTGTGATATTCAAACTGACGATGACCACACTAAAGAATGGCATTAGACTGCTTTGAAGAAAAACAGCTAGTCATTCTTCACCTTTGAGTAGACCTATGGAACATAAAACAGGAGCATTAAGTAGTAAACCAAAGAGAAGAACTACTGACTACCAAAGAGCAGCTCCTTTACAATATTCCTCAGGCTGATGGTCGCTCTGCCAAAGATGCTATATAGTTCACTGCATCCTGGAAAATTCAAAAAAACCCAAATAGCCACTTTAGACAGCTCAAACAAACGAAGAATGCAGAAGAGAACCAAAGATCACACAGATTTTGTGGTGTTTTGAGTACTCAGAATAAATTAATAGATTTGAATGCAAAAGAAGTAGCCACAGTAATTTGTCACCCACTCTGTTTGCATAACCTTATGCACTAAGCATAACACTGTAATAATAGAGAATCTATCCAGTTCCTTCACAATTGCTACATGAAGTCCAACACTTGTAATTACATTTCTTTGTATTGGGAGCATATCTTCAGTGGAAAATCTAGCACTTCTCAGAGGAAACTACACCAATACTTATCTCTGTTCTTTAAAGTGCTAAAAATACTTATTTAAAGTTTGAATTTCACTAGCCACATCTTCCAGGCATTGGCTTATTTTGTGCTGTTTGCTAGACTAAAAAGCCTTCAATTATCTATTGAAAAGGTGAATCTACCTGTCTGCATAAATTTGTGTGGCAGAAAAGGAGAGTTTTATCTTCAAACCAAGATAATTGTGTTATTTAACAAAATATAGGTAGCATAGAAAAGCAGAAAAGTACTATATTCAGAGCATTTCTCCAAGATTCCCTTCATAAATAATTGGCAACACATGTTTTTCATGGTATTATTATGAAACCCTTTTTTCTGTATGTGTTTTCTAAGAGTGAAAAAAATGTCATTTTTCTCATGACAATACAGAACAAAGAAAGACTCCTAACTGTGGTACGACTCATGAAAACACTCTTCCTTCATCATCCTATCACGAAACACTGGCTTATTGTAATTAAAATGCATATTTTATATGTAAACCTTTTGCAGTAGTGTTAACTCACACATTTCTTTCATACAAATTTGTGAAACGTTTATTAATGCATAACACTGACAATTTTTGCCTTGGTGTCAAGGTGCTGTATGAAATGAAAACTTCAAGAAAGAAGCATGCAAATCATAGTCATATGTGTTTTAATCTCATTAATGGGTTGATGCAATAGGAAGTCGTCTTATACATGCTATTCTCCAAAACAGATTAGTGACTGAACAAAGTAAGAGCATAGGGGCATGTGCATGATACCTGGAACCCATTAGAAATGTTTTACAGAAACTCACCTTTCATTTTTTGAGCACCTGTTGTATTTTTTTTTTTGTACATTCATCTTTTGCAAAATCTAACTTAGTTTACTGGATTACTCAGAGATTAAATGCAAAAGTTGTGATTTTTAATTATCTTTGCTATGCCCAAGTAAAGCAAACGCCCAAGTATGCTGCCTTTTTCATGAAACATGCCACTATTTTCCAAACTAGCCCTGGAGCAGTGACAGCAGCTCACATTGTCAGGGACAGCAGATGAAAGCTGTTCATGACCCAACTGCTTCCCATCCCCACGTGGCCAGAGAAGAGCTGAAGGCAGGTGGCATAGGGTGCTTTGGTGGCTTGGGTGCCCAGGACCACTGCACTGCTTACAAAGGAGCTGCAGGCTTATCTGCCAGTAAACCTGAGGGAGGAAAGGGCAGATTTCCCTACTCCCTGGTCCCAAGACCACCTGTGTGTTTTTTATCAGGTTCAGTCTTCTCAATATTGGGACAGTAGATGTCAACTCCCCATTTCTAAGACTTCTCACAGGTCTAGGAAGACTTGAAGACTTCTCACTTGCACTTCAGCTGCAAGTGAGGGAAATCTTCAAGGAAAGCATGACTTCAAGGTGATGTTTTTGACTTTGATCTTGCACATCCTCTCCCCAGACTCCAGATGAAACAATTGAATTTGTTTTTTATCCCACAGTGAGTGGGTGAGTGCTCAGGAGTTCAGGAGCTCTCCCAGGTGCATGCAGGGAGGAGGCTGCTCGCTGGCACCCATGAGTAGCCCCTGGCTCTCCCCGTGCCAACAGAGCCCACATGGATGAGTGTTAGCAGCAATGCAGCACATGCCAGTGATGAACCAAAGCTAACCCTGGAGTCACCTTGCATCAAACAGCTACCAAGCAAGGGAGTTGAACCACCTCTGCCTGCCATCGCAGCCTCCTTCTGCGACATCAGTCTGCATTCACTTCTGTAATGCACTTAGGTTGTAATCAAAACCAGATCTCTAAACTAGTAAATTCAACTATATGTCCTGATGTTTTTTGAGTTAATAAGCTGAAAACCATTTCTAGAGCATATACAGGGTGCAGACTCAGTTGTCAGGGGTGACAGCAGTCCTCAAAACACAAGAACAAAGAACAAATAAACCCCTCTTTTAGGAATATCTGCTACTTTTATTTCTTCAGCTGAAACTCGAGGCTCAGTTTCATGCCACATTTGACAACATGGTTGGAGTGCTTCAGGGCATGCCACAAAATACTGCCAACTTGTCCGCTCCATCGCGTGCAGTAACTATAAATGAACCACAGCAACTGTCAGCAGTTAACAGAAAAAAAAGGTGCCTACCTCCTTTCTCTGTCCTATGAGCTCATTAGCTGCCAGTTGTTGCACAAGCTGAGTTTGATCTCTTAATTTTAGCGTGTAGATTTTAAATAGACATGATTACAGTAGACATCAGAGATAATCATGACTGATGCTTTGCTTCAGCCTTCAGATTTTGAGAGAGCAAGGTTTTAAGCAGGGGATTTTGCTGAGAATAGTTTCATGCTCAAACATGTAACCACAGGCGAAAAACGTGGAAATAAAACTTAGCTGTGACAATGTACCTATATGGGCTAAGCAAATTTTCTTTCTATTAATCTCAATTGCCTGTCTCTCCTCTGTATCTGAGACAAAGCCACATCCACAGAGCTGCCAGATTACACAGGAAACATCTTTGACAGCACAGAGGACAGTATCCAGATTTTTCATTTGTCGATTTCCCAAATTACCTGGTTGACCAAAATGAGAATGCACATAGCAGCAGCCACACTGCTGCAGAGACAGGCTGCCTCAGCTCATCTCATAAGCCCATGCCTTTGCAGAACAGTGATTTGGGACAGCACCTGATGACATGACCAGGAAGCATTGAGCTGTGGTGGCACTTCTGTTACACCCAATATGCATGTTTTTCTGAGGGAATCTGTAGTAGCCCATATCCAGATACCCTGCATCATTCTCAGACTGCTGGATCAGCAGTCGTCTCCATAGGAAAAAACTCTGGAGAAAGCTATGAGGGAAGTTCTTGCAGAGAGGTAGCCAGACAGACTATCACCTCCTACCAGAAAGATCATCTCTGGAGCAGCTCATTCATTCACCTCTAAACACCAGCCATATATTTGCAGAAGACTTCTTGTATCCCAGAAGACAGCAAAGAGGGACAATTTGGGGAATATCTGCCAACACCTTTCACCTGTGAGATTTCAACTCTTTGCACCTCCTCTCAGTCCTTCACAAACACCTTTCATGTCAATGTAGTTACAAAGGCCCCAGGACCATCACTTGGAAGGTAGCCAGGCTGTTGAACAAAAGTCCCTCTGTGCAACAGATGAACTATAAGAGACTGCTTTATTTTAACTTGGGAAGTAGTTTTAATGAAGTTCCACCTGATTTTATTTTTTTTATTGTTCAGGCAGGTATTAATGATCTAGCAAACTGTCCACATTTGCATTAATTGGCATTTTTGTTACAGTTAAATGCAGATGGCAAGGTCTTGCAGGCTGGATTCCTTATCTACATTTGCCATTCCTCTATAGCTGTGTAAATCATTGCTTTGAAACAGTTGGAGAAGAAAAGCATTGAAAAAAGTGTCTGCTGAATACAGTGTGGTTACTTTCCCAAACAAGTTCATTTTGATAAGGACAGTAGCAATGCATTTTTCAACAAAAGCAAAGACTGTAAGGTAAATAAGGGGTAGGCACATGTGCAGATTCTGTAGGTAGCTACCCACAAAACAGAATCCCCATTACCCCAGCTGGCACAAACTGGGAGCAGCAGGGTTCTCCAAGTGAACAACATAATTGGAATCAGGTAATCCTGAGTGAACCTTGAGTCTGGATCCAGAGCAATTCTCCAGCATAGTGGGAAGTTGTGGGCTTACTGAAAGAACAGTCACATGAAACTCATAAACCTGGAGTAGAAAGCCAGAGCTCTTCCTTGTCTGGCTGCAGAGTGAGTCTGGGCAGCCCTGTGCTGTACCTGAAGCAACAGTAACAGCCACAAGTTCTATCAATCCCAAGCTTTTCATCCCATTTTTTCCTTTTCAAATATGCAACAATACCAACTAACTGTTTTCAGCTAGATGGAAGTTTATCTTCCCTAGCAGAATAGATATTTTATGCTCAGCAATTTAAATAACTAGATATCTAGAGAATTAATGTGGCCATCCATGGTATCCAAAACCAGACGAGTTATTTCCCATATTGCTAGGTGAAACATGTTGCTATCCTCCAAATCTCTTTATCACCTTTGCAACAGCTCCCAATAAATTAGTTGTGGTACAATGGCAGAACATAAATATTTCAGCTAGGAAAACTTAAATTGCAAAAACCCAGCTGTAAATCCCCCTATATGTGGTAGTCTGTCCCCCAAAAGTTGCTGTTAAAGCCAAGTAAATAGATAGCACATGTTGTAACTAGTTGGGTTCAAGTATTCCCAAGAGCCAGGTCATTGCTGATGACCGCCAAGTGCTTCTGATGCTTTTGATGACCTTTGCCACTCACAAGCAAGAGGCAAGAATCAACTCACTTCCACCTTCTTCTGAAGCTCATTTCTGCTGCTGGCTCATATGAAGGGGAAGTTGGGAAAACAGGCAGGTTTGAGGAGATAGATAGGACACAACAGCCATCAAACCATGTCTACTCCTCACTGAGGATTTGCAGGACCTTTATCTTCCCCCATACTTCTGGTCTTCATCACTGATCTACCACCCTTAAGTCCTCTGTCAGGTTTGGTTCAAAGTCCCCAATCCTCCAAAGCTTGTTTTGTAATATATTTAAGGCATTTCTGGAAAGGCAAAAGTTATACAGCAAAAAGTTGCATAATTGGTTTCTGTGGGGTTGTTTTATTAGAAATTAATAGAAGTTAAAAGCTTCTTTCAACAAGGCTGAGACAGTATTTTGATTTCCCTTTTTCCTTTCTAAGTTCATATTCACCTACTATTTTGGAACTGCTATTGCTAGAAGAGTGCCCAGCACCCCTCACTGAGCTCACAGCCTCGTTTATTGCTGTTAGCCCAGCAAAGGTGTATTGAAAAGGGTTGCACCTGTGGTATTCATCAAGTGTAATTCACTCATCATAGAGCTTTGTTCTTTCTCTACTAATGCTCTGAGTCACTGATTTTTTCCCACTATTTTTACTGAATCACTAATTATTACATTTGATTTCCATTAATGTGAGCAGCTAATATTATTTGAAACAGTCAAGAGGGCAGGCCATCTAATTTTGTATGGCTCGTGTGTGGATGTCGTTCCCAAATACAGGTGTAAGTAATTGTAGTTAATTAGCATTTAATGCCAAGTACAAGCCAGTCGAACCTTCCAGCTCTAAATATATATATATATATATAAAAATCCACCTTTATTTATATAAATATATACATCTCCCTTCTTACAAAGCATTTAAGCACTTCCCTTGGAGCTTGGTGCTTTCCTAAGGAAAGTCTAATTCTATTTATTTTTACATACACGGTTTCTAGGTGCTAATACAATGTGAATAATGTTGAAGTGGGATGCTGAGAAGTTGGTGGCAAAACCACCTCTCTGACTGAAAATGTAATCTGAGTTCAGAGGAAACCTTCTTGCAGGAGGGTTCCCACAGCCTCAAATCTCACCACACCCACTGTGCTGAAGCTCTTATCTTGCTACCCTGAGAAAATATCCATCAGTAACCCAATGAGTGGCCAAAGAAGCTAGTTCCATCCCCAACTCTGGTAGCTAGATAAAGCCTACGTGATATTGAAAATAACAAAATCTCCAAAAGTCCTTGTGCTTTTGTGGGGAGGCAGAGATGCAAAGAGTGAACTTGGAAGCACTGCACCAGCTTCATAAGATCTACAGCTTCAGTAGATCAATGTGATTTATCATCATCATTCTGAGCTGATGGAAAATTAGGTGTGTATTTAAACCAAGCATGTTTTTCATCAGAAGTATCAGAATAAAACCACATAAGTTTCATATTAGAAATGCTGCCTTTCTGTAATGAAAATCTGTTGATTAGCTGCCAGGTGGTTTTGGTAGAACAACTCCTGTGAGGACTAGCCACAGCAGCTCCACAACTTAGAGCTAGTAACACAGGGGATGAGAAGGGCTGGCCAAGGGTTCCACCTGCAGATGAGACTGCAGAGGTGATGCAGCTGAAAAACAGCTTTGCTTTTCTCATGGCAGTCATTTCTTAACTGAGCACTTTCACATGAAAGTTTATAGTGTGAGGATGAAAAGGGTGTATTTTCCTCCCTTTTATTCACCCAAAAGTCAACATCTCTTGAAGGAAATGAATTCCAGTGATGGGAGGGGAAGGCATGAGCTCAGAGGTGCTGCTTTCTGCAAGAAATAGCTTGATAATCAAAGACTCGAGTTTCCTATCCCTTCTTCTGTATGCCTCTTAAAGCTGTATGAAAATGGAAGTAAAAAATGCGCTCACATTTTGGTTGTTCTTTGTTCTCAGATAATCTTTCCCTATGGATGCAATGACATTGTGGTACTGTGTAAGGAGAGGCAGATTTCAGGGCAAAAGCATTACTTTTCTCATCAACAATATTACAACACTAGGAAGTAAGAAATCTCCTTTTTGTCATAATATTTCCATTACTAAATACTGAATCAAATTATTCCCTTTGATCTCCTTGGACAGGTGAGAAATACCATACTTTTTTCTCCATTATGGACTATGCATAGAATGATACATTAAAAGAACCCTTGGTAGAAGTGTAAAGTGTGGTAAGAAAAATGTGCTATTAAAATAAAAAAGAATATAATTTATCTGGAGGTCTGTTTTTCAAATGAGCACTATCAGTGACTAAATTCAGGTTAATAAAAGCATTGTTTATTCATTCTTTGTTGACGAGGTTTGATGCTCTGAGAGATACAATTCACCATCTGAATTTTCTACCCACGATTGTATTGCCAATAGGTCCCTCTAGCAGGAGGCATAGTTTTTGTTTGTTTTCCCCCAAGCTGTTTAAAATTATAAACATATGGTGCAAACATACAACAATATTATGTCAACCCAAACTAGACAGTGAGTTTGTAACAGAATCATCTCTAAAATAAACTAAAACATCTCTGGGACTTCAGTCTGTCTACCGGCGTGACATTGTTAAGAAGACTCGCGTTTTCCTTTTATAGATGAGACCCAGTGAATAGAAAGGTAATACATGCCAATTTCCCCACACAGGCATTGACATGCTGCCAAATGCAGCCCAATGCAAAGTGAGCTGACTTCCATGGAAATTCACCCACACAAACCAGAATTATGTTTGTTCCACTTTTCTTTAAAAGCCCATACAATCCTTCTGCTTAATTTGAGAAGAGAGGAATAGCTCTGTAGCATAACCTGTGCAATAAAGAAAACAGCTCGGGTTGGGAGCTCTTCGTATCGTACGTGTAGGTTACAGAATAAAGGGAGCTGACTTAGAGAGAAAAAGAATTATAAAGCAGGTTAAATCAGACTGATGTGGCTCAGCAGGCAGGAGCATGGGCTCTACTGAATTATATATGTCACAGTTGACTTCCCAAGCTACTGACCAGATTTGGGAAGCAAAGCAGTGGCTAGCACTGACAAAGCCACATTACCTATTGATGCATTCTCACCCTTCTGTAAAAATATGTTCATTGACCAGCTGCATTGTTCCTTCGGGTACCCCCATGGACTGGGAGCTGTGCAAATATGACTGAAGACAGAATGGAGAGTTCAAAGCAAAATATGTTTTAAACTGCAGTAATTACAAAGCATTAAATTTATAATTGTGGTAAATCTGGCATTTGGGATGTTGTGCATCATAACCAGTCTGACCGTTAGGGCAGCTGCGCAGCCTGCGTTCATGTTTGAAGAGTGAAGGCTCTGGTGTGCGGTGCAGCTGAAGCGGGGATGCTCTTTGCTGGGGCGGTGTCCTTCTTCAGCTCCACTTCACTCAGCACCTATGATTCTGCACTGGGGACACTGCTGAGAAATCAGCATATTTCTCAGCATCTCCTTAGCCTCTTTGGGACTGAAGCAAATCAGGGAGCTTTAGGCATTTACCTGGGAATCAGGATACAAAGGTGGGCTGACAGCAGATCTGCTTTACATCTGCTGGTGGCTTCTTGTGTTTTCAGTGAATGACAGAAACAAGTCTCCTTCTTATTTGAAAAATAACAAACAGTGACCTAAACCAAAATAGTGCTGCTTTGAGGTTCCTTAGACTTTTTCTAATAATATTGAAGAATGCATCTATGTTTCCTGCACTTGTAGCAAAATGCCCCAAATTTAAATGAATTATCTCGGGCTCAAAATACATAGCACATTTCACTCAACCCACAATAATGCTTTGGTTTCAAGCAGTTTGGAAAAGTCTGATGAAGGATTGTGCAGATGGCTGTTGTGCTGGGAAGGTGTTTCTACAGCAGCATCTGCCATACCCAAGTCTGCCCTGCAGCACAGCAGCACCAGCGACTCAGCACCAGCCGCTGCCGCCAGTGCTTCTGGAGAATAATAACTTCCACATACGCCCTAGCTGTTTCCCCAAAATATTAAGACAACAAAGCTGGTGAAGGGTCTGGAACACAAATCTTATGAGGAGCAGCTGAGGGAACTGGGACTGTTTAGCCTGGAGAAGAGGAGGCTCAGGGGAGACCTTACTGCTCTCTACAACTACCTGAAAGGAAGTTATGGTGAGCTGGGGCTCAGCCTCTTGTCCTGGTTTCAGCTATGATGGAGTTAAATTTTTATTTTTTTTTTAGCAGTGGATGGAATGCCATGTTTGGGTGTTAGCATGAGAATAGTGCTGATAGCACCCTGATGTTTCTGATTGTTGCCGGGCAATCAAGGACCTTTCTCAGCTCTGCATACTTCCTTACTAATGAGAAAGGAGGGGACGCAGCCAGAACAGGTGACCCGAATTGGCCAAAGAGGACATTCCATGCCAGTTACGTCATGCTCAGTATAAAGGGGGACTGGGGGGAGGAGGAGGAGACAATGCCAGGACGGGCAGTTTCTGGGGACGGTGGGGTTCGGGGACGGCTCTAAGCTGTGCGGCCTGAGTTGTGTGGTTTGGTGAGAAATTGCATTGTGTATCACCAGTTTCATCTATTTTGTGCTTTAAACTTCTGTTATTGTTATATCTAGTTTTCTGTTATTGTTTAGTAAACTATCCTTATCCCAACCTGCGTGGTTCTGGTTTCTAGGTTGTGGTTTCTTTTCCTTCTTTCTTCCTTCCCTTTTCCCCCTCCCCCAACTTTCCTTCCCCCTTCCTTTTAAAAGTACAAGCGACTGTGTGGGGTGCGGCCCTTGGCTGGGGCAAAACCACGACACCTCTTCTTGCAGATAAGAAGCAATAGGACAAGAGGGAATGGCTACAAGTTGTGCCAGGGGAGGTTTAGGTTAGAAATCAGGAGAAATTTCTTCTCAGGAGGAGTGGTTAGCTTTGGAACAGGTTGCGCAGGGAGATGGTGGAGTCCCCATCCCTCGGCATGTTCAAGGAAAAGTTGGATGAAGTACTTAGGGACATGGTTTAGTAAGTAATATAGGTGGTAGAGGGATGGTTGGACTAGAAGATCTTGGAGGTCTTTTCCAACCTTACTGATTCTGTGATTCGGATTTTCATTTTAAATTAACAACAGCTCATGATGCCCTTTAAAAGAAATCTTAGAGGAAAAACAAAATAGAAGTTTTTAATGCAAAAGTGGACTGAGAGGAGACAAATGCCATCACAGCCCAGTTGGCCGGCTTACCTTGCTCATGAGACTGGACACCAAGAAAGGCAGCTGCTGAGCACTGCAATACTGGGATTGGGGAAAACTCTAGCCCCCAGACCCTGATGGATTTTCTGCTTGTTGGAGAAGACTGCCTCCAAGGCTTGCCTTCATGGGGGCTCCTGTAGCACCAAAAAGAAACTGGTATGAGAGCAGAGGAGTGTGGCTTATGGTAAGGTGACAGCTCCATTTTGAGTGACTGTTGTCATATAACCTGAACCTGATAAATTCCTCAAGGGTATCGCCTGACATCACTTTGTACTCCAGGCACTCCCAAAACACCACTTTGGACACTATGACAGGGGAGGGAAGAGGGGAAAGAATCTGTGGCCATCGTGCATGATACATGACGTGCATGTGCAAAAGGAGCAGAAAAGCACAGGAACCACCTCTGTTCTCCTCCCTCCAGTTAATCTACAGACAGGAGTGGAAACCAAAGGATTTTTTCTAAGAACTAGTTCTTCCTATGGAAGTTTTGCAAAATGAAATGCACGTTCTTTTCCTACCTTTGCAAGTGAACAGCAAGGCCTCTCGAGTTTTATTGCTAGATTTTTTCCTTATTTTTCCTCAGCTGTACCTGAGCACACAGTAATGTTAAGGGAGATGCTGTTGGTCTAACAGCAGAAATTTTGCTGCTTAACCTCTGCCTGCCCCATCCCCGCACAGGGAGGCATGCTGAAGAGACTGATAACTAAAGCTGCCTGCCTCTTGGCCTCCCCATCCTACAGCACCATGGAGACCAGGTGCATGGAGGTTAGCAAATGGTAGGAAAGGTATTTTTGTCATCTAACTTGAAGTATTTTGCCACCTTCCTCTTCACACAGAAATAGCAGCAGGTAGAAGCAGCACATTTGTCAAAACAAGGGTAGCTTGTTAAGGACTTGAGTGCCTTTTATGCAGAGGGTTCCAAATTTGATACCCTGCAACAGATGTCAAACACTACAGACTAGCATTTTGAATCTAGGAATCACTTTCTACACAATTAAAAGAAAAACTTAGCTACACTATACTGCATCTGGCGAGCTCTTTTCTATTTCATTAGGTGCCCAGCAGTAACAGATATGATAAAAAAGGGGCGTAGAAGGGCCAAGTTCTGCAGAAAGAATCAGATATTACCCTTTGATAACCTGTAAATTAGTCTCAGTCTGTAAAAGAAAATCTTCAAGATATACCCTCTATTAAACAAAAAGAAATTCCCTCTTTTCTGCACCATTTTCATGAATTATAGTCTGTCCAGTTTTATTTAGTGTACAGAGTTTAACGTAGAGGCCAAAGTTATTTTCCATTATTTGATTGCCATATTTTTCAAAGGTTGTCTTGTACGTACCAGATCTGTCATTTCTCTGAGATACTGGAGCAAAGGTTTTTCAATTTTATTGCACAATTCCAAGTTCTCCCAAATCATTTGCCTAAAATTAGGGTTCCAGTCTTATAAGCCTCTGCTTTCCAGGGGTTCACAACCTCTACAGTGAGTAGATAGCATAGGTTTTTAATGCCTCGAGAAAGTCAGACCAGTTTTGTTTAATTTTATGAATAGTTGCTTCCAAGTCTAAACTTAGGTATAAGATGAGAACATGTTGTGTCCCAGAATGTGTCCGAGATTCTCCAATGTGTTCAGGTTTAGCCTAAGCCTACACCCTCTGTTTAATTAAAAACATTAAATGTATATGATTTCCATAGGTATGGAGACAATGAAACCGAGAATTTCTGAGAATCTCATCTTCACCAGTTAAAGACTGTATCTCTGACATTTCCCTGGATTTGAAATGTAAGTGGAGAACAAAGCTTCTTCCAGGAATTTTAAGATTGGACATGCACAACTCTGTTTCAAACCAACAGGTTCAGTGACTCAGGAACACACAGAGAAGCACATGTGGCAGAGTGGACCTCAGACTGCAGAAGACTCCTCCCGGGAGTCAGGGGGGGCATGAGCCATAGGTAAGGCGGAGGATTGGGGACCATGGGATCCCCTTTGGTTTGGAGCACAAAGCCACCCCTCTACTGCTGGGCTGCACCCACCTTCCTGGGGTGATGCTTATAAATTCCAGCTTCTGGAGCCTGTTTCAATGGTGCCACATTAATCACTATTTCCATAATTTATAAGGGTCTGCCAGTGGCACGAGTAGCGTGCTGTGAAAAGCTCTGTTGCACGGATGGGACCTCGTCAGCGAGAGCAATGGTTTCCTCCTGACGGTTCTGCTTGGAAAAGCTTTCATTTAACCAGATTTCCATCACCTTCAACATACAAAATTTGACACTTGTTTCCTGAGACTGTTCATTACACCATACCACAGCTCCTAGTGGCTACGACATTTTATTAGCACAGATGAGAATAGCCTTCACATATGAAAAATGAAACCTGACCAGTTTTATTATTTCCAGTCATCTGAAGCCAAATTTTCACAGAATAGAATAATGTTCAACAACAATTCAAAATCTCCATAAGAGACAAATTCAAATGATACAGGTTAGTCTGTGTATGTTCCTTTTAATTCATTCTTAGTTTTCCTATCAGACCATAATGATTATGGGAAACCAACACACAGTGTAATTATATTACACCAAATGATTCAATACAATGAGGTAAATATTTTCTGGATTTGATATTACTTGATTTGGGGTTTATTTCAGCTGTAATGATAAGAAGTTTCCCTAATGTTTTTGACATAATCATTTTAGGCAAATACTTTGAAAAAAAAAAAAATCCTTGATGTCATGAATACAATTAAGGATCTCCCAGGACAGTCACAAGTCATGTTAAGCTGAAATTTATCTTAATGGATGCTTTTTGTATGAAAGAGAAAAATGCCTGAATTTTTCATTCACAGTGAGGGAGAAAACCAAAAGCACCTCATCATAGTGTAACTGAGTTAAATGGAAGAAAAATCAGCTTGCAAAACACAGAAAGAACTCAGTTATTTCATATTTTTTTCTCCCTCAGCACTGTTATATTTTCTCTCCTAATCTATCCTGTGGTTTTCCTGACTGGAAACATTTGTAAACCAGTATCTGGCATATCTGTAGGTGGAAAATATTTATTTTGAAAAGAGAAAAATCCTTGCCCCAATTGAACCTCGCAGCAAAACTTGATTTACTTGACAGTGAAGACAAAGAGAGCAGCCCCAGTACAACCTTGGGCTTCTAGTGGTCCTCTGGGCTCTGCTCCTCACCATTTCCAGCTGCGTGCACAAGCTGGCAGGTCCAGCCTCTCCCGGGCACCAGCACCAACTTCTGCACACGGCCCATAATTGAAGATATTTTGCTGACAAAGAAGCCTTCTTCCAACCAGTGTCTTGGCCAGCGTAACATGTATGAGATTATCTAAATTACATAAGCTTATGTACTATAATTTTATGTGTATTGTTACACACCAAAACACCATTTTTATTTTGACCTTGGTGGCACATTGTAAATGTCAGTTTTGCACTTTAAGAGACCTTCTATTTTTTTTTTTCTCTTTTCTTTCTGTACTCCCTTGTCAATTTAGCAAAGACTTCTTGATTTACCTTCTCTTTTCCGTTCAATATTTGTTTTTCTACACACTTCACAAGTGCCACAGCATCTACAGTTCATTGTATTTGATCAAGTTAGATCACATGTACATAGTGAAGTCTCTGAAAAACACAGACACTGCAAGATGAATTAAGGAGGTCATGCAAGCTCTTAAAATCACATTTTTTGAAACCAGCAGAAAAGCCAGCGGGTAATAAAAGGCAGTCAAGCCACAGATCCTGCAGAAAGTGACTGATATGAGGCAGCAGGTTGACCACTGTTTATTGCCTGCCAGCTAAATAAAACAGGATGCAACTTGTTACTTGCTGGTTTTTAAGTCACTTTGATAAGATGTAGTTCACATTTTGGGTGCTGAGACTGTGATCTCCTTTGATTGTAACATCCCCTTTGCTCTCACTAAATCTGTTCTCTCTGCCTTACTCAAACACTCATGTGCTAATGGGAAAATGTTGAGGGCCAGTTCCTGTACTGGTATGTAAAGGCTTGTTTCTGAAGGTGAACATAACATTGTTTCAGTAGATTACTAGATCCTTCTCCTACCCAAAGCAAAATCTGAAGAGGGTTATCCCATTTCTGACTTGTTCTAGTGAACACTTGAAATTAAAACTTGCTGTTGTTGTTATTGTTTTCTGTGTTAGGAGAAGAGAGAACCAGCAACTGACCAAGCTTGCAACTGTGTCAAACCTGAGCACACATTTGTAGGCAGAAGGCACTGCTCCAGGGGAGGAGGTTGCTTAACCTGATGGCTACAGCACCTGCTATGTCTGGAGTATTTAAACAGCAAATGTGAACATTCCCTAATATACAGTTCAAGCTCCAAACACCATAAAATGAATCTGGTAACTGCACTTTGGGCAAGAAAGAAGGCTAGGTGTATTACATACAGAAGTAAAACTGGGTTGTTAAAGGGAATATGTCTCTGGTACAATTATTGCTAATGCAGCAACTTCAGAGTGTGATGGTGGCTGATTGGGTGTACATGCATTGATGCATGTGTTCACAAAACGGGACAAGTGCAGAAAGCTAGACTTGCTTCTCCTCAGCCCCAACAGGGCAAAGGATCTGATATCCAAAGTCAGTAAGTCCTCAGAGTGCCAAGGGGTCTTGGAGGACACAGGACCTCCAATGCTGTAGAGTCTTCCTGTGCCTCCCTGTCCCCCTCAGCACTATAGCTCTTCCATGGAAGATGGCTATCACCAAGCAAGACATAGCACTGACTGATGAATTAGGAGTAAGAGACACCACACCAAAAAGACAGTTTTTTGAGCCCAATGACCAAAAGCTTTGAGGAGAAATGTATACTCAGCAACAACAGATACTACACTTACCCCTAATGGGAAGTTTAGAATCATAGAATCATAGAGTTGTTTTAGTCGGAAAAGACCTTTAAGATCATCTAGTCCAACCATTAACCTAGAAGTGCCAAGTCCACCACTAAACCCTGTCCCTAAAAAAACATCTATGAATGTTTTAATATACGTCTGGGGATGGTGACTCAACCACTTCCCTGGGCAGCCTGTTATGGTGCTTGATAACTCTTTCAATGAAGAAATTTTTCCTGGTATCCAAGGTTTACCCTACATTCAGAGATAAAACTGTATACCAGAAATCTATACACTCAGAAATGTTTGAAAAAACATAGTGATTCTCCCAAATCATGAAGTAGAACTCCCAAATGTAACAAAACGAGCCAGGATGGAATCTACAGCTACTCATGGCAAATGCAATCTTGCTCACAAAATTTGACACAGAGAAGAAATTTAGCTCCTAGGAATAGATACTATTTACCATTTGTTTGCAGTTCCCCAGCTGATCAGCTCCCAGCTGTACAGAAACTAAACATCAGGGGATAAACTCAACTTTGATATGGAGAAATCAGACTATTTGTTCTTTGAGGTGTCTCTCACATCTTCACATTTCCTTAGAAACACAGGACATTATTTCACTACTGTACCAATGAACTCTAAGAATGGTAGTTAAGCCAAATATTGCATGGACCGTGAAAGTAATCTCTTGAATAACAATGCATAAATACCTTCTCTGCTTTCTAATTTCTAATAGCGTTATACAGATACTACAAGGATCCCTAACACCACTACTAATACACTCTATCTTAATGTGCTCCTCATAACACAAAGAAATCTTTCAGACTGAATTGTCACAGGCTGAAGCAGTTGACATTGCCAGGAACTGTTCTTATGATGAGGAAACAGCCTAGCCAATGAGAACATATCCTAGCTGATTATCTATGGTATTCTCTTTCACTGAAATACAAATATTTTGGCTGGTTTTCCAGAAAGTCAAATTGTAATTTGTATTTTGTAAGCCAGACTTGTATTTTATATACATTATGATATATTCACAGTGATTTAGAGGGACTGCAAACAGGGAACTCCAGTTCTCCATTTACAGGCAATACCACCTTGTGTAGCATGAAAGTACCGTCTGCGTTTCAGCAGTCAATGCAGGTTTACAAAGCCTCTACAAAACTTCAGGCTACTGCATGTAGGTTCACTCAGGTTGTACACACAAATATGCACACACAAAGAGACCCTAATCCAGCACCATATGACTCCATCCTTTGACGTGTTACAGACGCCTTTGGTTTTGTTCCTGACAGCACATTCAGCCCATGACCATCTCAATCATGGCCCACTGGAATGCTGGTGAAAAAGAAAAACGATGACAGAAATCCACACAAACAGAAACCAAAGAAGGATTCTTTAATTTGATGGCTGAGTATGATCTCTCCCATTGGGATTTCTTCCATGTGTATGTATCAGCCACTGCAGCAAGGAGGCAATAGGATTCTTCGGCATAAAAATTGCTTCCCATTCTGGTACTGTACTTGTAAATACAGGTTGGGGGGTTATTTGTTTGTTTGCTGCCACCGTGTCATGCACTGACAGTCTTGCCCCAAAAGTTAATTAAATGTTCGATATATATTACAGCTTCCTTCCATTAGTATTAATTTGCAGAAGCCCGGGACACCTCACCCATTAAGTTCAGATACATGTAATTTGTACTTAATGTATGCTCATTATTTGCTATGGAATTGTGAAAGAGATTTCTACACAAGCCTTTTATTCAATATCATTTCATGCATAGCCAAATAGGTAGTAAAAATAGCATCAGCTCTATTTTTGAATCTTGGCGTCGTGAGGGTTAGGGTTCCAGGCACTCACACTGCTACAATGCGATCGGAAAATCCACGCCACCAGCGGATGACTCGAAAGCATACATTCAATGGCAAGCTGTCAAATGCACGCCAAGCAGGGCTTTAAAAAGAATTCCCCTGGCAAGATCCATATGTATGGAACTTCCATCTTTGAACTTCATACTTCCAACCCACGATTTCAGTTCTACTTTATTAAATATGGTAATTAATATTTTTGCTATAAGATCACAGGCAGTTATTTAAAGATTATAATAATTTAGTAATTATAAGAATATAACAATGGGAGATATATATAACTCCTCTTTTGAAAATCAGGCAGAGTCATTATTCCAGGGAAGAAAAATATTTCTTCTCACCTATCTTATGCTCTATCTGAATTCAATAAGTTCCTAGCAGTGAACATTGGCTAACAGTCCTTTGCTAAGAATAAATCAATGAGTTGCCTTAATTAACCAGTAATGCCCACTGTAAATTAAGGGCTCTACATCCACATATTTTATAGAGCAATAGCCAAAAGAATTAATATTCTTATTGTTACCAGCAGCCTCATTCAGAACTAGAGCAAGGTTCATGCTAAACCGAATTTTTCTATCTTCATTTGCTTTACTACAGAATTATTTCAGCCCTGCCATAATTTTTCAGAACAGTGTTGAATGGCTCACAAGCCTTCTGCTTTTATAGAATGCACACCAACTGCATAATATGAATGGTGGACCCAGAATCAGTTGTCTTGTTATATGAATCCAAATTCTCCATCATAATCAATACAAAAAGTCTAATTTCAGTTATTACTTGGGCAGCAGACGTACAAGAATCAAGAGTATGTCAGTTAGCATATGTTTTCTACTTTTTAATATTTTTACAAATGTGAAGGGGTTGCTGATTTTTAAATTATAAGAACATTTTTATGGTCAGGATGTAAGAAGCCTTCCATTTATGCTTGTCTGAAGTGCTATTTTCAAAGGAAAATCACTTTGGTGGGTGCAGAGAGAAAAGAAGTTTCATACTGTCATTTTAAAGGGTCAAAAAGAACTTAAGCGGATAGCTACAAATACTTCTTGGAATTTCTTTTCACCTATGAGTTTTCAATGAGTTCAGTGGGGGCGTGGGGAATTGGGCAGAGTGGGGTAAAGGGAGGAAAAAGAAAACAGAAAATACCCAACCCAAACCTCATGGGTTGGAATAAGGACAGTTTACTGGAACAGCAGAGAGAGAGAGAGATAGATAACAATAGCAGTACTTTATAGCAAATGATACAAAACCGCTGATGCAAAATTCAGTGTCTCACCGAACCACACAACTCATGCTGTACAGCTCAGAGGTGTCTCAAAGCAGCACCATTCCCAAAACCATGTGTCCTGGAGCTGTGCCCTCCTCCTCCCACCAGGCCCCCTTCATGCTGAGTATGATGTAATTTGCATGGAATACCCTCTTTGGACAGTTCTGGTCACCTGTCCTGGCTGTGTCCCCTCCCAGCTTCCTGGGTGCCCCCTGCCTTCTCCTTAGCAGGGAAATATGAACAACTGAAAACTCCTTGACTGCTTGGCAACAGCTAAAACATCAGGGTGTTACCAGCACTGGTCTCATCCTAACTCCCAAACACAGCATTCCACCCGCTGTTAAAAACAAAATTAACTCTATCCTAGCTGAAACCAGGACAATCCTTTATGCAAAGCTTTTTTTTCATAGAATCATAAAACAGTTTGGGTTTGAACAGACCTTAAAGATCATCTAGTTCCAACCTCCTGCCATAGGCAGGAACACCCTCCACTAGACCAAGTTGCCCAAAGACTTCAACAAACACTTCCAGGGATGGGGCATCCATAATTTTTCTGGGCAACTTGTTCCAGTACCTCGTCACCCTCACAGCAAAGAATTTTTTCCTAATATCTAATTTAATCCACCCTAATTCAAATTAAACTCATTACCCTTTATTCTATCACTATCTACCCTTATAGTCCCTCTCCAGATTTCTTGGAGGCCCACTTTGGGAACTGGAAAGCTGCTCTAAGGTGTCCCTGGAGCTTTCTCTTCTCCAGGCTGAACCAGCCCAATCTCTCAGACTGTCTTCACAGGAGAGGTGCTCCAGCCTCCTTCTCTTCATGGACTTCTGCTGGACTTGTGCCAAGAGGTCTATATCCTTCTTTTTATTCTGGGGACCTCAGAACTGGATGCAGTACTCCAGGTATGGTCTCATGGGAGCAGAGTAGAGGTGGAGAATCACCAGCTTTGACCTGCTGGCCATGCTTCTTTTGATGTAGCCCAGGATATGGTTGGCTTTCTGGACTGCAAGAGCACATTACTGAGTCATGCTTAGCTTCTCATCCATCAGTATCTGCAAGTCATTCTCCTCAAGGCTGTTCTCAATCCGTTCTTCCTCCAGCCTGTAGTTGTGCTTGGGACTGAGCTGACCCATGTGCAGGACCTGGCACTTGGTCTTGTTGAACTTCATAAGGTTTTCATGGGCCCACCACTCGAAGTTTGTCAAGGTCCCTCTGGATTCCCTCCAACGTGTCGACCACACCACACAACTTGGTGTTATCAGTAAGCTTACTGAGGGTGCACTCTACCCCACTGTCCGTGTCACTAGCAAAGATGGTGAACAGTTCTGGTCCCCACAACAACCCCTGAGGAATGCCACTCATCACTGGTCTCCACCCAGGCATTGAGACATTGACCACATCTCTTTGAGTGCAACTGTCTAGCCAATTCCTTTTCCACCAAGTGGTCTATCTGTCAAATTCATGTCTCTCCAATTTAGAGAACAGGCTTTCATTTGGGACAGTGTCTAATGCTTTGTACAAATCCAGGTAGATGACGTCAGTTGCTCTTCTATCGTACACCAATGCTGTAACCCCATTGTAAAAGGCCACCCAATTTGTCAGGCATGATTTGGCCTTAGTGAAACCATGTTCGTAACTCATTATTTTCCACATCTCTTAGTATAGTTTCCAGGAAGATCTGATTTATGACCTTACTGGGCACAGAACTGAGACTGACTGGCCTGTAGTTCCTCAGGTCTTCTTCCCTCCTCTCTTCCCCCACCTTTAAAATGTTTCCCCTTTCTAGTCAGTGGGAACTTCACTGGACTTGCATGCGTCTCAAAAATGATGGATAGTGGCTTAGCAACTTCATTCACTACTTCCCTCTGAACTTGTAGCTCTATCTCATCAAGTCCTGTTGACTTGTGCACCTTCATGTTTCTTAGGTGATTGTGAACCTGATCTACAATGTGAGGTTCTTCATTCTCTCACTCTCTTCCTTTGCCTTCTGCAACTTCGGTGGTGTGGCTAGGGTACCTCATCCTTCTCCATATCCCAGATAACCAGGTCTCCCATTTTCTTTGAGGGCCAAATTTTATCCTAGTCTTTTTACTCCTGATCGTATAAAGTTTCACTAGGTAGAAAAAATGAATAAAGAGTAAGAGCACAGCTTTCTATTTTTAGCATTAAGAAGTCACCAGACCCACTAATGTCTCTTTAAAATGGATGTTTCTGGGTTTTTATCTAGGGTATGGGTGTAGAAGAGGACCAACAAAAATGAATGAACTCCAAGCAGCAATTCCAGACATACTTCTGTCTAAAATGATCAAACTGGGACATATGCATGTATTGACCAGGTTACTGGGACACCATGGCCTGTTTTGAGCTATGCCTGGCATACCACATAGGGTAAGATGTGGAAGTGTATTTGTGAGTTAAGCAAGAGTTGACTGGAGAGGAGCAGGATGCTGCATGGTCTCTTCTGGCTGCTGTGTAACAACCTCATTTCCTTCAGCAGGAGGTTTTTTCCCACTGCTTTGTTTGCTTTGTGATTACATGTGTGAGCAACCAGAATTTATGAGTTCACACAGGTCAAACAAAAGGCTAACATTTTTTATACCAAGAAAATGACAGGGGAGAGAGTCAAGTGAAAGGTCAAGTCAAAGGCTGTGAGAAGTTAAATACAGATGAGTCAACAGCCTGCATGTGGACACATCCCAACAACAAAATGCTTCTGCACTGTAATATCCTCACTAAATTTTTCAGTTCCCTGACTGAAACATTTTAGGCCCATTAACATGATTCCTCTAATAGTGCAGACACACTTTATATGCAGGGATGCCTCTGGAGATATGATAACTGGAGGAATATTCCTCTCTATCAGGAGAACTGTCGGAGGAAATTACTCTAATATGTGTGCACAGAGCTCCTCCAGAAGAGGAAGGCTGCTCCCTTATTGGGAGATGAATGGAAGCTCAAGGATGATGTAGGCTTTGGTTATTCCCTCTTGTTTCTTGCTTGAAGCACTTTTAGATTACGTTAGGAGATCTTAAGTACTAGAAGTAAATGAGAGTTTCCATTTACTTTTCTGGTAATTTAATGTTTGGCAAACTGGAAAATATACAGATTAATAGATCTGCCAGGCTCAGAAACATCTGGTTTAGCAAATTAATGAGTCTGCATGAAAAAGAAGGAAAACTGTAATGCTGTGACAAGCTTTTCTTCCCTGACAGGCTACGAACACATTAGCTCAGGGTCCAGTCACTTCTTTCCTGTAAGGGTTCAGGGGCTAAGAAATGCAAGTAGGAGGCTTTTTATTGTCATCAGTGATTTCTGTGGTCTTTGAACAGATGCTAAGGAATGTGCCTTGCTCTAGTAAACTGCTGAGGGGAACTTTTCACTGATTCTAATGGAGGTTCAGTCAGTCTACATCTAAAAAAAAATATAAGGGAAACAGAAATTCTCTGAGAAAGTACATACATAGCTCTGGATGAGTATAAAAGGAAGAACAGATCCTCCTGAAGTTGTCCCAAGGAGATCAAAACACCTTTTAGAAAATTCTGTTTCTTTTTTGAGACAGCAACAGTCCACCAATGCCTTTTATATTGTCAATTTGCAACATAAGTCTTTAAAAGGGGGGAGCAAGAAATGGAAAGGCTGCAGTGAATTGTTTTCCTGATGAAGATTCACAAGTGGCTTGATAGATGGTGGTGGTACAAAAGAGGCTGGCAGGACCCTGGACAATACTGTCAGTGTTGTGATGAACTGCAGACCTGCACAAGTACATCCTCATATGAATGGGGTGCCCATTTTCCTCACTAGCTCCTCTGTCTCATACACTTTCAGAGTAGCTACCCCTCAGCCTGAGACACTAGGCACAGCAGGTCTGTAACTGGCTCTATCAGGCACGCGGGGCAGAAGATGCTTGCTGCACTGAAGCAGGAGCTCCAAGGAGTGCCCAGCCCAGATGCGTGCTGCCTCCACAAGCCCCTGCCACAGCCCATCTGTAGATGTGTCTCTCTTGCCGCTTAATCCCCTGCACACTGTTGTGCACTGAAGAGAACAAAGGTGAAAATTCCAAGACTGGATCAAACCGAGGACTTTCCTGATGAAAGCCCCAGGGCTGACAGAACCCAGCATCCCCAGTAAGTCTGTAATCACAGAGGAGGTGCAGGAGGAGCATTACACAAACCTCAGACTTGGCAGAGGGGGCAATTTTCAACTCATGGTCCTATTCTAAAACACCTAATAAGATGTTTCAGTGCTACATCTCTCTGACCTACTCTTTGGAGATGTTGGCATGCTTAAATATTTATTATAAAATAATATGACATTACAATGAGATAAACACAGCATTTATCTCATCTAGCAGACAAGAAGACAGTTACTCAAGTGCCTCCCAGAACTATTAAAAGTACAAGTCTGGAAAGGGATTCTCTTTGCCTTTTCTAGCCATGGAGAGGCGGTGGTTTGCCACTCACTGAACAGGAGCCGGTCTGGCCTGCTTGCTTCATCCCACCATCTTAAGTTAAAGTCCCAGGCTGCCAGAAGTATTGGGAAAGATTACTCTGCTTATCACTGGTGACCAAAAATTACTTTTAGAAACAGAGAATGTCTTTAGTGACCTCATAAAAAAAAAAAAGATTAATAAAAAGGGATAGGGGGAAAGAAGATCAGGTTGGTGTGTAGGTTAAGTCTTCACTGTGCAGAGATAGCCTAAGGCAGTGTCTGCACTTTATCAGCTTCCACTGACTCAGTATGTTTATTCTTTTTATCTGTTTGTTTTATGGTAGCTGAGGTATTTGTTTATAACAGCAGCATTTTATATCAAAATGTTAATTTCTCTATAGAGGAACTAAGCTTTAAATTATATAAGTACAAAGAAGGGAAAAGTATCCTGAGAAAGTCAAACCCAAGGGATACATGGAGGGCGGCATGTTGCCTTTATATAATGATTAACCAGCTCTGTGATGCCCAGGAAAGCAAAGCAAGATCTCCATGCCTGCAAAGCCAAGTGAGTACAGGGGTGAGGTGAAGGCATGCCCTCACATATTATGATCCACATGGCAATCAATCCAGACTGAATTTTGAGATATAAAGGGGGGTGAAATAAGACAATTTAAAACCCAAGAAAAATCTACTTTACTGGGTCACATAAATATCAAAGCAGATAGATTGCTAGGGAACTAGAATATTAACAAGCCAAGCAAGCGAGTTCACTGTCTGCTCTAAACAGACATAACTGCAGGTCAGCATGCAAATGCTTTCCCTTATTTATACAGTCCAAGACAGTTATAGGATATTGCATACTGCAGAGAATATTACTGAAGTCATGGTCATGCAGAAGAAATGAACAAAAAAATACCCTCTAGATTTTAACTCTGGTTGAAACCTTCAGAATATGCCTGGGAAATGACAATAGACCATTATTAATTTGTCACAATGAGACCACACATGCTCCAGATCACCACTCAAGTTCGTTTGTGTCCAAAGTCTTTATTATCCCATTAGGAGTCAATGGAGGAGTGAATGACTGAGTAATGACTCCAAGATTTGGGCATGCAGAGGGAGAGTGGGTAAATGAAAAACAGCAATCAAAGCCTCCAACAAATGAACAGAAACATAACAGAGTTGAGGATTTTTTTCCCCTTCTGTTATTGGTTATTTCTGGTACCTTGCAATTTTCCCAAAATAGTGGGAAGGAGAAAATTGTAGCAACATTCCTAGAAAGCTCAAAGAGAAATCAGTGTTAGCAGTAATTTCATGTGAGACCCTGCTTCAGCCTCTGACTGAATCAATGAATGCATAACAATCCCATGTGTTTTTTTCTTGTCTCTTATTGAGAGAACTCCATATATCCTAATAGACTGCGACTTTCCTGTGACTAAAAATCAGTAGTAGAGTAGCACAGATTGAGTTTTTTTAATTTGTGCTTATCAAAGCTTCTATCAGCATTTCTATTCTGCTGGGTGAGAAAAGGTTGAAAGATAAATAATTAAATAAATCCATTAATTTATGTATTATGTACGGAAGGTAACATTGTAATGGTATTCACATTTCCCAGCGGGACATCAGCTTTGCCGTTTACATTGCAGGTACATATCTTTTCCTTGCAGTCATAATTCATCTCAAGACTTCTTGCCTTCTGACTAATGGGGACAGGATCCTTATTCCCTTTCCTGCTGTCAGCTGTCAGCCTTGGAAGGATTGGGAGTGTTCTGCAACCCTCACTGCCCAATTAATCCAGCTGTTACCCACACCTCATGTCCTGATGGTTCACATGGGAAAGCCCCTTACATGAGACTAAAAGCACATTAAACCCTGCCCCACTCTTACAGTGCTGCTGAAGCTCAAGCCAGATCATGGTAGTTTTGAAGCAAATTCAAAACCAAATTCAACAGAAACCTGAAAACAAGAAAAAAAATCCTATGCATTTAAAACTATTCAGAAAATAAATCTCAAATTATTTTTTTCTTTTCATTGATGGAAACCCAGATCCTTTTTCACATCTTTGCTAATGAGTGACCTAAAATGCTGGAAAATCTGCTTACAGAGTGATTTTACCATCATTCCTTCATTTTCCTTTCACTATGGTGTAGCTGGTGGGATATGATACCCTATAGCCTCTTCTGAACTAAACCCTTCTTGCACAATTACCTGTGATTGACAGGGAAAGGATTCAAAGGCCCAGCTGATTCCCTCCCTTCCTGTGTTACCAACCTTTAAGAATTCCTCAATTGTGAGGTCTTGATTAATATAAAAACAAAACAAAACAAAATAAACCATGTTGAAAGTCTTGTGTTTTTTCCACTCGCAAAGAAAGTCAGAGGATGAAAATGTCAAAGAAGAGGTTATTATGAAAATTGAATCTCACTTCAAAGACATTAATTCTGTTTTATTTAATGAAAGTGAGGAAAAACAAGGGGGGTGAGAGAGCAAGAAAACTTTAAAGGTAATAATGTTACTTCCAATGGAAAAATGTAGATGGAGGGAAGGATGAAAATTTTTGCAAAAGTTTTCAGTAATATATATATATATACACACATATATACATATATATGTTTATTTTGTTTTTACATCAACAGGAATTTTTTTCAGAATAAGCTTCCCGGTCTAATTAGGAAGGCTCTCCTGCCGTTCACGCTGGGCAGTCAATACCTTGTTGGTAGAGAGATCCTGAAGTCACAAGGACAGCAATAAAGCCACCAGCATTAGGGTCCACAAAGCAGTAGGGGCCAGCATTCACTCATTTTGAGAGTAATAAGGGTTATTCACTTTCCTGTTTGACACAGCTAAGAGCAAAAGAAAAATCATCTTCAAGGAAGGTCTGCAATGTGTATTCCCTGGATGCATAAATAAAAGAGTCCCTTTGGAAGTATATTGATATTCTACAATAGATCGAGAAAATCTGACAAGTTCTGAGCTTGGAGCTGAAGTATCTAAGACATAAGCAAGGATGAGTGGTAGCCTGCCAGGACACTTCTCACCGTGATCACAACTTCCATCTACTTTCTCAGGTGGCCTGACAATGGGAAAGGAAGGGCAGAAGATATGACAGTGTAGCTATGCAAAAGTAAGCATCATCACATGGTCCTCTGGATTATCTGCATCTTGTCAACCTTCTTTAAAAATGTAGTTCAAATACAGTTATCATATCCAGTAGAGGCTATGAAAGAAATCACTTGAAATCTAGTCTGGGAGGAAACCCAAAACTTTCACTGCCATTAAAAGAACATCCCACTGCATTACTGCCATCTTTCTCCTCTCCACATGGCAGTTTGTGAAGTCCTTTCCTCCTAAAGGTAATATAATCCTACTGAAAACCAAATATGCACATACATTTTTGTTGTTTTCTTTACCTACCTCAAATAGCACAGACTGCATTTTGAAGAGTAAACCATTTCTTTGGGTATTATGTACTACTGCTCAATTTAATAGCTAAGAATCTCAAAATATTAACAGAAATAGCAGAGTACTGTGTTGGATATTATTGACAGTTAGGGATTCTTGACATTTTCCCTCTTAAAAATGGAAAAAGAAGTGATGAAAAGAAATTACATGTCTCATTCAACAGTGGTCTTGGTCTCTTCTTTACGCAGGAATTATACATGATTTTGAACAAGGATAGGAAATAACAAAACCAATTTATTTCAGTTTCACTAATGAATATTATTTTTATTTTGATTAGCCGACAATTTTAAAGCACAATCAAGTCAAAGAAAACTTTTTACTTCACCCAAATCTTTGCATTTTCAAGGTTTCCACTTTCTAGTGCATGCCAACATTATTCAGCAGTTACTTTAAAAATATGAACTATTTCCTAACAGTAAAATTGAAGCCTTTCATTTAGAAAATACTTTAACAAAATAGTTGATCTGTTTAAAGCAAAACAATTTGCCAGTGCATACATTCCCAAAACATTTAACCTGACCTAAATCTGTATACCTGAAAAATAAAAAATGTCCAGCTGTGTTCACCCTACATTGTCTTTTTCATTTTCTTCAGGACTGGATCTTAAGAGGCTGCAAATCAAATGAGGCAGAAGAGGGTATTTTTCATTTTTTACAAGCTACATCGTAGAATGAGTGGACCACAATTAGAAACCATCAATTATCTTTATTATTTCTCAAAAATAGATTTCAAAGATCACTGCCTTTTCATTGGATAAAGTGGCCAATAATAAAGAAAATTCTGAGATAATTTTCTTAAGGCTTTTCAACATTTTTTGTTATCTCAGAAGCCGAAAATCATCTTTTGCAATAACACCCTGCAAAAGAGCCTGACACAATCTTGGCAGTCACTTTTATAACTACTGCTTATTCTGTCTTACAGGCAAAAGGCTTTACCTTAAGAATTTAGAAATTTGTGATATCTTTACATACATCTTGCCATGCCTAGGTTAGCTTGATATAGCAAAGCAACATCAAAATTAGTAATCACTGTCCACAGAGGAGCACGATACAAAGTCTTTTTAGCAAAAGCACGTATGAAATGAGAATTATTGAGTCTGATTTCAACTGTTGTCTTTCTGAAGGTGCTGGAAATGTTTAATACTGGTCAAGATATGTGAAATCAACCGTCCGAATACAGGAGAATAAGACATGAATTAGAAAATAAGATGTTAAAGCTGCAGATATTATGATGCAAAGCTAGAAAAAATAATCAAGCCAGGCTCTGTGTTCTATTGTAACAGAGCTGCACTGGAAATAAACAGTCACACTCGTCAATGTAGACAAAAACTTAAGCATAGTAGCATGGCATGAAAAACTTGCAAATTAACCCCCTCCAGAAAGAGCCCTTCTGCTAACAGGAAGAAAAATATCAACAGTCTTTAAAGCCTCAAGGTCATGGTTGGAAAGAAAAACACAATTTTGGAAGTTCAAGGACATATATATCTAAAGCAATCAAGTTGTAATTGAAGTGCTCAAATACCATTATGTCTCCATTTGAGGTTACTGGGTGGAACTGTACAGCAGTAATTTGTTTGACAGAAAAATTCATGCTATTTTTAGCTATAAATGACCACCACCAACAACATAATAAAAGCAGAATCCATACAGTACTGGGTAGCAGTGTGAGGAAAGAAGGGAATCCTGTGTAAGGCAGAATGCATTTTCATCAAAGACAGCATGGTTACAAACATGAAAGACCATAGATCACACTGCACTGCAAGTGCAAATGCCCACAATTGAATATGAAACATGGAATAGGGTTCAAAAAAACCCTCCCCCTCTTATCCTTTTCATACCAGAGGTTAAAGCCATCTAGACTGAAATGAGATACATGACAATGGTACTGACTCCCTGAAGAATTGAGGGAAACATCTAAATCTATCCAACATTGGAATCAACCAGACAAGAAATCTTAAAAACAACATGGGCTGAAAGACTTTGCATTAGTAGACAAGTCTCATGCATCTACCATGAAACTAATACGTTCCCTAAAAGGATGTTTCATGTTCCTTATCATTTCCCTCTTCACCATCACTAAATGCAGTGAAGAACCAATGCTCCACCTACCCAGACTCTTCATCAGCTTCCCAGAAGAAAAAAAAAGCCACAGGATTCATCACAAACATTGAAGTTGAAATAGTCCCAGGTGAAAATTGTTCTCAATATCCAACACACATGCCCTCCAGCATTCTACCTCTCATGAGACCTCACCTGAAGTACTGTGTCCAGCTCTGGGGTCCCCATTACAATAAAAGACATGGACCTCTTCCAGAGAAGTGCCACAAAGACAATCAGAGGGATGGAGCACCTCTCCTACAAAGACAACCTGAGAGAGCTGGGCTTGCTCAGCCTGGGGAAGACAAGGATGCAGAGAGACCTTAGAGCAGCTTTCCATCACCTAAAGGGACCTACAGGAAAGCCGGAGAGGGACTGTGTATGAGGGCATAGAGTGACAGGAAAAGGGGGTAACAGCTTTAAACTGAAGGAGGGCAGATTTAAGAAGAAATTCTTTGCTGTAAGAGTGGTGAGGCACTGGCACATGTTGCCCAGAGAAGCTGTGGCTGCCTCCTCCTCGCCAGTGTTCAAGGCCAGCTTGGAATGGGCTTTGGTCAACCTGGTCTAGTGGAGGTTGTCCCTGCCCATGAAAGGGGGCGTGGCTTTGAGGTGTCTTCCAACCCAAACCAGTTTATGATTCTATGATTTCTTCCATGACCCAACACACCTTGTCTCTGGCACTGGGATTCAAGATGATATCTGTATCTGCTAGCACTGAGCAAGAGGCCATGAGAGGAAGCAATCCCTGTGACTTCTAAGTGCATGAACCCACACATCCCCTCCACATGCCTTACATCTCTGAAAAGCCCTGTGCCCTCCACCTCTTGCTCTTGATTTTAAATTGAGCAGTTGACAGAACCTTGTATGACTGTGCTTGATGGCTGACCTCCCACAGTCCCCACCCCATGAACAAGAATAAAAGAAAATCCAAATACTGGCTGTGAGAGTGGCTGAGGTGCAAGGGAAAGGAGGTAGTTACCTGTCAGTTGGCATGCAGAGGACTTTGGAAATAAAAGCTACTTGCTATAACTGCTGGTGAGAGCTCACCTCTAAATATGACACATTTGCACTCTAAACAAGAAAATACTTGAGCAGTAACAGTGGTAGTTCCTGTGTGAAAGGAATGAGCTGTTCGACATCACCTACCAGGGAAGAGGGGGTGGGCACACTTCTGATGTGAATATACACAAAAATGAGAAAGTTTTCCGACAGCCCTCAGCACTGTGCTTCCCTTTCTTCAGCTTGAAAATGCAATATACACCCAGTGCAAATTGCAAACAAAATGTACCATTAAGAGCCACAGAATTCCAAGCTACTTTGGCAAAGAAAAGAGTTTTCTAAATTATAGAGATAAGCAATGATCGGTATTTGCATAAAATCATGAAAATGTCTACTGTGTGATTCAAATACTACTAGCACTTTAGCATAATTACCCTGCCTGCTTAAAAATCGCCCATGGAGAAATGGATGAGGCCTTAAAATATAGCATAGTACAAAATACATCTTATGAACTGTACAGCATTTAAAGTGCTCTTGAAACCCCAGAGGTGGCATGATTTAAGGTATATTCTCAATTTCTTTTATATTATAGACTGCACCTTCAACCCCAAATACGGGGATGTCATTAGCCCTTGAACTTTATGAGGCTCACGACCTGGTAGAGGATTTCATACTGTGCATCTGCATTAGTGTTTTCATTCAGATCAGAAGTGCACTTTTGGAACAAATCTGGTGACTTAATGAGCTTTGTTTCATGTCTTAGTCTTAAAGCACAGGGACCTGCAGGCACTCTCTAGGAGTGGCTGTGTTGTACTCCAAGCCGTGGTAGGAGAACACCAGTCTACTGGGCCAGACTATGGGGTTTTTTGCTGTGAAATTCCTGAAATATATGTACTGAGGACATTGTGTCCTTAGTAACAATGGGTTTAGTCTACTAATACACTCCCATTGGTTTCGCTACTTGCTAGCATAGACACAGTGTATAGGTGTGCAAAGGTTAGATTAGACCCTTAAATCCCAAAGGAAACAAATGATTTGTTTGCAAACAGGATTCACCTTCACAGACAGACCTGGAGGTAGCCTTAAGCAAGTTCTTCCCTGTTTGACTTGGCTCTCAAACCTCTCATGATGCAATGTTCCCATTTTCTGTGCTTTTTACCCACCAGTGGCTGCTTTCAACTGAGAATAAATGGTCAGCAGAAGAGGTGGTTTTGGAAACTAGGACTGGATGCACTTGTGGAATTAAGAGACTCACAGTAGGATGTAAATTGTAAAACTATGTGTTTCTAGCTTCTTTCCCTAAATATAGAATAAAAAAAAAAATAGATTAGACCCCTAATTCCTTATTTTCATAGATTTGACTATAATCATAATTTTAACCTGTGCTACAGGTCTAGCGCAGAACCCAAAAGCAGGTAGCAAGGGTCTTATTTCTGTATGGCTTTAGGGAAAACTATATGAAATTGATTTATTCCAGGCTGATACGGTGCAGTTAAAAGAGAGAATGAGTACGTTTCTGGCTGTGATCATAATACATGTGTCTGGAAAGGAATTACTGGGCTGAAATAAAAAAATACAATTGCAAAGGCACCATATTTTTTACTGTACGTACAAACAAAAAACATGTTATCTAACAAATATATCTATATTCAGCATTTTCCAGTTCTTCCAGTAAAGAGCAGCAAGCTACTTGTTGGTTGAACAGAGACTGCCATGGTCTGACTTCATATCAAAATAACATCATCCACAGACATCATTCTGTGAAAAAAACCCCACACAATAAGTGGTAAAATTAAATGACAGCACAGGTGCTGGGACCAAAATGGAAAAGCACCAGTCACCAGCCAGATTGAATGGTGCAAAAAGAATGCTGCAATGTGTAGTTTATAACCACAGGAAGAGATTAATTTCTCTCCTCAGCACAGGTCAGGCAGTGTACTTGGGCATTAAGAAACACCGAACCAAATCAGACCAAAATATAAAATTAATGTATTCAGTTTTGAAAAGGAAACATATCTAAATGCTCCCAGAACATTTCCCCCATTGGTCTTAGACTGAGACAGAACAGGCTAGAACCATAGCTACCGATGGCTACAAGGAGTACTTTAGAAGTCTTTGGGGATAGGGATCCAATTCCATTTTGTCTTTTTCACTTTATAATCCCAGCTAGTCTCTATCTTTTATAAGTCTCCATAGTCTTATTTTCCAAGCACCCATAATTCTTGAAATCTCTCTGTATTTTTTAGGCCGGAATACGGAAATGTAATATAACAGAAATAAAATAATGTTTTCTAAGTGTTCCCACAATCCTTACTCTGCCCTGCCTACAGCAGCAGAGGGAGAAAGAAAGAGAAGTGAAAGAAGGAGTGAAAGCTCAGGAGAAGTGAGTAGAGGATATATGGGGGTAAACAGAAGGCACTGGATGAAGGTGTTTCAACTGCTGGTTCTTGTCCCACAAGCTGAGATCTGTGGCTAAAATGTCCAAGTTTCTCTTGAGTGAGCCCTTCTACTGCCTGCCCCACTACCTCAACATTTAGGGGCTGGAGGGCAAATCCTATGAAGAGCGTCTGAGGGAGCTGGGGCTGTTTAGCTTGGAGAAGAGGAGGCTGAGGGGAGACCTTATCACCACCTACAACTACCTGAAGGGAGGTTGTAGAGAGGTAGGTGATGGTCTCTTCAGCCAGGTGACAGGAGATAGGACAAGGGGGAATGGCATGAAGCTGTGTCAGGGCAGGTTTAGATTGGACATTTGAAAAAAAATTTTACTGAAAGAGTTGTCAGGGCCTGGAACAGGCTGCCCAGGCAGGTGGTCAAGTCACCTTCCCTGGATGTGTTCAAAAAAAGGGTAGATGAGGTACTTAGAGATGTGGTTTAGTTTAGGATGAGAATAGTTGGACTTGATGATCTTCAAAGGTCTTTTCCAACCTTGTGATTCTGTGGTTCTGTGATTCTCCAGCCAGGACCTGGCATGGAACAGTGGGGGAAGCTTAACCAAGTTCCTGGCCAGGTTTCCTTCACAGCATCCTCAGATTTCCCTCTCCCTGTCATCAGTTTCTGTGTGTGATCTGAGAGGCTAAGGCTGCAATCCATTTTTGAAGTTGCAGGTGGGCGACCTGTTCCTGCTTCAAGTCGGTGCCGCTCACAGCAGGGCAGGATGAGTCAGGGGGAACTTCAGTAGCAGCTAACTCCTGCTTTTCCCTAAGGTCCCCTAGATATGGTACCTAGAAGTTCTGCTGCTCATATACTTGTCGTTTTGAACAATGAAAGAGAACTGGCTCACAGGGATGTGGGTTGACTATAACGTAACCTGTTCACATGGGTTTCTGAAAAAGATCAGATATTTGACCGTCTCTGCTTTCTCTAAGAATAAGCATATATTATGTGCTTATTGTATCAGTCTTAGGATGTTTTGCTTAGTTGTTACATAAAAATCAATTATAACAATTAAAATTAAAATTTTCTGAACTTTCCTGATGGAAATGGTCATCTATGGCTTATTTTGCAAGGAACCTTCACTGTTAAGCCATTCTCACCAGAGTTTAGCAGGCACATGTTATCAAATTGATTTTATTAATCTAAGTAATAATCTCATTTATCTAAGTTTCCGTGTCCTTATTTATCCTGTTACAATGGATTTTGTTATTTTTATCTTGCATCTTTGAAATTATATATCAACTTAGTAAATAACAATATAAATTATATTATATAATTATATAATTAGTAATAATTTTATTTGTCTTGATTATACTGAAATAATGATTTTTTTTTTCACAAAATAATGTTGTTCATGGCAATGGCTATTTGCTTGTGGGCACAAAATGTGAAGCTCAACTGCAACGACCACATGAATGACAGTTCAATCTATTTACAAGGCCTGAGCATTCCCAGGCTTTCTGATAAACGCATTTGAGTTAAGGTGAATTAAACTTTCAAGAAATGTTTAAAATTCAGGTTTTAGTGCACTAGAATTCCTGTATTTTATTTGCTACTAGACAGTCAGTGAGAAATTGAACATAAATCAATAATATGATCCTAAGCACAAAGTGAAAACATAAATTGCTACTTCGGTATATGACAGCTGGAGATGTGAGCATTATGCAACTTCGGACATAGGGAGTTTAAGTGCTGTTCAAATGTTTGGTCTGTCAATCAAACTACTTTGACAAGTGACAAATTCTCAAAATGGTAATCATCCAATATCCTAGGAAGCAATTGTTTGCTTTAGCACTTCATCTAGAGAGCTGAATTGGTTCAGGCAACAAAAGCCTTTCTTGAATGATGCCAGCACAGTTGGGGGAATATTAAACATTTACCCTTAAAAAGGTTTCCTTATTTGGGGAAGACTTCATCAACAAAGGAAGAAAAAATATCAGAGCTGTATTATGAACTGCTATATCAAATGCTTGTGTAAAGAAACTGCTATACAGCATGATACAGTAAATGTTTCTTATTTAAGATAGACCAGAAAGACACATGCTTCAGGCAAGACAATACAAGCCTCTAAGTTCTGGAAAAATGGGTAAAAGCATAATCAAGATAATACTGTCTGAAACTTTAGACCTTCTACAATTCTGAAATTCAGCTTAAACTAGTTAAAACTAGTTAGTTCACAGAACATGTTCTATATATTAATGGAATTTCATAAATCCTTTTCAGACAGCTAAATCTCAAGGCTATTGCAGGCAGAAGGATCAAAATTAAACAGTGAGCAGTTTCTTGATAAAACACAATGAAAAAGTGTTAATCAATGAAAATACTTTGAAAACTTGCACAGAGCAGTGGAAATACTTACAAATTATCCTTAAATAAAAATCATTAAATAATTCCTTATATAAATTGCTTCATGTTGTTGATGTTTAGCCAATGTTATAACAGAATATGGACAGGCTTTTATTTTTTAGTAATCAAATCTGATCCAAGTCGAATATTTCTTCAACTTTCAGGGATACCAGGATACTGTTACCAGAATACAAAAAACTTGCTCCTGTACCACAGAGCTATTGTGGTAGCCTACAGGATTGTTTAAAATGTTTTAAATTGTTTTAAACGCATAGCTTATTGGTTTTTAAATTGTTTTAAATATACAGATTACAGTTTTTAATTCATCTCTGAAGGGTTCAGTTCACAGACATGCAGAAACTATTTGTCCCCTTCATGTCTGCAGAACAGCTATTTAGTGTGTCTGCTGAGCACCCCATCATCCCCACACACATCTCTGAAATCTGCATATGTGTAAATGTACAGAGGGTTTAATTAAAGCTGACTTCTTCAATGCCATGCTCCAACTCAGGCTTTTAGCTATCTGTCTTGGAGTATGTGTGAATCAATCATTTCAATCAAAATCAAACACTGGATTATAAGCACATAAATTGGATCTTCAGGAGGGCAATGGTATGAAAGAAAGTCCTTAGGGAGAAAAAGTACAAAATTTTATCACTGTATATTCAGACAATTTAATGAATTTACAGCTGAGATGCAGGCAATAACAAGAAGGGAAAGAGAATACAAAAAGTAAACCAATATTGCTGTGCTGCATTATTGAGAAAAAATATTTAACTATAATACATTGCATAAAAATGAACAATAAAGAGAGGCTTATGCCAAGAACCTTTGATGTTTCACCTTGTTATGTGTTTGCCTAGGGAAAAGTATCTGTTGATGAGGATCAAAACTTCCTACCATTTAAACGACTGAGATGTTTTATGATGGATGGTGAAGTTGTAACTATGAGAAAAAAATGGCAGATTGAGTAAAGGTAAAAAATAGATGAGGCACCAGAGGAAGAGTTGTCCTGTTTCTAAAGCTTTCTGAGGAGTAAGGATCATAATCTCTAGTGATTAAATGGACAGGTCAAGGAGACATTATTGGAAGGTGTTAGGTACTGACCCATGCCTGAGTCATGCTGTCGTGGTTTTGCCCCAGCCAAGGGCCGCACCCGACACAGTCGCTTGTACTTTTAAAAGGAAGGGGGAGGGAAAGTTGGGGGAAGGGGAAAAGGGAAGGAAGAAAAGAGGAAAAGAAACCACAACCTAGAAACCAGAACCACGCAGGTTGGGATAAGGATAGTTTACTAAACAATAACAGAAAACTATATATAACAATAACATAAGTTTAAAGCACAAAATAGATGAAACTGGTGATACACAATGCAATTTCTCACCAAACCACACAACTCAGGCCGCACAGCTTAGAGCCCGTCCCGGACAACCCGACCGCCCCAGAAACTGCACGTCCTGGCATTGTCTCCCCCTCTTCCCCCCAGTCCCCCCTTATACCGAACATGACGTAACTGGTATGGAATATCCTCCTTGGCCAATTCGGATCACCTGTCCTGGCTGCGTCCCCTCCTTTCTCACTAGTAAGGAAGTATGCAGAGCTGAGAAAGGTCCTTGATTGCCCGGCAACAAATCGGAAAACATCAGGGTGCTATCAGCACTATTCTCATGCTAACACCCAAACATGGCATTCCATCCACTGCTAAAAAAAAGTTTAACTCCATCATAGCTGAAACCAGGACATTATCCACCCCTTATTCCATACCATTTACGTCATGACCAGATCCAACAATTTTCTTTGGGTACAACCAGTTTCGTGTTTCACACACCCATATATGTATGTACACATGTATGCACACATATGTGCATACAGATCTTATTCCCTCAGTCTGTGAATCATCCCTCTGAAGTTGTTGAGTTCATTTAGTCCATGATTTTCAGGCTCCATTTGTCGTAACAGTTTCTCAGGATAGTTGTATGTTCCATTGGCTCGTTGCATGCTGCATCTCAGGCTCTTGACTGATACACCTGGCATGGTCCATGCTCATAGTCTGTGGGTCAGAGTTTATTTTCAAAAGGAGAAAAAAAGTTCTTGAGAGGCCAGGCTTTAGTTCCATCATCATGGCACTCATTCTTCATTAACTTGTATGACTCCAGCTATAATGCTATGGTACAACATACAGCAATCATAACAATAATGAAATATACAATAATGGGTTATTTGGCAATTATTATAATTTCTACTTTATTAATTATATTGGCTATTCTCACCCAAAATCAAATCCCCTTGAGGTACACATCGAACTTCTCCATCCCTCTGCATTACCCACCAAGTACAGCCAGGTCCTTGAGCAAAAACAATTCCAGACATGGGTTTACCTTTGCCTGAAGCAGGAATGACCCAAACTCTCTTTCCCAATACACTCTTCATATGCACTACTGGCACTCTGTCTCCCTCTACAGTACGTGGAAATTTTGCCTGGGCAGGGCCAGCCCGATTGGTAGATCCCCTAGAGTTAACTAACCACGTGGCTTTGGCCAAATGTGTATCCCAATGCTTGAATGTCCCACCACACATTGCTTTCAGTGTAGTTTTTAAAAGTCCATTATATCGTTCAATTTTCCCAGAGGCCGGTGCATGATAAGGAATGTGGTACACCCACTCAATGCCATGCTCTTTGGCCCAGGTGTCTATAAGAGTGTTTCGGAAGTGAGTCCCATTGTCTGACTCGATTCTTTCTGGAGTACCATGTCGCCAGAGGACTTGCCTTTCAAGGCCCAGAATTGTATTTCGAGCAGTGGCATGGGGTACGGGATATGTTTCTAGCCAGCCGGTAGTTGCCTCCACCATTGTAAGCACATAACGTTTGCCATGGCGGGTTTGTGGGAGGGTGATGTAATCAATCTGCCAAGCCTCCCCATATTTATATTTCATCCACCGTCCTCCATACCAAAGGGGCTTTAACCGCTTAGCTTGCTTGATTGCAGCACATGTCTCACATTCGTGGACAACTTGTGCGATGGCGTCCATGGTCAAGTCCACCCCTCGATCCCGAGCCCATCTATATGTTGCATCTCTCCCTTGATGACCCGAAGTATCATGAGACCATCGAGCTAGGAATAATTCACCCTTATGTTGCCAGTCTAGATCTACCTGAGCCACTTTAATCCTAGCAGCCTTATCTACCTGATGGTTGTTTTCATGTTCCTCCATGGCCCGACTCTTAGGTACATGGGCGTCGACATAACGTACCTTTACAACAAGTTTCTCTAACCGAGCAGAGATATCTTGCCATAAGTCACCAGCCCATATAGGTTTGCCTCTACGCTGCCAGTTGTTCTTTTTCCACTGCTGCAACCACCCCCACAGGGCATTCGCCACCATCCATGAATCAGTATAAAGGTAGAGCCTTGGCCACTTTTCTCTCTCAGCAATGTCCAGGGCTAACTGGATGGCCTTCACCTCAGCGAACTGGCTTGATTCACCTTTTCCTTCAGTGGCTTCTGCTACTCTTCTTATAGGATTCCATACAGCGGCTTTCCATCTCCGATGCTTACCCACAATGCGACAAGACCCATCAGTGAACAGGGCATATCGCTTCTCATTCTCTGGCAGTTCGTTGTAGGGTGGGGCTTCTTCAGCGCGTGTTACCTCCTCATCCTCTGGTGACATCCCAAAATCTTTGCCTTCTGGCCAGTCTGTGATCACCTCCAAGATTCCTGGGCGATTGGGGTTTCCTATTCGAGCCCGCTGTGTAATTAGTGCAACCCACTTGCTCCACGTAGCATCAGTGGCATGGTGTGTAGAAGGAACCTTCCCTTTGAACATCCAGCCCAGCACCGGCAGTCGGGGTGCCAGGAGGAGCTGGGCTTCAGTTCCAATCACTTCTGAGGCGGCTCGAACCCCTTCATAGGCGGCCAGTATTTCCTTTTCTGTTGGAGTATAATTGGCCTCAGATCCTTTGTAGGCCCGACTCCAAAAACCCCAGCGGTCGACCTCGAGTCTCCCCTTGTGCTTTCTGCCAGAGACTCCAGGTCGGGCCGTTCTCCCCAGCTGCAGTGTAGAGCACATTTTTAATATCTGTCCCTGTCCGGACAGGCCCAAGGGCCACTGCATGGACTATCTCGCGTTTGATCTGCTCAAAGGCTTGCTGTTGCTCAGGGCCCCATTGGAAATCATTCTTCTTTCGAGTTACATGGTAGAGTGGGCTCACAATGAGACTGTAGTTTGGGACATGCAGTCGCCAAAAACCTATAACACCTAAGAAAGCTTGTGTTTCCTTTTTGTTGCTTGGTGGAGACATAGCTGCTATTTTATTAATAATGTCCATTGGGATGTGACGACGCCCATCCTGCCATTTTATTCCTAAAAACTGAATTTCTCGCGTAGGCCCCTTGACTTTACTTCGTTTTATAGCAAAACCGGCTTCTAAAAGGATTTTAATTACCCTGTTTCCTTTTTCAAAAACTTCCTCTGCTGTGTTGCCCCATACAATGATGTCATCAATATACTGCAGGTGCTCTGGTGCTTCACCCTTTTCCAGTGTATTCTGGATTAGTCCATGGCAGATGGTGGGGCTATGTTTCCACCCCTGGGGCAGACGATTCCACGTGTATTGGATGCCTCTCCAAGTGAAAGCAAACTGTGGCCTGCACTCTGGCGCCAGTGGGATCGAGAAGAAAGCATTCGCAATGTCGATTGTGGCGTACCACTTGGCTGCCTTCGATTCCAATTCATACTGGAGCTCTAACATGTCTGGCACAGCAGCACTCATACCTGGAGTGACTTCATTTAGGCCACGATAATCTACTGTCAGCCTCCACTCTCCATTGGACTTCCTCACTGGCCATATGGGACTATTAAAGGGTGAGTGGGTTCGGCTGATCACTCCCTGATCCTCCAGTTGACGAATCAGCTTATGGATGGGAATCAGGGAATCTCGGTTAGTACGGTATTGTCGTCTGTGCACCGTCGTCGTAGCAACTGGCACTTGCTGTTCTTCACCCTTCAACAACCCCACAACAGCAGAATCCTCCGAGAGTCCAGGCAAGGCACACAATTGTTCAATTTCTTCTGTTTCCAAAGCAGCTATTCCAAAAGCCCATCGGTACCCTTTTGGGTCTTTAAAATACCCTCTACGTAGATAATCTATACCTAAAATGCACGGAGCTTCTGGACCAGTCACAATGGGGTGTTTTTCCCAGTCCTTCCCAGTTAGGCTCACCTCAGCCTCTAGCACAGTTAGTTGTTGGGATCCCCCTGTCACTCCAGAAATACAAACAGGTTCTACCCCTTCATGATTCGATGGCATTAGAGTACACTGGGCACCAGTATCCACCAGAGCTTTGTACTCTTGTGGGTCTGACGTGCCAGGCCATCGGATCCACACAGTCCAATGAACCCGATTGTCCCTCTCCTCCACCTGGCTGGAGGCAGGGCCCCTCTATTGCTGCTGATCATATTTGTTTTCCACTGGTTGCATAAAGGACTTAGAGGTCCCTTCAAAAGGATCAGGCACATCAGACATATAGGTAGGCCTTCCAGTTGGTCTAGGGAACTGCCCAGTAGAAACTGGTGCAGCCTTCTTCCTGGCAGAATCTCGTTGTGCGAATGTTTTACCCCGCAGCTCATTTACTCGTGCTCGAAGGGCTGAGGTGGGCTGCATATCCCATTTCCTCATGTCCTCTCCATGATCAAGCAGGTAAAACCACAATGTACGTCGTGGTGCGTATTCTCCCTCTTGGAACGATGGACGCTTTCTCCCAGTAGCTGCAACATTGCTCCATACGGGTTGGGAGTTGGACACATTGTTGTCAAGTCGTTGAACCAGTTTCTCTACTGCTGCAATGACGGAGAGGGAAACATTGTCTTGGTATTTCCGGAGTCGGCAGGCCACCTCATTTACGGTTGGCGGATTCGTATCATTCCAGTCAATTGCTGCCAGTGAATTGGTGTACCCTGCTGGTGCACTTCGTACAACCTTACGCCACATATCTGGAGTGCATAGGACTTCATCGGGATCAGAGGGAAGCCGTGAATTGTCCAGATCATAATAAATTATCTCCCGTACAGCTAATTCTCTCAGGTGCTGGACAGATGTCTCTATGCTGTTACACTTAGGTGTCTGGCATGTAATATATTCCTTTATGGGATATCTTTCCTTCACACTTGACAGTAGTCGCCTCCAGAGGCTGAGGATTTCCGGCCTCCTCCCAATTGCTTTGTCAATTCCTCCTTCTCTAGCTAGGGATCCCAACTGCTTGGCCTCTCTGCCTTCTAATTCCAAACTACTGGCCCCGTGATCCCAACATCGGAGCAACCAAGTGATAATGTGCTCACTTGGGTGGCGAGTGAAATCTTTTCGAACCTCACGCAGCTCACTCAGAGTCAGGGATCGGGTAACAATCTCTGGTTCTGCCTCATCCTGATATCCTCGAGATGATCCCGGTTGATCATCATCCTTATCCGTCACTATGCGAACTGATTTCTTTGTGCCTTTCCTCTTTTGTACGGGAGCAACAGACACTGGTGTGGATTGGTTTTTCAGATCATCTGCAGTGTCTGCTGTAGAGATTACAGTAGCTGCAGTGTCGGTCACAGGGGTTGCAGTAGCTGCAGTGTCAGCCCCAGTGGTTGCAGCAGCTATAGTATCTGCCAGTCTGTTTCCTTTCCCTTCTCCCTGACAGTGCTGACAGTGCTGACAGTGCTGCCTGCTATCAAGCAGTGTTTGATAAATAGTGGCCAGAGCCCAGCACAGTGCAGTAAGGTGTCCATCTCTGGGAAACCTACAGCAATTTTTCCTTAGGTATGCAGTCACTTGATCGGGGTCTTGTAGCTGTTCAGGAGTGAAATTCCAAACCATCGGGCGTGAGAAAGTACCTAGGTACTCGCCCATACTTTGCCACATGCCCTGCCACTCGTGATTATTCTGTCTCGGAGAAAGCTCTTCAGTGGTATTCATAAACCTATGCTTGATATATAACAAAAACTGAACCATCTGCACCAAACCTACCAATAGCAAAATGCTAGTTTGAATATCCCAGAGATATTGAAGATTTTCAAAAACTGCCCTAAGAGCTGTTGTATTTAGCCCAAAGGAAAAGAAAGCAGTGCCCCCACCATACCGGCTGCTGTTATTAACCCCTCCCTGTCCAAAGAATGGACAGGACAGCAAAACCTCATACAGGTACCAGCTTAAGCTCATGATCATCGATATTATTGTATCATAGACCGATATCATAAAATACACTATAATGAAGTATGGGAACAAATACGGGAGCCACAGACCTGAGAGAGTAAAGAATCCTGCCAGGATTGTATACAGCATGCGGTGGTTTTGCTGCCACAGCCTTGTAAATAAATACCACAACATCGTGACCAGAGATTGCTTAAACAACAGTGCTTATCTTAATTGCGATAGTTAGGGTCAGATCTACCGTTATCCCAACCGTTCGTGCCCCACGTTGGGCGCCAAAATAACTGTCGTGGTTTTGCCCCAGCCAAGGGCCGCACCCCACACAGTCGCTTGTACTTTTAAAAGGAAGGGGGAGGGAAAGTTGGGGGAAGGGGAAAAGGGAAGGAAGAAAAGAGGAAAAGAAACCACAACCTAGAAACCAGAACCACGCAGGTTGGGATAAGGATAGTTTACTAAACAATAACAGAAAACTATATATAACAATAACATAAGTTTAAAGCACAAAATAGATGAAACTGGTGATACACAATGCAATTTCTCACCAAACCACACAACTCAGGCCGCACAGCTTAGAGCCCGTCCCGGACAACCCGACCGCCCCAGAAACCGCACGTCCTGGCGTTGTCTCCCCCTCTTCCCCCCAGTCCCCCCTTATACCGAACATGACGTAACTGGTATGGAATATCCTCTTTGGCCAATTCGGATCACCTGTCCTGGCTGCGTCCCCTCCTTTCTCACTAGTAAGGAAGTATGCAGAGCTGAGAAAGGTCCTTGATTGCCCGGCAACAAATCGGAAAACATCAGGGTGCTATCAGCACTATTCTCATGCTAACACCCAAACATGGCATTCCATCCACTGCTAAAAAAAAGTTTAACTCCATCATAGCTGAAACCAGGACACATGCAGAGAGCAAGCCTGTATTCCTTGACTCCCTTAGAAATGTGACGTAATATAGCTAACAAAATACACCTTTTTTTTCAGTTGGCCAGAGCTATGGACCAGCCTCTGATGAGAGATACTGCATGAGAAAAAGGAATGTCTGCTCCTCTAACCCAAAGCATGGTGGAGATGATTTCCAAGGTTTCCTGCAGTTTCGTGGGGACTGGACCTCCTGAAGAGAGACTCTGGAGTGCCAGAGATAATGAGGAGAAAGGCAGCTAGAAAGGCACAAGCATAAGGACACACTGGAGCAGCAGGAAAGCTATCATACTACCAATGGCATGAATTCACAGGACAGAAAATATTTGGGGGGTACTAATTGCAAACAAAGTCAGGAGAGAAGAGGTATAGTGAGAGATTAGGAAGGAATGTACATAATATGGTGACACAGCAAGGAAAGGAGAGGAACTCATGGGAACTTGTGCTGGGCCTGGGATAAGGGGTAAGGCAGAAGAGCAGACTAAAGCAAGTTGATAGGCAAACCATAAGACTGATTTAGGACTGCTGCCAAGGGAACCTATAGTAATTTGTACTGTAGTCTTCTGCAATTTAGGAAGATTAGTTAGCAATTATGCTAGTAATTAATTAGTTCTTTCTCGCTAACCTGCCCTCCGCTCCCTCTGCTATGTTCAGCCATGTTGAGCAGCATGTTGCCATACAAACTACCCAGGACATACAGTATGACATAAAATCTCTGGCCAGTACTAGCTCATTCTAAAGCCATTTTTGTGGTGATATGGTGAATATCTGTATCTGTTTAATGCTAGATAAAGCACCAATCCCTCTATGATGTGACTGCACTTTGCAGTTTGCCTGAGCTGCATTAATAATCACTCTTCAATTGTGGTTAGTCAGCCATCTGTCTAACAATTTCAAAAGCATTAATCATACCACTTTTTTTCTGATGTGCACCACTTTTTTTCCTATGTGCAGTAATGTCAAATGCTTTGCTGAAGTCAAGAGATATGTCCCCTTTATTCCTCTTTTCTATGAAGCTTATTATCTCATCAAAGGCAGAAACCAAGTTAGCTTGACATGATTTATTTTTATGAAACCATGCCACCTTTCCACATTAATCTCTTCTAAAAACTTGCAGACTGTCCACCTCATTGTTTGTTCTAGTACTTTAACTATTTCTTTTGACCTGTGGTTTACAAGATTTAATTTTGTATTCCTCTTTCCTTAAGATAAATAATTTTAACTGATGTTCTGTTCCACTTAATCTCTGGATAAGTAGTCAAACTTCAAATTGAATGATGACCATTTCTCCTCCTATCCAGGTAAAAAAGATGGATCAAGGCCAGGCATACTTGAGGGGTCCCTGTCCATGCCTCAAGTATATCATTGTAACAGAAACCTCTGACATCAGTTTGTCTACCACTGCTATAGATACATCTGGCCTCTGGTGATTCCTGTACCACAGTGCTAGGGAGGGTATATCGCCATCTGACAGAATATTTCTGACATATTTTATTCAGTGCTCACATCCTGACACTGTTTAAAATCACTGGGTGAAATTCACTATAAAAAAAAGAACCATAATCCACACTAGGATGACCAGTGAACCTCTCTTCATCACAGACAAAAGCCTGGAAACTGAGGAGCAGCTGTAGCCACATTGCAGCATTTCTTTCACTGAGAGCACTTCTGCCCTACTCCAGTTTTTGTACACTGAATGTCTACTTCACCCATAGGAGCTCAGGTGTTATCTTCTGATGTTTAGGTAAAGCCAGATCCAACTTTACCACAAAGTTTAAGGTTTAGCTTAAATTGCCAGCAATTCTTCACTCTCCTCTTGGACTCCAGGGACTGAAGCCAAGCATCTGCAGATACTGAGCAGACAGTCAAACCTGATTTGAATACAGGATAAAATTACCCAACAAAGTCTAAAGAGACGATACAACTACATTATCGATATCTAATGGGAACCCACATTATCCATCATGTCTGTCATATTATTTGTCAACATGGACAAGAGCACGGAAGGTATTTCTGGAAAGATTTATTTTTACTTGAATGTCAGCTAATTTGTCAAATAAACTGATCTCTAGAGCTATACAATATCCAGTATATAAATGAAAAGTCAGTGACTCATTTTGGTCAGCTGAAAGGGGTGGCACTTATAGTGAGGCCAATACATTAATAGCAATATTTTTATAATTCAAGGAACATGAGGCAGAAGAAAAATGCATCTAAGCTGACATTTCAGCATTACAGACACACAAATGTGGAATTTTGGCTATGTGATAGACAAGCCATAGCTAATAATGGCAGGATACTACATATCATATTCTCTTCTCAAGGTTTCAAAACTGAAATAATCTAAGCTAAAGTCAAAGAAAATTCCAGCACAATTTTTTAACTGGTTTAATTGTGAGACTCACCGTATCATTCTCTAGTGCCCATCATTAAAGAAAGTAAATGAGATCACATGAATGGAAACAATCCTAAATAATTTTCTTCTTCATTACTTTATCATTATGATACTGCATTTATTTAAAAAATAACTTAGCACAAATTACTAGTATGATTAGAGCAATACCTTTATAATATTTATTACATGAACTCATTCATTCTATTAATCTCATAGAACAATGTAAGACATGGCCAATTTTGGTGACAACTTCCAGACAAGAATTATCTGTCATTCAGGGAATTGTGATGCTTTTCCTTATGGCCTGGTCAAAACTTTGACCTAAACCACAACTGATCCTGATTTCCTAAAAGCTGGGCTTTACAATATGTCAAAACATACATCAAATAAATTATATTCATAAGTTAGAGAGACATAATAATCTTCAATACAGTGTAAGCAATGCAGTAAATTTTTAAGAAGTGAGGATTTTCAAAGAGCCTAGTTCTCTCCATAGCCTCTTAGTTCTGTCTCTACATGAGAGTCGTATCTGTACATACATAAAAAGGGTCATGTCGCATTTCACTGTCACTCATTACAACCAATTACTCAAGCAGCACTACTCAATCAGCAGAGCCAGCGAAGGCTTTTTTTGTTGCATCCCAGCCCAGCAGCCAGCTCCTTTCTGCAGGGTGGTGTCCAACATCTCCTGCACAAATAGGTACCTCTCCTGTGCCCACAGAGCCAGTGCTGGAGTAGCACAGCATGAGCAGAGGCTCGCTTAATTTCACCCTGCACAGCTCCTCTCTCACTGCTACCTACAGGGACATCTAATGCCCTTGAAAAGGGAGTGGTTGGGTGGTGTTACATTTAGGATCATGACCTCTTATAATTTTATATATTCACCATATGATATTTATTTTAGCATTGCAATCATGCAAACACAGCACTCAATCATTTCAGCAATGAAAGCTGATTCTGTTTTCCTGCAGTGTGTGTTAGGATTTTAAAGATTTTAAACTTTTCTTGGTGTATATGCATACTGACAGGGTCCAATATCTGATGTCAATGTCCACCGAGGGAGTTACTACCTCATCTGAATTTGTTGTGAGCCCAAAAAAGCCCAGCACCCACTGTAATGTAACTCCAAACTCAAGTTAATGAACTGAGATAAACTCTCCTGGTAGTAATTATTAGATTAATCTTGGCAATTGCACAACTTCAGACTAGCTCAAAGAGAGCTTGCATTTGCCCAAAGTACCTTCAAAAACATACTACAAAGAAGCACAATAATTACAGCTACTTTCCTGGCAAACACAAGTTCCTTTTCCCTTACTATTCCTTGATGGAAATGGTGTGATGTTTTGTTTTTCTAAACCAGCCCAATTTAACAAAAAAAACCCCAACCCAACATCTTGAAAAATATTATATCTCCCTGTCAAATTTAGCTCACAGTTCATTTAAATATATATTATGTTGTTAATTTTCGTGTCACAATTTAGTTTGTTTCCTAATTCACTAAGTATTTTACTTCAAAAATATTCAGGCAGTATCTGTGTTCCCTTGTACACCAAGTCTCAGATCAAAGGGAAAGCTACAGCTCTAAACCTAAAGCAAATTTTCAGGGTAATCTTGTTGCTCTGAGATGGATTTTTTTAAAACCTGTATCTTGTTGGTCTGAAGAGACAGCAGAAACCTCAAACTGCTGCAATGTTAGGTGAAGCTTTAGAAAAGAACTTCTCTGGTTCCTGCATGCATTCAAAACATAGGAATTTAAGGTACAGCTCTTCTTTTAAGTAATATATCTTCCAAATCTTCTACAGAGTTGGTCAATGATGTCTTACTCAATTGAAAGCTTCAGCATAGACTATGTGAACATTTTGTGAGGCAAATCAAAAGCTCTAAAAGACAACCAAGTTATGAAGCTTGCAAAATTTTCATTTATAGATTTGGGGTTACAGACCTAAAAACATGCATTTCAGTTGAACAGAACATGTGATTTTGTGAATAAAACTGGCAGTTATTCATATAATTTACAATCTGTAATTAGGAAGGATGAACAATTACGGGTCTGGAACAGAAAAGCTGTCCTTAGACAATGCAAATCTCTGCTCATGTGGGTTTTTTTCCTTTCAATTTGAAACATTTGCAAATAGAGAAGTATAATATGACTAGAGTTCTCAGATAAAAAATTAAATTCATAGGTGAACCAGGAAAATAAAAAAGGTGGAATTTCCTGCAGTATTTGTAAAAGGGCAATGGGTAAGTTACTGATTAACATCCCACTGGCTGCCAAAGTATTGTTATGCAAGACTATCAGTCACATTTTTATATGTGTGGCAATATGCACACTCACTCACATCTGAACTTCAGAGGAAACATGTATCTTGGAAAGATATATAAAAGCTCCTTCATCCAGCCATCTAAATCAGCAAGGTCCTCATGAAATTTTGGGTACATTATCTTTCCTCGTTTTTTGGTTTTTTTAACATAAATTTTACAGCTTATCTGTTGTCATGGGTCTGCTAGCAGCAAAACATTATAATGAAAAAAACCCAGTTGCTTAAGACAGACCTGTATGCTATTTGCATCAAGTATTCTTCAGAAGCATTTTGCTTGATGAAAACGCAATAATTTGGTTTTCCCTTTGTTATGCATAGATTTTGAGGTTTTCTCCCCGTGTGCATGGTTGTGAGCAACAGCAACGTTACTTGAACAAGGATGTCAGCCATGTGTAAGAAAACACAGAGGAGTTTTTCCAGTGTCAACCTGTACAAAGAAACATAACACATTGCAAACTGGCCTATTTTTTCACTTGCCTGAGAGATCCATGTGTGATTGCTCTCTTTCACATAGGTGCAGGGAAGGAAGGCAGGAAGGCAGGAAGGCAGGAAGGCAGGAAGGCAGGAAGGAAGGAAGGAATTGGGATTCAGAAAAAAGATAACTAGAAATTAGAGGCAAAATAGGAGAGGGGAAACAGTGATAGTACTTAAAAAAAAAAATCTCTTTTCAAGAGTAGAGATTTGAAAAAACCTATTCTAACGATAGAAAAAAGACAAGGTACAGGGAACATTAACAATGTAAAGGCAACCATGCAATACAGAGATCAACCAGTATCCAGTTGATTCGGATTTAAAACTGAAATATGATATTGCCCCAAAGAGATCTTTTAAGGCAGGAAGAATGAAGCCACGATGCTGGGAATTAATATACCCCTCCATGAAAGTTGTTGATAAAAATCATCCAGAAGACTTTACAGAGCTAGCAATATTAATTTATGAATAAAGACTGGACTTGTTAACCTCACAAAGGCTATGTGACAGAAGCAGTGGGAGGTTGAGAGTGAGACATCACTATGTATTTAAGAGAGTGTAAATTCTACACGGTAAATCATGTATAACCTAACTGAAGCTTGAACTGATGAAAGTGTGAAGAGAAAGTTTTATTAATGGGAAATACATTTTCATGTGATAGACCAAAATAATTTGCACTGCATCGAATGTTTTATTTTTCTTGAAAACCATACTATTATTATAAAAGACCATGAAATTCCCACAAATTCTGTTTATATGCAAATTTTACAAGCTAACATGCCTCAAGCAGGCCACAGGGGTGAGCGAGCCTCTCTACAGCATCACCCAGTCCTGATGTCATGGAACGTTTCAGAGTACACGGCTAGCCTTTAGTACACTGGGACAGTGCACTAAACACTTTGTTACTCAGACAGTGAAAAGAAAAATTGGTGGAATACAAGATTGTGCAATCAATCACTTCCTGAAAGCAGCCTAGGAAGTCAGATTGGGACAAATGTGAGCAGTGTAAATAAAATAAACCTAGGAAGATGATGCTAGGAAGATGTATTTTGTCCTTTCCCTACTCCTTCCTTTGTTTTCCTTGTTCAATCTCCTCTTCTGCATCTTTTCTCTGTTTCCACTTCACAGTTTTTCTTATCTCTTTTATTTTCCTCATTTTGTCTTTACTCTTGCCTGTTCTATGATCTTGTTCCCCATGTCTCTCCAGTACCACTTCTCTATTTTACAACCGCCTAACTCATTAGCCATCTTCCTATAGGCCCTATGCTCTGTCATTTAATTTCTCCTCATGGAGGAATGTTTTTCATGAACAAGACATTATGAACTTTTTCCCTTTTTTAATCAGTACGTTTTGAAGGACTGTACCAAGGTTGTTACTAAGTATTTTCTGTTTACAAATTGGCAGAGGCACAAGGAGACTTTGCACAAAGTTGCTGGTATCAAGTAAAACTTGGGTTTTCTGAATAAAATGTATATGGTTTTAAGTACTAATGAATACTGCCTCTTTGCCTTCATTCTCTCTTTCAAATTCCACATCTCATCAGCTGCTCTCCTATTGTTCTCCATAATTTCTCTCTTCTCAAAGTTTCTTTCCATTTCAGCCACCAGAAACATTCTGTCACACAACTACGTACATTCAAATATATATAAATATGTTGATAAGTATAAATAAGTGGTATTGCTATATTCTAACAAATAGTTTAACAGCTGGAAAACAATGATAAAAAGGAGATAAGCAGTAAGGTATTGGATAAGTAACAGATAATAAGTAAGTAAGTTCTGTAGTATGTTTTTTTCCCTCTCTGCCTTTTAACCAATTAATTTAATCCTATGTATGTGCCACAGTATTGTTTTCTTAATTGAAATTTAAAACGTACTACAACTACTGCCTTCTCCTTAAATTCTCATTAGTATCAGACTGAAAAAAAGTTGTGAGATTTGGTTCATTTGACCTAATTTTCTTGTTTTTTTTTTTTTCTTCCTGTTATTAGAATGTTTGCCTGAAATACTAGATCTCTGCTTTCTATCACAATTTACAATATTTTCTTTGTACACCTTCTGAATTTTAGTTGTTCTCACAATAAAATTGTGCCAGTGCCTCACTGCACATGTCAGTCACAGGCCATCCAGTGTCACATACCTTCAAGAGCTGTGATAAGGGAAGACTGTTAAATATTAATGATTACCCATTCAGATGGGAGTAGCATAAGACAATGACATGACCATGTTGTAACTGAGACTAAATTTGTGTAATTTCGATCCAAGTGATTGAAATCGGTGAGTTTTCAAATCCCCCTGAAAATCAACCATGCGTTTGAGCCTATACTTGGAAAAGCAGAGTCCGTGAATCTGGAGAACTGGTACAGAAGTAAAGCACATGCAAGCAAGAACAGATGGTGCACTCATCCATTCCTAGAGTCCTTTTAAGACTAGCCAGAAAAAGATAACAATGCAACAAATAAACTTGTGACAAGGAGACATTATTTTGAAATGACAGAGGATAGATTTAGACTAGATTTAGACATGAGGAAGAAATTGATTATGATGAGGATAGTGGGAGACTTGAAGAGGTTTCCCAGAGAAGTTGTGGATGAACCACCCTTGGAAGCATTCAAGGTCAGGTTGGATGGGGTTTTGAGCAAACAGATCTTGTGAAAGATGACCCTGCCCATGGCAGGGGGTTGAACCAGATGACCTCTAGAGGCCAAATCATACCAATCATTCCCTACAAATTTCCCACCAGGAGGGTTTTTGAGTCTGCACAGGAAAAACTATCTGGAAACATACCTTTAAGTACATCTATGTGCTCTGCTAAATAATTATGAAATTAAACACCTATTAAAGATAAACAAGGGCCTATATGGTTTTCGTAACTAGATCCTGAGTATGGTTAATTTCATATATTTGGTTATACATACCCTTTTAATGGGGAACTTCTTCATTCTTCTTCCACATTCAAGTTTGAAGGGTTGATTAAATTATAAATTACCATGTACATCACCACTTTTGATAGCTCATGAACAGATTATGTCTTCCTGTGTTAGAAAATTTAACCTAACATTTTCTGGTTATAACAGGATTAAAATGAATTTTAAAATATCTTGGTTAATCAAGTTAACCTATTCTAAAATGATCTATGGCTTAAGGTCATTCTTCTTCAAACAGATGTATTTAATTCAGGAAGGAAAATGTTTATTTAGCAATCATTTTCATTTCATTAGCTCTACCTCAAAATCTTTTAGTCATTAAAGTACTAATGCCTTGTTCTTCAAGGTCTGGGCCATTTAGTCATTTCCTGGGGCGTACAGCTTCATGCCTGTCAAATCACCGTGTTAAAATATATGATTTTGCAGAAAAAGCCTGATATATCAGATAAAACACACCTAGAAACGAATATGTTATTGCTGACTTTTAAAAGAGCATTTCTAATCATGGTTTCATTTTAAAATACAAACATTTACGGCTTCACAGGAGATTTATGCACCCAAGAAATCTTGTCACATAGGAAATCCCATTGCAAACTGACATGTTCACTCGCGTTTTGTTGTGGCAGGTTGACTTCAGCTGTCACTAGTATGATCAACAATTTCTTAACCTCTAAAAGGTTTTTTCACTATAATTTCAGATGGATCCTAGGCCATGAGAACTGTAATATGAATGGAAGTACTCTACTGTCAAATGTGTTCTTATGAAACCTTATGTTGCAAAAGGAGCTGTATGTGCTCAGAATTTCAAGGCACAATAAAAAGCCAAGTTATAAGCAGATGCTGTTGATAAAAACCCAGAGTTACCTGAAAGGTATATGCAATAACTCAGCTTAAGATCTACTGCACTATGACTGAATAACAAAAGCTCTGGAAAAAAGTTTTTATATTGATGTGGACATTTCTTTTCTGTACCTCCTCCATAGCTGTATAGATGATTAGAAATGAAAGGATTTTAATAGCTCCAATTAGCATAATGTTTAATATTTTATTTTTTCAGGGATAAGTAATTGAAAACCTATTATTTTTAAAACATTCCATATTACCTGCTGTTGGAGACAATACCCAGGAATCAATAACAGCAATTTCTTGACAGTCTAAGTTCTAATGGAAAAATGGTTTATCATAATAAAGACAGTGATTCTTCATGTATTCATTCCCATTCCAGGAAAATGCAAATAGACATTAAAATAAAAAACAGCTTGATCCCTTCTCCTGGGTGTTTTTCTATACCAATGAGTCATACTGAAGCATACCAAGTGTTGGAGAGGACTCCACTGTTGAATACACAGTTAAATTGTACAGTCAGAAAATGCCTAAGCTAAAGTAGAATATTGTCTTAATTCTCTATCATGGAAGCATTACAATATCATTTATTGACTTCTTGTCACATTGTGTTTGCAATGTTGTTGGCACTCCATATTATTTTTAATTTACATGGTGCTTTGAGACATAACACATCATACTTTTTAGGCTGCTGTAGACACTTCAGTTATATTCAGAGGTGGGCAGTGTAAATTCCCTCACTTGAGGGTATAAGACAAGGTTCTGTGAGAAATCCTGTGGAAGAGCAGAAAAGCCTTTCCTTTTGTATATGGGATCTTGAAAGGTCTACAGTCACAAGCCAGCCCAGTAAAGAACTCGCTCCAATCATTTGTGGATTGAGATTTACATGAGAGGGATGCCTGGAGGTCACAAGGCCTGCAACATCCCTACAAGGGTTATGGCACTAACTTCTCTCTTACACAAGCTTTTGGCCAAAAAAAAAAAAAAAAATATTTTTAACCTAGACCAACTCTAGACCAACACTGTGATCCCTTGGACACAAAGAGCATCCTTGCAAAGAAAGGCATGGGTACATGATCTGCAGAAAAGACAGGGCAGGCACATTCTCCAAGTGTCAATGTCTAGACCTTGATGCCCTGATGGGTGTGCAGAACAACTTAATAATAGTGCTGATATAAGACATTCAACATTATCCCATTAATGCAGTATAATCTCTGCATAAGGATTGTAGTGGGTTTGTGTGACCAGGTTTTGTTAGCAGGGAGGACTATGGTGATGGTTTCTGTGAAGAACTGATAGAAGCTTCCCCCTTGTCTGATAGATCTAATACCAGCTGGCTCCAAGTCAACCCTGTGATGGTGGTAGAGCCTCCGGGATAACATATTTGAGAAGGGGTAAAAAAAAAAAACAGCAGGAGGAATTGCAGCCAGAGAGGAGAGTGAGAAGATGTAAGTGGAACAACTCTGCAGACACCCAGGTCAGTGAAGGAGGAGGGTGTTGGAGGTGCTTTTGGTGCCAGAGCAGAGATTCTCCTGCAACCCATGGAAAAGATCATGGAGGGGCAGTTGTCCCCTGGAGTACATGAAGGATGATGGTGGCACAGATATACATCTGCAGCCCATGGAGGACCTCACACCAGAGCAGGTGGATGCCCCTGAATCAGGCTGTGACCCCGTGGTAAGCCTGCAATAGAGCAAGTTCCTCCAGGACCTGTGGCTCCGTGGAGAGAAAAGTCCAAACTGGAGCAGTTTGCTGGCAGGACTTGTGACCCTACGGAAGACACCCACACTGCAAGGGTTCGTGAAGAACTGCAGTCCTTGGGGAACACTCATTTTGGAGAAGCTTGTGGAAGACTGTCTCCTGTGAGAGGGACCACACACTGGAGCAGGGGAAGAGTGAAGGAGACCTCCCGTTGTGATGGAAGGAGCAGAAGAGACCACGTGTGATGAACTGACCACACCCCTCATTCCCCATCCTCCTGTGCCACTGGGAGGGAGGAGGTAGAGAGATCTACCTATTTCTATGGGAAAGAAGTTGAGCCTGGGAAGAAGGGAGGGGTGAGGGAAAAGTACATTTAAGGTTTGGTTTTATTTCTCAATTTCCTACTTTGATTTTGCTTGGTAATAAATTAATTTTCCTGAGTGTAGTCTGTTTTGCCCATGACAGTAATCGGTGAATGATCTCTCCCTGACCTTAATCTACAACCAACCCAAGACACAACTCAAGAGGAGTTTGGACATTTGAGGAAAGTTTGTAGTTTAACATCTGTTCCACATACATACGTTCACATTTGGCAGATTGTTATTCAACACTGTGAGATTACTAGCATCACTCCCCACTCCTTCTTTCAAAGGTAGTGTTGTGTTCTACAGAATGTTTTACCTCTAAATGGATTTAGACCTATTGTAAGCCTATACCCTTGAGATTTGACTTTTGCTAGGAAAAGGTCTTCTGAAATTGAGAGGAGCCTGTCACCAGCCATTACTGTAGGTGCTGGGTAGCAAGCTGGGCTTGCAACTTAACTCTACCTGCTTGAAATTACTATCTTTTCCAGCTATGTAAAACTTCTCTGCAATCCCAGATCTCTACAGCTTCCAGCCATGAAATCTGGACACAACTTTGAGTAGATACTAATCTTTCATCTTGCCAATCCTTTGTTGCACAGATACCCTGGATATTTATTCAAAGCACTGTCTGTTCCTCCTGATTTGCAAGCCAAATATGAAAACTCTTTTCTACCTTCTGGTTTCGTACTTGACAGTCTACTCATATGTATAAGGTCACCTAAGGCTGAGCATGTTTTTCAAAAGGCTACAATGGTTGTCTTCATTAAATTAGTGGAAAGAAATAAAAAAATGCATTAGTCAAAGTGCCAGAATTTCTTATTAAATCCTCTGCCCTGATGACATAAAATGAGCACTACTGCAAGAGGTTAGCTTAAAAAAAACTAACAAGGATTGTTTGACTTCAAGAATGCCAATGTAACACATGCAGCTTTAATGCATTAGATGTGACAGAGACCATACACAGAGGGTGGAGATTGAATTACAATTGAGTTATAAAGCAATGAATGGAAGGTCAGATTTTGCTCTCTCAGACTACACCATTTTTTACTGCAGTGGCACTGCAGAAATATAGACTGAAACAGAAGGGTGTAAGATATGTCCAGGAAAAAGGATTTTACATTTCTATAGGAGAGAGGTTACTCCTTTCCTTCATTTTAAATGCAGAAGGAATTCTTAGAAAATCTAGCTTGACTTTCTGATTAATAAAGGCCACTGAATGATCCACTGGCTGCTATCTTCCATACCACAAGTCACAGAATCCAGCCCTGAAATTGTTTCTAAATATACCAAAGGGTCAGAGTCTAAAATTAGTCCAATCATCCACCCAGTAAGACATTCCCCACCATGACTCAGAGTGATAAATTTCAGTCTTTCCAAAACTATATGGACTTGAAAACCAATTAAAGAAAAATATGAATAAAGTATGATCAAAGGCTACACATCATTGTGGCAGCTGGCAAACTGGCCATTAGGGTTTCTGGAGACCTTCAGGTTAACTGCCATCTTTGGTTGCTACAGGACATCTACCCTCTCATGTTTTCTCCAGAGGGAAAAGCAGGAGATCCCAGAACATCTTGCCTCCAATAAAGTCAGGGAACAATTCTGTAACCAGGTGATGAAAGCTGGCTGCTCTTGGAGGAAAGGGAGAAGCTGTCTGTAAAAAGGGAGAAGAAAAAAAATCAGGTCTGAAGTCACTAGAGGCATTTGGGAATGGTACAAAAGACTGAAGTGCATGTTGGAGAGATCAAAGAAATCTTCAAAGCTTGTCTAGGGCATCAAACTTTCTGGCTTCTTAGCCATAAGAGACCCCCATAATTTTGAGGTTTGCTCACAAGGGCACTAAACTCAAAAGATTAGTACCAGAAAAGCAGTTCAAGCACAAATCTGGGTCCTTTTGGACTGGCAAGTGACCAGCCTAAAAGCAGGCTTAAGCGAGGAATCCTGTGCAGAGGCAGAAGAAAGGCAGAACACAGATTTGGATGAAAGAAGCCCTGCTGCTCTCACCAAATGTGCAAGCTGGAGCTCAATTTCCCCACACGCGTAGACACAAAGCTGATAACAATTCAAATGCAAGCAAGTGGTCCAGCCTGGCGTTAGAAATGTAAAGCCAAGTGAACAGTCAGTCTGTTATTTCTTCTGAATGTTGCAGATGCAGAACTGCAACTGAGAGGAACTGGACTATACTTTGAAACTTGTATTAAAGGCAGCTCAACATACATAAGATTTTGGTCTCTTCTACAAAAATAAATTCGGAACTTGAACTCATGTAAATATTATTGCAGACACCAACTACTATAAATCACAGAATCCACAAGTGGGTGGGACACTCCACAGCTGCTCATGAAAATATCTATCATTATCAACTGATTATACGTGGACCCTGGAACACAGACAGGCAATCTATGTTGTCAGTCATACTAAAAACACATGGAACTAAAACTCCAAAATTATTCGGGGAAAGAAACTTAAGGGAAATCCAAAACTCTGCAGAGACCACCATCAAAACTGATACAAAAACTTATTCCACCCAAACTGAGGGGGGAATTGTTGGAGATCTTTCAGTTCTCACATTCACGAGATTCCACAAGGCCACCCGAGGCTCTCCATCCTCCCTCTAAAGAATTCAAGCAGCGTACAACAGTAATCTGAATGAACAAATGCAGATAAGAAAAAAACAGCTAGGGTCATGCTGAATACTTAAGCAAAAAAATCTTTGTTAGCCTCTCAATATGTTACAAGAGAGAGTACCCTGTTGCAGCTGATGATGGCTTTAAGCAAGCAATACCAGGCTGTTGTAGTTTTGTGTGGCTGGGTTCTGGTGGAGAAGTAGGAGCTGCGGAGGTGCCTTCTGCAAGAAGCAGCCAAAAGCTCTCTGCAGGCCCGAGAGAGTAAACTCACAGCTGACCATTAAGGTGAAACATGCCTCTTCTAGTCATTTATTAATAAGATACAGTCAGAAGTGTCAAGGCTATTGTAGATATATCATAAATAAATAGGATGCACAAGGCAAAGCTGTCTCATGTCACCATGTGTATCTTCAGGCAAGGGCAGAAATCTGAACCTGTATGAGGCCCAAACTCTATATTCTATATTCTATAGTCACATCTTAGAGCAGGGAACATCTTGGACAAAAGGTGGCTCCAAAGAAAATAACATAAAATACCACAGGTTCTATTTGTATTCCTGAAATTGCTATCAATAAAGCAAAGCTAGTCATACTAAGTACATAAAAACACTGTCCACTTATCTCACCTGTACTTCATCATCTTGTCTATGAAGAAGACAAAAATCTAGCTGAAGTCAAGATAAAATACATCTACTACTCATCCCTTATCCATCAAGCCAGTCACCTCATCATAGAAGTCTACCACGTTGGTTAAGCATGATTTGCCCTTCATAAATCCATGCTTAGTACTCCAAATCACCTTCATGTCTTACATATCCTTGGAAATGGTTTCCATGATTATTTCCTCCATCAGTTTCCCAAAGGTCAAGTGAAACTGACCAGCTTTTAATTCTAGATCCTCCCTGTTGGCTGTCTTGAATGAGGGAAGATTACTTTCTTTGATTTCTCAGAAGTCTCCCCCAACCATGACATAAGATCAGTCCTGTCCCTTCCTACCAGTGCTTGATCCGCAAAGATAATCTCATGGTCATAAACCCAAATATCTATGGTCAGTAGCAACTGCGCAGCAAGTTGTTAGTGTTCAAGATCTCCTGAAGCCCTTACCCCTCACAAACAGGATCAAGGAGAGACCACCTGAGCCCGCATGCCCTCAAAAAATCATCCCAGAACCACTTAGTCATGCTTATACGCTCCAGGTCTCTTCTGGAAGCATCACTAGTGCACATGTGGAAGATCAGCAGGGAGTAATAGTCCAAAGTCAAGACAAACCTCTTCAGCCCCTCCCCAACATCTTGGATCTGAGTGCCAAAAAAGAAGAAAAGCCTCCATCCTGCACAGCAAGGAATCACCTACAACTATCCTTGCCACTTCATCCAGATACCATACAACTCCCATATCCTCATCTGCAAGCAGGGCACTGAATCTGCACAGATCCACAGGCATACAGGAACTGTCCTCCATTGCTAGAAGTCACAATGTCTCAGCCTTAACCATCAGTCATCTTAATTTCTCAACATAAGCACAGGCTCTGCCTACCCCTCCTTCAGTACCTTTGGGATGGGTCAAGCATTTGAACCTGAAGGATCTGACAAGATCCAGTCAACCTGCTACTCAGCATTGCAGGTTGCTGACCTCCTGCAGTTCCATACTTGGCAACACAGCCTCTCCCCACAGCATGCACTGGCTGCAGCAGAGGAGCCCATCTCCCCAAGCCCAGCCTGAGGGATCAGGCACTCCCTCAGCCCCAGATCTGCAGGTCTGCATCCTTCCTCCAGAGCTCAATATGGCTCAAGGCCTCTGCTATACCAGGGCAATCACACTGATGGGTACTGGGGACATTGCCCTGTGGTGTATCACCACCCCTGAGCACAGGAAGTTTCCAGCATCCTCCTGTACACACTCCTGCATCTGTTAGCTGTGTACTATGAGCTATCCTGAAGTCCTGGCTCTTATACTGGCTGCTCCCCATCACTGTTTGCAAGCGTGCTCTACCCTCCCTAATCAGGGGACAGTTGGAACAAAAGCCCAAAACCTGCTCTGGTCAGGGGCAGACAACAGAACTCCTCAGAGCTCACAGATTGTGATAGAAGTTAAAGCTTCCCATAGGTTCCTTTAGATACATGAGTCAGTGGAACGTGCCTCATAGTGTCCCCAGGTGTCCTGCAACCATCCTAGAAATTCTGAAAGAACACATCTTCCCTTTTCTTGGCCACAGACTTAATTTCCTTCAAAATTTCCTCCAAGAAATTTAATGTTCAGCAACAGTAAAGAAACCTGGAACAAAGACTAAACACAGTGAATATCACTTTGTACTGAAGCTGCAAAGTATAATCCCAACACCGTCTTCCTCTGCTTTGTATTTCACAGCCTTTGAACTCACTGAAACATTAACCGTGGGCAAAGCAAAATGCAGGAATATTTTAGAATTCAGCTATTTTCAAAAGATCTCTTAGACCCAATAATTGCACATATGATGAGATCATACAGATGGTCTCAGAGACATGGGACTAATGCGTATGGAATCAAATATGGGTGAAGCGTCTATGATGCTGGGACTCCAGTCTAACACCAGGAGAAATGCTCTGTTGAAAAAAACTCACAGAATCTCAAGGTTGGAAAAGACCTTTAAGATCATCAACCCAAATTCACTGTAATTTATATGTTTGCAGTGGAACAAAAATATCCATTCTGCAGCTAACAGGTTAATTTGTAGTTAAAGTCTTTTCTCAAAACTGTTATAAATACAAGTTCAGGGGTTTTTTACACCATATGTAAAACACAGAAGGCTGCAGCTAATAAATAGCATTTCTCATGCTATTCTCTGAGTCTCCCTGGGGAAGACTTGGTCTCTTCAAAGGGTGTAAAATCTATACAAGGCAAAAAGTGAAAAGAAAGCAGTATTTTTTTATTTTAAGTTTCTACTACTCCACTTAAGATTTAGCAAAAATAGAACAATCTATTGAATACAGGTGACTAAATACATGATCTCTGACTATGCAGTTGAAGTTCTGTGCTTAGCTAAAATGCACATGGAAATTATCTACCAAACAATAAACACATGTATTGTCAAATATATTTTTTCCTTTGAAAAATATGGGATTTTTTAATTAAAATATTGATATTAGAGATACAATAATTGCAGGACAATATTTCAGAATCTTTCTACACATTTGAGAATCTTAGTTATGATAAGGTATCAACAGAAATGATACAGAACTGTATTTGAAAGGTTTTTCTCATAACATTATCCCTTTGAAAGACTTGCTTTTGGTGAAGCATCCACTTTTCTTCATCCTATTATTACATTCAGAGAAGGTCAGATTTGAATGACTGAAAAAACCATCCAGCTCCTTCTGTGGGTTCCTCAAATGCCTTAGTGCCACGGTGTCCTTGCTCTGAGCACTGCTGTTCTCAACCTGAAAGTATTCTCAATATAGATTTTTAGTTGGTCTCCCTACAGGAAGCAAACTTACACTGTCATGTATAATACCAGGTTTTGTCCGTCAGCAACAAATTTGAACTCAGAGAATCGTCTCAACAAAATCTGACACAGTGGTAAAAGTGCCAAAGCTATTAACTTCCTGTAAGTCTCATGAAAAGAGACATGGGCATTAAAAAGATCAAAACAGGGTAGCAATAATGTATTGAAATACATACAATTAAAAACAGTGTATGTCAGCAGAGTCCTAAGTATTGCAGCAATGGTTATAACTGCATGTTAGTAATAATTGAAAGCTATATGAAGAAATTAGACCCCAAGTTAATGAAGTTATTTTAAATGGTTGCATCAAGACCAAATACACTGCAGCAGTTCAAGTCAGTAGTTCCAGTGGTTTACATAGAGCTGCGTGGTGTCAAAGACAACGTCATTCATGCCTCTCCCACAGAAATGTTCTTCCAGCCACTGGCTCCATTGTAGCACATGCACAGTGTGAAGTCTTCGTGTTGTGCTGAAGGGTTCCAGGAGGAGCACAGGAGCAGGGCTCTGCTTCCCCAGCTCCAGTTTGGCCAACATGGCATCACCTCGCAAAATGGAAGAACACCCCTTAGAAGACTGAGGTATCTGGACTGGGGGACTGGGTTTCCTCCATCAGCTTCCTGGTGACAGTGTGATAATGCTCAGAGACAGTAACACAACTGTAAATAAGAAAAGATGGTCACCATACACTGGTCGTATTTTGCGGTCCTCTGGCCATGCAAAGCATCTCCTAACAGGGCAATGGGCTGCTGCAGTGTAGTGTTTTCTCCTGCTGAGGTGCAGAGGGGTTCCAAAATTAACATTTCAGAAAAATCTCATTGAAGTTAGATACCTCACATCTTTGAATCATTTCAAGTATCACATAATATCATACTGCTTGCAGTTTTGGCATATTATATTTGTAAGGCAAACATTCCTAACTCCATGTTAATGCAGTTTTCTGTCAGAAAATTTGTGCCCTTCAAGGGTGGCACTAGGACAATCAAATCATCTCAGGCTCAGGTATGTTATGCTTGGGAAAAATCTAATATGTACACAAACCCAACACTAAAATAAAATAAATCAAATATTTAAAATTAAAAAATACACAGTTCAGATATATAATCATAATCCAATCTAGCATTGATGTCACAAGTAGAAAGTATATGAAAAAAATGTCTTAGTTTGCTTAATATAATCTGGAATTAAAATGTCTTAATCAAAACTATGTGATCAGTGCATAATTTTCTAATATTGCCACTGATTTTCTGGGGCTTGTTAAGGCTGGCTTTCATATAAATCTTAAATGCTAAATCTCAAAATTCCTGAAACGTTTTCTTATCTTCAGGATTCAGGTGAACTGATCATCCCTTGAATGGGATGTCTTTTTAAGAAGCAGGAGCAGACTGTCTTATTTTGGAGGCACTGACATTTTGAAGAAGTTTGATTTGGAGGAATGGAAACACAAGGTGAAAGGGTTGCTCTGTCCCTTTATAGCTGGCTTTCAGACCCAAGGACTGAGAGCATCTTATTTTTTTTCACATGGCAGTAAAACTTGAAAGCAAAGAGAGTAGACTGAGCCCTGACAGTTGATAGCTTTTCTTTTTCATTCACATTGAAGAAAGAACACTTAGCATTTCACAGCTTATGAACAGATAAATCCTTTTCCTTCACTCGAAAAGGATAATTCTGTAATGTTTGTATTATTACCTCATGAACATAAACCAGCTTTTTCATACATTCTACAATAACAATTTTTGACAGAATTTTAATTATAACATCATAATATTAACTCTTCTTTAATGGACTTGTTCAGATTGGTTTAATAGTGACTGGTGCATTTTGTATTTCTTTTCAATTAACTGAAAGATTTGTTTAGTAACTTGTGAACTGATGTAGGAAAAATACTTTATACATTCAGTGGTCTGCAGATAGAGAGAAAATACACTTGAATATTTATGTCTGCAACCAGCTAAACTACTGACTACCAAGCAGGTGAGAAACGTAACTTAAAAGATTGAGAAACAGTAAGAAAGAATGGATAAACATACTACATTTATTTGTCCATTTAATATACACAATAAGCAAAGAAGGATTGGCTAGGTGAGCAGAAACTGTGCCTTAGAGAAAAAGATGCTCATGAAAAGTGACTTGAAAGAAAAGAATCAAGGTGTTTGCAGAGGACAAAGTTAAAAGCTTCAAAAGCAAACAAAGCAGAAGCATATCTGAAGAGGAGTAAACAACAAATTAAAGAGGAGGAAGCATCCTGGGAAATCACATCTAGATTAGAGTATGTAATTACAGGATTTGCAGCCTGATAAAGCAATTGATTATAGCAGTGGATTAATTTTAAGTCATGAATGAACACAAAGATCCGAAAAAGAGCTAGCTCTTTTCTTTGGCAATCTTACTCTACTCAAAAGTTGTAAGTTACTGTCTCACCTACCCAATGCACAATGCAAAACTAAAAAGACACTTGACATATGTGTTTAGTTACATTCAATGCATATCATATAAGGGTACTCTCAAATATAAAAGACAATAAAGACAATATTTATTGCTGCATTACTATTTTTCAGATCCAATGAACAAACAATTATAACACCTTCAATTTAAGATTTAAAGAATAACTTTGTCATGGTTTACCCTGGCTGGCAGCTAAACCAACCACAAAGCCATTTGCTCACTTCCACCCTCCAGGGGGATGGGGGAGAGAGTCAAAAATGGAAAAAAAAGGTTAAAATTCATGACTGAGATAAAACCAGTTTAATAGGACAGAAAAAGATAATAAAGATAATTAAGATAATGTAATAGTAGTAGTAGTAATAATAATACAATACATTATAAAATACTAGTGATGAACAGCACAATTTCTCACCACCTGAAGTCAGTGCTCAGCTAGTTCCCAAGCTGAACCATCTCCCAGCCTACCTCCTAGTTATATATGGAACATGACATCATATGGTATGGAATATCCCTTTGGCCAGTTTCGGTCAACTGTCCAGGCCATGTTTCCTCCTAACTTCTTGGGCACCCCCTCGCCTTCTCATTGACAGGACAGTGTGAGAATCTGAGATGTACTTGACTACCTGGCAACAACTAAAAACACTAGCATGTATCAACATTATTCTCATCCTAAATGTAGAACATAACACTATGCCAGCTGCTAGGAAGAATATTTACTCCATCCCTGCTGAGGATCCTTACCCAAGTGGCTAATATTCTTTTCAGAAAAATACTGAAAATTTTAAAATAGCCCAAGACAAAAGTTAAGAAGCCATAGAGAAAAGGAAGCTGAACTCATAGGCCAATCAATAATCAATATATAAGAGCTCAATCATCAATGCATCCAAATGCTGATTTTTCTCCCACCTGCTTCATTTAACACAACTCTGTTCAATTCTTTTTCTGAATACTAATGCATAAGGAATGGCACCTGAGGACTGATCAAACAGTACTTCCTGAAGATCTATTTTTTGCTCAGCAAGGCCATCTGTGAGGACCAAAACAGTGGGATGTATTGTTCAGAGTAGATCCAGACAGATGCATACACAAGTATCTTTATTACAGAAGAAAAGTCATAACTTTGTTGATCGAAACTACAAATGCAGATAGCTCAAAGGAAGTTGACTTAAACAATACACACCTTCCCATCATCCATTATAAAAATCTGAGAACTTCATTGTCTTCAGGTCTTCATTGCTCAGGTTAAACTCCTAAGCATACTTTACAAGCTTTAAGAAACTAGATTGTATTCAGATGCTTATTATTTCTTCACTTCATATGGCAAGATTCCATGCTTTATGGGGTCTGGTCAGCCTCCCAGTGCTGCTCCCCATCTGTTCCTATCTCTTGATTTTTCAAAGCACCTTCATTTGTTCATAGCTTCACAAACAAAAATTAAGAAGAATGAGAGAAAAGTGACACTGCCACACCACATCAAAATATACAAATGGCTTTTATGAATTTGATGAGAATCAAATGAAACCTATGCTGTTGAGCACAAATAGGCAAGCATATCTATTAAATATCAGGCATGTCAACCAGAGAAAAGATAATGCAGATTTCCCATAAGAAGTTATAGCCAATTTGGTAAACAAATTAATATAAGTCATATTCACCAATAAAATAGGATGTTTCAGGTTGACTGATGAAATTCAATAACTCACGATGTATAGAATTAATTGTTTGGATAGTTTTCAATAGTCCTGCAAGGAGCAGGAAGTTAGACTGGATGATCCTTAATGGTTCCCTCTCAACTCAAGATATTCTATGATTCTGTGATATAAATCATACTCAATTTAAATTCTACAGCTGAATACACAGCATCATATAACATTTTTGGATGGACAAGCAAAAAGAGGCTGTAGTCCATCGCTGTTTTTCATACATTTGACTCTTACATGTTTGTTGATTCAAATTAGATCTGATAATTTTTGCTATGCAAAAATTAATAAAGCTAGCAAGGGTGCATACATTTATGGAGAGTGGCACATCTTGGCAAGGCAAAAAAGTGAAAAAATAGGCTCCAGGTTATTCAATTTGGTTAAGCAGTTATTGAAGGCTTTTTAGTTTGCTTTATCTGCAATAACCAGAAGAGGATCAGCTTGGAACTTATCAGTGTTCTTCTCGTTCACTTGTGAAAGAAAAATACCAGGAAAATTTAGTTAGTGTTGATCAAACCATTTTAACAAAAATAATCTACAACCTGCAAAAAATATTTAGCAGTAAATCTGGAAGATTTCATTTGACATGTACAAAGTGTCTTGCCTCATGTTCTGACCAATCTAGGTCAGTATGCAATTTTTGATTCTTTAAATTTCCCAGCCACTGAAAAAAGCTCTCCAATGCTAAGCAGACTTTTTTTAAAATGTAGATATAGAAAGGAAAAAAAAAGGCTTTATCCCCTTTGCTTCTTGCCAACTTTATTTAACATAGCTGTACTGCATGAAAAATAATGCCAGATAACATAACCCAGTGTGCCTTGACAATATGCAAATGTATTTAAACGTAAGTACTGTACAGGTTGTTTTTATACATCAAGAAGTCTAGACATATTCCTACCGGAACACTAACTGCTGTAAATACTATTTGAGCAAATATGTAAATCTGATTAATTCTTCAAAAGATACATTAGAACATACAATGTCTAGTGTTCACATTGTTCTAAAAATTCTTTTACAGTCTGCATCTGATGTGCCTGATAGCCAACTGATAAGAAATTACGGAATGGGAAAAAGAAGAAACACTTGTAGTCAAACAGAAACACCATTGCTGAGAGATAAACTTTACTTGACCTTGACTTTTAAATAAAAATAAACTTACTACAAGCCACAGAATATTGAACTTTGTTTCTCATCTGTTAGAGACTGCTTTTATTCACTTACCTGCATTCCTAAAAAGGAGGAAAACTAGTTCAGTGAAACCTACACACTGATCTGCAGTCAGACCATAGATTCTTGAAAGTAAAAAGAAGTAAGATTCAGAACCTCTTTTCCACTGTTTAAAGATGCATAACAATCTTTGTCCATGTTTAACAGATAATAAAAGTAATGCTGTTAATGGTGAAGTAGAAGACATAAGAAAATAACTTTTTCAATCAATTGTTCTAATTTTATTTCATGCCATTCTAATAGGTTTTTTTATGCTCTTTAAAATTTTATAACCTCCTTTGTAAGTGTCTTGAATTGCAAGGCAGAAACTGCTTCAAGACCAGAAATAGAAATTTGAATATGAGAGAAATAAAATTGTCTGGTTTCCACGAGGTTTGGCAGAAAATGCAAGGACAGCATTTTTACACATTGTACACATCTTTACACATTTACTTTGCATGCACAGCAACCGTGACTGCACACAAGCAGCCATCAATGGATCAAATTGGGTATTTGTGTAGCAGATCTGTAATGAAACATTGTTAAGTTACAAAAGCAAATTCACATGCATCTTTGCATGCACACTTGCATGTCTGACCTTTTAAATATCAGGCCCTATTTTTACTGTGATTACATATAATGCAGGTGATCATTAGGTACTGAGGTAGAATCTTAATGACTGAAGCAGAATCTTAATGACTGAAGCTTGCTCTAGGCCAGTTTGTACAGAGTCAGTGCTCACCTGGGCAGGATTTGGCCCACACTGGTGCACATTTTTGCTGATTCCCAAAAGGATCAGGGACAAAAGGATTCAAGATGCTACAGAAGTGCACATGAACCATGCACATTCAAATAACCAGTAGACCAAATAATAAAAATAAGCTTGGAATAATTTTCAAAAAGTACAGCTGACTTGCATGAGTTAAAGTCTACCTGGGCAGGAAAATTAATACACTGACATCTGGCAGTGCTACAAGAATCACTCAGAGTCAGGTCCAATACAATCTTCATTCAGCTCCTGTTCTCTAGAAAGTTGTGCAAACCTTGAAAAATCAATATTTTAGGGATTGTACAACCTTGCCCAGGAAGCAGCCGCACAGAAATTGGGCAGAGTATGTGGAAGTTAGTCACTGGTTCTGTAGAAATACAAATGTGACCACAGCAGCCACAGCAGAGCGAAAAGGGATTAGGGAGGTATATTTGTCTGTACAAGAGGTCCATTCTGCACAGATTGAGCAGAACAACAACCTAATCATAAGAAAGCCTGTGCCACTGCAATGGCAACTGTTTAGCATACAAACAGCACCGTCAAGGGACAACCAGTTTCTCTGTCTCTCCCAAGACCTAACTATGATGCTGGTATAAATCCCTCACGAGAGCTGGGGCGTGATCAAAGGGCTGAGGAAAGAAGAATGAAGCACAGCAAAAATTTCAGCCCACAAACATAAAGCTGAGTTAAGGACGGGCATGCAGTTTAAACCTGTATATGATGGAGGGAAAAGGAGGTGGTTGTAGAAACTGCTCTTAAAGACAAAACTATACAGTCCTTCCAGGAAAAATGTATTTCCCTTCTACCTTGAGAAGATATAGGAAGTCCCAATAAAGTCATAGGAATACATCCAGGAACTCTCATTTATTGAATCTACACAAAATGGGATATTGAAATATAACATTATAACAAGAGCTAAGCAGTACACCACCACCGACTACCTGTGTAAAGAGGATTATATTTAGTTGTAATACAAACATTCAACATTCAGCCTTAAAAAGCTGCAAAGGCACACAACAGACTTTTTGGTGAGACTGATGTATAACGTTAGCTTTTGTTCTAGTGGGAACTTCAACTCCACAGCCTCTTTCTACCCACCCTATTTCCAACTCCTTTTTCTTTGGGTAACCAAAGTAAATTTAAGATTCGTAAGCAGAGCTAATAAATTAGCAATTATACCCAGTTAATAGCTAATTTACACCTAATTTGACCCTAAAATTATCACTGGAACTGGCAATCTCATCATAAAACATGATGCTGCTCACGGTTTCATCTCTTTCTAAGGTATGAGTAAGTTGACTTAAACAGCTATTTTTATCTCAGAATGTAAAGACACGTAACGTACATTTCACAATTAGTGTCCGACTATTGTACACAGCAAAGTAGGATCTTTTGTAACATGTGAACTGTGAAAACTAGTCAGACCGTTTATTCCAGTGCATTACCCCTTTAGCAGAAAGTAATTTCTCTTTTACCAGTACAGCCAGAAAACAATATAAAGGATTACACATAATTGAAAGGAAGAACACACGACTTTTTTTCTTATTTCTAAATAGCCGATGGAAAAAATATCTCAGTGAAAAATTTCATTATTAAAACCACAAGTAACACAAGTCTTCCTAGATTTCTTGAAAAATTTTAATTTAAAAAGTACTGTTATGTTATATTAGTAGTAGGTGATTAATAAAAATACCAAATAACATATTGTCCTGACTTCAGCTGGGGTAGTTAATTTTCTTTCTAGTTGCTGGTATAGTGCAGTGTTTTGGATTTAGTATGAGAATAATGTTGATACCACACTGATGGTTTTAGTTGTTTCTAGGTAGATGTAATGTCTACACTAAGTCAAGGACATTTCAGCTTCTCACGCCCTGCCAGGTACACAAGGAGCTGGGAGAGCACAGCCAGGACAGCTGACCCAGAGTGGCCAAAGGGATATTCCTACCATAGAACATCATGTTCTGTATGTAACAGGGAAAGCTATCCAGGAGGCAGAACTGCTGCTCAGAAACAGACTGGTTATTAGGGGGTTTTCCTTTCCACATGAGGTGAGCAATTGCGTTTGTGCATCACTTGTTTTATTTTTGAAATAAGAATAATAATTTTATGTATATAAAATATAAAATTATTTTATTGCCACTGATAGTGATATTGGTTTTGTTGCTATTATATTCCTTTGTTATCCTTTTAAACTGTCTTTCACCCCATGAGGTTGGAGTTCGGGGTTTTTTGTTGGGTTGCGGGGTTTTTTTTCCATTCTCTTCCCCATCCCCTTTGGAGGAAGGGAAGTTTAACAAGTGGCTGCATGGTGCTTACTAACCACTTGGGGTTAAACCACAACACATGTAATGCTGAATACTCCCAGATGAACAGCATACAAGTTCATTTGTGCCATTTGAAGTAACTGTATTTTGTATTATATATTAGACAAGGGTAAAGTGGGTCTCACAGAATAGCTACCAATAAATCTTGTACAGCACCACAACAATATATATCACTAAACCTCAAACATCAATATGGATTATGACACAGAGCTTAAAAGACCCATGCAGCCTCTACAGAGTAATACAATACTATCTCTCTACAGATTTCAAGGGATCCTGAAGAATCAAGGGATTGCAACATTGCCAGTCACCTGCATTAAAAATCATCATCAAGTCCCCCCAGGTCCTAAAAAATATGAGATTTAAATATAATAACCTATTCTGTCCTTTATCTTCTCAAAAAGAACTTACAATTCTTCCTTCCAAGCTTTCACCTCAATAGCAAGGGTTATTTATTTTTTAGGGAAGTTTAGCTTCTCAGAAAATAACCTGATTTCATAGCTGGGACTCTAAGAGAAACACTGAATATTGATATTTCAAGAGCTGGTAACACAGAATGTGGTACACAAGTAGATTTTTTTTTACCTATCACCCACCTGTCACACATCCTCAGAGATGTAACCAGACGGACTCTTTCAAGGAAAAATGCTGCATCTTCCCCAAGAACAAATATCTCCCCTGTGTCATTTCATGATGATATATGACTCAATTATACACACCCTTACTGGAAGGACTCTTGTGGCAGCATGGCCGTTAGGAAATACTTCTGTATGCACTTAGTATGCAGCACTCGCGGGTATAACAGCTATTAGCTTAGAGTGGTCTGTCCTCTGTAGACCAAGGTCAATGTCACATCTGTAGAACCAGCCTGTTTCTTCAGGGCATTAGTCCTGAGAGCTCACCGTGGACATTACTCGGGAGGAAACACAGAAAGCAAAAATAGTGTTCCTGGCATAATGCCTTTCCCAGAGCCTCTGTGTTTCCACACTTCATAGCCAGAAGAAATACAGTTTAGAGGTGTAAATTTGTATTGTAAGTCGTGATACCAGGGATGGGTCAATGGGGGGAGACTGGAAGGGGAAGGACGCAGAGGGAAGAAGGAGGAGTGGAATGGAGGAAAGGAATTCTGCCTTATAGGAAAAAGATCTCAAGAAAAGACATCAGGTCATCACTTCTCTTATCCCATCTCAAATCCTGGGTGGAGTTGCAATTCTTACAGAGATCTGTTTGTCTGCCATTTTGTGGGCTCAGGTTTTTTCAGTGTACCCCTGCAATATCTCGTTCATAACCTTACGTGTAAAAGACAGCCTGGGATTTTAGACATAAAAACATTAATATTTTAAACATTCAAGATTAATTTCCCCTATCTAGGTCAACCTAGAGTGTACATACCACAAGATAACTCTTTCAGACATATTTTTTAAACCACTAAGCCAAGGCACCTGTACAATTTACCACTCAAGGAGCAATATGGCCAGTTTAACAAGTGACCGGCCAAGCTAGCAGTAAGCAACAGGACTCAGTTAGATAGATTAAGTGTCGTTTAGTCAGTGACCTTTTTTTTTTACCTTGGCTTGTTTATAATTAATTGTGTGTGCATCTTCTGGCCACAACTGATAAGCATGCATATGCATTTTTATTACAATCTCCCATTGCAGCATATTATAACTTAACCATAAAATCTTGCCTTTGGCTGAAACCTGGTGTTCAAGGACTCAAAAGATGTATATAATACATTTTTTCAAACAGGGAAACTAATAAGCTTTTTAAAGATTTTTAAAAGCATATTTAACCAATTTAACACATATAAGTGTGCATATCCCCAAATATATGCACACTAGAGTGACAACACTAAAGCCTTTTACATACAGTTGTGGAACACTAAATGAATCCATATTATTTCTCAAAATTCATGCTGCTGTCCAATCACAGCTGCAAACAAATGTCTACCTTTTAATACTGACCTCAGCATTGTGTCATATAACATGGAGACAGGCTTATGAGGAAAGGCTGAGGGAACTGGGTCTGTTAAGCCTAGGGAAGAGAAGACACAGAGGGGATCTGATTAAAGCTTATAAATATCTGAAGGGTGGATGTTGAGAGGATTGGGCCAGACTCTTCTCAGTGGTGCCCAGTGCCAGGACAAGGGGCAATGGGCACAAACTGGAACAAGAGAAGTTCCAACTGAATATGAGGAAAACTTTCTTTACTCTGAGGGTGGCAAAGCATTGGCACAGGCTGCCCAGAGAGCTTGTGGGGTCTCCTTCCCTGCAAATACTCAAGATCTGCCTGGACACAATCCTATGCAACATGCTCTAGGTGATCCTACCTTAGCCAGAGGGTTTGGACTAGATGACGTCCAGAGGTCCCTTCCAACCCCTACCTGTCTGTGACTCTGTGAATCTGTAAAAATAAATACAAAGGGGGACATTTACTACATCTTTCTTCACAGCACTGGGAACTGTCACTGCAGAAGTCTCACGGTACCTGTGCAGCAGGACGAGGCTTTACTGAGCTCCAGACAACACATGTCATTGGAGAATCGGGAAGTTTCAGTATGACAGTATTAATAACAAGTGTATAGCCCCAGTGAAAACTTTCAAGCTTTATCACTGGCCATGAGAACTGGGGACCACATGAAGTAGTTCTTAACCTATTACATTTGGGGTTTGGGCTTTTTCAGGAAATAAATGATCAGGAACCTACACGCTTGTCCACAAACACCAGGACTCAAAATCAGATAATTTCATTGAATGCAGCATTAGCCTCTACCTATGTATTACACTTTTATATGCTTGTGTCTCTTTGAACTTTAACAACAGCTTTTGAGTATAAAGTAAATCTGGTTGACTGAAATCTGGTTTACCTCCATCGTAGAGTGCAATTTATATTAAACATCAGTATTTCAAAATCTATTCTGATTCTAAAAGCAAAAGAAAAATACTGTCTGGAGTTTCATGAAGATGTACATTTTTAGAAGTTTATCAGCATGACAAAGTAGGCTGTTTCTCAGATAAACAGAAAAAACACATGCAAATTATAATTGTTAATTCAAGTAATCTTCAAGGAAAAGCATTCAAAAATCACTACATGAAGTGTTGCATGGGAATTGTATATGAAACAACTGACCTATAAGAAAAAATTAAGGCAAGATTAGAAATTAATGTACTATGTGCAGTAATGTTCAGTAATGTATTTTCTTATTACAAAATGATAGAAAAGTGTGAATTTTTTCCCTTTCATTTCATTAAGCTAATTCTCAAAGGAAGTTTTTATGAGGTTGTCAGACAGTTATGTTCCCCTCCTTAGAATAAGTTACATTAACAGAAAAGCAGTTGTGAAAGAACAAATTAATAGATAACTGAAAAGTAATGCAGAAAGAAAAAATAAGATTGTGTCGTGGTTTTGCCCCGGCCGAGGGCCGCACCCCACACAGTCGCTTGTACTTTTAAAAGGAAGGGGGAGGGAAAGTTGGGGGAAGGGGAAAAGGGAAGGAAGAAAGGAGGAAAAGAAACCACAACCTAGAAACCAGAACCACGCAGGTTGGGATAAGGATAGTTTACTAAACAATAACAGCAAACTAGATATAACAATAACAGAAGTTTAAAGCACAAAATATATGAAACTGGTGATACACAATGCAATTTCTCACCAAACCACACAACTCAGGCCGCACAGCTTAGAGCCCGTCCCGGACAACCCGACCGCCCCAGAAACCGCACGTCCTGGCGTTGTCTCCCCCTCTTCCCCCCCAGTCCCCCCTTAAACTGAGCATGACGTAACTGGCATGGAATATGCTCTTTGGCCAATTCGAGTCACCTGTCCTGGCTTCGTCCCCTCCTTTCTCACTAGTAAGGAAGTATGCAGAGCTGAGAAAGGTACTTGATTGCCCGGCAACAAATCGGAGACATCAGGGTGCTATCAGCACTATTCTCATGCTAACACCCAAACATGGCATTCCATTCACTGCTAAAAAAAAAGTTTAACTCCATCATAGCTGAAACCAGGACATTATCCACCCCTTATTCCATACCATTTACGTCATGACCAGATCCAACAATTTTCTTTGGGTACAACCAGTTTCGTGTTTCACACACCCATATATGTATGTACACATGTGTGCACACATACGTGCATACAGATCTTATTCCCTCAGTCTGTGAATCATCCCTCTGAAGTTGTTGAGTTCATTTAGTTCATGATTTTCAGGCTCCATTTGTCGTAACAGTTTCTCAGGATAGTTGTATGTTCCATTGGCTCGTTGCATGCTGCATCTCAGGCTCTTGACTGATACACCTGGCATGGTCCATGCTCATAGTCTGTGGGTCAGAGTTTATTTTCAAAGGGAGAAAAAAGTTCTTGAGAGGCCAGGCTTTAGTTCCATCATCATGGCACTCATTCTTCATTAACTTGTATGACTCCAGCTATAATGCTATGGTACAACATACAGCAATCATAACAATAATGAAATATACAATAATGGGTTATTTGGCAATTATTACAATTTCTACTTCATTAATTATATTGGCTATTCTCACCCAAAATTAAATCCCCTTGACTTTACTTCGTTTTATAGCAAAACCGGCTTCTAAAAGGATTTTAATTACCCTGTTTCCTTTTTCAAAAACTTCCTCTGCTGTGTTGCCCCATACAATGATGTCATCAATATACTGCAGGTGCTCTGGTGCTTCACCCTTTTCCAGTGTATTCTGGATTAGTCCATGGCAGATGGTGGGGCTATGTTTCCACCCCTGGGGCAGACGATTCCACGTGTATTGGATGCCTCTCCAAGTGAAAGCAAACTGTGGCCTGCACTCTGGCGCCAGTGGGATCGAGAAGAAAGCATTCGCAATGTCGATTGTGGCGTACCACTTGGCTGCCTTCGATTCCAATTCATACTGGAGCTCTAACATGTCTGGCACAGCAGCACTCATACCTGGAGTGACTTCATTTAGGCCACGATAATCTACTGTCAGCCTCCACTCTCCATTGGACTTCCTCACTGGCCATATGGGACTATTAAAGGGTGAGTGGGTTCGGCTGATCACTCCCTGATCCTCCAGTTGACGAATCAGCTTATGGATGGGAATCAGGGAATCTCGGTTAGTACGGTATTGTCGTCTGTGCACCGTCATCGTAGCAACTGGCACTTGCTGTTCTTCACCCTTCAACAACCCCACAACAGCAGAATCCTCCGAGAGTCCAGGCAAGGCACACAATTGTTCAATTTCTTCTGTTTCCAAAGCAGCTATTCCAAAAGCCCATCGGTACCCTTTTGGGTCTTTAAAATACCCTCTACGTAGATAATCTATACCTAAAATGCACGGAGCTTCTGGACCAGTCACAATGGGGTGTTTTTCCCAGTCCTTCCCAGTTAGGCTCACCTCAGCCTCTAGCACAGTTAGTTGTTGGGATCCCCCTGTCACTCCAGAAATACAAACAGGTTCTATCCCTTCATGATTCGATGGCATTAGAGTACACTGGGCACCAGTATCCACCAGAGCTTTGTACTCTTGTGGGTCTGACGTGCCAGGCCATCGGATCCACACAGTCCAATAAACCCGATTATCCCTCTCCTCCACCTGGCTGGAGGCAGGGCCCCTCTATTGCTGCTGGTCATATTTGTTTTCCACTGGTTGCATAAAGGACTTAGAGGTCCCTTCAAAAGGATCAGGCACATCAGACATATAGGTAGGCCTTCCAGTTGGTCTAGGGAACTGCCCAGTAGAAACTGGTGCAGCCTTCTTCCTGGCAAAATCTCGTTGTGGGAATGTTTTACCCCGCAGCTCATTTACTCGTGCTCGAAGGGCTGAGGTGGGCTGCATATCCCATTTCCTCATGTCCTCTCCATGATCAAGCAGGTAAAACCACAATGTACGTCGTGGTGTGTATTCTCCCTCTTGGAACGATGGACGCTTTCTCCCAGTAGCTGCAACATTGCTCCATACGGGTTGGGAGTTGGACACATTGTTGTCAAGTCGTTGAACCAGTTTCTCTACTGCTGCAATGACGGAGAGGGAAACATTGTCTTGGTATTTCCGGAGTCGGCAGGCCACCTCATTTACGGTTGGCGGATTCGTATCATCCCAGTCAATTGCTGCCAGTGAATTGGTATACCCTGCTGGTGCACTTCGTACAACCTTACGCCACATATCTGGAGTGCATAGGACTTCATCGGGATCAGAGGGAAGCCGTGAATTGTCCAGATCATAATAAATTATCTCCCGTACAGCTAATTCTCTCAGGTGCTGGACAGATGTCTCTATGCTGTTACACTTAGGTGTCTGGCATGTAATATATTCCTTTATGGGATATCTTTCCTTCACACTTGACAGTAGTCGCCTCCAGAGGCTGAGGATTTCCGGCCTCCTCCCAATTGCTTTGTCAATTCCTCCTTCTCTAGCTAGGGATCCCAACTGCTTGGCCTCTCTGCCTTCTAATTCCAAACTACTGGCCCCGTGATCCCAACATCGGAGCAACCAAGTGATAATGTGCTCACTTGGGTGGCGAGTGAAATCTTTTCGAACCTCACGCAGCTCACTCAGAGTCAGGGATCGGGTAACAATCTCTGGTTCTGCCTCATCCTGATATCCTTGAGATGATCCCGGTTGATCATCATCCTTATCCGTCACTATGCGAACTGATTTCTTTGTGCCTTTCCTCTTTTGTACGGGAGCAACAGACACTGGCGTGGGTTGGTTTTTCGGATCATCTGCAGTGTCTGCTGTAGAGATTACAGTAGCTGCAGTGTCGGTCACAGGGGTTGCAGTAGCTGCAGTGTCAGCCCCAGTGGTTGCAGCAGCTATAGTATCTGCCAGTCTGTTTCCTTTCCCTTCTCCCTGACAGTGCTGACAGTGCTGACAGTGCTGCCTGCTATCAAGCAGTGTTTGATAAATAGTGGCCAGAGCCCAGCACAGTGCAGTAAGGTGTCCATCTCTGGGAAACCTACAGCAATTTTTCCTTAGGTATGCAGTCACTTGATCGGGGTCTTGTAGCTGTTCAGGAGTGAAATTCCAAACCATCGGGCGTGAGAAAGTACCTAGGTACTCGCCCATACTTTGCCACATGCCCTGCCACTCGTGATTATTCTGTCTCGGAGAAAGCTCTTCAGTGGTATTCATAAACCTATGCTTGATATATAACAAAAACTGAACCATCTGCACCAAACCTACCAATAGCAAAATGCTAGTTTGAATATCCCAGAGATATTGAAGATTTTCAAAAACTGCCCTAAGAGCTGTTGTATTTAGCCCAAAGGAAAAGAAAGCAGTGCCCCCACCATACCGGCTGCTGTTATTAACCCCTCCCTGTCCAAAGAATGGACAGGACAGCAAAACCTCATACAGGTACCAGCTTAAGCTCATGATCATCGATATTATTGTATCATAGACCGATATCATAAAATACACTATAATGAAGTATGGGAACAAATACGGGAGCCACAGACCTGAGAGAGTAAAGAATCCTGCCAGGATTGTATACAGCATGCGGTGGTTTTGCTGCCACAGCCTTGTAAATAAATACCACAACATCGTGACCAGAGATTGCTTAAACAACAGTGCTTATCTTAATTGCGATAGTTAGGGTCAGATCTACCGTTATCCCAACCGTTCGTGCCCCACGTTGGGCGCCAAAATAACTGTCGTGGTTTTGCCCCGGCCGAGGGCCGCACCCCACACAGTCGCTTGTACTTTTAAAAGGAAGGGGGAGGGAAAGTTGGGGGAAGGGGAAAAGGGAAGGAAGAAAGGAGGAAAAGAAACCACAACCTAGAAACCAGAACCACGCAGGTTGGGATAAGGATAGTTTACTAAACAATAACAGCAAACTAGATATAACAATAACAGAAGTTTAAAGCACAAAATATATGAAACTGGTGATACACAATGCAATTTCTCACCAAACCACACAACTCAGGCCGCACAGCTTAGAGCCCGTCCCGGACAACCCGACCGCCCCAGAAACCGCACGTCCTGGCGTTGTCTCCCCCTCTTCCCCCCCAGTCCCCCCTTAAACTGAGCATGACGTAACTGGCATGGAATATGCTCTTTGGCCAATTCGAGTCACCTGTCCTGGCTTCGTCCCCTCCTTTCTCACTAGTAAGGAAGTATGCAGAGCTGAGAAAGGTACTTGATTGCCCGGCAACAAATCGGAGACATCAGGGTGCTATCAGCACTATTCTCATGCTAACACCCAAACATGGCATTCCATTCACTGCTAAAAAAAAAGTTTAACTCCATCATAGCTGAAACCAGGACAGATTGCTTGGCTAAGTCCTGTGGCATAAATTCTGAGCTATCCATATTTGAACTTAAAGCAGTGGATTATCTGCTTGGAGGGAAAAACTATCCAACAAATGTGGGACATTCTGTATTTAAGATTCATATATGTACCTTCTGAATAGACATACTGGATAAAAACCTCATAGAATACCTTACAGTTTGCTAAGCCAACTTTTAAATATCTCCAGGCAAATCTTGCTCAAATTTAAACATGATAAGACAGTGGCCAAGTATGAGCAGAAGCACTCTGTGTTGGCTTTGAACAAATTTTATAAGTAACATCTAAAGTGCAGCGCGTCAGTGAGGAACCTGGCTCCTTATAGCCTAGCCTTGCAGAACTGTGACAAGTAATGATATGGATTAGAGAAGTATCAAAGCAATATTTTATTTTATTCTATTTTATTTTATTAAGAGAGTGGAAAAAAGAAGACTGCAAAGACTGGGGTGGAATCTGTCAGACCAAGAGTAGGTTTCTACAACACAGATATCTATTGTACCTGGACACCTCAAGGGGTCCTTTGTAGTCATTGAAGACCTAGTATCACAGAATCACTGAATCACTAGTTTGGAAAAGACCTTTGAGATCATCAGGTCCAACCGTACCTGTGCTCTACTAAACCATATGCCTGAGCGCCTCCTCTTACCATCTTTTAAATACATCCAGAGATCATCACTCAACCACCTCCCTGGGCAGCCTGTTCGAGTGCCCGATAACCCTTTCAGTGAAGAACTTTTTCCCAATGTCTAATCTGAACCTGTCCCTTGGGCGAAGAGACTAACACCCAACTCTCTACATCATCCCTTCAGATAATTGTAGGCGGTGATAAGGTCTCCCCTCAGCCTCCTCTTCTCCAGGCTAAACAACCCCACTCCTCGGAAGGTTTGCTCTCCAGCCTCTTCACCAGCCTAGTTGCCCTTCTCTGAACATGCTCCAGAACCTCAATGTCCTTCTTGTAGTGAGGAGCCCAGAACTGGACACAGTACTCGAGGTGCGGCCTCACCAATGCCGAGTACAGGGCCACAATCACTTCATTGGACCTGCTGGCCACACTATTTCTGATACAAGCCAAGATGCCGTTAACTTTCATGGCCACCCGGACACACTGCTGGCTCATGTTCAGTCGGCAGTCAACCAACAACTCCAGGTCCTTCTCCTTCAGGCTGCTTTCTAGCCAGTCTTCTCCAAGCCTGTAGCACTGCATGGGGTTGTTATGTCCCAAGGGCAGGACTCTTCACTTGGCCTTGTTGAACCTCATCCTGTTGGTCTCAGCCCATCAATCCAGCCCGTTCAGATCAAATATATATAAAATCATGATATCTAAAATGAGATTCATTTCATCTAGCAGCTTAATAAATCAGATCGATTGAAGCCCTTAAAGTAGTTCTTCCTTTCCACCAACTAAAAAGGCCAACTATCAAGATGATGAGCTCATTTAGTAGATATTGACATAAATGATGCCTTACAATAGCATTTATTGGATCATGTTTTTGCCTTTCACTTCTCATTTTAAGATTTTTCTGGATGTTTTTTTTCTATTAATATATTCCAGAAATACATGATGAATGTTACAAGTAAAAAGTTTATCTTACAGACAACTAATTCAATTATATTTGAATTGTTTGTGATTATAATTTTTATGTGCTTTCACATAAATTTAAGAAATCAAACAGCACAATCTTTCTATGGCATTGCCATAGAACAGTTGCTGTCATTTCGATTCCAATTTTTGCTTTAGCCCACATTCTGCATTTTCTATCTGTAGTAAAATATGGACAATGCAGTTAAGTTCAGTTTTTCCAAAATAATCACAGGTCCAGCTTTGCTAAAAAAGACCTGAGCTCTATCAGCAAACCAGTGCAATTATAAAGTCTTCATACACACAGCTGCTGGCTCTTTGAAAAATAGCGAAGAATTACAGAGTGATAGACTGTAAGAGAAATAAAATGTTAGCAAATTATCTCTTATTGCATTCATGCTTATAAAACTTTAAATTTGAATCCACTTAGGAAAAGATAGCACTCTGGAAATCCTGGCTACTCTCTGTGTATCCTCCTCTCAAGTTCTCTGCAATCTTGCTTCTTTTGGATGGACAAAAGGAAAGGAATAGCACCTATATGATGGTCAGATCTTTTCCACACCACAGGTTCCAGCTGTCGTGAATAAATAAGTATTCAAGGGATTTTTAATCCCATTTCATGTTACGGGTACTCAGAGAAGAAGAACAAGTAACAGATATCTGTTTCATTTTCAGGACTATAAAAGTTGTCTCTGAAATGCCCTGTCTCTACTTTCTGGCACTTGTCAACTGCAGGCTTGATCAGAACACCTAGAAAATGTACTTGGCTGTTTAATCAGCTGTATATGGTACCTCTGCATTAAAACTGAATTTATCATTTACTCCTTTCAGGTACAGATGTTGATGTGAAGTTCTGTAGGGAAGGCCTGGGATACTTTTCACAGAACTTGAATAGGACTTGAAGTGCATTTCACCCACTTTGACCTCTTTTCTGGTAATCAACAGCAATTGTCTCACACTTTAATGTGAGATAATAGCAAGTAAAGCAAGAAAATAGGAAGCAATTATTGAAGTAACTCCTACAAGCACTTACAGTACTAGTCACCAGACAACTAATGTTCTTTTTCTAACACCTCATTGTCTCTTCTGATCCCTCATTTCCCTGTCTAGAGGCCAAGGAAGCTATAGATCTGTATCTAAGTGCAATGTTTTTGGGGTTGTTGTGTTATTGGGACAGAACAAATCCTGCATGCTGTACACCCACCAGCTGGCAACAATTGGACTGCACACCATACCCTGAGGGCTAGGTTGATTACATATCCCATTTACTAACGTTTATAAGCACTGAGAGTCAGGTAATACACTTCTATTTTCCCAGGGTAAACCAACATGAATACAGCATCTGCCATAGCTTATTTATTGTTCCATTAAGCTCAGGCTCATTTATAGACTTTGTGCACTCAAAAATGCTCCTTCCTTCCCTGTCTCAACCGCTGTCAGCAAGTCTGCTCCCTTCATCACTCCCTAGTCTTTGTGCCCAATGCTCAGGCTGCTTCTGACTTGCCTGTCCACCACAGCTTGCCCAAAGGTTTATGCCTTCAGCCTCTTACTCACCGTCATACACAGCACTGCTCTGCCATAGCCTGAAGCATCCTGGTTTCCTTTCTTTTCCTTTCCTGGCTTGCTGTGGAGACAGCAGCCCTGTGCCAACCAGAATCCCCCAGCATCATTTGGGCCGTCTGGATGCTGCACAGAATGCGGTCCCCTCTGTAGCTCTGGAGCAGGGCTGGGAAGCCTCTTGCTAATCCAACAGGCACTGCACTGCGATGTGATTTCTGCTCTCTCTGCAGTCCCTAGAGCATCATCACACCCTTTTCAAAGAGTGAATACAAAGAGCATGTGAAAATAAGCCAAATACAAGGCCCTGTGACACTCATCTGGACACTTCATTAACAACCGACAATGCATTTCCACACTCCGAAGTTTAAATGCAGTAGGCAGCCTGAAATGAACTCTTTTAAAATAGGCTTTTCAGAAAGACACCATCAAATGTTCTATTAAAATGTAAATATATTGCCTCTACTATGCTCCTTTCCTCCATTAATTTTATAATTTGATCACGGTTTGTTTGTTCTGGTTTCTTTCTTCCTTAAAAACATGCCAGTACTGACTTAGCTATCTTCTAAGTATTTATGTAAATAACAGCACCCTTAAAGGTCGTAGTAACTGCTTTGCTAGTTTATTAGGGACTGAATTAACCATTCAATGAAAACAGCACAGGAAACTGCATAATACTCATGTGCCTTCCACTTAAAAAGCTGACAACCAATTCAACTGAAGAGTTGATACAAATTATTTTACATACCTCTGAAAGACTTTGCTCTGAAAAAGCTTAGCTTTTAAAGCAAACAGATACAAGAGGATAAAAAAATGTTTATTAAACATTCTTTCTGGCATAACAGATTCTGAAACTTGTGAAATCAATAGGCTTCTCCAATCTTGACAATGCTGTGAGAAGTTTCACAACCAACATTAGTGATGTTCAGTTATAATGGTGATATACTAAAGTTTTTTTTCAGAAAAAGAACAAACCAAGAGAAAAAAAATCCTCCAGAAACAAAAAAGAGCCACTTACAATTAAATTTGAGTAGACTTAAATTTCATAAATAGATAAAACTAGGAAAATATTGCAGTGTACAGTTTGTTATTTAAAAACCTTTTGCACTGTAGAATTGAAAAATAATAAAAATGCATAGCACAAAATACATTCAACAGTTCTCACCATGAAGCTGCAGAGGTTTTTCTATGTAAGAGAGGGAGGATGGTGAGCTTCACGACAGAATTTCTGCTCCTCAGCCCTTTCTGGCCTTTGAAAGAACCACAGAAACAGAAACCCAGAGAAAATGTTTAGTTGTGCTTTCCATGCTGTACTTCTTTTTTAGAGGTGTAATAAAAAATCTGTGGGCTGGACAGCAGAGTATAGAAAAGATCTTAGCTGGAATAACTGATCAGAGCTTTGTTCATGGCTAGCTATCAGTAAATCCTTCTGATAGGACTTTGTCTTAAGACACATTTCAGATTTCACAGGCCGAAGAAAGTAAAGGTCATTTCCATGGGTTGTTAAATCCATGGGTTTTAAACAAAGATAAAATTGTAAGTTAACAATGTACTCTCCGGCACAGCTTTTGAAAAATTATAAAGCAAACATGGAAACCCAGGCCCTGGCACGCATTACCATCAGTGAGAAATCTGTTCATATCTCATCATAGTATCAATATTTGCTGAGCTCTATTTAGGGTCATATAGTTTCAACTTCTTTCTTCACTTTGTGCTTCTAATTTGATCAATAATTTATTATCAACTTAAAACCAAACACACCTTATTAATACTAGATAAACAACCTTCTGCCTTAATCATGTCAAAGTTAAACAAAATGGCAATCAGGAAATCCTGATTATCTCTAAACATCCTATTTAAGGATGGAGTTAAATCTTTAGACCCAGGAGACAATTCTATAGAAAATATCTGCAGTAAACTTTAGTAGCACCAAAATAGAAGTATTATATTACTGAAACAGAAATACATTTAGATCCAAAGGAATCTACAAGGAACCCACAACTTAATGAAGGAAGACAGAACACTAAACCTAAGCCAAAGAAATCACAGAATCACAGAATCACAGAATCGTAGGGGTTGGAAGGGACCTCGAGAGATCATCGGGTCCAACCCCCCTGACAAAGCAGGCTCCCTAGCTCATATTGCTCAGATAGGCGTCCAGACGAGTCTTGAATATCTCCAGAGAAGGAGACTCCACCACCACCCTGGGCAGCCTGTCCCAGTGCTCTGTCACCCTCACTGTGTAAAATTAAAACAAAGAAAATTAAACAAAGAAAACAGGAAATTATATATCTTTAGTACAGGAAGATAGCTAGGAAATAGGACCTTTAGATGAGCACACAAAATCACAAAATAAGTGATGGAGAATTGGATTCTACAAGCAGGAGGAGTGAATCAGAAGATATGGTAGTGTTACTGCGTAAAATAATAATATAGTTGGTCAAGTATACTCCATTCGTTTGATTACCTAACCATAGTGAGATAACTGCAACATTAGAAAGGATGGTGCACAGACAGGGCAGAATAGTGTTAGGACTCAAGGTTATGACTCAGAAATTACAGATAGGTTCTCCTTTTTAGGTAGCAGTAAGCCAGATGAAGTCTATGTCAGAAAACTACAAAACAAGCAAACAACAACAAAAAATGAAGTAGCAGGAAAATCAAGACTACTTAATAAAGGCAGAAAGTGAAATGAATAAACAGAATTTTGTGAACATTATTTTTTCTAAACTGCATGTAACAGTACACGAACAGGTGAACTCTATTCACCTTTCTTCAGAGTTTTAATAAAAGTGCCATTCTAATCTTCTTCAGAATATTTGAAAAAGTATCTTAGTTCACTATCATACAAAGAATTCTTGCAATATTCTGATCCTTTGGGTAGGGTTTAAGAAACAAGAAAGAAGTGGCGTTACAGATTTTTGAAAAGGAGAATAGGACTGGTTTTGCCCTTCCAACCTGAAGGGGTTGGACAGGGAGGCTGGACTGGGACTGAACAGGATGGAGAGAGAGAGTGAAAATTTACTGTGATAAGCACAAGCCAAGGAGCAAAAGCGTCTAAGGCAGAAGTTACTCAATACATAAAAGCCAAGGATGGCTGTGGGTGTGGCTTCAGAGAGAACAGATTGTTAAGGTGTGATACCTGAGGGCTGGGAGGAAGACAGGCTGCTCCAGCACCTAATGGAGCACAGAGCTACGGAGTTGTCCTGGGCTGGTGCAGCTTTTGGTTTCTAAAATGGGATTGCCCAACCTGGGTTTAAAAGTGGTGCTTCATAAGTTTCCAGTGTTTACAGTAATCATAACACTACCATATTTTCATTTATATTTAAAACATCCTTTGATCAAGCAGCAGCTTGGATTGTGTATCATTAACACAAGGGGGAATTTCCCCAGAACCTTTGTTATCCCCCACACAAGCCCCTCACCTCATGCTCACCATTGCCTTCTCACTGCATTATCAGTCCTCTTAACATTCAAATACTCCTTATGTCTGCTTCAGGTATTCTTCCCATCAATTGGAGATGAGAATTTCCTGAGGGTTTTGATTTCATTTGTCAGTACTTCTAAAGCAAGGCAAGTTGTCTGAGGTGCATGAAAACACTGTAATGCCAAACAGACTCAGGATATAAACTGATTTATTCATTTTCTCAAACATAGTGGAAGTATACAGAAGTTGCCACTCCACATATGTCTCTGTAACTCTCAATATTTCAGTTCTTCCTAAGAGAAGACTATTATAAATGATTACCTTTCAGTAAGCAGTAGTTCATGCTAACATTTAAACATCACTAACTTACATGTGCCAGACCTCTACACACAAAAAGCAAAAAAGAAAAAGAAGAGAGCAAGATTATTGTTTTTGACAGTGCTTGTAGGTGCAAAACTGACATGCCTACAAAAATGAACCTGGCAACAAATTAAAAACCCACATAAACTGTAAATTTTATCAAGAAAATACAGTGATATAAAATTATGAAAACGTACTGGCGTAGTTCCCAAGATAGGGTTCACTTAGGAAGTGTTTATCTAGATGGAGAAAGCCCATTATCAATGGGCTATATCACAAAAGTACCCAGGCTACGCAGAGGACTTATAATGTCAGAAAATCATATGAATTACAGATAAAAGTCCCATTAGTCCATCCTGAAGCACCCAAGTATTACAGCTATACTTGTGAGTGCTTTAGAAAAAAAAAAGTAAAAGATACATCTCCTGTCAAAATAGATTTTTTTCCCTGATGTTTCCTACTCCAATTTTAAATGTCTCAAAGGATGGAGCTTTTAAAATTTCTTCAAGAAAGCTCTTCCACAATTGTATAGATCTCAGTGTCAGGTAGTTGTCTTGTTATTGATCTAAACTGTCTCTTTACTAAATTATATCCCATTACATCCAGTCACATTCCCTTTGGCACATTTTACATGCAATACCAAGACAGTCTTACTCTAATCAATGTAAAGAATTTCCCCACATTTTTGCTACCTCCCAGGTATTCACATCATTCCTGTTTCACTAGGCGGCTGTCACATTGCCATTATTCAGTAATTAGTCAAACTACATATTTGTAGTTTTTGCTTTTTTCCTTTCATCTCTGTCAGTCCACCCCCTTGATGATAGCCTTTTGTGGATAAGGAGGTGCGCACAGATATTGCAGCAGCTTTCTCACCAGCATCTTATAGAAAAACCCAACTTAATGATCTGGTACTTTCTCTGAGCAGATGGAAATAACTTTTCATGAGATGAGAAGAAACGTCTTGCCGATCCTTAGATTTGTAGATTTGCTGATAATCTGGAGGAGGTAAATAAATACAAGTAAACGACAACACAGTTCAGTGTCTACTGTGTATTTGCTTGGTGTTGAGGCAAAAAACCACTCATCTGTATGTATATAAAAGGACATTTCTTTGGCTACTTCTTGCAATGCTTATGTTAAGTTGCATTCACTCTCGTCTCAGAGTCCTGACACATTTGCAGAAATATCTTGACATCAAAAGTAATTTTTAAGCATACAGCAGAAAACACAGAGCTGTCATGCTCCAGAGCAGACAGGGGTGTTTAGGGAAGTCACTAATTTAAGCACCAAATCTGAGATTTGAATCCTCAAAGCGTAGCTGTTCAGAAGCTTAAGCACTGTTGAAAGGAGATGGCCACATCTGTAGAGGCAGTCATGCTCTCCATCAGGAATGTCATCTTTTTCCATGGTACAGATGGACTCTGAATAAGAACAGGATCCTAAGGACCTGTGTGGGTAATGCAAAGGACAATCTAATGTGTACCTCAATGGGATTTGAATTTGGGTGAGAATAGCCAATGATTTTAATTATGTGATGTTAATTGCTATATGATAATGCATGTCATTATTTTTATGATTGCTATATGCCATAGTAGTAGTGTTACAGTAAGAATTATCTAATTTAATGAAGAATGAACTATGACAAAACTGAACAAAGTGCAGAGATGATGAAACCAGAACTGGCTTTAACAACAAGCGTCCAGCAGGGACAAGCTGGGAGGGGACACCAACAGGAAGGACAGCTGACCCAAACTGACCAGAGATATTCCATACTGTACAACGTCATGTTCTGTTTATAACTCAGGGGTGGGTTGTGAGGTGTAACAGCTGGGGGCCTTGTGTGGCCTTGGCTTTATGTGGTGAGAAATTGTGCTGTTCATAACTGGCTTTGTATAGATTGTTGTTGTTATCTTCCTTTGTCTTTTGGTTTTTAGGTTTTTTGGTGGTTTGGGGGTTTTTTGTTGTTGTTGTTCGTTTGTCCTATTAAACCGTCTTTATTTCAACCCACCATTCTCAGCTTTCTAATTCTCTCCCCACATCCAATTGCAGGGGAAGTGAGTGGCTGTGTGGGGCATAGCTACTGCCAGGGGTTAACCTGGACAAGAAGAAACACTTGCCTATGTGACTGTCTCTTCCCAAAGCATGGAAGTAACAAACTTCATCCTTACTTCTCCAGTGTAGCAGGCATAACTTTCCACCTGTAGAGCACTACTCTCAACCACTGTTTTTTGCGTTTTCTGCCTAGCTGAAGAGATAAAAATGACAAAAAATTACATTTCAGAAGAACAAGCCCACAGCAGTATTCCAAGCATGAAATGGCAGAAATTCTCTGTACCTTAAAGGAATAAGTTTATCCTGAGCATTGGGAATCAAGGGGCACTATTTCTGCAGTTTGTTTCACTTAACATGGCTGGCCATCTTGAGATCTTCCTCTAGAGTCTCTTCATCACACCCATATTACAGTAGCTGTGGTTTCCCCCTCCAAATTATCACCTCAAATGGGCATTCAGATGTAAGATTTTTAATGAGATGTGAAGTTTGGAAATTTTTCAACCACTGGCATACCAAATAATGTCATAAACTTCATGCCCTGCTTGGGTCTTTAAATTCTTGGGTGCTACGGCTACACAAATACATGTAGCAATTAAACTAAAAGAACAGAAAAAAAAAAGGGAAAAGCAGTGAGTCCTTTCTGTCAAAACTGGAGAAAAAGACTAGCAACAGAACATTTTTTTATGCTATCATAAAGTTAAAACACCATCTGCAACATAAAAGGAGCAGAGATGAAAGTTCACTTTCCAAAATTTCACTGACATGAATACTGGGGCATAAATACTAGTCTCTCTTTGCATTTTTTCCACTGTCTTCTTCACTGCAAGAAATATTCTGTTTTAATTGTTTTGAATAATAAAGAAATTATACTCAGCTTTGTACCTATTTTAAATGTACTTTGTTCGAGTATCCCAGTTTTCCTATTGGTGTGATTTTACCAAAATACTAAGATATATAAGCGTGTCTCACAGTAAAATTTGTCTGATTTGGGGAGGTTTTTTTGGTAAATGCCAAAAGAAAGGCCTTGGCCTTCTTTATGCAATTTGCCATACTGAAGACCTAGCTACAGAAGAAGGCATGTTGGCTGTTCAGCTATTGAGTGTGAAAGAAATAAAAATAAAATAAAATTATACAATAAAATAAACAAGAAGGCGTTCTAGGCAGTTAAGAAGAATGATACTATGAAAAGATGAGAAGGTTGGTTTAAGAAAAAGATAAAAGAATTGGTTTTCTGGTCTGCATAATTTAGTCTGCCTTGCTCTTATGAATAGGAATAAGTGGGTCTGTCATTATAGCACATCTAGAAGAAAGAAAGGCGTGTTATCTGACAAAACCAAGGCTATGAGAGCAGGACGGGAGTCTGAAAAACACCCTCATGAGCACTGACCATTCGTCATATCAACAAAGCTGACAATGTAAAAGTCACTCGAAAGACACTATGGACCTCTGAAGATCTCAGGGAAAGGAAATCTTGTGCAATTTTAATTGAAATTCTTGTCATTTTTCTCAGTGGAAGAAAAAGCACAGCAAATATAATGAAGATCAAGAATTAGTGCTGTGGGAAAACTGTAGCATTGAATAGGAAAGCATTGGAATGACTACTAGTGATCAAATGGGTATCTGCTCTGTGCATGGACCCCAGAGAAGTGTGAATCAAGCTGAGATGAATGCTAGCATGGTTGATTAGATGAGTTTTAAATTAAGAAATACAGGGGGAAATTAGAAGATTTGCCTCATTTGCATTAGCTCGGTTATTCAAAGGGAGGGGAGGGGAGGGGTGGGGGGAGGAAAACAGGTGAAGCTCTGGAAGCAGAGGAAGGTCTGCTGTAGTTTACAGGAAGAGGAAAATGAGTTGGTAAGACTACAACAGTAGAATGATTATGAGAGCAAATTTGAAAGTACAATAAGGGGAATGAAAATATTAATGTTGATGAGAACAGTAAATGTGCAATCAACACAGATAATGAAAGGAACACGCCAGTCTAGCCTGCACAGTCTAAAGCAAGACAAGATTCACTAGTTCCTAAAGGAAGTTACTGAACCGCTGAAAGGCAAAGGCAACAAAATGGAGCTATTATAATTACTGATACTGAACTGAAGGCAGCTAGTATAAGCATAATAGAAATATTACGGCCCTGCTCCCTGAGCAATAAACAATGCGGAAAGGTGCTGTTAATGAAAGAGAGAAATATTTTACTCTAAGATGGCACTGTAATTTATTGACATAACAGCACATGAGAAGGCATAACATGAATAAAGGACAATCCCAAATTTGAAGGAGTATGTTCGCTGGGTATCAATACCAGCAATGTTCACAAGCACAGTGCCCAGGGATGAGGGCTAATTGTGGAGAAGGTACAGAAAGTTTTTATCCCACCTGACCTGAAAACAAATCTAAAGCAGTTTAGTTTTCAAGTACTTAAATTGAGTGCTGGGCTTGGCTACTTTGTCAGTGTGAACTCTGAAGCACAGTAACACAAAGTAGGTCAAACAAACAGGGAGCAGGAAACGTATCATCAAGAATTTGAACAACTTTTAATTATGCCAAGAAGACTTAAAAGCCCAAGAAAGTGCTTTTTCAATAGCTTTGAAGCGTATCTTCCTTTTCTGTTTGTGCTGAAATAGGATCTGAAAGCACAAATGGCCTCAATGGTTTCATAACTAGCTTGAAGAGAAAAAACAACTTTATTTTTATGCTTTTTCCACATTTTAAAGACCTTGCATTAATGCGAGTTTCAAGTCTGTGATGCAATGCTATGAGCAAGGCCACAGATTACACAAGATGACTCCCTGCTACCTGCTTCTTAGGAATTGCAAAAAACATGATCATTGAAGTTCTACTGAGTGAATCAGATCAGGATTTATACTGGGCTGGCACTTTGCCTAAAGAGAGTAAATTTTAGTACATACACATCATGAGCCTAGTGGATAAGAGTAGATGTGAACAAAAATATTAATACCTAATTATTTGAAGGAAATTATTCTGGCAGTCGCTTCTTTCAGCATAAACAAACAGCAGATGATCCCTGTCATAAATGAAAGACAGTCATAACTGAGTCTGTATCACAATATAAAATTATCTGATAATTTTTTTATTAAGGAAATTCAGCTCCCCTAGTCCTGGAAAAACATGTACCACTATTGATACAATACACACAACATGAACATGTCCCTAGATGGAAGGATGATACAAGAAGTTGAAAATGTATCCAATCGGTAGACAACAGTTAAACATGAAACTTGAATGTATATCAGGACTATTAGAACAGCTGAACATTATTAAATATAAATATAGATGGGGCGGAGGAAGGGGAGAGATTTTTTTGACATTTTGTGTCAGTGATTTCCAAACCTGTAAAAGATTTTTTTTCTTTCTGTATATTTAAAATTTTTAAAAATTGGTAAATTCTTGACAGAGAAAGCTGGACAAGTGAAATAAATATATTTAAAATAAATAATTAAAACTAATATATTTTAAATACATAAAAATATAATTAAACCAGATAATCAATTTTAAATGTAGTTTATTATAGATAGGAGTAACGAGATCTCTCCCAAAGCCATTGATTCTTAATAAAAATACTGGACAGACATTTCACAGAAAACATAACATATTTGATATATAAAATACCATCACTTAAGTAACGTGGAGCAATAATCATTTGAGATTACACTGGAAACGCTTAATATTAACAAAATTGCCTAGCACAACAGTTTATTTAGAAGCTCTTTCACTCTTTTAAGGTGCTTAGGAAAATATTGTGTGGTTTTGATGTAGCATGAGCTACCAGGACTTTTGTTTAGCTTCAAAGATTTTGGCTAGTAGGATGATTCTGAGTTACTAGTAAGGATTTAAGATTTCACATATTTTGCCAACATCAAAAATTACAGCCTTTGGCATAGTTCTTATACAACAAATTACATTAAATAATTCCACATTTGCCAGAAGCTTATGTTTTATCTCATTCGTTTGACCCTTTAACATCAGGCCTCTTACATCAATTCTTCCCTAAGTGCTCTGGTAAAAGCATAGCAGAAGCTCATGTTATTAATCCAAGAAAATCACTTACTGACCTGATGTTGAATTTATATAATATCAAGTACAACCACACTGACAGAGCTAAGGTAAAAAAAAATAAGCTTGGATTTACTCACTTGTATTACTAGAAAAATTTATAATTGAAGTAGCTATGTGCAACAGGCACAGAAGGACAAAACACCTGTATTTTTATTCTTGTCTCTTAATGGGAAAAAAACAATAAAGGTTGTGGCAAAAATCCATTCATCTTGAATTTCCACAATTTGACAAGTATGATATTCTTATCTTTCATCCCATTCCTTTTTTGAATGTATATACTTCCATGAGCATTAGTAATGTAATGGCCAAAGTGGGGCAGTGTCTATATAAAATCAGTGCAGGGAGGACCCCCTGGCGAGGGTGCATAGGTACCTCTGTAACAGAACCCATACTACTACCTACAAAATGAGTAACATCATCACTGTGCATGCTGCCCTACGTGTGTAGGTGCTCTGGAAAAGCTGTCTAGAAGCTACAGATGGAATTAACATGGCATCAGAGACATGATATATAAGTAGAAGTAAAAACAGGAAGAAGTATATGAAAGAGACAGTCAAAATGAAAAGGTGGATCTGCCTTTAAATTCTCTTCTGTGCAAAGCACTGAACAGCACCGTCCTGAGGGGAACATTAATTTTATTGCTTATTTTGTCGCTAAAAACCACATTGAGAACTACACAGACAAGGCAGGTTTTCCTAACAGCCGTAAAAAGTAAAAGCAATAAATCAAATTACACCAGTTCCTCTATCACACTACCAGAATTGTCCCTCAGACTTCTTGAAAGTCATATTAACTTTGTCATGTGATGCATGAATAGTATAGAAGTAAATACATATGGTACAAGTATGAGCATCAGTCTTTTTCTATATGAACAAATTCTCATTTTCTTCGTTGCTAAATATACTTGTCATTATACTTTCATAACAGTATGGTTGCATTAGACAAGTATAATCATAAACATGACACTGTTTTTACAGCCTGAATATTTCAACAAGAAATCAATTGTATGTACACAGACAGATTTCAAGTACTTTTTACATGAACTATAGCTTTAGCTTTATTTACATTTATTGATGATTTTTAAAATCAAGTCTTTTTAAAACTTACTGAGAGTTCTGTTTATGCTTTACATCCTAGAAGTTTAAATGTTTTCTTCTTTCCTTCTATGAAGAAAAAACACAAGCCTCTCATACAAAAGGCTTAATTGTAAACACTTGAGTTCTTTTCCTTTTCACCCTTAGTGTTCCTGCTAGAAGCTGGGTTTCATTACTTTTTATATTAAAGATCCCTGTCTAAAGTACCTAAGCAATATTTAAAGAGATCCATGTTAGAAGTGATGGAAAGCACCGAAGAGAAGCCGTGCTCTTATTACTCTTAGACCGTGGTCCTACCAACCAAAAGCCAACACAGTTGTTATGGGCCAGTGAAGGCGTGATTTCAGGCTCACAGCGTGCCCAATAGGGATGAGCCCCTGCCATATTTCTCTCCACTGACAGTGCCTTGGGTTTCTTGCATTCCCACTCATTTCCTCTAGAGCAATGGTGATGAAATGAGCAGAATGTACAGAAGCACAGAGGTGTCTTAGAGGGATTTGGAGCTCTAATTCTAGGCATACAAGGCGTTTCTCTTGTACGTGCATCTCTCTGCTTTTACCTGTTGAACAGCTCTTGTAATGTCTGGCCAAGTTCCTCTGAACTCTGCTCTGCTCATTACTTTTAACTTCATTTCTTTCCCATCCAGGACTGAGTCCTGTGAGGTGCCAAGTGAGCACTGGAATGCTTTTTAAGAGCATAAGGGTTTTTTAGATGTATCTTCACATATAATTTGGCACACCAAGGTATTCTGCTTCTCAAGGACATGGTTTGATGTTTTACATTTCCTAGTCAGAATTATGTTGTATTGCTTTCTAATAGCAACATTATATTTCATATGTGGTTTTACGGTGCTGTAGAACTGGTTTCATGTACTTACTTCCACTGTATACTGCCACTGGAGAAATCACAGAATCACAGAATTGTAGGGGTTGGAAGGGACCTCGAGAGATCATCGGGTCCAACCCCCCTGCCAAAGCAGGCTCCCTAGCTCATATTGCTCAGATAGGCGTCCAGGCGGGTCTTGAATATCTCCAGTGAAGGAGACTCCACCACCCCCCTGGGCAGCCTATTCCAGTGCTCAGTCACCCTCACTGTGAAAAAGTTCTTCCGCATGTTGGTGCGGAACTTCCTATGCTCCAACTTGCAGCCATTGCCCCTTGTCCTATCCCCACAGACCACTGAAAAGGGGCTGGCTGATTCCCCCTGCATCCCCTGCTTCAGATAATTATAAACTTTGATTAGGTCCCCCCTTAGTCTTCTCTTCTCAAGGCTGAACAGTCCCAGCTTACTCAGCCTTTCCTCATAGGGGAGATGCTCTAGGCCCTTAATCATCTTCGTAGCCCTTCTTTGGACTCTTTCCAGGAGATCCCTGTCCTTTTTATACCAAGGAGCCCAGAACTGGACACAATACTCCAGGTGGGGCCTGACCAGGGCAGAGTAGAGAGGGAGGATCACCTCCTTTGACCTGCTGGCTACACTCCTCCTGATGCATCCCAGGATCCCATTGGCTCTCTTGGCCACCGAGGCACACTGCTGGCTCATGGCCAACCTGTCATCTACCAGGACCCCCAGGTCCTTCTCCACTGAGCTCTTCTCCAGCAGGTCATCCCCCAGCCTGTACTGATACAGTTGTTCCTTCCCAGGTGCAAGACTTTACACTTGCTTTTGTTGAACTTCATCTGGTTTCTCACTGCCCAGCTCTCCAGCCTGTCCAGGTCTCTCTGGATGGCAGCACAGTGCTCCTGCGTGTCAGCCACTCCTCCCAGCTTTGTATCATCGGCATACTTGCTGAGGGTGGATGTTATTCCCTCATCAAGATCGTCAATGAAGATATTAAACAGGACTGGACCCAACACTGAGCCCTGGGGAACACCGCTGGTAACAGGCCTCCAGTCAGATTCTACTCCACGAATCACAACCCTCTGGGTTCGGTCCGACAGCCAATTCTCAACCCACCTCACTGTCCACTCATCTATCCCATGCTTTCTCAGCTTTGCTATCAGGATGTCATGGGAGACAGTATCAAAGGCCTTGCTGAAGTCAAGGTAGATGACATCCACTATATATATATATATATATATATATATATATATATATATTTCAAAAGTTTCAGAAGGAGGAGCCAAACTGAACATTAAAAGTGTTAATTTGCTTTTATAACCATTATATAACAAATTACAGGATTGATAAAATAAATGCATTTGAAAAATTAGACAACACTGAAAAGCATTATCTTCATCATTTTCCCCAGAACTACTTGAATCCTGTCTTGCTTGCCTTTGAATGAGATACTTATCTCTGGCATTACTTGATAACTATGGTAATGTGAAAAACAGAAAAAGGAAAAAAATCCCCAACAAACAGCCCAGAACTCGCTGTGTGCAATGGAAGAATTTTTTTTTTTATGCTAATATTTGGTGTGCCTTTGTCCCCATTTTAAATAGGATTTATATCCTGACACGGTACATTTATTTCTTTTACGCTGTTCTGAGCTTTTTAAACAACAACAAAACCCCCTATGCCAATCACTCCTATGTATTTAGACTAAAGCACCTCCTTTGCTAACACTTCAGAAATATATCTAAGGCTTTAATTCTGATTTTCTTTCTCCCTCTTCCAGAGGTAGGAACACCGAGAAAGTTACAATTTAAGGTTTCACTGATCCCGAGTTGATCTCATTTATAACCCTCTTCAGTCCAAAGAGCATGCTGATCACTTTGGTCAGTGGCTCCTTTTTGCAGTGAACTAATGCAGAAGATATACCAGAACACTCTCTGGCTTCTGATGTCTTGACCACAGGATTTTCCTCACAGATTTTCAGATCTCAGCAGGACAGACAGAGAAGCCTTTCAGTAACCTTTTTTTCTTTTTTTTCTGAACAAGTCTAGATGGTAGTTGAGGTGGTTTTAGGCAATTAACTCCCATAGCCTGCTCTTCTGGTTTAACATGTGTGAGAAGTCTTTCCAAAGGACAGTAAGACATGCACAGCTTTGCTGGTACTGCTCCCTGACTCTGACACCATCCAATATGTGCTGAGGTTGACATTATAAAAAGAACACAGATCAGTTAAAACAGTTGTGGGGGAAGACAAACAACACAGAGAAAGGAGAAATCACACCCTATGTTTAAATAAAAAAGGCTACATCTGTTCTTAGTAAAAATCAAAAGTATTTTAGAAAAACAAGAGAAAAATTTAAAAAGAGACCCCTACACAATCAGGAAATATAATATAGCATTTAAAGCTAGATTGGATTTTTTTTTATTTCTGGCTCTCAAAACTTAGAGCTGGTGAATCTCATCCAGTCAGCCAAAACTTGGAGGGGGAAGAGGGAACCCCTAAAAAACAAAACCAAAAATGTGATACCTGTTTCATCAGAAGGTAGTGAGAATCAACAACATTAAGACATATTTGGGCATTTCTTTTCAACATTCCCTCAACCAAAACACAATTTAATCTCCTTTACCCAGTAGTTACTTTCAGATTACTGCTATAATTTATTTACAGCCTCCTTTGAACGAAAGAAACTAAACACATTGTGCAGTGCTAGTAAGTGGAGTACTACAGAATAACAGCACTGTTTTAAAGTGTATTCAACTTCCTAGGATTTGAATTAAAGACATAAATAAGGAAAATTATAATACATACAGTAATTGGCTAAGTAAAGCTTATGGACAGTTAGTGCAAACTTCACTAAATAATCCCTTTTCAAAGGGGCTGACACAACAGTTAACATAGGGAAAATGTTAAAGCAGCAATTCTGAAAAACTAATATTTGGCATAACCTTACTTTTTTATTCTATGACTAATTACAACACAAGAAAGCTTATGAAGTGGAAAGCAACTTTACAAAGTGGATAAAAAGTCAACTTAAATGAAATACAGACTTTTTTCTTTGAAAAAAAATTTTTTAATATACTTTCTCCACTGCAGAGCAATATAAAGGTTTTCTGGAGACCACTGTAAATCATCGAAGAGCAGAGAAAGGAGATATCCTTGTTTATTTCTTAAGGTATCATTCACGGTCAATAGGTTTTGAAATGCTCCTGCACTTGCTTTTTCAGAGATATTTCAGCTTCACAACTGCTAATCCTAAATTTAAAGATTTCCTTACCAGAGATACAAAGAAGTCAAAATTAAGTATCAGATGTTTTCAAGGGGAAAATTATTTTGAAGTGGAAAACAAGGCTCGAGGTCTTTTCAAGACCTGAGGAACTGGGCGGTCATCTTGTACAATTCTTTGCCAGAGGGGAAAACAGGGGGACAAATTATTGTATGGGTGCTGATGCTGCTCTGGTTTTGACCATTTCATCTTTTGTAGCTTAGATCAAACCTGAAGACAAGATGGATTCAGAATCATATTTAGAACTTGGAGACCTCTACCAAATAATAATACCATCAGCAAAGTATGAGACACATTCAGAAATATATTTTGTTCAAATACTTCAGGGGGGGGCAAAAAAAAAAATCCTTCATATTTTTAGCATCAACTCAGAAATGTAGCTGCTAAGAAGCACTCCAGAAGCAGAAAAGGAGCAAGCAGGACTAGACTTGTCATGCAAAAAGCCTTCCTGACAAAATACATCTTGCAATGGCCAAGTAGTCAGGTTAAATTTTCAGAAAAATAAATGGTTTCAACTTCAGTGTGTACTTCCAGGGGCTGCAAAGCCTTTGTGTGTGAGCAATTTGTCATAGTTACGGCTGAATAGGTGTCAGACAAAGAAGTTAGGCTGGAAGGTGCATAAGTTATTAATGACTCCTATGCAAACTACAAAACTATCACAAGAGTAGGCTCCTTTCAATTTTTAAAAATGTGAAGCAAATTGAACAAATCCTTTGAAAATTTTGTGGGACATTATGGAAAAAAAGAATAAAGAGAGATTGCATTTTTTTTACCTGTGTTTTGCCATGTTTGAGCCTAAAAGTGGATTTCAGTATTTCAAGTTCTAAAACAGATGTTGACCCACATCTTGTAAAAGATCTGCATTCACTTTTCAGAGGACTTCCTGATCTATTGATCCTCAAAGCCTTATCCATATGAACAGATAAAACTTTCCTGTGCTGTCAAAAACTCAGTAAAAATATTCTTGCTTTTAACACCAAACTCAGCAAGCCATTCAAAGTAGAAAAAGCCACGCACATGTATACGAGGTGAATGTCTTCATCACAGCACTTCCCACTGCAGCTTTTCTCCTTCCAAAAAATCTCTTTTCTTCTTCTGCTATTTCTAAATTTCCATGTATTCCTAACATCTTTTTTCCCCCTGTTTTTTCCTTATGCTGTGATTTTAATGCCTCATTCCCAGTACTTTCTTTATACATGAAAATGTTTTTCTTTCCTGCAAATGGTCTGCCTTTTCAGTTCAATCTTTTCTGAGAGCTCACTACTTCTATGAAGTGGGTTTTAACCCTCTATATATCTATCACATGTGTCGACACTGAATCATTTGTATTTGATTTACACAGTAGGCTCTGTGAGTCTATTTATTCTTCTGTGTATTTGCACTGTGATCGGAAAACCTGGGACTGAATCAGTGTCTTCCAATAAAAGAATGAAAGTCACAGTTCTCCAAACTGTGTTGGCTCCACAGCTACGCCTGTGAAAAATTCATACTGTTGGTCTTCAGATTGGATTCAGTTAGGCATCTGGAAAACATGCTACATGCCGTTGGTGTCGGGAAGACGTGGCTCTTTGATACATTTTAAAACAGCAAGCACATTGCTTCTTATACTCCATAAGGAATAACAGAAATAAAGGTCTACTGAGTAGTTCATTAGGCTGAGCATGAAGTAGAACAGTGTTAATTATTGTATAGAGGATCTACTCTAAGGACTCAAATTGGGAAAAAGATACTGCTTTCAGAAAGAAGTGTATTTTGTTGGCTGGTTGGACAATCCAAACATATACAGCACAGCAATAAGTCCACACCCAGCTGTCTCTGTTGCTGTGACACTTCCATTGTGCCGGCACTAGAATAAATATTCAAATTAACAGTATGTTGAATGGTAATACTCTGTGGTATATTTCATCAATCAAAGCTTTTTTCTTTACATTCTTGACAGGTGTGCCAGCTTCTGAAGCATTTGGATATTCACATTATCTGCCAAAATCTTTATAACAAAAATACACCAAAACACCACTATTAATGAGGTAAGTATGAGCTACCATCTAACAGTGACCTCTTCTGAAAGTGGGAGCTTCTTCACAGTAGAAAACCTTTTCACATCAGCTGCACTCAACTTCCAGTTATCAAAGTGAGGTTCATTAGATTTCACTAACACCGAGTCAGTGAACACTGAGGCAAAGACAGCACTGAACAACTCAGCCATATCTCCTACTGCCGTTATTAATCCCCCCATCACATTTAGCAACAGGCCCACATTGTCCTTATTTAGTCCTTTATTACTAATATAGCAGAAGCAGCTCTGCTCACTACCCTTGACAAATCTCAATCTCAGATGAGCGCTGCTCTTCCCAAAATTCTCATTCATGCCTGGATATTTCTGAATTCCTGTTTGAATCCTGTCCATTTTTCCATCTCTCCTATGCTACCATTTCAATTCCATAAACAGTACCTGGAAAAAAAACCAAACCATTGATATGTCCAGATATAGGCCCATTTTATGGGGCAGAATCTTTCTGTGCAGCCATTCATCCTGAAGGCATCACATTGTGCACTGTCCATAACCATTATACCTCATGAGACCTGACAGGTGGGTAACTCAATTTTATTTCTCTATCCCCTAAATCAACGGTTTTGCCTCATATGGGGGCCTCAGGTAATTCAAGCAATTACAATTTAATATCACATATTCAAAAGGTGGGATAAATCTCATACTTTTTTCTTCTTTATAATTCAGAATTACAACAGAGAGTTTAAATGGAGGCAACCAAACCAGAGTCCACAGTCCATTACTGCCAATAGTGCATAACACAAATTTCACCTGAAAAAATAGCTGCATCCACCTTCTTTAACCTGCCATCTCAGACTATTCATGAACAAATAAATGTTCTTCAAGGCCAGGCTGGATGGGGCTTTGGGCAACCTGGTCTAGTGGAGGGAGTCCCTGCCCATGGCAGCGGGTTTGGAACTGGATGATCTTTGAGGTTCTTTCCATCACAAACCAGTCTGCAATTCTAGGGTTCTATGGTTTATCTGCAGTCATAGAGACTCCTAAAAGACTCAATGCCATACACAAATTCACCTACACAACTTCATGTTACAAAAAAGGCGCACTTACTAATTGTTGGAGATCTTAGTTAAGAACTACATCTCTGTTGAGTTCACTTGACTGGCCAGACGATGGAGGTTATGTATTTTGTAGTTGTCCCATTGGTTAAATCTACTGTATACCTTAGTTTCATCAGCAGAAGACATTCCAAACAGACCTGCCCCCAAGACCATAGCTAGCAACATTTCCTGCTTTTTCCCATCAGGAAATAGTATCTGAAAATTGTTATCAGAAATGGCGTGGCCAGTAGGTCTAGGGAGGTGATTGTACCCCTGTACTCAGCATTGGTGAGGCTGCACCTCAAGTGCTGTGTCCAGTTCTGGGCCCCTCACTACAAGAAAGACATTGAGGTCCTGGAGTGTATTCAGAGAAGGGCAACCAGGCTGGTGAAGGGGCTGGAGAGCAAACCTTATGAGAGCAGCTGAGGGAGCTGGGACTGTTAACCTGGAGAAGAGGAGGCTGAGGGGAGACCTTATCACCACCTACAACTACCTGAAAGAAGGTTGTAGAGAGGTGGGTGATGGTCTCTTCAGCCAGGTGACAGGTGATAGGACAAGGGGAAATGGCACAAAGCTGGGCCAGGGTAGGTTCAGATTAGATGTTAGGAAAAAGTTCTTCACTGAAAGAGTTGTCGGGATGTGGAACAGGCTGCCAGGGAGGTTGAGTCATCATCCCTGGATGTGTTTAAAAGACGGGTAAATGAGTTACTTAGAGATATGGTTTAGTAGAGGACATTTACAGTTGTACTAGGTGATCTTTAAGGTCTTTTCCAACCTAGTGATTCTGTGATAAACTGATTAGTACTATCTTTACCACATTTCTTTAATTCTCTTAAGTTGGTGTGAACTGTGATCCTGTTCTTGATATTTTTCAAGCTGAATCTTACTACTTGTTGACAAGAGAAATCACAGAGAAGTTCAGAAAGGGTGTGAGCTTTCTCCCTCTCTCCCTGGCCCTGCTCATTTTGCCCTTGCACGGGCACAAATTTACCAGAGAATAATTCTCTTTGGCTGTTTCATTCTGTTGTAAGTGCAGTGGATTTTACTGGCACACAGGAGTTGTACCATAGTGCTGTTGCACAGTTTTTCCTTCGTACAGTATTTTTATTATATTCATTACACATTCTCCACCACAAGCAGGATAACATAGCCTCATAACTTGGAGCGCATTATGCTAGTCATATAAACAACAGCGGCATTTTCATCTCTGCTCTACTGCTCTTCCCTCTCTGCCCTTACCAAATACATAGTCTATGTCTATATATATATATATGACAATACAGGTATACACATACAAAAACAGAGGCATATATTTCTGGATTCAAGCCTGACAGTAAGTATATTATAAACTGAATGTGGCAAATCACAAGAATTTTTCTGCAGTGCTCAAGGTACAGTGACTACATCACACATGAAAAGGAATAACAGAAGAAACTTAAGAGACCAAAGTAGCTGTTACCATCACAATGACTATTTGTACAGCATAAAAGTGTCCCTGACTCTTTGCAGATCGCTTAAGTGCAATACCCTGAATATCCGGAAAGTCTTTGGAATATCTAGTGCAGTGCAGCAGTGGTATCAGAAGCAATGGCAGTATTACTGGTGCTGATACCAGCACTGGAATTATTCTCAAAAGGGGCAATGAACGGGATCATGCAGAAGAAGAGGGAACTGGTGAATGAGAAGTGGAAGACTGCCAACAGGAAAGGGTAGATTGACAGAAAGTGCTTATTTCATAAGAAGGTATTTTATCTGGATTTTGGGAGTTCTGCTACCAATCAGACCCCACCTAGAGTACTGTATCCAGTTCCAGGCTCCCCGGTACAAAAAAACCAGGAATCTCTTGGAAAGAGTCCAGTGGAGGGCCACAAAGATGATTAAGGGCCTGGAGCATCTTCCCTGTGAGGAAAGGCTGAATGAACTGGGGCTGTTCAGCCTTGAGAAAAGAAGACTGAGAGTGGATCTTATTAATGTTTATAAATATCTCAAGTGTGGGACACAGAGGGAAATGGTCAACCTCTTTTCATTTGTCTGTGGGAACAGGACAAGGGGCAATGGCCACAAGGTGGAGCACAGGAAGTTCTGGACCAATATGCAGAAGAACTTCGACACAGTGAGGGTGACAGAGCACTGGAATAGGCTGCCTAGGGGGGTTGTGGAGTCTTCTTCTCTGGAGATATTCAAGACCTGTCTGGACGCCTACCTGTGCAACCTGACCTAGAGAACCTGCTTTGGCAGGGGAGCTGGACTTAATGATCTCTGGAGGTCCCTACAATTCTGTGATTCTTTTCCCCTTAAAGAAGGCAGAGGGTTTATATAAGTAAATGGGTGGCACTGACAGGAGCAGGATGCAGAAGTCAGATTCTCATCCTTCTTCAGGGAATCACAACCTTAGGACAGCTGGAGAGCCTGACATCTCCTGGCGCATTTTACATTGTTTGAGGAAAGAGTGTGTTCCTCTGGAAAAAAAGAAAGAAAAAAGACTAGGAAGAAATTACAGGAATATTTATTCATAAAGAATCCCTTTACTCCTTTCTCAAAACAAATAGACAGACAACAGACCACAGACCACCACTACCAAAAAACCCTCCATGGCATATCAGAGGGATCAAATTATGAGAAGGAGAAACAGAAATAGGAAAGCGCTTCACTCAAGCATCTTGAAGATTTAGCAAAGGAAGTGCCATCTAACCTTTCCTGTCCAGAGGCAGTGAGAGAGGAAAACATGTGGTATGGGTAATGAAATGCTGTTTTACACATCAAGATGAAAGGGAGAACAGCTCTCACCTACATGCCTAACCACTTCATGCCTTTTCTGCAGCTCAGAGAAAGGCTGATCTTGCTTTACACATTTTCTTCTGAAACTTTGGCAGCTCTCTGCTTGGTTTAGGATTTTATTAAGCTGTATAGTACTTCCCCTAATCAGAGCGAGGACTACTGTTGACAGTGGACTTAGTTTTATGAGGAAACATTTTAAAAGCCATCCTGACATTCAAAAGACATAAATGTTAGTACAAATTGAACTGCAGCTCTCTGTGCTTCTCATTCATTTTGTCAGGTACTGTGAGACAATTTGCCTGGGGAAATCAAGCAATAATGTCTGAAGGCCTGATTTTTCAGAGGTGTTAAGACATACAGCTCCAGATGTTATCACAGGAATCTGCGGTGCTCACTGGGTCTGAAAATTGGGCTGTGGATGTGTAAAGCCTTACCTTGTGCTTGTCTAAAAGGTAGATAGTAGACGACAAAAAATAAATGTGGTTCTTCCAAAATAAACCTTGTCTTGCCCCTCCTTCAGGTATAAAATTACAAATGAATATTATTGCTAAAATGAACATCTGAGGAAGTAAATTTGTGTAAGCTTTCTTTTCATTTCCATATGTTGCTAGAATAGGCCTTCACTTATACTTCAGTGACTTACAAGGAAAAAGTCTTCAATTAATATATGACTTCTGTTATAACTTTGTAAGCAGTTCCTCTGGAAATGTAAGTCTTGCCTGTGGCCGTGCAGTTACTCTAACTTGAGCTATCTAAGCTCTCTAACCTTGCAGAACCTTGTCTTGCTTTGACATATTGCGGTCTCCTATGTACATTATGTCTTGTATACACCAAAAAAAAATGTAGGTGTAAATCTTTCCTTATATACAGCGCAAATACACAGAGGCAAGGATATTTCTAGTAGCAAAAAGTATTTCTAAACATTTACCTTTGCTTTCTAAGTTCCAGCATTAGGCAAGACTCATTCAATCTATAATTTCATTACAAAGTTTTCTTCTAGGCACATGAAAAACTAAGTGATTTTCATTCTAGCAATGGCTAAGGAATTTCCCTGAGACGGAAAATAAAAGTTTGTTCTTTGGATCACTGTTAGTAATAACCCTTTGCAGATCTCTGAAACACATTTATGTCTTAGTAGGTCCATTCAAAAATGCTATAGTTAAGTCTGTCAGCATTTCCATTTAAGTATCTGTTTTCAGAAGTCTCAAGTCTGGTAAAAGGGTTTTCATTATTGCTCTCCTTTGAGCAAGTAGATCTTTATAAATCAGACCTCTTGTATCTTAATCTCCCTGTAAGTGTACTTGGCCGTTGCAATAATGATTTGAGTACATCTACATTTTCAGCTTCCCCTAAACCCACTATATGGAGTCTTCATGTAGATAGCAGAACCGGCCCAGCCCAGCCCAATGATGGGTGCAGCTTGCTACCTTTTCTGACACTGGCCTCCAACATAAGCACAAGAAATACCACAGTAAGCAGTTACAGAACAACAGGCTTTAAGTGGCTTTGTGCATTCAGTCATTCTTGTCCTGCCTGTTATCTGGTTAGTGCAATTCCAGTGTAGACTTGTTCTCTTCCAAAGGGTGGCTTCCTTGGCACCTGCTCCTAACAAGTGGGAATTTGTACTCCTTTTAGGCATATTCAGTTTCTTCAACAACATTCTCTGGTTATAAATCCAGCAGTCAAAATAAAGGCAACTATCCCATTGATCTAATCAGATTTTTCATCAAACTTTCAAATAGCTCCACTGTGAAGAGAGTTCCACCTATAGATCCCCTTACTTCTGAACTCTGGATATTTAGCATTATATTATATTATTATATTATATTATAATTATATTCTTCAGTTGAGAGGGACCTACAATTATCATCTAATTGAACCGCCTGACCAATTCAGGGCTGACCAAAAGTTAAATTATGTTACTAAGGACACTGAATACCTCAAAGACTGACAGGCTTGGGCATCAATCACCTCTCTAGAGAGCTTGTTCAATTATTTCAGCACCCTCTTGATAAAGAAATGCTTCCTAATATCCAGTTTAAATCTCCCCTGGAAAGCTAAAAACCAGGACATTAAATTAAATGCCCTTTTTTCAATTTAAGAAGGTAACCAGGAGGATTTTTTTAAAAAATGTTAACAACTACAATGGTCAATTTGAAATAATGCTATTGTTTTCTCTGTTCAGAATTGTTCTTGCTAAATTTTCTCTAGCTGTCAGTTCACCATATACAAAGGAAATAACTAAATATTTGTACTGTATAACTTGAGTTCTGGAAAGAAACAGAACTACTTCAGCATTGCAGCCGGAGTGCTCCTCTGGAGATTGGAAGTCTCAGGTAGCTCAGAGCAAGCACTGTGACCCCACAGTGGTCTTTGGCATTACTAGCACAGGGTTTATGCCTGGTGTGAGTAACAGTAAGGCTCTTCTCATATATGCCAGAGGTAAAACTGGCACCCCAAACACGTACATGTGAGTACAAGTCATATTTTGCTATCTCCATTAAGCAGAAATTAATTCCCCCTGGTTCTGTAGTGGCATCTAGCATTTGTCCTACAGAAGCACTAGGGTCAAGCTTGCCTACCTACTTGCATGTTGGTGTGGTGGTTTGACCCTGGCTGGAGGCCAGACACCCACCAAAGCCATTCTATCACTCCCTTTTTCAGCTGGACAGGGGGGGAAATATATATTGAGAGACTTAGGAGCCAAGATAAGGACAGGGAAAGATCATTCCACAATCAGTGGCATGGGCAAAACACAGAAAATCAGCACAGAATAAAGGAAAGAAAACTAATTTTTTACACTACACCACACACTCAGTGAAACCAGCATCAGATAATGAGATGTATGTCCAGATCTTAAAGCACCTCCCCCCACCCCTCCCTTCTTAGCAGACTTAACTTCATTCATGATTTTACTCCCTTCTTCCCCCCCATCCCCCTGCCTCCCGCCATTGTGGCACAGAGAGGGGCAGGGAATGGGGTTTTGGTCAGTTCCTCAAGACTCGTTTTCCTTCTTAGCTGGGGGGAAGCATTCCTCACACCCTTCCCCTGCTGCACCGTGGAGTCCCACCCACAGGAGACAATCCTCCATGAATGTCTCCGTGAGTCCTTTCTGTCAGGGCGTCATGTCCTCACCAACTGCCTCAGCGTGGCTCCCTCCTATGGGATGCTGACCTTCAGGCCCAGACTGCTCCAGCCTGGTCCCCCACAAGGAAACAAGTCCCCCAGCAAACCTGCTGCAGCATGGGTCGGTCTCTCCACAGGCTGTAGATGGGATCTCTGCTCCGCACCGTTATCCATGGGCTCCAGAGGAACGGCCTGCTTCACCATGGTCTTCTCTACCGGCTGCAGGGAAATCTGTCTCTCCAGCACCTGAAGAGTCTTTCTCTCATCCCCCCCTCTCTCCTTCACTGACCTTGGTGTCTGCACAGTTCCTTACATCTTCTCACTCCCTTCTCTGGTGGCAAAAAGCGGCTGCTGGGGGTTTTTTTTCTGGCGCTGTGACCATCACCGATGGGTTCGGCCTTGGTCAGCAATGACTCCAGCCTTGAGCCGGCTGGTGTTTGCTCTGTGGGGCCAGCAGAGACCTTCTGGCTGCTTCTTGCAAAAGCCACCCCTGCAGCTCCCTTCTCCACCAGAACCCAGACACACAAAACTGCAACCCTCAAAGTTAAACTAGAGTTACAGATCTGGAATGCACTCTTACCCACACTTCAATACATAGGATGTCCATTTAGTTTAAATCACCTTATATCAGATGACAAAATTCGCTTCATAGCCTGGCTTGGGGAGAGGGAGAAGGCAAATTCAGTGGGATGTGTCTGAAAAGGCATCCACATATGAAGAGAGTGAATAGTCTGTAGGAGTTTACAAAGTCCGAATGCAAACTTTGTCACAAAGCTATTTGTCTGCATACATACTGCATGTCATTACAGATAAAACAAAGGCTGCTGCTAATATTAAAAGCTGAAACAGTATTAAAAAGTTTCCATTTGGGATTTCTAAATCCTACTATCTTTCCTTTTATTTTTAAAGTAGCTTTGATTTAAAACCAGAAAAAAAGACTTGGAAGAGGAAGAATAAAAAAGAAATCTGATAATATGAGAATCAACAAAAATAAATAAGATCCCAGTTGCAGTACTTTTGTTGGCAGGCAATTACTGCCAGATATCATCAATACTTAAGAGAAAAAAACAATGGCTTTTAGGGAAAATTTTCCCTGCTTCATTTCCTGCTTTTCACATAATGACTGTCTCTCCTCTTCCCTTTAGTTTCCTTTAATTACTACATCTGCAGTAGGAAACAGTAAATTATCTTTTTATTTCATTTGCTCTTATGACATTTGAGGTCAAGTCCAACAAAACCTCAGGTTCTCCTTTAGAATGAAATTAAACACTTACATGCCTGGGAGAATCTGTGCCTCAAAGGCAGGTCTCTCTTTAGGATTGCTATTGCCTGAATTCTGTTCTTGAGTTAAACTATATGTATCCAAACTGAAACACAACAAAGAATAACCTTCCTCCTATTAATCCAGAATGCGAGATTCACACCTGACCTATCCAATTGCCTGTAAATTCCAAAGCAGCTAGAAACAACTCTCAGATTTTTCGTTGTCTCTGTGGTGGAGAAAATAAGAAATAAAACTCATTGAACTAAAACCCTCAAATAAACTAAAAAGCATTCCAGCTTGAAATCTACCTAGAGCTTCTTTTTCCTCTCCTTTACTTAAAGGTATTTAAAACCAATTTTATATTTGTGAAAACTCTATGAATCTTGTAAATACATTTGTTTCCAAGTTTCTGATAATTTTATTATAAGAAAAATTATTAAGAAATTTTAACTGACAATTGAACATATGGGAAAGAATTCATGCATTTTTAAACATTTACATTCTGTGTGTTGCAATATATTTCAGCTCCTACAATAACAGTTCTTTGGTTTAATATGTGCTGCATGAATGTAAAAAGGATGGCACACAGCACTAGGATATCAACTGCCTACTTGGAGAATGATTAATTTAAGATAAATAGATGCTGGCATCAGCTGCACTGATTCTATTTCCTATCCCAAGCTGCAGAATCATTCCACTCAAATGTTGTAAAACATATGCAGGAATCATTCTTTTCCACTCACAAACCACAGTGCATCACAGATTTAATCTTGCTCTTCTGTACTCTTTGGCTGAATTTAATTTTACTTCTGCCATCCACCTAATAGACAAAAAATGTTTCCTATTTATCTTAATACATAAACTTTAAACTCATGTTATTCTGATTTCATACAACTTCAATTTCTTGGTTTGGTAGCAAATAACATGGAGATTAACTCTGTCTACAAGTACATAATGGGATAACTTGGAAGAATTTTTTTTAAAAATAAAGAAATTAAAACATACCTAACTGAAAACATGTGCTTTCCTAATGATAATGGGGTTTACCAGACATGAAAAATACATAAACATACAGAAAGAAGAATCTCATCTATTTCTTCAGTGCTGCAAAACAAGACTATGAATTTGTTCCATGGTAATTTTTATGTTTTTAAAAAAGACTCCTTCTAGAAAAGCTAACAACTTAGTCTTAAGAGTTTGCAAAACCTTGAAAATCCTACTCAACTGAGTTTAGTAAATGGCATCTTCCACTCCACAACTAAGTACCCCAGGTGGAGTCTGTATCTGTGTTCCTCTGCGAGAACTATCCCACTCACTCACCGTAAACAATTAGTTCACTCAGCAAGCCAGGGTGGACATGGAAGAGAAGAGAGGAAGGAAAGATAGGATCAGGCAAAGATAGAACTTCATTCACCATACACATACTTTTGCGATCTAGCAAAAGAAGGAGGGGTTCTTTATAAAAAACCAAACCAAAAACCAAACCAAAACCAAAACCAGAAACAAACCCCACTACTGTGCTTTTGGGAAAACATCGTTATGGTGAATTAACTAATCAAAGACATTAATGAAAAAATCTCAAATCTGGGTTGTTTTTTTCCATGGAATAAAGCATTTTATAGAACCCAAACAGACTCCAAGTATCTTGGCCTCAACAAGATGTGTTTGCCAACTAAGCACTTTGCAACAGTGCCAATGCAGGCTTCTGTTTTACCTAGAACCATGCTGCCAAGCACTGCAATAGCTGTGCAAGGGAAGGGATGGGAAGTCCAATACAGACTTAACAATACAGTTTATTTCTGAAAGATATTATTTAAGAAGGATTTTGATCTGTATCACTGTCCTGGCTAAAAATGTCAATGTTTAATTAGCAGGGTGCTGCAGTAGTGATGTGTGATAGGAGGCTATGTGCCAATAAAAAGCAATTGCAGACACCCAATTCCCCTCACACATCAAAACTGCAACCAGTCAGGGGAGTGCACCATACCACTGCTCAGGTAGCTGATACTGGGGGCAGGAGACATGCTGCAGAGAAGACCCAGAAGGGCACAGCTGGAGATGCTCTCTTGAAAGGAGACTCCATGAAAAAGCAGAAAAGAGACCCCTGTGAGACCATCACACAGCCCACAGGCAGCCCACACTAGGAAGGGACACCCTCAGAGGACTGTGGCTTTCAGATAACTCACAGGAGGGCAGAGGACCACCAGTAAGAAGGGAAAAATCACCTGACAGAGACCTTTACACATGTTACCCTAAACTTTCTCATGCGCCATCCATTGCCTGTATGGAGAAAATGAGATAGACAAAGTGTAGTAGCCCACTGTGAAGATAAGGGAAGCACAGAATAGTAAGGGGAAGGCTGGGCGTTTGGCTTGCACTGAGCATGGGGAAGAGGAAAGACAGGTGTTCACGTAAGAGTTTGAATACTAATAACCCTAAGCATGTGTTCAAGTAGGTTCTTCTAAAGCACTGGTTAGTAATCTTGTTATCAAGAATATAACTAGAGATAGATTCTGAGCAATTAGAGATGAGTCACAGAAGAAAGAAAAAAAAAGTCAGACTGACCTTAAATTGGAGCAACTTCTGAGGCTTTTCATATCAGTCAATATGCAATAAGTCAGATAAGCATCCCTTGAGTTGGATAAAAAGAAAAAAAGAAAAAGGAAAAAAGATCTATGTTCATTTTAATATTACATTGCTTTGTATTAGGCATATGGATTCTTATAACTAATCTCAACATTTTTCTTTCCTCTCTGTAAGCATTTAAGGCAGATGTAAATGATTCCAATGAACAGCCTGGAAATTTGCCTACCCCATCACAGAAAAGACAGCAATAAAGATGTGAATGTTCGGAACCACCTATAGAGATGAGAGATGATTTTACTCCTCATTCCCATTTATTTCCTTCCCAACAGTCTTCCAGTCAGGGGACCAATTAGCGCCGCACAGTGATTTAGTTTTAAGCATTTGTCCACAAGAATCAACCTGCAATTACTATACCATTTTATGTAAACTACCCAGGATCCGGCAGATGATGACAAACTTAGCTGAAACTGCTTCTTCTAATGGAACAACATATTTAATACAGACAGTAATTTTTAATTATGTGAATGACTTTATTGCTTCTTTATTGTGTTTTTTTTTTAAATAGTGGAAGCTGTATCTTGAAAGCATCAATAGGTTATGTCACATCTGTTGTGAAACCTTGAAAATAAACAGTGTGAGGAGCAGCTCTTGGCTCTACAAGGCAAAATTCCTTGTGTGAATCACTTGAAAACATTCCTGGTGTGTTGCCCTATCTTAAAATGTTGGATATTCTTCCTCTATCTCATGCCTTACAAAGAATCAATAAAAGGACGTTGTACAGTTCTCAAATTATGTCCGCAGGCAGAACAGTATCCTTTCCCAGCTCCAGAGCAATTTAAATCCTTTAGAGCACCTCCTTATTGCTCTTCTCCTGCCTGGTACCTGCTTGCTAAGAGTTACAAATAGTGTACAGGAGTTTACACATACCCAAAGAAAATGCATCTACAGTCAGGAGTGCTTTGTGTATATGGAACCACTGTGCAATGTAGCAAGTTGATATAAAATCATTAGCTGATATTTAAGTCCTGGGGAACTTTGTGTCTATTACTACATTTCCAAGGTTCTAAGTATTCTTCATCATGGGTGAAAAAAAATTTTGCATCTTGATAGAATTTTTGATTGTCATTACAAGCACAGCCACAGCTGTAGGATGGATAAAGCTACAGTAAAATAGAAACAACACATGGGCTACCCTTCATGTAAGCCAAATGCAGACCCCAGAAATCTTTACATAGTTACATAATTCATTAGAATTCTTTAAAGATTACATTTTAAATACCAATTGTCTCACACGAAGATGTAACATCTCCAAAAAATCCCCAATTCACGGATTACAAGATAAATCAAATTTCAGATTCTGGAATTTAAGTTACATGAGAATGGAAAAATGCCCACTATGATGGCACAGCAGCAGCACCCCATACTCTTTCACAGGCTACACCGGCAGAACTAGACCAGACTGGAAGACAAATGACAATACCATGAGATAAACTATAGAGTAAGGTGCAAGGCACACTATCCAAACTGAAGACATGGTCACAATATTATTGAAAACCAGAAGTGACATCAACAGGGCTACATGGATATAAACCTGGAAAAGATGAGGTGAGATTCTGGACATGTATTTTCTATCTAGATGTCTGTTCATTTCTAAGGACCCAATAACCATCAAATACCCTGCCTGTTAGGGTCTAAGCCATCTGGCACAAAGAACTTGCCTCATTCCTAGCATTCAATATGCTGTGTATTCAGCAATTCTTTTTTTAAGTGACAAGTGAGTCCATGTTTCTGAGTCTTGCTGGAAAGGAGAAAGGTACATGTCACAGCCACATTTTTTTCTTGTAGAAAGCATTCAAACTCCAACAGTAGAAGACAGAAAGACTATTGGTTAAGCCAGAGAAAGTTGATGAGCTGAAACTTAAGAAGGAAAAGCCAAATTCTCTTTATTATATAGTTAATTAACGAAAATCTTACATAAAAACTGAAAATGTAAATTGTCTTGGCCAACATTCAGTTGACTACCAACACTCGCATGTTAAAGTCTTGCCTGCATAAGGTTACCTTCAAGGTGTAAATTTTTAAGATATATTCAGAAGTATGTCCTTTGATTTAATTTCCTTGGATAAAAGGCAGGAGGGATCATATTAAAAATAAATAAATAGGTAAATACCACCCACCCCAGAATATAGCCATAGAAATATGTCCTGGTGCAGCTACCTTTCACCTAACTCCACAAAATGAGATTCTCTAATGCACCAAGCTGGCCTCAAAAGTTTGAACTTGCAAGACAGTTTAAGGCAATTATACAAGTTTGAAAACATCTTTTATGGCCTGAGGAAAATACTAAACATATTTTTCTGTCGTTTAGTGGCACATCTTAGCATCATATGTCCATGTATACAAGAAATTAAAAAATTTCTTATTATACAAGCTTGAAAGTGAAAAATGCATTTATGTTAGAACACCTGCGTGCTATAATTCAGATAATTTTAATCTTGAATGAAGGGGTTAAAAGGGAGCTGCGATAGAAGTAGTGCTGCTTAATAGTTGCTGTGATATTTTACCAACCATTATACAAATTAACTGAAGCATAGGGTCTTGCATTGTTTATTGTTTAAACTAACTGAAGCATAGGGTCTTGCATTGTCTTGATAAAGGTTAGCTCCTGGAAATTGCTTTGCAAACCAGCAAGAACCGACCCTGCAGTTTGGATAAGAACCAAGAGACGACTAAGCCTGAGCAGGAACAAAAGGTTACTAACAAGGTTACTAAGGGTGACAAAGAGGAGCCATCAGCCTTCATCCTGACGACCACCAACGACCACCACAAGGAGGCAATGCACAAGCGCAATCAAGAGGAACTTATGAAAATGAGTTCTTGGAACTAATTTTAATACGAAGCGGGGATAGGTCATGCATATGTATAGGGGTTTGGTGAAATCACATGAATATGTAACACTTGATTGTATAAGTTGAGACGGTGAGTTGCTACCTGGAGTGCACAACTTTGGTGGGGTTACCCCCTGTACAGCCTGGCGCCCAATACACATACCTACTTTACAGTCTTACAGATTGTAGAGTCTGTTTTCTGCATGTCATCTAAAAGTAAAAAAAAGATGTTTTCAAGTTTGTTTAGAAGACTTTATTTGCGTATAGCTGATTTAAAAACAGGGAATAGTTTATCAAAAAGAAAAAAATAAAGAAATTAAGAACTTTAAAAGTAGAAATGGGGATTATATCAAAACTAATGATTTCTTGCATTGACTATATGCTTCTAAGTAATACTTTGACTTTTATTCATACAGACAATCCTACTTATTCAATTAAAGCTTATGAGATTGAATCTTACTTTAAAAAGTTACAAGGAGAGAGTATCCCTAAAACTAGGGATAGACAGCATATGAAAATCTCCTGTCCTACCTCTTAAGAAATCCCCTTTTCTGGGGATCAGTCAGATTCTGTGGCAGTGCAAGTGGATTGAACTGTTCTGCGGGTGAGCTGCATCAAGGAGGCAGGAAGACGCAGAGCACATATGGGGCACGAAACATTCTGTCTAGGCCTTGGTTTGTGACTACATTGTGTCTGATTTCTATGGATAAAACTTCATTAATGCCATCCATGCCTTCTGCTGAGAGAGGCATCAGGACCCTCTGCAGGAAGCAAACAGACTGTCTCAGTACAGAACCCAAGCCTGCCTGTTGCACATTTAACCAGCTCTGTGGCTAGCCATTTTCCAGTTTTTCACCATCAGGAGCAATGCAAAGGTCTCCAGACAGCTCACCTCTCAGGCAAGTCTAAAGCATGTGCCTGCACTGAATTTCAAATTCAATCTGTTTTTACCCATTACTGTTTCTATGAAAAGTGTTCTTGCCATTTAAGCTGAGTTAGCAGCCTGCTGCTATTGATAACCATTAATGTCTAGGACACAAAGAAGAAACATTTACTTACAGATTTTGAAGGCTCTCATTAGTGATGGTCTGGGAATGCGACACTTAACAAAACAAGATGTCTCCGACTGTCTGCTTTACATGATGAAACGCTGACTCACATTTTGCTCTCATGTGCTCCATAAATGAGTCATTGAGATTGGCTGCATATAAATAATGATTGAACTTCTATTTTCAAAGCAAGTCCTGCCCACTCCCCAAACCACATATATCCCAACTACACAATTATGAGCTGTAACTGGTCTCTGGGGTCACAGTGACCAATAAGAAGTTTTCTTGACAGAGCTGATTTCAGATTTTGAATGTACAAAAGAAACCTGAAAGCTGTTTGCAATGAAAACTATTTATACTTTGTTCCATTGCAAGCAGAAGTCTACGGGAGGATGTCCACAGCAGGGGAAGGTTCAGTGTAGTCCTCAGACTCAGTGGCAAACCATAGGATAAGGCCCTAAGCTGTAGCCCGTGATCATATTGCAGCTCTCATCCTGTGAAGCCTTAGGAAAAGGCTTCCAAGCAGCAGATGGAATATTCTAATTCCTTGCTTAAAGGGGTCTCAGCACAGACCAGAATCCTTCAGTGCACCTTTAGCACACTATAATATAGTCATGCTACGTCCACATAAGCCAAACAGAATTTATATCTGATTATGGGTATACTTTCTGTGCATTAAAATTGTGACTTGCTGCTTCAGTCCATACCATGGTTTTGTGTCATCTTTGCCCATGTGTGAGGCAACAGATACATGCAGTTTCCAGTAAGTGACATTTAGACACCTGCTGAACCTGGGAAGAATGCCTGAGCTTTGGAGCCCATTGCTGCTGTTTTGTCACCTTGAAAAAAAGCTGCTTTTGAAGAGAGCACCTCCAGGCATGATGACTGCTATAGCTGTTTGAGCCCATACCAAAGGTGGCAATGGCACCATGGGTAAATACTTATCTCTTACTGAGGAATTAGATCCAAATAAGACAGGAGAATAATTAAGAGTTACAGTTTTCCAAGATAACGCAGATTAAAGAAATGTGTGATGTTAGACAGGAAAAGGCAAATATAAATTTTCAGATTATTATTAAAGAACAGATTTAGTGAAGTTAAAGAAAAAAACAAAGAATCAAACAAAACCCACGCAAACTCTTAAGAACGTAAACTAGAATTTAGAAGATTTTAAGCCCCTCAACTAAAATATCTTCCAAAACCCCCAATCAATATAAGTCTGGAGGTATCAAAAACACTGAAAAGAAAGCTGGTCCAAGAGGAGTGCCAAGAGTTCTGAACATTCCCAGGACCCCCTCTTCGCCAGCACTGATCTCTTGGCCAAGCTTCCCAGCTTTGCCAAAACCAGGCACAGTTGCTCGGAAGTGCTTGAAAGAACAGGCTTGGTCTGCACATGGTAAAACCACATCAACTTCAGCTTTTGCTTTCAGAATCACAGCTAGAGGAGGAAGGCTTTTACACAGTTCAGTGCTGAAAGAACTTGTCCAGAAATTGAGAGCATCCTGTTCTGTGTCCTTTTAACTGTGACCAAATTCCAAACCTAAACTGTAACCTCCCACAAGTGCTCTAATCATCACACAGATCTTTGCACTTTAGGGGATTTTTCACCTTCCTTTTTTTTTTTTTAATTCTACAACTATCATGAAAATGGACAAGATAGATGGAAGTTGAATTTCTTCATCTCTTAAAGTACATAGGTACCTACTTCACAGAGGCACTGCAAGAATCCGTTAGTTAATCTTAAAGTATTGTGAACACGCAAGAGCAGTATAAATGCCAAATACTGTTGCTTCTACTAGTAGCAATGATATTAGTACTTGACACTTGTGTAGTGCCTTCCATCTGAGAATTACAAAGCGCTTTACAAAAATAATTTATTAAGGTGCTGTGAGGGAGGTATTATCTAGCTTTTATAAATGATCAAACACAGGCTCATATCACTTAATTGAATTGCTAAAGTTCTCCAGGAGGCAAGCATAGAGCTGCAATAGGGCACATAAGACCTCCTCTGTCATCTCTAACCACCAGGAATTCTTCTTTCCAATTTACCACCTATTTGCTCTCACTTACGATTTTTGTGAGCTGTCTTCAACAAATAATTTTCATTATCTTTCCTATCATTATAAATGACAGAATTAAGGTCACCACAGTAGCAAATATAACCCCGTCAGGTTATGTGTCACATAGCATTAGATGAATAATCCATTTACATGTAGTAACACCTATTAATATTTATTCTCCTTATTCTTCTTTATTGTTTTGGTGAAAAAAATAAAGTATAGCCTGTCACAACTAAAAATTGGTAGATGTTACAAAACCAGAACCCATAAATAAAGTTATCTATATTCTTTTTTGTCCTAGAAACCAACACCCAGGTTTTGTTATTTTACTTATTCTTATTAACATTGGTACTTGGAATAAGTACTTCTGATAAGAGAGATTTTCCTTACTGCAATTTACTTATTTATTCTCATGCAAAAAATGTTTTTAAAAAGTATTGCATGGGTGCCTGCACAATCTAATTACTTCTCTCTTGACCACTGATTAAGAGACAGTGGATTTTCTTATTTTTTAAAACAAGATAAAAATTATGGCTGTATGGTCCGGAGCAATTACATTCCACCCATCTGTACTCTCAGACAGCCAGCTGCTTGAAGATGCTCACTGTTAAGAATGCCTGTATGTACAAGCCTCACCTGCAATTCTGACTCATGAATACAGGGACCGTCCCATGCTGGAGGAGGTTGTACGGCCCCAGCTTGGGACTGTGCCTCACCTTGTAAACTCAAAGCAGATGAATGTGAGACTGGCCGCTCACACTAATTACTTTGAATAGTACCTAAAGACATCAGTGCCATTTTTAGACTATTCTGAACTTGATACAGATGACTACCACCTATTTTCTACTAGAATTTTCTCCTTCATTAACAAGGACAAGATATTATGATTATTTTTGTCTAAAGTCAGGTACTATCCAGACATTTAGGTGCATAGAGAGATTCACAAGTTGCAAAAGGTAGAAATTTCATTAAAATTTTCAGAGACAAGATGTGTCAACTAATATGTATGTTGCCACTGGAGCCAGGTAAAAATTACTGACATCATTCTCAGAAGTTAATGAGGGAAATTATTGGTCTTGTTATTGTTAATATATAAACAATTTCTAGAAATGTAATATGCATCTTTAAATTATACATTTGTTTCCCCACACACATTCCTTCCCTCTCCAATAGCAGTAACACATTTTACCAGAACACTAGATCCCACCTTCTCCAACTTTAGTGAAAATGTACTTTCCTTTCCCTATTTTTACATATCTTGTAGAGATGGCAGCAGCAGTTACATATTGCTGCTTAGAATCTGGATGTGCCTATGTGTATATATTCATTAATGTCTCCTGACTTTATTAGTGTCAGCTTCCTTTCTGCCACCAATTCATAACGAGGAAGCAAACTACCGCCTCAATTTGCCGCTTGCACCACTTCCCCTCAAGATTAATGGAGGGGATTCACAACTACTGCTGCTCCTGATGCTGCTGTGTCACACAGCCTTGTCTGTTCAGGATTTTTCTTAGCGGAGGGGTCCCCAAGGGGAAGGCATCTTCTTTGCCTCTTTGTACCCCCCTGTCCTCGTCTTCTGCTCTTTGTCCTTCTCCATTTAGCCAGATCACTGAGTGAGTACACTCTGCACTGAGCCATCACACAGTAGTAAGAGAAAGGCACATCATAGCTTTCCAGGAACAAATGGGGAGATGTAATGGAAGCAAGGAAAAGCTTTCTTCTGCCCTTTCTTTTTCCAGGCTCTCTGGATGTTTTTTTACTACATTAATACATGAAACAGAGGGAGAGGGAGGCAGTCAGATGTCCACAAGATTTCCAGTATTCTGTGAAAACACTACAAGTTCCTCCTCCTGTCCCCAGGCTGCAGCAAGGAAGGCTACAATCAAATTTAGGTTCAAACCTCTTTCTGCCACAGAACATTCAGCAACTTTAATTCAAGATGACTTAACACGGGAAGTCATTGTGCATATGAAAAACACATTGCTTTTCCTTCAAGAGAGAGCACAGCAGCACTGTATTTCTGAAACAGCCTAAAGATGCTGGCTTAAATTTTTAACTCTCTGGCACTGCCTCCATTGTGATCCTTTCTTCTTTTGAGAGAAAGTAATTCATAAATATCTCTTTATTTTATTAAGAGGAAACCAAAACAGTTAATTGTCACAAAAACTCTAAATAAATTAATTAACCAGCCTGTGAAATGTGTTAAGCTTGTCCAGTTTTGAGAAATGGCGAAATATTTACAAGGGCATGACAGTTTTTAAAAGCACTATCATGGGTAATGTGGGGTACTAAGTCTTACACACTAATAACACACTAATAAATTCACCCCAATAAATTTGTCTACACTATTATTTTTAATATATAATGACACCAACTGCTCAAACCCACATTCTTTATCAGCACCACCACCCAGAGTATGAACTCACATCAGATACAATAGTGTGTATCATCCAAAATTTTCTTTGTATAAAACCCATTGTCTTCCATGCCCACATCAATGCATACATATAAATCTTTAAAATAAGCTTACATTCATTTTTATACGATCTAAAGTTTAAAATGATGCATTTCTGCTGTTGATTCTGAACATTGAATTACAACTCCTAACTTTTCCACAGGAGAAACCTAATTATACATCAGATCACATGTCAAACACAGGCAGCATTTAGCTTACTTTAAAGCCATCACAACCTTAAAGATCATTTAAAATTAACTCAGCTATATGACCGCTTAATGTCAACCTTGTTTGCTGCCAAGCCAAACCTGATAGAAACTGTCAGTAATCACCAATTACCACTTTCCACCACGGATGATGTAATGATCTGAATGTAATCTGACTTTTTACTTCAGAAAATAATTATAGGACTACAAATGACAAACAAAATGACTTCTTCATGACAAACAAAAATGCTTGTAGAAATTTCATATTACAGTCATTATAGAAGAATGCAATACATTCTTTTTTTTCTTTTGCCATTGTTTTTTGTTAATAGGCTGTGCCTATATCTATTTAACAACATGACTTTTTATACAATTAGAAAAAAACATGACCTTGATGAGCCAATCATAAAGCAAAACACCAAGAATCTTCTCAACCTCAGCATATGCAGGATCAGACCCTGAGTTGACATTATCCATCACTCTGTTTGTATAACACAAAATTAATTCGATGTGTTAATTTTGTACTTTATGGAAGTATTTATTCTTTAATCCCCCTGGGAGCATACAGTGTTCGAAGAATGAGTAATATGTGCCACTTCATGTGGCAGATTAATTGCACAGGAGATAGGATTTTCTATAAACATTTTTACAAGATATTTTGCTGAAAATCACGAAAGCCGAGCTCAGGAAAACTCCTTGAAACTACTATGAGAAGCACAGATTAATTCCTGTACTAGTTACAGGGGAAAATAATGTACCTGCACGACCTCTTGCTGTGCACAAATGCCAGCCCTCGGTGCAGGGATGAAGCAGCAACCTGCGGCTACATTCTTCTCCCCAGCCTGCCATAAGCACTCAGAGCACCCGTGACGCTTTGCCAATATTAACAAATGGCTCAGACATAAATTATTGCACATGCCTGCCTAAAAACTGCGCTTCCTAGGGACATACTTTCCATGAAAAGTTGTGCTCCTGCAACTGAAAAAGCTATTGATTCATTCCCTCCTTCACGCAAAATCATTCCCAGCACCATACCTGAAGAGGGGAACTCTTTTTTTTCCCTGGCAAAAGCTGCATTTTCTCAGCCTTTTAGTTTGTGAAAAATACACTCAGTGTGCTAACAGAGCAAGAGTTTACAGTTCACATGCACACTAATAATAACATTGGAATTACAGTAATGCAAGGGAGGCAGTTGCTTATCACTTACCTGCATCCCAAACACAACTCTTCTTCCATTACATCACCTGTAACTAGTATGTTATCATATGTATCATATGGACTAATTATTCATTCAGACTGCCTACTCATAAATTAACCAAAATGTTACATAACGTGTATCTGTGTCTCAGTTGTTTTGGAAGTGGAAGTAAAGCGGTGCTGGTAGGCTAAATAACACAGTGGGAGCTGAGTCCATCTCCAGCTGCCGTTGCAGTTCATTAACCAGCTACAGAGAGAGCAAAAATATCCTCACACACAATTGCTAAAATTCTGTCTTCCAAAGCTGTTACTTCTTTGTGTCAATTATTTTAGATCTACTGTCATATTGCAGACCTTTGGCCATGGATGAATACCTTTTCTCTAGCATGCTATCAATCTGACTACAAAAACAATGGGAAAACGTCTATTTTCCCATATTTAGCTTCCCCTATTTTTCTGACCTTTTTACCTCCCCAAGTCAGTTCTCCACCCTATCCTTCCAAACAATTATGACCTTCAGGTGCACCTCAGAAAGACAGGATGAACAGCACAACCCTTCCCAGATCCATCTTCCATGTTCTTTTGCAAGTTCACTCCTTAATTTTTGGACAAATTAGTGACTAGTAGGTACCACAGTGCACACAGAGTGTCATTGCTAGTGGACATACCAAGAGGACAACTGGCATAGTTATCGTGTATATCCATCCCAATTAGAAAACTGAAGCAGCCTCACAAAACCTCTGGCATACCCATAGATGTAATTTTCCAGAGTTAATTTTTGGTAGTATTTTTCCAGACTCATCAGATTACCACTTAGTGTCACAATGGAAGTATTTAATAGCTCCAGGTAATAAAGCAAGATACCTCCATCTCTCACTTGCATAATGGTGGCTTCAACAATACGAAGGAATAAGACTACCCAGAGGTGAATCCCTCTTGCCCAGCGAAGCACCAGGCTCAAAAGTTTCCCATCTCTCAATGATGCCCTGCTGTGACAGCATCCCTGGTGTGCACTCACTGCAGAACTGAAACAGCAGAGTCACTCCCTGCTTTTGGGAAGAGAGAAGATCTTATGTGGAAATAAGTGCCTGCCCTCCTATTTCATTCAAGGGCAGGTTCCCACTGAAGTTGTTCAAGAGCAGGATTCCTCCTTGAGCAGCCTTACAGATAATGACTGTTGGCAAGTTTCTGGTATGTACTGTGTTAGAGGAAATTACCAGCATGGCAACAATGGGAGGAAAAGAAACAAACAGAAATCCCTAGCAGGGCAGCTAAATATACAAACCCATAAAATCCATCTAGTATTTTTAATAAAATACAGTGCATTAGATTCCAAAACAAGTCTGAAAATCACACTTGCCCTCCATACAAAACGAATTACTTCACTACATCAACAACTGGTGGTAACTGGCCTAGTCAGTCACTTCTGCACAAAAATTATAACAGCAGAGAACAGGACATAAGCTTAATACCCAGATATTATGACAATCCTAGGATAGTGATCAATATTAACTAATATTGGGATATTGTCTAATCACTAATTCACATTCCAAAAGCACGGCATTCTGCATTTCTAATCCTGCAAAAGTTGCAACTGACTTCTGTGAAGGTTTTTTTCTGCTCCATAAAAGATAAAAAGTGTATATAAAAAGTGTATTTTACTTAGATCTGATTTATTCCAACCAGAAATCTGGGTCCTGAGATTGAGTGACACTGATGTTACTATGGTAAGCATTGAAAATACGTAGTATAACACCATCCCACAATCAATAATCCCAGAATTTTCCTTCCTGATGAACATCTCTCTGCTATGAGGATAAGGAATAGGGAAGCAAGTTGTGAGTCAAGCTACATGCTGCCAGGGAAGTATGTAAATCAAAGAGCAACAAGCAAGAAGGGTGTTACACTTAGTGTATATATGTAAATGCTATAGCAGCATGTTTTGTAATTAACCAGCATTGTTTGTGTTTCAAACAAACCTAAAAGAGTCACTGTATTGAGTCCAGCAAAAATATACCATGTATATTTATGGAGCATGGTTGCATTTCCCTTCTAATAGAAATTCGACTACTCAATCACAGTGATGTCTCAACCCTGGAGGTCCTAGTAACTAGCATTCACTACCTTTAGCCAGGTTACTTGCTAAATAAAATCTAAATACAATCTGAGTACCAGATCCACGCTGGCATATATCAGCATTGCAAAATGCTATCAATTAAATACATTGATTTAAACAAGCTAATATCTTACCTTGAACAGTCACTGCTCCCTGTGAGTTTTAAGGATGCTTGAAGGAACTACAGAACACACTACAAGAAGCTTATTATGATTCTCCAATGTCCACTCACCTGCTCTTTATCTTTGAAGTTCATTACCCAAGTGGTGAACATGAGCTTTCTCTCAGTCAATCCGCATACGCACATCACATATACTGGGACTCCTCCCGTCAGGAGCACCAAACAGATTTGTAATGGTATTTCTGAGAAAATCTAGCCACTTCATCTGACCCACTCACCAGATTGCTGTGAGGAGATCCAGCTACTTCCCTTTAATCTTCAGATGTCCCAACACACTCCAAGATACGTTCTATCTTCAGCATACCCTTAACGGAGTTGGAGCCCAGCTTACCATATTCTAGTAAATAAACAGAGCCAGGAAACAGGCTCAAGTCCTAGCACACAACTGTCCACACCTTTTTGGTTTTACAATGCTTCCCAGACAATTTTGATGTATGGTATCTATCATCCTCTCAGTGCCCAGTTATAGTCTGGGGAACAGCAGAGGATGGGCAATGTTCCCAGGAGGTCATTTGGAATGGGATACCTTGTTCCAAGGGTGGAGAAAGAGCTTCACTGCATGGGCAAGCACTGTGAGCATCTGCAACCCACCTGCAGACTCCAGTGCTCCCCCCTTCGCAGGACAGACATAACTTCACAGTCCTACTGCCAGTGCCTAGGGTCCAAAACCAGCTCTGCAGGCTCTCACTATTGCCTAAATATTGATTTTACTCTATAGAGAAGTTACAATCCGCATTAAATGCCAAAATCTTATCAGGCCTTAACAGCTCCTCCTAGAAACTGTAGCCCCCAATGAAATGCAAAAAGTGGGAAAGCAGAGGGCAGTCCTACCCTGGCTTAAAAACACAGAAAGCTTTCAGGGAGAATCCATAACAAGTCCCCACCTGCCATTGAATGCTGAGTCATTTGTTTGTACCTCAGAGTCCTGGGTTGATGGAGACACATGGATATGTAAATTGTAATTTTAGAACAATTTATCTTTGAAGAGTACCTATGTCTTCTTTGACAGCATTTAAACATCACTGCTGAGCAGTCCCAAAATCCCAAAATACATGTAATATTCAATTGCCCTCAAAAAAATCTGCTGCCCCATTCTGGCGTCTCTTTGAGTTTGTTTCCTTCCACAGGTGACTACACTTTGCACAAGCTTTCCTCTGTATTACCTGCTGTTATATCGAAGAGGACAGAAGGCCTGCAACTAAAAATCTTGGGTAAATCTATTGCTCAGACTTAATTGCCACGTCTGGCATAACTTTGATGCATCCAGAACCTGAGGAAAGTTTAATATCATGTAACAGAGAAGATAAGAATCAGGAGCAAATACACCTAGAGATAGTGAACGCTGTGGCCCAAATGAACAGAAACAGAAGATATCTGGTGTCTACAGAAGACAAAGGGGAGCAAAAGAACCAAAAGTAGGTTGAGGCTGTAATGTTCTGTGAATTCCTGACAGCACAGAGTTACTCCAGACTTACCCAACACAAAACAATATTTGTTTGGACCAGATTCCACTTGGAGTCAGGGATGGTCCACACACATATAAGCATACAGGACCAGCCATGGCAGCAGAACCCAAGAAGCAGCAATCACTTACCCCATAATAGGGAGAGATTTCAGAGCTTAACAAAACAAAAAGAAGAGAGGTTTTTACTTGCCTTTTCTGAACAGGCCATGTCAGTGCTGTTAAATTCTCCTGGAATGGAAACCACGTGCTGGTAACTGTCCCTGCCCTGTGTCAGTTCCTAAATCCTCCCCAAGAAATGTTTGTAACAGTGCTCCTTGGTCCATGGCACAAGCATACTAGAAACAATGGTCTCAGTTTCATAGTCTAGCCCATTAAGCTCCAGTGCCTGGCATACTCCATGGTATTGTTTACTACTACACACACAACCTTTGAGGATCAGAGCCTCAGCGCTTTCTGTAACGAACTCATTTACTTTGCAATTAACCTCCCTGCTCACATTTACTATCCCACTTCTTTTCCTCTTTCTAGTCACTTCTGAATACCAAGTCCTCTCCATACCTGCCAGCTGTAATGCCTACATGTCTTTGTTCACTGTCCTTCAGAGCAGAGGCAAGGATTCACTCTTCTATTGTTTGTTCTACTCACTGTGAAGTACAGTGTACAATTGCGGCACTAAATCACTGTACTTGAGGGCCCATTCTTAATATGCAGATCTTATCAAAATATATTAGTACCATCAAGTAGAAAATTGACACCTCCATGTTTCTTCAGATATCATATATCTGTAAGTGATTCCAACCCTACAATTTATCCTATAGCATGCAGTAATCAAAAGCATTAATCTTTTTGAGGCTATCTGATATCTAATGCTTACATTCGACATCCTTATTATGTTAAGTATAAACACAACTAAGTATCCAACAATGATGGAAAAGAATAGTTTCCTACCTTGTAGTACAGGAACAGCCATACCTTTTATTGTAAGGAGACAGCTCACAATGCTTGTATTCTCGTACTTCAAACACTTCAGTGTAAGGTGCTACAAGTACTTAATCAGTTATTATTCTTAACAGGCAATCAGGAAGCCAATTAGGATTTCTATGACAGCTCCAAGGCAAGAGGAAGGTCAAGATCTGAACTTTACTGAAGTGGACATGGAAGGAAGGCTGCCAGTGATTCATCACATTCATGGTGATCTCATCTACTGTCTCTGATTATTTTGGAGGTATGGTTTGGGGTATTGGTGAGTTTGGGCTTTTTGTTTTTTACAATCATCCAAGATTACAGCATTGTTGGGTACAATGATCAATTGCAGTAACTAAAAATAATTTCTAAAAATAGATATTTCAAATATTTTTTTCATCATAATTTTTTTCGTCAAACAGTGCTAGTCAGAGCGTCAGGAAGACAATATTACTGCAATTATACGTACTTTGGCAAAAGCAACACTATTTAGGTAGAGGGAAAAGGCATTCAAGGTCCTTATTACTTAAGTTTACAGATGAACTCCAGATTTATAAAGAAAAACCTTGAAAATTGTTTTTCTACTGGAACATTTCTAAGTGTAGATACCTAAAAGCCTCATTTGCTATGGCTTAGAGAGTGGGTTTTCAGGCACAGACAATGGAAGCTAAGCATTTTTGCTGTGGATTTTAAACACATTTCCCTGCTTTTGATTTTCATTGACTGAGAAGATTATGCAGGCTCTGATAAGTCATTCTGTAAACTTGTTTAAACCCCTTTTCAAATGAACAAATTTTTTAACTTCTTCCAATTTGCTATTTATAATGATCTCTGCTGATGAAAGTTGTCATGTATTGAAATCAATATAAACACTTAAAGGCTGATCCCACAACCCACAGATATCAAATTAAATCACCTACAACATTAGTGATTCTTTAAGGTGAAGGAATACTATGAATAGATATATAGGCTAGTAGACAGCTGTCAAAAAAAGAAACTTAGAAAAACACCAAACCAAAAATCAATCCAATTTCTTTTGCACTATTTTCTGTCCCCATTAGAAGTCATAATATGGCATATGGATATAACCCTCTATTTCAGCAATCACTTTAAGAAATATCTGCTTTATATAATAAAACCCCTGATGCTGTCAGTACTGTGGGATTTTTTTAACTTCACAGAATGAAAACTTGTTCCCCAATAATAAGAAGAGAGCTGTGCTGCACAGATTTATTAACCTAGACAAAATGAACGGCATATCTTCTCCACCACGTGTTATCATTTTCAAATAAGACATGTCCTCTAGAAAATAAATTTGGGGACCATTTTATATTTACATTGAAGAGAGGGTTAGCCCCTGAGATAAATAACCAAAACATTGTGTCAGTATTTTTTTAAGTTTAATTTCTATAATACACTTGTAATGCCAAGCAGTAAAACACATCTATTCTATAGTATATATATGCACATAACATCTGCATCAAAGAGCACAGATCTGTGATTTTTTCTATTGATTATTAATAACCACAAAATCTTACCGCTTGGTCCCAGAAAAAAACTTTTTTTAGTGCCGTTTATTTTGTGAGTACATCACTGGCTCAAACACTGCTGAGACTTCCTCACATTGCCTCTTTGCCACCCTGAATAGCCAAGGATTTATTTATCATTCGAATTAAAATTTGAAATATTTGGCTGTAGTACCAATTTGCCTTGATTGGATTCACTAAGCTATTTTTTCCATAGGTTTTGCTATGTTTTCTTTGAAATGTATATTTAAACACTGGAGAAGGGATGCACTAGGGTCCATTCACGTAGATGTATGCAACATAATAACCTTAGAATTCTGTCAAGGCAGAGCAGCAGTACGGCTTTATAAGGACTACAGTTGGGCGCTCAGACTGCTATGAGGAGCCATATACGTATCCAGAGACATTTACAGGATGTGTATTTATTATGTGGTATGCACAAACTACTGACATACACATCGCATTGTGAGATTTTTTCTTCTGTGGTACAGGGACCTACCCAGCTGCACTTTTAAAATTTGTTTTCTAATTGAGTTCTCAATAGCTATGTCAACAACTTCTGATCTGGTGTTTGTTGGACCAGGCAGCCACTCCCCGAGTTGAGATGCTGTTGGGCACAGGCCTGTGGCCAAGCGGGTTGTGGACATCCTAGATATTCTGTTCCTACACCGTAATGCCTTCCAGCACAGTGGAGCAGTCAGAGCAGCATCTGGAAGTAAGCATTTCCTTTCTCACACAGAGAAATCCTTATTATTATCCAGTCCACTGATCACCTGCCTTAGCCAGCATTTGGACAACAGTATTCAGCAAGCAACTGATGCGAGGATCACTGCAAATTCTTTCACTGTCAACCTGTAATGCATCACCAGAAGCTTCCTGTAATCACAGACAAGGGCTCAAGAACATGCTCAAAATATCAAGATTTGAACTTGTTTTTCCAGTATCTAACATAGGGTCGCAGGAATATATACCTTTTGCTCTTTCTTAGGACCACCCACCTCCCCCCAAAAAAAATCAGTCAGAGATTTTCACACCTCACAAATTCATACGTCCAGAGAAGATGTGATGATTAGCACAGCAAAATGAAGATTACCTTAGACAAATAACTTGTATTGATCACTTATGAAACCCACAAAAAACAACTCAAAATTAAAAAAATCTGAATCATAAAATTTTCTTTGAAAATAAAAAATACATAGATTGGCTTAATAGCTGTAAATTCCTATTTCTAGCAAACCCTCTAATCACAGTATTGATATAGATTCCATTTGTGATTTTAACCCAAAAATCCCATCTACCAGATATTTTGCTATCCTAGGGTAGATTTCAGGAAGTTCTCTCCTTACACTTTCCAATCTAGTTTCACAAGCCTTCCTAACATGTTACGATCTAAGTTGGAAATGCAGACTGCAGATTTACAGCAGATTACAACTGAGAATTTTCTCAACAACATCAAATACATCTCTTCCAGTTCAGTATGAGCAGAATATAGATAGAATATTTCTGTTGACACAAATGCACTAAATCTGCTTTAGAATGTGTTCCAGGGAAAACATGAATTGAAAAATTGATATCAACTAGAGTTGATTAATGTATGAATTGTTTCAGAGCTGCATGCAATCTCCCAGCAATAGTTCTATTTCTTTACTTGAACCAGCTTGCCAATTATCATTATGCATAACTATGAAACTGGGACAAAATTTTGATGATGATGTTTACATCTTATCCAGTATGCACATAAATTTAGTCTAGTATAAAAAAAAAAAAAAACACCCCACACCAAAAAGCTGTCATTAAAGTGTCTTATGGCTGGCTACAGAACAATACGTTCTGAGCAGTGAACAGCGTTTTCAGGCATGTGTACATACTCCATGACAAATCTTGTTACTCATGCACAGTAGTTGATTGTACAAGACAAGCAGTGATATGTGCCCACATAAAGTACAGAAATCCAGGAGTGAACTCTAGGTATCTAGCTCTAAAATTAGAGTAGCTGCCACTGGTGTCACCTACACAGATTATCATCATAAATCAGGTTATTTTTATACTGTTCATTCAGAGTTTTGAGGGTTCAAAGGTTAACAGCAGAGCTGGTTGGATCTTGAAAAAGCAGTGTTTGCAACTGTTGATGTGAATGCTAAACAGCTCTTAAAAGGATCTTCTTCCTGCTATTTAGAAAAGTTTGCATGTGTGGACTTCTGTGTGCACATGTTTACAAAGTGACTACTTTTCCCCAGCAAAGACTGCTTAATTCCTTGGGTGAACAAAGTGAATTTTAATGGCATTGCATGTTAGGTTGGGAATTCCAGTTTCTTCAGGCCCATGTATGCATCTGTACTGCTCTATGACACCAACTTGACCCTGTAATAAATTTAATTTGTCCTTTTAAAAAAAAAAAAAAAATGTTGTAGGTGTAAAAAACTTTCACAATAAGATTCCAGATGTTGATTTCTAAAAGAAGAATTACAGCTTCTGCCATGTGTTGTAACAAATGTGATGTGCTGTCTTCCAGAGTGAAGACCAGAGAGGGCATCATGGAAGATATGTCCACACATGGAGCCAAACTTACACAGATGGATACACACAAAGCAGTAAAATTACATCTCTCACAGTGTAGTACAGTGATATTTTAAAATAATAGTATTTCAGCAGACAGACAAAAACATTTTTAATTTCCTTTTTTGTTTCTACAGAAAAGTCAGCATTTTCCCCAGCGCAGTATTTTTCCACACTCTTCTTAATATACCCCACAGATTTCCTAACACAAGTGAGAAAAATTACATTTGCGGGTAATGATGACTTAAGTAATTAGTTGAGATGTAATAATAAAAAGACTTTAAAAAGGGTCCTGTTAAATGCCAATAAATACCCAAAACCCAAAAAACTGAAAAAAGCCCCAAGCCTTGCAGCCAAAGGTTATTCATACAGACAATCAGGGAAACCCAAGTAGGAAAAATATACCAACACTCTGGCCAGTCTTTAAAAAGCTTTTTCTTTTCCCTTCTCCATTTCACGATCTCTTCAAATCCTTTCTGGCAGGGGATAAGTGGATTCTGATTATGAGATTACTTTGACCACAGTTTTTATGCAAGGAATCTTATCTCCAAGGAAAGTAACCAAAGTTACTTTATTTAGTCATTAAGTGGTCAAACAAAATGTTCATTTAGCCAGAAGAAGGAGCTGGAGCATCCTCCCCAGTGCAGGCAGGCGAGCGCTTACCATGGACAGCACGTGTGGGCAGGAGTCCAGAAAGCAGGGCAGGAACAGGCTGAACAGCCTTAAATGTTTAGAACCTGGTTAGCAGCTCAACCCACTAGCTGAGGAAGCACCTGTTCCACAAAAAGTAGGTCTTCACGTCTATTTTCAGACTTGTACACAGGGCAGAATTCAAAACAAAACAAAACAAAACAAAACCAAAAACCCAACCAAAACCAAAACAACCAAAAAACCCCTAAACTGCTGCAGTCTGGGTGAGTAAAATGTGTATGAACTTCAAAGCGAGAGTGCAAATGGTTATAACAGCAATAACTCTGGAAGTAATGGAAAAACAAGCTTAGCCACATGCAAAATAAAAGAGAAATTGATCTGGTTTTAAGAACTCAATTGAGAGACCAATAAAAATATTGGAATGCTGGAAAGGCACTGTGAAACATCAAGTGGCTATTTAACATTACTGCTAATTGTGGGTGAAGGAAATGGCCCCAGCAGACGTTGGTTGAAGATGATTAAATTTAATTGCAATGCTATATACAAAGGGTTACCCACCGACTGAATTATAAACAAAATATGCTTAAAAGTAATGCACTACACAAAACCAGGTTTGATACAAGGCATGAGCAGCAATGCTCCAAACAGCTAAAAAACACACTCATATTTTCTGAAAGTCCTCTCCATCTCCCATGTGTTGTAGAAATGCCTGGAAAGCACAGGGAGGGGAACCAGGTAATCAGGGAATAAGATCACTCTAAGGTCGAGTGTGGGCTTCACAAATGTTCATACTCTCCAGCAAGGCAGAGACATTAGGGTTGATAGGAACACACTCAGCCCACTCTGAGATGCAAAGTGCACAGGCTCAATGAGATGAGGAACAGTTAAGCGGGAGCGCCTTCCCTTTGTGGGATGCAGGTGCCTTGGTAAGCCAGCTCCACGCTTTCAGCAGAGTGAGCAGGATTCCCCCTGGCAGGTGGCCACTTCAGCTGGAGGCAGCTGCCAGAGATTTTTGGCACAGAAGAGTGAAAGTACCGCTATCTATTTTCTGTCCTGTTTCTCGCTCTTCTTCCTTCAACATTATTTTCTTATCATAGTTGGGGTTTTTTTACCCCCATTTTCTTTCATAGAAACTACTCAAACTAGATTATCTGAGCTGCTGGTGCATGATTGGTCATTTTATACTATATTTCTTAATTGAAATTTTACTTCCTGTGTATTTTCTTTGTTAATACCAAGGGCATGCCCTTCCTCTCCACTTTCAGTACTGAAGAATGATTTGCTTATGTCCAGAAACTAAGGAGGTATTTGGCCTTCCAGATATACAGCAGCTCCACCTTTTAACCTGCAGCCACCTAGACCACATTTCATGTGATATGCATTCACTATGTCTAGCCTTTAAACTGCTTTCTCACAACCGTGCTTGGCACGCATCTCTCCTCAGTGGTGGCAAACACAAAACCGGCATTCTTCGTGGCAGACTCGGTTGTGCTAGCAATTCCCCATCAGGCTTAGGCAGATGGAGAGACCTGCTCAAGCCATGGACCTCCTGTCCTCTGTCTAAGGTCCCTCAGTCCTCAAACATGCTTAAATTTTCTAAGAAGTTTCCAAGTGCCCGGTGTTGTTGTCCACTACAGAGAGTAACAAAGTACTCCTCAGTCCTGGGTACACTTGCTTTAGCACTGGAAAAGAGTGCTTGTGGCTCAGTATCAACTCAACAAGTCATTATTTCCAAGTACCTGCAATATACTTATTTAGAATTACTGGAGCTTCTGGACATGGGGTGAGAGCTATGCTTTTTAAAAGGGTAGCTTTGTGTAACAGAGAAGCATTTCCCACCCCCCCACCCCAAAGAAATTAGGCAAGCACTAAGTGGAAGGGAGCAGCTGCTTGACAGCCTTATTAGAAAACAGCTTAGAGAAGTATGTGAAAAATACTGTATTCAGCTGAAGCTGCAGGGAACAACGGAAGAAAAATAATTAGCCAAGTCAGAAATTGGCTAAGGCACTGGTTCTTCTGAGTCTTCTATTTCCTTCAAAATACAAAGGTAACTTTAAATAACAAGTAGTAAACGAGACTTTGTTTATATCTCACCTTTAAAAAGCCACAAGCAGAACACTACACCCTAATAACATCCTTGGCTCAGAAATTATTCAGAAGCAAGGGGGCCATCTGCTGAATTCCCAGTACCGTTTTTTGCTGTATCCTGGAAGGTTTTCTTTGAAAGTTTCACAGTCGAGTCCTTTTCAGTGCCAGTTTTTCTGGGCCTGTAAGGCATGGCAGCAAACCTCTGAGCAGGTTGGACTGCAGGTGAGTATTACAGCATATCTATCACAACTGAAAAAACTGACAGCAGTGCACTAATCAATGTAGCTATGCAGGACTCAAAAATCCTGTAGACAATACCATCAGTCTGAAGTATGTGTAATATCTCTGTGTCATAATGCAATTCACTAAATAGAAATTTTCAGAGCCAGAAAACTTACTCCTAATATGTTCATGAACATAACTTTCCAGGTAAAATATAAAAGCTGAAAGCACAGAATCAGGTCTCTAAAATAAGCAGCTTCCTTCAGGTAACTGTCCTCTACCCTCAGTTATGTTGACACCACGCTCAACCTCAGCGTTCCCTTCCCTGTGCAAGTCTGTCTCAAACCATTGATACATTCACTGCCAACTGCTTCTAATTCCACTCTTTCTGCACTCTTTACCAGTAACTTCAGAGCATTCATAGCTAGTCCCTTCTGCAATGTGTGAAAATGGGCAAAGGACAGGTACGATTTTAAAAATGTTTTCTGACAATGTCACCTTGCATCCACATGCACATACATAGTGAGTTGCCTTTGTAGTCCTCCATATCTTCTTCTTCACACTGCTGCAGCTAAATGTCTCTCTGCTCACAAGAAGAAGGACCAGAATTGGTCCTGACACAACAATAATACTACAGAAACATCCAGACTGAAAAATCCTTGTTCAGATAGCCATGAAATTTGATAAAGGTATTTAAAATATTCACTACTGTTCTCATTTCTTAAAACATAGCCTTAAGTCTACTGACATTTCATGGTCTGTTAATACAGAACACTTAAATATAGAAAGGTACATGTTATCCATTAAAGACTATGTAGACTCATGCATAAGATAGCTTACAGTGTACAAATATAAGATTGTTTAATGGTACAAACTATAAAATCGAATCTTCAAAGCTGCTTCTAAGTTCACCATTTAAAATATGACTGCAAGACATAACCTGTATCTTTCAAAGTTATAATCAGTAGGTATTAAATACAAGCATAAGCGCAGCTCGGGGAATGCAAATAAATGCCACTTGCTTAAGACTTCCTTCCTAAGTATAAGAAAGTGTCCCAAGTTTAACTCATAGCTTACTGAACATACAAATAGTTTGAGTGTTGGTTTGTGTTGTGTGGGTTGTTCCTTTGGGTTTGTTTAGGGTTTTTTTGGGGGTTGTTTTTTTTTCTTGTGCTTAAAACAGTTTTATTCTCTCAGTCAATACTAAATTTCAATATTCATGACTCTTGCATCCATAATGCAAAAGTGAATCCAGGTGGTGTTGTTTGCTGTTCTCTGTTACTAACTTCATACACACAGATAAACAAGAAGTAGATGGCCTCAAAACTTACACATTTCTAGAGATCACTCTAGAAAATCACTACTTTACTTAATAGCAAACATTTATCTATTTTCCAACTAGGCAACCCTTATCTTTTTCCTAAAATCTGGACTACTATTTGAAAATATGAAGCCAGCATATATAAAACAGTATTAAATGCTAAATATCAAACACATGAAAGTAAAAGAGTTCTAGAGCTATAGTTACCCCGCATTAATAAAACATTACTTTATCCCATTCCTTTATTCCAATAACTGCCCGCCACTCCCTCTCCACATGACAGCCCATCACCTCAAAAGCCTGACTAGTTTCATAGGGTGGCCACCAAAAAAAAAAAAAAGAAAAAGGAAATAAGGAAAATAAAAGAAAAAGAAAGATTTTTATGTTGAGAAGTGAAAGTTTTCCCTCAAGAATTCAGAATGAAAGCTAGGGATTGCTAAAATTCAGTCCTTTCTTACAGAAATAGTCCCAAACCACATAAAGCATCCCAACTCACGGTCATGGGAATCTCAAAAACAAGACTTTCTATCTTAAGGAAAGGCAATACAAAGTGTTCTTGCTACTTGTTTCAAACTCTGGAAAGCTCACATGAAAGAATGTTTCTATGTAGTGAAAGAGACCTGAGGTTATTTTCAACTTTGTAATTTTTGTCGCTTTTCCCCTAAGCCCTAGGTAGTTGGCTTCAGAATAAGATGCCTCAATTTAAAGCAAAAATACTTCTAAAAATACACCTTTAAGCAATAAGAAACATCAGTACAATTATTTGTTGTTCTTTTTCTCTGGCATTTGCATTTAAACAAAAAATCCTCACAGCTGATAGCAGAACTAGGTTAAAATATGATTTGCTAATGGAGTCAGACAATCACATTTATTTCACTAAGTATTTAGACTGAGTGGTGTGCATAGTCAGTCGGTAACTAAAAAGAAAGGGAAAGAGTTAGAAAGTAAAGTATTTGGAATACAACCTCCTCTTAGCCTCCTGTTTGGAGGCTGATATCTTCTGATGCTCCTCCACTTGAACATTAGTTGTTAAACTTCTACTAAATGTATTTACTATCAAGCTTCTTCACGCTTCAGACCTTAAAGCTTCCTTTTTACCTCTAAAATTTTGTACAGAGATCTGTTAACGTGTCCTGCATTTCCAGAGCTTCCACACACAGGGGTGGACCAGCTCCACAGGTCAGAGAACACAAACACAGCTCAGCCAACGTCTGATTGATGATACCTACAGCACAGTTATATTATATTGCACACAAAAGATAGAGCACTACAAGAGAAGAACCTGTAGGTGCTGAATCCAAGTGCTCGTGTCGGACACATAGGGGATTTCAGGAGTGCAATGAAATATTTGTCATTTTCCGTCACTGAAAGTCAAAAAACCGAGAGCAGAGACTTTGTCATCAGCAGCAGTTTCCAAAAGATGTTCGGGGCACAGGTGTGTTACGGGGATCAACTGGCAGTGCCGAAGCAGTGGGGAGACCAAGGCACCCCGGTACCTCCGCGAGTCCAGTGCGGAGGACGGCAGGTTCGTACCCCTCAGTATGTCACTTATCCGGCACACTGACAGGGAAAGTTCAGTCGAGGCTACGGAAGCGTTTACGATACCACTTACGAGCATCGTTAGGCGGAGGTGAGGCTACAGCGAACCGGCGCTGCCCGGGCGCCCCTCGCACGGCGGCTGCCCCGGGCACCTCCGCCCCCGCGGCTGCAGCGGCACGGCGGTCTGCCCGCCGCCTGGCACCCACTCGCCTCTACGAAATGCATTTAGAGACACAGAGACTGCCTAGGATAGCCCGACGTGTCTCTGGTCTCCTCAGGACCTCCCCAAACTTCACGCGTGTTCTGCCCAGATGTCTGTCTCGACAGGTACTTCACAACACTCCGCAGCCAAACGCTCAAGTTCCTCTTTTGTTTTTTCAGCCGAAAACAGAAGGTCGATCGTTTCCAACATACCCCTACCCCTTTTCACACGCCCCCAACTCACACACACACCCAGCAGTGCCAAAACCTTGGACAAGGTACTAAATCGCGACACCTGCAGCCGACACCGCACCTTCCCCTCCAGAAGCCTCCAACTTTCACGCAAAGTGTCAGAAATTAACCTTTCCTTTGACACGAGCCCGAGACGCGGCCCACGGAGAGGCGAGACCCTAGGGCAACCCTTCTGCCCCACCACGGAGAGCCAGCGCCGCCCCCCCGTCCCCGTCCCCTTGGCCCCGCGCAGGCAGCCGCCGACGGAGAAACTTTTCCGAGCCGCCCGGCGAGGCAGCGCCCACGCCGGCCGCCCCGCGGAGCGGGACCGAGCCAGCGCCCACGCACCGTGTGCCCGACGGGCCAACGCCGCCCCCCGCGGGCCGGGCCGCGCCGCGCCGGCCGCCCCGCTGCGTGGGCACCCACGGCCCCGCGCGCACCCGTCCGCCCGCACCGCTCCTACCGTGCGGGGGGCAAGTGAGGGAGGGAGCGAGGAGATGGCAGTTACCGGCGAGCGAGCGCCCTTCTTGCAGAGCGGTCCCCTGAAGACGCCTTTGATGCCGCGGTAGTGCCCGTTGCTGAGGTGCCGGGAGCTGATGACCAGGTAGCACGCCATGCGGGCTCCCCGGGCAGGCGAGCCGGGGGAGCACCCCAGCCCCGCGGGCGGCGGGGGAGAAGGCAGGCCGGCTCCTCCTCGGCGGCGGTGCTACCCCCGCCAGAGCAGAAGCCCGCATGAAGGAGCGGGCGGAACCGCAGCAGCGATCTCCCCCCTCCCGTCTCATCCAGCGCCCGGGTTAGCGCTGCCAGCAGCAAGATGCACCGAAGGCGACAGCAGCGGCGGCAGCCAGAGCACATCTGAGGGAGCGCGGAGGCCAGTCCGCATGCTGCTCCGCGGGTAGGAGACGGGCCCGGGAAGAAGAAGGGCAGAGCGCAACTTGCACAGTCCGCCGCTGCTACGGCCCCTTCCCTCCCGCTTCTCCTCCTCCTCCTCCTCAGATCAGGCCACCGGCAGCCGACATCCGGAGGGGAGTTTCTCCGCGGCAGCTCGAGCGGCGGCTGCTCCCCATGGCTCTTCCGTCCGCCGGGCTGGGTGGTGGATGCAGCCGGCCGCCGCGGAGAGCCCTCGCCTCCCCACTCCTCCCGTGCCGCCGCTGCAGTCGGCGCCGCGCCTCGCCTCACCTCCGCCGGCAGGGCGGGGAGGCGGTGCGTGGTGCGAGGGGGGCGGAGGAGGGGTAGGGCCGGAGCGGGGGGCTGAAGCCGGCCAGGGAGGGCGGCGGCGGGTTCGGAGGACGTTGCCCCTCGCCGCTCCGGAGAGGGGAGCGGGCCGCGGCCGGCAGCCCCGGGCGGAGCGGGCCGGGGAAGGGGGAAAGGCGGCGGAGAGCGCTGGCCACCCTCCTCCTCCTCTTTGCCCAACTTTCCCGCCTTCGATGCCGGGGTGTTAACGTCCCTTCTCCGCCTGCCTCTGGCTGCTCTTCCACCTCTCCCCACATCTCATCACCTTCCCGCCCCTCCTCTGTCCTGCAGACTGTCCCCGGCCAGGGGCTGTGGCCGTTCCCCGCCCTCTGGGGAACACCCTCCCGCGGCCGTGCCGGGGATGAGAGCGGGCACGGCAGCCAGCCGCGGTGCCGGGTTAACGGGAAACATCGCTGCTCCGGTTCCTGCTGCTGGCTGGCAGCCCGAATTCACCCAGGACCGCGGCGAGGGCTGCGCGCAGCTGGCCGGGCTGCCTTGACACCCCCCAGTCTGTGACCGCGCTTGTCTCGGCCGTACCCCGAAAGCTCGCGAATTTAGGTGCATGGTGTCATTTACGACATAAATGATATACGTAGGATGGCAGGTGTGAAATTCTTGCACCGTCAAACAGCTGAAACAGGTTGTTCGTTTCCCCTTGGGTGAGAGACAGGCAGGAGGTACCCTGGAGCCGCCTGTGCGCACTCAGCCGCTTTCTGGCAGGTCACAAGTACTGTCCCCGCTCTGCTACTTACTAGGTCGATAAAAAAAATCAATAAATCACACGGCCTTAGTAGTCACCTGTGGATCATTCATTTCTTCGAAGTAGATTACTCTGAACTGCAGATAAGAATTGTTTCAGGTTTTCCATTTAATCCTGCAAAAGCCTGTGTTTTTAGATATTTAGTGAACGAACCCGATAAGCCAAGTCACACTCTTTCTAATTTTAGCCTCTTGAGAGCTACCTGTCTATGAACCTAACAGAAGGAAAGAAAATCTCACACAAGCCACTGTACAGATAAAAACGTCATGACAAATCAAATGTCTTCTCTTTTTTTTTGTTGTATATGCAAAATAGCATTATATAGTCTTATACAATGTTTCACATACAATATAAAATTTTAATATGTGTCTATATGTTAATATATACCGACGGTCCAATCTATTATGTATTTTATTAAGAAGTATGTCATGTTATAAAGAAAACAAAATGCATCTGAACTTGGAATAACCAAAGCTGGAATTAATTTATAAAAAGCATCCTTATATAAACCATAAAACAGTGTTTCACAGTGTAAAAAAGTGTGGGGTGGAGGTCAGGCTGGCAAAACCCAGGTTCAAAATAAATAAAAGTGTTTGACCTTTTGCATAATGAGTATTTGAGCCATGGGTCTCCTTGCCAAAGGGTGTTGTGGATCATAGATTAAACAGCCTCGTGAATCGGTACAGATCAGGCTTTGGGGCCTGGTAGCGATACGGTGCCCACAACAGACCAGAGGAGGATTTTTCCAAAGTAAGGGTTTACACTGGAAAGCAGCTTTTGAGAAACTGCACCACCACGCTGAAAGAAGTTACCCGCTGTTAATTTGGTGGCAAAAATGAGCTTTTATAATGATTTCCTCCTACAAATCACTGTTGTGTGAGCGACTAGAAATTTATTCTTCGTGGCATATAATTTATATGTTTTGTTAACTTCAAGGTCTTTCTGAAACAACTCCTCTGCAATCCTGTTAAAGATAAAAGTACTAACTTCACTTTGAATTTTGGTCTGCAGCTTGACTTTCTGACTCTGCACTGAACATGTTCTGGAAGTAAAGGCAAGCATCTTTTCTCTCTGGCAATGCAATGAACTTTCTGAAACTTTACTTCTCTATGATGCGGCTGTTGTTTCTCAGAACAGAAAGATAATTTGCATCTCATATCAACAACTTGCATAGAGGTCTCTGTTCCTTTTCTGTTGTGAAGAGACCTGAGAAGTCCTTCTCTCCACAGAGCGGATGATTGTTGCAAGGTGAGAGAAAAGGTACAGAAGACCCACGCCACATTATGGAAAGGCGGGTTCGTGTGTGGCAGCTACGTGGACAGACTGGCTGGTCTGTATCACCTGCAGAAGAGCTTCAGCGCAATCTGAAACTGTGCAGGAGCTTCACTGTAGACTAAGGGACAGCACTTTCCTCCTTAAACTTATAGAGTCCTCCACAGCTCATTTACTAAGATTGTATGAAAGGGAAATTATTTGCCCCAGAGTAGACTTCACAGTACTCATTTTATCCTGCTGAGAAGGATGATGTGCTCGATTGACCCTGCTGTGAAAAGTAGAAGTCATTTTAGGCTCACTTCACTTTGCAAACTCAGGGGAATAGTTACTATGACCACCAATCTAATTTATAAACAATCTGTAGGACACAAGCATGAGCAAATGAGATTAAGAGTTGTCAAATGGAACGATTAGATATTAATTATAGCACTCCCTGAACATTCCCCCAAGTCTCTGGAGATGCTGCACCTTCTTCTCTTTCATCACAGGTCATGTAGAAATACGAGCCTTAACTATTAGTATAATCGGAGTCCAATCCTTCACTACCTTAGATCCCATAAAGTAACTTTCAGCTGAGCACAGTGGGTGTAAAATACTACCTTTCAGAACATTATGCTTTCTCTGCAGAAGTGTTAGTGACTTCTCAAGATTCAAGGAACTAGAGAAGCAGGTCAGCTGTCGCTAAGGGATGATCATTAGAATAATGAAATGTTCCCTAGTTAATCCATCCTCTCAGGTTGCACATTTTTTTATCATTAATAAAGATTACTTAGCATTTATTGCCCCCCAAAAAAAGTCTGTAAGCATGTTTTAATTATTATTTGTAGGGATTGTCCTCATTGCACAATGTAGTGTCAAATTGAAATACCCAGCCTAGCTCTACAGCCGCTACATCTGACATAAATACACTCTGAACATCAGACAGCAGAGAACCATATTAGTGCAGTCATATTACTTGCAATGGTTGAGCTTATTCATATGCTTCTTTGTGGCATTAGACAGTGCAGTATAGACATACCCTTAAAACCTTGTCTACATTGTAAAATTTATTTAAATTGTGATTCAAGTATTGCTCCCAATATGAGTTCCAGCTGCACACACTGTCATTGTCTGCTGTATAGGCAAAATCTATAGGTAGCACGATTGTCTGGCTGCTAACATAAGCATTCCTCAGTGCGGATGCAAGCTAGATCTGCTCAAGGGCCCCGGTCCTAAAGCACTTTCCACAATCCCCTTGCAGCTCTCAGAAAGAACAAAGACATCCTTCCCCATGCCTCCAGGCAGGAGAAAATTCATAGAGTGCAAAGAATCTTCTGGCACTACACCTTTGGAAATTTTACTTTAGCAATCGAACAAGAACAGAGGGTATGTAGACACACAGCTTGAATGCTGTTTCACAGTCTAGTTATTCTCACTTGAGTTAGTTTAACATGAGATGTTTTCCAGTGCAGAAGAACCCAGGTGAACCCTACGGTAAGGAGATACTCTAATACTGATGTGATTTGCACAAGCGGTCCTCCTCACGGTATTGAGTGAGTGAGATCAAAATCGTGGCAAGACAATTCAGGTAGAAAAACACACAATGATGTAATAAAAATGTCTTAGTGTAGATTTAGAGTATATGTTATCTCTAGACATAAAGGAGATTTTAAAGTTGTATATGCAGATCTTTGGATTCCAATTGCTTGAACTACATATTCATCCATCCTCCGTTCCTTTAACACATCCACACAACCTGTAACTCCTCTCTAGTCTAGCCATCCATAACTACAGCTAATTCCTCAGGTTTCACATGAAAAATGAACTCTGCTCCACTGACATCAATGACAGTTGTTGAGGTCAGCAGAATCAAATTTTTTCTAGAAACTTTTATTTCTTAAGTGCGTTCATGTATGGAAACAAACTCTTCCAGAAGCCTGGAACATATGACTACAACATTAGTCCTCCTATCATTCTACCTGAGGACATTATATTATATCCCAAAAGAGTCCTAATTCTTTCTAAATTAGAACCATATATTAGAAAAAGGTGGCATTTCTGTAGATCACATGAATAAATTTTATCTTTTCTCAGTGCAGCATATATTTTGGGGAACATTTTGTAAAATACGATTCTTAGGAGTCCTTGGTAAATGTAAAAATACAAGGTGACCTGGCCTGCATAAAGCTTCTTTATTTTGCTTTGAAATGGAAACTCCAAATCTCTGCTCTTTTTCCCCTGAATTTTAAAAGAAACCAATTACCTTTTTTCTTGAAGTAATTAATTTAGAATATTTTAGTCCTTCCCTATTTTATTCCATTTGAAGTAAACATAATACTGCTTATCCAAACATTTTTAATGGTAGGCTGCCTCTTTTTATCTATATTGTCGTTACACTCCTCTTGGGAATCACTTATGTAAGCAGCTATTACCCAAAACTTGAATCTGCCAAGATTTATACACTTGAAGTATTGATGTCTAAGTTATTTTACTCTCTCGTCCATGCAGAATCTATGACACCATTTTACTTTGGATAGACCATTTTGGAATGTTTAAGTGCTGAACAATCACTTTATAGTCTACAGCGTGCTATTAATTGTGTAGCCAGCAAGTACAGCAGCCTTCATGAGGATCAAACCGAGGTGTGTGTGTGTATACATCAGTGAAGAGTAGTAAATCATGCTCTACTTTTCTTATAGGCTCATGCTCCACTGGCTTTAAGAAAGTCATATAGTTGAACAAGAATCTCATTCAAATAATTCATCCTTACTCTAACTTTTCTTTGATATATCTCTTATGTGACATTCAGCAACCTTTCTGCATTACATTCTCACTAAAAAAAAAAAAAGACAATATAATGTTTCCTTCAGAGTTATTATGAGATTAACACAATAATATAACCACAGTCATAAAGGAGAATGCTAAGTATTACTAGGTAATATTGGGGAAGATTACTGATTTCATAATCAGTTAAAAATATATAAGAAATCCATTCTTTTCTGAAGTTTGTTGGACATGCCATTCACTTACATTAATAGTTCAGTAATACAAATAGGACTTTAATCCTGAATTAACAAGAACTCAATATTTCCAGAGTATGTGTCCAACCATGTGAAGGTATCTTCCATTTTCTATTCAGAAACAATATTCAATGCTTTCTTCTTATTGTTAGCTATATTATTTACCTAAATTAGGATGGACATAAAAAGAATAATGGCAAGTAGCCACTGGTATGAAAATTACATAGCACAGCTCCAATTCTGCTTTAGTAGCTAATCCTTTTTTTCAGAAAGATGATATATGAAAGACATGAAGGTGTAGCAATGTTTTCATACACTTGCCAATTTATTATGTTTGCATAAATATTTAATACATCAATCTCTTTCTAAAAGAAGAATACAGTTTGCATTTTAAGTCTTGTAGTTTTCTTACATTTTCTTATTGCTAAATACCACCAAAAATGTAATTATTTGCTGGACATTCACAAGAGAGGTGATTCACATTTTTCATTGCTTGTTGATGATCATCAGGCTGATCTCCCAGGGTTAGCACTGTGTAAGTGGCCTTAATATCTAAAAGGTGACTAATGTTATTGTATTTTATTATTAGGAACCAGAATTGAATGTTAACTGGAGCACGGCTATTTTAAAATCTTTTTAAAGAGATGTAAACAGAAGGGAAATATTGCTTAAGCTGCCCATAGCTAGCCATGATATCCTCAGATAGCCAGAGAAGTTGTTGGCATATGATTCAGCCATGGCTTAATTTCAATAACCATTCCCTTTCCTACTCATACTCATTTATTTCAAGAAGTGCTCCAACCACATCCATAATCAAGCAGCCTAGGAGCAGGAGAGGACTCCCATTGTAAAGGGATGATGAGGGCAACTTCCACCACGTAGATTTTTCCATTGGCAGGGTAAGGCATCTCTTTTCTTTTGGCGTCATGGTTCAGACCCAACCGGTAGCTGAGCACCACACAGCCACTCACTCACACCTGGGACAGGGAGCTAAAATGAGCAGATAAAGGCAAACCCTGGGGTTGGGATAAGGACAGTTTATTGATTGAGCACGGGTAGAGGGAAACAACAACAGAACTTGTGACAGAATACACAAATGGTGATAACACAAAGCACTTTACTGATCCAATAACCAACCAGACACTCAGAGTACACTCAGATTGTCCCAGAGCCACGCAGAACTATCCCTCCCCAACTTGTCCCCTTCTATGGGGAGCATGCGGTCACATGGCATGGAAGACACCCTTGGACAGCTCAGCTCACCTGTGCTGGCTCCTTGTGGAAATTAACTCTTTACTAGCTGAAACCAGGACACTTGATATGATCTTCAATGGTAGTTTATCGTCCATTGCCTCAAGGAACACATTACATGCTTGTGTGTGCTGCGTGCTAATACACACACCCACTACAATGACTTCCACAGACAATAGGTGTCCATAGACACCCTCTCATTGAGGGTGTCCCTGCCCATGGCAGGGAGGGTTGGAACTGCATGATCTTGGAGGTTCCTCCCAACCCAAACCATCCTGTGATTCTAGGAATTTGAATTTCAGCTCGGCAAGTCAGTGTCACCCTTTTTGTCTCACACTGGCATTGCCATAAGGCACCCATAGACTGTCAGTACATATATGTTACTTTTGTCTCCAGCTACATCTTCAGCCTTTGAGGTCTATTAATTGGCATAAGCTCATGCACAGTTTACAAAGGACTCTCAAGTCACATTTGTCAGGGAATGAGTCATGTTACATTTTACAAATGGAATGAGAACTCAGCTTGGGAAAAGAGAGGATTTAAGGAAAATGCTTGAGCTGTCACTTAAGTTGGATAAAGATCACCGACCTGGAGCTTTATACTGTCTGGTCATAAGAAGGAAGCGACAAGTAACTACAAACAGTTTCTGTATGGAAAGGGACACTTAGTATGGTATGTAAGGGACACTAAGACCCTCCAAATCAAAAATGACAGGGGGAAAGCAACTCTTCTGTGCAACTTGTGAGGAAATGTTGTGCCTGCTGAGGTCCCAACAATAAAATGTGGGGCTTATACACATATATGCATTTTATATAATATATATATTATTTTATACACACACACACACACATGCACATATATATAAAATGTGTCTGCTTTCCATATATTAATGGAATTATATAGAATACGTATTTAAATGCTTAAAATGCCAGCACCTATACCAATTTACTTCCTGTGCTATTTTTCATTTTTCCCAGCTTCAGCAAAGTGACAGTTTATTGTACTTTTTTAGGAAACTCAGTGACAAGGAAGTGATTTAGCAATATTCAGCACAGAAGTACAGAACTTGAGTTGGAGATGTTCGCACCCGTTAAACCACTGTACTACCTAACCTATCCAGGTCTTCATGTTTCTATGGGAGTATTTATTATGCACCACAAGATCACCTTGTTAGTTCTGTATGTATCCTGTTGCCAGCATTTCATCAACTGTCCGTGTTAATACTTTGGCAGACAACCTTTAAAAAGATTTTACAAAGAAAGATACGAAAAGCACAGGAGAAATTTCAAACTGACAGCAGCATTTGTCAGCTGGCATCTTCCGGAATTCAGATGTTTCCCGAACACAGAGTCCTTCTACATTACTAGGTGTCTATGAAACAATAGTTCTTCCTTAATACTGTCACATGCATACTTTCCTTTAAACAGATAAGTAGACCAAGAATTTTGAGGCATATTATGGCCCAGTTTTGTTCCTTAATATGTTAAAATGTTTCAAGCATTTTGTAAATCCCATTCAAGTAACTGCAAAATTTCCTCATACCTTGAAGAAAATTGATAATACTGTTGTAATCACTTACATTTCAGTGATAATTAGTAATAGAGAAAGGAATATGCAATAAAATTAAAAGGTGAAATTCTTTCCCAAATAAAAATCAAGCACAAGGACTGCAGAGCTCCTACCTCCCCCATGGCATGCCCTAAAATATGTGCAAGTCATTCATGGGCTTGATGGCATTTGCACAGGTATGGATTTCATCAGGTTTCATTCTAGCAACTTGTTTATGGCCAAAAATGTCACAGTTTCCTGTGCAGAAATAAAATAGATGTTTGTTTCAAATATAAATTCAGTCTCTATTTTTGCAGTCATTTTGTGTTCTAATTATAACAATCTAATTTGTAAACAACACATGCTGAGGTTTTGACAGTGAATTTCTGATGAAACACAGAGTACAAATTTTAATTACATACAGTTCTAATACAGTGAGCACTGCAGCATTTCTGTCATCTTTGAAATGGTAACAAAATGTAAAAAAAGTTTTTGAAATATGAGCATGAAGGTAATGAGATCAATAAATGTCAGCTAGAAAAAGTAATCACAACTCTAGAGACTCACTAACCTTTCTACAAATTCCAGAAATAATAGAGTAGCTTGGATGAGGAATCTTTAACAATGAGAAACAGATACAATTATAAGGAGGAAAGACTGCTGAATAATACCAAAAGCATTGCCTTTGTAGGTAAATCAGAGAAAATAATATTTTTGCTTTTCCTCCTGTGATCCTCACCAACACACTTCCCTTTGCACCTTCCAATTTTGAGAGCAAAGTATAATATAAACACATATGTAAACCTAGAGACATAATATGAAATACGCCGTAAAGTGCAGTAAGAGATAACGGTTTTCCAGACTGATGGCCCGATCCTTCTCTCAGGCAGACAGAAATGTTAGAACATTCACTGACCTCATATAAATTTCAGATACTTAACACTCCCAAGATTTGGTGCTGTATGGTTTCTATGTATAATTTATGCAAACCCAGAGCTTAAGCATGAATTAATTCAAGACAAGAAACTGTGCACTACGTTTTAATGCCCCATGGTAGAATCTAAGTTCTGTAATAGAAAACATATTTCATATGCAGAGTGTTAGATTAAGTAATATTTGAAATGGTAATGTTGGTATTTATTTTTTTTTTTTAATTAAAAGTGCAAGAGGCACTGAACTTGAGGTGAAAATGGAAGGGAATAAAATATTTTGTCAAACCTGTGCAGATGGGCAATAATTTTTTTGGAATGAGGCATACAATTTTCCTGCAAACATATTCACATTTTATGAACGATATGCAAAACGCAGTAAGGATTTATGTATATAACAAACTGGTTTTAGGGAAATTGACTTTAAAAAAGAGGGGTAGAGATAACATGGAAATTAATTCCTATTTTATCATCAAAGTGTTACTTTTTTTTTACTTTTTTTTTTCACTTTTTTTTTTACTTTATTTTTTTCGCCCCCGCACTGACTGCACCTTTTTGGATGTAGATAACAAAAATGTATGAGCAAAGATTGAGATCCAGTCATTAAAGCTTTCTCAGTGTTTGTAGGCAAAGGTGTACAATGTTTTAAATTATTATTTTTTAATGGTATAAAACCAGCTAGAGATATTAGTAATTTACATTTCATCATTCAAGTGCTAATCTGAAGTAGTAAATGCAAAAGGGCACCACCTAGAACATATAAAGCATTACAGTATCACCATTAACTTTTAGGATCAATACTTTCTACTTTCTATCGTTCTGCATGTCCTGTGGAAATGAAAAGAACCAAAGGACTAAGGTGCTGTGAAATTCTCTAAGTGCTCAATTCCACACGTACATATTTTATCCTTTGCTTTGCCTAGGCCTACTCTTTTAAGCATGACCGTTTGCATACATACATGTATGAATAACTTTTTTTATACATAGCATTTTACATATATATGTGTATATGTGTTTTGCAAGAATAGAGTTCCTAGAGGGAAGTAGCTCTGTGGCTCGTGTGCAGCCCAACAGTAAGTAGAAGATTCCTGTGAAGACACCCTTTTGTTTTCAGCACAAAGCTAAAGGAATTAGTATTATGAAAGTCAGTTGTTGAAGGCCACTCCAGGAATACCAACTGGATTTCAAGTCACTTCAGTTGGCTAGATCTTAGCATAAATGTGCTGCAGCACCAGGAATGTAGAAGACCTGCAGGAAGAGATGTGGACAGGAGCTTCTCTGCTCCAGCCACTCGTGGCTATGGGAGCAGCCATGGACACGTGGGTGTACGATAGATGACTCACAAGTCTGTGAAGCTTTGGAAATGCTGCTATGTTAAAAGGGCAAATACATGTGTGGATGACACAGGAGCAGCCCAAAGACAGCAGCAGTTGCTGGAAACATGTTAAATCAGGTAAGGAAGAAGCTTTCAGAAATACAGACATGGTACGGGCCAGTTAAAATGTGTTTTGTGTTCCATCCCTCTGTGACCCCAGAACTCAAACAGGAGCTGCATTCAAACAGGAGCTGCATACGTGGGAACCATGGTATGCAGCTCTGAGTAGGAAGCTACACTTAAGGATAAAAATATTTTCAGCCACTAATTCTGAATTATGTGAGTTTCAGTGAAATCAATTCTTGCCTGTAAAGGTTTTGCTGTGGCACATGCTCATACAGGATTGCTCAGATTAATCAAAAGTAAATCTGACTTCAGAGAACTGCAGAAGGATCTTGCAGGTGACAAGGCATTAAAAACGGAGATGAAACTCAGTGTCAAATAAAACACAAAATAACATATGTGGGGAAAATAATTCAAAGTACACTTCCAAGATGTTGGTTAATTGCCTATTGGCACTCAAGGAAGAGATGTTAAAGTTCCTGGACAGGGTTATCCAAAAATCTCAGCTCATTGCACAGCAATAGTCAAAAATACCAGTCAGATGTTAAAAACTGTTAGGGAAGCATTAAAGAGCAAACCAGAAAGCTTTTCAAGATACTCTGCTCTAAAAGAAAAGGTGAAATAAACTGAGACTAGAGAAGCAGGAATGGTGCACAAGCTGAGCTGTGAATTACTCACTCCAATTTCTAATACGCAAGAAGTATAACAAAACCATTATGAGGAAGAAATTGTAAAACAAAAACCCAAAGAGTTTCTTTGCATAATCCATCAGATCATGAATGAATTGCTATAGAATATTTGTTAGCAAAAAATATAAATGGACTCTGTTTCTTTCCTGCTGTTGATGAGAAAGGTCAAATGCATATATCAAGAAAAAAAAAAGCACAGACCAAGTTAAGATGTCCCTAAACTACTGATTTGCTAGAGTTGGTAGCTTATAGGAGAGCAAGGACAAGTTTAAATTTCCTCAGTATATGGTACTTTTCCCTTCTGATCATTGTTGGAGAGAAGATGTTGGACATCTCAGCACAGAAGTTTTTCAGTTCTTAAATTACTTTGCAGATATAATTTCTGATCCAGATGATGTGCTACTCTTTACTTAAATACTGGGTAGAATTTCCATTCAAAATGTCATTGACAAACTGGAAAAATGAGCTGTCAGAAATCCTGTGAAGTTCAACAGCAACAAAAGCAACGCCCTGCAGCCAGTACGCAGTAACCCCATGCAGCAACACAGGCTGGAGACCAACAAACTGAAAAGGAGCTCCCAGAAAAGGACCTTGGGATCCTAGACAAGAAAGCTGAATGCAGCAGAGGGTCCCTGTGGTGATGAAGGCTAACAGCATCCTTCTTTCCTAGCAAGATTGTAGGAAACAGGTCAATGGATGTGATTAATTCCTTCTATTTTGCACTTGTGAGACCACACCTGAATACCATGCAGAGTTTTGAGCTTGCCAGATTAAGCAAGAATTTAATACGTTGGAGTACATCCAAGACATTTAAAAGACTGTAGCATGTTGGACACAAGGACAAGGTAAAGGAGCTGAGTATGTTGATGCTGGTTATCTAGAGCTGTCCTGCTCCAATATCAGTGTAGAAAGTAGGAGGAACTTCATGTTTGGCATCTGAGTTGTCTGCTAAATATTTCACTTTCTGCATTCACAGCACACAGCATCTCAGTGGCAGAAAACCAGAGAGACCAAGGGACACAGCACCTCAGTGGCAGAAAACCAGAGAGACCAAGGGAAACAAAGAAGCAAAAGTAAGGCACTTTGAAATTAGACTCAAATCTGAGAGCCAAGTGTAGGTATCTGAGCTGTGCTCGGTGGCTACCTAGAGTGCAGAGAAGGACCAGACATCAGCTAGGTTTTGGACAGTACCAGCCGTGAAGGATCTTTTCTTGGGCTTGAAAGACATTTTTCTTCTCAGATTAAATTAGATTACAATATTTAACTTTCAAACCAAAATACAGACACACACACACGCCCCCCTACATGATCATGCTCTTAGTCAACCATGGCAATGGAAAACCTTGATGTTTTAGCTTCAAGAAAAAGTCTTTACAGTTGCAATGGAATGATGATAATTGAATGTTTCCTCTGTGACAGGTATTTATAAACCTTTAAAATTCTTGATGCCTACATATTCAATGATAGCATTACCTCGCAGTTCATAGAAGCTCAGTATCTCCCTGACTCCTTAGTGGAAAACAAGTTCCTTCTGCTGTCAGAAACAAAGTTTCTGCATGGACAAAGAGGACTGTCCCAGCTGATAAGTGCAAAATGGAGGCAGAGAGAATTCATGCTAAAATAAACTCCCTGAAGGATTTGAAGCCAAGTTTAAATCTGGACAGGTCTATATTATCTTATTTTTTTCAGAGGTACTCTGGCAGACAGCATTATGGAAGATCCATTTCTCAAGTTTACCACAAGATGGAGGTGCTGTAACTCAAAATCGTTCATTAAGCGATCAGGAAAATGGTGGGTGTTGTACAGTGGCCACTGTAAAATTTTATGGATGTATTTTAGAAAGTAATAAAAAATAATTGTATGCAATTGTGCCATTTTATTCTATTAATTTATTTTAAGCAAACTGTATTAACAGAGCCAACAGCTCTGAACCAGCAGCATTTCAAAATGCGGTAGCTTCAAATTTGCATTTGAACTATTGGATGCTGCAGATACTATTCTGAATTACATGTCCATTGGAGGTTGGGATGGCTTATAATGTAAAGTCTTAAACAGCACGCAAAGTGATGGTTGCCACCTTCTCAGACATATTATCCTGACACGATCTTTCCCCAAATTGAGCCTTCTGGACCTTGGTACCAACCAAAAGAAATTGTAAAGGATGTTTTTTCCTGTAACAAAATGGTCTGATTGTTCTCTCAGGCATTCACTCTGACCTCCATCAGAAGAACTAGGATAGTGTTTGCCATCAAAAGGCTTTGAAACCACTTAAGTCACAATTATAGTATAGTTCGCTTGCTTGTAAAAATGTTGCTGAAGCAGAGACAAATAAGCAAGCCCTCATTCAGGCTTTCTGCATAAGCCTCTTTCTTCCCAAAGCTTTGTCTTATGAGTCTGCACGAATAGGTTCTTGTCCTGTGCTTTCTTCTTTTATTTAAAACTTCAAAGAGAAAAGGTTCAACTTTTTTTTTTTCTGCTGCTCCATTTTTTCCCTCACATCTTCTTTGCTACTGGTTATTTTGCCTTTTAAAGGAGACTTTGAAACGAAACTAGATTTGTTGGCCCAGGTTACATTACAATAACACTGAAATAGAAACAATCAGAAAGGAGACCACCACGAAAACCTGAATTTTAATACTTCTGTACTAGCTGGATACTTTTGACGTTCAGTGAAGCTATGTTTGCACTGAATGCTTATGACGATAGAGAGGAGTGAGTCATATTAGATATGCCCTTAAACCATGGACAAACACTCTCTCACTATGCAAACGCTACCTTCATCTGCTGGTCACCTCTTCACTGCTTGGAGCAACCACACCATATGATCTACTACTGACTGCACAGTTCATGAGACGAAAGTTTACTTGGTTTTAGTCAGATTAATTTAAATAGATTAAGATTCAAGTTCTGAAAACATATAGGTATCTCCCTAGTGTAAAATAAATTATATTTCCATAACAAGAAAAGCCAAAGAAAGAGTAAGAGTATGAGGAGGAAGTGTATAACAGTTGTAGAGCATATCTGAAGGCGGAACAATTACTGTATGTCTTCAAAAGTGTGGATGAATTAAATTTGACATTCTTAAAACTGTTCTCATTGCACATGAGAAAATAGTGAATGCTGCAGGTCTTTAGGAAACAAGTATACATAATAGATTAAAATAATGTTTGATACATCACTATAGAGCTGCTATAGGATCCATATTATCTTTCATTTTCAATTCATTCTTAAAAATGTGAGGTAAATTGATGGAGATGAATAGCAGAAAAAACTCAAATGGTTAGGGAATAAAAAAGTTAAAAATGTATCAGAGATGTCAGTAGTAATACATCTAGCATCCACAATGACAGACTGTTGCTGAGCAAGCTTGTCACTTACCTCATGCCATAAATTATTTTGTTTAATTTCTTTTAATTTAAAAAAGAAACAGAGAAGACAGTGAATCAGAAAAGATTTACACTAAATGAGTTTCTAAATGAAATTCTGCTGACTTCATTACTATCACAACACAACTTTTCAGATCAAAATGGGTTCTGACATATTGACTAGTTTTGCAATCCACAAATATCTGTAAAATAACTTCATGAGGCTGAATTTGCATTTATTAATTTTAAAAATGTTTCCAAAGAATAACCAAACAGCAAGAAAAGTTTACATCCAAGTTTTTCCAGTCTCTAAAATTTCAAATGGCAGTTAACAGCAAAACTGTATATATAAAACAGATTAACATTGTGTTTAATTACAAAAGGGCATTCTTCACGATACTTGATTTTTACACGTTGCATTTTCAACATTGTTGCTTTTTTGTTTTTCAGAAACTGGTTGGCAGAGGTCTTCTTATGTTGTTTAGAAGAAAGAACAAAACATAACACTGATTTTTGATGTGCAGATGTTTGCTATGTTTCCTTATCTGAAATGGATGGCATATAAATGGATTTATAGTAGTGAAGCGGGACGTGTTTTGTGTCAGAAGAAAGCTGTTGCAATGTAAGGATGCCAGTTCTTCAGCTGCTGGATACAACTCCCCTGTCTCCCCAAAACTCTGCTTGGTTTATACAGATGCCCCTCAGTCTTGAATTGCTGAACAGACTCAAGAAGTCCACTCCTGCAGCAGCTGCATAGCATGGGAAGAACATGCTTTGTGATAAAGTAACAGTTCCTTCAACTAATGTTAAGGCCTTCATAAAAAGGCTGAGTTGATTTGGAGGCAAATCTTGGGTATTGGACTTTTTTTGTGACTGTGACTCTCTCTGTATGGTGACCTGAAGGAAGTTAATACTTCTGTGTTCTGCAATTGGGTAGCCTACAAAATTGCAGGTGGTCAGTTACAGGCAAGGCAAGCAGTTTGTTAATCCAGTCACCTGAGAATTATAAAGTGTTTGAACGTATGCATAGGCACAGGTATATTGTTGAGCAGGAGGCTAATATGGGTCTGATTATTTGCAAGAAATAGACACTGTGTATTTTTTACATCAAGATTTTCATGCATTCTAAATTGAAGGTTATATTACTTAAATTCTACTGATAAAGTTAAAATGCCAAACAATTAGGGGAAGACAAGCTCTTCAGATTTATTTATATCCTACCAAATGCAAATGTGAATGTTCTTCTATTCCACATAAATATGCAATCACTTCCTCGAAACTTGCTAAGCTGTCTGCATCAGCAGTTCCTCACGAGTTACACAAGTTGCTCATCTCCGGAAAAAAAAATGCACAGCCTCCCCTTCAACACCAAAAAAAATACCCAAACCCCACACTAATGTAATTGCAGCTCCTGGCAACCACAGGTGAGCATCAAACAACACAAGTTACATAATTACGTCTTTGATGATTGAAGAAGTGAGCTCAATTCAAATGTTCTTTCCCATTTTTATGTGGTTTTCAGTAGAAGTTCCTGCTAACTTCATCCTAAAAGGGCTTGAGGAAGAATGAAGCAGGAAGAATCAACATTGGTTCTCCTTCAGGAAAGTGAAAAAATATTAGATAGTAAATTGGAGCAGCAGCCTATTTTTAAATTGGTTTGTGGTGTGACACTTAAACTTTAATTGTTAACTGAACAAAATGTTTCATTTCTTTGGGGATGTTGTATCTTTTTACTTTTTTTTCCAAAGAAAACCAAATCATTTTGTTTGGGAACATTCAAAATTCAATAATATATTATATGACACTTCTTTTTTAAATAGGTATCGGCCTTTTTACTGAAAATATTTGTGATGTTCAACACAAATGCTTGTACTGTGTTGGCCAACTCAAGTTGTTTTGCCAGCTGTAATCCGAAATGGAATTATAGATCCTGTAAATTTCTTTTATTGATTTCTTTTTTATTATTGGTACACACTTGTACTAACTTGAGACCCAGTTTAAAATATCGTGTCACTGATGTTTTTATCAGTTTTTAAAGGTCAGAAGATTTATGCCTGCGTCTGTAGATAGTTTTAAAGTCTTTTCTTTACCACAGGTCTAAAAGAATAAGATTCCGGTGTCATCCTTTTATTCTGATGCACCATGTAAAAAAAATGGCATCACTCTTCACTTAAGTGGGATAAAAAATATTTAATACTTTTGTCTAAGTTGTATTTCAGTTACAGTGGAGAAACATCACTTAGAATTAACATAGGAGTATACTCAACGTGAGAGCAGCATTTGGCACAGGTTTCTAGAAAATTCTGTTCATTCCCATGAAATAAACAAAAGTATCAGTGATAAGTCAACCTGGGAGATAATTCAGGAAGGATTTTTATTCAGTAAACTCTTTGAAAATTTCTTACTTAGAATTCTGTGTCTGAAATCTAAAGGCTGATATTAAAATTACTTATTGAAGAAGCAAGATGAGACTAAAAAGAGCATGAGGTTACAAAGGAAAAATGCAAAACACATTTAGAAACCTTTTTGTCCCAGAGCTACATCTGATAGCAGCTAGAAAAGCTGTCTGCAGACCTCCCAGCTCTGCCTCTGTGGAAACATATTACATATGAGCGGCTGCTTTCATAAGCTGTGCATAACATTCCAAGGGAAGGTGCCCAGACCCTCCCGAGCTCACCTACTGCAGATGAACAAATGCCATGACACTCTTCAGAGATCCATGGTTGCAAATCTTAATATTACAGTTTGTGCAACTCCTTTGCAAAAAAAAAAACCCACATTAAATGCCATTCAAAGAATAAACAAGACAGTTATTTATAAAGTTTCTATAAGCTTAGTGTTAAAGACATACTTTAATACAAAGCAACTGTGCTCCTACAGTTTTGCTTTGGCGCATATGTTAAGCCTTAATGTTGTTACGTTTACTACCGAGCTGACCAAGAACAGGACGCCACTGTGTTAGGCAGCTCCCCAGCCGTTTGGTCGTGAAGATGAGACTTCTGCTTTACTCAAATTGACACTAAAGTATCATTATGCAGCGGATATGGATTTATTCGCACTTCATAATGAGCTTTTAAAATTAAGTGGTTGTTCACAGTACGCAGGAGTATTTTGAGGATTTAAAGGCAGTGTACTAATAAAGTTGAGAGCTGTAGAAGGTGGTGGTGGGGTTTTCCGAAATAGAAGCAGTTCTGTTGCAGAAATAGTTCTGCCTTATTGAATTATGAGACACCATCCTTGTTTAAATTAGGGAACAACCTCAGGAAGCCTTCTCCCTGAAGAAGCAATATTAATAGTACCACAGGAGGTTTTTTCCCCTGTAATTGTCATAGGACTTCAGATCACTTTTTTTCCCCCCCACACTACACCATCTAAGTTTCTACAACTATTCAGCCAGTTGTCAGAAAGGATCCATTTTTATAAACTGAAGAAGTAGAAGTCTCAAAGGTAACCAAATAATTCTTTAGTCTGTTTTCTACAATTCTGCCAGGTACAAAATATGAGTATGAATATTAATAGGATTAAGGTGGCTTTTGTATGTGCTATGCAAAACTGGAAAATCAAGGGCAGAAGCATTATGTGTGATTTCTCCTGCACAGAAAAGGAATGACATTAAAGAGAGAAGCTCCAGAATAAAGAAATAAATTTAGCAGGGGAATAGCCTGCACTGAAAAAGGACTGAATTTCCTACTGAAAACTTTGTTAGACTTAAGCAAAGCCCCTGATGAATTGCCCTCAAGTGCTGTGTTGGGTAATTGTTGGCACCTTTTATTAGCAACAGATGATACTTTACAGCAAATATAGTTAATTGTAATTTTCTGTTCGTATCGCAGTCTCACAGACAGAGCCTGGTAGAGGCCCAGAGCCTGACTGTGCCATGCCCCACACAAGCTGTGGAGGGCTTCCCAGAGGAACAGCCTTTGAGATACCTCTTGCTCACACATGGCCTGTTCCAGCTCCAAGCAGAAAGCATATAGCTCAATGACAAAGCAAGGAAAGGAAGTAAGGCAACAAAAGAAAACAGAAAAGTGATTGAGTAAAAACATGTCAAGATCCAGGCTTCCTCATCTGCCTTGCACTGAGGTGTTAGAGACCTCCAAGGCCATTTGAGAGCTACTATCCACTGCTAAGAGCGGTGGACACTTAACCTACACATATGTGCAGGTAGAGCTGGTGGAGTATGTACTTATTTACTTTATATGTTGCTGTGGAGAGCAGAACTTCATGGCAGAGACCAAAGTAAACACCGGCCCTCAAAAACATACAGTAAAAGACGGAGAAATGAACCATAGTCTTCTTTAGTTGCTAGAGGTTTTAAAAGCGCAATCTTGATGGAAACTGGGGAAATGTTGTTTTAACTGGAAAGCAAGTAGTGTACCCAACTTATATTTTGAAAACAGAACAACCCTGGAAGTTTGAGCTTTGTGGACTGGGCAGTTCAATCTTCTCTAACCATGGTAAGAGACAGTATGGGTTTATATGTATCTTAAAGAACCAACTGTGCTTTGGAGATTATTTTCCTCCTTTCTCACTCCAGAACCATCTTTATTTGCCCACTCATTTGTATAAACAGAAATAAGGTAGGGCTTGTAGACAGTAAATAGTCTCTCCCCTCACATCTGGGAATTTGCAGACACACTTTAGGAAAGATCTTGGGGGAATACATTTATACAATTTTTAAGGAGTTATTGTTTTTTCTCTTTTTCTATTTTGAGTCTAAAGAATGAGAATCAGAAGAAGGAATACAGTACAAAATTACATTTAATAAAAAAAAAAAAAAAGAACTGTTTGCTAACAGCTTGTTAACAGTTTGCTAACTGCATTAGTCTTCTTTCTTCAGCCCAGACAGCAGCAAATCTAGGTTAGTTATTGTCTCCAGCCAAAACATATGGACAGATACAGATGGGCCCTATAGGACACTGATGGTATGCACCTGTTCCAGAAAGCTGTTCCAGACACTCTGGGGCGAGTGGGATAAGTTGGGAAGTGGAGCCGTGCCTGCAGCAAGGGCTGGGGAACATGCCTGGCATGTGGTCCGGGCAGCCTGGATGTGGAACGTGAGGGTGGCTCATGGAGAGTCCAGTCCTGCCAGCTTGTCAGCAAAACAGTACCTGTCTCCAGGATAGGTTCCCTCACACATTTCTTGGCATATGCATAGCAGCAGCGCATACTAGCAATATCTGCCACAGGTACGTTTTAGTCAGTGAAAAGTATTTCATTTCCCATGTCAATTTCTGTGGTAATGAGGATATCTACATGAGAAAGGAAAATCTATTGTGTAAATCACAATTATAACCCAAAGAATGTATCTCCACAAAAGGTTGTGATTGGAAATAGCATTTTGCTGAGACTAAGGGTTCAAAAGCTTTTGACTTGTGAATACTTTGGGGCATGATTCATTGCTAGGCCTTTATCTTAAGCAAAATGTTTCTTGCTGTTACCTCAGAAGGACTTCTTCTGCATCCTAGTAAATAGATATTTAGCAACAGCAGCTGCCACATCAGGATACATTTTTACATGTTTACAGTATTTTTACCATTGGAATTTGAATGCATTGCTGTCTGATTGCATAGTACTGTGCCATACCAAAAAAAAAAAAAATTTAAAAAATTCATCCTTAACCAATATCATTTATGTCAGCTAAAAGATAACCAGCCCCTTAATGATTCATCCCATGTTCCACTTTTGTGGCTAGCAGTCTGTGGAAAGGGATCATTCTGTAATAAATGTCAAAAAGCATGTTTTATCTAAATAGCTCAACATACTCTACTGACAAAATTTAGTTAGGGATAATTTATACTCTTCAGTAGCCAAAGCAATCTATGGGTTCTTTTAAATTGCTTTTGTCTCCAAAATAAACTCAGTTGGCTGTGCAGCATGAGGCAGAATTTAAAGCAATATTTCATAAATCTGTCACTGAAGATTAAAGTAATCTTTAATTTACAAATGCTGTTACCAGCTCTGTATGTTTACTTTGCAGAGCTTTGAAAATTCAAGCACCTCTCATGCCTCTAACCAAAGCCACTCACAGCCTCACAGAAAAATAACAAGCAGGGCCAGAAACTGTCAGTGCAGCTTCTGCAAACCTCCACTCACTGGTATTTCCCTGTACAGCTGAACTAAGTGCCACAAACACGGGGAAAGGGAAACAGACCTCTTTTCCAAGCATAACTGGGAGCTTGACACTTAACCATGCTCCATATCCACCAACTGAAGGTAAATCTGGACCCGTCTGCTACATATCACCACTAACCTTTCTTGTCCACTCATTAAACTCTTGTTTCACCCAGATTCTCATTACTGCAGTAGCCTTTCTTCTGGCTTTCCTTTTGCCTTGCTCGCACCTTCTGCAAACACTGGTACTAAGGGCATTTTTTTCTTTAGCACTTAGTTTCCGTCCACTGCTTCTTGCCCATGCTCAGACATAAGTCAAATCCTCCTTTTGCATCCCCTCACGGATTATCACTACCTTGATTGTGTCTCTCATGGATCAGAAACATCGTACAGATGTTGACTTCTATGAAGAACTGGTTGTTCTGCTCAGTGAGGGAAACAAACTGAAGGCAACTAATTTCAGTTTTGGGTTGATGTAAAGCAATTTTAAAAAGCCAACATAACATAACCAAACACATTTAAATGGAAAGAAATAATTTTGGATTGAAGAAAACATGTTCCAAACTAGACATTTTAATAAAGCAAAAGGCTAAGTTGACAAGGTGATTTAAGCAGTATTTACAAACCCAGCAGTGAAAGCAGGCTCTGCAGTTGAGTGACTGTTAATCTTCTCCAGCGTATAAGTATTTACCACATACAGAAAATCAGTTTCATCCTTCTACACCCCATTGCTGGAACAAGCCTTAGCCATTAGTCTATGTGCTATTCTGGGTGTGAAGCATTTCAGTTTCTCAGCTGCATTTTGCTATAAGGAACTGTTTTATAAAAGGGGAAAAAATAAAAAAGAGAGTAACTCCTTGAGTATTTGCCTACTGTGTGAATTGAGGAAAGACTCGCTCTGCACAGGGGTTGCATGTGCCATAATGACTGGGCACAAAGACTGCTCTTTTCTGAACGTCTCTTAAATTTACTTATGAACTTAACCTAAAAAGTCCAAATGAACCTTTTCAAAATTTCTTTGATATTTTTCTCCCTTTCCTTTCTTCCCGTGAAACCTACTGAAGTTTTACTTTTATGAATCAATAAACTTTGCATCCAAAGAAATATCACTGTGTCCACCTGCTTTTCCAAAAAGAAAAAAAGACATTTGTGATTTCATTTATGTTATCATACTATGCCACCATAGAAATTCCCCATCATTTCCTGAGCACTACCTACATACTATGCCACCATAGAAATTCCCCATCATTTCCTGGGCACTACCTACTGCACCCTAGTCTTTTGTCTAAACTTGGTCACAACACATAGGAAAATAACTTTATTCATGTTAGATTGCTTGTACACCAAGATCATTGCCATTCAGTATGATCTTACTGTTCCCTTGCAATTCTTCCCACATAGCTGTTATACAAAAATGGATGGAACTTCAGAGTCAGGAGTTTTATCTATTCTGGGCTTGCATATCACCTCACATAATGCAACATGCTCTGGAATAGGCAACAATGGAATAAACAGCTATACTGAGTTTGACAGATGTTATTAAGTCATTGTGCACTACACTTAATTACCAAAAGCCAGTGACTGCATGCAACAGTTCCATGGACTAGGTTATAAGTCTATTAAAGTTGAAACATAATTGTTAATATTTTCTCCCAAGACTAATCCAATTTTGGCACAGTTTTCACTTAAAGTGAGGCTGAAGCAGTTAGTTTGTGTATTTGATTTCCACAGATTTCACCATTTAGTTGGTTCACAAGCAACTTTGCCAACACAGTCACTCATGTGTGCAAGATTTGCACGCTGCTAGTCATGCATTACCTGTTTAAACACAGACCAGTGATAATAACTGCATGGTAGTAAATTAGTGGGCCCAGTTGTGCATGTGCTTCTAAAACTGTAGCCTATTACTAATCCCATAAAACTTTGTCTTTTGAGGCCCTATGGTTGTTAAATTCCAATCTTTCCAGGCAGCCAATTAATTAATCATTGCAGATGCTAATGAGACAGTGAAATCCTCTCTACTATACCAAAGTCTGATGATGTTGAAGAATCCTCATTTTCTGCTTTCAAGTCACACAGGGTCTATTCCATGGGAAAACTGATCCTGTTTGGCTTGTCCCGTCTTCAGCTTGCAGCCTTTATAATTAGACAATAGCTAAAAAAATCAAAACGGAGATTGGGTGGACTAAAACCCCGATGAGTCAGAATTGGTAAAGGCCTTCTGATACTGCCAGTTAAATGACATGTGCAAGAAGATGTAGGTGATAGCAACTATTATTTAGTTACAGCTTTTCTATCGATCTTTGTTCAATGCAAAAGACTCCTGGAATGAAGGAGCACAGAGAATGTAGTTGTAATGATCTTTGACTTGAGGGAAAAAGAAATCACCTATCACCAAAACAGTCAATGAAGTATTTGTCTTCCAGAAAACACTGAAGTTTGATGTTACATTACATTACTTCATACCTACAAAAAAAACCCCCAACAACCCAAAACCCAAACTAAAAAAGTCTCAACTTTTAAAAGACATTAATTATGAGCATTATATTTTGCATTCTCACACTCAAAGATACAGGAAACTTAATTTACAACTTTCTGAAAATAACTTGTTATAATAGAACTGCCTGCACAATGTTCCCTTTCCTAAGCATTTATTGTAATACAAATAGGTATCTTTTAAGTAGGTAGTTCTCATAATACAAAAGTTATGTACCCAGCCTTTAAAGTGCCACATTAAAATTTACATGACAGAAATTCACAGGGGTGGTTTGTTTATTTTCAATTTCAATTCGGACAGAGGTCTACTGTTTAAAAAGTGATAAATTCTAGGGCCTTTTCCTTTGGTATAGGAGCTAGAAAGTAGCAATTTAATTTTTTACAAGTGAAAAAACCTCATTCTGCTAGGTTTGGGTAGAATAATGGTCCTGTCACAGAAAAAATATTCAAGCATGGACAATACATGATATATTAAAAGTACACCACATCATTATTGTAAGTATCAGAAAACAGATTGTTTTAAAAATGATCGTAAGTTAAACATTTTCTACTTCATTGCATTAAGTATTTTAGTCAGTACGTTCCCAGATTAAATTCTATGAGATAATTACAGGGCACAAAAAGACCTTTTCACAAATTCACCTTTTTTTTTAAAGTAATTTATTCATGAAAACTGCTGCAGATGAAAAAAATGAATGTCTCAAAGGCAATGCTCTTATAAAAGACAGCATCGTGACTCAGCAGACTGCAAAGCCAGCTGTAAGTCCTGGTCACATATTTTCTTTCCCTCTCAAAGCAGTTAATCCAATTAACCCAATTGTAACCATTTTTTTCATTTTTTTTTCTGAAACAACAGGTGTTGGTTTTGTTTTGTTTGTGTTTTGGGTGTTTTTAATTCTGAAGTAGCAGAAAAAAAGCAGATGTCAGCTTTATTTAAGCCAGAACTTTCCCCTAAGCCAAGGTGGTCACTTTCACAACACCCTAGAATTGCAAGATGATTTGGGTTGGTAGGGACCTTAAAGATCATCTAGTTCCAAACCCCTGCCAGGGACCCCCTGCAAAAAACCTTCTCCATGGAGTTTCAATGTGAAAGCGATGACAGCTGAAAGAAAGGTGATTGCCTTCTTGTTTATAACACAGGGCAGTACGGGGGCAGAATTTGGTCCACATCTTTACAAGTCTGATTCGGTTCATATCTTGCACCTTTATAGCATTTGGTATGTCTAGAAGTCTTTATTAATCTCTTGCAAAGTTACAAGAACCTCTACATTGTGCCAGTGTGATGCTAAGCCTCTACGGCTTATAAGCACTAGATCCCAGCTGGGGCCACAGGTGAGTTTCTGAGGCCCGATACGTATTTACAAATCCTGGAGATCCTACTGACTTCCTCAACAATGAACAAGTGCTTGCCATGTACTAAACAGATAAATGAATGGATTAAAGCATAAAAGCTAAATAAAATGAATATATTTTGGATGAATAAAAACAAAATACTCTGAATTAATGGATAAGTTTCAAAATGCAAAGAACATTCAAACTATTATTTCATAAATCACCTTCCAAGACTGCTAAAAGTTGACTACTACTTGGTAAAATGGCTCAGGCTGAAGTAAATGGTGCAGCACAATTATTAAAAAACCTAAAATGATCATTTATGTGTCAAAAGGATGACTGGCAGAGGGAAAGGCAATTTCATAAGTAAAAGATTGTTGCATACTGATGCTTTACAGACTTAAGCAAAGCAATCTTTTTATAAAAAGACCTCTGAGTACACAAATGAACACAGACTATTTTAGGAGCATTATGCAGTGGTTGTAATAAAGATGACCTTGGCACATTACAGTACAGCTTGAAAGAAAGCGTGCACTAAAAATACTGTTCTTACCTCGAACAGTCACAGTCTTATACAGAAGAAGATGATAAACCCAGGAATATGACGAGCCCAACTACGTATTTAAACATATAAATTGTGATAGAAGTTTATGACAATACAGTGAATGACAAAATAAGGTTATCGGACAAAAATCCACTCAATTGAATCAGTGTACACTGGTATTAGAGCAATACCCACTATTTGTTTAAACAAATACAGTTAAACAAAAATGGCAATACTTGGTCAGATCAAAGGTTCGTCTCAGTGCATCCTGTCTCTGACAACAGCTGATAATGAATGACCAGAGAATAAAAGAAGAGGAAGGATATTAGAATATTTCCTCCTGTAATCTTCCAGCCTTACCTATCTGTGGTTTAGGGATGTCTTGAAGCAGTAGCAGTATCTTTGCATTTCACAGCTCCTGAGGTTTCACAGTCTCACAGTATTATTTCTTCACCCCTGTTGACTTGTTTATATGCTTGGAAAACAGAAGAGTGAATAACAACCAAATAAGTAGCTGTTTCTCCCCTGAGTTTTCTGTAGGAACATGATCTTGTAAAATGTAGTACAAACTGGGATTCACAAGCTTAGTGCTAGCATAGATCCCACAACGAAGGATCCTGGTACAACAGGATGCAGGTCAGGGCTGGTACTCACATCTGCAGAGCTCTGATCTACATTGCCCTAAATGTCCCTCAGGACATCACCACTCAAGCGGAGGGGAACTAGCCTCTTAGAGCGTTGATGGGGTTTCAGGTTTACTCTAGCAAGTAAATACAATGAGCTTAAAAAAAAAAAAAAAGCATTGTTAGACCAAGAACATGGAGTGTTCTATTTAAATTTGAAATTATGTGAGATCTGGGCCAAGGACAACCTATGAAAACAGATAATGCAATGCAGGGGAAAACTGCAGAACATTAATTAAAGCCAGAAAAAACATTACCCAAGTGTTTTTATATTACTAGGTATTAGCTGTACATGTGAGAAGCAAGCTCTCTGCTTTTTTAATAAGGCTAATATATTGATTTCTCATTCTTAATTTTTCTCGTTTTATTGCTGTACCTAGTGTTTTCATTCATCTGAATTGCAAATAGTGTCTTAGGTACCTTAGCTTCAGATTTTAAGTTTTCCTATTTCCTCAACAGTTTAGTAAACAATGAAGTTCTTTGTGTTCTTTTGTTCAAAGTTTGAAGATTGCAAAACAGCCAGGTTTTCTGGGGCATGTCAAAAAGAAATCTGAATTAATCCTGTAATTTCTTCTATTTAGGACCAAAATAACATTAAAGTAATAGATGATACAGTATTTATCTTCACTCGGTTTCAGCAAAACACTCAAGCTAATCCCATTCACTTTTCCTTAAAAACAAAACAAAACAGAACAAAACAAAGCCACCAAAAGCCAGAACATGCCTATCTCAGATCTGAGATGCTCTAACAAAATTGACAGTAAAAATTAATTGCAGCAGAATTAGGTGATCAATTCAACAAGAATCCAGCCAACAACATCCAGGTCTTTCCAATACCTTCCCCCTGAATATCTTCTGAAACCCTGTCAAACAGGCGTCCTCTACAGCATGCCCAGAAGGTCACCAAATTCAGCGTGCTTTGGAGCAAGCTGTGGAGGAGCTAGTTCCAGAGTCTGAAGCCATCTCAGATGGTGCCCTGCCAGTCACCTTTAAAAAAAAATAAGTAGTGGGATCCAGCTACAGTAGCCCCGCTGACTGCAGCTGCTGCTGTCTGCCCTGGAGAAAGAGGTGATTCCTCATTCATTCTCACTGATTTTTGAAAACCATGCAGTCCTTCTCAATGAAACTCACGTTTCTAAACATAAATTAAAAGTGCTGACAAACATCAACTGAACTGCTGTAGGCAGTCAATAAAATTATTTTTAATGGTTTAAAAGAGACCTCCCTTTTTGATGACTGTTTTCATTAACATCATTCAATCTACCTGCATGCATTACAGCAGGCAACTTCATTCTGCTCATGCAGAAGTGTGTTTAGGCAACCTAAAACATCTTTTGTCTATTTATAATTACAAAGGCTCTGATAGCTTTATTACATGAAATCCGTGTTTTGATTTTTTCTGAAGGTTCCTGTTTCAGTATAAAGGTGTTCTCCAAGCTAAAATAACAACTTGCAACTACAAACGTCTTCAATTTAATTATCAACACAAGCCTTGGCTCAGAAAAGCACTTGAGCACTTGCCCAAGTCCTACTGACATTGAGATAAACAATGTATTAAAGAAGAGCAAACTTTCGCCTTTGAGCTTTTAGAAGCATCTTTCACACAGCTTGAGCTGTCCTTATTTATTTATTTTAAGCTTTGACTTTTGCATATGGTGATGGAAAAAGGAAACTAGAATTGTGCTGGTAGCAGGGACATCTATACGCAGAAAGAGGAGCCTGGAGAGTTGTGGAAGGCTGAAGGGAATGATCAGGGGTTGTTATAGGCCAGCATGTAGGCACCACCCACCCTCTTGTTCACTTCCCCCTCCTGAAGTACAGGGAGAAAATAGAAGGAAGCTGAGGAGACTCATGGATTGAGAAAAAGAAAAATTAATGGTGGAGTAAAAGCAGCATGTGTAAGCAGTGGAAAGAAGTTTAGTCATTACTTCTCATTGGCAGGCAGGTGTCCTTCCTCTTCCTGAAAGTAAAAGCCTCGGCACTTGTAAGGGTTTATGTGGGAAGACAGACACCAAACCACAAATGTCCACCCACCTTTCTCCTCCTTTCCTTGAGTTTTTATTACTGAGCACAATGTCATATTGTGTGGTCAGTTCAGGTCCCTTTGGTCAGTTGGGATCAGCTGTCCTGACTGTGGTCCCTCCCAACAACTCGTGCACTGCCAGGCTTCTTGCTGGGGGGGATGAAAAGTAAGAAAAAGAGAAAGCCTTGATGTTGTGCAAACACAGTTCACCAAAACACTGCTGCATTTTCAATAGGTCTTTAGTCACAAATCCAAAACACAGCACCATGCAAGGTGCTATGGGCAAGATTTACTCCATCCCCCAAAAAAGCCAAAGGGGAAGACCTATATGGAGAAAAAGGTGATATGATGTACAACAGAAATAAAAGACAGACGTATGATAGGCTGCCAGAACAAAATAATGAAAAATTCCCCTTGACTACTAAATAGTATGTATAAGTAATAGAAGCAAGACCAGTAGTGATCCACTTTATCATAAATAACTACATTCTCCAAACTAAAGATAAGATTACCCTGTACAATCCCCTTATCTCTTCTTACCAGTGGAAAACAAGGGCTGAAGCACTGAACTTTAATTACAGCATTCCTCTTGATGAGCAATAAAAACATTCCTTTTCCAATGACAGCATTAGAATGAAGGGTCTGTGCATGTGTTTGCAATAGGTGTTCAGTGACAACCAATTGTAACCAGTAACATCTTTCTATTTGTTCACACAATCTTAGCCAACAGTTAGTTGTTTACTGAGTAAAAAGGACAAGTAAAAAGAGTTGTGAGGCAGCTAGCTGTAGATGTTTCCATTGCTACCAACTGCAAAAGCTGTTGTGGGCCTGCAGGGCCCGTGGCCACATGAAGAATATCCAGAGGAGCTCTGCATTTTCACTGTGTAAATTTGACTAACCAAATACAAACCCAAATATGATTTTAGCGATCAGCAAAGCTTTCTCCACAACTGTGGGAGTCCAGGGAACAAAAAGCTGGTTATTTGTAGGAAAGTGAGACTTTTAATCAGTTATTCTGTCTGTATCATGTCAGAGATATTTTTTTCCCAACATATTGCATGTATCACTGTCGTGAGTTTACCTGGCAAGGTTTTGATACCAGCAGAGCTGCTGAAAAGTTTTCTGTGAGAGGACACCAGAAGCTGTCCCCAGATCAGAACCTGATCCAGCTGTCTCTAAGGTAGACCCACTGCTGCCAAAGCTGAGCCCATCAGCAGTGTTGGTAGTGTCTCTGTGATTACGTATTTAAGAAAGTGCACAAAATGCTGCACAAAAGCAATGGGGAGAGAGGAGTAAGGATATGTGAGAGGAACAACTCTGCAGACACCCAGGTCAATGAAGAAGGAGGGGGATGAGGTGATCCAGGCACCTGAGCAGAGATTCCCCCACAGCCCATGGAGAAGACCACGGTGACACAGGCCATCTCCCTGAAAGCCATGGAGGTTGTTGGTGGAGCAGATATCCACCTGCAGCCTGTGCAGGACCCTACACCAGAGCAGATGGATAGTCTTCAAAGGAAACTGTGCCCGCTGGAGCAGGAATTCTGGCAGCATCTTGGTCCATGCCCACGCTGGATTAGTCTGTTCCTGAATTGCTGTACTCTATGGAGAGGATCCACACTGGAGCAGTTCTTGAAGAACTGCAGCCTGTGGGAAGGGTCCACATTGGAGAAGTTCGTGGAGGTCTGTATCCTATGAGAGAGACCCCATGCTGCAGCAGAGAAAGAGTGTGAGGAGGAAAGGACTATCAAAGCCCTCAGTTCCTAGTTCCCATCTGCCTGCACTACTTGGTGAGGAGGAAGAGAAGTAGGGAGTTAATCTGAGCCTGGGAAGAAAGGAATGGTGTGTGCAAGGTGGTTTTAGATTTGTTCTCATTATCCTACTCTGTTTAATTGGCAATACATTAAAATAATCTTCAAAAAATCGAGTTTGTTTTGCCCATGATGGCAATTGCAGAGTGATCTTCCTGTTCCTATCTCTTGAGGGGTTTTTTTGGATTTTCTTCCTCATCATGTTGATGAAGGGGGTATGAGAGAGTGGGTTGGTGGGTATCTGGCAGTCAGCCAATGTCAACCCACCAGAACCATTGTGATAAGAGAGGTGAAATTAACGTTGCTTTATTCATCATATGAAAGTAAAAATGCAGCTTTGTGAACATAAAAAGAAATATAATACTTCTAGAATGCTGGCTTTAAGAACCATAGCAATCTTTTCATTATTATTATTATGGATTTTAATTACATATGTGCATCCTCAGAGAAACACAGGCCACATGCTAATGCCACTAACCTAAAGCATTTGTTAAGCAGCACTCACTGACTAAATCAATGGGACTGGTTGTTGTCTATTAACCTAGGGCAGCATCCTACTTCTGTACTTCAGGAAGAAACAACATGAGTGATCAGATGAGCCATTTATCATGCACAGTAGAATGAGTTATTAAACTTAAAGCAAATGTCATGTGCTAGGCAAATGCTGGTCAACTATGTGCTTCAGAAAGAAAATACCCAAAATGCAGAAACCCCAAAACATATTCTTAATTTAAATGCATTGGTAGTAGTTAATTGTTTCCAGTTCCCTTCTGTTTTCTTCTTTGCCTTGTAGTTTTCCACAGTCCTTAAGACTGTAGAAAACCAAACCATACATCAAAACCTTTCTTTCCTTTCTCAAACCGATGAAGAAAAAGTCAGCTGGGAAGGAGACTCATTATGCAGGCAAAAACCAGACATCAGCATATCCTGATCTCATTTGTGCCATTCCCTGTCAAGCTATAATTTGTCTTTTCCTATCTTCATTGTCAGCAGGGGCTAATTTCTATGCTGGAGGGTTTCTTTTCCTTGTGGAGCTTGACTTTCTTTTTCCAGCTTTTGGCATAATTATATTTGGAAGATGCAAGGGGGACTTCCAAATTAGATTTAAAATTCTGTTTCATTGGGAATCCCTGAGAACGTGCTTCCTATTCACCATAAAAAAAAGAGTTCAGATATACCCACAGCAGGAAGCACAAAACAGTAGGGAAATATCTGGACATACTGTCTAGCTACGGCACTAGCAGCAATCCACCAGAATTCACAAAGGTGCAAGCACCCATACACTTCTCATGCTTCTTAGGTGGTTTTTGTGGTCTGGTGGTAGATCAGCCTCTTAACTAATGTAATCATCATGCAATGGAGGTTTTCAATGGCAAGGGCAGTCCTACTAAAAAGAACATTTTCTACATAAGTTGTTTCTTGATCTAAAACAATTTGCTGTCTTTCTGCTGATCTTTAACATGGCAAAGCATTAGAAGGCAAATTATTAACGTCTTACCTGTAAAATCCTTTTCTGCATTAGATTTGGTGTTTAACAGAATGTAGTCCACAAAATACAAGGCCAACTTCAAGTACCATGTCTTGAATAATAGCATGTACTTCTAATCTTTCCCCAAAAGCAGTCCCTCAAAATATGTCAACAATTATATTATTTTTTCTAAGGGTTTTGAAACAGGAAAAGACTGCTTTTCATAGAGTACATGTAGAAATGTGATGTACTACGAAGATGATTAAGGGCCTAGAGCATCTCCCCTATGAGGAAAGGCTGAGTAAGCTGGGACTGTTCAGCCTTGAGAAGAGAAGACTAAGGGGGGACCTAATCAAAGTTTATAATTATCTGAAGCAGGGGATGCAGGGGGAATCAGCCAGCCCCTTTTCAGTGGTCTGTGGGGATAGGACAAGGGGCAATGGCTGCAAGTTGGAGCATAGGAAGTTCCGCACCAACATGCGGAAGAACTTTTTCACAGTGAGGGTGACTGAGCACTGGAATAGGCTGCCCAGGGGGGTGGTGGAGTCTCCTTCACTGGAGATATTCAAGACCCGCCTGGACGCCTATCTGAGCAATATGAGCTAGGGAGCCTGCTTTGGCAGGGGGGTTGGACCCGATGATCTCTCGAGGTCCCTTCCAACCCCTACAATTCTGTGATTCTGTGATTCTGTGATTTATGTGTATGAACACACATACATATTATGTATATAAAAATAATGATGCACTTCATTAGAATATTTATTATTGTCTCTTTTCCCTTTTAATTCAGATCTTTGTATTTTTAGAGACAGAGCTCTTCACAGTAATAGTCTGGGGTCTGATTCAAGCAGCTTTAAGAATAAAATGGGATTGAGACAAAAATGGTGTTAAAGTGATGTCTTCATTGTATCTACACTTCAATTAACAATTGACATCAACATACTGTCACACTTCTGTTGAACAATCATTCAATTAACACTGTTGTTAGAAGTTGTTTGGGGTTTTTTTCCCTTTTATAAATGTAAGAAATATGAATTTACAACTTGGAAGTACGGTAAAAGTGTTTTGCTGACCTGAGAGATATGTGACCAACCAAAGTCAAAGAACAGAAGCCAGGAGCAAGGCTGTGACTGGCAATGATTTTCAAGGGACCATCACTCAGCCAACTGAATACATTATTGTGCTGGTTTTGGCTGGGATATAGTTGATTTTCTACATAGCAGCAGGTATGGGGCTGTGGTTTGGATTTGTGCTGAAACAGTGTTGATAACACAGAGATGTTTTTGTTGTTTTGTTGCTTACCAGAGCCAAGGGCTTTTCTGCTTCTCACCCCAACCCACCAGTGAGTGGGCTAGGGTGCACAAGGAGTTGGGAGGTGACACAGCTGGGACAGCTGACCCCGACTGACCACAGGGATATCCCATCCCATGTGAAGTCATGCTCTGCATATAAAGCTGGGGGAAGAAGAAGGAAGGGGGGGATATTTTGAGCAATGGCGTTTGTCTTCCCAAGTGACCATTGTGTGTGATGGAGCCTTGCTTTCCTGAAGGTGACTGGACCTGCCTGCCCATGGGAAGTGGGGAATGAATTCCTTGGTTTATTTCTGGGATGTGATAAAAAAAAATAAAAAATGGTGTGTGAGTGTGATCAAAACAGTTCTGAGACCCTAACAATTTCTGCTTTGATATAAGATCAGTTGGCAAGTTTCAGAGGACTCCACAAGGGAGGGGGAATATTCTGAAAATATTTTATAAGGGTGACCTTTGAGAGATGCCTAGAACTGTTCTGGTTTAACCTGGGATTTTTCACTATTAGCAATGACTCACAGCATAATTTTGATGTCTGGATTCAGAGCCTAATTAAACTTCTCAGAATTTGGTTTATTTACAGCTTCACAAAGAAATTAGAGAATCACCAGGCACTTCAGTTCCAGCCTGTGATCTAGACACCAGGAGACATTAATGGTGGGCAGTTATGGTCCAGATGAAATAAATTAATTCACAATAGAAAAAAAAAAACATTTATTTTTACACTGAGTGTAACAAATCACTATTTCTTTGTCAAAGCCCTAGTATTGTATAAAAGATGGAAAAACACCTCAGGGACTACAGTAATAGTTATTAAAAAATGACAGTAGACAAAGTAAATAATATAAATATTGTATGCAAAAGTTTCTTTCAAAATGTCTTCAGAAGATTTGGGTTCCATGTTTTCTTTTGGAAAAATAATAGCATTTCTGCATGTATGTTGTTGATTTTTTCTTTAATCTAAGGCAGTAAAAACTGGAAAAAAATTCCAGAGCAGATCCAAGTTTCATACAATCTAGTTCTTGATCTATCAGCTTGGAATTAACAATAGGGGCGATTATCTGACACTACAGATTTATAACAATTTTATTGTTTTTTCGCTATTTTAATAAGGATTTTTTGGGATTTCATCATGATGGAGCCTTACTCCTGTAAACACAATTAAAGCAACAGTAAGCAGTTGTGAAAGCTCATGGAGCAGGGGTTTAAACCTGAGTTTCACATACATCTATGAAAGAAATGTCTTGTGTATACATATGTTTTAAATTCCTTCTTGATCTTTATCCCATTTTCTCCCCATACTTCTTCAAATGCCCATTTGCTGCCTTCTAGCACTTTTTAAAGATTGAGGTCTTTTTTTCAATCGGACTAAAGCTGTAACTTTTCATGAAGTTTCTATCTAAGTCCTGCTGGGAGTCTTGATGAGTTAATATTTGAATGTAAATTTTAGCCACACTTTTTTATTTACATTATTTTTTCCCTGATAATACACCTACCTTTCATCCTAAAAATGAAGGAGTTTGGAAATGAACAACAGAAAATACTTAAATCACAAAGTTGGAGATATATATGTGAGCATCAGCAAGAATCAATTATTTATATTCCACTCAAGAAATATTTAACCGTTCATTCAACCAGAGACTACAGGCTAGTGCTTAAAGCACTAAACTGCATTATAGAAGCGGATAGTTTAGATCCCCTTAGGCAGAGAGAACAGAACTACTCGGGCGCTCCCATCACTGAAGTGCTCAGGGCTCTCCCGCAGGGGAGACCATCAAATCTGCCCGAGGAGAGTTGAATCACAACCTTTTGTCAAGCAGGTCTTTCCTTCCACAGCTTTGGCTTTTTGGGGAAAAAATAATTTCAAAGTTAATTTGTAATTGGACTACTTTATTGAACCCCAAACAGTTCTGACTTTCCCTTTGTTTGGGATAAAGTGTTAAACCTGATAGTTTCACAGATTTTGAACACAGATCCACCCAAGCCAGTCAAAGGTGGGAGGCAGTGTTTGTGAGATAATAACAATAATAACAATAACAATAAAAACAACAATAACAATAATAATAATTAAAAAATCAATCACAGAATCGTAGGAGTTGGAAGGGACCTGGGGAGATCATCGGGTCCAACCCACCCACTACCCATAATGTCTCTGTGGTGACCATCTACACTAAAAAGTTACTGGACTGCATTTGCAAGGACAGTTCTGCAAAGACAGCTGCAGTTCCTTGTGGCTATCATACGCACAAGCCTGCAAACAGAACATGGCTTTAACTCCACCATGTGGCCTCACACTGACACGTACTTATCGTCAGCAGATTAAACTCAGAATGATTGCACAAACTTCCCTCATTTAAGCCAAGGGAAGCATAGTAAATCACTGCAATACCTCTTTTACAGTTTGCATGTGAACCAGAACTATAGGGGATGATGGCTATTTTATTAATAGCAAAGAGTAAAACTTTTTGCCAAAGATAAGGGAATAGTAGACTAAAATTTTTGCTTCAATTCCAGTCTCTGCAGAAAAAATGTGAGCTGTGATACAAGTATTTAGCCATCTTTGGATCAGGGCTTTCAAATTTCTTAACCTTCTTCAGATTATTTGATAGCTTTTTTCCCCAAAGGTTTCAGTTCAATACTTCAAAATAATGTCCTGGTCCCCCACGTAAAATTCCCTGACAGTTCAAATGTGACCAACAAGAAACCAACTGGACCAATTCCGCTCTAATCAACTATTTCTTCTGGCTTCACTGGAATGTAGAGATTAAAGCCTACAGATAACTGAGCAAGAGGTGTTGAGGTGGAAGAGCACATGGGATGAAATAGCAGGGGCTACAGTCGCAGAAAGCAGGATGATCTCATATGCTTGTATACAAACCCATACTGTACACACATCTGTGTGCAGATGTAGAGCAATGACATAAATGGAAATTCACAGATACAGTGTGAGGCAGTACAAAACTGGAGTGCTATGGATAGAGGCTCTTCAGGAAGACCAGTCAGGGAAGATGGGTGGGCCAAGTAGATTCTGTATAAAAAAGTGGCTCAAATGCTGAATTCTACTGTGGGATGGGTGACGTCACTATCAATAGTCAATGAGTAAAGGTCATCTGATCCAGGAGGTTAACAAACAAAACATCTTGGTGGGCAACTGCTATGGATCACCACATTAAGAACAAACAATGGACAGGCCAGTTGCGTGTTTGTTTGTTTTTAAACAGAAGTATCCCAACTGCATGCTTTAGTGCTCATGGGAACATCTAACCCCACTGATATTTTGTTTGGAACAAGAAATCCTGGATAATTCTTGTGTGAGTACTGGGGACAGTTTTTGAATGTAGGTGTAGAACAGGCTAACAAAAGAAGGCAGTTGTCAAATAAAGAGCTGGTCAAAGATGTAACAATCAGTGGCAATGTTGGTTGCAATCACTACCCATGAGTTGGTGGGGTAGTCCTGGGTGGAGGATATTGAGAGTATCAGGGAAGACAAGTATCAGAATAAACACCCTGGAGTTCAGGGAACCAGGGAACCCGATTTTTGCTTCTTCATGGTACACATGGGCAGTATCCTGTCAGTGACACTCCCCAAGAGCGAAATGTCCCAGGAAAGTTGGTTGATGCTCAAGGTCAATTTCCTTAAAGCATGGGAGGAAAAACAAAATCCACTCCAAAATACTGGAAGTCAAACAGACAAGGCAGGAGATGAGGTTGCCTCAGCTGGAAACTCCTGACTCAGCTCAAATACAAAAGAAGCAAATGGACTGCAGAAGCAGAGACAGGTACCCAAGATTAATATAGTGACGTTGCCTCAGTATGTGGGGATGGAGTTAAAGCCAAAGCTCAGCTGGAATTGAAAATCATAAGGAATGTGAAGGAAATGTGAAGAAAATTTTATCACTGGTGAATGGGATGGAGGGAACAGTGAGACAGAAAAGGCTCACATAGTAAAAATTTCCTCTGCCACAGTCTTTTCCAGCAAGGTCTGTTCTTCTAGAGAGTGTCATCTAACTACCAGCAGGATTTCTTCAACACCCCTCCCAAGCTAGTCAGTAAATCCCCTATATATGCTCCCACGTCCTAGCAAAGTCATTTGCAGACATTTGTCTCTCAAGTGAAATATTAATTGTGTCTGCAGTCATATAGCAAAAGGCTGTGAAGCTCTAAGCTAACAAGGAAAAGTAAACAAGGAAGAACATTCTCAATTTGTAATTTACTTTATTAATGTTCGTGGAAGTTATACAATGCCACCTTCACGTTTTTATGAAGGTAAAAGTCCTGAGTCCATATAAAGACTTGTGTAACAAATTAACCTTCTGTAATCAGCTTCTTTTGTGTGTGGAGCTAGAATTGGTTTTAGGGTAAAACCCCAATCCCAACTTTAAAATCTAGCACAAAAAGAATTATTACTATAGGCCCAATTAAATGGGTTTAGCAGTAGGCATCATGCTTTCTCTTCCTTTGTGTTTGTGGGAAGACAGTCACAATGATGAAAACCCAACTGACTTTAGTTTAATAAAGTCAAGGGTGTTCTGCTTATTTGAGCTTCATCAATAGAAAATTTCCCTTTGGGAAGATTTGGCCATTCTAAAGCATACCAATTACAACCTTATTGTGCCTCAGCAAAAGAGATTTTTGATTTCACATTTTAACAGCATCAAGAATACTTTGTTTCTTAATTATGTCTGAAAATACATTCACTCTACTCCCTTTTTCCCCCTCCATTTTCCCCTCCATTTGTGTCATATTTGTATTGTGAACGTATATCCAACAATATGGAGCACATGCCTCAAACCAGACATTGTAAGTTTTGAAAATATTTCTTTTAGGAATATCCTAAACTTCTTAGTACAACAAAAATGAAGGTTATAACTAGCAAGATCTTAATTTCACTTTGCTTTAATATTTGTTTTTTGAGAAAATAGTATATGAAGTTACAAATGTGAATTCCAAGCAGTATTGGAGTTGTTTTCTTTTACTTTCCTGCAGCACATATTCAATTTTCTTGCTTTCACTTATGGCTGTAATTTTCACATTGTCAGCTGGATTAACTACTAAAGCTAAGTTATACCAAGACCAACTGAACACAGCAGTGGAAAAGAAGTGAAAACAGATAAGTAATTTGACCATGGAGACTGACAAGGAGAGCAACATTTTGGTTCCTTATTTTAACTGATCACAGAAAGCACATCATCATTGATTCCAGAAAAGACCACATGGTATCAGAGATCCCAAACTATAAGAATATTGTCCCTCTGCTTTATTTTTAATTTAGCCACTTATAATAAAATTATCTCAATATTTGGGTCTTGGGATGTTTTCCAGACTGTTACTCAGAGCATTTTTTTTGCCTGGTTAATTAGAGCTTAGTCCAGAGCAGGAGAGAGAGGAGGAGACCAGCATTGCCCTCCAGGACAACTAACAGCACCAGCTGTCACACAAGCTGCTGGCTCTTGGCTCTACAATCGCTCACACAAAAGGAGAGTGTTTTGTTTTCCTCCACAGCTCTTCTCAATAGGGCAGTGAGATCAATTCTTTTTCTTCCCTACGACAAACCTTCATTCAGCCTGTACTGCCACCTGCTCTAGGTCATCAACTTTTACCCTGCTCCCAGCACATCAGGTGCATTTTCCTTTTGCCCCATGTTGGGCTGAGAGTCTGGATTTTGGGCAATTCACAGAAAAGTAAGGCTTGCTCAGGAAACCCCAGATGAATTGCTTCTGTATTCTTTTGGTTGAGTTCCCTGAATTCAATTTAATGCTCCATTTCAAGTCACTTCCAAAACAGCGTTGTGGTGTGTCCAGGAGCCTGAGGCTCTGTGGCTTTGGCACCACCACCATGGTCAATTCTGGAGCCTAAGCAGAAGGAAGTTTGCAGAGATTTTGGGAAACTTAATCATCTGAAAGATGACCAAAGACAGGAAACAGGATTCTATAAAGCAACTTCTGGAAAGCAGTGGATTGGTATATTCAAATTAAACACCGCAAGCCAGTCCCCATAACACCCCAGCATTCCCATTTGAGCCTAGCCGACCACAAATTACATGTTCAGTCTTGTCCCTTAAGAACAGGAATGCTGTCTTTCTATATCAACATTTTTCATAAAGAAAATTTTAAATGTATTTCTATCACATTTTCAATGAGAAAACTGTTAGAAAACTGTTGCATGAACTGTTGTCTAGAATTCACTGGCTAGAAAGTCATGTGAAAGGGACAAAAACACTTATTTAGTATTTTTGACTCTTTATATGCAACAGTGGTTCTTAATACTGCCTTTTCCTCCTTGCACATGATGACCCATGTTATTTTATGCAGCTGCCTTTCTTGAACAAGTGGAGGAAACCACTCTTGGCTTAAGTCTTGACTGGCTTAAAAGATGGTCAAACCTTGTGTATTGAGGCTGTAACATACACTTTTCAACTTTTTTATTTGTTCTTGCTCTTGCTCTTTACCCCTTCCCCCCTTTTCCCCCCCACACTGGCAGAATACAACTGAAAAATATCATGCAGAGAAGTTACAACAACTTTTTCCCTCAAAGCAGTTAAAGATCTGGGCAAAGTACAACCTAAAGGACTCTGCTTTACACCCAGAGACTGAAGAACAAACAAAATTGCAAAGATCTTTTCTTAGCAGAACTTTAGACCAGCAGTGGCAACCTTCCCAGGACAAGAGCACTAAAATTCTCCTACAGCAAAGAGCCTCAGGACACAAGCTGTGCACCACAGAGAGCCCAGCTGGGGTGAGCTCAGAGGCATGTTTCTCAGTGAGGAGGCTATAACAATAGCAACCTCGCAGTTCCTTTGTGACGGGAGTCCAGGCTGGCAGTGCTGCTGAATCCTAGCCCCATAGAGCGGTCCTCGCTTCTCTGGAGCCTCTTGTTACCCAAGAAATCCCACAGGAATGTGTCTCCACAGCTATTCCCTTGGCAGTCCCAGCACACTTTAACTTTTTTAATGTGCTGGCAGCTCAAGGGTAAGAAGTTGGACACTTCTTTCTTAAGGGCATGGGCTAGGATACAAAAGATAGCCCTCCAATCTCTTGTCTATATCCTCCAGCTGGTAGGGGTATTCTCAGGGCTTCTTACAATCAGAGGGGCAAGAGGGTTTTTTTCCCTCCCAAGGATAAAAAAATTGTATCTAGATGACTAACATCTGCACGACTATGTGCTCTAGGTATTACTTAGAGTGATCAAGTGCAACATGTAGCCTGTTCAATACAGACCAAAAGAGACAAACTGTTTTCCCACTCTCTGCTGGTTAGCATTCAGTGCTGGTCACTAGACAGACTGAAGCTTCCATAGGGCGTTGATTATTCTTTAACACTAGCCAGTTATTAAGGTGTTTGGGACAACCATAGATAACTATTTTTCTTTTGCAATACCATATGCAAAATACAAAATTTATTGGTTTTATTTAGCAATGGAGTCCTTCAGACAACTTAGAAGCCAACGTGCAATACATTAATAAAAGAGAACACAAGAACAGAAAATCATTTTGACATTTCCTTATATATATATATATATATGTGTGTGTATTTTGGGTTTTTTTTTGATTGAAAGCTAACATAAAACCAAGAAAAACTGGGTCCATCCTGGTCTTCCACTGACTTCTAAAGAGCAGGACTAGTGCCTCACATGATACCCATAATGCACTTCCTGTTTTACAGAACCCCAAAATGCCTAAACAGCATCTCAAGATGGTAGTCAAACTCACAGCTTTCTCCCTGCAGCAGTTAATTTGGTGGGGTTGGTAAGAATAGACGCAGAAAAATTTTGTGCAAAATCAGTATGGAAAACAGTTCACATGATGAAAGTTAATTCCTTCAATTCAGAGGTATAAATTCTTCTCTCCAATCAATTTATAGCTCTTATTCAGTGCAGGAAGAGCCCCATTGGGTTTGTCAAGGGCAGCATTTCAATCAGCAGAAGACGATTAAAGAAATGTCTGCATTTGTTTTTCCACAGAAATGAAACTGCCATCCTCATATGGGCAACACCAGAGCCGATGACAGCCACTGACTGGGGACTGCCACCCATGGTAGAATACACCTTCAAATTCTCGGTTGTTTCCCCTTGTAAAAGGACTGCAGTGTCTACTCCCTGATTTTTCATCTGAAGCTTGATGCTTCTCTCGACTCTAAGAGAAAGTGATCAGCATTCAGGAACATAATGAAGAACTTCTAAAAGTTGTCTCCAAATATAAGTGACCATTTTTTTTGTGAGCCAGAGTAAATAAAGATAAATTTGTAGAGAAAACCAGCATCTACACTTTCTTTTTGCATCAGTTGCAATTTAGCAATGGTTGTTGCAAACCTGACCATGAATGCTAGGGAAACATTAATGGCTTATTATTTGAGTAAATTCCCTATTTCTGTAAGGGGAAATTTTTTCTCCCCTCCTGCTTTGCAGTGGGAAGATGATGGTCTGGGAAAGCATTATTTAACTCCTCAGTAGGAGCAAAGAAAGGTAAAATCCTTGTATAGAAGAGCTGGATTAGGACTGTGATGTTCATCCACACATGGAGACCAAGAGAAGATCCAAGGATGGTCTTCTGAGGTCGCTCTTCCTAACGCAACAAAAGAGCATCAAGATTGCAGCTCCTGTTGGTAAGGAGAGTTAATTAATGTGATTAACCATTTAGCTGGTGGTCTTATAGCCTGAAAAAAAGATCCCAACTTATCTTAGCAGTCCTTTCCTCCAAGATTCACTGACACTGACATGATTTGCCATGAAAGATTCCCGATGGTGACAAGCTTGAATCAATTGCCTCATAAGCCACCACAGCTAAAGGGAAGGATCCTGTAGCTATAAAGACAGCTAGTGCTATTGAAGAAAACGGAGCAAATTTTTCAAACAATGAAATTAAATTAATAATAACTTTTAAAAGCTTGCCAAAAGACTAATTTTATCAATTTTTATTAGATTTTCCCAAAGAAAGGCAGAGTAATACTTCAAATTTTTCTGCTAATCCTTTCCTATCAGGATGGGAGGTGGGAAGAGAGCTTTTATATCCAGTGCTCTTACCCAAGCACTTTGCATGAACACTTCACCTCCTCCACACTGCTTCAAGACAAGGACTGAAGGTAGGCAAATAAGTGTTCTATTTGCAAAACTATACAAAATGCAAGTGCTGCCAACCAGGTCTAAGAAGGGGAAAATAGGTTAGTGCAGGGAAAAAACCTAGCCCAGAGCGACCTGGCTAATCATTTTAACCATGCTGTTAATGGAATGATAATGCAAACTTACGTTTGCTGTTTGTGACAAAAAAGAATAACTTAACATGGAATAGCTCTTCCATTGTAACTTTGAAAAAGCAGCTAAGTAGAAATATATTTCCCAGCAGAGCTGTATCAAACATTTATGCTTTTACAGCTTTGCTCATGTCAAACAATACAGAATACCATTCCCACGTTCCACTTGATGGAAAAAAATTATGCTGTACAGACTGGCCTCAATACAAAAAATTAATGATATCATTGTAATTAATAAAACATTCAATAAAAGCAAAATGGGAAATGGATGCAATTTAATATAACCATGCTAATATCTCTGCATTTATTCAATTCCTTTGCTATGGGACTTTGTGAGAATTTTAATGATGTAGACCATGCTAATCAAACAGATAAGTGCAGAAAAATGACACATCTTTATAAGCAGTCACTTTCCCATTCTAAGACGACTTTCTGTCTATACCAAAGTCAGGTCTACAGATTGAAAATCTATTGAAAACACTCTTCTTAGAGTTTCTAATTCCCATTAGAATTAATGTTAGTGTTTATCACAACAGAAGAATTTTACTGGTACAGTTTAACTGGGAAGATAAAATATTTCAATGCAGTAATGCATATGTAAGAGACTTCATAAATAAAAGTGCACATTTTTCTCTTTTGCCTTCAGCGCCATTGACAGTAGCACTTGGAGATTTGGGAAGTTACCTGGTTTGTGAAAAGGCAAAATTTCTCTCTGGAATATTCATGAAGACTATTTCTTTCTAACTGGGCAATATTCTCGAGTTTCTGCAAAAGCTGCTTTCCTGCATTCCTTTCAGGTATCAAGTCACTAAAGCCGTTTCAATGCTGATCATGTTGCAGATGACCCCAGCAATAGGTGCCTGATTATTTCTGGTGTCTAATGTTCATCCCAAACTCCATCGTGGCACTGGGACAATGACAAGCAGGCTTGTCACACCAGAAGGAAGAAGTCAGGTGTGGGACAGGATGAGGCAGCAGCAAGCCCCAGATCACCAGCTCAGCTAAACACACAGTAAACAGCCAAGACAAGGCACAACTCTCCCAGCAGTCTTGCTGGACAGCAAGTTAGGTTTATCTCACCCTTAGCTCTTCAGGAGGCCAAGTGAGTGACTGCATACCAGATTACTGTCTGTAAACCTTAGTTTCCCCAGGCATCTGACATGTTCTAGTACAAAGGAGAAACTCCAGCCTCTTTCTACCACTGTGTGTCTTCCCTTCATCCACTGAGGCCCGGCTAGAATACTTCTTCTTTACCCTGGCTGCTCTGCATGTGCACATACTGGTGAATGTTGTCCCTTCTATTACATTTTTCCACAAAAAAAAAATCAGACTTGGAAACCTAGATTCAAATTTGCTCTTCTGTAAGCTTGTGGTCAAGAAGATAATATAACCAGGAAGCCGCATATGGGAAGAATAACACTGTCACAGCCAGATAAAATGGGCAAGACTAGTTCTCATCTGTGCAGAAACAAATAAAAGTTGGTCCAGAGCCTCTTCTTGGGCTTCTTGTATGTTTCTGAGATACAGCCAAGAATCTAAGCCAGAGTTTAAGATACAGTGAATTGCAATTATGTCTAGCTAATAAAGCTTTGTTCTATTTTTTGTAACTATTTCACAGAAGGATATGCCAATGACATAGCTCATGAAGTAGTAGCAAGAGGCACTGCCAATTCCCTAGAAGTGCTGCACACAGATCACTGTACATAAAGACCTTGCTTGAATACAATCGTACTTAAATCATTCCAAAAAGGAAAGTACATGATCAGAAGGCTTAGTCCTTAAACTCTGCTGAAGAAAATCGAGTTGTCAGTATGACCGCCAGCAATTAGCTTGGCTTTAGATCAATAGACAGCCTTGGTACTTATCTGATCACCAGCAATGTTTTGTGAAACAAACCAAATTCAGGCACAAAGATCCAATATCCAGGGATTAAATCATGTTCCCACTAGACCAGTGAAGTTTGCTATTAAATTCTGTGGAAGCAGGAAGAAATTTGCCAGGTCCCATGGTTACAATCTTTGCCTTTTGTTTCTCTGCAGCCAAAAGTGGCTGAAAAATATATTATCCTGCCTCAGATTTTATTTTTCCCCTGCAGTTTTTCAATAATTTAGTATTGGCACTACTAGTATATTTTTCCTGACAAAATCCTATTTGGTTTCTATTGCAGAATAAGCTCGTGACCATTGAGAGCAGTATTTTGGTATGTTTACCTACCATAGACACATTTAATGTGTTCTAACCTTTCTCCAACCAAAATAAATATTCACCCTTTCCTGCAACATTTAGAGGCTCTGAGCATACTGGGGCAGAGACTTAAGGAAGTGCCTTCAGACAAGACCTTGTGTTATCAAGGATAAATCACTACCAATATTTGCTTAAATCACACTTTAGCTTGAAAGCTAAAAAAAATACTAAAATACTGGAATAACACCAACAAATTTCTAAAGAGTCCTGCATCTGATTGACTTTAAAGAGAAGTTGGTAAAACAAGGTTGTACCATGTAGCGAGCTAAGGATGAGAAGCTTTAAACCTCAGACATTCTACTAAAAAAAACAAACATTTGCAGCCAACGTGATATATCATGTCTGCACAAGCGTAGGAATTACTTTAATGTGTCTAACAGAAGGGCAATTTAAGGGGAATTGGTTTTGAGTACTCCTCCTCTGTTACAGCCCAGCATGAAGTTTAACTTTTATCCAATCCCTGATTTGTTTTAATGCTGAATGATTCATGATGCAGTATAATTTTGTGTCAGGAAAGCAGATCCTTTTTTATTAGTGTGTCTAGATAACTTAGCCAAAAGATAATTTGAGTGGGTTTGTTGTTTGGGTCTTTTTCCTGGCATCCTAAGTGAAAATCTGATATCAGTAGTTTGAATCTAGGAAGTATTTAGTTTGAAATATTGAGAATTAATGCATAGTTTTTAAACTAGTTATCTTTGTGCATTACAAGGTGCCCATGCAGTGCTTTGTTTCTTTGAGATTATGCATATGTAAGGCTGCCTTTGCAAGTCTGATCAGGAAACAAACCACTTTTCAGTAATTTTGCATGTTAAAATAAAACTTCAGATTACCCTTGGCTTCACAGTTTTGCACAGGGTCTAATAATGCAGAGTAAGAAGTATCTTTATTAGAAAACAAGGTGTTTTCTGAGTTGGTGGCTCTTGTGTCCTAGATCCTTGGTTTTAGAGTTGTGTCAACCACATGCAAAGTACTTGTTTGGAATAAACTTTTCCATGGGCCTATTTTCCTATTTGGTCATAGCAGTTATTTAAATAGCAAAAGTGACTTAACATAACAGGCATCAGACAGTATTCATATTCTCAGGATGCGTTCAGCAGTAGCAATAAATGTTAGCAAGTATTTTTAGGCTAGCTTTCATTATTTCAAGGACCTCATCTTGTTGCACATGCACAAATATCTTTTCAGTAACCTCTAGGTCAAGAGGTTAATTATGTGAGACAGTAATCTGCAAAAAAGTTGTAGTAAAATGCTACTCAATAGTTGGAAAAAAACACCTGAGCTTTCCAGTCTTTCCAGTCCAAGGGGCTAGATATGACAGAGTTAAATTAGTCTTGTGTACATTAGCTGCCTAAGTGAAAACACATTGCCACCTAAAAATGGAGAGGGATAAGTACCCTCAGAAGGTAATTCCTTCTATTTGCATTTTTAGCAGGAACCTAGGCTTTAGGGAGCTAAAACTGGATTGGAGTAATCTCATTAACAAGTAGATAGACAGGACAGGAATTATTTAGTCACAACTTTAGTTCACCTAAAATCACACTCTCTATCTACAAAAATACTAGTTTACATACTCAGTAATTTTGTAATAGAATATCCTTGGCAAATTGATGATAAGCTTTTCTTGTTAGCATCTAGAAAAATACAGAAACTGCTTTTCTTCCCTAAACAGGACAAGTCCATAAATGTTTTATTTTTGCTGCAGACATGTTCCTATTCTGAAGCATGTGAAGTTCAAGGCAGAACCTTTTCTGCTTCAAGTAACTTGTCATACAGAGGCCTTTTTCAAAAACATAGGCAAAACCTGGGGTGGATGGTAAACACAAGATGAAACAGTCATTACACTTACATGGAGATGAAGACATGGCGAGGAGGTCAAATTTCCTGACTTCCCACTGTTCAGCTACTGGACGCCACCAGATTCAAGGCAGTTTTTCCCAGGACAGCAAGTATGACCTGCTCACCAAAATGGCCCCAAAGGTTTGCCCACCCATTGCACAAGCTACTTTGGCCCACCCACCTCCACTTGCTTCATCTGCCCTTATGGACAATCTCTGCATAGGAAGGTCACCCAGGCATCTTTTCAAGGAACACCCTAATGATGCCTGTAAAGGCATCGGCATTGCCAAGGCTGATGTATTTACAAGCTGTCTCTGAGTGTCCTCAACCTGCTTCCAGGATCAGCCAGCTCAGTGAAAAGCCACATGAAGAGATTAATTTACAGGCAGGGTTCTTTCATTTCTCATTGCTGACTGAGAAGTAGTTAATATGTAACCGTTGCTGGAAGAGATAGAGGAAAACTCCTGGGCAATATTTGCTCAAACTCCAAGACTGTTTGAATTTATTGGTAAAGCAAAGTAGCATCATTACTTGCTTACATCACAACCAACATTTTAATCTAGCATTCTGCAATACTTGTAGGATGCACATAGTCTATGTGCGGGTTCAAAACCATCACCAGGTAGTTAGTTTGCATATACACAGGGTTTTTCGCTGGAAATTGAACCTATTTGTTCACCTACTAAGAGATAAAGTAAAATAACAGAAAGTAATTTCCTTTTGCAAAACATTGAGAAACAGTTTTAATCAATTTCTTTTCCCAGAAAATAAAACTTCTCTAACTTCTTCTGGTATAAAAACACTACTGATATTTGCTGCTCCTTTTGGTTACAGTGCTTCTTTGCATACAGCAGTTCATCTAAAGATGAATAAAACTCATCCAACTCCTTAAAAGCTGGGAGTTTATTTCTGTTCTAAACTGATTGCATTTCTGTGCAGAAATAGTGTTTAGTGGAATTGCAATGCAAAAGCACAGAACTACATGGTCTTCACTATGGTCACAATTGTTATAAGCTGGAAGATCTTTCACTTGTCTTGAAGTCATCTTGTTGTCTTGCTTGGACTGCTGTTGGCCAGAAACCAGTTAGAATATTTTGTGTGAACTCTGGCAGGGGGAATTTGGGAAAGGTACTAGCAGGAAAAGAGATGCTTGCAGACTATTTCTAAAAGCTACTTTTATACTAATAATGAAATCACACTAAAGCCTGTCCATCCTCTAGCCTTGAAAATAAGTGTCATGGCATAACCTTTGCTGAAATATTTCCAATTAATTCATATTTTCCTACTGTAAATGATCCATAGACATGGATCCAATACACTTGAACTGAGGTTCAAAGTTCAATGACTGGATGACTGTTGATTGGCATAAGTCAGAACTGTGGTGAACAATGTGCAAATAATTAATTGTATAGGTGATTGCATCACTGGTTTTTCCTTTGGTTAAATGGTTCATCAGTATCAGTGTAGCCCAGGACAACTGGGCAGAACCATGGCTTGTTGAAAACAAAAGAATTCTGAGAACACTGACAGGTTTATTACATCCTCAACACATGGGGTTTCACATCTAGCAGGGTTTGCAAAGTAAATGAACTTTCTTTGCTAAGAGTCAAAACCATAATTCATTTCTAGCGTAGTATCTGTCATTCTCATAGTCTGAAATGTATTTGTCTCCTTGGAAACAAAGTTGGAGATATTCTACCTCACTTTTGATCTAAAGGCAACACAGTTACCTTTCTTAGAGGACAATCAAAGCACACACCAGTACCTTTTGTTCAAGGTATCTCCTAAAGGGACACAATTATAAGTTGCAGTGCAAGTGCACAGAAGTGGACACAAGTCAGACATCTACTAGATAAAAACCCCATAGATTTCATGCAGTTAGGTCCCTCTTTGACTAGTGTCTGTTTCCTGGAGGTGGTTAGCCACTGCTGATGACTTCAGATGGGAGTGTGAGTGTGTGGTTGAAGAAGGGTATTCGAGTATCGAAGCTGTTCAGTGTCAGAACTCTACAGTGCTTTATACACCTCTCAAAGAGACTACTCTGCCCTCACAACCTAGCCTGAATTACCTTCTATGCTTGCTTGAGCAAGAAAACTCTTAGGGCAACATCCCCTTTGCTCAGTGTTTGCTAACACTCATTTGAATGCCAAGTGACTATTCAGTTCAACCACGTTTACAACTCTTACAATTTTTTATTTATGAACATTCATACAAACAGGCTTTTTGTTCACACAAATGCTTGCTGAAGGGCTATTTTTTATATGAATACCTGCACTCAGAAGGAAACAAGGGTATTCATTCAGAGTAAGAATAATTGCTACTTCTTGCTATTTGCTGATTCTTATTTTCATGTTCTAAAAGTTATCATCATGCATTTTACAAAACAATCCCTGGAAATTAGATGGCTAGTCACATGCCAAAACCAAAATGTCAAGAGATTCTGGCACTCCTACTTAGGATGAGTAATATGTCATGGACAGCTCTGTTGACTTCAGTGGGACAATTTGAAATAAAGCATTACTCCACCAGTTAAAACCACATAATGTAGCCCAAACCAGAAAAAGCTGTAGACTGCATGAAAAAAGCAGCCACTCAAGCTTTGTGGTAAATACCTGAGGACATTTTTTTTTTTCAGAATGTCAGTCTCATTTTGTAAGTAGTCTCTATGCAGCAGCAAAGCTTTGTACATTCACAGAACATTCTTCTGCCATAAATAACATCACAAGCTCTGTTATCCTTCCTTTTTTTTTTTTTTTCCCAAGGGACAACAATCCTTAAAACACCAATGTCACCTTCTGCCATATTTACAGTTTATATGAAACTAAAAGCATTAAACAAAGGATGTGAGTGAGGAAATGACAGAATTTGAGATGTAACCTGTTGAAAAACATAATTTTATGGTGAAAGAAATCCAGGCTCTGATGGCAAAAAGGAGTAGCGCATTTGCAACCTCTTACTTACCTCAGCGTTCATTCCCTACCCAGCATCCTCACTGCAAAGACTTAAGTCTTCTTCTTCCTAGGAACAAAAGAGTTCGCATATAAAAAGGTGTCATTAAGGAAAAGTAAGTTTTGTGCTTTGGGAATATTTTTCACGTTATAATTTGCAGACAACTAAATCAAGTTTTCAGTGTTTGTGGGTATCTCCGACCTTGTTTTCCTCTTTCTGGAACTGGAGAAGTAGATTATAACACCCTTTTCTCAGTATCTGCCTCCCTGTCCCATAACCTTAAGGTCCTCTTGCAGCCTCACTCTCCAGCTGTCTTCACCTCCATCTGGTCTTGCTTACCTCTCTAGCAGCAGAGAGCAACCACACAAAAAGAGCCTACATCAATGCATAACTGCAGTTTGAGAATCTGTTTGTCTTCTGCCCCAGTACAGATTTCTTCTCTTTTCTCTCTAGAGCTCTTTTCAACTCTTAGTGCAGTCATTTCATGAGACACTATATCCCAACTGGGACATGCCTGTGCTCCCCAGCCTGCAGCCTTCCTACATTGTGTCCATGCCTGGGGGGGGAAACAGGCCTGTCTGATAAGGATACCTTACAATACAACATACACTGGCAAGATGTGCATAAGATTGTAAAATAATTTCAACTGTTAGCCACAGTTGAAAGTATGGAGAATTAGACAGTTTGAGTTTTGTTGATTCCTGTAAAAACTGTAAAATATTTTGAGTTTTAAAAGCTATGCTTTACCACATGCCCCACATAACCATAATTAAATGGATGGACACGACTGTGTTGGACACAGAAGATTAAGTTTCATTACTGCTTTGTGCTATGAAAAATATTCGGGGGGTGGGGGGCAGCGATATGCAAGTATGGTGCTAAAAGTCATACTTCTGAAAGCATAACTTCAACCCCCTGCAGTTGCCAGATAACATTTCTGAAGTTGTTGAGATATTAAAAGGGTGGCAGTTTATTATGAAGCCATTTATATTTTGTCAGACTGTTAGCAAGATTTGTGTTATCTGCACCATGCAACATGAAGGCTCACTGCAGAATCCATAATAACTTCTTACTATGCATGCCAAATTGTTGGTGCAATCGGCAAAGAGAGGAAAGGAATCAGAAGATGATATTAGTAACAGCCTACATGATTTGAGAGCCAAGTTACCCAACCCTCTTTATACTGTTGCTTGATTAAATTCATACTACATCATCAGCCCATCAAACATTCAAATTATCACAGACTTCAATATAATACTAAACCATCGGAGTTGAACAGAATACAAGGTATATGCACTGCTAACTCCAAAACATAACATTTCTTTTTTTCATGTGGTTAATACACATTGATTTACATATATTTATCCAATGATTCCTTTCATGACAATATAAATATTTTTAAAAGTAATAACATGTGCGTGCATCTCTGTCTATACCTACACATGACCTGGTATGTATAGTGTCATCCCAAGAATAACTGTTTCAAGACATTCTTCTCTTTCTCTTTTCTCTCTGATACAGATCCTGAAAGATGTCATTTGTCACCAACTTCCACTGTCTTCAGTTATCATTTGAAGTGTTGAGTGCATCATAGTGAGACCCAATACAAGGTGATAATATATCAACAGGGAAGTAATATATTGATAGAGAAATTGAAAGTCTTACACCTAAATAGAGCTGACAAGCCATAGCAAAAACTATTTAACTCTTTTTGAAACAAGGACCTTGTGAAGTTAAAATGCTGAAACCAAGCACTATTACCTGAAAGGCACTTAGAGAAATGTGTTTCTTGCGCATTTTGTGCTTCCAAAGTGCCATTATTTAGGGTTTAAAAAGCCATTCCAAATATCATTTAGGATACTTTGTACTTTGCAAAATTTATCTCAAAGAATGGAAGTTAAAATCTTCGCACATTACCTTTCCCAATAAAATGAAACATAACTGGCCAAGCCAGCAAGAATGTCAGGCACAGAACAGAACATGGCTACAAGGAAATTTCCAGACTGAAACATAACCATAATCAGTCAGATTACACATGAGGATTTCATTTGCAATTCCAAAGACAAAAACCAAGGTGATTTGGGTTGAAGCAGAAAACTTGCTAATTTAGAGGTAAGATTACCTCTGTGAATCTGAAGGCTATACATGCCTTCTAGACACACAGTCCTGGACAAAGGAGATGATGGTGAGCTAGAGCTACTCATAGATATTAACGCCCAAACCACCAACTGGTATGACATCTCCAAAAGGGCCGAAAGCAGTTCCATATAATAGAGCACACCTGTCCAGGCTGACAAAATTTAATAGCTTGAAATTGTTTCCAGATAGAATATGTCATCAACATAAATACGAATTGTAGCCAAGAGAGGGAGACAAAGAGGCATTACGTCACAGAAGCATGCCAACGCAGGCTCAAGAACAACTTGGAGACAGCAACATGGACTTTTCAGCATCGGTTTTTGTAGGAGAGGCAACAATCAAATTATAGAACCTGAGGAAGAGAATCCTGACCATACTAGAGCCTTCTGCTGTGTTATTCAGGATAGCAGTCACTGCTATGCACTGGTTTGTTGTTTGACAATTTTTGTTCCTAATTCTAAGTTTTGCACATAGACTATGAGCATAGCAAAATCAATCACTCAGAACCAATTACTTTATTCCCAACCTGATCACCAGTCCCTTCAGACCCCCAGTGTTCCTGGCCATCTGAGTTTTACAGATTCAGCATGCACAGAATTGACCAAGAATCATAATTTCTCTTCCCTGTATCTGCCATGCCTGATTCCTGCTAGCTTTCATTCCCCTTCTGAATTTTCACCAAAAACTCTTAAGGAACTGTTTCAAAATTTTGAGAGTTTGCAATAAGCTCACTGGAACAAAACAATCCCTCTGGACACTTGATTATAGCCAGGCTTTTGTTATTTCCCAATTTAATGCAAAGGACTCTCAGAACAAATAGTAAGTTTGTATTAAAACATAGCATTGATATTCACTGTGCTAAAGATAATAGCAATTTTTTCGTGGGTTTTTTTTTTTTAAGCTATTACCTAACATTTAAAAACCGTGTTATAAATTCCAAAGTCTTTCAACCATGCTGTCATATATACCTGCAGAAAAAAGGGTTTGACCACTAAAAATGAAAATGTTGCCTCAAAATTTAGCTAGAGATAGCAATTAAGTAGCTGTCTATATCATCACCTGATATGACATTGCCACAATGATTTTTGAAGATTTAGTAAAAGCAATTAAGTTCTATAATTACCGTTGACTTTCTGAATACTTTGACTTGATCAAAATCTTGATTTTAATTATTCATTGAACACCATGAAAAGCACAATGTCAAAGCTAAATGAAGACTCTGGTTTTAGGCTGTGGCCAAGTCATTTTTTTCCAACTCATATTAGAGCTATAAATTCCTATAGCTGAACATAGCAGGCATGACCCAGAGGTCCTTGTCTCTTTTAAAGCTGTAAATAAGTCTAAGCTCTTGTCTCAGAAACTTGGATTGATGTAGTTGTATTGGAGTTTCCTATACATTTTTACTTGCTGTGAAATACCTGTGGGAGGTTCTTCTTGGTTTTCCTTAGCAAAAAGCTAGATAAAGTTTCAAAGAAAAACATTATTCCAACCCATGTGTAGGCATTCACACTCAAAAATTTAGTACCTAAATCACCAAGATTTTTTCTTCTTGTCTTTCTGCTTGTCAAAACTGCTTGAGAAATTTGTATTTTTAATGCTAATTTAAAGCCACTTAGATGTTTTTAGTAGTTTCACTCTTCTGGTACAGTTGTAGAAGTACAACCTAGTTGTTCACACCAGTTAGTTATATGAGTATAATGTGTATATTAGATGTGAAGGTAAAAGGTGCCTAAACCAATAAACTGTGGATGTCGCTAGTTAGCTGTGTTAGTAGAAAGTCATACACAACCCCAACCTAATATTGGCATGCTGTTTGAACTGTCAATTCATGTTGAGAACCAACTCTTTCCAATATTAAGAGGGAATAGTAATAGTAGTAGTAATAATAGTAGTAATAATAATAAGTAAAAAACTCTAGAAGTATTCTGTTACTGAATAGTTTCTTGCACAGTAACCTTAACCCCTGCCTACAGGATCACTTTTTCTAGTATCTGCTGACTTCACAATATACCTTAAACAGGGTGGAAACCTAAAGTAGTTGCAATAACTTCTAACTTCTCTCAATTAGCAGAACTTACCCAACATTACTATATAGAAATACTGATCTTTGGACACACCCGCTCAAGATCTGCTGATCAGTTTTACCTCAGCAATCTCCCAAAGAACTTGTTTCTACATGTAACAGCAAAACATGGGAGTTTGGCTTTCCAAGGTGGCATCTCCAGGTATCTGTTGTTTCAAATGCTGTGTAAAAATAGAACTGTGATAATATCTGGGTATTTACATGCTGAAAGGTAAACTGGAAAATAATAATGGAAAAGAAGAATCAAGAGGTGCAGAGGTGAAAAAACAGTGCTAGTGGGAGCTGTGAGCAGGTATTAAAGGCTACCAATACTCTGTCTTCAACAACCAAAACCTGTCTTCTATTCTACAGTTTATGACTTATACCTTCTACAGAGGAGATGTGTGTCTGCCCTGCTTAAAGCAGAAGATTTTACCAGATTATACTGTGTTTTTATGTCAGGAATTCCAGTTTCAAATGTTTCAGAGTTAGGTCAGATGGTTTTATATGTATATCCATGAATACAAAGCTGACCAGGCTCCAAGTCAGTTCTGTATAGGCCACCCCTAAGCCAGATATCAGGTCAACATGTTATCAGTGGGTTTATTAGTTCAAAGCCCAAACAGTTAAATTGCTTTTGGAAGACAAGCTTAGGATGAATGTCTGCCTGCAAAAGTAGAAATACCATGAATCAAGAGGTCTTTGTTGTCTTCAGTAAAAGCTTAGGATCAAGTTCATAAGATAGCTCACTATGTATTTGGTAAGGTTTGTTTTTTTTTGTTTTGTGAAGCATGCCATTGCTCAAAGAAAACCTGATATAAAACCTAGATTTCTAACTGTGACTGAATATCCAAAAGACCAGAAATTTTCCTCTTTAACTAAAATAGACTTCTCCTTTGTACTGTACTGGAAACTAATTTAAAAAACCTAATTATTTCAAAAAGGAATGAACCTAGGCTGTTGTCATGGTTCTGGCCAGACCAGAGTTAACCCCCCCAAGCAGCCAGCACAGGTGAGTTGAGTTAGCCTGGGCTGTTTTCCACACCACTGACATCACTCCCCCATAAGAGGTTTTGGCTGGGGAGGCTGAGTGTGGCTGGGGTGTTTGGTGGGTCTTCAGTTGGTGCACTACTCTACTAGTGTTATGTTGATAAAGTACTCTGTGTTATCACCAGGCTGTTATTGTTCCCCTTTCATGGTGTTTTGTCAGTAAACTGTCCTTATCCCGACCCAAGGCAGGGGGTGCGGGAGGAGGGGGGAGGTGGGGGGGGTGGGTCTGTTTCTTCTCCGGGAGCGAGTGAGCAGCTTGTGATGCTCAGCCACTGTTTGGGGCTGAACCACCACAGCTGTACTTAAATTCTTCTCTTAGAAATGTGAATGGTAGTTACCAGTCTTGAATGAAGTCTCCAGAATAAACAGTACCAAGTAATTATGCCACTTTTTTTTTCTTAAATACTACTGGCAGCTTTCCTGTAGCTGAATGAGTACAATAACATTTAAATTCCTTGTTCCATATCCACATAAGCAGATGATGCCTTCCCATGAAGGGTAAGAAATCCTGATGGGATTAGTGAGAATCCTGTATTATCTCAACTGGCTTTTAATGGTGTGCTTCCCAAAGGCACCTTTCAAGGCCACAATTCAAACCCACAGATTCTTCAGGATTTGTAACAATGGCCTGCAAAGAAAGTATTCTCAGGGATTCAGTTTATATACACTACTTATCACAAAAAGAAGCGGAGGAGGAAATATATCAGAAATCCCTGTAGGCCCACCTATTCACATGCCTTCATCTGTCATTTCTAACATGTTCTGTGTCTTATCAGGTGCACTTCTGTAAATAATACCATATTTTGAACACAATACTGTGTAAATCTTGTACGTATATTTTGTTGCTCATTCATTAGAGTAAGATGGATGAGAACAACTCCATAGGCTGTGCTCCTATTACTCTTAGTAGTCTCATTTTGACAGATGAATGAGGTGTAAAGGCTATGAAGCGGAAGGGGTGCTCTTCAGTAATCCATTAACAAGCAAGGATTATGCCTTCCCCCAGCAAGTGAAGTGACAAGTGTGTACTTACTTTACTCAGTGACAAGTGATAGGACTGACATCAGACATGTTCCCTTCTTCTTGTTCTTCCTACACCAATAAAGATTGAGTGGACTTGTTATATTAACTAAAAATCAGGTTCAATTGCTTTAGGTACCTAAAGTGTATTTAATATTCATGTTTATCCACATCAACAAGATGACATCTGTGATCATTTTTGATCACTGGAATACCAGCTTGAGTGACATTCGCTGCTAAATTCACACTTAAAAAAACAGCTATTTTGTTGTGTTAAAAAAAAAAATCATCTAGAAGGTGTTGAGTGTGCCAATGCTAAGGTTCCTCTATTGTGAAAATTTAGCAAGTAGATTAACCCTGTTTTGCAACTTCTATGTAAATGTGTCATTTAAAAATGTACGTGTGAAATGAAGGTGGGAAATCTTTGGATATGTATTGAAACAGAAAACATTATTTCATCTTGGTTTTGGAGCTATTACCCAAGTTATAGCTTGAGTATTTTCCAGTACAATTTTAACTAAGGGATCCAATAGAAATACATCATGATCACACCTGAAGTTCAGGAAAACAAGGAAAAGTGTTGGTCAAGGGACTAGGAAGATGAAATGATGCCTTATTTCTCTTTAAATGTAAGTCAAGACTCAAAGTCTGTTGCTTAAACCCAAGTGATCAGCCTGTATTTGGAGGAGGAAAGTAGGCTTTTGACAAATAAGTAAATGTGGCAAAGGAGCTTTTGAGGGAGAGTGAAAACAAAACTGGGGATAAACCTCTTCCATTTCCCTCACAGATTTGATCAGACAGCTTTTGCAATGTGCCAAGAGAGTCTGCAGTTATTTGTTCCCTAATAGACATAATAAATAGCTAGGACTGATGTGGACTACTGAGCTAGGCATTAATAGGCTCACCACACCCAGTTGCCAGCCAGACAGGGATGGGTTGGTGTCCATTGCTCCTTGGAGTGGGCTGACCCTTGATGCTTGTGAGCTGGCAACCTCCTATTCTTTTTTTTCTCTGTTAAGGTTTTATACCTTTTCATGCCAAAGTTTTTCCTCTTGAATCTTTGAACTGCTTCTTATCGCCACCTCAACAATCTTACCTCTAGCTGCAATTTTACATTTCTTATCTCTTGTGGCTACAGGCTACGTGCTCTTTCTCAGCTCCTCACAACCTAGTAGTCTACTTAAGAGTATAAACTGAGGTCATGCAGCTGAGCTGAATCAGAGCTGGCCTGGGATCATAGGCAGCTCAAGAGCCAGGATTTGTCCCCTATTAATTAGGAATAGGAACTTTTCAGTTTGAGGCAAATAGGACACTGGGAAAAGTTGAGGGATGAGAAAGATCAGTTCCAAGTGGATCTCATCACAAGAGGTAGGCTTTCAGGCATCTTCCTCCTGCTCTCTTATGCTCCATTTCTGTACTCGTGCTAAACCTGCTGAGCAGTGAAGTGGGAATGCAAAGACATCATAACGAAAAGACCTGCCTAGCCCTGAAAGTGAGCTCCACTACATGGAGATAACATTAGTTAATGGTCCAGTCATCACATAGTTCCAACAGTATGTTAAGTAAACTACACCAGCAGATCTCCCACATAGCTATATATGGGAGTTATGAGGCCAAAATAAAGAGCCCGCTTCTCTACTAACCGCAGAATTGCCACTGAACTATCCCTAGTGTTTCCAAGAGATACACGACCAAAGGATTTAATCAGGATCCTTTGAAGAGTAGTAGTTGCCAGGTACCCTCAGATGTGAAGTCTGTGATCTGCTTCTCCTTCCTGATGGCAGAGCTGTCACGTTGCAAGTTGTGATTGACATTTTTACTCTTTGGTCCTGATATAGAGACCAGGTAAGGCAAAGCAAATATAAGACACAGTGTGCCCTGAGCATCCTCCCACTGTTGAGATGTGCAAGCTTTGTACAGTTGCATTCACAAAAAAGGAGGGCCAAAAGCTTATGTTAATTTATACTCATTGCCAGGAGCCTTTACACAGTGATCAACAGATAAATGCATACTGATATCATAATGCATTCTTATCTACCCAAAACACATAAGGAACTCTGTGTGTGTAGGTGAGTTGAAGGGTCACAGCAGCAGTAGTAGCTCACCCAGAAGTTCTCTGCCTCTGGGGATATTCAAGAGTCAATATAATTATCTCTTGGACAGTGGGTTATACTGCTGCTGCATTGCCATGTTAACATGTTTATCTAGGAGCTGTTGAATTATTTTATACTTTAATGCATATGAAAATGATGTGCTCTTTCTTAAATTACCATTTCCAGCATCATTATTTTAAAAGAGAAATATTTTTAATGTCGACCATAGAAGAAACTTGATGATAAATCAGATCTATATTTTATTTCTCTTGTACTAATTGTTTTTAGTTTGAAAATAATCAAAACCCTCTTACTTATCCTTAGTAAGGCAGATTTTTAATTATAGTTGCATGCAAATGCACCCACCCACCACATTATAAATTTGACCCCAGGAACTTAAATTTTTTCATTATTTATGTAAGTAAGCTTTTCTTTAGGTTCTAGAAAACTAATTACATTTTTAATTATAGAATATCAATATTTTGTTTTTCCACATGAATATAGTGGAATTTTATCCAGTTATAAAATCTGCAACCTACAATTAACATATGTATTCATTTCCAAAATGAAAGTTGGATGATTTTCGGGTTTTACACAAGACACAAAAGCTGATGTTCTGGACTAAGAAATCAGACTGCACTGCATCAATTATTTAGTTCACCGATTTACATTTCACTCACAAAAATAGGTTTTCTCACTTTCCTCCGTCTTACCAGCTGTAGGTGTCCTACTCAAATCTAGTGCCCCAGCTGTCTAACAAACAAAATAAAAAACTCAATAGATATGTTAATGAAACAGGATTTACCTTAACTACATCATATTTTTAATGGAGCTGTTGACAGCATGGCTGTTCTTGATTTCCATTTTCTCAGGGTTAAAAACAGATGTCAGATTTCTTTTTTCACTCAAAAACTAGCAGTATGCATTAGCATCCAGATATGACAACAAGGCATTTGTCATGTTTCAGCTAGAGAACCTGTTGATAGTAGGTTTTTTTCTCTATTCTACATTTTAGTGCTTTTCTTCTGTGTTTGCATTTTTGAAATAACATGGAAAAAATCACTGCTCTGAAACCAGACTAGTGAAGTAAAACACAAATATGAATAATAGCCATGGGACCATGAGAGTGTGCATGATCATAGAATCACAGAATGGTTTGGATTGGAAGGGACCTTAGAGTTCATCAAGTTCCAAGCCCTTGCCACGGGCTGGCATGCCCTTCGCAAGACCAGGTTGCCCAGATTTGTGACTTATGAACTAGGCTTTGAATACTTTGTAATGATACCAAGTGTCCCCCCATCACCTGTTCAGACCAGAGAGACAGATCCAGGCTTCCACTGAACACTTGAGAAAAAGAGTTTAATCCAACCCCAGAAGCAGCTCACTCTTAGCAATTCAACCTCCACTCTATCATGATGGCAGCTAAAATCATATGAAACCCTTCATGTCCTTTAGAAGAAATACAAGTTTGGGGAGAAACATGGTATCCAAGTTTTGTTTGTATTTTGCAATAAAACAAGTTGCTTTGTTTTGCATTGAATATGAAACATGACATCTGAAGTTTAGTAGATTTTAACTCAGTATGGTTTGAATTTTACCTTACATATATAGATTAACTTGGATAAAAAACTTAATATAAAGACAGCTTATCAAGTCTATCTGAGATATGGTACCAGATTGTGGTTCACTCGGTACAGAAAAGAAAGGGAGGAAAGTTTAGTTTGCCATGTGCCTAGCAAGGAACAAACCTGGGTCATGGGGTTTTTCAGCTTTTTGAGATCAGGAAGATACAAAACTCATCTATGGAAAGGCAGAGTCAGAGATCAAAAGATCTCCCAGTCAAATTATATTTGCATTAATCATTTTGCTGGCTTTTAATTTTTCTTGCTCTAAAAATGCATGCAGGTATAAAAATGTAAATGTGGACATCCCTGACAAACACAATACTACACAATGCCAATCAAAAAGGAAATTAAATTGTACACAAAGCAGAAGAAAATTCCTTGTGACATTATACTGGAGGGAATGATAAGAGAGCTATAATTACATTATAGAAAGAGATGTAAGTTTTCTGTTTTAAATGTGACAAAAATAAGACATTAAAACCTCACAGATGGATGACAGACGACGGAAGATAAAATTAGGTGTACTCTAATCTAACATAATGTTAGGTTGCTGTTATTCTACTATGACTAGAGTATTGCATATAAAAAAGCTGAAGTGACCAAAAAGGAAATGGCAGTAAATTATGATTTACACAATTCACTGATTCATTCTGTGTCCTTGGGCAAACAGTTTAGGGACTAGTTTTCAAAAGGTCAGATGTGAAAATAGGCATGCGAACATACACTCCTGTTTGCACATGTCATACACAATGGAGGGTAAATTGACATAAGAAAGTTGCCAGTTATTCACTTCAGTTCAGTGTGAGTACACTTGGACCAAAACTGAGTAAAAACCTGAAATTTGGCACCCTACCTAGATTGCAGAAAACTCCAATCACAAGGACAGTCTGATATTAACTTTCATTCAGAAAGTTTCAAATTTTTTCATGGAGTGTCCCTGCTTATGTACTCTGCAGTTCCTCCTTTTAGTAGAAATAGCAGAGTATCTGATTATTCTCTTACTAATTTTTCATGTGATTCAAATTTGTTTTCTATTCATAGAGAGAAAGAAACCCCTAGATACCTGGAATAACACCTGTGTGCAGCAGGACTTGGTATAAAAATAAATTAAGTTCATTACATCTCTAAAGAAAAAAAAAAAGAAGAAAAAAATAAAAAAATAAAAGAGGTTTGGTGATACAGGGAGGTTCCACTGTCTCTTAAAAATCTAAATAGGAAGTAATATATGAACTATGTAGGTCTGCAGCTTCAGCTCTGGCAGGGTATACACTTTAAAAGTCCTTTATCTCTACTCCAGGACTTTGAATCACAGTAATAACAGAAATATCTTATACAGGGGACAAGTCTGATGATATGCAAACAATGTAAAAATGCTGCAGCTAAAAATATGGAAACCATATAAGAAAGTTTTCTTTATTGTTTGTTTTAAGCTAATGGCATCCACAAATCCCACCAGCTGAACTGATCCATACTTTCTAATAGTTATAAAGTTATTACTGACTCAAGTCATAACTGAGAACAGTTACTGTAACCCCCATGGTGTCCAGTTATTTGAAAATTTTCTTTCCCAGTAAGGTTTTGGAGCTCACGCTTAGCAACTGTCTATTTTTGCAGAACCTATGTACATATTTTATTTTCCATACTGTTAATTTTATGCTTAAATGCTTTAGTCCATTTTCTTTAACAAGCTCTACATCTGGGAGCAAGTTGTCATTAACTGTTAATTTAAACTCATGAGCATCTTTTTCTTGAGTGTTTACTGGAGATTTCAGTTCTAAATGCTTTTGAAGACATGCTATGATATAGCCCAACAGTGATAGTTTTGGGTTGAATAGTTGGCAAGGTATATCAGCACCTGGTTTTTATGTACCAGAATGTGATTTTGAGCAGTGGAACTGTTCTGGGCACACTGGAATTCAGTCTCAAGCACTAATTCTGGTATGGGAGTAGGTGAACCTGAGTTTGGCCACATATTTGGTGTGTTAATTAGGGTTTTTTTCTGTGATTAAAACGCTGAACTGAGATACAGTGAATCCACATTAAGGTCCAGACTGTGACAGGTAGCTTTTGAAAAAAATATAGTTGCAAGGTAAAAGGCAAAAGGTTCTTAAAGATTCATTGTTAACCTGTAATCATCCAGGGTTCTCCTCTTTGCTCAGACTGTTTGAACTACCAATTCCCAAACACAAATCGAGGTAGAAAACATAAGCAAAGGCATCTACTTAAAAGATTACCTTTGATATAAAGAGTGATAAGGTCCACTGGCAGCTCACTTTTTATATGAGTATGTACAATTCCTCCGAGCCTCTTTGCTGACGTGGGTGCAATGGTTTTGGATTGGTGAGTAGAAAATCATTTGTTGCAATCATTAATACAGTTGTGATGTCTTCGTGGAGTTGATGGATAGATTTTATGTCAAGGCTGGGAACATCTCAGCCTTTTTACATAGATGCATAAAAATTGATGCCATTTTATATGTGTTACCATCTGCTTTTTATAGGTTTTGTCTTCTCTGGATGTTTTTGCTTTAATTTATTCTCCCTGGCGAATTCATTTCTTTAATGTTGAGCTTGTTAATAGGAAGAAAAAATATATTGTCGAATATATAATACAGATAAATTATACAGGCAATTGTATAATATGACTGTTTGAGTGGATTTCGGTTCTATCTAGAAGGTAAATAAAAATAAGATTTTCTAACAAATTACTGAAATGGCCTGATTTTAAGAAGCACATGACACCCCAAATAGACCGACTACTGAAGAAATTTTGGGCAGCTCCAAAATCAGTTCCCTCATTGTTTTTTTATGGTGAGATTATTGACCTTATTGACATCATTCACCTTCTCTTTCAGCTCAGAGTACACAGCCCACCTGACAATCAATTTCTCTCTCATATTTCTGCCCAGAGCAGCAGGCATTATTGCCTGATGGGAACATGGTAATCAAACTACACCAGTGTCCTCCAAACCTTGAACCTGTGCCCAGGCTGTGAGTCTGGTGCCTCCACTAATTAACTATTCTAAATTTAGCTGTCAAGATTAATTAGGAAACCCATTGTCTCCAAATATGTGACCTGATAAAAGGAGACAGGAAAAGCATCTAGGAGCAGGAAGGCGTGAAGCACCAGCTTTGGGTTTTTCATGAGCTTCAGCTTTATACCAGTGCAAGTTAAGGATGCCTGGTGGGATGGGGTGCAGCAGTGACTACTACACTGCTTAAATCCTGACTTCTGTCAAGTCCCTTTTTATTGTCTTATCCTGTAGGTAAATAGGAGGGGAAATAGAAAGAATATGTACAAACATTGTGCAGCCAATAGCTAGAGAAGTTGGCAGCATCAAGTGGGATCCAAGAGAACCACTACACTGATTAAATCTCAATTCACTTGGACACCATAGCATGGGCAGCATACACACCACAGCAGGACACAAAGCCATGTCGAGATTCCTAGAGTCTGCCATGAGTTCTCCCACGCCCCAGCCTCGCCATCATCAATTAATGAACAAGCCACTCAAAGCTAGCTCACGTTGTGGTGTCATTAGCTGCTGCTCTCTGCTTTGGTCTAGGACAACGTAACTTTACCTCGTTCACTCAAAAAGGGTGGTAACATTAAACACTAATCTTGAAAACAAAATTTTCAGTAGGAAAATTCATCCGAAGAGGGGTGGCCAGCAGGGACAGGGAGGTGATTGTCTCTCTCTACTCTGCCCTCGTGAGGCCCCATCTGGAGTACTGTGTCCAGATCTGGGGCCCCCAATACAAGAAAGATGTAGAACTGTTGGAGAGGGTTCAGAGGAGGGCCATGAAGATGATTAGAGGTCTGGAGCACCTCCTCTATGAAGAGAGGTTGGATGACCTGGGCTTGTTCAGCCTGGAGAAGAGAAGGCTGCGGGGGGACCTCATTGCAGCCTTCCAGTACATGAAAGGAGCATAAAAACAGGAGGGGACTCAACTTTGTAAAAGGGTAGACAATGGCAGGACAAGGGGGAATGGATTAAAACTAAAGGAAGGAAGGTTTAGATTAGATATTAGGGGGAAGTTTTTTACAGAAAGAGTGGTGAGGTGCTGGAACAGGCTGTCCAGAGAGGTGGTGGATGCCCCGTCCCTGGAAGTGTTCAAGGCCAGGTTGGATGGGGCTCTGGGCAACCTTGTGTAGATCCAGGCCTGAGGTTGGCGGCCCTGCCTGTGGCAGGGGGGTTGGAGCTCTATGATCCTTGGGGTCCCTTCCAACTCATGCCATTTTATGATTCTATGAAACCACTGTTATTCAGGATATCTAGAATATAACGTAGCAAGATTTTTGCACATGGTTACACTAAAATGGTTACACTGGAACACAGCAGTTTACAAAAATTTATAGGAGATACGAGGTAATTTTACAGTGTCTAAAAATTAAAAAATGATGCACTGTGAAGATCTCACTCACAGTGAACCATTTCCCAACTGATTTAATAGTCATTTGTCTATCTAAATGTGAGCTTTCTAGAAAGAATCTTTTGGTGTTTTCTGTATAGCAGAAAGAAAAACCCCAAAACCTGCCAAATTCTGTTTCTCAACCATGTAAAATAATTTTGCCATGGACCTGTACCATAATTAGGCTTATACTGCTAGGCATTATATAATCTTAACTAAATTATTTGCTCCACTAAAACAAAGAAAGACATTGAGGAACTTAGAATCTAAAAAATTTGAAGAGATAATTGAAATAACATGAAATTTAATTTAACATAAATAAGCAGAAAATAACATGTATACAGAGAAATTAACTGTCTTTCATCTGTCAGTATACATCAAGACAAAAGATGATCTCCCCCCTTCCAAGAGGAAGCTCTAAGTGAGAGCTCATTGTGAATGTTCTTTAAAACACATATAAGAAAGATACAGATGTAAAGAACTCACAGCCTAAGCAGCTATTACACTCACAAACACGCTTTGTCGAAGCAACCGCTTTGAACTCCATCCCCTCCTTATTCACTTGCTGAAGTGCCTTCCATTCATTTCTGTGGCATCCTACTCATCAAGGACTTTCAGAAGCAGAAGCTGGTAAAGCTTGGGCACATTTTTCTCTGCCATAAGATGCTCCTCTTGTCCTGCTCTTACTACAGAGGAGCTTACAAACATTTGAGACAAAAAAGCATAATAGAAAGTCATTCCTGTATTTACTGGTTCAGTGTGCAAGGTCAGCTGTCTGGTATGATCTTCTTCAAATTACCTTGCATTTACCATGTGGTGAGAGCTTGCTGGTTGTCAGTAGTTTCATCAGCTACTTCACAGTAATTGCCCACATATATATATATATATATATATATATATATACGTGTGTGTGCCCACATATCTATATATAAATATATATATGTATATATGTTTGTACCTTGGGTAACTGCAAGGTCATTTGAACTGACCCATATATTCCTATCTACTTATCTATAAAACAGAGAGATTTTAGAATATTTTCCTGACCACAGAAATTTAGGTTCAGGCTGTGTTGGAGTCCAAAAAATGCTATGTATTTTTTCATGCATACACATTTGTTTTCATCAACACTTTCACAAGATGGCTTCACACAGAAACCATTCTTTCCACTGTATTTACAAAGGCTTATCTTAATTCCTCATCTCTTTATGCAACATGTAACTATTATCTCTTCTTTCTTAAAAATAAACAAAAAACAAAAAAACCCCAAATGTAACCTCTTTATCTCATGCTTTCGCAGGGAATTTCCTTCCTTGTTCATCACCAAAGTCCCTTCACTCACATACACCAGAAATGCCATTGACAGTCCCTGAGTTCACAGGTGAAAAGATTAAACTGTAATTGTTTGCTCACCCAGTTGCTGAGAGTGATTCTCCTTGTGTGGGGCAATGGCTATTAAGACAATATTTCCTTTTACTCAGTCAGTATCTAAGAGTTTTGCTGGGTGGAAATAAGAGAAAAAAAATACAGCAACCAATGTCACACCTTAACAGCTTCCCCCTCATCTAGAATTTACACAAGTATTTCTGTAATTTATCTTCATTAGTCTAACCTACTTATAACATGCTTCATATATTTTGACTTTTACTGCAGATTATATTATTTTATGATCTACTCATCAAGGCTGCATTGAGGTTTAACAGCTGAGCACTCAAAAAAGAATCTAAAATGTATATTGTGTACAAAACACAAGGACAAGAGAAAGAAAATGATTGAAACTGCTTCTGTGTGTGACTGTATACAGTGGAAACATGTTGGAACATAGGGGAAAAACAAACTAATATGCTGTTTGTGGCAGATTTTTGCTTTCACACAAGGATAGGAACTGAATTTTATTGTTTTGTTGAAGGGCATTTTAACAGCAAAATTTATATTTAACTTCCAGAATGAGACTTGAATGTGATACGTATTTTATTTTTAGTCTCTGCAGACCAAACATCAATCATTCTGTCCATGTTTGAGAGGAGATGAAAGAGCAAACAATAGAGCAGAAGGATACTGAGGCTAAAACCTCTCAGATGTTTGTGAATATACAAGTCTGTAAATATTGATGATTCTTGGCAATAAAAAACATTCCTATCAATTTGACTCCAGGGAGCAGGGAAATTAAACGAAATTTCACAAGCCTTCCAGCATTAATTGAATAATGAGATCAATTAGCAATTCCACTAAATTATTAAGTAAGTTTCATGCATACAACCTCATTATCTCATACCTTCCTCCTTGTAGGCAATGAAGCTTGCCAAGGTAATCAAGCCCACAGTGCAAGCAGAGAAAGGAGTGACCGTGTTTAACATGTAGGAAGCCACAGAGACAGGATTTCAAGAGTAGGAAATTCATGAAACTCAAATTAGTTTCTTCCAGTAAAAGTTCATGGCTTGCCTTACAAGTCCTAGAGCCACTGAAAGCATACAGTGGAAGCTTTGATGTGCTCTCTGCATGACTGGCTGGTTTAGTCCTAATAGTAATGGCTTTACTCATTCCAAGTTCCTATTACAAATTCTGGGGCTTTTTGCCTGGTTATGTCTTAGGAACAAGGATTTTGAATTTGGATTTGTACCACCTTTGCGGCACACCATCACTAAGGAAAACCATCTGCTGCCCTGAGATACGTATGTCTATCAAAGGGTGTCAGTTCACCTTCAGTTACATGAGTGCACTGTACTGAGAGATCGGTGGGAGGTACAGGGCAGCCAGCGCGGCGGGGCTCTCGCTCTGCCGGGAGGCTTTCAGGTCTCTCTGCAAGGAAAATGATCCAGTCTGTGTTGCCTGCCTGCCTCTTTCTTCTTCCTGTGAAGGACTATAAGGCAGAATTTTTTTCATATAAAAGTATCTCCTTTCTCACCACCTGGCATGGACCAAGCTTTCCCTGCAGCCTTTCCTTTTTTCTCAGGCAAAGAGAGCTTCTGCCCCGCACTTGTAGTTGCAGCTTTTACACTTTCTTTTTGCTGGTACGGGTAAGGGAGAAAATGAGAACATTCTGCTTGCTTGGATGCAGGAAGCTGGTTGCTAACACACAGAGAGGGGAAAAGGAGCCTAAATTCTATGTTTAAAGAGAGGAGGGGAAAGCTAAGGCAGAGAGGAATAACACCAGCAAAATCCTTTTGGTGGTTTCAGATCACGACATCTTAATTCATGTTGAAATATGGCATGAGATTTTAAACAGTGAGGGAGATTTCAGGGAGTATGAGGTAAAGAGTACATTATACAGGGACAAGAGGCCTTTGAGGGAATTTGGAGTTAAATGGAAAGGCATTGCTTTAGCCTGGTCAGCGGATTCTCTACTCAGTGCTTGTCTAGCCTGGAGTCTGGCCCCAGCTGCAGCTCGTGACCAACACAAATTCTCCTGTACAAATAGTTGTCTCTGCAGTTTGCACTCGGCTTGCTCTGGGTTACTGTGATATCAGACCCAATTTCCAACCGAGGAAAGGATCAGCTTTGTGCAAAATTAGAAAGTATATACTTCTGTCCAAAGAAGTTGCTAGATGGGCAATCGTAACTAAGCACTGAGAGCAGAATTAGCCTCCAGGAAGAGAATTAATCAAATGCCTCTGCAAATAAATTTTCTGGAGTTCTACAATTGTAGGCAATATAGCAAGAGTTCTTTGAATTTACATTAAAACTACACTAATTCTTTAAACTAGTCAAATTTAGTTGCATATTGTACTTTATCATGCAAATAGCTGTGTTTTCTTAATATGTACTGGAGGAGAGAGGGAGAAAATTACTTCAGAACTTCTAATTAAGCATAACAGATGAGAATCTATGACATCTTGAAAATAATTTCAGTGCAGATAAAACCGGGAACTTAATGTATTTGGTAACTCTTAACTTTCCAAAATAAGGCGTTAGAAGTGCAAGCCACATTACACATCCAAGGAATCCATAAGAAATCCATTGACAGGAAAATGTTCTCACAGAAGTTCTTGTTATTGATTTCCATGTTTCATTGAATGCATTTTAAATTCTGCTGGCAGTGCTTCACTATTGCAGTAATGGGAACTCTATCAACGTGATAGAAACACACAAATTTGGAGTCACTTGTGTAACACAATGAACCTGGCCCTACACCTCATCTGCACTGAGTGAAATCTGGTAGCAGTGGAATAGCTAAGAGCCAGTAGTACCAGCTCAATACGTTCATGTACCAGTGTGCAGGTCTGTGTTTTAATTTTTATCTCCAAATGCGCTGGATGGAAAGAATTTGTCATTGATGTATTCATTGGAGAGGAAAAATACTGGAATTTTGACCCCTTTTGATTCAATTCACTAACAGTATTGATTTTCTAATGGAATCTGAAGTGAGTTTCAGTTGATTGACATCAAGGGGGAACAAAAGTTCTCACAGTGCTGAAGACCTTATTATATATAAGCTTATTCTGAAAGAGGTTGTGATATATTATAGCAGAGGTGAGAGCTCTAGTGTACACATTCCAAAGGTGCTATTTATTCAGATTTCTGAAGAAGTCACCATACTTTTTTTTTTTTTTTTTGATAAATTTATGGAACATCCTTTCTCACTTGGTGCTTGTTATCTTGAGGAGGGCAGCAGAGCTCCAATTATCTAGAATGTGCTGTGCTGGCAGCAGGAGAATGACTTTCCCTCCATTTCCCTAGCTGGAAATGTATTTACCTTTTCTCATAGCCAACATATAAATTACCTTATGCAGTAATGACCATAATATGTAGAATTTACTATTTTTCATACATCACTGGAAAGGATTTGTGGAAAGGCAGGAATATTTCATTATATTTTAGCAGTCCTAATGTGAAAATATAATCTCACAATATTTTTTTCTGTTCTTTTTATTAATTGTAGATCTTAAAACTGGCTTAAATAGAAATCTTCCCACATTTTTCATAGCAATTCACAAAAAATTGTGATGTTGCCTTAATTTTTCTGTTTTCATTTGTCGGAAACATTTTCTGAATTCAAAAGAAATTGTGTTTTCAAAACTATTTTCAGTAAAAAAGAATTGAAGAAATACAAGAAGCTATAGGTATCAAATAAAAATAACCTTAAAAATCAAAAGACTGTATTTTTGCCTCCAAATTTTGAAGAATCTGCTCAAAAAGTGATAGCTTGAAGACCAACACACAAAAGTCCATCAGAAAACAATTTTTATGAGAAATTACCTAGTCTAACATTGTGTTTTCAGTGAAAAGGGTTTCAGTGACAATGTCACTGGTAGGTGTAGCAGTACCAAGGGAGCTACAAGCATGTGGCTGTGCACAGCAGAAAGAGAAGTTATATACACTACTGGCCTGCACACTAACCAGTCAAACACATTAAGTGCTGGCTTTGACTCCTGAATACCACCTTCCAGGACTTTCATTTTGGGCAACAGTAAGCCATCTGGATTAAAATTGCAAATGTCAGCCACAGTTTGTTCCCTGAAGGACTCTTCCTTGCTCGCAAGAAACCTCCAGAGCTAAAGGACTTTTCCTGTAGGTTCAGAACTGGAAAGGGGTGTGGGGAGTTGGATGACTGCTGAATGCATATTTGTGCAGTGCAGATATAGTGTTAATTACAGGCATCCATCATTAATGAGTTTCAGTGCTTTGATTTGAAGAATTTATGCTGAAAAGTGACACAATGAAATTGTTGTATGACAGAAAGGAGACAAAGGGAAAATGTGAAGAGTAGGATTTATCTTTTCTAACATCTACCATTTAAAGCTGCTCTAAGCTATTTGTCCAAATCTTAGTCTAACCTATTTGTCTAGCATCCCTCTACAGTCAGGGAAGAGACGGAGATATGTCTAGAGGAGGCCTCTCAAGTGCCTCAGGATGGGATGACATATACTGGATGTGTCTTTCTGTTACGTCAAGAAGTCTTGATAACCAGCTCCAACTGAGGATGTAACACCTTACAGCCAATGTTAGCAAAAATGAACCTTTAGTTAAGTTTATCACAATAACTGTTACTCAAATACCATACTCTAGCTTATATCTAAACTATTAACAGAAGTAAAGCTAGATCCTTGGGGAAAAAATAACAGAAGTCTCAGACTAAGCAAATAAAACTTTTTTTTAGGTTTATCATTTGCTTATGGATTTTTTAATCTACACATGTATCTATTTGCCTATATTCTCAATCCTCTGTAACCAAAGGAGTCCGCAAGTAGCAGTGTCTGGGTATACCACCTTTATGTACCTCAGTGTCTTTGCGCAATAACACAACATAATTGGGTCATCAGAAGCCATGATTCTGCTACCCACTAATTTTTTGCAATGTCTTGAAATCAGCATGGCAATTTTTAAAGGGCTTTAAGGCAAAGCAAGCTGGGCTGCACTTGATTGCCCTAGGGAATAGTTAAAAAAACATTTTATTTAGTGGCAAACTAGTCTAAGGCATTTTTACCCTCACTTGGCCTGGATAACCATTCCTATTCATGTGCAGATTTGATGCCTCCTTTAAATGATGATGCTGCTTTTTATGTTGCATCTCTGAGAAAACAGGTTTTTTCTATATTTCAGTTAACAAGGGTACAGTGCTACACCCAGGTAGTTGCACTGGGATAGTTGAAGGACAAGAGTGACTTGGGAGCAGTGTTCAGAAGTCAGAGAGAAAAAGGAATACCTGTTTTCTTTGGCTTCGTTGCCAAGATTTATATTATCATATATACTGAGATGCACACATGGTCCTTATGACCCGTTACCCTGCACAGTAGGCTTTTATAGGTCAGAAGGGACCTTTTATTTAAGGTGCCATCAGTCAGGTCTGTGGTTCCTAGAGGTAGTTTGTCTAGTTTTAGGGTGTCTACACACACAGACTCTGTGCGGACACCTGACTAAAAGTGATGGAATCCAACTTCACAAATTTTTGAATGATAACTTTAACCCAGAGATTTGTGGTGGGCAAGTATGTCTCATCAAAATATATCTCATTTCATGCCATATCAGGCATCATCCATCTTTAGGCAAACAGCTGACATAAACACCATGATGTGTTATGGTTAATTTGACAGAAATACAATCAGAGTCTTGCACTTGATCTGAATCCAGTCTGTCTTGCCAAGAGACCTGAGAGTGTTAATAAATCAAGGCCTTCATCACTGCCATCTGACCTCAGTGTGCTCTCAGAGGAATGAAGAATGAACTCCCACTTGACTCTACACAGGGTAAAATAAGCCAGCCCATCCTGACCCCTCCACCGGGCCAGCTGCAGCCAAACTCACTTCACTAGAAACCTCTGTTTTAGCTAGCAGTAGACTCATTAATTTGTCTGAATGATCAGCTGGATAACAACCATAACAGAAACAAAATCAGCCTGACTTTTACGCAGTGAAAGATCTCCACAAGGTTACAAGTTGTTGTTTTTTATCAAATATAAACCTCTCTTATTTAACCTTTGAGATTGTCAGTGATGCTCCTTCTGCTGCTGCAAACACTTAAACTAGTTCTCCCCAGCAAGCAGCAGGGACCATTTTGGAAGCTGAGGTATTTCTTAAAGGAGAGAAATATGGGGTAGGAGAGAACTTCCATCATCACACCCGTCTGTGCTTCTTTAGTGCCTGGTATCCAAAATTCCCATTACACTGGCAAGGCTCTGCAGTGCACAATATATTCTGGCTGCTCTCCCTTTTGTCCTTGACGTGCCTCTTATATGTTGTGGGCCAGAGGGACTGATGAAGAGATAGCAACATCAGTTTTATGCCAGCTGCAGATTTCTCCATTCTAGGGCAATCCTCTGCTGCACATTAAAGGCTGCTTCAAGGTCCCTTTATGTTCCTCAGGTGGGTGGACCTCAGCACAGGCTTGAATCTGGCCCTCAGAGAGCTTTGTGTGATTTAAGTTCTGTGATTTGTGTAGTCTTTAATGGATGATGTTTGGCTAAAATCCTGTGTGCGGTTTGAAATTTTAGTCTGAATGTTGCCTTCATCTCCCTGTTTGGTTGTCACTGTGTCCAAAGTCTAATTTAATAAATGTTATTGTGCTCTCTTTCTTGGACACTTGTTTAACTCCAATGGTTTAACACAGGCGTCTAGACCACAGTGATTTAAAGAGGGAAAGAACACAATCTTACCAACTGTGGCACCTTGCATATTAAATGCTTATGCAACAAACTGCATATGAAACATTCTAGGTGTTGTTGCTGCAACTGGTAGAGATGACTAACATTATCAGGCAGTGCTTAAGAGAACTGTTCTTTTAATTAGAAATAGTCTGACACTTTAATTTATTAAAAACTGTTCCATAAATCTCTTTATTTGCAGTAATTGATGACTCTCTCCTATCTCACTCATCTGATATGCAGTCTGCATTACACCCAAGGAAAACAAAAAAGGCTTTTATCTGTCCATGAAATAAATGTGTATCTTTACAGCACAGAGGAAATTCTAGTATTTTCCTATGTTTTCAGTTATGTCCTTATTCCTCTTTATGATTTTAAAAATGACTGCAGCATATTGCATCAGAAATATATTTGCTGCTTCCTAAAGGAGCTGGACACATTCCTTAGATCAAGAACTTTCCAGTTGAAGGAGTTAATCCTGAAAAATCCTTTTTACACGGCATTTTTCCTAGTGTGAGACACTAAAATACTTATTAGAGTGAGGCATTTCTACAAGAAGTCCTAAGCAATAGACTGGACAAAATAGTGAAGTAAAGATTATGAGGGCCTTGAATATACTCAAAAGAGAATGTAGGAAAAGACCTTGATCTTGATCTTAACATTGAGGGCTTGGATGTGGGAGCAGCTGAAAGAAGTTATCGTTGAAGTGCTTGTAGTAAAGTGCCTAGAAAACCATAAAAGGGTTAAAAACATAAATAGGGAACACAGATTCCCCTGAAAAGAAATGTAGAATAAGCTGTGTTTTCTCAGCCAAAATTCCAATATCTATTTCTTCCTTGTACCATTGTTGCTAAGGTCATTTTACCTCATAACAGTTTTGAAGTTTAAGTCATTTGGATAGTGAAGCACTTCATCCCCGACATAAATCAGGTACTTCACCATCACCAGCATCTTCTCACGAACACAACTGATGTTACACCCAGACTGATTGGTTATCTACCATTATAGAAAAAAAAAATCCTTTCTGTGTTTGCTTTTTTAAATGGAAAAGAAAACTCTGTAAATTTTAAAACAAGATGCAAGCTTCACCCAGAATGAGTGATTCTCAGAGAACGAATTGCCAGCTATCAGCTCTGGTTTTGGTAATATGTCCATATAGTGAATTCTTCTTATGTGGCATATACCCTGTTACAAGAGCCTTGAAGACATTGTTGAGTTCCTCTACTGAACAACCTTGAATGTTTCACATACAAATGAAGATTTGTTCTCCATCTATTCTACAGTCTTATAGTTCACAGAATCACAGAATCACAGAATAATAAGGTTGGAAAAGACCTTTAAGATCATCGAGTCCAACCATTCTCATCCTAAACTAAACCATATCCCTAAGTACTTCATCTACCCTTTTTTTGAACACATCCAGGCAAGGTGATTCAACCACCTCCCTGGGCAGCCTGTTCCAGGCCATGACAACTCTTTCAGTAAAAAATTTTTTTCTAACATCCAATCTAAACCTGCCCTGGCACAGCTTCATGCCATTCCCCCTTGTCCTATCACCTGTCACCTGGCTAGTTGAGGCTTTGTTTACAGAAAAAGAGGGCTGGAGAAAGAAATCCCAACTCCAAAGACCACAAAGAATGAAAGATATTCTATTCATACGTGATTAAGTGTTGTAAGAAAGCAAAGCATTATCAAAGCTAAATGCTTAGTGAATAAAGTAATTATGAAAAAATAAGTTGAGAGATAAAGCCAGGAACACTTAGGAGACCCCTTTTTGAGGAGTTTTAGTTTCAGAAAATTGAGAAGAAGGGTAAGCCACCATGTGAAAGGGACAGGGGGAAGGGTAATACATTGCAACTTTCTTTTTGCCAGTCTTCCAGAGCAGCCAAAAAAAGAAATGCACCACATAGTCTAGAATTTCTTTCAGTCATTACTTGGGTTTTGTGGGGTTTTGTCCTATTTTGCTTTTGTTGGGTTTTGGGTGGAACAGATTTCTAAGACTATATAGCTAAAGCTTTAGCTTTTTTCCTTTGGTCGAGGGAACTGGTTTTACTTCTTAACCATAAAAATTTCTGCTGTTTGATCGAGCAAAGATATTTCATCTCTAATATTGGTTTTCTAAAAATTAAACATCAAAAAACAACAGAGCTGCCAGTCCTGAATTCCACAGAGGCCTTTTTGCTTGTTAGTCTAAACCATCACTTTTCAGAGAAACCAGACTTCTAGGGACAGTTCATTAGAATAGACTAAAAGTCTGTCTGTCCTGTCTCTGACAATGACCGGTAGGCAAGGTAAGAGCAGAAAAAGTGCCATGACATGTTCCCAAGTGCCAATGACCTGTAAGTAAGGGGCTTCTGAGCTAGATGTGGTATCTTGCAGGGGGAATTGCAGGGGGAATTGGCCAACCCCTTTTCAGTAGTCTGTGGTGATAGGACAAGGGGCAATGGCTGTAAACTGGAGCACAGGAAGTTCCGCACCAACATGCGGAAGAACTTTTACACAGTGAGGGTGACAGAGCCCTGGGACAGGCTGCCCAGGGAGGTGGTGGAGTCTCCTTCTCTGGAGATATTCAAGACTCGTCTGGACGCCTATCTGTGCAATATGTGCTAGGGAGCTGCTTTGGCAGGGGGGTTGGACCCGATGATCTCTTGTGGTCCTTTCCAACCCCTACAATTCTGTGATTCTGTGATCTTTGTTCCTATTAGCTGTTGATGGATGTTTCTTCCATAAATTTGTCAAGTCCACTCTGTGTTGCCCCATCTTGAGGCAGGGAGATACAGAGTTTAAATCAAGGCTATATGAAAGAAAAAAAAGAAAGCAAGCCCCCTGTTGATTATTTTTAACATATCATCTCTCAATTTAATTTCATTCTGCCATTTTTGTGAGATAACAAGAAACAATGAGCAACTGCTCTTTCATGTGATCTGTAATGTGGTGGATTCCTGTCACAGCTCTCTGATTGCTTTCACTGCTCATAAAGCAATGCTCCAAACCCTGACTTTCTTTCTCCTCCTTGAACTTTTGATATCACTAAGTCCTGTTTGAGGTGAAGAGAATGAGTTCAACACCACATTTCAAAATGGTATACACTACATGAATTAATGGCATAAGAATTTTTATTCTATTTTGTTTTCTATTTCTTTCCCAGTACTCACTGCAATACTCATTGGTTTTTTTGTCCACTATTGAGAAATGACCTGATGTTTGAAAAGATCTATTATTATAACCAAAAGCTCTCTTTCCTGAATGAAAATATGTAGTTTAGAACCTATTGTCATAGATTGTTTTTCCTCTTGTGCATTTATGACATAGAATTTAATCTGTCATCCTATTGCCTGCTTCATACCATGACATTTCTCCCCAGCTCTTTGAAATCAGCTTTCATTTTTATTACCCTGAATAATTTGGCATCATCATTAGTTTCCTCGTTGTCCATCCTTTTTCATTTCTGTATACTCTAACAGACACAGTAAAGATCCCTGTGTTCTATGACTTGCCTCCATTGTAGAGCCCATTAATTCCTTCTCTTTGTTCCTTACCTGCTAATCTGTTCTTAATCCATCATATGACTTACCTCTCTCCCACATGCAGCTTAATTTCTTTAAGAGCTCATGACACCAGCTGCCCCCAGATTTATCACAAAGTAAAGGAGGATGATACTTAATCTACTTTATAAATTGCTTTTACATCTAGAGATGAGAAATGTTAGATATTAATATTTGCTAGAAAATCTGTATTTCTTTGCCTTAGATAAAAGATATTATGAGAGATGGAACTGAAGGAGCAGGAGTTTGAGGACTGCATGGTATCATGAGTAGAAGTCTGGCTGCTATACAAAAATCAGTTGTTCCCATCTGAGCCTGAGGCTTTTTGAGTTTTAGCAGAGTTATTGCTTGACTAATTTCTCTGTGTGTAAAATGGGCTTCCAACTGTGACTGTGTCAGGGTTAAATAAATGTAAGTCTGGTAGCTTATCAAAAAAGGTGCCAGAGAAAGATGAATCTTTGCTAGGCTGTGAGTACAGGTCTTGACAGATTTGTGTATTAAGTCCCCAGAATCTTCAGTGGTTCAGTCATCCGACTTTTCACTGAGGGATTTGATGTCTGCTGGTTTTTTTATTTTGCTAGGAAGTGACCCACTAACAGCCTGGAGATAGAACAGCCAAAAAAAAAAAAAAAAGAAAAAGAGTGAAACAGTACATCTGTGATGCAGAAAAAAAAATATTTTGGCATGTAAATGTATCTCTGCTTTATTCCCAAATAATTTTGAGCATTTCCCTCTCAAAGTTTTCCCATCTTGTTCTGTTTTTAATACCAGTCGCACAGCTTTTCCCAAAGTAATTTTTTTAGCAATGTAACACAACATCTAATAAAAATGAAAAGTGGGTCAAAATGTCACCATTAGAATTTTTGCCAAAGCCCACAATTAAAGTTTTGGCTTGATCAAAGTTCAGATCTGTACCAGTTGCTCCTGATGTCAGTTGTTACTGTTCCACTGATTTTAAGAGGATTCTTTTCAGGACTTTAATGAACAGAAATGTAGTTTAGAATTTACTGAAATATTGTAGGAATGATAGAGTCAGGATAGAGTAATAGAGCAAACAAAAAATAATCTGACAGCAGTAGCTGACAGGACAGAAATCAAATGTGTGTAATAATTAAGTAGTATATAGGAGATTGGAGAAAATCAGATTTTGCAGTTCTTTTCATTATCCTTCATTATATTAGCTATACTCAGGGAGGTCGTTTAAAATATGAATTCTATTTGGACAATGCCCTCATGAAGAGAAGCAAAATATTCATTATGGATGAGCAAAAGCGTGCTAATACCTTGCTATTAGAATCTACATTGTTCAAATCACTGTTGCATCTTGTTAAACTGCTTGGGTGAGGTTCTTTTTGGTGTTATGCACAGCTAAGGGTAGGAACACCCCATTGCTGTCACACTGACAACCTGCAGCCCCCTTTCAAAGACTAATGTCCTCTGCTTTTGTGCCTTCTCAACAAAAAAACCCACTGGCCTGGACCATGTATCAGGTTGAAAATGAAGTTTCTGAGTGCAAAGAAAACAAAAACTTCAAACAGTGTTTGCAAAAAACCTCACCAGACCTTCAGAAGTAGAGTAGGCAAGAATTAAATTGATGTTCAAAGCCGTAAGGTAACAGGGCCAATCTGTGTGGTTCCTGGCTACAGTAATAAATTATCAGAGCCAGGCACAGAGAGGCCAGTGTTAACACCTAACTCTGACTTTGTTTACATTCCTTTGCAATTTAGAAGAGATTTGTCATAATATGTAATGTCAACCTTTGTAAATGCATAGAGGTACACCCATCTTTACTGCTCCTGACTGCAACACATGGGTGTCATTCACAGTCATCACACTGGTCTCTGTAGAACTTCACTTCGTGTAACTTGTTGAGGAATATAGCGATCGTAATAGGATTGATACCAAGTTCTTTAATTCTACCTAGCAACTTGGATTATTTTTAAATTCAAATGTTTACAGCTGTGTAAAATGTCTCTAAAAGCTCAGCATGTTTTGTCTCTTCTAAACGTTGCTTTTAAAGTACATTTTTTTCAAGTTGAATCCCAACAAAAAGTACCTTGCATTTAGCTAAATATTACTCAGCTGCCCAGATTGGCTCATCTTGTCTGGAATGAGATATAATTAAGCACTGTGAATTGAATGTTAAATTCAATAAAAAGCACTCAATAAGTTAAAGAAAAATATTTTTTGCCAAGCAGGACAGAAGTCTAAAGATTCAAAATGCATACATTCCTTTCCCATAAACTTAATCAACAAAGAAAATCCTCTCTTCAATTATTGGAAAAGACTGAAAATAGATAAGCTGGTTAATAAAAATTGGGAAACTCTGTGAAATTACATGATATGTTTTCCTAATATAAATAATTAATGCGTCCACTCAAATATTTGATAATATTTTTAATTGTTAGATACTTCTTTGTAAGTAGCTAGTAGGTGTGGAAAGCTGTTTGTATGGGTAAGTCACAGAAGAAATCCAAGCTAAAAGGACCAGATCGTTCATTGGGATTTCATATTTCTTCAGTGAGAGAAAAAGAAGCAGTCATTACAGCTTTGCAAGTGGTTACAGTTCTGAGACAGAAATTTGTGCATCCAGATTATCATAAAGCATGAATCATAAAGATCTCATTATGTGATTATGCAAATGCACATTAATTACACAATTGCAGGCATCTATGGTGATGAAATATGATTAATTATATGACTTGGTTCACTTGCTGAATGCAATGCCATTAGCTACTAGAGGTCCATAGATGGTTTTCTTTTTCTGATTCACTGACATTTTAATATTATGAGGGAATTATAAATTATTGTAATAACAGATGATAAAAGCAGATGGAATAAACTTAACTGAAGCCAAGATGATTTACACAGCTTTAAACTGAACAGTTTGTGTGTTTATCCAGCTATAAATGTTTTGCTCCATGATCATGAGCTCTTGTTTGAAAAGAAAGTTTCCAAAAAGCAACATCATATCTGGAAAAGACTCTTTAAACATGTGTCTTAAAATGGTAAGCAGTACTGAACTGAAAGTGTTAGGTAATGTAGGGCTGCCAAAGACACAGTTGTGTTGGCTCACTTAAGAAATTAGGGAAAAGCATTGCTGGCCAGAGAGTTTGTGAGTGGGATCTAGCCTGATTGCCTTAAATGTCTAACAGGATAGTCACTGCCAGAGGCCCACCTATCCTACCTGCCCCAAACACGCCTCTGAGGATACATCAGGGGGTTTTGGGGACAGTTTTTCTCTTTCTGCTGATTACAGGCAGAGCCTTGATGTCTGGCTTGAAGGTGTTGCTTAGTGTAGAAATGATTACTGTTAGGAAAGATAAATTCTACCTATTCATGATGCAGGACTAGCCCTCATGCTTGCCAGAGCACTGGGTAGATAGGACACCTTCCAGTCAAGTTTCCAAAGGAGTAGCTTGTTGTCCTCATAATATCTCCCATTGTGTTTTGAATGTAGGTCTCAAGCCATGGCAAAGACATCTTGTATGAAATCCTTCAACATCATCTCCACAGAATCACAGAACTGTTGAGTTAGGGAGAGACTGATAGAGATCACCCAGTCCAACCTGCTGTCCAAGCAGGGTCACTTAGATGCCTACAATTATGTCCAGACAGCTTTTGTGGATCTCCAAGGATGGAAAGTCCACAACCCCATTTGGGCAGCCTGGGACAGTGCTCCTTCACCCTCACAGTAAAAACAGTGTTTCCTAATATTCAGAGGGGAACTCCTGTGTTTCTGTTTGTGTCTGTTGCCCCTGGTTCTGTCTTTGGGAACCACTGAAAAAAACCTCAGTCTGCTTTCTTTGCCCCCTCCATTCAAGTGCTTATATACATTGAAGATCCCCCCCGAGCCTTCTCTTCTCCTAAACAGGCCCAGCTCTCTCAGTCTTTCCTCATAGGAGAGATCCTCCAGTCCCTTAATCATCTTTGTGGCCCTTCATTGGACTCTTTCTAGTGTGTCTATCATAGAATCAAAGAATGGGTTTAGTTGGCAAATACCTTCAAGATCATTAAGTCCAACCATCTACTCAGCCTTACTAAGTCCAACACTAGACCATATCACCAAGCACAATATTTACTCTTCTTTTAAACACCTCCAGGTATGGTGACTCAACCACCTCCCTGGGCAGCCTGTTCCCATATCTAACAACCCTTTCAGTAAAGAAACTTTTCCTAATATCCAACCTAAACTTCCCATGACACAACTTCAGACCCTGTCACTAGCTACTAGGAAGAAAAGACCAACCCCCACCTCACTATAATCCCCTTTTAGGTAGTTGTAGAGAGCGATGAGCTCTCTCCTTATGTCTCCTTTTCTCTAGACTAAACAATCTCAGATCCCTCAGCCACTCCTCGTAAGATTTGTCTTTTAAATCCTTCACTAGCTATGTAGCCCTTGTCTTGACACACTCAAGCATCTTGATGTCCTTTTTGCAGTGAGGGGCCCAAAACTGAACACAGTACTTCAGATGTGGCCTCATCAGCACTGACTGGAGGATAAGGATCACCTCCCTTGATCTGCTGGCAATACTTCATCTGATGGAGCTAAGGATGCCATTCATGCTCTTTGCTGTAAAGGCACACTGCTGACTCATGTTCAACTTTGTATCCACCAAGACTCCCAGGTCCTTTTTTTGTGAAGCTGCTGTCCAGCTGTGTGGTCCTCAGAATGTATCAGTGACTGGGGTTTTACCTCCCAAGGTGCAGGACTTTGCCTGTCAAGGTCCCTCTGGATGGTACCCTCTGGTGAATTGTCCCCTCCTCTCACACAGTCTCAGTACTGCATTTTGGTTTTTAACAGTATACAGCTTTTCTATCTTACACTGACAATTCTTCTGACTGATGAGTGATGCTGCCACTCAAACTATGCTGTTGTCCTTGAGCTTAGTCTTGCCCCACATATAAAGTGGGGCAAAGTCTAATGAATTCTGCTAATCTACCCCTAGCCTTTGTGTTCATGATGAAATGGCTGCTGCAGAGCACAGTCCTTCAATATCCAAACTGTGAGGAAACATCCTCCTCCTCCCCCCTTCAAACAATCACTGCATAAAAATAAACTGTAACTCTTATTTCTAACCATAACTGAAGGTGTCACGGCAGAGAATCTGCAGTTTTTAAGTTAGCAACTATTTATAAAATGCAGTAAAGTTCACTAGTGGGTCTAGCAAACTTCAGATGTAAGCAGATGGAGAAAAGATTCCCGTAACCTAATATGTCTGTTCTCTATTTTTTCACTTCAAATTGAATATCTGATTATCTTTTCATAGACATAAAAAAAAAAAAAAGTTGCTTTTTGAGCATTAAGATGGAGCATCTCAAATAGTGATTTCAAATATGGGTATTCCAAGAAGCACTAAACTTGTGTGTATTTTTATACCAACAATAAGAACACCTCAGCTCTAAAAATTAATGTGTTTTTCTTGTTCAGAATATAGATAATTAGAGACATTTAAGAAAATACAAGTATGAAAAAAAAATAAGTGGCTCCTTATGACTGAGTTGATTAATTTTAAAAAAGGAAATAACCTTCTAAAATAAAACACTGACTAGAAAAGCCAGCTGGTGCAGATGTGCTTGAAGAAACCCTCATTTCTTGTTTAGAAATAATGTCTTTCAGAAACTGCTTATAATTGTATTCTTTTAACATTTGCTGTTGGCCCTAACCTTCTTCCACTGAAATCATTGGTAAAACTACATTAAGCCTCATAAGTGACTAGTGTTAAAGCAATACTAAGTGCTTTTGAACACCTCAATTAACAGCGTTTATCTTCCTTCGTGGCAAACTTCTGGAGCTTTTCTCTGAGGTCACTACTAATTAGAAGGTGGTATCACTCTGAAAATCCGTGGTAGGTCTCCTCCAAACTGCTGACAACATAAAAATTATTGTACGTTATTGTACATTAACACAATCCATTCCCATTAACACCACCAGTCACACAGCTCTGTGGCAATTACTCAACAAAAATATATGTCCTCTTCTTTGGGACTTTCCCCTTGTGACAGGAGATATGACTTTTCACCGGGTTCTTCATTGCTTTAGAGGGATTGACAAATGCATGTTTTCCACTGAAGCAGGCACTGAGTCTCTTAAGGAAATTTCCTCTTTGTGTGAAAATAATGGACGCATTTTCATGGAGAAGCTCATTAAATATACTTACCACAAAGATCAAAGGATTTCACTTAATGAAAGATATCTGTAAAACCGCGTGCGGAGGCTCTGGGCTAATACTAGGGACTGCCCAACTCTGTGGCTCAGCTGCCAGCTGCTCTCCTAGACATTGAACAGCAGAGCAGCCTTGCCTCTGTGGTGTCACAGGGACTGGGATTCAGGAAAGCAACAGGGGGAATATTTTTCACGTAGCTGTATCTGTAGTTAAATCTTTTATAGCCATTGTTTTGTACTGCCAGACATGAGAAGTAGAATAACGCAGGTTTCTACCTATTAACTAAAACCAGAGAAGTGGAGAGGTAACCCAGACGTACTCATAATCATTCTTACACAATAGCTGTTACTAACAGCTTCACTGAGTAGCTTACTAATACATTTTTAGAACGCAGGGACAGCTAAATTCTTACAGAGGAATAACATCAGTGTTTGATAAACCCTAACAATGTGTTGGTGCTGTATCACACAAAATAATGGTTTCTGCCTCAAACGAATTTCAGGATAAAAGGAAGATAAGGAGCCTGGTGTTCTGCCAAAGCCAAAGCCAGCCATCAGAGACCTGCTGGATGCCAGCTAGTCTCAGACTGCAGCTGGGGCCAGCGTGCATGTTAAAGACCTGGCTATAAATCTCTATCACAGCTGCGCGGATGCTTCTGGCTCACCTGCTTAAAGACCCCAAAGAGCTGTGAGACACTGAAGCCAGAGGTTCCTAAGACTCATCTGTCTGATGCCAGCTGAGCACCACAGTCCCAGGGTGGGCTCTGACAGTCAGAAGGTCTGCGTGGGGCCGAGAGGCATCCGGGAGACCTGCCCACAGCTTTGGGTTGGGTTTACACTCCTGAGCAGAGGTGTGATGCTCCTGCTGCCATCATCCTTGACCCTATGTGAGGTTTGCAGCTGGAAGTGGGCAGGGATCCACCTCGTCTCAAAAGGGACTTCAAGCAACAACTCAGTCTCTTCCAGCTTTTTCTCAAGGAGCTATAGGAGTCAAAGGAATGGGGCTGCAGAAGGAGCAGCTAGAGGATCTGCCAGCATTTAGGGCACAATCTAGCATGCAGACCAAAGATTTCTTTCTCAAAAGCATAGAGATTAGATGCTTAGATCATAGGTCTAGAATTGTGATGCTACTGAACGGCAGACAAGAGAAGAAAAGTATCCCAGAACAGGCTAAGAGATTCATTGCTACCTGGTTTTCTCATAGAAGGGATGAACACTACACTTCCAGTTCTCATGCCTGCTGTACTCTGACCCAGAAAAAATGGTTAACTTCACACAGCCCAGTAATAAACCCCCAGTTTGCCAAATGGAAGACTGAAGTGTCATGTTCTGACACATATAAATTTGAAAACCAGATCTGCCAGTTGTTTTTATTTTCATCATGAAGTGTTTTCCCCATTAATAAAAACAGAAAAAATAAACTCTGAGTAAGAAACAAACATTTATAACATGATAATGGAAGAGTAAATATATGTATGTGTATACATAAATACAGAAATATATATTTATATACAAGCCAAACATTTCTCATGAAAACTCATCTGTCAGTTCAAGAAATAAATGAAAGTTCAGCTCTCCTCTTGATTTGAAGCAAGCGCTGTGAGCCAGGTTTAGTTCACATTTTCAAAATTTATAACACTGTGATGCTTGCCAAAAATCCTTAATTAGATCAGAGGAGCAGCAAAACTGTCAGATGCAATAGCAGAGTACAACGAAGGAATAAAATATTCTGGGGTTAATTGGATAAGTTCATTCAGCCAGTTTTGCCAGGCTACTTTTCTACAATGATTTGCAGATTGATAATGAGGATAGGGTTTTTTTCTCAGTAATAATAAAACTGATTCCTCAAATACATTTCATTTACAAGACCCCAGAAATTGTTTATAACTAACATAAACCAACAATCAGCATCCTCCTTCCCACAGCACACATAAATTGTGAACTTCTCATGAACTCAACTGCTTAGACAGTAATTTGGGTCTCTCACTTGTATGAGAATTTGATGGCATGTGCTGCTGGCTGAGTGCTGCAGTGAGGCTGAGGCCCAGCGACATCTCTAGTTACACAAACCATTTGAGCCTTCACGTATTCAGAAGGCGGCTGCAAATCTTGAAAGGACAGAGTAAGAGAAGACGACGTTAAACTCAAAAACTAGGCTGTAAATCATGTTTTATGTGATTCCTCCACTTATTTTGAGAGATCAAATAAAATAGGATATTCAGGTTGTTTCACCTGACACCGTATATTAACACAGGAGCATTTCTAACAAACTGAGAAATAATATTCTTAAACTGTATTTTTATGCAGGTTTGGGGTTTTTTTTAAATTTTTGTTAGACTTTTTCAGTTGATTGTCCACCTTGTCATAATTTCAGTGCTGTAGAGGCACATCCAGAATGAGTGAGGGACACTTGATCCTCGGGGTGTTTGACCATGGGGAAGAAACAAACCACAGAACTTTATGGTGCAAGAGACAAAAGCCAGCCTCAACATCATTTTAAAGAGGCCTTTCTGAGTTGTGAGCTGAGTACCAAAAATGCTGCGCAGCTATTCTGTAAATGACTTGCCTTTTGTTAAGACCCAGCACAGCTGGTTGGGATGAATTCTGCTAATATGGTGCTCTACCAAATCATCTCCCAGCCACAGGAGAAGTCTATTTCTTTATAGAAGAATGAGCACTGAGATATTTCCCTTTGAAAGGAAAGAATAGAGAACCCTTGCCATTTGATCTAAGTGTTATCCCCTGACACAATAGCTGACACAACCACTATCAGGAAGTTAACAAGTAATTTAAAATGCACCCTATGAACTACACCTACTAATGTGAGTGTTTTATATATATAAAAAAATAAATTAGAGCCAAAAGGTGTTTTGAACACTTCAGTGGGATTTTAGCGGTTATTTGGGAAAGCTTTATTCTAAAATAAAGAGCAGGCATCTTCTTCCAGAGATCCAAACAGCCTTTCATCATTCAAAATGCTTTTCTGACAATTAGGGAATGGCATGAATGAGATCGAAATCACATCTAGCCTGGCTAAATTCTACAAGCTGAAAAGCAAGCGTGGAGAAGTTACTACTGCCTACATCCTAATGCAGGGATATAAGTACCCAGTAGTAGTTAATGTGTAGCTGGAAATGAGCAGAAGGAATCCTCTGTACTGTGTTTCTGTGTTCCAAGGGAGATTTGGACTTCCTATGCTGACAACACTGCAGATACACATTGCACCAGGGTAACTTTTTTTTTTTTTGGTGGCATGTCTGATGTCCCCAAACCTTCCTTTTCTCTGGTGACACAACAAAAGGACCTTGTCTGTCCATGATAGAAGCAATAGATCTTTCAGCAATGAGCTCTTTCCAGGAAATGTTCCATTAAAGCTAAGTACAGCACTATCAGTGAAAATGGGAAGATTAAATAACAAAGGCAAACAAGTAACTCCTATATTACATACTAATACTCATGAGCCTCGTGTCCTTATTAACAGGAAAAGAGAAAACTGCAAAGGGGTGGTCCCCCAGAGAAAACACAGAACAGGGCTGGCCATTTATGGGATGGGATACGTGAAGCATGTTACATCCTTTGGCAAACCTGGATACTCTGCCCTGCTGTTGTGGGCAAAATAATCTCAAATGAGGAATTTTCAGTTGAATTACTGCAAATCAACTTTTTGTTTTCCTTACTGATCAAGGTATTGAGAAACAAAGAAGGCGTAGTCAAACAACAAAGGGAATCACCCTTTACCCCTATTCCCTGGGTTCAATCTCTGTCCAACACCTCTCCTCCCCATTCCTAGTCTTTACTGGCCTAATATTCACCATGTTTTACTCAGTCCTTCCAAATCCCATCAATGAGGTGATAAGCATTACAGGAAGTTGGTGTCAGTGTGTAATGTTTTCTTCTGCTACTCACTCTTGCACACTCTTCTTTTCCCCTACTCCTCACCTGTCACTGTTCTCAGCTACCAATGGGTTCCTCAGAGGTGTCTCTATGTCAGTGTGGGTCATCTATACCTTCAGTCTCTAAAGGGTGTCCCTGTCCCTGCATGGGTTGCCCACAGCTCCAGTTCTCTCAGAGTTGTATCTCCTGCAGGATGAACTACTTATTTCCATGAGTATAGCTCCAGCCCTGCCCACACCAATGTCCCTATCCACATCTCCATTTTTTTTCTCAAAATATGCCTCCCCATATCTCTCTTCATATGCTTCTTTCTGTGTGCACTCCTATATCCAGGGCCTTCACCTGTGTGCCCCACATGTGTCCCTGTGCACCTCCTTTTGTGCATCCTCACAGGTGGCCTCTGGTATCTCTTGCCCCAGCAGCTGATATCCTTTCCTAAGCATGTCTGCGCAGAGCTGTTGCAGACTTCCATGACTGGTTCCAGTTATGGTGAGCAGTGTTTTTTTCTACCATTTTGGAGCCATCTGGAACCACCTGCAACTGGCCCAAAGCAGTTCATGGCCTTCTCCCACACAGCAAACCCCATTAAGTATGCCCAAAAAAACATCTGCATGTGGGATCAAAAAAGGGAGCACTCATCATCCCAGGAAAGGGTGCAGGAAAGCATCTTGTGCATCAGCTGTCCCTGCCAGGAGCATCGAACATTTAGTGTTAAAACCAGAAAAATATTTTGTCCACTCTCTTGCTCATTCTCTCTGTCCAGAAAGAATGAGGGCTATATGACATACAAATTTTCACATCTTTTTGCCTCTCAGCATGAACCACAATCAGCACAGAAACGTTGATTCCTCTTACGAAGATATTTGTGCTTGATTGCAATAAACTCTTAGACCCCAGCAAGCACAACAGAGGGTGTTCAGGGTGCTCAGCGACACTGCTGTGGCCAGCATGTATCAAGCTGGGACTAAGATCATACTGTGCAAATTGCTGAAGCCAGCATGTACCTGAATCATGGGAATTAGAGGAGGGAAAAAGGCTGTTAGGTCACTTTGCTTAGGGACCTCAACACAAGGCTACAGACTGCAAGAGACTGGAGCATTCTCTACTGGTCAGGTTTTGGTAGCAGGGGGTGCTGCAGGAGTGGCCTCTGTGAGAAGACAAGATAAGCTGTCCCTGTATCAGAAAGGGACAGTTCCAGTGAGCTCCAAAATAGACTCATTGCTGCCCAAAACTGAGCCCATGAGTGACAATGGAGGCACCTTGTTAATAGCAAATTTAAGAAAGGATAAAAAATGCTGCACAGCAGCTGTGAAAGAGAAAAATGAGAAAAAAGGTGAAAGAAATAACTTTGCAGACACCAAGGTCAGTGAAAAAATTAGGGAGGAGGTGCTCCAGGCATCCAGAGATTCATCTGCAGCCTGTGGTGAAGACCATAGTGATATAGGTAGTCCCCCTGCAGCCCATGGAGAAACCCACACTGGAGCAGGTGGATGTACCCTAAAGAAGCTGCAGCCTGTGGAGGGTCCATGGCAGAGCAGGGTCCTGGCAGGAGCTGCAGCCTGTGGAGAGAAGCCCACACAGGATCAGGATTTCTGGCAAGGTGTATCACCCCTGAGGGACCAATAGAGCAGTTCTTGAAGACCTGTAGCCCATGGGAACTGTATACCATGGAGGTAGGACCTCATATTGGAACAGGGGAAGAGCATGAGGAGGAAGAGGCAGAGAGACAGTTACAAATTGACTGCAACCCCCATTCCCCATCATTCTGCACCGCTCAGAGGGGAAGAGGTGGAGGCGATAGAGAAGCTGGGAGTGAAGTTGAACCTGGGAAGAAAGGAGTGGGGAGAAGGGGGTTTAATTTTTTTTTTCTGTTTCTTATTATCTCTATTTTTAATTTGCAATAAATTAAATGTTTTCCCCAAGCTGAGTCTATTTTGCCTGTGACAATAGCTAGTGAGTGATCTCCCCATCCTTATCTAGATGTACAAGCTTTTTCATTTCATTTGTTGTCTCTGTCTTGCTGAGGAGGGGCAATGACAGAACAGCGTGGCGGGCATCTAACAGCCAGCCAGGATCAACCCACTGTACCTACATGGTTGTTACTGCAGACCACATCCCCGCAGGAAGACAAGGTGACTGAAAATTGCTAAATTGTTTTGCAAGGAGATACCAGGCTTCATGCACCAGCTATCTCATCCCCAATCTTGTGCCTGAAACATGCAGAGACCTTCAGGACTGGAATACGTGGAATGAGGTGGGATATGTGGAGTGAGCTGGAATTAACAGCACATAGCACAAGGTCACGCACCAAGACCTAAGAGCAAGAATTTTGGAAATAAAAGAGAAACTTATCCTCCAGAAATAATGGAGGAGGTGAAAGACCTGCACTAGGCAGAGCCAGGGTCACAGTGAGCCCTTGCTACAGATTGGCTATGAAATAAAAGCAGTGACTCACGAAGTATTAGGTGAGGTCTTTCTACCACACAAGAGACTTATTACTGCCATTGCACAAGAACCAGCTTGGTCTCAAACAGAACTGATTTGCAATACAAGGCTGAGAGACCTAAGCAAAAAGGGAGTTTAAAATCAAAGCACAGGGTTTTTTTCTGTATGTGTATGTGGGAGATGAACAAGATGGGGTTTGGAAGAGATGGAGGAAGGAGGATAGAGGGAAAGCAAAAGATATTTAAAATATGGGGTAATGTTGGCAGGAGAACAAATGGATATAAACCACCCAGAAATGGAAAGTTTTCTGTTTCAGAAATGATGAAGCAGCTTTTCAGTAGGAGTGGAGGAAACATGTGAGGTTTTAAGATGGTTCTTGAGAAATTTATGAATGGGATTACCCATCCTATACAAGACTGCAGAACCGTCTGGGTCACTGACTCCTAGGAGTCCCTCTGGTCCTATGCGTTGAGCTGCTTTTATTAAATAGACCATATATCCAGACTAAATGATTTGTGCTATGTTACTGAACTCCACACTATTACAGTCTCCACAGGAGTTTTTCTCAGTTTTATTTTAGAAAAAAAAAGCCCCCCCCAAAGGGAGGGATTAAAAGGGTATACAAATGTATGAGAGAAAAGATGGATAATCAGATATGTGAGAAAGACTAAAATGGCTGTGCAAAACCAAGGAGAAGTAGGTTGAAGAGAAATGATGTAAAATTACTTAACAGACCACTATAAAGAGAAGAAGGATCAATTAATCTCATTTGTCAATGAGGTTGATCAAGAAATACTAACAACTAGATTAAAATGCAACAGGGAAAAATTATAACTAGAGGAACAGTTACATAATGGAACAACCTGCCAGTGAAGGTTACAGCATTTCCATCACTGAAGATATTCAAAGCTATTTTAAGAATAATGAAATCCATCCACCAATGATTCAGTCTGATGGACTGAAATGACCCAAGAGGCATCTCTTCTACCGCAAATGATTCTATTCTTTTGCAAGCACGTTGATGCTTAGTAGGAACTGCACTTCACTGAAATGTTTCAGCTCATTTCTAAGAAGAAATCATGTTATAATAAATATTAAGTGGAAAGATAGCTAACTGTTTTTCCCAATTAGTACAAAATTAATGGTGTTTCGGTTATCTACATTCTGGAACGTTTCTATTAATTTTTAGCTAAATCTATTCATGCTGCAGTTCCTCCAAGAAACAATTATTTTCAAAAGCAATCCAGACTTCTCTCATGCCTAGCATTAGTACAAAGTATTATACACATCTATCTCATATATTATACATGCGTTTAAGAAACAGTAAAAAGTCACCGGTTTCATGTAAGACTACATGTGTAAAAATGGGTCTCACACATGGTTTTTATTCATTGGTGCTGGCACAGTGCATGCTATTTCTGAATACACAGGCAGGATTTCATTCCTAGTGATGTAAAGCCCAATTAAGATAATTCTCACTTGTGCCCTTTCTTGTTACTCCTCTGTAACAGTCATGGTTAGGTTGCTTTTTTCCTGCCCATTTAACCAAGATTAACTGAAAAATAAAACATAATGTGCCTCTTTTTTTTATCTTCTATGGACAGAAAGTTTTGTAGGACTGACATCAAAGTGACACAAAGAAACCTTCTCAAAATGGTGCCACAGTGTCCTAAAAAGGAAATCAGATCTTCTAGTCCCAGCCCTATGCTGGGAAATTTGAAGAAAAACAATCCCTTTCCAGAGGTAAAGATGCCAGTTAGAAAGAAACCTTCTGCTGAAAGAAAAAAGTTGTGAGAGGAGTACGATGCAAAAAGCAGGCCCAGCTGAAGTTGGACATTGTGGTCTGCTGAAGTAGCTGCTCAAAAGGATCAGGGTATTATCAATTATTTTGTGTAATTGAAACATGCCATATGATAATACTCCTTGTGTTGTTCATGGGGTATTTCCAGCAGTGATAGAGCAGCTCAGACCATGTTTCCTTACTAAAAATTATATGATCTCTCTCCTTGCAAGACAGCAAGTCCAACTCCTGTGCTCTCTGTAGGTCAGAGCAAGGGCATGCAACGCGAGTCAACATTTCCTTCATTGTTCTCCTTCATGACCTCTATTTCAATCCAGTATGCTAGAGCTCAACCAAGATTATCATAAGTCAAGATCCCATATTTAAAAACAATGTTTATATGTATTTTTGTCTGTAGAATTGTAGCTCTACACGGGAAAGAGCTGCTGGGGTTAGCTGTGGTACTGTCCATTGCTTTTCCCATTGCAGGAAAAAAGGAGCCTTCATACTGTCCAGAGCAAGTTGGGAAGTGACTTTACAAGAATCAGTGAAGGTGGCAACAAATGCCACATGGCCATGTTATCAAACACTCATATAAATCTTGCATGTGGCTGCTTGTGTCTGAAAAGTCATCCAGTCTCGACTTCCTTACTATAACATACCTGGAAAACTGCTTATGGTGTGCCAACAGATACATGGCAGGTGAATGAAGAAGGTGCAGAAACAATAATAGCCCACCATTTCAGTACAAAACTCTTCACCTCTTTGGTTTTCTGAAAACAGAAAAATACGGAAAGTGAAAAGGTGGCCAGTAAAACACTTGCTAAAGGATCCTTCAGTTATCCAGGGTATTATCTAAAAAACATCATGCCATGGCAGAATAAAAGAAAAATGTGATTCATACAGTGGTACATGTTAGTTCTTACATATTTCATTTCACATTTTTATTTCAGCAAATAAAATGGCCTTAGCTTTATTTTGTTGCTTTGCCTAGAAAATGCCGTCAGGAAATTAAAAACAATATTGAAGAGCTGAAGTTTAAGAAAAGATTGGATATGTTTCTTTTTAGTGAAGATTACTGTGAACAGAACAGTCAGTACCTCGTGTGTTAGTGCTTTAGCAATTCCATATTAGAAAAAGAAGACAAGGATCTACAGTTCTACTTTCAACTCTTGATTTCTTAAAATTTGCAGAATAAATTATGTCTATTCCTACGCCAAATGCAGCAGTAGAAAGAACTTTTTTTTCTGTGTAAACAGACTGGCAGACTGAAAAAAATTAGGAGCTTCAAAATAGTTATCTTGAATTATGCATGCAAGAAATTGTATAAATTATTTTTAAAGATGTATTGGTATGTAGCAAAGCTGCTCCTAAGTACTATTTAAAATAGTGAATTTAAGATAACAATAATTGAATTGAGTATTGGAGGGCAGTTACAACATCCACCTAAGGGAAAATACATCATGTACTTAACAAAAGAGTGTTCTCCTCCAGTATGTCTTAATATAAACTATATTTGTTCTTTCTCTCTCTCTTTTTTCCATCCAAGACAAACTGCAACCCTGCTCCATGGCAAATCTTGAAGTAGATCTGCGATTTGTTCTTCTGCCTCTTTCTTGCTGATACAAGGAGTAAGGTTTGCTGATATACCTGTCCACTATGGGTACCTGCATCCCAACTCTCTGCTAAATTTGCTCTGTTTTTACAAAGCAGCAATAGGCTGGGACAGGTTAGGCCAAATGGTGGCTAGGGAGGAATCTGCCTCGGTTACTGTTTAACCCTGCCATGCAGAGATGCATGTGCAGGTATGTGAGTGCACACAGATGCACTCAAGCATGTAATGGAGAGTAGAAAAAGAGCCCTGTGCTTTAAGATACGGATTATCTTTTCCATTTTGGACACGTATTTCTGTGACAGGGAGTAGGAGATCCTTCTGCAGCACTAGATGTCAGAAAGTGTGACTCTGGACCTGAGAAGAAAGTATGAGATGTGGAGAGCACAGATTATGCAAAGGGGCAGATCCAGAAGTGGCCCCAAGATGTCAACAAGATTGATCAGGTTGTCAGTGAGGAATGAAGATGGCCACATGGGATTGTACGTGTCTCGGAGAGTTTGCATGAGATGATAGTATAAGCAAGCAATGAGGAACCTTAGAAAGAAGTGAAGAGGTCACAATGTTGTTCTAACTGTTTAGTAATCTGCCTCAAGGCTGAAGTGCTTCTCAGCTGGAAAAAAAAGAGGAATGTCATATTTCTTCTCATCTCTCCTAAACTTCTTTCCTTATCAACCAAAAAGACTTGGTTTAAATCAGTGTCCTAGTTTTTCATCTCTTAAAAATTATCAGCCTAGAAATGATATGTAGAAATAAGGAAAATCAACCTGCAGCCTCATAGGTAGCTACACTGGGACAGCCTTTTACATATTTCAACATCACTGGTGTTGGGAAAAAGTCCAGTCTGTTTACACAATCCACTGAATTGAGTGATGAGACCTAAAGGACTGGTTTTTACTTTTTTCCTCCTTTGCAGCCAGCATAAGGGAAGGATATAGCTAACGCTAAGATCTTTGGAAAAAAAGTCATTTTATCAAGTATTTTGAGTCCTTAGTTTGAGACCCACATGCTTGCTCAGTTTTCAAGGAATTAAGTACATGAAATCCTCTTTTATTTCAGTCTGGATCATGGGTCTTTTAGATCCTTTCAAGTAAAGAACAACAAAAACCTCACTGAGTTATGGAAAAACAACTATATTGCTGACATTCACTCAGGTAAGACCAAAATATATTACAATGGCAATATCCACATTAGTTACACTGGACTGGAAGAGGTCTGAGGCAAAACTACCATGGTAACGGAGATAAAACAGCCACTTCACTTTGCTTGTGAGCTCAGCTAACAGTGAGGTTTTTCTTTTTTTAATCAAAGAAGACCTCTCAAGGAAGAGAACTGGCAGGCTGTTGTTCCCTAAAATTAGTGTAAAAAATAATAAGCTCTTTGGGTCAGACGTCCATTGAGGATTTTATTTGTGATTTCCTTTCAAAAGGACAGTGATTCACCTCCCCAGATATAAAATACATTTTGCACCTCTAGAAATAAAGACAAATTATTACAAGCATGATGTCTCCAGAACCCCTCAATTTGATTTTTTATAAATCCCCTTGACAAAAAATTATGCTGAGAAAAGTTAAAATAGTTAAGCCTTCAATTAAAACACTTTTACTCCAAGCTAGAAACAAGAACATTTTACCTTCCTGACGAGACATTTGTCACTATCATTTGCTTTATGACTGCAAATTTGTTTTATGCCTAGACAAGTGGTACGTTGTGATCAGTAAATAATAGTGTATAGTGCCATGTTCCAAAAGCATGTGACATAAGGGTGTAACAGCATGACACAACACTTTCCTTCGTGGGTAAGAATGTCAGCTTCACAGACAGGGAAAATGAGGCAAGGAGAGCACTGCATTAGAAGCACTGTTCATCTCCTTGTACCCAAGGTAGTGCAGTTACAGTTTGGTTGGATATCCTTTTGCTGCATCAAGCCATACAGATAATTCATCAACATAAGACAACCTATAGACAAGGAAGGAATAAAAGCTGATGGAGAAACACCAGAAAAAACAAGTCAATCAGAATTGGTCAGCACGTCAGCAAGCATCAAAAGATGACTAGCCCATCTATTAGCAAGGGTGAGGGAATAAAAAGTATTTATTCTTTCAGTAAAGAACAGAAGACAGCAGTGCGGTAGCTTTGCAGATTAATTCTGCAAAAATGTGAGAGGCAGAATTGGAGGAAGCATATATCTAATGTGTGAGGTAACAGAGGCTGTCAACAAAGGTCTTGGAACAACACCACATGTTTTTATTCTAGTAGAGAGAGAGGAGCACATGGAAAGTTATAAACTGGGGTACAGAGATCAAGCAAGAGCCAAAGAAAATTATCTTCTCAACAGCATTTTGGATTAGAGTAGGGCAGGATCAGGAGTCTTTGATTCTTTTTTTTTTTTCCTGTTTATGAGCTTTTTAGAATGGGAGAGTCTTTTGCAAGGGGAAAAGGGTATAAGAGGAAGAGAATGTAAAGAGAAAATCAAAATACAAGGAGAGGAATCAGTCACTGGAGAAAGTGGAGGAGTTAAGGGTATGAATGTGTAAAATGGAGGGTGAGTGAAAGTAGCAGTAAAAGAAGGAGGAAAAGGAGGTGTGCTGATGGGAAGAATAAGGTTACATCCCATCTTGTAGGTTGCATCTTTTGATAAACCAGCATGATCCTAAACTGAGAATAATTGAAGAAAGTAACTGAAATTCACTTACAAAAATTACTCCTTTTTTCAGATCATTACTAAATATGAAGTGGTAGAGCTCAACTGTAATCTGTAGTGGTATACGTGATATAAAACAATAAGCAGAAAGATCTTACCTACCAAAGAGGTCAAAGAGTCAGGATTTTTTAAAACAGATGTTCAAAACAGACAAAGCAAAAGCATTACATCAATGGTCAGCGTGATGAGGTGCTGAATGAGGTAATACTGCCTTCAACAATGAACTGAATAAGAACCTCTCAACATCAGGAAAATCATAGTTAAGGCTTGTTTTTTTCTGAGAAGGTTAATAGACCGGAAAAAAGGACCACTTCAGACAAAGGAAATATTGGAATGCTAAATAAATCTCCCCAGCAGCCCCAGTGAATTTGTCAACCTCAAAAATATTGCAATGAAAACTAAGCTGTATCTTTTATTTTCCAGATGTTGGTTAATTTACTTGAAACACGTGATGTTTCAAGCATCCTAAGAATAAGCTGTGCAGCATGGGGACCAGCCAGCACACTTGCACTTCTCCTTCTCTTGGATTTGAGGGACACTGTTACTTCCTTTCCTCAGCGCTGGAAAAATACAAGTCAAAATCTCCAGTCAGGAGATTTTGCAGTGGGAGCAGCAGCACAGACACCTGCCTTCTTTCTGAAGGCATTTCTAGAGTTTTTTAGGAAGTAGGAGGAAGAGGAGGCCAGCACATAGGAGGTGTCAGGTTTTGACTGGGAGTCCTGAATCTAAATTCTGTAACAGACAGCTGTACCAGTCTTGCGAACCATCCCTTTCCTTCAACAGAACAGGAAAAATAGGAATGCTATCAACTTCTTACATTATTTATTTTAAATGAAATAATTTACATCTGGCACATCTATATATTCTGTGCTATTTTTTCCTCTCACACACACAAAACTCTTCTTACTTTGCATCACAAGATGCCTCTAAACTGGTCTAGTCTAAACAGTTGGACTGCAGAGAAGAATGGTTATCATGACACATCGTTGCACATCCAGTGTGCATTTGGGGCTGCACCTGGCTCATGACTTTATTACAGAGATGTAGCCCTTTAATTAAGTTTAGAGAGGTCTGTATCAGGATTACAGAGAGGGGCTTGACAGAGGAAAAACAAGAACTGTTGAGACGGCTGCTGAAATGGGCAAGTGCTCTCTCTCCCTCTTCACACATTTTATCAAAGCAGTTACTTCAACAGGAGTCTCAAAAATTTTTTTCTTGTTAAGACACATAATGTTTTCCCGACCCAAGGGAGAAATAATCTATTATATATATTCAGAAATAAGTTTACATTTTTTCCCTTTATGTCTCAGTAGAAAACCAAAACCATAACACTTTCAGCCTAATCACGAAACATTTCATTTCTTCTCATGCAACCTTGCAGAATCCTTAACAAGAATTCCCAGTAATATTTGCCTCCTCATTTTCTAAGTCCTAAAATTGGGCGTTTATCCTTTAACTTTTCTATCTTCTTTTCCCTTTCATCTTGTTAGCAAAGGAATCTAATTTTTCCCCTAGACTTCGAATGACTAAAAGAAAGATTATTTGTGCAGTAATTTTGATACAATAAAATGGTTTTACTTTGTCCCCGTGCAGTCAGTACATTTACAACACACACAGTGAAGACTGGAACTACACACCGAAAACTCTGGGGAGTAAAGATTGTTAATGGTGTCTAGTTATAGAGTACAAACTATGGGGGCTCTTCACTGGCAGCACTTTGTGGCACAAGTGTACATCTACTGGATTCTGTCTCATTGCATCAAATGGCCTCATAGCCCACCAGAGAGGAGGATGATTGTGGGAGAGGTTGAACTGCCATTAGAGTAATCTTCCTCTGGATGCACCAGTTCCACTTAAAGTGATTTTACCAACTGTAAATAATAACAGGAATAATGCATTCTCCTTCAGTATAGTTTCTTTTTCAAACATGGAGAAAAAATGTGTCCATAAGCACTTAAAAAAGATTATGGACTGCTTCAAATGTAAGTTCTTTTGAGTTTCTTTTAACGCCCCATGTTCCCCCCATTAAGAAATGCTCCATCTATCAGAGACCACACAGGAAAGTCAGGAAGCAAAAACTGGGAGCCCAGGGTGGGGAGAGGGGAAGGATGCTTGTCCCCATCCACACAGCCTCACACAATACCAGCCCTGCATCTAACATTTCACCTTATTTACAGGTACTTCTAGATCCTGGTTTATAGCAGCTGTACCTTATTTAGCCAGCTCACAGCTCCAAAAAAGCCTAAACCGCTGCCCAATTTGAAAACAGAGGAGGAACTATAAAGTCTCTATTAAGCCTAAGCTAGTTTTCAGTGTGTCAGACCTGATTTACTACAAGCTTTTCTAGGTCTATTGTATCATTTATGGAAGGGTTACTGAAAGAATCCCAAAATGCTGAGAAAATGAAATATATGACAGTGTAATTTTTCAGCTTAGCTGCATACAATGCAGGTCATATTCTGATCGGTGAGGTGAATTTGGAGCTAAATTCAATTCACTGATTTCACTGGAACAACCACCCGCAGGTAATACAGATACAGAGATGATAAGAAATGTGACTAGTTTGTTTAGCAACGGCCTCTAAAATGCTACGCGCGCACCCACAAATAAACCTGTGTTTGTAACAACCTGCTCTGCATCAGCTTAACTCTTTCAAAGTTAATGGTGTCATGCTGGCTTCTTCTGGCTCAGGGAGGCCAGTGGCTGCTCAGCACTGCAGCACGCAAGCCCCAAAGAGTCAACACCACTCAAAATTAGAGGTCACCTTGAAACTGCGTTTCTTCTGATGGCTTATTTAACCTGGTTTTATTCAAAGCTTTATTCTTACTCTTACCCTTCTTATTTGTAGATCAAGATGTATGACTGAGGATCTTCGGTATTTTCCAGGTAGGATCACGTACAAGAGCAAGTGCAGAAAGACTTTATGTGTGCTTGTGTGTGCTTGTATATGCTTAAATGTGCCCAGAAAGTCAGACCAAGTTCAGTCAGTGATTGCGACTCCCAACCAGTTAAGCTGTATTACAAATGTGGAAACTGTTTTTATGTGCTGTGAATAGTTACCATTCTTCCATTTAAATAAACTTAAAGTGAGATCACTAATTGTTTTAATTGCTCCCTAGGAGTAGCCATCTACTATTTTTGTCTAACAGATTAAAAACATATGTATCAAAACAAAACAAATTATATAAGGTATTGAAGTTTTTCAGGTACTTTATTTTGTTTTAAAGAATTCAACTTTGGTTTCTATGGAAACACCAGCCTAAATATTTCAGTGGGATTGTTAAAGTCAGTCTCTAGCTGAGCTTGTTTGAAAAAGCTGTGGAGTTCGGGGCTTTTGTTTCTAAACGGCACCTTCAGGCCTCCAGATTTCTTGGTCTAATCTACTTTAAGTAAGTGGACTTGTATAGCCTTACATTACCTGACAGTCTGCAGGTATGATATATGGAGTCCAAAATTACAAATAAACAAACACGAGTTTGGGTTTTTTTACTTTAAAATCCAAGGCAATTAGTAATAATTTAAAATTTACTTAGACATCTGTACACATGTCTAGTATAACATTATTCAAATAAAGGCAAGACTATATTCTAAGTGTAGTCATACCTTTTGGACAACAGATCACAGGCATACTAAGTACTTGAGTCTTGGATAATGATCAGTACAGGTGACAGAGATACCTTCAGTTTTAAAGTATGTTTTCAGTGCCCATAGAACACTGCACGGTATATGTTTTTGGCTATTTTTAAAAATGTCACAGATTTCTTAGGTGAACCTGTGTCCAAAATTTCACATAAAAAAAGTCACATAAGGAATTCTTATCCATGTAGAGTGAGCCATTGCTCACTCACAGAGTTATGGGGCTGTGAAGGACCTCAGGAAGTCATCTTGTCTGTTCCTGGACTGTCCTGCATGATCTGCTACATGTAGCTTGTTTCCTACATACATGTGTCATGCCTCTGCTTGAAGGTCTTCCCTGAGAGAGACACCACAGCACCCTTGGAAATGCTATTCTGCTGGTCCACCTTTCTTACTCTTCGAAAATTTTCTGAAAATGTTTAACCTGCATGTCAGCTGCTGCAATATAAACCATCTCAACCATAGAGAAGGTTTAGGCTGGAGATGACTGGGAACAGAAGAGAAAATCTGTTTATAAAACAGGCGCTGCTTGTGCACTGAAACCTCGTTAGACCTTTGTGGAATATTTCAGGCCATGGCTTAGTATGCAATAAATGAAAGGTTATCCACAGCTAAGCATACATACATGTATGATTGTTGAATTTTGTTAGGTGATCTGATTATAAATCACTTAAACTCAAATGCCAATGAGAACCAGAGGAACAGCAGTAGGTGAAGCAACCTCAGTAGCCTAGTCAATGAAAAGAGAAAACCCCAAATTAGCTATTCCAAAGTCATCTGAGGAGGCTGAGGTGACCACTTTCCATAGAGTGAAATCCTCAGAGATTGGTCAAAGAGAAGATATTTCTCCCCAGACATGACATGTAAGTTAAGGGGTGGTTGCCCACAGGGAGGAAGGATTTATTGTGGGATGTGAGGGAAGAGAATCTGGGGATTATACAAAACTTACTGTGGGACCTTTTAAGGAAATTGGGAAAAACACAAGACTTTTTATTGGATATTTAGAGGAAGGACCAAAGAAGGGGAAAGAGAAGGATTTGAGTTTATGAGAGGAACAAAGTAGAAAGAGCAAAGAACATAAAAGGGATCAGTCATGTAAATGGGATGCTGATCAATTCACTAGTCTGACTGAGTCCTGCGGTTGGTCACAGCACTCTGTCCTATTTTCTCATTTAATCCTATTTACCTTCTATGTGGGTGCACACCATGTTCTTTTGTGCACACATGTGTGAATGCCAGTGATTTTTGAGTCAGAGCAACCAGTGGCTAGGGTGAGAGGTCTGAGTGACAGCAAGTGGAGAGGAACCACAAACCTTGGAGACTCAGGGGATCAGGACTGGCACCCAGGAGGGACCAGGGGGTCAAGGTGCCAGCACCTGCCCCATATCTACAGACAGATGCTGGAGACACCTACATATTGTGTGTCTGTGTGACTCTGTGTGTGCATATAGTCAGCAGACTTCAGTACCCTTCAGGGATGGCTGGCTATGCATGTCTTCCTCTTGCTTTGCTGATATGTGTGGAAGGCCATGCATGAAGTATGTGTGTGAGTGTGCATGTGTGTGTGTGTGTACACCCTCAGCCTTGTGACTGTATGACATAACAGGTGAGACAGAAGAAATCCTGTAGGTCCTAAGGCCCACCAAACTTGGCTATCCCTAAAAAGTCTCCCCATCAAGACAAGCATAGATGTGTGATACATGCCCAGATTTACACACACCTGCCAAAAAGGTATGTATATGAAGCTAATCATTGGCTGGACACATAAACTAAAAGCATCCTTTTATTTTTTTTCAACATTTTTATCCTACATGAAAATACTGAGAATCAGAAAACACACAGAAACTTGAACACGAATACAAAAAATCAGTCCAATAGCTGTGTGTCATAATGTGTAAGTCCAGGAAATTAAATCACCCAGGGACAGATAGATACTCAAAAGCATATGCAGTTATCTTCCAGCTGTCTGTCATCCACTAAGTGCCAGGTTTTTTTGTTCTTATTAGTTATTTACCTAAATTCATCATTGATGGATGCCATGCACTTGTCATTTGAAAGAGCTGATAGCCTTGAATACGTGTACATTAAGTGTTTCCAGAGCAGAGGAATAGATAAAATGCTCTAAAGGATAAAAGTCCTTGGAGAAAATGACAAACAGTCTCAGGAACAGATAAAAATCAAGAAAACCAGGTAGACTACAACTAATTTTAGAATTCTTGTGGGTTTACTTTTTATCATTGTGTCAGAATTTGCTCCTATCTAGTGTCCACTTTAAGAGGTCTATATTTGTCAACAAGTTTGGAGAGAACACTACAGAGAGATGGGGGTGAATGTAATGTATTTATCAAAACAAGACAATTACTTCATGAGATCTATCTAGATATCTCAGCCTCAGGAGACCAGAGGCTTTAGAAAGTACAGAGGAGGCTGCTAACTCTAAAATCAACTGCTGAACTTCAGCTCTTACCCGAGATGTGTGTGTGGGTGAGCACACGTGTGCCTGGGGGTGTCTCAAAAATGCTACTAATAATCTTTGGGCTTCCAAGGCATGGAGAGCTACCCTCACTTTGTTTTGAGAACATGAAATCCACACAAAAAGAAATTAATGTATATATGAAAACACACACTTGACAATGGAAGCAAAGTACTACTGCTAATTGGTTTCTAGCACAGAACTTTGAAATAGAAGTCCCTCTGAATAAAGAAAGATATTCTTAAAATACACTTTCATTAACTACCAGCGGAGAAAGCATAGCGTGGGTCCTGCCATTCTGGCTGAAGTGAAGGGTCCTTCCTTCAGTCATTTTGGGTTGTATTCTTGGTCTAACACACCTGAACTTCAAAAGACCTATCCTCTTCAGGAACATTTTGAGTAATATTGTCTGCTTTGAAGCCAATGTGAATTTTTTAATTGCCTTCAGTGAAGCTTCTAGTACACCTAAACAGGACCCAGCTAAAGCAAGGAATTTGCTAATGGACGGGAATAGCACCCAAAAACTCTTTTCTTCATATGCCTTGGAATGGGCAAAACCCACGAAGCAATATGTTGACTTTCAGGTGGCCTGCTTTTGTCTCCTACGAACCGTGCTAGAGTGTATGCTACATACTGAAATGCATTTAAAGGATTTGTTGAGAAGCTGCAAAAGAAAATATCTAAATGGATAGAAATTACTAAAACTCTTTGTCTTGTGAATGTGAAAAAACAACATCCAACACAATGAGTTGTAACTAATATAAAATACTACACTTGTGGAGGTGATCTTTGCATTGATGGTTACTGCACCTCTGATGGTTTATACTATTTTCCTCAGACTTTAAACTAGTCAGTACTTACTATCACAGATGTTGCTAAATGTTGCTAATGTTGCTAAAAAGGCCACATTAATCAATGTGTCAACTAATTTTTTCATTATAAATAATGCTTCATAACAGTCTGAGTCTTTACTATAAAGTACTATGATTTTGTTATCTAGGTGGTGATCTAAGTATATACCTTAAAAAAATTTAAAAAGTGTATGATAGTATAAACATCACCACAAGCCTGGTAGTCTGTGTGTGAATATTGAATGGAAGAGTGCAGTAGCTAATGAGAAAGCTTTGTCAGAAAGACATGTGTGTGACTTTTTTCATATGTGGTTTTCTTCTGGCAACTGGAATTGTCTGAACATTATTTAGCTTTACACATTCTCCCACATAAGCGCACATACTTGCTACTCATCTGGCAATTTCTTCCTCTCTTAGAGCACCTATATGGCCAGTGCCAAATGATTTATATATACTTTTAACCATTTTACTTTTACAAACATATACCGCAACCCAAAATGATATATTCCCAGTAAGTATGAAACTACTTGTAGTGTTAGTTCTGTGCCATGGTATCCCTCAATATAAAGTGAAAAACAATTTACACCAAACGTCGTGTTACCTCAAAATTACATACTTCCTATAAGTATGTAATCCTATAGTATCCTATTTGCCAACATGCTTAATGTAAACTGTGATTTTCAGTGTACGTGTTTGTACACAAGACATTTTCTAGCATGGAGACAGGGCTAATCACATCCTGACTGAAAGTAGGTAACATTGCCTCCACAATGGGCAAACAACTTGCTTACAGTGGGGTTAAGTACTCAGCCAGTCACCACTCCAGTTCCTTTACAATATGGCCACCACCAGATTATTCTGCCTTGCAGAGTCCAAAGGTCTAAGCAGTCTAAAACCAGTCAGTTATGCTTTGGGGGTAGTATTAGAACTTGAGGTGTGGATTGTCAGATTTTAAGAACTAAATATCAAACCTAGCAAATCCCAAAGGGGAAGTGATCTGCGTAGGATCTGGTCTAACAGTTGGGTCAGATTAAATGTCTGCTGAAGACATTTTCAGCTCCTTACCCGGGCAAAGCAGCAGAAAATCGTTCATGGCTGACCTGCAATGTAGGATTTTCTGATGGGTATGGTCCTTTCTCATTTGTACGCAGTTGTACAAACAGAAGTGAGCTGTATTGTTAGTATTTGGACTGCTGTAAAAGTGCTTAGTCTTTTACCTTAGGAATTTTTGGTGTTAAGGTGGTAACACACTGGCATACCATTCACTGGGGAATAGAGATCTGTAAATGGAGATTTGGTATACTCCCGTGTGACCACCAATTTAATGTAAGATAAAGTATTCCTGTTAATTAGCATGCTGCTCCTTGATTAAACTGCACCAGCCAGCCCAGGATCCTGAAATACAGGCTATTGATTTGAAGGCGATATCTTTTAGTGCTTAGCATTTATCAGAGCACCCTGACACAGAGGTGCAGTAGGAGAAATTATTTGGATCTTGAAGGTTTCCTATGAGTTTGTAATATTCCTGTATGATAGAAAAGTCTGTAACTTATGTAAAAGTATGATGAGTTGCTGAAGCAAAAACCTTTCACCTACAAGCAGTCTGTTAAACACCTACACTTATCCCGTAGAGCATTAGTGGACTCCCGTAGCTGTTGATTGAAGAGAAAAATGTGGAGCAATTTTTTTCTTCGACAGAAAGCTTTCAACATCAGTAATTGTGAACTGTTGCTGTCCAAATCTGTAAAAACTTGGCTTTGCTAGGGCTGCCAAGTGCTGCAAATATCTACCTGCCTAAAAAGTAAAGGGTCAGAAATAAAAGAAGTACGCCTTCAAGATCTTGATCCTCCCTGTGTTGCCACTCAGCCTGCCTGATACAACCTAATGGTGAGTTTTAAAGTATGCTAAAGACAAGGCCTGATTTAATTCAGAAACAAAGAACCCTCTGGGTACCATTCTTGGATTGAAAAATTTGTCTTTCTGTCATTCCTGAGATTGTTTCTAATGTAAACCTCCTGCTGAAGTCACCCAATATAAGCACTGACTGATGCATTTTCATCTGATCCCTCGGAGGAATGAGTAGGTCAGGCAGTGGGATGGCTGCTAGATGAGGACACAAACTTTTTCTGGGTATTAAGCAGCAACATCTACATAACTGTTTGCCCTAACTCACTGTTTATTATTGTCAAAATAATTGTACAAGTCAGGGAATTTATTGATTCTTCAGCAGCAGTTCTGCTCTACCCCAATGTTTAGCTTTTTAACATAAAATGATAAATACAATTTGTATTAACCCATCAAGGTTAAAGTAAATTCAATAAAAACACATGCAAGTGAGAACAATGGCGACTCAACAACAGATTAGCAAACATGATATTTCATACTACTGAAAAAAAGCAGATCAGAAACTAGAAGAGACCAACAATTTGTCAAAACAAAGGTAAGTTGTCTCTGCAGACCCTTTCAGGGCACTCATATGAGCCACAAAAGGAGGAGAATTTCCTCCTTCACCATCAAAAATACTGGGGTTCACCAGGGGTAAACTTACTTTCTTCCATTGGCACAGTTGAAATTGCTTGCCACTTTCATCATGTATAAGCCCAAAAGTGCAGCCCCTAACTGATACGGCAAGAATTTGGTTCTAAAAGATACACTTGAAAAATCTGACAGCAGATTTGCTGCACACTTGTTTAAATACATACCAAATCCATTCTGACTCTTTTCTGAAGCTCTGGGATTTATTTTTTTTTACAGGTAGACCAGTCACATTCAGCCCAGGTAATAAATAGTTTCCAATGGAGTTTCAGTTGGAGGATCCCAGAGAGAAATAGCACAAATTTCTGAAACATCAACAAGTCTTAAAATTATGTAAGTGACAGGATTTTCCAGTATATTTGGGAGATACATTCCTGATTCTGACCATCTGCATCCAACCGAGGTCCAGCACCTTGTCATGTGAATGGACCTGCTGATCTCCATTCAGCCTTGCAAAGATACTGTGACATTTCAAACGTGGGATCACCAAAAAACGGGAGTTATGGACATAAAAATCTGGGGTTGGATCAACAGATTATTCCAATTTAAAGAAAAAAATAAAAAAGAGTTTGTCTTAAAATCTCTACAAGGTAAAATAATGTGGAATATACAAATGACCTCAGACAGGACAAGGGGCAATGGCTGTAAACTGGAGCACAGGAAGTTCCGCACCAACATGCGGAAGAACTTTTACACAGTGAGGGTGACAGAGCCCTGGGACAGGCTGCCCAGGGAGGTGGTGGAGTCTCCTTCTCTGGAGATATTCAAGACTCGTCTGGACGCCTATCTGTGCAATATGAGTTAGGGAGCCTGCTTTTGCAGGGGGTTTGACCCCTTGAGGTCCCTTCCAACCCCTACGATTCTGTGATTCTGTGATTCTGTGACCTTGCACATATATCCCACTAACATGGCAAGTAATGACAGGCAGTCTATAGTCTGTTTTGTTGCTGAAAAGAACATGTATTGCATTTCTCTCTCACTGAAGCAATCCACATTTCAAACAGACATTTAAGCAGCTAGATGTTTTCTTAGCAAAAAATCAAATCTAGTTAACAGAACAACATAAATATTTTTATGACAACCTGTCACTGTGTTACTTTTTACTAATGAATTTGCTTAGTTATCTTTTCAACAGACAGAGTATAAGACCTATAATTGGTAACCGTGGTCTTGACAGTCTTTCAGCAACTTCTTAGAGCAACAGTGTGCTACAGCTGACAAATTACATCTGTAATGTAACACATACACTCCTAAGTACAATAATGGGCATTAAAAGCATGCTCCACAACATATCTATTACATCTATTATATAAACTGCCATAATAAAATACCACATGGGCTCACTTTCTGCTATTTGAAAAGCATTAAAAATTCATGTTATATGAACAGGAACATCCAATACTCAACTTACATAAGTGAATATTTAAGATGCACCATGAATTACAGTGCCAACTAGCAGAGTTTTAGCACACTTTGGATGTTAGTAAAATCACTGCACTATAATGGACACCCAAAGTAAGTCATACGTCAGCCTGCTGATGCTTGCTATTACAATATTTCTGTAAAACTCAGGACTTGCAGGCCATGGTTTCCAGTCTCATAACACAGGTTATGCAATATTATACTCTTTCATGTGGAAGGGTCAATTTATATTGGTTTTGTATTAGATAGTACAGCCACCAGGGCATCCTTTCTGTCTTTGTATTTCCCCTGTGCCTTTTTTTTGTTCATTTTTCCTTCAGATGTCACTGTATTTGTTTTTCCAAAAGAAACTCTGCACAGTTTCCAAAACAGACAATCAATGATCTTCTACATATAAGACTGGCAAAGTCTCAGACACCCCAGAGAAGAGAAAAGGAAGAATGACATAGTGACTTAATGGCAGTGGCCCTGTGCATCTGTGCCAAGAGCTAACTCTTTGTCTTAGCTCTGGTTTAGCACCAATCTTCACAGATTTGAGTTGTCCCTCAATTCGTACATAATCTCTACTCTACAAGCTTTTACTTTAAAAAATTATAATCACTCAATGAAAACAAAAGCCAACCCCTTTGCAGTTATTTTCCTAGCCTCAAAATCCCATTACTTTATTTGCATGAATATCTCACAGAACCTTTTTTTGTTGTTGTTGTTTTCAAATCTGTACTGACAAGTCTTGCTGAACTAAATTGTTCAATAATGCATCAATACATTATTTTGTATTTATGATGTAGCTCTTCCCTATCCCCACATAGTGCTGTGCTGAAGTTTGGAGCCAAGAATGAGTTACATGCCTGCAAAGCACCATGTGTGCTAATTGTGCTTCATATATTATTAATATGCAATGCATCCTGACACCAAGCTTCCAGGGCCCCAAGGCCTTCTGAGAGATTCAAAGAAAGAAGAGAAGAGATCCCACTTGTCCTCAGCATTTTCTAGCTCCTTTTGTCAGCTTTCAGTTAACACTCATTAACAGAACAGGAGGGGAACACAGCTTCGTGTGGCAGTCGTTCTCCACATACCTCTGCTTGTTGAAGCAATATGCACATGTGCGTTGCAGTGTTGTCTCACTTGAATTTTGGCATACAGTGACAAGCTGTTTCTGCTCTGCTGACACAGATGCTTTCTATGGTGTTTTCTCCAGGAAGGCCCTTTCCAAGAAAACCTTGCTAAGCACCTGACAGAACCAATCTTCTTTTAATTTCAAGACACTTGGACCTTTAGATGTAATTACACGTATAAATAGAATGACTCACACGATTTGCTGTTGTTTGGAACTTACATTTCATTATTTTCATTTAGCTGACAGACAACTGACAATTGTAGTCTTCCCTGGAGATAGTGTAGTGAATCTAATTTACAGACATTTCTTGTAGTTGTTTTGTAACAGACTGCCTGGCCGCATGGTTGAGCACAGAAGTGAACCTACATATATTAAGATGAACCCAGATCAAAGTACCAGATCTTATTTTATTTTTAATTGAAAGAGCAGAAATTTAAGAGAGTGTAGCAAACTGGATAGGCATGAGAGCCCATCTGGACATGTTTGACAGGGCTCCTGTCGTGCTGACAACTTTCCACAGCTCAGTGGCATCTGACGAATTTATAAACCATTTTCTGGGCATATTGAAAGAAAATTGAAAGGGTCCAACCATGAAGCAGTCCCTGACTGCTGCTCGGCGCTGCATTTTATCTGCTGCTGCCCTGAATGCAGAGAGACCTGTGGGTTGCTCTGCTAGAGCTGGACAGCTCCAGAAACATGTACATTACCTGCTCCTTGTTAGGGATGAGAAGAGAACCATAAAAGCTGCTCTCTTCCTGGTAAATACACACCTGGCATTTAACAAGTCACTATGCTTCCCTTAAATTCATTACATTCCTTACACACGTTGCTTACTTTTAATTCATTATACAAATACAAAATTAAAAGCTTTGAAAGGACTAACTGTGTTCCTATCAAATGGAAGCTTCAGGTTTGTGCTTTTCCATGGCTTTATTGAAGTTTACCCAAGTGAATACTCCCAGCTCAGATGCACAGTCCCAAAAGTTACATGGAGAGTCATGTGCCTTCCTACTTGATATGGCTCAGTCAACTGCATGGCAAAGATAATACAGAAAATACCATCAAAACTGCAGCCTCAGAGTTCTGAAAAGGAAAAGCATAAAAGTACAAACAGTTCGTCTGGTAACAGCCTCATATTATGCTCCCCCTAGAAGGTAAATACAGCCTATGGGGAATTTTTCAGTAGATCCAAGTAACTGCATGACTCAAACAAACTACAGGGGAAAGAAGACAGAGAGAAAGAAAGGGGGGAAAATCATGGGGACCTAGAAAAATGACAGAAATTAAAGTCTCAAAGCATCCAGTTCATTTTGAAGTCAGTCTGATCCACTTCAATTAAGATGACTGGTGATCAGAAGACATTTAAGACTATTTTATTTATTTTCTGGACCTTTTGCATGTAAGAACTATGATCTTTTGAGAGCTGCAGAAGATATTTTGAGCCAAGGTTATAAAAGTACTGATTCTCGGTTCTTGAAAATTAAAGGAAATCTTATTGAAGATCAAGGGATTCTTACAAAATACAGGTGGATGCTATTTCCCTATTGCATTCAGGTTTGTGCAATTAATACTCTATTAGAAATTAATGGTGTTGTAAATAAATTAAAAATAATAATATAAAAGATCTGACATAATATATAAGGAATTGCTCTATCAATTATGTGTTCCTTGTCACTTTAGTCCATTTGAGATACATTACTTAATTAGTATTATGCCTGTCTACATTAATGTAATAGCCTGAAGCAGGAATGCTCTTCTGACTCCCATCTCCTGCCAATCCCATTTTCCCCATTTTGGTTCACATCTCAGAGTGATCTGAGACCACACAAATTCCATTTCTTTTGTATAAGCCTAAATAAAAATGCAGAATTCCACAAGCTCACCGGATGTGCTCCAACTGCTGATGGGCAATCAGCCCATGGGAGCAGAAAAGAATTAGTCCAAATGGATATGCCAGTACTGCCAGGTCCTCATCACCAACAGTTCCTCCCTGCCCCATGAAGCTGTTCCTGTTGCACTGAACTAGCATGGAGGTAGTGTAGAAAAACATTCTTGCTAATTGTCTTGCTATATTTACAGCTTGACTGAGAATGTAGCAAATCTGAAATGTAAAATGCTGCTTAATACTTGTTAAAATTCTTCTTAATTGCTGTTAAACATCTTGTTAACTATGTAACCAAGTTCTGGAGGTTTTCTTGACATGTTAGAAATAAACCCCTGGAGGAACACTTACTGAAACACTCTGTAATTTTATACTGGTAAAATAATCAAATAAGTTTTCAGATGTGTTACTATCATAAATCATCAAATGCTTTACTCTACTGCTTCACTGTGAATATATTATAAACTCCCTTTTCCCTGATCAGGGATAGAGCTGAGAAAGACACAGATCTAAACTTGTATTTCTTAGAACACCTTTTGTTAGTTGAGTTGTCATGAAGAGAATGAAGCTGTTGTTAACAGCAGTAATTATTTGAACAGTAAAGTCACTGGTTCCCACACACAGTTCCCATCGGTGCTCACTCACAGTCATGTGGTGGGACGAACAGTCAGAAGGACAATGCCAGATGTTCACTCAGAAGTGGACAGCTGGACTGGCACACCAGTAGCTTCTAGGTAGTGTTGGGAAGGTACCTCATGGAGTCCCTGGTTTCATCTGACATGTGCATAACTCCATAGACTCTGTCAGCAGAGAGTAACCTCTGCCTTTTCGGATATGTTCCAAGTTACCAATACCCAGTTGATTTTGGTAGGCCATGGCCAACTCAAGGAGTGAATCAGTTCTGGTGGATTTGATGAGACCATTTACTGCTTCTTGGGAGGCATTCACACACTCCCTCTCAGCATGTACTTTCTTCAGCTGCTGTTTTCTGGTAATAATTTCTCCGGCCACAAACAGTTGCCTATGGTACATGTTCACACGCACACACAGAGAAAGAGCTTTTATATCAAATCTTGTGTCTGCTTTGACTGAAATCTGGTAACAAATAAAAATTACTTTTCTCCAGTTATTTTCTCAAAAAGTACAGGCTTCAATTCTTTTAACCTTCTAGAAAGATCTCCCAGTTCATTTTCTCATCCCATTCCACCCTCAAATTGATAATATTGCCCAACTAAATAAAAGATTAAAACAGTTACAATGCATCTTTTTAATGGCACATTTTAAAACAAAGATAATGACTGTGGCTTTTAACATAAAACTGAGCACTACCTTGCTTTATTCCTAAAAGACAACCTACCTGGTTTCTTGTCCCCAGTTCTAGTGATGTAACAAATGTTACATGAGAAACTGCAGCATTTTTGTCTGTGCTGGCATGAAGAGGATTTTTATTTTTGCTTTGTCAAGGTCTTCAAATACCCTTCAAAATCCTGTGTCTAAGCACCAGGAATTTAAATTAATCAGGGAAAAACCCCGTTATTTTCCCTATTTTATAAACAAGAAATTCCTAGTTGGATACAGGCCATCAAAAATCAGGGTGAAAGTCTACAGCAAAACCAGAAACAAGAGGCAGAATTACAGGTTCACAGGCTGATATCTCAACAAAAACTTCTTGCTCTCTTTGTCATGGCTAAGAATCAGAACCATGGCTGCTAAAGTCCAAAACTGGAAGACTTCATCTCTCTCTTCCCTGACAACCATTCCACCACACCATCCTTTGCAGAAATATCCAGTAGCTTCTTCCCTTCCTCCTTTGCTATGTTAGCTCTAAATCATGGTTGATATATGTCCTCATCAAACAATCTCAAATTATTTCTAAGAGTTTTAATTTCTTTTTTTTAATTTACTTGGAGGTGGAAGATGCATAATTTAGACTTGCCCAGAAAAGCAATTATCAGTGCAAGTTTGGGAAAGATTTGGATAATGAGGAGTAAGCTGCTCCTAATTATGCCTTCATCTCTTTTGGTTTTTATCTTCTACAGCTCTAACATGAGTCTGATTGTATTCAGCCAGACTGCTCTGCATCTAAATGGGCAGGTGATACAAGAACATTTCAACTACAGGTCTATCAATTTACTCATACAGTTTTGGACATCTAAACAGAGAGATATTTCACTATGGCTGGAAAAAAGGCTGATGTCACATGTGTCGTCAGAAAGGGAAAGGAGGAAGATCAGGGAACTATGGGCCAGTCACCTGGCTCAAAACTGGAAGAAATGGTGGAAAGTTTACAGTAAAAACACTTTTCAGAATTCTGTCTTTATAGAGCAAAAATAACAATATCTAAAAAAAAGAAATTGGCTAAAAACAGAATGAATGGAAGAAACCAGGAAAGACATGAGATAGCAGAATGAAGCTAAAGGAAAAATAAGATAAGGGGAACTTAATGCTAGAAAAGGAGAAAAGAAGCATGTATGAGAGAAGAGAAAGGTACAGAAGATAAACAAGGTGACCTGCTTAATGGATGAGGGGAAGGCTATGGATGTGGTCTACCTGAACTTCGGTAAAGCCTTTGACACAGTTTCTTACACTTTCTCACAGCATTCTGACTGAGAAACTGGCTGCCACTGGCCTGGACAGGTGGACCCTCAGCTGGGTTAAAAACTGTCTGGGTGGCTGGGCCCAAAGGGTGGTGGTGAATGGAACAAAATCCAGCTGGAGGCCGGTCACGAGTGGCGTCCCCCAGGGCTCAGTCCTGGGTCCAGTCTTGTTCAACATCTTTATCAATGATCTCAATGAAGGGATTGAATGCTCCCTCACTAAGTTTGCAGATGACACTAAACTAGGAGGAAGAGTTGATCTGCCTGAGGGTAGAGAGGCTCTTCAGAGGGATCTGAACAGACTGGACCCGTGGGCTGAGACCAATGGGATGAAGTTTAACAAGGCCAAGTGTAGAGTGCTGCACATGGGACATAATAACCCCATGCAGCGCTACAGGCTTGGGGGGGACTGGCTGGAGAGCTGTCAGGCAGAGAAGGACCTGGGGCCGTTGGTTGACTACAGACTGAATATGAGTCAGCAGTGGTCCCAGGCGGCCAAGAAGGCCAATGGCATCTTGGCTTGTATCAAAACAGTGTGGCCAGTAGGTCTAGGGAAGTAATTGTGCCCCTGTACTTGGCATTGGTGAGGCCACACCTCGAGTGCTGTGTCCAGTTCTGGGCTCCTCACCACAAGAAGGACATGGAGGTCCTGGAGCGAGTCCAGAGAAGGGCAACCAGGCTGGGGAAGGGGCTGGAGGGCAAATCCTATGAGGAGCGGCTGAGGGAGCTGGGGCTGTTTAGCTTAGAGAAGAGGAGGTTGAGGGGAGACCTTATCACTGCCTACAACTACCTGAAGGGAGGTTATAGAGAGGTGGGCGATGGTCTCTTCAGCCAGGTGACAGGTGATAGGAAAAGGGGGAATGGCCTGAAGCTGCACCAGGGCAGGTTCAGGTTAGATGTTAGAAAAAATATTTTTACTGGAAGAGTTGTGAGGGCCTGGAACAGGCTGCCCAGGGAGGTGGTTGAGTCACCTTCCCTGGATGTGTTCAAAAAAAGGGTAGATGAGGTATTTAGGGATATGGTTTAGTTTAGGATGTGAATGGTTGGACTTGATGATCTTAAAGGTCTTTTCCAACCTTGTGATTCTGTGATTCTGTGAAAAAGAGGGAAGATGGTTAAACAAAAAAACAGAGGACATAATATCAATTCACTTGGCTTAACTCACCCTTGGTAGAAAGGCTACATTTGGCTCATTTTTATTCTGTAAAAAGTATTTGCCAAGTAATGAAGTCTGGATACACAGAAAATCTGTTGTGAATTCTCTGGGCCTTTGCATATTTCTAAATCGTTCTAAATATCACAGAAAAAAATATTATAAAGTAACACTCTTCTGTGTCTCATTACAATGGAGTGAGAATTTATAACAGAGCTTTGAAAAAAAAAGATAAGCTTATTTTTTCCACATTGCAATCATCATATGTAGCAGCAATTTTAAAGTTGTGCATTATAATCACAAGGGATCATTACAACACCGTAAGTTACCTAAAGACTAAGAAGCCCAAAATGGACTTTTACAATAAAGGCAATAAAATAAAGCTATTTTATCCAGATTTCATCCTTTAAATTTTCAGTACAGTAAAAAAAAAGCTGAAATATTCAGATCACATCAGAAAAACATCTCGTATCACTGCAATGTTTCTTCTGCATGATTCAAGACATCAAGTATTACTTCTACTAAAATAACACCACTTGCATGTTACATTTGAGTGAAACATACCATAATTCCTCATGAACAGTCCTATAATCCAAACCTGAAAGTGTCCGTGGAACATTTTATGTGGAGTCACAAGGAATTTAAGGTACCAGCTGAGGGGCTAGTAAATCTATGTGCAATATTGTGTACTACAGTTACTTTGTGCATGGTAGACAACCCCCCCAGGGTGTGAAAGGCAGCTATGCAGCAATGCACCGCTTAGGATTTGATTTTGCTTTGTACAACAAATATCTATGGATAGCTATGTGACTATCAACTGGGAGGAAAGAAAAAAACAAAGGTCAGTTCTACGATGGCTGTAGGTCATCCTCTGTATGAGATAAATACACTTCTGGCCCCACCAGGGAACAGAGATTCAAGTAAGGGATTCATATAACCCAGAATGTCTCCTCAAATTCTTAGCTGTCAACTCTGCCTAAAACACTAAGCATATTTATATTGCAAAATGAAAGAAAAATTAAAATATTTCATTTTAATTATGTTTTAATAATGAACAGTTATGTTTAGAAACTGGACCACAAAGAGGTCCTGCTGACATAGGTGCACAAAGCTGTGCTGACACCAGCCTGCCTTGTCTGCCATCTCGTGCTTTTTTTTCTCACCCGTTTTCAGTGCCTCTGTCCTTACGTTCCGTTATAACATGTCAAAGCAGCTACTGAAGTCATGGATCTTATGGTTTTTACTTTTCTCTAGTTAGTAATAAGGTGACTCTGTTCTAACTGAAACCTCATTTCTTGAAACTTATTGGAACCTAATCTTGTAATGTCTCCTGTTCAGTAAAAGAGCACAGAAATCCTAGTTAAAGGAATAGCTATGGGAGCTATGGGAACAGAGAGGTGGCAACATTATTTTTGAGGAACTGTTTTTCCAAATAGGAATGGCTGTTTAGAGACTGCAGGAACACACCAGCACATCAGCCCGTGAGACTCCTCTCTGTCTCCTTTCTTCTTGCTTGATAAGAGGAGAGCGACAGATTTTACCAGAGATCAGAGGCAACTGTCTGATCCCTGTGGGCTTTGGGGACCCGAGAGGTCTTGCTGAGGGACCTACCACTAGTTAAAAGCAAACAGCTCATCACACAGCAGGAAGAGATCTGAAAAGATGGAAATGAGGCACATAAATGGGAAGGAGATATTTGGATGAGAGTAAAAGTGAAGAAAGAATAGACAAAAATAAAGGGTTGGGGGGGGTGGGGGGAGAAGTAAAGTACAGATGGAGGGATGAAATAACCACAAACCTAATCTGTGTAGGAAAACACCACAGACTTCCTGGCTTTCAGTCCGCTTTTAAACTTCCCCAAGGTTCAGTAAACAGTTTGATGTGGCAGAAAGGTGCAGACCACCCCCCTGACATTTTTGGGAAGGGTCCCCAGGTGAGGAGCAGTTTTGCCTGTTGATGCAACAGAATCATTACTTTGCTGGCCCTTGTACTTCAGCACATTAAGGTCAGATCCTCCTTTCTCCCTTTTCTGATGGGAATGCTTTTTCCTTGGTCTTGTGCTCAGGTGAGTGGTCTTCCACTGCTGACATTTAATATTGTTCAAGGCAAAGAGGCTGTGTGACCAGACCTCTTTATCAACAAAAAAGTAAACACATTTGTACTCTTACTAAATTTTGTTCAGCTGCCTGAAATGAAAACTAGACTGAGTGATAATAGACTGAAATGCCCTGAGACTCAAACAAATCAAAAACTACTTTAATGGGGACCATGAAAAGTCTTTTGAAAAAATTCCAAGAGCAAAACACTACAGAGTGGCAGGAAGACTGTCTTGAAGGAGTTACTTAGTGCCTTTTCCTTAAAAAAAAAGTTAGTACAAAAAGACACCTGGTCTTCTCATACAAAAAAAAAAAAAGAAAAATTTAAAAAAAAAACATTCTCAGCCTACAACTCTACTCAGTCACAGTAGTTCCAGTAGTTCTTACAATATTTTTCTGTTTCATCAGCTAGTGAGAGACTTTTTGGAAGAACATCAGTGAAGACTATATAAACTATAGCATTGCCTCCTGAATGTGGCTTTGGGAGCTCCCTACCAGCAGACTCAATGGAAGGACACATCCAGAAAGAAGTTCCTTCTATGGCAATGAGATCCACATCAGGCAGCTTCTGCCGCTGAATTATGTACACTTCACAAGAGATTTTCAGGAGAGCTTTTCGAAAAGTTCAGTGAATAGATACTTTATCTTAGAGAAAACACTTCAAAGTAAGACTAACTGATACTATTTCTGTGCATGAAGCCATACTGTCTCTAAGTGCCTTTCTTTCGGGGACACACCTACACCCACAAATGTAGCTCTTTGCCACGAGCTCCCTCATGAGGGCCTCTTTCCTCAATACTTTTACAAAAAACAGCATCCAAGGGATGCTCTGTGGTGCATTAAACACCACCCTTACAAAGCACCGCAGATATGCGCATCTCTGCCTTGAGTTGTGCAACAGCCCCTTTTACAGGAAGACCAGAACCAGATGCATCCATCCTCCACCATCATCACCACCACTTTGGGAGCTTCTGTTCTGTTCCCTCCCAAAGCCCGTTCTGGTTCCACTCATGATTGGTAATGCAGCAGCTGTCTCTGGATTGCCAGCCTTCTGTTGCTTCTGTTGCTGAGGTGAATATGTGAATTCTGCTTCTGAACAGATTCGGCTTAGATTCAGTAATGGGTACTATGTAATCTGGTCCTCCCCTGCCATTGGCATTTTCCAGTGTCTCATTGTGTTATTTACAAGCTAGTTGGAGCAGCAGCCAAATGGCCTCGTCCTGCCCATGCATAGTCCCCACCACCAAGAGCTTAGTGCAATCCGTCTGGCGTGTGGTACTGTCACTCTTTATATCTATACATCTCACATGGCCCTGGTCACGGTGCAGACATTAAGAGATGCAAAGGTCTGGATTTTCCAGGTCAAATAAACCGGACCCTCATGTGTCCATCCACTGCCGCAGATACAGTTGCAGGGTAGGGCCTACCATGGCCCTACCCCAAGGCTGCTGTCACTGCAATGGATATGTCACCGACTTCACTTGAGAAGCTATCTGTTCATCAGGTTAGGAAGGTTTAACAGGTCTGTATGAACCTGTTACGAATGATGGATGTGGTTCATTATTAGCAAAGGGTGGCAAGTTCTGCTTGGAGTATTTTGACATCTTGGAGATGAGTCATGGAAATTCCTTGTTTTGCATTGGAGTCCATTCCAAATAGAGAAAATAACTAATGTCAGAATAGCTTTTTTCAGCTCCAAAGCTACCATCTGCTGAATTCTTGTTAGGATGCAGAGAAGCTGGTAATCATCTAACGATGTTGTGTTGCAGGAAGGTAAAACTGAAAAGCATCAATTTGTTCGAGTGTCAAAGCTGCAATTAAAACTCAGCTCCCGGCCCCCAAACTGTTGTTTGTATCACACCTTTCTCCTAGGAGATAAAATTTTAGAATGGTCAGATACTAAGTTCAAGCCATTGTTCAAACACAACCTGATCCAATCAGCATATCAACAGCAGTGTTACTTCTGCAGACAATTCGTTGTGCAGTCAATGAAGCTGCTTGCAGAAAGTGGGTGTCCACAGCTTTTCTCTGTGAATAGATGGAAAGCTGGAACAAATCCTGTTTTCTTTAAAATGGGAAAGAGAAACTGTCAGACGATTTTCCAACTTCAGGATTGTTAGCTGTTGCTAAATTAACAAAACATCCAGTACGTGACCAAATTATCAAATGGCTTAAATACAATTATAGTGCATTTTAAATATCAGTTCTAATTATATTTTCCTTTGACAAAGTAATTCCACTTCAAGAAACCGCAATCAGAACAATTTTTCACTGCCAAATCTGAGAACAGAAGGTGAAAAAGGTGCATTTAGATGATTTTATAAATGACTAGCTTAACTTTTATATAATAAAAAACCATAATAGTAGAACAGCTTAAAAATAGACCAGAGAACTCACATTTTAATCTTATTTCAAGTCATTCAATGATTTGTAATTTAATGAGCCTTAATACAAAGCTTATATTTAGTTTTCTTTCCCTCCATTAACTTGATTTCTTGATATTTGAAGTTGTTGGGCTGCTATAGAAAGACTATGTATTTTTAGTCCAAAATTCACACAAGAGAAAAATTAAGCACAGCCGTTTCCTGTCCCACCACAGCTCCGGCTAGAGAAGACTGCAAAACACCCTTGTGAGGACTGAGAGGCTATCTATCTAGCTTGTGAGAGTATGGGGTTGTTGAGCATATCGGGGTGTTGAGCATAAAAGACTGGGGCAAGAGACTGAAAGAGAAACAATGAATTAAAAACCTAGATACAGAACCAACCACAAAGGAGCAGGATTAAATAGATACTATGCCAAAGATCAGAGCTCTTACATTGATTACTGTCAAGACATTGCAGGAACCACTCAAAGCTTCAAGGAGCTCCAAACAGAACTTGGTAACTGATAAGAGGGGGAACAAGATTACCATGGGTCTTAAGGGCAAAAGCAAACTTCTTATGGGATATTTGAGGGCAATTGTAGTAATGTGACTTATTATGGGATGATTAAGAGAAGGGGAAAGATGGGCATCAGGGAAGACTGGGGAGGACAAATAGTGGGAAAAAGGAAAGGGCAGATAAAAGTGGCCAGGTCCTGTGCCTGACTACTTCAGCTTGCTGTTGTTACACTCAGTTCCTAAATATTAACCCTGGCTGATAGTGCTCTCCAGTCCATGCAAATCTACACTAGGGAGCTTCACGATGGAGCAGTTGGTGAGTAGAAGAGGTCTTGGTGAGTAGAAGAGGTCTGGGGAGGCAAATACCAGGGGCCATAGAGTTAACTAATGGGGTGAACCATAGGTCTGAGCAACACAGGGGCCTGAGAGATGGAACACCATAGGGTTGGACCTGCTACCAACTGTGCATCTGCACATGTGGGTGTGAGACCTGTTAGCAACATTTGATCCCAACTAAGCAGGAAGTAAGGACCACTTGCATTTCTCACGTTTTTGTCATGTGGCCACAGTGGTCTGAAAAATGACGCTGAGCCCTGAAGCTTCCTGGGTTGCAGCTTCCCTGCAGCAATGCTCCCTCTGTAGTCCTGCCTTCCTCACTTGAACACACATCTCTCCACCTGTTCTGTGGATAAGCAGAACCACTCCCTCAAGGCAATGCTGAAAGAGAAAAATCTGTTCCATCCCTGCCACAAGGACCCAGTGCTCTTTCAGCCTGAGGAAGAAAGGGATGCATGGAAAAACTCCCAGATTTCCACCAGGCTGACTTTGATGAATTGCTCCTTCTGGACTGACAGCAGTGGGATGTCATCAGCATGACTAGAGCAAGAAATGCTGTTCTTCAAGTGTTTTTTCCTCCCCCCCTCACAATGAAAGAATGGGAGAGGTAATAGACTTAATGATACCTATAGAGTCTTCTATGAGAGAAGGATTCCTCTGAAGGCAAGGATGGATGGCCTGCCTCTCCAGGATGCAGTATATTCTGAAGACCCACGTCAGTCTCAGAAATCACCAAAAAGGTCTGAAAAAGATTCATATAGCACTTGACATGCCACCTTAGCTACCTGCCTCCCCATGGTGTCTATGAGAAAACTACAGGCCCAAGACAGCTCACAAAAAAGCTTGGTGGAGACAGAGGTAAATAGTGGGCCTGGTACAAGTTTTTCTGTACAGCCCGACAAGTAGCAGATTGAGAGGGGGAAGATAATTAGCAATTTTGGGATGTTGGCAATATGCAGTTTGAGACAAAAATATTTGCTTTCAGGCTCTGATTTATCGTTTTGGCATCATTTCTGTTCCAGTCTCCCTTTCAGATGCAAGAGATTGCCCAAGTTCTGGTTGACCGCTGTTTTATCTCCTTTTCCCCCACACACAACCCCCCGCCCTGTAATTGAAGTATGTTACATGCTTTTGGAACCAGATAATTTTGTTCAAGGTCTTCTTTTTTTTTTTTCCCCTGTATTCAGCTAATGAGCACCACAGCCATAAAATTTGAAATTACTTTGGTGGTTTTCAAATCCCACCCACCCTCAACTGCAAGGTTCAGGGCAATTGAAAACTCTTGGCAACTTCTCACATGCATCCAAGAAGCTACGCTTACTCTCTTAAGCAGGGAAGTATCCCTAGAGCAATGCTGTATAGCAATTAAAATTGCTAACCAGTCTCTTTTTGCTGTATTTGAAACCATTTTGTGAGGGGGATTACTTTTTGTAGCAGGGCTGAAGAGGTGGCTTCTGTAAGAAACTGCTAGATGTTTCCCCCATGTTGGATAAAGCCAAAACCAGCCAGCTCCAAAACGAACATGCTGCTGGCCAAGCCAAGCCCATCAGTGATGATGGCAGTGCCTCTGGGATAGCATGGTTAAGAAGGGGCAGGGGGGAAGGGTGTGAGGGAAACACCAAGAGCAATTGAAACCAGAGAGAGGAGTGAGAATATGTGAGAACTCTGCACATAGAACAAGAGAGGATGTGGTCCAGGTGCTGGAGTAGAGATTCCCTTGCAGCTTGTGGAGAAGACCACAGTGAGGCAGGCTGTTTCCCTGCAGCCCATGGAGGAACACAGATGGTGGAGGTGAGATCCACCTGCAGCCCATGGAGTACCCCATGCTGGAGGAGGTGGAAACACTTGAAGGAGGATATGACCCAGTGGGAGCCCCGCGCTGGAGCAGGCTCCTGACAGGACCTGCAGCTGGTAGAGGGAGGAGCCCATGCTGGAGCAGGTTTGCTGGCAGGACTTGTGACCCTGTGGAATACCCACACTGGAGCAGTCTGTTCCTGAAGGTCTGTACCCCATTGAAGGAACCTACCAGAGCAGTTTGTGAGAACTGCAGCCCATGGGAAGGACACACATTGGAGAATTTCATGGAGGACTGTCTCCCACGGGAGGGACCCCATGCTGGAGCAGGGCAAGACTGTGAGGATACCTCCCCTTGAGGAGGAATGTGAGGCTATGACTACGTGCGATGAACTGAGCACAATCCCCATTACCCATGGGAGCGAAAGTAGAGAAACTGGGAGTGAAGGTAAGCCTGGGAAGAATGGAGGGGGCGGTGGGGGTTTATTGGTTTTATTTTTCTGATTTGATTTGGAATAAATTAAACTAATTTCACCAAGATGAGTCTGATGTGGTAATTGGTGAGTGATCTCTCATGGTCCTTATCTCAACACGCAAACCTTTTGTTACATTTTCTCCCCCTGCCCAGTTGAGGAGGAGGAGCTATAGAAATGCTTTGGGGGGCACCTGGCATCCAGCCAGGGTTAACCCACCAAACTTTCTCATCCATTTTCATTGTTACACATCTTTTATTGTCATCCTAAAGCAACACCAGAAATTTGGTCAGTTATTGTATATGAAGTGTTTTGCAGATCAGCACCGAGACCCAAGAGGCTGAGCCCCAGGAGTGCATCACCAATGTGCTACCCACACATAGCACCTGAGAGTGACAATCTGCCTGTTACAAAGAAGCACTTGGAAAGTAACTGCAGAAACAGTCTCCATCATCCTTGCTGTTTTATATGTCTGGATCAGAAATAAAGGTCAGTCTCATAACAGCATTACAGAGACCAGTAATTATGCCTGAGACCATGTAGGCTAGCGAGACTAATCAGGCCATGTTTTGACTCAGTTCTCACTGGATTGAAATCGCACTTCTCATGTGAATACTGGAATATACCAGAGTACTCCACCCATCCTGTGGCTGGGTTTAATTCATAGCCAGGTTCTGAATACAATCAGCGCCCAGAAATCATTTCATAAAGGCCTTTTTGTAGCAGTGATTGCGATTGGGACAGAATAAAAAACCAAATTGAGGCACATTGGTATTCAAATCCAAGCAAAAAGCATTAGTGTAGTCCTAAAAGTCATTGGCCTGATTTATGGCCTGAATTATTATATTCCTCCAGGGTTTCAGTGATGACATGCTTGCTGCATGCTGTCTGTTTCACACAGTTCTTGGTCTTTCTCAGTATTATTCTGTAAAAGTCAGCATCTATGCAAAAGAAAACTAAGGGAAGATAGAAAGGCCAGAATGGTTCTAGGCCCAGCATTCAAATCATGCAGCAGAAATGTCTCATGTGTTGTCGCCAGTGGCACAGCTGTCCCTTCTGCTCTCCACGCCCACTCACAAAACATCTTTGTTTTCCCCTTGAATATCACAACGCATCACGAAAAAGCACATGAGAAAAGGCTTGAGCCTGGGGTTCACAGCAGCAGGGCTTCAGTGTTGATTATGAGCCATTCTGATGTTTTCCACTGATTACCATCCAGGTTTCTCTCCCACACAACATCTAAAATGTTTCCTCAAGTTTCTGTTGTCCTTTCTCCTAACATAAGAGAAAAGGGCATTCCCTAATACCGAAAGGCAGATAAGGAACAATTTCCCCAGGCAAAGCAGGACTAGCCCATGGTCAACCTCTTTCACAATATTCTGCTATGTCAACATCTTTCCTAGATCCCCCAAATGACTACGTATTCATACTGATAAGGAAAATACCCAGAAGTCCTATAATGCCAGGAGCTTTGCTAGGAATGTGTCTTCTCACTTTTCCTTCTAGGTAGAAAACAGCTTCTCACTCAAGGAGATAAAAAGAAACTTTTGGCATACTCAAAATACTAAATAACCTCCAACTTTGTATTTCTGTAATACATCTGGTACCTCCTGTTACTGGAGGCAAAATACTGAGCTAGATAGATCAGCGTTTGAATAACAAGGTTATTGTTTCTTTATTAATATCATAAAAGAAGTCTGCTGCTGACTAAGATGGAGCTGTACTTGACAACACAGCTTTTTCATAAATGCATGGTAGCTCTTACGGCAGCCAAGAACAAGACAGACAACTGCAATACTAGCAATTTTTAGCTCATTTTCCCTGTTTTTCATTTTCTTCCCAGTGTTTCTCTGTAAGTCCCATTAACAATCAACAATTCAACAATCTCAAAGGTTACCTTACTCAAAGCAAGAACTTATTTTAATCTTGAGTTACCTATTCCCTCACAAACCATCTACTGGAAACAGAAACTTTACAGCTTTAAAAATACATTAATACAAAGCTGGAGGCAAGAGTTAATGACAGTCATTTCTACCTTTCTCTAAGTACTGACTGCACATGCAGGGACTCAAAACAATTCTTGTTTCTAACAGTATGCATCCTTCATTACAAGATGAGGAATGAGGCAAGTTTCCTTTCTTTTCCAGGAAGACAGGCTTTTAAGGACTTAACATTGCAAAGGAGTCAAAGGTACTAACAGCACTACCATGCTTTCCTTTACTATTTCACCCCAATTTGCAGGCACACCAAATATGCAGCTGCATTGTCACAAGATCATTCAAAAAGCAATATAGAAGACATGGAGGACCTTCAGCCATTACTGTCACACAATGTGTGGATCAATGCCAGGCTGACTCAATACATGAGCCAAATTTCAGCATTTTCCCTGTGAAAAGCCCCAGATGTTAACTCTTCACCAGTTCTGAAATCATGAGGATAAACATTCTTTTTATGTGTATTTTTTTCATTGAGTCACTGAAAATATTAAGGATATTTTTAATTCTATTTTATTTACTTATTGTTGAAGTCACAGACATTATCAGAATCCATTTTACTCTGATAATTTAACATATGACAAGTGAAGAGACATGTACCACACTTAAATGACTTTTCCTCTTTAAAGTTTTGTAAAAAACATGTTTGTCCTGTTTTAAAAATGTGACTGGCACTTCCAAAGCTGCAGGTTTCCTGATGAAACGGTGAAGTTCACAGAACTGGATGGCAACTCCCCCTACACTGTGCATTTAAATAATTCAGCTAATTAAATGAGCCATCGTTTAAGTCTGATCCATTGAGTACATAGGAATTGTAATCTACCCTGCATAGTAGATGAAACTAGATGTTCATTACTAAATGTACTTGAAAAAGAGCAGGGGAGGGTGACATATCACCACTATGGTAAGGAAATCAACATTTTAAGCTGAAGACACCAGCTTCCCACACCTTCTGCGCAAGGAGCACACAGTCTAATATCTCCCAAGTATATTGTCACACATATGCTCTGAAACCAACTCAATGAACACAAGCCTTGACACAGAACTGAAGTAGGCATCACTGTGGCAGGCAGGCACTGTCACTACTGGAGAACATAGGGACATTTTAGGCACTGTAAGAGTGTTTAGTGCCTAAATCCCACCTTTTTAGGCCAGCTCTGACTCTTTTTCACTGAGGAGATCAATCCATATGTGGATACCAAATCAATGAGTCTTGTCTCACAGAATCACAAGGTTGGAAAATACCTTTAAGATCATCAAGTCCAACCTTTCCCCTCCTATGCTAAACAATTTCCCTATGTACCTGATCTACCCTTTTTTTGAACACATCCAGGGATGGTGACCCAACCCCCTCCCTGGGCAGCCTGTTCCAGGCCCTGACAAATCTTCCAGTAAAAATATTTTTTCTAACATCTAATCTGAACCTGCCCTGGCCCATCTCAGTGTCATTTCCCCTTGTCCTATCACCTGTCACCTATCTGAAGAGACCATCGCCCACCTCTCTACAACCTCCTTTCAAGTAGTTGTAGATGGAGATAAGGTCTCCCCTCAACCTCCTCTTCTCTAAGCTAAACAGCCCCAGCTCCCTCAGCCGCTCCTCATGGGATTTGCCCTCCAGCCCCTTCCCCAGCCTGGTTGCCCTTCTCTGGACTCGCTCCAGGACCTCCATGTCCTTCTTGTGGTGAGGAGCCCAGAACTGGACACAGTACTCGAGGTGTGGCCTCACCAATGCCGAGTACAGGGGCACAATCACCTCCCTAGACCTACTGGCCACATTGTTTTGATACAAGCCAAGATTCCATTGGCCTTCTTGGCCGCCTGGGCACACTGCTGACTCATATTCAGTCTGTAGTCAACCAACACCCCCAGGTCCTTCTCTGCCTGACAGCTCTCCAGCCAGTCCCCCCCAAGCCTGTAGCGCTGCATGGGGTTATTATGTCCCATGTGCAGCACTCTACACTTGGCCTTGTTAAACTTCATCCCATTGGTCTCAGCCCACGGGTCCAGTCTGTTCAGATCCCTCTGAAGAGCCTCCCTACTCTCAGGCAGATCAACATTTCCTCCTAGTTTAGTGTCATCTGCAAACTTAGGGAGCATTCAATCCCTTCATCAAGGTCATTGCTAAAGATGCTGAACAAAACTGGAGCCAGGACTGATCCCAAAATGATCCTTCCTCAGGTCTCATCACAAGATTACCTCCAGGGAAGTTAACAGCAGGATTAGCCCATGATTTAAGGACAATCAGATATGAGTCACATTATATCTTGCTCTACTCAGTTTATACTTGCCATCACTAGGGGAATCCCACCAAACTGAAACCTCTCTGGCTTTGTCTTCACAAACTGCACAGCTGCACAGAGGTGATCCATGTGTACACAGGAGATGTCTGACACCTCAGAGTCCATCGGACTTACTGTTCAGCTGTGGACTGACTTCACACAATGTGGACATGGAGTTTCAGACACATCCACCTAGCCATGCAGCCAGGCTGCACTGAAGCTAGTTGCTCTCAACCACTGTACATAAAGCAGCCCAAACAAAGCAAGTAGCCCAGCAAAAGCCATAGTTTGTATTCAGTGAAGAGGTACTTTTCATGGCTTCACCAATTTTGCTCTTCTCAGCCTCAGTTCTTCTCAGTTCCTGAAGCTTGTGAGTGACCCTGGTCACAGCTCATGGCTACAATTTGTAGGCTGAGAGAGGAATTTCCCAATAGCTCAAATCCTGGAGCTGACAAGCCTGCTCTATAAATAAGAGAAGTGGCAGTTTTTGATTCTGAGCTCAAATTAGGTTTGAACTTTCTGAAAAAATATCTGTGAACCTGCAATACTGATAGGAAATACACACGTTTGCCCCTTGCCTACCCTTCCTCAAATTAACTCCTCCTTGCCCATCTAGTTTCTTCCCATTTGCAGGAAATTTTATGACATTATGATTCAAACTGAGAAAAAAATGTTTGGATACTTCATCCAAAGTTTTCTCTATAGGTCAAAGCTCAGCTAATTATGGAAATATCTATGGTCCCTTGCTAGGACTTGAACAACATAGTCCCAGGGTGCTCACATGACTGCTGCCAGCATGTGCCCCACATCTAATCACACAGCCTTTCCCAGCCCTCCCACCCACGAGCCCTATGGCAATTAACCCATCAGACTCTCAGAAAGCTTCAGCCAGCTCAGGCTTCATTAAAAATAAAAAGACCCTCAAGTATGGGGGTAACTTCATCCTCGTACCCACCAGGGAAGCTGGTGCTTACTGTCTTGTTCATCGTTGGTGTAAAACTGTCAGATCCAAACCCTTAGTCACAAGAAATCTCAGTATGTAGAGTGTCTTCCAGCAAAAATATTCTGATTCCTAAAGTGCATTTCCATTTTCCTGTTGGAATTTCTCCACTTTGCATTCACTTATCCAATGCCTTTTGGAGCAAAATTTTAATATCTGCTGTCTGTGCTTCCAGCATCTTCTTGGAGTACTACATCTCAGGTACTACATCTCAGGTACGACACATCTACAAAACAGGGTCTACAGAAAATGTGTGTCCCCAGAGAAGTATTGACAGTGCATTAAAACACATTTGATTGCCCTAATGGAATCTGTCAGAGGCCTTCTGATGCCTCAGTGCAGGCAAAAAAAAAAAGCTTTTGGTTTCTATTGACAAATTTCTGAGCATATATATGCAGCTTAATTTATATCTTTATTTCCTTTTTTTTTTTAGGTTGAGGTATACTTTCAAGTGAAGGTATCCACTTTTGCTGCTACAGAGATCAATGAAGAGCACCACCATATTTTTTTTCCCCTCTGGCTCTATGATTTCCAGATAAAGCAACTTACTAAGCTCTTGCAGCCTTAACCTTAAGGTGAACTTTCAAAAACATCAAAAAGGCATCACATTTCTTGTGTATTCTCCCATATTCTGTTGACACTTTTCATATTCAAGAAAGATGCTTTAAAATTTTTCTCATCTCGTATTTAACTCCCTTTCTAGTGAACACACTCTCAAATGAAAGCAAGGATTTTATATGTTCTTAAATTAATAATGGGCATTTTATTTCCTGGTAGTACTAAAAATTGCATCTGTTCCACTTATTTACCAGTAAATTTAATTCAAATATTCTCTTATGGAGGTTAGGTTGCCTCAGTAAACATGAATTTTACCTCTTCACCTTCTACTGTTTGTGGATTTTCTTTCAGAAGTAATATCTCAGTTGCTGGCACTATAACCGTATCCAGCTTGAAATTAATAAATATCACATTTCCTTTCATGCTGACAGTTCTTTAAGCTTTTGCTGCAATATTGACAATGAGTCTTCTACAATATTTTCTGAGGTAATATTGTTGCTGCTCTCTGAGCAGCTTGTGCATGAAAACCCTAGCAAGGCAAATCAACGCAATTTAGTTCTTGCATGTTTGTTAGAAATACTAGTCACTGCCTGGGGTTTGTTTTGATGGATGTGCTGAGGTTTTTGTGGTCACAGCCTTCAAACTGAGTCTAAGTTCCTGTCATAGATATCTTGTAAGAATTTGAGTCTTTATCATACACGTAATAGCAAAACAGTCTTCAGCCTCCATAAGGTTAAAACTGCAGCGGGTTACTCACTTTTCTGGGTAATTTGGTTTAGTTTTTTCACATTTATTTTTATTCAGATCTGGAGTTTAGATCAAAATATACTAATGTTAACATTTGTGTATTGTTTAATAGGCAAACGTTTGTAGAAAAAGGACTCTTCTCATCGTTGAACACAAAAACATACTCTTACAGCTCTTACCAATGCAAGTGTAGTGAATCTCCATCCTTGGAGGTATTCAAATGCTGGTTGTATAGGTCCATCAGCAGTTACCCTGATGTAACTTTAAGGTTGGCACTGCAAAGGGCAGCAGCTTTGACTACATGGTGTCCAGAAATCCTTTTCAACTTAATTATTCCATGAATATGTAGCATTAGCATGTTAGCCTTATAATATTGATTTTATTGTTGTAATTTACTCTCTCTAGGGAAGTTTTGCTATAAAATGAGCTGTGGATCTGGTGCTTTTGAAATCACCAAACAAATAGGGATTACTTAACCTTCATAGCAAAGGAAGATTGCATAAACTCCACAGCAGTTTTTACAACTTCAGTTTGTAAATATCTTATTCTTGGGGTTTTTTTCCTGTCTGGGGAGGGCCTGCTGTACTAACATCTGAATGGATGGTACCATAAGCCCTACGTGTTGATTGCAATACCTGCTCATTAGGTGGCTAATCACTCAATAACATTCAAACCTGTCAAAAGAGGTACACATGTTATCTAGGGATATTTTTTCCTGAAGCCTATAGCCAGCCCTGGGTGCAGAAGCTCTCACCTTATGCACTCGTGCTGTCCATAGAGTCCTGCTCAGCCAAACCAGCCAGAACCTTTCCTTCAGCAGTGCTCTTCTCCCACCCCCTTCCCCCTGAGGCTTTCTGACTCTCCTTGATGCTGTTTCAGGTTGTTCATGACTTTCCTAGCAGAGGATAATTCCAAAAGGGCAGGAAGTATGAGGACCTCTTCTCAGATTGACACAGACCAAGATGCAGCTGTTGACAACAGACCCACACAGTGCTCACCCATCGATGGGAAAGACTATGGCAAAGTCAGAAAGCAATCACCAAATGCAATCACAGCAGCATCTGTCAGATGCCAATACACCACTTTACCACCATCTTCTAGATCATCTTTCTTCAGCATAATTTAGTCCTTTTCCACGTAGAATTCAAGGTTCTGAGTGTTTCTGCTTTAGATGGACAGATGGGCCCTAGGAATTAGCTACTGCTTGAGGGATAAAGCAGACATGAAGTCTGAACTGGCTGGAGTAGTATAAAACAGACTGCAGCCACCATTTCTATTCTCCTCTATAACCTCAATGATAAATTCAATAAATATGATTTCCCAGGGTTACGACTTCGATGCGATCAATAGATTCCAGCCATTGGAAATGTAATTTATTTAATTTTCCAGCTTTAAAAAGGTGATGTTAGGCAACTTTGCTTCATACACCTCAGGGAAAAGGCAATAAAAATTATTTTAGGAGAGTGTTTATGCAACCAGGAAATCCTCTACATGAAATAGAAGACAAAACTGGGAAAAGCAAAGCCATAAAGGAAGAGAAAACTTTGCATAATGGGGCAGTCCCAAGGCTCAGTAACTGGAAATCTCCTACTGAAACTTGTTTAAAATAAGAAGCTTTGGATTAAGTCAAAAAGACAAACCCCAATGTGCTGTTATTGCTCGGGATGGACCATTTCCTATAGCCAGTTGGCACAGGCAAAGAGATGTAAAGCTATTTAAATAAGGATCAAAATATGATCAATAAGGCCTCATCACTCTGTGTCTTTATGTTTTTAAAGCTTTTTGGATCACAACCAACCATAACATTCACAGATATTATTGTATTTGAAGACCCTTATTCAGTACTTATTCATCTACTGGAGATCATTTACCTTTTTTTAAATAAGCTATTTAATTAGAGAATGAAGCTCAGATGTATTTTTGAAGGTTACTTAAGTAACCATATAGATCCTATACGAGCAAAAAGAATAGGCAAAACAAGCAGTTCAGAAGGGGTTCATGAAGCAAAACACTCTCTTCAGTCTACCTAGGAAATAAATGACTAGAAATAACAGATGCAGCTGGAGAAATCAAGGTTATTTTGAGAAGGATTTGTGAACAAATACAAGGCTACATCTGCAGTGACCAGATAGTCTTCACAAACTTGCTACATCCTACAGTCCTAGCAAAGATGACTGCACAATGTTCGTAGGTGACATGAACCAGACATGACCAAACCATTTAATTTCTTATGATGTGCAGTAATTAGTCACTTCAGGATTTATTACAAGCTTATGATTCTATCTTTACAAAGAATCAAAATCTACATCAGGCATTACAGGGCAGTGATGTCAATCTTTTGCAAAACCAGAGCACATTTTCAGTATGTTAAGCAAGATCTGACAGCTATGGTTTTTGAAACATTTAAAATGGCACATTACCTTCCTCCTTTTCTTTGCTATTTCCAGTGCTGCACATAACAAGTTTTAACTTTGCTATAGTTTAAAAAAACTGAGCAAGTCAATATATTTGTTAGGGTGAGTTGATGAGCAAATTGCTTGCATGATATCCACCAGCTGAAACTCTTTTTCATCCTCCATTAATGTCCTATCTCTAATTGTTTTGCATTAAACTTTTTTCTAACATGCAAAGGGATGGAATTGCAAAATTACTTGTAACAAGGTGTGGTTACTATTTAGTGTCCATGGATAAGCAGTGCTTTGGTCCACAGGGTAGTTGAGTTAAATTGTCCTAGAGAAACTGCTCACTGAAAATGTAACTGTTAGTTGAACCTATTGCTAATTCTACTTTTTCTCCCTCCGTTTCAGGTTCGTTTGGATCCCACTCTCATCACATACTTTCTGCTTGATTTTTTCTTCCTATGTAGAAGGAAAACATTCCAGTTTTATGGGGGGAAGGAAGCAGTTGGTAGTACAAGAAGAATTGCAGAAATATATTATGTAAAATCCCAAGGGATTACTTCAATCACAAGTAATTTCTTCAATCATTTTTAATCAAGCAATAAGAAATCACATTGTGATAACTAACTCTCCACATTTTTTAATGATTGTCCCTCCTGAACTGATGTCACTGCCCAGATCACTTCTTTTTTAGGAAAGAACCTTGTAACCTCTTACTTCTCCTTGACAAATCGTGTGAAATACATTAATTCCTGTTGATGAGTCTTTTCAATGAACATAAAACTAATGATGTCACAGCCTGTGTGCTTACTCACTGCAGGAAATTTCAGCCTCTCCAAGAAACAGCTATGTCTTGCAAAATGTCCCATGTCCTAGCATGGAACTTTTTCTCCAGTCCAAAATTCATGACAGCCTCAGGTTTCTTTTCACTTGCACCTGTTCTTATTAGCTTTCCATCCCAGTGATGTCCTATATTTTGCAGCTCTCCAATCTTTGGTACATTATTTGAGGTTTCCTTACTATCCTGCCATCCATGGGCTCGCAGACATAGCGAATCCTGTAATTAATAGGCAAGGATAGAATTTTAAAAATATGAAAACTTCAAGGTCTACTATCATGTGACAAAGATGAAGTTTTGTCCCAACTAATTAACACTGACACCAAGTGTGCTACAAAGTAGCTAAATTGCAAGCTGTTTTGTTTGTGTTAATTGCTCTGTTGGTATTATTTATCTGTCCTGCATTAATTTAAGCAAGAACAGTTTTTGTTCTTTGGATTTCACTGAAGACTGTATTAAATATAGCTACTTTCATTTCCTTTGCCACTTTTCCTTGATGTTGCAAAAAGACCAATTTGAAAAGAAAGAACACCACAGTAAATTTTGGCTCAGTGGGAGATGCACTCACAGTTGGATCCCTTCTTTTTATATTTCTCATAAATGCAAAAGTATGTTGCCTCCTGCATTTTCCTAATGACAGAAATGTAAAGTCCTAGACAACTATCAACACTACAGGGGCAAAACTGGTGCAGTTTTATTACCACAGAAATAAAATCAAAAGCTGGATCTGAAGCTGTACATTTTTCAACTTTCTCTTAATTTCAGTTTTTACCACTTTTGCTTATCATTCATCAAAAAAAAAAAACCCAGAGCGCTCCAGTTATTACTGAGTATATCAGATCTTTTTTAATTAAGCATGAATAATAAATAGTGAGAGTTGTGCTTCTCTTAGTGAACACAGTATCCCTGTGAGTGGCATGTTGACAGAGGACACTGAACCTCAGGCAGGTTAAAGAATTTGCTCAAATGCCCACATGGAATAAAGGGCATAAAAGGGCATGGGTGACCTTACCAGGCTGTTCTGTGGGATGGGAATCGAGCCAGCAATGAGGAAACCACTGAAGAAAAAGATCACACGCCCCTTTTTTATTGCTCTCTTTAAAATTAAAATAAATAATGTGAGATAGAAATTTGAAGAGTTCTAAGTAATGATGAGGATGTGTGCAGCTATATGAGAGAAATAGGATTTTTAAAAGAAATTAAGAAGATGGTGGATACACTCAAAGCCGCTTTCTCTGCTCAAACTCCCCTTCGTTCAAACATTGCTGGAAGAATCACTGATATAATGGGGAAATAACAGATGTCCCTCAACTAAAGAAAATTACAGCGAGATCATTACAGAAATACAGCCTCAGCACAGAGATATATCATTATTTTCAGACTCTAACTACCTATGATCAAAAGATATATAGTCAGAATATAACCTAATTTGCACTAGAGAAAATCTATGTTGAAGCCAATAATTTATTTTAACTAATTATTCTGAATGGAGGTTAGAAACCATTCCAGATCCTATAATTTTTCCTCATACCTGAAATAATATAGTATAATGGAATTAGATATCACAAAACCGGGACCATATAATCCTCTAAGAGACTGGATAGTAAAGAAATGTCTGTAAGAAAAAAAATTCCTAACTTCTTGTCTGGACTGTGGTCAGCAGCCGGACAGCCGTCATCAGCTCCCCACTATCTCTGGAGCACTAAGGCTCCTCGCTGGAAGGTGTACAAATCCACGCTTTCAGAAGGCAGGAGGAGTTGCAAACCCTTCCTATTAAGTATGAAAGATATGAAAACATTTGGGACTTCTTGAAATCTGAGATTTTTTAAAATATAAATAAGGGGAAATAATGCGTGGCAATGGTGTTTCAGTTTCACTTTTCCTAGAAAGATAAACCAACATTCACCCTCTCAGGTATGTAAATCCCACTACGTTCCCTTATAAATGACTGGGAAGGAAAGACCAGTTACATTCTTCCTCCACATGCTTTTCTGCCCTCCCTAATATTAGTGCTGAATCTGCTCAGAGCATCAGGCAGACTAATGTATTACTATTGACAACATGTTAAGGTTTGAGTTCCTGAACAAGAAAATCACTACTTCAATCTACGTTATTCATAGTGAGAAACACTGTAGTATTGTTATTACTTTGGCTGCTCTTGTAATTTTTTACATTCCCAGCAGTAGCAGAACAGGATGTATAAGGCAGGTAGTATGAATGATTCACCTTTTTTTTTAGGTGTTATTACAAAACCATGATTTTGACGTGCTTTACCAAGGAGTTGTTATTATTCTTCATGTTCTTAGAGCATCAGGAGATTTTCTTGTAATAAAAATAAACACATGAGTTCTTTCTGAGATTTATATTGCTGCATATGCAATTTTTTAAATAACTGTTAATAATACAACAGAGACATGCAACAGATTCTGATAAAGTATTACAGTACTACCTCTTGCTCTGTCCAGGCTCAGGAACCTGAAGTACTTTCACACTGCAACAAACTCTTTATGCACACCCACACCTACACACACCACCGTGCAGAGCACTGTAGGAAGCTCTGCAGTCATTGCAGCTCAGCAGAGCGGCTTTTCACAGCTCGCAGCGGCACTACACAGTGGTTACAGGCACTGAACACTAAGAACATATAAAGTGAAACTGCAGGGGAACATAGGGATGGAAAATATAGGCTAAGTTATTATAAACTAAACTGGTAGTAATGCCTGCAGTTAAGGTTATCCTACACCTTCTTTTGTTGGGTTTTGGAATCAGTTGCTTATAACTTCAATTTAGCCATTGAGTTGGCAGTTTTCTGTCCCAGATGCCTGTCTCCAGTAAAAGCTTCAGAACAATTCTTTTCTGCTGTTCTCAGAACAGAGGCATTGCCGGTGGGGTGAGTGCAATGGGCTTCGGGTGGTTTGAGAAGTCACCACTCTGACAGGTTCCAGTTACCACTGCAGCATCCAATGAGCTCTCCCACCTTCAGCGACCACTGGGAAGGCTCACACAACATAATAAGGCAATAAAACCTTCAGCTTCACAAACCTGACCCCGAGAGTATTTCCACGCGGTCATTTCCATGCGATATTTCCAAGACCATATGTTGTTCTTCGCTCTTCTGTCATTAATGTCCTAAATTCTGAGTGTAGCATTTGAAAATCACAAGGGGCACAGGACAGGGATGGGGGATGCTGAATTGTTAGAAATTGTTAGAAATTGTAAGAGGGAACTCAGAAGTTAAAGGGATGAGACAACCTCAGAAAGAGATCCATCTGGGCAAGGGAGTGCTGAAGACTCAGAGTCTTGAGTTATGGTTCCTGAGACAGCTTTCATGTATTTCAAAGAGGAGGAAAACAAGACTGTATGGCATGGAAAAATCTGTATGGGAATAGAAAAGAACTGGAAAGTAGCTGGAAAAAAAACAGGCAATTTGTTAGCAGTGAAAAAAATGGTTGGCTTTGAGGTAAAGCAAACACAATAGAGCAAGTCTGAAGATAGAAGATTGAAAGCCAGGAAAGACAGCAGGGGATGGGTTGAGGCAGGGAGTTGATGTGGGTCAGGGCACGAATCTGCAGAGTGATGGAAGGAGGGGGCAGAACAGGTCACACTAGGAGGCTCACAGAGCAAGGAAAGGCTGGGGACACAGGCACAGGACACACCTCGAAAAGCCTGAACCAAAGGCAGGTGTTCTGAATTTCTACATTCCTCTTCTGTACTGTTTTTTCCAGCCAGGCTGGAAAAACTGAAGGTCTGTCAAACCATGCCATATGGGCCTATCCTGAGGGCCAGTCATGTGAAATCTGTCACATAAGTGTGAGCTGAGCAAGTGACTGGGAGCTGCATCGTGCAGTTCTGCCATTTAAGGGTCTGCTACCACTGAGGCACACAGAATATTAATGGCTTTTACTACTACTAGAGGACAAATGAGGATGCATTTACACGGGCAGGCCTGAGGAATAAGTCCATATAGTGTGGTATTATTGAATTTCTATGTTTTCACATTGTTGTTGGGGTTTCTTGCTTGTTTTAGTTGCTGAGTTGGTTAGGCACGAAAAGCCTCACACTACTGAAAAGAAAGCAACGAAGAAATATTCAATAGTTATCTGTACATAGAACGAGCAAGGGCTCCTGTGGGAGAAAGGAGCATGTAGTTCAAGGCAGTAAGATGCTGCAAAAATCCAGAGCAGCTGAATTCAATTTGTAAAGAAAACCTTCAATCTGGCAATTCCCAACTTTCCTAAGTTTGACTTGTGCTTTATTATTTCCTTGCTGGGTAATGTAATAAGGGAATTCTGTGAACTGTGGTAGACAAGCCACTGGGGTCATCTCATGACCTCTCTTACCAAAGCAGTCTGGCATATTTAACCACTGCAGGGTATAGTTACAAGCTCATTTCCAGAGCCAGTGCACCACAGTTTTATGCATGGTTGGGAAATGTTTCGCTTCTTCCCCAGCCTCATCACAGGGTGAGAGGAGCAGTTGATACTGAGACATGGGAACTAAGTGGTCTGCAAAGCCATCTCATCTCCAGCCTGGCAGACCTTGGTTAAAAAGTGCCAATCTAAATGCTAGAGGAGATGTAGAGTGGCTCCTGCAACACACGGCAGGACCCAAAGGAGCTCTCTGGTGTCACAAGAGACCACAGACCAGAGAGGTACTTTTGAAGCTACTTTGTGTGCAGCAAATAAGTACTTTTCATTCTTCAGCTGCTTTCATAGGCTATTTCTAACCATCGCAGGGTTTCATCTGCCAAATAATATACTATGTGTCCCTATCCAGGTCCCATTTTCCTGTTGTTTATCAGAGAAAAGAACCACAGGGGATCTCCTAAGCTAGTGTAAATTCTTATTTCATTATGGAACACGTTTCATTGATGGTTGAAAAGTGAAGACTACTTGAGATTTGGCATTTGGGGCATTCTTTGACATCCATGAACTGAAGAGCTCAGAGAAAGCACCAACCAGAAAAGAACTCAAATAAAATAAAAATTAAAATCCAGGGGTTTTTTTTATCTTGAAAATTATAATTTGGAATTTTTCTATACCCACAAGCAAAATTTAGAAATGCAATAAAACATGTGTGCATGCAGCTTTTCCATGAAAGCTGCTGTTTCATATGCTTAGTGAAGAGTAAGTAATTTTTTGTGAGCTTCTGAAGGTTTTATTTGCCAATATTCTAGAATCGATATGTCCAGTATGTGCAGACATTATCAGATTTTATTTCCCTTCAAATGCAAGTATATTTAGAGAATAAAAATGGTGACAGAAGTTCATAAACAAGAGCCTGATTTTGCATTTTTGCAACCCAAACGTGACTGCTACAGAAACTAAGTCATGACCTGATGCTTTTATAAATTATGAGCTATCCCTCTTAGTATTTGAAAAATGGTTATTTTAGCAATATTTGAAACTGTGGCTAATGTACATTTTCCATAGTCTGGTACTAGCATCTTGATCACTCCGGACACGTTAGGAATTAGTATCACCCAGTATGGGTCCTGGGTGATGGTCTTTGGAGCATGTTCTTAGCATGACAATGGTTTAATGATTGCTTAAGATATATATAAAATGTCTTGAACATTTTATAGTATCATTATGCCATCTAGAGGTGGGATAACACTGAGGCTCCCACTTATCTTCATGCCAGAGGAAAGCAACATAGTTACAGTGGGATGGAGGCCTTTACAGGTAGCCTTTCACTAGGGTGAAGATTGTGCCGTATGGCATGGACCCTGTGTTGGGGAGCGTATCTAGTCGTTCAGCTGCCATACAGGAGTAGCACTGGGAAGTAACCCTCCTAGAAGGTGGACCTCTCGGGCAGGGGAGTTTGTTTCTGCATATCTTCTGACCTCAATCCAATAATACTGACTTTCTTGCTCTTCATGTGCCATATGAAAACACTCAGGTGATCAGAAATCAGGCTGCCCAACTGCATCTGGTTGGGGGCAGGGAGCACCTAGCAGCTAGTGCTGTGCTGAGCATACACCCCATATAGTGTCAAGGAGAAGAATGGGAAGTCTGCTCTGGGAGCCTCAGTGTAAAGACACACGCCAAAAGAATGTCAAAGATGTTTACAATTATGGAGAAGCTCCGTAATTTCAGTGAACCAACTCACACCTCTTCAGTTACAGCCCTGTCCTGGTTTCAGCAGGGATACAAGTGAATTGTCTTCCTAGCAGCAGGTATAGTGCTGTGGTTTGGATTTAGGATGAGAATAATGTTGATAACACACTGATATTTTAGTTGTTGCCAAGCAGTCAGATACTTTTCAGCTTCTCACACTGGCCTGCCAATGAGAAGGCAGGGGGTGCTGCCCAAGCAGCAGGACACGGCCAGGACAGCTGACCCAAACTGATCACAGGGATATTCCATATCATAAGATGTCATATTCCATACATAACTGGGAGTGGGCCAGGAGATGGGGCAGCTCAGGTTATATTTTTTATTTAATATTATTGGTGGTGGTGGTTTTTCTATTGTTGTTGTTGTTGTTGCTGCTGCTGCTGTTGCTGTTATTATCATTATCATCATCTTCCTTTTTGTCCTATTAAACTGTATTTATCTCAACACACAAGTTTGGGGTTTTTTCCTCCTATTTTCTATTCTCTCCCCCATCCCACCAGGAGGGGGGGACTGAGCGAACAGCTGTGTGGTTGTTTTAGCTGCCAGCCAGGTTAAACCATGACAAGCCTTCATTACAGAGAAGGGACAGGAAGGCTGAAAAGCTCAGCAACATGAAATACACATTTTTCAAGAAGCTGTTCATCTGGGACATAGAGTGAAGACCTCCTACGTCCAAATATCCCACTTCACCAGCCTCAGTACAGCAGGCCCATTTTGTGACTGGTACCAAGAGATGCATGAACTCATATCACCTTTGCTCTCCTCTGCATAGACCTTCATCCCAGTTAGTACCTAAGCTGGTGGGAGAGACTGTAACAGGGTTTTTCTCCATTACTTAGCTTCTTCCTCTCATTAAACACATGGAAAGTTAATATTTGAGGCTGCTCTATCAGATTTTCTTGCAGTTAGGCCATGGTTTCCAGCACTATTAGTAAAGAACAGGAAATGCTACTGCGTGACACTCATTAGGAAATAAGTTAGGCATTAAAAAACCCATTGCTCATTCACAAAAGAAAAATAAGCACTGGACAATCTGTTGCTTTTCTACACAGCTCCACTAGAAACTGTGCTCCTTATTCACCTGCCTATGAAGTCCTACAGAAGAACAAACACTGTAAGGATCAGTGCTGCTTGAAGCAGTAAGATGAGTTGGGTCCATTTTAAAAATTAAAAATTAAAAGAAACGGACCATCTTGCATTCACCACATGCTCCCCATCTGCCATACTTCCTTGAAGTAACAGGTCCTTGAATGGGAATCAAGAATTAAAGGACCACAGGATAATTCAGGCTGGAACAGGCCTCAGGAGTTCTGGTCTAACCTCCTTCAATGATAAGAGTGAGATGAGAATAGCTTTACCCTTTGTCTAGTCAGGTTATGGAAACATGCAAGAACAGAGACAGCACAACTTCTGTGGTTGAACTGTTCCACAGCTTGACTGTCCCCATGGGGAACAAGTTTCTCCCTACGTCCAGTCTGAGTTAGCACTGTTCGACTCATGCTCATTGTCTCTCACCCTCCTACCATGCACTCTGTGACAAAGTTGGCTTTGCATTTCTATAACTTCACTATTCGTAGCTGTGGACTTTGGTCCCTCCTGAAGTTATCTTTTCTCCAGGTTGAACAAGCACCACCAGTCCTTCAGCCCTTCCAAATAGGACAAGTGCTCCAGCCCTGACCATGCCAGGGGCCTCTGCTGAATACCTTCCTATTCACCAATATTCTCCTTCTTTTGGGGCCCCTAAACTGGCTGTGGTAATCCAGGTGCAGCCTAGCAAGTTTAGCTCATTAGCAAACCTCAGCATTTGTTATAACTTTATTACAAATGTTAACATTTTTATAGCATTTGCTTTTATTACCTCATGATTTCTGTTAAAGTGAATAGCAGGAGATGTATGTGTGTACCACGTGTGTTCAAACTCTCTTCTCCTTAATAAGGAGACGGAAAATAAAGAAGAAAGGAAAGGACTGTTGACAAGGAGGCTGCTATTGAAAACTGGCAAGAAAGCCACGCTTATGTTTAGTTATGATTCTCAACTTCTTTTACCTTCAGGTGATTCTTGTTCTACTTTTAAGGACACTGGAACAGTAAATTAAATAAGGGTAATGCATAGCAAAACTACTGAGAAAAAATAGAACTATCATTTCCCCATAGCAAAAATCTATTGCTTGGTTTACTTGATGGCTCCTATTACATATAAAGCCTATGCCTGAATTTGCTATACAGTCTACTGTTATATTCCTACATATAAAAATACAGAACAAGCAAACATCAGTATTGAAAAATTATATGAAAAGAACGTCGCAGCTCAGTGCTCGTGCAAAATAGCATCAAAGAGATTCTGGAAACAACCCTCATCACTAGAAATATATGTCAAAAGTAGTAATTAGCTCTGTAATCACCCTACAGGCTTGGTATCTGTCTTATATAAGCATTTAAGCCCCAAGAAAACAGGTCAGCATGACTTCAGTTGACACTTAAAAATACATGGGATCGAAAGAGCCAAACAAAACTCAGAAAAATACCATGCTAACTACATCTTCTTTCACTTGGACAGTGCTACATGGGACACTGATGTTTTCACCAAGCTCCCAACACCATCTGTGTACATTATCCAACCATTCCTCCAATGTAAAATTCACAAGATGCTTTGGAAACAGGGGTTACCCCACTGCCAGCCATGTCTCAACAAAAACAGTAATTTCTACTGTGCTTTGTGCTGCATTTGGTGCTCTTGGAGACTAAGCAGTCATCACCGCTATGATGGGAACTAGGGTGGTTGCACAGCCACCATGGGCCCCACCAAGGAGGCTCTCTGCCCATACCATGGTAGAGATCATAGAATGGCATAAGTTGGAAGGGACCCCAAGGATCACAGAGCTCCAACCCCCCTGCCACAAGGGCCACCAACCTCAGGCCTGGATCTACACAAGGTTGCCCAAGGCCCCATCCAGCCTGGCCTTGAACACCTCCAAGGACAGGGCATCCACCACCTCTCTGGGCAGCCTGCCCAGCACCTCACCACTCTCTCTGTAGAAAACTTCCCCCTAATATCTAATTTAAACCTCTCCTCCTTTAGCTTTAATCCATTCCCCCATGTCCTACCATTATCTACCCTTTTACAAAGTTGAATCCCCTCCTGTTTATATGCTGCCTTCAGGTACTGAAAGGCTGCAATGAGGTCCCCCCGCAGCCTTCTCTTCTCTAGGCTGAACAAACCCAGCTCCCCCAGCCTCTCTTCATAGGGGAGGTGCTCCAGCCCTCTAATCATCTTGGTAGCCCTCCTCTGAACCCTCTCCAACAGTTCTACATATTGTATTCCTGGCCCCAGATCTGGACACAGCACTCCAGATGGGGCCTCACGAGGGCAGAGTAGAGAGGGACAATCACCTCCCTGTCCCTGCTGGCCACCCCTCTTCTAATGGAGCCCAGGATACCATTAGCCTTGCGAGCTGCAAGAGCACACTGCTGGCTCATGTTAAGTTTCTCATCCACCAGAATCCCCAAGTCCTTCTCAGCAGGGCTACTCTCAAGAAGCTCTTCTCCCAGTCTGTATCTATGTCTGGAATTCTTCCGGCCCAAGTGCAACACCTGACATTTGGCAGTGTTGAACCTCATTAGGTTCACCCAGGCCCATCTTTCCAGCCTTTCAAGATCCCTCTGGATGGCTTCCTTTCCTTCTGTTGTGTCAACCACACCACTCAGCTTGGTGTCATCCACAAACTTGCTGAGGGTGCACTCAATTCCATCATCGATGTCATTGATAAAGATGTTAAAGAGAACCGGTCCCAAGACAGACCCCTGGGGGACACCACTTGTCACCGGCCTCCACCTGGACATAGACCCATTGACCGCCACCCTTTGGCTACGTTCTGTAGTTTCTTATCCACTGGATGGTCCACCCATCAAATCCACATATCTCCAATTTAGAGATAAGGATGTGATGGGGGACTGTGTCAAAGGTCGTGCACAAGTCCAGATAGATGACATCTGTTGCCTTCCTTTTATCTACCAATGCTGTCACTCCATCACAGAAGGTCACCAGATTGGTAAGGCACGACCTTCCCTTGGTGAAGCTGTGCTGGCTGTCCTAGATCACACACTCGTCCCTCATGTGCTCCAACATGTCATCCAGGAGGATCTGTTCCATGATCTTCCCAGGCACAGAGGTGAGGCTCACTGGCCTGTAATTCCCTGGCTCTTCTTTGCTTCCTTGCTTATAAATGGAAGTGATGTGACCTTTTTTCCAGTCCCCAGGGACCTCTCCTGACAGCCACGACTTTTCAAATACGATGGAGAGCAGCTTGGCAACCACATCAACCAGCTCCTTCAGGACCCTTGGATGCATGTTACCCAGCCCCATATACTTGTAGATATTCAGTCTCATAAGGCAGTCTCAGACTTGCTCTGCCCTTATAGTGGGGGGGGATTTACTCCCCCAGTTCCCACCTAGAGGTCCAGGGATGCAAGGTTCTGGGACTTGAGAATTATGAGAATCCTGGCTGCCAGAGAAGACTGAGGCAAAGGACTCATTCAATACCTCAGCCTTCTCCACATCTGTTGCAGCCAATTCTCCTTTCTCTCTTTGGCCTGTCTCTTCTGGCTACTGTACCTGTAAAATCCCTTCTTGTTGGTTTTAACATCCCTTGCCAAGTTCAGTTCCATCTGTGCCATGACTTTCCGGATCCCTCTGCAGGTCCAAACAACATCCCTGTATTCTTTCCAGGCAACACAACCTTATTTCCGGAGCTTGTACCTGCCTTTCTTTTCCCTCAGTTTGACCAGCAGGTCCTTGCCTAGCCATGCTGGCTTCCTGCCCCTCCTGCCCACTTTCTTATTCAGAGGTACAGAGAGCTCTTGAGCTCTCAGAAAGGCATCCTTAAAGAGTAGCCAACTTTCCTCAATATTTCTGTCTCTAAGGACCACATCCCAGGAGATCTCAGCCAACAATACCTTAAACAGCCTAAAGTTTGCTCTCCTAAAGTTCAGGGTCCTGATCCCACTCTTAGCCAGGCCCACATTCCTCGAGATCACAAACTCAACTAGGGCATGGTCACTGCAGCCCAGGCTGTCTCCAACCTTAACACCTTTAATGATCTCCCCCATGTTGGTGAGCACCAGGTCAAGCAACTCATCGCCTCTGGTCGGTCTGTCCAATACCTGAACCAGAAAGTTGTCATCCATGGACTCCAGGAGTCTCCTGGATCTCTTGCATCTCGCCATGTGGTTTTCCCAGCAGATATCTGGGTGGTTAAAGTCCCCCATCAGGATGAGTGCCTGCAACTGCAATGCCTCCTGCAGCTGGAGAAAGGCCTCATCAGTAGTCTCTCTTTGATCAGGTGGCCTGTAGTAGACCCCTATCACCAGCTGTTCTTTATTAGTCCCATGCCTAATTCTGACCCACAGGCTCTCAACCTGCTCCTGGGCCACTTTTCAGAGGGAGCTCCTCACAGTCTATCCACTTTTTAACAGAGAGGGCAACTCCCTCACCCTTCCTACCAAGCCTATCCCTTCTAAAAAAGTGATCATGATAGACATGCTGTGGCAGTTGGAAACTTAACTGCTGAAGCTACTATCTGAACCTGTGGCTCAACCTCTTTGAGTTACATTGATGTCTCCCAGAAGTGTGTTAATGGCAATCAATGACTGCAGCTTCATAGTTTGCAGCCTAGCATAGTAGAGGTAGACAAATTCTCATTTAGGTTTATCTTGAACATGGAGATCCGTCATTCCTGTCATGATGGGAGGATATCTGTCAGCAGGGCAGAGAGACCATGGCCTCAGCTGCTCTTTCTCACACCACATTCACCAGAGTCTCAGGAGGTGGGGTAGACTCTGCCTTAACACCCGTATCCCATCATGGTTTTCTTCTATGGCCATATGCACTTGTGTCTCTGAGCCAGCACCCAGTTAGTTTTGGCTAGCAAGGAGAATTTAAAAACTCCTTTTGCCTTTTTCTTTCTCTTTAGGAAAAGAATCAGATAAAAACAGCACTAGATCTGACGCCAGAACAGATCTGCCTTCTTCCAGTCTCTGAAATTTCTGGCCTCTCAGAACTGCAAAAACAGACACTTTGGAGGAATAATAGCAATAAAAATTTTGTCCCTATTCATAGGACTAAACATACTAAAGCCTTGGAAATCTGCTGTAAAATATTGTAGGTTGAGGCTAACTGCTTTAAAAAGAATAGTTCAGGATTTAATCTGTAAATATTTATTTCAGAATGATTAATTTAGTCCCTTACAAGATTATCAGATGCTTGGCTCCAAATATAGAGGTGAAATTCTCCAAAAACTAGGCACAAGACTGCTGAGTTCTTTTTGCTTCCTGAAAATCAGCTGCTTCTTTTGAAGAACACTGAGAAGACAGAAGTGCTGAGACCTCAAACTTGTCTGTAAAATTTGTGAGGGTTCTGATATATTTATTGAGATAGAGAGATATGTATACATAAAAATGAAAGAGAGGGATGATTCATACGCATATGTATCATGATACATTTATTAGATAAATTATACATTTATTAGAATGTGAATGCATACTTCTCAAGACAATTCATCGTCTTTTTGGTCCATAACAATGGAAGCTCATTTAATTTCAGTTTTTACAGGCGAGGCAGTTACAGTCTTCAGTTTCCTATTTCATGAGCTAATGCTAAGCTTCCCAGCAAGTCCCTGCCTTGTGAGTTAATCTTGCACTCATTATCTACACCAGCAAAAATACACCCTTGTGACTGAAAGAAATGGCACCTTAACAGAAAAAAGAAAAGAAAAGAAGCTGCCCACTGTGATGAGAGAAAACTACCTGAGCATGATATTCCTTGAGGACCTGTTTGAATTGATACACAATGACAACCACCATCAAAACAAAGATAATGTCATAGAGCTCAATAAAACAGGAGGAGTGAGAGGGTGTAGCAGTATTTGCAGTAATAAAACTGCATTTCTGACAGAAGCCTAAATAACAAACGTACTAATACAATCAAGGAAAGAATTAACGGGACTGGGTTTCCTTCTAAGCCATCTCCTGCCTGTTTGCTATAATGATGAGCAATCAGTTAAAGGGAAAAATATATGCTGACCCTTATGTGGTGCAGCAAAAGATTTATAAAGAATAATTTGCATTCATAGAGCAAGATAGCTAGTGACAAACCCAGAGTGTTTCCACACCTAACACAAAACTCTCTTCCCAGCTAATGTGCTCATATTTTATTCTTTGTGATTCATCTCCTTACACATGTCATTCATATTAACCATCACCCAGGGACTTGTGAGCACAAAGGTCCGACAGTCACAGTGAGAGGACCCCCTAGGTCTGCGACCCCTACTCTCCACTGCTTATCCAGACCCAACCTGCCATCCTGCAGAGGAAGGCATGGTTGTAGAGCACTGACTAAAGGCAGGAGCTTCTGTTTCTCATGGGAGGAAGGCACCAACAAGGCACTTGGAACCAGCGAGTTTTGCTGAAGTGACGGCAGTGAGTCTTTACCTGGAGCTGCTGGCATGCCGCGATACTGCTGCTGGGCGGCAAAACAGACCCAGAAGAAAGGCAAGACAGCGGCAGCATCAAGCAGTGCTCAGTCCCCCTCCAGCTGCCCTCACCTCACCTCTGCTTGCCATGCTCACAAAGTTCACATGCATTTACAAAGGTGAACTGAGACCTACGTGCTCACCAAAACGTCATGCGTCAAGACATGAGCATTTTCCTTGACTCATTCCTGATTTTCTGCGTCCTGCCTCCTCCTCCTCCAGCTCTGCTGGCAGAGGGACAGTAGATAGTGTGTGTAAAGTTAACCGTCGGCAGCTCTCTCACCGGCTCTCAGAGAAGAATCACTATAAACACAGTGTTTGGCTTCTCTGTTTATTGCTGATACGGTAGAATATTAAAGTCCAACTTTTAGTCATTGAGAGAGCCATTCGAAACTTACGTGCGTGTTGCCTGTTGCTATGCGTACAAGAAAGGTAAATTACCAGTACGAGTAGAGTAGCCCCTGAAAACAAGTTGTGCCTAAATGAACTATTGCATTTTTCACCTTTTACTCCTTTCTCCTGTCTTATCTACATTGTAATCCTTTAATCTTGTCAGCATAATGCTTTCTGTGAGAGTTATATCCATAAAAATAACAAAGCCTTACTGTAGAGAGTGACAGGAATGAGATGGTAATACCAGAGAACCCGAAGTAATGCAAAAGCTCAAGAAATATTGACATATTTTCATGTCAGTAGCTGCTAAACTCCTGAATTGTTACCCCTGTTAATGCATCAGGTCACTTTCTGCAATCCTGACCCCTGACTGAGACCCAGAAGGAAAGAAAGACTTTTGCATGTTATTTGCATTAAATGTGACATCCGAGTATTTGCAAAGTCAAAAGACAGAACTTTCTGGAAAGATTACCCTTATCTGTGTATTTGGCTGAGTTTTCCAAAGACCCTTTCAAATTGCATGTCCTGCCTTGCAAACCTGCCCATACCTGTTCCCCTGGGAAATGCAGAGTGCTGCCTCTTGTCAAACAAGCTCTTCTACAAGCAGCATACAAAGAGCACAGAGCTTCAGACGTGTGTGTATCCCTTGCAGGGAGCAGTAAACCACCTACCCGTAACTGCCTGCTCTCTTCTGGCTTTCCCTTCCGGCCACCACTGTGACTTCTTCTCCTTTTGGTCTTCGGGCACCAGTGTCAACTACAGTACAGTAACATCTGAGGTGTTCATTTTCTCCCAAACAGTTTATGGACTTACCCTTACAATTCCTGCATCTATACAGTAGTGACTTTTAACTTCTTTTTTTTTTTCCAACATAGATGGAAGTGCAGAAAGAAGAGGAAGCCTTTCCTCCCTGTAAGCTTAAGGCAAGGGTTTAAATCTTTTAAGAATTTAGCGTATTTCAATTACAATTTTTCACCCTGGTCTATGCAGATGTTCCTGTAACAAGGGAGAGTAAGCATTTCAAAATGAATGTATTGATTTGTTTCCTCTGCAGGAAGCTAGAGGACTAGAGGTGGACTAATGACAGACAGATCAAGGGCTGGCCATCAGTAATGATTTTGCACTAATTACTGCTAAGAGAACCGTAGCCACTTTTAAACTTCCAGAGGTCTCAGAGTGGGGTGGCTGCACATTATACTGACAGATCCTTTCTGTATTCAGCAGCCTTGTGCAGGCCCTCCTTGGGGCTCCTGATTTTTTAAAAGTTAATTTCCCAGCATTTATCTAGTATAACTCTTATGCAAAAAAACTACTGTGCAGTCAGGAAAGAGGCAGTTCTTAACATGGAAGGATGAAATTGCCACTTCTTTTGTGTGCTAGACTGCTGAACGAGAAATATCACACAAGTAGGTGAATTGGCTGTTTTTTCCTTTGATATCACATAAATAAAATTAACAAGTAGATTCTTTGTTCATTCCAAAGGCGTCTTTTATTTCAGATTTACTACAGTGTCACTACAGAGACAAATTTTGTTATGATGTTCTCCAGCACAAGGTTGAATAATTGAATTGTCAGCCAAGCGACTAGTTGAGATTTTTAAAAAATATTTATAACTGTCGAGCACAGAAGCATCATAGTGTTTTCAGTAGACATTTGCTCCCTCTTTAATGCTTCCAGATCATTCAAATGAAGTCAGTCATTATTATTTTAAAGGATGTTTCGAATATGTTATTATATTATCTCTACAGAAATTGAACATTCATCAGTCCAGGCAAGGCTGTCATGGCCAGCAACAGCTTTTGGAACCACAGATATTTATGTGCTGTGTATTGCTATCAATCACAGCAGAGGTATCAGCATTTTTCTTCTCAAAAGAAAACACGTCCTTTATTATTCTCTTCTCTTTCAATGCTTCTTACATACAGGAACTCTTACCTTTACATCTTAACAACTGATAGTACTAAGTATTAGAAACCAGTCCAACCTGTCTAAACCAGATATTAGAGCCAAATCTCCAAGACATCAGAAAATAAGTTACTGGAGCAGCTTCCTTAAAGGAGAACTGCAGACAGAAATCTAAAGCCAGGTGGAGATGGAGACTGAAAAGTTTTCAAAAGGATTTGTTAAAGTACTGCTAGCTGCAACAGCACACAGCAGGACACAAAGTTGCAGAAGAGCTTCTCCAATTATATAATTATTATACATATTGCTACATAACCTGTCACAATAGCACCTTGGTGCTTCCTTCATCCTCAAGGTTGTTGTGCCTCCCTTGCACGGTGCTCCTGCATGGAGAAGGGCAGTTGTGGACGTGCCGCTCTGCATGCAGTCCTCGGGTAGGATCAAAGGCACCCCGTGCCTGCAGAGCAGCCCCGGTGCTGGCTTACCCATGTGCACACCCAGCCACCACCCCATGTCCCCTGCCCAGCCACGGCATCGGCAGAGCTGTCAGCAGGGCCACCCACCTGCCCCTTGCTCCCTAGGCAGCCCCGCTGGCTGCAAACCACACTTTGGAGCAGCTGGATGTTCTCTGCAAATAGCCTTAATTAGAAACATCAGCGCTGATAATCAATAATGACAGCTTAAGTAATATCCAGCTATAATAGTGCCATAAATGGAAACCAAGCGCTTTCATATTAGGTCAATTAAGCTGTAGATAATCAGCGTCAAGCTATCAGAGTGGCATTTTAAATAGATCACTGAAACTTGAAACAGTCTTTATTTGATGTGGGTTTTATCTTCCAACTTCGAGTATTTCCAAATCTTTGCACTCCTTGCAAAAGCTCTGCCTAATACACTTACTATCAGCACGAACTGCGCTGTGGAAGTCAGTAGTAAACAGGAGACTTCAGAGCAGCATCAAGTACAGCGGCTCCAGGACCGGGCAAACAGAAGAATGAACAGCAGCCTCCAAGCACACTGTTTCAGGAGGGATAATGGAATAGCATAAGCAAATAGGAAATCATCTACATTTAAAAACGAGTGAACAATTGGCCAGCCTCCTAAAGTAAATATCTAGTCTTTTTTTCTTCCTAATGAATTAATCATGAGGCTTTCTATTGAATTTCTTTGTGCCAAACCTCTGGGCTACAGCTAAACGTATTATACAAGGAAATCTTTTCTATATTGATCACTTTTTTTACTTTTTTTTTTTCTAAAAGAGCGGGTTTTATTGCTCTTGAGTAGATAAGAAATGTGGTTTCACCCCCAGACAGAGAAACTAGAATATCAGCATAATCCTTCTTAATGCTTTTTTTTGCTACTTTAGCTGTGTAATCGTTTCCAAAAATATCTGTGAGACTGGGGATCCAAGTGAGCTCAACAACAGCTCCAATCGATTTCAATTGTTCACACAGCTGTATGATTTAAGAATATATCCTTTATCCTTATTTGGACTGCTAACAGAGACCCAGTAAAATCCTGTAGGATTTTATCTGTTTGTGTGAAACCGCCTCCTGAGTAACATTAACCTGCTAATTTAAAGCTGGGATAATACAATTACCCAGAGATAGATCTTGCAGTCCTACTTACGCTCTTGAGCATGTAAGAAAAACTCAGGAAGCATTAAGTAACTCACAGGGAAAAAAAAATCCAACCAACATGATGAGGGGATACATAAATTAGTGTTTCCAAATTTACACAACCGAAGTTGATGGGAAGTTTCATGGGAGCATAACTAGGCCTCTAGGCAACTGGCATCCTCAGCCAAAATTAAAGATGAGTAGTCCCCTAGCACAATATTAATGTTAATGTATCATAGCCATGTAATTAAAATTAAAGATCATTCTTACACAGTCATTTTTAGAATTTTACAAGGCACAGACAAAGGGGAGAAGAAATTTTCACTGACAATTTACTGATTCATGTAATTTTAACTACGCCAACATACACCAATGTCAAGACTGAAAGTATTTTGCTAAGTCATGCCCAAATATCAGTGCCTAAACACCTTCTGTGATAAATTGTGTAGATGATGCAAAGAAAATGCAGCTATTATCAACACATTGCATCAACTATGAAGTTGTTCAAAAACATTTTTGCTATCAGATTCAAACTTCTGGCTTGATGGGGGTCAAGTATTTGTCACACCCTGAAAACACTCCCACAAGAATATTAAAAGCACCATGGCTGTTGGTTTAGATATTTCCATCACTCCAAAGTGGTCTGTCTTGGTTTGGGGGAAAAGAATAAGCTATTACAAGTGTCCTACACTCCTCAGACTGTAGCAGGCATCCACATTTCCTTTCAGCTAAAGAAGGCTAAGATCATGGTGATCTTTCAACTGTTTCTTCAGCTATTCATACAATTTTCAAAGTACTTCATCCTGGTTTACTAAGTGATCATCCCTGATGACTCCTTTTCAAAGAGTTTTCTAGAAAACATTTGACACTAGAATTATCTACAATAGGAAATCATGTATCAGCAGCACAAAACATCCGTAAAGAAAATTCTGCTGTACGGTACATTTTTTTCTATCATTACAGAAAATATCTCTTCTGACAATTCTTAGTTTTCCTACTATAAATCTAACATAGTGTTACTTAAACCTGTACAAACTTTTCAAGAAGTATTTCGTGATGTTTTTCAGTTGTCTGCAGGACCATACACTACTTTCATGAACTGTCCACATTGCCTCCTTTGTATTTACATTTCCATTTACATTCACAATTTTGTTTCTTTTGAAGACGGGAGGGAGTGAGAGACCCACTCAATCAGGCACACTTTCTCCCAGTTCACAATGTATTTTGTATGGTGCAAATGCCCATTCCAGTTTAGTATGTTTTTATGACCAATTTAGGGGATTTTTAGCTATAGGATTGACTTTTCTGTGTTGTGATGGCTGACTATACATATCTGAATATATAAAATTACATATATTATATATATCACGTATTATATATGTTTTCATAGGCTATATGTATAGCCTATATTTAGCCTATTATATATATATTCATATATATATAGCCTATAAAATAGGCTTCAGATGCCACAGTTATAATAAAATTATCAACATACCATTCACCTCCATTTAGTGCATCCATTTGCAATTATTCACATATGCACTTCTGAGTTTATAACAGATTACTGCAAGTTAATTATCTAATAATATATAATACAATGCTTTTTTATTTCTAGTTATACCACTGTCACATAAAAGGCACAAACCTTCTGTGCTGGGTATCTGAGAGCACTTCAAATGAGTAATTTTTGTAATGATCAACTTCACCAATCTTTGTGAAGATCACACATTCAACAAGCACCCTTCTACTGAACTTCTGCTATTGTAACTGGAAAATTAGATTATTTAAATTTCTACTCTTGGTTTTTTTTCCCTACGACTGCCAAAATATGGATGAAAAAATCCTCTAGGGAAAAAGGTCTTTCAACATTATTTCCTAGTAGCATTTGTGAAATGAGGCCACATAATACAATTCCATATCAGCATGACATAAGTGGGCAGGAGTTAAGTGTACACTTGAGTATAGGACTGAAACGTAACGATCAATTTTTTTTTTTAAAAATGTTACAGATTTACTTTCAAGCAACCACAGATTTGTCCACATAGGATAGAAATTACATTCTACAAGACCTAAACAGTAAATTTTGTGTGGCTATCGGGAAGTTACAAGGTAAGTGACCACACGGCATGTAAAGGATTGGAGTACCAAGCCCTTTGTCTCTTTTAAAGAAGCATGTGTATCATTATGATCGTTTAGTTCCTTTTTTCCTGGTAATTTTATAGTCCTGGATCTTACGAACAAAGCTCATTTTATATAAGAAATGGAACATAAAAATCTACATGGGAACTGCATATTCTTCTATTTAGTAAAAAAAATTAAAATCAGTATATGCAGTTCTGATGATGTGAGATGGAATTTAAGAAACTGATTAAACCAGCCTTTCTTATAGATGTGAAAAATTTATATTAACCATCACATTAGAAATAATTTAATATTTAATTGTTTTCTTCTGGTTTAGAGATGCTTTGAGAATTTCTTCTCTCCTAGTGTCAGAGGAAACAGAAATAAATCCTATAAACTGGCTATAATAAACCAGCAGTAGTTTCTACTATGCCTGCAACATTTATCTGAGACAATTACTTTCCTTACTGGCAGATGTTTTATGATTCATGTCATTTTATTACACTGAAGTTCTACTGTGTAGTGCTACTGTATGCTGCAGACAAGGCCACAACATGCATCTGGAGGGGCAGAAGTCTGACTGAGGGTTGCCTGACCGTGCTTTTAGCTCACAGCACGGTAGCAAAGAGCAGGGTTTTCACTGTCCTGAGGAAAGTTTGGCAGTCTGCTACAACACCCAGCACACATCCAGACAAGTGTATCCTCTGTCCACGTAATGCCCCTTGCCCCTGCTCTCACCCAAGACACAGAAGAGGAAGCTGCATTTACAACAGCAGAAACCCTGGGAAGGAACATGAACTTTTAGAAGCAATTAAAAAAACCCTTTGTTGATTCAAGCAACACTTCTGGACAGGAGCCAGTGAAAAGTCAGTGTTGTCAGAGGAGAATAGTTTGTGGTCCACCGCAGCATGTTCCCTCTTCCCATTTGAAATTTGACCTTGTCCCTCCCAGTGCAGTCACTGAACCAGCCTGAGGCCAAACTAGGGCACAAAGCTCCAGCCTGGAAGCAATGCTCTCTGCAGAAAGCAGGTGATTAGAAAAACTGCTTCTGCCCTCATTTCCATGGCATCTATATTCACTTTTTTTTTTAAAATGCATCAGTCAGATCAGGCTCCTCAGAAGAGATAAGCCACAGATCTCAGTAGGACTTAGGCATGAAAATGAACATACTATTATGTAAGTTCTTTTTAGCATTTCCTTTCCACCCAGGAGATTTTTATAATGCCATTTGTCAGAACATGTCTTGGTCGACTGCAGTGTACTGTACAACTGAGGAACCAAAGGTATGTGTTCTTAGAGAATACAAAATAATCCAGAACATAGGAACCCATCTCTTCACCTAACTGCGTACACCGGCAGTCCTCTCCTTTGGGCTTCACCTCATAAGGCTGATGAGACCCTTGGCCAAGTCGTTTTTGCTGCCTGAAAGGAGTAACTGAGGAATGAGGTTCCACAGGGCAGAGCCCCACAGCCCAGCAAGCACAGCATTGGCACTGCCAGTAAGAGCCCACAACCTTCCTACCAGGTGTGCAAAGTCTTGAAGCTAGGGCATGTCACGATGGCTTCAGAATGTCTTGGTCTGCCTGGAGCTTTGTTTTAGCTATCTGAGCTGTAACAGCAATTATTTACCTGCCAGGTGAATGTTACATAATTTCTTTAAGTTTTAGCTGAGCTTTGTAGTGTTGTGTACTATAATGCCTGTTCTAATATTTTTGGCATTCCTGTATATAGTAGAGAGTAGAGAAGCAGTAGGGTTTTGTGCAGAGGCAGCTATGACCTAGAACAAAACTAGCATAGAGGATTATACAAATAACGGATTATAGTAGAGGTTTTGCAGGTGTGGAGACAGAATGAAACCAGAGGCTCCTGGGCTATAAACAAATCACTAATTACTGGTCATTAAGCCCTTAGGAGGCTAATAAAACTGGTTTCAGAGATAACAAAGGGAACAAAGAACAAATATTTAACATACGTAATTAAAACATACTATATATAGTATATTTAGATATAAAGTGGAATTGTGGACCAATGAAGAAGGAGCAACGTGTCGTACGTGCTAAGAAACATATAAAAGTAGCCCCAAGAGGATCTTGGAGTAAGGTGGAGGAAATCCTCTGCAGCATCATACTTCTTCCAGTGAAGAACTCGGGACATTAATAACTCACCGTAACCCTCTCCACTGCTTCTTGAGAACCAACAGAAGGGTGAGCATAACACCACAGAAAGGGGTAGAGACAAGAAAACTGGTGTGTACAAGTTTCAATTGCATCATGATTGGGAGTGAGCTATAATAATTGGAAAATTTGGAGTTGTCAAAATGGGTTTTACCAAATTTGGTTTTATCAAAATGGGACTAATAATAACCCCTTGATTAGACTGCTAATTAATTAATTAATTCTTTGAATTATGCACAGCGCTTGGGTTTTTTAGCGCACAAATTGCGTGGTGTGCTTTGTTTGGTGTATTTTGTACCCATGAAGCTTAGCTGCAATTGTGGATGCGACACAAAAACACATTAAGAAAGTTGATATTCCCAGGAGCGTATGGTCTACATGATGATAAAAAAAAACAAGTGCATGAGACAGAAGTTGAAGTATGAGTTAGTACTAACCCGAGCATATTATCTACAGCAGACAGAGATTTCAGAGAGACAGTTCAGCTGTGCCTATTGCTTGGAAGAATAAATAAAGCCTCCTTGGTTTAGAGAAGATGAACACTTTTTATTCTGACAGCTCTGTTTTCCCATTAGTAGCTTCCAATGGCATTGCCATCAGATAGTTGACAGAAATGTGGTTCTGTAAGTATTAATTTCTAGAGGGGGTGGCTTTGTCCCTTAGGCCATAATTTTTGTCACAAAAGAAGCAGCTTTTCACATTGCTAAAATTAGTCTTTCAGTTGACTTTGCTAGCAGAAATATGACAAATGCTTCTGAAAATTCTTATTAAGCAAATTTCATGGAGATATTTATTTTAACTTCCTGACATTCTTAAAAAATACAAAACAGAGAACTTCTCTGAGGTATATGCATACATTTAAATAAGTTCTCACAAAAATAACAGGATGTAGATGAGAATGGTTAAGATGACAGTAGCTTTACTGTACTACATGCTGGTGTTTCCTGTTCCATTACTAGCATCTCATGCAGTCTACCTGAACCTTCTGCCTATTTGCTTTTTGATTCTTCTGAATAACAAAGTGGACAGGAGGGATGAAGGACAGAAAGCCAAATAGAACTGGGTAGTAACAGTCTTCTTTTTCATATGCAGTCTCTTTGGGCTGCTGTCAGCATATTTTCAGAGACATCTCTGAAGTACTACTTGAGAAACCTGAAAGTCTGCAGCTTTACTTTTTCTGGGACACCTCTCATTCCCTCTTAATTGAATTAACTGTAAACACAACCTGCACAAAAAATAATCTTAATGTGTCTGGGATACTGTCTGAGAAAGAAAAGAGAGAGAAAAGCTCACTGCTAGTAATAAGCATACTTTAAAATATAAAAATAAAAAAATGAAAGAACAAACAAGAGAAGCTAGACTAGGAGCAGTGAGAGCACGGTCAGTGTTGGGAGGTCACCAAGAAGAAAAATGTGAATGGAAGAGGGTCTGGGGATGGAACATTTTTTGTTCTGTTAAGATCAAAAAGCAAGACCTTTTGGAAGAATTATGTCATTTAATAACATCTCACAATAATTTCTGCTGAACTCAAACTCATCCTTTCCAGTGGGTTATGTGTTATTCTTCTCTCTCTACAAAATCTGAAGAGAGGTCAGAGGGCTTCAAGTTCTCAGCCCAGATAAAGACAGTTGAGCATCAGCCTTTCAGTCAGCCAAGGTCCTAGCTCTGGGCTTTGGGACAGGAGAGAGATGGTGGGGTACTTACCTGGGTCTTCTCACCCTTGGATCAATCCCATCTTTGCAAATGCTCTCCAGGTTACAGTGTTAGCACTCGCCATAGCTGCTGTGTACACAACCCACTCTACACATAGCACTGGCAACTGCAACCTGGTTTCCTTAAAGAACGTTCAGTTATGGGAGCCACATTGTTCAAGTACCGGTATGTAAATGAAAGTAGTCATCCAGACAACTGTCTTCGCCAGTGAAACCAGCACCTTGCATTGTTCAAATGACTTTCTCTTCTATTTCTGGTTGGTGGCCAAGTGTAGCAGTGGTGGCCAGTTGTACCATAAGCAGTCAGAAGCCTGAATAGGGGTCTTGGAGACCTAATAACACTACAGACATTTGAGTTGTCTCTCTCATTGCCAGGCTGACACCAGAAGTAATTTACTCACTTAAGTAGCCCATTTATCTTAATGTCCCCTTCTTATTGTTATCTGTCATAATGCAGTACAAATCCCTTTTCTCTCATTAATTGTAATAACATAAATGTATCACTGGACAAGGTGTTCTACCCTTCTTAAGATAGCATAGCTGCAAAGACTTTAAAATAATTTCTTTTAGTCCAAATGTTAACTTCTATTTCTGTCTCTGCCTACTGGTTATTGCTTACATGATTATAAGGTTCCTGTTTTCAAAAGGAAAACAAAAAACAAGGGAAACAAAAACATATTCTGTACGTATAACTAGCCTAGAAGAAAAACAATGCTTCTCCAGCTCTTCCTGTGCTGGGTGATACTGAGAAATATCTATAAAGAAGTCTGGGTCTGGAAAATTTATGTTTTCAAGTTGTCAGGAACGATTAAAGCAGGACAGAAACACCGTGCTCATGCAGTCAGACTGAGCTTGACGGGGGGCTTAGGCCCCGCAGGTCTCAGAGGAAGCACTGTCATCAGCAGAGTATGTTTCCAGAAGTAAAGTGAGGAATAAAGTCACCTGTTTGTTGTAATTTGAGGAAAAAATAATTAGAAACAAAGCAATGAGCTCAAATGCAGCAGGAACCCAGAATAACCTTCACAAATGCAGGCACAAGAGCTAACTCTGGTCACAGGGTAGATTTATCTGCTGAAACAGCAAGGAAGGCTGATACAGAATGTATTATCATCGCAGAAAAGTGTCATTCTGTGAATAGACAGCAAGCACCACCTGAACAAAATTACTTTTATTTAGCATACAAAATATGGTATTTTAGCTGCATGTGTCTTCAATGTCTTTAATCCCCACTTTAAGGCTAAAATGGCAGGTAGCCAAAAAAACAGAAAATAACACAAAAAATGGAACAGCTCATGCAGTTGCATTTTCCCATCTCCTACTGACACTATAATGAGTGGACCTCTTCTCATGTACATTGAAGACTCATGAGTTACAATGAAAACCTGAGACCTCACACAGCCTATGCAAATGTAGTTCCTTAGCAGATATTAACTTTATAGGCATGAATCCAAGAGACGTTTGGCCAAACCAGGAACAGCAAATGGAAAAATGCTTTAGTCATTACCTACTTCCAGTCTCCCGTGTGTCAATCTCACTTCTTACAGAAAAATTATTCCCCTTCTCATGCTCCTCACTTCTCACTTTCTCAGAAGATGGTCGAAATGAAGCATGAACAGGGAGAATGAGGTTAGAAATCCATCCTACTCTGGCATCATTGAGATTTGGGTTAACTAGGGTGTTTGATGTTATTTTGTGATCTCTAACGTATAAATCCTGAAAGCTGTGGTGACGTTCATTCTGAATACCTTTGCAATTTTGAACCTAGCACAAGATCGGCTTTATGATGTCCTCCAATCTTTGAAGGCTGCACATAACAAAGAAATGCTTTACAATGCTATAGCCAGAACTTTTGTTTCAGATGCTAAAACTTTAAGGCACAATCCCAAGACTATACCTTCCCTGCCAAGGAAAACATAAAAACAAGTATATTTCAAACAGTGATATAACAGAGAGTTACAAATGTTTATCACCAACCTTGAGATTGCACATATCACTACATTTCCATCAGCCTTTGAGATGCCCCGCAGTCTCCCTGAGGCCATGCTCGTTCCCCTAGGGCACCTGGGCCACTTTTCCCAGGGCAGTGATCCTTATCGTGTGTCCTGGGACTCCTTGGTCTCAGTGTGTGTTTGCTGTCTGACGGAGATTTTGCAGCACAAAGTGACAGGCTCTGTGCCTTTTTTTCTTCCCTTTCCCTTCTGGGTTTTTTTAGAAGGTTGTCATCTCTTCTTCCACAGTATTTCTGAGCCTGGGGAAACAGCCTCCTACAAACAACACGCAGCTTTGTAACACCATTGCTCTTTTTTTTTTTCCCCTAAAAAAAGGAGCACAGGCAAGTGATGATAGAAGACAACAAATGTGGGGGGGGAACAGTGAAGTCTGAGGCTTGAGAGCTCAAATATGTACCACGAGTTGCCCAGAGAGTTGCAACAGAGCACACTACTCCTAGCAGGCTGCTGGGGGTTGCTGCCCCATGCAGGGTGCCCTGCTTGGGTGTCTAGGAGTGGAAGCCCTGCAGTCACAGCATCCTTTCTCTTCTGCTCCATTCTTCTGGTGGTAGGGATGGACAGCTTGGCCAGAGCCAAGAGGATGTCAGCAAGCAGGATGGCAAAACTGCAGAGTTGAGGGGAGGAGCAGAGACAAAAGCTGTGGAAGTACTGGGGCAGCCAGCGGAGGAACTGCAATGAGTTCCTGCCTTCACAGGCTGTGCAGGAGCGGGGTGTGAGGACCTCCTACCTCTTGGTGTCTGGAGGGGTCCTGGTTGCTTCCCATCTCAGATCCAGTGGAAGTCCTGGGAGAGGACCAGAAAACCAGAGAGGTCTCCTGAAGGTGGATTACTGCAGGGGAACATAGAGGGTTTCAGTTGCAGCAAAGCCTTGATGGTGATGGAGAAAAGACCATGTGTTGGCACTCCCCACACCAGACTGCCTGCTCCAAGGAGAGTGCCTTCAGGGCCTGGAAGAGGGCGGTTTGGACCCAGCTGTGTGTGCAAACCAGGGGCCCTGCCCTTCCTTTTCCAGGGCCAGGAGGACCTGTGTGCCAACCCTGGACCTGCAACCCAGCCAGAATCAGCACCATGATCCCCTTCTGAGACTGGGCAGGGCCCTGGCAGGGTGCAGGCTGCTGCAGCGGGACCATAGCAGGAATGAGACTAGCAGGATGGTTACCAGTACCCTTTCCTGCCCCTGCTCTGACACTCTGGCCTGGGGGTCATTCCCTCATGCGTGGGGCTGGTTTTTGCACAACCCATGAAGAACCATCAGGCCCCAGAGGGACTATGTGGGTGTAGACACATTCACTCGTGTCTGTTTTTCTGCACAGTGTTTTCATTCCTTTTTCCATTGCATTATTAGACTGTGCAAGAAGGACTGGGCAAAACCTCTATAAAAGCCCAATTCCCTGCTTATGTTTGTGTTTGCTGAACAGCGGCCTATTGTCAGGTATGTTAGGTCAACAAAAAATTGTATTCCCTGGCCTTTTCCTTACACATATGAATCCTGGACTTATAGACACATATGCTTTAGAAGATCTGTTCCAGTAGTCAAGTTCACCACTCATGCTTTCAGGCTAAATTTAATCTTGCATTCATGATAAGAATTGTTTTCTGAAGCATCTCAGCCACAGTAACTATTGTTGCAAGAAGAACGATGTACAAATACCTCTCTGGATTTGGTTCCATTGTCAAATGCTCTGGAAATGCTGCTTGCAATTTCAAGGTTATATCAAAGCTGCAAGTCACACTCCATCACTGAAAAATAATGAAAAATAACCATTGGCCAGGCTCTGTTTGGTAATTCCTTATGTATTATAATCAGTTTCAAATAACACTGGCCTTCAGTAAATAAAAATGGATGGGTTTGTTTATTTCAATGGCTAAGATTAAATCTTTTTTTCTTACTCTGAATATACCTGGTTTTTTAACACACAAACTACTGTGATCCTTTGTTTTTTTCCACACTGTTTAAAAGGACTACATCAGCATATGCCCTGAAATCCTCCACAGATGATTTACTCTCAGGTCTGAAATGAATTCCTTCTGTTTCTTAATTTTTTTCAATAATTCCTTCCAAGATCATCTGGACGGCACTCTCAAGAAGCTATATTATATACATATTTCTCCTTACAATCCAGCACCCAAATATAGTTGGAGGACACAAATTGCTGAATAGTTTCTGGTGATATTCTTGGGGTTTGTGCTAACTTTTCTTCAAGTATGTTATTGTTTGTGTTACATGGCATTTACAGTGTTGTTTGCCCAGCTTCAGCCCAGAAGCACAGTTTCTTTCTACGGCTGCTCTGAGCCAGTGTTTTTCATCAGATCTAAATGTCATCTGTATAAATCTTACTAACCTGAAAGGCATGAAAAATTTATCACGTTTTTCCTCAGGTGCCAAAGGCAGTCTAAATAGGCATCTGAGAAAACAGTGCAGCTCACAAAGGTTTCCTGGAAGTTCAAAAAGCCTGCTCTTTTTCCTAATACGAACACCCACCAGGAGCCTCATGATGTACTAAGGACAGAGAGGTGTTTGTCACTGTCCATATCTTCCCCCAGTACTGTAACAGACCTGTTTTATTCCTTCAACTCTATCTATGGACAAACAAGGGGTTTCATCCATCTTTTCTATAACTACAAAAACTACTGTCAGTCCCTCCAGCCCTCCCAGAGTGATGAGTGTAGTTAGTTCCTTCTTACAATATGAGCAGCGTGGCCTTACAATACGAAGGACTGGTGTGAGAGTTGTTGGACAATTCAACCCTTTCCTATGTTTTTTAATATTCATGAGGTATTGATCTACTGGGAAATGCCTTCAAATTCTTCTCAGCATGTTTACTCCTGTTCTTACACAGGATCAAAAAGTTTAGATCACCTTGATGCTCTGAAGGGCATAGAATCATTAAGGTTGGAAAAGACCTCCAATCTAGTCCAAATGTCCCCCTACCACCTATATTACTAATTAAACCCTGTCTCTAAGTACCTCATCCGACCTTTCCTTGAACATGTCGACAGACGGTGACTCCACCACCTCCCTGGACAACCTGCTCCAATGCCTAACCACTTCTCTGGAGAAGAAATTTCTCCTAATATCTAACCTGAACCTTCCCTGGCACAACTTGTAGCCCTTCCCCCTTGTCCTACTGCTACTTATCTGCAAGAAGAGGCTGACCCTCAGCTCACCACAACTTCCTTTCAGATATTTGTAGAGAGCAACAAGGTCTCCCCTCGGCCTCCTCTTCAGAACCTGCACCAGCATTTTTTTCCCATCTATTATGAATTTGTACATTTATTTCTTGTATATCTTCTGTAGGGTTAACCTTGGGATTTTAAGATCTGTGAATCAACTGTTTTCCTTTCACTCCCTGTAGGTTTTCATAGAAGTGTAACAACACTGTTTTTGGCATCATGCTAGTTGATGGGTCACTTCAAATGAATAGTATGCTGTTTAACCACAAACATCTCTACTGTCTCAGTGCCCTTTGCTCCTGCAAGAAATTCTAAGCCAGGTCATTCACTTTGCCCGTGCCATGCACATCTTGCTGGCTCTTGTAAGCCCTTCCAAAGTGGTATCATGTTTTTCAGCTCCTGGACCTTTTCCAGTGGTTCAGGCATCACACTGGCTTGTCCTCTGTCACAGTGCACATGTGATTCAGGGTATTCCTGTCCCAAATCTCAAACATGACCTCATCTCTTTTCTAGAACTCAAGATCTAAAATATAGTTTCTTCAGATAGAACTACTTGTCCTTCCTTTTTTTTTCAAGCTTGCTATGTTTTACATTCTCTATGCCTTTTCCTTCTCAGTGTGTTTTCCTAGTTAGTTTCCAGTAAGTTTTCCAAAGACAAGCTGATCTAAAAAAACCAACTTTTTTTTACTTTCTTCCTCTTTACTGGCAGTCATTGCTTGCAGACCTAGAGTGCCATATTATTTAAATTCCCTTGAATCCATTTTCCAAACTCCTTATAAAATCTCAGTGCTATTGGAACTCTCTTAGCCCCTTTCTCCTTTATGGACTATGATCCAGGTCAGTGATTTCGTGATGCTCAAGGCATCTGTTTTGAATTATGTCCCATTCCAAATGGATGTGTAACATCAAGAACTTTGCATCATCCCAGAGGCTTATCCCTTAAAGGTTCATTGTTCAATATGTATCAATTGCAGGGTCTGGCTCCACAGGATCGCTGTAGCTGCCAAGAATATCTATAGAATCTCAGAGATTGGGTACTTTCAACCATCTCCACGCCAAATTCCTTTCATTTCAATGTGACATTCTTGCTGTCCCTACCCACAGTTGGAATGACACTGGAGAGCTGTGACACAAAAAAAGCATCTCTCCTTCCAGGCAAATAGCTGCTGTTTTGCTTCTGCAGCATTCTTGCTTTCTGCAATTCTCAGGTTAGTCTTCCAAGAGCGGGGAACGCAGCCAAACCTTAGCGCTGGCTGGTAGCCAAGGGCCAAGTCATTGCCAGCATGACAGAAGCAACCACAGCTTCACCTCAGCTGTAAATACAAAGGCTGGGACTTTCCCTGAAACTTTGACGGGAAGTTCTTTCACCCCACACTGACAGACAAGGCTTGCAACATCCCCTCGTCTCACCCTCCCCTGAGCTCGCCCTGGCTTCTACTAAATAAATGCCAGCAAGGTGGTTGGGGTTTCTGCACTCTGCTCCGGGCAAAAGGGACCTCTTTTCAGCTCCGGAGGTCTCTCTTGCTCCATCACAGACTGCACCTTACTGGCTGGGAGCGCGCTGGCTTGCCTAGGGGAACCGGAGAAGGTTGAGCGCACAGGTGAGTTCTATGCAGACAAGCCGCAGGTTTCTCTCACTTCTGCAGGTGGGAACAGGAAACAGAATGGCTAAACTGCCAACCTGAGAAGTTTAGGTGGACCTGAATTTCAGCTTTTTAAGATAAAATTTTACCCCTGCCTTTCTCCTTGCTAGACACAAAAATACATTATGCAACTTATTAGTCACTAAGGGCTGCTGTAAGGAAGGACTGAGACCTGGGAAGGATTTGTATCTGTAAAGTCAGGACAAACCAGAACTCTGGATTAGTCAGTATTCGGAGAGTTTACATAGCAGGTAACAATTTTATTTAATCTTTTAGTGGTGTTTGCTGTCATTAAAGAAGTGGAGAAAGTTTCTGCAAATAAGGATTGGTCAGTGGATTTTGAATGAAGAAGCTAGAAAGCAGATTTTCTTTCCCAAGCCAGAGCCAAAATTTCACTTTTAGTAGCAAGTACTCAAAGGGTGTTTGCTTTACCCCAAATCATAAGTTATCACTAATAACAGCTGTAACTAATGATTCTTTTCACTTCTGGATTCATATGTGGATTTCATGTTTTCTCTTCCCATTCAAGCAGCATACCAATTTTAATCCTGATTAATATTTTATAAGTAAGGGGCTTCAATGCTGCAGAAAGAAATGGATTTTTCTTAAATATTGTCTTATACCAGCTCCACATTATTAATTCAGAGGACATTTGCAGCTGTCACAACTGCTCTTCAGCTTTGATATAGGAAAATTTCATAACCCCTCTAAATCTGCAAACACAAACTGTCACTCAGACTATAGGCCAATATTTTTTCAAGACTGTTGAGACTTTATGAAATGATAAAATTAGTGAAAGATGGTAATTCTTTTTTAGATGTGACCTTCCTGATGTTCCTCAGTTTGTTGACAGCAATGATTTAGAGTAGCATGAAGTAATACTGTAACTGTATACCAAAATATTCCAGTAGGCCCTGAGAAATCAAGCATCCTTGTGCTGCTTTCTTCCTCCATACTGGAATTTTCTTATGCAAACATATTAAGCGCTTTTCATCTTTTAGGCAGGCAGATGCCACACTCCAAAATTATTTCTCTTAGTTATAGACAGAAAAGATGATCAGGTAAGGGATCTATTTCACATTGAGAAATTAACAAAGTGTGTTTCCTACATTGGTGTTGTATTTCAGAGTAGGAGCTCACTTGGGAGCTGTGCCTGCTGCCCTCAGCCACATACTGTGCCGCGTTTCACATCACAGAGCAGGCTGAGGACACATAGTCTTGGCTGATCTTGTGCAGAACAAAACAATCCCATCACTGATGGTAATTAAGCTCAGCGGACCAGACAGAGCTAGTCCAAAGAAAAAGCCCAGCATGTGCCTGGAGTGGGCTTTATGTGCTCACAACCACCTTTTCCTCCATAATCCAGCCCCTCAAAAATACAGACAGCAATAAAGGCTTTCAGGGAGAGTAGTTAAAATATGCATATTTTAAAGCCTCCCTCATTGTTTCCCAGTCTATTTTTATTAAAACCTGTTTATTTGGAAACTTCAAGAACTGAGCCAACTGTTTCTCCCATTCTGTTCTTAGTGACACTCTGCTAGCACTGTAACTGCAGCATTTTGAACATTTTCTTTCCTGCACATTTTATAGATGTTGGTACCTTGAATTCATTCTTATTCTATGTAGATGTTAATGTATGTTGACATTGGTTTTTGGGAAGAAAAGATAGGGACAGGTATTTGAATGTCACCTTTACAGGTGCTTATTGCAATTCAAATGTTTGAAATGTACATTCTTCAAAACAAAAAACAAAGGAGTGTTTTCTTCCTCTTCCTACAGCAGTCTTCAGAGCCACACACTCTCCTCGTTCTCACAGTTTCTCCAACGTGTATTTCCCTCAGTGAGAGCACGGCCAATGATATAGTCAGCAAATTCACTTACTTGATGTTGTAGACGGGGCTGTGAGAAATGGGTTCCCTCTCAAACATCCCCACAGAGCATCTTCTGCACTGCTGATGAGTCCTCACTGCTGCCGTGGTTTGGGCAGGGTGCTCCAGCAAGGCTCGGCGGGCAGTGGGTGGCAGCTCGGGTAAGCGCAGGTTATATCTGTGCTTCTTGGAAACGGAGGAGGAGCAGGAATAGCTGCCAGTGAAAGCATTAATTAGAGGATTGACAAAGCTGCCTCCCAAACTCACAGTGATTACTCAGTATAGCCCTGGAGACACAAGGTGGCTTCAAACTCTTTTATTTTTTTTACTTTACTAAAAAAGTGCTGCAGCTCCCCCTGTTTTAGTGGATCCAGACCTCTACTGGGAGATGCAGATCCCATGACTTGCTCTGGAAAACATGAGACTGAGATTAAATTGGGATTGAGGACAGGTTCTCAGCTCTGGGTGATTTCCCTCAATGTTTTTTTTCCCAAGTGGAGCAGCCTCACCAGGACAAATCTGAATTTGCAGAAGAACCATTTCCACGAACAGCATGATATCCCATAAAAATGAGAATAGTAATGAATCTTATTTGAATTTCACAACCTGAACTTCACTAAGGCTTCATATAACTAGCAATTCAAAGGTGCTTAATTGTAATAATCTGCTACAAACTGCTTGATCGATGGTGCAAGTGGCTCAGCCATCCACCTCAGACAAGTTACAGCACCTGAGGACTGGGATCAAAGTGTTTTACTGCTGCCTGTCACCAATCCATTAGTGATACCAACTATGTGAGCAAGTTTCTGTAGGTCCCTAGATAAACAAACCTTAAGTGCTCAGAAATTTAGTGGAGAGGTTAACTGACGAAGAACAAAACACTTTCTGGCATCATTGGAGCATAGAAACGTTTGACAAAGGATTTCTCTGGGGTGGTCCCATGCCACAAGGACTGTGAAATCAGGAAATAACGTAAAAATTAAGACATGAGTGCTCACAACAAGTCAGTACTTATGCAATAATTGTAACAGCGTAAAATGGTAACACAATAAAGACAAAGGGGTTTTAAGAAAAAACAGTTCCTCATTTTGTATTGTGTGGAGCTGCAAGAGGGGTCACCCCGCAGGATGGAATGATTTTGTCCAATTAGGCAATTATAAAAGCAGCATGACAGTTTGATTCATACCTCCTGGCACACATTTGGCTCACTTTCACCTGAATTATGTGGAGTAGACCTCAGTGACTTCCAGGACGAAGCAGCTCTGGCGGTGTTAGGGTCGGGCTTTTTTGAGGATCCCAGAAGTGACTGCACGTATACTGGGGGGGAGAGGGACATCGCTTTTACAAGCAACTCTTTTGCTTGTACACTTAGTGGAAGGTCTACGCAAGCAGAGAAGGTCAATACTTCTCTATGTCAATCTAAAAGAAGAAGTTGGGGGTTTTTTTCTTAAAAATCTGGATTGGGAATTGAATTCAAAATCTGGATTATCAGCATAGAGCACTACCAAAAGTGGCAGCGGGGGGGCTTTGAAAGAAATTACCTATAACAGTTGTTATTTTGATTGGTGGCACATACTGAGAAGTGTTTACTTAAGGTGTATTTACTTAAGGAATTCTTTCTTTAAACTTGTCATGTGTATTGCATGGTCTTCACATCCAGAATGAAGAGCATGACTTCTGCCTTGACCTGTATTTCACAGGGTTAGTAATAAGAGGTACCTGGTGAACTTGCCTGAGACCCAGGAGCAGGCAGAAGACAGAAACCAGGGTGACTTTTCTCTGAAGGTGTCAGCCTCTGCAGAACAGGGCTCAGGAAGCAGAGATTTACACAAGATCCCATGTAAGGTTTCCTATGCCACTGTGCAGCCACCACAGCACAGGTTAACACCGGCAGCCCTGCGCTGTGATTAATTTGGTGGCAATGCCATGGTCCAAGAGCAGTAATTAATTCACAGTACCCTAGCAGAGAGGTCTCATTTGTACCAACCCCTGGGCTAGGAGCCAAGGTAAGGTTGTCCCTGCTTGCCAAGCCAGGGATGTACCAGCAACAGCTTGGGCATCTGCAAAACATGACCTGAACTCCAAGGGAGCTTTGGTAAAAGAAAATAACAAACTAGCTCTTTCCAGTTCTCAATATAGGATGCTGCCCTCAAAAGTTCTGCAAATTTTTTTCAAATCTCACCTCTGGGTTTTCATTCAGATTTTTTGTTTTTTAAACACATTTTCAAATTGTGGCTTCTCAGCAGTTAATTTTCAAAGCCTGTAGCTTAAGGTTGTTGTTTAAAGAGTCCTGAAATTGTTGGCTCAGTAAGAAAGCTAATTTCTTTTCTTTTTTCTTTTTTTTTTTTGAGGAACATAATTTCTCTATTTCTGAAAATACTCATTTAGTCCTGAAGGCAGGCATGTCTCTACAAATACCACTTGACTGCAGTCAAGTGGGAGAAGAAAATGCTCAAATCCATGCAAAAGAAAGGAAGGAAACCAAAAGGAGGAAGTATATACTTTTAATGTACTTCATATTAAGTGAATAAGGGAGCTGATGAAGTTATACATCGTTAAATCATGTGCATTTACACAGTTTTTGATAACAGCATTTTAGTAAGCAAGAACACAGGTTAATGAATTTTCTGTAAAAGCTGCTTGGCCCTATTCCAGACATGTTGCAAAAGCCACATATATTTGTTTTGGCAAGAAAACTTTGTATTTGTGCTCCTTTTTCTTAAATCTTTCATCATACTCTCCCTCCCACTCCTCAAATTTCTAAGACTGTAAGACAGCCAAGAACATCATCGCCACGCTGCAGCAGCCACCTCACCTTTGATTTTATCACAGGTGTTATAAAGGAGTCCAGCTTCATTTTCTTCCTGCTTGCACCAACACGGTCCAAAAGCCAGTTAACAGAAAATCAACAATTCCATTAGCGTAAATGGGAAGAGAATCAGGCTTATCACGCACTCCTAGACCTCATAATAAATACATGGCTTGAACTCTCATATTTTTAGTGCTCTGAGGGTCTGGATTTGTTCAATTGCTGGTGCAATGCTAGCTAATTCCAGTCTTGGTGTGTCCTACTGATGGACTGTCAGTGGAGGCATCCCAAATAACATCCCCTGCCTTGTCCTTTGTGCCTTTTGACAGACCACAACAACACAGGGTCACAGCTGAACAGTTATTTCTCGCCCTTTCCTTTTTGTGCTACAGACATGCATGTGGGTATGTGTGTATATCATGAGGGTTTTTAGGGTGTCCATTATTTTAGTTTGATTTCTGTAGGAAGCGAGATTTCCCTGATCATACAGAGGTATGTGAGTGTCTGTATGCTTGCTGCTGAATCATTTTTTAGTGATTATTTCAATCAAATATGCCAGGAGGAGAGAGAGCTCTCTTTTCCTTGTACTACATGAAAAAAAGGTAGCCAAAGACCCCAGAGAAGAGACCTGAAAAAATTATATACTGTATATTATGACTATATATATTTTAAAGATTTAAAAATCCACATAAGAAATGTTATAGGAGTCATCTCTCCTGATTGGGAACTTCTTCAATCAGTGCTGGTAATCAGCCAAGAAACACAAACCCCTAGGAAGCTGGCCTTCATTATCTCTAGTGTTATTTCTCTGTGAGACAAAGCTATTTGTTAATATCTCTAAATGGCAGATAAAAGATACTCATAAGAATAGCTTCAGAGTGAGGGAAGGACTCAGCAGGAGCCCAGGAGGTGCTTCTCCACATGTGGTGGATATGAAAACATGTCTTTCTAGATCTCAGGACATCTCCTGGGCCAACCGGGATAAATCCAGTGTTCCCTGTGCTGTAGGCAGGTCTGCATTTCCTTCTCTCCCTTGCTTGCCTTCAGGTGTTTTATGAAATATTTTCATTCTCCTTGCAGCTGACTATGCTGGATTAAAGCTTAATACCTATGCACCTAAGAACAGTACTACAGCCCTGGAAAGACTAAGGAAATTACTCAAGTTATAGCTGGGTCTTACGTGTTTATGGGAGCAGTTGGAGGTGGTGAGATTGCGAGTTCTTTCTGTACTTTGCTATGATTTAGACAACATTAAGCACACCTATTTAGGCCTATACTTCATCTGTTTGAAGAGCCTCCAGGCAGCTTTAGTGTTCTCCTGATAAAACATGAAGATGTGGGAAATGCAATGTCCTCTGTAGGAGGATTTATTGTCTCAAACAATTATTTTTTACCAGGCTTTTCAAAACTTGGAGCCCAGGATATTCTGCTGAGAAGAACAGCAGATATTCATTTGCTTAAAAGAAAATTCGTGAATAATTTGTTGTAATACGTTTGTTAGGAGCTATTCTGCTGTTTTCTTTATGTGTTTAAGTACTGGATTAATCATGGGAGAGTAGTTTAGCCACATGCCTTTCACTTTTATATGTATCAAGCAACAGAAAATGCAGTTTATAATCTAGGGCAGATTTGGTTCTACAACTGGCAGCTTATAAGAAAGAGTATTTGTTATGGAGTGCTTGCTTTCTCTCTGTGGGAACGGCAAAATGAAATTTTAAGTAAATGACCTTGCCTCAGAGTAGCATACGTGTCTTTCTGAGGAGACTTTCTAAATTTAATTTCACCTGTTTTTCAAGCTATGTTGGGATTGCTGAACATTATGCATGTGCATCTTTACTTCATAAAGATACTTCCAAAGCTGCAGTGCTACTACTATGCAAAAAATTAAGTATTAATAACTTTCATTTTCTACTATATTTTAATGGGCTACTATATGCAATTTTAGTGTATTAGAGCACTTTTTCTCTAATATACACCTTTTGATCATAGATGACAAGACAAAGTGAGGTTCTCATTTACAAGATGTACCAAACCAAAAAAGCAGTTGGGGATGACTTCTACTTGCCAGTACATGTAATAAACAGCTAAGAAAATTATTATGAGAATTAATTCTATTCCTGAAATAAATTGTTTAACTTTGCACAAGTTGACAGCATGAAAAACTAAAAACTACCAACAAAAAGTATAATTCCAAACAAAAATATGTGCTCATTTACTTATTTGGTTGAAGTTCACCATCATCATCCATAGGTATACAGGGATTTGAAGGAAACAATGAAAAAAAAAAAGAGACTCCTTATTAAAAAAACCAAACGAACCCACAACCCAACCAACCCACAAAAGCAAGCAACCAAAACCAACCAAAAAACCAGCCACTTCCAACACTGTTGACACTGTTGCTTGTTGGCACTGTTTCTCACTGCTACCAGCATATAGCTTATTGGAGCTTACTAAATTTAGTCCATTGCACAACTGACCTCTAATAGTATGCTGCTGCCATAGGATGGTGTCAAAGCACGGTGCAGCCCACCCATTTTTGTGATGGATGTATGTTTATCAGGTAGGAAAGGATAAGGTTACACAGAGGCATTGGAGAAGAAAACCTGATAGAACCTGTTTAGTCCATTCAAAGAGGTATGAGGAAGGACTGCAGGACACCAGACACCTCCAAAGCTCTTATTTCCACCAGATCAGTCATAAATGCCAACTCAAGATTAGCTCACAGTGGCCCAGCAGGATTACAATGTGTGATCATGCAAAGTCTGATGGCATCCTGGGCTTTCTCTCCATGGCAGTGGTGAGAATTTGGTTTCAAAGCATTTTAGAAGAGACATGGTCTGAATCTCTGTCGCTGGAATGAGTTGCAATGCGCTCAGCCCAGCCTGTGTAGTTCAAAATAGGTTAAAAAGTTATTGAATCCCTGTAAGGAACTGAATGTTCCTGATACTTCCTGACCAGGGAGATACAGAGCCTTGGCTGAAAAAGACCTTTACCAGAAGCTTGAGGACTTACGTATGCGGATGCTGTGTGAGAAAGTTCAGCTGATCCTAGCTGCAATGACAACGAATGATTTGGAAAAAAAGGAAAACAGAAAGAGACAAATCCTCTGTGTTAAAACATCAGGAGAGTTAAAATGAGAGGTAAGAAGTCAGCAGCTTAAAATGAGGTCTACAGGAGGGCATAGTGTGAACACAAATCACTTATCCCAAATGTCCTGGTTTCACTACTGTACAAGCAGAGTTAAACACCAAAGGTTAGTGAACCTGAGGGAAGAAGTAACTTCTTCACACAGCAGCATTCTATTAGAGGTCAGTTGTGCAGTGGACTAAATTTAATAACCTCCAAATTGTCGACCCAAGTGTCTGCCCATGATTACAGAAAAATAACAATTTTGAAGTCTGGAGAAACAAACTTCTTTTAGAAAGGTGAACCTAGAAAACAGGCTGTTCATACCGATATTGGAATATGCAGTAAATACTGTTGTCATGACTCATGTGTAACTGTACATCAATTCACACACATTAATCTACACCATCAGCCACAGGTATTATGTCAGGACCTTTATTTGGCTCTAGAATGTCATATTAGAACAACCAGCAAGCTGCTCCAGAGAGACAACTCACATGCCTAGCACTGTTTATTATTTGCATAGGGTAATAGAGTCCCTGCTGTTATTTACAGGGAAATAGCAATCCAAATATTTAGTTTACGTAGAAAGAGGGCCTTTGATACTTCCTTTTTTAAAGTTATGCTCCCATAATATTTGTTCTGCACATAAAGTTTATGACTACCTTTGGGAATAGGACTTTTACAATGAGCTTAAAAAGAAAAAGAAAAAAAAAACCAAACAAACCAAACCATACATGGATCGGTGTTGCAAATCTTGAGATGAGTTCTTACAGCAGACAACACCATAACCTACATGGGTCACAGCTGTTCTGGCCATTAACTCTCTTATTCTACATATAAGCCTTTCTTTTACATGGCTATGGATCAAAGTCCCAGCAATGCTTTGGCCATTTATTTTCTCATCTTCCTTAAATCCTGCTTCATCTCCTAATCCTTTGCGCTGAATCAAAAGATAGAAGAACATAGGCCTAGTAGAAGGCTTTGGGAAATAATAGAGGGTAACATTTAGAGATAGAGTACTGAGAGAGGTTCTGTCATGGCTGGGAGCCACCACAAGCCACCAGACAAGATCAAGTGCTCAAAGCTGGACTTGTCTATCTAGCAGAAAAATAAGCAGATTATACTAAATTCTGAAGGTGGGAGGATGACATTCCATGAGAAGACCAATTTGAGAGGAAAATGAGGTCAGAAGATTTGACAGCTGCTTAAAGAATCTATGTTAAAAGCAGAGACATAAAGTTTGCAATGCAGAGGAAGGACTTCAGTAAGACAGCCACATGGCTGGAGCTTTAGAAACTTCAATCTCAAAAAGCATACATAAATCAAAATCTATGGGCAAGCACAGAAGAATAGTACCAATATGTTGATAAGATTTGAAAAGCCACAGCACAAAAAGAAATGTAATTACTAAGGTACATCTAGAATGACAAGAAGTTTCCTGTAAAACCATAAACTGTTAAAGGAAAATCAAGGAGGGGATTGATCCACCACTCAGCTGCGATAAAGCTATTGACTAATGCCTCCAAGAAACCCAACTCTGTAATGTCTGTTTTGCTCTTTCTTCACTAAAAGGGTCAAGCATGATAAAAGGGTTTACACCAGTACCAAAGAGCTGAAAATTCAGGCTCATGACAGAAGAAACAGATTAGGCCATGCTTAGGTGAGTTAAACGACCTGAGATCAGCGAAGCTGATGGAATTTCACCTCACGTTGTTCAGGGGATAACTGAATCATTTCCACAGCCATTAATAACTATCTTTAAGAACCATGTGGAAGAGGTAAAGTTTTGAAAGACTGGAAAGGCAAGAATAACAGCCATCTTTGAAAGTAAGAAGAAAGAGGAGGTGTAGAATTATGGCCCAATCCATTTAAGTACAATTCTCAAACAAATAGAAGGAGCAAATAGAAGATAAGAAAGAAATGGGTTATAGGCACATGGATTAATCAAGAACAAATCATTCCGAACCAACCTCATTTCCTCTTATACAAGGATAACAGGCCTTGTGAATCACAGAGGCTATACAACTTGACATGAGTGAAGCTTTTATTATAGTAAATGTTAGAGAAGATTTTCAAAAACATATTAGGAAAATGCAGCCCAGAATAAATTAATATAAGGTAAGGTTCTGCAGAAGTAATGAAAGAAACATTTTTAGTCTCTCAGTTAATCATTGTCAAAATGGAAAAATATGTTTAGTCAAAATGGAAAAACACATTTGCTGCAGATATACAGGGGGTCTCTCCTGGCAAAAGTCCTGTTCCAGAATATCATTAAATGGCATAGATGGTGGGACAGACAATATGCTTATTAAAACTGACAATCTGACAAAGTTGAAAAGGGCTGCAAGCACGTTAGAGGACAGGCTTAGAAATCAAAGTGATCTTGAAAAATTGAAGCTACAGTTTGAAAAAATATGGTGCTATTCAACAGGGACAAATGCACTATACAGCTCTGAGTCAGAAAAATCTAGGGAAATCAAGGATGGAGCAACTGGCATGGGAGCAGTCCAGTTAAAGGATTTGGTGGATGCACTTACACGAGTGCTTCAGTTCTGAGTGGATGTTGAAGGAGACTACCATTTATCAAGCTTTGCTTTACACCACAGAGAGCTCTTGGAGCATATGAAACCAGATTCCTTTCCACAAAAGCTGAGACAGAAGACATGCTTTAGGTGCACCCCAATGCACCGCAGCTGCTAATGGGCACTGGGGCTGTGGTACTAGACCAAAGTGGAAATCTCTGACACATGGACAGTGTGAACATCATGTGCTCAGCACCAGTTATTTTACTTCACATCTCGGTTCCTGTTGCCACACACTACTTATTGAAGTACTCATAGCCTCAATGCTTCACAAGCTGACTATAAATCAGCTGTGTTGTGAATAAGATAAATATGACAGCAGGGTGATGTGTTGTCTATGAGGCAAGTGAAGCAATCCTTTTCTATCTGTAAGATCTCCGTGAGAGTACTGCATTCAGTTTTAGCACCATACTTTTAATTAACAGTTGGAGCAGTTTAGCCTAGAAAGATCAGAAGACAGACATGAGAAAGATCACCACTCTCAGAAGCATGAGTTGCAGGGAGAAATCTGGGATTGTTTTTATCTAGAGAAGAAAAGGGTGAAATGGTAACAGCTTTCACATCCAATAAATACTGCAGCAAAGAGAAAGGGGATAAATGGACACCTGGAGGAGGTGATACTGATTAGACATAGGAAAATCTGCCTAATGGTACAGCTGAGAAAGCAGTAAACGAGGAAGACTTCAGGATCCACAGCACAGGATGGTTTTACAAACAGGTTGGGTAAACATCTGTCAGACTTCATTTAAACACAGTTCATCCTGCTGTAGGGAGGGAAAAGATTAATCTCTTGAGATCACTACCAGAGTTATTCATTTTGCTTCTTTTTTTTAAATGTAAATAGGAAAATTACTATTTCCTGCTCCTTTCATCTTGCCTTTCTACCTTCTGCATCATTCCACTGATCTCGTCTGCCATTTCATGTTACATCTTTCTGATCTTTCCATTACCCATCCCAGTCTATGTCTCAGTCCCATCTCTGCCTTCCCACTTGTGGCACTGTATTTCATCTGTGGCAGTGCTTCTGCTAGGAAATCCCTCCTGTTTCCCACCTGCAAGGCCACAAACCTGTCTTCATTCACATAGTATACCAAAGTATTTACATATAATTTCATTGCACATTCATTCAGTTCCCCTGGTGTTTATGCAGTGGGTAGAAAGGACAGTTTTGCAGTTAGCATGCTTTCCTCTTTCAGCGTCCCCGACCAAGGGGTAATCATCTCAGAGATTACCACCGTTTTCCTTAAAATAGGATCATCCATTGTACAACAATACAGTAACAATGCAGAAGAGAAAGGACACAGTTAATCACTGTACAAGCTTACATGGATTACCTTTCAAGTAACAGAAGGCATCACTGGTGCTCTAATGTTAGAGGGATGGATATAAGCAAAAATATTATGTACGAATACAAATCTATGGCTTTTTCTCAGATAATATATTGCTATATATATAAAATAACAGACAATTATTACTGCAGGGTTTTTTTCTGGCATTTCTGCTTTCTGCTGGCACTTTGAGAGTACTCAGCATAAGCCATGGGCACAGAGCAGATCCTTAGTGCCATCAGCCGCTTCCTCAGACCCCCAGTGTCAGCTTTTGGGCTGAGCTCCCAGATACCAGCCTGGCCCTTCATTCCTTGTGATGTACTTTTGTGTCACACCCTTCTCACTGCTGTATGACAACTAAGCACCTTGTCCCGTAGCGACTGAGTATCTTCTCACATTGTAGCCATCGCTGTCATGGACACTGGGAGGCTGTTTTCCTTGTTTTGACTTCACACCCACCCAGTTGCCATCATAGAGGGCCTTTTGTTCAAGCACACACCACAAAGCTAGGATTTATTTATGCACCATCTATGTGCCCATAACCTACCACCTGAATTACCCTCCGCCCCAAAGCCCACAACGTTCTTTTAGTTCAAGAACGGCCTGCTGGAACAAAGGCATGTTGGAAGGAAGGAAGGAAAAAAAAGGATTCAATGGAGAAAATTTATTTTATTTCCCTCTTTGTTAGAAGGAGGTGTGGGCCAGAAGGCCAGGGATTTAAAATTGCCTCGTCTTACATGTGGTTTTCAGAAGTAGCAGATGCATATTAAATTCATATCAGTTTTACAATATACTTAATTTGTTCATAAATTCATTGGTGACCAGTTTATTTCTGAAATATAGCGAGTGCCATCATAACAGCTATGGGCATCCCTATTAAGTAATTCTTAAAAAGAAAACGTAGATTCTGCTTACTTTGTTCAAGCAAGTTGTCTCCCTTGTTAAAAACTGTATTAAGATAAATTAGACCACCAGTATTAAAGGCAGCATTAACTCTCTTCTGCTTTCTATGGAATAATATTCACTGCCTTGTACAAGTCCCTTTGCATCGTATATACTGCTCCAAGAAACTGTATTTTGGAAAAAAAAGAAAGAAAAAGAGTGATCCTTACATTCATTTTTCTTTTCATCTCCCTCTTTTTCCTCTTTTCTGGCAAGATGAGTTCAGTGTTCACTGGCAAATGAGAGGTTCAGTATTAGTGAACAACAGAAGCACTTTGTAGGCTTATTTCTTCCTGGTGAATCCATTTCTTTTATAAGCTCAAATAAAACATGACTTTAACTGATCTACCAAATATATTACCTGATAACATCCATTTGAGTTTTGGATTTTTTCCATCCTCACTGTGGAGAGAATGGTTTGCACAGTTCATTCAGCAATAACTTGATGGTTTCTTGAGGGCAAATATAGAAGTTTTCAACTGGATGATCACATGCTACAAATAAGTTTTGCTTTCCATTTTAGATAGGAGCCTACTTTGTTAAAAAGAAAAATTAAGAAAGGAAAGCTGAGTCTTATTAGGTACTGAGTTGGCCACTTATTAATATTACATACCAACTCTATTTTTTGAAATACAGACTATCCCCAAAAAGAAATGTTATAGCTTTAGTCACATTAGAGCCTTGTGGGACATTAATAAAACCCTTTGAGAACGATTTTTAAATAAGTCAAAGGACTTTGCATTTGTATGCATATGTCAAAGCACACAAATATGCAAGAGACTTTTGGACAGGTCCCTTTGAGGATCTATTTTCATGCTCAGTGTGTTACTTGATGAAGTACACAGAGTCCAGCTGGATAGCTGGGACTGCAGCTTGGGAAGAGCTGAGGTGAACACCCTGCTGCTCTCCAAAGCCTCCCATGGGACCTGCAGGAGCCACAGAAGCCAGGAGCACACAGATCCTAGGGCCCTAATCTGCCTGAATTGATGCCTTCCCCTAACGACCAGAAGCAAACTCCCTTGGCAGGTCTCTTAATCCCAAGGCTCCCACAGCTCATTGTAAAAACAGTGTGGAGCAGGTACTGATGCTAACTAAGGGCTAGCTAGCTACACACAGAGCTAATTCGATCCAAAATTTTCACACATAAGTCTCAGAATAAGCATTTTTCTGCCTGTCTTGACAGTGAAGCTTACACCCTACAGCACAGGCCAAAAACATATGTGCATCCCTAAACCCTTGGCTCTACGTCACAGCAGGGTAGGGGAAAGTTTAGACTTGATTTTCTTATTCACCAAACAAATGCAAGCTTTGTGTCATACAATTTAAAATCATGCCAGATTTTTAAAAAGCAAAACTGTTCTGGTCAGAGAAAAATATAAAATAAGGTGAAGCTTATCATCTTGGTATTTTTAGATGGCAGAGTTTCATTCTGAAGAGTGCTTCACAGAGCAATGTAGGCAAAGGGTTAATAAACAGCAGCAGCAAAGCAATTGTTTTGGGTCTAGCAAATCACTCCATGCCTTTCTTTCCTGCAAATTGGCAAATCAGTTAGTCCCACAGCTTTTAATTAAGACAGTTACCTGTGATGCAGTGAAAGACTTGAATCAGAGCTTCTGCAAATTAAATGCCTACTCTAAGTACTAAATTACTGGCCAGTCTGAGAGAGGGGTTTCTCAAGATCTCCTGCTGGATGTCTTTCTTTGAGGTATTCTGGTCTGAGTTCACCTTTTGTAGCATGAGGACAACAGCCTGTGGACCTACTGCAAGACCTTTGGAGCAGACCCTTTTGATTCTGTATTTGTATCATGGGTCTCACTCCGCAAGTACAGAGTGCAGGTACTGCTATGGCATGGATAATACATTAAAGACTTTGAAGTTTCCAGGTACAGTGATAAAGGAGGATAGATAAAGACATCAAAGAGAATTTTATTATGAGTAATATATAAATATCAGAAATAAATGTTCAACATGAAATATTCCAGTTCCACTGTCCAAATTCTTCACAGGACATTCTTCAGGAAATTGAAGAACAATAATAAAACACACTGGCACTGACTAGTCGCATTAAGGAAATACTGAGAAAAGCAGAAAGATGTGCTTGCTACCTTTTATAAGTCTCTTCCTCAAGTATTTTACAAAAGACCTTCCAGATTCTAATCAGATTAGAAACACACAGCTCTTCAATGTTTTGAAGTGGATAAGTAAGCAGAAATACTCTGAAATGTGAGCAACACTTGTTCTCTGTGCTCTTGTATCCTTTCCTCCTGCTTTCCCTTTGAGAAAGGAAATCTGCAACAGTTCAGCTGAATGTTAACATCCATAAAAATGGATGGAAAAGAGGGTGCCATAAGAGATGGAGAGTATATTCAGAACTGTTTTTTTAAAAAACTGTACAGAAAACTTCTGTCTGTACAGAAGAGTGTGCAGGAAGCATATTAAGAGGCAAGAAAACTTGCAGATATTTATTTTGTGTAGCTAGACTGGATGCTGAACTTTAATTTTCAAGTGATTGATGTATTTCTTACTTTGTTCCTATTACTTTTTTTTTTTAACAGATGAATAAAAATTCTTCCAACATAATGGCTTTGTCTCCTACCGCTTCTAACAAAAGAGAGACAGTGTGTATATTTGGAACTGGAGATTTTGGAAGAGCTCTGGGTCATAAAATGATTCAGTCTGGATACCCCGTCGTGTATGGAAGCCGGAGCACCCAGGCATCCAGCCTGATTCCTAAGGATGCAGAGGTGTTGAGCCATGCAGAGGCAGCACAGAAAGCTGCCATCATCATTATAGCAATTCAGAGGCAACACTACAACTTTCTGACATCACTAGCAGAAATTCTCCATGGAAAAGTCTTGGTGGACATAAGCAACAATGTAAAATTAAACCAGTATCCTGAATCCAATGCAGAATACCTCGCTCAGCTGGTGCCTGGTGCTAAGGTTGTGAAAGCCTTTAACACTGTGTCAGCCTGGGCCTTGCAGTCAGGCACGCTGGATGCAAGCCGGCAGGTAAGGCTGAGCATGGGGTGGTTTCCTACATCATAGAGTTATATATTGTATAGTTTCTTAGCAGCTAGACAAAGAACACATGGGAAATACAATCAGACAGGGTTGAGAGGTAATTTTCACTATAATTGTCCATTTCAATTTAAATGTGAGCTACAATTACTATTGGTTTGTAATATTGCATGACAGATAATATTGATAGCTTGCCTCCTAACTCAGTAAGGTGATTGGACACACTAGAGAAGTAAGAGAACAAAAGTAGGGCTAGAAGGAGAGAGACAGCAAATGAGGACTTCATCAGTTGTTCACCAAGAATGTAACATTGAGCAGAAAGGAGATAGGAGGAATATATCAAACCAAGAATAAAATGAGAGGAAAATAAATAAAAAGAGAGGAAAAAATAGGGGCAAGGGATACGATGAGTTAACAATGACTATAGGGAACAGAAGTGAGCTGGAAAGTGAACAAGTTAATAAAGTTTTCTAAATCAGGATTTACCACCATGAAAGTGTGTGCAAAACATTTTAACCAGCTCCTTAACCACAAGCCAGCAAGCACAGAGCTAATCATAGGAAGCAACATGGTGGCTTACTTGAATACATATCGTTTATTATTATCCTGTTTTTCTGCTGCTCTGAGGGATAGCACACCTGTACAACACCGGATTCTAGCCAGCTACGCTAACCATTGCTAGCTTTGCTTTCTGCTGACAGATAAGTGGTTTAGGGTAAGCTAAAGACTGAAGATCTTCCACGCCTTGCCTCTACAAGCCTTCATCATATCAACAAGAGCAGAAATTACCCCCTTTCTCCCAGTTCCAAAAGTAGTCTTGCACACTCATAGAAAATATGGTTTCTTCACTATTTTACTGGACTTGGAAATACATAATATTTACTTTTGTGATAGGACAATCATGTTTTAAAGATCTCTGTTCCCAGTTCCATGGAGTCTTCATGGAACACTGTAGCAGCAATTGAAAATTTTGCTCCTATTTCCTCCTACAGATTCTTACAAACTGCTTGCAGGTCTTCACAAGCATATGTGAAGTCTTCTAGGCAAAGACATTCTCAGCGCTGTTCTTTTCAGATACAAAGTTTTACCACTTGAAACAGTCTCCTTCTCCAAAGAAAGGATTCCTAGTTAGTTCTTGGACCTATTGGCCAAGTACCTACAGGCTACATTTTGCCTAGTTAACTTAAGACCATCAGGGAAATCAACAAGTAGCCTAGGAAGCTTGTGCTCATCATCCATATGCAGGTAGGACAGCAGTAGAGGATGTCACAAAACTCTAACTAAAACTTCTGTTTGTTTTTGGCTGCAGGTGTTTGTCTGTGGAGATGACATGGAAGCTAAACAAATGGTGATGGATATTGTTCGTGCACTGGGTCTCACCCCATTAGATCAGGGATCCCTCTTGGCTGCTCAGGAAATAGAAAATTACCCTCTGCAGCTTTTTCCAATGTGGAAGTTTCCCATCCTTTTGTCCTTTGGCCTAGTTGCATTCTTCTTCTTCTACTGTTTGATTCGTGATATAATTTACCCTTATGTTTATGAAAACAAAGACTTTTCATTTTTTATTGCAATTTCCATTCCAAATCGCATCTGCCCAATACTGGCACTCATCCTTCTTGCCCTGGTTTATCTTCCTGGTGTACTTGCTGCAATTATTCAGTTATACAGAGGCACCAAATACCGCCGTTTCCCAGACTGGCTGGACAAATGGATGCTGTGTAGGAAACAACTTGGACTAGTAGCATTAGCATTTGCTTCTCTGCATGTGCTGTACACTCTTATTATTCCAATTCGCTCCTTTGTAAGATGGAGAATCAGCAGTAATACTGTCTCCCAGGTAAGTTTTTTTCCCTGCTCTATGTCTTCCTTTCTTCTATCCTGTAACAAATGCTACCTTCTATCTTGAGCTGCGTAAATTCATGTGGACAGTCTAATGTTTCTTACAATAGGGTTATTTCACTAGTTTCTGTGTTCCTTTTTAACCATTAGTATATACAAAGTTTGTTGTTATTATGTTGAGTTGAGGAGTCTGGCCTCAGACTTCTCCCTAGATAGTTTAACTATTAATAAAATAAGCAGGAAAAATGTAAATTTAAGAATTATTTAAAGAAACATTTCCCTATTTCTCCATATACCTTTAAGAATGGCACATATATCAACTTTTTAAATGGCGGAAATTTCTATTTTCTAACCTTATTTAACAATAAAGGATCACATACAAATCCTTAATGGTAGGTCTACAGCAGTGTAAAACATGCACCACACCTAAAGAATGCCTTTTCTGCTTTTTGAGTGGCTGATCATAGTAAATCTCTGATGATTTCCAGAGAGTTAATGTATAACATTTATCTCCTAGTTACCTTACAGGCTATTTTTTCTGCACATTGATCCTAAAACTGCTATCACTAAGATATACCTGGTCTTCTTTCCTTCAGGCACTGAGCAATAAAACAGAACCACTCAACATCCCTAATGCCTGGCTTAGTGACTCTTATTTGGCTTTGGGGATTTTAGGATTTTTTTTATTTGTTCTCCTGGGAATAACTTCCTTACCTTCAGTCAGCAACAATGTCAACTGGCGAGAATTTCGATTTGTACAGGTAAGAAAAAGACATTTTAAAAACCTTTTTTCCTTGCAAACTACGTCCACAGGAAGGTTTACTAGAGATTTAGGGCTTTCCACCATCACACAATGAAAAAAAATAAATCTACATGGCTGTGGGGCTCACCTGTAAAGTAACTGCAACTGCGCTGCTGGCTGCTTATGGTACAACCAGGATTCCTGCATTAACAAGAGAAAATTGGGAAGACGTGAGATCCTAAATAACAAACAGAAAGCTGACACTGTGGAATTATCAAACTCCACAATTATACTAAGCCAAAAAATATTTTAGCTCTTTATTGGGCTAATTTTGTTGGTTCACAAGATAATTCAGTTAAAATGGGTCTGCAAAATGACTTTATAACGCAGATCCTCTCAATGCCAAGCATCTAAAGAGAATCTGCAGTTTCTGCAGACTCTAAAAACTGCTGTGCCTATAAACAGGCTGCCTATAACACAGTGATCTCAGCCTCCCATTTGGAGGAAGCTTGGTGCAAGCTGCTGTGCCTCTGCAGGAGCTGGGCTGGCAGGGGAGGGGAGGCAAGGGAAGGGGAAATTACTATCAATGAATGTTTTATCAAGGCCAAAAACTTGCACAGTGTGGTAGTTCTGGATGGATTAGCACTACAGCATAAAAACCCCTTGGATCTCTCTGCTGAATTTCAGCATTTTGTCTGCATTTTCACTAATACAACAACCGCTAGGCAGTATGTTTGAGCTAGCAAAAATTATCAGGGTTGTTAATGGAGAAAAAATACAAAGTGTGTTTCACCTAGATCTGTTTGAAAAAAAAATAGGAGCCTTTATAATATATATCAAACAGTTTCATTTCAGCAATTCCCAATTAGTCCCAAAGTTGGCTCATTCCACAAAGTTTACTGTTTCCCACAAATTGCATTTGTTCTGGTTTAATTTACTGTTTTAACCTCCAGTTCTTTCTTTCTTTTTTTTTTCTTTTTTCTCCCCTAGTCCAAACTGGGATACCTGACACTGATTTTGTGCACTGCACACACTCTGGTTTATGGTGGGAAGTGGTTCCTGAGCCCATCATCGTACAGATGGTATCTCCCAAGTGCCTATATGCTGTCCCTCATCGTTCCATGCATTGTACTGGTTGTCAAATTTGTGCTGATATTTCCTTGTCTGGACAAACCTCTCACGCAAATTCGCCAGGGCTGGGAGAGGAATCCTCAATACTCAGAACAGTCAAATTATATTATCAACAAGTCTGCTGTATAATTAGACTAACCTGTGTTATCAAAAAGAAGGAAAAAAATATTATGAAGGCATATCAAAATGAAGTTCTGAGCTCCCTTATCTAGGGAGTGAGAGAAAAAGTAAAGAACTTGGCCAGGCCACAGGTGAAATAAAGTCACCCCAATGACAAGCTTAAAATACAAATCAAATGAGTCCATTGAGTTCCCGCACCCCAGGCATGCTTTCACACAGGTGCAGGCCCTGTCTTTTGCTCAGTATATTACCCCCTTGTCTGTTCACCCTTCACTCCTAAGAAAGGTGTGAGAGAAGAGGTGCTCCATGGCCTCCTCTGTCATTCCACACCTCCTTCATGGCTGGGCAGAACCAGAGTAAAGTTTGGTCCTAAATGGCATCTGCTCCTCTTCCCCATCCTGCCCGTTGGGACTCAGGTCTATAAGCACCTACACACACCCACACAGGTCCACATGCATGAACACACACCCTGCTTCCCTCCTCCCCAGAAGCCACTGGCACGCACAGAACAGGTGCAGGATGATGCTGGCTGAGGAAGAGCTCTCATCCAGCATTAGTTTTTTCCCCATTAACATCTGATCCAAGAGAGAGACCTATGTTCATACCTCAGATAGGTAAGATCTGTTTGGTTTGTGTACAACAATTCTAAAGTTCAAAGTGTATGGGCCAAGGATTACTGAATCCTTGCTTGTTCTGCTCTACCAGAAACTCGGGTGGTAAGGGGACAGAGAGAGCAAAATGCCAGAAAACTGTGATATGGGCTCACAAGCCTAAGCTTCTCTACAAGTACAGGCTAATTATGGTCAGTGATTTTTTTTGTGTAAGCAGTGAGTTGTAAGGAAAGAAACTGAAGGAATGTTCTATTATATCAGGGGGTGTATTATATGTCATGGTTATATTTCATGAAGATAACATTGTTGATTTTTCAAAAAAAAAAATCTTTGGATGCAATATTACAGATATTCTATGTACACTTATTTTAACCAAGATAAAGAAAAAAATTTTTACAGTGTTGTGCTCTGTTATCATTTCTGAAACTTCCTTTGATACGATGCAGCTGCTGGAATGTTCAGTTGCACAACAGTGTTAGAAGGCCTTGGATCAAGGAATAAAATGAGATCCTGTCTTCAGCCAGGTGCCTGGGCTCACTTCCCGCATCTTTCTTTGTTCTTTGCATCTCACATAAGCAGGTCTTTGCTTAGTCATCTAAGTGAGCTGAGGACATTGTGCAAATGCAGGATCCAGATGGGATGGTGAGCTGTTAAATTGGAAACAGAGGATCTGACAGCCCCCTTTGCAATGAACAATAAAGAAAAGGCAAAATGTGTTTGCTTTCATAGAAGAGAACTGCTTTCTGTCTTTCATCTCTCTGTTTTCCTCCCTGTCTATACAGAGGATATTTACAACTATGGAAGTAAGAGCATGCTAACTAGTATAGATAACTGTGCTTTCCAACAAGCACTATCAAGCAGATTTAAAAAAAAAAAAAACAAACTATCTGAATGATACTTCTCAAAGCATTTCTCAACAAGAGAGTCTTGTTTAGTTCCAGACAAACACTCCCTCTTGAGATCACAGAATCACAGAATCACAAGGTTGGAAAAGACCTTTAAGATCATCAAGTCCAACCATTCTCATCCTAAACCATATCCCTAAGTACCTCATCTACCGTTTTTTGAACCCATCCAGGGAAGGTGATTTAACCACCACCCTGGGCAGCCTGTTCCAGGCCCTGACAACTCTTTCAGTAAAAACATTTTTTCTAATGTCCAGTCAAAACCTGCCCTGGCACAGCTTCATGCCATTCCCCCTTGTCCTGTCCCTTGTCTTCCTCTGACCCAGAAAGAACCTGTTCTTAATTGTCAAAAGGAGTCTGGTCTATCAGCAATTGGTGAAGACAGATTTCTTGGAAATAATTCTGGCACTGAGTACTCTTACTAACCATGACTGGTGCATACATCATACTTGGCATGTCATAAACAAGTATGTTTATTTAGGTCTCAACAAAAGTTTTCCTTGACCTGACACTATTTTAAGCTTCCATCAAAGATTTTCCATGTTAATCTTATGGAATAATTTACTCCACAAGGGACTGTGTACAGGCTCAAAAGGCCTGGGGGCAAGACTACTGTGAGGGTTCCTGTAACACCTCTTTACAGCTCTCCAAAGAAGAGGAGACAGAAACAGCAGGAAGAGAGAAGGAGAACAAGACAGACAATGTGTGTGTTTGTCTGTCTACAGACAGAAGAGAAAGGGACAGACAGATCAGAAAGTAAGTAGCACCAAGCTGAGTGAATATCCTCTAGATTTGCCCTTTTGGGGCCAAATTCTGGTCTCAGTGAGAGCTACTCCAGATTTATGTTACTGCAAATAGCAACAGTTTCAAAACAGAGACACAGACTGGATTTTCTTTATTAGTTATTAAAGGATTCATTTTCAGGATTTCTGCCTGTCCAGATCTAATAAAAATGTCCTTTTACACTCTTTCACAGCTGAATCTATAGGTTGTTACTTAAACTGCAACAGCCACGACAACTAACACCCAGTTAATAGCTATGCTTTATGAAACACAAACCTTGGAAATGCTCGGCCTCCTTTCTTCTCAGGGAACAGGCTCCCGTGTGCCCCCGAGTGCCTTGTGTTAAACAGAGGAACAAAGACCACGTCTTCTTTACCCTTACTGAGAACTGGTGCAAAGTACCTGCAGCCTGACCAAATACCACCTGTATATTCATTCACTACTAATCCCTAGCCTCAAAGGTGCACAGGACTTAAGCTCTTGCAGGAAAGACAAAAGACCTTCTTCAAGGACTGGTATCACGTTGCTTTGCTACACTAAAACACAAATGGGGGCTTACTGAAAATGCCAAGCAGCTAGGTACGATTTGCAATTTGCTGTTTACGCCAAGAATAAAGTGCCAGTATCTGCTGTGTACAAACTGAGGAGACAATGCTGCTTGTTTGCACAGGGTGCGTGCGGCAGCTCTCAGGAGCTGATCCAAAGCCCTCTCATCTGAAATCAGCAGCAGGCTCTTTGTTGACTTCAGTAGATAATAATAAGTCAGATCTCCAGCAGCACTTGTTTTTCCAGTCTAAGTGAGGGATTTCATATCCTGTTATTCTTGGGCAGCTGGGGAGTATTTACTTCACAAATTTACATATTTATTTCTTGAATACTGTAGCAAAAAAAAAAACCCCAAAAAATTCTTCAGTAATCTTACATGATAGTTAAACTGAAAGTGCTCAATGGCAATATTTTGAAAACAATAACCAGTGCTATGAAAACTATTGATAGCTTGTATGAGTTTCTCATGGCAAAGCTCTCTCCATACTTTTTTTGGTTTTTTAATGTACTGGCAAAGCCTGGTCAGAAAGGACATCAGAAGGATCATGAAATTAATTTTGGAAAAGGTGTTTTCCCTATATTTCCCAGAAGCCAAGAAGAGCTTTTATGTACATAATGCCATTTAAGAACTCCTGCAGAAATAAAGCATTGTCTCTCAACTCCTAAACCAGAGTCAACACTTAGAAAATCTAAACTAAAACTTTTCAAATAAATGGTCACATGGACATTGTCATGATGATAATTAAGGTTGTATTTCATTGCATAAGAAAGACTTACTCTGATGGGGAGTGGTCCAGCATAGTGTGAATTTAGACCTCTCCATCCTGCATCACATGGCTGACTTAACTTTGTTTTGCCATTTTGTTATACCCACGGAATATCTATTTCAGCCTAAAAAATTGCATTTATTAGTGAAAAGAAAGATTTTTATTTAATCAGATTTACGTAGATATTGAGACGGTAATGGGATGTCAGATAACCTCTGGCCCCAGGAGATGCAGCTGATGACACAGATACTGCTGGAACTTGAACCACAGAGATCTGAGAACGTCCCTTCGGTTCCACCACACTGCATCACATGTCCTGAGATCCGCAACTTACTTTTTCTCTGGAGTGTGGCCTTCTGTCGGCCTTCTCTGCCTTACCTAACAGTCACCTCTCACTCCAAGACATGAACTTTCATGACCCTGTCCAGAAAGCCCCAACAAGTCAGGTTTTTGCAGCTTTGTTCTTCTTACCTCTTACCAGACACAAGATTTTAGTGCAGTGTGTCTTACCTCAAACACTGGCGAGCCTTTCCAATTCGCTAGTCCAAATAATGACTGGTAAACAGTATGAACTCTCACAAGAACATGCTTCTGTTGTGGATCTCCATTTTTATCTCTAATTTGTGACATTAACAGGAATTATTTGCTCCCTGGAGGAAGCTGACATTCTTCAAGATTATTTTATATATGTATATATATCACTGTGATAAGAAGAACTGCATGCCTTATTGTTGCACATTGCCTTAATGTTCTTGAATTCTGGAATCCAGAACTGACACAAATATTAGCTCTGACAAGCTAATAAGCTCTGACCCTGGCATGTTATTTTCTTTCAAGGAACCTCAATGCTAAAAAAAAATTACACTGCAGAACCTTGAGAGGACATGCACAGACTTCACAAAATTGCATGAAACTTAGCTAATGTCTCCAAACACTGCAAATCATAAGTGGTCTAAATATTTTTTGTTTAGATGGCTTCACACACATCCTTTATTCCTGCCTCTGTTTGCTTCCACATCCAGATATGATTATTTTTTGTGACTCATTCCAATACTAACTCTTCACTGTGCTTGCTTCTCTTCAAACTTGCTCAGATTTAATCTAGGAAAAGCTTAACTGCAATCAGTAGACTCAAGCTATTAAACATCACTGCAGAGGCCTTTCCTGGTTTATTATCTTTTTTTTTTTCCACAGTTTCATGGAAGATGAGAAACTGTAGCCTGTATAAATCTCTTGAGAGATTTCAGAAAATAGATAAATGAAAAAGGAAAAAAAAAAAAAAGTAAGTCATTGTAATACGCTTATCATTGCAGGACACAAGTGGTTGAACACTGCTAGACCAAAACAGAATGTCCCAAAACAGGCATGTTTGGGGTAGATTATCTATGACTAAGTGCTGGCATAGAGGGAAGGCAATTTTTTCAAAGAATCATCCTGGAAAAAAGAATATGGAACAAAAGTAAACAAATCATTAAAACATGAAAGACAGAAACAAAGAAGGAAAAAATGAAAAGGCAATTCTGTTTTTCTTCTTTCCTGTTGGCTCCATGACAGCAAATGTCACACATTTTTGGTTGCATGGTACCAAGTATTTCAATACCTGATAAATAAGCAGCCTTGGACTCCAACCAAAGTTTTAGGATCCCACCACAGCCTTCTTTCCCCAGTCCAAATTGGTATGAACCAGCCTATTCTCTTACCCCCGACAACCTTTCCAAAGGTAGCTGCCACACACCACACCACACGCTGTTGAGCCGCAGCAGTAGTACACCCAGGTGTGCACCAGGCACAGGACTTAGATGGCTTAGTAATGCATACAGCTGGAAAAAACCTGTTTGCCCAGGGCAAAAGAATCAAGGATTGATGCCAGTGTCCAACTGTCCAGACACAGGACAGAGATCACTTAATGAACTGCTGTTTCACTGCAAGAAACCATCCTCTTCATTTTGTGGTTCAAGAACCAAAGCAAAATCACAGGATCTCACTAAAGAAAGGGCAAAACATTAAAGTGACATGGAAATCTGAAACAAAACCCTACAATACTCAACAAAGAAGATAAAGTGAGAGCTAGACAAGGTGAGCAGGATCTGAGGAGCTTGCAGGAGGGGTAGTCCCTTGGAAGGAGGGGGTGGGGAAGCTTCTCCCTTCTCACTTGGCTAGCAACGAACCAGAGCTTTGAGTGCCCTGGGACAGGACAGACACAGCATCCCCATCCCTCAGAACCAGCCCAGGCAATCGAAGTAATTGCAGGGAATTATATGAAATACATACAGGATTATGGTCTGTTTGTTTTGCTTGTAGCTTCTGTTTTCCAATCCCATAAGTAAAGACTGGAAACAAAATCCCATCTTTAATTGGATTGGTTTAAAGGTCAAACTTCAAGTCACACTGCAGAAACTCATTGTGTTTTACTAAAAACTGCCTGGCATTGTTGAGATAAATAAACAAGTTAAGACACTCAATCTTTCCAGGGCCTGAGGGATGCCTCAAGTCCAGTGACAGAAGGCTGAGAGGTATGAAGGGGCTTGTGCAGCTACATGCTGATTTTTTGGACAATACTGAATACCCAAGCATCACTGAATACCTTAAACCACTGAATACCTTCTAGCACATCTTCTTCAAACACACAAGTTTTCTGGCAAAGCCAAGTCTTCCCTGCCTTGTACAAAGAAGCTGAGACTTAGATTCACATTTAACTGTCATCACATATGTATCCCAAGTTTCTTTAATGATCCCTGTGTCAGTGACTCATACAACACCATGTAGGAAGTCAGAGGCAAGGAGAGGAATAGGACACAGGTTTCCTGAAGCTGAGGATAGTTCTCTAATTACTAGGAGCTTTACAGATTAGAGAGCCAGAAGGCAACCTTGTGATTAGCTAGTCTCTCTTCCTGCAGAACACACAGGCTGTAGACACTGCCTGAATTAATTCCTTTCTGAATTATCAGGAGTTGTCATATTTTTCAGTTCACACACCCCTACAAATTCTCCAACAGTAACACGGATTGCTGTAAAGTTTAAGCTTCCTGACAACATGCAGTTTTATCCTAGTTACCATTTGTTATTTCTGGCAGGTAATACATTAAAATGGGCTGAAAATCCCTGGATTAAAGATATTCTGTAAGAACTGCTGAACTTGATTTAAACATCAGAAAACTCACCACAACTTTTGGCAAGTGAGGCAAATGAGTTTGGTTACCCTCACTTCAATATATATGTGTGTCTATATATATATAGACAAACATTGAAAAAATACATAAACATGGCCCAAATTTTTTTGAACTTTTCATAACTGTAGTATTCAGCCAGCATAATTAATTATTTCCATGACTCATCTGAAGTGTTCAGAATGGTAGTTATATATGGAACATATATATTACCCCAGAAAAAAAGCTCAGGTGTAAGAAGAAAAAGTGTGATTTTAGATATATATTTATGGAGAAATATAAATCACACAGACTTGAACATCATTTCACAAAAAAAAAAATCCTAATAAAAATTTGTAGATAACACTTTGAACTCAGCTAGTATATAACCTCCATGATTACAGTGTTTGTAGCCTGCTCTGGTAAATTCATATGGAGATAGCCATGTTTCTAGGGAGTTTCTTATAAATTAGTTGCAGGCCCACCATTACACTTAACAAGTCTGAACAACCATAAAGTTGTTGCTGAGGAAATGTGCAAGTTTTATTACCCTGGAAATCTTTATGATCAATGAGAACAGATATACATGGAAGCGATACAATGAATGATGCATTTTCAGCCATGGCACCACTGAATCCAGCTCTGCAGAAGGTCATTGTAGAGGAACAAGGACTGCACACCACACTTGCAGCCCAAGGAGAGGTAGGCTGAAAAGCACCAGCTGAAAACCACTCAGAGAGGGCCCACTAGAAAGGCTTATGAAGCATGCTTGAATATGTTAGGGGAGTAGGAAAGAGAGGACAGGAGAAAGATCTAACATGTTTTTGTGATTTTCAGATGTAGAGGGAAGGCAGGGAAGTTACCCAACTGCTGCAGAGAACAGTGGCTGCATACTGTTTCATATTATGAAAGGAACAATGAAGACTCTGGAGGAAAGTTCATTATATGAAAAATATTGTAAGAATGTGGAAATATTCCTTATGTATACAGACTATGGGAAATTAATTCACTCATTTCAGAAAAAAAAATAGAGGTGAATGCAATAAAACATACCCAGGTCACTTTCTTATTGATAAAATTTCATAACCCAGTAACTGGAGAAATGGAGAAAAAGCAGCTTGCCTCTTCTATAAAACAGCAGAAAAAACACGAGCTACACAAACATATGCAACTCTGGGATTCCTTAGCAGAGCTGCAGGTGTGAGGGAAGCATACCAGGAGCATCACATAACCTTCAGATAAAAACACAAGTGGACTTAGGCAGCTTTGACTCGGTTTAAAGGCGAAACTCTATTTAAATCACTCTACCCAGAGGCTGAGAGTAAAGAAACGTGTCCAATTCTTCGCAGGTTTAGGTTTTTGACATTTGATGCTGTTGCACTTATTTTCACAGAACACACAAGGAAATAGATGGCTCCATCACAACTTCTCTTTCCAAAGAAAACATGAAGACTAATAAGCTGTAAACACTTAGGTTAGGAGAAGTATTAGAACAATTAAAGAGACAAAGCATCAGTATCAAATATAATTATCTCAGCATGAGAAAGATACAATAAAAATGCTTGGAGTTAAAGCCATATAATTTTAGGTTAAAAATCTTCTGGTTATGCTTTGAAGACTAAAACAAGAATAATTGTATTTTGCTGTGTCTTGCAAACTTTAGATCAATGTGGATGTTGGTGCTTTAGTCAAGACTAAATCACTGAGTTTAGCATAGAGACACCAGCATTAGATGAAATGTTAATTGCCTGTGTAATGCAGAAAGTTACACTGCATCATAAAATGCTTGTTTATTCTTTAAAATGTGGGGATTAGTGTGTTAACACTACCACTTGTATACCTTTCACTCATTCTTCTGAGAGTTCCTAAAAACAGACAAATGAAAAAAATCATCATGCTGTTTCATCATCTGTTTCTTTCCCCACACAGTTACGAGAAAAGGAAAAAAAAAAAGTGACAAGTTTCTTAAGTAGGTCACTCTAGCTCAAGCCCAGAGTGTGTGTAAATACAGAGCCGCGGATTTTCCCCTTAGCTATCTGGAGAGAAGCTTCATCACTTGAAACACTGTTTCTGTCAGAGGTGTGCCAGGAAAAACAGTAAAAATTATTAGTGGTAAATATAGTAATAACAACCTTCTAGGTAGTGATGTTTATTTTTTGGAAAATACATAAAAATAAAATAAACTAATTAAATTCAATCTGTTACCCATGGCAGAAGCAACAAGCTAAGAGGGGATCACAGTGCAAGAGCTGGGTGCAATGCTAATGCAGTCTGTGAGCATGCCTTAAATCCCAATCTTGGGTGAAATAAATGCTTAAGTAAGATTACTTCTCCTGAATATTCATCCTGTAATTAGCTGGATTATGGAAGTTCTACCTAAAGATTTTACAAATTAAGTAAGTATTAAGACTCGGGGGCGGGGGGGGGGGGGGGGGGTGGAGGGTGATAGGGGGGTGGCAGCCTTACAAGGAGGCAAAGAGGTAAAGAGAGGTGTTCAAAGGTAGACAGAATCAGAGGCATCTGACCACTGTTTACACCCTGAGCTCTAAATCCTGCACCAGAAGAAAATAAAGTCCCTCTCTTTGGGTACAAAGCACTCATACTTAATATATATCTATAGTGAAGATAACTTTAAAAATCAGATCTTTCAGCCAGGACAGCAATCCCCCTTAACATGCCTCCATGTGTTATACCAAAGAGGAAGAGGGCAGTAATTGCAGAAAATTGCTTTCTGACTAGTTTTATTAACACAGTTCATGAGGGAAACAAAGTAAAGCATTTAATCCATACTCTTCACCACCCTCTCTCCCTCCACTCACTTCTTAAGGAAAGCAAACCACCAGAAGAAGCACACTTATTGACTTCTCAGATAGAAAATGCCTGGCCACTTCTACAAGCATGAAGATAGATATCTGTGACCTCCTCAACAAGGCGGGGTCAGCAGAGAGCTTCACAAGACTATTTCCTGATTCAGTCTTTGCATCATCGTAAGTTTCTGTGCAAAATAGGACTGTGCAGGTATAACTCACTGTGCCTACTACCAGTGAAGAACTGCAGCCCCTTACATCCAAGATAATGATGGTCATGAGCTATCATGTAATCATCTTAAATGTCAGAACTACTATGGAGTTGGCTCTGCCCTGAATATATCTGTAGTTTTATTAGACCGTGGCTTTTAGGTTTGGAGTTTTTTCCCCAGTCTTAAATATGTTCAGTAGCCTCCAATCTAGAACATGATTAGCACACTGGTTTTGATCGGTTTTGTGAAGTGTGTATGTGAAATGTGTATGTGAAAGGCTGACAGGGCTTTGTGGTGTTAGATTTGGAATTACTATGTTTAAGCTACATCCTCAGAAAGCCATACTAGATATTAGTTAATACAAAAGGTGAGGAAAAGCACCAGAAATTAATGAAGACACAAAACCTGTGGATGGAAGCAAAAAGGGAAGAGGATGGAAACATCCTTAGAGAGTTACACAAACACTCTGATCCAAAAGCATGTGGAGATGACTGTGCTTACTCACAGCTTTGTTGGCTTCACAAGGACTTTAGCCAGCCACGGGAGCCCATCCATGGACAGACGCTGCCCAGACTGAGCTCCCACCTCTGAAAAAAGCTCCAAACTTCAAAGAGTCTTTTTATTTTAGAGTTTACTTTCACCAACCAATTGCTCTAACTTTTGCTTGTATAAAATTCAAAGAGAATCAGAAAGCTTTGCTGTAAACTTGCAGAGTGCTTTTAGACAGCTTAAGGCCAATTCATTCCTGGATGTAGTGTGTCAAGCATGCACCACCCAAATGCAAAACAGTAAGTGATTATTTGCATTTGTAAAGATTCCTGCAGCAGGTAGCTTATGTAAAAATATGTTTTGTTGCTAACAACAATATACAGTTACCAGAACAGCAAAAATGATAAAGTTCTGTAGGGTTCTTTTAAATGAGAAAGCCTTAAACTTTTTGAAGCAGGAAGTACAGCAACGGGCAGCTGACCTGGTCTCTTTACCCTTGTGCTTTCTCATAAGCATAGTTTCAAATAGACATATGGGGATGTTTTTACTGAGAGACAATGTAGAACCCTTTATTTTCCTGAAAATTCTAATTATTTTACTGAAAGAAAAAGGAAGAACCACCTATAATGTATATATTAACAATGCATGAAAGGATTCAGCTACAAAAGAACTGGACAAGAAAAAGAGCATCAATTCATGAAATAAGGACAGCATCAGCTGTCCTGATAGCCACGGTACCATGTCCTGATGCTTGATGTACCAAATATCACTGTTTTGACGCATTATTATACACAGCTGACATTACTGGACTAAACATGACTTCATTTGTGGATAGCGATTGCTCTTTCTAGGTGGAGGAAAAAACATCTTAACCCCAACAGAAGGAGTAGAAATGTTCCCTGTGATCTAGTTCATATAAAGCATGACAAAATGGAATACTTAAAGTGGCAGACTTACAGTTAATTTTAGAAATTACACTGCTTAACCATTCTAATTATTTAGAACTATCATATCCAAACATTTAGATATTAGCTATAAACTTCAGAGAGGATTTCCAAAAATATATACATGAACCTATGTTAAGTTTTTCCAGTAGAAAAACCTATACATAAATTCCTAAACCACTGTTAGATATTTAAGAAGGGAGTTTGGTTGCAGAATATTACAGCCCCTACTACAGACCCAAGGAGCTGTTCCTGCAGCAGGTACCTGAGGCCTCTCAAGGTGGGTTCCATATCTACCCTTGGCTGAGCTTGTATCAGTATATGGTAAAATATGCTATAGGTTAGAAAGCCACCAAGCACGGGTTGACGTGCCCGTATTGGAAGTACCAGTGTGACATCTGGTGGGCACTTTTTGGGACAGCAATTGTCTGATTTCTTCAATCTTTAGCAACTCGGAGAGGTCATAGACAATGGGGAAAAAAAAAACCCCAAAACCCAACAGAAAATGAGCAAAAAAGCTAAGTCGAGGAGCAAGGAAAACAGTATGGACTATACCCGTGAGAAAAAAAAAATGTGTACACAAGCCACAGCTAGAGGAAGAAATTCTGTGTTTACTGGTATTGCTTTAAGAGTGTATTCAAGCATGATAAAATTTTGTGACAGGAACTGCAAATACATCTTATGTTCGCTCCTTGGGGATGTGTGTTGCAATATTTGAGGGTTTTCAATAAACAGCCCACACAGTAACAGAAACAGTAACCAAAACAAGGCACCAAGAGCAGATACCATGATCAGGAAAGTGATTTTTCTTCACTGGGTGTGGCACATCTCTTTAACTCTAGGCATGCTGAAACTTGTGATTTCCCCAAATGCTAGAAATTCCATTGCATCGTTTGTGGTAGTGGGGGACATAAGCAAGCAATCAAATAAAAATAATTTTTATTTTCCTGGAGTTGTTACTTTCCCTGCCACTTCTACTCTGTGAGTCACACAGAAACCAACCCAAGACATTTCCTGAGTCTCATTGATTATGGAAATTGCAGATCAGCAAACGAAGATGAATTCTGGTAGCCCTGCAGTAGTGTCAACTCAGTTCAGGCACTAGACATGGAGAGAATAAATGCTATCTGCTGAGATTCTCAAGAAACCTGGGAGGTAAGAAAGAGAGCCCAAATGGATGCCAGGCTCCTAATGACTGACAATCACAGAGTTTAGACACCTGAAACACCATTGCTATGTTCTAAATGCTGCTTTTCTGCCCAGAAGCACTGCCCATGGCTGACCGACTAGCTATGAGTTTATTTCCCACTTACCACCATTTTTCTCAAACAGAGCATAATTCCAAAATCCTCCAACTGGATCACTTGGCAGAGCTGAGCTCACTGCAAAGGATGGTGGGGACAACAGCATGGTGCCTATTTTTTCCTACAGAACTCACACATAACTAACCCATAAAGCTTAGGACTTTCACCCACAAAGTGGCAGAAATGAGTCTTCGGCTACCTAAGAAGACATCCTTTAAATTCCCAGCTCAAGTGAATTTTGTAAACCAACATTCTTCAGCTCACATATTCAAACAAAGCCCCCGTGTAACTGAAAATTTAATCTAGAGAACAAACAAGTAGGATCTTTTTCTTTAGCCCACAGACTGTGTATCTCAGGCTTGGCCTCCTGGACTATTTGTCCATTTTTTTCATTAGATAGTCACGTTTTTTAAATTAAATAATTCAGGAAATAGAGAATGGAACCAGGAATACCCTCTTCTTGCTGGATACCCATGCCACTACTCAGAAGACTCAGGCTTCACAGCACCTCTCTTCCAACTGGAACTGGGAGTTTTGCAAGTTAAGTCTTATCTTCCAGACAGTATAGCTGAGCCTTACGCTATCAGAAGGAGAAGTAGCATAATATATATTCTCATTTATATCAGAATGTATATGCTGACACATATGATTGCAAAAAGTGTTGTGCAGAGGAAATCAGAAGACTTATTGCTGAACTTGTTCAATCATTTATATGCAGTTCATTTTCATACTCTGTCTTCTGCCTGGTGTAAACGGAGTAAATCTGGATCCTGATCCCATGTTATTCAACCAAAGCATTAAAGGAGTTTGCATGACTTGATCTAGTTCTCATCAGTACATTTTAAATTTTCCAAGTTTTCGGTACTGAAAGTTCTGAAATCAGGTAAATGGCAAAGGAATAAAGGTCAGTTGTAAAGCGATACACAAAGTATGCAGAACTGTAAATGTCTTTTCCAAGTCACAGGCATGTATCACTGTTCTCTCCAGATATATTACATTATACTGTAATTATCACTTTAGTTAAAGATGATCTTGGGAACAATCTGACTGCAAACTGCAAGATCCTAGAAATTAATGTTGTTACTGAAAAACTGCATATCAGCGTTAGTTCTATACAGAACTCATGCCAGGGGAATGCACAAATTGCTGAATTTAGAATGAAATGGATGTGGTAAATTGTGTTATTGTACTGCATTGAATAAAAGCTGATTGTTAGCCTCAAAAACCTCAGTATCGAAACCTCACTAGCTGCACCATCCACAATTAAGGTTATCTTGTTGTAGGCCTTCAGTGATACTCTTGCTGATACCCACTGAGTAATGAAGAATTCCCACAATGCTTAACATGGAGGAAACAAAGAAGGGAAGGAGTATGGAATAAGCAAGTTGGTCACCACTGAACTATCTATTAAAGAGGTTGGAGCTGGGAGGGAAAAGTAAGTCTGGAAGTCATATGGGATTGCAGAAAATTGAGGTAGCTCAAACTAGACAATCAAAATCTGTAGAAAATGTCAATCTTTGTCCTCTCTTTACCCATAACATGACAGAAAAGCCTTTCACCGTCCACTGTCCTTGCAAGTACATTATTTGATGATTCTAACACAAAACTTGTCTAGTACAGAAAATCCTTCTACAAAGTAACTGGCTGCAGAACTGAGTATAAATAACGTGCAGTAAACAGAAAAAGAAAGGGTGGTGTCAAAGAGAAAAAAAACCCAACAGAGCAGTGGAGCACCATTCATTCTGTGCACCAAGTGAGACGTTATATTAAAGACTTCTGGTCTGTGCTGTATTTGCCTTTCCATTGTTTGAATTTATGTTTCTTGTCAAGTTAAGGCAATTAAAAGTGTAAGGAGACTTATTTTTTTCGTCCTTTAAGTAATACACCTATTCTCCAGTTTTTATCCCCTCAGATGTTCTAACACTTCAGGAATTTGAACTTTATACTTTAATTCCCTGTCTTGTCCCTAGCTTCTTTTATTGCAGTTCTGGAAAGGACAAATTCCACACTAGGCTTGCCAGGACAGCATGACTCCTCAGCACACCACCACCGAGCTCCCAGGCATGACACCAGGTGGGAACGTAACAGGCAGCACAGTGCGTCTCAAGGCTTTCAGTTCGCGGTGGCAGAATTCCCACTTGACCTGAGAGTTCACGTCAGAGTTAAACCAACACAGACTTAGTGGGGCAGAGGGAGGGAAGACAGGCAAGCAGAAAGTGTGTGACTTGTGGGTCTGTGCTAGCCTTTGTTCACTGTGAGGAAGCGGGGTACACACAACGAACACAACTTATAATCAGATTTTAAGGCAGTAATGCTATTACTGTAGCTCTGTTTGGAATTCTTTCTTATTAAAAAGAATCCAGAAAAAGCCTTGGAATGTAAACAGCACGTATAATTTTCATTTTCTAAGCAAACTTGTTTTACTTAGGTCTTTTCTTAGGAAAATCTACTGAATTGCCTCAAAAAAGGCGATAGCACTATCATTCCGTGTTGCCTGACTTCAGTCTTCCCACTAGAGGGATTACACATTCTTGGAGATCTGCAGAATCAGTAGCTATTTATTCTACAAAGGTTTCTTACTGGTGTATTTCTAATGTTGTCATCTTACTGTAACGTTAAAGGTTACCCCAGCTTGGTAGCCCGTCAGAAGGCAGATGTGTACTCATTAACCTCTTCAAACAGCCATCCTTTGCAGCCTTCCTTTTCCTCAGATAAAAACTGAATAACCAAACGCAAACAAAATGCCTACCCAGCAAACCATATAAAATCCAGCACTTTGTTACATCTATCTCCTAGCTCTTTTGCTTCTGTGAGGTTCTATTTAAATAATCTTGCAAATATTAACTAGTGACTGCAGTGGTCGTTGCCAGCAGTCTCAGCAGAAGCACTACAAATGGAGAATGAATAAGTACTTATGCTGAGTCCAAATACAAAAAAAACCAACCCAAACTTATGAAATACATTTATATTTTCTATACAGCTACAGGTGTACAGTTTTAGTATCTTTATCTACCAACTGGGCTGCATCTTATCTGTTTTTTCTCACTAACTCAGTTAAAAATTCCTTTCTATTATCTTTAAGCTATTGGCCATACACATATACTATTTGACATTTTGCTTATCAGTGTATAGCTCTTTAAATCTTATCACTTACATTCTTTGCCACTTATTTTCAATCTCTCCAACCTTTAATATTTTTACCACTTACCTATATCTTAATTTAAGCATTGCCTGAATATTAATATATGTACTCTAACAAGGCTCCAATAAAAGCTCTATGTGCAGTGTCTCAAATAACCTACACTGCACATAGATTAGGTCTGGTAAATAAAACTATTTGACCGCTGCACAGTTTGAAATCAACAAACCCCTATTCTAATGCCCTCGTGAGAAGGCATTTGTCCAGCTGAAAAGCTAGCCAGATTCACTTATTTCTTAGCTGCCCTGAAAAGATGGGCTTCATATATGCAATCCTGTGTCATGAAGGTATTAATTGATTTGTCTCGTTTGGTGACTCTGTTGAATATTGAATTTCACATTAAATCTCACAGACCACCACAGTACTTGTGCTTGTGTTACTGGCAACTATTAACAGTATTCATGTAATTGGTGCTGAAATAATAAAAATACATGCTCTACAGATATTGTCTGAAAGCCCTGTTTACTGGACGGCTTAGAAACTGAGAAGGGTGACTCACTCATCACGAAGAGTTTACTACAAATTAGCATGATTAAATTAATAAGGTCCCACACAAATTCATAAAGTTCTTCAGAAATTATGCTAACAAACAGAAAACATTAATGGTTTCAGATTTCTGGCAGTAGTAGACCATTTACCCGGTAACACAGACTCTAGCAAATAATTTCTCACCCTCTTGCAAGGTAATATGTCTCAGCATGAGGAATTTTAATATTTAGTAAACAAACACTCCAGCTCAGACCAGGCTGTGCCTGTGTCAGCTGTCATTGCTTCCTGGGGTACTGCAGCGAATGATGAAAACGTGGGTTGTACAAGTGAGCTCCTCCAGCCTGGAGGAAGCTGATGGATCAAAGCTGAGGCTCCTCCAGGTCATCTCCAAACCCACAGTGGCCTCAGGCTGAACACTGCTGGTGGGAGCCAGCACCAAGGGCTTCTCAGCATGGGGCACACTGTTATTCCTTCCCCACCATGGGACCTACAGATCCAAGAGGAAGTTGTGCAGCTTATCCAGTTTATCCTGTCTTTGGGATCAGGGGCAGGTGTTCAGACTTTGAAGAGAAAGCTACAGTGCCAAAAAGATGAGGGCACGTTAAGTATAAGGTTTTGTTCAGCGATACACATGATGTACGCGCATGAACTATAGAGTTTATGGACTTTGAGGCCTTTTTGTAAGTCACAGACGGGGGACGTAAAAATAACTTGACATCAACACAGGCGATTCACCGGTGAAAATTTTCTCTGCCTTCCAAGCGCCGCAGTAACTGTGTGACAGAGACGGCCGCTTCCCCCGGAGCCGGGCGGTGGCGGCCCCGGGCACTGCTTCCGACAGCCCTGGCTGAGACCCCCCCGCAAGCGGGCTGAGCCCGCTCTCCTTCGCCTCCACCCGACCCTGGCACTCCGACGGGGCCGCACCGCCAACACAGGAGGAAAACAGGGGAAAGGGCCGAACCTCCGCCCCGGTACGGGCCGGCCCCGAGGCACTGCCGCGACACCCAGCTCCGGGGCGTTGAACAGCAGCCTCCGGGCCGGCGGCCTGTACCACTCTGATGGGGGTATGGGGGCTGGCAAAGGGTGACCCCTCAGCTCCCGTCGACACCGTCTTGCGCTGCCTGGCTGCCCAGTTGCTGGAGGCAGCCGCATACCTCAGGCGAGCTTCCAGCCCCGGCCCATTCCGGAGCCTACGACCCGCACCGATCCCCCCTTCCTGGCTGGATGGTTGCACCCGGACTAGCAGGGACAGCCAGCCGAACGATGGCGTTTCCCGGACAGCCGGCGCCCTGCGGCGGTTTCTACCAGGGCGTGGTGAGCCCGGGCAACGGGGGCTGGCGGGGTGCAGCCGAGCCGATGCTCGGGGCCGCTACGGTGGTGGGCAGCCTGGGGACCGTGGGCACGGTAGCGCCTTCCCCCTCTCCCCGAGCACCGGCGGGGACCTGCGGCGCCCCACGGCCCGTCCCGCCCGCCGTGAGGGGCGCGGGCTGTTGCCCCCGCCTGGCCACGGGTCGTCCGGAGCTTGAGGTGGCACGAGTGTTGTGCCCGGGGCGCTGCGGGGGTGTCTGCACGGGCTCTCTGGGGCTGGGGGACCTTTCGCCGGGCCGGGCGGGGGGGCGTCGTTTTTCCGGGCTCGGGAAGGGGAAGCGATGGAGCTGTGTTTGGTGGGGCTCAGCCCCGCCTTCCCGGACGCCTGTCCGCCGCTCCCCCGCGGAAGGTGCTGCCGGACCCGGCCCGGGACGCTGCCTCAGGAAGAGGGGAGAGGAGAAGGAGGGACGTGCCCGGCAGGTGCTGCCAGTGGGCGAAAGTCATCAGGGGCCGTGTGTGTGTGTGTCGCTCCCTGAGCCGGCTCTTCAGGCCATCCCCGAGCGAGGTCTTGTGTCTGACAAGTCATGTTCTTGTCTCAGCAAAAGATGGGTACAGGCCCTCTTGAACAGATTATTGGTTCAATTCAGTCAAACAGGAGTAATTTCTGTCATGCCATGGTTTGCAGTTAAGAACTGCCCTTTGTTAAAAATTATTTCCATGCTTAATGCATATTTCCCCAAATGTTTTCCCTTGAGATCTGTCTTGCTCAACTTTTTTGAAGCGGAAAGAAAAATCTTGTCGTTTCTTAGTCTTATCTTCAGTAGCACGCTTTGTGCTCGTAACGGGCTAAAATTCAGCCTTGGTGAGGTACACCATAGTGCAGGTAGATCAGTGGATATCCACTGTGCAAGGTTTTACATGGATCTGCTTAAGCTATAATAGCAATATCAATACCAAGATCATGTATCTGTTTTTAAGGAATTTCTTTGGTTGGTTGGTTTGACTTTTTCACATGGTGTGTATATCAAAACACAAGTTCATTTTGAAGTACAAACATTGCTGTTTCTTAACAGTTAACTGATTCACTGATTTAAATCTAATTTTCTTCTCGATTTCTAAAGTATGGAGGAGCTCCAGGAGGACCAGCATTCCCTGGACAAGCTCAGGATCCTTTGTATGGTTATTTTGCTGCAGTAGCAGGGCAGGTAAACTTAAAAATTGTTGTTTATTCTTGGCCTTTTTTTTCCCTGGGGAATAATTTCTATATTGGCTTTTGGGAAGAGGAATGCCTAACATTTGCAGTGAGGAGAAGTGTTGTTTCAAGGTGTTTTTTAAAAAATTAAACAGAATAGTTTTATGTAGCCCATCTGCTATATATATAGCTTTATACATATAACATATAGTTAGCTGTATATGCACAGTAACTATACAGCTTGATTAATGCTGTTAGTTTCTATATAGTGTATATAAATGCATACATATACACCTTTTGCATGTACATGCTGCATTTCCTATATAAATAAATACAAGGGCAATATAGTTACATGAAATGTTTTAACTGAGCCCTAGCTTGGGGAATGCTGTTAGGAGAAGGAAGCGAGAAACAGTGGGAGTCATGGCCTGTGGAGATGGGCTGGCTAAGTGCAGGAAGTGCTAATAAGAAAAATATCATTACTTGAGTCTTAATAGACTCACAAATGGAAAAGCAGTCTTGAGTTGTGCCAATATCCAGGTTTGCGGGTAGGACAGGGTGATTGATGTTTTAGAGGAAAAGGTGTTCCCAACTTTTAGTCCTTTCTTTTCTCCTTCCTATCATTCTGCATTGCATTTTTAATTTATTTCCCGTACTTTTGTGGCATATATTGTTTTTGTAAGATTATGGATGTTACTAGAAATAAGTAGCTCTTGGGCTGTATTATAAAGTTTATGAGAAAATAGGTTTATATAGCTGAGCTTCTGTCTTTATTGGCCATATGTGTAGCTCTTGATCGCATGCTTCTAGGGCATTTGCAAATCTAAAACTCTGCTCCTGGATTTGTTATCCACAGGCAGACATAACCACAGCAGGAAGGTTGGAATTCAGCTATATTAGCTGATACTTAAACTCCCAGTTTGAGACTCTAATTTGTGGAGTTTTTTGTTTTCTATGTGTTTGGGTTTTTTTAATTAATAATACATCTTACACTCCATACATTAATTCTTTAACATTGCATATGAAAAGATGTAGACTGTGTATTTTTGTAGTAAAGGAGAGCACTGGAATATAGTGAGGCAGGCCTCTCCAATGAGGCAGAGCCCAAGTTAAAGGCTGCTGAAGATGCTGACAACTTGCCGGCCAGCTGAGATGCCTCTGCAATTAGGTGTCACCTGGCTGCATGCCAGGAATCAGCAGTGGAGCCAGTAACTGATGCTGGAAAAATGAGTAAGCTCCTGGTGTAAAGAGAAAGGGAGGTGGCAGCAAACAGGATGTGGCTCTCTGGAGAAGAGGTGGCAGGAGCTGAACCTCAGCAAAGCATAGACCAGGCTTCTTGAGTGAGGCATGGTTACTGGAAGATGGGGAACCAGTGAGTTCATGAGTAAGTTAGCATTTAAGAGTGCTTAAGTTAGTGCTCTTAAATATCTTTTATTTGTAGAAACCTCCCTCCTGAAGGGAGATTACAGAGAGATAGGCGATGGTCTCTTCAGCCAGGTGACAGGTGATAGGACAAGGGGGAATGGCATGAAGCTGTGCCAGGGCAGGTTTAGATTGGATGTTAGAAAAAAATTTTTTACTGAAAGAGTTGTCAGGGCCTGGAACAGGCTGCCCAGGGAGGTGGTTGAGTCACCTTCCCTGGATGTGTTCAAAAAAAGGGTAGATGAGGTATTTAGGGATATGGTTTAGTTTAGGATGTGAATGGTTGGACTTGATGATCTTAAAGGTCTTTTCCAACCTTGTGATTCTGTGATTCTGTGAAATCGTTACTTATTGATGTAAGCTTTTGAAATATTATCCTTGGAATTGGAAAAGTCAATTTCAGACACCAGTGGCAGTGCAGAAGTAAAAACCCTGTAAGGAGACAGTGAAATGGAACAGATTAATTACCAGTTGCTTGTAGTGCCATCCATGCAAGTGTGTAAAAAGCCACATCTCACATTTTTCCCTAAGTACTTACTGTAGAATTAGTGAAGTTTTTGGGTATGGCTTGCTGCTTGGTGTTCTTTTTATAGGTATGTAAGATACAATGTTATCTCTGACCTTTCTTTGAAGTAGTTTACAACAAAGATCTTGTCTTGGATCTGAGGACTTTGTTTTCTTTGTTTACAGAAGAAAGTCCAAAGTATTGTTTCAAATCTTCAGTAAACTGAATTTGACTTTGTAGGAAATAAAAAAAAATCTTTTTTTAGTCTGTTCACAAAGCCCCTATGCCTTGTGTAGTTGAGATGCTTAAGTTCTACTTTAAAAAAACACAACAAACCAAACAGCTTTCTGGTAATGTTAATCATGAGTACAAATAATGCTTTTCTGTCTTCCTGCCTGTTCTAAAGTTATGCAGATTCAGCCTTTGTTTCCTGCCTTTCCTTCTCCTCCCCCCCCCCCCCCCCCCCCCCCCCCCCCCCGCAACAGCTTTGAGATTTTCTGCTTAATATTCATGGGTATTTCAAATCTGGTTTTTTTTAAATTATGTCCCTGTGAATGTAAAGTTTTAAACCTGTCTTTTATAGTTAGACTGATGGAGTAGATTGGAAGAATTTTTGGGTTTAACAGCCATTAATTTTATATGGAATCAAAACATTTTTTCAGGCCTTGACAAATAGCATTTAACATATCATTATTTATAGGACAAATAGGAGTTATATGATTTCTGAAGGTTACCTGGCTCTGCCATTGCCACCATGCCATTTAGTAGCATATCTCTATTCTTAAAAAAAGAAGAAAAAAATGGTTACTGGATTTAAAAACATTAGGAAAATACTGAGCCAAATAAATTTGTTTCAAATACAAAGCAACTCTCTTTTCCCTTTGTAATGCTTTAGAAAAGTCACATCGTTTTTTATAACTACAGACATCATGTTCCATCCTCCAGTGAGGTTAAATTATACTCACACGCTCTGTGAACTGAACTTCATGTTGGGTGTGTGAGGAATGTTACTTAGAAGTCCAACACCGCTTTTGGCAGCTCCTTGCATTCCATGAATTGGCATCTCCTTTCTCTGTTTGGCTCAGAGCAGGGAGCATTGGAAGTGAGTCATTTTCCAAAGCATGCAGAGAGGTAGCGTTCCTGAGTTTGTTTTGGTTTTCTTTCAAAGTTCTTTGCTTTCTGCTTTTGTTGGTTCTGCTAACAACTTGCTTTTCCCAAAACCCAGGGCTTTTTTAGATTTGTAGATATTAAGTCTGTCTTGAGAGGAGGGTATGTATGATCTGGGTTCTAGGATTCCTGTTGAAGCAGTGAGATCATAAGCATATAGCCTTAAGTGAGTAGAATAGTCACTACATTAAAATCAGTACCTTAAGAAAAGCTGTCTTTCTGTTGAGAATTTTCTGCCTTAGTTTCTGTGCATCTGGCTTTCAAGTATATGCTAGCAATATTTTGATGTGGGGTTTGGGTTTTTTTAAAAACATTACTTTAGTACAAACCTTCATATTTTTATTTTTAGTTCATCACTAGATGGGAAAGTTAATGCATATTGCAACAATGTCAACTAAAGAAACATAGTTATAGATGTGGGCTGTAGACGGCAGTTTCTGTCACATAGCAGACAGGTAATTGGTTGATTTGGGAAGGGGTAAATATCTTAATGCCACTGAAAAGGGACTGTGTACTGGGAATAATCAGCCTGGGAGAGAGAATTTGAATAGTAACTGATACATCTTCTGTTATCAAAAGGATGGACAAATAGATGCTGATGAGCTACAGAGATGTCTCACGCAGTCAGGGATTGCAGGAGCATATAAACGTAAGTTAATGATTTAAATAAACCAGAACCCCTAGAGTATACTAATTCTTGTGCCATCTACTAGAGAACACTTGTAGTTGTGCCATCTGCAGAGTTGGGGTGTTTTTTATTTGCACTGAAGGGCTTTCTTTCCATATGGAAACTTTCTATAATTTGAAATGTAAATTCTTAGTATTCAGTTTTGTGCATAGAGCACTTCCCATCCTCCTTAGTTCCCCACTGCAGAGCTGTGGAGTTGGAGAATTGTTTTGGTTTGTAATAGACAATTTTTAAAAAGGTGGTTTGCCTTTTTTTTTTTGCCTTTTTTTTTAAATTTAACTTCGATATTGACCAAAAAATTCTGTAGTAGGACTCCTCTGTTGGGGTGCTTAGTGTTCCATGAACAAAATTGAGCCTCAGTGGATAAAAAAATGTCTTCCTCAATTGGTGCCTATGATGAAATGACCACTTTGACTGAAACCCAAAACCTTTATGGGCTGAGATCAGAGCAAATTCATTTTAAATGTAACTTGGATTGCCTCCAGATTGTCTGCTGTCAATTTTTCTAATAAGTAATGATTAAAACTCTTATCTGGATCAAAATGGGGTATGGCTGTATATGGTAGAATTAACTGCATAATATTTTGTACATTATAACATCATTATATAATAAGCAATTTAAAATTTTATGTTTAGACAAAACTGAAATGCATTCTTACAACTTATTTTTCCTTTTTATAATTTAAACAGCTTTCAACTTAGAGACTTGCAGACTCATGATCTCAATGCTGGATGTATCCTTTACAATGAAATGTAAACATTTTTGCATTATGTAAGAACAGATGAGAGGATGCCAAAAATTTGGGAAATGACTGGTGAACTACAAAATTCCATTATTTTTCATTTTGCAGGATGAAATATGAATTCTAGTTAGGGAGGCTCTTGGTCATTGATCCTCTTAGAACTAGAGGTAATGCCTCTAAGCCTTGGGGACTGCAAGAGTCAGGTCTGTCAGCACAGAACAGGGGCTTGTGCAAAAGTGCTTGTCATGATTTTGAAGTTGGACAACATTATAGATGCCCTTCCTATTGAATTAAGTATTTGAATACACTCCTAAGTCCCCCTAAATTCTGCTCTTTCAATGAATCAGGTTCAAGTATCTAATGGGATGATACATGGCGCTCTGCAGTAGGACCTATGGCAGACTTAAGTGTAAGGTTGGAATCTTTGGAGTTTTTTAGTCAAAACTTGAATTGTCATGTTCAAATGTCGTGATGTCTAAAATGAAAAAAAGCAGTAATACAACTGAAGGGCTCTTAGCTCATTTTGAACAAAATGCTCAGAATGCAAGAGAATTTGTATTCATTTAACTTAAAATAATTTTTCATTTGGCATCTGTTTTTATTTCAGACGTATTATATTGGCAACAAGCTGTGGTGGGTGAAAGAGAAGTGTGTGAGCTAAGTTAAATTGACAAAGAGCAAGTAGGTTCATTAGGTTTCACTAAGAAGAAGTGGGGAGAGCAAGATAGCAAGTTCTCTGACCTTTAGTTTTGGTCTGTATCATTATCTGTGTCTGCATTCTGGGATGCTGTAGTTAGTTTTCTACCAGAAAAATTATTAATAAAATACTGTTAATATTGATTCTCAAGAAAGAGTTTTTAACTCTAATGATGACAGAAATACAAATGTCCATTGAAGAGGGGCTTTTTTGCTTTTTTTTTTTTTTTTTTCTTTTTTAAGTTAAGAACTGGTTTTCTTAGCTTTAGAATCAGAGGGATATGTCTGGCACACTGGGATTTAATGAGTTTAAAGAACTCTGGGCTGTGGTCAATGGCTGGAAACAGCACTTTGTAAGTTTTGACAATGATAGAAGTGGTACAGTGGATCGTGAAGAACTGGAGAAAGCCTTGATGAATATGGGTAAGTTGTGAAGTGTTCCTGCTTCTTACACTGACTTCTTGCGTTTCCCAGTACCAGTTATCATCCTGCAATAACTGAGATATGATATCTCCAATTAAAGATGTTTTGGGTTCTTTAACTTACCTGTCTTTTCAATACAGACTTCTTATTTTCCAATAGGATTTAGACTGAGCCCCCAGGCAGTGACTGCAATCACAAGGCGATACAGCACTCATGGCAAGATTACATTTGATGATTACATTGCCTGCTGTGTGAAACTCAGAGCTCTCACTGGTATGGCTTTGTTACTAACATCCCCATAATATATTTTTATTTAATCAAGTCTGATTACTCAGTTTCCTAAACTCAACTCTTACGTAACACAAAACAGGTTTCTTTCAATAGAGTTTACAGGAAGAACCAGAACAATGATTTTTTTAAGTCTCCATTGAAAAATGGGTTTAAAAGTAATGCAGGATTTATTCCAGAGACCTGAAGAGTTATTTTATGAAAATCAGGAAACTGTGTTTATTACAAAAATAAGGGGTTGTATATGATAAATATGAAAATTAAGAATGGGAAATTCACTCTTGAAATTAATTGCAGTGCTGATTCATGTGCTTTGGGGAATTTTCTGAAAGTACAATGCATTTAAAAATTGATTAACTGTAAATTTTTACCCCATTTCTGTTTTTTCTTAATGCATTTTTGCAGAATGTTTTAGAAGAAGGGATACATCTCAGCAGGGTTTTGTGAACTTCCAGTATGATGATGTAAGTGAACTTAAAGGAATCAGTTAAAATTACAGGGTAAAACTAAAGGAAAACTTAAAACTGAAAACAAACAGCAGTGATTCAAGTTTGTGCTTGTGGTGTTACTGGAGAGCACGTAAGTTCTGGGTTTTATTGAGTTTTGTCTCAAAAACTTTTCACATAATTTTATAGGGCTCTATAAAATGTTTTTCCTTTTTCCCTGGACTTCTTACCAGCACAGGTCAAGAAAACCTAAAAGGACACATTGTTTGCTAACATCGCTTTCTGTGATTTTTTTTTTTTTTTTTTTTTTTTTTTTTCTTCCTTTGCTTTAAGGCTTGGTAGGCCTTTTTCCCAGGAAAGGTCAGGGGAGCTGAGTTTGGGATAGGCACAAGTCACAGTCAGGTTTTCAGGTCTTGGCTTCCTGGCCACGTCTGTCTGTGCAGGAAAAGGAGGACGCTAGATCCAAGCCTTCTGGGGGTTTTGTTGTTATTATTAGAGAGACACTTTGTTTTAATTACTGTCAGCTAATTTTCATCTTTAGTTTCAAGGCTTTATTCTTCATGAGCTGAAATTGAAATTTACAGAAAAGAGTAGTGACAATGGTTGTTTTAGGAGAAAAAGCAAAAACTTGCTGTCTGCCATGCATCTAATCAGTGGTTATTCTTTTCCCAGTTCATACAGTGTGTGATGAGCATCTAAAGCAGAAGGAAGTGAGCTGTGGACGACCACAATTAACATTCCAGTTTGTGTTTTGCTTTGACAAATCTTCCAATGATCGTGTAGCTCGATATTGGAAGTTGCATATTTCCTAAAGGTATTGCTTTTCACACTGGCTTTTTTTTTAAAGTTTTGATCATGAAAATAAACTACTCATGCACTGTCATCTTTTAACTTTTAACCTGTGACTATTAAAGATGCTTTTATTTTCATAGACTTGCAATTCACTATGTAAAATGCCAATTATGCAGATAATCTGTAATGTGTTTACTTTTTTTCCTGTGATTCACTAAAACCAGTTCCTGGAGTGCAACTGACCTTTTTCTGTCTTAGACAGTATCATTTGTACGACACATGATACATACATACTCTGTCTTCAACAGCGTAAGACAGATGTACAAACCAAAAGAGCTTGTGGAATGGTCCTTTAACTGGTCTGCAGGAACATCAGGAAGTTTAAGTTGCTTATATTTAACAATGAACTTGTCAGCTGTCAGGCTTCAGTAATATGTAAATTAATGTTTCTCTTTCCTCCACTTAAACCTCTTCCTGCTCCATACACACCTGCCAATGTACAAGGGTCAAACCGCCCTTCAGAGAACTGTTGCCAGATTACTATTTCAGATAATGGCAGTAATTACCACTGCCACAGAGTTTACCTGAAAGCAGGTACAAAAAGGCAAGACTTTGCCTGAGGTTTTTCAGGGGAAAAAAAAAAAAGTTTAATTTGTAATAGAAATAAAACCAGCAAAGGTTTGTTTTAGTTTGGTGGGGTTTTTTGATTGGGGTGGGGTTCTTTTGAGATTTTGTGATTGGGGCTTTTTTTTTTTTTGAGAAGAGTGAAAGTGTAGGGAAGAGGGAGCAGCATAATTCTATGGGGGTAGTTCTGACTTTTATCCAGTGAAGTAAGTTAATGACATTTCTGTTACTTTTGGTCACTTCTGCCTAATGCAGAGGAACAATGGATGTTCTTTTGCTAACCTTGTAGATGCAGAGGATGCCAGAGGAATGTTATTCTTATATTTTTGGTTTAGAGGACTTCTGGGGAGGAGGAGCCTTTGCACTAAGGAATAAAAGCAAAACTATGCATACGTGTGCACGTCAGTCTGCATGTCACTGGACAAACAGCAGAAGTGATCCTTGGCATTTTGGTGTTTTAGCTGCCCCTGTGCTGAGTGGTGCTTGCACAGCATCAAGGTCTTCTCACCATGACCCCACTGCGTAGGCTGAGGGTAAGCTAGGGGCTGGAGGGAAGGCCATGGGGATGGCTGACCAGTGAGCATGGGGCAGGTGTGGGCAGGTCTCTCCAACGTGGCTGTTCCTTGGGGACTTGCTGGGCATAGCTCTGCTGCTGGGAGAGGGCGAGGGAGTGCCTTTGCATGGCCTTCCCCCCCCACCCTTTTTTCCCTCCTTGCTTATTAAGCTGTTTATCCTTCCAATTCTCCACCCACCAAAGGCCTGAAATTACTAATGAAAGAAAACATCCAACAATAATTAATATAATGTTCTTGTAGATCAGTGTAACTTACTAATTGATGTGACAACCCGCAGAAGCTTCACACTCTTATGTGGGTATGAAGTTATGCAATATATAATGAGAATTAATTGATTAAATAATATAAAAGTGGGAATAAAATTGCACCTATAAATAAAAGTTTGGCTTGGAAAAGTGTTTAGCTTATTTAGCATATTTGAGGGTGGGGTGGGGTTTTTCTGGGGCCGGGGGGGCGTTACTTTTTAAAAAAGAGAGGCATAACGGGTGTCTGGAGCAACGAAGGAAGAGAGCCAAGAACAAACACTTGGAAAGGCTTAAGTCTTTCTGGTTTTTTCCCTAGGCTGAATTAGTGGTTTGACACCAGCCAGCCACGGGCAGTGGAATGCTGCAAGAACAACAGTGTGACCCAATCGGGTTTTCATCTTCTTGTAAACACAAAGCAGCAAAAACTAGAAAACAAAATTGCTTCGAAACCAGGAACAAATGTTAGCTTAGCCAAGACATACTTGGTTTTTGTTCTTCATAAGGCTTGAAAAACATCCATGGTAATCACAGGGACCGATAGGGTAAATCTTCTCTCATGTTTAGACATAAACTGAGATGATAAATATGGTTGCAAAGGCGCGATGACAAAATTTGCGGTCACGTGGCAAAAAAGAGACACCTGAAACCTGTGTGAAAATTGCTTCCCTGTTAAGGGTAGATTCGGTGGGCAATTGAATATGCAAATTACCCACTTTAGAGACACAGTTACCTGTAACTCAGAATTCAGGGTTTCTCCTTCCCATCAGGCTTACCAGGAAGGAGGCTTACATGCTACTAAGTGGAGTGATTGCTCTTGACTTTGTGCAGACAACTTGGCATAGTTTAGAACATAGGGGTTTTTTTTCTAGGTTTCCCTCGGACATGCAAATGTAAGGAAGACTAATTTTAGATTTGCCTTGAGAAAAATAAGACCCTAAGAAAAAGATGGAGAAGCTCATGGGGTCGTTTCAATACCATCTGTGTTCTGTTGTTAGCCTTTAGCTGCCCCCCACACCCACCCAGTGTGTGCAGCATCTTTCCTTTTTTTTTTTTTTTTAATACAGAGACCTATAAACCAGGAATTGCTAAATACAAGGACTGCTGCAAACAAAATACACATGACAGACTTTGTCATTGGAAGTCACTTTACTGATGTTACAATATGTTAGTAACATTGAAAACCACAGGCATTTGTATTAAATACTCATAGAAGTGGATACTGTGATGCTGTTATTAAAAGTGAGCAGGAATTTAGAACCCCAAATTACAATGATTTAATTTTATAAAAAGCAACATTTTGTTTAGCTACATGAAAGCCAGATTCATTCACTTCAACAGCCCAATGCCTGCAATGTTTATGTCAAAAAGATCACACTCAAAGCTAGAAAGTTGTAAATCGCAATGCTTCATTTTGGTGTTTGTCAAAATCTTACGATTCTGTTACATCTTATGTATGATCTTAAAAGGATTTTAACTAGCAAAGACAAGAGTATGGAAAACATCGGTTGTTTTTGCTAATACTAGCCCAGCCCCAGCAGTGGAACCCGGTTCTCCTTGGCTCTCTGAATGTTTTACCAGTAAGGGCTAGGATCAGTGAAAAAATAGCGGGTTTTCTGGGTTGTTTTTTTACAGTAATGGCAAAAGATCAACATTAGCACAAAATGAAGCTGGCAGAGCCGATCGGTATATACCGCCCCAGAAGCTTTGCTGAAAGAACTGCTCATACTGTAAATAGTGTTTTCTCCAGCAGATTAAAAATTTTGTAATGCTATTCTGAAAAAAATATTTTGCATTTATGCAATAAAAATAAGTACTGTATTCTATATAAAACACTACCTATTTTAATATATCTTCACCTTTAAGAAAAGAAAAATCAGGTTATATATTCACAGTTTGAATATGTTTTGGACTGCATTTCCAAGCATAAAATAGGAAAGTCTCTACACAGGCGGTGAGCAGGAGTCCTTTTACCAATAACCAAAATAAATCAGCATTTACTGTTATACAGAGCCTTATGATATTGCCTGATTAGCTGCTAGCACCACTATACTTAAAAGGTCAGTCAGGCCTATGTACAGGATTTCTAACGTGGTTGTAAAAATAGAGTCTCCATGCTAAAGTTAGAATATATAAGGTCTTAAGGCCTCATGTTAAGATTTTTTTTTAACCAAAGCTTTATTTATTTTTTATTCAGAGGAACACAGAAAGAAAAAATAGCTTGTTGCTTTGACACTGTATGCTCTAGTAATTAAAAAGTTTAAGACACCGATACTTCTCCCTTAGAGAGCGGGTTTCTTTGTAACTGCTCTGCGCTTACTTTCCCCAGTGCTTCTCATCTCATTCCCAGTTAATATTGCAATTACGGCCTGTCTATGTAGCAGAAGTCTTTACACAGCTTAAAGCTGGCTGAGCTTTGATTTTGATTTTGAAACTGGTGTAGGCTGGATTTGAACTAAAGCCACCAGACCTGTCTGGGTGAGCCAGTGTTGTAGGTCAGGTACAAAGTTTCTCGGTGAGAGCAACCAACCACGTGGCTGTGTTCTGAACTTGCTTTTACCGCTTGTTTGGGTAGCTTGGCTGAGATAACATGCTAATGTTGACTGGTGTAGTGCTTTTCTGAATGGTTGTAGAAAACTGCTGTGGAATGACAGGATACCACCTGCTGGTGTACGAGCTACTGGTTCCAGAGCTTGAGCTGACATCAGCATCCATGCGTGAGGCACCAGAAACGTTTCTTATACACTGACTTGGAAAATACTCAGGTCAAAAGAGCTTTTTAGTGTAGATGATAGCAGGTATTACTGAATTTCCTGCTGAAATCACACCTGAGCCCTGTCTGTATTGCAACTACCTCTAGGCACTCAGTTTCACTGTTTCCATTTCCTGTGCTATTAGGGAAGTAGTTAGGTGCACACAGGAGTGTTACCTCACCATGCAGTCTTGGGATGACAAGCTGTACATACGTGTGCGGTTCATTCGTCTTCTGGAAATCTGATCAAAGTCAAATCCCATATTGCAGATGTCTCATAATGGTTTGGAAGCCGTGCCTGTAGTGGGTCATCAGCTCAGCACTCAGATGGATAATCTACTCTGGACCAAAAAAATCTGGCTTCAGAGGAGACTAGAATGCTCAAGCTCTTTCAAGGTGAGGTAAATAACCTCACGCTCTGGTTGGTAACAGTGGCCCAAACAGTCTGCTGATGGTAAAGATACTGGAATAACTTTGAGAAAGAAACTAATGATCTTCAGACTTGGAGTGAGAGAAACAGGACACAGCTCAACTTTCCGTTTCCCAGACTTAGCCTTCAACAGTGCCAGCCGGTGAGCGAGACACAGGATGACCGAGCTGCCAAATGGTTTTACCAATGGAAACTGCACGTGACACATGAGGCTCTGTCACCTACACCATAGCTAGAGCATATGTATGAACAGTACTGGAATGCCCTTATCCAGGTCATGGGGTGGAAGGGTGATTTGACAGCAACTTTCTGTCTTAGCCAACCAACAGGAGCGGCTGTGAGCAGCTGCAATTACCATTCATGGAAATGCTTTTCACTAGAGTGGAAAGGGGGTGGAAGAGACGGGAACAGGAGCTTGTCAGGTTTTACACTGGCATGGGGTGATTTTGCTTACAACAGGTAGGTATGGGATGTGGTAACAAAGCAAGTCCCAAGAGCAAATTTGTAATCCTGTAGGATTATGTAGTCTCATCATTCTATCCTATTCATTAATTCATTAACAAAATGAATGCAAAGTTGATCAGAATTTGTTGTATATACATGCCTGTAATAGTGTACGTAACTAGTCTTAGCTCTGGTTATGAGACTGTTTGTCACATTCAGGTTGACAAGACCGTTCAATTAATTTAAAACCAGCAACAGGGATTCTGAGAAGAGGACTCTGGTACTCTAGCTACTGGCCCAGTCCTTCTGATTTTAATTCAGACTTTAGCTCAAAGGTCTGTCCGTGCATTAGGAGGACCAAAAATATCTAATTAGTACATCAGCTTAGCAGGTGCAACATCTCTTAAATCGGAAACTCTTAAACTCTCTTCAGAGGGAAGTCACGCTTAGGTAACTGGCAAGTAGTGACTTAAGTTCACAACTGGAACACAGATAGGCTGTATAAAATTAACAACCTCCTTAAAACTACTTATTAAAACACAAATGCTTGTGAATTGTCAGTCACAGCCATTTCTGGTGTATTGCCCAAGTATACTCACAAGTCTATAGTATGGATTACTAAATTCTTATGTCAACAATCCAGAATTAACAGGTACATTTTTACTTGTTAAACTGTGGCATCATTGTGCAGCATTACTGTTTGGATACAATCTCTATTTTCTAGTCTCCATCAGTCATATTAATTTTATTTTAAATTATACAAGACTTCTCTCCTGTGCTGAAATATGTAACAGTACCTGTGGTATGGCTCATCCTGCAGGTCCTGTGCTCCTGTGGACAGTTACTTTCATTTGAGAGGAACCAATACCCTTCCCACTTCAACAGGCAGCTACAGCATAGCTGGCAATAACCAGTTCCTTTATTAAACCAAAAGCATGAGCCTTGATGAGTCAGAATGACTGAGCTATCTTATTGACAGTGCAAGTCCTCTGTGTTAGGCTTGATGAGGTATCAGTGGCAATTTATATTGTTATTGCCAGTGTAACTGACTACAGTGGATAAAAATATTTGCAGTCTTCCAGGTTACTAATCTGGCAGCTTTCCAGCACACTGGAAAAGTCAGCAAACAACTTCTGTCTTTGACCTCTGTTGGCTTTGGAGGTTCCCACAACCCTGCCAGCTCCAGTTCTATGCAATGACAAGGGCTCCACGTTACCAATGGATGCAAAATTCCCTGTAGAAGAACTCTGCAAAAACCCAAGCCCTGTGATGTTCTCACTCTAGACAATCAAAGTGAAAGTCAGTATTTATTTAACTTAAACTCAGCGGGGATAACTAGACTCCCGGTCACTCTGTATCTCCAGATGTGAAAGCGACTGTTAAAGTTACACCACACACGTAAGTGTATCATCATATGCTACAAATGAATTGTACCAAAATGAGAGAAGCTGTAAGTACATACAACATTGAAAATACAGTCAGGAGAGCCATTTGTTTGGAAAACAAGAAGCTATGAACGTTACACAAAGGGCCAGTACGTTACATCCAGTTCAATCTGCCAAATCTCGCTGATTCTTGATAAGGCAAAATGGAAAGGGGAGAGTAAACAGTGGTAAACATAAACTATGTACAGAAATCTAAGAGGTTATTCAAAATTACACACCAGTTTGTATCCAAACAAAATACCATGAAAGGCATACGATGAACAGTCCAGTTACTAAAGACAAGATACAAATAAGTGAGGGAAAACCAGCTTCCAGAGTAACGGGCTATCGGGTTAGCATTATGTCCTAATGTGGGTGAACTCCTTGAGGGTCCTGCTCAAAGTCCAGTAAAATCAATAAAAGACATTGATTTCAAGTGATTATGGCTCAGGCCCCAATTCCATGAGCTACAGGCTACCAGCTACCTTTAATCCTGCTACCTACACTCAAAATATTTGCAAAAAAATATTCTTCAGTGCTGACGGATATTTAGTCTTCACAAAAGTGCAGAATCTTTTCCTACAGCAACTGCAAGTGAGTGGCTCCTTCCAGATGCTCTGTCTGCAGCCACTTGCACTCACTCAGGTTTGTCTTTCTCCAAAATACTTACCAGAACCTGTCAACTGTGGAGGAAAATCATTTAAACTTCAAGGCCAATATTTTGTCATCCAACACACAGCCTAATCATAAAATATAGTGTTTCTAAAAATCTTACATACTTTACAGTTGCTGACATCTTTAAACATCTCTTAATTTAATCTTACATATATTTGACTTTCTCAAGAGACTTAAAAAAATATATTAAAAGGCTGCACGTGTTGGGTCCACTTATTAAAGGAAATACATGAAAGAGGTAGAAGATTCAGAAACACCACAGATGCTCCCATCACAATAACATCTAATTGATCGTACGGCCGTTGGGCAAAGTGCTCAACTGCACCACGCAGAACCGGGTGTTTTGTTCTGCAGTGATACTACCTGAAGCTAAGAGTCCATTCAGGAAAGCTGGAGAATTATAAACTGATTTAATATGGTCCAGTTTTTTTACTGACTGAAAATTTCCAATTAAGACACTGGTCTCAGGTGTTAGAAATCTAACTATCCATTTACACACAAGAGTAACATCATGGTAAAGGGCCTGTTCCCCTCCCAACCCTAGTTTTTTAAGCTAAATTCACTCATAGTGTAGTGCCCCCAAAAATTGTCACTGGGGCTTCAGGGCAGCAAGCACAGCATAGTAAAGGCGAGTCCAGTAAGAAATTCAAATTAAAAGACAGCAATGAAACTGGCTGCTTGCTCAGCACTGTTACTATCACCAAAATCATTATGCTTCTCATAAGCTGTGCCTTGCTATGTAAAACAGTGTCTGAAGTGCTCTATCGCAACACACAGCAAGTCTCCCCGGAAGGACTTGACATCACCACATCGTGAATTGACAACCAGAAGCATCCCCACATGCCCCTAAGTTTGGACTGCACATTACTTCAGAGACTCTTGTCTCTGCTGTCTGCCAAATCATTCCTGATGACACCTGTGAGAGGATACACTAGTCATCCCACTGAACAATGGATTTTGGCTGGTTCCTCTTAGGTGATCTAAGACACAGTGCTGCTGTCCTGGTTTCTGCGACCTACCATGCAACTCAGATTGTCAAGCCAGTGTAAGATACTGAAAAGATAGTATAGATATTGGTCAAACACCAGTTCTGAGAGACACGGTTTTACAGTACTGTACTTTCTGTATTTCCAAAGTCGACTGCTCGCAGTATTAGAAAATCTGAAGTGTGATGATGTTAGTCATGACTGTTTCTTTAGGCATTTGGCAAAATACATTTATGTATAACAGCTATTTTTGACATTATCAAATGTTTACATATGTACAATCTGTATACTGAGATTATAAACACATAAGGTAAAAAAAAAAAAAAGATAATCCGTTTGTTTGACGTGTCAAACAGTTGCCTTTCAACGCTTGAAATCCTGTCACAAAAAAATCCTATAGGTCTTACTCCTGCATGCTAATTTCTACTACAGTATGTTGTTTATCCCTTACATGTGGAAAGTAAAGAACACAAGGTTCATGCATACAGCATACAAGTTTACATCGGCTGGGCTCTCCAGGAGGTGCGTTCCCAGTTCCACTCTGGTCTGACTCAGGACACTCTGGTCTGACTCGGGACTGCATCAAGCCAGAGAAACACCTCTCTTACGTGGGACTGGCAAACGGACTGCAGTTGGGATTCTAGGTAAGTGTAGCCGTCATCATGCGGGATAGCCTTGTCATGTCCGGGCTAATTATCCCCTGTTAATGGTTAATGATTTTGGTTGTTCATTGAATCCATAAAGTACTAGTCAGCACAAAGGAAAGAAAAGAAACAAAAGACTGTTGGTTTCCCTTCCAGGTGAGAGGAGGTTCTCACTGCCATTGCGGCGTCTGTTGATCTTGTGAATTGTCTGAAGAGCAGAAGAATGTGCAACGACTCAGTGATGCTGAGTTTCTATAAAATTTGAAGTAAACAGTTCTGATGTCATCCAGGGGAAACAGCGCAGCTAAATGGATGTCTCCCATAGCTGGAGATGGGGAAAAGGAACACAAACACACACTGAGCACCAAGAGAAAACAGGTTGTTACCGAACAGTGCGAGGAGCTTGTTTGGGGAACTGCATCTACATCACTCGGGTCACCAAGGTTACTCTCTTGGTCTCCTCCCTGCCTCTGGTGGGTATCTGTTCAGACCAAAAAGTCAGCAGCCTCAAGCATCTCAGCATGACACGCAGGGTAAATGTCCACTGATGGGAGTGCAGAGTTTGAAGGAAAAACACCAGTGTAGCATCAACTTTGAATTAGATGGCTTTTACGTTACAGTTACACTAACATGGGTGTAATTTCCCACTCTCTTCTGCCTAACTCTGCTCAGGGCACTGTGAATTTCTGCTAAGACACATCAGTGCAGCCCTTCCTCCAAGCTGCTCTGCTCCACATGAGCTTGAGAGACCCTCTGCTGCCCCCCCCCGCCCCCCAACTTTCCACTCAGAGCAGGGGGAGGTAGCAGCATGCAGGTCTCCTCAGCAGTGCTCCACTCCTTTATTTCTTGGAAGAAAGGGACAGAGAGCAGAGATGGGAATCTCATCTGCATCAGGAACATGAACCAAAGCTACCACAAGTAAAACTCCTAAAGCAAACTGCAGAGATTTTTTTTGCTTATTCAAATATCTGCTACATGTGAATTGACACAAAGGACACAATGACTAGCATGGCCGTCCAGCAGCGGCTGGAAATCTCTCCCTGAGGAGCAGCATCGCCACCCGCAGCATGGTCCAGAGGTTCCTGCCCACTCTGAGGGGCCAGGGTGGACTCAGAGCACATAGCAACAAAGTTCCTCCAGGTCTGCAAGGGTCCCTCCCCATCACCTTAACTGCAACCTAGTGACCTTCCCATGAAGTGGGAAAGCAGCTATCAGTGGAAAAAAGTGGGAAAGCCAGGTGCTAGCTGCATCGGCCCTCTGGAAGGGATAAGGGAGGCGAGCCAGATGCACCGGCTGCCCCAGGGCTGCCTGTCCATCTTCTGGATTCTGCAGCCTGAAGGACGCCCCAGGCCCACTCTCAGCTTGAAATGAGACAACTCAGGAAATCGGCTTCAGGGCATGTTTAAGAACAACCTGAAGGGATGTCTGTAAATACAGCCGCCAAAGCTTCTCGAATGGAAGCCACAGGCACCTTCTGGAGCTTCAGCAGCTTCTGGAGTTGAGGGCACAAAGGAAATACCCCTGCTGCTCTCACTGTTAGTCAGAGATGCTGATCTGCCACAAGTTCCTTTTGAAAATATACCAGTTAATTCACTGAGGAAATGCGCAGAGAAGAGGGACACGTACCCTGGCACTTTGCCTGTTGGCTTTTTTCTCCTCGTCAGGAAGAGGTGGCATCGGGTAAGGATATTTTCTGCTGGAAGCAATAGATCCAGTGGATGAAGACGGAGACTTTGCAGGAGACAGTGTCCTGAGATGTTGAAACACACAAAATAAATGTGATGTCTTCAGGACTTAGAACTGCAACAGCAACTGCCATTACTCTGAAGCTTGGTTCGGAACCAAGTGTATAGCTTATGATTAGCTCAATATTGGGGGTATAAAGTTGTTTGATCAGTAGTCTAATAATTTCATGGTATCAATAAAGGTATTTATGGTTTTCAGGAACACTGGAAGAAAAAATTAAATTTCCTACTTCTTATTAGATTTGTATTGCATAACAAAAATGATCTCTTAAACTGTTTTATATGGTACTGTAATTAATCATTATAAAATTTTTAAAAATCTGCAGTTGAATAAACACAGAACTAAAAGATAGATGTGGCATTATGAAGCCCAACTAGCAACAGTGATTGTATTAATACAAGCTGAAATAAATCTTCTGCCAGTGACTAAAAGGCAATTATCAGCATTTTATGTGTATCTTAGACATCTCCTATATCGATACAAACATAGCAAATAAATCTATTCTTTTCTAACACATTAATTTACAAAAATGCATGCACTTGGAGGCCAAACTGTTAGTTGTGAAGTAACAAAGGCATATACAAAGTGCTAATAACAAATTATTAGACATGCAAGCATCATACAGTGCATATTGTTCCAGCCAAAGAAAGAGTCTGATGAGAATATACAAAAATGGACTGATTAGTCAATGGCAATCAGCATTTCTGTACAAGGTGAGTAGAGTAAGCAGGAGCAAGTAAATGTTTGTATCACATGAAAGGCGTTATTTTCATGTCAATAAGGCAACTGCACATTATTGACTGAAATTTTATACCCAAGAAAACTCTTATGCTTCTGTTTTGAGATTCTGCACTTTTCCCACTTGAGGGATTCCTATCAGGCTCTAAATATGGGCAGAATAAATGGGGAGGCGGGAAAGCCTCAAAGTAGAAAAATTGAGCTACCCTGGCCACCTTGTTCTGTTTTGCAGACTGAGGGCATTTTTCATTGGAGGCCTCCCACTAGCACAGGCACATCACCCAGACCCTCCCTGAGCTGTCTACTATCTTCTGAACTTAATGTGTCCCATAAGACAGAAGGTTCCCCTCCATTTCTACAGACAGGTCTTCCAAGCCCCTCAAAGGCTGCAGGGGTCTGTGTGTTTTGCAGCTGAACAGCCCAGTGATGAGCACCATCACTGATAACCGGGAGCCACAGGAACCACCCCTGGCAGACAGCCCCACACCCCTGGCTTTCCGATTTGCAGGAACAGGTCCTTTCATCCAGAGAGGATTACAGACAAGGCAGGGACTCTTTTTGTGTCCGAGATTGTTTTGTGTCTCTATTATCTTAGTGAAATTAAGTTAGCATTAAATATTTATTTTATTTTGAACTATTGTACTGTTCTGTCGTGTCCATAGCTCCCTACAACAGCACACTCTCTTGTCTCCCATACATACAATGATTGATGGTAGCCACGAGCAACAAGGCGTCAATGGAAATTATATGGTGACAGCCCTCCAACCTGGCTCATGATGCTCTGATGCCTCATGCTGTAGCCTCTAAGCTCAACAGCCCTTACAGGATTTAGGTTGGTACATTGTCCCAAGACCGAAGAGTTACATCTTCAGCACATGCACTTTGATCACCCGTTAAGATGAACTGGACATACCGGACTGTTTTCAGGAAGATTTTAAACAGCCACTGCAGTATAAAACAAAGTGCTCGTATGTCCAGTGTCTGGGCACCAAAGTGCACATGCAACAAAACAGTTTTCTTGGTTTGTTGGGGGTTTTTTAAATCCAGGAAAAGGTTCTCAACAGAGCCCTGCTGTTCACTACCTCTCACCTGTGCCCACAGCTGGCCTGAGAAAGATCACTAATAAACTATTAGTGGATGTAGAATTAAAAAAAAAGTGAGAGGAGGAAGAGGGGAGGATTAGGAGAGCAGATTTTACGTATTATTATCCAATTATTCATGGATTTTGCCTCACAGTTGCACCAGGATTTAAATCTTCGTGTTTAAATTTATAACAATGCACCTAGAGATCAGAAGCAGCTTTGACTTGGCAAGTCCTATGAGACAGCTGATAATATAGGTACCACAGCCAGGAGGTGGCATCCCTTGCACCACAACCAGGCACAACATCACCTCCTGCACACTGCAGGCTCTTCCCACGGGTTATTTTAGGCACTGGCAGAGAAGGCCATGGTGAGAGGGAAAGCCATGGTCCATTAGCCTGAGTGGGTGATCCTGGAAGGAGCAATAACCCCCTAAGAATCTTGAACAGCTTCCCTGCACAGCAGGTCCTCTGACCACGTTCCCTAGCTGAGCCTGCAGCCAGAACTCAAACACAGTGTTGCCTTTTCTAAAGATTTTGAAGCCCAGACCTCCAGTGTAGCTGCCTACATTTCTTACTTCTCCACCCTGCTTCGTGTTGCCAGCTCACCTACGGTTTGCACGTCTGACTGATGTGCACATTGCTGCTGGCCAGCATGTGCGAAGCTACAGCCAGAGACACCAAGAATGCAGTTGCACACTTAAAGAAATGACCTCACCCTCCCCTCACAAGCCCTCTCCCCTTCTCTCTGCTACACAGTTACGTGCTGGCTTTTGCCATCTTCAGTGCCATCTACTGAGACAGCAAAAACACATCGCTATGCTCATGGATGCATCTTGTGCGATTTTGGTGGATTTGACCACTTTTCAGGTTCTTCCCTGCCATTGTGTATGTGCTGTGTATCCCAGATTTACATCTACTTTAAATGAGAAAAAGCCAGACCTGACCTTTCTCATTTACAGGACGGAAGAAAGACAGCATTCAGGGACACTTGCAGGTAATGCCGGGGTTCAAGGAAGACAAAACTTTGCAGTTTGGTCAAGGGCAGGATCCATTTAGCTTTCACTGGGGTTTCAGTTCTCCTGCTATCACATCCATTAGCTTTCATGCCAAATCTTTTTTCCAGCCAAAACTTACACAAAAAAACCCTAGGAAAGCAGACTGGGTTGCAGACTGCATTCTGCCCTGTCGCCATAACAGTGACAGAGGTTCTACCACCAACCCTAAATAAAGCCATGCACCTCGTCGCACTAAGTATTCTCATTCCTGACCAGAAAACAAGATGTAGTGGCCACTTCATGTCCGTCTTTCGGTCCTGGAAGCTGAAACTAGGAGTGTGGGGAGATCATGCTGGGATTCACAACAAAATGCTGTGGCAACGGGAGGACATCTTCACGTGCTCTCCTGCAGCCAGGCTGCCTGCTCTGCCTGCCTGTCACCTAAATGGGGAAAGTGATGGCCCACAAGAGACAGCATGAAATGCGTCACCTGGTCACACAACTAAATGTCTTGCGACTTCGAGTGTCATTTCAAGCTGATCTGAAGTCAGTAGGCCCTGACAGACCTGAACTGTTCATAAGCTGTGCTCCACTCCGTTCCACAGACTGAAAAAATTTAATGAAATTCAATTAATATTAAACCTGGTGAAAGCATCTCAAGCCCAAATGTAGATACTATCAGTCTAACCTGACCTTTCCTGTCATGGGTTCAGCTCTTCGTAGGACATCATCAGCCTAAACTATCCTACATTAGGACACTGTGATCTTCTGAAAACACTGATGTGGCTGAGTATTTTAACATTTGAAATGCAGTTCCTTTAAAAAAAACACACATGTGCACAACCTTCCTCAGAAAGCGCAGCAGCAGAGGCTCAGCTCGGCTCCTGGGGGGCTGCAGAAGAGGCAAAAGCTGTGGCTTGAGCTGTCCACTTCCAGCACTGCCCAGCAGTGCCCCAGAAGCACTCGCTCCCTTTAATGAATTCTTCTCCCTAACTCTTGAAATGAAATCCTGATCCTAACTACGTCAACAGGGATTTTTTTCATTGTCTCCCAACATCACCAAGATTTCGCTTTGGTTGTCATGGGGAAAGCCTTTTTTTTTTTCCTTGAAGTGGGATCTAAAGCTGTCTCAGCGAGAGCAAGGAGCTAACGGCCCGTCACGGCTCTGGCCTCAGCTGGAGGCTCAGAGGAAGGCCATGGGCCTGGCAGAGCAGCACTGCTAGCTCTGGGTAATGATCAGCTGAGTTGAGAAGACATGGAGGAAGAAGACAGCAAGAACAGCAAAGCACATTAAAAAGATGGTGAAATGGTAGCCTGTTGTCTCCTGCCTCCCATGCCCGTTGCCAGTGCCCTTCCTGATAGGGGGTGGCCATTTTCCTTACATGTGTGTGTGTCCTGGGTCTCCGTCTAAAAACCCTGTTTTCTCTGTGAAGAAATTTTCTATTAAAAAACTTCCCACAGACCCTAAGCTACTGCAAATATTTACATTAAATCAAATTTAGGCAGATCAGTGCTTCAGTGGGTATCTTCCAGTCTTTTTTTTTTATAATTATCTACAGAAATGTGGCATTTCGGGATTCCAACAGTTTATTTTCTGATACCACCATGGTTCCTGAGTCTTTTAAGATTCAGTGAGGATTCTGGATAATCCTTAACTATGTTCTGTAAGGTCAGTCTGTGCAGTAACCACTGTAATTGGCAGTAACAAAACAAGCAGTGGTATCATGCTGATAAAACAGCACACCTTGTAGCAAAGATGAAGTCAGGGAAAGGTTTCCTGCCTGGCTTTATTGCTGGCATTACACAGCTACAGCCTGGCATGTAAAATTAAAATCTAGCCTACGCGTTGAGCAGGAAAATGAGATTTTTCTTTACAGATCTTCTTTTCTTACTGAAGGGAATTCCAAATCTGGGAGCGTTCAGCCACCAGAGATGCCAGCTAATACTATTATTATTATTATTATCATTAATAAAAAGTAATTATATAGAAATACCCACTAGACTTGTAGACTAGAAAAAAATTCAATAACTAGGACAGCAAGTGACAGGAAGAAATTTTGATCTACACAGAACTTTTTAACCTGATGGAGAAAAATCTTTGTGATGCCTAACATCTCTATTTTCTGAAAATCTGCATCATTCCTAAGAGTTGTAGGAAGCCTATTTGTCTTCTTTTGTAATTCTACTTCATCTCTACCTGCAACAGCACCAGTCCTCAACACATTATTCCTAAAGCTACAGGGAGACAAGCAAAACAGCTGTGTTACTTTCAGGCTGTCTTCAAAAGACAAATCTAACATTAGCAACAAAAATACTATTCTGCTAATTACCCGGTGTAAATACCTTATGCTGGGCAGTGATTCCCACAGTATCAGCTGGACAGTCTGACTTTAGCTCTTCTGGTTCATTGCCAGGATTTGTTTTGGTCTGGTTGTGAATTACTGCACAGGATCAAAACCCAGCCATGATGGTCAGACACATCATTCTTAGGACCAACATTTTCCTGTATGTGACAGATTAACCACAATTTCATCTAAGTTTTGGGGAGAAACTGTCCAGCACAACCTCTCATAAGCCCATGGCAACTCATCTCAGGAGAAAATTTGATCCTTTGCCTTCCATAATATGCCTGCAGAATACTTCCCCATGGTTGTCTCAATTAATTAGGACAAACAGTTTTCTAAATTCATTCTAGATTCACTGTTGTTTCTAAAGGTAACTGCTGCAGGCAGTCATTACAAAGGTGCTGTGGTGTAAAATTTTTAATTTATGTTTCATGTCTGCTGATAGAAACCCCTTAAAATTTACATGGGTCAGCTTAATCCTCATCTACAGGCAAAAACCTGCTTGTTTTTAATCTCAAATACAATTAGAAATGTGACTCATTCAATGAAACAGCTGAAGAACCTCATGGCAGGGAATGCTCCCATCAATTGAATCTAATTACTAAATCAAAATATACTGATGCTAGAAGGTGAAAACCAAATGAAGAGTATCAACACAGGAATTTAAACCTGTTTAACTAAACTAATTAAAGTAACATATTTTAAATTAATGCTATCTTCATATTCCATCAATGTCTTTGTTTACTGCAACCATGGGTTTTCTGATAGACACACCATGAAAGACAGCTAAGGAGTTTGATTACAGTGAGTGACTTATGGCCTTGCCTGAACAAAGCTCCCAAGGGTATTTTTGGAAAAGGTTTGCTAATAAAACACCTAATCCTAGGTGTTTGCCTAATTTGACCTTCCAGTGACATTTGGTCATTATCAGTCTGCTAGTCCACAGAAATTCCCACACAGGTTCTGCTCCATATGCAGCCCTGTGGATTTTATGATCAGGAAGCATTTAGCTGCTCCACTACACTGAACATCTCCAGGGCCAGCAGACCCCTCTAAGGTTTCTCAAGGCTTAAACCTTCCTGGTTCTTGAACACCAGAACTGGACCTTGTATCCCAATGCTAAAACCAGCAATGGTAAAACAGACTCACAGGACACCCTGCCTGAATGCCCAAGCACCAACAGAGAGTCCTGGCTGATACCTGCTGGCAAAATAACAACATCCTCCCATAAGCCGTGGATCCTTCTGCCAGGGATTTTTACTCCTTGTTCAGGATGAGATAAGGAATGGCAGGCTTAAATTTATCTCTTTTTACCTCATTTGCCCATTTTGTTCATTGGAAAGCCTTTCTGCAATAGTACCAAATGCTCTCTTAAGACTTTTTTTTTCAAGTTCTAAAAATTATGAAATTCCCACTCTGTTCACTACCCACCAGTACTACTGTTGGAATGGAAGTGTTTCATTAGCATCTGCTGGTACAAATCCAACAAGTTTTTCTCAAATACACACTACACATATTTAGTGAAAGTTTCTGCCCTTTTGCACTACTATTAGGTCTACTAATGTAGCAAACTTCTTGTTAAAATTCTATTTACTCACTCTCACCATCCTTTACTGTTTTTGGCTAAAGATTTTGCTTTGTATTCTTTTTCTTTTTTCTACAATTCTTGTTTCAGTCTCATTTTTTGATGTTTACTTAAAGCTTCATTATTTTCTTTCATGCTTTTTATTATTTGTCATAAATTGTCTTTCATTCTCTCCTATGCTAGCTGATTTTTTCAGCTGATACAAACGTCCATCTCAGTTATGGGATTGAGTCTTTTGGGATTCTACTAAAATGTTCTCAGTCTCCTGGTTCATGTAGAAGAGGGAGCCCAGCCTCGTGCATGCAGCTTCTCTTTAACTTGGAATATATCAACTGCTACACACTTTCTCCTCTCAAAAACAAGTGACATTTTTGGTTAAACCCTACACTCACTTGTAACAGATTCATTAGTGCTTTGATAAATAGAGTATATTCTCATACATTTGATTTTCCAATTACAGTACATTAATTATTCCATTGTATGCTGAGGGTAAAATACAGCTACTTTTTTACTTTTTATTCTTTTTTCACTTAAATTTTAGTATGCACTATATAAGACAGTGGGTAGAGTCAATGTGTTATGAAATCACTTGCTTCAGTAAGTTACATTCTATTTAAGTTAATACTACTTTATTAGTGATAAACATGTCTCATGCCCATAAAACACTACTTGGCATAAAATGATGAGAAAGCTACTACAAGCTATAGATGATGGTGGGAACGCATGCACTACACACACCCTTCTCAACGGCTTCATAAAAACATTCAGAAAAAGAATTGTAAATTGCACATGAAGCCAAAAACAGACATCAAAATGCAGCAAAAGAAGAGGGGCCCTTTGCACCTACAGTGACTTGTATTGATTTATACAAGGTAGGAGTCCCAAGATATTTGTATATGCTGGAACAGCTCTTAAAAATGACATAGAATTAATTTACAAAATACCTAAAGTATGGTCCTTCAGTGTTTTTATTCACATCTTCTACCCACTTAGCTACATTATATTCTCTTTTGAACCATGGGTTTAAATACCTGCAGAAAGCAATGGAAGGAACAGAGAAAGCAGAAGAACAAGAATAGAAAATCTGAGAACACACAGCACAAGCTTAGCAAGGATGTCTTCATCCTCAAAATGCAAGTGAATATGGCAAATAAATCCGTATGGATGTTGGGTGAGGACTAGGCAACGTGTACAACTGCATGAGAAAATCTGACCTACAACAAGACTCCTATGTTTGATTCATCTGGAAACTCTTTAGGATACATCATTCATTTAATGTCTTAAGGGTAAAATTCACTCCTATGCCAAGGGCCAGTATTAAGCTCATGGTCTGAACTCCTTTCATGATCTTAGAATAAGGATGAAGGGGCACTTTGGCTCCAGTCCTGCAGTTCGTTGAAGACACACATTTACAATCATCTAGAATAAATGTCAAGATAATAGCTTAATGAACATAGACACTTGGGCATGGCCCTTTCTACAGGAATGAATTTCAGCCTCAATGTGTTAAAAGGCTTGACTTGTTTGCCACTACAGAGGCAATTTTTACACTTATATGCAAATAACTTTCTGATTTTTCAATGATCATTTAATCTGGTAGGACCACAAGGAACACTTCATTAATGGAGGTGGGCTGTAGAGTTATCTGACATTTTTCAGAAGCAATCTTGATACCAAAACCACACTTTTCAGGGAAAAAATTCTGAGCTGCATACTCATGAGTTACATGAAAACTATGAAATAAAGACGGTATTGAATTACCTCACATTAATATTACCAGGGAAGGAGAAAATGTTTTGGTCATGTTAAGAATTTAAAGTCTGGTCCAATTTAAAGTATGTTCATCTTGTATAAGAATGGCAACAGTTTAACAATTATTTGTGATCACAAGGTTTATATAAGAGACTAGCACACTCGAAAAGTGCAATACTTTAATCCAAGAAAGAGAGAAGGAAAATTCCTCTTTAAGTTTTTTTCAATTTTTCTGGGCCACTTGTCATCACCCTTGTTTATGAGAGTGACTCCAATGACCTCACACATGGGAACAGGCCTCACCAGGAATTGCTCAGATGAGTAAAGGTTGGGCTAGAATGTTATTCAACCCCCACCATATTTCAAACCACGTTGATGACAAAAGCAGCAGCATTTTTTCGACTTCTTTTTGCTCCTTTTTTGCTCTGGAACTTCTCCTCCCCGCCCTGCGCAAGCACAGCCACAGCTCTCAGAAAGTACTCGCCCTCAGCCACAAGTGCTTCTAAGTAGCCTCCTCAGCTTGCTTACTTATCAGGAATCAGGAGTGCTTTATGCTTTCCAGCTTGGGCTCTTAGAGAAAGAAAATGTCAAAAGTGGTAGCGCAGCAACAGATGAACCACAAGTGAAGCAACAGGCTGACGCCAGCATCACCACGAACTAATAAACTTCTGCTTTAACTTTAATTGTAGGTGCGACTGCACGTTTTCTTGTACTCGCTGCAGTACGTTTTACTTGCTTTATTTCATTTGAAAGGGTCTTTTGGTAACCATGAAACACTCCTAATCTGGCTTCCTGTATTGGAAAACAAAGGGTAACGTCGTATCAAAGCATGCAGTTGTTGCACAACCGTGTTCCAGGGTTCCCTGGGTCTGGTTGTGTTATAGACCATCATTCACCACCTCAATTCATCCGTTACAAAAATGTTAAACTCAAGTTACTGCAGACCACTTTGTGACACCATTAGAAAGCTCTCAGGTTGATCCTCCTGGCCACATGTTTATTAGTAATGACCAGAATGAGTATTTTCTCTGAGTCTGAAATTCTGCTGTAAAACACAGGTGTCCTTACATGTAAGCCTACAGCTAGACCAAAGGCTTGATTTGGCTTGTAGCGCAACATGCAACAAGGCAAACGACCTGGGCTCAAGAGTACTCATACTCCTCAGGCTGGCGAGGAGGAAGGTTAGCTAGCGCTGCATCAGCAGGAGCACCTCCAAGCAGTCACGGTGTTGTGCCACAGTGAAACTACTGTATACTGAGGGAAGGGGCTTTTCACGGGATAAAACGGCAGCCCAGAGTGCAGGGGCAGGTGAGACTGACCTGTGATCCCGACTCCCTGTTTGGGGGTGGTCAGAACCCCCTGGGCTTATGCCTTGGGCCGGGATTTGGTGGGCGAGAGAAAGCCCAGGCTCAGATGCATGGGTTACCCTGCTGCAAAAAGACAATATATAACAGAAAGTCTAAGCCAAAGATGTTCGTATCAGTTATAAACACGAGGAAGACAAGTGCTCATAGGAAAAGCAGTGCAAATTAACAAAGATCAGAATTGCTATTTGGCAAAACACATGTTCCTTGGGACCTGCTTTAACACAAGCTCCCAATTAAACTGTCAGCTTATTCAGAAAACTCTCCATTATTATTCCTGGATAACTCTGATTTAAATAGAAAAGTTGCTTTATCAGGCCATTTCATCAATCCAGTTGGTGAAAAAGCTGCAGAAACATTTGGCCTGTTGGCATTCCTTCTGTGTGAACCGAGGTATGTGCATTTAGTAAAGTACACGAATCTCATGATACAACATCTAGAAACAATTAAAAACATCCCAAAAGAGCTTTAGCGGCCTCCACAGAGCTATACCCTTAGCAGAAGCCTTGTTCATGTATCTGATAGGTACAAGGCATCGCATGAAAGTGTGAGCAGAATGTTTCTCAGGAACTGCCCAAAGTGCTTGGAACCCTCCTGTCAGTGAGGACCGCAAAGCTCAAACCTTGCTTAAGAAATTTTGCTTAAGTGATTAATGGCAGGAGTCTCTATCTGGTGTTCAGCTGTATACAGAAAAAACCCAGAACCTTTGTGCAAATATGAGCAGTTGGTGCACACTCGTGCATATGTCAAATACTTTTGTACACAGCTGTAATGGTGTGTACCTGCTGAAAAAAAAAAAAAAAAGAATTCTGCACAAGGGATGGCACTAAGGAACCCAATTTTCTCATGGTTAACTACACTGACTCTACTGCTAACAGGACATTAATAGTTATGTTAACCCTTTTCTTCTATCTCAACAAGTTATGCTTCCTTGGACTCACAGGGGGCACACAGTGGACTTTCCAAATGCCATCCACTGTTCCAGAACAGATTTCAGTATTATTCTGCATGTCCCAGAGAAGGTAAGGATATACATTTTTCTGGGAAAAGCCTCTATGTATTCTGAGGCAACCTCAAAGCAGCTGGTGTTGATTTTTATTTTCCCAAATGAGTAAATGCTGGCCACGGTTAGATCATTCAGTTCATTTTCTCTGCTTGCAAAGGAACCTGTCTCTCTAACCAGAGCTACTGGGCACCCTCAACAATTCTCTCCATTCCCCACCAAATTGGCAGAGCACACGGATCATTCTCTTCAAGAGGTGACAGGCTTGCCAAGGAGACTTTGACAAGCCACGTAGTCCCATGCAATCCAGGACAGACCCCATCAGGAGGAGGATTTTTCCTGCCAGGCAGGAACACACATGCTGTGCACCTCATCCCTACCAGGCTTCTGCGCAGCCCTTGGGAAGTACAAGCCTCTTTCCCCCAGCACCAGGGATGCTCCTGGGTTGAGAGAGCATAAGAAACAGCAAGAAGGAAAGCAGAGATTTAGGTGGAAATTCAGGGGCACCTCTAAAAGAGAAAAAAAAGCTACAGGGAAAAAGATTTCCAACTCACACGCTCGCTGTCTACCCACTTACATGGTGGTCCAAAGTTCTCAGAGCAAACGGTTAAGATACCTGCTGGGTAGCACAGGGGAAAAAATATGCCCATTGGGGTTTCTGCTTTTACTGAAAACAAGACTCTTCCCATGCAGTTACATTCACTCTAAGCTAAAAATCTGGTCTAATTTAATTTTTTATGGACCATTTCAGTCCCCGTGTACAGTTCTGCTAAATGATAGATTTTTTTTTTAAATTTTGTTTAAAAATACAATTGCAAAATGAAGGAAAGCACGAGGCAAGTTTGGTCAGACTAATTTTGCTTTTATCAAACTGTCTCATGCAGGGAGGAAAGAAAATGAGCAAAATAACCATCCAATAAGTTTATCAGCACAAGGACCAAGAACACAGGGGCACCTGACTGATAAACTCCTCCAAGGAATCTGGGTCTAAAATTTCTGGTTCCATGTTGCCATTTTGATCACGCAATGTTATAATTGCAATGTGCATGGAAGAATTATTCCTATAGCTTCTCCCTGAACCTTTCTGAGCCTACTCACCTCCAGAGAGAGAGTGGACTGCAGGTGGAAGAAAAGTTTCAGAACAAACTCAAAATCCCCAAACCAACGAAAGCAGGGCCCAGAGAGGAGTTAGCTTTATTAGTTTCCAGCAGGGTTGGTATCTAGACCATTTGTTCAAAGTTAGTACTAATGATAGGGGGAAAGGGCACTATCATCACCACTGAGGTCAAAGGGGGTCATTCCCGTGTGGCGTATGTGCTGTAAGAGCAGGGCAGTGCTTGACAAGCCCAGAGGTTATGTTTCCAGCCATCCACCCCTCCTTCACGGAAGAAGCCTGAACCAGCAGGCTTAAGTACATAAGAAAACCTCTTTTCCTATGGGGAGCACTGCACACATGGCTCTTGAGTAAATGTAACCAACCAATGAGCATAGCAAGCAACTCTAAATGACACTGGAAAGTTCTGGGGATCAGTTCCTTGGTAAGGACTCTCATTAGCCATTTATTGCAGGGCTGACTCAAACTGGCTGTTTCAAGATTACAACAATAAACTTCAGGGTATTCTCAAGCAGAAAATACCTCTCCTAAAACCTCCAGGCAGGTACACAGAGATACAAATCTCTAACTCTGCAATGGCTCAATCCAAGGTGAAGACAAAAGTAGGAAACAGGTTATCAGAAATTCAGTATTGAACCAGGATACACTCAGCAATGGCAGTTTACTGTAGACAAAAGCCTGCAGTGATGGTGCAGGCTGCCACCATCATTGGGAATTGCTATGGGAACGACTGTGAGGAAGCCTACATAAAAAAGAAAATTGATAGTTAATTTTTAAAGATTACATTAAAAAAGTTTGAAATACATTAGCCAAACCATTTACCAGATTATCAGTCAGGAATCAGACTGGGCCACAGAGCAAAAATGCAGCTGTCTACTTTTCAGTACTCTTAATCTCCATCTACAAAACACAAATATGAAAACCGTACTTTTCGGCTTTGCTTTTATAAGTTCAGACTTACTCAGTTGAATTAGACCGTGGCCTAAATCTTTTGCCTCTGACTTTCTTTCTGTTTCCTCCTATATTACCTGAAAGAAATCAAAGGATAAAGACAGATGGTAAAACAACTTTAAACTCACTTGCGTCCCATGCCTAGTTGTGTATTCTTTTTGCATTCCCAGCAAAAGATTCATTACCTCATTAGCTTTAACCATTTACAAGTCACAGGTCAGTCCCTCTTCATTTACCTCAGGCTACATAAACCTGACCCTTAGTTGATCTCTCCCTACTTTTTGCTGCAACTGTGCAGAGTACAAAACTCCTTAACTTCAGCTTTGAGAAAATCATTACACTTCAAGAAAAACACTAAATACCACCTGATGAAATCAGAGAAGATGGCATGAGTGAATAGATTTCCTCCTCTTTTCCATCTTAGCTCACACATAACAAAGCACTGTGCAAAAAAGGTACCAGTGTAGGGTGCTGCTGAATCCCAATTCCAGGTTAATAACAATTAGCACAATTTTGTGGAGTCTTGCTGCTGTCCTAAGATCTGCTAAACTGTCAGCAGAACAGCAATGGCCCAGAGGCTGGTTTTCACTTTGGCCAGCATGGAGGTTCATACTTACCTTGCCAAGAATTACTCCTAGGCCTCCCATTTTCACAAATGTCTGAAATATGTTTTGTGTCTGGGATCCTTTCACTCCAGGAATGAGATAATCCATTTGACCTGGAATAGGAGGGCTCAGATGCGGTTATCGTTAAGGGTATTGTTTCACACCAATGTTAACTCAGCAGCTCAGGGTCACATTCCAGAGGCCAGTAACATAACACAGCCTAAGGTCTGTCTGCACTAGCAGAGCACCCGGGATTTCTGGTTAAAGCCTGCAGTTATGCTTTGCCAGCTGTCCCTACAGCAGTTTGGTGTGTCCACAGTGAAGAGCCAGGCTCCAGCACTGCTTTCTCGCAGGTCTGCAGAGGAAAGCACAAACACCAGCACACACCAGATTTCCTTCAGATTTGCAGTTCTGCCCCAGTTCTTAGCTGGAAGATGCTCTTCCAACGGTGCTCATCTCAAGGTTTTTTTATCTCACAGTCAAAAGCACATCCTATCTGCAGGCTGCCCACTCCCTCTTCGTGCTGCTGCAGGAAAGCTGGGACTGCTTCCCTCGCCCCACTGCTGTGAGTCTCGAGGGCCCAGGAGTCTGTGATGAGCATCCTCCCACCCACAGCTGGTAGCTCCAGTGGAGGGGTAACTCTGCCTCATTTTTTGCTCACTTTGAATTTTTATTATATACACTTCTAATGCTAAATCGAAGCAAAAAACCAGTCGTTACATCTAGGTGCTTGGTGTAAAGTAAAGTTTTTCTCTCCTCTTGTATTCCTTCTAAGAGCCAGAGATATGTGTGGCAATGTTCAACACATGGGGTTTTGTAACAGGCTCCCTCCAGTTGAACAAGAGCTACTGCTCAGTTGTTTCCTGTAAGATCTACATTTCCAAAATGGAAGAAAACAAGAGGAAGTTGAAAAATTGGTCAGAAAGAAGTTTTGCCTAAAGGAACTATTTCTGCAGTTTGGATGCTCATGCATTTTTCAGTTTCTGCTTCCCTTGGAGGGCAGGCATCTGAGAGATGCTCCTCAGTTTCCAGAAGACCAGGCTAATCACAGCCACACTGAAGTGAGCCCAGGGTTTCAATAATTCAAACTTAATTACAGCATAAAAGGTCTGAGAACCAGCAGGTCCACTGACAGATTTTTTAGTCATTTTCTCCTCTTAAAGGTCTCTTTTCAGGTTCAAAATGTCTTGCTATATACTGGTTTTGGTATTTGCTATTCTGTAATAGAAAGAGTTATTTTAACATTATGTCTAGATCCTTGAACATCCTCTGAATACCCACTAACACGTCCTAGTGCTTTCCAGCATGAGGCAGCCCAGGCAGCTAACATCTCAGTCACTCCAAAATCTCCAAGAGATACCATCCATGTCTGCACACAGAGCAAATCAAAACCAGCTTGGATGGTAGGAAATAGCAGTCTGGGCATTCGAACGGAAGGACTATGTCAGCTCCACCACAATGGTAATGGAATATTTGTCAGACTTGTTTTTCCAGACTGGACAGTGGCACAACATACCTGAACTGGTGGTAGGGAACAACAAAACTCTCTAGTACAGACAGACCTTAGAAACCATCAGCTTTTTGGAACAAATAACAGAGAGAGACACATGAAAGAAATGAAGTATGAAAAGAAACACAGATACTGAATGAAAGAAGAAACGCTTTTAAAAAAACATTTTTTTTCTTAACTGGTATTTGAACCTGCTTACACAAAGCTATGAAAACTTGCTTTCCCAAGATTTTTTCAAAGCTTTGTCCAAACGAGAAAAGATTCCTCAACAAAAATAATGCATCATTTGATTAATAATTCTCCCTGAAAGAAAAATAATTCATCCACTCATGCATCTAAAAAGCTGAATTTAAAAATTAGAAATCACTAATTAATCACTACTACAGCTTTCATAATAACATATTCATTAGAACAGACTGAAGTTGCATACAGGATCAAGCTGCTATACCCGAATAGCAAGTGTCACTGCAAATGTATTCCTTCTATACATTTCTCCTTACGTTCTTTGAAACGACAACAAAGCAAATGGCTTTACCAACTGCACAGATATAGACTGCTCATCAAGTCAAGAGCTGAGAACTGCAGTTTTCTTATGAAGCAGTTCAGGATTGTCTATCCCTTTTGTGGTATAGTGCTTCTTGTTGATTGTTGTAAAGTGCAAGCTGGAGATTTTCAGAATTAAAGAATCTTTAACTGCAGAGGGATGGTGAGCATCATGGTCTAGTGACCTTAGTAATTACAAATGACTCTCAATGCGTTTCAATGAATTTTCCATGTTAAAATTCTGTTGCAGTTTTTTTAAAGTAATTGGAACAATAATAGAATCAGTGAAATCTGGTCACAGGCAAAATCTAATGCCCTTCTTGGTTACTCACAAAACTACAGAATGTCTTTGTAGAGTTCTTTGCTAAGATAATACTTGGTCACCATTTTGTATGCTAGTCTAGTAAGTGGAATAAAATGCATCACCATCATCTTTAATGTGAGACAGCAAGAATACTATCCAGAAGTTTATGCCAACCCAGTGAATTAATGACACTGACAAGGAAAGATAAAAAAACATTTATATTGAACATTTTATAACCATTATTGAATCAAGACAGTGCCCCTTTTCTTTGATTACATGACCATGATTTAAAAAATCTGTGAAGTTTTTATTTAATTTCTTTTTGAGCCAGCAATTATTATTAGAGTCTACTCAAAAACAATTCTTAAGCAGGGAGACGATGAAATTTTGATTAACCAAAAATTGGTTTACAGTGGAAAACTTGTTTGTTCTGGCCTAATTGTGGTAATTAGCAGCTCAGGGCATGTGAGAAAAATCAGTAATCAAAGCACAAAGGATGCTATTTCAAACACTCCACAAAGAAAGAAGAAAGAATCAAACCTGCTGCAAAACAATGAAATGTTCTGACTAATGGAATAATGGGTGATGGAACAGGTAGAAATCTGAAAATGCGACAGAAAAGCAGACCTCTTCTTAGAACTAGATGCAGAGTTTGTGCTGACTCCAGGAGGCATGTCGCTATAAAAAGAGTCGGCCTCTCCAGGCTTTTTTACATAATCTCCCTGGGGTATTTGTCTAAATTATAATAAACATTGTAGAGTCAGAAAACACGACAGGCACCAGAGCACAAACAAACATGCACAAAACATTAGTTTAAAAGAAAGGGGCAAGGATAGTGATCCTTGAGGAAACCTGTTAACTACACACCATCTGAGAGAAAACTCCCACATGCTTCTGATATGTGCAGAAAAGTAGATTATGAGGTTTTGCTAAGGGAAAACAAGGAACATTTCACTGATAAACTCTGATCACAGTTTTCAAAGTGAATAGTTGGTGGCTCTTGAGACATCTGATAACCGAGTTCAGGCATTTCAGACAGCTCGTGGCTTTGGCTCCGAAAAGCATCCCCAGGTGCAGTACAAGTACTGTGGCCTGAGCTGAATGCAGACCTGCATCAACAAGGACTTCAGGAAAAGTGAATCCTTTTCTCCTTCTGAGGTAGATTCTTTCCATTTTATTTTTGTGGTCATTACTCAATTCAAGAAAAGCAAAATATTGAGCTTTTTAAACCTCAAGAGGAGAAAAACCTCCAGTTTATTAACTGTTTTCTTATGCAGGGGAACTAACCCCCAGTGTCAGAGGTTCTCAGCTACTCCTGATTACCACTGTAGACTCAATCTGCCAAGGCACACAAAAATAATGCCACACATGTCTGAGAATAGTTTATCCTTTCCCAGTACTAGAAGCTCAGTTATGGTGCATAAAATTATCTATGCATTAAAGAGTCCTAATCAAGTTATGCAGCTTTTTTGCAGACGGTGACTTCATTGCCAGCACCAAAACTGCCATGCAAATACTCCAGTTACAATTCCATCAAGTAAAAAAATCCTCCCTAGTACAAGTAGCTACTTTGAAAGTTAGCTATATCATACTCCCAGCAACTTCATTATCTATTAAGCCTTGCACTTTCCAAGGCCTTTTTGCTTCAGTCTGCCCCTATTAAGATGAGCATTTATCAGAAGGTTGATTCACATTCAGATTGTGTCCAACTACAGACCTTAACTGCGCTCTTTTCATTCCACATCTGAATTCTAATGCTCCTGAAGTACTTAAAATATATAATTACATGGCACATAAATGGTTAGTGTAACGCTGTACTTCCTCACTATTTCTTCTAACACCTCTCAAGTCTCAGTTCTTGTCCCATTTTTTGGCTGGCACATGGGTGTGTTCAGAGTTGATTCAGTGTGGGCAGCTCAGCTCCTCTCGCTGCTCCATCAGAAATAACTTCTCCCATGTAGCTGTATCCTCTAAGCCACACCATCCCAGCCAGGGGAATTGTTGCTAATTGGCTCTTTTTATTACTTGAAGTTTACCTGTTTCAGTTGTTTAGCACTACCAAATATCATTTCTTATGTAATGCTCAAAAATACCTCAGTGGCTTGTTTTCATGTTTATACAAGGAGTAATCATAAACAATTAAAAAAGGGCACCCTGGACACTCTGGTGGATGTCTCTTTTTTTTTTTTTTACTACTTATGGAGCACTTCTTGTATATATGCAAAATTATTCTTTTTAGAAGTCATCCTAAAGAACTTCATTTTCAGAGTTTTAGTTACTAAATATCTCTATCCTCTTTAAAATGACAGAGCCCTCCACCACCTTCAAAAGCCTCAGCTTATGCCGGTTTCCACTCTGCCCATGCCCACTGGCACTGCTGCAGAGTGACTACATACTCACAGCTCCCCTGCCCATATACTAACTTCTGGAGATAAGAGAATTGAAAAAAGTTGGATTCTCAAATATTCCAATGCAAGTATACTTGGGGTGGTCTCTTCCCATATTTCGAGGTTTTGGCTGCTCTGGCCTCAGACAACACTGAAACATCCTCAATAGAATGACTTGATGGCCATGTTAGTCTGCACTTACCGATACATCACGTTCCACTAAGCAGCACCAAACCTTAAAATTCTGCCTTCGCTGTGCTAGCTGACATTTCCTACTCACAAACTTCCTCATAACCCTTGACTTCAATAGCTTTGCCTTTTTCATGTTACCATTCCTGCCACCTATCTGACCTCATAAGACACAACAACCAGCACTTGGCAGGGCTTTTCTGCTTTTTCCAAGTATTTTGAGCCTGGCAGAGAAAGCGCTATACAGGCAGGGGAAATGGAGGACAAGCACAATGGGTAGCAGCAACAAACAAAACAGCAGCTTGGACCAGGAGGCACTGATAGAGGCAGAAAACAGGGGAATTTGAGAAACCCTCTTATCTTGGGAGGAACGGGGAGAGGAAGGAGCCGACTCCTTCCGGAAGACCCATCTGCCAGCCAGATGACCCTTCAAAGGGAAGAGGTCTTCCAGCAGCCAAATCCCAGTCACAAAGAACTGTTTGGTTTTTGGCCACAAGCTTTAAAGTGTGAAAGCTCAGCCCTGTGCTGAAGATGGTACCACACTTTAGCTACAAATCAATTGAACAGTGTGGTGGGAAAGAACGGGCTCTTCATTCGCACTGCAATTTAGCTGTATTGTACTTTTAACTGCAAAGAAGCTTCAGGAATAAATTTGTCTCAAAAGGGTCCCGAACATCATGTTAGTATTAATTATTCAATTCTCAGCTTCCCAAGAACACTTTCATACCTAATAGCAAATGTTCAGTCTCTCTTATTGGAAATATTCTCCTGTTTTCCTAAATAGAGTCTATCTCAGAAGTAAACATTATTTTTGCTACTGAGTCTAATGAAATCAGGATTTCAAGCAATGCATTTATAGAATAAATACCAATGTCACATATTCAAGCAAATATTCTATAAATATGATAATTCATAACTGTATTTTCTTTATAGCATGTAAATGAGCAAGAGAGAAAAAAAGCTATTTTCAGAGCTTTCTAAGATACATTCCATTACTTTTATCACATACCTTTGTCTTCTGTAGTTTCTTTCCATATGAAGAGAAGAGAGAAAAATGAGTTATCAGCATGCAGGTACACACAGAAAAAGAAAAAAATTGTAAAGAGAAAAACAACGTATGCAGAATGACATTTCTGCTCAAATTTTTTCTACAGAAAACATTTTTGAAATAATCATACTTATAAACACACTAAATCAGAATAAACAAGGAAATATATTCATGCTGATGGCTAAAGTCAGTGCTGAGATGGAGGTGCAGTTCATGATGAGTTTAAATTTATTCACGGTCATGCTGTTGGTCAAAGGTGCACTTTTGCCCCCCACCTCCAAATATAATCCCACTGGCTAGATGTGATCTCAAAATGAGCCCTTAACTTTTGGAGTTGTACTCAAAATAGAAGTCCAGATTTTCAGATACTGCAGGAAGCTGAGGGTGACATGCCAAAACAGCACAACCTATCTTTATACTATCCTAGTCTTCGCTTTTTTCCAAATGCTCGCTCCTTTCCTTATGTACTTCCGAGCTGCCCCCGGCCTTCCTCAGTCTAGCAAACCAGCAGAGGATGCGCCAATTCATTCTGTCAAACCACTGGGACCGTGTCACAGCCACAGCACTACCTGCAGCTGAACCTGCCCTGCCCTCCAACACACCAAGGACCCATGAAGGAAGGACTTCAGGAGTCAGTCTCTCCCCAGCACTGGTGAAAAAGTAAGTACCTTGAATCTTTTTTTAATATATGCAAAAACCCCAAACCCCTCTGTTTTCAGAAAAAATTTACAGAAAGGAAGAAAACCGAGAAAGACCAGTCAGGCTCAAATAATGCATATTGCCTCTCAGTGAGCAGAACACTGACAGCTCTACACCAGGAGAGAACTCACACCTTATTTGCAAATTACAGATCTCTCTTACCAAAAAACATGTATGAATTACTTCCAGATTAAGCAGACAGAATATAACCATCTGTTTAAGGAAGGAATGGTTACATGCTTTACTGACTGACTGAAGGCTAATCTTGCTAAATTTACTTTGTCATTAGAAAAAGTTTACAATTGAATGAGATTTTATTATTGTATTTCCTTTCTCAGATACGGTAAAATTATAATCTGTCTTCTACAAAAAAAAGAAAATAAATTTCAAACTTGGACCAAGCTCTCCAAACCCATATACACATTGCTAACACTACAAAAATATCACTCTGTAAATATAATCCTTTTGGATTTTTTAGATTATGTTTGAATTGTTCTTTTCATAACATAATCAGCTATCAGATGAAATCAATGTATTTTTAAACTGTATTAAGAAGAACACGTTTTACTTACTTGTAACCCCAACCAGTTATTCCTAAAACGAGAGCCAACACTAAAATGGTGCCAGCAATAGCCCCTATTATTATATTCGTGCTAACAACACCTGGAAACACAAGAAAGGGGAAAAATATACAGGGTTTTAGGAGAAAAATATACAAAATCAGTAAATGCCCTGTCTTTTAGAAACCTGCTTGGACAACTTGCACTAGTCTGATTGTCACCAGCGATATAATCTTGAAGTATAGCAAGGACATAAAAAAATTATCTGTAAATCAAGCGTTGACCTCTGTGTCCATTTCCCTTAACTGAACACTTGCTACATGGGAAAGCTGTGGCAGGTATGCAAATATAATGTTATCAATATTAAACTTCCATAGCTTACATTCTTATAACCTGCCTGGCAAATACATGCTTGCATTGGAATAAAAGTGACTATTTGTGTGGTTTTTGAATAAACCAACCAACCACTCTGGAAGGTGGCTAAACTGTCCCCCCCATCCAAGAATTTATAATGAAAAACATTTACACCCTCACTTTTCCATAAAGTATCTTTCTCTTAAATGCAGTTCTAAAAGCTTTCACTCAAAAAATCGAAAAGCCTAGAATTTGTGTACTAGCATTCTGCATATTGGCCATATAATAAAAAATTTACTCTACAAATAAAAAACAGCCAGGTAAGTAACATTACCTTTCCATCTAGATATGAAAAATCCCACTAACATTTTGCTTGTCCTAATCTATCAATATACTTAATAAATCCAATCAGATGACTGGGACAAGCAAGGCACAACCAGACACACTGGCGCCAGTTCAGAGAGGTGTACTGAGTGCTTGTGAGCAGCACCTCTCGTGTCCAGCCCAGGTCTGAGACCTTGTTCACAGGCACTGAGTACTTCTGCTGTGGGAGGAAGGAAAGGGAATGAGGCTCCTAATGGTGCACCGTGTTGTATGCTAACTGAAAGAGGAGCAGGTCTAGTTTTGCTTAATGAACCTCCCCTCAAATCCAAGTGATTAGTAAAAATCATAACAATGTACCTTTATTGATGACATCTTTATCAAAAAATATATCATCTTTGATGCGAGAACTGCAGTCATCTCCTCCCCAGAATCGGTCACAGACACATTTTATTTCATTGCTACACACCTGCAGCCAAAAGCATAGCTCAGAATAAAATCATAAAATTAATGTATTCTCATAATTAAGACGTACAATATAGGTACAGACATAGAGCACTGATTTTGACTATCTGCACAATTTCACAAAACATTTTTACTATAGAGCAAATTATAAATTATATTAGATACAGATATGTTATTATAAATTTTCATATGAATATATGTAATACTTATTAAGGACATTAATATATTTTAAGTTAATATATTTAATAGCTCCATTTATAATTGCAAGACTCTGAAAATTTTTTTCAATATATGATGAAGAGATTAATTTCAGATAAAAAAAGAGAGTTTTAATGCAGTATAGTAGACAAAAGACATTATGAGACAACAACTCCTTTGATCTCAGCTCAGCCACAGGGACCTCGACACTCTTTCAAACTGTATGAGGGACAAGGAGACTCACCATGACCACAGCAAAGCCGTAGTCTGTGTACCAAGCAGGTAAGTTGCCACTAGCCAAGGGCTAGCTCACTGCTCTCTTCTCTAGGGCAAAGTAATTGTCAGCCAAAAGACCAACAACTCTATGAACCTTCCTGGCTGTTCATACAATAAAAAGTTAATTAAAAAGAGTGTCTAGAAGAACAGAGACCCAGGCTTCTCAGTTCATAAAACTTTTATATTCTCAAGTACACTGTCTGAGCAAATAGCAATCAAGTTACCAGAAGTGATAGGGAAGAATTGATTAATAAGATTTTTGTAAAACTCATACATATTTTCTATGACTCATTGCTTAAGATGGCTTGACTGGTATGCATTATGTTTACTTATGTGCCTCCTCCCCCTTCCCTTTTCAAAAGCTTCTCCAGCATAAAGACTTGTAGAGTCATGCTGCTGGCTTCCTGAAGGGTCTAGCTAGTACACTACACAACGCCAGTATTCAGCAAAAACAGAAAAAAGGATTAAAAAGCACAAGAACATACACCGTGTCCTGAACAAATTTGGCTGTCCGTGGTGCCTGGGCAGGTACTGAAGTTGAAGGCCTCGGTGGGGAGACAGCGATGCTCAAGGCAGACCATGTTCGGCCCGCATGGCGTACCATTCTCCACGTAGCCCAGGTCTGTCTCCTCATCAAGCTTGACATGGCCACCACTGCAAGACAACGAAGAGGACCCCAGAGACTTGTGTTGTGATTAGATGGGACTGCTTCAGAAACTGGGCTCTGGGGTGCTGCTTTCATTTCTCTCTTAGTTACAGAATGCCCAGGACTGTCGAAGAGTAAGTACTGGCTTATTTATCTCACTGGCCCCAACACAAACCAACCAAAACACAGTATGTCTACATCAAACAAATGTAATGGTGAAAACAGACCATTTTTCCTGTGTAAGGGCAAGTGTTGGAGAAAACAGAGTTTACTTGTGTAGGACTTTATTTCATCTTATAGTTGCGTAAAGCTATGAGAACACACCAGGTCTATAATTGGGATTCAGCTAACATATGGCAACGTATTAAGCTGCCAGTTAGTTCTGGAAGTGCAGGCATATGTCTAAGTATTTTAAGTACATTAAGTACTGTACAAGCATTAAAGAATGCAAGATCAAGAGGCCAGAGAAAAGTATTATGTCTCTACAGGCAAAATTAACTACTACACAGAGGGAACTGCAAAACAGCTGCACTCCCCACATGCAGTCCATTTTCTGAAGCTTTACAAAGGTTGAGCTGGAATAATGGTCATGTGTTAATAGGGGAAAAAAAATACTGGAAACAGTTGTTCTCCACTTCAGAATGACAAAGCTGCTTTTCTATGCAAGAAGGATATTGATTGTCTCTGTTCTGTTTCCAGGATTTCTAACTACCTGCAATTGTAGACTTTTCCAAACTGCAAGATTGATGACGTGATTTCACCATCAAGTTCTCCAAGTCTGGGCACACTGGATATATTAGAGCACAGAAGGTATCCACAGAGCACATCCCTGCATTGACAAAATAAACAGATACTCACCAAAAAGGAAATTCAATGAAGGTGGACAATCAAAAAATGTGGGGATTTTAATTTGCTTTGCAGTATTTTTATATTCCTTGCTTTTTTCCCACTGACAATAACTCCCACAAATAATGTCTTGTTTCCCAAGAAAATTACTCTCCTTGGAGCTTAGACTGCAAAGAGTCTCTATTATGATGTATTACCAAAAATGCTCTGAGTAATAGCTAGGAAGGAGCTGTCAAGAACAAAAAACATCAAATTGATTTAATATCCTATTAAGATATAGTAACTGGCCCACAGAGAAGCAGCAGTAGATACTGGCCTTAAACAAACTCTCATATGACACATATTTAAGGGAACTAGAGACACCAAGTTTAATTCAGACTCATACACTGTTAGAAAAGGGTCTGGCATCTCCCATGTTACTGGAGATTTTTGCTCATTAATTTGTAATGGAACAAAAATAAGGTTATCATATCTGCACAAAAAGGTGGGGAAAGGGCATTAGTTCACCAGTAGGAAGGACTAGAATTCGAATGGCATTGACAGAACAGAGAACTCAGGGTGCAGTTTGATAAGCACTTGCAAAAAGTTCAGAAAAAGCAGGGATAATCAAATGCATAAATACAGAATGTGAAATAATGGTTTAGGCAGAAGGTTGCAGGAACAGATGTTGAAAGTTACAATATGATGAACACTGAAGACAACTTAGCAATGCAGTGGCACGGCATAGAAGGTGAATGCCACACTGAAACACAAAACCACACTCTGCTCTCCTTGGTACTGTGAAGCTTCACCAAGATTACTATGATTGCTTTTGGTTCAAGTGCTCCCAAAGCTTAGGTAGTGCTCTCTTGTCAGAGGCCATCTCTCAAAACTCCACTCTCCCCAGAATTTCCTGCACTGAAGTCAGCAGAAGGCTAGGAGAGTCCGATCTGTAGGGACGCTTTTAGAGCCACTCCATGCCAGGGATTAAAAAAATCTCCTATCAGTTGTTCTCTAAATGTATCAACTTACTGTTTATTGCACTGTATCCAAGAGTCTTTGTCTCTTCCACAGTTTCCTTTCTCAGTTCCTTCAATATTCAGCTTCTCATAGCAGTACCTGTCAGCAGCTGTCACTTCTGAAAACAGAAACAAGTATCTTCTAAAATGATGAAGATTTTGAAAAGCCAGGTCCTGGGAAATGAGGATGCACAATCAAAGCAGCAGAGCTTTCCCATCTGTGAACTGCAGTACCATAGTCTGCAAGTGGCCTGTGAAACTCTGTACAGTGTTATCAATGAAAAAATTTAAACTGGCACCACAAGACTGTTTTAAAGTTTTGTTTAGATTGAACAAGGTTTTATTGTTCTGAAATTTCCAGAAGCCACTGAAATAAATCAATAAATATGAGTATAGGCTCCCTAGGTTGGTTATTAATGAGAATGTAAACCTAAGACTTCAGAATAATCACCAGTAAGTTAGTCAAGACTAGCAAAAGAGCTGGAAAAGAGTAAGGAAAGACAAAATGAGAGTAGATGAGGGGAAGTGACATAGAGTCCCAGCTGGTTTTAACAGTTTTGAATTTGTCTCTTCCATAACTTTTCTTAGCTAAGATAATCTTTCAAGCCACATGAACAACAATCAACTTAGAAACAGTAGCATTCACTCACTTTCACCCCAGATATATTTACACTGCCGGTCCCTGGTTTTACATCTTCCTCCAAAACAAATACCCTAGAAAGAAAGAAAAGATGCAGAAAAAGTTTCAATTAAGTTGATTTTCCAAAATATGTGTTTGCTTAATATACAGGCTAGTCACATGCTTTCTATCAAAGCAACTAATATGTGATTCTATTTTCTGTTCATTTAAATGCTTAGCTCCAAAACACAACTAGCACCCAAAACTCAGGAATGGCAGAACTACCCCAGGTGACTTCCAAAGATCTTAAACCAAAATCTATAAAGAGCATTCCATAAAAGCAGAAAGAATGTCAAACGAATTGAAGTGCTAATTACCTGCTTGTTGTCACATGAATATCCATCCATTTTATGAATATTGGGAGAACACTATAAAAAGAGAAAACAACTAATAGATCACAGATCAAACAAGCGTGGAAGCAAAGTATACAACAGAAGTTACATGAAAAACTACTTCTGATTTTTTCAGTATCAGCAAGTTTAATACAATTTTATACACCTTACTATACAAAACAGTAACACTCATAGTGATTGAGAGACTACAGGTGGCTTTTTTTAATTTCTTGGACAAAGATACAAAAATCACCTGACTGGAATTTCCTGTGCAGTTCTCAGCAATATCACAATCATTCACTGCTTCTCGGCACAGAACGCCTTTAGGTTCAAACTGGGGGAAAAAAGGACAGAAAATGAGTGCCTTAGTTTCTCCATACCTTGCCTTACAGGCAATGCTTCCTTAGAGCTTTAACTGAAATAAAAAATGGGAAATATTCATGTGCTGACTGAATTGGGATGTTGCACCACTCAAGCCACAGCCTTTTACTGGTATAAGTGGCACCCTTCTCTGAGGCACCCCATCCCAAGTGCACTGACTGTGGGACTGAGAAGGGTAAGTGCTCTCCTGGGACGTAGGGCCCTTGGGGTTTATCAACCAATACCCCAGTGTCTCACAGCATTATCTTGACCAGGTCATTGCACTGTTTTCTGACTATTTTACTCTTCTTTATAAAACAGGGAGAGGGATACTGATCTTCCCTCAAGGGATAAAGGCATAAACACTGGTTATTACAGTGCCCTGATACTGTTGCAGAACAGAAACAATTACTAAATGTACTGAATTCTGTACGGTTTGGCACCATTTTTTGTCTAAGTGAACAGACATTGAACAATGGAAAATGTACCAATGACCTAACATAAGCATATTGGTTAAAGACTTCTCTGCTAAGTCTCAAGACCTGTAAAAGCAGAAAGACAACCCACTGTGGCAGTTGTTAGGGCTTCTGGTTATGGACATAGTACAGACTCCTTATTTTCCCTGACAGGTTTCTTAAGTCTGTGATACCCGGATCATTTGTCAGCTGTGATTTTTTTGCAAGGGATCTCTATGCACATAGGTTTTTTGGCTCACTCTACAGCTGGTGTGAACAGGCACACCTCAGTGGAAGGGCCAGACTCTGGTACTTTCTCACTGTTCAGCTGAGCTTTTTCCTATCAGTCTCCTGCAGAGACAGGAATTTTGTCAGAGACATTACAGGCTGCTGTGATGTACGCTCACCATATTTTGCTTGCCATCCCTCTTTCAATCCTGCTTTCAGGCAGGGTATTACAGGGGAAGGTAACCTCAGGTTTGGGAACTGTTATTTACGGTCTTTCGAGTTGTCCTGATTAATAAATCATAGGGGCATATGTTTAGCAAAATTCTGCCTTTCTCTTCATGGGATCACCCTCACCACTCCATAGGTAAACCCTTGTTTTATTTGCAAAAATAATGTAGGTACACAGAAGCTTAATTTTTTTCTGATAGACTATGTGACTTGGATACTTGAACAAAATTCAACCACACTGGCAATCTGCTAATTTTATTTTTTAATACTTATTACATTAAAAAAAGCAATGTGCTTAGGGAAATATGAGCTGTTCCAGCATAATCTGTGATTTTTCTTTTTTTAACATTAGGATGAGCTCAAAGTCAAGAATATCGTCCACAGTTATTACTAATGTTCCTCCTAAGGAAATTAAACCTTCAAATGCTCCAGACAAAGTTAAAAATATCACACATAGTACACCATAATTTTAATAACATTAATAATAATTATCATTATTACTAAATTAGTATAAACAACTATTTGAAGTCATATTTAGCTGGGCTCCCTTACAGCCAAGATCTGGCTAAGCGTCCTTTTACTATTTACTGATGTATCAGGAAGAATACCTTATAGTTTACGTAGGGCTTGATTCCCTTTACTCCATGGGATTTCAGGAAATCCAAACATGAGGAGACACAGACAAACCTAACAGAACCTGATGTCAGGTGTCTTTTAGATGAATGATTCTGAACAACTCTGCTAGCTGTGGGCTTGGGATTTTTTTCACTGTATCCTTCTCTCAGGCCCTCTGTGGTATGATTTTCCCTCGGTCTCATGGGGTAAATCCTGAGTAACATGTAAAGCACTGGGAGTGGTACATGGGTAAGGATGTGTGTGTTTAAACAGAATGTCTAAGGAAACCTCATGGGACCTCAACCTGATTCAAAAAAGGAAAAAGACATGTGCTGTGGTGCCTGTAGCCACCTGGATACACTCCCACCTGGATGCTGCAGAGAAGGTCACGGTCCTTACCCGGCACTTCCGACAGCAAAGCCCATTGCTGCACTGGGAGCCTGCAGTCAGGGTGCAAGTATTGCAGCATTCTCCTCCTTCGCTGGCACACTCCTGAAGAACACACACACTTATAACAGGATACATGGGAAAAAGAGATGAGCCCCAAGCTCTCCTAATACCTCTCATCTTAGCACACTACCTGAGCAGACTTTTAATGAAGCTTTTAGGCACCTGGAGGCAGAAAAAAGCCTGCACGGCAAGGGACGAAGCTCTGTTTCCTACCTGATATAAGAAATACTTTTTCTACATTCACAGTGTCAAACATTAAATGCTGACATTTTAGTACTGACCAGTGTCATGTTTCCATCTAGAAAAATACTTTCTTTAACATCTTTTAAGGCCCAATTCTGCGCAGGTAGCTATTACTATCACTCTTCAGAATGTATGTGGTGTTAAAATGAAAAAGCTGGCCTACACTGTGATAAACATGATAGAAAAAGGAAAGAAATGATGAATCCTTTGCCATGAGGCCTTAACACTGCCTGTCTTCCTCCACTTAATGTTAACGGCAGTGATAGGCAGCACCATGTCCTGGAGAATCCAGTTGCCAATTGCATTGCACTTACTGCTATCGTCCCACAGTCACACTCTTCTCCATCTTCCACAAAGCCATTGCCACATTCTGGAGGATCCAGAAGCTGCAGGGCAAAATCAGAAATCAAAGGGCATGTTTCTCCTAAGGGAATCACTCTCATATTTACTCTATACAACATGTTTTTTCTAGATAGAACTCCAAAGGCATTAACCACAAAACAGTACCTACAACTAGAGGAAAAGCAGAGTGGAAACAACAGAAATGAAATGTGTAGGGAACTAACAATACTGTGAACTTATTCAGATATACTGTAGAGTCACATAGCGACTTCCGTGCATGAATACCATTTTTACAGCAGATTCAGTTTGAGCAGAAGCCACAATCAAAAGCAAAATGGGTGACATTAGAAGAAAAAAAATAGTAATTATCATCACAGGGGTTGCAATTCCTGTTGTTCTAGAATTCAAGTGATGAGAGCTGTGTCCCAGGTTAAAGCCAGCACTTACACCTTCAGAAGGAATAAGCATTAAAATTTGTCCTTTGGGAGCATGTGGCTCAGAAAAGCAGGAAGAGGGGAGAGGCTAGTTTTCTTTGCCAGTTTTTGTTGTAGCCTGATGCTTTTTCCTTCCCTTTTTCTCTACCACAGTTTGGGAACTTTCAGTTTTCCATAAGAGTGTGTCACAGGCAGATGAGAACTATAGCTTGTCAGGCCTCCTCCCTTTCCCTTCAGCCTCCCCCCTAAAATGTAACTTAAAATGTCCAAAACTGTATATTTGCAGTAGCAGTACTTTCCCAGAGGCAAGATGCATTCACAGGAACTGTGCTATGCTAATGGGCACTTACACTCTGTCATCTGCAGTTTCCCTGTCTGCCATCTCCTAAAATTTCTAAAAGTAATTCTTACAAAATTTACATTTTTTTTCTTTCCTTTGCGCATAAGAAAACATAATAGTAGCTTTTCTTACATAAATGAAAAAGCATATAGGTGTGTCACCAAGATTAAAATCTTGCAGATAGTCCTGAGCTCTTCAGTTAAACTAGAATCATTCCAGAAACCACTCTGCTCATGAGCCATCCGCACACGTACGCGGGCGGCGGCGTAGAGCGCGTTTCTCCCTGGCTGCTGCCTTTCTGTCAGTAGCCCACAGGATGGTGCACCACCCCGCGCACTTCACTGCGCCTCAAATCAGCCTGAGGCTTGCGGCCAATGCTGATGTGCTATTATTAGATCCCCCTAGTGAAATGGAAACCTGACTACAGCATGAAATACTTATGTAGAATTTACCGTTAAACGTAAGCAAGCAATTATCTTTTAGAATTATTAAAGAGTTGTTAAAACTGCTTCTTTCCTAGATATTTTTCCAGACATCTTAACTTCTTCGGTATCTCTAGGTGTGCAGCACAATACAGACAGGTACGTGGCACGAACTGAGGGCCTTGCCTTAAAACACTGGGCCAATCTGCTGCAGTATGTAGGGACAACTAAAAATTAAATGGAAGGAAAATAAACATGAAAGGCAAACTAGGTAACAGTTGTCCACAAGTCATGTAATTCACCATTCATTTGCTCCAGCAGTCACTGATACAGTTTTCAGGATCACAGCTGATCTTACAGTTGAACACTGCTGAACACTGCACCTTGTCACATCAGTTTTCCTTTATCTCATATTTCTTAAAAAGCAAAAGTACCTTTGTGTTTCACCCCCCTTGCTAGGGAGCATGTCTTTGACAGCCTTGTGAATTAGGCAGACGTTCATTGACAATGATGTTAAACCAACCCAAACAAGAATACATAACAGTCTAAATCACCGTGGCTTCCACATCTAACTTCACATTTCCACATGCCATTAGAAAAAAATGCTGCCAATCTAATTTGAGATGAGAGTAATTGTTTTTCCCAAGTGACAGATGTGTAAATGAACATAATCTCTAAAACAAGCCCAAAATACAGTACACTACAGAAACAATTCACACAGCAAAGAAATAAAACCACTGATATTTCTCTCCACCTTTAATGAGATGGGAAAAAGCAAACTTCTAAAATTCAAGTGCATTTTAAAGAATGAGAAATCTTACATCTTATTAACAAAATACAGAGCTCTCTCTCCACTCTTCATAATACATTCCTCTATGAAAAGGAGACCTTTGAGAGATAAGCAGACTCAGCTTATCCAGACTGGATGCCTTCTCTTTCCCTAACATTTATTGCAACTCTGTGGTTGTCATATGCATTTTTTCTCAGCTGCTCCAGAAGGAATGTGCATCACTTTCTTTTATATTTGTGACCACTTATCAAGTCTTTTTTCTACGTAGGTCTGTCTTTCTACTTACTGCCCTTCATTTGCAGAAAAGCAGTCATTAAATAGATAACATTAATTATATATTAAAAAGAGTCAAGATTATTATCCTGATTACATTTTAACACATGCTTCAGTAAATGGAGCAGGAACACACCAAAACTCTGCTGCAAATTCTCCATTGCAGAAGCACTTGCATTTTGGCTGGAGATTCTTTTGCCCTCTTTTGTATTTATCTCCCTTAAATATCTGTTATTTATTTCATACTCTTTGCATCATTTACATGACTACACCTGTTTAGCAGGCCAAAACTGAGACAAGAGAAGGAAACAAGAGGTGAAGACTATCTCAAGAGGCATTCCCTACTTCCCCTGATTTCCAAGACACATGCAGGAAGATTTTCACTCGTATGACAGAAAATTTAGAACTTAGTCAAAACTAGAAATATCAAAATTACAGGCTTTCCCCCCCCCGCAAATTTTCATTTTAATTCTTATTGGTTTCATCTAAATTAGAAATAGAATAAAAATGATACTCAATATTTTTGGTTGGCTTATTGAAAAGGCAGGCTATGACTTACTTTGGTTGGTTTATTGAAAAGGCACGCTCCACCTCCATTGTTTAAAAATTCATGATACTCTTCAATATCACACTTGGAGAACTTGCTTGGAAGATAATACCTGCACAGCAATAAGGTGGCAGGATTACTTTCTATACTGATTTTTACACTATACTTTATTTTTTTTCAAAATAGGAGAAATATGATGTTATACTTCAGAAAAAGTACAAAACCACTGAATCAGAGTGACTATCTGCTTGTAACTCTTACCTAATTTGTAAATACTTTTAGTACATGACAACTTCCAACAATGACACAGAAGTCATGGAAAGTGAGATGTCTAAAACATTTCACTAATCTCATGCCAAATACCACAAATCTTATTACACATTATTGTGAGGTTCTCACAAACATGGCCTGTTCCACTATCAGGCCTGATCTCAGAAATACATTTATTTCTTCCCGTACATAGCACAGGAGACAGATTGCTCATAGTTCATTTCCCTCTTAGATGAAATTGTTTTCCTGGCTCACAGAATTTTTATATAATAGAGCTATGCCTATTTAAAACAGGCTTCTAACAAACATCTAGTATTTGGTTTCCCTCTCTCCTGTGCCCCACTGAATAAATTCCATTCAAGTACAAAGTGCCAATCTAGGGCACAGTGCACCACCTAAAAACAATATGATGCAGAGAATCTTTGCATGGATCCTTTCCACAGGGAAACAAGTGATCCTTATATTTAGGTCCTTAGACATGAAAGCACTTATCTTCTTCTGCTTCAAGCAGACATTTGAGTCTCAAGGGCTTTCCTGTATCAGCTCATCACTAGATAAAAACAATATTAGCAGAAACACATTGCTGGGAATGATGGTTTGCAAAATGTATTTGGTCTTTTCCATCTCCAGCATTTATGATTTAGGTCTAAAACCTACCTAGAGAGAATTCAGGACTCACCAACCACCAATAAGCTAGGAAAATATAAGCTTTTTTTTGTGTGTCTACCTAATTATTTGAATGGCCTGGACTTCAGATAAAAAGTTTAAAGACCATTAGATAAGGTCTTTAAACTTCTGCAAGAATCTAGAATGTTTCTCAGATTGGCTTTTTAACATACTAAAAATCTGAAAAATCTTACCTAGTATGATTTCGGATACACAAGGGGAAAAGGCACACTTTCATACTTCCAAAGAGCTTTGAATGAAAGATAGTGTTTTGTTCAAAATTGTTCTGACCACAAAGCTATTGGGAAAAATAGCTGGCCAGTTTGAAACTAATTTATAATTTGGATCACTGTCTATATCTAAAACTAAACTATAACTTAATTCATAAGCATGACAAAAGAGAGGCCTATAAGGTGAAGAATTAAGGTCTGAATACATACGTTAAAAATCATCAAATTTCATCTAGCAGCAAAAAATTTGCTGATTAACTAGTCTTTAGATAAAATCTCTCCAGTGCCATTAGGAGTGGGTATAAGCATACTCAGCCTCCAATGGGAGCAGTTTCTTAACATTATCACACAAACTGGGGGATAAATAGTGATAGATATAGAAGAAAGATTCCAACAGAAACACTGAAAATGAGACATAATTAAGAAATTTGATAATAGGATTTCCAGATGTGTCAAGTGTTTTTTCCCACAACTCAACAGCAACCTTGCTGGAGAAAAGCAGCTAAGTGTGCTTCTGCTTCTTTCCAATGACCTGGCTCAGCAGTTGAGTCCTGTGCTTTGTGGGTTCAACCAGCAATCACAAAAAATTCCCACGTACCCTCTCATTAACCCACTTATCCTCACATCTATTTGAAAGTATCTTTTCTACATATGTTGTACAGCTAATACCTTGCTTCCTGAAAAATCATTCACAGAAGCTATTCTACTAACCCACAAAAGGCAATTGTTTTCACACCTTTCTTTTATGTCATTGTATGATGGCCATGACTTTCCCCTAGTGCAATGCCTTACCCCGTGTCTCCCATTATGCATCCAGACCATGTGTCCTCACACTTACACTCACCTGACCAAAAAAAGAAAAAAAAATTAGATCTTGAGTCTTTAGAGTCCCACACAATACAATTTCTTATCATGAAAAACACACTGTAGTCAATTCCATTTCATATTTAAATACAAATTGAAAAGAGTAATTTGCTGCTTTATTGCACACCTTATTTCAAGTGTATGCTGACAAACACGATTCTATGCAATCCTGAGCTTTGACAGTATGTCCTGGTTTAATTTTCTTCTCCTAAGGTGAAGTTAAAGGAAACTGCAGTGTCAGCCTCAAGCACTTGCCAATCATGATTCAGCTCTCCTGCATTCTCCCGCCTCATATTCGATTTGCAAGTTTTCAGAGTAAAAAAATTAATCATTTTAACCCTTCCTGTAATTTTTTGAGTTCTACTACTATGCTAATGTGTAGGGAAATCTTTGCTTGAAAAAAACCCCCAAAACCTCGAACCAATAATACAGACAAAAATACATAATGTGGTCTGTAAACACCAACCATTACAGCAGAAACCAGCAGCTCTTTCCTCCACTCTCCCCTGCCTGCTTCAACAACTGCCCCTCCCCACCCCAGGCAACTCCCCAGAAGGAACTGTCACCATTTTCAGTTTTGTCCTTCTCCTATATCAGATTAATAATATGCAGATAGAAAATTAATACTGAACATGTTCATTAACCCATCCCACATTTCTGAATATTTTTCAAAATAAGATTATGTGAACTGCAAAAATCTTTCCATGCAGATGTATCTCTGCATTGTATACTGTCTTTACAATGTGTGAAAATAAAAGTCACCTAAGCAGAGTTCTATTATTCTGTATAGCAATTTATTTTACTACAGAGAGAGTGGTGAGGTGCTGGAATGGGCTGCCCAGAGAGGTGGTGGGTGCCCCATCCCTGGGCGTGTTCCAGGCCAGGTTGGACGGGGCCCTGGGCAACCTTGTCTAGATCATACCTGGAGGTTGGTTGCCCTGCCTGTGACAGGGGGGTTGGAAGTCTATGATGCTTGGCGTCCCTTCCAACCCAGACCATTCTATGATTCTATAATCCTATGATGTAAGCCACCACAAAGTACACATGATCCAATAACAAAGCACTCCATCACCCAAATTGTTTCAAAACAATATTATCGTTTCAGTCATCCACTGTTCTCTGTGTGCTGGGACTTCGTATCAAATGGAAGCAGGGAGGGTGCCATGTTTGTCAGGGTGGCAGAGATCTGAATTAAGGCACTGCAGATAAACTAAGTGTGACTAAGAAGTTGAATTCCAAGGTTAAAGCAGATAAATGGTAGCAGTAAGGTGGTAGATACAGGAGATTTGGGTAATCAACAAGAGGAATTCAATCAAGGTAAACAGTGAAAAAGCTATGTTGCCAAAAGTGTCCTGTGTAACAGGACTGAGGTGGATTCTCATCATCCCCAGGTCTGACAATGTATGTTTCTACCTTTGCATTATAAGAGGCCAGCCATTCAGTGTGCAGGTGTGAATCAGTCTCCCTGAAATGAATGAAAGTAGCTGACATCTTTGTGATTTATTTATACTGAAATGGTGACACCAATGCTGCCAGCAAATATGGGGAGGGGTCATCATAGCATTTAAATACAAGAAAATGAATGATGTGCTGGTCTCTCCTCATGCTATTACAAGAAAATTTAAAATATTCCAATGTTGTTAGAAACATGGGGAAAAAAACATTGAGATACCCTGATGAGATCCTCCAACTTTTAAGATTTTTTTCTTAAGACAGCATGAAAAATCAAACAACCTTACCACTTGTTAGTTTTCTTCGATCTGAGAAAATGCCAATGTTTTGGGCCAAGGTTTGTGCCAGGGTAACTGCCATTAAGTCTGGCTTTCCAAACTGAAAGAAACAAGCAAGGTAGGAAGAATAATCAGTTATGTACAGGTATCTCAGATACAAGTGAATCTTTTCTCATTTCAAGGCAATAAAAGGCAAAATCAGATGCACAGTATTAGAGTTCTTTCTTCAGAACAGTTAGATGATGGGCAACTGAGAAAAACTAAACCCAGGCTTATCAACAAGTTAAGTAAGAGAAAGTCTGTTTCTTTCTTGTCATTGTGGCTACAGAGATGAATGACAGGATATTGCAGAATCTGCTGAAAAGTGTATTCGCGTCCATATCTGACTGTTCATCCATCGCTCTTCATTGAGACATCCCTTCTATAGAGCTGCACTAAAACTCTGCCTCAGCAAAGCAGAATCCAGATTCTGAGGAACATGCCTCTGCTGATAAATTCTGTGCAGATAAATTTCCACCACTTTTTGCTCATACCAGTATCCCCACCTACCTCATTCACACCTCCGCCTTTAAGCAAGGAGCAGATTCCACCAGTGTGGGCTACACCACTCCGACTGCTCTGAAATCGACTCCCCCTTTGACAAAAAGGAAAAGAAAAGAAAGTTGACCCTGCTCAGCCCATGAGTTTTGCACCTATCCATCCCAGTATTTACCCTTTTGATTTCCAAATGAGAAACTGGCATGTGCAAATGCTGGTTGCCACCACTACGCTGCAAGCTATGCAAAAACAAAATGGGAAAAACAGATAACCATTTACCAACTTCACATGACAAATTATCTCCAGAAAAGTTCTACCATCTTCTGCCTCATTCTCAGACTATCTAAGAAACCATAAGGGGACTATTTTGCCAAACCACCTGAATATCACCAGCTCTTTCTTCGTTGACATACTACTGCAGGAGAGTCCATCACATTGCCAGTGCATGGGGGATTAGTAAAAAGAGATGTGTCTAGCTGGGCAATGCTGATGTAGCAAAACTCAGAGAGAGATGTGTTAGTGTTCCCTGATGCAGAGGTAAGTGAAAACTCCCTGGAACTGCAGCCCTTATCTTATCCAGGGGATAGCTGCACTATGACCCTAAATCTAACCATTTCATTTGTGCTGACCATGTCAGCATGAGTAACTGCCAGTTACTGGAGACAAAATAAACTCTGCTCCACTTCAGTGTACCAATCCATCTGAGCTGCAGCAAACTGTTTTTTTCAAATGAAAACAGAAATACATCAAGAAACAATACAATGGCCTAACTGTGCTGAAGGTGGAAGCTCATTTGTAACTACGGTACCATAAACAAGCTGCCCTCACTTCCTAATTCAGCTGTGTCTCTCTTACAGACACAATTTCAGAAACTGATACTCTAAGAAGTCTATGAAAGCAATATACCCCAAACACCAGTGATGGTGTTATGCACAGCACTGGAATTAGTATTACAGCAGCATTCAGGATCCCGGTCAGAGGGCACATAGGGCTCCCTTTTCCCCAGACAGAATCACAGAATCATAGGGGTTGGAAGGGACCTCAAGAGATCATCGGGTCCAACCCCCAAATATTTGTAAGAACAAGACTTTCCCCAAAGACCTTACAATATTACCAGAGAAGATACAAAAAGGATGTGTATTTTACAGATGAAGAACTGAGACACAGAGAACTAAGATCCGCAAGCACCACTTGCACATCATACTAGCTGTCTTCATGGCAGAAGTCAATGACAGTACCTAAGTATGTGCAAAAATTCTGAGGCTGGATACTGGGTATCCTGGCACTCTACCCAAGTCATGTGAAAGTGAGATTTTAGGTTGAGTTTATTCATATAACCTCCTACAGCAGTCAGCAGGAAGGGATAAGGACTCCAATAGAGCAATTCATCTGGCCTGTCTCATGTAGATCAAAAATCTCAGTCATAAGCCTCTCCTATGTTTTTGTACATGCATTTTGTTATTTCCAAAACAATTAAGATATTTAGAGAAAATAACATTCCTCCCAGCTTATTCTTCTTATAGCACACATCTCTCTGGAGAACTGAAACACTTCAGTAACCCTGCAGCATGCAGGTCATTCAACAGAGTAAAGCAGGCCACAGTGCTTTTTAAGCAGGAAACCTCATTGGTTTCAAAACCAATGTTCTGCTTTTGAATAATACAACAGGGCTGTCCGTGCTCTCCTGCTGAAGAAGCCAGTCTCCGAGGTGAAACCATGCATCATCTTCCAGGCAGCTGTGTTTGCGGAGAAGGTAATTGCACAGAATAACCAAGGATTACAGCGCATGCAGCTCGGGTTTAGTATGTTAAAACTAACGTGAGAGGCAAACCAAACCTCTAGTTTCACTGGCAGGCAGCTGTGCATGAACTTTTTCCCACCTCCCCATCAGAAACATTTCTGAACTATTGTGGAATACACACACAACAGAAAGGAGATGCATCAGCCACTTGTGATAAGCAACCCCCAAGGAAAGAAAAAAACCCAGTAATAAAACATTACACGAGGTTACGTACGAAAAAAGGTGAACTGCGTCACTTTTCTCTCTGATAAAATCCCTCCTATATTTCATAAACTCACGTAGGGTCACCAAGGGGTTTTCAGATATGGTGAACTTGTTATCAGTAGCCCAGGTTTCCATGGCAACCAATACTATCCTGGTGTTAAGTTGTTCTTTATATATCTAGTACATTAACAGAATGAACAAAATATATTTCGTCAAATAGAATAAAGATGAGTTTTACCCCTTTTTTGTAATAGCCTGCATTTTTACATAACTATTTAGCTTGTTTTAGCACACTTTAGGTTATCCCAGGTGACTTTATCTCTAAAACAACAAACATGAAAACAAAATAAAATCAAAACTTTAGGCCTAATTCTTCAATCAGTGCTCTCAGCCTGTAAAAAGATCCCTTGCAGGTCCTACACTGGAAGAGGTGAATAGAAGGGAGATGGGATTTCTGAAAAATTACTACAGAACTTTTATAAAGACTTCAAAGATTTTTAATGAATGAGTCTTTTATAACCCATCCAACTCACCCCAGGAACACACAAGGGCTCTCATACCAAACAGTGATCTATAAAACCAGTTTTCACTGTTACACACTCCTAACGGGAATATTTAACCTCATGCTGGCTGAATCGTAAATAAAGGGCCATCCTTTTAATCCTGGGGGTTAATACACCACAACAAATACTTTCAAGAATGGGAACCACATCTTCTTTTTTTTAGTAATACTTTTCAGATGTGAGGTGCAAAAGCCAGCAGTTATGCGATTTAGTGTCACAAATATAATCCACAAAATCCACCTGTGTGTCCCTATTCTAACTTACTTACCCAAATGCGCTTTTTTACCTGGATAAATTTTAGTGCATTCTAATTTCAGACTGTCTTTTAGGTTTCTGGTTGCTAACACAAAAGATCCTGTGTTAAAAACTGTCATATCTAAGGTGCTCTTTAAAACTCAGGCTCATGGGGTCAGTCCAGCAGGATACTTAAATGTCTGAAGCCACAAAAACTCTCTGAAGCTTTATGTTAGACAAAAGCTTTGTAAATGTGGTTCTAGATGAAAATTTGTGACCTTCACATATGTTATCATTAGGTATACCATGAACTGACAACTCCTGCATCTATTGGTAAGAGAATCATATGATCCATCTTTCATGTAAAAGAATATTTACTGATTGATACTTACTAAATCTGCCATGTTCACAACTGATTTAGCATAGCTGTTCGTATGGCCAACTGACAAGCGGTGCTTTTTACACTGTGGAATAAACACAGGCAAGTTACATATACAGACTTCAGAAAAACAAGCTTCATTTCCAAAAAAGCATGAAGTAAAAAGCAACTATTATCAATAGTAAAACGGCTGTGTGAGGTTTGGTCTCCTGAATATCACTAATAAGGGATGGTAGCAAATTGCTCAGGCATGCACATTACTATAGACTTTACAACAGCTGTTGTACCAATTCCTGTTTGGGAAGTGTTCAAAGATCTTTACTAAAAAAATGCTATTGGAATAGGAACATATCGGTACACTCTTCATTGCTTTTACTGCCAGCAATTGTAAAGTTAATTCCAAATACCAATACAGAAATTAACAACATTATTTCCATAGCTGAAACTTCTTTAGAGTTGTTACCCCAAGAGTCCCTGCATCTGTCTTTTAATTTATCAATCAGACTTCCCCTTTTTTTTCAGTTCTCTCTCTTAAACTGTCTTTGGGATTTCTTCATGTACAATTTCACATCCCATAATGGCACAGTAATGGTTCAAATCACTTTAGCAATAAGGCTGCAATGGCACCTTTACTATAATACAGTGCTATAATAAAGCTGACACTGAAGACAGCCGTCCATGTATTCCTATCTGCAGAAAAAACATTGACAAGTGAGCACCACGGGTATGAAAGTCACAAGTTTCTTGGAAGAATTTAGTACAAAAGGACCAAGATTTTCAGAAATGTTTGACCATCTTGTGCCCAATGATGCTTGACTTTGGAGTGAAAGTTATCCATATTTTCAGGAAGTTTAGCACACAGCAGCTAGGGGGTGGGAAATGCATGCCTTCAAGCAGGAATGGGGGAAAAGCCACCAGAAAATAGTATATTACACTAAATAAAAAACCAGAAGGACACATCTATGCAGCTAAAAATGGTAAAAATGATGAAAGAAAAAAGTTAAAAAATAAATGGAAAATGAAGCATATGAACAAAAGGAAATAAATATACTATGCAAGTCCCTATTTGCAACTGAAACCTCAAATTTTAGACCTCCAGCTTCTCTAGGCATGCTACAGCAATGTTTTTGGTATACTAGTTCATAAGCCTATTTCAATGTTTGGGCTTTAACAGCTTTATTCTCCCACTGGACGCAATGGTTGGAGGAGCTGTTGAGAGGGCAGACAGGAGCAGCAGTGAGAGGCCTGCGGGGCTGGCGGGATGCAGCTGGCTCAGCTGACCAGAGGAAGAAGCACAAGGTTCATTGCTTCCCCTGGAGCGCCTGCGGAGGGTGAATGGTGAGAACGTCTCCGACTCTGCGGAGTGTCAGCTCCATGCTGAGTGCTCCCAGAGAGCTGCATCCACTGCACACATGGAAAGAAAGCCAAATACATGTGTGCTTGCCCAGGCCCTGGCGAAAGGGAGGAACCCAGAGCATACGGCTTCTTCAACCACAGACTGGCATTTGCTTCAGAGCATAAACTCCTAAGTGGACTGACTGTTGCAGTGGCTATAATTGACTAAAATTAGGAAACATTGTCCTAAGGGGTTATCAGCCCAGACAGGTAAAATTTCAAGGGGAAAGTTCTGGCTTCAGGTCTTCAGGATCAAACACAATGACACCAATTTAGAGAATTCTGCATCCAGTATTGTCTGTTTAAATCCAATAATTTACTGCTATGCTGATGGAGTATGCTGTCCAAGGACAGTGGCACATTTCTTTTACAGTCTGATGTCTATTTTTGCCAATTTGGGTTGGTAAAATGTATAGATATATTTTGATTTTAAATCTATATAGGACCATAAAATCAACTGAGTTGGAGGGGGACCCCCAGTCTCTGAATTTCATTCAGTTACTTCAGATAGAAACCTATTGTGTTTGACACCACCACATCTTCCAGAAATACACTGTCTGGATTTGAAGACTGCAAGTGATAGAGAATTCACAATTTCCTTTGATATTCCTTTCATTAATTATTAATAATCTCCACTGACATAAATCTGTGCCTTTTCCCCCTTGAACAAACCTGGGTTTTCTTCAATACACCAATCTTTATTATGTCTCTTTCCACTACATTAAAAAGCCTATTTATGTCCTCCCAGAGAAAGTACACAAGCTTAAGAAAATAATTTCCTCTATATTGATTTGGACGTATCAAAAAAAAACTAGTCACTGAATCTCACCATTGTCAACAGAAGCTGGACAATTGCAGTAACTGCATTATTGATTGCCAAGTGGTTATAATTAAGACAAGTGCTCAAGACAGCCAGAAAGAAAACTATCAGCTTAAGTCACACTGACATTAGTTACTTTAATTTATGACACTGCTTTCTGATACTCAGGCCTGGCTGTATTCTTGGTGAAATTACCTTGCCAAAATTCAGAAGTAACTTCATCAATGGTTAATGAGAGGATAATGCTTTATCTTCAGGGCATACTGAATTTATTCTGGCCATATTCTATGCTGTATTGCTATCCTTTATGGACCAATTAAGACAATTTGATGTTAGTCATAATTCTAAGATGCTGAAGTGTGTCAGTCTTACCATTAGATGATCATTTACAATCATTAACTCAATGTATTTTGTTTCCTCTTCAACTTTATGCGGAATCTGACGAACCTACAAAGAAAGTACAGCTGTAAGAGGGTCTAACAGAGTACAGACAGAGTGTAACTGATAACTACAAATGGCTTCACAAATCAAACTTCTCACAAATACTTTTTTTCCTATTGTCTTAATTCTGGTCTCAGATATTGATGAAACCTCTGGCACTTAGCTGCAACATTTAAGAAAAAATTCTTTCACCTCCACTAGGACATTTACATAACCATAAATAATGAAATCAAATCTTTCAACTCATCTAATCCCAAGTTTAGGGTCTTTTTAAATGAACCATCAGTGGGACCTCCATCTCTAAAATGGGGTTGTGTCAGCTGTAATTTATTATTTTTTTTCCAATGAGAAAGGGATCCCTTGTGAGTTCTTTATGAAAAATCTCTGTAACAAGTCTACTATTTCATTGCACACTGCTTGATTCACACAGTGAACACAGTACTCACCTCCATGCTACGCATGCTTTTGCATTTAGAAATATCTACAACTCTGCTTCTTCATAGTGTCCTTATTTTCCCGGGTTTTCCAGGAAAATTATTACTCCATTATGGTTTAAAAATGCAAAGTAATGGCTAGTTTATAGAAAGGTAGCAAAGTACCTCCCATAAAGTAAGATCCTCAAGAATGACTTGTGGAATTTCTCCACTGCCTTCCTCACTTCTCTTTTGCATCTGAGAAGTTTACATTAGTCAGAGGTGTTAAAAGTATCTTCCCCTCCCACTGCTCTCAGTATTTCATTTTTGCCTGCACTGTTCAGCCCCCCGACCTAGCTCTGATTTGACCTGTACCGTTATTTGAGCTCCATTCCTAAAATACAAAGAATTGCTGCTATCTTGCCAGGTTACAGACAAACATCAACACTAAGTGGCTCCCCACCTTTAATAAACAGAGAATGAACTCTTACTTTTAGAATATTTATATTAATCAAAGCCAAGTGAGATAAAGTAGCCACTTGTCAACATTGCAACATTAACAAAATCTCTAAATGTTTCATTAATTCTGAGTTTCTGATAACATATACTTGAGAAAATATTTTAGCTGATTTTTCATTTGTAACTTCCCAGTATTTAACAATTTTACAACTCTTGAGGTAGGCAATGTCCAAGAGAATATTTGTCAATATTAGATACCTCTTTTTGTAATAGCTGTACTGATACAGAGACCTCATGCCAAACCACCAGCATCTGCAGGACTCCATCTGGACAAATTAATTCAACAGACACAAAACAAACTCGACATATTACTTATAAACAAGCATATTGGCACATACCTGCCTTTTACTTCTTTTGTGTCTTGGCTTTACAACAAACTTCTGCGATGTAGTATTCATTTGCCAGAACTCTAAGCAGAAAACACAGGCAAATATATTGAATGTTTACAAGAATACAGCCCAAGAATTAGTGACCCTGATGCTGCATGACAGTAGTATGGCATTCTTCCACACATCAGATGTGGCAACAACTCCTTTTTCCAAGTTTCCAACTAGAAAGGAGGCAACATTACAGATGCTTCCCAGTAACAGGGTTCTTATTAAAAACGCTACTAGTGATAATCTGGGTCTGCTGAAACAGATGATCTGTGGGTGTCACGCTTCAGAAAGCACAGCAGATGTTCTACACCAAAACTTCACCAACACTGGGCATGTAATATTATTAGCACAGTGCTTCCATGGAGGGAATCACATTTTCGGGAACTCAGCAGACATTCACAGAGCTCCTGCAATAGCTACCTAAATTAATAAGAGGAGCACGGAAGGCAGAATTAATGCTTTAAGACGATTATATTCACAAAGTAAAATATGTTAGGGTTGGGAGAAACCTTATGAGATTTTGCCAATGCTCACTATCAACACAATATTCCTCCCTACTAATCCCACCGCGTCTTTAATGTCTTAAACCTCTAATCATAAGCACCAAGTAGTTTATTCTTTTGCCAAATCCCTTTCACCAAATCTATTACTAACCTCTCATGGAAACGAACACATTATAAACTAAGCAAGAGGCAATGCTTGCTCTCACCCTTTTAAATATCCAGGAAGTATTTCTCCATCTTTTAGATTCATAATCCCTGACTCACTTCTCTCTACGTAACTGAAATCTCTTTCCTTATCTTGTATAAGCATGTTTACTATTCACATAACCCCAAGAAGATCTTTTCTGAGACAAATAACTATTTGCAGTTGCTTATTTTGCAACACATCTTTTTCCTTTGTCCCTTCTTTGTATGTCCTTGAGCTTTGGACATCCACACAGTCTCCAGGGATTAATAACTGCTTTCGGTACTCCACAGTGATTTTATCAGTCCTGCAGAGAAGTAGACAGAACTACAGGAGCTGTGTAAATTAAGGGACTTCCAGTTCACATACCTCTGTTCACAACTTCTGGTTGTGTTATAAAACCCTAAACAGTTCAGTTTCACTGCTCAGGCAAGAAAGTTTCTTACAGCTCCACCTCCCATCTCCTGCACATTAACTATGGAATTTCTACATGAGGTTCAAACAATAGGACTAAAAACAATGCTGACAGAAATCTTACAGGGCTGCCTTATCAGCAAAACCTGAATACAAGAAGCTGAATTGCCCACCTATCAAATCATTAACAAGCATAAGTGCTAATCTTAACTAGGAGTGGCTAGTTAATGATAAGACAAAACAGGAAAGCAAAGCATAACTAACTGGTACTGCCTCAGCTAAATCTTGTGGTTATACTGTCATTTTGGTTTGTGAACTTTGCAGATGCCTTTTTATTGATGGGCCTGGAAAATCACAGGCCCTTTGCTTTAAAATGTTTTAATGGTTACACCAGCACACACGTGGATTTTCTTTAGAAAAATGGCATAAAATAAATCAAATCACATCCAAGGATCTCAATTCATTGCTTAAAGACCTGCAGTTTCTAGAGCTCTCAAAGAGAAACTAAATCCTGAAAATGTTTTTGCCAATTTGTTTATGATTATGCTTTACAGATGTTGATTAATTTAGTCTGTGTTCTAGTGCTACACAACTGGTTCTCACCCTGTCATTTTCGGTTTTATATCATGGTTAATGAAACTAGTAAAAACACAACTTTTCAACCAATAAAGTAATAATTTATAGTCTCTATTATAGGGTCTCAGATAACTTTACCAACAAATGCAATCGTTCTACCCAGCATCGGAAGTCAGCCATCTCTAGAGAGGAACGGTGCATCCATTAACGTTAACACATTAACACGCATTAACACTGCACTATAATTCACAAGCTGGATGAATTCATGCAGGGTGCATTTCCAGCCAGGGACCCTCAGGCAAAAGAACATGACCAGCAAAATCACAGGAAATGCAGACAGCTGAGAAAGCCTAGTGGAAATTTTGATGGGAACATATTACCTTGAAAAAGAGTAATGGAGATTCATAGAATCACAGAATCATTTAGGTTGGAAATGACCTTTAAGATCGTCGAGTCCAACTGTAAACTTAATGCTGCCAAGTCCCACTAATCCATGTCCCACTAACCTAAGTGCCACAGCGACACATCTTTCAAGTGACCTCAAAAGAAATGGATATCTGTAATGCATTATTTGAATAACACCACCTTCAGTAACACAGTGTTGTCTAACACCATGCCAAGGCACTGTATGTCTCAATACAGATTTTGAACAAAATAGTCTACTAAATTATGAAATTAAATGCTCTAAGCATGCCAAAGCATCCTCATATAAGGCTTCCTTATTTAAAGTCCTCGTTACCTCCTCAGACCATTGTAAAGTACAGTCCAATTACTTCCTTTCTGCAATAGCTTTTCCTTTTAATACCCAAGAAGCAAGAGAATAAAAAGTACACTGCTATTGAACTGTGTGTGCTTTACTACCACCAATATCAAGTAATCACAGAATTGGTGAATTCTGCTTCACAATGATAGGAAGAGCCGACATAGAAGGATCAAAAAGCGACGTCGCTATGAACGCTTGGCCGCCACAAGCCAGTTATCCCTGTGGTAACTTTTCTGACACCTCCTGCTTAAAACCCAAAAAGCCAGAAGGATCGTGAGGCCCCGCTTTCACGGTCTGTATTCGTACTGAAAATCAAGATCAAGCGAGCTTTTGCCCTTCTGCTCCGCGGGAGGTTTCCGTCCTCCCTGAGCTCGCCTTAGGACACCTGCGTCCCTATTACTTGATTTTTTTTTTCCCTTTCTAACATCAATATTGAAGCTGATGATATATTCCTAATGCAGTTTTGAGTGGAAATATTAGCTTACACACAGCCTCTTTTATAGAAGAAAATCCTGACATGAAAGAATATCTCCTCAGGCTGGGCAAAATGATAAATTATGAGAATATAAGGAATATGAGAAATAGTGATGACAACCTAGCACAATGATTGCTAATAAGAATAATTATAATTCTCCTTTAGTACTTAAAAATATCAATCACAACAATACTATTAGCAAGTAATTGCAAATATTGCTTAAAGAAAATAAGAAAAAAAAAAGAAAAGCCAAGACAACAGTCAGGACTGTCCAGACTGGGAGGGAAGAGGCAGAAACATGCAGAGCCACTGGTACAGTAGCACATGTGAGGAATGAAGGAGAATGTAGGACAGGCTGTGCAGCAGGTTGGGGGATGAAGGATGGAGCTCCTGTGACCACAGGGAAAAGGGTGGGGAAGGAGGTAGTGTAGACTGCTGTCATCCGCCAAAGCTATGCCTCTACATGGAGGATGACTTAAAGATAGAAATAAATTGAATAATCACAGACAAGGAAAAATGGTGGGATTCCTAATGAGGACATAATCTATTTCATCTAACAAAACTTTCGCTACAGAAACACCTTTCCAAACAGTTTTACAAACAATTATGTGGGCTAAAAAACAACAAACCAGAGCCCTATTTTGACACTTTTTTTGAAAATCAAGAAGCTTTGTTAGAGGTGAAACTGGTGGATTATACTTGCAATGAATTCCCTTTCATAATTTAGAAAGCAGAAAATAATTTTAGTTCAAAATCTTGAAGCCAGAAAATTTCATCATTAGGAAATCTTGTAAGACAGCTGGTAAGATATCTAAGTACCAGCTCTAGTAGTCTCCTACTTTAACAACCTGAAACTGAAGACCTATCTTAAACTCAGCAGTAGTTGCATTATTTCCAACCTTTCACATGACAAATCCTCAAGAAAAAGTGATAAAGGATCCACTTTATTATTTGGCCTTATGTTAAATAAAGTGTTCTCCTTATGCTACCATCTCCACAAGTACAGGGAGTAACCATGGTATGTTTCTAAGATGCACATCAGCTTTGTGATACAGATGCCAGCATCTTGCATAAGCCTTTTGTTCTGCTCCTCCATCCCAACACCTCCTTCACCTTGCCTGGGCAATCATCAGTGGAGGAAGTGAGGCATCAAGCTGGGATACTGTTTTGTTTAGACTCAGAAACATTCCTTCTTCAGAACTGAAATTGAGGTGACCCAATTGTAGCAATTTCCCTTGTTTTTTTCTCATTAGCCTCTGAATATTTCTACTTTGTTTAACAACAAGTAAACCTGCACATACTGTGCTCCAGGGAAGGACCCATCTACCTGCAGTACTCAGCACCCTAAGACCCCAGATCCAACTGTTACCATAGGAGAAACAGTCTGTAATAAGATGACTGCCATCTGTAACTGACCTAAAGAAATTAGTCTAGAGGTTGTTTCTACGAAAATGACAGTGCCTATGAAGGCCGGTTTTATTTGTCTAGGATATATTTTGTAGAGTAGGAAAACACATCTGTAAAATTGGCAAATCCTTGACAGAATGGGGATATGTCATCAATGCTACAATTTCAGCTTCAATTAACAAGCCAACTTCTCAGATGAAAACTCATTTAAAAAAAAAAAAAAAACTACTTCCCTGTCCACACACATTATAAATTGTTCGTGGGGATTCATTATTATAAGCATGTGAAACCACTTCTGCCTCGAAATTCATTTGTACTGAAATGCACAACCCACACTACAGCCAGTACTGAGAAAGATGCTGAACTGACTGGAGATGAGAGCGTCATTGAACAGCAACAATATTTGGCGAGTTCTTGTCTCCCAGGCTTATGCTCACACCATGGAACCCACTCTGTATCTCAAAAAAAAAGGAAAAATCAATGAAGTTATTAACCACTGGCAATGTGGGGTTTATCTTCATCATCTTCAGGCTACCTCAGTCCTTTCCTTTCTACAATTACTAGCATATAATGCAGTCCATAGACTGCACGACTTGTTAAGAGAAACATACACCACAACATAAAGGTCTTAGTGAGGTTTGATTCATTGGATTCAGCGTTTTTTCAGCACTTCAGGTTCTTTTCCAGTGCTTTCAGTGTTTCAGACTCTTTATTCCAATTTTTTGTTTGTTTGTTTAATCTGGAAAAAGAAGAGCTGTACAAATAAAAAATACACTATCAAAAGTTTATCTATCAAATACAATTAACAAATTTGGCCTTAGATTCCAACACATCAGTACATTATGAATATTAAAAAAATCATACCAGATGGCAGGTCATCCGAAGGAAATTCAATCAGCTTGGATTTGTAAACAGAGTGGAAATGGAAGTCATCCTGAAATAGTAAATAATTGCATGTATTAAACCTGGCTAAACTAACCCATCTCATGAGCATTAAATAGACAGTTCCAAAGGTCCTTGTTACCCAACGTCTACATTAGTAAACATGCAAATTGCAATGCACCATTACTCTACAGTCTTCTCCTTTTCCCAACTGTAATGTGATCACTAACGCCACAGTTAATCATCTTTTTATTTGAAATATCTGAGTACATCAAACTGAGCAGCCAAGCACACTAGGCTTAAAGAGAGATGACCAGGGAACATCAAGGAGAGTCCCAGAAGCTGCTGAACTGGAGTCAAGGCTGAACCTGGAGGAGAGGGATGTAAGGAACCCAGAGCAAAAAGTGACAGACAGGGAGATAGGGCACTCAAACGCTTCTCCTGCTGGCTCCAAGGGACCCTCCTCACCCTCCAGTGCTGCACTGCTCTACATCCAAATGTTATGGAGTACATACACATGCCACCATGTAACTTCTGGAGATTCACTTTTGTCTGTGATGATGACGACTCACATATGTGGTAAATGAGTTGGGAATGAGATGACCCTTTGGTCTCAGAACCTTACATCTACCTTGTACCCATGAATGTCTGTATTCAACAAGCAACACAGCAGGACTACTAAAAGTTATACTTACATCTGAAGTGTAGTTTTCATCTGGCTCAATAAGGTAAGTATGATTTCCATCATAGAACATCCCACTGTCAAGAGCAGGAAATATAAATACGGATTCAACAAACAAATAATAGTGCAACATAGAAGTAAGTATAAAGTTTGTATATTTTAAAAAATGAAATATTTAGCAAAAAAAGCAGTTAAAAATGGTTTCAGGAACTGAACGTAATTCTGAGTCAATCTTTGCTTTCTTCACTACAAAAAGAAAGATATCCTCTTCCGTGGTGATACAGACTCTTTATTCCCCAAAGCTTCACAACAAGACATATAAACACCACCAAAAATGGCTAATTTAGCCAACTGAAAAGTCAGTTCAGACCCCCCACTCCCACGCAAGAGAGATCTACCTACAGCAGATAAATAAGGGGCCTGTCTTTAGGAACATGTGTATTTAGAACATACACACAGCTTTCCCCTAAATAAAAATATCGCTGAATTTAATTAAACCTTATGTTTTAATGGTCTTTATTAACTCTGTCCTCAGTAATTTTGTATAGTACCAAGTACAAAGGGTATAATGGGCTCTTTTGGACATAGAGAGGTGTTTAGGGCATTTTAGCAATAATAATGATGACAGATGGTCTTTATAAATTGAGTTAGTTTAAGTTTATATTTCTAGGAAATATTAACGGCTATAATTATCATACAAATATGGATATATATGATGGTCATGATAAGGAGAGAGGATACCCTGTCAGACAGGCTTCCAACGGATTGTGGTGAAAAGAGATACAGAGGACCAAGCTTTGGCCACACCCATGATTCTGAAAAAGCACTCATGGTCTTTTTCTTAAGGTTGTTCATGATAGGCACACTGCTGTGTATCTCAGAAAATCAGACACTTTGCTTGCCCATACACAATCGCCAATCTTCCATATGAAGATTCAACTCTAAATGAAACACAGTTCATTTTGAACACAGTTCAACTCTAAATGAAAAACAAACTGAACTGTTAAGGCTATAAATGGATGGAAATAGTCTGTGACAGTTAACACCAGATCTTTCGCATCACCACTCGAATGTACAGCAAAGGTGTGATCCATTCCCTCAAGGATGTTTTCTATTAAGAGTTACCTTGTTTATTTAGGTAAAGAGTGTACTTAGGTTTAGTCTTTAACATAATGCAGGATGCACAAGTGTGGTGCAATTGTACCTTAAAAGAAAGTGTTGATACAAACATTACTAAGGGCATAAAACCAAACAGCATTTCTTCTACCACTTCCATTCAGATCTTCAACCAAACCCACAAGGTTTTTTTAAATAATTTTGCATTTATTGAGGTGACATACACACATGGTTAGAATTAGGCTACATCAGCATGTCCCTTTCAAAGTGCCACTGCTAAGGGCTTTAAGCTTGGACATAACTATGAGCTGTAAATTCAAAGCTGGTACATAGTACACAACAGCAGCATGAAAGCAAGCTTCTTTATTTATTTAGATGGCTATTTAGCAAATATTTAGGCATTAAAAAAAAAAAAAAGAAAGAAAAAACCCCACCAGAACTATAATCAACAAAACCAGATACTTTTTTTTCTTATGCAGCTTTTTTTGTTTGGGTTTGGGTGGGGTTTTTTGTTTGTTTAATCAGCAAAATTTACTTTGGTTCTGTACAGGACCAGATGCAGTCAGTAAAATACTGTCATTGATATGTTAAGCTTGTAAACCATTAAAGCTACTGATGAGCATACTTCTCTTAGTATCATTCACTCACGGGATTAACCATGTAGTATTCCAGAAGCAGCTTGGGTTACTGACTGTACAACATACAGCAAGTGTGATCATGAGTGTATCTACAATTTAAATGTCTCACCTTTCAAATTACTTGTGCCTGTTCTTCAGAAATAAATACTATCTACGCAGCTTAAATATTCTAGCACCTGATGAAGCTTCTTTGCCTGGGATGGGATTTGGGAACATCCTGCAGTTCTTAATCAGGCAAAACTTCCTTCCTTCTAATTACAATGTTACTTAAGCACTGTCTGCAAGATGAAACGCTATCAGCAGACAGCTCCTCGTGCAACTGGTGCACCCAGCAGCACTAACCTCTGATCAAGTCATTCAGCAGTGACAAGAATAGTCACAGCCGCCCTACAGATCTGACTTGCCCACGGAAAAAGCGTTCACAGCTCTTTCCCAACCAACTCCAGAGGCCCAGTGCTCTGTGAACAAGCCACGCGCTCACGGCTGTTTTAGACAGAAGGCGACAGCAGAACACAGGCCATTTCAAAAACCCTGTTTTGATGCTGCACGCTCTCCAAACACAGACATTCGTAGCACCAGGCCGGCTGGCAGCGAGGGACGGCCGCAGTTTCGACGTTCGCCGCCAGCGGGCAGCCGCATCCCGGAGCATCCCGGGCTCCGCGCACCTCGCCGGCAACGCAGGGCTGTGAGTCCTGCCTCCCTCTGGCTCCCTTATATCCCAGCAACCAGCGTGTTTCGCCTTCGAGGTTGTTTTGTGTTAACTCACAGGAAACTGGGTTTGCTGCATATGCCACGGAAAACGCGCAGAGAAACCCAAGCGAAAGGGCTCGCTCGGCGTTAAGGTTGCAGAGGTACGGTTTTTAATTAGCAAAGTCATTAGGCAGAGAAGAAATGAATAATTTTAAGTATTCTGTCAGTCAGTCACCCGACTAATTTAATCAATAAAAGGAAGATCACAACACAGATGTTACCACCAGAAGAACTCATAATTTCTGATTAAAAAAACGTTTTCTCACATGTATGGAAAACTATGATCACTGGCCACGGTCTAGCAGTACTAAGTAAGAGGAGAATAGCATGAACTTTGGCAATATGAAGCTTGTTATTCTATTATTATTATTATTATTCTCTTACGCACTTCCTAAAATTCACGAAAGCAAAACTCCTGCCCTGCAGACCTTATTAGAAGATAAGTCTCCCCAGCTTCCCTTATTCCAGTGAGACACTCCAAACTGTGGTTGGAGCTAAGGAGCTCTGATTGCCAGTGTGAGTTTCTAGTAATTACTTAGTATTTAAAATAGACTGTGGAGGAACTAGTTGTAATGATGGAAATGCAGTGTCAGAGAATGAGAGTTTAATACAGCTCAGGAAAACATTCTTATACTAGATACTGGAATTAACCAGTCTGCTATAGAAAGTTTCATATTGCATCTTCTCTCAAGGGTGAGCTGAATTATGCAGGGGAAAAAAAATGCATCTTTCATCACGTAACTGTTAGAAGGGACCAATTTGAGTATTGGGCAATTTAAGAATATACGGAGTAGCAGAAGGATCAGCCCTAAGAACAAACCCCAAAAGGAGGGTAGGAAAGGACATATGCAGGCTCTCCTTCCTGTCTGCTTTTTCTCCTAGGAGTTAGCAGGGGCCAAGACGTAATGCATCACGGCTAATGGAAGCCATGCAGTGGCTCAGGATGCATTAGGACACTACTATTTTTAGGTTCACTGTCCACAGTGAAACTGAGCTCAGGTTTCTCGAGCTGCTCAGCCTTGATCATAAAAGAGATAAATCAGACAAGTGCAAGGATGACAAGTCTTCTGCATGCATTCCCCCCCCCCCACTTCCTAACAAATACACTAATACATACACTAATACAGAAGAAAGACACCACTTTAAATACGTGTACTTAGATGGCTGATACCAAAACTACAGAAGAGTTTGAGACAGACAATAAGTGGAAGATTTCCATCAGCTAAGCCCTGGCTCCTCAGAAAAAGGCAAAGCTTGGGTAATCTCCATGCAGGCTCACTTGCTGCCATGACTTTTCAAGCCGATCTCAGTATCAACAGCACTGAGATCCTGTAATTCCCAGGTTCAACAGACACTGAAGTTACTTTGTGGCTCTGAAAAATGTGACCAGCATCTTTCAATAGTGCCAAAAGTAGACAGGACCAAAAGCTGTACAATCAACATAAAGATCAGTGTAACCTTCAGATGACAGGCACTTTAATGATATTATCACTAAAATGATGTGCTTTAAAAAAAATTATCACACAATTTTATATCCTTTCTTCCAGATTTCCCAAGATTGTACTATATCAAAGGTATTGTCCCATGCACACAGCTTAAGGCCAGCAATTCCGTGAAGAAAACAAGCAGGACAAGAGACACTCTAAACTGACACTTTTCTTTGTAAAGAGAGAAAAAAAGAAAGATAAAATACATCATTGTTGCAACAAGAAAAGAACACAATTTCCAAATGGTTCATCTAAATACAGGCAGAGGCTTTTATTCTTGTAGATAGGATTTTTTCCAGCTACTTTTACTCTTCCATCCCTATAATATCCTAAAACAATACCTGGCTACTGTCATATCTCCTCCATTTAAAAAAAAAAAAGAAATAAATTTGTATATTTTGTCAGTGAATTCTGAAAACAAACAAGACTTTTGCAAAAACCCAGTTTTTCTAAAGACTTTTGAATACTTACTATTGATGACAAACTAGTAGGAAAATAAATAGCACTTATTTTACGATAAACAGCTTTATTTTGCTCAAAAGACTAATAAGTAAAGGCCAATAAAAACAAAACAGCAGACTTACTGTAATCCATGGCATGTTGACAAGGCAACAAATGATACAGGATTTCCTCGAATTTCTCCCTGATAATAGCAATGTTCTCCTCCCTGAAATTGGAAATTGAGAGTGTAAATCACCAGGACATCCCACAGTATCACACTCCATTCTGTGAAATACTGCTTTTTCAGAAATACATTGCCAACCCATTGCCAACTTTAAGTCCAGAGGAGGGCCACGAAGATGACCAGAGGATTGGAGCACCTCTCCTGTGAAGACAGGCTGAGAGTTGGGCTTGTTCAGCCTGGAGAAGAGAAGGCTCCAGGAAGACCTTAGAGTGGCCTTCCAGTATCTGAAGGGGCCTACAGGAAAGCTGAGGAGGGACTCTTTATGAAACATTAAAGCAACAGGATGAGGGGTAAGAGTTTTAAACTGAAGAAGGGTAGATTTAGAAATTTCTCCCTGTGAGGGTGGTGAGGCCCTGGCACAGCCTACCCAGGGAAGCTGTGGCTGCCCCCTCCCCGGTAGTGTTCAAGGCCAGGCTGGATGGGGCTTTGGGCAATCTGGTCTAGTGGAGGGTGTCCCTGCCCATGGCAGGGGGTTGGAATTAGATGATCTTTGAGGTCCCTTCCAACCTAAACCAATGGTAACCCACTGACATGGCACCAAGAACTAACGTTCACTCACAAGGGTGTTCATCCCATCTACTTTTAGCCATGTTTTGGTACCTAGACAAACAGCATCTTTTCAACTCTATACATCAAACAGAGGTATTTTCAGAGTGAAAGCCTGGCATCCTAAGACAGCTTTCAAAGATTCCAGAAGTGCTCATCTTTCTTTGTTGACTAGGAAAAGAGTTGTAAACAGGGGGCTTAAACTCAGCATTTGGTCTGCACATGGAGAAAGGTATGCTTAGCAAACAATTATAATATACACCTTTCAAACCAAATCCAGAAGAGCTTACTCAAAAAATCCCCCCCTTAGTTTCACAGAAGTCCCACCGATAGCAAAGTAAGCCCTACTGCACATGCACTGAATGTTTTCAACATTGCACAATATTAATTATTTTTATGCAAAATTAGAAAAACAAGTCCAAAATCCCTTAAATTCTCACTGCTGCTCTACCCTGCAGAGGATGTTACCTATTAGTGCCTTGCCAAATTCAGCTATGTGATATTGCTGCACTACTGCTGATTAAAGGACTACAAAGAAGATTTTCAATGCTTGGGTTTTTGTTGGTTTGTTTCTGGTTTTGTTTTTAAAAGCAACACTTCACTATTTCTATTTCCGACCAGCATAATCTACCTAGCCTTACGTACCCGGGCATGTTAATATTTATGGCCTTTTACTGCAAGAAGGGAAAGACATTACAATTACTCCTTTTTCAGAACAGGGCAGTCAGCTGCATGGTGCACAGCACAATAATTTTAGATATCTGACATTAAATGATCTTGGATTTTATTTTTCAAATATAAAAATAATAATCAAGATCAAGCAAAAGGCAAGAAAACACATAGAATATGTTGGTAGTTCTGTGTTTTGATCAGAAAATCCTGTTCTGTTTTCTATAAGGCATGTAAGCTATTTTTGAAAGCAACTATGAAATATGGGTGCCTCTGTTTTGAGGTGCTCTACTTAGGAGAGTATAAGGAGTCTGTTGGAGCATGGGTGCTCACAGGGAAAAAGACCAGTTCTCAACCTGGTCACTGGAAATTGTTAGTTCCTCAAAATCTTCTTCAGGGCATTCCTGCATCCTGTGCTGCTGTGGGACCCCAAAGCACTCGGTGGCCGAGACATGCAACACCTGATCCAACAGACTACAAGTTCTGACACAAACTGGAGGGCTTGTTGCTTCACTCTGCAAGGAGGATTCTTGTAGCATATCTTCTGTAAAGCGTTACACCTATTTCCCCCTCCCCCCCAATTTCTTTCAATCATGTTAGTTCCTCTCTTCTACATATCACTTCTTTCCCTTGCTGTAGTGGCAGCAGCCTCCTCTACTACCTATCCACCTCAGTGTCTTTCTCTCTGTGTATCTGGTACAGAACACCTTCAGTAAACTAACCTGCAGAGTGGGCATCAGGTAATGATCAACCAGCTGTGCTCATGTTTATCTGGCTCATGTCCATGAGAAGCTCCAGAACTGACCCTCCATAACCATGCTACAGCAGATGTACAACCCATCACCCTTGGACCATTAAGCACTTGGGAGTCATAGTACAACTGAAAAGGAAACGGTTTGAGTTTCTGCTTTGCACTCACATGCATTCTAGCCACCATCTCTAGTTACTTTAAGTTCTCTCCATTTGAGATTTGTTTCTTTCAGCCTGTAGGATGCCCCCCACTAAAGGATCACAGAACTGCTTAAGGCTTTGAAGTCTTTCCAGAACATAGGAACAAAAAGTCAAAGAGAGACCCCAGTACTCTAATAACAAAACTAACAATCAAACTATACAGATGAGTTAAAAAGCTTATAAGTAATAAAACACTCTCTAAACAGAACTCTTGCAGTAGTATTCCTGTAAAAGACGTAACTGGAGTAAGCACATGAATATTGGAATAATATGGAAAAGACTATCAGCAGGGAGTTGTACAGAGTTCTAGCTGTGGAAGGAATTTGGAGTAATTAGACAAATTAGGTTGTTCTCAGAAAACATGGTTAATATCTACCAGAAGTAGAATCTTAGGCTCCATTAGTTTGCAAACCCATGTCTTTGTAACCAGAAGGAATATTTTTTCATACTAAGAATCCCAGTTTGAGGCTCTAAAGTGTGTTTTGATCTTCTTAATGAGAATCAAATAAATGCCCCATGATAGTACCTCCAAATTCATTTATTCCATAATAAATCCATGAAAAAAATTTATGCATACAGATCTAGAAAATAAAAATGTAAGAAAACCAGCTCTAAATTTTTGGCTAGGAAAAACAATTCAGACACACAAATTGTATTCTATTGAATCAAATCGATTCAACTAACTGATCTACTGAAGTTCATGGTAATTCTGGTGGAGACAGAAATACATCTCTGATCTCAGTCTTGGGGACAAATTCTTAGCATTACAAAACATTTATTTCTATATGAGAACATCTGTGGGATATTTTTTACACATGGACTTAACAGTCCTATCAATGTGAGTCACCTCAAGCCAGTTAATAAAACTGAAGGAGTTTAGACAAAAATAAGGTTTTTTAAGTACTTGATGCACTAGTTGTATGTTGGGCTTTTAAAGTGTATTGCATTTGTGTGGCAAGGTTTTGGTAGCAGGGGGGAGCTACAGGGGTGGCTTCTGCAAGAAGCTGCTAGAAGCTTCCCCTGGGCTGGACACAGTAAATACCAGCCAGCTCCAAGATGGACCTGCTGCTGACCAAGGCCAAGCCAATCCGTGACGGTCACAGTGCCTCTGTGATAACATATTTAAGAAGGAAAAAAATAACCAAAACAACCCAGCAGCAGCTTTTTTTTTTTCCCCAGCCTTAGAAAGGAGTGAGAAGGTCTGAGAAACTTTGCAAACACCAAGGTCAGTGAAGAAGGAGGGGAGTAGGTGCTCCAGGTGCTGGAGAAGAAATTTCCACACAGCCTGCAGGGAAGACCATAGTGAAGCAGGTTGCCCCCCTGCAGCCCACAGAAGATGATGGGGAGTAGAGGTCCCACCTGCAGCCCATGAAGAGACACCAGACTGGAACAGGTAGAGACATCTGAAGGATGCTGTGACCTGGTGGGAAGTCCATGCTGAAGCAAGCTCCTTGCAGGGCCTGCAGCCCATGGAGAGAGGAACCCATGCCAGAGCAGGTTTGCTGGGGGGACTTATTACCCTTTGGGGGACCACAGGGGAGCATTCTGTTTCTGAAGGTCCATACCCCATGGAAGAGAACCATGCTGGGGCAGTTTGTGAAGAACTGCAGCCCATGGAAAGAACTCACACTGGAGAAGTTTATGGAGGACTGTTTTTATGTGAGAGGGACCCCATGCTGGAGCAGGGGAAGAGTGCAAGGAAACCTTCCCCTGAGGAGGAAGGAGCGACAGAGACAATGTGAGATGAACTGATCGCAAGCCCCATTCCCCATCCTCCTGTGCCACTTGCAGGGAGGAGATAGAGAAATCAGGAATAAAGCTGAACTAAACATAATCATCACATACATTTTTTTTCACTCTGCTCTTAGAAATACACGCTGAAGGACTGAGGTTGTCTTTCTTGGTATCTGCAGCAGTGAGACAGGAGCTGAAAAAATTCTTGATTTTTTTCCTAAAAATATTCTGGTCCAATATGAAAATTAAGACTTCCCCCAAGAGCTGAAATTAGCACCATTACCAACATCAGTTCCGTTCAGAGCATCAGGGGTGTTTTGTGAAGTGCTATTGGCTTCCTGTAGCTATTAGACAGCTCTGCTCTCTCAAAAGCAGGCAATAATTGCCCATCTCAGCAAATCAAACCTCCACACTGGCCTTTGTCAGCTACTGGGGAATGGCTTAGTATTAAGGTGAAGAGGAAATAAGACCACTCTTCTGACTTATGCCAGCCATCAGTGTGACCAGCACAATCACCCCTTTCTGCTCTGAAACTGAACCTGGCCAGTATAGAGTCTGGGAGAAAATTAGGCTAAATGTCATCTGCCATGACACGAGGTCAGACCTGTGACAATACCTGTGAAACAACTCCAACACACACACGGACACACTCCTGTCACACCACATCCAAAAGCAATCTAATGCTGCAGCTGAGAGAAGTTCGGTATTTTGCCTCCAAAAGGTGCACAACCACTGTTCATGCTGTGGTCAGCACAACAGAAGGCAGATTTTCTGACAATGTGCATGGCCTGAACCAAGGAGACAGACAACTGCTTAAGTTCTCCTTCCTTCATAAACCTCACAACCTTACCAGTGACTTCCAAGAGTAATACAGAATACACAGATGTTTAATAAGAAGTCTATTCATTTGGAGAGCTAAAAATGTAGTAACATCCTACCAATTCTGTAGGATTCATTTATGGCCATTTCAGTCCAAGTTTCCCTGCACTCTGTCTGGGTAGGTAAGTGTGACAAAGATATTAAAAAACAAGAAGGAAGAGATTCTTAGCAATGTAAGTAAAATCTGCCCCCATTTCTATCCTTTAAGATGGTTGGTGCCTGCCCAGAAAGGCACCAGCTGCTGAGTAAACACAAAAGAGACGAAAAACATATTAACTGATATTCACAATGAAGGGGAGAAATAAGTAAAGCAAAAGAACATGACAGTCAGTGATGGCAGCAGTTCATTCTTTGCAGACTCAGTGAAGAAAGCATCTGCTGACCATACACTGACAGTATTTGTTATTCACCTCAGAGACACTATGACCTTCCCAGGGGAGGAAAATTAAGGATGCACATTCACCTGCTTTCAAATAACACCCGACATCAAATCTTCAAGTAAGCAATTTTCTGCAATTAGGAGAGGTGCTGGCCATTAAAACTCATGCTACACTCAGGCACTGATACTAAAATTAATAACTTCCTTCTTCCAGCAGCTACATAGTCCTACTTTAACATTCATTAATCCAAAGGAAAGGAGATTTCTCGTCTAGCTCAGATCCTACTAGCCCAGCTCCCTCTTTCCTTGCAGCAGAAAGCTTCCCAAAGGCCAGCTAGTGGCCACACCAGTGTTCTATGAAGTGCCAGATAATGGTTAGCTTTTTCAAGAGCTACCAATTGTGAAGTCACTAGTTTTAAAATTGCTTCCTTAGTAATCATTTAGATCTATTTACAAATTATTGATGCTTGCAGAAGTTTTGACCAAATGATAACTAAGACTGCATGAGAAAGCAACAGAAGGTGAAAATGCACACCCTGTCACTGACTTCTGTGGCAGAAAGCAGCTTGTTACAGAAGAGTTTCTATTTTTAAATAAGGTCAAAATGGCACTTTGACCAGTGTAACTGCATTGAGAGAAAATCTCTTTTCATTGATATGTGCAATGGTGGGGGCCCAGCTGGCAGGGCTGCCCTGCAGCAGAGCCTTGGGCTCAGCAACAGCTACAGGGACCCTGGCATCATCACCTCTTTGCAGAGTAGGTCTCTGGACTTTGCACAGTGTACTGTAGATTGCTGAAAGCCAACTGTTTTGAAAATGTGAATGTTGCCTTCCCTCTGTAGGAGGACAGCTATCACATGTACTCGTACAACTCAGAGCCAACATGCTGTAGTGGCAGTAGGCTATAATGCTATTCCAGGTTCTGACATCAGAAATATGGATTCCAAAATTACGATGAAGCATCACCGCTTCTAAGGCTTCTCCACAAAATGCCCATGTTTAAAGACTGTTGGCAGCACTCTTAAAAAACATAGACACATGTACATGACAGGATCCTGCACACAGGTGACTCGCTCCAACGGGCATTGGTGACTCACGGTAGGCGCATTCAGCAGATGGCATGTGGTATCAGCCCAGCTTCCTGGTTTGGAGGCCAAATGAAGCTTCTGTTTACTGCCCAGTAGCTACAAGAGACGATGCTCCATGAATGTAGCTGCAGGGTGTGGACAGAGAGCTCATGCCAGCACAATGCCATCTGGTCTGGGAGCTGCCTTGGCATCTGCTTGGGAAACAGCCTCCTGACTCGCTTTGCCTTACCTCAGTGATAAAGAAAATTATTTTAATTATAAGTTCCTGGATAAAGATAGGGCAAAGGACAACAAGTTTGGTTACCTCTACCTGCCTAATCTGTAGTCTTCAAGTCAACCTTGTAGCAGTGCCTAGTGGCTGCGAGTCATGGCATACAAATCATTTTAATGACAGGCATTTTCCCCGGGTTCTTGCATGCCCTGAACGTAGGGAAAAGGGAGCAAACATTTTAAGGGACTGTATGAAAATTCTTTATCATCTACCCATACTAATCTGTCACATGATTTCATCAGTTTACCCCGAGTCTGAAGCCAAGTTATAAGCACATGATGTACAAGATCACTATAAACACACCACAGAAGATGAGATGTTGGCACATGGATACCGATCAGTCAGAAGAAGATAAAGTTCTGAGTAAAATGGAGAAAAATACTAATTAGTTTTCCTTTTTGGCTCATTATTTCTGAATGACGGGAACTTCTCTCTACATGAGAATCCACAGAGCTTCAGACTGCGTCTAGAAACATTAACCTACTGTACATAATACGGCTCCAGTTCAGTATCCATAGGGAACAACAGATGTGTCTAGGCAAAGCTATTTACAGAAGTCAAGATCACGTAAGTAAAGATGTCAAGCTAAAGCACACTGAAGTCATGCACAGAAGCACTCTTTCAGAAGTGCAGCAGCTTCAGTTTGCTTAGCTTTAATTCTCCCTCAAAGGGATTAAGTTAAACCGAAAAAGATACTTTTATTTTTTAATAAGAGCATCTACAAAGAGATTTAATGTTCTTTAATGTTACAGCAGTAGTTAATTTCTCTTCGCTACACTCGGTCCTTGCACAGTCTGAGTTTACAGAACGTTTGGTTGATGCCACTCTCTACCTATGTATGCTCTATGTTACAGCTCAAGGAAAATAACTCATGAAGTCTGGCCAGAATTTGCAGATTCAAGCATTGGGCTGCTGCCTTCCCTCTGGGGAACATGAAAACCGCAGCAGAGAGTACACAGGAGGTTGCAAAGTCACCTGAATTCTTACTTCAGCAGAACCAGGACTTATCACTCTGCCCCTCATGCGCAATGGGATGTACATTTTAAGCTCTTGATGGCTTCCACTTTCTGACAATTTTTCCCCTCCAGGGCTAGCTAAAAACACTGGACATATCTTCTTATGTCACAAGGAAAAGGAAGACAGGATAATTAAACCTGCAAGTTCCTACATGAGTCATGATCTGAGATTCATTATAGGGTAGTATCTTTAAAAACATGGCCTGGGAAGGACTCCTGTACTGAAACCTGCCACATTTAATTTCCTCCTTCCCAGCAGCAGGATGTATGTAGAAAGTAAGCTAGTAATAGCAGGGAGATAAAGATATATATTAAAAAAAAAAGTTAATGCAAACGTACATTAGAAATGCTAGCTTGGAGGACCATTAGGTCAGGCAAATGCATTATACACGATGGCTGACTATCTTATCCCAGTACCCCACAGAGGATACTAACATTTTACTAAATCCCGAAGGAATTCCCTTCATAATTCAGACAATGTTAGAACGGGAAAGTGAGATATTTCTCAATGCCTGTTGACTCAGTGTGTCAGCCTGACACTGCTGAGGAAAAAAAATTGTCCAGAGTAATTGAAAACACACAGAAATATAAAAATTCAGTCAACTCCTCATCAGGACACAAACAGTAACATAAATTCTACCCAAAATATACAGGAAGTGAATTGACCATCATACTCTGGGACCACAGTTCCCTTTGCAAAGGCAGTATCCCATACGGCATAAACCATGCAGTCATTCTGTCCTCCACTGCTACACTGTGATTTTCTCCTTCTTACGAAGTTTCCAATTTCCAAACTCCCACCATACAGCAATAATGCCTACGACTAGTTCCTAAGTGAAAGAAGCTGCCATTTGTTCTATCTGATTTCATCCTATTTTTATTTACTCCATTGGTCAAAGATAGCCAGTTCTCTCTGTGATCCTTCTCTGCACTGTAATGCTTCTCAGTTTTGCATTGCTAGCAAATTTCATTTATATAAAAATGCCTTTTTAAAAAAAACCCAAACAAACAAAACCTAACTCATTAATGAAAATATTTGATGAGAGCAGTCTGAAGATCTACCTTGCAGGGATCACCTACTAAACTCTGTCAGACTCAGAGACTCCCTGTCATGTCTTCTTTGGCTAGTCTACTAAAAAGTAGATTATGGTCTAGATTTATTAGTAATTTTTCAGGAGGCAAGCAGATTTCTGTGGAGGGAGTAAGGGAGAGGAGCTCTGACAACATTACAGGAACATTTATTCAAAATCTCTCAAACAAGCAAGAGTGATTTTTCTGGTACTAACAGCTTCTCTAGTCTCCGGACACAGCTGAAAAAGCCCTGCCAGAAATAGGCATATATAATTCCTGCATTATTTATGATTTATTCCTTTTCAGTTTCTCTTCTGCCCCAAGGGCTCATCACCAGGTTGTGCAAGCTCTGGGTACGTGCACACACACAGCTCCCCAACCAGCCCCAGGCTTCAGCCTCCCAGGACAGAGCCTCCCTTCACTCCCCTCCCATTCCCTCCCACCAGCCAAACTGGCGCTCTGGTTTTCAGGAAGAAAATGCAATCCCTCACAGGAAAGCCTATTTAGCATAGGGCTTTTCTGGCAAGTTGAAACGCCTTCCTCTTTGGTTACAAAATGGTTAGTTATCAAAAGCTGAAGAAAAATTAAGAGATTCTCCTATGGAGCTATGAAAATGGATGCCCTCAAAACTGCAAGACACTGGTGGAAGCACCTTGCTCTAAAATCAGAAACATACCAGTCAATGATAAAAATTATGAGCTCACTGTTTATTCTGGATGCACTGCAAATTATTGTAGCCTTACGATCAGTTCAGACCTGTGGCAATACAGAGAAATGCTGGAATGCTACTTAGGATAAGGTCTTCTCAAACACAGGCACTGAGATGTGACAGACACTGAGATGTGACAGACACATACGTTGTCCTCAGTCAAGGGACTGTACCTTAACCACTCCTTAAGCAGACCAGATTTCAAGGAGGGAGTTTAACAAAAAAAACAATACCCATCATGTCAAGGGTCCCCATTTCTCTCTGGCCTTCAAAGACTTTAATATTTTTCTCCCTTCTATATTATTTTCCATAAAAAGGGCATTTAAAGAGCCCTTCAAATACACATCAGGGCACACACAACAAGACTTCAATCACAGCAAGGCAATGAAGAACAATCATTTTCCCCTCTGGTGCACAGGCATTAAAACAGCCATAAGCTACAGTAATAGGCATTTTGCACACACTACTGGCCAAACAGCACACACAACAAAAGGAAATAATGGCTATTTTTGTGAACTAAGGGCTCTGCTTTGCTGTGCAGCATTAAAATGCATTTGCTCCACAGCCCTCATTCCCAAAACTGTAGTGACAGACTCTACACTAGAGCCACCGCAGAGTACAAGGCCCCACAGGAGCACCCCAGCTCGAGAGGACGGCGTTGGGAGGTTTAAGGGAGGCACCGGGCAGTGCCCTGCCCGCGCTCGCTGCTGCACAGAAAGTGGCTGAGCACTGTGGGGACCAGCAAAGTGGCTCAGCACAGCTCAGAGCACAAAGCCACAAGGTGAGTTTGGCCACAGCTTCTCTGACAACACAACAATGGAGAAAACCAGCACCTAGCACTTAGTATTACTCCATTTATGTTGTTCAATGCGACCTTGATTATGAACATGCTGTGAAGTACAAGCAAAGGGCAACGTTCCTTTATGCTGTGAGCACTCTTGCTATAATTTTGTGCCCGTAACACACATACTGTGCTTACACCACCACACTTAGGGCTGTCTATGAAATACAGTTCCTTCTAGTTATATTTAAACATGCCATCAAAAATTAATGGAATTTATCTACCACAACTCTACCTGGGCAAGTTCTCTGACTGAGATATGAATTATTTTCCTTGCTTAATTTGTTTTTCAGAAAGCAGTTTTCCAAGAACTCATATAATTGTCCAATGTTTTGGGGAAATACAGGCCGAAACATACACTCTCCAAAGAGGAAAACAGAAACATTTTACATGAGAAAATGCCACTGAATAGGTATCTGTTGTTTCTTCTGAAGGAGAAAAATCCTGCAATGTGAATTACTCAGCACTATAGCTAGTTTTTGCCTTTCATCTCTCTGACAGCATCAGTTGACAGAATGATAACCCCCCAAAAAAGAGAGAGAGAGAGATAAAAGGACAGAGAGATACACCGCAGCAACATGAAGTATACTCAAGTTGAGTATTTATGTGCAGTGAGCACAGGATGATCTGGACTGACACAATCAGGAAAAGGCAATGTATGAAGGGTTTTACTCTTTCTTATTAATTGATTATTCTCTTTGCTACCACAGGGAATTTAGGCCAGTACTGCTGCTTTCCTAGCAGTTAGACATAGGATTTAAAGGGGGAGGCGGGGGGGAAACACTAAATTAATTCAGAGACCTACCTCCTTTTGTTTTTCTTAAGTGATGCACATTGCTGCTGGCTTAATAAGAATGTCTTAGGTGCTGCCTAACTATGCCAAATCAACAAGGACATCCCACAAAGAAGCCTTTCTCCTACAGCTGCTAAATGCTGGCACCCAGCAAAAACATGTGTAACATGTTTACCTTCACAGTGGTCCAATGTATTAAAGAATTACGCAGTAATCAAATGTAATTCAATTTTCCCTTACAATAAAAAGGGGTGTTAAACTGAAGACTCTCCTCCCTATAAAAAAAAAATCCCTTTGCTCCTTCAAAGTGGCATTTTTAATTATCTGAATGTTTCTCCCTTTCTCTGCCCTCCTCTCCTCTATGAAGCATCCCAAGTAACGGTAGAATGTATTTTACAGCACAGGAAATTCTACTGGGGGAGGTGGGGTGGAGAGGGAGAGGAGTGGCAAAAATAGTTATCAACTCCACATCGCGTACGAGCCAAGGCAGGCATCTGCTTCCCGGACACATTCATGCCTGTACCATTCCCAAAGTGCTGAGTGTACGTACAGCTGCCTTCCCACAGCAATTCCAAGCTCCTGACTTCACCCATATTGCTGATGGAACAACAGCACCACCGATGATTTGTGTGTATGCGCAGTATTCCTGCCCTGAGAAATGAAAGGGGGAAAATACCTACGTATTTTAAAATACATCTCTCCTTACACCACTAGGCAGCCAAGAACAGAGGAGGCCCTTTTGCTGTATAAACAGGCTTGCTCAAAGCCTGCAGCTGGCAGCGGATGGCAGATGGGCATTTAGTTTCTGTCACCATTTCTCCCACCAAAGCAGCAAGAGAGATGTTGCCAGGCTGCCTCTGTTTCTGCCTACAGCCAAACTGCACAGAGGTGGGTGAAGAGCAGCGCGTGGAAGCGACTGATATAAACCTGGCTCCTTTCTGAAATACCTCTTCTGCTTCTGCTTAAGAATATGCTGCTCAGCAGAGTGCATATTTTGTGATTTATTTATGAGTTGTACCCTCCTACTAGCTATTTTTAAATAAGTATCTAAACAGCCTGCACAATACCTAAAGCCTAGTATAATAATTATGTTTTGCCTGGCGTGTACCGTAAGTACCAATTTAGAGGTGGTTTTACCGGTTATGGTAAACAGTTTCCACGGAAATTGAAGGTACTAAATCATCATAATGAAAAATTCTTATATTTGCAGGAAGATTTTCAAAACATTTCATGTAAAAACAGAGTTCAGTTTCTCAAATGCAGAACAGATAACTGCTGGGCTTTTCAGAAATTTTCACAAGTTGTTTGACAGACAAATAGGGCTCTCCAGGACACTTACAGGTGCTCTGAAAAATACTGGCTGGTCAGAGGGAACAAGATTTATTTTTAAACAGCTATTGGGTACTGAATTTAGCCTCATTTGGCGTCTGGCATCAAAATGTTTTTGGCAACATGCAGTCTTCCCAAAAATCTTTTGATATCTGAACTTTTCTGAAAATGTGCCCATGACTGCGTCCAACAGGCTCTTCCAGACATTTTGTGACAGCAGCTGCTTCCCTCTCCTCTGATCCCAGACACTCAGATGCAGCAAAACAAGCAAAAGATACACATTCCCCTTCCTGGCACACTTCCATAGGACTGCTGCCTTCCGAACTCCTGGAATGGTGGGTGAGGAGGGAGCAGAAGAGCCCACACAAACATGCCCTGGCCACCCCTGCACTCCTGTCCATGGGTGGGAAATGTGCAAGGTAGCATTGAGAGGGAAACACATCACCTGAGCAGCAACACCCTCCTTTGCAGTGCAACCCAGTGACACTTTCGCTCTCAATTCAGTCTATCTCAAGCACCTAGGTCAATGCAACACCACTGGTTCTCTACTTCGAGCAGATTTGAGAGGACTAAGTGAAGCAGTGATAGCCATCCCTGAACATATACCACAACCCTACATGGTAACTAACTGGAGGAGAAAGAAACCCTGAGACTCTACAGACCATGAGATGTTTTGCTCAGTAATCATTTTATGACTCTTCCTCTGAAAGGGCCACTCGTCCCATCTCTTTCCCATGCAATTAAAAAGCACTTATACAAGAGCCACTGATTTCAAACATTTCCTTGCTTGATTAAGGCTTACCCATCAGAAATATATTGGTCCTAATTCAATGATGGGAATTGGATGGAGATATATATATATATATATATATATATTGCATATATACCTTGACACAGACAAATGGATTGGTTTTGTTCCTATTAATATTGCCTATTATCTTTATTTCTGCTTTGACTCATATTCTGAATCTGGGTCAAGACTTCTTGACTGCAGAGCATGTCTGACTGAGAAGTAAGTCTTCACAATTTAATGAAACACATATGTGTTTGCCTCAGTCTAATAATGTATGCAGACTATTATCAGAAAGTAAAAAGAAAGCAGATTTCAAATTTGCAAAGCTAGAAAGGTATAAAACAAAGGAAACATGACTCTTCAGCTATTCAGTGGCTGAGGGACTGTCTCATCCATTCCCACTTCCACATTGGAGAGGTAAACACATTTGTTTCAGGGTATTTAGATGATCTCAGCCTTAGTAAAAGATTTTTAGTTTTTGTGGGCTTTTATAAAACATAAACTTTGAACAAATTTGACATGATGGACAAATTTAAGGATTTTCCTTTATGCAGAGCATAATTTACATTCATGCACATTTTATGTAATCTACAGCAATTTTATACCTGACATCTACAAAATATTGTCCTACCAAACAGAAGGTCCTCAAGAAAATTCTCCCAGATTGCATGCAAATACCGAAACATTCCTGCATAGGCAGCAGGACATTTCATAGCAGATAACTGCAGCAAACAGGGTCTTGTAGCCATCAAGCCAACATCATCAACAAACATCCAGAGAAAGAAGCACATGATTTGAGATGGTGACTAGGTATTTAGAAATATGCTAGTCTCAAACTTACACAGCAGCTCATTAAAAACAACAAACTTGGGGTTTAATACAATGAAGATGTGCTAGCTACCAAACCACAAAGATTTTCTTCAGTAGACATCAAAAGTAAATTATATTTACTAGTGCAGAGAACTACTGTGTATGCATTTTTCATGGATACCATTTTGATATAAATATGAATGTAATCAATTTTCTAATAAAGTGCATTGGTCTTATTTTAAAAGCGAAAAGTTAGAAGACGTGAAACATGCTTGCCTTAAAAGAGTAAAACAATCACCTGAAAAATCAGGTATCTCTCAAGAAAACAGGAGACTTTGCACTAACATCAAAAGCAAAGCAAGTTTAAAAAGCAAAGCATAAAAAGGAAATTCTTACTTTAACTTCCACTGTCTTCCCACCTTGTTCGATATGCCTCTCAAGATATTCAGAAGACAGCAGGTCACTGCAAGAAGAAGAAAAAAAGAACGATAAGCCTCCTGCATGTGTTCTTGCACTCCCTCTCAGCAAGCACTGATTAAACATTTACATTTGAAAAGGGCAAAACCTGCAGGATACTTTTCCTAAAATGTTCATAAAAATCACTGAAACAACCACTTCCAATGGAGTTACACAGTGCATGGGATACATTGATTTTTAATACCAGGAGGCGGGACAAAAAAAAACTGAGGGGGGTTTTCTTCATAAGAAGGTTCAAAATGAGCCACTGTTAATTACTTTTATTCAAGGGATTGTTCTATTTGTTGCTAAAAGTAAGAAAGTTAGGTGAACTTTACTGGAAAAAAAAAATTTAAAAAGTAAAAAAGCAGAAGGATGAGAAACCAGAGGGAAAATAGCAGCTGCCTCTGGCACACTCCTGAGGACACAATGGCACAGTAACAAAATGACCTCGTGATACCAATATGGTGAGCTCAGGGTCACACCAAATGGGTAGGCCAAAGCCATTAGTCATGGGAGCCTGTTCCAGCTGGTATAGGTACGGAGGCAGGCGCCAGGCACCGTACAGTCCTTGGGCCCCAGGGCAGGCCTCCATGAGCCCCCTCCCTCACACTTGCTCTACCCCGGAGCCCTGCAACTTTAGCAACATCAGGGAAAAATATGCTCTGGGCAACAGCAAACCCAGCCTGGAAAGTACACAAGACAAGAAAGTGCCCAAGAACAAACACTGATGAGAAAATAAACAATCATACCTTGAAGCAAACATATATAAGTTAAAGGCATGCTCTATTTACTTCAACTCTAAGCCAGTCAAATCCTCTCCCCCCTAAGTTATTATCTCAACAAGCAAATCATGTACATCAGAAATTTCACTGAACACTCTCAAAGATTGCAAAATTTTATTAAGATTAAATCAATATAAAAATTTAATATCGTCCCACCTAAGAGGTGATTAAACTGGAAAATATGGCAAATCGGTAAAGAAAGCATGACAAGAGGCACCACTGACTGACAGGACATGAGGCAACGAACACAGACCCTGTCAGCAGATGAGGCAAAATTTAAGTTTCTCCTTCAAATGGCAAAACACCTAGGCTAGAGGCAAACTGACCTGCTATGGGAGGACAAGAACAGCAGAGTGGCACCCAGGGTGGCAGCCGATCTACTTTCCAGAGCTTCACGCTGGCCAAACAGGTAGAGGGGTCATGAACTTTTCTGCTCATTGTTGACTGGCCAGAGCGAGCCCCAAGCAAAACAAGGTTGGCAATATGGATCCTTCCATACCATCCCTACGAAGTGCCAGCTTGGTATTTGCATTAATAACACAGACACAAAAACCAGGAGCCCTCTAATGAAATATGCTGATATCACTAAGTTGGAAAGCAAGGGGAATAAAGAATCTTGAGAAAACTCCCACAGGAAAGACCTAGATGATCTTCAGGACTGGATGTTAGAAATAGGATCAAATTCAATTGTACAAACAGCAAATTTATGCACTTAAGGGCTGAAGGGAATTTCTATTACATTGTTTTGGAAGGCCTGTTTATACAGAAGAGACATGACTGCACTTGTTTCTGGCAAAATGATTTACCAGATCAATAGGGTGTCTTCCTGAAAAACACCGCTGTCATTCCAGCATACATCCAAGAAGATATATTTCCAGTCAAACTGAGGTAAGATTAATACCACTGTCCAAAGGAGACCTCTTTTCAAATACTGCAGACAGGTACTAGACATATTTGCTCAGTAAGTTCAATTACTTGGAAGTACAGAGTGGCTCCTGAGATAACCTGGGAATGGAAAGCTCCTGAAGTCTAGCAAAAAATTGAGTTGTGAGGGGATCTGATAGCTTATACACCAAAATGTAAAGGTAGCTAATTAGGGTATAGGAGATGCTGGCAGAATCTCAAATGTAGTCACTGAGTCAATGGAAACTGGATGTTAAAAAAAAAAGACTAAGTGCAAGTGACAGAGGCAACAAATGAGGGATGCTAATACATTTCTGAATGGGAGCATTCATGGGACAACTGTCCAAGGAGGTAGGGTCCCCTCAGCCACAATGAGCTGTGAAGCTGGTTGCTGCTGAAAGCAGGAGGTCTCAGTGCCGCCTCAGCAGCAAGCGTTGAACCTACCTTGTGTCAGCATGAGCACTCATCAAAATACTCTCGGTGTCAGAACTAACACTCATCAGAACACTCTTGGTGTCAGGACTGCCACTCATCAAAGTATACTTGGGAAGGTTCAACAAACCCATAGTTTTGCTGCATTAGGTAACTCAAGTCCCTGTGAAAAGGTACAATAAACTCCAGAGCTGATGCAAGGGAGGAAGAGTATCTGAGCATTTATCAATAGGGGAGGAAGAAAGAATGAAGGACTCCTTCAGCCACTACAAAACCAGTGTGACCAGCTGCCCTCAGATTTGCTCTCTAGGACCCCCTTAATTCTGCTCAGGCCCATATACCTGTATTGATGCTTTTCACAGCAGGCTGCAAGTGGCTCAATAATGAGAAGCACCTAAAAGAGATGCTGTTTGAGTTCCTGATTATAATCCTCTAATACCTCTTAGAAGTGAGTATTAAATATTTCAGATACTCATCCACCTGGGGGAAGTTCAATGACGTCTATAAAGCCTGTATGCCTTTTCCAGACTTAGACATTTATACAGATGCTCTCTTAAAATGTATTTAGTTGAGCTTGCTGAAGTTAGATATACAGTTTCTCAGCATTCATTAGACTTACTTTGCAGCAAAAGTCTATACTTCCATGGATTTACTAAAGCCATCTCTACAGCTTAGGGCTCTACTTTTACTCTTAGCTATTTCTCACTTAAACTAAAGTCATCCTCCTTATCTAATGGCCACAAAGGGTTTTGTGCCAGGTAAAATGCAAGAGATTAACAGTAAGATATAAGATATCAAAGTAAGTGTGCGGTAAAAAAATGAAATGACAACTCAGAGCTTACAGTTGTATTTTCAGGGATGACAAGGAGAAGCTCAAAGTCTTATGTAGGTCTGACAAAATTACTGTTTTTTAAAAGATAGGGCTGTTAATGAGTCTATGTTCTAGAATATTATATGTTGTGATTTCAGAGATGGAGAAATTGTCTGGCATGAGATTGATTGTTCTCTGTCTTGTACAATGCATGAACTAGGAGGTAACACAAGAGGCCAATAAGCTCCAAACTAGTAAAAAGAGCCTTTTTCTGGCACAGCCCCTGGTTTCAATATGGAACCTCCTACCACAGGGAAGCATGGATGCTGGAGGTCTGTACTGGTTCAAGCTAGGAATGGACAACTTGATGGACACAGCAGGGCTGCCAAATGCACAGAAATCACACCTGACTCACAAAGCCTTAAAGAGTCCTGCGGAAGCCTCATACATGCTTGTTCTGCTCCTCTCCTCTACCTCAGCATCTGCCTTAGGCCACTGGGACAGGACAGTGCCCAACACCTCTCTGACCTGACCTGGGCTCCTCTGCCTGCAGCCTGGCAGTGCCCGGTTTTTCCAGGGGTTATGTAGCATCCCCTGGAATCCAGCGATGGAACCCACCACCCCTCTGATAGACCTACCCAGGTTGTTCAAGTTGTGGCTATGTTCAAAGCAGGCCAAGAGAAATACTCCTATACAGGTCCCTCCATTTCAATCTCCATCTCAGTCCCTACTTTCAGGACAAAAAGGACTGGAAATGTCTGGGGAGCTGCTGGCATTCCCCTGCCTTTCAAGGTCTGTCACAGGTGCTTCAGATCCTGAAATAGCCCATCTGGAAGGGAAATGCCATGGGCTCACCAGCCTGCACAGCTCAAGGGCATCAAGCCTAGAGATTACAAACAGACAAAAGGTCTGAAATATAAAGAACTTTGTAACGCCAAAGCTAACTAACAGGGCAGGCAGGATATGTCCAGGGATATTTTATCAGTAGAAAAACCCATAAATGGTGCCATGTTATACTTTAGTAGTATTATTATTATGACTCACCACACAGAAAATATCATAAAAAACACAACACTCTTGGAGATCCAATCATGCAATGAGTGCTGTTACAAACTAAGTTACAACCTAACAATTACACACGGTCTTGGAAACTTATGCCAGAAGATATGCTTCTCTCATGAAATCATCTCATAGGTGGAGTAATGTTTTGACTTCATGAACAGTGAGGCACCTGAACTGCGTAATTTTAGTAAAAGCCATTATTTTAAACCAAACAAAAATCTATTGTGAAAGACTGGTGAAATAGGAAGTTTATCTGAGCATCGGAAGGCACTGAGCAATCAGCATTAAAATAATGTGCATTTCAACATAAAACATATTACCCTTTCCAACAGTTGCGATCAAATAGGAATAATTTGGCTTGCCTGCCAATCTATCCTAAAAGCCATCTTTGTCAGTTTAAGTAGTAGTTTTCGTATTAATTAGGAAGAAAATCTGCATGTGAAAAAAAAACCCAACAAACCACTGTGAAGAAAATCTTAGAAACATGAAGGATGTAGAAAATTACAGTGAAAAAATTACACACTACAAAAGACAATACTGCAGAATGAGATTTTCAGAAAATTTGCTGAGGCATTGATACAAATTCTTTGAAAAGGCATGGAAAAGCCTGCATATGTTAAGACCTAAAAATAAACCATTTCACAGGAAAGAAGCACATGTGATCTGTGCCTTTTACAGGGAAAATAATCCCAGTTATGCTAATAATAGCAACCCTGTTTTCAGAGATCTGTTATTTTAAAAATGTACACAGATCAAGTAGTGTAGTTTTGTTTACAGCAGCATCATTTTCTGGAGCATTATCTTCAGTCACAACCATATGTATCCATCTCATAAAGAATCAATAGCATAAGGGCCGGAACAAAAAAATATGCAAGTTCCTCTCTGCTCTTCCATCTCTCCCGGTCACAACAATAGCACACATGAGGAGACAGCTGGGGGAATTTTCTTAAGGCAGCCCCAACTAAGAAAATTACTCTTACCAAGATCATGCATGTATGTGCACTTTAATTCTACCTTGAAGTAACTGTAGCATTTGCAGATGAGGTTTACCAAACCGAAGCTGGGAACTCAGGAAAACAGATGAGTTTTGGAAATAGATGTGATCCCCAGCAGAAAGAGGCTGCTCTGGGAAACATAAAGAGGGGGGAAAATGAGTTGGCAAGAGAAAAGAGGACAGAAAAGCCCAAGTGTTTAAAGAAACAGAAAGAAAAAACAGGAGATTATAACGCACTTCAGCTTGAAAGAAGCAAAAAGAGGCCACTAACGATTTTTGGAAAGGAAACAGGTTTGCATTTGAATATGAAATGGATAAAAACTGTGAATTATCCCTGAAAATTAAATAGAAACTTCTGGTTTCAGGCAAAGATGGAAAATGCTCACCAGTTTCTGAATAAAAACGTAGATTTAAGAGACTGTAAAGATGGAATGCCTAAAAGTTATGGAAGAAAAAGAGCAGAAACAACAGGGACCTCTTTAGATGCCATAGGAAAAAATACAAACTTAAGAAATGTAGAAATAAAGGGAGTTTGTAATCAGAGTACTAAAATGCAACTTTGTTGGCATGTTAGTGTAATAAATGAGAAAAATGTCTGGCTTCATGACAACTGATATTGTTGCTGTGTCTCCTTGGACACTGTGGGAATTCTTTATCATTTCATCTGTCTGTTCACCCTGATTTCTGTCTCCACAACTCTCCAATACATACATCTGGAATTTCAGATTAAATATGGTGCCAGAAAAGGACATCTCTGAGCTGAGACTCATTACTGAAGAGGAAGACAAGATGGGGTACATCCTCTACCTCAACCAAGTCACATGGAAAGGTCTGAATTATAACTTAATTATATAAGGGGAAGTTATGCCCCTCAAAAGACAGGAAAAGGGAGGGAATAAGATTCATTTTGACGATTATTGAACAAGATGGGAATCTACCAGCATGTTGCTTTGAGAAAAGTGCTGAAAAGGCTCCTTTAATTAACAGGACTAATAGATATTGAAGGAGTAACTAGGAGAGGTAATTTTTTTCTAACAGCCCATCTTGTACACCAGGGAAGAGAAAGCGGATTGATTATTACCATGAAACAAGGACCTAGAAGGTAGAAAACTAGGTGAGGGAACAGGAAGGATGTTTCAATCTGCCAGTCAGTAACAGTCCAGGGGAACACTTAGCATTACCTCACATTACACAATGGTTGTAAAACTTTTCAGTATTAGGCACGAGATAACTAAAAAATACAGCCAGATAAACTCAAAAAGCCACTTAGCTGGCAGATTTCTCTATCTGACTAGCTAGGACATTTTAATTCTCCTTTATCCTCATGACTACCCAAGCACCTTCTTTTGCTCATACATGATCTTTCCTTGCACTTCAGAGGGGATTAACTGTCTCCATAGTCCATGAATTTATCTGCTTTAATAGCCACAGCTCTAAAACTTTCATCCCCTCCTTCCCCTCAAAAGAACTGCTGAATCTCTTTTTATGTGGATAGTTAATTTAATGACTGTATCTGTTAAGTTAGCCAAATGGACTAATCAATCAGAATTAGGCAGCTTCTCTTAGATACAGCAGCAGTTTTCACAGTTCCTACTTGGATGAAGGAAAAAACAACTGAGAAGAACAGAGCCATTTCTTGTCTGCACAAATCAAAACTTCTCCCGTTTTTTAAATATTATTGTCATCCTTTTCTGTTATTGTTGCTCCTAATATGAAGAGGAGAATACATGAAGTTACTTATTAATGTTTCTACTCCTACTAACTACTTAAGATTTTCTTGAAAAAGAAATTGGGGACTTGGGAATGGGCTGAGTCCTCAAGGGATTATAATACACTGATGCTGAGTCGTACTCGATCTCAGTCCTTTTCTGGAGCTTAATTTCACATTTCAGTAACTGACAATGAAAATCAAAGCAGACTTGAATCCCTGATGAAGTTTCTTCCAAACACTAACATTTGCTCATTTTTTTTTCTCGCCAGGACTTCTCTCTTAGATCTCTAACACCATCTGACTTGAAAATGCACTTAGGCCCTTTATTCCTTAACAGCTAATTTGCCTGTGGGACACAACAGTAACTGCCCTGCCCCTCACTGCAGACACAAAACTGCAGAGAAGCTCTTCAGCCCTGTGCAGGGCCTCCACCTCTACAGTCAAGAGATGGAGTCTCACAGCTCTGGCTTACAAACAGCACACGTTTGATTTACTGGATTGGCTGATGGGAAAAGGTTTAAGCAGGTTGAAGACATTTTTGCTAGTTACACTAAATTTCTGTTCTGCACATGGTTCCTATTACTAGCATAAAACAACACAAGCTGCAAGGGGAACGTGTAAAGCAACAGTGGTATCTTCAGCGCTGGGGCTGGCGTGGCCGCATCCCGATGCTGCCCTTGCCCTGTGCATGTGAACTGCACCTGAGGAACACCCAGCTCTCGCTGCCAGCAGGCACCAGTTTTATGGTGCCACTGTCCGTCCGCAGTTAGTGTGCCACAGGATTTCTGGCCCAACCTTTGCAATCCACTCTGATGTCCTCTATCTAGATGAACATATGGGCAATTTTATGAGAAATTACTGTAAATGCAGCACATAATGATGAACAGATACTGCCTGCATTTTCCAGGGGAAAAAAATGAGAGTTTATATTTAAGTTCTGCAGCTAGGAAGAGAGACACTTACAAACTAATCATCTACTGACTCATATCACCACACATTTCTTTTCACTATGTTTTAATGAAATCTGAATATAGCTCCCTACCCCAACAAAGACAAATCTAAAGGAGCTCTAAAATAACAATTTCAGATTCTATTTTTTATTGCAACTTCATCAAACTATTTTTAATATTTCTTGCATCAATATTAACATTCCTTAATATGAATACTGAAATTAGTAAATAACATCTGATGTAACATATAATAGCTTATGGGGTTTTTTTAATCCAGCATTTTAAAACATTTTGTAGCACAAGCACTGCAAAGGCAAAGAATTCAATAGAGCAGTTAATTTGTCCTGCTGGTTATGGAAGGAAAGTGATTACAGTCTTCTCTTTCAGACAACAAGGAGATTTAATCTACTGCCCAACCAAGGAAGCTGCACCCACACACACAGAGATCCTTCCCAGTATCCAAGGGGAGACACTGCTACTCAAGATACCAAAATGATAAACTAGAGACTTTAGCAAGCATAAAGAATAGATGGCAGCTGTTTGCAAAGCCCTTCTCAGACAGAAAGATGAAGGATTTTTCTAGCTCTAAACCTCAGTTTTCATAGGCATTGTTAAAAGCAGTCTGGGTAAGGTTCACTTACTCTGCTCCTTGCCAAGTTTTCTTTACAGTACTGATGGCAATGCAAGTGTCAATAAAACCTCACTCTGGTTTTGCTGATGAATAATTTTCACCAGTATATCTTCAGGCAATTACTTATTTTCTGCGCCCCCCTACAGAAATTTCAGAAGAACCCCTAGCAATCAAGCAGATATTTTTAGACCATGTTTGTACCACTGCTACAAAGCTGTTTCCTCAATGCCATTCTGGTTGTACACTTGTTACTTCAAAGTCAGGACAAACACAGTTAATTTTAGTATTGCAGAAGATGGCAAATTAATAATAAAGAAGAGGAAGCACATGAGAGGCACAGGCTACACATTTTCCTGTACAAACTTACTAGTGTGGTCTAATCCTAGTTTTCAGTATGCCTCTTCATACAGTCAAACTATATGGAAAAACACTTCCCAAGTAAAATCACTTGCAATTCCAAATACATTTCAACCCACAAACACTATATTGAAAGAGGAAAACTGCAAAATAAAATGCTTAAGTGTTATAAAGTATTAGATCTCTCAACGTGGTCCCAACATGACTTTATGCTATTAAATACAAGCACGTACATTTGCATAGAAAACCTGTATCATTTAGTGAATGAACATTAGTAAATATTTCTATTTGGTAGCTTCCTTCAATATTTGCCCTCAAATTTTAGTTACTGTATACATCCTTTTGGCCTGGAGCAAATATACAAATTACTCCTGTACTCACAAGCATTTCCATGATGCCCTCTCAAAGTATTTGCAAAACACAAATACTGAGTCCTCTGCACGGTGCCCCTGGGAGAGGTCATGTTTAGCATTTTCCTCAATACTCGAAAGCTATAAAGTATCTGGTTTGGGTGCCAGATTGAAACTTCACAGAGTAGAAATATCTACAACTTCATATTGTAGAAATACAGTATCTCTCTCATTATAACACATTTCAGATGCATCCTGCCCTGCGTTGGAGTTAGGACAACACAGGAGTTCCTGGAGCTCTTCAGAGCTGACCCCAAGCGTCCTGCTCAGGCGGCACCTGAAGAACAGGGAACAGTCACTACATAAATGGTGAAGGCACCACTTTGAGGGATGCTTGTCCAGAGCCACACAGGAAATCCCTGTCAAAGGGACCAGGCATCACTGCTTGCTTTGCACATACACACTTCCCAACCCAGTAACAGGTAAACCAGGACTTTCCAGCAAACCACCTCACTGCCAGCACAGCCTTGTTTCACTCTCAGACTACCTCACCTTGGCAGTAAGTATCATCGATTACACAAATAAAATTAAAAAAAATTAAGCTGCATAAAACAGAAATACAATGGGGCCAAATTACACTCTGCACCAGCTCCTGCCTCTGCATCTTCTCCTTCCAAATTCCCTATCGTTATACCCACCTCCTCTGTCCTCAGGTGCCCTCTCCCTGGCCACATTCCTACTCCTCCTCTATTCCCAGCCCATCATCCCCTCTTAACAACAAGCATTTCCATACCACTGCTTTCTGCTTCAGCATGGTGCCAAGAAAGACCAGTAAAGGAGTCAGTATCTCTTCAAGGTCACATTTACAGTTTGGCACTAACACTGAAAACATCCATCCTAAAATGTGTACCCTTAATGTCAGCAAAGCTTCCCCCTGCTGTGCTGGCATTTCTTTCATAACCTCCTTACGCTCTTCATTACCTACTGTTAAAGCTTGTATTTTATCATTAAATTTTAAATTTATATTTCAAATTTATATTTCAATCACCAAGAACAACAGTTTCTTCCGGTATGCATTTTTACATAATTAAAGAATATTAGTTAATATAAATAGAAAAATTATGGAGATGTTTGGGGTTTTTGTCAATCTAATGACTGTATCAACTGTTTGAGTACCTGAGATGTTTCAGAAAAAACATTCCCACTACTTTTATTTTTCTTCACAAAACGTGAACTTTAGGAAAGGCTATACCTGAAAATAGCTTTAACTCAAAAGACAGTAAACCCTAAATCTAGGAATTAATGTGTTTCTAGAAACTATTCTGATGGGGACAATCTACTAGAATTTCAAGAAGACAAAAATGGGCTTGCAACTGCAAAGATACTGAAAAGAGCCTGTTCTTGGTAGAGGGTCTAAGGAAAAAAGAGTCATGATGTGAAAAATATCTACAATAGCAGGCACATTAAAGAGCAAGAAACTGAAATTGCAGGTACCTGCTGTAGCACTGTAGTATCTCTTCTTTGATAAAAGAAGTCCACTTCCACAGCCTGGAACGTTGGGTGGATTGGAAATCAAAGGTCTCACACTGCATTTGTGGTAAACCAGGGTGTCTAAAACTATGTTTCAGGCTATGAAACTATGTTTCAGACTGAAACTATGAAACTTTCTGAAACCATGTTTCAGACTAGTAAGTATGCAAATAAATCCAAATACACAGTTAAGGGAGACAAAGGAAGGAGTCCCCTGAAGAAGCAGTCTGCATTACCAGGAGAGTATCACACAAGACACACGACAGAACGCATTGTGAAAAAAAATCATGGCTCCTCTTAAAAATGAATGAAGTATGGGAAGACAAAAGTCCCTTAACCCCTGAATCCTCAGGAACCAGATTCTGAAACAATGGAAATCACTTAACCACAGTCCAAGGAATTACCACAGCACCCTAAACGTACAATCATCAATTTTCACTTAGCACATACAACTGCAAGAGGAGAGCTAGCTTGAGAGAGACAAAAAAATCCATTTCTTAATGCCGTTCCAAGTCAGATTTGCTCGGCTTGCCAGACAGTACTGGCACTGCTCATGACCCAGCAGGTTACTTCGCCTCCCTCTGTGTTACCTACCAGTAAATCATCCTCTCTAAATTCAAAAGGATCTTCAATTTGGAGAAGAAAGGATAGAGTAAGGGTGGAGGAATACAACAGAGGTTTACAGTATCGTGTGCCATCTACAGAATTAATGCCACACCATTACTCACCTAATTCTGCATTAGTAAAATAAATAAGTACTTGAAGATCTTTAACACAGATCAAAGAAAGCACTATGTCACATCACAAATTGAGAATCTCTGCAACATGTTGCCACAGAAGGCTGTACAGGCAGACACTATCAGAAGATATCCCAGAAAGGGATTAAAATCATGGATAACAGGCTCATAAACAGATACTAAAAGGTATACGCAGGGACGTACCTTCTGGCACCCCTAATCAAACAGCCATGGATGTTGGGAGAGGGTGAGTGGAATGGACCCCAAAAGTGGCCCAGCCACACCAAATTCCATTGCCAACGCCAGGAAAGATGGATCACTGGCATGCTGCAGTTTCATAAATACAGTAATTTGATATTTTAAAATTACCTTCCTATGCAAAGTAATTTATTGAAACTCTGAAAGAAAATACATCTGTGCTTACAGGATGCAAATTATTTTCCACATATCAGTACAGGACTGCTTTTAAATACATGGTTCATATCCACTTCATGTAACCTACGTGTAACCACCTCCTGTAACCTACAATAGCTGTACAGAGCAAGAGCAGTCAGTAGCATCCTGCTAGCTGCATCCACTGCAGAGACCATGTCACACATCTGTAATGAAGATCCATTTACGAAGGTGCAGCTTTGACTGTTTTCCATCTGCTGCTACATGGATAAGACTATGATTCAACTCATACTGACAATCTCACAGCAAAACACTTGCAGGGTTCAAATATTATCCCCCTTTTCTCATCCTAGGTACCATATGCCTCCTACCCTAACACTAGCTTCACTCTTCTATATACAAAACTCATCCTCTCCACACCTCTCAAAAACACCAAACTGTATTAAGGCCAGTTACACTGGTAACTGTGGCTGGTTTTTAAGTGGTAAAAAAAGGGAACAGGATGAAATCCCTCATATCACTAACAGCATTCATGTATCTACCTAACTTTGTACACTGATGGCTAAAATAAAGTTATAAAAGAAATCTTGAGCTTTGTAGCTGGTTCACTCATATAGTACTGGCAGTTCTCATTTGACTGATGCTACCATCCATTTCTTATATACATATATATCTCCTCTATATGCTATATAACCATATACATTTATATAGGCTATATTTTATATTCCTTGGAGACATCTGTCAGCAATACAATACACATCATGCATCAATTTGCTGCTTTGTCTTCTCTTGCTCCTTCACCACACCATTTTCTATCCCTTCATACTTTTCATTCATGTGAACCCTCTCTTAAACTAGGACCAACCCACTGCCTTGTTTGCAGAACTGTCTGTTTGGAGAATCCTAGCTCAAAATTCTTACGATTAGAAAATAGCAGACTATGTCCTCTTTCTCAACTCAAAACACACACCAAATTGCTTTATCCTGCATGCTTACTAATGCGTCTAATGTGCAAACATATTTTCAGAACTTGACATTTTTATTCAGCCATGCTCAAATATAAACCACCTGCAACTTCTCATGCTGCCATCTAAGCACTGGTTTAAATTTCAGGAGATACATGGATCCCAGGATGGAAAAACTGGCAGGGTTAAAGCAGACCCAAGTATATTGCATTCTTCCTACAGGGTCTGAAATCTGAATCACCATCCCCTTACATCTCCAGAGTGCTTGCCATGACTATTTCTCTGATGTGGGCTCCAGAGAAAAGACTCAAAATTTTCTCTTTGTTATAATGCAAATCCTTATGACTACTTTGTCTTTTCCTGTAGACTCTCATCTTTCAGCCATGATGTACCTATAGATAGAGACATTATATACCCATTTAGAAAATGAGAATAGATTTCTAAGAAGTATCTTATTTATTATTATCTATTAATCTTATCTGTTTTTATCCTAAAGAATTCTCTTCAGGATGAAGAGGAATCTTCATAATCGAGCATGCCACCTCCAGTTCTCACTTTTCAAAGGACTAACCTCTTCATTCAGACGTTACTTACCTGCTCCATATGGGGCTTTTTTATCAGGATTGTCATAATTTTCTGTAGGTCAGGCTAAGCATCACCATCAGCTCTGTAGGACTCCAGGAATGGTATTCTTTGCAATCTGGCATCGAACAGTTACATTTTGAAGGTGTTGCAGCAAAGCACCACAGTGAGGGTACAAAGTACATCTTGCAGGAGGAGTTAAAAGATGCAAATATGAAAGCAATTCTAGCAGCTGCAGAAGCAAGCAGGAACATATTCTGTTGTTCTGGCATATGCCTTGTTTTCCTCCAAAGGGCTCTACATCCATGTATCTCCAAATAATTAAATATGACTGAGATGAAAAGATAATCTGTTTAGAACTAATTTTCACAAAGCAACTGCATAGCCAAATGATTGTTTATTAAAAAAAACAGAACATCTAAAGGTGCAGAAGAGCTTCAGATCTTTTTTAATGCTATAGAGCAGTGTGGTAGAAAGCCTTGGCAGAACAGAACTATCCTAAAGAGCACACACTATAATACAGTCCCTCTCCCTTGTCTCAGTTATCCTGAATGGCTCCTTCTGCACAGCACTCAGCACAAGTCCTCCGATACACGAAGTTGGCCCTGTTGCTGGGTCAGGAAATAGAGAACCCAGCATCATTTCTGAATGCCACCATCCCTCTTGCCCTCCCAAGGGTCCACTTGTGCATCCAGAATTGAGACGTGAAACACAACCAGCTGATGGGGTCTGGCTCGGAAAGCATACCCAGCATCTGTAAAGCCATCCCATCAGCCAGGGACAGAGTCACACGCAGATACCTCTAGTTGTGATCTGCATCTGAGCGTGGAGCTGCCTCTAATTAAAATTTTCATTCAGTGAATGATGAGTTTGAATTTGACCAAGCATTTATATAAGAAACCTACTTTCAGATCTCCTGTCATCTTTGCTTGGCATCTCAGTGATATGCTGACACTGTTTTTACAAGAGGATTGCTCCAGCTCCTCACTTGACCTCATCCTGAGCTAACCTGGTATCCTAGAGGAACCTCTGCAGTAATACCAAAGGACATTGTAAAGAGGCAGGGAAATCACCCCCTCCTTCACTCCACCGAGCCACAGGGAAATGATACACCCAAATGGGAGATTGATTCCTATGGAATCCCCTTCTGCACCATCAGTGGAGAGTGAGTGCCTCGCTCACGAAAGCAAGATATCACCCTCCTGCCAGCCTCCTGCCCGGACCACCCTCTGCAGGAGCCTACATTCTCCCTGTTGGGTACACAGATCCTGGGAGATCAGCCTCCTAATTTAGGTGCCTCTGTTCATCATGCCTGAAAATCAGGCATGGGAACACCCTGGGAAGCACCCTAGGGAATACAAACCAGCACTGCAGTGGTAGGTCCAAGAGCCCCTCACTTACAGCAGAGCTCACTGGTTCTTAAGGAACATCACATGTCGCCTTGCAAACATTAATTCAGTCAAATGGCACCACTGTTCATACCTACAGCTCACACTGACAAGCACACATTCAAGATGGTATTCTCCTCTTCAGTAGTGTAAGGATATGCTTATTATCCTCCCTTTTGGAATCTTGCTCAATACATTAATTATATTTGTAAAATTAATCCTTCTACCATGTCATGTGTTACTCCTCATAAAAACTGGATTTAAAACTCCAGTTCTACAGTGTAATACATTTGATGAGCAATCATTAGGGAGGCCAAGGGGACTTGCAGAACAAGAAAAGCCTTCCAAAAGCTCCACACAGTATCACAGAATTTAATGCCAAACTAAACTATAAATTAAAACCAACCAACCTCCAAGGATGCTAATGGTTTTTAAGCTAGAAGACTTACAGGGTTATATATGTATATTTGTGTATATATGTGTGTGTATATATACACATAGCTAACCCAGACATTTTTTTCCCCGTCACAAAAATAGAGACAGACATATGTACAATGATCCTAGCAATTAATCAATCCTGTAATGTTGGGTGGTTTTTTTTTTCACAGGAATAGTTTCAATACATCCAATATATTCAATACATCCGCTAAACACTGCTGGTATGACTGAAATCTGCAGCACTCCATCTTAATATTTAGAGATGAGTATCAAACTGAAAGTTAGAAAAATACATATAGCTGTTTCTTAAATCACAAAGACATATGCACTGCTCCATATTTCTTTACAAGCTAATTGATTCTGCATATAGCTATCAGTGTTTGGGGAGAGGTGATGTAATCTCCAACAGTGACTGCCATGCTCAGAAATACCTTAAGAGGAATAAATGCATTTTCCATTTGTTTTGCTTACAGACCAGTGCTGTGTGGAGGCAGAAACAGCTATGCTCCATAGCACTTAGAGAATTAGAGCATAAGAACAGACAGCAAGATGTCTGAGACACCTCAGATGCCCGAGACACCTCAGGTGCCCTCAAAACACATTTTTAATTAGTGCTAGTCAGGAATTTCCAACAAATGGCTTTTCACAAAAAAAAATACATCCCAACTTTTCCAAAGTGAAACTTTAATCAGAAATGTAAGAGTTAAAACCTTTTTTTTTTCCCCAAAGCACATCTCCATACAGCCAAAAACCTGTACAACCCTGTACACTCACATTCAAAGCCCTGGTTTGCTTGATTGAGATCAAGGAATACAACTGGAACACCCATAAGAAGATGTGCACTCTCATCACTGTTCTTCAGACTATTCTTGGGTTGGCATCAATTCCATCATTTCCACTCTGTGTCATACAAGGGATTCAATGGACCAAAGGAAGCAAAACCAAATCTAACTGAAAAATGACGGCATATCTGAGATATAACAGGCTTCATTTTAAGTCTCCTGGACCTACTATCAGTTCTCTTCCCTCTTTGTTCCCAAACAGACATTTTCTCTCAAAAAGCTGCAGAAGATATTTTGAGCTGCTGAGCATTCATTATAGCCCTTAACAAAGCAGAGGGTATCCATTCATACGCAGCACTCACAAAAATTGGCACTTTGGATCAAGCATTTGAGATTGATACTTCTGGCCAAAAATATCTAAAAGTTAAAACATTCAAAACGAGAATAAAAAAAGTGGAAGAAAAGCCTAGAGATACACTCGTGTTTCATGGAAACTTACTTTGTGGGAAAACTTGGGTAAGCCCATGGGTGATGTGCCAAGACTAGGTGAATTCCAGCTCTCCCAACATCCGTATCATCACCTTACACAGAGTTCGGGCTTTGCACTACACCTTAGTATTCTGGATTACAACAGCAAAGCAAAGACCTGCTACCACTTCTGCATTACCAGAAGTCCTTGCCATTATGGAAATCTACTGACATTACATTTTGTTATGAAATATTTTAAAGGGAAACAAAATTTAACAGACTAAAACCCTTTTCTAAATACAACTGGCTTTCTCTTCACCAAGGTGCACAATCTCTGGGGTATTGACAAATTCCTCACAAAGAATTCCAGCATTTTCAAAGCTCCCTTCATTTTGGTACAATACACCCCACAGCTTTTCATTGTTGAAGCCATGACAAATAACACAGGAACTACACAGATATATATGGGTTTCTAATTTGTATTAAAATGTTTGAGCTTAAAATCTCCTCAGAGAGAACTCAATTTAACATCAGAAACACAAACTACTGAAATGCAATGATACATTCTCTACAAAGTCTTAATCCACACATACAAATAGTGTAAAATTAACATTTATTTAAACAAATTAAAAATAGAGTAGATGCGTTCTCCCTTAGCTCAAGCATCCTTTCATATGCTATTTCACTTTTAACAGCTTGCAACCTAAAATGCTCTTTAGAGCTAAATAATGCATTTGCAGAATTAATATATAATATCAGCAGGAAGCATGTATTAAGGACAAGGTGAAGAGAGAAAACACTTTGAATTCAGAATGAGGTAACAGAAAAGAAGGAGCCAAAGAAGTGCTAATCCAGATACTGTGAGCTGCTAAAGAAAATTTCTTTATACACAAGACGATGATACTGTTCTGAGACACAAAGTTTGTGCTTCATTCCTCATAACCTGAACAAGAAAAAAGTAAAGGCGCCCAATTCCCACTGAAATGAGTGGGAGTCAAGGGCACTCTGCCCCTGAAATAATCCAGCCCTCTGAGATGAAACACCGCTCATGGCAGCTTAATTTCAGATCGCCAGAACGGCTCTATAAGCATAGATGGGTATGCATGCCTGAATCCATGTATGTGCTATAGCTTCATTCACAGAAAATTAAATGGAAGGTGACACTGATTCAGAAAATGTAGACTCAGATTTGCTACTCGAAAGCGCTGGTGTGCAGCAGAGCACGGGAATCGCTGCTTCAGCAGCAAGGCTGAACCCCAGCTTCGCACCAGTAGAAATGATGCTGAGAGAATTGCACCACCACCTCACAAAGGTGACAAGAGGTATGGAACGACAAATGAGCTAAAATTGCAAAGGACAGGAGCAGGGGGCAAAACCGTTAGGTGTGCCAGGGGCCACCCCTTTCCCAGCTCTTCCCACCACCATGACCCAGATATGCCCTGAAGCCAAAGGAAGCCTCCTGGACTATCTGATCACCATTCTTCCTCTCTGCTATCTAAACACAGTCCAAGTGGTTAAAGGCTTTTGCCCACAGTATGTTGATGTAGCTCTGTCCAGCCTATATTTCTAAGTATCATAATTTTGTACCCCTGGCATCCTTACATTTCATTTCCCCGTGTATTTTAAAACACAGGAAGTACCATACAGTGAAAGCTCGGGAAGTTCTACTTTGTTGCCATCTTTGTCATGCCACAAATGGCACATGCTTTACACACTTTTATCAGGACAGTTTGGGTTCACTGGTGGTAATTCAGCACACAAATACCAGACCCCTTAGTCTAACGAGAAAGAGTGTATTAGCATGTTTTTCCAAATGGGTTTCCTCCCCTAAGCAATTCCTTTTTTAATCTTCAAAGATACTTAAATAAGAGAAACAACACCAAAATAGAATCTTGTTCATTTTTCTTGAATGAGCAACTTGTTGTAAAGCTTTGGAAAACAATTCAAAATAAGCAATTATTCTTTGCTACTTGGCCACTTGAGCCCCAGCAATTTACTCAGGATACAAATACGTATTTTAGCAGTTCGGGTTTATAAAAGGACATGGAAAAATTCATGAGTTACTATCCCAGACTTGCAAAATATCATTTCCAAAAGCACAATAACACTCTTGTCTCAAAATCAAGTGTTTCAGAGCTGCGCAGCAAAAAACCCTACGCTATGACTGAAGTCAAGATTCAAGTCAGTGACTGGGAAACAGCGACACACCACATAATGAATGAAACACAGAACACAGTATTTCATCCAAGCAGAAAGTGGAAAGCTTGCAGAAGAATAATACAACCAAAAGCATTAAGAAGCACAAATGCACACCTGTTTGTTTAAATCAAAATTTGAAAAAAAAAAGTTTAAAAAGTTCTAAATAATAGTGAGGTTTTTTTAAGCTGAGCCTTCAAAAGCTTTTACAAGCCTACTTTAGAAGCTCTCAACAGAGTTCACACAACTCCAAAAAACAGTTACATAGAATTTAAAGGAAAATTACTGAGACTTTTAAACATTTGTTTTACAGATGGAAGAAGATTTCCACCATAACCTGACCAGAGCTGGACAGGATTCCAAGATGGATCTGCAACTCTGAATGCTTTCTATATTAAAAAAAAAATTAAAAATCAACAGTGGGTTTTATTTTAACCTAAATTAGAATAATTAACTTTTTTATACCATGTCTCATAAACACAAAAGGAGTAACTCTACAAGAAAGTCTATGTATATACTATAAAGGTGTGTAAAATAAACACCACAAAAAAAGCCAGAAGCAGCAGGTATGAGGTCCCAAATTAAGACACTCCTAGCACAATAAGTTTGGCTGGGGCACAGGCTCAAGCATGGGGTCATGCTCATCCAGGGCACCATCTGCTCAGATACACAGTTTAGTTCCATATACCGTGCCCTGAAGGAGAAGCTTCCTGAAAACGGACATTGCTGCTATGAGACTGGAAGGTCTACAAGCCTGAGAACTGAGAAGAGAGTGAAGAAAGCCCTCCCAAAGACCCTGGGGACAGTTTTCTTTCTTTGGGAACATCCTCACAAAGACTTCTCCAAACATGAAGGGATCCACTTTCTTCTAGTTTTCATGTCAAGTCCTGCACTCTGGAACTAGAGACTGAGGTCAAGTATTTCTCCTCAAGTGACACTTGTACTTTAGTCTATGGCATCTTTCTGGGTCAGAAAATGAATAAAAGCTTACAAATAACATATGACCTGGAGATGCAGCTCACCTAAACAACCTTTAGTGCTCTACTTAAAGTCAGGCAACCTGGAAGAGCCAAAATTGAAGTGTGACTTCTATACACAGGTCATAGGGTGGAAGCCAGGAGATCATTAAGTGTCAACTTCACCTGTAGCAACTAGGCTGAACATGGGGAAAAGGCCAATGCAACTCTGAAAGACTCCAACACGAGAAGAAATGGGGCAGGGGAGTGGAAGGGAAAAGGAGGTTCTGGGAACAGCTGCAGACCATATGGACATCCTAAAATGTCCTTTCCCAAAGCTGGATGAGAGAGACTCAGCAGGGAGCATGCACCACCTTTTATGTCCTTAGGCCTGCAACATAAGGAAAGACAAGATACCTGTGCACCCTGTGAGGCTGTGAAGGGTAAAACCCAACCACCCCAACTGAACTGCCCATGCACACACAGTAATACATATAGGTAAGTAGTCAAAGGAGATGCTTGCCTGTCATAATGCAAAAGGAGAGCACTACATATTTTGTAGGAGGAAGTAAAATCCATCCCTCTCCCCCAATTTCTACAAAGCGCTCTGTAACTGACACACAGATTTTTAGCTAAAGCTCTTATCCCCATTGCTATACGTATGCCAAAGAACATAGTCCCCAAACCTGTACCCAAAATCACCCTAAAATCCTTACAGTTCTCCCCTTGAAATTAAACCATGAGACATAATCCTGAAAAGCAACATGTATAACACAAAATACCTTAAATTTTTGTAAATTAAGCAGATATCACAAACTTTCACCATTTTGAACCAACAACCCCAAAACGCTGTTAAAAATTCATTGCAGTGATACAAAAAGGTATTACATGCTTAAAAGCATTTCCTGAGTTGGTATCAGGTCGAAGATTATTTTTATCTCTTGCATCAGTCACTAAACTATGGCTACATACTGGTAGACCTTTTATTTCTTTAAACCCTGTAACAGTAACGTCTTAATAACAGATATTCATTAGTAACTTTTCTCTTCTGAAGACAATAAATAGTAAGCGTCTTCTATATTACAGATACATGGAAACTTAAAAGAGAGAAAAGAGGGTTCTTACAATGAAACAGTTTCAATTAGCTAACCATTTCACCCAAAATATCTCACACAGTATTAAAATAATGTGTCTGAAAACCAGCACAGAACTGTAATTTTTCAGACAAGCAGAGGGCAAATTATTTCCAAATGTACTTGAGGGAAAAAAAAAAAAAGAAAAAAGAAAGTGCTATCTTTCCACCCACATGAATATTTATTGCTGTCTACATACATGATGGTATAAAACCATTTGACACAAGTGAAAAGGAATAATATTGCATGATTGATACTGGATCTCTAAACACTCTGTGCGTCTCTCTCTTTTCCCCTTAAGATCATTACAGTTCAGTTTTTAGGAAATAAAGGAAAACAGAGATTACTGAAAACAGACATCTTCCCCTTCCTTCAGTCAGAAGTCTCATTAGCAAAACTAGATCTAGATGACATGAACAATGCAGCAGACCTAAATCCCCCAGTACGTTCTTAATTTCGCAGTCCTGCTCCATCTCTAAATTCACAGCTTGTGTCACTGCAGAGCAGAGCAGAGCGGCTGCAGTCCTCCAGCAGCACTTGGAGGTTAACACGTAAGAAGATCCGAAATCAGTTCTGCAGTTCCTGCCCGCTGGCACGGCTCACACACAGGCACAGGCTTCTCTGGCTCACACTGTCCTCGAGACCACAAAGGTTACAAATCCGCAAGCTGCCAGGATAATTAATCTGCCCAACGGCTCAGTCCCTGCAACCTCTTTTTTTCTCAGAGCAATCAGGGCCAGATAAATTGGTCTGGCGGTAAGAGTGTTCCCAAGCCACCACTTTCCCTTGATCCTTCTCCATGGACATGTGCCAGCTACAGAGACACACCGTGACCACTGGAAACAGGCTGCAAAAGCCACTTGGATGTAACCACCCTGATAACCACCTTTCCCCGGGCAGTCATTTAGTGCTTCAGGTCTTACAGGTCCTACAGATCCACACACCGGTTGCAGTGGCTTGGCTGCGTGTGGACGGGACAGCCATGAACCACATGGATCTGCAGGATCCAGCACTGCTTGGAAAAACAATCTCAGTCGCAGTTGCACAGCTCAGATGAACCATTCATGCAGAGTATTCCCAGAGTAGACGGGTTTTCCTGACACACAAAGGTGCTAAGGTACTTCCACAGCCAGATTGGGCTGTGCTATTTCACAACATCCAGCCTGCAAAGCGATAGAGCTGTCTTGGCACAGTGTTTATTCAGTTGTTTTGATTGGGAAGGCACTTCGTACATTAAAAAAAGCTCAGTTCAAAGACAGGAGATTTGCTCTAGAAAAAGGAATTTTACAAAAGACGTCTGGAAACTGAACAGACAAATGTGCTCTGTTCCTCCCAGAGACCCTCCTGGAAGCAGTCTGGGTAGAATTTTCGGGGGTTTTTTTAAGTTCATTCGTGTTTTCCAGTACTGTAAGTCTCTATTGTTAACTTCTGCATTATTTAAAAGATACCGAGTTTAAAAATAGCTCCAACCCACAAAGGGAAAAGCAGTGAGCTGAAAGCCACAGCGCTGCTCTCACAGATAGTTTCAGCATGCCAGACATCACAGCCTTCTACCATTTTCATTTCAATTTAGTAGCTGTCTTTGACATATGCCCACCCATTTTCACCATCAAAGTATCTAAGAATAGCTCATTCCTGAGGGTGCACATCACCAGTCTCTCTGCACCAGACAGCAAATTACTACCACTACAGGTTCTGGGATATATAGAGTTAAAGACTTTAGGTTTGGAAGTTCTACATTCAACCCACATGACCTGAGTCCACCTATCAAATGAGCACCTTACACTATTTTAGTATTTTAAAGCCCACAGTACCCTTTCAAGTTACAGATTGTCTGTTACCCTGCTTGACAGGCAGGAGCGGGATAATGTGATTTGCCCAAGAGTGTAAGGGAAGCTTGTGGTAGACCAGAGGGTCTACCCAGAGAGACCCAGGGGTGTCTGCAGCTACTGCATCACCTTTGCTACCAAAGCACCTCAAACACAGAGGAAGCTCTTGTATACACTACATGTATGGAACACAAACAACTACTTCAGGCAAGCAACAAGCCTTCCTCAGGCACTTGAGACAAAAGTGATATATGGAATCAGATTATGAACATCCCAGGACATCAGGAAAGAATCAGAAGAATGTGAGGCCAATCTAAAATCAACAGTGATCCTGATTCTTAATTTCATCTGTAAATTGAAGTCCAAAAGAAGACAGGCCTGGAAGTACTTAACAATCTTCTGTTTATAAAAATAGCTGCACTGAGCTCCACAACAAGAGCAATCCTCATGTAGCAACTATGTACACATCAGAACTATAAGACTGTTCCACACTGCAAGAGAAACTAACATATGGTAATTTTAGTCCAAAACATTCTTCTGGAGTTCAGCTGCATACTGATTTTAGACACTACATTAAATGGTGCCTTTGAACGTTTATTAAGAAAGAAGGAAAAAAAAAACCAACAGGGGAAAAGGGGAAGGGTTACCCTGTTTAAAATAGAGCATGCCTAAATACTTCATAATTCAACATGGGATAGGTAGTCCTGCTCTCACATGCAGAGTAAGAGGTAGAACCTGCATTGGTAATACAGGTAAATATGCTAAAGGCATTAGAAAACAAAGCAATCACTGCATAAATAAACCCATGGATAATAACAAGAATGTAACAATTTGAAAACACATAAAAATAACCTCAAATCAAGCAAAGAATGCTGAGGAAGAAGCCTCCACCATCAATACCAAGCTCCTGACAAAGACCCCAGGACAGTTCAAGAGAGGGTGGTGAGAATTAAAACACTGGGGCTGATGCTAAGATGCTTATGCACTGAGAAGACTCTTTTAAATAGTCCTTTCCTTGGTACCAGTTTGCAAGCATGGAGACTATCCCCATGCAGTAATAGACAATTTGTTATATATGAGTCACCCCCTTGTTACAGAGGCACCCCCCAAGTTGCGGGAGGCTGCAGAAGTCTGTGCAAGAACATGAAGTGAAAATGTCATGGGGTTTCTAAACTTTTCTGAACAGTCACTAAGGTCACACATAAAAAAAACAGTACTTGTGTACAAATACACCTATATGGTCAGCCTGAAATCTCCACCTTTTGAACATAGAAATATTATCTACAAGGACAGGCTGAGAGAGTTGGGGTTCTTCAGCCTGGAGAAAAGAAGGTTCTGGAGTACCTTACAGTGGCCTTCTAGTACCTCAAGGGGCCTTGAGGAAAGCTGTGGAGGGAGACTTTAAATGGAAGAAAAAGCAAAGGAGAAAGCAAGTCAGGGCTGGAGGAGTAGCTCTCTCAGAGAACACCAAGCAAAGGAGTAACACATTAACAAATAAAAGGAAAGCAGGAAAAATTTACAAATGAGGAGAACCACATTAAAAGGTGATAAATTTCCAGCAAAGGTTTAGGGCAAGATAAAGACTTCTTTGGTTACTCAGTTCCCTGTGTCTCCAGCATGAAGACAATTAATCGTTTCCAAGTGCAATTGCAGTATGAAATTAATGTGCCATAAAGAAGTTGAGGGACACAAATGTCCTGGGACTGATGTACTGGGCAAATTAAATCATAGGTAAGAACAGACAATGCCAAACATGAGCTAAAAAGACACTTGGGCAAATCTGTAGGGGGAGGATTTTGCAAAAAAAATCCAGGCTGAGAGGGGTAGCAGGAGAGCAACAAGGATCTATTCTATCTCACCAAAAAGAAAAAAAAAAAAAAAATTGAATAATGAAAAATTCCACCAATGGAAATGCCCTGCTTTCAGCAGGGATAGAGCTAGTATTCTCTCTAGTAGCTGGTGTAGTGCTGTGTCTGGGACTTAGGATGACAGCAGTGCTGATAACACACTCATGTTTTTAATTGTTGTCAGTCAAGGAATTTTTAGCTTCTCATACTGCCCTGCTAACGAGGAGATGGGGGCCACCCAAGAAGCTGGGAGGGGACACAGCTAGGACAGGAGACCCAAAGTGGCCAAAGAGATATTCCATACCATATGATGTCCTATTCTGTTTATAACTGAGGGTGGGCTGAGGCACTGAGCAGTGGCTGGGGTTCTTACCAGCATCGACTCTGTGGTGATGGCTGAACACCTGCCTGCCGATTGGAAGTGGTGAATAAATTCCTTATTTTGCTTTGCTTGTGTAGGGGGGCTGAGAGGCTGGGCCGTTTAGGGGGGGGTCTCATGCAGCAGCTGGGGAGGGTCTCGTGCAGCACTGACTTTGGGTGGAGGGAAACTGTGCTGTTCATCACTTGTTTTGTGCATACATTATTTACATTTATTATTTTCTTATATTTGTGTGTGTGTGTCCTATTAAATTGTTTTTATCTCAACCCACGAGTTCTCTCACTCTTTTGATTCCCTCCCCCATCCCACCAGGGCAGGGGGAGCCAGCAAACAGCTCTGTGGTGCTTAATTGTTTGCTGGAGCTAAAGCATGACAGGAAGCAATACATTGACAGAAATGATGCAATGGAAGAAGCCACAGCAGCAACAGGTAAACGCTTGCATCAAGTTATAGCAAAGACAGAAAGAGCATGCAACCCTTTTCCAAGCTTGCAGAGATCCTGTGTCAGAACATGACAATATCAACACAGCAGCTTCAGCTGCCTCTCTACTGCAGGTGCTCTGATGCTGAAAGAGATCAAAAGCTGTGTGATATTTTGTCAAGCAAACCTCCTTAAAGGACAAGGGAAGAGTCAGCTGAGAAGTACAAGACCCTAATTCAGAACTGGGCATGGGCTAAAAAATTAAAATCACATTTTTCAAAAGAGGTTAAAACTTCCCTTTACTGGATGTTAAGCTTGACACTTTGGGGGTGTTGGCATTATTTTAAATGCTGGGGTTCTACTATCTAAATTTTGTGTTTAAAACCTTTCTTTTCTTTAAAAATCTTTTAAAATTTTAAAAACTTTTAAAAACTTGAAAAAACCCTCAACCTTTAAAAACATTGTGTGGTTACGAAAAACCCCAATAACCCTGAAGACATTAAATGTGTACTAATGGAAAAAATTATACAGAGGGGACTGGACAGGACCCCTCAAGTCTTGCCTTAAAGAGAGAGGGCTTCTATGGATCCTTACCGGGAAAACAAACTGTATTTGAAAACACCTGATAACAGACTAATTGTCCTGAGACAATCCTTAATATCTCATTGATTATTACATGCCAAGGGTCAATGAAAGTACAAACTGTGGCATTCATGCACACCACTGAAAAGAACCCCGGTATTATATTAAAATAATCTCATTACCCACTCATTACCCGAATTTGGACTATGACCATTTATTTGCAAATTACTGAACAGGATCACTGTTTGTATAATGACAAATATTCCAACACAAATCTGTAGGATCTGTAAGGAAAAGAAAGCAGGAAAAAACAGGAGTTTCTCTGTTCACAGCCTCTAATTTGATGCAACGGTTTTAGTCACTATACCAGCAAATCTTTGTTATTCCTCAGACTGATGCTGACACCAGCCTTATCACTGAACAGCTCCCAAAAATTAATGGAGCATTTCTCAGCTCTCACACACTAATGGACGCCCTACAGAAACAAGGCAGCTAACAGACCTGCTTTAAAAATCCCTTCCTAGGCTGATTTCCAGAAGAAGCCTCACCTCAGGTTTCTCCCATCCAAGAACCATGCTCTAGACACTAGGCTTCTGCAAAGCTTTTGATTTGCTATGCATCCTATGCCTGAAAGGCAAATTCTGCAGCTAACTACTTTGGGCCCTCAGCTGGGATGGCAAATTTGGTCCAAGTCCTACATCAAGCACTGGAAATTCTCCTTCCCATTAAATGGGGCAACTTGTAGAAAAACAAATACATTTCTTACTCCAGCTTAAGCTTACTGACAGCAGCATTCCCAGTTTACCAGCAGTGATGCAGTCCTGCTTTAGTAGTTTACAACAGCATAAAATTATTAACAGTATCTATTGGGAAATACCTAATGTGGCCTCAGCCTTTTATCTTCTCCAGGTAGTTTCTCTGTACACTGATTATTCCCTCCTCTGGCCTACTCCTTGACTAGCAATTTAAATGCCTTTGTCTCATGGCTTCTTTAGTGAATCGGGAGATTTTGGTTGCCATATGGTCTAGGGGAGAGGAAAGGCTTCTTGATTCCTGATACGCTCCTTGGCCTGCTCAGCTGCTGACAGCTGAGAGGTGCTTCCCCCATCCTGGTACTCTGCCCCTTCCTACAGCAGTAATCCACAGCAGAGGTTGTTAGCTACCTTCAGAAACCCCAGGGACAGTGTGACTACATAGTTATAATACATTAACAACGCATAACAATGCGGCTTAAAAATTATACAAAACACTTGTCCTATCCCATAAAGCATAACTATTCCAGTTTCTATGGATGGCTGGTGCTTAAGATCATCCTGCTCTGGTTAGGGTGTTAACTGTCCACACACACACATTTAACAAAATGCTAAATGCTTTGGTTAGGCAGCAGCTGATCTCAGGCGCTGAGACCTCCAAGGTGCTCCAGCATCAGCCTCTCAGTCCCATATAGTATTTAGCTCCTTCTGTTTGACTTTCCAAGGACAACTGAAAGACACTTGTTAACAATGCTGGTAACTGAAAGCAGGGAGAAACACATTCCTGGAATACAGGATGCAGCAAAAGGGATTTCAGAACTAAGGCCAAGTTCTTTTTTTAGGATGGTTGCCTGCAGCTCCTGCTGAAGTCAACCAGAACTACTAATGTTCATTCAAGGGCAAAACTTGACATATAACATTTATTTTATGCTACAAACAAGTCTAAATAGGGAAAATATGAAATTCATAACTGAAAACTAGCTATTAGGTTTGGATAAAGCAGAGCTGAAAGGCAGCAGCGGTCCAAGTGCAGGAGCATAATGTAATTTGCCACAGCCTGTGTGCAATTCCATTAGCATCTTCTCTTTTTTCTGCTGTGGTGACACAGCTGACACAATGCAAGAGTATTAATGTATCTTCAAGCTGTCTGAATTCACAAGCGGACTTCTGTCTAGAAATACTGAAGGAGTAGTGGGCCAAAAGTACAGACCACAACTCATTACTTCTCATTCCTCAGCCAGCCATTCCCTTGAGTCCCATGCTGTCAATTACGTAGCACCCCAATGGTCTTTCTTTTCCCAGTGTAAGGAGGAAGGAACATCATCAGCAACACAGGGTGAAGTGACTATGTCCACAGTGATTTACAGTGACCTGCAAAGGGTTCTGAAAAAAGGGTAGGGCTACTTTCAATGTATCAAACCCACTAAAATATCCACATTTTTTCCTTTGTCAAATGTCAGCTGGAGTATTTTTCTCACTCCTGTTGGCACAGTAGTGTCAGCATGTTGGCTGCATGTTGCTGCTTTAATTTCTCTGTGACAGAAAGAATTGCAGAGATAATAATAATTTTTAAAAATAATATATACAAAATCTGTCATATTGCCCTAAACCAACATAGTTGAAGTCAAATCTTTTCTTATGACAGACTTTGTAAGGACCAAGCAATAATTGCCTTATTTTTCTTACGTTCATTTAATGAGAAACGTGGGTTGATCTCAGGAATTATCTGCACGACCATCAAAGTGCAAGAACTGAAACCAAAAATCAAAAAAAGCTTCCAAAAAAGCAACCCCCTTTAGACTTTTATTGGCAAAAGAAAGAAAATCAGTGAAGACGTCACTCCTCTGAAGTGCCAAAGTGCCTCTTGTTCAATCTGCTGATTTGGGGTGGAGGGTGGGGAAGAAATGGAAAGCAGGAGAGAATCCTGCAAGGAGGTAGGTTGGTGTCCACATCCATCTCTCGAGTGAGGGGCCAAGTCCATGGTTTGCACTGTCTACATTACTCGACTGTCCGCACAGAGACATTTCTACAGTAAATAACTGTTGTGCTATTAGGAACAAGAACCATGCAATAATTACTTTAAGTCTTAAATGCAGGCCTACCTATAAAGAGAAAGGGCAGAAATACCCCTCTGTGTGTATGTGTGTGTCTATCTATATGTATTTTTATACATTTGTGTATGTATGTACATCTGTATGTGTGTGGTATCCCTCAAATTTAACTTGGACGGCAGCTTAAGGAGACATTCAGTGAGGTTTTCTCTCTCGTTTGTACTCACATGAAAACCTTGTTCTAGTGAATGTTTATATGAAATGCTAAAGAAGGAGGAAAAGGAAATAAAACCTTTTAAACAGTTAAAGACAATTATATTCCAATAATGAGTCCACCCAGGACTGAGTAAACTTACAAAGAAAAAGAGTTATATTAAAAAGTTAACAGATCACTTAGGAAAAAAAGCAACAGGACCTCAGTGAAATCCAGTTTTAAAGCGCATGACCCATCACAAAGCATTCTGCCCAGCACAGGCCTAGGAATATTTATGCACTGGGTTATCAGAAACTTTATTAATTAAAGAAAACATCTCTTCTATGCTATGTGCTATTATGTACTTGGAAGGGAACCAGGATTTCTTGAAACAAGTTCTGAAAATGGAAATTAAATTTTAAAGTGTTGATCTCAGAAAGATTAAGACATTCCTAAAACTCCTGCTTCCACAGAAGAAAGGCATGGATGTGGGTCATGGTCTCCTTTTCCTCTGAATGCTCTCTTCTCACCCCAGCAAAGACCAAAAGCAAAGTATTTGTACCTCACCGGGCAAGAGAAAAGATTTGTTGAAGTGGTTCAACACACCTCATGTAAGGAAGAGGGGGAATACGTCTCAGCACCAACTTGCATTCAGTCTGCAGGAAAATACTTCAGCCCCCTCAGGAAGATCAGATCAGTGGGAAGATCACAGCAAGTGCCTTGAGCATGGAGACAAAGCAGCCCCAAACCCAAAACACATACTTTTAGTAAAACAAATTTATTATCTCACTGTATTTTTGTTGGCATTGATACTGCAAAAGATTGAAATGATACCACCTCCCCCCACCTCAACATCATCTATTTCTTCTCAGACATCTACCATCCGCCCTCTTCTGTACTCTGTCCTTGAAGTCTGATACCAGGAGCTTTACCTATCAAGCTTTTGGGCATAAACCACACAGGACATTAACATGAAACATTCAATCATTTGTTAGAAATATAATTACAAAGAAAGTCTTGTTTTTGTTCTTCAGGTAAACCCACAGGTCACATTCCAGTTTTTATACTGGTGAAAAACCCACTGTGAATGTGTGAGATAAATGAAGCAGGAATTAAGAGGGACAAGCAGCAACTAGACATGGGAAATCCAACACTCAGTACTTGGAGGTCTACATTCAAACATGGTTAAGTCAACCATGACTAACTCATATCAGACATTGATGGGAAGGGCTGAAATAGCATCACCCAGAAAACTTTAATGCTTGAGCTTAAAGTGCATCGTTTGTGCTGTCCAGATGGAACAGGACTGAAATGAAGGTAAATCCAAATGACTTTCACAGCTCAAATCCCATACAAACACATACAAAAACCTGATCATCAAGCTAACTGCAGAAATTCATTAGTATCAGCTCCTAATCTTCAGATTCCCAGCTGCAAAATTATCCCAGTCATACCAATAAATATGGAAAAAAACCACATTCAATAAGAAGTGATGAATCCCCACAATCTATTTAAGGAGACTGGGAAAAGGAAGAGCAAACCATGAGTACAACAACCTAAATGCTTAATTCAAAAGGCAACACATCACATATTTGCAGGTCATCGAAACATTATTGTATCTGTTCCTATTGTAAAATTTCTAGCACACCAGAAATCCATTAGCAGTGATGTTCTGGCAAACCACCAAAGAGAAATACATCCTCTTATACCAAAAAAGAAATTAAGATCAAAGAACGATTATGGACAAGTACAGGCTAAAGATCAGCCAGCTCACCCAGAAAATACATTGTACCGTAAGATCTAACAACTCTTGCAAAAGGGGAAAGACAAAAGAAACCCTCTAACTCTGTACCAAAGGAAAGGCTATGCATATATAAATGAAAAGCTCCAGCCACCGTTTTTCATTAACACTGGAAATGTATTTATATTAATCTCTTTAGCTAGACTTGGCAGCTTCTTTATAGCATTGTATTCGGCTTGATCTTGCTGTTTCTCTGCAGCCTCACATTTCATGACTTCCACTTACTGATGAGCAACCTACCAGAGTGAAGTACAATAAACCAAATTTATTCCTCAGCTAATTTCTAGGAAGCTTCCGCTGTAATCAAATTGGCTACTTGACAAGGGCAGAAACGCCTTGATAATCTGACACCAGCTCTGTAGTCAGTGGGAGAATTCCTTTGCTTCTTATGATTAAGTAAAAACAGAGGTCACGCTAAAACACATGGAAATATAGCAAAAAGCTTTTTGTCCCTTCAGTGATATTTAGAAATAGCTTTCTCTTTAAGAAGTGGAGAGGCATATGAATTTTTTCTCTGAAAAGATGCAGAACTCCATTATTGAAATGTTACATTGAGCTCATTTTTTCTCCTTCTCTCTCAGAGTAACTTCATTGACTACTATCAAAATTTGACAGACCAAGTGGAAAGTGTGATTCATTATAAGAGCAATAATAAGCAGAGAGACAATTATAATTTTACTGTTGCTGCAAAAAACTGTCTCTGTGAAAGGAAGGTTGAATGAGTGCCACAACAAGCACTGCATTTACAGTGAGAAAAGGCACAGTTTTCCTCTAACTCAATTGATTTGTAGAGGGAAAACGTTAAAGATGTGCTTTTTTGGCTGTCTGGCTTAGGCAAAACAGTGGATTCCAACATTTCAGATTCTTCAAAAAGGCAGGGTAGTTTGTTTTGCTTTTTTCTTTTAAAATAAAATGATGTATTAGGTAATCTCTATGATGATTTAAAGTCTTAGGACTGTCACTACGGAATATTCGGTAAAACACAACCAGGGGCTTAAAATCCGTCATGGCCCTTGGACATGAATGCTTTCATTTTGCTCTTCTGAAGCAAATCTCACATCTTTAATATTTAGACAAATCTTCAGTATGTCATCAGGAGGGGGTTTACTGTAGGGCATGAGTACATCCTGCACACGTGTAACTCTTCCTGAACATTTATACCCTCCCCAATAGATTCTTTGGCAAAAACAAGGAGCTGTGATACAGTGGATAAAAATAAATTTGTCTATTAAAAAGCTGGAAGTTAAGTGATTTTAGGAGGAAAGAAAGATCAAAAGAAAAAAAAATTGTATTTCTTTTTTAATTGACCTTTTACATCTCAAAAAAGGGCAGAAACCAAATTTAGAGGAAATATATCTTTGTAGGTCATCTTTAATAAAAGTACAAGCTGATTTTTCTCCTTCATCTCACTGTGTATCACACCAAATGACAGCATTTTATTTCCTTTGGGATGGTGGAAATAAAGTAAATGGAACAGAATGAGGACACATGATAAATACTCTTTAACATTGTTTTGTCATTTATTTTTTTAAAGAAATAGAACCGTTATCATATGACAAATCCTTCCGTCAACTGATAAAGAGATTTTTGGGTTTTTATGGTAATACAAGCAGATTCCATACTCCTTGGTTAAAAAACTTGTAAAGAAACAGAAAAGAGATTCAAAGGAGAGTTCTATTTTCAATAACGTACCACACCTCAGTGTTTCTGTTAGGATTATCTGACAGTACATTTCATTAAACAACTTCTTAATATACTGATACAAAGTAAATTGTTCCATGGTTCCATAAAAAACAAATTTTAATTCCCTATTTGATAATCAGTATTAATAACATATCTCTCATCACTTTATTCCCCTGCTACTATTTCATAATGGAACTTGGGACAATAAAGAACTAAAAGTAAATAGGAAGCAATTAAGTATTTGAAGAATTTGAAAGACATACTGAGTTCTGTTCAAATAGAACACTATTTAAAAGGAAAATTTTATTGTCATATAATTAAAAGTAACAGGGAATTAGGTGGGCATTACAAAAGCATCCCAGTAAGACTGAATCACAGACTGGGAACACCAAAAGCCTGTTTGAATTGTGAGAAGATCAGGTTATGGCCAGGCCAACCCTGACCTACAGCTCGTCAACACACTGAGAGTATCTCTGGGTTTCTGGGTTATACACAGCAAGTGGGAGGTCTGGCAGAAGGATGCTTGTCTCTTAAAAACCTCTTAACACGCTCATCTACAACTCAAAGCACCCTCTGCAGGGATACCTCTGCTAAAGGCAACCTGCCTGGCTCAGCATGGGGTGGCACAGGGGACACTGGTACCAGCAAGGTGTGACATAAAGCCCAACACGTCAGCAGCACGTCTGGCTTCCCTGGCCACAGCACCCCTGACAAAAGGGAAACAGGGAAATGGGCAGGAGCAGTAGTTTCCCAAGAGATTTGCATTTGCTCACTGGTGCTCCAGGATTTGAAAACCTGACTTTTGTGCAGGTATAGAAGAGGAAAGAAGTCTCCCCATTAGGGAGGGGTCATTCCACTGGGTGTGCTTCCCATGCTAACACAGCCAGGGAGAGAACTGGAGCAATGTGTGCAAAGCCTTTCAAAGGAACCTGCAGAATTTGTTGTTTGTGGTTTTCATCAAGGAAACATACTTTCTACACTAAGATGACACAACTGTCTGTAAATGAGGTCTTACCCACCAGTGGGTCCAACCAAATGAAACCAGTTATATTAAAGACTACGCACCATACAGAAAGCCTGTTGAAAAAAGCCTCTTTCCAGCCACTGAGTGAGGAAAAGTGAGCACATCTGTCTTGACTCTTACTAGCAAAACACATTTGAAAAATGCTATATAAATCTCACACAACCACACAAAAAAATGGCTGCAGACTTCATATGTAGCACCTTTTCTCTGTAGTAGATACCACAAAGAAAGCAAACAAGTCCATTGCTTTGATACAATGGAGTCTGTGTGCACAAGTCAAGCACAGTTATTTGTCAGGGTAAGATGTTCCATATGTTAACAACATATTGTTCTAATATTGCCTGTTGATTCAGTCTCTGGACTAAAACTACATTTCTTAAGTAGAACCACTATCCTGAGTAGAAAAGGGTTGAATAATCTATTCCCCATGTAAAGACTTTGCAGAATTAAACTCAGTGAGTTTGTACACTGATGGTTATTCAGCCATCCATTAGGTCCTCCCATTTCCCCTAGAAAGCCTAATGATTTCTCCTATTTTCATTCTCCATGTCTTTATTTCTAACTCCACGCATCACTTGTCTCCTTGTCCAGGAAAGGGGGCTCCAATTCACTGTTTAGCTGCGCAAAGTACTGCAGCCCCAAGCTAAAAGACCCACAGCACTTCCTCTGTTTCTCTAAGTGCTATTTTTAATGCATACATACAGAAGGTCATGATGCCAAAGGAGTTCTCAAGGACACAGTAAAAGAGGGTAGAGCGGCCGGACAACACAGGGAGAGGCATGCGAAGGGACCTGCATCAGCAGGAAGGCTGCTGACTCACTGAGGAGATGCCCTATAAATTACAGCATCGAAAATACCTGCTATTCACATTCCAGTTCATGCATTTTCCTGTTTACTATCTTCTTAGTGCCTTACTCTGACTCGTATTTTTGTATGTAACAATTCCCAGGACAGTAGCAGTGTTGTAGCCACAGTGGCCTGAGAATCTGAGTGACACAAACTAAGGAAGAAAAGATAATCGCTTTTATTAGACCAACTTGCATGGCTGTTGCGTGCTTTTGTAAACACAAATCTTATTCTAGCTGTTAAACCATAACAAAAAATAGAAATAGTTGGAAAGGTCAATGGCCTGTTCTGTATTCTTTACAGAAGTAGCAGTAAGGTACCTACAATACAAACATTCAAGTAAAAACTGCTGCCCAAACGAATGTTAGTGTTTGAGGCTGTAATTCCATTTCAATAGTAAACCCAGAAATCACACTCTGATGATCACAGTCACTTTGTAAAGGCTGAATCAAAAATATAACTAATTTTTCTTCTAAAATCTTTGATAGCTAACAGGTAGAGATAATTTGGTAACAACTGCCACTTGGATACTCAGCACTTAGAAGATAAATTCATCACTGAAACTTGTTAAGCAACTTGATTCTTTTCCTAGTTTAACTCAATTTTACTTTGACGATGATGCTAAGTAGAGCACATGACTGATCTGTACATATGAGGTATCTCTGTGGATGTGTGTAAAACATACAGTTCCAAAGTGATCTGGTCATCTAAGGAATATCATGAGGAAAGAAAAACATTATGGTAATAGAATGATAACATCTCTCCAGAATAATTAATTATTTTCTTCCTACACACACTCACAAATGCATAATAATACATCTTCCATAATTATTTTCGTGTCAAAAAAAATTCAAACCATGGAAAGGCAATTTGCTCAGTGCTGAAAATCCCATAAATTTTAATTACTCTATAATAAACCAACAAACACTGCTTCCAATGAATGCACGTAACTAAAAGCAGTAAAATATTCTTTATCACATCCATTTCAGAAACTTTTTGTAATGGGCTAGGAAAGCATCCTATGAGGGGATGCACAGATTTTGTATACATAGATAAATGTTTTCAAATGTTATTTTTCATAGAAGTCATGAACCATTGAGCTGGAAGTGGTGTTTCAGAAACATCAGGGGAATTCTCTTGCAGGTGCTGAGGCCTACCTTGTAGCAATGCACTTGGAGATAATAGATGAATAAAACAAATTACCCTTTTTAAGTCTCATTTTAACCAGAACATAAATTAAGTACTTGCAAGCGTTTCACAGACATCTCTTAAACTTTCCACATCCCTATCCAACTGAAGTCAGTAGCAAACTCGTGTTGATTTCAACAGCCTTTACCAGTAGCTGCTACTAAATCAACAACAAAAATCTATTGGAATAATAGAGGAATAATCATAACAGGAATTTCTTACCCAAAAACTAAATTACAATATTAAAATTAAAATGCAACAGAGTTATCAAAAGCAATTTACCCTTTCCAAAAGAAATCTTAAGCATAATGGAACATTATAAAAAGTAAAGGAAGGTAATAAACTTAACGATAATCAATATAGGTTCATAGAAAATTTTTCTCATCAAAGTAACCTGACATTTTTCTTGTACAGGATTACAAATTCAATAATAGCAATAGTGATGATATAATATCATTAACATAGTTCATATCCACCAGTCAATTCTAAGCTTGGAAGAAGGAAGTTTTTAAAAATTTTTTAAAAAAAGAAAAAGAAAAAAAGAAAGAAAAAAAACATCTTGGGAACTACATAAAGAGGTGTATCAGTTAGAAATGGGAAACTCTGTGCTACCTTTATATGTCACACTGCCAAAATGCAATACTGAGCCTACAGTTCAGTAAGGATACTGATAAACTGGGGAGGTCCGTGAAAAAGGCACAGAAATTATTACAGGACTTAAAAGATGTCAAAAGATCCAGAAGCTAAACCTTTGTAACATCACAAAATAAGGCTGATACACTATACATACCAGGCTACAAGGCTTCTTCAGTCTAAAACTAACATTCAAACTTTTATCATTGAGGGTAATGAACTATACAAACAGTTTATATTTTGACAAATTCTTCATTCCCATAATTCTTCAACATAAAACTGGGAAAAAAAACCAAAACAAAACCACCAAAAAGCCACAACCACAGAAGGCAGGACCCCTTAGTGATGCTGTTACACAGGTCTAATCACAACATCCCAGGCACCCTCCCTAGCATCAGGATATGTTTAGTAACACACTAGTAAAACCTTGAATTCCTGTCTTACCTTTCTTTGTCGTTTAGCCCAGAGTTAGTAGGTAGAAATCTCTTCAGAACTGGTGTTTTTCACTGAAGATAAAAAACCCCATAAGCTGCTCAAAACAGTTCATACAAAATACATGTTAGCAAAGAGTGCTAACACAACCAGAGGTGCAGAATAATTGCCTCCCAAAGAACAAAAACAACCTCTGAAATTAAGCAAGAATATCAGGGAGAAAATGTCCGGTTTGACATTACGACCATAATGATTTTTCCATCACAGAGTGGGAGGGGGAAAGTATGACTTTGCAAAATGGGGTTGTGAAAGAACAAACCTGTCAGGTCAGCTGGGGTTCTGACCACGGTGCAGAGATAAACATCACAAATAATTCAAAAATAGGGCAGAAGATGATTTTGTATCTCATTCAGAAGACCTGAACTCAGTCTGAATGGTGTTACCTGTAAATTGGTACTAAATGTTACAATTACATTTTCAGAGCACTCTCATAAGGTTGGGGAGGGGGGAGGAGGAAGGTGTTATTTTAAGTAAGAATCAATTACCAAAATGTGATCATACCCAAGTGGGGCTCCTCAGTCTGCATGCACAGGGCATGAATAAGAAAAGTGAACAGAGTTTGAATTCCCTGGATCCCCATAAATTCCAGCTGTTAAGACAGAACAATCGGGACTGTGTGCAGCCAAAGCACTCATTAAAATAACTAATAAGGGATTCAGTTGGACTTTAGGGAGACCCCAAACCACTTAAAGGAAGCACTGCTCTTCCTCAGGTTTGATCTGAACATCACTTACCACACGCAGTTACCCAAACGCTTACCAGGAGTCGCTGCAAGAGCAACAGATACTATCAAGCACACAGCACTTCTAGAGCAGGAATGGAAGATGGGTCCTCTCACACATGGCAGAACAACCCAGCACGTTACGCCACGTCACATCACTCCAGGCCCCTCAGTCGCACGCTCATCCTGTGGGTGACCAGGAGGAGTGCGAGACTCGCAGGGGGAATGCAGGAAAAAGGCTTACCAAAAATCGTAATAGACAGAAATGGGGTAACTGCATTTTTTTAAACCATGTCAGGAAGCTAATCCTTTTAAATTCCACACAGCCAAATGTTTATGATTTAGAGCAAATTTAGGAATATGTTTTTCATTTACAGCTTACATGACACATTGATATTAGTGTTGGAGACCATTTGCCAAGAGAAATTACAGGCAAGGTTTCAGCAGTTTCTCTCATAAAAAAGCTGGCACTTGTCTGTCAAGCTGCCTTTTATTTTGCTTCTGTTTTCAGGATTTTCTGATCTGATTCTGTAAGGTTTACAAAACTTTAGGTAAAAGACAATCCTAATAAACACTGCCCACAAGGCATGAGGAATGTCTGTATCCTTCTCAGTAAAAGCTGCAAGAACCATTCAGTGGCAAGGTAAAATAATCAATTCCTGGAGTACCAGGAACCTTTCATTATCACTAATCAGAAATAATTTAAATTAAGACTGAAATATAAAAAATACCTATCAGTATTTTCTGAAGAAGCTTCTTTGGCTTTGCAAAGAGAAAAGGGTATTTATTTGCCACACAGAGAATAGAGTGACTGCAGAGTTTATACAAATTGTCTCATTTGAAATCTTTCAGCCTTCTGGACATCATTGATCATCATGCCCATTGATTTATACACAGTGTTGGCACTCTTCTGGGACCTGGTCAGCTTCCTAAAGAGGGCACGGCTTCTGAACACATCTTGCCCAGCCTACTACTACATTATGGATTATTTTTCATTAACAAATGGACCACAAGAATTAAATGCATTGCGAGAAAGGATGTGGTGACTACACTCCATCCTAGTGACTGAGTGTCACTTGGAAGGACAGAGCAGTCCTGAAGCACTGAACGCACACTTGAAATCCTTAGTTATGCTCATGACTCTTTAGAGCATTTCCCCATAACCACAAACCATAGCATATCATGCTGTGTCCGTGTTTTCACTCTTACACAAAAAGCCATAATTCAGGAGGGGTATTCTACTTGTGGTAGCTCAAGGAGCTGGAGCTTGTGTGGGCAGCCAGACACTCCAAGGAGCTTCCCGAAGGCCACAAGTCCCCTTGGCAGAACACTTGGGGTACACGCTGCTCCTTGTTACATAACCACAAGTCAGACTCAGGCTCTAGAAACAATTTCTACCTGTATCTGTGACAGGAGACACCAGTGCTCTTCTATGAAGGATGACACTGCCGCAAGGAAGGGGCCATGATATCTTTCTTACACAAAGCAAACCTAGGGTGGTCATTCTGTGCCAGGGCCTGTCCACACTGCAGAAAAGCACAGATACTGTAGTTTTTCTGATGAACAAACTTGCAGTGTGCTCACTCCCAATCCAACCCCACGATCACTGCTTGCTTTGGCCCGTTCTGCTCTTAGATGTCTGCCACTTCACAAGCAGATGAACATGCCCTGGCCCAGGTCTCCTCAGACAGATCCACATGGTCTGCAGAACCAAAAGGGCCTCAAAGAGGCTTTTGGAAACATGCCCCATTTCCCGGTGAGCTCTGCTGTTTAATCAGGTGATTACAACCCAAGACAAGAGCGTAAATGCTCATGTGGCTACATTTGAGAAGAAATATTCTGCATGAAAAAAAGAAACAGCCTTTTGCCAAGCCACAGATGCCGTCACAGCATTAACAAACTCGAAGGAGAAGGAATAAAGAAAAAAAAACCAAAACATTTAAAAAGAGCACACTTAATTGCCATGCAACTCCTGCACAGTTCTGGGTCAATGGCCAGAGCTGGACGTGTGCTGAAGGGAGGGAAGGCTGAGAGCAGCACCCGCCTGTGCCAGGCAGCCGCCAGGCTCCAGCTTTGCTAATGGGGAGGGCGGCGCTAACGGAGATGGTCACGGAAAGTGGCTCCATTTGACGCAGTTCTGAATGCGTAAGGATACGGAGGCAACGGATTCATAAACACGCATTCTGAACTTCTGCCTAAGGGACTGCACTCTAAAGATACTGCTGATCCGACCAGAAAGCTTCTTTGTAAAGACCTCAGCCAGTTGAACAGGCAGTGAAAGTTAAAAAAGAAACACTGCATCTTCAAAAAAAAAAGCTTACTGTAGAAACACTATGGGAACTAGGAGGAGAAAAGGAAGAGAAAGAGTGGCGATGTATGGGGAGAAAATACCATCACTGAAACAAAAGGAAACAACATCGTAATTGTATTGGCCTTTATATTTTTATTATCAGTCAAGGTAACATTTCAGCATATCTCACAGCTGCATTTAATGTGAATATCTCATTCAAAAATTGCCCAGAGTGAGCAAGAAGAAAGCGCATGGATTTCACTGTTAAACTGCCACGTGGTAATGCCAGCTGGAAAACTGGGTTTTCCTTCCTCTCACTTGCCCCCTGCGCTGGCAGAACAGCCCATGCTGCACCTTAGTTCTCCTCACGCCTGAAATGTCAGCGTGAGCTCTGCTTTTTGATTTCCCAGCCCACCTCCTGTACCTTCCCAGCCTGTTTCATCAGAGAGATCAGCCTTTGGTGACAGGGCACCGTTGTGAGAGGTTGCAGAGGTGGGGACCAGAAAGGAAAGTTGCTTCAACTGACACCCAGATTGAATAACAGCGTCTCCTTTGGTGAAGTGAGGAGGTAAAACTGACAGTATCAGACGGTGGGGGAAGACTGACAAACAGGAGACCATAAACATTTCTGCCAGCCTCAACTGTCAGCGTACAAAGAGTTGCCAAGAAAAAGGTTGCAAGAACAAGAAAGTTGTGTGGTATCTATGATGATGCAGAGGGGACAACTATTCCTGATGGAAAGAAATGTGTCACTCTTTAGAGAACTGAGTAAGAACAGAGATGGAAAGCACACAGACACAACAGAATGCAAAATACAAATGGGTGCCTAACAGGAGGATGGAAACACCACACAGGCAAATGCAGCAGAGGAAACACAGAAACTGACTGGCAGAGAAAAAGATGGAATTGAAGGCAACAGAGAAAATAATGCCCACAAAGAAAATCTATTTGCAGACAGACATTAGGGAGCAGAGATGTATTTTAGTTCCTGATTTTTTAAGTTCTCTGTTTACTACCATAATTTTAACTTTGAACTTTTTTCATCCATAAATCGGGGAGCCATGTGGAACAACGTTTAAACACTTTCACTGTCACTATCCACCACTGATATTGTAACCAGTGCTGATGCTCAGATATATTCAAATATATGAGCCATACACACTAACCTTTAAACACGGAGACTGCAAGAAAGGAGACTGACAAAGGGAGGGAGAGTGTCACTTTCTGACAACTTATATATTTTAAGTTAATTTCTCCCCTTTGTCCCCCCAGACCTCCTTCAACATTCCTCAAATGTGTACTACGCCTAAGAGCTAGTTTTACCAAAGAGGTAAAAGAGCATGCTTCTGATATCATCAGGAGTTCAACTGTAAATAGTAAGCTGATATTTTTTCCAGAGGAAAACTAAAATCTTGAAACTTGCTCTTTTCAAGCATGCAACTACTCTTCAATTATAAAGCTACTGTGGGCTAAACTTGAAAACCACTCCTCAAAACAAATTGTTTTTCTCTCATCGCCCTTAGCAAATGCATACAGAATATAACTCGAAGAGTAATAATTGGAAGGGAATAAAGATATATGCAGCCTTCTGTGTAGAACAGATTTGTTCACAGGAATAATAATTAAGAATACATTTTATATGTTGCTGCAGTAGACTTGGCTCTCTTTTTATTTGATGATCTGCAAATGCCATTTCAGAAGAAATTTAAATGTTGATTTAACTATCATGAGAGAAACCAAACATCTTCACTTCCTTTCAGCCTTCTTGCTTTCATTTTCCACTGTTTGTGACAGAACTTTTTTCACATTATTAAAAAGCATAACTCCTTAGGAAAAGTTTGCATTTAAGTTGGATTTTGGCACTCTTAATAACAATAAGGACACATTTTTACGATCTTACTCATACAAGTACTGCTCTAATATCATTAAAGACAATAAGAGAATGACATAAAAATAGGATCCAGCTCAAAACAAATTAAATTTTCAACACCAGTGTTTGTGTGTTTATGTGCATATGGACATGTGTGTAAACAAAGAATCCACCTACAGAGAACTGCTGTAGTTGATAAAATCACATCCTTGATTTGTCTTTTCATATACCATTAGTAAACGTATTTATTTGTTTTTATTAAGAAGAAATTCATGCTGCAGTGGAAATCCTGATCTTTCAGAAACTAATTGTGACCACACCATTAATCTGGCACCCAATATAAAAACAGGTTTCTGGAACCTACTCTTAGCACAGTATAAACATGTATACAAAATTGCTATTTCCAACAGACATTTCAATGACACGGACTCAGTGCTTTTTAGCAGGAAATTCTTCCTCTAGAGTTCTTTAAAAAAGCATTTGTTACAAAATCATACATCTGAAACAGCCTCAGTCCCTCTCCTTCCAGCAGTGCAGCGTCTCTGCCTTCTGTAAGCAGCAAGGATTCACATGTGGTTTTTAACTCATGTCAGTGCACATCAAGAAATTAAAACTGTTTTAAATGTGTTTACAAGTGGGTAAAAAAATTAAATTTGAGTGGCCCCCATTGCGACCAGAATAGTTCATCTTTATAACAGAAAACCTTGTAGCAATTAAGCAGTTTGTCTCTTACACTGAACCACACAGCTTTATGTTCAATTATTAGGACATGAATTACTCAACAAAACATTTCTATTTACTATATTATTTATTCTCTTTTCACTTCAGAGCAGAAAAGTAAAGCAACTCCTATTTTAAAACAGCTAAGCTAAAAGGCTACTTTGAAAACTCATTACCGACAGCTATGCACCAGATTTCACTTTAAGTTTACTACTGTTCCATCTTTCCTCATACACTGAAGTTCACACTGTGCTACTACTGCCTTGTAATACTTGTCTGCTCCCAAAAGACTGTACACGCATCTGGAGAAACCTCATTCCCAACTATCCATCTCATTCTTTTCAGGGATTAGCCATAGCATAATTGTTGTACCTCCAGTACTTTACACTTGGTTATTAAAATGCTAACAGCTACCAGTTTCCAGCAACTCCATCCTTTAATATCCAGGGAGGCTCCACATGAGTGTAGTAATTTGCCTTTGTGGTAAACTGAAAGATGGCAAATGAAATTATAACACTAAAATGTTAGTTACAGTGCAATACCTACTAAGTAGTATCTATGGGAATAGCCAAACCTACAATGGTACTTGAGAAAAGAACTTAAAACATACTAGTAGAGATTAACTCAATACCTAGAAATAGGATTTGTGCTATAATACAGCCTCCAGAGCCTCCACTGAAAAATGACATTTCACTGGCACCGGTCTTGAACAAACACAGAGTAAGACAGAGTCATTACTTACTGGTTTAGCGTCACATCTAGGATGAAAGATGATCCAAAAGCATCAACCTGGAAGCTGGCTCGAGCAATGTGGGTAGACTGCAATTTCAAAAAGACTGGAGTTAGCATTCAGCCACAACAAAACACACAGTACAGGTCTGCCAATGCAGGAAGTGAATATATTCACTAACAATATGCCATTAACCAAATAAAATGGCAATGAAATGCCATTCAGTGTCTAAAGCAGTCTATGATAATGAATAAAAGACCTGTTTTCAGAATCCACAGGGCTTATTCAAGAATTTTCAATAACACACCCTGTGACAGGAGGCTCTGCCTCAGTAACCCCCCACCTTAACCCACCCACACTGCAGGGAACGGCTCTTTTCCTTGCACTTCCATCCTGAGCAAAACCCTGAGCAAAGGAAAGTGGAAAGGCTCCCCTGGCTAATGTGTTAGTCATTCCTCAACCTGACTCTGGACACAGACCAGTGCAGAACAGCTGAGACGTTACTGGTTTGGTCAGACCAGGATACACTCACAAATCTGACCCACATTACCTGAAAGAAACTGTCCACTCAGGAAGACTCTCATTCAACTCCATATAGTGAGGTGAAAGCAATGGGCTAAAGACTGATTTGGTGCATTTTCTAAGAAGCTCTGACTCATCACCCTCTCACCCAACTTCTCCAAAAGGCTCCCAGAACTCCAATCCCCTGAGCAGTCACTAAAACCGAAGAAAAACGGGTGCTAGAGAAACATCTTTCTTCCTTTAGTCTCTTTGCTATGTATTTTCCCTGAATTAATCACTTTCATTCACACTATAGACAACAAACATGGGAATACTTTGTAATTCACAACCTGCCAGAAATAGGATATTTATTCCAGTAGTAGTGGAAGAAAATACCCAGCTATCCAATGGAAACGCAACAGTTGTTTCTAGGCCTGAAAACTCCCAAGAAACCAAACAGCCATGTTATTTAACTAATTAATAAGAAAAGCTACTTTCAGACATTTTGGAGCAGTTTCAACTTTGCTCTTATTTTCTTTCCATTGAAATCTGCACATTAAGATTTGAAGCATGTAGACAGAGGAATCTAGGAGGAAACACTGAAGAACCACTTACAACTCTAAACTACCCTTCTCTAAATAAATACAATACAGGACAGTACAACTGTAACAAATGATTTATTGAAAACTCTGGGAAACACAGGACAGGATGGGATAATGTGAATCATCAAATTCACTCTCTCTAAAACTACTGGCAGGCTTTCAATAGGCATTAAATCCAGAAGAGTTGAGAATACCAGTTTCCTTGGAAAAGAACAGCAACAAAGAAACAGAAAGTCAAGGGAATCATGACTTTTTTGTTTGTTGCATTTTTAGTTGCCCTACAGCAGAATTTTCTTTCTATGTCTATATATGTAAGCACGTGTATTAATAAATAAAGACAACAGCCAGGAATGCATATTTTCAAAGAGTTGATTCCTTTAAAAAACCCCACAAAAACAAACTACAAAAACCAGGGGTCAAGACAGCTTCTCTTACTAGAGGATGCTCGGGCTGAGAGGCCTCTATAAAAATGCCTAGCTCTGCTGCTGCCGTGAATGCACAGGGAAAACCACATGGTAAGAAATTACAGATATTTACATTACAGTTTTGAAAGCTGCAGTATTAAATGGAAAACTTCTTGGAAGGCCTCTCAGTAGATACAATTCACAGAGCCTGACATCTCTTCAGCTATCGCTGTTACATCTAAGTTGCTTTGTATCACAGGCCACGGGTCTTCATTATATGCTTCTTGCAATTTCTGGATGATTTAAGAGCACCTCTTTTGAATAAATGTATAATCTTTGACCAGGTAACAATATAACACATAGTTTACCTTATCTGGGCAAAGAATTTCAGTGGTAATTGCTATCAGTATTAAAAGTCTATTTTCCATCCAAAAAAAGCCTGAAAAAAAAAAGGGCAGCTAGTCCCAAATGACCCATGACACAGCAGGCTGGTGTCTGCAATGACAGACACCCACAGCAGGTATGGCCACTCACAGCACACACGGCCACCCACACATAGGACCACCATTTAGCTGGTTTTGGCCTACAGCAGCTAGCACAATCACAAATACAGCAAAAAACAACCATCCACAAATTATCACATTAACAGTGGCATTTCTTTTCCAACTCTCAGGCTGCAGACTACTTTGAATGACTTTAAAATTCCATCTTCTCCTGCTAGATGTGTGTATTTTTAGGCTGCTGCTCATAAAAAGGATGTGACAGGCCAAGAACTAAGTAAGGTACTAGGGACCAGAGCTAGTTTTGTCATTCCCTGGTTGCACTGCAGCACATTTGCTAACCTTAGCTAACCTTTACCTACCTGCACTGCAACAACCACTTTCTGATCAAAGCAGTGGTGGCAGACCAGGTGTTTGCTTTTCATCTGCACATTACTAAGTGCGAAGAACATTCTACAGCACTTTATTATTCCTGTTTGTTAACAACATAGCTACATATGCCATCATTTAGATCTGTGCACACAGTATAATCAAGTCTTCTATGTGACCATATGCTGGTACTTCAGTAAGAATATAAAAAGCCTAACTTAGATTTCTAAATGTAGCATTTGTCATTAAAATGTAGTCACCTCATTCGCCATAAGAGCAAAAATGACTACGGTGCTCTGGTTTGGTTTTCAGCTGCTAGGTATATTGCATCATATTGATTTGGTCTGGGAAATTTCCTCCCTTTAACTTGTCTCTAAGATAAACAATTACAAAGCTAATGTATTTCTGAGGTGACCCTGGACCACAGTTATTCCCTGACAGAAGCTGTTAACATGGATTTAAGGGACACAAGGCCTATTAATAAATTAAGATGAAGAAACATTACACAGATGTAACCATGCCCAAGACAAGTGGTACAAACCCAAGAAGTTCATCATTAACTTCAATCATGTGCAATCAAGAGTATCTCAAGTGTATCTCAAACCTACTGAGGTACCAAGATGCTCATTCTGGACAGCCAAATTCAGTCCTTTACAGAAACTGCAGCCCTATAAAGAATCCTTCAACCCTTGTAAATAGTATAATACATTGCAACAGTGAGTAGAGTGGGCTGCTGCCAAAAATAGGACTGCTGCTTTCCCTTGTCAGCTCGTGTGACTGACCAGATAGTCAGATCAGCATTCAGAAAATTAATCATCACTTGGAACAGACCCATTTTTTGTCAGGCAAATAAGCTGATCCAAATAAACTCTACAGTCACACCACGACTAGATGTGATGGAAAGAAGCTGGAGGGGACATGCAAGAGAGAATGAAGCGGAAGACAGATCCCCCCCTTTCAATGACAGCTAACAGATCTCATCCAGTGTAAGAAAACCTGCACCTTAAGAGCACCAGCCAGTACATTCTTTAGGATAGCAGTTCCTCTGAAGATCTGGTTAAGAACCTCAAAATAAATAAATGGATTTTAAAAAGCCTTGGTTCACATAATTTTTAAGCACCTCTACCTGCCTGCTCAGAGAATAGGTAGAAAGGCTGGCAGTGAAGGAAGCTTACACTCATAGGCATAGGTCAATAAAGGAACCCAAAGAAAGGAAGTACTTTTATGCCACCTATACCACCTTGCTCAAGCAGAAGTAACAAGACAGACACCCGCAAAGGCTCATCTAAGCCACTGAAGCAAGACAATCAATCATGTCATTCCATTCTCAAACCCAGGAACATTTTCTGAAAATTCGAGGCCTTTTCAACAACCATGGACGTGACACATTGACAGCTGATGACTGAGTCATAAAAGGGGAGTTCTTGGGGACCAGGAGAGATGCACTCAACGCAGAACATGAACAAGAGCCAGGAAAGGAGAATCTAACTACTTAATGGAAGAGCGCAGTGCCCGTGCCTCCGGAACAATCAGAAAGTTCTGAAATTTTAATGCCATACAACTGAAGGTGGAAAATATCAATAGCAGCTCTGAAATTAACTGCAGTATCTTCAGAAGCAATTCCTAGTGGCATGTAAAATGTACTACACCTTGCAGGCAAAAGAAAACTCTTACATATCCCATGCACCTAACACACCTACAGGAGACCTAGCTTTTGCCAAAGATTGCAAAGTTTAAGCATCTCCGTGAAAGCTGAAAGGAATCAACAGTAAATGGAGTGGAAAGGATTATTTCAAATCAGCAAGCACAAAGATATTTTATCTAAAACAAGTATTAATGTTTGAATCCTAGAAAAACAAAAGTGGTAAGCAAACCTTCCTGCCAAACCAAGAGGGATGCCATTCCAATTACTTTAAATCACCTGCTCCATGTTTCAGGGATTGCTGCAATAACAGGAGGTGGGCAGGCGGCACCAAGGACAACTCTATTACTATAACAAAACAGTGTAGTAGCCCTGTTGGGGAACAGCTTTCTCCAGCAACTGGCCCTGAAAGATGAGTATCTCCAAAAGGAATACACATACATAAACTACAACTGAGGTACAACCAGTGAATGGCGAGACTCATTGCACTGTACTAGAGGTAGCATTAAATACATTTGGAAGATTTTAATCTCAAATAGGTCAAATATTTTAAACACCAATGAAACATTTACAAGCTACACACTTTCTTAATAATAAAATTAACAAAAAATCTGAAAGGAAATACATTAGAAATTTTCCTCACATTGTATATAATTAGTTGGGTGTTGAAAGCAGCATGGCAACATGATGACTAATATTTTTCTTCATTAAAATAAGGAAAAAGAGAATTCAAAATACATTTTTATATAATATGCAATTCCTCATAACACACGTTTCTTAGTTCTGAAGTATCCTCCATAAAGCACTTGGATGCTTTTTAGTTTTGCTGGAAGAAATAACAATTTCTATCAAAACTGAAGAATGCCTTTTTTTTAAAAAAAAAAAAAGATAAAATCCTATTTATATGCTTGCCCTTTGATGTAAGGAAATCATATTTACTACTATTTATAGCAGTGTGGTTTCTAATTAAAAGATTCTGATCAAATCTGTAGACTCAAAAGAAAAGTATCGAGAGAATCAAGAGAGAAAATAAACACAGAACGTTACAGCAGGACAGAACTTAAAAGCTCTGCCTCAGAGCTTGTAAGAACAACGAGGTTTTATAGCAGACATTCTCTGTGACTCAGTCACATCTGCAAAGTAACAGATTCCATAGATATTAATTTAATTCCCCCACCCTTCCATTTAATAGGAGAATAGAAACAAACCTCAGCTTATTAAGAATTTTTTAAGTATGCATGAAATGTCTGTTTCTTAATTTCAGTAAGAACACAGGTTATTCCCTAGGAAATTAAAATAAATACATTAATTAAATTAAATTAAAAATATACAAAACACTTTACGCAGATTTACCCAGTAAGAATTTTAACTGTGATTTTGAAAATAACCAGTACACTTAAATTTATGCTCCAGTGGAGGAATACAGTGCTAATTAGCACAGGTAGACATTACAAAAGGGTCAATTTTCAGCCTCAGTAGTGTTGCAACAAATCCAGATTTACGCAGCATATTGTTGCTGTGTGTAAAATAAGATTTAAAAAACAAAGAACAAACAACAAAAACCCACTCGTTTCTATTTGGACTGAAAGAAAAAAATTTAAAACTTTGCTCAGAGATAAAATTCAGAAATAAACCTAGCTCTAATAATAGAAACAAGCATCTCCAAACCAAATAAATTTCTTTTTTATTACACAACAAAATATAAATGAAACATGATTTCTTCAGGCTTCTTCTCTTCCCATCTGCAAATACCTGATTTTAATCAAAATTTCAGTGGCACTGGAGTCACATATCACAGCATATTAAATAACTGCAGAATCTTTTTTACTTTCCTTAGCATTCTCTAAATATTTTTAGTGCTCATTTACAACATTGTCATTATCTGTCTTATCCATTGCATAAATTTAAGTATCTATAGGGCTTTCTTGGCGGGGGGGGAAGGGGGTGGGAAGTTATTTCACGAAAACACTGAAGAATAGTATCATGCTTTGACAAAAAGGTTCTTACAGCTGCCTCTTTGGGGTACGATTGGTAAATAGGTCATTTATTCTGAGGAAAAGCTAGAAATAAGAGAAGATTTTAAGAGGTCCATGCCCATTTTTGTATCCTGGATCGCAGATAGATCTGTTCTCTGTGCCGGACAAGGGTGAGGCAGAGGGACCGCTCAACACCATCAGCCAGAGCACGGTGCCATTGCCCAGTTCACTTTCATGGGGTTACACCAGCTCTCAGCAGATGAAGATCTTGACAAAGTTGTAAATATGATCTAAAATAGCTTGTCTCTGCATAAACATCATAGTATCAACGAAATCAGAGTCAGAAGCAACGCCTGCTTGTGATAATTTACTAAAATGCCAGTAATTATTCTCAATAGTAAAACAGCAACAAAAAAAAAAAATCCTCTTTCATTATTTATCTGCAGTTTTGAAATCAGAGGCTGTTTGAACTTAGTACAGTAAAGTAAAAGGGATCCCCAGAGAAATGGATCCAACGCTGCAGGTCCGATCCCTGGGTAGCAGGCAGGGATCCTTCTGAGGTCCTACAGAGGTGCGATGCAGAGCTCTCTTGGACTCGGCCATACCTGCTCACACATCGCGCCCCAGACCTCCACCCAGCACTCCAAAACCGTGGGCAACTTTTAACAGTTACAACAAACTGATTAAGAAAAAAATAAGAATTATCTTCCCCTGAAAACTTCTCTTCTTGCTCTGCTTCCTCGTCTCCACGTCATCTTTCTCAAAAATCACCCAAGGTTAAATGACGGTGTAATGAAGGCAGGAAAACTATTAGGCTGTCACTGATGGCAAATTTAGCAGGAGCTACCATTTGATCTCACAGATCTAAAAGGATAAATTGAAGTAACTGAATGGGCAAGATGCCGCTTCCCAAGAGGCAATCAAATACATGTTTCCAGCACCAGAACAACCCCGTGGTACTGGATCTTATACTCACTATGCTTTTATGTATACAGAATGATGTTAATTCAGCTTTAAGAAAACTTCAGTTACAACTTTTGATTTCCTGAGAGACTAATTACTGTAACTTATGTTGTTGTGAAAGTCTTCATATCCCAGTGAAAGAAAGGACTGCAAGAACTTTTGAGAAGAAATACTCCTTTTTTAATTTTTTTTAAATGTTTTTACTCCTTATTCTGAAGGGAAACAGCAAACATTAACGTATACAAGGTCACGTTTAACTAATATGCAAGAAGTCTTAAATATATCACTACTGGGGCAATAAACACAAAAACTTGTGACTGCTCAACTTCATGTTTTCAAAATGCATTTGTCAAGGTTTTTCATTGAAGACTAATGACTAGGAGAAGCACTATGCAATAGCTTATTATAATGGAGATTAATAAAGTACTGGGCTACCAACAGGAAACAAAGGAAAGTCATGAAGGAAAACTTGTTCAGAATCTTTTCCTGCCATAATTCATAGAAAAACTTTTGATGACCATTGAAGATCATACTTCTAAAACCAAGACCAGGCAGTTGAGCAGTCACCCTGTGACACACAGACACAGCAGTTTCCATTGCCCCCAATGCAACTGAAGGTTTTGGAGGGTCAGACAGAAGACAGAGAACAACACTGATACAACAACAGTAGAACAGTGTGCTCCATCTATCTCACTAGATGCTACAGGACCTGACTGCAACTAGATGGTGAACCTTCTTCCTTGTAAAGAAGCATGAAGCCAGAGGGAAAGGACTCAAAGAAAACCTCCCTGGAGTGACAAATCCCCTCTCATGAGGATGCCTAGCAGTTTTGAGCGCACAGAACCCAAATGAGGAGCTCCTCGCGTACAGCTGCAGCATGAGAGGCAAACAACCAACGCACAGCCCATCTGCAGGGCAGGAGAACACAGAACAAGGGCAGCCACACACGTGCCACAGGCAGCCCTTGAGGATGAACCCATCTGGATCACTGTGTCATTCAGCTGTAGAAAAGACTATTGTTGCAAGGACACCATTTAGTCAAGAAGGAAAGCTCAAAGAATAGAGAAGTGAAGGCACTTCCCTCCTGAAGCAGATAGCGCCTGGAGGTCATTTTTAGCTGTATGTTTTCCAAGCCCTGAAAGGAATCAATAACATTTAGAGAAAGGCCCTCTTTCCAGCATCTCTTGCAGGCTTCAGAAACAAAAGATCAGAGCTCCACTACCAAAAAAATCAGCAAACCCCCTCCATTAACACCGCCTTTACCTTCCAAATAAAGTATTCATACGTCATAAAAAGCGTTCACACTAACTGTGCTCCTTTATGCAACAAGTATCAGTGACCAAAACACTTTTCAGTGCACACAGTACCATGTGTTCAACTGGTCCTGAGTACCAAAACATTAGATCTTCCCCCTGGAAGTAACAAGCACTCCTTGACACCTAGAGCCTGCCAACACAGCTAACCTTTCCCGTAAACAGGTCCTGGACAACAGCAGAAAGTTTACTAACATTCTGTCAGCACCAGGGGCTAAGAAGAGCTTGACAGAACTTGCAGATTCGTAGGCCTGCCAATGCATTGCACAGTCAACTCCACAGATAATACTTTTTAAATATGACTCACCCTCTACATTCAAGTATCAAAGTCCTGTTTAAAGTTGAAAAGGGTAGGAAAAGCACAGTTCAAAACTCCTTTTTCTCTTGATACAACCTAGGAGATCAAAATGAATCAACATTTTCACTGTATACATTTTCTGAAACAGATGATGGATTTTTTTTTTTTTCATTCCCACAGAATTTCAGGATCTGAAATACTCTAAGGAGACATTTCTGGAACAGACCACGTTCCTACATGCTGCTATTCTTCTGGGCAATTTTTAGGCTGTAAGTCAGGGCTGCAGCCTCCATGCTCACATACATCACACTTTCCCAGCCAAGGCACCATTAAAAGGCATTTACCCACACAAGAGATTTTTTAAACCTTGTAGAAATATTACATTCTGGAATATGCTTTTTCTAAAGCATGGCCACTTGCTACAGTCTTCTGGTCTGGGAACATTAATTTCATTTAAAAAAAAAATATAGATTGTAGAATGAATCTGGTGTAGGTAGACAAATCAGAGCTGGTCAAATTACCAGAGTAATCACAAAATTTCTTTGTCTGATAGGAAACACAGAGCAGCAATGTCATGCTGCTTAAGTTTCTTTAACTTAATCCAGCTTTCAAGTTGGACTCCTACTGACTCAAGAGCTAAACAGTTCTACATCATTTGCCACTCTCTTTGATTTCTACATAATCATGTTTTTAATTTCAGGTGACACTGGCTTTCCACTTAAACTTACCCAGCCAGCCAATGCCAATGGTGGAAGTGCACGCCATGGCCTGGCAGACTCCATCCCATCCGTGTGCTCACTACTCAGCCACCTTTGCTGCTCAGTGCTCACACAGTAAAGTTTCTGGGGAAAAAAAACCATGAGCCTCCCCTCATACAGTCATCCCACTGAAGGATTTAAAAGCTTGATCAGGTGTAATCTGTGTGCAAAGCTCTACTCTGCACTGAACATGCCCCCATCTGAGGGGAGAGACATGGTTCCACGTTTGGCTGTGGCTCAGCACAGCTGCCGCTGCATGGTTCATCCCTGCAGCAATGACCCCTCCTCTTCAGATGAATGTAAACACTGCAGCGGCTTCAGAGCAGCACAATCATGGCTATGAAGAGCAAAACTTCATGTGACAGGCCTCTGTGATCCTTTACGCATCCCAGAAGACATCTCCTCAGAACAGCATACCCATACCCAACCCAGGAGGCCACTGGCAAGCCAAAGGGAAGCAGCTGGCTATAACGGCTCAGAAGGCTTTCTTGTCTGAAAGTTTTCCACAGACAATTGTAGCAAATTTGATGTAGTTTAAAATAAAGAAGTCAAAATTGGAGAGAAGAGCGCCAGGATGGGAATCAGAGTGATTTCTGGATATATTAAATACAGCAATTGTGTCTCACATGCAAGAGAACAGTTCTAGAAAATACAATACTGAAAAAAGATTATTTAGGAACCAAAAAACTGAACCACATCATTAGATGAATGAAGTAGAGCTATTGTGTAAGAAGAGATCACAGTCCTGTATCCAAGAAGAGGGGACTTGACCCTTGGATAGTTCCAGACTTCTCCCTCCACATCCAGTTATCCAGACTCAGTGAACAGGCATGGGCCTGGGCTGGCAACAATCCAGCGAGCTTCTGACCCTGAAGCAGGACAGTCTACCAGGGAGGAGAAGCAGCTTTGATTCAAACCCATGGGAGCCAAAGGTAAGGATCCCCATCCTTTCAAAGGAGAGAAACCTGTCAGGAGGCAGCCACAGTAAGTGGAAGGATAGCAAACCACAGTAGAGCTGATCTGAGAGGGAAAAGGACAGACAGCACTGCCCATAAGGACCCATAACTTTGAGAGCTGAACCTTACCAGGCTTTTGGCAGTTTTACACAGTTCAACTGACCTTTAAGCACTGCTTGACAGGATAATGTTTTAACAAGCAGAGCCCTAAGAAAAGTTGTTACTCTTGAGTCACCTAAAGATGGGTGTAATTATTGGGAAGACTACAAAGGAGACCCAAAGTACCAGAAGAATACTACAGTATCAGATCTGCCATGACAGTGTTACACATACATCTATAACGTTCTTGGGGGAAACATTCTACAGTCAATGTTAACTTCCAATGTGATTCCTCCATACTCTGGGTAAACCTGCAAGATTTATCATGACACTATGCTTCTGCATCATGAGAGTGTTACAGCAGATCATTAGCCACAACAAGGGTCCCAAAACAGGCATCCTCAGTAAAACTGTGGCAGAAAGAATATTTGGTCTGATCCTGCAGTCAGGTCCACCAACACAGATCAGGAGCGAATGCTGGTATTGATTCCAGAGCTGGAAAGGACTTCCCTACCAGACTTTGCAGTTATTACACTGATCATGGCAACAAGAAAATGTTGAGAAAACCATTCTCAATAAGGATTGCTACATCTGAGCCTTTTAGATCCTTCATGACTGTATATAAGCTTGTTTTATGAGATTAAGCTATAGCTTTCAGAGTGTATCTCCTAGCTCTGAAGTGGCACAAGCAAGAAAAGATACCACAAACCGAAGACGTAGCCCTTTTATCCAGACTAGGATTTTCAAATGTCCCTATGTCGTCTAATCACTCCTCAAAATCTAGGTCCTAATAGGATAATTTCTGCAGCATGAACTCTGGAGTAGCAGCTACTAGAGGGTTTTTGCAAGGTGATTTTTGGGCATATTCATTTACATTACAATAGTCATAACAAATCTCATTGTCAAGTAGGGAAAGTTTTTCCCTGAAATGAGCTTGCAAAGGATAAATTAGAAATCCAAAATAGTCTTTGCCCATAAAATACCAAAACACGCTATGAATTTTACATTTTTTACATTTATTCATATTTTAATATGAATTTTATATATTTTATAAATGGGTGTATCTTAAAGTCCCTCCTAAATTAGAAATCAAAGGACACTCTCAATGCCCTTGCAGCATGCAGCGATCTATAGCAAGCTTTCAGCACTTTCTTTCCTCTTAAGGAAGGCAGGACCTGCATAAGGAGTATTGATATTTGAACTGTTATTCACGTATCCATAAAAAAAAGAGTATTGCTAAGTTGGTGCAGTTTCTATCCTTACAGAAATACTGCAGAATTGCATATAATAAAAACATAGTAAAGTATCACACCCATTTTGCCAAATGCTTTATAAACCTTAAGGAAAGAGGAGAAAGGGACAACGAGGCAGGAAGAAAACCAAAACTGGCAGTAAAGCAAACACGCTCTTATTGCTCACCACAGCTTCAGTCCCAGGTTAGCCTCCTCCCCCTTTAGTTTTGTGACAGGCTGGTCAAAAACTGTGCCTAAGTTTCTCCAAGAGACAGCAACAATTTGATTTAAGTGGGCAGGAAAGAATTTTTTTTAATTGGGCAATTTCTCTTGACACTTCTCTTTCCAACAGTCACGACCCATCAGTCCCAAAATCTAGAGCTGTTTTATAAGTCCCTCAAAAGTCAAAACTAATTTTTTAACACACACACACAAAAAAATAAATTATCAAATGTTTGAGTTACCCAACATGGGAACTAATGATGCCAACAGATGTTGGCAACATTGGAACAGAAAGCAAGGATGATTATTTTGAAAGTCAGCAGTTTCAGAAGCACCTGCAAAGAAAAGGGATAGTCTACTCGAAGACTAGAGCAAGAGGCCAAGAAGTCAAGAGAATCCAACAGCAAAGCCTAGGCAACACCTGAATAACTAACTGATTGCAGTGGTTTGACCCTGGCTGGAAGCCAGACAACCACCGAAGTCACTCCAACAAAGATTTCAACTCCAAATGCAAGCAGAGCTATGTGAGCTCAGCATGACAGAGCAGAGCTTCTTAACAATCGATTATTAGCAATAAGATCTTAGCTAAGAAGTCTGTAAGCTGTGCTTCCAAATTGATGTATGGAATTGTGTCACTGGTCACAAACAATCCAGAAATGCAGACTGCAGAAGAAAAACACTCTGCTGAAAATTACTGAGTCACTCTGGACCACAAACATGTATCTCTATCTCCAGACACAGGCCAGTCCCAGAACCCCTTCAAGCCAGGCTCCCCACAACCAGGTCTGCCCTCTTTCCCATTTGGAAGGAATCCAGCATAGCTTCATGACAAATGGCAACAAGCAAGTGAAAAAACAGGTTGAGAAAACAAAGTTGCTGTACTATGAATGTTTTGTACAGCCAGCAGAGATGAGTGAATCTATGTCCATAGTAGGTCACTGAGTCAGGACCTTGAAAATAATAGCAAATTACCCAGATTTTCATATCAACACCAAGATATATCAAAACCAAGGAACTGCAACGAAAGCCACAAGACGAACAATGTTGTCTGTCCGACTGTGTGTGCAGACCCATCAGTTTGGCCACTGGCCTCGGGGAGAATTGAGACCTTTCTCCACTGTAGTGTCAGCTGCAAGGTATGTGCAGACACCTCCCAGAAGCCAGCATTTTGGCACTGTCATGGGGGAGGCCGCAGGCTCCAGGCAAGAGCAAGACCACTTAGACTTGGGTTTGAGGGAAGGCATCTGTTGGGTGAAGGCACATAAATGTCTGGCACTTGAATCTCCAGCCGGAAAATTAATTTTATCTTTGCAACCAGAACACCTGATCCACTGAAAATTATTAAGGAAAAGGTCCTCAGAGTCAGGCGCTGACGTAGAGCACAAACTCAAGAGAGCAAAGGCATACTTTGGGCTTTGTTTTGCTCCCCTTCAGAAGCACAAACACCAGCAGTGGGGACAAATACCTACACATTCCCATGTTTTAATGAAGAACATACGGGCACAGCATTGACTAAAGGAAAGTATTAAGAAACTTGTGCTTTCCCACATGATTCCTACAATACCAAAACATGACTTAAGGCATGAAGCTACAAGGTTCCATATAAATGTCCGCAGTAGAAACTTTCTCACTTTCAAACACAAAAATCTGAGCTTTACCTTCACTGAACACCCCTGCCATTGAGGACATTCATCTTCTAATAGGCTTATTTACTACAACAGTAAATTAAGCGTCCATCACCAAGATCCTGGATTGCATTAATGATAATATCAGCATATTCTCAGATATATCTTATATTGATTACTCTAGATTAAGTGCTGTGCAGCTGCTAACAGACCCCCTCTGGGACACAGAGGAACTGAAACACAGGAATGTCACGGATACTGGCAGTGACTCTATCCTGTGATAGAATTAAAAGCAGAAACCCAAAGTGACGTGACTTCTCCAATGTCCACTATATACTGTACGTTAAAACATTAATGACCTGAGTATGTAAGAGCCTACAGCTTTTGCCTTGTGCTGCAAAGTCCAGCAATCTTGAACAACTACAACTGTGAGCATGTTGGTCTTGTTTCTTAAGCATTCTGGGTTTCTAGGATAGGTACACAGACTATTTCCTTTACTATTTAATAGTAAAGTGTGTATGTTGAGAAAGTTAGTCATTAGTTAGAGCAATGAAAAGAGACCAAAAACCCCAAAGCAAACAAAATAAAAGAGGCTGCTAAACAAAACCCTCAGCAAATACCGAAACAAACCCTATATGTTTTTAGAAATCTGCCATCACTTCCCAGTCACTTCTGTGTCTTCAATGCTCAACTGTATTACAAGCCTGTTGTGAAACTCCTGATCTGCGAAGGCCAAGCTTTACTACTGTTTTCCCCTGAACAATCATCTTCCTTTCCCTTTGTGCAATTCCAAACTCCGGCTTGCATCCCTCTTGTATGACTTCTGCCCTTTCAGAAGCTAAAGCTTTCATCCAGGAATTAAAAGAATCTGATCCGATTTAATGCGACTTCCTTCTCTCCAGCTAATCGCTCTCCCCTTTTATCTCTATCCAATTCAAAACACAATTACATTGTTTTACATTAATTCAACAGCTACAGCCTCGTTGTCTACTCCTCTGACTGCTCCATCCCATTCAGGTATTTTTGCTTTTCTAGACACGGCTGCTTGTCCTTCAGCCATCAAAGATTCTTCTGAATGCTTCAAACCCCCGCTCCTGCAAGAAGCACCCTCCCTAAACCAACCCAGAAGGCCATTAGCTTGGGTTTGAAATCTCTATTCAAGACCAGTTTCCTAACTGATAAGTAGCTGTCCAAAGACTGCTAGCAATGGATAGAATAAGGCATGGAGACAGTCAGAACATATTTAATCATAAAACAAACTAATAAACATGAAAATTGTATTGATGGAGAGTGCACCACTGCTCCCCTACTCTTTATATGCCACTGATCTTAGTCTGTCCACTCTTCAGGGCAGGCATGCATGTCACTTCATGCGTGAGCAGGATCCAGCACTCTGCATCTTCGTAATTTGTGACTTTTACCAGCCACTCAACAGCAACCATAAAAGTTAACTCTGTTAGTCTGTGGCTTTGCTAAGCATTCCGGCAGAGACAGAAGAGCTGTGGGTGTTTTTAATAGGATGCCAGACTTTAAGAGTCAGGATATTAAATTACTCAACTGCAAGGGTTAACACTATTACTGCAAAAATACTCTCTGAAGTGTAGCTTCCACAGAACTTCGGTTAGGCAAAGGCAGCTGCGCTGCTGGCCCATTACTGCCAGGCTGACTCAGATCTCTGGGCGAGGAATGCAGCATCCCACAATCCGGATGTAACCGTGCCCTGCGAGAAGCACAGAAACTCAGTACTGCTCCACTCTGTTTCACGTCGGACAAATCACTACAGCTACTGCATCCTTCTGAAGGGTATCAACCATCATGGGAGAGGCTGGGGATATTTCAAGTGGCTTAGGGAAACTTCTTGGTCAGGAGGAAAAGTTGAAGTTGCATGTAAAGCTTTGCATATTTAAACTCAGTTTAGCGTAGAGGCTCTCATGAAATAAAAGCATTTAACCCTTTTTAGCCCACTACTGTTACTTGTTTTCTGGTTGGAATAACATTAATACTAATGACTAAATAACAATGGCCCGAGAAATTTTTATGAGCATTAAGATTTTGTGAATTAAAGTTGAGACACTCAGAAAAACAAAACCCATTAATCAAGGGCTTGTTCTGTAAGACCAGTATCTGAATCCTAACACTGAATCCAAATGCAGCCATTACTACGGATTAAACAGACACGTCACAAGTGCTGAATTTGCGCCTAAGGATCTTCAAAGAATTCAGAACTGCTGAGAGGGTGGGATTTTTTTCTTTTTTAAGCAAAGCAGCCGGTTTGGAACTCAGAGAATCCCATTTTATTGTACTGTAAATACGGCCTTCGCGTCTGAAAAATCTTTACATACAGTAAGCTACATTCGGGGCAAATAAATGTTACAAAGAGGCTGTTTACACAAAAAGAACGTAAGCTGCCACTGCCTGTACTTTATGGATGATAAAAAAGAAACCTGAGACAAATTTTCAGCTATTCCATTTCTTAAATGGATAGTAGTCAGCTGGAGAAGGAGGAAGCAGAGGCCTGCAAGTCATCTTGGATTCCAGCAGTTACCTCAAATGCACAGTATTTTTACGTTCTTTGTGCATAACAGCACAAACTCTGGTTTTTTCCTGTAGATGTAAGGCCACGTACCACCTCAAATGCGATGCTTGGCGATCAAGACGAAAATCACTGTATTTTCACGAAAATTGGGGCAGCTGTTTGTTATAACCTCCGGGGACTAGTCTTCACACAACAGAAACCTGAAGACATACCCGGTGTAGGTTGCAATACGCAAGTTAAATTGCCACGTTAAGTTCACGTGCTACATCCGAAGTCATTCCCTTCCGATTCCCAATTCCTATTTTTAAAAACACATCCGAGTCCACGGGAGACAAGCCCACCCTGCCCACACTTCACCCAGAAACCGAATTTAAGCTGCAGCCTTTCAACTCCGGCTGTCGCAAAGGCACCGCAACTTTCATTTCGTGGTTCCCCGAGCCCACCAGCAGCCGCAGCCAGCGGCTCTGCCCGCCCGGAGCCCCCGGTGACGGCCGGCGGGGCGGGGGTGGGGGCTGCGGGCGGGCAGAGCACGAATGGGCACGGGGACCATTTTAACTCATCTGGGCGCTGCTGCAGCAGGACTGACGTTCCCGATGGTCCCTGGAGAAGACGAGCCGCGAGTCTCGCCGAGTACGGCTTTACGAGAGACGTTATCCTTGAGCTCGGAGGAGGGGTGCGGGTGAGACACCGCACCACCGCCTCCGCCGTGTTTGGGGAAGGGGCCCCCCTCCCCCGCGCCCACCGGGGCTGCCAGGCCGCGGCGGCAGGTGCCAGGGCTGCCCGCGCCTCCCCCGCCCGGCGCCTACCTGCGTCCGCGCCGCGCCGCTCCGCACTCGCGTACTCAGCGCCGGCCGCCGCGCCCCGCCGCCGCCCTCGCTGCCGCCGGAGACCAACCGCAGGGGCCTGATGCTCTCTCGCTCCGAGAAGCGGCTCTCGCCCCGCCGCCCCGCTGCCGGCCCGGCGCCTCCTGGGCAGGAGAGAGGCACCCGTCACCCGACTGCGCCCTCGCCCCCAGCGCGCTGGCTGAAGCGGGGGCTCCGTTTCTACGGGGCTCCGCAGCGGCCCTCAGCGCAGCATAGCCCCCACACACACCCGCTTCCCCGCCGCCCCAAGCGCGGCGGCGCTGCCCCGCGGCCGCGACTCACCTGGGGCAGCGGGCAGGGCGCAGAGCGCCAGGGAGAGGAGGCAGGCGGCAGCCCGCATGGCGCTGCCCGCCGCCCCGCTCGCTGCCGCCGTGTGCCGGGGCGGCTTCCGCCGCCGTGCGCCGCCGGCTCCGCGCCTGCACGGCGGGGGGGCTGCGGGGCCGCGGCTGCCGCGGGGCCGGGGCTGCCGAGCTCCGCCCCGCCGCCGCCGCGCCGAGCCCCCTGCGAGGGAAGGAGATGGCGAGAGCCGGCGAGGCTTCCCCGCAGAGCCCGCTTGGAAGAGGGAAGTGCTGGGAAATGTAGTCGTATGTCAGGGCGTGAGGGACCGGTGCGAGACCGGAGGGGAAGCCCCGGAGGCAGGAGAGCACCGCAGAGAGTCCGCAGCCAACCCCGCCCGGCGGGGCAGCCCCGGTACCGCACCGCCCCGGGGCCAAGGGAACTCCCGCTGCAAAACTCGCTTTCGCTGTCAGCCCGCCCAGCCGGGTGAAGGCGGGGGCCCTCTGGGGAGGCAGCCGGAGCGTTTCCCCTCCTTCCTTCTCTCCCTGCCTGCCCGTACTGCCCCCCCGCCCCTCTTCTGACGGGATTCTGCCGCCAGCCCCTCTCTCCTCCCTGACGCGTGGCTTCTCAGAGCAATCCCCACTTTCCTCCTCTGTGACCTCTTTTCCTCCTTTCTTAAATTTCCAGTCCTGCCCCGCTTTCTCCACCGGACCAACGCTGAAAGAGAGTTGGAAAGGATGCCGGCGCAGAATCATTCAAGGTACAACACGCTCTCCTGGGCTAAGCAAGAGGCAAAGGCACAGAGCAAGAGCAAGAGCCCCCACGATGACCATTCCCGAAACCCGAAAACCTCAGCAGAGGGATGTCTGCATCTGCATCCCAATTCCACACTCCCACCTACCGGGAAGCCGCGGGCAGCAGCGCTGCCTCCTCAGCACCCTGTACATATCTACCTACCTTAACTACATTTGTTTTTCAAAAAGGGACAAGAGTGGCAATTGCCTAAGGCACCCCACTCCCCATCCTTTTCCGAAGTGGCAATAGGAAGGACTGCCATGGCACACAGTTAGGGTGAGTCGAGAGAGGAGGAGCAGGATTGTTAGAGCAGCACCATGGCAGATGCAGCTTGATGCTGACCCAGGCAGGAGAATATGAAGTCAAATTACCCACGACAAGGTTTTAAACCAGTTCTAAGCACGTAATAAAGGAGGAGGTAGCATCACAGTACGTGGCACTGAAAGCTGCTGCTCATTGTAGTCTGGAAGATTAAAAGAACAACAGAAAAAATAGTATCTGTTTTCATAATGTTAAAAGCATTATGCAGATCAATATTAATTGCATTGCTTATGCTAGCAACAGCCAGGACACCTGACACCTCCATTTCTGCTCTTAGGAGTGTTTCAGCCTGTCGGGCTGCCTCCGTGGGCTCCCCACGGGAGGGACCGTGCTCTGGGCACCATGGCTCAGCAGCCTGCATCACCAACCCCTGGGGAAAGTCAGGGCTCCTGGCCTCAGCCTTCTGCAGTTCTTACCCTACTTACATACATCATCTTGTTAAGGGAAGCAATTAGAGGACAGAAGAAGGAAATTCCGTTTATCTCAATGCATTTCCACGATATAAAAGCGCAGATAAAATGACAGTTCACCAAGATGAAGCGGGGAGCAAGACAAGCATTTTAAGGGCATCTGGAAATACATATAGCAACTTTGAGGAGGAAATGGCTAGCAAGATTTGCGCTGTCCTGCTTACACTGTAGTCATGCACTACAGGCAAGGCAGAATATTACCTCCAAGTACCCATTAAATCCTCAAGCAGTTGCTCAAACTGCACACAATTAGCTTATGGAACTCTGCTGCAGGGTATCAAAAGGACCACAGCTGGGGTGGGTAAAGAAAATGAGAAAGTGCTATTTACAGAGAGCAAATTCAATACAGTAGTATGATGTTTCAATCTTTTTTCAAAAGTTATAACTCCTTACATTTCAGGCTGCAGCCAGCCTCTACAGTTATTTCAGTTAGACAAAACTGTCCCCGCTGGCACGCTATTTCACAGCTCCTTGTGTCAGTACTCCTGTGAGAACTCATGGCATTGGGTGTATATCACACCTGTTATGCAGTAGATACACAGTACAGTGACAGACTTGTTTCCTTGATGGGAACATTTATTGCATTCTTCTCTTGCCACTACCATTGCCCAGAAACAGGGGGTGACTTGGTGTGTATGTCACATGCAGAAGGTTCACCAAGCCACCATCAGCCACGGCATGGCCGTTCTGAGCTAATGGCTATGAACAGAGAGTTTTATTCAGCCTGTGGGCTCTGGGGATGTGGTGAGGTATGATCAGAGTAGCTTCATAAATACAGCAATTTTTTTTAGAATGCCAATTCTGTTTTGGTCAAACACTTCTCTAATTTTAACAATCATTTTTAAAGCACTTTGTAGAAATACAGCCAACTAATAGATAAAGGTGTTTATGTGTGTTAGAAGTGATTAGCTAAAACAGAGCTGGAAAAGTTTTTATGGTCATCTCCTTGCAAACCTCCCACTTACATCCTTCTAACATTTGCCTAGGAAAACACTTCTATGATAAATATTAAAGATTAATTAAAAAGAGAATGCTTAAATTGCAGAAATTTTCTGTTACATTGAAGGATCAAAATCACAATGAAGGAAATCCTGATCTGCATATCTGGTCTGCTTTTAATATACACATTGATTAGAAATGGATGATTTGTCACACTTAATCCCTCAGAGAAATAATATTTTCATTTATTGATGGCTTTTCCAGGTTCATTTGGGAAATCAGGCAAAGAAGGCCGGTATTCCCTTCCTTAGCTGCTGACAATGCTCAGGATGGTGGCAGACAGTCATCTGCTGAGCATGAGCTCTTTCACATCAGGGTACTGCCTAAAACTAAACAGTATGACCAAGAGCATTATCCAGACACCCCTTGAAGTCTGACATCCTTGATGCCATGACCACTTCCCTGGAGAGTCTGTTCCAGTGACCAACCACCCTCTCAGTAAAGAACCTCTTCCTAATGCCCAATCTGAACTTCCTCTGATGCAGCTTCATTCTAATTGCTTGTGTCCCGTTGCTGGTCACCAGAGAGAGCAGACCAGCACCTCCCCTTCCACTACCCCCCTTTAGGATGTTGTAGACTGTGATGAAGTCGCTCAGCCTTCTCTTCTCTAAGCTGAACAAACCAAGTGACGTCAGTCATTCCTCATAGGACTCACAGCCCATCTTGGTCATCCTCCTATAGATACATTCTAATAGTTTGATGTCCTTCTTATATTGAAGCACCCAAAAAATTGCAGATGGACAACTTTCCAATGCTCATTCCCTTGCCAGTTAACATTCTGTGGGATTTTATTACACTGCAAAATCAGGACCGTTGTTTTTAAGTGAGCAATAACAGCTCTACCCTTGTTACAACACGTCTCCAGGAGCTGCCGAACATAACGAGCATATTCCATGTCACTACCTGAACCACAATTGCAGGAAAGTGAAGCCTGAAAAAACGTACAACAATATTTCAAAGGATCACAAGAAAGTGATACTCAGCTTTTGATTTACCATAGGTATTCCAAAATTATTGTCAAACTGTAATTATTTACCAGTTATAAATTGCACTGAAATTTAACATCTAAGAGTTATGTCTTTCCTTTCCACAGAAAATAAGAAAAGTACCTGGACTAAACAGCCCTTTGGACATTTTACGTTGAATTTATTTGGAGTATTCTTAAAAATTACCTCACAGTTGTACAACTTAAGCTTTGTTGTAATGACTACAGTAAGTAGTAATGACTTCACAATCATGATTTACAGTTGTAAACTGCCTAAAGTTCTGAAAAAATTAGCTGACTTTAAAATGCTGAAAGAGTAACACATTTTTAAATGCTAAAAAGCCTACAGAAATTGCTTTGTATTTTTATCATTTTGATACACTTGAAATTTTCTGCTTTGAGGAATACACAATAGAGCCTTGTGTATGGACAGAAGTGATGGAAAAATAACACTGACTCCAGTCACAGAACATTACCATGACTTAATACTATGGAAAGCATAACACTTCTCCATGCACAGAGCAACTTTTGTTTCCTCAAATATAAGAGATTGTAACTAAAATCTAGTGCACTTTTTAACAAACACGTTTTCAGTGGCCAATATTCAACCATGATTTATTTTTATAAAAAAACATAACTTCTTCCTGAAAAAAAAAAGGCAGATCTATGAATATTTTGTCATTGCCTCTATTTAACTGGCCACCTCCTACCATAAGTGTGCTGCCCTAAGCGTTCCCATGAGGAAAACACGTTTACATTCTGAATGCACAGTAATTAGCTTCCCTTGTTTGGGCAGCAGTTACCCGTCCAGTTGCAGCCAGCAGTGCATTCTGACTTGGCAGTTGTGCATTTACAGCCGTGACTTTTTTACTGCCATACATACACACATTTGACTCTGCTGGTTATTTAATTCAGAACATTACCTCCAAAGAGAAGGTGTGTGCCATTGTAATCTAAGCATAGAGCACACACTCGGAACCCGTTTTGATGTTAAATCAGCAGTAGACCCTGATCTGGAGCATCGCATTGGTCATTCCCAGCAAGGACGTTGCAAGGTTCAGAGAAAGATTGTGGCAGAAACCAGAAAGATGAGGATCGTTTGGGACAGCAATGAAGAGACAGGGAAAAGGGACACAGAGATGTATAGGGAAAGTAAGCTGGTGCTTTCCGTTCTCCTGGCAGCAGGGTGCGGGAACAGGAGGACGTTCAATTGAATTAAAACCTAGTGATTTCAAAGCTGGTAAGGAGAAATATGCTTTTACTCAATAAGTAATTAGAACACTGAATACTTTACTGTGGCTGTTGATGAAATCTTCAAAAGGTTTTGGGTAAAAGGGGGCAGGATATTCTTGTGGACCAAGAGAGCATCCAGATCCATGGTGTTGAACAACAAAAGGGCATCAGCTTTGCCCATTTTTTAATTTCAAATTTACAAAGAAGATTTTTTTGTTATTGTTGGGGATTTTTCCTCACATCTAGTCATTGCAGGGGGTTCTATTTGCACTTCTTCTGACTGCTGCTTGCCACTTATGGAATTAGGAGATTGGGCTGGGTAACTATGACTATGATTTGGTATTTCTGGTTTCTCAGAAAAATCTGTTCATGTAAGAAAAACTAAGGTCTTTTATTTATCAAATAAAAAAGAACCATTTAGCAAGTGGTTTAGAAGGCGGGTGTGGTGGTTCTGCCCCAAACGGGATCTGAGCACCACATGCTGCTCGATCACTCCCAGAGGAGAAACAGACAGAGCCTCTGTGGGTCAGGCTAAGGACAGTTTACTGAGAAAAGCACCACGAAGGGGGAACAGTAACAGCAAGTTTCACTCACACCTGGTGATAACACAGAGTACTGCACAACACCCCAGCAGCACTCGGACTGCCCTGGAGGCACCCAGGAGCACCCCTCCCCAACCAGCCCCTCTGATGGGGGAGTGATGTCAGGGTGTGAAAAACAACTACCCTGTGCTGGCTGCTTGGGGAGGTGCACTCTGGCCTGGCCAGAACCACGACAGCAGGGCACTAGTAAAAGAAAATAACGTTCAGAGATCTCAGGCATGTTTTACAACATACGAAACCTGCATTGAAAAGTTTTGAAAGACGAACACCATGTGTCATTTGCTGGTGTACAGAATCACAGAATCACTAGGTTCGAAAAGACCTGTGAGATCATCGAGTCCAACTACACCTGTCCTCTACTAAACCACCTACCTGCACCTGAAATGGATGAGTGCCACATTCCAATCCCTACTGTACTGGTGGTTTGAACCACAGAAGCAGTTACCATCATTTGGCTATTGACTTCCACTGTGTGGCTCTCAAGCTCTATTCCAGCGGAGTACCATGTTGCAAAACTGTCCTGAAGGTCACACAGAAAGCCTGGCTTTTAAAGCCCAGCTATCTACATAATCAAAGAATATTGAAGACATGGAATCTTGGAAGTGAGATTCCCAGCAGCCTAAAAAATAATTATAAAAGAGTGGACTAAACCTGAATCTCCAGCTGCTTTATCCTAAATTAAATTGGACTTCACCCAAGTGCCCACCTTGCATCCCAAACCTTTTTATGTTGCTATACCTGAGATGCTCAGTATTTTAGATACCTACATCCTCTAAAGCAAATATGCTGCTGAGTATCAGAAGCCAGTGACATTTACAGAACACATGGTAAAAGAAATGAAATATCTCATTATCACCTTCAGAGATGTTCATGTGGTTAACAAGTTCAGTTCACACTTACCTTCACTCTGCTAAAGGTATCAGCAGTGACATTATTTCTGGCTGGTATCATCAGTGGTATTTACCTTTACTCATGCTTGCTTTTGATAGCATGAACAACCTCCTTATGCAGCCCAAAGGACTAGTTATGCTAAAAAATAAATTTTGGCATTCAGTTTCTAGTCTGCCTATGTATATGTTCTGTGTAAATAAGCTGTACAATTGCTCTGGATTGATTGGTTGCTAAAATTGTCCCTCATTTGTCTTCAAGAGTGGGGATTAGAGGCATGTAGAAGTCACAGCAAAATTTGAGTGGCAGCAAGCACTAGAAAGAAAATAGCTTATTTTTCAAAAAAATATTTTCATGAGATGAAACACAATAGAAAAAGATAAAGAGGGCTCCATCTCCTACAAAGATGCAAGTAACATGCAAACTACTTATCACCCAGAAATTATATGAATGCCTGTTCACATTTGCTGGTAGCTTTCTTTTACACTGTACTATCTCAGGAATTTTCCATAATTCTTAATGTAATTCTATGTCTTAAAAATCTCAGATACAGAGGATCTACAGAATGAAACTAGGGCAAAGAAGTGACTTTGATCTTTGGGCAGTCTCAGTATAAGACTAAGATAGACTATGACTTCGTGCTACGGTGGTATCAGCTCTCAACGTGATCGAAAAGCCCAACACTGGCAACTTTTAGCAGCCCCTGATGCTCATCAGCCAGTGGCCCAGAGGCCACACAGGCCACATAGTGCAAAGTGGTTCTCCAGCTGGGAGATATTTTCACTCAGTGCACACAAACCTTACTGTAATTATATCAGAGCAACTACTGGTTTTTCATCATTCCTACCCTCAGAGTGCCACTAGCATGTCATAGATACTACCAGTTATGTTAGCAAAGTCCTTCAGAACTGAGGCTCTTCAGAATGAAGGCATACGCAGGATGAAGGCACACCCCTTTCCTCCCACCCCATCTAAGGAGAGTGCATCTAAGGAGTCACATGCCTTGCAATCACGCAGGCCCGAAGATAACACAGAACAACGGCAGCGTGAATCAATAACTGAAGCATGCCCCTTTGCTCAAAGTGGAACATAGATTTGATCACCTCGATGCACACTAGCAACCCCTGAAGGACAGAACTGATGTTAACATGCTCAGCACTCCTCAGGTTGTAACTAATTTTGCCCCAACTCCAAAGGGGACAGCTGGCTTTTCAGTCAACTACCTATCGCTTTGTGGCAGGTGTTGAGCAAGAGAGGTGACCACCTGAAGATCATGCTGCGAGGACAGGGCTTCCCTGAGTGCATGAGGCTCAGGAAGAACTGCAGAACTTCCTTACGTGCGTGTAGTTTTGGAGCCGCTAATCCTATCGCTGTACACCCATATGAGTACGATAGTGAGGATACAACAGAGAACTCCTGACCCTTGGGGACTCTCCTCTCAGCCACACTACAGATTTACCTGAAGAGAAACAACGTTTCTGTTCCAGATGAACACATACCACTGCTGGGCATCCACTGCAAAGACACCAACCCAAACTTGGTGTAGGTGTAACTAAAATAAAACACTACTTCTTCCCATTTTTTGTTTCTAAAAGCAGATTTCAACAACTGTATTTCTTTTGATGTTGCTACTACCATCCCAACTCGGCATTGCGTAGCTAGTTTTCAGTTTCTACAGACAATCATTTTGCTTTCTCTCATGGCAATCAAACAAAAAGGGTCTAAACAGAGGAGGTACAACTCACCCTTAGCCTGAAGTACCCAGCCACTAGAGTTTCAGTAACAGTAGATCTATGTACATGCACGAGCCTTCAATTTAATATTTTAACAATGATGCTAAAACATTTTTCATCCCCATAAATGTTCTTGCCACACCTATGAGAAAGAAATAGCAACAGTCGCTGGGCCACAGGATAACCACTTAAGTAAGAATACTTCTAAACTGAAGTACTGTCCGTTCTACACAAAAGTTAAAGCTTTTACTTTTTTCCTAACAGTAAAGATTTTGATGCTTCCTTCAAATTTAATACCTCACACTGTGTATGAGCACACAGCTTCATGTTTCTGTAACTACCTCAAAAAGGAAGCAACAATTAGTATATTAACAACCGCTCTTGAATGGAATACAAAAATTACTTACACAAGTGTCTCAAACTCAGAGAAAGCAAGCATATAAATAACCATGCATACACGTTCCAGTTGGATGGAGGCCACCACACCAACTGAGAAGAGCAGGTGTCTCTGATGTGAAGAGGAACACATCTGCAAGAGATACGTACTGACAGACTGTAGCAATGCATTCGGGGGAAAATATGTATTTTTCTTAGACTTCACTTTAGTACTGAACTAAAAGCTAAAACATATATACATATATATATAATGCCCTTCCACAAACAACATTCTCAGGAGAAAAAAGTTGTTCACACACTTGTTCCTAAAAGACTGCATTCATCAAATGAGAGTGCAATTCTTCTGTCATTAAAGTGTCACTCACAATGGAGAACAAAGTAATTGCTTCAATGTTCTACTTTAAAACTCCATTTCTAAAACACTTGTTGGTGAATTACAGGCAATATATATATATAGACATATATATTCAAGATCAGCTAATTTTAAAATTCTGTAATATTCTTGCAGTGAATCCAATCAGAAGAAACTTTGAATCAAGCCCAAAAGTGACCAGTAAGATGGAGAGACCAATAGCTTTTACCAGACTACACAGGCAATGAAGGAATGTCCCCTTTAAGGTGACAGCACCACCTTAAGCAGCTACTTTCACCACTAAGCTTTCAATTCATGCACTCTTTAAAGGAATGTAATTTTACATCATTTTCTCCACCCCCTCCTTCACCCCAAGCAGTTTTGCCTACCCCTCAAAGAAGACAGCCCAGGAAGGACACAGTAGTATGTGATGACTGTGTCCAGTTCTGGGCTCCTCACCATAAGAAGGACATGGAGGTCCTGGAGGAAGTCCAGAGAAGGGCAACCAGGCTGGTGAAGGGGCTGGAAGGCAAATCTAGGAGGAGCAGCTGAGGGAGCTGGGGCAGTTTAGCTTGGAGAAGAGGAGGCTGAGGGGAGACCTTATCACCACCTACAACTACCTGAAGGGAGGTTGTAGAGAGATAGGTGATGGTCTCTTCAGTCAGGTGACAGGTGATAGGACAAGGGGGAATGGCATGAAGCTGTGCCAGGGCAGGTTTAGATTGGACATTAGAAAAAAATTTTTTACTGAAAGAGTTGTGAGGGCCTGGAACAGGCTGCCCAGGGAGGTGGTCGAGTCACCTTCCCTGGATGTGTTCAAAAAAAGGGTGGATGAGGTACTTACGGATACGGTTTAGTTTAGGATGGGAATTGTTGGACTTGATGATCTTAAAGGTCTTTTCCAAACCTTCTGATTCTGTGACTGAACACACCTGAACACAGACAGACTAAGTTTGAGAATAGTAAATGTGTAAGAGATAAAAATGCAAACAAGTATTTTATGCAAAAGTTAATGACAGCTATTTCTGCTGGTCTACATCTGTCGTATGACCTTAAGGCACTTATATTTTATTAATAAAACTTTGCAATTACCTCCTGTAACTCTGTACTCCTGCCCTGCACTGATTTACAGATATGGAAATTCTGAAAAATACTGGCTCTGGTGAAGATCCAAAGTATTAAAAAAAGTCTTCCCAATCCTCACTCATCTTTCACTCTGCCTCCAAGCAAGCCAGTCAGACAGGCTGGCTGCTCTGAAGAAAAAAAAACAGACAAGTGAGCTGAGTCAAGCAGAAAGATATTGGCGGTGGTGTTGGCGTGGTTGCTGCTCTGGTTTATTTTAAAGAAAACTTAAAGTATACATCTACTGCTTTCCTATTGACTGAAATAAACAATACAACTGTAGCTTTAGTCCAGAAATAAATTGTCAGAGCAGCAAAAAAAGGAAAAAAGTAATACCTGCTTTCCTGACCCTATGTCTTTGTGATCACTTAGGTTCCCCAAAAAAATTTCCCCAGAAGAAATGTTAGGAATGTAAGTGACTTTTTTGCATTCTCTAACAAAGCAGCAGTAGGGAGGGAAACAACCAAATTTCCACAAAACAGCAGTAGTCTGTAAGTAATGGACTGCTTTATTTACAGTGGAACATCCAGTTCCTTATAATATGGTTATCTGCAACATACTATAATCACCTATTTTAGAAAATTATTCTATCCAAATGCAACTACATCACACTTATTGGTTTTGCCTAGCAACTAATTTAACCCCAGCTCTGGGGTCAGAGCCTTTTCCTGGCTGTGGTAAAGCAGTGCCTTAAGAAAAAACAAACAGAAGAAAACATTTTAGTTTTATTTTTCATATTTATGTACACAGACGTTTTTGTATTAAAAAAAAGTGAAAATCAAACCATCTGTACATATAATACAGCAGTTCAAGTTCCAATGAATAAAATCTTAAATTTGCAAGTTTCTTTGAAAATCATTAAATAAAGCAGCATTAAAATCCAACAAACAGGAATGAGGATAAAAAAACCGTGACCCCATAACATTTGTGTTCTGCCCTTCCCACATATCTTATGCTACATGAACCTTTGTTCTCAGTGTAACATGAAAAGCCTCCAAATTCTGAATTTATTTCACTTGTCTGCAGCAACCCTTGTAGAGCCTGCACTGGTGCACTGCAAGGACTTCTCTTCAGGAACAGACAGTGCATCTGTATAATTTACACGTAACTCCATATTCTGTTTCCGGGTCTCTCTCTTGTTTCTTCCCAAGCAAAGCTTCACTTTTCTGTGCAGCTTTCCAGACGGTGAACTATGTGCAGTGCTGGCAGCTAATTCATTAAGTTCTTTGTTTATAACAGCATCAGATACCTCAGCCTCCAGAGCTACATTGTGCTGTATCTGTTGATGATTATCACATAAATCATGTTTCTTGAAAAACGTAGGATTGGCATCTGCTTTTTTCAAACACTTTGCTGGTAGAACTAATGCATTATTTAATTTTCGTTTTGGCTGTAACAGGTTTTTCTCTTTTACACTAAAATCTGTAACTTGCGTATGAGAAAATAAAGTACACATGTCTTCCTGAAAACACTCTGAATTCTTTTTATTTACTTCTGCTTCCAGTATTTGTTTACTGAATGGCTCAGTGTATGCTTTGTCATCTTTCTGAGGAGGTGCTTGTATGAAATTTGATGATACAGCAGTCTTTCTTAAGTTTGCAGCACAGGAGCAATCAGTTTTAGTATTTTCATCATTATTTCTGAACTTGTTTTTTAGTTCTGAAGGTTGTGACAGGTGACAATAAAGAGCTGAACAGACAGGTCCAGAAACAGGGGTTGGTATTAGCAGGGAGTTTGGTTGTACTTCTGCAGGCTGGTGATCCAGCGTGAGTGCCCGCATTGCGGTGTCTTTCCATGAGTAGCTTTTCAATGAAACACGTTGCTTTTTCAGTCGTTCTTTCAGCTCATCCGGTCTTGTTATCGTCCCAATAATCGGAGAAAAATACCCTGTGCTACATTTTGTCCTACAATGAAATTGCTTAAAATTATTATCAAGCACTTGAAAGAGACACGGGTAACGTAACTCCATATGCAACTAGAACAGTAACCAAACTGAGAAAGCAACTTTTGTTCTTACATTTAAAAGGAAAAGGATGTTTAGGATACCAAGACACTTTTTCTACAAGAACAGAGTGCCTTATAGTTGAATTTGATGTTTCCTTATTGATTTCTACAGCTCATAAAATTGTTTTAAAATATATGAAGCAATCTAGTCAGTAAATCTCAATTTGCACTGATATTAAGAAAAAAAGAAGTTAATGAATGTAATGCAATTACTATACTGTAAATACTTACAAATATTCTATGATACATACCCACAAAATCAGAGTAAGTATAGATGCTTTTCTTGAAATAGCATTTCAAACCTAACCATTCTTTGTATTTTTAAACACAGAAGTAATAAAGGCTATCAGTTCTTTGACTATTTGCATTTCCTTTGATTTCACTGAGAAAATGTTGGGGTTTTTTAAATTCTCATTTCTTAAAAAACCAAAAAAAATTATCCCTTATCATCTCGACTCATTTGCAAACATATCAGAGCAACCTTGAATTGAGTTAATGTTGCAGGTAATGAAAACATGGTTTCATGGTCTGGGTTGTAGGCACAACACTCTCATAGGTAAGCCTTTTAGCTACCAAGAAGAAAGGAAAATCTGCTTTCTTCGCCCAGCAAAGGTAAGACAGAAGCTAAGAGGCTTAGAGTATATAGATAGTACAATCTAGATTAGACTAGGAAAAGTTTCTCAATTTGTGAGAAAATCAGATTGACTAGGAAAGGTACCATTTGCTGTTCTTAGGCTACTGAGAATGTCAAAAAGTTTTTAGTGCAAGATGTCCAGTCACTGCCATCCGTCAGCAATATTTTATTTAATACAGTAAGCCTTGCTTTTCTGAAGCTTAAGGATAGATAGGACAACCTTTAGCAATTCCTTTCAATCTCATTTCCTGTGATGCCATCTTAACTTTCAATCTTTGGGATTTTTTTTCTAACTTCTATTCTATAGAACTGATTTGCCAGATGCAACTGTAGTGCAAGTTTCAGTGATTTACTTCAGACTGAAAAGAATGGCTTCCGTACCAGATCCAAGATTTCAGACCTAAGGATCTTTACGTTCAAAGTCTTAAGTCACAGGGTCTTTAAAAGTCTGACTGCGTAGCTTACCTTTTAATTTTTTTTGCATCATCTTTGTATTCGACAAACTCATAAAGAAGCTTTGAGATGATATCATCAACAACTTTATACTGCATGCTTTGTGCAAAATTTCGGTGCTGTTCACTTTCAAGATGCTGGAATTAAAGAAAAAACATGAAACAAGTTTAATACTACAGGTATGAATATACAAATAAACAATATGGTAAGGAACAGTAAGTAAATACCATCAATTTTATTGCCAGTGTCTTCAAGACACGAACTATGAGTGTATTCAGCTACTGGACACAGAGGTAGCAATCAAGAATTAAAACCTGTAATGGAAAAAACAAACCCACTTGCTGCTTTTTAGGAGATACATCCAAAAATCTTACATTAAACCAGCAAGTAGGAACCATTTTTTGTATTATTTAAGAGACATGACTGTATGAAAGATACACTTGAAATTTCACATACTGTTTGCAGATCTTCATATTTCTTCCCGCAACATTCACAATATCCCCTCTTTTTTTTGTCCTTCTGAGGGGGCTGAACGGAAGTTCCACAGTCCTTGTCACTATTTATTTTGTTTCTGTTAACAGAAGAGATGTGTTAATGAGTCTCAAATACAGAGCTAAGCTCTATACTTTCCTTTCACAGCATGGTCATTCTTACTCACTTAATTGAAAAAAAAAAAACCTTTATTTTCCCTCAAACTGTTTACACAATGTTAGTCAATACTCAGAAAAAAAAAAGAGAAAAATAATGCATTAATTAAAAAGATATAGTTCCAATGGGTCTGCCTGTGGCTGTAAATATATGTAAACATAGAACCACCAGGTTAGTACAGAAAGGCTTACTACCTTCACTGACTCAGAACAATATAAAATTGCCAAACAAAAAAAATCTTGACAAATCAAAGGATGTATTGAAACATCTGTGCATAGCTCACAACAGAAAAGGAGAGTCAATAAAATCAAAACTAGGAAAAAGAAGTCTTCTATCATCTCACTGACTGTCAGTATTTTTGATGCCAAGAGAACACGCAGCAAAAACACTTGGTCTAACAAACAACCTCTCATTTTTTGCTAAATGTAAGGAACAGTCATTTTTGTTAGCTGTATGTAGCTTTTGAATATGCTGACCAAATGCCATTTTGTTCTGTTTCTCTAAATAGAGGTTAAGTGGAAATAAATATGAGGAAATGAACCTTAAATTCTTCATGGAGATTAAAATATGATTAAGTTTTCAGCAGCTGCTCCATGACCTTCAGAGTCCTTAACTGGGAAGGGCTACTGTTTGCTGTAATTCCCTATTAAACTACCTAAAGATGATACACTAGTGGCAAAACAAAACCATCAATCTCTACCTCCCTTTTACTTCAGAGGAATAGTGCCATCTCCCTGTCCAGCCAAAAATCATTGACAGACTTAGCCAAGCAGCTGAACAGATGTGTAAGCTCAGGACTTCACGTCAAAAAAAAAAAAAACTTACTCTGAAAAATCTCTAACTTAGAAAGCACAGTAATTGCTTAGCATAGTAAGCGTACACTGCTTTCAACAACTGCTTTTGATCAACAAGTTTAAATTGTTAACCCTTGCCCCAGCACCTGGCTTGTTCCACAGGATAGGTTCCACACCTAACCATACTTCTACTATTACACCAGCCTTTTCACCTTCCCCCTTCACAAAGCACCAGTGAGGCAGGATACAACCAAAGGCATTGAGCATCTCAAGATTGAGTAATGCCACCGGGTCCTTCCTGATGCAGAAGCAAGTTGAATCGATAGCTTTAACAAGCTTTTCTCTCTTATTTTCTCTCTCCTGAAACCGACATTCCTCACATTTACCTGCTGAGTATGAAATCATTTTCCACCTAAGTATCTCTTTGGTATGCACCAAACCAGAAAGATTAAACAAGCATATTCATTCAAATGTAACTTCTGATATTTTTAATCTATCATATTCTTTAATACATATAAATGAAAATAATATCATTTTTTATTTTTTTATTGGCATTTCTAACTCCACAAAAGAGACACCATTAGAAACTGCCTTATTATTGCAAGGGTTTTTGCTGTCTTATAGTTGCTTTGCTTTTTCATACTGCTACGTTAATTGCAAATCAAAAAAAATCAAATTCATCATGGCAAGAGCAGCTGAAAACCTACAACAATATAATAGTGGTGAGGACCAAACAGAACCTGAACAGCAGAGGCGCTATTTTGTAAAGAAAAGAAATAGCAAACCTAAATAAGTCTTAGACCCCGAGGACAGAAAAAGCAGCAAAAGTTACTAGATACAGAAAGCCACCTCATACAGCAAAGCTACCTTTCACTCAAGTACCTTTAAAATTGATTCATGTGAGGGACTAAAGTCAATGACAGAATCATTAATACTCCAGATATGCTAGCCAGAGGTTTTATTCACCAAAAAGCCCCAGATAATTAGGACTCCTAAGTAGCTTCTAACTGAATTTGGAGTGCTCCAATAGAGCCTGAAAGCCAAAACGTATCATATAAGCAACTGCACTTCCACTGGGCAGTTGGCACCCACTTTTCATCTCTGCAGAGCTGAAGCACTATCTGAGAAGTCCAATTTTTATAAAAAAGACTTTATAAAAATGCGCACTCTTTGTCATCAATGATTGTGTACTATGACTGAATTATCACCGGCCTAAATTTTTTTAACTGTCTACTTTAGCATTATACTGACAAATAGCAAAAGAAGTCTTAAAAAAATCCACTTCCTGTAAAATACTTACTGGATGGCATCCAAGATGAAGACAAAGAAGGAACCAGTGGCAGAAAGGAAAAAAATATCCTATGCTGACCCACAGTGATAGGAGAAGGCTGCATTTTTGGATGTATGCATCTGTATGTCCAAAAAGAGGACTAAAGACAGGATAAAAAGGGTACAGAAAGACAGACAGACACCAGCAGTTACAGTGCAGCAAATACATCAGCTGAGACATGGTTATTAGTATTGAGTATCACGCAAAAATAGACGCAGAGAAATCATTTAACAAAACACTTAAGAATTAAATAACTGCCCTCTCCTCTATCCACAGTAACAAGTTTTTAACAAACCTTTGCTTAGACTGTGTTTGTTTTTGACCAGAAACCTGCTTCTTATCCACCTCAAAGGGACTATATGGTCTTGGAACACAGTAGTTCAGAACTGGAAAACTGGGTAACTGCAGATAAAACGGTCGGTAGGAGCTGTATTAGACAAAACAAAAAAGTTAGAACCATCAGAAGTGTAAAAAGGAGTTTATAGCACAAATTACAGTGTTTCTCTTTTACATCTAATATAAGCAGATAAATATCCTACAAGTCATTCATTCCTTCCAATAAACTTGACACTTTTCTACTTCAAAAACCAGATTTGCCCAGAGTTTCCATAGGTGTCTTACACATTGCCTGGGGTATGACTTTCATGCCTGTCCATTGTAGAGTTGGGTAACCAATAAAACAAAGAACAAATTGGATATGGGTGCATCTGTTTCTGAGAAGTAGCTGTAGCAGTTCCAAACACCCAATGCATTGGGGTTGGTTTTTTTTTCCCATTTTACCATCTTCTTCCTTTTTAACAAGCTTTAATCAATTCAGTCAAAATAAAAAACCCAATCTTTTTATTTTCTAGAGAGATTTTTTTCCTGCACAGCACTGTACTTACAAAGATACCAGAACTAGCAACTGTATCATTGTTTTGAATATATTAAAAATTTTAAGATAGGGCATGCCAAAAGTTCACATACTGAATCATTTGACAGAAATGCTGATGCCAGAGTTCAGTCTCATTTTCTCCCCCACATGACTATTACAAGCTACCCAGGCAGAAGAGGAAGTCTGGAAAACATAATAGGGAAACCTAAGCATCTTGTTCTGCTTCTCAACTCTTACTTATGTTGCATAAACATTAAAACCCATTGTTTATGTTACATAAACATTTTAAAGTGTTTCAGGTGTTTGATACGCAACTTAAAACCAAAGTCAAATTCACATATATTTATATGCAAATTTCTTGTACTTACAACCATGTTCGTCCAGTTCTCCCCACTATCCTCAAATCACTCATACCTACTGCCCCAACTCACAGTGTATGACAAGGATTAGATCTCCTCCTCTTTAATTCAGGAAAGTATCAAAGAAATCAGGTCTAAGAATTTGGAGTTTATAAACACCATCATATAGCAGAAGCTAGTTAAGAATATAAAAGTGCAAAACATGCTGTGCAGAACTGCACTTTTTTATAATTCACTGCTCTCCCAACTTCTGGCAAACCAGCATTTCCTTACACAACCAGCTCTGACAACAATAGGGCTACAAAGATGTGAAAATTTTAAAGGCGAAAATATCAGATTTCATGCTACTGTGGATATTGAAATCAGAATAAAAGCTTTTTTTTTCTCCTTTTTAAAACAAATAATTGAACAGGAAATTAAACCTAATTTCAATGGACGATTTTAACAATAACAACTTCCCTTTCCTTACATCTAAACAGTCTGCAGGAGTTGGATGTTATTAAGTCGTGACTACAGAACTGGAATTTAGCACACAAAGTCCTACTGGCCTTTTGGGCTATAGGATTTGTATCCAAGAAAAGATGTCAAGGTTCAAAACTCCCAGGTTTCCTTGTCATTCATATGGTCCTTGGCAGAAGGTAACACAAAGAACCCACTCTCTCAGACTACAATCTGGAGCTATTTATTTTCTTTCCACTTCTATTACCTTGTGCACATATTCCCTACTATACAACCTGCTCCTTTTCAGTCAGTGGCCACACAGTTACCTTCCCAGAGCATGCAGAGGTGAAAGTTTCGTATCTTACAGTAAGGACAGTATACTTGGCATCTTAAGTCAGGAAGTTGAAGGAAATTGAAATCTGTAGGCCACTTCCTCAAGGCAAACCAAATGTTTCTGAATTACTGAATGCACGAAGAGAACACTTACTGACTTCTATCTTCCACCTTGAGAAACGGATTTTTCAGTTTACCTGTTCAAGGGGGAGAAAAGGAAATTAAGAGAAAAATACTTTTCCTCATTCACCAAGTTATTCCAGTAGCTGAATAAATAAGCAGACATTATTTTAGAACTCATCATGTACATGCTTGGAAAAACTTTTGATTTTCATTGAGTTTTTCCTATGTGCTTTTTCTTAGACAAACAAAGCAGAATACAGCAGCACACTTGACCAGATAAGAGCTGTAGTACATTTTTAAGCGTTCAGAATGTCAGGCAAACCAAAAAGCTCTTCGAAAAATCAAAATACTTACTTCTTGACTTTGAAGCAGTAATGTGTTTTCCCTATAAAAAAAAAAAGGTAAGGTGGTATAAAATCCCTGTGAATATTAATCTGTATTTTAGTAAAGATTTAGCTGTAGCCAATTTTAAGTTATGCAGATCTCTGTGTTAATCATGACTTCATAGAGTCAGAATTCATAAATTCTACAGGAAACTAAGCTCATTAGTACTTCAGAAATAGGTCAACATTTCACAGTTACTTCTACACCGCAAGTAGGTGTTCTCCAAGAGATGCTTCAATTTATTTCTTCCTAAAACTGAAACCAAAAAGAAAACTCACGCAGGTCAATTTATTGACTTACTCTCTTCCACCCAAATACCTTGCTATGGTTGAAAATTGATTCTTAAATATAAGATAACATCTTTACAACACTTTGTAAATGCTAATTAACTACAAGCCACCAAAAACTGTAGATAGCAACATTCCCCAATTAAACGATTCTTCTCATTTGAATAATGTACACAGGTTGGGGGTTTTGGGGGGGTGGATTTTGCCTCTGTTTTTTGTTTCGTTATAGCAATTAAAATTAAAAGGAATATTTTGTCTTCAGAAATTAGTAAAGTCTACATGCAAACAACAGCTGTTAACTGCAATTAATTCTGGTAAAGGTACAAGCTTGTAGTTTATACTACCTACAAAAAAACCCCAAAACACACTCTGCTGTCTATGAACACTGATGAGTGAGCAAAGGATTTCATGTGGCCTCAAAAGTTAGCCCCTACTGCATTCTATAAAGTAACACACATGTTGGTACATTTTCTTTTACTTATCACAGACCCCTACCTAGATTAGATAATTGTACAACTTCACGTTTCATTTAAATGACACTAAATTCTTTACCATGAGGGTGGTGAGACACTAACAGGTTGCCCAGAGATGTACTGGAGGCCCCATCCCTGGAGACAATCAAGGTCAGGCTTGACGAAGATCTGAGCAATCTGATCCAGTTAAAGGTGTCCCTGCTTACTGCAGAGGGGTTGCACTAGATGACCTTTAGAAGGTCCTTTCCAACCTAACACATTCTATGATTCAGAGCACCTGCAGATGGAGCACACAAGCAGCTAAACCAGTTTATTTCACTGTATCATACACTAAAATCTGTAGGAATTGATTTTCAGCTGCACATTATTGGCAGAAGATGCACTATACTAGTTCTTTAGAAGACTAGGAAGGAAAAGATGCAGTTGAGCAACTGAGAGATTCCCTAGAGACAGCTTCTTCAAAAAGTGCAATTGTGATTCTTGTAATTGGTCCATCAAAAGGAAAGCGTTTCTAATCAATGTGTCATGGGGAAAAAATGTACAAGGCAACAGTTTGCATCACACTAAAACGAAGCTACATTAAAAAAGTTTTATTATTTTTGAGGCAGGCAGAATGGAAATTTCAGACAGGTTCAGTACTTCAGATATTTATATATCCTTTGCAAGAGCAAATGTCTACACCTTATTTCATCAATGATACTATGGAATTTATTTCTGAATATTGCTGAAATGTTATAGCTAATACTCTGTCCTAAAACCATCTTTGATAAATAGAAAGTCATGGAACATGCTGGTCTGAAAAACTGTACTTGAGCAAGACTATCAAAATCTGTAAGCTTCACGGTAGGTAGTATTTAGTACACCTGAGTTTTCTCAAATGGCAGAGCCACTTACCACATCTTTAGAAGAACTGCCTGCTCTTTTGATTAGGTAAAGCTCCTTTTTCTTTTGTTCAATGTACTTCTTCACATCTGGCCAAAAGAAGGAGAATCATACTCAGGTGAGTTTATTTTTGTATGGAGCGATTTGTCATTTTTAGTATTATGAATTAATCAAAAGACTAAATGTACATTACAAGTGCAATTTAGGCTTCATCAAACAAAAATATTTACCATCAATATGAAGTATCTTCACTCCCCAACTCAAAGCATTGGATAGTATACTACCAGAGGGGATTAAGTCCTGCAAACAACAAATTAATAATTTTAAGCAATATATGGTAGATTATGTAAAGCTGAGATCAAAATGCAGATGCTTTGCTTCTTGCCAAAAGACTATCACGCTCAACTGACTTTTCTTTCCCTGCAACACAGCACTTCACCATCAAAAGATGACTTTTAACCTTTCATAAAGCCAAAACTATTCTCCATTGCCATATTTTATAGTAACCAAGATTATAAGACATTGAATTTATACACTCACTTTAATTTCATGAGCACCTCTTCTAGTGCTAACTATATTAGTAATCACCATACATTATAATTTTGGGCATATGACTCCACAAACATTAAATCCTTCAGGAAGTACCGAGAAAGCATGACCTGACAGTTTTACTTAAGACAGTCCCTCAACTTCTGCCTGAGTGTTCCATGAGGGAATTCTCTCTTTGGCCACTGAACAAAAATTTGCTGACTTACCTGTTCTCTGATTGCTTTTTCAACTAAGGATTTTCCTCTGCTCATACGTACCTGTATTAAAACACATTGGTACCAAGTTGGAACTATTTTTAAAAAAATCCCAAAACAATAAACAGCAATGTACACTGTTGCTAATAAATACTATTTTAGCCATGATAGTCTCTTTTTGTTTACTGTACTGCTATTTTTCATTAATTCACAGCTTCCCCTGAAGGTTAGGGTTGATACAGTTGGGAAAAGAAAAAAAAACCCAAACCCCAGAAACACCAACAAACACCAAGTAGCCTTTTTCAGACAAAGCAGGTCACTGCGTGACTAAAGCAATGCTTTGGGATGGTGGGAATGAGCAGCCAGTGGCACACACAAGAAAGTTTCGGCAGCTGGACTTGTGTCAAATTAAGCTAAGTCATGAATATAACCACAGCCTCCATCTTACCCCCCTCTTTTCTAACACTACTGCATCACCTTCTGTGCTGTATGCTGGTTTTTCATATAAGCATGCCTTTACCTATCCAGGTTATTTGCAAAATGAGGTGTTCTCACTTACATGATGCAAAGACCAGCCCACAGACTTGCTCGTCCTCATATTTCTAAATAAGCACCAGGTATATAGTACAGCTGATTGTTTCTAACTCTATTTTGAAAGGACACAAGACTTGCCCATGTAAGAAACTTCATGTAAACCTACACAAATTCAGATAGTAACTGCTGCAATTAATGTCATCCTAAGAGCTCAGAAAAACTTAATATTCATGCTTGATTTTAATTATTTCCTTGAACTTCTAACAAAGAGTGCTCCTGTAGATATCTGCATTACCAGTATCACTGTAGGCAGATACTAATAGGCTGTGTTGCTGAAGAGACAGAAACCACTGGATGCCATCACAAACTTATCCACATTGACCCAGCTGTCAAATGTAACATCAATGTTATAAATCAGACCTACTATGTTTAGAACAGATTTTAGTGTAATCAGCTTATTTGCAGAAAAGGTTCCTTTTTTCAATTAGTATTTTGAAACTTTGCTTAAATAATTTGTGTTAATCAAGTTTAGCAAGTTAGTCAGAACTAGTTTAAAAGTATGTTTGACCTGTAAAATAAAACCCCAAAAACACTATTCACGCAGGAAACTGTTGCCATTTTAAGGAAACAAAATAGGAGAAGCAGACCCCATGGGTTGTACCCAGTTTGCAGTATTATTACTAAGAAAACTTACTGTATCTACTATCTTAAATGAACTTCCATCATGTCGATCTTTTTGGTTGCTAGGATGAGGTGAACTATTTCCGCCATTACGTGCAGATTCTGGGCTAGGAACAGGAGAAATCTGACCAAGAGTTGGTGCAAATTTTGCCTCCTTTTTATTAGACACCAGATAGCTGATATCTTTACTAAGAAAACTCTCCACTCTCTAAATATAAAGATATAAAGCAAGTAATTATTTCAGGACAATAAATCAGTAACTCAATTTTACATTGCATACTTTTCTATTAAAAAAACCTTCTAGAATAATTTTAATGAGATGGATGACATTTACAACTGAACTGTAGCAGCATCCTACCAGTCACAAATTCTAATTTAGATTTCTTAATTTTCAAATATCTAACAAAACAGCTTTGTTTTGATTATGATTCTTTGAACTATCTAACTGCAATACTTTCCAAATAGAAGATCTTAAACACTGCACTTAGAAGGAAAATCAGTTTATAAAAATGTATGCAACAAATTACATAGAAGTGTTCAGCTAAACTTAAAGGCATGTGTATGCAAACATTTTAATTTAGTTTGCAAGAACCTATAAATAAATTAATTTAGTTTTGAATCTGCAGAAAGAAGAATAAGAGTTCAGGTTACCACATTTCACACCTACAGTATTCATAATACTTCTCAAAAACATTCGTAACGTTTTTATACGTAGCAAGACAAGATATGCAGTTATCCTACACTTATTCTCTTCCATTTTGCCATTCCAGTTTTCCATTACCAACTGTTGCACGATTATCAACTCTATTTGCCTTATTATTTCTTGCCAGTTTATGTAGCTTAAAATATTTTCCTCTTCTCCACTAATCAATATGGAAATCTCAAATCACAGAGGCAGCAAGCTTGAAACTGCGCCTTCCAATTCTGCTCTGTACCTTTTACAGAAACGGGACATACAGAGGCGCTTCTGAGCGTGCTCCACGCAAATAACACATAAACCTGTGGTACTTGATCCTGAGGGCACCTCAGATTTAGGCATATACTCCTCTGAATAAAACAGAAAAACTTCCTTTTCAGTCATTAATTTGCAATCTAACCTTTCACACAGAATTCTTAAAATTCCATTTTAGAGTAAGACAAAAGGCAGCATGTGCTTATTTAATGCTAAATGAAAAGAGATGCATCTTCATTTGAAATTATTACTGCTATTTCTTGCCTCTTCTATAATTTTAGACAGCTTCCTGATTTACAAAAGTCAATTTCAGGAAACTGCTCAGTGCACTTTTATGGGGCCAAGGGGGGGGAGAATTAAGATACTTATAAAATTTATTATTTAAATTAGAGTACTTTAATAAATTCATGAACAATGTGCAAAGTAACTGAAGTTACTTTCTCTAGGCTTATGCAAAACACTTCCTCTAATCTCTCTCAGATTTAGCTGAAGAACTTTAATTGCAACATGTAAATATGTCCAGATACTCAGAAGCAGCAGAAAAAAACCCACCACCTCAAGCCATGAAATTTATTACATTTGGATAAAAATGTAAGCAAATGAATAGTCAACTGAAAACAAACTTTTGACACACATTTGTTATGATTAGCAAAGCAGCTTCTAGCAAAAAATCCAGAAAATAATTTCCTGAGAAGCTAATTCTTTGTATTAAACATTACAACAAACTTTAAAAGACTTAAAATATTATCATGTACAAAATAAAATTAATTTTAAAATGCAGTCACAAAAAAAAATAGAAACAGCATTCCACACATGCAGATTGTTTTCTAGTTTCATAAAGGTCTCTGCTCATTAACTTACCCCGCCTAGCTCTTTGAGATCCTTTCCTATTTTTTCAGAAATCACATTTGATGGAATATCGAGGTAAAACACCTTCCCAGTGAGTGGCTTACACTTGAATTTCTCTGGTTTTCCTGTATCTTTCTTCAGAGATGATCTTTTTTCTGGTTTTGCTTCCATTCCATCTGCTGCAGAAAAAGAAAAAATCATTTAATGGGACTGTGTTTTATGAGCTACATTTATTTTCTCCTTTTCAAAAAGAAAACTACTGAAATTATGGAAACGGACAAGGCCTGCTTCCATGCAGTCAATACAGAACTTTAAAAAATAACTGTATATTAAATATGTCAAAAGAAATTAATAATAATGCCACCAGATATAGCCCTTAAAAGTTTCTCCTTAAAATCAAACCCTACAATGGACTTTTTATTTCAGTTGCTACATGATGCCGTGAATTTTCTCATCCAGTTTGGCAAGTATTTTCCATCTCTGTACTACAGCATATTCCCTACTTATACTGGCACTGTTGATAATAACAAGAACACCATTTTAGAAGAGAGTCTCTTTCCCATTCATCTGAAATGAAAAGGACTCAATATAGACTCATTAGAGCAACAACAGAAGAAAATGGTCAAAAGTAAGTGAAAGACCAAAAAATCCTACTATTTATCTAAATTTTGAGCACCCACCTGAGATGCAGGAAAAATAAACTTAGAGCTCAGAACCATTCTAGTTAGGACCACTCTTTCTGTGCCACTGAATTCTACTCTAGAACTAATACAGCAATTAAACTGTGCTGATGATCTTCCCTCACGCTCAACACAGAACTGTTATACTAGACAATTAAATAAATTTAAAAAAACAATCTGGGTAAGAAATATGCTTCATTTCTCAAGAGAAAACTTGAGAGTAGTAGAGTTCTAAGAGAACCTCAGCTCAATAGAAATATCAATCAAAAAAAAAAAAGATTGCTAAAAAACCAGAAATAAAATGCATACTTTTATGCCACTTTATAAATGCAGGACCCTCATACATCTTAAATACACCCTGCAAAACAATAACAAGGATGATCAAAGGCATGAAGAATGACCTTTCATATTAAGACTTTGTCAGTCTGTAAAGTGAGTAATAATGGGGAAAAAGAAGGGCTATGAGGCACCAAACAGAACTAGTGGTCCAGTACAAAATGAAAACCAGGAAATGACTCTCCGTGCAACAAGGCACCCCCGTGTAGCTTCCTGCCAGAGAAAGTTGCCAACAACAAAATGTACTTCATAGAGGAGGCTGTAACACAAGATAAATACTCTAAGGGGCCTTAAATGCACAGAAGTGAAATGCAACTCATTAAGTCCCTATAGCTAGGCATAGCTACAAAGTAAAGTAGTATTATTCCGTGAAAATAATTACACCTCCTCCGATCTTGCATACTTCCACAAGACTTCATTTACAACCAGTGACAGAAACAGAATCACCAGACACTTGCGTATCTTTAGTTTTATGCTGTCTTTTCTCCCTCACTGACGACACCCTACTCGCTTCTCTTCTGGACAAGCTCAGCACGGACAACGAGGGCTGCGGGAGGAAAGCAGCTTCTGCGTACAGAGCCAAACACACGAAACAGCCCCTCTGTTAAATGTTCTCTCCTGCTGTGTTTTCGCACAGCTTGACCGGCACCAGGCCGCGGCTGAACCCGACCCCGCTGACGGTGGGAAAGGCTTGAGCACCCCACCATCCCTCAGCGCCGGGCCGCAGCACTTTCACCCCCTAGCCAGCCCCAGCGACCCGCCGCTTATGGGGACGCGCTCCTTTGTCGGCGGCTTCCGCAGCGCTCGGTTTCATCTTCCCGCGGAGTCACATTCTCCTCCTCTCCGCCCGCCACCAGACCTGCAAGGGTTCCGCTTAGCCGCTAAGCTCCCCGGCACGCAGCAGCAGCGGCCCCCCCCCCCTGCGGCTCCGCGCCCTTCTCTCCCACCACCGCCCGGCCACCCCCCCAACCCCTCCCGGCCCTCTCCGCCGCGGGTCCCGGAGCGGCGCCGGGCCGTGCCTGGCCTGGCCTCGCCTCGCCTCACCTCCCTAGGCTTTCCCGCCTCCGCCAGCCCCAGCCCGCCGAGCGGGGCCTCACTCCTCCTCCCGAAGAGCGGCGGCGCCGCCGTCCCAAGGGCGCCCGTGCCTCGCCGCGGGCCGCGCTCCCCCAACGGTCGGCCACGCGCACGCGGTAGGACGCGGGCAGGCGGGGGCCGAGCGGTGGGGGTGGTGCCGTGAGGCGGGGTGAGGGGCGCAGGTCGGCGGCGGGATCCCTCTTGCGAAGGAGAGGGCGGAACAGAAAGGACTCCCTCGGGCAGGCGGGTTTGTGGGGGCGGGAGGCGAGCCGCCGTTACTACGGGAGGCGGGGAGAGAGAGAGGTGCAACACCCTCTCCCTCCCCGCACCTCAGAGGCTGAGGCGGGCCGGTGGGCGCCTTCCTCGGCAGAAATCCTGTGTAAGGGTCTCTCCGCCCGGCCCCAGCAAGGTGGGGGGAATTGGAGGCCCTTCCGAGAAACAACCGCGCGACTCAGCCCGCAGGCGCCGCCTTCCGCCCGTGAAGGCACGGTGCCGACAGGCAGGGGGCTGCCGGGTTCAGCGCCTCCAGCCCGGGGCTTTCCCTGGCTCAAGGGCAAGGTAGTTCCCTGATCCAGCTCGGGGCACGGCGCCGCGGCTTGCGGGTTGTACACGAGGGGGTAAGGGGCATGGCAGAAGATGCTCTGTATTTTAATGCAGAGGGCTTTGCCCATGATGATAGCAACCCGGTGGCTGTTTATAAACAGATTATACGAGCTGTTCTGGAAAGTAGTTCTGTTACAAAGCAAAAATATATTCACTGAGATAACCACCCCCCAAATTAGTAGTTGTTAGCACCTGAGAGGAGAATCTTGGTTTATGCAGCTTAATCTTTTATTTGAAACGAAGTGAAAATAACAATGTTGCTGTCAAGCAATTAAAAAAGAACAGTGTAAACTGATGAAGTTACGATGTGTGTTTTCAAAGATAGGCCATTATTTGGGGATTTAAAATTCTGAAATACTTTATTTTCTATCCTGGCTTGTTGCAGATACAGGGAATACATAAGCTCCTTATTTTTAGATCCTGTGAGCATGTACCTAGGTATTGTAACCTTGCTTGCGCAGCCCTACAGCAGGATTTGCTCAAGGAATTACTGTTTTATAGTAGCTTTAGTACTAGTCAGTCATTGTTACGTAAGTGTGGTGGTTTGACCCTGGCTGGAGGCCAGATGCCTCCAAAAAAAGCCACTCTATCACTCTTTTTAGCTGGACAAGGGAGAAAATTACCTAGAGAGGCTTAGGAGATGAGATAAAGACAGGGAGAGATCATTCTGCAATTAGTGTCACCGGCTAAACAGACTCAACACAGAATAAAGGAAAGAAAAGTCTCTAATTTATTACACTGCACTACACACACAGTGAGACCAGAGTGGGATAATGATGTTAAAGCACTTCCCCCCACCCCTCCCTTTTTAGTAGACTTCACTTTATCCATGATTTTGCTCTCTTCTTCCCCACTGGCCCCCGTTGTGGCACAGGGAGGGACAGGGAATAGGGGTTTCAGTCAGTTCCTCCCTAGTTGTTTTTCTTCTTGGCTCAGGGGGGTGGGTATTCCTCACACCCTTCCCCTGCTCCAGTGTGGTGTCCTACCCACGGGAGACAGGCCTTCATGAACTTCTCCGGTATCAGTCCTTCCCATGGGCAAAAATTACAACAAAAAGGAGCTTGTCAGGGTATATAGTCATCACTAGTGGGCTCTGACCAGTGGATTAACAATGAGACCTCTCTGGATTGTCTCGGAGTGACAGAAGCAAGAGGAGAGTGTCATAGTTTTGTGTGGCTGGGTTCTGGTGGAGAAGGGGGGCTGTAGGGGTGGCTTCTGCAAGAAGCAGCTAGAAGCTTTCTGCAGGCCCCACAGAGCAAACACCAGCCAGCTCAAGGCTAGAGTCATTGCTGACCAAGGCCGAGCCCACCAGCAATGGTCACAGCGCCTCTGGGAATCACTTTTAGAAGAAAAAAAAATGCTAGCAGGTAGATTTTGCCATCAGAGAAGGGAGTGAGAAGATGTAAGGGACTCTGCAGAGACCAAGGTCAGGGAGGGGGGTGAGGGTGCCAGACAGAAAGATGCCCCTGCAGCCTGTGGAGAAACCCATGGTGGAGCAGGTGGAGACAAACAGAAGACACCGTGACCTGTGGTGGAACAAGCCTCTGCCAGTAACTTGCAGCCCATGGAGAGAGAGAGACACAGAGATGAGCGAGACAGAGATCCACACTGGAGCAGGTTTGCTTTGGGGGAAGGCTTGTGACTCTGGTGGGGACCAGGCTGGAGCAGTCTAGGCTTGAGAGATTGAGAGGATTGAGAGACATTCTATGATTTATGACTGCACCCCATAGAAGTGACCCACGCTGGGGCAGCTGGTGAAGAGCTGAAGCCCTGTGGGAAAGGACTTACGTTGGAGAAGTTCATGGACCGTGTCCCATCAATGGGACCCCACGGTGCAGTATGGGAAGGCTGTGAGGAATGTTCCCCTCCCCCCAGCCAAGGAAAACAACTTGAGGAACTGACCAAAACCCCTGTTCTCCCGTTCCCTGACCCTCCCCATGCCACAGTCAGGGGGAAGGAGAGAGCAAAATTATGGATAAACTGAAGTCTGCTAAGAAGGGAGGGGTGGGGGGAGGTGCTTTAAGATCTGGTCACACTTCTCATTATCTGACTCTGGTCTCACTGTGTAGTGTAATACTACATACGTAATACTGTACCATGGTTTATAGGCCACAGGCCCATATTAATATTTGTACAGATTATTTACATACTTCTAAACACTTTGTTACAGCAAAAGGCAATACATATTAAATAATGTGGTTTGTAAAAAATACGAACATTGTAATTCATGTAAGAAAGATTTGAAAAGTTTATTGTAGTTTAGAAAACTCAGATTGTTTATAAAACATGGAGCAAATATTTAATTTCCAAAAATTATGGAGCTGTTTGTATACAAGTAGAAAACTAATACATACATTATTGCTGCTGATACAGAATGTATTCATGAAAAATTTAAATATTTTTTTCTTTTGATTTATTTCAAGTTTTGGACATAGGCTTGCAATGTTTTCCAGTTCCTTAACAGGTTTTTCTTCAGGAATAAAGCCATGGCTGAAATGAGTGATAGCAACTTATATAAACCAACCATTATGCAGCAAGCAATAGCCTCTTGTTGTGGAGCTGTAATTACATCATTATTTGGTAAGGCAAACTATCAAGCTTACCACAGAGAGAAACTTTGCCAAAGTGATTACTCTTCAGTTTGATTCAGAATGATGTCTGCATATATATTGCTTATAAATTGACAGTAATATTTTAAATGAGAATTATTTTGAATAATTTTCTTACATTTTTATATATTTTAACAAATGTACTTAATTGAAATCTTTGCTGTCCTGACAATCTTTAACCGTTTCTGAAAATAAGAATAATTTTTATTAAATTTTCATTTCTATGTGTTTTTCCCTCTTGGTGTAGTAATTCATTGCTTTATCTCTGCAAGAAACAAAATTAATAATAAAAATTAATTTCCATATTTCCTGCTTTTTAAAAATAGATTTTAAATAAAAGTCTCCTTTACAGAACAAGACACAAATCCTGCGAGGTTGGCCTCTGTGAGATGTCCCATTTATGTTAGCGTTTCAGGAGTAACATTAATTTATTCTGCTGTGATGCCTTACACTGTCAAAGCTTTTTATGGGGGGAGTTGGGGGGGGGGAGCTGTCCCTGGACACTGCTTTTCAGAACAGCTTTTTGTTAGGCTTTTAAATTTCTTGATTGATCTTGCACAGTCACTCCTTCCCCATTGTACCTAAGGAGGCATTGGTTGATTAGATTTCAGCACTTCATATCCCTTGAAGCTCTGCAAGCTCATTAGCTTATACTTCATATCACAAGTACTTTTTGGCTTTAGCTATCCTTTGGTTCTGACTTTTAACGCTCATTATGCTGCAAGAAAATGACCAATTTCAAAGTACAATTCCCCCCCCACCCAATATTTCCAAATTATTGCAAAATAGGATCTTACCAGGAACCTGTCAAATTCATAGTCTTTTAGTCTGTCTTGATGCCATGTGCCCTGTGATGTTAGGTACTGTAGCTAGCAAAGCTACATCCTACCTGCGGAATTCCCAACATGGATTCCAGCTGTGTGCACATAAGATTCTAGTACAGCAGCATTGGTGTTGGTATTTGAGACCTCAAGAGGTATAGGAGACCTGCTCCTTTCTAAAGTGGCAGCTGGGACACGGAAAGAACGTGTGAGTGCCTGAAATGCACATTTAGATCCTTACATTTAGCTATGGAAATATAAGCCAAGTATTGAACCTTCTGTGAGTCAACTGACAGGCTTCAATAGAGAGCTAAACTGCAAGTCAGTTGCTTTGCATACAAATGTGCTCAGTGAGACACATACTAAAGTATTTGACTTAACTTCTAGCTGCCACTTAGTAAGTGAGGTCATAGGTCCTGTGTCATTTCTGTCAGCTCTGTAAGGATTTTGGGACACTCCGATGGCTCTAGCTGCTTGTACGTAGGCAATTCACTCAAGCCCTCGATCAATATAATCAATAGCTGCTGGTCCAGCCGACCAGCTGTGGTGGTGTTCAGCATGCCTAGGCCTGTAACAATTGCAAAGGCTGGAGTAGAAACAGTGAAGTGTTCACTAAACCTTCACTTACTTTTCAACAACTCTGAAGTTTTAGATCTTGTCTATGTGCAGCAAAGGAAGTGCATCTTGAGCTCAATGCTTTTCTTTTGAATGTGACTATTCCAGTCAGTTTATTGAAAGAGAATAAACACATGAAAAACGCTGTAATATTTTACATGCTTGCACCCAAAATCTGATCTCGTATGCTTTGTGGTATGCCACTTATAAAAGGTTAGCAGCAGAGTGTAATAGCACAAGTTTTAGCTCTTTCAGACAAGATGACACAATGTGTTTTGCGTTATCTTTATCTCTAATATTTGTTATCTGTGGAATTGATACTAAATTAGAAAAGATACATATGGTCACTTGTAAACTGTACAGGATTTGTAGTTCTCTTTTTTTTTTCCTCTGATAACATTGTAAAACCTTCTGGAAAAGAAAAGCGATAGAAGTTCATGATAAGCCATCTGTACACTTCTGTATTTTCAGGGAATGCAGAACGTTTCTAAATGACTTCTGTTTCATTGTAGTAACGCCTCTTGATGTTATCAAAACTCGACTGCAAGCCCAAGGCAATCCATTCTCCAAAGGTAAACAAACATGTAGAGTAATGCAGGACACAGTTTTCTTTTTGTTGTTGTATTTAGCTGATGGTTACCATAAGGCTCAGCTACAGAATGTTATCCTTTGTCTCACAATAGTGATGTTTGTTTCTGCAGCATAAGTGGTGTATATGGGAAAACAATACAGTGATAAATACTTGAATTGCTAAGGAAAAAATGTTCCAGTGAACAGACATAGTGGGAAAAAACCCCCATAAATACATCCCATTTTAAACAGGCTTTTTTTTTTGGTCTGTCATAGTTTTTCATTGTGGCAGAATGTACAACTACTACTAAGTTCAGTTTAAAAAAAACCAAAACTATTAATAAATAACATCATATTTCATCCTGATCACACAAGGATACTGTATCAAAGTTCATCTCCTCCAGAATCCAGAGACTTTTGAAAAAGTCATGTTACTTGTCATCTGCTGCTTGGGTTCTAAATAGATGAAAAAATTGTACACTCAAAGATATGCCAATGATTCCTACTATTTAGTTGTAATTAATAAATGTGATTTGAAAGGAAAGGAGATGGATGACTAGTCTTCTATGTTGTACAGGGAGATGAATATTTGCATCCACACTTGCTGTAAATCAGAAAAAATACTTGTTCCTTCTATCCTGGTTTCTTTTTAGTAAACTCTGATTCCTTGAGAAATCTGAAAATGTGAAGCTTAAAGTATGTTTCTGGCAATAAATAAGATATAGAACCTCCACTTGTAATGTGGATGCTTGGGCTACTCAATAAAAGATTTAAAAGTCTGGAAGATGTTCACGTAGTTACATCCAGTAGTGACATTCAGGTCTTGCATTGTTATTGGCCTTCAGCAGATGGTAGTATAACATAAAAATTTTTCTTGAAACCTGTGAGTGTAATTTCATGTAGTCTGGCACTCAGAGGAGTACATTTGTTTCCTGTTTCCTCTTACATAATTTGATGTCATTGTCTTTCCAAGGTTATTTTGCCCCTCTGTGTCTAACCAGAGATAAACCTGTGTTGCCGTTATACCCAATTTGATATTGCTGCTTACAAGCATTAACTATATTCTTATACACCATTTTACTAGGAAAGTGTTTTGTGTACTCCAATGGCCTTATGGATCATATATGTGTTTGTGACAATGGGGACACCAAAGCCTGGTATAAAAAACCTGGGCATTTCAAAGGGACATTGGTAAGAACATTTTACATTTATGTAAAACTGTACATTGAAAACATTTTAAAGTAGCATCCTGTAAATATATTGGGGTTTTTAAAGTTCTAGTATGTAGTTCTGTTATCACTTGAGAGGATGTTTGTGTGGTTACACTATGTAATTTGCATGGTGATCAATGATCCCTTCTACTTTCTACAAGAAAATCCATATTCCTCCCTTGAGAAGAACAAGGGGGCAGCTGCACAGCTCTCCTCACAGGATACCGGCTCTCTGGTTTTACTTGCCTCACTTCAGCTGTATTGCCAATATTTGGTGATTGCAGGTACTGATTTTCTGTGCCTGCTTACAGCTCTTCTGTCCATAGATGTCCCAGTACAGACCTGAGCTGAACTAACACGACAGGTAGTGTTCTTAGGTTCACTTTGTGTATCAAGTTCTGGAGCCACTGAAACCTGTAGGATTAGCATTTTTTCCCTGACACTTGAAGCAGACTTGCTGTCAGGCACTGATGCTGTTTCATTAATTAAGATTTTGTTTGACTCTGCCATTAAATTCAGAATTAATCAGAAGAATTAAATGTTCATGCAAAATGTTTATTGAGCAGTTTTGCTATGTTATTTAAAAAAGAATTAGTAACTTTTAAAGTTTGAATTTTTCAATTAACTTTCTTGTACTTCTAGAAAGTTGCTTAGTTTCTGACTGACGTGATTTTATGTCCATTTTTGCTGTGAGAAGGTGATTCATAAAGAAGAATAACTATCATATTGGATCTTCTTTCATTAAAAAAAACCCCACAAAAAAAACAGTGCTGGACAATTGTGCAGTAAATAAAACTGTTGTGGACATTGTCCAATGATAGGACTGTACAAATGCCTTGCTGTATTTGCTGGAATTACTTCCAGTTAGTTACGTCCTTTCTCCAGTCTTTTATCTATACCTCCTTCTGATGTAAATTTCTTGAAGCTGCTGTGCTGTATTAGTTCTAAAAACAACTCATTCACAGGGCTGTCAGTTACTGATAAAAGCTTACTCCTTCGGTCCTTTAAAGATGGAAGGGAATTCTTAATTTCAAATACCCAAATATTTCTGTTGTGCTCAGTGGAACTATTTGTGTTATAAATATGATAGCTAGCATTAGCAAGTACTGAATTGGAATCTTGGAATGATAAACCATTTTAGAAACATACTTTTTAAATACATACATTTGTGTTCTGCCAGCTAAAATATAGTACTGAGTACAAAAGCTTTGTAGCTAATTATTGCTCTTTGGTTATATATTTAGGATGCATTTGTGAAAATTATTCAAATAGAGGGAATTAAATCACTGTGGAGTGGACTTCCCCCAACACTGTAAGCTGAATGGTTTTGGTTTGGGTTTTTTTCTAATTTTGTTAAGATGTAATAAATCATTGTTTGAAAAATTACTCAATTTATTAGAGAAGTTTATTTCTAAGTGATTTTAAAAAAAGGTAAATTCTGAAGTTACAAATAATGATGTAATCAGTTTGATCAGAAACATCTAACATTCTGCCAGACCTTGAGACTTCTCCTTGTAACCTCTTTGGTAGATTCTGAGTAGTTAGGCAGGAATCACAGAATCACAGAATGTTAGGTGTTGGAAGGGACCTTGAAAGGTCATCTAGTCCAACCCCCCTCCCTGCCAGAGCAGGATTACCTAGATTAAGTCACACAAGAACTTGTCCAGGCAGGTTTTGAATGTCTCCAGAGAGGAGACTTCACAACCTCTCTGGGCACCCTCACAGTGAAAAAGTTTTTTCCTTATGTCCACATGGAACGTCCTGTGCTCCAGCATGCACACATTGCCCTTTGTCCTGTGGTTGGACATCACTGAGAAGAGCCAGAGCCTGTCCTCCTGACACTCACCCTTTACATATTTATAGACATTTATGACATCACCCTGCAGTCTCCTCCTGGCTAAAGAGATCCAGCTCCCTCAGCCTTTCTTCATGAGGAAAATATTCCACTCCATTAATTATCTTGGTGGCCCTGTGCTGGACTCTTTCAAGTGGTTCCCTGTCCTTCTTGAACTGAGGGGCCCAGGACTGGACACAATATTCCAGATGCGGGCTCACCAGGAGAGAATATCAAACTTCATTCTGCCTTTTAGAGGTGGTATCCTTACTGTAACTGTCCCCTTGCTGGTGTCATCGAATGATAGGGTCAAATGTGCTTGTTAGAGAATGGTAGTCTTTGATCAGTATTTTCTATCCTAGTTTGTTACTAGGATACTTGTAGTAAGCAACAGAGCTGTTACCGCAGACTAGTGATGCACCTCATTACCCTGACATAATTTTTTTTAAAACAACTAACTAGAATCTTCTTTAATTCAAAAAATGTTATTGAGTTTTATCCTAAACAACTTTGTCATGGAAAAGAGATAATTCCTTTTCACTCCATGAGAGCAATTTACAGATTTAAATACTGTTATCAACTCCTCTCCCCCACCCTCTTTTTATGCTAAACAGCACCAATCTGTTTTATCTTGTTCTTCATATTATCCTAGTAGGGCTAGTAATTGAGACCTATATACTTATGTCCTCCTCCATAAGCAATCTGAGAAAGTGGTCCAATTAACATTTACCTTAAAGTTGTTATCTTGTAAGATGAAGTGTTATGTGTCAGTTCTCTTGTTCCAAATCAAAGAGCCCAGCAGGAGAGCACTTGTACACTTTTGATTTGCACACAGTGTTTGGTATGTAGGCACAAGAAAGCAAAGCACAGCAGAGTTCAGGCCTTGTTATTTAAACTGTAGCATGTGGGATTTCAAAATGTAAACCTTTAGGATCTAACTGAACTAAGAGGTCTGTATTTCAGCCATGACAAAGAGCTTTTTCTTGAACATCTGTTCTGTACAGAGAAAAACCAGCTTCTTGATCATAGAGGCTTTCTTAGAAGAAATTTAAACTATGAATTTTTGGTTTTCCAAGCATATCAATCTTCACTGTTGGGTTTTTTTTTTTTTTTTGGTAACAGTGGTATGTGCTCTGTTGGCACAGACATAACACAGAAATATGATTGCTGTTTTAGAGAAAAGTATGGTGCTTTACCCCTACACTCAGTGGTTATAGATTTACCTCTTTTTGTTTTATCTGTACTGTGCTGGAATGGAAAAAGCTTGTATTTACTCACTCCGCATTCTTTCAAGTAGTGAGAATCATAAGTCTTGATTAAGATAAAGAAAATACTCTCCAAGTGTTAAATGAATAAACTGTTAAGGTCAGTAGCAGCTTCCATAATGTATTCTTTGCTTGCTTCATATTCAGATATTTCAGTTCCTTCTTTATCAAAACAGATCTGAAGCTGATATGAAATAAATTTACTTTATTTAAGCAAAATATCCATACAACAATGTTGACTTTATGGTTCTGCTTTCCCTGTATTAATTTAGATTTCTCTCTTATATTTTAGAATAATGGCACTTCCTACCACAGTAATCTATTTTACCTGCTATGACCAGCTGAGTGAAGCTCTGAAATCTAGACTAGGAAAGGATGATGAACACGTTCCAGTTGTTGCAGGTTCCTTAAGCAGATGTAAGTTGTGATCTGTTTAAAGAGACAACTGAAATAAAATGCCTGTATCCAGTTTTCTTGGCTTTGTTTTGTTGTTTTGTTTATTTTTCAAAGTAGATATGTTGTGGCTTTAAATGAAGGATGATATTATATGGAGCTGGGCATGGGAAGGAATACTGTAATATATACCAATAATAATACCCAGTATTTCTTGGGCAACATAACCCTCCAACCTGGAATAAAGTGATTTAGTTTTTGCTGTTACACTTTCACTACGTTTGTAATTTGTTCAAAACTGTATAGTTCTAGGCTTCTACTCAGGACAGGTTAATTTAAGTCTCTTCTGTGGTGAATCAATAGTAATCATCATTATTTCCTAGAATGGAAGCTACACAGATAATTACAAGGACAATGAAAATTGACTTGTACTGGTTTTACTACTGTATGATATAAAGGGACTGAATTTCTTATATTTTCTTACTGTTGTTTATCCTTTTCATCAATTTTTATAGAAGTAGCTCAGGTCATGTATTTTTGGGCTTTCTTAGAAGACTGATAATGTAGTTTCATATTTTACTTGTGACAGCTATTTAAGGGGACTGGAAGACTAGTGGAAAAATAATTGTTATTCTGTGTTGATGTGGCATATTGTTCTTACTGGGCTGTTCCAGGTTTTAAATTCACATGTCAAAGAAATCTTATCACAGCAACAGGAGAAAAGTGAAATCATTAGTCTATTACATGTGTGATGGGAACTTTCTAGGGAGTGGTGACTCACTGAGCTTCCCAGGAGATGCAAATTACTTGATCAGATACAGATTGCCTGCTAAATATTCTTAATGGTTTAAAGTAGAGTGGCAGAGATGCTTAGAAATCAACAATAGCTTAATCTCTAACCATCATTTTTGTCCTTAAAAAACCAAACCCAAACATTGCAAACTCACTTTCTTCAAGTTACTTAAAATGGTAATTATTGAAAACTAATCTTGATACATACTTGACATTTTCAGCCTATTTATGTAATAAATCTGAAAAATGAGGATTCTTAACGTGCTACATGGATTACAATGTGCCAGTGTTGGAAAAAAGGTTGGAAGACTGGGTGCCTAGAAAGTTTAGGTACCGTGAATAAATACTGTATTCTTATCTGGAAAGGAAACTTAGTGGGAATTGTTTCAAGAAAAATGAGAGAGTTAAATAACTTCCTGACTTTGAAGTTCAAGAAATATTACCTGTACATGTTGACTTTAAAAAAAGCCCACATTTTTCTCATTTGCAGTTGGTTCAGTTACTGTAGTGAGCCCCCTGGAGCTGATCAGAACTAGGATGCAGTATCGCAAGTTGTCCTACAAGCAACTGTACACATGCTTCAGCAGTAAAGTGGCTATAGATGGATGGCTTTCCCTATGGAGGGGCTGGAGTTCTACAGTTCTGAGAGATGTACCATTCTCAGGTGGGGTTTCTTTCTGTGCAAGTTTGTGTTACATCAGAAGATCTGTTTATGCATAACTTTCTTAGACTTTTTTTTTTCATCTTGTGTTTTTAGGTAATTTTAATGGTGAGCTCTCAAGAACAACCAAGATTTACTTGTTTTCTTTTGAGTGTTAAGTTCTTTGAGTAACTGATTTCTGACCCCTCTCCCCCATTTTGTCCTTGGAGATCTGCTAAGGTTCATTGTTAGGTTTTCTTTCTCTATACTTTTTCTTCTCATCTTAAGTATCATAGAATACCAGGTTGGAAGAGGCATCAAGGATCATCTAGTTCAACCTTTCTTGACAAAAAATTAGCTTACACTTGGCAAAAATTCAGTTTAGGCAATGTGGTTTTGAAGGCTTTCAGCAGGAAGTTTTCCCCGATAGGCATAATGGTTATTTCCTTATAGAGAAACATGCTGCATCTAAGTGTTCTGATGCTTAATTTTGAAAACTTGTACAAAGAGAGAGTGACACAGTAGTGTCTTTAGGAATTTTTGTTAGGAAGATGAATGAGTTTGTGTAACTGCTCAAAAAAACATGAAGCGAGAGCTCCACGTGTTAGCAAAGCTCCAAAGTTGAAAAGTCTAGAAGAGAAGTCTGGTACGGAGCATAACTAGTGCCAGGACTGTTCCTTAAGATAACAAGGACAGAGGAGATCACACTGTCTCCCTTTTTGTCACACCTATACTACACAGGTGAATAGATGAGACTGCCAAAGGACAGTTTTCCCATTTGTTAATGACAGTGATGAGAGTGATGAGAGCCCCTGTCTCTTTGAGACCTCTTGTTTTCAGAGCACTTGTGGTTCATCTGGCATCAATTGTCCTTGAAGCAGTTTCTGTCCTTTGGGTGGTATGAGGAAAAATACCTTTAAATACAAAAAAATGCTTCAAACCTATTTGTGGAGGCAGAGAACCCTTAAAGTATTTGACCTGCTGTCTTTGTTTTCCTACTTCATTTTCAAGATAATCTGACATGTAATTAACAGTCTATTGAACCAATCATTGATCATTTTATGTGATTTGACTGCATTTAGAGGTGCACCTGGAATAAATTTTAAACTGGCTGTGAGCCAAAGCAGTGCATGGTAAGTGGGGGTGATTGCACTTAGCAGTTAAGTGAGTTAACAAAATAAAGTTACTTCCACCTTTTCCAGAAATAATAATACTCTATTTTCTGTCACTTTGATGCTGGTAGATGTTTGAGGATGTTGGTTGGACTGTGTTTTCGGCTTAAGGATCCTGTTAATTAATGGGACTTAATTTAGCCTTCCGTGAAGGGAAGGCTTCTGTATTTATGGAAATATGCCTTCTCTAAGGCTAAAGGTAACTGTCAGAATTCGCCTGAACCTTTTGCCTGAAGTGAATCCAGTTTGATTTTTATTTTTTTGTATTTTACTTACTTTCCTGCTCTGCCAAATGCTGTTCTGCTAAGCTTTGTAAGGGAGCTCCAAAATTCTTAATTTGTCTAATTCCTTCATGTTTCTAATTCCTATTGTCTGGACTTCAAGTAGAAACTCTTGTTCTCTGACTGATTTTAGTCTGTAGCAACTTGGCAGGAGCAAGTGAACTTCCTTTACTCTGCTGCTTTTAGCAGAGGGGGAAGAAGATGAGATCTGCGAGGAAGTGCTCAAGGAAGAGGGCGCTAAGGTGCTGCCTGTGCTCTCTCAGCCCTTCTCAGATCCCTGCGCCCGTGCCTGCTGTTCCTCCACTGGCCGGAAACATTCTGGTTGCTGTTAAAGTCGGATTGCACTCTGCTCTGGCTTTCACTTCTCAACTGCCGGGCACTGGTCTGTGCCCGGTACTTCGCAGGTTAACATGCAGATACTGCCTTACAGGCTAAGGACTATTGCTGAAGAGCCAGAAGAGCAGGCAATTAGATGCATTAGTGAAGGAAAACATTGACAAAAAGATAAAAGAAATGCCACAAAACTCTGATAATGTAAGGGTATTTAATGCTGCTTAATGTCTTTTCCAAACGTGTTTTCAGATTGATTTTTCCTTAGAAGTACTGTATGCAGTTCAGATGTGCTCCCTTAAACTTACAGCCTAGCTCTTCTGTTTGAATGATGCCCCAACAGCATCACGGTTTCTGGTATTCCTGTGGAACAGTCTGTGCCTTTGCTGCACCTAGCTCAAGTTATCTCTTTCAAGAGGGATTAAAATCAGTGTAACAATTTGTATTGGGCAAGCAGCTCCGCTGTGAAAAGAGCCAAGCAGAACAGCGTGAGCCGAGCAGCACAGGGTGATTAGAATCCCACTGTGTTACTTGCCCAAGTGTGAATGATGTGCTTCAAGCACACTCCTTGGGCAGCTAGCGAGACTGAATAAAATTTAAGCTGTGAATGTTTATAAGCACAAGAATTGGGTTAATAATAACAACACTCGAAGTCATTTAAGCCATGTTGCAGAGACTATAAATGGAAAAGGTATACAGAGAAGGCACTTAAGGAAACTTTTTGATTTAGATAATTTATATTAAATTAGGGTTTTGTATATTTCAGTTGTAGATTTTCCTCGAACCCTGAAAACCCCTTTCGGAGATACTGCCTACATTTACTTTTGCAGAATGTTGGAGGCCAAGCATATGTGCTGGTTGTCTTCATGGCAAGAAAATATTTCTCTGCTGGCACACCCTCCAGAACTCGGTGCTGAATGAGGTGCATTTATGTTTCAGGATATGCAGCTGTCATTTGCAGTGTTTATTTGACCAGCTGCTACAAGGAATCACTCTGTAATTCAGCCCAGTAGCACACAGCTTAAAGAGTTTTAGTTAGAATGCAGAAAGAATACAGTCTAGTTCAGGAGGTGAAAACAGAAACAGATGTTATTCCTAAAAGTTATTTGTCAGACTTGCCTTTGACAGTCCTCACAGAGGCATCCCCCCCTTAGTAATTACGGAGAAAAAATTGTATTTCTTGGTTTTCTCAAAATAACATTTTACGTTCTGTCCCCCTGAAGAGTATGAGGCAATCCTAAGCAGCCTTTCATTTTGTGTGAAACATGTTTTCATGGAATTAGATCCTTGAAATGTGTGAAATATGCCTAAAGCATAGCAAAGTCATTAGAAACCTACATTTTGATCTATGTTAAATTGAATTTAAAAAATAACCATTTGAGTTCTGTCATGCTTGGGTTAAATTGTATTAAGGTAGGGGTTACTTTATGGGAATGACAAAATTATTAGGACAATTTGTATCATATGAAGAAATTTTGAGTATGGAGTTAAGGTGAACAAGGCCGTCTGTCCATGAGTCATTGCAGAGAACGCTTTTATTTTGCTTTCAGCCCTTACTTCTTTTTGCCTCTGTTGCCACAGTAGAGTCCTTATGTCTGTACTTGATAAGGGAATTTCTGTATCTGACGTGAGCGTGTGTTGTAACACAAGTTCATCTTTTTGGTAACCATAGCAATGTACTGGTATAATTACGAACGTTTCAAGAAGAGGATGTGCAAGGAAGTTGGTGCACATGAACCAACATTTTTTATTGCTTTTACTTCAGGAGCAGCATCTGGCTCAGTAAGTATGTATTTGTGTTTCTAGTAGTACTCTTTATTATTGTCCCTAATAAACTATTTAAAAGAGGTATGATTTATATGATCCTCTCAGAAATTGTGTATGTTTTAGGGTGTAACTATTTTAAATACACATGGCCTGGTATTAGGTATATCTGAATAAATTGCAGTGTTCTGAAATGTAAGACTGCAACACCAGGCACTTGGAATCCCAAATGTAGTTTCAAATTGTGTGCACTTTAATTTTAAAAGAAAATTAAATTTTAATTGTTTGTTGTCTAACATTAAAACTGATTTCTTTTCCTGATAGATTGCAGCTGTCATAACGCTGCCATTTGATGTAGTGAAAACCCACAGGCAGACTGAACTTTGGGAGAGTGAGACCTTAAAAAGTAAGTTGCTGGTAAAGGAGGAAAAAAATGTTTGGAAAAATAAAACCTAATGTTTGAGTTATATAGACATTTGGTAAGAATTTTAAATATTTGTCTCCTAAAGTTTATCTAAAAATTCTATCACTAAGGCATTTTCTTCTCCAGATTGTAACATCTTGTAGGATATTTTTTATCTCCTAGGAAAAATGCAGTATTTCATTAATGGCATGGTGAGGGAAAAGGTGTGAGTTCTGTACCATTTAGGTTGAAAAGATGTTATAAAATATAAACAAAAAATCTAGAGCTATTACATTTAGGGAGACCAATTGCAAATTTGTATGCATTTAAGTTATATTTATGTAGGCAAATAATTAATTTCTTATAAAACATGCAGGCGAACAGTGATCTATTGAAAAAGACTTTTAAGTTTATAAAAATAACATGATAAAATGTTTGCACATTAACTACCACTTTGCTCCTTCATAATGATGTTCTTTTTTGTTAAACATTGGGCTAGAGAGAGAAAGCACCATGCTCAGGTTATGTACTTTTAACCTTCTTTTTGTGTGATTTCAAAGTTATTATTTTTGAGGGCATATTAGTGAATATCCTAACAGCTTTAAAGGATGAAACAGGAGGGAAGTTTCTTTTTAGCTCTGTGTTCAGTAGAGCACCACTGTGTTTTATACAAATTCAAGTTACAGCTAAAACCATTTTTTTTTTCATTAATTGGGACCTGGACTAGTGAGGGACTTTCATTAACTTAAATGTTAGACAGTGTTACAATTGCAGACCAGTGAAAAGGCTGAGTGCCAAACAGTTCCTACTTCAAAAATCATTTGAAGCCCTAGTTCAAAAAGGTGTTATGAAAACTTAGTGTTCACTTTTTGGCATGAGGTTTCATTCTCTCCAGTAATTTTTTTTTTCTGGTATAATTCTCAAGAAAACATATTTATGTTTCATTGCAGAACACACAAAGATCAAAAAAATCTTTAAATATAAATAGTTGCTGTGTTTCAATTCTTCCCTTGTGCCGATGAATGTAAGAATTTGTTGCTAACACCACTTTGAATCACAGTAGCTGCCATATATTTATTAGGCTGATACTAACTAGATTAACATATATTTAAAATTCCATTGTGGTAATTTGTTAAATTCTTTCCAAATCCAGTTGCTGTTAGAGCAAAAAAATACTCATAGCTGCTTTGGCATTATAGATCAATGAGAGCAGCATGTGAAATTGCACAAAAAAATTGCTCCATTTAACACATTTGCATGTGCCTGCAACACAGGTTGCTTCTAGATGCTGCAGTCAGGTTGCTTAGGGTACCTCATTTAGCTCTACAAGGGACTGCAATCCATATCTCATAGACCTATGCTTTCTTGAGTAACAGATCAGTAACACACATTTTGGGAGGGTTTGATTTCTGTGAACTTAGATGTAAGGTGTAGTGTCCTAGCTTAATTATTAGATTCATTCTTACGGTATCAATTCTGAAAACTTACCTTTAGATTCTTTACCATAAAGGAAAGCTCTTGTTTGAAAATCTGAACTGTGGGGATCTTGTAGCTGGATGTCTAAAGCGATATGGAGAGGGGCTGGCTCATTTGAAAGCTATTTGACATTTTTCAACTCTATCAGTTACTCTAGTAAGGAGTATTGTCTCTGTTTGTATACCATACTCCAGGAGTTAATACAGGTTTTTCCATGTTGTGCTATTTTATTTTGAGAATTGTATGAATTTAACATCCTGTAAAAATAGTTTGAATAAAATTAACATTAATTAAACCTAACAATTACATCTGAAGTGCCTGTCTCTGTTTTCTAAAAATATTCTCCTGTGATATTGTGCATATTGCCTAATTGACTGTTTTCTTGTACTATATTGAGTTCCACAGAAGAACTCTTCATCAACGTGGGGAGTTATGAGGAAAATTGTCGCTAAAAATGGGATTACTGGATTATTTGTTGGTAAATATTTTGATATCTTTCTAAAGAAACTCAGACTAGAAAGTTTTTTTAATCATTAACAAGGGATTACAGATGTTAATATGCATAAATGATATCATATTTCCATTTCTGTGAACACTCTCAGCTGTGGAATAGTTCAGAGAGAACTGTGGTAATCTCTTCACAAGTTACTAAACTACAGCTGTCCAAGATGGATGTGATTTGCTTAAAAAATAGAGGGATTGGTCGTGACAGGTATGGCTGTATGGACAATTAAAAATGGCAGGAAAAGGCTCAGTTCAGGAAAAATAGGTTTTTTCTCATTTAAATAATTTATTGATTTCTTAAACTGTAATACTTGGTGTTCTCAGAAAGAAATTTAATGGGTTGTAGGTGTGGAAGGTACAGTGCAGAGGTGTTTCTAGACTGAGAAAGTTTCGTAGGTGCAGTTCTTGATCCGGTGCTAAAAATTTCCCAACTGTCAGTACTGTTGCAGCACCTGTATTTAGGAGTAGCTATTGTAATTTTTTCTTGTTCATACCAGTTTCTATGCTCAACCTTTTGGTTTTATCTGTCTCAGAAACACAGCTTAAGAATCTGAGGTTTTTTTCTGTCTCGCTTAAGTCTTAAGGAAGAACATGCGTTATTGGGAACCCAAGAAGTCTGAGTATGGAATAGATATTTTGAAGTAGAATTTACAGAATAAAATACTGCTGCTGCTGGTGGAATACTAACCCAGGATAGTTCCCATCTGTCCTATCATGCAGTGATTTTAAGCTGGACTTCAATGCAGGTTTTTACAGAGGACTGGAAGATATGGCAATTTAGAGTTTGCTTGTTGGCTAGATGGAAGTAATTGTGTCAAATACTGCATATTTGAGGTGTTTAAGGTCATGCAACAACTATTCCCCAACATTTTTTTCCTTTACATTTTCTATCAAACTAGAAACATGATTTGAAGTCTTCATCAAATCTTTGAGTTTAAACAGGGGTAGAAATGCAGTCTTGACAGTTTAAAGAGTTCTGAATGAGAGAGCCTACAAGTAAAATTTAAAACCTCTTTATTTCATGCATACACTTTCTTACCCTCACTGTGACTTTCTCATGTGACTTTCTTACCCTCACTGGACCTGTCAAGGGACTGTTGCTGCCCAGCTCTTTCCAGTGTTCAGCACATCAGTACTGTCTTGGTTTTGCCCCAGCTGAGAACTGGGCACCACGCAGCCACTTGCTCTCTAAGAGGGAGTGTGGGGAGGGGGATTGGGAGAGGCGGGAAGGGAGGGAAAAGAAAACCACAAAAACTAAAACCTCATGTGTTAGGATAAGGATAGTTTACTGGGATAGCAGAGAGAGATATATAATAACAGGACTTTATAGCAAAATACACGAAACTGGTGATACACAGTGCAGCTTCTCACTGAACCACGCAGCTCAGACTGTACAGCTCAGAGCTGTCCTGAAACCGGATCATCCCCAAAACCTGCCCTTCCTGGAGCCATGTTCTCCTCCCCCACCAGCCCCCCTTTATACTGACCATGATGTACTTGGCATGGAATACCCTCTTTGGCCAGTTTGGGTCACCTGCCCTGGCTGTGTCCTGTCCCAGCTTCCTGGGTGTCCCCCAACTTCTTGTTAACAAGGAAATACGAACTGAAAAGTCCTTGACTGCTTGGCAACAACTAAAACATCAGCATGTTATCAGCACTGCTCTCATCCTAACTCCCAAACACATTTCATTGGCTACTAGGAAGAAATTAACTCTCTCCTAGCTGAAACCAGGACAAGTGCATAGTTTATTGTGTAGAAGGTGGTGTTTCAGTTCCTCTGAGCCATTCAGTAAGACAGAAGGTCACTATTAAGATGCCATTTAATTGTGCAATTCCTTGAAGCATTTTGTTTTTCCTTCTTACATAGACTGTGTTAAAGACTATCTTTTAATCTTTCTGGTGGCTTTGGCAAAGATAATTTTTTAGCCTTGGACTACTGCAAGAGTTATTTCTACTGCTGGCCGGGACAGATGTATCCCTGACCATCATAAGATAGCTTGGCCATTAAAAGTTGTGTATTTATACCACAGAAAAGAAACGCCCAGGAATACCCTCTGGGGTGTTTTTCAAATTTTGGCATCTCTGAAACCAGTGAGCCCATCAAAATCGGTTGACCTGATTCTTGGTACTAATTCAAAACCTCCAGCAATGAACCTGACCATTTTCCTGAGAAGTCCAGGAGGAGGTGTTTTTCCTCCTTATTTTCATCATTATGGCTCACTGACATCAAGGAGTGATCATAGAGGCTCCTTAGACCTTATGGGACTTACGAGTGTCTTTTCCACTGAATAATCAAACTGCCATGGTCAGAACAGGGTTTTTGTGAGCTGGCAAGCGTGACATGAGACAAGAAAAATGACATTCCAGCACTGAAGCAAAAGTCCTTCACTATTGCCTCATCCTGAAACTGAGGATTTCTTTTAATTCTTATGATCTTTCAGGGAATGTGCCACTTCTGTAGTTACAAAAATGACTGACTCACTCCTGAGATAATCACCAGTCTTTTCAGTAATTTGTGGTAGATTTAGCCTGATCCCAGAATATATTCTCTTGGAGCATGACATGCAATTTTTTTCACAGATTTGTAGCTATTTGGCAGCAGCTATCATGGATGCTGCTAGACATCTGTCAGAGGTTTCTACTTGGCATGCTCTGTCAAGCAAAACAGGAAGAAAAGATTTGGTTTCTCAGAAATTGGTGTTCTTGCATTCTCATCCCTTCTGTCCTAAGAAGACTTGCGTTTCTACTTTCCAAGATAACTAAACCAGAAAGTGCTTTGATTATTTAGCTATATGCTGTCCCCCTCTAATTTCCTCTTGGCAGCCACCAGATACTGCTTACCCTGTATGCACAGGAACTTCTCCAATAGCTAGACTGAATGTCTCTGTACCCTGGGAGAACTTTGTGGTGAACTACTGTGGGCCAAACCAGTTTTTAGAAAAACCTGTAGATGGAGCTGAGACAAACATTGATGTCCTGATGGGAAGGTCATCTTGACTGTAAAGCTTTGCGTGTCTGAGGAGTTCAGGGTTTAGTGGAAAATTTGCTTTTCTGTATGAACATTCTTGAAATTTAAAAAAAAAATGCATCAAATCTTCACTTCTTAAAGATTTTTGTACAATTTTTAGACCATTTGGTGGTGTATCTGCTGTCCCTCAAGAAATACAACGTTGCAGCTCTGTAGCAAGGCAGAGCCTTAGACCAGACCATTCTCAAAATTCTCTCTAGAGCAGTAACAGTGTCAGACAACAGCTGTTCATGTCTCTTCCGTGGAGCACCCAACCTTCTGTAAGCAATCCTGAAGATGCCATTGGAGGTGCCTGTCGTTCTCCTGATGGCTGCAGTTCCCTCTTTTTCTTTCACATTCCAGTAGATTCCCACAGCTTAGCATCACAGCAGATGTCTTGAGTTCTTGAGTCACAAAGACTTCTGCCTCATATAATTTGTCTGCTTTCAATCTCTCAATATATTATTTCTTATTTTTCTTGAGAGTCTTCTTCAAGTGGAAATGCTGGTGTGCTGAATGGAGGGCATTTTTACAGTAGATTTGTCTGTGCCTCATTAGTTCATAGATGAATGGGGAGGCTAAAAGTTTTCATCCATGGGTTCAAGAGCAGTACTATGATGACTATGAAGCCATTTAAGCAAGATGCTGGTATGTTCCTTTGGCTATTCTAGATGCTTATTTTTGTACCTTACCACAAGTCATATTGTAGACCTTGCCTTCCAAAATACATGTGCTTCACTGTGGTTCATCACCATTGTCAAGTTTGTCTGAATAAACATCAGAGTGCTTAGCAAGATGCCTCATCTCAGCCCAAATCCAATGTAACAATATTTTTTTTCTTGGATGATGGCTTGGTATGAGGTTCTTAGTTCCTCCAACCTACCTATAACTGAAGATTCTTTCCTCATTCAAAGAAAAGCATTTCATCGTGAACGCTCACAAATTTTGCTTCACACTGCTTAGTCCACAGCTGAGTATCACCAGAGTAAAACAGTGTTGCTCCTTAACTAAACTGGTTTTGAAGTGTTTTGCTTACAGATATCCCTCTTACTGTGTATGGCAACTGCAGATTGAAAATTCAACCTTGAATGTCTATAAAATGCTCATCGTCACAAAGTTTGCTTGCCTTCCTGTGTGCCCACCTCTGGGGTTTCATCTCCCTCAGTTTCCCCACTTCCCCATCACTTGATGTTCAGGTGCCCCATGTCCTTCGCCCAGGCGGTAGGGGATGAGATTCCCATGTCTTTCTGCCTTCAGCAGGCCTACCTGATGGGGGAGGCTGCTGGTGTCCTGCCCCTTAGAATGGCTGGGGCAATACTCTGCTCTTGTCATGCACAGAAGTCCTTTGCAGTGCACATGTGATGTCATATGTAACTCTGACAGCCTAAGGAAGAAATGACAAGATACTGTGATTAAAATGATATCAAGATAAAAGCCTGTTGTTCATACTTAACAATTACAAGAGACATTCCAAACCCATGATACTTACCATTCTTGTGAATGTTCTCCATTCAGGCTCCTTGTGTGAATGGCTACACAATTGGTTGAAGACTTGAAAGACCTGTTTGCATTTGCTGAAAGAGATTAAATTGCTTTACTTGCTAGAGCAGGACTTGTATATTTCAGAGCACTGGTGCCAGCAGAATGGAAGACACCACAAAGTATCAGTATTATTAGACATTTTGGGTAGAATTTAATGAGCATACCTACATGTAGGTCTTGACCTGTGAGTAACAGAGTGTAGAGATGTTCTCTTGATCAGCCATTATGTCAGTTCAGTTGCTCACACGTAGGCAAGATGACTGAGGGTATTCTATCTGGCTTCTTGCTGCTCTTCCAAAGGGACATAGGTTTTCCATAGGTCATGTGTCATCTGCATTAGCTCCATGCAGATGTCTCTGTTTCAAGTGGAAGTAGATAGCTGTGTGTAGGCAAGTGGATTCAGCTTTATCTTCTTATCTCTGGGTAACTGAATCCCTTTCTGAGCTCCATTGACAAGTTCCCATCTGATTGTAATAGGAGACATTTAACACCTAAATTCTATCATTTGTGCATGTGATCAGGATCCTGCCATTTTAGCAAAGCTGCTGTAGGTTTTGGGAGATTGTGGCAAAGGAATCACGCTGTTACTCAACAGTTGGCGTGAAGGACTGAGACACATACCCACAACAGCTGGTATGTTGGGACCTTTCCTTGCAGGATTCAGGGCTTCCTCTTACTGCCTCTGTCACAAGCGTCTGCTTGTTCCATGTGAGCAGGAAGTTTGCACTGACACTTTGGGGAGGGCACACAGCCTGCCCTCCGGGGCAGAGGCATGGGGGCCCTGAGGCAGGCTGGCCACACAGGATGGGATAGGCAAGCACATACTGTTATTAGTGGTGATGCCTACAGCCAGGAATTTCAGACAGGTACATGGTGGTATCAATATATTGTGATCATTAAATGGTACTAGAGTGATACTTTTCTTTCTCTCCTGGGCAGGTATGATTCCACGGCTGTTTAAGGTTGCTCCTGCTTGTGCTATAATGATCAGCACCTATGAATATGGGAAGTCTTTCTTTTCTCGTTTAAATGAAAAAATGAACCAGCGTCCTTAATCCTCCTTCATCTGACTGTGTGAAGCCAAGAGGCACGGTGAAAGATGTGCCAAATTTGAATCTGTCACATCATGCTCTAGAATTCCCAGTCATTTTCTGCCATTACACTTGGGAGCTAAATACAACTTCCATGGTAACTGTTTCACAATGGATAAATCCACTTTTTTCTTAAGAAAATACACATGACCCTTAAACCGTCACTGAAGATTTAGTGACTTCTCTTGCAGCTAGAGAGAGAGAAAAAAAAAAAAAAAAGAGGTGCTGACTGTTCTTCAGTGATTATTAAAAGCAGAAAATCAAGGCTGGACAAAGCAATGAAGAATAACCACTGCCACTGTGTTAATTTTCAGTCTGACTAAACATTTATGTTGGGTATTTAGAATGATGTTTAGAAAATGTGTTTGGGTTTCCAGTTGTGTGAATTACTCCTCCATAAGGAGGTTGATAGAGAATGAATGCAATAAATGCTTATTTATTCCCATTTAGTAGGTGTTTAATTATGCACATTTGTTATTTGCAGCTGTATATTTTGTGTAAATGTGTATTATAAAATAGTCTTTGGCTGCTCTAGGTCAAACTGGAAGAAGTACTTGCTGCTCTTTAGAAACCCAGAAAGCAGGGGGAGCACATTGCTAGGGGCTGCCGTGGGACTGTAGTTTCAGGCAATTAGAAATCCAAGCACACACAGACACTGAACACAGCTGCCTGTACAGGCGCTCTGGAGGAACACTCCCTCCCATGTTTTTGGGAGGCACAGGCTGTCACTGCCGTGGAGCACCAAGGCAGGGCCAGGCTCCCTCTGGGGTGTGTTCCCCAGGCACAGATTTGTGTGGGATCTGCTGATTTTGAGGGCCAGGTTTGGTGGCATAGCCACCAGTGGTTCCATGCTAGTTTGACTCAGCCATGTATCTGTCTGAAAGCAAGAACCTGTTCAGTTTGCTGCTATAGGCACAGCCATTGTCTGCTGCACACATGGTATGAGGAGTTGCAGCACCCAAAGGCACTTGACTTACTGCATCCTCTGTATGATTTTTTAATTATTATTTTTTTAACTACCCTCACCACATCCCTTCTTTCATGCATTTTCAGTGAAGTGGTTGAATTTAATTTCTGGTGTATTTTAATAAGGGGCTGTGCTGGTACAAAAGCAAGGCCTTAAGGCAACAACTTCCAGGTGTGCTTTACCAAGAAACACTTCAGCCCTGTTTTTCCCTGAGGAAATATCCCAGCATGTGTTTGGCCTTGGTGAAAATTCATCATGCCATAAAAGGCTTGAGGTGTAAAGACACAAGGTGCAAAGCTAGAGCGTACGGTGCAGGGCAGAGGCACTGCTGCAGGACGTGTTTGACACCATCCCCACACTGTGATTTTCAAAGCAATTTTACGCTACAACCTCAAAATAAGGCCTAAGAGAAGAAAGTAGCAGCAGATTTTGGATGGCGTTGAACAAAATACAGCAACAAGAACCAAATTTTCTCCCTATTGTCGTTGAATCATGGAATATTTCAGGTTGGAAGAACCCTTAAGGATCATCAAGACCAACTCCTATGCTTTACTGACAGCATGATCATACTCTAGGGAAAGTGTAAACGGTGTAAAATTAAGTTAAAGTGGTGGTTAATATCCTCTTACAGCAAGTTAAGTTGTAAGCCACAAGACTGTAGTTTTACACTCTAACACAAGGTATGAAGAATGGATTGGTGGGAAGTGACAAAGAAGTGTGAGTATAGATCTTCTTGTAGCTCTGAATTAAATAGCTCCTAAAAACTTTGTTTAGTAAAAGAAAACAAAACAAATACCAACTTTTTTTTTCCCAAAGTCTTTCAAGAAACACTGATACTTTTGCCTTTTCTTAACCAGAAACACAGCCCCAAGGCGAATGTTTTTTCTTCAGTTGATTAACATACTCAGGTCTAGCCGGTGAGAATTGAATGCACTGCTTGTTGATGTTCACCAGTGCTCACAGAGCACACACATTCCACAACATCATTCTGACTTGTGCCTCGGCCTGAGATTGCTGTTCGCTTTCTGTACAGAAATCAAAGTTTGCAACTTTTAGAGGTCATATTCGAACAATTTGTGGAGTATTTTTTGTACATAGTCATTTTATATGCTAGATAACGGCATTATTCAAAATACTACTGTTCTGATAACTGAGCACAATGTTCTTTTCACAACAGACCTTATTTTTGGACAGCGGGATATAAAGGCCAAACGAGGCTATCCATTTTATTTGTTACCTGTCTGGGTAATGTTTGCCAATAGAAAAAAAAAAAGAAAAAGGTTTAATTTATACTCTATGTAGTGATACAACCATTTGTATTTGTAGAGTATAAATTTGCTAGATCTCCAGGAACAAACACTCAGTAGTACATTTAAGGCATGCTTGTTTTCCTCCCTTTTTTATGGCAGGCTGCCTGTTAGTACTGTAGATCACCTGCTCATAAACACAAGTAAGGTTCATCTATTTCTTGGGAAATTTGCCACTCAGAAATAGGAACTGAAAGCCCAACTGTATCAAGTCATGCAGCTGCCTGTCACTTATTATTTTGGATGTTATTTTAAAGACTTTCATGTGCTATGTCTTGTGACCATTACTAAATTTTAATATTTTTCTTGTTTCTTCTTTAAAAGTCACTTGAGTCAGACACACACGCTTCAAAAATCTAAAAGTGAGAAAAAAACCATTCTAAGTCTTATAACTGTTTCATGCTTATTTTGCAATAAGCTTGGTAAAACTGTAATTTGCCAAATGGTCTTATTTTATCCTGTATGATGAAAACAGAGACAAAACCTAGTAATTAGCGATGATACAAAATGTTTAATTTACATGCAACACTTATGGAACGTCAAGGCAACAAGACATACAGTTTTGGCATTTTTTCAATTTTTCTTTAAAAATGATTAATATTTAGAACTGAGGAAGACACACGTAACTGACTTCCCATGCACAAAATGACACCAGAAACTTGCTGTGGTGCCAGACTACATAAAAGACCTCAGTTAAATGACACATGAATTTCACACCAGTAGCTCCAAGAAAAGAGCCATCAGCGAACATGACTGAAGATCATGATTATAGCCCCCTCCAAAAATACTGATGTAGTGGGAGAAGTGTTTGACAGCAAACAAGACCAATTAAATCACTGTACCGTGAAGTAGAACATTAACTTCTGGAATCTGGATTCCCTCTTTATAGTAAAAATGCATCTCCAGTTTACAAATTAGTATTTAATAATGTTACTCAACTGCCATAAGAGAACAGGTGCTTAATGTGATAACCAAACCAAACCCAGCTACACACAGTACTGCAGAGTCTGGCAGTGCATGAAAGGACTGAGTGGTCAGGGTTATTGCAGAGAAATTAACTGGGTGGGTAGATAAGGGCTCGAAAGACAAGCTCAGGTGGATTTGGGAAGTGGCTTTAAAAAATGGCACCGGTGGTTGTTTACCATGTCATTGATGCACTAACCTCCAGCACTGCTGACTAGAGTTGAGGAAATGCATCTTGAACCTCCTCCAGCTAAATCCGACAGTGCACTGTGTTCTGGAGAGGTGTAGCCTCATACTCACAAAGGCCAAACAATTCCTGTAGTTTTCCATCCAGGTAAGAACAAATCATCTTTCTTTTAAGCCCACCCTAAGAGACCAGGTTATAGTAGTAGTGCCAAGGTACCCTTACAAGAGACAAATCAACTAAAACCGTACAGAGAGTAGTGACATTCTGTAAACACCTAAGAGTAAGCAACAATTAAAAAATCTGTCTTGTATTGCAGCTACTCATGTAAACAATTTATGAAACTTCTTTGGCACAAAAAAGCATTTTCCCTAGCACTTATAAATACAACGTACTTACATGCATTTAAGTTCTGTTTAAAAAGTTACTAACCATACTGATAAGCATTACCTTGATTAGCAAAATTGTATCTTACAAAGAATTAAGAATACAGTTTGCAATTCAAAAATGAATTTGCAAACTTTGAAACTAGGGTAATCTGGAAAGTTAGTTTCATTTAAAAAAGGTCTCCCCCTTTTTCCCCCCTCTATCAGTAATTTAAATCAATGGCAAGTAATTTGAGAAAAAGGACTTAAATAAAGTTCTGCCTTATGACCTAATCAAGAAAAATACCTATTGCACTACTACAGGAATGAGAAAAATCTTTACCATAAGAATACTGTCATTGCATTGTCTTTGTTTCCCCTTTTACAGTCCCCTTGGGATCTCACCAATAAACATGCAATCCAAGCTTCCCAAGGTGCCAACCCCACCATCCTTAGTCCCCATCTTTCCAGCAAGGCCAATAAACCAAGAAATTCCTCATATAAGCTTTGATTATCTGTAGCTCAGGTCACTCCAAAGCATTTAGTGAGTTTCCTCAACATTTACAAATTGCTTGATATAGATGATCAACTTACATTTGTTAATTGGCATGCAACGTCAGGAATTACTAAGTGTTTCGGTGGCATTCAGACATCTCCTAAGTGCCATGATACGAACAGGAATGCAAAATCTAACACTGAGCCAACTTGAGAAGAGCTGTTGATAGGTTAAATATGCTATTTGAGGTCCTATGCAAGGTACACAGATGAAAAGCTGGATTTTTAGGGAAAATACTTGTTTGCCTACAAAGGCTGGCGTTAAGGATTCCCTGTCTGGTCTGCAAGAGTTGATAGATATTTGAAGCACTGCAGAGAAGCACCGTGGCTAGAGTAGGGCCAGGCCATTGCAAGGAGAAACAAAGGTCATGGCAGTTAAGTACTTATTTCCAACTGTTTCATTTTAAAAATCAATTATAAGCATAAGATTACATGTTCTGTACCTGACCAACAGCTTTAAGTAGTTAAGGACTAAAATAGAAAACCTGAAAACTGCTCTGGGGGTGAGAAAAACCAAACAACTTTGAATGAACCTGACAGAATTTGTGAATTAAACAAGTAACTGTGAAAAGGGGGGAAAAAAAAAAAAAGCAGCTAATTTTTTTATCTTAGGACTATCAGTCTTCATTGCAAGTCATTTTATGGAACATGAACTGACTGCATACAACAAAAAGCTCTTCCTTCTTGTGTGTGTCTCAAGATGGTGTTAAGCCCGGACTTGTCATCTCTGTTGTGGGACTTGCAAGATATTCACTTGATTTCAGACTTGTGAGAGATTTGTAGCTTGCTACTGAAGTAAGAGAGCCACAAAGACCAAGCAGTGATGGAGTGTCTTCCTTCCCTGTTAAGAAAAACAAGAATTAAGCTAATAATTTTTATAGCACAAGATGACCTGACCACAAGGGAAAAGAAAAACAAAAAAGGAAAGGAGTGAGGGACTGTAACAAGCTGTTTCACCTGCACTGTTATGAATGACATGGTACTGCTTCTGCACACACATACTTCACAAAGGCAGGTAGGAAGGCACATAATTTGTGCCGTACCTTCCCTGTCCAGGTGGTAAAGGAAACTTACTACCCAACATTACAGGCTGGACAGAGGGAGATACAGAGGCTCCGCTGACTACACAGGTTCAAGCACCGCTTTTAGTTGAGCACATTATACCCAAATGGAAGTGACATTACTAATACAATGTGATACAATTACTAATACCAGTGATACAATTTTTAAATGCTCAAAAAGAAGTAGAATTAACTAGAATAAGAATATATTTATTTTAAAATAAACGTGATTGGTTTTTAATCCTTGGTAATTTGAAATGCATTAGAAAAAGCCCTACAGTGTAGGGGTGGCAGTGCAAGTAGTTGCCCTGTCATCCAAATACACCTGACAGCTGACGTGTAACATACCTATGGGTAAACACTAGACAATTTTTCCTATTTATTTTATGCCTTCCCTTCTCAGCATATCCATTGAAGTGGTTTTGTGCCACCTGTGCTAATAAATTACGCTATAAAGAATCTGAGCTACTAGCATCTCCCTATTTCCTCCTTGTCGATCACCTGCAGAATAGAAAAGATCACCTTAAACTAGAGATTAAAATCAACTTTAAAAGGTCACAGGCACAACATTTCATTGATAAGCCTGTCTAACAGAATTTTTTAAAGTGTCACCTATAAAGAAGTTTTTCTTAAAATTGTGTCTCCTGTTCCTGACAGAAAAGTTTTATTCCCTTGAGAAGGCTGCAAGAAAAAAAACCCCAAACAACCCAAATTGTGCCCTGTCCAACAATTCATTGGGAAAAACCCCAAGTGACATATTGTTCTCTTGCATCCAAATTGTGCCCTGTCCAACAATTCATTGGGAAAAACCCCAAGTGACATATTGTTCTCTTGCATCACTTACGGTTCTTCTTAGGAGTTTCCAGTAGGTTTTTAGGTCTTGCATCTACTGAGTTTTTTTCAAGTGACTGAACAGCTTTCCCTAAAGAATGAACTCAATTAGCACTTTTGAAGAGTCTTTACTTTTAGGAAAATCTGTATTCCCATGAAAACTACACTTAATGTGAGCACTTTCCATGTGAGCACACACAGAGCAGCGTAACACTGGGCACAGCCTTTAATTTCAACAAGTGGGAAGCTAAAAATCTGACTACATGTGTGGGTTTAACAGTAATGTGAAAGTTTAGTACTTCTACTCTTATAATTAAAACCGCTGTACTGAGCATTAGACCAGAGGTATTTGAACAGCAGGATCACACGCTGTGTCTTACAAAGTCATATTAAAACTTAGGTACTGATGAACCTCACCTCAGTGATTTAGAAGTGAGATACGCTACCTTTAAGGACTGAGTATTGAAATAAAAACCTAAACTATTATTATCAGTGGTTTTGCCATATCTCAATTTACAGAAGATAAAGGATAACTTCAAAGAATTGATACTGCAAAAAAACCAGTCAAAAGGAGATCTGCACAAGGACTCTAGAATCAGCATCGCTATTACATCTCACTTCCTCTAAGCTAACCTGAAATCATTTAAATTTTAAGACTGCTTACAGTTTTACAAAAAAGTTCTAGTTATTACATCCTTGATATTTAAAAAGCAAGAAATTTTATGGCTATGAACTACTAAGGCTCTGTAATGTCAAGTCTATTCAGAGTTAACACTTGATGAGATACAAAAGGATTTTTATAGCAATGTAGTTAGCAATACAGGTGGAAAGGGGATGATTGGACTAGATGATCTTGGAGGTCTTTTCCAACCTTAATCATTCTGTGATTCTGTAAGTTCTTACCCAAAATACTGTTTCAGAAGTCTTCCAGCATTTTCCTGCTTTTCAGAATTGCCCACAAGATGGAGCAGCTAAACTTTGATACGTGTACAGAGAGCTGGCAGGGGGGTGTGTTGTGTGTGTGTTTATTACATTTATGTATCAGCCTGGTTCATATTGCATTCAAAACTCTATTTTAAGAGAAACATTGCATCTCTACAGATAAAAGTTGAATGCCAGATGTAAGAATGACAGTGGTAGTTCCAAATCTGGTGCCTGGAACCTTTCTTTTAGTAAACAAAAAAGAAACTTAAAGAACTCAATAGATTTCACAGAATTCACAGAATTGTAGGGGTTGGAAGGGACCTCCAGAGATCATCGAGTCCAGCCCCCCTGCCAAAGCAGGCTCCCTAGGACAGGTCTCACAGGGAGGCATCCAAACGGGTCTTGAATCCAGAGAAGGAGTTAGTTATAACAGAAAGCTGGCAGAAGATCCTCTGTGTAGCTGAGCTATCTCTGGTCCAGTGATGGAGAAGGAAGAAATGCAATGTATCTGAAGCTTAGCTTTAAATACAGCATGAAGTCTTGTAATTACTGGGCAGGGGGAATCTCCATAAATCCAGACTTATTTGAAGGCTAGTCCTTAGGGAAACTGAAACAATTTACATAACAATGAAGAATAGGCTTTTGAATGTGTATTTTGTTCACTGAAAATTCACCTCACAGGGACCGAAAGTCACAGCTGTGAAGTACAAAATAAAACGAAGCCACTAGAGTGGCTCCATACCTTCATTTAACAAGTTCATTCCATCCTGCTTTCCATCTTGCGAGTGACCTGGATCCAGAGAGGACTGAGAAAGACTAACTTCTGCTGACAGTTGGTCCAGACTTTGAAAACTTTTCCTGCAAAGCAAGTAATTTTTAATAGCAAAACATTTAAAGATTTATTAAATATCTTCATTTCTCCTTAAGAAGTTAAAAAACCCAAAATAAAACCAAACCCTAGGCAGTTAACCTTTCCTCTCAAATACTGTTTTTGTTTGTTTCCTAATTGCTGGTTTGTTGGGGGATTTTTTCAAGTTAATCCAAAGGAAGGAAATTTTTATGGTGAGAGAAACTGGGGTTTTTTCCCAACTAATCCTCGTACATTATAACAGGTAATTCCAACAGGATGCATTTAAAAGTATGCTAAGGGAAACGCAAAATTTTGAGTTTCCCTGTTCTTCTTAAGGTGAATCAAAATAAACATGCAGCTTACTCATCCCATTGCTGATTGTGCTTTCTATAGAGTAGAGTGTCCAAGGCAACAGCATTGACATCCAGGGCTCCTGGAGAAGGCCACTGATTGGTGAGGTGAGTAGTTAATTCTTGTCTTGATCTCAAGTCATTATTCTTTAGCACAGTCCTGTGAATAGAGAAATCAGTAAATCTCACTCAATTAAATGCAGTTCTTTAAGGTACAGAAAGAAAAACAGGACATACAGTGCTGGCCAAGTTGATGTTCTAATTCAAGTGACCAATTGCAATTTTCATAAAGTACCTTAAACTATTCATTTTTCCTAGGGGAAGCAACTTCGGAACCTATCAGGATGATGTAGGAACAGAAGCGGAAATTAGAATCTTTCAGCAAAAGCCATAAAATAGACCTGCATTGTAGAGATTCTTTCTGCCAGCGTGCTGGTTATTAACAGATAACTATTTTGCAAACCTTTTATGGGAATGTGATGTCCTTTTTTCCCCCTCTCAATTTTTATTTTGCAGTTTAAACACCCCACCACAACCACTCCCCCTCCCCAATACTTTTGCAGAAGGAACTAAAAACCAGACATGGTAATTCCATTATCTGCTTCCAAATAAAATACAACAATGGTTATTCTGTTTTCTACCACCTTACAGTTTCTATTAATGTATGGGTTTATATTACAGAAAATATTTTAACTGAGTACTTTAAATGTTCAAAGTAGTTTTGCCTCCTGTTCTCACGAAAGAGACTGAATTTCTAAAATTCTGGAAACCAGGAACTTAATATGCCAATACTGGAAGTCATCTGCCAAAAGTCGTACAGAAAGAAGGAAAGTATGTGGTTCTTCACGCTCCAAGACAACATCAGCCTTTTTCCTATAGTACAAGGCCAGCTCCAACCTACCTTTATAGTGCTGTAGAATAACTCTAGAAATGAAACATTATTTTGTTTCTAGAGTTATTCTGGAATCCATAAAAACCCCCATAAATCCTCCAATCCATGAAATCCTAGGCAATAGTAAAATGCTGCTTTACAAGAAGTTTGACTGTCTGTGTCCCGAAGCAAATAGCTTATGTTACATATCTCCATACCAAAAGTGCTCAGGCCTTCAAAGCCAAACGCCATGTTATTATCTGAAATAGCAAATTAAATAACTATTCATTGTACACATATATTTATATGAATTCACATTGTCAACAGGTCTATTTTTATAATGCAGCTTTTATTCTGGACTGTTTAGACAAGAACCTCAGGAAGGGCCCCTAGCACCATCCCAAGCACCAACATTTCCCACAAAACAAGGTAAGACAATAGCGAATTCAGTAAGGACCTTTCAGCAGCCAGGTTTCAGAGAGGAGACAGATGCAGAGCAATTTTGCAGGAGAAGGTGGTGAGGCACCACAATGAACAAAATTATTTTCAAGAATCTTTCCTTAAGATGACAAATTCCGAGAGCATTCATGCAAGTAAGCCATCAACTCTTCTACCCTGGGATCTCCCCCCCTCACTCTGCTTTCTAAGGAATCTGTAGGAAGAAATTGCTTTGATAACTCAGAGCTCTCAGTTTCAAATATCTTGTCCAGTATTCGCTTCCCCATGTCATTCCCCCAGTCCCATGGGGCACACCGAGTGTTAAACAGGTCTCTTAAAGGCTTGTTGATTTGAGGAAACTGAAATGGTGACATAGCAGGTTCACATGAGGTGAGCCAGTTACACAACATCCCCTTCTTATTCAGGAGGACTTCTTGTATGTTTTCATAATAGTTTCCTAAGAGGACACAGTTTATATTAGCAACCATGCACACAATACCTAAATGCCAACTCACACACGTATAACACGCATGTGTGAATTCCTACCTGGACAACTCCTGTGCGTGATGACCACACAGCTCAGGAGCAGTGTCAGGGTGTTACCAAACAGTCACACTGAGCAATGACAGCACACACACACAAGTTGCTGATAGTGGAAATTTGGCATTTTATGTAGGTTTCTATATTGAGGCTTTTCCCACAAATCTTTGTGCTATAGTAACCTGAAGTGTCACCCCTTCTGTGCAGACAAAGGCATTCTGAATCCAAACTGCTCCAGAGGTTTTAGCATAACAACACTTAAAGACAGTTCCAGTAGATCACTGCTTAAACCACTCCACGGAGTGGAGAAAAAGAAAGAGGTTTTCTTCCTGAGAAGAAAACCAGGCATCAGGTAGGATACAGACGTTACTGTTCTCCTCTTAGCCCTGCTATGCTTTTATCAATCTTTAAAAATATCTAAAAATGACTTTGAATATATAAAATTAATCCAAGCACAGTATTCAGTACATATAAAGTAGTAGTATAGACAACAGGAAGTTAGACAAAAGATTCACGGGCGCTGGTAGTCACCATCTGTTTTTCCAGCCCTGTAGATTCTTCAGCTGTTTGCTCTCTTGCAGCCATTTTTAAAGCATCATGAGATTCTGCTGCAGCAAAGACTTTTTAAAGGCACTGCTTGCAAACAACAATTCTCTCAAGATAAAGGAAGGCAGTATCAATTTATGCATATTAACTAGACTTATTTTAATAGGCAAAGTATTAAACTGTGCAGAATCACAGAATCCTTCGGATTGAAAAAGGCCCTTAAGATCATCAAGTCCAACCATTAACCTAGCAGTGCCAAGACCACCAGAAACCCACGTCTCTAAGTGGAACATCTACACAGCATACATCATCCTCCAACTCTTAATCTCCATGAGGCAAAATGATCCTGATGCAAATATTCAAAAATAGGAGAGAAAAGGAGACAAAAGCATTTACTACAGAAAGCAGTTAAAAAGGAGGGGAAAATGATGAAAAAATGAAAGAAAAAATTTTCAATGAAAAAAGCATACAAATTTCAAACCACTCAATGTGCAAACAACACTGCACAAGATTGAGTGTGCTGTCCCACTCTTGGTCAGACCAGATGAGCTCTTTCTAGATAGAAGTTAAGAGCTCTCAGAAGACAACGATTTAATTTATCCAAGGCAGATTGAAATTCTACAATAGCTCTCTTGTTCCTCCAACTGCAAACACTGTAACTCATGCAGGTCAACTCTCAGCTGCATACTGCTGGGTTTGAAGTAGGACTTTTCTTAATGATCATGAGTCCAGTGAAGTTTACAAGCTTTCCTCTATGTGTTTACTGTCAGGCTGTTTATCTAAATGAAGAATATGACTATTAAAACTTATTTATATCTGCTAGTATAGCAAAATCAGTTTGGCATATAAAAGCTTTCGGGGAAACATTAGAATCAAGTCTTCATAGGGTAAATATAAGAGAAGAACTGGATGGCAAATATGAGTATCTGTGAAATTTAAAAGTTGCACAAAATATTCAAGAATAAAGCACAAAACTAGTATTTTCTGTTGTTTACACACATGGAAAAAAAAGGAATTACTGAACTCTTCAGGCATTGACTGGGAAATATTTCAAAAGTGTTACCAAAAGTTCCAATAAAAATAATGTAATGCAATATATAAACTTCTTTGTGAAATGCTAGTCTGCAGGAAGACATACTGAACTAGAACAGCCTATGTGCAAACAGATTTTATTCTGTTGCTTCTGTTCCCGAGAACGAACTGCTGGTGAGAATCACCCATACAAACCCAGAATGACCTGAAAGCCTGTAGACCAAGACTCGAGGCCTAGATTTTAAAGGAGGATATTACCTTGTAGCTTGTAAGCATAACTTATATGGAACAAAATCCATAATACTCCATTAGAATAAATCTGAAGATCACAAGTATGCATTTAAATAAAATTCAATATCATACTGTTCTATTGGCTCTGTAGCTGTGATGATTTAAGGATGATGCAAGGTAAGGTTTGGGGACATCATGTTAAGCTATTTAATACGAGAGCAAAAGCAAGATCATTCCAAAAAGGGAAGAGGAAAAGTAAGAGAGGTAGAAGGCTTTACTCTGAAGAAAAGTTAAAAAAGAAGGAACTACAATCAAGCTTGAGTGAAAACAAGCAACCGACCATATACAACAAGCTGTTAACTCCTTTTGTCAGGCTGGGAATTGAAAACTTCGAAGCCAAAGAGAAAAGAACAGTGGCTTCTAAATGCAACAATCTCTTGTAGTTGGTACATGGAGAATACAGTGTATCCCAGGAAGAGACTGTGTGATTATTTCTCAATGAAAGAAAGGCAGCGTGTGAGGTATGGCTGCAGAGGGTATCCTGGACTAACATGGTGAGACTGGAGCACAGAAAGCCTCATGTAGAGCAGGGAGAAGATGTAAGAATTCATTATGAGAGCAGGAGTGTTAAATTGATTTATGGTACATCACCTAATCTAGGCGTGAAAAAATTTCTTGATTGTCTGAAAGCCTCTGAGCCTATTCCCCAGTTCACTGACTGGTGTCTTCTCCACTGACAATCATTTCCATCTCTTTATAATCACGTTGGCAAAAAGCAGCAGAAGCTCTCTTCTGTGATCTGCAGGGGGAAAATAATCATTTTTCTCTTGCTCTCAACACTTGTGCTCTGAGCAACCCTCACCCCCAAAAATACTTTTATAAGATAACTTCATATTGTGTTTAAAGTTCTGAAAAACTTTACAAATATCAAGAAATCCTGAAGAGATGGTAGGCCGAGAGAGAATATTTCCAATTCCTTTAGAAGTAATTGCTGAATTGCTATTTTTGTACTGAAAAGTGAGAAGGGAGGCAAACCCAGCAAAATGCTTGTTGGGTTTTATTACGGGAGAGAGGCATTGGTGATGCTGGAGACAGAATGTATTTTCAAAAAACTGCTTTTAACATGATCAACTATCCTTCGTATTACTTCATGGCATAGGTTTTTCCATAATGCATGTGTGTAGGAGAATCACAATATTCACAGTCTCATCGTGTTAGCTCAGGATACCCTGTTTAAGTTGTAACATTTAAGATGTGGAGGTTTGGGGGTTTTGTTTGTTTGTTTTGTGGGTTTTAATGTCGAGAAAAAGAAAAACTCCATACAAATTCAAAATACTACTGCCACTAGTGATTTGTTAGTAAAAACAAGCAGCAAAAGAGATGAGAACATCATCTTAATACTAGAATGCATCATTAAAAACCAAGGAATATTTGCCATTTAAATTAAGCTCCGTATAGAAAACAAAGAGAAGTATTCAGTAAAAACATCCTGCTAATGAATTCCTGCCCATTACAAAAGAATAACGAAGATCATTAACTAATCAATACTAACATACTCCCCAGTTAGGAATAAGCATCTGCTTGAAGTGCAGATACATACACTCCCTCCAGGCCTGTAAATTTACTTACTTTTATTCAAGAATAACAGCAACAGCCAGAGTTTTAACATCAGGTTTATACAGCTATTCCCAGAGATGTCTGCATGCTTTTGACTTTCAGCCCTTTAATTGTGTATTTAACAAGTAAGGAAAAGCAAAATTAGCGAAGTCTTCCGAAAAAACATCCTTGTCCCTCAGTGTTCACTGGTCCTGTCTTTGCAAGGTACTCTGCAAAATATTTACTTGCTGATCTCCTCAACTTTTATGATTTTGAAATCTTTATTTCATTATTTATTATTTAGAGATTATTTATTAGGCAGGAGCAGAATATCATTATGTATGGTACACATGTAATAATAAAATGCAAATTGACAGATTACTGCTCATTTCCACCCCTGCTCCACAGGATGCTGCCCTTTCAGTTGTCCTGGTACAAACACAGAGGAGCCACTCTCAAAATGTGTCATCAAAATGGTCAATTTTCAATTTTTTTTTTAAGTTTAATTAATAAAGTAGCCCCACAAACAGTGGGGTTCTGTTTGCACTAGCATCACTTTGGCAACTCAGCTACCTTTTCAAAGGGTAAGAAATTACTCCTTTGAATTAATACATCTACTTGAAACTGTGACCTGACTTGATTTGCTCATTCACAGTGGGAGATGGGGACAAAGGACAGCCTCTACATGGGGTTCCTGCATGCAAGACAGAAGCGATATTTTTGGTCACTTACTATACTATAACTATATCACCTCTGGGAATTTAAAAATAAACATATAAATAAAAATTAGTCTCAAGTTTAGTCCAAGCTAATACAGAAAAGCCTTATCTTGGTAATCACTTAGAGGTTCTGGTCTCATTTCAGCTAGATTGGATTTCCAGGTTTCCCTGGATCCAATCCAGATTCATGCCATTGGAAACCTATTCTGAAAGACCCAGATTTTTTAATAAACAAAAAGTCAGTTCTGTTTCCAGTTATACCTATGAAAAACCAGTAATTTCTTACCTGCAAGTTTAATTTCTCCAAATCCAGAAAATGCCAGTCCAGTTGGCAATTTGCCCTCCTACCAGCAGATGAAGACAGGAAATAAACCAAACAGACTAATTCCCTAAGAAAGGGAATTATATCAGATGAGTGCTCCAGTTCAAGAACTACCTGAGTGGTGAAAAGTAAAAGTGAAAATAAAAGCTTAAAAAAATAAAAGCATTTGAATAAGAAAGAACAAGCTTTAAAAACCTTTACTTAGGACAGGAAATATGGAATGCAAACTCAAATTGGTAGCATACATGAATATAACTAAAATCTGTAAGAGCAACTCTAAAATAAAAGGGAACTCTCAAACTGTCAGTACTGCAGCAAGACAGCGAGCTCTCTGGACTGGTATGTCATTGGACTTTGAGAAATTAGATCAGCAGGTATGAAAACGAGTTACTTACCAGTAGATTTTGATGCTGCAATACATCACCTCTCTCAGGTTTGTGCCCTGTGCACAGACACAGTGTATTCCCCAAATTAGATGCCAGAGCAGTTAGATCCCAGCAGACTTTCTAATGGCAGCCGCTGCAGTGAAAGAAAGCAGGCATGTCCTACCGCACCACATGTTCTTACTCTGACTGGCCAACAGCTCTTCGTGCCCAACAGCAACGGTACTGGTTGTGCCACAGAACAGATCCCCTTGAAGCTTCTTCAGTATCTTTTTAAAAAGTCTTCTCTAAATCTTTTTAAGTCTTCCTTTGATATCTCCTGGAGGTCTTGAAATAGATCCTCCAGTAATGAAATTACTGCCATCTATTTTATACAGCCTTTGATCTCCTTGACCTTTGGAGTAACTCGGATGAGCTTATATTGGCAGAAATACAGGCAGCTTCACTCCCAAGTTCTTGTCTAATTACAGTGGAGAATTTATTTCAGAATACAGATATTCAGAGTGGATCAAAACACACCACAGTATGTTACATTTGTGTGTGATCATTAAAATACTGCTGTGACTGACACTCTTCATGTCCTTGGACAAATAACCAGGCCTGATTCCCTTGGAGGAAGTTGCATCCTAAATTTACAAACACAACCCATAATTTAAAAAAAAAAAAAATCCAACCGTTTCTGTGACACTGTGTACACACACTGACCCCTAACTCAGCTGTCTCTTGGTCAGACTCGGTATTTAGAGAGAAAAATTTTGGTCTGAAACTGTAAAAGTGGATCTTTCTATTCCTTTTTACTACATGAAACTTAATTCACAATCTGTTTTATTTAAACTAATAAATATAGCCAAATAAAACTGAAGTTCAGGATAATTTAAATATCAGTTTCCTTTTTCTAAAGAATCTTAGCAAGATTTCTTCAGTATATCAATAATAAAGTAATACCTCTGCAAATACAGAACTAGCCTCTCCTCACCATTCTAACCTGGTGCTATTCTTCCACCCTTACAAAAATTTGTTCTATTTGTAACATTCGTCATTTAAAGTCCAGTTACTTTGATACTGAACTTCACGTAACTTGCATTAAATATATCAAAAGAAGGTGAAAATAACTTTGGTTCAACTCCTCACATTTATGCGTAGCCACTATCAAATACTAGCTTTCCCCATCAGTATCTTCCAGAATACAGAAGCAAACCCATAGTAAATAATTATGAGGGCTGAGATAATGAAGCAAGAAAAACTGAGTCTCAGAAGCAAATGGCAATGCGAGTTTATTAGTCTAAATCAGTAAAGCACAAAGAGATCAAATTCAGTCTCTGTGATTCTACTCCAGGAGTTAATGATTATGCATCATGATTGACTTACTCCATTTTCTAGCTGATGTTCTCTATCCCCTCCATTTGCAGTGTGTAGCAAGGTACACAAACCCTTTTATAAAATCAAAGCCCCAGGTTCACCTGTTCTAGTCACAAGATAATTCTCTTTGTGGAATTAAGAGGAAGGATCTGCTGTTTGGCATTACTATGACAAAGCAAGTATTCTTTTTCTGCCACAGTTCAGCTAAATTCAAGTACCAACAGAGGAAGAATCTCCAGGATCCATACAACACAGTTTCTTACTGGGAATGCTGATTACTTCCAACTGCATTGCACTGAGGCCCTCAAAGGTTTGATACATCTCATTATTATTTTGAAAGGCCATACTCCCCCCTGCTCCCACCTTTTAATTCTACATTAGATGAAAATTCTGGAATTGGGAATGCATGAAGCATTAATGTCCAAGTAACATAAAGCTTTCTGGCTTGTACTTGTATGCAATGTCTTTATCCATAGAAGTGTAGCTATGGGGAAAAGAGAAAGGGTACCATTATAAGAACAGGTTTAGCGTTACACATTTCAGACTCAAAGAAGGGGACACAGTGCCATACAAAAGTTATTAAGTATGCAAATGGTCAAAGTGAAAGTCTCCATGATTCTTTAACCCACAGAAAAAAAGAAAACAAGAAAAAGGAAAAGAGAGCAGAGAGGAGAGACTCTTACAAAAATGTTTCACCTTGGAATCAGCCAGCATTTTGCTGTAAATTTACCAATACATCTTGTCCTTGAAGACATCAATAACTTCAAAAGCTTTTAACTTTCTGAAAATTTAAGGTTTATTTTAACACAAACCTTTTATACCCCCTTTTTAAAAGTTCAGAACGAGATATTAAAATATCAGGGTTTAAGAATAAATCCCTCCCTATCTACTTCACCTTGCAGAGTCCTTTTCTTCGGGCGCGATGAGTCCAGGAACTTTTGGCTTCCTGCTGCGCAATAACCCTACGCAAATCCCTTTGGATTCTAAGAATAGCGTGTCTTGCATCATGTCAGAGGCTTGGCTGCACTTGTGTTTAATTCTGCATATTGCTTTGCTGTGCCTCCTCTGTCTGCTCCACTCTGAATCACAGGAGTCTGTCTGTCCAGGTACTACACCCAGCTGAACTTTTCCTAGCTATACTTTTAGGCAAAAAGGAATGTCCCATGTCTCCACAGGTTTCCACCTTCCTGGAAACGGAACTTTCTTTTTTGCTGTCTAGCCACACCTTCGTAAAACAAAGGCAGGCAATATTGCAGCAAACTTCAAGAAACAATTCTAAAAAACCCCCCACCAAATCCAAAACTCTGCCTAAACAAGAGTTTTAACCTCTGCAGTATTTTTTCTATGCTGTTTGAAACAAAAAGTACAAACGAGTTAAGAAAAGGAAGAGCTGAAAACTGACCAGACTGCAACGCTGAGGTTTTAAAATTGCTGCTGCAAACTTGAGTGAGACAGAGGACACGCAGGAAGCATTACAAATAAAAGCGTGACTAATGTGAATTACAGTTTGGTAGCAAGGATCCATGAAAGCTTTAAGAGGAAAGAAGGATTAGCATCATCAGTTCTGACATTCTAGGAAAGAAATCCAGCAAGAAGATCAAACAACAAATTTTGATCTCCTGGTTCCCTTCAGCGAGAAAATAAAGCAGCTACAATAAATTTGATTTATTGTACCTTATGTGTTTGAGGAATTCAGTCTCTTTAAAAAAAAAAAAAAGTCCTACAAGAGGACTATCTGAAAATGAAGGTAAGGGCACTAAAGAAGAGATCCCCTTTATTTCTCCAGATGATTTGGTCTTTGTGAGAGGATTACAAAGCCAGGCAATCCACATTTAGTTTTAGTCACAAGGACACACAAAGCACAGGCTGAATTTCAAAGCCTTTGCTCAGACCCTTCTCTTTCCTTGGACAAGACTTTCTCAGCTCTGTTTCTGACAGCACAGTTACAACCTACATCATCTACAACCCGGTGCCTTCACCTGTGACCCTTGCCTGCCTGCTCTCAGGCAGAGTATTGGTAGTATTTACAAACAGTCTCAGCAAAGCAAGGAAAAGCACAGATACTATTTTCATAAGGAAGTTTTTCAACCTAATGGAGCTTGATCAGTCTTTGGAAAGGAATCATCTTTTCTACAAAGCATACAGTAAATCTTCCAGTAAGGCGTCTATACTAGAGCTGATAGAACACCGTGTGTTGGAAACAGAGAAGCTGCTCATTTTGCCTGGACTTGGATATGTGTGAATTTGCTCTGGAATGCTGCTCTCTATGTTCAGGCACTGCTGGGAATGAGCTGATGGACTTCTCTGTCCATTGAGCCTGAGCTCAATGCAGTGCTTACAAAGGGAAAAATAGGTGTGTGGACAGAGTGCCCCAATGCCTGAAAAACAGGGAAGCCGAAGTGACAGGACGTGTGTACAACTCAGGCTTGGAAACATGCACAGAGCATTTACTGTAATTGGAGCATCACTGATACAAACAGTCTCTCAAGCTTGCAACTAAACTGTCATTTCCTGCCTTTACAAAGCCACTTGTATTATCCAGTTAGGAAGTGCAGTATTAGGGCATTGATCAGACAGTAGCAATGTTAAAATATTCAGGATAAAGTAAAAGCAGTGTTTGGGCCTTGAAAAGTTTGACCAATTCTGAAGTAACAGCCAGTCCTTCTAAATAAATCTAGCTTTGAGATTTACTAAAATATATATATTAAAAAAATCTTAATTATACAGACAAACTTAAACCAATGTAAATTGTGAGTGTCCCTACAATTTCATTTGAGTCTTATTTGTGCCATAACCAAAGACAGAATTCCAAACACTGAAGAGTTTTTCCTAGGTCCTTCCTTCCCCTCCACAGAACACGAGAACAAGACAGGGATACAGGAAGAAACAGCAGAGGAAGATAAAAACCAGAGCAGTATAAACTATAGCACAGCCACTGAAGCTAAGAAATGCAATTTCAATACCTGTGATTAAAAAAAAAAAGTTTAAAAATTGCACTAGTTGGGACGAAGGAGCTGTACCATCTTACACCAGGCACACCAGCCTGAAAATATGAAATATGCCTTAGGAGGAAACCCACGTTGGTAAACACTATGCCAATCACTACTGGCATTTCAACAAAAAACGTAGCAGCCAAAAAAACAATTTAAGCATTCTGAGGTTGGTTGTGTGGGGTTTTTACCTTTGTATACAACAGTTGCCTTTTTCCTTATCGCTTCATTTAAAAAGATTTTTTTGCTAAAGTGATTAGCTTTTATAACATCAGTGAGTCACCATGCCAGAGATGAGTCACTAGTCAGGGAATTGATTATGAATCTGTCTTGTAATCAGACGTCAATATTTGACATCGATTTCAGATGCAGAATCTGAACTTTAAAGTGGCAAAGATCAGCAGAGTTAACCTTAATCACAGGTAGTGTGTAAAACAAAAGATAGACAAAGAACTACCCTAAGGGAAGAAAGCCTGTTTAAGCTGAGATAAAAGAGTTTTAATGCAAGGATGTTGTGAGCAAACAGTTCCAGATTTTGCCAAGACCCTTCTTTGAGCTAATTAGTCCTTCAAGTTGATTGTTTCCAAAGTGGTGTGCATAGGACAATCCTTTGGAGTAGAGGGGAAAAAAATACTTTTTGTAAACGTAATAAATGAAGAAAAAAAAAAGTGTTTATTTAATCTTTATCTCCTCCATTGTAATGTCTATTTTTGTGTATGTTTTATAATATACATCATATATTAGTATGTTAGCACATGTATATAATTTATAAACAAAGCTATTTTCAGGGGGCATGCCTAGAATCTTTTTACTCATGGGGTGTGCAATCAAATGTGTCTCTGCTCCAAAAGACATTCAGCAGTGCTTTGCGGGACCTTAGAGGAGGAAGAAATGGCTGCCTCTGAGTTTTGAATGCTGCAGGATACAGTTCCTTGATGATTTGGGATCACTCTCCCATCACATTTTGAGTGTGATGGAATTCAAATTGTTTTCTTTGGTTGGACACATGGTGGATCATGGGCTTCTCTTGGCTGTCCTCCTGTGAGCTGTTATTTTTAAACACTTAAGAGTTGTTAATTTTAAGCACCTCAAGGCTTTAAAAATTGCCCCACCTTCACTGTAAAAATACACGATTTCTATAGAAGGCTGGAGCCAAAACCACTGTTCTCTAACATTCAACTCCAAGAAGTCCCAAGCAAAAACACATCCCAGTGACAGCAAATATTTCTTAAGAAAGTAAATGAAAGCCAGAATATGCCTCATCATTATTATAATGGCCACATAGCATTATGCAATCACTTCATGCTGGAAGCATGGTAAAAAACCAAGCTGTTCTTAGAATAGAACGGAATAATTCCAGTTGGAAGGGACTTAAAACAATCATCTAGGCCAACTTCCTGATCACTTCAAGGCTGATCAAAAGTTAATGTGTATTACCAAAGGCATTGTCCAAATGCTTCTTAAACACTGGCAGGCTTAAACACTGGCTCACCCCTCTAAAAAGCCTGTTCCAGTGTTTGACAACCCTCTTGGTACAGAAAGGTTTCCTAAAATCTAGTCTGGACCACCTTCATCAGCTCTGTGTTATTTAAAATGTGTCTGACTGATGACCAGGTGGAGTATTGCAGTTTCACTTTTCCAGCTTGATTTGCTATCAGGCACTTGTCAGCAAAGTGAGGAGCTGTCAAGTCCACAGATGGGTGGGCATATTCCTAAGAAATCCCAGTAAATTGAGACACAAAAAAGATACTCCCTTGTAAATAACTAATTTGATAATTTTTCAGCCTCCCTATTTTCCAGATGTTGGTATTCATGAGATCTACGGAATAGTTTTTAATTAAATTGAAAACTGTGGTGTTCATTGTAGTTTGGATACTCAAGCGCGTGAGACAAAGTTAATGATACTGAAAATTGTCAAACATTAAGTTTTGATTAACAGCTGTAAACCAAAAATTACTTCCAGGTTTCTCCAATCTCATATCTCCATATTTATTTCATGTTCTACAGCAAGCAAACTGCCTTATTAAATGTGAATATGGAAAAGTTTCTCTGCAGGTAATCTAATTTATAAACTGAAGGCCTTGTTGATCATTAGTGTTATCTGGTTTGCATGTCAGCAACAATAAACAGCTATACTGCCAACAAGTCAGATCTCTATTCCCTACCTCCACATCTTTTTTTTTTTTATGAGGGGGGGAGAAGGCAGACCTACACCTAGACTCAGATTCTGCCCAAACCCATTGAGAATATACATAAAGCATTTTGACTTGCATGCCTGTGAAATACCACTTTGGAAACTTCAAATTTCTCTTGAGCAGGTATCTGGTGAAGCAGTAGAATTCGCTACCTTAAGAACAGCAGGCAGTGGAATAGAAAAGCATAATTAACAAGAAAATATAGAATGTTTATTTATAATACTTTCCATTACACAACAAATGATCCTAAACAGATCTCAAACTGTTTTACAAACAGTAATGTAATATGCCTTGGGCAGAATTACAATCCCAAACTTGCTCTTAGCTACAGGTAAAGAATTCAAAAAAGTTACAGGATACGTTCACTACTTCAAAATGCTAGTAATGGTAGGGAAGCAAAACACCAAGATTTGGAATTACATGAACACCATTATAAAATGGCTGGACCATAAAAAGCAACTGGCAAAAACTCACTGCCAAATTACAGCACATTTTTGATACAACATAATTCCACTGCCACGGCACCCTTGGTCAGAAATAATAAAATTAAAAAAAAAAAAGGCCAAGAAGAAAAAAAAGAGTATGAAAGAACATTTAAAATATGTTAATTATGACTGGTCTTTACCATCAAAAATCTGCTAGAAGTAGTTCCTCCCTTCTGTCTCCCCAGTAAAGAACTATGAGTTCCTAACACACTTTGCAAAGAGTTCAGCTACTCACAGCAATAACAGTGCAAAATTATACCTCTCTCCAAACATCTAGTGTAGTCCAGGCTCCTGACTGCAGCGTCTCTAACAGCTACACAAGAACACACTGTCAAAATACAACAGAAACTGCTCTGCAATTTGAGCCTATACGTCAGAAAGCCAGCAAACAAAATCAACCCCCAAAGACTGAGACCTTTTGAACAGCCTGATTAATTTTTAGCTGAGCTGTATGCAACTGCAGGTTTGAACATTCAAAATTTCCAAGTATCAGAGTGGGTTTAAATGAGCTCACACCTCCTCCCACCCCCAAATAATCAGGGAGGCCAAAGCAGCAGAACATGAATCATTAGCTATATCAGTTAAGTTCAGAAAAGAACCAGGAACTCTCAAAAGCTTACAGGAATATCTCAAATGCTTACAGGCAATCAGAAAAAAAGATTAAAAAAGACTCAAACCCCATCTTTCTTCTTCCTCAACTCTGAAATTGGCAGTCATAAAATGCAAATGCTGTATTCCTGAGGATTTTCATAAAACTCATTTCAAGCACTGGCAATAAAATTATCTACTAAAAGAAGTGAGGGGTGGAAACCAACCCAAGACTTTGTTTACAATCTAGGATTACAGTTCACTGCATAGAAAAGACCCTTCTGGGTGGCATCTCTGTGAGACATTGGGGCAGAGAGAACCAAAGTACCCTACAGCCATCTCCATGTTCTCTTCATTCTGGATTGTTTTGAAAGCCACAAGAGACTTCCATTTTACTTCAGGGTTCAGACACACACAGATTACTCCAGATACAAGGCAAAATAATTTATCTTGTATTTGTTATGAGCAGAACTGAACATACAATTCATACTATAGCCATCTCATGGCAATTTATCCCCACACAGCGAGTCCTCCATCTATCTGGGTCTTTAAACATTACCAGGAAGTGTCTCTGCAAGGGGATAGTACCTCTCTACCCAACAGACAGGGCTGGGAGGATAAACTACATGAGAATCACAAGATATTAAAATATTTATCATACAGGCCTTTTCCTGTTGTTTTAGCATTTTGCCTTGCAGTGAAGAAAGGGTGAGTAGTAAACTATTTCACCAGTTTGAATATATTTAGGATTACCAGATGGAATTCTATTGCATCTGAGTGCCATGCAAATAAAATAGAATTTATGCAAAGAAAATAAATATTTAATTATTGTCTCTTGCCTAACATTTAAAAAACACTGCTGGAACGGGAGCTGCTTCCTACATATATATATATATATATATATTTAAAAGGGTGGCCTTAAGGCTGGAAGTAATAAAATATAAAAAACATTTTATAAAAATGTGTTAAAAATTTAAGCAAGTTTACTGTAAGCTATTTCAGATATATATAAAAAAATTAATCTCAGAATTATTCCATTTTATACTACTACTACAGCTTTCAGGGGAGCCATTTCTGAATATAAGACTTGTTGGGGGGAAAAAAAAAAGCTAAGATACATCAATTTCTTTAAGATGTTTGACTCATTTCCACAGGACCAAAAGTTCTACATATTGTATAGTTACGCAAATTATGTAATACTGCTCTAACAATATCTGTCCATTATACTAACTTACAACTGGTCTTGCAGTTCCACAATGATATATTCCAGTTGTTCCTTCTCCATTTTATGGGCTAGATCCATATCTTCAATTCTTTGTAAAAGTAGTTTATTCTGTGAGACAGATTCAGATAGCTGGTTTTCTCTTAGTCGTACCAATTCTTCAAGGTAACCCTGGAAATAGAAGTGTTAGAAAGCCATAAAGAGCACACTATCAAAAAGCCTTTTCATTACATATGCTCACATTTTTCTGCTTTAAGAGGCACACAGTTCTACTTCAGTTTCTTGCGCATTTACTTATTTATTGGACTAGGAAATTCACTTAAGATTAGTATAATGTTTCCTAATAGGTACCAAGAAAATAATTTACTTGTCTATGTTCCTGCAGAGGAATAGAAAAATGGATGAAAAAAAAAGAGACAAGAATGCCACCAGCATGAAACACTAATTCTTTTAGTGAAAAATCAGTAGTACAAGTTCATAACTCTATGACTCAACAGATGCAGAACGTTAGATAGTGCATAAGAAGGACAAAAGTAGAATCTATCTATATGAATCTCTATAGTTAATGAAAGGGACATAGAATTATTGTTAAACTTTAAAATAATGTTGAAACTTTTATTTGGAAACTACAACACCATATCACGTATTAAATTGTCAAAAAAATGTTATTGAAATAAATACTCATCTACAGTTAAAGTATTAAGCAGGACAACTGGTGACGGACGCTTCTTTTAGTAACACTGGACATGCACAGCTGGAATTTGGCAGTGCATTTATGTCATCATTTATTCAGCTGTATTGGTTTCAAATGGGATGGAGTTAATTTTCTTCCTAGTAGTGGGGATAGTGCTGTGTTTTGGATTTAGGATGAAAATAATGTTGATAACACACTGATATTTCAGTTGTTTCCAAGCAGCCAAGGACTTTTCAGCTGCTCGTACTGGCCTGTCAACAAGAAAACTGTGTCTAAGAAGCTGGGAGGGAACACAGCCACGACACCTGACCCAAACTGGCCAAAAGGATGGATATTCCATACTGTATGATGTCATATTACGTATATAACAGGGGGGTAGACTGGGAGGCAGTTCAGCTCAAGAATATTGGCTTTGGATGGTGAGCAAATGTACTCTGCGTTACTTGTATATTATTATTAGCTTTCCTGTCCTATTAAACTGTCTCTATCTCAACCCACAGGTTTTACCTTTTATTCCTTCCCCCCCCCCCCCCCCTTTTTCTCTGCCTTGTCCCACAGGCAGGGGGAAACAAGAGCAAGCAATTGGTTTAGCGGCCTCCCAGGTTAAACCACAACACCAGCTGATACTGTAAAAGATTGGGGCAGCCCTAATCACAATCCAACTGCTCGGTCATTTACAAAAATCCACAGTGTGAGTATTTAACAGCAGCTGTGATGGCAGGCTGGTCACAAAGTATGTTCATAAATTACCCATCTGGATACAATACAAAGGAGTTATTTCTTTTTCTTCTTCAAGCAGAGCCCCAGCACATCAGATTCTTAGTTAAAGCTGGATATAGCAGGACTGTACTACATAAAATTTTGCACATTCCTTGAAGCCTGTGTAAAAGTGAGTAACTTTCATAGGCTCCCACAAAAAAGAAAGAAAAAAAGTCATTTTCAAAGACACAGAACGGGCACAGATATGTTGAGTAAAAAAAACCAGGTTTCACACTAGCTGATCAGTAAAATGTTACTAATCAGCATGACAGAAACAATTAAGGGTTTGGAGCAAGTCTCATATGAAAGGAGGCAGAAAGAGCTGGGATTGTTCAGTCCATGTTTGGGAGGGGAGAAGGGGGGATGAAGAGAACGACAATGTGTATCAGTATTTAACAGGAAGGTGTAACAAGAATGGAATTGGACTCTTCCCGGTGAAAAGCAGCAATGGCCACAAACAGGAAAGTATTTAAGTGTAAGAAAATACCCTTTTTAAAAAAATAAAAAAGAAAAGAAAAAAGAGCACTGGAACAGATTGTCCAGACAGGCTGGGGAGTCTGCATCCTTGAGATATTCACAGCTCAACTGAATATGGCCTTGAGCAACCTGCTCTAGTCTACTTTTTTTGGAGCAGGGCAGTTGGACTAGACGATTTCCAAAGGTGCCATCCATCCACAAATTTTCTCTGATTCTATGATTATTACAGTTCTATCCACTGGATGTATTTATATTTGATAGGAATTTATTTTAGTCTCAGTACAAGGAATCTTGAGAGCTGTTCAGTATGCCTACTCCTGCCCTGTCAAATGCTACTGCTATCTTGACTGTTAGGGTAATCCTTGGAACTTTACATAGTGCTTTGAAAGTACTAAATGATACATTAGGACATACACCAATTTCCTGACTCCCAGAAATGTCAAACAGGCATTTTATAAAATTATTTTAGATATGAAGCATCAGAATCAGAATACCGTGGACAGTAAATACCTCTATAATGACACAGAGATTCATCATCCCACCACTGAAAGCATATAAAACTTCATTATAAACAGTACACAAAGAATTTAAGTGTTTACTACACAAAAGTGAACAGTTTACACCATTCCAAAATAGGGTAGTGATAACTTCTACTTAAGTAACAAATGGGTAAACTATGACTCATTAATCTGGAAAAGAGACAACTTGAAAAAGACAAACTCCTAAAATTTCCAGAGTGGTCTGGAGAGAGCAGGAAGGAAGTGACTGTTCATTAAAATACAAGAGCTAGGCACGACAAAATGAAGCTAGTAGGAGCCAGATTCAAAAGACAGAAAAGGAGGTGTCTCTTCACACAACAGATGGTAGATACGCAAAATGCTTTGCCAAAAAAAAAATTATTTGGATGCTAGAAATTTACATGGGGTCAAGGAGATATTTGACAAGTATTTGGAAAGGAGGTCCATCCAGGGTTACAAAACAGACAGACCTTATCAGATTCAGGAAGTCCTTCAGCTGGTGTGTTGGCCAAGAAAGTATTAGGAGAAAACTAGTACATATACATTTGCTTTGATTTTATTCTACCCTCTACATCTACATTCAGGCAAGTATCCAAGATAGGATAATAGGATAACCAAGGATTCTTTGTGTAAACCAGCATGGCACTGTTTATCCAATAAAGCAATGCTAGGATTTACCTTGCTAAAGTAATACCTGATCCTATCTTACCACTCACAAAAAACCACGGAAGATACAGATGCTTTCATCTTCACTGAAATCCAATTGCTTGTCATATGTCACCCTGGTAAGCTTCATTCACTTGTGCTATCAATGAGGGCACATACTTACTTAGGAGGCACAAAATGAATTTATCATTGTTTGCACCAAGTGAATGACAAAAGAAAAAAAGTAGAAAAAAAAAGTAGAACAAAAGAAGGATCTATCGGACTCACTATATCAGTTACTAAAAATACATTATTTTTAACTTGACCTTGTCATAAAGATCCAGTTTTCTAACACATAAAATGTCAAAAGCCTTTTGTTTGAAAGAAAACATTCTGTCTCTGATTAACTGGTACTTACTGCATTCTGTGCAATCTGACTGTTGCTACAATTTACTGCCATGAAAAGTCCCGAAAAGGGAAGAGGAGAAACATTTAGGAAAGGAGCTCTAATCCATAGTCCATCTAACCTCTTAATGATAATTTGTTAAAGTTGTAACAGAACAGGTGTAGCATTGTTGAAATGAATTAAATAAAAATTTGGCAGGCACATCCTAAACAAAAATTAGACAATGGAAAAATTTCATGTCAGTGGGAATAAAAAGTTATTTTACTGCTGCAATTGTCAAGTAGGCATTCTAAAGGAGGACAAGCAGGGAAGTGTTAATGGCTGTCAAAGTAGCTCATTTTGAAAATTTTATTAAATGCACCAAAGTTTTAAAAGAGTTATCACAAAACTGACTCAAAGTCACTCCTACATTTGTTGACTGTAGAAGCTGGCAGTTCATTAAGAGAATGCTACAAGGAATAATGTGACTCACTAAAATAGTAATGCTCAGAAGTTTGAAATGCTGCAGTAGGTGATCAACAAATCATGTTCCATGGAGAAAAGTTTCTAGATCTTAGACTCAGGAATAAACAGAAATGTCCATTTCTTGCTATAGCCACTGAACACCTTTGTGCCTTTGCAGATGTAAAGCTAGCTAGTGATTCTGGCTAGTGGATCTGGACATTGTTTCTATAGATGTCTTTCACGACTTCCATGGGATATCTATCCTTCATGGGGCATCCTTGAAAATTAACCACTTGGATGCACCAAGAAACATCCACCTGTTTTGTTCTTTTCAATACTTCCCCAGAGCTGATGACACTTTCCTCATTAAACCCCAAATTATTTTACAGTGTCTAGGAGGAGGAGGGAAGAGTGGAGTTCAAACCAACCCTGGCTTTGTCTGGAGACAAGGATTAAATTCTGTCTTGAATACATTCCTGTGCCTCAATGACTGTTGGGGTGAGGAGGGAAAGGTTTTAATTTTGTTTATGTATTTGAATAGATTCCTTTTGAATGGCACATTTTAGTTTACAAAAGCAGGGAAAATGTCCTCTGTACCAGAGAGAGCCTCAAGGAACAGAAGTACTTTCCATATGGACAGTAATACCACACTGATTCAGAAGTTTGTACCAGCAACCCAGATGCAAACATTTAAGGTCGTATTTCAAAAATGAGGAGTCTAAGAGACCAAAAATAGAAAAGAAATAATTGTATACATATTTTTTTAAAATTACCTCTCACACCTATCATCCCACAGTAAGTCAGACTTTTCCACTGTTACTTAGAAAAACTTTGATTAGGTTCTCTCATATATTAAAGTAAACCAACCTTGATTCTACCCATTCTGTATTAACACTGACAGTTAGCAATCCACAGCTGCACCTACACCAATGAATCGAATGTAGCCAGGGCTCCTTCCTATGAATAGTTTCTCAGTTCAGGTACATCTATGCTAAAACTCAAATTCCAAAGGACCATACCTGAAGTCATACTGGTTATTTGGAAAGATCACTGTCAAACACTAATTCACAAGCTGTGACCTGAAGTAATCTGGGAGAGTACTAGGTGTCCCAGGCCAAAACCATAACAACAACCATCCTCAGAGTTTAAATGTCTACGTGACTGAGTTGGTAGCAGGCCTGGGCTACACTTACCATAACGAGCCCCAGCTGGCAGAAGATCCATTCTAGATCCCATCTGTCCCTCACTATTTTTTTTTTTTACATCTTTTTTTCTGTAAAAAACATACCAAACTTTTTGTCTTAGCACAGTAAAAAACCAGAAAGGCAGAGACATAATCTTGTGATTCTTATGTCCGAAACTAAGGGAAATAATTACACCTCCAAGCACCTTTATGTAGTTGCAGCCTTTTGCGTGGTTTACTGTGTTCAGAGTTTCACCAAAATCAAATTCTCACATTATGAAAAAAGGAATATTAGAAATACTAGTAAAGTTCTTTAAAACTATTAACCATTTGCCTTTCATTTTTCTTCCCTTTCATTTTTCCTGACACTTCCTTTCTTTTTCTGTGCACTATTTCTTCAGTGTCCACAGTCTCTCAGTCACTGGCTAGTACGAGTTGTTTTCTCTGTAGTTATATATTGTTAGGAAAAAATGACAAGAACTTTGCTGTTAAAATACTAAAAATTTTGGACATATACTTCACCTTTAACTTACAGTATTTTGGGTAGTAGAGGAAGAACCTACCTTTGGTTCTATATTAACATTCACCTAATATAATTCACCATTCTATATTAACATGCCACCTAAATTATTAAAACCACACACGCGATTTATTGTTTTTTCTTTCCCATTCTAGCTTGAAGCAGGTCTGAAAACTATATATTTTCTAAAAATCCATCTCAGCATCACTGAGAAGATAGATCTGCTTTTTATTCCTAGATGGATTACTTTGCTGATGATTTTTATTTACTGTAAAACTAAATGTTAAAGTTCAACATCAATATAAAAGCCTTCTACTGGCAGTTTACCAACATCGATAAAATTCTGTGGCCTCTAAATAAAAGGACAGACATGTTCACTTCGAGCTTGCAGCCTAACAGCTTCAGAGATATCAGCTTCAACCTGTAACTCAGACTGGAAAAAGCAGCCAAAGGTCCTACATTGTTTTCTGAAAGCTGATCTCATTATTATTATTTATTATCATCTCCCCATTCTTCCCAAATATCTTTTCCCTCAAATCAACAAGGTAATACTTAGATACTCTGAGGACTGTAAAACTTAAGAGCATTTACATGAAGCTAAATAATATTTAATATATTTTTCTGCCTTTACTTAATCGGATATGTCACCAGTTGGCTGGTGACGAGCTTTGGCTCCATCACCCCCACACAAAATTAATCTTTTACCTTCTGTTCCAATGCAAGGCGGTACTTCTGCTCTACCCTTTTGCATTTGTTGTACCAACTGTTTTCATCTGTGATGAAAGGAGGACCAATGTTCTCTGGAGTGCTGCCTTCACTGCCACTACTGCCCAGTGTTCTTAGCTCTTCTTCATCACTGCTGATGCTGTCAGAACTGAAGGATCATATTTATCAGCCAAGTGAAAAGCTGTATTTGTTAAATTGCAAATTTCCCTTGAAATTAAAGCACCAGATTTCTTAAAGCTATCTAAGACTCTGTAAACCAAAAGGAATCACAATATTGGGATAGATCACCAAATAGAACTTATGTTTCAAGCTTTTATTTTAAAGGCATCTAAAGACAGGGCAAAGATTTGCTTGTAATCTTAGTCGTCTGAGGTACGTCAGACAACTGTATGTGTGATACTTTTCTGGAATACAACAGGCTAATGCATTACAACAAGGTATCTGAGGAAGTGATGACTTCATCTTTCCTTCACAAATTCAGGGCAAGTGTCTGGCAATAAATTGTGTTTGTTTTTACAAATGCAGAAAAATAAGAAAGTTATTTTTGTTACAATAAATTAAGATAATTTTAAAACTAGAATGTATAGTTATGGATATGGTGTAGACCATGTGTTATTTCACAGAACACAAATATCACACATATAGTATGCGGATTCATTGTTAAAATATCTCTGTATCATCCAGAATCAATGTATGCCAGAATTCAGACATCTGTCTCAAAGGCAAGAATTTCAACTTATCCCAGTATCCATTTGAAGTCTTCTCTTAGAACTGTTTCCCACTACATTAAAAGCATTTACTAGTTTCTAAAGCAGTGATTCCCACAACCCCATGACGCTGCCATGATACAAATTCTGCTTTAACTGAACTATATAATTTGTCATTAACATGTAAGCTAATAAGAACTTCAAGAGAATAACTAGAGTGTTTCGTGTTCAATTGTACATCTTCAAGACTACTCCTACCTGCCAAATGCTTTCTTCATTTTGGCAAACATAACACACCCCAATAATTTCCATGCTTTTTGGAGATGCCAAATTGCTATCTGGTCTGTTAGGCAGTCTTCATTCTTTTTTTATTATTAATCATTTGATCAGAGGAGCAAACTGTAGCTGGAAGGTCAGATTGCATATAGACAAATGGCCATGATTTTCTACTATGTGCTAACTTTTATGCTGCATACTGCTTATCTGTCATCTCTTACCATTTAGCAGGGCATATATAATTTTTACTTACAAAATAACTACTGTTAAGTTTATTATCACATAGAAAAGGCCCAAAAGAAAGGACAACTTTGTTTGGAGATCTTAAAAGGAAAAAATAATTTCTTGCTGAACTGTGATTCTAATCAAAATAAAAGAGTTAGCATGACTCACTCTGATGAGTCATGTAATAATTCCACCGGTCTGAAAGAACAAGGTAGTTGAGTGTACAGGTTTGTATTTAGATATGGATATTATTTTTAATATGAAAAGTAAAAAGCCCAGTATGAAGTAAAATTTTGCCATTGAAATAGAGTTGAGAAAAAGCAGCGTAAAGATAAGTACCTTTGTGTGAACTTCAGGTACGGTGTATAATCTATGACAGCTGGAAAGCTGCCATCCAATCCCTCACCCTTCAGACAAAAACTGAAAAAAACAGGAAAAAAATTGAGAAGATTGTAAGAAGAAAATTAAATTACAGTGACAATTGAAACTTACAAGTGTGATTTTTTTCTTAGTTTTTTGGTAATAAGAAAGGCCTAAAGCATTTAAAACAGAAATCCTATTCAGTTGTACTAAACTGTTTACTATTAAATGAGAATCACTGAGCATATTATATGATAACAAAAAACCAACAAACAAATTTCACATCATCAAGGAATAGATCGGGGCATAAAGTATAAGGTATAAACCTTCATTTTTAAATATTCAATTTTATTCTGAAAATAGAGCCAGATTGCAAGGGAATAGCAGGGAAAGGAAAGTTAGCTGAAGCAAGAGAAATGGGAGAGCTATGATGAGCTTGGAATCTTCAGTATGTAGGCTCTTTTAAAGTGTTTGCTGAGTGCTTATGTAACCATTCTACCAACATTATGTCAACATCAGGTCTCAAACATATTTCAGAATCTTTCTCCTTTCAGGTGCTTTCTGGTGGTGGGCTGCAGGAAGATGAGGACCACTAATGAAACTAACTTTCAGAAAATATTCTGAAATGGCTGTAGCTCTATAATGGCTGTAGCTTTATAAAAGTCTCATCTACACCAGGTTTTTTTTTGCATTGACTATGAAAGGTTGTATTTGAATCATGTTTAATTATCGCAGAAGTGACAAAATTAATAATGCTTCTACAATGCTCATATTCCTCACTCCTCCTATCTCTGTCATCAAAACACAGATTCTAATAAGACACAGCGTCAGCTAAGTTAATAGAAGTGCCATTTTTGACAGTGCAGTCACTTCAGTGATATTTGGGAAGTACATCTGAAAGTTTTTTTCCCCACCCATAAGAAAAACAAAGCAAAGCAAACAACAAAAAACACCCTGCAAAAACACAATTATTTAAGTAGATACATAATTCCACATTGTTGAGGGGGGAATGTGTATAGGGGAATTATATTCTGTTCTCATCTACCTTCCCCGATCTTCACCCCAAAATCTTATTTACAGTTCCACATAGAGAAGCCAGTCAACATTTATATGAGACTGTTTGGGAAAAAAAAAAAAATGTCAAATATAACATGCAAAGAATGACTACAGCTTCTCAGCCATTCAAACCATAATACCATGAATTATATGTGGCACAATAAAACTGCTCCTGTAGCATTATGTTCCTATATTGATCAGAAAATTTCTAGGCTCTTAAAAGCTGCACTGACAAAACCTTAAATGTCTCCAACAAGAATCAATCATTATTCTGAATGCTATTAACAACTATCTATAAATATATTAGAAATCAAAGGACAAAAGAACAGGAACACTCAAACAACTAAGCTCTCATACTGGTAGCGTGTACCACCGACTTACATAATTGTTTATTTATGGTAGGATTTACCTACTACATTATGGTTCTTATTCATGTATAGCTATAGTCCTTACAAATATAGTGCCAATACAGAAAGTGTAATTTCACATAGTGTAACTCTTAAACTAATAAAATGTGGTAAGATTTGAATTTGCTGTACACAAGGCTAGCTCTCTTATCCTGCAGCACACTTCTGTTTCCCCAGAGCATACGTTGAGGATGCAATTAAGTCAATCTAATAACTAAATGCTGTCAAAAGAAGTTAGCCTGCATTTTTAACGCCGCCCCCCCCCCCCCAAGTTTTTCTTTTTTTGTTGTTGTTATTTGGTTTGGGGTTTTTTTCCTTTTTAGATCCCATCCAAACATTCCCCTTCCACTCCTTACAGTGATACTGGCACTTAATCTGATTCCATGATGAGATAGTTCAGCCATCAAGAATTTTTAGGGCTTTTTCTCCTTTAGCATCCAGTTGCGGTTCCACGGGCAGCTGAACTAAATGTTTACTGCCAGCAGAAAGGGAAGGCATGTCTTAATTCTTTTTCCTTCTTTTCTCTAAACCTTACAGTCCCATCATATCTGCCACTAAAGGGTCCTTCCATGAATCAAACAAGCAGACAACAAAAGATCTATCCTGTCTTCTTCTGGGTATGCTTTTTTTCCTCTAACCAGTTAAGATGGCTCACAGAAGTGTCCAACAAACCTCAAAACTGGTATAAGGGTACATAAGTAGAGTAAGTCTCTAAAGACCTTTTGGCTACAACAGTTAATCACTCTGTGAATCCAGTAGACTATGTGATCGTTTCTGCCAATTTATCTTCCAAACTGGTTTGTGACAAGCATTAATGCTGCTGCAGGGTGAATATTAAGTGTGCTGCCAGGAGATGGGAGAAAAGCATTATCACATTCCTTTTCCCTGTGCTTTATGATGAAACCCTTCCTCAGTAGCTCTGCATGAGTGGGCTAAGTGGGCCCAAGCAGGCATACTAACAGGGTCTTGCACCCGCCAAGTTGGAGACATTGTAGTCTCTACATTGTGATTTTTTTTATATATATATATAAACATCCTGGTGTGTACATGTATGTGTGTGTATATATATATATTTATGGTGTGTATATGCATATATGTACACACTAGTATGTTTCTTATATTCTCTAGGGTGTGCCTACACCTTCATTACCCCAAACTACGCAATTAATTGTATAACAGCACATACAAAAGTCTATCTAGAGATTGCAAACGTAAATTCATGCAATTAAGTCAACCTAATAAGTAAATGCTGGCAAAAGAAACTATCCTGCATTTTCAATCATGTCATCCAATGATACTTTGCAGTTTTGACTACAGATAATTATAATACAAATTAATATTAAATGGTCTTTGTAGGTTAAGCTTTTAAAATCTAGAAGTGTTAAAGATACTGTGGTGGTTTAGTCTATTACTCCCCTTTGTAGTTGGACAGGGGATAAAATACATATTGAGAGGCTTAGGAATCAGTGTAAGGACAGGGAGAGATCATCCTGTCATCAACGACATGGGCAAAACAGACTCAACACAGAGTGAAGGAAAGAAAACTATCTAAGTTATTACACTACACTACAAAAACAGTGAAACCAGAGTCAGGAGCGCGACCAAATCTTAAAATACTTTTCCCCCCACCACTCCCTCCTTAGCAGATTTTAGTCAGAATTTTGCTCCCTTCTTCCCTCCCGTTGTGGCACAGGGGAGGAGGGACTGGGAAAAATGGGGTTCTTGGTTACTTCTTCATGAGCTGTTTTCCTTTTCCAGATCTTAAAACACCTCTACCTCCCCCCCCCACTCCCTTCTTAGCAGACTTCACTCTAGTCATGATTTCACTCCCTTCTTCCCCCCCACACACATTGTAGCACAGTGGGGCAGGGACTGGGAGATGGGGGTTTTGGTCAGTCCCTTTCAAGTTGGTTTCCTTTTCGGCTGGGGGTGAGCATTCATTCTACACCCTCCCTCTGCTGCACTGTGGGGTCCCACCCACAGGAGACAGTCCTCCACAAACTTCTCCAACGTGAGTCCTTTCCCACAGGGCTTTAGCTATCATCAACTGCTCCGCCTGGATCACTGCTATGGCAGGCAGCCATAAATCACAATGTCTCTCCAGTCCTCCACGGGGTTACAAGCCTCCCCCCCAGCAAACCTGTTCCGGTGCAAATCTCTCTCTCACTCATCTCTGTGTCTGTTTATTTTCATGGGCCGCAAATGCTGGCAGGGGCTTGCTCGCTCCAACGTAGGGTCACAGCATGTTCTCTATGTCTCCACCTGCTCCACCCAGCGTGGAGCACTCCCCACAGGCTACAGGTGGGGTCTGGGTCTTTTCAATGGGCTGTGGGGGGACACCCGCTCCACCATGGGTTTCTCCACGGGCTGTAGAGGCATCTTTCTCTCCGGCACCTGGGGCGCCTCCTCCCCCACCCTCCCCGGCCTTGGTGTCTGCACAGCTTCCTTACATCTTCTCACTCCTTTATGTGGTGGCAAAATGCCGCTGCTTCTGCGTTTTTTTCTCCTATATGTGATTCAGAGGCACTATATCTGACGGCCACAACTTTGGCCTTGAATTGTCCCATGTTTACACTTTTTGGGGCCGGCAGAAAACTGTAACTGCTGCTTACAAAAACCGTCTCAGCAGCACGCTACACAAAACTGCAACAGATACCTATACCTTCTACATACGCAGTTACAGTATTTACAATATTGTCATTGAGTACCGTGTACTTAATCACACAGTTTTCCATACAGTCTAAAAATAACTTCAAAAGATTCAATTGTCTATTTGGTTGACCTACTAGGTTCAACCATCACCTAATAGGTTTGATATATCTTCTGCAATTATACATCTGATTGTTTTCAGGCTTTTGATACGTGAAAGAAATACCATGTAATCATGCAGCTGTATAAACTATGGCATAACTGTTGAAGATCTCGCTCTCTCTCATTCCCCTTCCTAAGTTCCATCTCTCAAACTATCAAGGGAATCTATCCATGTTTTCCATAATGCATTGATTTATAAGTACTTGCTTAAGCATTTTGTTACAAAGCATGCAAATATAATACCTGAAATCAATTGCATTGAGTCCCAACAGCATACCAGCAAGCATATTTGCTTCTTCACCAAGAACAATTGCTCCATCCTCATAAAATCTCCTTTGATAAAAAAGAAATTAGTTCAGTCGATACTATTTTCTCTGAAATACTAATAATGTTTTTCATAGTTAACAGAAAACCAAATAAATCCAGTTTAAATAAAAACAACTAGTGTGAGCCCCAGCGGCATTCAGATTTCATTTCAAATAAAGCCAAGCAATAGACTGCACAGCACAGAACACCATGGTCTTAGAGCGTATAAAAATTTAGATAGAAGGAAAAAGAATGTACAATATTAGCCCTAAGACATAGTAGATCAGGTTGGACAAAAGGAAAGGAAAATTAAGAAAATATCATACTTTAATGCTGAAAGGAAGAATTAGTGTCACATAAAAAAAAATCCTTTGTATAAAGTTCTCTCTCACAATTGTACTTTCAGGTCCTTTTAAAATATTCAACATTTATTCTTCATTCTTAGCAGATGAGTTGGGTTTTTTAAAAAAATATTTTCACAAATTAGCTGTTTTCCAAGTAACATACTATTTCTTAAATACTGCACGCTGGGAAGATTCATGCTGCATTGAGTTATTCTGAGGTTTAAAGTGCATTATTTGAACGAGGAGTAGTTTTTTAACACCATACTTTATCGTAAAACACCTACTGGCTGTCAGTAGCAAAGGTGAGGTTGAACCAAGATGCAAGGTCTGATGATGGCAAGGAGTTGCCAAGTTGTTGAATGCAATCTTTCAAACAAATACCAGCGACACTGCCTCACCAAAAGCTCCAACTCTTTTAAGAAGTGCATGAAAGCATTGGGATGGCTCAGGGAGAGCTTGAGTTGGATGCATGGCAAGCATCCAGTAAAGACACATTTTGGGGCACAGCTCCAAAGATTCAACTGTGTTATAATGCACGGTGTCACAAGTCCCACTTCTGCAGTTTCATAACAGACATCTATTTGCTGTAAGGAAACAAGGCATCCAAGACCTTGGATGTTCTCAGTGCAAGCAAGAAACGTGGAAGACTTCCTCTGGGAAGACAGAGATTGCAATACTGACACTGAGGCTATCAGGTACAGACTCAGTTCTCTATCCTCTGACTTCAGGAAGTTAAGACAGAATACCACACTAGATGGACTTTACAGTCAGATTCAGTAGTTACTCGTATTTGTGAACTAACAGCAATGATCCAATACAAGCTGATTACAACCATTTCACTTTCATCTGTAAAATCACTGACAGGTACCAATCTGTACTTTTCAGTTTATCTTGTAAAATGGTGCCTAGGAAGTAATGACATAAAGAAGGGCATATTTGTAACGGTGAGACACAGATGTTAGCCTGACTGGCAATGTTTCTTGAACCAGCTACAGTAATTCAGCAAAAAAACCAGTCCCCTTAGAAACAAATCTTTCAGTGCAGTTGGTATCTCACAACAGAACAAATGTACTTTAACTTAAGAGTCTGTGCTAACCAATTTGTTCGAAAAATAATTGTGTGCCCATGCTTAATCCAACCCCTTTTTAAGGGTAATACACAGACCCAACATTAATAATGTACTGCTTAATTAAGGGACTAGCTTAAGATCAGGCACCTCAGCGGAGTTGCAAAGTTTAAAAAGACCTAGCAGGACAATTGATGAATCTTATATTCTACATACACACATGTAACATTTATAGTTTGTATAAATAATTATCAAATATACAGATAGCATGAGACATAATTTTAAATGTCAATTAAATGGTGCAAAACATCACAAAAAAAAAAAAAAAAATCAAGCCACTTATTAAGTAGCTGGAATCCCACACAGGAAAACAAGTGTGGCCATTACTGCTAGTGGATTTGGAATTCACACTACCAGGATCTGAAACTCTTTTATTTCCATTAGATGTATTTAAAAATATTACTTCAAAATTAACTTTCACACTTACTATGTTTGGAATGCAAGAGGTTGTTTCCAAAAGCTATACCACTGTAAGAACATTCAAATATATGAAACATTAACATGTTCAAATAAATTAATTTGAAAAAACTAATAAAATAATACCACTGTTACCCACTAGCAAACAAACAACATTACCAAAGGAGGACAAAGAACTTGCTACTTAACTATATGTTTGTGACCCTCTTCTTAGTCCACATCCCACCCCTCAAAATACCCAACTGACTTTTCGGTTTGAAACAACATGAATAAATATTTTCAAGAAATCTGTTTTATGAGCTTCCTGCCTACTGCAAATGCAAGCAAATCTGGGTAAAGTAAGGACAACAGATCTGGAAACTTCAATAAAATGTGATGTTTACCTATTTGTCTTGCAGTCACATTAATATTGGCAAAATAAATGGACATCTGTAGACAAATAGTATTACTCACTCATTTTTAGATGACTTCATCATAAATCTACAAGATACACTTGTTACAAGATAAATCATCATATAATAATCCCATTATATAGAAACAGTCCAAAACCACCAGAACATTTTCTATCACAAACCATATTCTTGTCCATAACAGCTTTTACCTTTAGAAAATAACCCCAAAATCTGTTACACATTTTTCATATTACACGAAGAGTCCTAGTTATGCCTGATCACTGATTCTGTTCTTTTATATTTCTCAAAAGTTTCCTGGAATTGTCTTCCTTTCTTCAAGAAAAATTCCTGTAAAAATTACTTTTTACTGAGTCTCTAGGGCTTTCTGACAACCATACCTGATTTAGAAAGGAACATTACATCTTCTATTCTTATTACATACAATTTCATAATTAATTCCTTCTTTAGAGACATTCTCCTTTGACCTTTCAAGAATTCCAGATGCTTCCACATTGTTAAAATCACAAAAGAATTTTGCAGTTTTATCAATGCTAAAAGCCAATCAATTGATAAAACTCTAGATACCTTTTACTAGATTACAGTTCTTTTATTAGTGACATCATTTCCTATACTAATCAAGTTCCAATCCTAAATCAATCACTCAAGCAACTTTTGCTGAAATATTGTAAAATAAAAGTCTTAGAGACCTGGTTGTTTTGAAGTCTCTCAAAGCTGTGGAAATATATTCAGACAAATGCTTTTCCATAAGTGCTACTCTGATCCAGGCTCGACCCTGCATGAAGAAAGATAGCAAATAGTACAGAAGAAAGATATCAAGTAGTACAGGACAAGAGACAATTTTACATCTGGAAAAAAAATACAGTTGTTTTACCTGAGAGGAATGAACTGATTAGTAAAATTATTACCACTAAACAGAAATTGACATTAAGAGGTACTTCATTACAGTAAAAATTAAAATAGAAAAAGCGTTCTCACAAATAAACTTTATTGTAAAATAAAGTTCTACAAAATTTGAAGGGACTACAGTCTTTTGAAAATCTCATGTGTATAAGTAGTAGCAGATCAGCAGAATTAGCTTCTTTGTTTGCTCTTTGGCAAAGAGCAAAGATTAAAATAAAATATTTTAAAATCAGAAATTAGAAGAAAATTTTAGTTTATTTATGAGCATTTAAAAAATAGCTTTGCATCTTATCGAGTACTGAATTTTAATATTCATATCTTAAAACCTTGGAATTCAGGAACACCTTTAATTTAAACATCGAATATAAGTAACAACAATCATCCATTTCTACAGCATCAATCTCTCCAGAAAGCATTTGGAAATAAATTCTCCAGATTATCTGAATTTCCAGATCTCAACATAAGCAAGAAGAAAAGCTGCATGACTTAAATCATCATACTACTGCTCCACTACATTGAGTGTTAGGAAGAACATTTAGTATTCTGGATAGGAAAACCAGTCAATAACTTTTGAAATAGAATCTCAAGTGCTTCAAAGCTTTCACACAAATTACAGATACGTGTACTACATAAAATATAAAACTGAGTCTATACAAAAGAAGAAAGGAGCAACAGTAGACAGAAAATTAGCTGTTCTGCAATACTATAGATTATTAGAATGGCTGCTCAAAGATCTACTAGGTTCATGGTATGGCTTGATGTAAGCATCACCTTTTATTGAGCAAAACTGTGGCTGTACAGGTACGTGTAATTTACATTGTATTAACGACAGTCCTGCCCCTGCAAAAACACCTACAATTTTTTTTGTATATAACAAGCTAAATATTTCCAATCTTGTCAATGACAATAACAGTGAATAATCCCCAGTATAATAAAGTCTGGAGCTACAGGATTTTTTTTTAAATAGCCATGGAACAATTTGGATACTTGTTTATTTGGATTCCAGTTCATTAAAAAATAATTAAGTACATTAATTTGTGCATTGATTTATACTACTTATACTTTAAAGTCAGAAGGTTCTCAATCAAGGCTGATTTATATAGAAATACAAGCTATAAGAAGGCATTCCAGCTTAGTAAAAATAACTTGTAATCTCGGTCCAACAGGGATTGTTTTGTTTGTTTGGTTTTGGTTTTTTTAAGATGCTGGTTTATACTGTCTCACCCTATTAAGATATAATGACAGATCTTTATTAGCAAATAGATCTGGTAAAGGCTTCCTGCATAATCACACATCAAACTCAAGAGCTGATCATGCTTTTTCTATCTGTCTGTTTTCTTACATACAAAATAAAATAATACTTCGGTTAGTGGGAAAAAAAAAAAAATTCACATTTCCAGATTTTAAAAGAATATTTCTTAGGCATGCCCACATTAACTTAACTTCCCTCAACATACTGCATTTTCAAAAACATGCAAGTGTGAAAATGTCACGGTAATCACTTTATAATGTAACATACTAATAGAGAATCTGAGATTTATTCTACTGAATAACAAAAATTTAAAGGAAACATATTCAGATTTAAAAGTGGGGTTTGTTTTTTTAAAGTAAATATTTAGTAGGCACATAGAACTAATAATTATTTCAAACAATGAAAAAACTTGTGGGGCAAGCTTAGTAATATGTTATTCTCTGGGTACCAGAAATGTCAGTTATATTTTACACAGAAGAAATAATGTAATAAAACAGTCAAGTTGACCTTTTTCTTCCCTACCTTAGCTCTAGAAGAACCGACATTCTCCATGTTCTCAATACTGCAGATGCAATTGTGAGAGACTTTTCGGCAAGCTACTCGAATGTAGTCCCAGAAACTACGAGGACTTTCATAGCCGAACCAGGTGATCTGACCTTAAATTAAAATACAAGATATTTAAAGATTTATGAACCTCCCCCTCTGCTTATCAGAGATAAACCTAATTAAAATACTTCCCTATAAGTTGCTAGTATAAAATCCTGTCAGTGCAGGCAAGTCCATTAATTCCTACTGAAAACAGGCCCACAGGTGAAAAAACCCACACAACTTGCAATATGCTGCTCAGCTGGTTTGAAACCAATGCAAAAAGAAAACTTTGAGGCTTTTGTGTACATAAGTGTATTTTGTTGTTTTTTTCCTTGTTAGTGTGCCAGAATAATACTCAAGAGTTCTTCACAGGACTTTTAAGTCACAACAGAGCACACACTTGTGACTTAAAAATATGATGCAAAAAAGTATTTCTGTTATTTCCTTTAGACAGTACCACATATTTCATTAATATGGCCACATAAGAAGTTTTGGTCTTTAAAAATATTTTTATGTAAAGAAATATAAATAAATAAACAAAACCTCCATATACACACCCTCACATCCCCATTATTTTAGGAGCAGATTGGAATTTTTCAAAAACGTGCTTTTCAGTGAAGGAGAAATTGATGCATGATCAAAAAAATTTCAGAGTCACAATTTATTTAAAATATATACAGGAAGTTGACCAAAATTAATTTAGCAAATCAATTTCCCTTCTGGAACTCTAACCACACAGCTTGGAATGTATTGCAGTTAGAAAACAAATGGCAAAATTACATATTAAGCACTCCACAAAAAATAAATTGAATCACAGACACCACAGTTGAGCTGCATTTTTCAGACTGAACCGCATATGACCATGAACAGTTATGTATAAAGTACGATGAACGTTGCCCTCTGGTGACTGCCATTATTGCATATGTGCAGAGTTTTTTCTCCATATAAAATGAGATTTTATTGTTAAACTAGTTTTATTTTATTTCGAGTTTTGAGTTGTACTTCTGAAGCTTTACTAATTTACTTTCTTTCTTTTGCTGTGGAAAAGCTCAGATTTCAAGAAAGAATGTATTAGAATGATACTGTAAATCATAAATACCAAAAATAAAATTCAAAAATATGATGATGATGATATTTTTATCTAGCATGACTGATCTTACCACCAAGCATAAACAGAGTAGTGTCAAAGATCTGACCCCTATGATCTTAAGAAATGCAAGTGGTGGGCTTTTTCCTCTAGAGGGTACAAGTAAGTTGACCTTGTGGCTCATCTGCTTACTTCACCACATGGATTTATGAAATTCAAAGCTTGATGAAAGACTTATTAAAAAAAATTAAAATCTACTACTCAGTATGACAAAGGAAAACCAAAATCCCAAGGTGCTTCAGTTACTGTAGATAGAGATCTTCTCAGCTGTAAGGACTAAAAAAAACCAGCATTTCCACGAGGTAAGCACTCTTACTTGCTTACTGCTTTTGTTGAAATGCTAAGTGTAGCAGACAGCAAGAAGAATACAATAGCATTTTAAGAACACAAAAAGCTACATATAGTTTTCATTCATAATCTTTACCATATCAGAAACATTTCTGTCCTGGGGATTTTACCTGTAAAATTAAATGCAACTTAAATATGAAGATGACATTGTGTCACCAATTCCAGTGCCAAATAACGAAGGTAAATATATCATACAATAACTTCTGTGACTTTTCCAAATTATCTTAAGGACAGAATATATATTCTGCAAAAAAATGGACAGATTCACTCTATAGTTTTTTGAAGTCCCTAATTCAATTCTTTTGACCAATGAACACCTAAAACCCATGTCATTTCAAAATAAAAATACCTTTATAACAGAAATACATACCAGCACACAGCACTTATTTGGCTTATGCTGATCAACAGAGTAAAATGGCCATAATTACAAAATAATCTGATGTAACAGTGGGCTCTAATCTTGCAGCCAGCTCTGTGAGAGGGTGATGGGATTCAGACTTCAGTAGAAATTGTCACAGCCAGCTCAATATCTTTTGTGAACCAAAGGCTTCTACATTTCACTATTTTCTTCCTACAACTTTAAACCCTGCCATAACTCCTACTCAGGAGTTAACACTATCTGAACAAAAACTTCCTTAATCATTCTATATACAGAAAAACGTTGGGAAAGACAGTCCAAGAATACAGAGAATGTTTATTTTAAGAACTACTAAATAAGATATTGAGATGAATATTCCCTACAACTTTAAAAGCTTTCAGTGTATGAAATTGTACTTAGCCCTCGATGCACTCAATGTACACAGCCACAAGAACTCTCAAGAACGATGAATGAAATAGCTCCCACTACCTAGCACTTGTCAGACTGTGCTGGCAGTGTCAGTACTGTGTTCAGTTCTGCTCCCCACAATTCAAAGAGGCCACACACAGATTGGGGAGGGTTCAAAGGAGGGTCATGAAGATGTTCAAAGGGCTGGAGAATCTGCCCCACGAGGAAAGACTGCATGCAATTAGGTCACTTCTCCCTAGGGAAGATAAGACTCAGAGGGGAACTCATCACAGTATTTCTGTACTTAAAGGGTAGCTACAAAGAGGACGGAGGCTCTCTCTTTACAAGAAAACAAAGGCCAGTGGGCAAAAGTTGCACTGGGAGAGGTTTCATCTCAACATGAGAAAGAAGATTTTTAGATTAAGAATAATCATTCACTGGAATGATCTCCACAGGGATGTAGTAGAGTCCCCATCACCAGAGGTTTTTGGGATGTTGACTGGACAGAGTGCTTGATAATCTTATCTGTGCCCTCTTTCACGCAAATGGTTGGAGCAGATGGATCTTTTGAGTTCCCTTCCAACTTGGGTTGTTCTATGATTCTAAAATAAAGTCTAAACTTAAATTCTGTCAAAGTACTTCTTACGGAAAGGGTAAATTTTCCAGGATGTCCAAAGGCCAAGAAGTATGTAGGTTTTGCCATGAAGTTTGTGTGTCATGAGAAGACACAGAAGCTGACAGCCATTCCAACAGGAACGATGTTACTGTTTTTGTCAGGCAAACAAAATTGTAATGTAAGCATGGAAGCAGCATGTTTAGTATGAAACATTGATCAAATCAATTAAATTCTTGCCTATGAAACTGCAAAACAAATAAAACCAATATCGGGATTTTTTTTTTATTTCACCACATTTTTGAACACCTATTTCTATCAACTTCCTTCCCCTCCAGTCTGACAACTTCCACAATAGTTGTTGCAGATCTCTTTTCATGCCCATGAAATTCTTCACAAATATTACATGAAACTGTTTGATCCCTACTCAATCACAGTATGATTTGATATCTACAAAGTTCCACAGTGGCCAAGTAGTAATGACTAGGATGCCCTAAGGTACAGGTAGGTCTTCTCTAGATTTCCCTGTTTAGTTTGCAGCAAATTTTTCCGTCTCCTTCCCCCCCAAAAAATTAAAACAACTTATATGGCAAGACCAGTTTGAATAGATTTTTTTTTGTTGTTGGTAACAAACTGACATGCTATTCCTTTGAGAAACTGCTGAGATACCCAACTCCTTTATTTTGGGCCTACAGAATGGCTCATGAAAGATAATAATAATACAAAAAAATTACAGTAGTTCATAAACCCAGTTCATAAACCCTCCAAGACAATTATAAATTAATTAAAAATTTTCTTCACATAGGAGTAAGGAGAATGAGCTAAACTGCAAATTACACAAAAGCCCTATTTTTTTTTTTAAACCCAAACCAGTAATAAGATCACTAAATGTGTATAAATATTAAATCTATTCTTCTAATAGCATTATTGCACCAAAACAAAGGGCCACTGCACTTATATACTTAGACCTAGTTTTTTTCATGACAGTAGTGCCTTCAGCTCTTATTTTCTTAACTTACCCTTTTTACTCCATTATATCTCCATTACCTTAACTATTTTATCCAACAGAATTGTCTCAGGACAAGCAGCATTACAGGCTGCATCTTAATCATTCAAAGAATAGTGCTTCCTCACCTATGACCTGGACATACAAGTGCAAATTGGCTTCTACAGAGATAATTTATATCCTTTCCTTTTATAACCACTGTTTATGCCTGACTTATTAGAATTCAGTGAATTTTCATTAATATAAATTATATTAATATTAATTGCTTAAAAAGAGACTACATGAATAGCAGGTTGTAGTAAGCATTTTTTGTCCTCCTAAAAATAAGTAAAATAAAACCCAAATGGGATAGGATAAATTGTGCACTGAAGATATCAGAAAAGTTTTTCAGTGCTTTAGAAATTAATTATTTAATAATTCACCTTGCTATGAAGACGACCAAAACTGAACTACATTTACCAGTGACAGTGCTGGTACAGCCATTTACCATTACTACCACCAGACTATTGATGATGCATTAAAGTAGAACTTTTTATAGAATGAGGAAAGGAAGAGTATTATGACATTTATCTTTCCACTCGAGAAACACTGATCATACTAGAAGCTTGCTACTCACAGTAAGTTTTTTAAAAGAAGAAAAAGAAAAAGAAGCAAACGCCACAGTTATTAAAAGTTAGGATTAACATAGATCAGATAGAGACAAGTAAGCAGCTTCCGTGGGCAACTCTAGCAGAAGCTTTTGATGTGTTTCTAGTACCTTCTAACTGTACATACACAAAAAAAAGGCACACACACTTGTAAAAGTGCCAAAATTGCACAGTGCAACATGCAGATTTGTGTCATTATGGTGCTACTTGTGAATGTGTACAGATGGCAAGTACACGAACAGTAACTGTGCCGCAAAAACTACACAAGTCACAAGCAAGATGCACTACATACATGCTGTCAGTGACAGAACAATTTATACACCAAAACTATATCTAAGCATGCATACTGGCTAGCAGTTTTAATATAAATTCATTTTGCTGTATAGGATATTACAGTAAAAACCTAGTAAGTCAAATACATGTGCATGATGACAGTTTTCAGAAATATCTTTGAGATGATGGCCAGAAACATCTACAATAGTAGTGAAGAACATCAATAACTCAGTTAAAACTAACTTACATGATAGAAAAAAGAAAAACATAAAACATTGTGATACATTAAAGACAACATATACATCACTTTGAATTGACTTCAGTTTTTAAATCAGCTAGGATGTACCTGTAATCAAATCCCAGATACTGTTGCTGAACAGTTAGTTCTTCACGGCCCTACCAATTCTGCACTAACTATATTTACTTAACTGATAAAAAGGATATTGCATGAAATATACGTGAAAAACCTGTGGCCATCAGTAAAAATAAGAAACCACAAAGACAATAACAAGATAGGATTTAATCTCCACAGTACAGAATGGTTAAGAAGGGAACAAATTCAAAAAAACTATGGGGGAGGGTAGGGGGTGGTGGTGTGGAATCACTCCTGAAATTACCCAGCTTGCTTTAAAGAATATCAAACACATATACACAAATTTGTAAAATCCCTTTCAGGGCTACAGGTCTAATTTGGTCCAGAGACCTTCAAATACCTTGCTTCTGTATCCACTGAGAATACCACTTATTTTCTATCACATTATAAATCCATACAAATTCTTACTCCTGAAAACGATTAAAAGTTTAATTAGTCACTCATCCTCTCCCTATTACTCATTCTCTCCTACCTTTTCTAGATCTTCAATTATCCTGCCCAGTAGTATCATATTTTGCCAGCTGGCATGCCACACAGCTTATTTTAATGACAGGAAGAACACATCCTTTATATCCACCCCGTTATGATATTTAGTTTACTCTGCATTCACAATAAATCCAGTACTTCTAGGGAGAACCAGGTATACTGCATATACAGTAGAGGGATAAGTATCTCTCACTTCATAGAGCAGAAGGCAGTCAACAACTTGTAATCCCTGAAAAGACAGTTAATAGAGCTTGTCCAAACTCTCTCTCTTCCTTAGGGAAATTAAGAAATAGACTGTGGGCCAGACTGCATTTCTAAAAACAGTGGCCTACTCCTGATTCTTATTTATTGGCATTGGTGTGCATGCAACTGTAAGGAAGTACAGATGTTGCCTTTTGGCCACGGCATACTGTGTTACCTTTCTTGGAACTATTTTGATGCCATATGTGCTAAGTCTTCTGTATCACATGAACAGATACCTGCATTCAAGAAGCATTTGCAGATCTCTGTTGCATGAGCCAATATATTTATTCCAACCTAATTTTTATTACTAAGCAAACACCCACATCTAAAACACTCTTAAGAAAATGAGCAGCTGGGTTCAAGAAGTGCATCCATGGGAAAAGTAATTAGTTTTCTGCCTGTTTGATTTCCTAGTCTGGCTCACCGCAGGATCCAATGAAGACCATGGGCAATATGAGGGAAAGATAAGCACAAAGTGGGATCTGGGGTGGAGGATAAAATTCTGTAGCAAACTGCACTAAGTTCAAGAAATGACATGAAGGTTTTCAACACACAACTATAAAATGCCATCTGAACATGCAGTCTGAGCAATCTGAGACAGCTCTGTTTTGAGCAAGAGGTTGGACTGGATGACTTTCTGTCATGGCTTAACTCAGCTGACAGCTAAAACAACCATACAGGCATTCATTCATACCTCCCCCACCCCAAGTAGGATGGGAGAGAGAATCAAAAAGGAAAAAAAGTAAAACTCACGGGCTGAGGTAAAGACAGTTTAATAGGACAGAAAATGAAAGTAGCAGTAGTAGTAACAATAAAAAATACACAGTGCAATTCCTCACTACCTGAAGCCAATGCTCAACTAGATCCTGAGCTGCGATCCTACCTTGCAGATCCCATCTTTCCCCAGCTTTATATGCTGAGCATTATGTCATATGGAACGAAATATCCTTCTGGTCCCTTGGGGTCAGCTGTCCCTGCAGTGTGTCCCCTCCCAACTCCTTGTGCATCCCCAGCACACTCACTGGTGGGGTGGGGTGAGAAGCAGAAAAGCCCTTGGCTCTTGGAAGCACTGCTCAGCAACAACCAAAACATCCCTTTGTTATTAACACTGTTTTCAGCACAAATCCAAATCATAGCTTCATACTACAAAGAAATTTATGTCTATCCCAGTCAAAACCAGCACACTTTCTAAGGTACTTTCCGAACTATATTCATCAATGATTCTGAAAAGAAAAAACAAACAACAAACCCTCCCACACCGCTATGAATGTTGTTTCACAGCCTTTTTGCAATTTGGACCTGGCAACATCAGATCAGATACCTATCAAAAATAAATTTTAAAATAGTGCTTATATTGCTATAACTGGCATTTTTAGCAGCCAGGCAGATGAGGCTTGGAGAACTTTTATTTCAGAATTCTTAGTTACAATTGTTTCAGGGAGAATATAAAATTCTAATCCCTGTAGTTGAATATTTTTCCCCTTAAAATAGCTATCCTCCTTCCTTCCATTTTGTTTTGCCTTGATCCTATCAGCACACTAAACCAACAAGCAGCAACAATCACTATATTCTGTTACAACTATGCTCTGCTCCTTAAAAACTTATTGTATTTAATGTCAGAAAAGACAATTGCCAGTAAAAGTTTTCTAGTAAAGGTAAACTTAGTCTTATACAGTGCAAATTAAATACTTTTTTGTTTTTTCATTCTTCCTTCCTCACTCAGTACTTCCAAAGGAAGTCAAAGATCAAGAATTGTTATTTGCCATGGCCTTAAGAAAGTAAAGGTCTATATACTCAAACTCTCAAATCTGGATCATCTGTTTAACTACACGGCCATGGGATTATGCTGACAATTTTGCTACAATGAAGCCATTCATTTTACCATAGACAAATAGATCACAATGTTCTGCCCCCTTGAAAGCATTTTATACAACTCGCTGCAATCACCAGTCTGCTTTTAGTGTACTGCTACTGACACCAAGTATGTGTTCAGAATATATTAGTCATTTCCATCAAGAAAATGCAATTTCTTGCAGGCCCTGTGTTTTATAATGCATACCCTCTTAAAATCTGAATTGTCATGGCGCGTTTATTATCTCAATTTCCCTTTCAAGTTTTTAAAGAATAAAACAATTACTCACAGTAATCGGGCTTATTACCAAAATATTCCCCATTTGCAATACGATGCACAAACTGCTGCCATATTTTTATATAACTCTGCAAAGTTAGAAAAATCGTACTGGTAATTACAAAGGGAATACTGAAACCATTTAGGTTTTTTTTAATTTTATTTCTTACTTAAAATAATTTGTTACTTGCAAATTCCATTTGCCTGTAACCCATTTGCCAACCTGTTAAGGCGGCTTCTCTGTACTGCCTGCCTGTCCTGAATAATAGACTGTGAAGCAAAGGAATGTCGGGGCAAAGGGGAGCAGGAATAAAAGAATAAAATTTGTAATGATTTTTGCTCAAACATCACTGAAGCTGGGGGAGAAGAAAACAGAGCAATTTCCCTGCAGTGTCAAGTTGCTAAGTACCCATAATCACTCCAATAATCTTTGTCACAATGTGACAAACACCATGTTTCTACCCCGCTGCGTGACTTTTTTTTCCCCTTCTCTGACAGAATGACAGCAGGTAGTAATTGTGCTACTCAAATGTCAGCCTACACACAATATTGTTCAAAAAGCTTAGTTACGAATGTTGAAAAGTAAAAGTATGAAAAGGACTAGATTTTCATATTACACATCTATATTTAGATGATTATAATGTCCTTCATAATCCTCAAAAAATTTGTACTGTACACAGAACTGAGAAACGAGGAGAAACTTCCAAAGTCCTTTTCTAGTGACTGTTGCTGACTGCTAAGGCACGCTCTGTTCTTTTAGTAAAGCAGCTTCCTCTAGAACAATCAGAAAACGCAAACAGACATTTTCTTGAATTAGAACAACATCTGACTCTGATACAAGAGGAAAATCAACAACTGACCTTTCTCAAAAGCAATTTAATCCAGATCCATTACATCCCAGTAGCAAAAACCAGCTTCACTAAGGAGGTGGGGGGACGGGAATGAAAGGACCTAAACACAGTATCTGGAAAAGAAGGCAACAAAAGCAGGGAAGGGAGAAAGAAAAGGGAGCAGCACCACAGATACGCTCTCTATAGCTTCTGTTACAGCAGGAAACACTACAATTGTCTTTCAGACTCAGACTCTTAGGACACAGTCTTATCATAAAGCAGCAAAGCAGACAGAGCTCAGCACCATGGCAACATCTACTTGCTTAATTACCAGCCAAGAAAGCTTCCAACAAGAAGGTTGGAAACGTTTCACAAACCATCAGAAAGGCAACAGCAAAGGGACAGACACACAAGGAAAGCCAACACTTTCATTCAGCATCAAGGGCTTTATACAGAGGTACACCAGTTTCATATAAGCAAGTTGTCATGACAAAAACATCACCAGTAAGGAAGTCAATTAACATACCTTTCAGTCGATGACTTAGAATCTGTTCGAGAATGGCTGCAAAATTATTAAATTCAGGGGAAGTATCATCAATTGTCTCAAAACAGGAACGGTCAATCAGAGTCTTGACTGAAAACCTACAGCAAATGCACAGGAAAAATCATAAGTTATATGGATAGCTATTGGTCCTTCATATGTTGGTTTATATTGTAGTTTGTATAAACCAAATGAGCAAAGAACCAGAAAATCACCCTGATGATTTCAAGTTCAGTCAGAGCAACACAAACACATACCACATCAAGAAATTGCCTGGAAATACAATCTTCGTTGTTAGTGTTAGGCACAAAGCCTAAGAAAAGAAAAATCCCCATACTTTCTGTGTAGAGGTCAGCTAATTTTTTTCTAATTATCTTCCTCTTCTCTACAGTTTTTTAATAAACCCATAGAAAAAACAGCACTCAAAAGCATCCAACATCACTTTCTCTTTGTAATACTAAATATCATAATTTTTGCTGATATTTCATCAAGAATCAGAAGTATAAACTTAATCCTGCTATGAGAACACTGTCATTTCATCCTAATGCAAGAATAATCCAGACATATTATAAACCAATGAATTTTTGAGCACTGTTAACTCTGTGCATTAAGTTGGACAGGATGATTTCCCTGTGAATGAGAGTAATCTTTACTCAGCACCATATTAATTCATAAATTAGAAAAACTATCAATTTAATTGATCTAACATTTGAAATTGGAAAGGCTGAATCAAGCCACTATAAAAATCAGATGAGCTGTAAACAGTTAATTAGCCAGTTAGCTGTGTTTAATTACACCTGCACTTAGCCAATTTCATTCTTATTCAGAAGATAGTTTAAACCTCAAGAAAAAAAGATAAAAATTGATTTTTCTCTTGCCTTTGCCATTTTAATCATAATCTAGTTTTGTTTTTCTTTATGCTCCTTGTTCTCCAGTTTTTGGTTTCAAGGTAAGTTTCACGTGTCCTCAACTTGGAAAGTAACACTCATTTTGAGGCATTTACTGCATTTTCTGCAACAATCCTTATCTATATTAATGGAGCCATACTAGAGCCTGAGGCAATAGTTTTCCCAACACCCAACATCAGCAGTACCAGTTTAGGAAGCTCTCATTCTGCATGCTCATGCAAGACCCTATACCTGAGCACACTGCACCTTCACTTGTGCCAATTCTATTTTATAGGACCCACTAGATCTAGAATTGTTCTAGATTTTCAGTACTTGAGAAGAGGGGTGGAGTGACTCTTAATATATAATAAAATAATAAATATGCTTCACAGCATCTCAACGCAAACAGTTCTATAGCACAGCTGCAGAAGCAGCAAACTATATAGACACAGGCATGAATAAAGCTCCTTAAACCAGCAGTACTACTTTCAAATGTTCTGTACTATACAAGTAACTTAACTGCACCCTTAGTGGAGACAGCCTAGCCTCCTGATGCTCCTTTACTAAATGAAACTAATTGTGCTCAAACTGAATTGACATATATATTTTAAGAGTTTCAACTCAATTATGTTTTACAAAGTAAACTTCTGAATAAAGACTCCCCATGCTACCTTTCCTGCAGGCTTCTATTGTTGTAGTGTTTTTGGCAGGACAGGAATTAGGAGCAAGAAGGGTGGGGGAGGAAGCTTCTTCTGCAGTGCCAAGTTATGACTCAGTTTTTAACTCCTCCACGTTTTTAACCAATTTTGAGTAAGTGAGAGACACGCATACCCACCAGTAAATTTCTACTTAGTCGGGATCATTGCTATTGACTACTCTAATGGCAGTAAGTTATTAATTTTAAAAAAACAAATGCACATAATGCCATGACTAAGTCAGCATTAACTGTAATAAGATGCCTCCAACATCATGCAGTTCTGAAAAAGAGAAGGTACAGCATATCACTCTCTAGTGGATACATACCCAAGAGAAACAGTGAGGTAGCAGTGTGATGTACTGGACTATATATAGGAATGTCATCTAAAAACTCAGAGACACAATCAGTCATAAACTGCAAAACAAAGTAGTGCATAATACGTAGCTAAGCCTATTTTTCGTTTATTCAGTGTTTTATTTAAAAGTTCACTGGCCAATATTGTATGGGAAACATATTCAGAAGTGGAGATACAGTCAAGGAAAAAAACCCACTTACGAGCAATTCACACACACTTCTAAAATATAAATAATTTTTTTTTACAATGCAATTTAAAAAAAAAAGGCACCTAGTTTTTAAGGATAAAACAAATTTTAAACATCTAGAGTCCAATCAGAAAAGACAGTCTAGCTGTTCATCATCATTAATGGTTGCCGTTTTAAGTGTTCATGTTATTGCCACCATGCTCTCCAGAGAAATATTAATTTTCATCTCTTTAGCCTATGCTTTCACCAAAAACCTAAACAAACTTTATAGCTATGTCAAGTTTGGCTGAAATTGACTTTTCAGAGAACTGACTGGGCATGACATTATTTCCATAGACCAGGAAGGTAACAGTGCTATCAGGCAAAATCTGATTGATCAGAAATATTTTTGGGGAGAGTAAAACAAAAATAATTATGCAAATACTTCTGTGTTGTTTTATTTATTTATCCAGTACTACAGAGAGGGAAATATATCCTTATGTGTAAGTTAAAAGTCATAAACACATTTTGCATGCTAGATATTCACACTTCACCACGCTTACCATGCAGATTGGAAAAAAGACTTAAGGTATGGAGAAGTGGTGCCTTTGAGAAAAGGTTACACTGTAAGCACTGGGTAAGCAGTTTTACTCAGTCATAAAAGATTTCTCATATGTTGTTTCCAGTGTACCTCCCCCAGAAAAGAGAGCCCATAACCTTGCACAGTTATGGAGAACCACTTGGGGACTGAAAGTCAAGAAAGAAAAGGTCAAGTCTAAAGTACACAAAAGCTATGAAGAAAAAACATCCAAGTAGGTAGAGTTCGAGAGCTTTCTTTTTTCCCTTTGTCACTCCCAACTTCATCTTCTCTCCACTGGGCTACTACAGCAGTACTGCACTCCAGAGCAACAGTCTACCTACACTTCAGAGGTTACTAGAGAAATTGCAGCAAAGAGGCATGAAAAACGTAAGTGGCTTGAAAACAAAGAATTTTCTAAGATTAATTTCTCAGTGGACTCTAGGAGCATACATGTTGCTTCAAGACTCTTTAAAAAGATGTCTTTTATACAATCATTTCCCATTGTGTCACTGCAACAATAGGATTGTTTTGGGTTTGGTTTTTTCATATGGTAACTGCCATTGGACAGATTCCAGTATCAGTGTTGCTAAATGACCTTCATGAACTCTGCTGTTTTCAGATTCTTACCTACTCAAATCTACTGGTGCTTGAGCCAAAAAAAGATGTAGAAACTGTAGCATTCTCCAACCTTAAAATGACCTTCTCAGGTATATAAGAGGGGAATATTCCTGAATAAGAAAGATTTATAACAATCTTTTGGGGGTAGGTTCTTAAAACTGTTTTGCAAGACACACAAGGAGGTTGTTGCAGTTTTGCCCCAGGCAGACACAAAGCTCCTCACTCACTCACTCCCCCCAACTTTGGGATAGGAGTGAGAATCAGAAAAGCAAAGCAAGGAAACTCATGGGTTGAGACAAAGACAGTTTAATAGGCAAAGCAAAAGCCACACACACAAGCTAAGCAAACCAAGGGATTCATTCATCTCTTCCCATGGGCCGGCAGGTGTTCAGCCATCCCTGGGAAAGCAAGGCTCCATCATGTATAACGGTGCCTTAGGAAGACAAAATGCCATCACTCCATACGTGTGTCTGTGTCCCCTTTCTTCTTCTTCCCCCAGCTTTATTATGTTATTAATCTCATGACCAACAAGTCTAACTTACCATAAAGTCAGTATGACAAAGTACACTACAATGATAACCTTGACCAAGTTCACAGAGTCAATAAAGAGCACAACAGAGAATGCATAAGGCAAGTAAGATGTTACATAGTCCAGCTCTGAGAACAAGTGCAACAACTTCAAGTGTGAACAAATCAGCATTGTCACCAGAGATTATTTACCTAATATAACACCTGCGTATAACAAATTTGTTTTAAAGTGCTCTGGTCAGATTGTCGTTACCTCAGCCTGTTGTGCCCCATGTTGGGTGCCAAAAAACCCCTTTGTGGTTTAACCTGGCAGGCAGCTAAAACAACCACACAGCTGTTGACTCCCCCTGCAATGGGATGGGGGAAAGAAGCGGCGGGAGCGGGGGGGGGGGGGGGAAGTAAACCAAAAGAAGTAAAACTCATAGGTTGAAATAAAGGCAGTTTAACAGGTCAGAAAAGGAAGATAATATCAATAATGATAAAAGAATATACAAAACAAGCGATCACCCCCCACAGACCACCAATGCCCAGTTAGTTCGCCAGATGCAATTTAGCCACTGGCCATTTTCCATCAAGTTATATACTGAGCATGATGTCATAAGGTATGGAATATCCCTATGGCCTGTTTGGGTCAGCTGTCCTGGCCAGGTCCCCTCCCAACTTCTTGTGCACCCCCCAGCCTCTTCACTGTCAGGGCAGTATGAGATGCTGAAAAGTCCTTGACCTGGTGTAAACACTGCCCTAGCAACAACCAAAACATCACTGCATTATCCACCTTATTCTCATCCTAAATTCAAAACACGGTACTACACCAGGTACTAGGAAGAAAATTAACTCTATCCCAGATGAAACCAGGACAAAAGTCTTCCAAACTTCTTGAATAACTCTGAACAGAAGCCAAAGCTTTTATGAATAGAAGTCTACAGGCTCGTTTTCAAACCAGCAACAAACCTCTAATAAAAAAGCAAATAGGCAGAAAATGTGACTGCTATACAATATTTGTCACTTTTCATTGTCAGATTCTGCTTCTCTCAATTTTCAAATGAATGGAAGGATTCTGTCAAATTTATTTAGCTTGCAATTTGGGTAATGTCATTAAACTGCCATTTTTAAGAACGTAAACTATTAATACAGAATAATCCCCAAGATTATAAACTAATATCTCTTTATTACTGGGGCTTGGATGAGAAACCAGAAAGTTCAGCTAAAGGTCAATGTCTCTGCCACAGCTTTTATGCATATTAGCAAAGCCACTGCTTTAAAGATACATTTCCTTGCAGCTGTTCAATTCTGTGTTAACATTCTGTATTTAAGCTATGAAGCTCTCCTCCAAGGATGGTCTCTACTTTTTTGGTTGTTCTGTATCTAAACAAATCTTTGATCTATGGATCTTAGGGAAAACTAGATTCTAACAAAGTAAACAACCTAGAACAACCTCAAAATCCCAGCACCGCTTAGTGGAAAATGGAAAGCATCAGTCTTTAAGGAAAAAAGGGTAAGGAGAGAAGTAAACCTTAGAGCATCTACTACTTATTCAAGAAAAGAAAAATACCCTAAAAGTTCTTGCAATGTAGATCACAGATGTGCTGTTATGCAAACATAACCATGTATTTTCACATGGAACTGGTTTATGGAACCAAAGTAACTATGTTGCTTTCTATGGCTGCAGTGTCCCTCAGCATACTAGTAGGAACAAACTGTTCGCTCCAAAGCTGTAAATAGAAGAAACTATGCACATCCACATGAGGAGACAGATACCATCACTGACTAAAAATTCAAAGCCTGCTTGAACTATTAAGTAAAAATTGGCTAAATTGAAGCTTTGACAAAATTGTTCATTATCAGAGGCTATTAACAGATGGTAATTCAGAAGAGTACCTTCCTTGTGGTCTCCCTCTTTCACTGGAGAGTAAGCCATACCATCTAAATTTAATTCACTCATTCATTTGAGCTATTTTTACCAGAAATGTTTCATATTCTCATATTATTTTGATTGGACAGGGCTATTATTTTACTGGTTTTAATGCTAATTTGTCTATTCTGAATAAATAACACTTTTCAATAATAGAAAATGTGTAATAAACAGAAATATTTTAAACATTTACTCTTACTCTGTCAGAAGAATAAAAATATAAACACATGAATGCACATCATATTCACACAAATCCTTTTTCCTTGTCATCCTTTCCAAATGCTCAAGTGTATTCACAAACTGGGGACTTGGGATTTTGTGAAGATATAACAAAGTTAAATTGTTTTACTGAAAATAATTAAAATACACCGATTTCAAGTAGTTTCTGCACTAGCTCTTTGTTTCATATGTGTCTGACTAAATTGCCTCAGATTTCTAAGCATTTTTAAATATGTCACAACATCATTTCAACTGCAGAATAAGGATATGAAATAAACAAACCGAAAAATAAAAATGTAACAGCACAGAGTAGAGTTCCTCTCTAATGAGGAGGCAGAAAAGAATAGCAAGCTCTGTAGAATAAAATACAGTTGAACTGTTTTTATCCTGTACAACTATGTCATGACTTGGTAAAACCTGTGCTTTCCTAAGCCTGAGGATTGGCAATATCTGTATCTCTGCAACAACAGTTAAACTGAAAACTTCTCTTTCTTCTCTTTGATCTGCTTCAGCAAGTTTGAGAAAAATCTTCGTTCTCTATGGTTTTGTTTTATATCTTTTTCATAGATAAGAGCAGAATTAGAGAACTAAGAATAAAAGCCTGGGAAAAGACAGAATAGTATCAATGCTACTCTGAAACACAGATACTAGGACTTGGAAGTAGATTGAAGCAAATTTATTTCAGTAGCTGGATGATAGCTACAGTCTGTAAAACCCATTAACTATGCACAATAAAAGCCAAAAAAAAAAAGGGTCCTAACCTGTTTTAAAAAATATTGCTGCAGCAATAAGTGGAGAGGGTACAAAGTTATATAATAGTTGTCCCAGTACATTATTAAAATTTCTGAGAATTATAATTGTATCATATCTTATGAATCTGCTGAGGACCTTCTCCAGATAATATTCAGATTAGTTTCATAACTTAAAAAAATAGCAATTGAAATGAACTAACAGAGTCATTGCTACCAGAATATTTATGCATTTAAAAGTTTGCCATGATGTAATGGGTCAGTACTGCACACATGGAAATGCTGCATGAATTCAACAATGACAGCAGTGGAAACGCTTACACAGAAAGACATAGGAAGCATTGTTAAGCTTGTATAAGCTCAGCACTAAGATGTAAAAAAAAAAAAAGAATATGCAGATCTCCCCTACACTGCAGATCTCCTGATCTAGATTTTGGAGATAAAAATATCCCCTGAACGCAGCCTCCTCGGGATGGCTCTTGCGGCACCGGTGCCTTAGCAAGAACACAGCAGCTCAGAACGGCTTTAGGTTTCACTTCACGTCCAATACATGTATATATAAAGCTCAGATTTGAAGAACATCCGTACCGTGTCAGTTTAAGGGAAATCGACTCTACACCAATTCTATTTGCACGAAGATGGAAACCTTAGTTCAACATCGCTGAGAGTTCAGCCTGCCCTGCCCTGCTCCTTGCACCCAGGAACACATTCAAGGTGCCGAAAACAAGCCTCTGCCCCCACATCTCCCAAGACCATTTAACGCCCGATGCACCTGCCAAGTGTGCCCCTGCCCCTCGGCCGCCGCCTTATCACCCCTCACGCAAAGGCTCCCGAAGGAGCTGAGTCAGGATGGAGGAGGCTGCCCTCTCTCGCCGCTTCGCGCCCCCAGAGACCGGCAGCCCCCCCGAAGGCCGGCACCCTGCCGGCTTCCCTCCTGACAGGGCGGCCGCCGGCTGCGGCGGGGCTACCGCCCGCGTTCCCGCCCCCGAGCGGCCGCCAGGAGCAGGGGCCGCGAGTCACCTGCGCGGGGCGGGGGATGCGGAACGGTCCCCTGAGGCAGCGGCCGCAGTGGCAGCGGGGCGAGAGGAACGGTCCCCTCGGGCAGGGCGGGCGGGGGCAGGGCAGGGTCCGGGGCTCACCTGCAGACCGTGATCAAGTTCCGCCTTTCCACCGCGGCGTTGCGAGAGGGGACGCTCTTCCTGCGGGCGGAGACGTTGAGCCCCCCTAAGCCGATGGACGCCATCTCCGCTGGGGGCAGGTGGAGCCGCCGGGGCTGGCGCGGAGCCTTTGTTCCCGGCCTCCCGGTCTCGAGGATGCTGCACCCGCCGCCGCACGCGGTGGTGGAGGAAAAGGAGGAGGAGAAGGAGGCCCCCGTGTTTTCACCGCTCCTCCTCCCGCCGCCCCCTGGCCCGCGCGGAAGCAGCGTCCCGAGGCAGGTAGCAGGTCGGGCGAAGAGGTACCGGGATCCCCACGGCGGGGACGGTCCGGCCCCCACACCGGCAGCTGGGAGGCTGGAAATCACAGCACCGCAGAGTGCCGGCGCCGCCAGCCAATCAGCACGCGGGAGGGGCGCGGCGCGGCGCGGCGCCGCTAACGGCCGGCGCTTCAAAGGGGCGCGCGCCGCTAACGGAAGCGACTGAGGTGCTGCTACCTGAGGTGATGGGAGGGTAGCGGGGCTCTTCCTCGGCCGAGGAAAGAGGAGGGCGCCTACGGACGGCCTTCATGTGTTCCCTTCGGTCAAGCGTCCTGTCCCTCATTCACCCTCGAGATCGCCAGTCGGTACATGCCTGCGGGGTTCAGCACCGCCGGTTATGGTACCCGAGGAGGAGTTGTGTTGACGTGGGAACTTGAAGCAGTAAATTTTCATATAGATGACCGTGTTTTCACATGTAGTGGTATACAAAAGCTGTGGCTTTGTTTGGGGATTTTTGTTGTTGTTTATTATCAGAAGTTACTTAATAAATTGTTTCAAATGCTTTTACCATTTACCAAAACTTCCAAGATCATCACGTACTGCTGTCACTTGGCATGTAGCTGGATAAGCCTGAACTGATCTTTACCTTCCTTGAGCTTTGTATCAAAAGGTAATTAATCTATTCTGCCTTGCTTAAGGTAAAGCTTCATCTTTGCTTTGGTGGATTTCTTCCCAAACACACTGTAACTCAAATTCATTATAAGACAGTTCATCATTCTGTTTCCCACCTCTTTTCCTTTCCTGAAACAGCATAAAATGAGTGGGGCCACAGGTAAACCTGAAGGAGCATGTGTGTTCTACTCTGAAAGCAAGAGTAACAAATTTTATGGATGAAATAGCTCTACTAGAACATGATTGAAACTGTCTGTTCTTTACTCATTCTTTCCGACAATCAAAGGAAAACATTGAATGTATTGCTTAACACTCAGAAATGAAGAACCTGCCTTCAGGTTTCTTTCTGCTTCTCCGAATCTTTGAGGCCTGTTGTCTCTCTAGCTCCTATTAAGAGATTTGTGCAGCTTGAGTAGTCTTTTGATTAAATTCAAGCTGAGGCTGAAGTAGATTTTATCTCTGCAGGTGAGTGATTTCAGCTGCAAGGTCTGTTGTTCTTGAACTTAAGATAATCACAATACTCAAAAAAAAAGAAACCAAACAAAAAAGCTCAAAAAGGAGAACTTTTCTGCATGTATCAAAAGCAATGATCTCTTCTTTTCCTCTGCCTTGTTTCCAGAAACTGCAACTTCTTGTTTTTATACTTGAAAGATATTTAATCAAGCTTATCTGTTAGAACAAGCTTCGGGTTTGATATTGATAGGTTTTAGTCCTTAACTAAACTAATTTTCTCAAAAATAATAGCTTTCCTTGAAATATAATTTATCTTCTACTGTCTTATCGAAGCAGGAACTGTAAAAAAGTTCCAGAAGACTTTAAAAGAATTTAAAACAAAAATTAAAAATCACCATCTGCCTTAGGCTTAAGAAAGCTATATAAATTTATAAGGAAGTGTACCATAGTAACTATTCTGGTTTTAATGCTTCTATGTAAGCAAATAGGCTGCGGGTTAGTTCTCAGTCCTTATTGTCTTCAACTACCTCTTCAACTAGAGGAAACAGGTTCTTCTGAGGCTTGTATGGCAAATGGACAAGGGACAATTGTCATAAGCTGCAACATGGGATAGATATTGAAAAACTGTGACATCAAAGATGTTCAAACACTAGAACAGATTGCTCAGAGCTGCTATAAAATGTGTGTCCCAGAGGTACTAAAACTTTAACTGGAAAAAAAATCAGAATGCCCTGATCTAACTTCAAAGTTGGCCCTGCTTTTAGCAGGTAGAAAAATAACTTTGATTGATCACTTTCAGCATAAACTGTTTTGATTCACATCTGAAATTCGTATCACATAAGTATTCCTATAATTAATTTCACAAGATAAAGTAATTTCACCTCGAAGGTTTCTGAACACAATGTATAACATGGATACACTGAATTAATGACAATACCACGTCTGTGTGAATTGATGAACGAACTGCAACTGGTCCTCTCTAACAATGTTGTTAATTTTAAAACACTAATAAGATAGCAATAGTTCTGTGTGACAGAGTATATGGCTTCACTTAGAATTCAGTCTCTGAAAAGCATGGGCATGAGTGATTCTAAAAACGTGTTCTAAAAAGCCTATACAACCAAAAATAAACCTACTGGGAGCCCATTCTTGTTTGATTTCAACCGTGTGAAGCTGGAATGCATTACTTATAACATTCAGAAATAGTATTACTGAAGTAGGAACTTGAAGAGTCACTGTATGAATAAATATAGCTGCAATAACTAACAGCAATGAGGAATATTAATTGGTTAAAACCTGCTTGAATTTATGGGTAGCAATGCCTTTATGAAAATCAATGCATCTCAAAAAAAAATAGAAGTGTTTTTCAAGATTTACTGACTTTCCGTCTATAAGAATATGCTATTTAAATAAATTACATAAGTGGCAAAAACTCTATTAAGTTTATTCACATTTTAAAAATCTGTGGCATGCCCCCTTTAAAATCTGACAGAATTCATTCACTTGAATTATTTTCTGAAGGCCTAAGTGCATTCAAAAATAAAATCTAAAAGTCAAACTTTTTATTCCAGTCTTGGTTTGCAACAAGCAAACTTAACTTCTAAACAGCTTAAATATATACAAGGTTTAGTTCCTCTTGAACAAACTTAGCATTGAAGTTTTGTACTGAATTCGGCAGGGATGGGGTTAATTTTCTTCCTAGCAGCCAGTATGGTGCTGTGTTTTGGATTTCTTACAAAACCAGTGCTGGTAACACATCAATATTTTAACTGTTGCTGAACCAGTGTTTATACAATGTCAAGGCTTTCTGTGTCTCATACTGCCCTGCCAGCAAGTAAGCTGGGGGTGCACAAGAAGCTGGGAGGGGACACAGCCAGAACAGCTGACCCCAACTGGCCAAAGAGATGTTCCACACCATATGACGTAGTGCTCAGTGGTAAAAGCTCAGGGAGAGAAGAACGAAGTGGGAACATTTGAGGTTACAGCGTTTGTCTCTTCAAGTAATAGTTACGAATGATGAAGCTCTGCTTTCCCGGAAATGACTAAACATCTGCCTGTGGATGCGAAGTAGTGAACGTATTCCTTATTTTGCTTTGCTTGCATGTACTGCTCTGCTTTGCTTATTAAACTGTCTTTATCTCAACCCACAATTTTTCTCAATTTTACCCTTCTGTTTCTCTCTGCCATCCAATTGGCAAAAGTGAGTGAATGGCTGTGTGAGGCTTAACTGCTGGCAGGGGTTAGTCCACAACAAGTTGACACTGAATTGTGCTTCGCAGTAGAAGAAAATGAACTTGATATCAAGCTCTCATGTAAGACTTCCTCAGTTAGGAGCAAAACACAAACTGGTTATATCATATATGGTATGAGATATGATATATTTTACTATAGCCCTTTTGGATAGTTTGGAGTGTGCTAATAGTTTGGAGCACATCTCAGGGATTTCGGTCAGTTGCTTAGCATTGTATATATGAAGGAGACATACATGCTTGTGGTTTTGAAAGTTTGGGGTTTGAAAGGGGTTTGTCTTTTTTGTTTCGTTGCACTTTTGTTTTTTGACAGCATCCTCTGCATATCTATGTATACTTGATTTAAGAATATCTTTGTACTGAAACTTGCTAAGTGCCATTTGGAGTTCTAGGTGCACTTTTGCAAATCATTCTTTCCTACATGAATTCTCAGAAACAGTAAATCTGTCACATTATTTGTTGATCTTGCAATTCAGCATTATTGCTTATCCTTATGTCTTACAAGAAGTTTCTACAGGGTCCTTTAAAAGAAAGGTTTGAGGGTGCTTCGGAAGAAGGAATTCCAACCAGCTTCATTTTTTGGCACCCTGATGATACTTAATTTTGTGGAAAAAGTTAAAGGAATTTATGAAAGTGGAGTATCATACGCCTTAATTAGGGTCATGAACAGGAGAATATGCTTGTTGGAGTGAGTCCAGAGGAGGGATACAAAGCACAAAGATGGTCAGGGTGCTGGAGTACTTCTGTGAAGACAGGCTGAGAGAGTCGCGGTTACTGAGCCTGGAGAAGTCTCCAGGGAGAGCTTAGAGCAGCCTTCCAGAATCTAAAGGGTACTAAACCCTCCCTGGCAGTGTTCAATGACAGGTAGGATGGGGCTTTGGGCAATGTGGTCTAGTGAAGGATGTCCTTACCTATGGCAGAAGGGTTGGAACTGGCTGAATTTGATGTACCTTCCAACCCAAACCATTCTGTGATTCAATGTTTCTGTGAGTAAGAAAAAGCCCTGAATTCTACAAAATCACATCATCATAGTAGAATTGGCCAAGAAAAAGCAGACACTGAAATATGAAGCATGTTTGTGATTTAGGATGGGAAGGTGTAAATTTCAATCTGAGCAGACACTGAAATATGAAGCATGTTTGTGATTTAGGATGGGAAGGTGTAAATTTCAATCTGAGTTTCAAAACTTGTTGCAAGTCAGTTTAAGATTTCTTGTTTGAAATGAGTAGGAGAGCAATCTTTGAAGGCATCATGCCTTCAAAAGTGGAAGCTAATTTTTGAAAGCTACGCTTATGAACCATAAATGAGATTATTGCTTTGTGTCAGGGCACATAAAATAAAGTTGAATCTGTGTTCATTTCTTTTGTTTTTTCTTTTTGCATATCCTGAAGTTGTTATGTTACTAAAGGTATTATAGTGTTCATTCATGATTTTAAATATTTACGTTGCCACTTGGTGGCCTCATTTGATCAGATAATCAATGATAAAAATGTAAGTGAAGATTCTTTTTCTTCACAGGTGTGCAATTGAAACCTTGATATCTGGTCTTCCTATACATCCAGGAATAATATATTCCTTCTTACAAATGAACATGTGTATACCATGTTGATTACTGTGGTTCTTGAGGGCCTGAGTGACTGATGTTGAGGTGGTCATAATTGGGAGCTCTTCCGTAAGGATAAATTGAAGTGAGTCACTTTTCACCCCATTCTTCCTTGCTCATTTTTGATGTTTTAATGTTTCTTAACCCTCCCTAATCAAAACATCTCATCTTATAGTTTAACGTTTTTTCAGGACTAAAACTTGTTCTGCTTTTTACCAGGCTTCTTTCTTGTTTATTTTGCATCCTTAGTTCTTTTCCATATTTTATTACTTGCAGATGCTTTTCTGTATTCCATTTGTGAAATTAAATCCCAAGTCTCTGTCCCTTTGTGGTTCCATATTGTTGGTATAATTAGCTGTGTTACAAAATGCCTGCATGCTATTGCTGGGTTTGCTGTTTTAGTGTGCTTATGTCTGGGTTCAAGGCAAGCAAATATTGATTATATTGTGCTTAGTATATTTCTACTTGTAGAAGTCTTCTTCCTTGGTATGCCTCCTGTCAATGATGGGATGGAAACTCAGTTCCTTGTGCCTTGATTCTGAACACACAGTGTCAAGCTCTGCTGGTTCAAGGATAGGTACTGCCTCAGATCAAGAAGGTGGCGAGTCATCCTCCTCCTGGTTTTCTTGTAAAATCCATGTGCATCTTTTGCATTTGTATAGGTCCAGATAGCTCCAGGATCTTCTGGTACACAATACAAGACATACTGCAATCTAGCAAAAAGACTAGTTTATGGTTAACGGTTAAAACAACACACAGTTCTTGTACCAGTACTTGACTGTCATCTAAGAATATCATGGTAGAATCAAGGTTTCTGCATCCATTCCTAATCTTAATGGCTGCTAATTCTCTAAAATTGTATGTTCTTTCACTGCTTGGTGGCTATTCATCAATATTTTAGCTACTTGTTCTATTTGCTGTAATTCCTTAATTTTTTTTTTTTAAATGAAGATTCCAAATCAACACAGGGTTGGTGGTGTTCTGAGTATTATAGTCCTGGTGATATGGGTGCACATTCCAACTGTTTATCCTTCTTGTGGTTTTGACCCAGTCAGCAGCTGAGCACCACACAGCTGCTCACTCGGCGGGAAGGGCAGGGAGGAAACAAAGGCAAACCTCATGGGTTGGGATAAGGACAGTTTACTGGGACAGCAAATGGAGGGAGAAATAACAAGAAGAGGGCTTTATAGCAAAATATACGAAACTTGTGATACACAGTGCAGCTTCTCACCAAACCACACAACTCAGACTGTACAGCTCAGAACCAACCCAAAGCCAGACAATCTCCAAACTGCACATTCCAGAGCCAGTGCGCTCCTCCCCCACCAGCTCCCTTTTATGCTGAGCATGACATCATTGGTAAGGAATACCCACTTTGTTTAGTTTGGATCATTTATCCTGGCTGTGTCCCCTCCCATCTTCCTGGGTGCCCCTTGCCTTCTTGTTAGCAGAGCAGCATGAAAAGCTGAAAAGTCCTTGACTGCTTGGCAACAACTGAAAACACCAGTATATTATCAACATTGCTCTCATCCTAACTCCCAAACACAGCATTACACTGGCTGCTAGAAAGAAAATTAACTCTGGGATGTGATACATGCACTCAATGCCATGCTCTTTGGACCAGGTGTCTATGAGAGTATACTGGAAATGAGTCCCATTGTCTGACTCAATTATTTCTGGGGTGCCATGTCACCAGAGGACTTGCTTTTCAAGGCCTAGAATAGTGTTGCAGGCAGTGACATGGGACATTTCCAGCCATCCAGTGGTTGCTTTTACCATTGTAAGCACATAGCACTTGCCTTGGAGGGTTTGTAGGAGTGTGATGTAATCAACCTGCCAGGCCTCCCCATATTTATATTTCAGCTATTGTCCTCCATACCAAAGAGACTTTAACCGCCTGGCTTGCTTGATTGTAGTCCATGTCTTACATTCATGGATGACCTGTGAGATAGCGCCCATAGTGAAGTCCACCCTTTAATCATGAGCCTGTCTATATGTTGCATCTCTTCCTTAATGGGCTGAGGCATCATGGGCCCATCAAGCTATAAATAATTCACCCTTATGTTCCCAGCTGAGATCTACCTGAGGGACTTTGATTTTAGCAGCCTGATCCTCCTCCTGGTTGTTTTGATGTTGCTTCATGGCTTGACTCTTAGGCATGTGGGCATCTACACAACATACTTTTAAAACCAGCTTCTCCAGCTAGGCAGCAATATCTTGCCATAATTCAGCATCCCAGATGGGTTTGCCTCTGCACTGCCAATTGCTCTGTTTCCATTGCTGGAATGATCCCCACAGGTCAAGCAATGCAGATGTTTGGCTCCTCCCAGAAAGGGCCACAAAGTTCAACAGAAGGCTGAAGCACCTCTCCTACGAAGATAGGCTGAGAGAGTTGACTGTGTTCAGCCTGGAGAAGAGAAGGCTCCAGCGAGATCTTAGAGCAGCCTTACAGTATCTGAAGGGGGCCTACAGGAAAGATGGGCAGGGCCTGTTTACAAGGGCATGTAGTGACAGGAAAAGGGGTAATGGTTTTAAAATGAAAGAGGGCAGATTTAGATTAGTATTGCATTCTGGAATTTTACTTCATATGCGTAAGGTCTTGCTTTATTTATAGTTGGATTATTTATTTACAGTTGAATCTGTAAACTTGCATGGATGTCACTTGTATGGAACATTACTTTCCATTCTCTTTGCCGTTCTGCAGAGTAGTGGTTTGTTCTTGTTTGTTTATCCATGCATTGAGCATTCCTTCTCCATTGAGTTGCTATAACGACATAATCTCTTTCCCATGTTTAGATAGGGTCTGTATCCATGCTTCAGTTAAAATAGTAGGCAGAATTTTCTCTCCCAGTCATAGTTCTAAATTACTTAAACTTGTAAGAAAATGTTGTAGCTCACAGGTCATTAAAATGACAAGATGATACAATATCCCAAACTTTCCCGTAGTTTTCACCATTTTGCTTAGTGATATTTTTATAGACCCATTGGGTCACTCACTTTACTTTGAACTGGGAGTTCCCAGCAAAGTGGAACCTTTCTTTTCTTCCCAGGCTTCCTCATAATTCCTTGATTATTTGCCCTGGAAAATGCATTCCTTGCTCTAAATCTATTTATTGATTTAACTCCTATGTGGGAAACACATTATTTCTGCAACTACTGCCTGCACTGTGGTAGACTTTACTGGAACTCCCACAGCTCATTTTGCCAGTGAATCTAGTATCAGAAAACGAGACTTAATCTGACTTTGCACAGTATGTGGGGTTAAGGCGGGGCTACATGTTTGCTGTAGTTTTGCATGGCTGGGGATGCTGCAGGGATGGCTTCTTCAAGAAGCAGTTAGAAGCTCTCTGCAGGTCCAGCAGAGTAAACACCAGCCTACTCAAGGCCAAGAGTCATTGCTGACCAAGGCCGAGCCAATCAGTGATGGTCACAGCGCCTCTGGAAATCACACTGAGGAGAAAAAAACCCACAAGCAGTTGGTTTTCACCACCAGAGAAGGGAGTGAGAAGATGTAGGAAACTGTACAGACACCAAGGCCAAGGAAGGGGGGAGGAGGCACCCCAGGTGCCGGAGAGAAAGATGCCACTGCAGCTCATGGAGAAACCCATGGTGGAGCGGGTGTCCCCCCACAGCCCATGGAAAAGGCTGAGACCCCACCTGCAGCCCGTGGAGAGGCCCCACGCTAGAGCAGGTGGAGACATACAGAAGACACTGTGACCCGTGTTGGAGCAAGACCCTGCCAGCACTTGCAGCCCGTGGAGAGAGACAGAGAGAGACACAGAGAGAGAAAGACATCCACACCAGAGCAGGTTTGCTGGGGGGGAAGGGTGGGGCTTGTGACTCCATGGGGGAACCAGGCTGGAGCAGTCTGGGCCTGAGAGACTGAGAGATGGTCTATGATTTTATGACTGCACCCCATAGAAATGACCCATGCTGGGGCAGCTGGTGAAGAGCTGAAGCCCCACGGGAAAAGACATTGGAGAAGTTTGTAGAGGACTGTCTCCCATGGGTGGGATCCCACATTGGAGCAGGGCAAGGGTGTGAGGAATGCCCCCTCAGCTAAGAAGTTGTGCAGAACTGACAGGAAACCCCCATTCCCCCATTGCCTGCCCCTCTCTGTGTCACAATGAGGGGGAAGAAGGGAACAAAAACATGGATAAAGTGAAGTCTGCTAAGCCTAAGGGGAGGAGTGGGGGGATGTGCTTTAAGATCTGGCTGCACTTTTCAGTATAGCACTCTGGTTTTGCTGTGTGTGCAGTGTAGTGTAATAAATTAGAGAGTTTTCTTTCCTTTATTCTGTGTTGAATCTGTTTTGCCCATGACACTAATAGTGCGATGATCTCTCCCTGTACTTATCTTGACTCCTAAGCATCTCAATATATATTTTCACCCTTGTCCACCTGAAAAGGGGAGTGATAGAGCAACTTTGGTGGGCATCTGGCCTCCAGCCAGGGTCAAATCACCACAATGTTGTTTAATGTAGTCTGTTTGTATCCTAGCCTGTGATTCATTAATTATCTAATGTTTTAATGCTATTTTTCCGGGTACTCATCTGTTTTCACATTTGGCCAACCAACTATCTTCTACATCTTCCTATAGCATTCAAGCAACCCCTACATGATCTTGTTCATGCACCTATTGAAACAAATCTTGAAACATATATAGTGCTCTCCATATACAGGTGGTTGCTATCTGGCCACATTATGCTCTCTACGCTTCAATTTCTACTAGCTTCTGTAGTAACTGCCCCTCGATTTCTTTATTTCCATGTTGTAAAGTGGCAAAGTCTTTGATACTTTGTTTTTAAAATGGTATTTCTTCAAAGTACTAGTTTACTGGGGCCACCACAGCCTTGGCAAGGGCATCTGCTTGCTTATTCCAGTAATGCTTCATCTGTATTTTTCCTTTTGGTTTGCTTTTACATGACTTGCATTTTTTTTTTCCTCTCTGCTTTTAGAAAACTATATTCAGGATATCCTTTCTATGATTGTCAGGCCACCAGATTTCCATTATGAGTTTTCAGGTCATCTTTATTGCATGTTGGCAGACAAATAGTTAAAGCTCAATATATCCGGTCTGAAACTATGTACAAAGCCAGATCATTTCCTTCAGGTTCCTCTTTTAACATTGTTACCAGAGCTTGTAGCTCTGCTGCTTGTGCAGAGAGAAGTCAGGCAGCTCTTTCTATTTCTCACCGGGGTTGCAGCATATCTAATAGAGGATTTTCCATTCTTTAATAACTGGACACATCTGTGAACCACACTGAATATCCTGTGGCACGAAGTCAGCAACGGAGCTTTTATCTGGTGAGAGACATATAAACAGGTAAAGGGCACTTATGTTCTGTTCCAGTAGTTAAAAGCTGTATTGGACTGGCAATAAAATCTCGTCATCTTCTACAGAAAGCTTTTAGTTTATTAAAAGCCAATGTCTATCCAGCTAACCTAGGGTTCAATACATATCCAGTCTGTACTTTTCCACTGATTGTGTACTTTAGTGGAGTAAGTGTGATATCTACTACTGCAAAACAGCCTCTAATGATGTATTCCCAAAGTTCATTGCCTATGCCAGTGCTAAACCTAGTTTTTAATATGGAAAAGAGGTCTCTCCCACTAATCTTAAGACTCTCAAAGCAAAGGCTGTAACTTTAATCTAATTTCTGTGTTATTGAAATAGCACACTCCCAAGGTCTAAATCGGTAGTTATCAACTGAATGATTACAAGAATGTGGCCATCTGATGGCCATGGTTTGAACTAGTGTAGTTTTACTTTATGTTCTTTCTGGGTTTGTGTGTGAGATTTCTTCACTAATTTGATTAGGGGCTTATTGATTTCTGCAATTCCAAAAATGAATATAATACAGTTATCACTATGGCAGCATGGACTCTTATAGTCAGTTCTACACTTTGGTGATCCCAGCATCACCTTCCCCTCCTGACCTAAAACTATTTCTGAATATTTCCCTCAGATTGTACCTACTGAGTTTTGTCATGATGAGCTGTGAAGCCTGTGTTTTGAGTAATGCTGATTACTTCCTGGGTATATTCCTGGACTTTCAATGTTTTTCAATGTATCAACACATCATCTATGTATGATATGACATAATGCCTTTTTGATGGTAATTTCATCCACATTTGATACATTTGATCAGAAAATCTTGAGGTACATGGATAAACCAATACTGCTTTCCCTCATAGGGAAATGTTTTAACTAACTTTGCTGTGATAGTAGAATTGCAAAGAAAGCATTGGCTAATAAAAAAGCCCACAACCAAATAAACCAAAAACCAGTGTGATATTTTGCTTAGTCCTACAAGAATTTAATTCATCTTTCCACCACAAACAACTTGAGAGGTAGCTACCTTGTTTAGGTGCTAAAAATTCACTTTTAAACTTTTGTCTTTGCTTTTAACCCTGGTCAAAAGGGGATGTTAAGCATTACTGATGGTGCATTAACAGATTTGGACAGGCACTGTAAGAAATGGGATTATAGCCACTGGGGTCCGGTAATGGTTTTAAAATGAAAGAGGGTAGATTTTGATAAGATATTGGAAAGAAATTCTTCACTCTGAGGATGGTGAGGCACTGGAACAGGCTGCCCAGAGAAGCTGTGACTGCCCCCTCCCTGTCAGTGTTCAAGGCCAGGTTGTATGGGGCTTTGGGCAACCTGGTCTAGTGGAGGGTGTCCCTGCCCATGGCAGTGGGGTTGTAACTGGCTGAGCTTTATGGTGCCTCCCAACTCAAACCATTCTATAGTAGTGTGACTGCTTACAGAATTGACTATGCTATTTGTAGCTTAGCAATGTTAATACCACTTTCCGGTTCCGTGCTTTTTCTTTCTACAAAAGTAAAATTTTTGCCATTTCTGTCCACATTTTTACTCCCACATGACATTTTTAAATCTTACATAAATATTGTTCAAAGGTATAGCTGCATATATATATATATACATATAAACACAGGCTTCTTGGATTTTGAATATTGCATTAAATATACCCCAATTCTGATAACCTGTTAGCCAAAGTTTCTACCTTAGCAATGTACAAAGTTCCAGATACAAGTTCTGCTCCCTCTAAAATGGTATCCCTAACCATCTTGGTATGTTGTAGTCAATCATGTGAAATCCATTTCTGAGTCAATGCTACAAATGTCTCTTTAATAAAAGCAGTATACCTGTTCTGTCGTGGAAAAGTCAAACAAAGTGCTTTGTTCACAGTAATATGCACTTTATCAATTTGCTGCTACTGAACAGTATCTTGTATTTCCAAATTTTTGAATTTCCAGTCTCTCAACTGGAATCTTTTGTGTAAAAGCCAGCAACAAAATTCTGTGAACAAAGCATGCCTGTCCTTTTTATTTTCGTTTTTGTTTCAGTTTCTTCTTCCCTTCTGTTTTTTATGCTCAGTTTAATAATCTCTGGTGCTTTCCAATCCTATTTCTGTTCCATTTTGATTTTTAGCCAAGTAAGTAGAAATAAAATATCCAAGTTATATCTGAATTATTTGTTAAAATAATAAATTAATTTTTGGCATAATGGAATGTAGATACTATTGTTTAGCCTTCATGATTGGCTCCCATAGTTTTAAAGTAGTGGAGACATGTATTCAACATTTTCATGATCTTTAGTACAAAAGAGCTTTCCATTGCCACTAGCAGTAATGCCTATTACCAGTGAAGACCAAGGACCTTGCTACTTAATTGTAACACAAACTAATATTCACAATTTTGAACCTAACAGGATTATTGATGTACAATTGTTAATAAAAATAAAAACATGCTAATTTATTACTTTATTTAAGTGCTAAAAATCCGCTTTGAGGCTTTTTTTCTTTGCTTTTAACCCAGGACAAAGTGGGATGTTAAAATCATAGGCCTCTGTTCCAGGACCTTGCTTTTCAGTTAAATTCCGTTAATTTTTCAGTTAAATGGTGGGTTGGAGTCCTTCCTCTTCTTCTTGTGGGTGTTGATATTATTTTTGGGGAAGTAGGATCTGGACCTTGAATTAATACACAACTTCTATTTTTCCACATTTTAACTTACTAACACAAAACTTGAGGAAATTCTGTTACCCAAATATCCACTGTTTTTACTTCCTCCGGATTCTTAATAACAAAGCATCAATGACTTGCAGGAATCACTCCACCCTCACCTCCTACTGGTCAACGCCAAATTCCACAAACATCCGTAGCAAAATCTGCAGCTAACCCATTTTGTTTTGGCAAGCTTGTGCCAGTAATTCCCTGCTGTTTATAAGAGGGATCCTCCCATTCCTACACTCAGAAGGAACTCCTGAACTTGGCAGCTATTAAACTGGAGACAGAGACTTTAATACAGGTGCTTGAATATCCTGTATTGCATATAATACAAGTTTTATCATTTTCCCACTTTCTTGAATCCCAGCTGGAACAAATAGACATTGAAGTATATTCATTGATACTATGGTATCAATTAACATCATAGCACTATTGTTATTGGCCATTTCTGTTGGTTATATTGTATTTTTACCATTAGACCAGTGGCACAGAGACAGTAGAGCGTCCATAATCTTTGTTATTGAGAGGGAGAGATGATGCCTCAGGGTTGCACTGAGGGACATACTATGTTCTGTAGGTTGGGGTTTTTTGTTATCCTGACAAAATAAACAAGGGAATTTATGGATTCTACCCTGTTTTCTCATATCTTTGCCCATTTTTCTTAAAATTTAATTATGTTGCTTTCCTGCACTCCCTAAAGGAAGTTTTTAGCATGTTCTCCAAGGATGTTCACAATTACTGTTACCACCTCTTTTTACACAATGAGGTAAACCCACACTGGTTACTGTTTTTCCTTTTCTGTTCCTTTAGATCTTTATTTTTAAATGGAGGCTGTGGGTCCTTTATGACCATATTTCTAAAAATTACAGTATCTGCCGACCTTCTGTCAGATCCACAGGACGAAGATATCCTTGCATTCCTCCTTAACTTCATTACCTTGCCCATTTTTTGAAGCTGGATTTAGAGCCCCACCCATTGTATTTATGCTTGATTCACAGGTCCCAGAGTTACTCTTGCTGACTTAACCCTTGTGACACTGCTGCTTTAAAGGCACTGTGATTCTATTAACTCAAACAGATACTTCCCCGGATGCCAAGACAAGTTTTCCAGGATTCATATGATTTTGCACTCTTACAGCATTCTCCTAGGTGGAATAACCAGACAGCTAAAGCTCCTTTCAGTGCTCAGATAACTGTTCTGAGATACCTACCTACTAAACTTACAAGACATTCTTCCTGGAATGTAGCTGATAGTCATACTCCACTCTGAGGATGTGTTTTTAAGGACTGTGCAAACTTTACTAGTTAAGGAAAGCTAATCCTCAAGGCCTTCAAGCCCTGTTTTACAAGTTTCTGAATTCAGTGGCCTCAAGGTTAAACCAATTAGTCATGCTTTCTCTGCAGTCGGGTCTGTTGCTTTTGTTATAATATCCCAAATTTTAGGAGCAATGCAATGAAGCAGGAGTAGCCAGCACTCTGAGTTCTGGTTTTAACACTGTTTTTGTTGTAACTGCAAAACTGGGTCATACAAGCCTATTTTGCTCTCACACTAACATGAATTTTCAGCATAGTAAGAGGATTGAATTTCCCATATATCCCTGTTTTATTCTGTATAGAGAAATGTTAACAAATTCATTACATATACTTGACACTTGTGTCCTGGGTAACTGCTATTGAAGTAAAAGAGTTCTCCAAGAGTGTAGAAATCCATCTGTAGAGAATTACTTTCAGGATCTGTCTTCTAGCAAATGGTTCACTGTAAAAACTATAAGGGAAACTTAGCAATCAGAAACCAAGAACCTACCCTTAAACACCTCAAGACTGGTATTATATATCCAAATGAAGAGCGAGACAAATTCTGACTTTTTATCATCATCTAGATCAAAGCTGATGTACAACAGAGGGTTTTGGTAACATTTGCCTCTACTTCTACTCATGTTTTGCTGGTATAGAAGACATATATACATATTGCTTTTATCTGTAATTCACCCCTTTCTTTTTCCACATAGATTCATATAACTGAAGAAGAAAGGGGATTTTCATAGGTGAAAAATGTCATTGCTTTCCTCTGTTTCCTATAATGGTTTAACACTAATGTATGACTCATCTGATATGGCATGACAATCTAGTCTTTATCTGTAACCGTGTGACCCATTGGGAGGAGATCAGTTTACTCAGTTTACCATTATAAGCATAAGCCACTACTATTTATATTGTGCTAGCAGAAAGGATATTTTGATTGCTACCATATTGGTAGCACATAAAAAGAGACAGGATAATAAATTTTACACATTCTTGACATTAAAATGTTTATGGGGAATGTTTCACTATGAAATCTTGGAGCAAGAGTCTGCCTATCTTCACCCTCTTGTGAACCAGAAAAAATTGTCCAAGTTCACTAGAACAACCGAACTCTGTGACAAATTATGATCACCCATCTAACCCCGAGTATATGAAAAGACAATACACACACTCGTGATACTATATACTTATCTTCATTTCTAGGCCTTACAAAAGCAAGTACATACACTACCCCTGAGAGACCTACCACTTTTAAATAGTTCAGTGTACATGAAATATGAACATAGGTAGAAATCAATTAGGAAGGCAGGTGATAATTCTGTCCTGTGAAGTGACCCACTACACCAGTACTCAGAAAGAATTTTATCACAGAGATATTTGAGATAAGATGAAGTATCATATTTCAAATAATTTTGTTTCCCGCAAGCATAGTTTCACATACACATTAGCTGTTGACTAGCCAGTTGGTACTCATTAAATTCTGGTCCTCTCACATACAGTAATAGTCATCTTTCTTTGCTAATGTGTTATCAAGATATTCCATAAATAAACTAGGCAGATATGTTCTTCTCCCATATGGGCACCATACAATGGAATCAGTTTTGGTTATAGAACTTGGTCTTGTTCTGGTCACATGCTTATAGCTGCCAACTCAATGGACCTCCTCATGAACTGATTGCCAACCATGAGTGTTCACTTGAGAAATCAACTATCTTCATCAGGATGTGGGCAAACCTATCAATAGATCTGCCCTCAGACACCACAGAAAATGTCTTCTGCAAATGGTCTATGACACGGGATCACTACAAGGTTATTTCCTCTAGTGGGTAGATAAAAGGTTTTGTTTGCATGACACCAAGTCCCAAGATACTCACAAGAGGTATTTAAAACAGGTCCTTTTTCTAAATTGAGTTCTGCTTTGTAGTATTGACTATACAAAGAAGCCCGAGGATGCTCCCATCGAGAAATTTCAGTAGTATTTAATAACATACCTTGCCCACATGGGGAACCTGTGGATCCTTAGGATGTGGGCCTTAGGATCTCTGATTTCTATTGGAACAGCATTCCCAGTGTGCCAGGTGCAGACACTGAACACAAGGGATATAGACCTTTTCTCACAGTAGCAGGTATCTCAGTTTGGCTAAGTGCTCAGATGAGAGTTCCTTCCTTGAACATTGTTCCATACTGACAAAATATCTCTGAGAATGGCAACATAGAAAACAGGGCTGCTCTGAACACTTTAATCAGTCAGGATGAGCTGTTAATCATTCATTATTGGCTGCTGACTACAAAAAGAAATCAAGGACTTACATTACGGGGTTATATGTCATTGTGTGCAAGCAGAATGTAAACCAGGCAGAGATAATGACTCAGAGTTGAGTCAGAAAAGAAGCAGCCTAGAGTGCAAAGGGTGACAAAATTGGAATATCAGCAGAGATGACAGCATTCCTTCAACTACATTTGATAGTGCTGCAACACTCTTCTAAACCTTGTGTGTCAAGGGTTCCCATGAACATCAACATTTGTGGAGCCAGCCCCCAGTCCTTCTGGCTCTGACCCACAACATTCATGTCCTATTCTGCCCTGGAAGTAGATGAGATTATGTTGTGGCTTCACAGTCCATGCATGGAAGGGGAGAAATATCGTGGGAAGACCCCTGAAGCTTGCTGATTAGTTAAAGAGTTTGTATTGATTCTTCCTGCTGTTTATTGGGCAGGAAGGTCTGTGTTTACCAATATAAATCCATGAGTTTGGCCATACTTAGTGCTTCTCAAATCTCAATGATCATATTGCTGTGTAATATGGCATATTACTTTTATACAAAGTTTATGCTTAAAAATGAGTAAGAAATACATAAAAAAGGTGAAATTTGGATTTGCAAGGCAGAGGTCTAATAAATTCAAGTTTCAGTGAGAAATGCATGGGAAAACATTGTTTTGCCCTTGAGCAATAAACCTTGTTAGAATCAGAATACAATTTAATAATCTTATGATATGCCAGCTTGTCAGAACTAGAGAGAGTTATATCTGAAAAGAAAGAACAGAGAAAAATCATATTTTGAATAGGTGAGAAATTAATTTTAGTTTGATATGTTTAAGTAAAATATTAGTATTGTAGTATGGATATCCACAAAATTATATCAAGTGCTATAATACTGTATCCTATGGTGTTGCTTAATAAATATACTAAGTAGTTGCTGTGAAGAGTAAAGAAATGGGTTTTAGGAGTTTTTCTATGATTGGCAATCATTTTGATTTTTACATAGCAGAGCTGCAAATGAGAATGTTTTGCTGCCAGGGGAAGACAACTTTTCTATCCTTTAAAAAGCATGAAATGTAGGATAAAGCAGATCGGCTATCACAAGCTGGCATCTAAATGCTATGCCACTGTCCTTCCCCGAGTGACGTTTGGCCAACGATGTTGCAACTTGAATTGTGCTCACTGGTGACTTAAGAGCCTGTGGCTTGTAAGAGTTGATCTGTTTGGTAGTGTGAGAACAGATTTATCATAATTCTTGCAGACTAGAAACCAGATTAAGTTATGAGTCTTGGGTATCTCTGGGTTTCTGTGAAGAAAACTTTTCTCTATCAAGTATAAGCCACACTTTTTTGTTCCCCAAAAGAAATCAAATAAATTATTCTAACAGAGGGAAAGTTCCTTTATTCCTAAAGAAACATTAACTATTGTATATTTATCAGTGTCTGATTAGCACTTTGTAAAAACATATTTTGTACCCAGGAACTGGAAGAAAATGAATATGGTACCTTGTAAACAATGAGTCTAAGGGGAGACTGATTGTTTCAATGAATAAACTTAGACATATCTTGCTTCCATCCTCCTGCACCAGCTTCAGCTCTTAACAGCCCATGGAATAAAGATGGCTCAAACCTGCAAATAAACCAGTAGCTTGTACCTGGACGCATTGGAAAAGATAAGGAACTATTACTAGCCATTGGATAGGACTTCAGGGAATGAATCTGTGAAAGTTAAGATTGATGAACAAATAATTAAATAAGAGAGAGTGTAGAGGATCTAATCTGGGTCAATAGAGTGACTACAGGTAACTGCCTTTTCAGTAACTGTAGCCATAACATAGATGACTACAACATGCACAAATCAGATGTTCTAATTGCTGAAGTCCTGCATGATGATTCCTCTGGTCTCTTTAGAACTATTTTCATCAGAAACAGTACATACAAAATTAACAGTGAGTAACAGATATGGCAACTGCTTGACTTCATTTGCTTTTTGACACCATACAACTCACTGGCCAGCTAATCATTAAGAGGTAGCATTTATGCCTCACCTATTCCAAGTCATGATAGTGTGATGGGACCTTACTCAAAGTTTTCATCTTCAGCAAGACAAGAGACAGATGTAGATGTTCCCACTTTTCCAACATGATCACAAGTGTTCCAATATAAACGAACCCAATGAAATCAACACTGATTTTTTACTATTCCAGTACCAGGGGAGGGAAGGATGATGATATTTCTTGCAGAGCAATCACATACAGGCACATCTTGATATCAAAACCTGTAATCTTCCTGGTTGATCTACCTTAATTGTTTTCAGGGATGTGTTTGCATTGTGGCATATAAAGCAAACAGAGCTGTGGCATGTGGCAGTACACTTCTGGAAACAGAATTGAGTGGTTAGAGGAAGAATTTCCCCCAGTATCTATGGGTATGGCTGTTTAAAAGGTTTGCAGCTTGTGAACAAGCATGTATCTGCACTGAATGCAATTGCTTGTGGAACTACATTTACCTTACAGTATACAAAAATTTGTCTTACAATAAAAATCATAAAAATAAAGCAAGCTGATTCTGGTCAAAAACTAACATGTAGAACATGGTCACAGTGCCATAATCAATCTCTTATGAAACAAACTGGATGAAGTGATTATTTTTAGTCATTTCACTACAGTAGCAAAATCTAATATACAAGATTAATTAAAATAAGTAACTATACTTCCATTCTGCAACAGCACAAGAAGGTCAAATTAGCTATAGAAATGAAAAATATTTACATATTTTTGAAATAAACCCCAGTTTGGGGCTACTTTCCTAAAAAAAAAAAAAAGCAGTCAAACAGTTTGAAATGAGAGGATAGTGACGTCAAAAATCAATAGCCCAAACTCTATCCAGAGGCATTATAGGAACTGGGTTGGGTTTTTTTTTTTTTATTTAGAGAAGGCAGACAACATCTGTGAAAACAGTATTAAAATTTCAAAAAGTACTGCAAAGTGGAAGCAGTGGAGTTTCATATTTTCTGTAGATAGACAAGAGGTAACAGATCTAATGATCTAATGTATCTCAAGGGCAATTAAGGTTTAGACATCAGAAAAACTTCCTAAGAGTTTGGGTAGTCTGAAAGTCTCTTTTTTTTTACTCTGGGTTTTTTTGGGTTTTTTTTTCTTGCTGAGATCTGCCAGTGGAGTGGCAGAACTCAAACATCTGCCAGAAGTGACAGATGGAATAGCTGATCTGATCTGGAGGGAGGATGGATGGGATGAATTTCTCAGGTCTCTTCCAGTCTTCATTTTTGTGATTTTAAGGGATATGATTAACTGCAACTGCAGAGTATAAAATGACATAAAATGTTATAATTCAGTGTTACTAGGCAGGAGCTGAACAACAGGTTTTTATTTAATTTCCTAGGTAATCTAGACTTTTCACAAATTGTATGGAATAGAATACAAGTATTTATAGAATATAATTTAAAATAGTATTGTAGAAGGGAAGCCACTACGAATAGCTTTGATTCACAATAGGATATAATATTGTGATGTTATATATTTAATATGTCATTACTTGAGTTTATAAACCCCTTCCCATCCTCCTCAGGAGTTCAGCCATTCAGTTTTCTGACTTGTGAAGAAATCGCTCAATTCTGAGCAAGGACTCCAAAAAGTCTATAGAGTGGACTTCTGGAAGTTGAGAGGTGAAATCGCAGACAGAGACAAGACCCTTGAGATGGATCTATGCAGCAGTTCAAGGATTCAAGATGAAAAACATCATCATGAAAAGGAATAAAATACTAAGGGAAAGGGAGGGATTTGGAATATGGGAATTCAGTCAGACTGAGGAGCCATTTCAGGAGCAGTAGAAATCAGCTCTACCCAGCTGAAAACTTTCTGGCTAGCAAAGACTTTTTCTGTTTCTTAATCAGGGCACTAAGCATACTAACCATCAGTTTAGTATTTCATTAATTCAGGTTATCTTTTGTGTGTAGTAACTAATCAGTAACTGGTGAACACTTTGAAGTTGTGTATATTCACCTTACAAAGGCCCTTTGTGCATGGCAAAAGGTGTCCAGGCAAGTTATTCAGTTAAGGAAGGAAAAAAGTTTATTCAGGGTCTTTGATTACTTGTACTGTTATAATGTTACCAGGCATATCTCTGGATAAATTATCAGGAAAAAGAATTGGATGCATCTGTGATGATATATGCTTTTTTCAACATCGATAGGGAAAAAAATGTTTTCCACCTGCACAAAAAGTCACTTTTATTATTGTTTTTCCATCTTTTTTCATATAGCATATTAAATACAGTAAACTATGAAATAAAATCCTAAAGTTTTAAATTCCTAATGTTCTATACTAGATTTCTTTGAGTGAATATATCCTAGATATCCAGATTCAAAAGGCATCTGTTCTTTTATGCTGAGAGTGAAAATACATGCTCATGCTCTAGAAAGAGAGAACTTTGAATCCTCCTTTAAAGAGTCTAAGAAATTTTACTAAATCTAAAAGAAATGTAAATACCACACCAATTGAACATATTTTTGTTAAAATTGTAGCAAGAATCACATTTTAAATGCAGCTATACCGCAAACAATGATTATGAAAATTATTCTCTCCACACATTAATGCATTATTGAGGGATATTTATAAACTTCAGTTGTAAATAAATACCAAATAAATTGTTTTCCAAATAAAAATATTTCTCAAAGTGAGCTGTAGATTTGTCTAGATTTTGTGTTGTTGGTTAAGTATAAGGCAAAAAAAATTTAAGCAAGACTGAGTTTGTAAAGCTGGTGCATTAGTAATAGGAAGCTTGTGACATGACTTTAGTTTGTGTCAGTCACCCTTACTAGAATAAACAACTAACTCCAAATCACCAGAAAATAAAATTGGAATTTTGTAATATTATTAATAACATTCTTCTCAAAGTAGAATTTTTTTTAAAAACACAAATAAAACTCGAAGCTTACAATAACTTAATTTGGCCTCATCTTTATTCCAGGACAAATGAGATGTCTTGCAATTCCTATAGGTAATATCTTGTAGAATAGCTTGGGGAATACAAAAATAGTCATTTTCTGACTGTGTCATAATTAACATCATATAGGACAATTCTCATTGATAGAACAGTGACCAAGTTGGCAGAATTCCTGTACGAAGTAGTATTCTTTTCCAGCACTGATTAACAGAAAAGAGGCTGTTAAAATGGAACAGGAGTTCCCTGACAATCAGAGTTTGTTCACAGTTGTTCAAATCTATGCTAAGGCTGAATGTCACTGAGGAATCACGGCAGCATTACTAGGGCCTTCTCTACCATTTTGCCAACCTGGAGGTTATTGGAAAATCCATCTCCATCTTTAAAGGAAATTAAAGAAATAGTTGTTTTCTTTTTATGTGTCCTCTGGCTATAATATATAAAGGCTTTGAAGTATGTTCTTCAGTTTCTTGTCTTGTTTGGTATTTTGATTAATAAGCTTAAAAGATGTTATTTTTTATTGATACTTGTGGTAGTTTTGCTCCAGCCGAGAGCTGAGCACCTCTCTAAGAAGGTGTGAGGGGGAATTGGAGGAGGGGGGAAGGAGGGAAAAAGAAAACAAGAAACCCCCAAACCTCATGGGTTCGGATAAGGATAGTTTACTGAGATAGCAGAGAGAGAGAGAGATACAGCAATAATAGGACTCTATAGCAAAATACACAAAACTGGTGTTACACAAATGCAGTTTATCACTGAACCACACAACTCAGGCTGTACAGCTCAAAGCCATCCTGAAACCAGACCATCCCCAAAACCTGCATGTACTGGATCCATGTGCTCCTCCCCCACACCATCCCCTCTTTATGTTGAGCATGACGTAATTAGCATGGAATGCCCTCTTTGGCCAGTTTGGGCCACCTGTCCTGGCTGTGTCTCCTTCCCAGCTTCTCGTTAGGAGGGAAATATAACAACTGAAAAGTCCTTGACTGCCTGGCAACAACTGAAAACATCAGGGGGTTGTCAGCACTGCTCCCATCCTAACTCCCAAACACAGCATTCAACCAGCTGCTAGAAAAAAATAAACTCTGTCCTAGCTGAAACCAGGACAATGTTGTTAAAAAATATTTGAAGATATTATGCAACCATTTCACAATGTTATGACTCTGACGTCAAAGTTAAACTGTCTGGGACAGTTGTGTATTCTGATACCACGTGTCAGTTGGTCATCCCATTTGCTGACCTGCATCACATTTAAAAAATCCATGGATCCAGTATGTGACTTGTGGGATGAGATTCTTTCAACATGAGTTGGTTAAATCAGTAGCTTACCTCCAGCTTTAATTAATCTGTGATGTCATCAAAGGAGATTTCTTTTTAATTCTGTAGGCTAAAGCCCTGAAGCATGAAACCTCAAATAGATATTGTCTACATCAACTGGATACTGACTATTCAAAGTAAAGATGTTATAACCTCTTGAAAGCGGAGTCTCCTGTTCTCTCTAAAGCAAACTTCTCCCTTTTCTCCTTCTACTTAGTAGTTCCAAAATTTCCCACAGATGATGGATTTAAACAGAGATGACCAATCTATGACCTTTGAGCTATTTAAGGCTCATAAACAATTCACAATTCATCCCCAAAACAGTTTGTTATCCTGTGATTAGAAGAAGCAGGGATCTGCTGATATGGGAACCGTTGGACAATGCATATCTCATGTTATAGAAGCAAGTAAAAAAGGCTGATATGGTTCATGCAGCTGGATTGTCCAAAATTCTGCTCCATGTCCATCTCCATCTCAGCCCTATCCCACAGTGGATCAGTGGGACCCTATAGATGATGATAACTGCAGCTTAGAAAGCTGCCTCTATTGAGTTATGTGCTGAATGTTTTAAGAGATTTTACTCAGTTGAAAATTCTGGAAAGTGACTTGCAGGCTCAGGAGAGTTGACCTTGTCTAAATTAAAACATATACATGAGGAAAATTTCTAGTTTCACTTAAAAAAATTGTAATTGCTCTTGTTCGTTGCACTTAATTGCTTTTGTGCTCCATTTCCTGTCATGGAAATTTTTTAAATTCAAGACAGAACAATACCTCTTGGATATTATTACTTCTTTGAGTACCTACATTGTCAATTATCTTTTCTACGTGAAAATACATATAAATATTCATAAGGTTTACTTAACCCTCTCATTATTAAGGTAGTAGTCGGTTTCCTTTGACCTGACATAGTTTCATGGCTCCTGGATTATATTGACTATTTTTTTTTTAATTTTGAGCATTAAAAATTCTTACATTTTAAAAGGTGATCGTTACATCCCTTGAAATATCATGGAGAGATTGTAATGCTGTAAACTAAGGTACAATTCATTTCCTTCACCTACTTTACATAAATGCATGGTTTGAATCCTCTTTCTTGGGCACTTTACTGCAATGAGGGATTAGACTGTAACAATAAACTATGACAAACCTTAACTCTTTCTTCAAGTCCATGAAGATGACCACAGACCATTCACCTGTCTTATCAATATACCTCTGTTCTTCACAAGAGTTTTAAAGTTGTATTTGCATGATTCTATTATTTTGGTCTGCAGTTAAGTAACAGAGATCATTCTGTATTGTAACTCACTATTAAAAATTCCAGTCTGTTTCTATTAATTTATTTATCTAAATTTACTTATCCAACCTTCTACTATATGTGAAAATGTCTTAGTATTTTATGGACAAATTGATTATAAGTCAGCTTCTATAATGGCAAAAAAAAGGCGTTTGAAAAATACAGTGCTCATGTTTTGTGGTGAAGTTTCAACCAGTTACGCTTCTAAAGCTGGGAATAAACTATTGCTTTAACCAAAGAACTGATCTGAGGGAAAACAGAAACTATTTTTTCAAACCCTGGTTTTACATGTTCAGGGCAAAACTGGCTTCCAGACTTTTCAGGTTAGATTGACTGGCACTTGCATTGCTTCTGGGTCTTTTGGTACATCTTGGGTTGTGAATCAGCTTCTACGTTCCACCTACACGTTTTTTAATATACTCAGGTGCACATGATGTGTGGTGGTGGTGCCTCAGATTCTTCTGTTGTTGGTTCATGACACAAATTTAATCTCTTTAAACTAAAATTATATGGTCTAAAAATGACCGGTTTTAACACGGAAATATCTGAATGTTTTATAGCAAACTGTGTAATACAAGAGATTAAAAGACAGATTTAGTGACCTTTTCTGGCCTTAAGTCCTGTGCAACTGTGAAGCTGTGTCCCTGAAAAGTCGAAGTACAAAAGTTATAGAGAAATTAAAGAATTTTGTAGTTTATCAAACAGATTTAAAATACTGTACTGTTATAGTTTTCCAACCCTTTTAATATCAGACATGTATGCAGGCAGCAGAGACTCTGGTACAAACTGCTTTCTGATTTCTCTCTCTTTCACTTTCTTATCATGATTGCACTGCAATAGCATTGAGACACTTCAGTGAGATAACAGATAGTGACAAATGCTGTCATTTTGTCTGTTTTACCTTTAAGGTGAAACAGTTGTGAAAGACCTGCATATACTGCTCAGTTTTTGTAAATTAATTGACTTTTCTCTAGGGTGTCTTATTCAAAGTTACTCAGTACCCACAGAAATAAATTGACAGATTATACCTGAAACTAGACAAGTCCACTAAGATCAAGTCCAGCAAAGCACTTAGGCATACAAGTTAAAACCCTGAAGTATTCGTATTAACTGCTGTGGATAAAAGTCTATACAGATATCTCAGGGTGATTTTTTCATAAATAGATAATACTCATCTTTTCTATTTTGCTCCACTGATAATGGTAAACTACCCTTTCTGAAGTAATCCTCACTCTGATAAGACTTGATATTCCAAATCGTTGCAAAACTACTCAGTTTTATGAAAATTCTGAGATGAAAGTTCAACATGACTACTAAAAGGAACAAAAATTTTCTCTTCTGGTTAATTATCTGATTATGTCAATTTTATTTGATTAAAGGGATAGGGACCTACAGAGAAATTCATATAAATCTCCTTGTCTTCTAGGACAGGTTTTTATATTTAACTTTTCATAAATTTTACTTCTGTAAGGATGTTAAACATACATAGTTTCCTATATACATTGGAATAACAGTTAAGAGTGATTATTTTATATGTTTGAAATATTTGTTATTATTCTCATTGAAGTAATGCCTACAGATACTGATAAAAACAATACATTCAACCATAAAAGAAATGGTGAATTTCAAGTAGTTTAGAATCTGAACATACATTCAAAAATCAGAAGGCTAAAAACTGAGCAGGTTTCTCCTGAACATAGCTATTTCCAAACCATTTCTCCACTGGGTCTGAAACTCATCTTGTTGTTCTGTAGTTACTCAAATGAGAAGTGAAATGCACTCTAATAAAATCCTGTTTTCTTTCAGTCTAGATGGGTTATATTTTTCTGGATTAGATTTGGAAGAAAGGAAAAGAAGCTAAAGACTAAAAACACTGATTTTGTGTTATTTTTTTTCATTCTCACTATGTGTTCAAGAATGGATTCATCCTTAAGTGTCACAGTTACTTCGAGCATTCAGCACCATCTCTAAAAAGGTAAAGAGGAATATCTGGGAGTTTTAATGGATATAATTAAGCAAACAGTAGATAAGGGAAACTTTTCTTGGTGGAAAAATAGAGTATTCAGGCTTCTTTTCCTGGGTGACAATAATTCTGGATGGATCTCCAAGAGTTATATTTTGTATATATATTGTAAAAACTTAACACTAAAATAAATTATTACAACTGTGTAAAATGTGACCAGTTAACAAAAATAAACTCTCTTGAGCAAAGAATCATTTATTTAAGGACTTCTGTTTGCTAAATATTCTCTTTAGGAAAAGGGAGGCAGAGTCCAAAGTGCATGCACTTTACTCTCCAAAGTAGGCGAGGCAATGGGAGTGGGGAAAAAAAGCAAGAGAAAGCTGTTCATCATCTGTTTTACATAAAAGCAAAGTCCAGTCACGCTAAATGTCCTTAACCATATTAATTCTGCTGATTTTTGAATAATCTTTCAGATAACTAGACGCAAACCAAGAACAATCTTCACGGTAAGTCAGTATATATTTTTCAAATCAGAGATACTTTATAAAGTTCACAGATAATTAAAGTAGGGAATATTCAAAATAACTGCATATTCTTTTAAAGACCATCTACTTTCTCATTTATTTTTTATATCTGTGCTGAATTACAGAAATATAATAATTGCATCAATCAAATTAAATTAAATGAAGGACCCACAGTTATCAACCAGATACAAATACAAAATGTTGATGTTTGTTAGCAAACTCTAAGCATCTGGAATTGTTTAAACATGTTCATACTTGCCCATTACAAGGATTCACTCATAATGTATGTCACTAATGACTTTATTGATTTTAGTAAGGATCTATGTTTTTCTTTCAAATGAAAGATCATTGAAACTACTGTCCTTGCCTTCATGGTTATATATTTCTCAGACAAATATTATTTTACAGGAAGCTATCTTAAATCAATTTAAAATGCATTCTGAAGATTCAAAGAAGCAGAAGCGTACCACAGATAGAAATAGTCATGAGATCACTGCATCCAGCCAGGATCATGAATCTGAAGACAAACAGTAAGTATTCTTAAATATTGTAAACTTATTCTGTACTGAAGCTTATAAGATTGCATTATCTTATTTTAGATTTTATATTATAATTATAATTTATTTAATGTTTATTTTTATTTTATCAGGAAAGCCTAATAACAGAAAGCTTTGTATCAACTTCAAAATAGCATTGATTGACACATACATTTGGTACAAAGGGTCATTTTTATCTTTTTATTTTAAGGATTAAATGTCTCCATTATTGCCTACAGTTTATTGAAAAACAGTTCTAAAATATGACAGAAATGATCTTGGAATGGACATCTTGGGTACAATGATGTCCTTAGTGGAAAATTATGTTAACATTTTTAGTATGACAGGGAATCAATATTTTACATACATCAAACATGTTATTTATTCCATGTCCCTCATGTGCAAACATTTGATTTTATAAGTTATCTCTCTCTTTCCCATTTTGAAAACTATATACTGCTTCAGTTCACAACTTCCCTAATCAGACAGTGGAACCACCAGCCTTTGGTAGTGGTATTACACCCTTGAGAGGGGTGAACTGGAAAGAGCTTGCCTTAAATTTATAGCAGTCAGGAGCTCATGCTACTTATATACCTAGAGGTTTAGATAAAGGCATCCCAAGAATGCTCAATAAATCAAATTCATTTTACATACATTTTTTTCCATGTAAAAATATTTAATAATATTTTAATTAAGCTTCATTAATGTATTGCATATTATTTCTGTGAAATGTCACTTTTTAAATGCACTAAAATTATCATACCTATTAAGCAAGGAAAAGAAGAAAAAACCAGAAAAGGCTAAGATGGTCAGCCCATTTACACTGGTAAGATTTATTCTCTCTCTCTCTCTCTCTCTCTACACACATACATATACATATATATATATATACACACACATATACACGCATACTTACCTGCATGCACATTTCAAAGTGCAACAAAACAAAGTGTGAACAAAAAATCATTAAAATTATGTTAGAGTACTGTATATTCAGTCAGGTCTCTACCAAATATTTTGGTACAACACAATATTTGATAGCAATCAAGCATCTCTTTCTGTGGATGCAGTTTTATTAAAGAAGCTGTCTTACTACAGGTATGAAGTCTTAAGAGTCTCCCCTTATAAGTTACCATGATAAACACACCCGTACTAGAATTTGTTTGTGAAAGGTAGGGACTTCCATGTTCAGTCATTTCTTTCAACACAGTGAAAAGGGCATCTGTATACCTAAGATTATGTGTGGTCATGTCCTCTAAATTACTCAAGGCAGGTACTAATCATACTAATTAGCCCCATTAATCATTATTCAGTCAACTGAGTCAGCAGTAAAGGGAAACTTCATGGCACTGATGAAACTTATAGTTAAAAACTGTGGACTAAAAAGGACTTTAAAATCCAGAAAATATTAATTTACTGTATGCTTTAAGGCAATATGTTAATATTTAATCAAAGTAAATCCTAGGTTCTCTTTTAGTAATAGTGAAATATTTTATGTTTTGTAGGTTTAGTGTGCATAATATGCAGCAATGATATGGCAAATAATAAAAATGAAACTATAGCCCATGATGCTGGCAAATGCCCAATTTTTCTGCTTTGCTATACCAGCTTGCGCTTGTAAAATACCACTATAATGTCCAACAGCAAACTTAGTATTTTACAACAAAGATTAAAGGCAATGATTTTGTAACAGATGAGCTCAAACTTTATTCAGTTCATTGGCTAGAGATATTTAAGATTTCAGTAAGCCTGATAATGTCTACGGTGCAGGAACATTTTTTCTGACCACATGATAATTTACAGTAAAAGTAATTATCACAATGTCATGAAAATTTCTTGGAATTCGAACTTTAAATAGCATTCCTTATGCCTTGTTTTCATATGGCCTTTCTTACCCAGGTACAGATATAGATACATTTAAAAAGTACACTTCTCTGCTTTTAAGAATTTATAGTATAAAAGTGCTCACATCAAAATGGTTTATTCCTGTACATTTAAAGTTTTTTTGTAAACCAAATTTCTAATCAGATAAAATTGTAGTTTTCTGACACTAGGTGTCTAGTTTCTTTATTTTGTTCTTTATTTTCTTGCCTCTGTAGAAGTAACGTGTTAGCCTGCTAATACCACAGTTAGAACAAATTTCTCTTCTTGCTCACAGTTTCGATACTCCGATTGGTCGGATAAGTTGCTAATGATATTAGGCACCATCCTGGCAGTAGCCCATGGAAGCAGTCTACCTATCGCGATGGTAATTTTTGGTGATATGACTGATAGCTTTGTTAATTCTGCAAACACAAATTTTTCAGGTAAGAATATATCTGCTATGAAGAGAACAATGGCTCATATTTGGAAGACAGCCACAGAGATTCAAGTATCTTCACATGCAATAATGATGTCAGAAATCACAACTTGCTACTATACTATGATGCAAACTAGTAACTCTTGTGTTTCCTGTAACACATACACTATTGAATTTTTTTGCTCCTAATTAGTTTCTGCATTATTAGATTTTTTTTCCCAAACTATCTACTACAATGCACATTCAGCAAATCATTTAGCTTTGGCTGCCATAAATAGAAAGGGGCTGGTTTTCCATCTCCTCTGCATGAGTTCCTGCTGATTCCTTTGCACCATCCAACAATTATAGCTCACAAAGTGAATCAGATCAGTAACTAGATCAAATAGAAAATTTACTACCAAAAATAAAAATACTTATTTTCTTCTGGATCAATTTGTTGAATAGCCTCATTTACTAAATCAGAAGTATGAAAACAAACACAAAGGAGGGCAGGCATTCACTGCTGGATACATGAGAGAGGAGTGGTATCATCTCACAGTTAAACCAGATTATGTTGTCCTCTGAATGCTCACATTAGATGTTAAACTTGTAAACAGGTTTGTTGCCTACAATACTATCTAATTAAATTTTATTAACACTTTTACAGTGAATGCTTCTTTAGATCTTGGCAAGCTGGAAGAAGATATGACAAGGTAATTAGAAATTGGTATTTCGTCTTCTTTTTTTAATGTAGACTTACATTTCTAGTGAAGCCATTCTTCTCCCACAGATGCTTTGCATACTTTAAACAAAACAAAAGCAATGGCTCATTGAATAATGTATATAACTAAAGATTTGCACATGAGATTGTTGAAGGCACTGGGAGAATTCTTGAACAGCTCCAGCCACTCCCAAACAGAATACAGTAAAAGAGACAAGCTGACACAAAGAAAGTGTAACTGTGAATTTTGATCTGTATCAACATCTAAATGCTGAGAACTGCCTGTTCTTAAGACTCTAAGAGATGGACTACTTGAGGGACATCACACATGCCGCCTCGTCTTTTAGACATTACCTCTGCAAGTACAAGCAAGAATAAAACGTAGCCCAAGTTTCTCTCTAGAAACAAATTGCTGAATAAGGAATGTATTACTTATTAGCAGCACAGGAATAGATTTTCTTTTCTAGTTTCTAGATAGAGCCTTCAGTGTTCACTGGTTTGAAGAAGCAGCTGCTCGTACACACCCTGTGTTTGCCTAAGAACACCTGTCAGCAGGTCAAATAATAATAAAAACTGTTTACAAGGACAAAGTTCTCACACAAGCGTGTTCAAGTAGAGAGCTATGCACGTGGACTTAGTTGTGATTTTTACTCAACAGTTTGCATAGACGCCAACTATTTCTCAGGAGAAAAAGAAATATTATTTTACTGTGTATTGAGCATCTATTCTCTGTTAAGTTTCAGCAGTGACTTTACAGAATATATATTTCATCAGCATGAAATCTGACAAAGATAGCAGTTTTGATAGAATTTGTCATGAAACAAAGTGCAAGCATAAGCATAATTATTTGAAGTGATGTAACATCATAAAGTAATTGTCTAAGGTAACTACTACTGTGTTTTGAAGTGGTGTTCTCGGGTTTAGTTTGGTAGTTTTTATGTAGAGTTTTAATGGAGCTGAAGATGATCGAGGCTTATATGCAGCTAACCACCATTCAGTTAGGCATTAACCCATTTATATTCAACAGTTTGGATAAAGTTCATTTCATAAGGATTATAATTCCAAAGTCCCTGAATAAATTGTATGATATCATAGCCACAAAAAATCCTGGATTAAAATTTAAAAGCCATTCTCTCCTTTCTTTGAGCAGAGCACTTGCACACCTGTTTCTGCAATTTGCCCCTGCCAAGTTTCATGCTACACTTCTAAAGAATCAGTATTCATAACTTACTACATATGGGTGAAAGTCCTAAAAGTTTTAAATATTTTTTTTCTAATTATTTACTTTTATATAGATACAGTAGTCTTACAATTACATGTAATATACTCCACAAATATTTAGCCATTGGTTTTGGTCATGTTGAACAAACAAGAAATCAGTTCAGTTGCATTTTTCTGGCTTAGGTCTGGTTTCAGTTCAACTGAAACCGATTCCTATGTCAGTTCTGAATCAAAAAAACCCAAATCTGGTTTGATTTTGCTTGAGTAGTTTAAAATGGTTATTCAAATTCAGTTTCAGTTTGAGAAATATGGTGGTTCACACATGCCTTGGTTTTGATTTGACAACCTTCCCCTTGAGCAGATCTGAGTAAATTTAAAAGTAAAATATCATTTATCAATAAAATAGAGCACAAAAGAATTTTTGATTTAATAGCCTTTTCTTGCAATGGATATATATACATGGTAGTGCTGTATTCTCAGATCAGGAAATAGCATGCATACATATGTGTATTTATACAGACAGACATGTATGATGTACCCATGTGTGTAAATCTAGATACATATAATTAAGACAGTCTGTACGTGTTAAAAATGTTATGAAGTTTTTAGAAATGACACATTTAAGTGAAAAGTATAATTATATCTAAAATATAGTGCTAAAATAATCTTATGAGAAAATATATACTCTATTGACAAAAATTAAAATTACTGTCTAACAATAAATCCATTTAGTTTATTGCATATCTGAAATCTGATATTAAATACTACTCAAAGAAAACTTGGCAAGTTTTACAGAGAAATATAACTCTAATAAATAATGTAAACTAATTCAGGTCTGAAACAGAAGTAAGCATCAAACTAAAGACAAATTAACAAGGTAATTAAAACAAATTTCAGACAATTCTGTCTTTTTTCTTTTTTTTTTCCCTCTTTTTTTCCTTGCAGATATGCATACTACTATTCTGCACTAGCAGCTGGTGTTCTTCTTGCTGCTTATATCCAAACCTCATTTTGGACCCTAGCAGCAGGCCGGCAAATAAGAAAAATCAGAAAAAATTTTTTTCATGCAATTATGAGGCAGGAAATTGGATGGTTTGATGTAAATGATGTGGGAGAACTTAATACTCGTCTTCTAGAGTAAGTACACTGTACTTTTCCCAATGTTATTTTATTTTATTAAGCATGTATGTCTTGCAATTTTTTAATGATTTTTTAAAATGTAATTATTTCATTGTGAAGTGAAATTTCACTGTGGAATTAATTTTAATTATTTCATTGTGAAATTAATTTTTGAAGTTTTCCCATGGAGAGTCTCAGAGACTTAAGTTCTAATACTTCTGATAGTGGGCTATCACAATGATGCCAGAAAAGCATTTTAATAAATTCTCTGAGGATCACTAAAGCCCAGTCTATGAGATTACCCCCATGGAGAGAAAACATAGTTCATTTTTGTGCACACTGGGGACGGAACAATGGGCTGACTGATCCTAGCAGTGTGAAGAGCTTTAGCTGCATGACAAGCTATTTCTTTCTCTTTGCCAACATGTACGACTTTATATTTTCTTCCCAGATATCCCACAGTTTCCAAATAGGAACTATGGAAGTGAGAGTAATTTTGCACTGTAGGCAGAATTTCAACCTTTTCAGACAAAATTATGTTCATAGCATAACATTTTCACAAGAAATATGGAATTTTCCTTGACTACACTATATAGTGCTTTATCTTGAAGCAAACTCTTGTTTGGAGTAATTGAATAATAAAGATTGTCCTCAACACAGATGTCCCTATATCAAAACTGAAAAGCTTTCTTGTGCTGTCTACATTTTCCTTCCTGTCTGGATCTAATTTTTTTTTTCAGTGATGTCTCTAAGATTAATGAAGGAATAGGTGACAAAATTGGACTTCTTGTTCAATCAGTAACAACATTTGTAACAGGATTTATTGTTGGTCTCATAAGAGGATGGAAATTAACCCTTGTAATACTAGCAGTCAGTCCTGTCCTGGGACTTTCAGCAGCCCTCTGGGCAAAGGTAGGTCAATATACATTCAGTGTTATATTTCATGTCAATGAGATATAATGAAGTAAATCTATACATCTGTAATTCTTACTGTTAGAATGTATTGCTTTGAGTAATTAAAGCTTTAGACCTTATGTATGTAAGGTCTTAGATGAACTGTATGTAAGTACCCTTATGTAGTTTGAATATTACAATTCACATAGTTTGGACAGTTTGATTTGAAGCTGTTTCTGCCAATATAATGTATTTTTATATAGAAGAGGAAGTAAGATACACAATTAGAATCCACATCTATAACTGCTGAACTACATCCACATGAGTACTTGTTCTGTTGAAAGGAATAATTGCACCTCCTGAAAAATAAGTGAGTAAATTAGAGCAAGCATTGGTCTCAGACACAGAATTTCTTTTCAGAGTTGTTAACAGATGTGGTAAGAAATTTTAGACAGATTTAGGTGACAGAAGTACTAAATTACCATGGGATTGGAGTGATTTACTTTTGTAGTTTAGAAGTCTACAGATTTTTTGTAGTATTTTATTTCCCTTACATTTTAAAGCATATATAAGCTTTCTCTGTCTTGAGTGGCTTCATATTGGAAGAAAGTGACTGTGATAAAAACCATTTTGAAGTGCTTGAAGTCATTCTGTTCTTCTTAAGTGAAAATAGTTCTATCTCCCCTATTAGGTTCTCTCTGCTTTTACTGACAAAGAACAAGCTGCATATGCAAAAGCAGGTGCTGTTGCAGAGGAAGTTCTGGCAGCAGTCCGTACTGTAATAGCTTTTGGAGGACAGGAAAAAGAAATTAAAAGGTAAGAACACTGTTTTCTTTCATCAGCTGATTTTAAAGTGCTCACTTCAGATGGTTTGAAATTTTCTTGTATCTTTGCTATTGAATGTCTGTCAAAACAAGTCTTGTACTTCCTGCATTTTTAGGTCATAGGTCTGTTTCACTACATGTTGAAAGACAATTACTTATTTTCCTGGAAAATAACAAAATAAGTTGATATGTTGTCTCCACTCTAACAAGTGTACAAACTATGCTAAACATCACACAGTGAGGTCTTTAGACAAAACCAAAAAAAAAAAGGTCCTGCCATGATAAGAGAAGATGGTATCCTTGGTAATCTGATTACTCAGTAATTGCTGTTGTGAAGGTACTAATAAGCAATATGCCTATTTCCACTATGCTGTACAACATAATTCTTGTGATATATTTTAACCTTTTATCTTAAGCTAACAATTATAATCTTAAAACCTGTCACGAATGGTTCATGATCAAAGTTCACTGACCTGCAGGTTATTTCAGGAACCTCAATGACAGTCGCTGACCTGCAATGCCCTTTTTCTTTCTATATACCAAGTTGACTGATGTTGGCCTTCTGTAGGATTTACATTAAGGTCTCAGTGCCTCACTACCAGGCTTACTTTGTACAGTCTTAGGGTTATAAATCCTGTTGTACTTTGTGAATGTTCTTTTCCTAATTCGCCCACGCAGGTTTTAGTGCTGTGTGCTGTTGTACAAGTGTGAGTCTATTTTGAACTCCTATCTTTCTTCCAGATACCATAAAAATTTAGAAGATGCTAAACGGATTGGAATAAAAAAGGCTATTACAGCTAATATTTCTATGGGTGCTGCTTTCTTATTGATATATGCATCATATGCACTGGCCTTCTGGTATGGAACTACCTTGGTTATAAATGATGATTACACCATTGGCAAGGTTCTTACAGTAAGTATTAATGACCAAATTCCCAATATTAGTGAGAAATACTAAAGAAAATACATTAAAGGGAACTTCTTGGAATTTAACAAGAATTATGTGTCAAAATTTTTCTCAAGAAAAAGATTTTCACCACAAAAGTCTGAATGTTGTTTCTATAGTATCTTAATATCTACACAAAGCCAAATAAAATATATTATTTTCAGCTGCTTCTACATCTTTTCTTACTTCATAAGGTCAGACTGATATAGAAACAGTTAAATCAAAAACTGAATTTCAGTGATCTTCCTAATTGCAGATTTGTGGTGGTGAATATATTTTCAGGATGCAAATACATTTTTTTAGCTCTTGTGTGGTCTAAGTAGATCATATTATCGACACTTTTCTTATATTTTGCTCCAAAAGATCTTGGAATCTTTTCTCAGTATTTTTAGAAATTGAGGGGGAGAAAAATATACTTACAACTAGGAACTATGTCACCATCTAACCAAAGTAAGAAAACTATAACTCATACATCATAACATAAATTCTTCTCTTGATGTGGCAACCATTCTAATTTTGTATGAAATATCAAAAAAAATGGTAAGAAGCATAACTTTAACCACAACAAAACTTGGCCAGGATCATATGTATATATTTATATATTTTTTAAAACTACCTGTTTTCTTTTATTTGAGAATCATTTAAGCTTGTGAAAAAATGGCTCTGATATGTGTTATTTGTTCTTTTGAGCCTTCCTATTTTTCCTTAAATTCAGACTGGCATACAGAACATCTCAGTGAGGTTCGTGGTGTTGTGTGTATAGTTTTCACTTCTAAGTATTTGCAGTTCCTGTAGTTAATTGGAGTGGTGTTTTTATAACATCACTGACATTGTGCTGCCTTATCAGGTATCACATCTGTGAATAAGCACTGTTGGAAAAAAGATGATTGGTGTGATCAGACCTTACTCTGATGTACTGGCTGTTATTATGATCTCTGTTTGAACAGTGTGTTATTACTTTTGTTTTGACACTAGCTGAAAGCAATAAACTATGCTTCTCTGAGAAAATAATACATTTTTCTTTTTTTTGTTTGTTTTTTCTTATTTGCTTGCACTCTCATTCCAGCAGAGGGACTCTTTATTCCTTTGTGATGGAGAAGCTGGATTTATATACTTCTATTTTATTGTCACTTGGAAAGCAGAATGTTAGTGCTTCGCATATCTGTCTATTCCATGCAATATACTTTCTGGTCTTTGGAACATCTTTTGTCAAAGGCTGAATTACTACAATAAATCCTGAGACATCAAGTGTAATTATACATCGTTTGGCATAGATTTTGCAGATCTCAGTCACTTTTTCACTTCTTATCAATATGTTGCAACATTCACATGCAGGAACTCAGTTCTCACCTGAATCTTAAAAGGTCTTTAATGTAATTCTCTAAGAGAGACCCTTTTATGTTTTATTTAATTTCTTTAGACTTCCATTAACAGGCATGGATCCTCCTGATCCAAAGATGTATCATGTAAATAAATAAATAAATAAATAAAATCCTCTGCTTAAATAAGAATTTATATATGTCACCATAAAAATTTCTTTCAGGTCTTTTTCTCTGTATTGATCGGAGCTTTCAGCATCGGACAGACTGCTCCAAGTGTAGAGGCATTTGCTAGTGCAAGAGGAGCTGCTTATGCAGTATTCAATATCATAGACAATGTGAGTATCTTTACCCTCACCCTCATATCAAAACTGAAATACAGGCAGTATTTATGGATATGAAGTTACTAAGAGTAAATAACAGTGCGTAAAATAAGCAGAAATATAAACAAAAAGCAGACAGAATGTGCAATTATTTGTCAGTTCCTCTTTGTCTTCTAGAGTTATCAGTACTTACTTCAGAGGTATAAGTCCTGGATCTCTGAATCACTTGGTGTTGGACATATCTTCTGTTTTTTATCATGGAGTGCATGTCTAACTAGACACGTGATCACAGCTGAAGTAGACATACAAGCATAAGTTTTGAGGTACCAGTGGCACCAACAATAGTGAAGAATTTTTTCCTTACGTTCAATATAAATCTACTCTCTTTCAGTCTAAGGCCATTACCCCTTGTCCTATCACTGTATGCCCTAGTAAACATTCCCTCCCCAGCTTTCCTGTAGGCCACCTTTAGGTACTGTAAGGCAGCTCTTACATCTCGCTGGAGCCTTCTCTTCTCCAGGCTGAATAAGCCCAATTCTCTCAGCCTGTCTTCAATTGCCAAGAGTCTGAAATCAGGGAAGCTGTGATTTTACTAGCTAATGAAGCTCTATGAAGTGCAGTTGCATGTTATGGATTCCTGTTAAGAAACTTCCAGACCCACCCTGTATGGAAACAAAACAGTTTGAATGGTCAGTTGAATGGTTCTTTCTCATACAAATTGTTTCAGCAGAAAGGGTGAAGCTGTAAATGAACAGAGTATGAACAACTCTTTAGAGATGATCAGTGAAATGATCCTAAAATTATGGCTAGCTGTGGGTATAGTCCTAAAGAGAATGTAGTAAATTAACACAAAAGCTTAAATTAAAAAAATATAAAACTATTCTTGTGTGAACAGATCATCAGTGTAGATTGTGAGACAGAAAAACATTGTGCAATTGACATGTTTCAGAAATCTCACCTAAATTACTTTAAAATTACATTTAATATCTCTGCAGAATAATGGTGTTTTTCTTTATAGAAAAAATAATTATGAAATAAGTTGGAGTTTATTTTATTTTATTTGGCACAGGAACCTCAAATTGACAGCTATTCAGAGACAGGTTACAAACCAGACCACATTAAAGGGAACTTGGAGTTCCAAAATGTTTACTTCAACTATCCATCCAGACCAGATGTTGAGGTACTGTAAATTAAACTTCAATATATTACTGTTATATGTGTTTATAATTTTTTAGGAAAAAAACCCACACAAAATTTAATTAAAAATGCAAAAATTCCAAGTTGATACTCTAATTTATATAGAACTACCTTGCCATTGCAGTGATTTTAGCTAGAATTATTTACCTGTTGTCTGCATGTGTTAAGTTTTCTGAATATTTTTTTTTCTAAAGCTATAATCAGTATGGCTGTGCAATCATGCTTTAAATTCTGATAGCAATAAATCTTTATATATGCATCTAACTTAAGGTTTATTCTATAGTAATAAGAATGGGTTTAGTAGGTTTCAAAACTTCCTACAATTAACCTCTGTTAATACTATATCTCAACCAGTTAAAGAAAGCAGACCCAGTAAGGACTTGTTATATATGGAATAGAGATCAGAATCTATTCATCTGCCTAAACAGATAATTTGTTTGCTTTTTAAGGGGGAAAAATGTTCTGTTCAACAGTTCACTGAAATCAGTAGTAATCCACAGGTTTTATATCAACTTCTATTTGATACTTTATTTACATTATATTTGAGTTGTTCTATACAAGGTCTATAGACCAGAAGATTAAATAAGGCTGCTTCATGAGTTTTCAATTGCTATCACTTATGTTGGACTTCTTTTTTTGATCTAAAAATATGGCTGTAAAATAAGACATACTGAAAGTTATGATTTTTCTATGCCTCTTGTTCCTAAACAGTGAGATATATTTCACTTGTAAAGCACACAAATATTGGTACTAAGGGTGAAGAGGCAGCGGTAGTGCTGAGGGCAGAAATTTAGGAAGAAAAAGATGGTGACGAGGACACAGGGCTGCAAGGTATTGGGGAGTACATTGGGAGAGTATTGGAACATATTGGTGCATGGCTGTACATTTAGAATGGAAAAATGCACTTAGCTATGATGCAGATGCTGACATTCAGGTACTCATAGTTCGTTGAGTCTAGTCCTTCTAGAAGACTAATTAGCAATAAATGTGCTTTTTTCCATTTCAATATACATTTCCAACCACAGAAGTTGTACGAAGTAGTGAAATCTGTACAGACTCCTGCACACCTTTTGTCTGTGTAAAGTAGAAACAAAATCACTTTATTCCTTTTTTCCTATTGTTGCATCTTCATCCTACTCAGGTGACCAGCCGAATACTAGTTATATTCTTGAAAGTAAAATGAAGGAGCAATTGCGTGGCACCAAAGAGCTATGTTTACCCTTTGTAAGAGTCCCAAGGAAGGCAAAACTTTATCTTCCATGGTTGTGAAATGCTATATTTCATGCTAAATAGAACAAATAAGTTATATATTGTACAATGAAATGTCACTGTTGTAAAGGAGTCCTTCCAGCAATTCCTATCAAAAGGGGAACAATCAAGGATACTTCAAGGTTACTAAAATTACTTACATTCGAAAACAACATAGAGTATATTGTGTCACTATTAACTGTGACTTTTACTGTACAATAATTTTCCTGTAGTTTGCATGGTGCATTAAAGAAAATGATGAGGCAACATAATAAAGAAATGCTGCATCATGTTGTTTTTATGTTGTATTTTAGTTAGTAGCTAGCAATCATATTGTTATTTTGTCATATGAACTGGTTCATGATAGGTGTAATTGTTGTGTGTTGTGTAATACGATAATATTGGACCAATTGTGATGTAAATATGAAGAAAATTCAGGTGAAGTAATTTAAACTCATAGGTTTAGAAATTTTATTTTGTAAATGTGAAGGATATTTTATTGTAGGCTTTAGAGTTTCTTCAAATTTACACTGGCATTTTTACATACTGGTTTTTGGTTACCTTTCTTACATGCACAGATACTGAAGGGATTAAATCTCAAGATTAGTTGTGGCCAGACAGTGGCCCTGGTTGGTGGCAGTGGCTGTGGGAAAAGTACAACTGTTCAGCTCATCCAGAGATTTTACGATCCCCAGGAAGGCACGGTAAGATACCTCAAGTGAGATGACTACTCTGTGTGTCACAGTTGGAAGTATAGTTCTGGTCTCACTGCTCTTGTTCCAATGACATAGTAGTCTCCCTTAAAAAGGCATGTGCCAGCATGGGGAGAGAGGTTCCTTGACCAAAACACTTAGTAAATGGTTTATGTCTGCTTCCTTTTGTTTAGATTACTATTGATGGGCAGGATATTAAGACCTTAAATGTAAGATATCTGCGGGAGATTATTGGTGTGGTGAATCAGGAGCCCGTGCTCTTTGCTACTACCATTGCAGAAAACATTCGTTATGGCCGTGAAGATGTCACCATGGAAGAGATTGAAAAAGCTACCAAGGAAGCAAATGCTTATGACTTCATCATGAAGCTACCCAACGTAAGCAAACCAGCCGCCTTGCTGAAATAACTTCTCCTAAACCTTCCCGTGCCAAATAGTTCCTTAGAAGGGATTCTCATAAACAAAAGAAGCTAGTTCCTGGAGCTGTGACTAAGCAGAGCTATGCAGAACTTCCTCATAACTTTTGAGAAAAATGTTAACTTTAAAACTTTAGATCATGATTTGATGAGCATTTGAAAAACTACTAGAATTCCAGGGACACAAACAATTAATGGGTATATCCAAGTGGGTGTTTATCCTATAGGGTTTTAGAGGGAGGAGAAGATGCTGCTGGGCCTACTGTCACTGATGTGCATTTTCTTTACACTGTTTTTCTTTGGTGAGAGGACTGTTCCACTGAGTGTTTTAGAAATAAATGTGGTTGTCTTGTAGAAGTTTGAAACAGTGGTTGGAGAAAGAGGGGCACAGCTGAGTGGAGGGCAGAAGCAAAGAATAGCAATTGCCCGAGCTCTGGTTCGCAATCCTAAAATTCTTCTGCTTGATGAGGCAACGTCAGCTTTGGATACTGAGAGTGAATCAGTAGTGCAGGCAGCACTGGACAAGGTCAGTAGTATTCTAAAACGAAGCCGGTAAGCAGGAGTGTAATATGTACTTTTTTTTTCCAGACATTTGTTGAAAGGACCTCAAAAAATAGAGGCCCTTACAAGTAAAAAATGTAAACTTAGGTTTTGCTAATCTTCTCTGTACAGAGAATTTTGAGATCCTGCAGGTATTACAGAGAGAAATCATGTTTCAAGTGAGAATATGGAATTATATTTTCTTCATTATTAAGTTTAAATCAATGTCTTCTTAGTGTAAATACTGCAATTATCTGTCTTACAGACATACGTGTTGTTGTCAGTCACCTACTTAATTAACTTGTGTTGAACCTTGACAGACAAGGTGAGCACTAGCAGCATGTTTTAAGTGATTGTAGCAGTGACTTGACAGGAAACACTCCAAGGAAACATTTCCTTCAGTTAACATGAACACTTTCCACCTTCTGATGATTTTTGTGGCCTTCCATCCTGATCTGCTGGCCATGCTTCTTTTGATGCAGCCCAGGATATGGTTGGCTTTCAGGGTTGCATGTGTACACTATCAGCTCATGTCCAACTTTTGTTCAACAGTATTCCTGAGTCCTTCTCTTCAGGGCTGCTCCCAGTCCATCCCTCAGTCTGTATTGATATTGAGGATTAGGCCAACCCACATGCAGGGCCTTGCACTTGGTCTTGATCAACTTCATGAGGTTCATATGTGCCCAGTCCTCAATCCTGTCTAGGTCCCTCTGGGTGCCATCCCTTCCCTCAAGTGAATCAGTTACACCTCTTAGCTTGGTGTCTACTGCAAACTTGTGGGGTGTGCACTCAATCCCGTTTAGCTATGTCAGCAATGAAGATTTTAAATAGTATAGTTCCCAGCATGGACCCTTGAGAGACATCACTGAAGATGAACTCCAATCCAGGTTCCAACAAAATTCCACTGTCTGGGGTCATTACTTTGATTATTTAAACTAAAATTTGCTTGAGAATTTTATTGCAGCCTGGTAATTAAAACAGCAAGCTGTAACATTATATACATTATGTGTGATAGTCTTAAAAGTATCCAAACTTGATAGTTAACAGGTAGTTCACATGGAGTATTAGAGAATTTTATTTTCAGTGAAGCTACTTGAGTTGACAATGACTTAGAGCTTGAAACACTGATATTTTTTAAATGTCAATATGAAATATTTTCTAATGCTTATGAATGTCAACTATCCACAAATTTTAAGTTTTAAATTAACAACTATGGGCTTAAATGTAAAAACTCAGCATATTTGAAATTTTAAGGTTTGTAACCTTGTAATAGGATAAAATTTTAAATATTGAAAATTTTGTTTAAATATTTGTGATTAAAATTTGATGGGTTTATGTGCCTCAGTGAAAGATTGTGTCTAATATTAATTTTCAAGATAAAGATTTTATTTCTGTTTTAAGGTGCTCGTTGAAATATCTTTATTTTTTTTAAAAGTTGCCTTTTGTTGTGAACAATTTTAATGTTTTCCTTATGTTTTATTCAACTCTAATATAAAGATGGATAATTTTTAATCTACTTAGAAATATTCATATTAAATGTCCTTATGTCTAGGCAAGGGAAGGACGCACCACGGTTGTTGTAGCTCATCGACTGTCAACAGTCCGAAATGCAGATCTTATAGCTGTGTTCGAAAATGGAGTTATCACAGAACAAGGGAATCATTTGAAATTGCTTGAGACAAAGGGAATCTACTACAAACTCGTTAACATGCAGGTACTTTTTTCTTGCTAAGTGTTGCCTCATTTTCTTTTTTGTATTCTATGTCCATAGTTACTGTATGCTATCAGAAGTATGGAGAGTTCTGCAGCATGTTTTGTTAAAAAAGAAAAAAACAAAAGTACGTTGAAAGGAAAGCAGTAATTTGAGAGAGAAGATTGATAGTTTTGATACCTAATTAAACCTAGGATAATACATTTTTAAACCCCTAGGGGTTTAAACCTAAAAGAATATTTTAGATTTTCATTTTGTGCATTCAATGCAGAGTAGCTGACTACAGTAGTTTTCTATTCCATTGCTTGTTTTTAGCCTATGATGAAAGGTAAAATATAGTAGAAAACACAGGATGAATAGAGCATGCAGTTTTTAAGCTGCTTAATTATAATCCTTCATACTGAACTTCTTTCTAAAGAAAAAAATGTGGAGGAATAGGAGAAAAAGATAAATAATCCAACTAGGCAGAGCGCCAAAATATGTACATATTTGAAGTTATGTAGATAACAACAAAGAGATGAGAAATTAGTATAAATATCAGAAACATATTAGTTGTTAAGTGAAAAAGAAAATATTTTGGTACATCCCAATGGCCCATGTGATAGGTTGTAGCTGAATTTTACTGTAGCCTTCAGTGTCACTGGTGTTTTACTGCATAACCACCATGCCCATTAAAGAAACTGAAACTGCTATCTCAGTATGTCAGACTGAAAAGAGTCAACTAGGCAAATTAAAACATTTCTTCATAAACCAGCTATGAGAATGCATGAGATAATGGGAAAAACTAGGAAATATAAAAATGAAAGAAAATAAAAACCAAACAAATGGTAAGAAAGCGAAAAAAGTTCTTTTTAATATCAGTACAAAAAACAGTGAGACGAACACTTTCTTTAAAAAAGAAATACAGGTTGAAGGCAACTTCAAATTCAGGTACTATTAAATACCTGAGTTGTGTCTAGACATTTATTTATTCCATGAAAGACACTGGCAAAACTAACTACAAAGCAGGATGTTCTTCCAAACAGTTCAAATTTTTTAGTCAAAATCTCTTTTTGACCTGTTCTATCCTGAACTTCCTTACTGCTTTTAAAGTAAAGAATTTTTAAGAGTTCTTAACTAAACAGAGGTAAATTTTTTCTCACTTCATAAATAAACAGTGGGTGAGAATGGTTTACACTCAGTTTAGAACTGTGTTAGGAGTTTGTCCTGGTTCCAGCCAGGACAAAGCTGACTTCTCCAAGCAGCCAGCACAGGTGAGCTGAGCTGGCCTGGGCTGTTTTCCATACCACATGACTGTCCTTATCCCAACCCACAGGGCTTTGTCTGTTTCTCCTCCAATGGAGAAGTGAGGGAGCAATGGAGGGGTGAGCAAGTGTTGGGTGGTGCTCAGCCACTGTCTCGGGGCTGAATCGCAACAGAGTAAATTCATAAAAAAGAGCAGCTACTTCCACTTCCCATCCCTCCACTTATTTTCTTGAGAAGTATACTCTTATATATGAATCAAGACCTTAAAATAGAGATTTACTCAAATATAATGCAGGTTTTTCATATCTGCTTTATAGCATTATATTTTGCTGTACCTTTCCACTCTTTCCACTGAAACAATGTTACTTTTACTCTGATTACCTCATAATTATGAAAGTTCGAAGTCATATATGCATAACTAATCTTAGCGTCATGTTCTTCCTCTTTATAGGCAATAGAAGCTGAAGTTCCATCAGAAAATGATGAGAATGCACTTAGTGTCAAAAAAAGTGATTCTGACCCAGAATTTGTAGACTCCTTTACTAAAGGATTGAGAAGACGATCAACTCGAAGAAGCTTGAAAAGGCCAGGAGCCGATGATGAAGCCGATGAGAACATCAGTTCACCTGTAAGTACCTGGAAGGAGTGGCTGACACACCAGAAGGCTGTGTTGCCATCCAGCAAGATCTGGAAACGCTGGAGAGTTGGTCAGGGAGTAATTTTATGATATTCAACAAGGGTAAGTGTAGGATCCTACACATAGGGAGGAATAACCCCATGCACCACCAGTACAGGTTAGGGGCTGACCTGCTGGAAAGCAGCTTTGGAAAAAGACCTGTAAGTCCTGGTGGACAACAGGTTAACCATGAGCCAGCAATGTTCCCTTGTGGCCAAGAAAGCCAATGGCATCCTGGAGTGTATGAAGAAAAGTGTAGCAGCCAGGTTGAAGGAGGTTCTTCTCACCCTCTACTCTGCACTCATGAGGTCTTATCTGGAATATTGTGTGCAGTTCTGAGTTCCCCAGTTCAAGAAGGACAGGGAACTACTAGAGAGGGTGCAAAAAAGGGTTATGGAGATGATTAGGGGACTAGAAAATCTCTCTTACAAAGACAGGCTGAGGGAGTTGGGACTTTTTAGCCTAGAGACAAGAAGATTAAGGGATGATCTTATCAATGCTTATAAATACTTCAGGGGTGGGTTTCAGATGGATGGGGTCAGTCTTTTTTCAGTGGTGCCCGGTGACAGGACAAGAGGGGATGGGCACAGACTTGAATATAGGACATTCCACCTAAAGATGAGGAGGAATTTCATTCCTGTGAGGGTGGCAGAGCACTGGAACAGGCTGCCCAGAGAGATGTGGAGTCTCCATCCCTGGAGACGTTCAGAACCTGCCTAGATGCTTTTCTGTGCAGTCTGCTGTGGCAGGGACATTGGACTAGATCTCCAGAGGTTCCTTCCAACCCCCATCATTTTGCAGAGTTGTTAATGAACATTTATTACTTTCAGCAAAGTATGTTAAAATTAAATTAATTCTCCTGATCCAGAAAGGGACAAGAAGAAGGAGGCATTTGATAGGATTGAAAAAGACCAATCAAATTTTCTAATTATAAATATCTTTTAAATTATAATATTTGCAATTTGTTTTCTCATTCTCAACATGAATTATTATAAAAATAAAGGGGAATTGAAAAATCTATAACAAGGATGAGTTTATTCTTGAAAATTAATTTGCTATAAAATATACCTACATATATTTGCTTACCATAGCAACATAATCTATACAGGTTAAACATTCATTTTTGGATAAGAAACAGAATATTTGGCCCAACACACAACTCTTACAACAAATATTAACAAAGAAACATAGAAATATGACTGCATTTATATTTGCAGCAAATGTCTTGCTGTTATAAATTGCTTAATGAGCAATTAATCTGGTCATGGATTGCACCCAACAATATACTGAAAATTAATATTTCAATCACAATTAAGCAATACCAAGATTATTGATCGATGAGAATGACATTGATATAAAATACGATGAGAAGAACTATAGATATGTTCTAACAGCTCTTTCTTCCTTGTACTGAAATCATAAAAGGAAATGTACAATCAGTTTATTATTCATGTTATTAAGAAATACATATTTTGGCTTCCCCTGAGGAGATTCTGGGAGTAGGAAATGGACTATTATCCTCTCTTCTTCTCCACATTTGTTCAGATACATACATACATGCTAGTAATAACAAAATTCCCTTTTTTTTTAGAATGAAGAATTACCTCCAGCTCCATTTCTGAAAATTATGAAGCTGAACAAAACTGAATGGCCATACTTTGTAGTTGGAACTTTATGTGCAATTATCAATGGCGCTTTACAACCTGCATTTTCCATCATATTTTCAGAAATTATAGGGGTAAGTTTGAATAAAATATGCGATAACCTATAAAGTCCACATAATTTATTTCTAATAAAACCAGGTCTTAAGTAATCACTGCATAATGAAGTTGATGAGTGGATGAAGCATTATTATTACATAGATCTGAAGAATTACATGAGATTTACAAGATCCTAAAAATCTTGCTACAACCTAACATTTGTTTGCTACACCTATAATCATATGTAACATATGTTCAGATTTTATATGAATGCAAATAACTAACAGTTCTTGAGAAATATGCAAGTATTTTAAATTATTAGTTGATTCAAAAAAATGTTGGTTTTAATATTATTTTATAGATTTTTTCAGAAACTGACCACTCCATTTTAAGACAAAAGAGCAACTTATATTCAGTGCTGTTTTTAGTACTTGGGATCATTTCCTTTTTCACTTTCTTTTTTCAGGTATGTTTTATTATTTTAGCTTTACTACAATTGTTCATCATTGTCCTGGTTTCAGTTAGGATAGAATAAATTTTCACAAGGAGCCAGCACAGGTGAACTGAGCTGGCCAAGGGTGTTTTCCATACCATGTGACATCATGCTCCCCATAAAAGAGGGCTAGTCAGGGAGTGGAGGGGTTCCATGCAGCTCTAGGATGGTCTGAATGTGGGCTGAGTGTCCAGTTGGTCGTTGGGTTGGTCAAGTGCTTTTTGTTGTTACCATTTCTGTATTCTATCACATGTTCTCTTGTTGTTCTCTCTCCCTGTATTTTGTCAGTAAACTGTCCTTATCCCAATCCCAGAGTTTGCTTTTGTCTTCCCCTTTCTGCTCCCCATCCTGCTGAGGGAGGGGTGAGTGAGCCACTGTATGTTGCTCAGCTGTCACCTGGGGCTGAACCACTACAGTCATGTTTTAGAAACAAGATCTGAAATATACGAATAATTTGTATCTTCTTAATATGTCTCTGACTCAGCTAGAACCCTCATTTATAGTTGTAGATGTGCCTTGTGCTAAATGGACTCTTTTTTGACCTAGAACTCTTCTTAGAGACCTATTCTGACCTTTTAAATTCAGAACTTGCTATATTCTTCAGCAGTCAAACACATCTCAGCATGAAAGTCTGGATTCTTTTTTCCGTTGCTACCCAACAGCCAACCCCTCCAGCCTTTACCATACCATACCATACCATACCATACCATACCATACCATACCACACCAATTTCCTGCCTTAGCTCTACAATTTTTATTCCCCTAACCCTTTCCCCATTCAAGTCTTACCTCACTTGAGCAACCTCCTGCCAAGATTCCCAGGCCCAGTTCCTCAAGTAACATCCATCATGCTTCTCCTACTTAAATAGTAATTGTTGAACAATAATACCTCATCCCCTGCTCTCACTGATCTCTGTGACCATCTAAACTTTTACATAAATAGTATTTTAACTTTACTCTAAATCTTACATGTATCTAACTACCACAACAGTGTCACAGTAAAAAGAAACAAAAAAAGAGTAGTAATCATACCAATGCATTTAAATATTTTCATATATGGTCTGGTTTATAATATCACAATGTGTTTGCATAGTTTTATCCATTACATGAGCCAACACAGTGAATTAATAAAGTGCACCCAGGACAGCAGCATAAACAGTCTCTTGTAAAAACCTCCTGGTCTATATATGGAATCGTCTTGTTGCAAGAAGGCCTTAAGCATAGAAGACTGAGTTGTAGATGGCTATGATAGGTTTGCTATCATATGTTCAGACAATGTTTTAAATAAGAGTGGAAACAGTTCACTGAGATTTAACACCCCCAAATTAGCGAGAATGAGTAACATTTAAAACTTTCCTGTAATCTCTTTATATAATGCCCATTCTCTCATGGTCTTTACTGATTTTTTCTGTCATATACGTGTTGAAATTTACTGACAGTAGAGAAGCACACCAAAGATAATGCTAAAAGTCAACTGAGAAATATTTGCTGATTGGAATATGCCATAGTAATTTTTCTTTGTTACTTCTGTGTTTTTTTTAAGAACAGTCAATTTCATGCATGTAGATTCCAAAAAATAAATATTTGAAATCACATAACGGTGGTAATGAGCAAAACAAAGCTAATTATAAACACTGATGTCACAAATCCGACTTAGGTATGCTCACGAAAAAATGAAGTCAAAAGGTTGATTAGTGATCTTTTCCCTGAAGCATGCTGGTGAGGCAATGCTGGGAAATACTGCTATGCTCCATACATTTTTTTTGAAAAATAGTATTTAAATATCTGTACTGTGCATCTACTAGAATTTATGACCATTAAGCCTGGTTTTACATTTGCTTTGTGCAATCAGGACTGCAGTCTTTTTTACTGTGACATTGTAGAGACAATGACTCTAATGTATTTATTGGGTAAACACAAAAAATGTAATAGTATGTTGTGTTGTACTTTTTCTCAAATAGGGTTTCACATTTGGCAAAGCTGGAGAAATTCTTACAATGAGACTTCGATTCATGGCATTTAAAGCAATGCTTAGACAGGTAAAAATAATTAATATTCTGTTTTCTAAGGTTTTAAAAATAATTACTATTATAAATACCATAAGATAACTGTATTCTACATTATTGTATCATATTATGACTTGTCCACAAAGGAGGCTCTTTAAATCAGTCTAGAAACCAATTTGGCTAGTTCCATATGGTTAGCAAAGTATCCTTAAATCAATCCAAGTGCAATAGCTTTTTATGTACTCCTTGCAATGACATATATTTACAGCCAAGTTACTATGGCCTGACAAGGTGATGTGCACCAACAGTATCCCGTTATGTGTTAATTTGACTGGTTTACTTTCTTGGTGTGCTTTCTCCCCTAAAGAAATGCTATGCAGTGCAGCTTACATTGAAACTTACTTCAAATACCTGATTTAAACTTTAGTATGTACAGATATGGTTTTATTTATTTATTGAAGGTCAGTTTCAAAGAGTTCACAAATCTGGAATACTCAGTTATACAACAGTGAGGTTGTGTACTTAAACCCACTTTCAGAGAGTTAAAATGCAAATATTTCATAGTGCTTTTAAGTAATTCATGTAGTTAGGTAAATTGTCCTTAATATTCCATGATTTCAGGATAAGTATTTTAGATTTTCAGACACACAATATATTTCTGGGGCTTTATGTCTCAATTCATGTGAACATGACTGTTTGCAATGTGCACAGAAAACTTGCAGTCTGAAAAACTATGATCTATAGATTAGCCTCACTGAAAGAAAAATCCTACAATTGAGTCTCAGAGTCACAAATACCAGTACTACATCACCAGGTCCTCATTCAATGTGTATTACACAGGAAAGTTATCAGATATTTGGTCACATGGTGAATAAATTATAAACTGTGTACCTGACCCCTACAATTGATTTTGACCAGATAGATCAGTTTGTTTGGGTTTCTTTTTTGTCTCATAGCTTCAAAGAAATCTTCTTCAGCCTGAGGAGAAAGTAATGAATGAATAGGAAATTTTTACTTTGAAAATGCTTTACACTCAATCCATCCCCAAGCAGCTTTCCCAGTTGTAAAGGAGTGTGACTAAAGAGTCATATTCTCCAAGGAGGTACAGCTTCAGCAGCAGTGGGAAGGTGTAGATTGTGGGTTTGGGAATCTCCCAGGCTGCTCTCCTTCCTTCTTGGCAGTGACAGTGTACACATCAGATCATCCACAAGCATGCACTTTTTTCTAAAAGTATTGAATGTGCAATGAAGGAATTAGGCTTAACTAAATATGCAGAACAGATTCACTGCCACATACACAGTCTTCTGACACTGAACTTGGTTATATTAGGTAGAACTCAGTTTTACTTTGTGTCTATATGAAATGTCCAAAAACTGATTCTAAGAAAAATGTTTCTTATTGTAGGACATGGGCTGGTTTGATAATTCTAAAAATACCACTGGAGCATTAACTACAAGACTTGCTAATGATGCCTCACAAGTGAAAGGAGTAAGTAAAATTTTGGTTTGGAATTTTTCATATGTGGTTTTGTATCTAGCAAAGCTACAGCTTGGATTTGATTTGTTGGATAACAGTCTTGACTTTGACAACTACAATTTACTATAAAACAATAGCTGGTATAGAATGTACTGATGTGCTTTATAAGAATGATGGTTATATATGTGTATAAAATAGTATCTACAACTGTGCTGTATTGTGATCTTCATTATTAAACAAATTCCTTGGGAATCTCTTTATCTAACAAGTCTGTTTAGAGATACCTTATTTACTTAAAGATTTGCATCTGAATTTGTCCAGTTAACGATCTCCCACTGTCTTTTTGATCCTACAGATTCCTCATATAAAAAAAAAAATAGACATTGTAACAACAGACTTCCCTTTCATTGTTATTTTTTTGAGATTCTTTAATGTAATTTGTGAATTTTAAAGGGTCTGTAATATTAGGCTAAAGAGCACTCAATGTATTTATTTGTGTATGCTTAAAGTAAATTTTTACTGCTACATGAAGTTATGTGTTTTTTTTTTAACTGAAGAATTCTGTAGTATCTTTGGTTTTATAAGTCAAACATTTAATTTTCTTCTTTACTGGTCTCTGTGCAATGACTTATAAAGCTAGCTGCATGATCTATAAAATGTGACAGACTTTAATGTTCAGCTGTAAATATAATGGCATGACATGCTTAAAGTCCGTTCTGCTTCAAGGGCAGAATTTAGAAATTGCAGTGCAAATTTACATAATCAGAATATGGGTAGAGAATAATTAAATATGATTGAGATAGTTTTCTAAAAAATCATTTTAAAAACTCCCATTTTGAAAAATAGCGAAACTGAGTTAAGACATTCTAAACAGCATTCTGAGAATGAGGAATATTACAGGTGGAAATGTTTTCCTTATTTAAGATGTACTTTAGCAAGAAATGTCTTTTTTCTTTCTCCAGGCAACTGGTGTCAGACTGGCATTAATTGCCCAAAACATAGCTAACCTGGGGACTGGAATCATTATATCATTAATTTATGGCTGGCAGCTGACCTTGCTACTTTTAGCTGTTGTGCCAATCATTGCAGTGGCAGGAATGATTGAAATGAAGATGTTAGCTGGGCATGCCAAAAAAGATAAAGTAGAGCTGGAATCTGCAGGAAAGGTGGGTCTAGAGAAGTTTATCTATTTCTATGTAATGTATAAAGTCATGTTTACCAAAGCATTGCTGATGGATGTATTACTTCCAAATACAGAACATAATCATAATATTTAACTTCTAGAGACAGCCAGACTCTATGTAGTTACACTAGTAGACCTACAGAGCATAACACCTCTTCAATAATAATTGAAGATAACAACATCATATCATGTTATTAACTGATATTTTATAATTGATAAACCCAGAATGTGCCAAGCACTGTTCAGACACATTCTTTTTTCCTTCCAGTTCTGATCATCTCTGTCTTCCTTATTTTGCCACTTTCTTCATGTTGCCATTCTTTTTTCTTTTCTGTCATCCCTTTTTGGCATATCATTTTTCTAACATATATTATACTGCTTCCTCCCCTCCCCCCCATCTTATTAATTTTTGCAGGGATAACATGTATATATTCACTGGTTTGTGACTCTGATTGCCATTGCTTTATTACTTTAGTACAAGAGAAAGATGAGAACTGAAAAGTGAGAAGGCTAGACTCTTGTTTAAGAAATTAGACATTTAATATAACTTCATTCCAAAGAACCTTTTGGGACAGAACAACTATTTCATTACTTCCCAGATATTGCTTTCTTCAAGGTAAAACTTTTCTAAAATACCTTCCTATGGCCTACTGTTTTTAAAAGTAATTGAGAAGAAAATCATTTATTTAAGGCCATGCACAAAAGCAATAGTATTAATCTTCAGATTTGGTGTGTAAATCAATGTGTCTGTGTATGTGCTCGCAGTTATTGGAGATGCTGTAGTGTCTAGGTGTCCCCCAGCTGCCATTTCAGAAAGGTGTGTGTCTACTCTATGTTCTATGTTGTGTCTGCTATGCCTTGCTCAAATGTTTGGAGTATCCTAGAGCACTTCCAATGGCACAAACCATCTGGGTGTGGGCAGCAGAATTAGTCCTTCTCACTCCAGTCAACAGTCCTGGAGGAAGAGACTAGGTAGGCACATAGTGCTTAGGCAGATATCCATTGACCACACTGACAGCTTAAGCACCTAAATTCAAGTGTCTTAATCTGGATCTGAGCAACCCTTTCCAGTAACTTCTATTTATTAAATGGGATTTATTTCCTGCTATCATGTCCGTAGATAAAGTTGCTTGAATCATTTTTGTCCCTCTAAGTCCACAGGAAATTCTGTGTAATTATCTTTCCATGGGCATTTATTTTTTTTGTGCAAGACAAAGGATGTGTTTCCTTTCCTTTTAACTGACCACACTAACTTAATTCCTTCCTCTTCTTCTAACGGCTGAACATTTATTTAATCTTTTTTTTTTCTGTTTTAAGATATGACAGAAAGAATTTGACCATTTTTGGAATAGGCACTAGAGATTTCTTATCAGAAAACTGAGCATCATCAGAAAAATCTCACTATCATAAAAAGAAACATGTAAAATGCTTACTTTTGATATCAAAGGTCCATGATTTTATTAACAATTACGAAAAATATTAAGTTTTATTCCAGCAGAATCTTTTTTATTCATTTAGAATAAGGAATTGCAACACAATCTTAACTTTCGATTAAAACATTTGTGTGTCTATTGCAGATTGCTACAGAAGCCATAGAAAATATTAGAACCGTGGTCAGTTTGACCCGAGAAAGAAAATTTGAGTTTATGTACGGAGAATATTTGCATGTACCATACAGGTATATAAAATAACTAAGCTAAAACCCCCATGTATTTAAAGTGTATGATTTAATGTAAAATTTAATTACATCAGAATTAATGTAAATATGTTGCATTTTTTTGTTAACAAATGCAACCACCCGCCAACATCTTTGTTCTTAGATTTAATTAATTTTCTGTGATAATATGGGCATCGTCTATTGCAACGTCACCTGGTTTTGAAAAATGTTAGTTTTGAGTGGGCTTTGGAAGTCATCTATTCTAACGTGCCATCAGAAGTGTTTCAGTTTAACTGAAAACGTTTTAAGCTAAATCAAATATTGTATTAAGCCATTTTTGAAAGTATGAATAGGATTGAAAACATTCAAATAAGTACTTCTTGGTCTGTGAGAGGAAAAAAGAACCCAAACCAAATCTGCCTGGAGTAAATAAAAATTTAAGTTTTAGAGTATAAAGATACTGTCAGTTAAAGTTTTAGTTCTAGAATGAAATGTTTCATTTTCAGACATCCAGAAGAACAGTGAAGAAAATGACAGCTTATGAACACAGCTATGGTGGGAAACAAGTAGGGGTGGTGCTAAGACATCCACTATAATAATTATGTGGTTAGCACACAGTGCAGAATGTGAAAGATACTGCTTTAGATTTTTTCTTAGGCATACAGGTTTTGAGTCCATATGTCAGAACTTGCAGGACCATGCCTAACCATTCTCAGGTTTGACATTGACGAGATTGCTCCAAGACTTTCATCTTAATATTATTCCAGTATAAGTAAGAGCTTGCTGCCCCATGGGTCCATTTGTTGGGAAGAGACAGGAAATGTGTTTTTTAGTTAGTATTTCAGTGCATGTTAAAACACTGATGGGGCAAAAAGTTTCTATTATATACGAATTGAGCTTAGGCCTTCTGTTTTACTGCAATAATGCACAAATCAGCTGTGTAAAAGAGAAGTCACAACAGCCTCTTAATCAGAAAAACACACTTATGAAGGTGGTTCCTGTTTGTTTTGGTTAGGTTTTTTGTTTTTACCAGTAGGAATCATGAAGTTGTGACTCAGAAATAGCATCAATTAACTTAAAATATGCTTTTTCTTTTTTCTGGTAGAATTCATAGGTATGGAAAATTTTCTCTCTGCCTTGCTTTTAATCACAGGCATAGTTTTATCACCCAAAATCTAATTTCTGTATCATATATGCAGGCGTAATCCTATTAGAAAGAAGAATTATGACTGATTAAATTAAAAAAACCCAGATTTTCCAGTATATAACTGTTTAATAGCTTGGTCAACAAAAAATTACAAATAAATCCAATCTTACACAAAAATTTGACTTTGGCTGAAGGTGAGCTGACAGTTCTGCCCTTTTTTTTTCCCCTTTGACGTGCTGCAGCAGTACAATTTCAAACATGTTATTCCTGTCTTCAAAATGGTGATCATGGCCTGAACTGTGAAGTGTTTTAATACTCAAACATGAGATTATACATAGCAACTAAGGTGTCACGTTTTTTTTCACCCATGTGCCAAGCTGTTATTGGAGGTAAATAAAATTCTGGAAACAAAACTAACTTTCCCTTGGACACAGTCTAATAGGAAACACGGGGCTGTGTTGTTTAAGCATGAGTACACTTCCCATGCATAACAGTATATCTGAAATCAATAAATTTTTTTTTTGCATATTAGGATTTAAGTACGTTTGTACATTTTACTGAAAATATACATTCTCTCTTACAGAAATTCTGTGAAGAAGGCACATATATTTGGATTTTGTTTTGCCCTTTCACAAGCAATGATGTTCTTTACCTATGCTGGCTGTTTCCGGTTTGGTGCCTATCTAGTGGTAAACGGACACATGCAGTTTAAAAGTGTGTTTTTGTAAGTATCTCCTTTACAAAATTATTGTTCTGTCACTCCAGAGAAAGGTCTTTGTTTGCTACTAGATATATCATGAATCTATTGGGTAAGTTATGAAAAAACAGGTCAACTCTTCTTCTGTACTTAAATTTTTAATTTAAACAGGTACTGCAAAGAAAATACGATTCTTATTTGAAGTATTCTTAGGAGATGTATTCAATTTGTAATTATACAAAGAATAATACAATTTGTCTCTAAGGGCACTTTATAGGCTTTTAAGGGCAGAAACTACAAAACCAGAAGGAATAATTTTGACATTTGAAATAGCTTATCTGTAGCTTCTTACCTTTATATTTTGGGTTTATAATCATTGCTTATCCAATCATTTAACATAATATCTTAGAGCCCCTATCATAACCAATGTCCTATTTTTCTGGATCATTTCCAAATAAATATGTTTTTTAATTTAAGAAGCAATAGCTCTGCAAGTATGAGATTGTACCAATATGGAACTTGATACCTAAGAAAGACCAATGATACCAATTTTTTGCTGGCAACCTGATTAATGATAGTTAAAACAGCTCATTTTGACTGGAAGATGTTGGAAAATGTCCGCATCCCATCTGCCAGCTGAACATATCAAGCCAGCTGGGGAGTGAAATTCCAGTAGCTCAGTTAAGATCATCGAGTCACAGAATCACAGAATCACAGAATCACAAGGTTGGAAAAGACCTTTAAGATCATCAAGTCCAACCATTCCCATCCTAAACTAAACCATATCTCTAAGTACTTCATCTACCCGTTTTTTGAACACATCCAGGGAAGGTGACTCAACCACCTCCCTGGGCAGCCTGTTCCAGGCCCTGACAACTCTTCCAGTAAAAATTTTTTTTCAAATGTCCAATCTAAACCTGCCCTGGCACAGCTTCATGCCATTCCCCCTTGTCCTATCTCCTGTCACCTGGCTGAAGAGACCATCACCTACCTCTCTATAACCTCCCTTCAGGTAGTTGTAGGCGGTGATAAGGTCTCCCCTCAGTCTGCTCTTCTCTTGGCTAAACAGCCCCAGCTCCTTCAGCCGCTCATCATAGGATTTGGCCTCCAGCCCCTTCCCCAGCCTGGTTGCCCTTCTCTGGACTCACTCCAGGACCTCCATGTCCTTCTTATGGTGAGGAGCCCAGAACTGGACACAGTACTTGAGGTGTGGCCTCACCAATGCCGAGTACAGGGGCACAATCACCTCCCTAGACCTACTGGCCACACTGTTTTTGATACAAGCCAAGATGCCATTGGCCTTCTTGGCCGCCTGGGCACACTGCTGACTCATATTCAGTCAGCAGTCAACCAACACCCCCAGGTCCTTCTCTGCCTGACAGCTCTCCAGCCAGTGTCCCCCAAGCCTGTAGCGCTGCATGGGGTTATTATGTCCCATGTGCAGCACTCTACACTTGGCCTTGTTAAACTTCATCCCATTGGACTCAGCCCATCGGTCCAGTCTGTTCAGATCCCTCTGAAGAGCCTCCCTACTCTCCGGCAGATCAACTCTTCCTCCTAGTTTAGTGTCATCTGCAAACTTAGTGAGGGAGCATTCAATCCCTTCATTGAGATCATTGATAAAGATGTTGAACAAGACTAGACCCAGGACTGAGCCCTGGGGGACACCACTCGTGACCGGCCTCCAGCTGGATTTTGTTCCATTCACCACCACCCTTTGGGCTCAGCCATCCAGCCAGTTTTTAATCCAGCTGAGGGTCCACCTGTCCAGGCCAGTGGCAGCCAGTTTCTCAGTCAGAATGCTGTGAGAAATGGTGTCAAAGGCTTTACAGAAGTCCAGGTAGACCACATCCACAGCCTTCCCCTTGTCCATTAAGCGGGTCACCTTGTCATAGAAGGTGATCAGGTTAGTTTGACAGGACTAAACCATATCTCTATGTTTTAGTAACTCTATGGTAAGTAACAAAAACATTGGATTTGGAATGCAGGCTTGTTTATCTCATTTCATTAAAAGAGGATAAAATCACATTTTTGGCATTAAATGAGTAATTGAAGAAATAATAGTTGGTTACTACTTTGTTCTTTTTAAATTTATCTCCCTTTTTTCTCTGTGTAGAAGAAAAAATTGACTGCAGCCCCATTTCCATTGTCCTTTTCTTCACTGTCTATCTATTGATTCTTTTTTCCTGATTTTTTTCAGAGTGTTTTCAGCAGTTGTATTTGGTGCAATGGCATTAGGACAAACCAGCTCTTTTGCTCCAGACTATGCCAAAGCCAAGGTATCAGCAGCCCACTTGTTTCAACTGTTTGAAAGAGTCCCCGAACTAGATAGTTACAGCGAGGAAGGAGAGAAGCCTGTAAGTAAGCTATGTGTAATGGGTGACATTATTTATTGACAGTATGGACAGCACTCTTCTTATTTCTTTCAAAGTGACTTCTCTTCTTCTTCTGATTACTTCCTTATCTCAACAAATTCTCAACACTTTAACCAAACAGCATGGGCCTAGCTCTCTGTTGTGAGTCCTAAAGGCTGTATGTTTTGAATATATGTTTAAGGTACAACTTGTATGGAATTCAACCAGCTGAATTATGAACATTTGCAAAATATTTCAGTGCTGTACTTTGATTTTATAGTTTCACAATGATTCAGAGCACAGACTGAAAGTCATCATTCCAGCAAATGCAAAATCTGTTGATTTTAGTGAGAAAAAAAGACTTCTGCAATTCTGTTTGAATTATTGTCAAATTGTCTTAAAGCTGTATCAGTGATACTGTGGTACTTTTTCAATTATAGGAAACGTTTGCAGGAAGCATAACAATCAAAGATGTGGCATTTAACTACCCAAACCGACCAGAGGTCAAAATCCTCCAAGGTTTGAATCTAAAAGTAGAAAAGGGACAGACTCTGGCTCTTGTTGGTAGCAGTGGCTGCGGAAAGAGTACTATTGTTCAGCTGCTTGAGAGATTTTATGATCCACTTGATGGAGAAATGGTAAGTTTTTTTAAAATAAATTTGTAAAATGTTAATTGAGGGTGTGTTCATTTGTTTTTATGTGGTGTGATAAAGTATAATAGATATTTCTAGTTTTGTTTTTTTAATATTTTATTGTTAAAGACAAGCAATGGCTCAGCAGGGTTCTTTATTTAAATGCAATGAAGAATATAATGGAAAAAGTCCCAGTTTCTCACAGTATAATGAATTAATGAAACAAGATCTGCGTGTTAAAAATATACCTGATCCACAGACTAATGATGTCTTTGAATTCAGTGCAAATTTCCTGAGGTTTTTATGTTAAGAACACTTTAAAAGTTATTAAAAATATATATCTACTTCTGCATAATGTAGTAATAGAATATGCCATCTATGTTCTTTCCTAAACCAGAGAACATTTACAAAAATAATTATCATAATTTTTACTTGTCAGAAACGTCTTTCAGAGTATGCCCCCTTACCAAGGAATAGATTGTCAATACATTTAATAATTTTGGTTTAAATATATATCTAGCATTTGCCACACTTATTTAGCAATTTTATATATTTTGTCACATAAGGATTTGTTTATTGCCATTTTCTCTTTGATGTAAATGTGCACAGAGATTTTGTTTGAAAAAGAACGCCCACACATTTTGGGTTGGGTGAGGTAAGAGTAAGAAAGATTTCAGAACTTGCCTCTGCAAAGATACTCCCAAAAGACAATGTAATAAATAAGACTTGGATGCAGTGGGCAAGAATTTTTAGGATAGAAGCATCTATACAGACCCAGTGCAGCAAACTGATGTGAAGAAAGAAGTAGCATAGGTACCACAAAAGTATGTTTCAATCAACGAATACATCACCAATGTTTTTGACCTTGTATCCACGAATAACCAACAATGGTTTACTGAAGGGAAAAGCATAGACCTCTGGGATAGTGAGGACTATGCTAGTCTGCTAAAGAGAGTAACTGTGCCTCAATGTTGTGCTATTTGGTATAGGGGATCCAAAATGCATAGTCACTGAGTTCTCTAGCCCTATCAGTGATTTTTCACATCAGATAAGGAATAAGAAGCAGACCTTATCAGCCTGAAAATCCATTGGCATTCTAAGAAAAAGAGATGCAAATACCTATGTGGTTGAAAGTAATTCTCCTTTCTAGCTTTTTTTTTTTAATTAATTCCCCTATTACATCTGCAGATGTAGAAATGCTGACACTGATTTAGTGGATTTTGAATCAGGTTCATCATGATCCTTCATTTGAAAAACAGTTATGTTGGCTGTGAATTGGCTGTTATAGGAAAAACTACGGAATTAGCAGATTAATCATGTCCAGTAGCTGTGCTATGAACTGTGGTTCTACAGTTATCCAGCTGACTGTGTCACTCAACACAGAGCAAGCATTGCACTGGGCGATTCTAGTGGAGATGTAACAGCCCTCTCAGCATCCTAGATGTTTGTGTCCAAGTTGAAATGACTTGTATAATTATAAAACTGATCTACCCAGAAAAAAATAATAGATCTCTTGTCATCTAATAGACAGTGATAGCAACTCAGTAGCCAGACTTAGCAGAAGCATGACAGGGATGCCACTAAAGAGAACTGCCTGCAAATGACATCTTAAGGCATCCAGAAGTAAATTTGTGAGTTGTCAGGCCTTACATCACAATTACATTTAAGAATGGCTTAGGAGTGTCTGAATGAATAAACCCAACTCTTCCTTTATTTTAGTGGATTAGTACTGCAAATCTCATCCTCCGGTGGGAACATATATGCAAAATAAAGGAGTTTTCCTCCTGAAGAAAAGAAATAACTTTATACAAAGTTCTTTGAAGTTACTTGAGCAAATCCTATCTTCCACTTTCTTCAAAATCCTGATCAAATCTTGAAACAAAGAAAAGAACTGAGATAGCAGAAGGGACTAAACTCATTTCTATGTAATTGCCCTTAGAAAATTTTGGAACATAGAGGAGAAGGAGGGGAAGGGATTAGGTGACCTTTTGATACAGTCTCTTTAAGGAAAGAGCTGCAATTACATAACTCATGTGGATGAATTTACAGTAAGCCTCAAATACACACATAGCCATGTGACTGAAATTTTAAATGTTTGGTTTCTCAGCTTTTTGATGGCAAAAATGCAAAGACACTAAATATCCAGTGGCTGAGAGCTCAGATTGGGATTGTCTCACAAGAGCCAATCCTATTTGACTGCACGATTGCTGAAAACATTGCATATGGAGATAACAGTCGGGAGGTGTCACATGAGGAAATTGTTAATGCTGCAAAAGAAGCTAATATTCACTCCTTCATTGACTCTCTGCCAGATGTAAGTTATTCCTTTTCTCTCCTACTCAGAACTGGAGGTGGCCTATTGTGGCAGGGAAAAATTGTGTCCGTTTATGATTCCCTGGGGTACCGTAATTCCCTGAGATGCAAATAGATCTGAAACTGATTTTTAAACATTATAATTTCTTAATTGTGTTTATTATACTTATTTTTACTCTGGGAAACTCCACTGTCAGCTGGAGAGCTGAACATTTAAGATATCAGAGAAGAAAAGCCACAATCAAAACTAATAGAGAGCTGAAAGTGTGGGGTGGTTTCTTTTAAATGAGTTGAACATTTCATTTTAAACTCCTGTTTATCTAAAGAATATGTAAAAGACCCTGCTAGACTGGAAAGTTTCTTATGTGTTTCTTTCAGTTCAACCTGGTCAGAATTTAAATTTCTACTATTCCTAGAGTTCAAAAATTACTGATTTTTTCATATACAACTGACCAACACATAATAATGTAAGAATGAACATCTTGGGTCAGATGAAAGGTCTGTCATGAACTGCAAGACGTATTTACAAATAAGTAGTCAAAAAAGCTAAACATTCAATTACATTTCCCCTGAATTCTCATCTAATTTTGCTTAATTCATGACTTGGAAACTTTTTAAAATCTGGATGGATTTTTCTTCTATGAGTTTGACAGATCAATTTCTAACCTGTGTCAACTTGTATCCAAAACTTCCTAAAGCAGGCAGGTTGACAGCTTAGTTCTATATTGCATATATTCAGCTTAATTTCAGGCTGTTAAAATGCTTTTTGCATTTCTTGAAAAAATATAAATGCCAAAGCCCATGATATTTGCAGATCATGATTCACTTCTAATGGCTTATCAAGATTCGCTCTTTCAAAACTTTGTAGAGAAATCTTGTGGTATCTAATAATGTCTCATAAAACTTAGGTGATTTTTGCAACCAAGGATGTAATATGTCAAAGACTACTACAACCTGTTTGGAGTCCTGACTGGTCCACCTTAAATGACATAACTAAATTAAAAGTATACCTATCCAAAGCTGCAGTACAGCTATAGACGAAGTGTATAAATATCTATTTCTATATACTCATATAATATATAAGATGACCTGAAAATTAAACCTCTTACATATCGCTATTCTTCAGGATGAATAAATGTGGATTAGCATAACTGTTTGGTTAGAATGCTAGCTTGGAGTGCTTGGGACAGGGTTTGATCCCCAGTAGTGTCATAGACAATAAATATCTCTTGATTGAGATTAATGTTTCCTTCTAACCTTAGAGGGGTTGTTACCTTGAATTTATTAAATGCTTGATGCTGTAAGTGCAGCAGAGATTCCTACTGAAAGATCTATAGATCTGTGACAGATAGCAATTCTGGTCATCTGTTTTCAGAGAGCTATTGGAATGGACAATGCAGTTTATGAATGGCTGGTGTCAGGGTCGATATGCTTAAAGATACTTCAGCACTGATTTGCATTCATAGTCTAAACTTAATGTGTTGTTTCTAGAAATACAATACCCGTGTAGGAGACAAGGGAACTCAGCTTTCTGGTGGTCAGAAACAACGTGTTGCTATTGCCCGAGCTCTTGTACGTCAGCCCCAGATTCTGCTACTGGATGAAGCTACATCTGCCTTAGACACAGAAAGCGAAAAGGTAATTTAAATATGAGCCAGGAGTTTGGGATCTAAATCCATGTTTCTTCATATTATGATTATTGTTTTCACTCCCAGAGATTAAAGCACAAAGCTGGAAATATGGTGGTTTATGCAAATGACATATTTATGCTAATAATAGACACATATAAACGTCTCGCTCCTCCTTGCAAAAAAAACCCCATATTTTTTTACATCTGCTTGGTAGTAGGCAGATTGAAGTAGCAACGAAGGTGGCATTTTTTTTTTGCCTAGAATTCTTCAGGTTTCAATTGGAAAAGAGCTATAAAAGTTAACTCAGGAGGCACAAATGTCAGCAACTGAAAAGATTGAGAATGCTGCCAAAACATATTTTTTCTGGGAAACTGTCAAATCTTGCCTTCATAATTTTTCTTGCTTCTCCCATTGCTCTACAGTCCTTGCTGTTTATTTATGACTAATATGCAACTTCCAGTGAAAAAAATTGCTAGAACACATTTCTTTTTCTAAACCCAAAGCTGCAATCCGGTATAATAAAAGTGCAATCTAGCTATAAAAAATCAACACAGACTGTACAAAAATACTTAATACTAATGAGGCAAATATTATAACAAATACTATAATTTGAAAAGCTCAAACTAAATTTTTATTAATTCTAGGCATAAAACCATAGGATTTGAGGGGAAAATGCTATTAAATAATTCCAGGATTCTTTGTTCTCTTAATTATGTGCCAGTTAGGTACAGAAATTTCATCTCTTATTTTATTCTGCATTAATAAACATAAAGAAGAAATGAAGAAAGGGAGAAAGCTCAGATTCTACCAATGCTAGCTTTAAGAAAAACATGATTTATGAGACTCCCTGTGAAATCACGAGAATTAGCACAATAGTAGTTGACCCAAGATTACTGCCTTAACTCCCATATACAATTAATCAGTCATGGCAGGGATCTGTGGAGGTTTCTGATCAAACCTCCTCTTCCTGAAAGGGCCAATACTGAAGTCAAACTATGTTGTTTAATGCTATGTCCACTATCATGGAACCATAAAATGGCTGGGGTTGAAAGGGACCTTAAAGTCTAGTTATCCAGTTCCACCTCCCTGACATGAGCATGGATACCCTCCACTAGAACAGGTTGTCCAGAGCTCCATCCAGCCCGGCCTTGAACACTGCCAGGGAAGGGGCAGCCAAAGCTTCTCTGGGCAACCTGTGCCAGGGCCTCACCTCCCTCATAGAGAATCCTAGTAGGGTCCTTAAAAGTCTCCAAGGATTCAACAAGCTCTCTTTTGTCCTTTTCCCCATGCTTAATTATCCTTCCTGTCAGTCTGACCTCAGTCCCAGGGAAGATCATGGAGAGGGTCATCTTGGGAGCTATCATGCAGCACATGCACGATGGCCAGGGGATCAGGCCTAGTCAACATGGGTTTACAAAAGGTAGATCCTGTCAAACTAACCTGATCACCTTCTATGACAAGGTGACCCGCTTAATGGACAAGGGGAAGGCTGTGGATGTGGTCTACCTGGACTTCTGTAAAGCCTTTGACACCATTTCTCACAGCATTCTGACTGAGAAACTGGCTGCCACTGGCCTGGACAGGTGGACCCTCAGCTGGGTTAAAAACTGGCTGGATGGCCGAGCCCAGAGGGTGGTGGTGAATGGAACAAAATCCAGCTGGAGGCCGGTCACGAGTGGCGTCCCCCAGGGCTCAGTCCTGGGTCCAGTCTTGTTCAACATCTTTATCAATGATCTCAATGAAGGGATTGAATGCTCCCTCACTAAGTTTGCAGATGACACTAAACTAGGAGGAAGAGTTGATCTGCCTGAGAGTAGGGAGGCTCTTCAGGGGGATCTGAACAGACTGGACCGATGGGCTGAGTCCAATGGGATGAAGTTTAACAAGGCCAAGTGTAGAGTGCTGCACATGGGACATAATAACCCCATGCAGCGCTACAGGCTTGGGGGGGACTGGCTGGAGAGCTGTCAGGCAGAGAAGGACCTGGGGGTGTTGGTTGACTGCTGACTGAATATGAGTCAGCAGTGTGCTCAGGCGGCCAAGAAGGCCAATGGCATCTTGGCTTGTATCAAAAACAGTGTGGCCAGTAGGTCTAGGGAGATGATTGTGCCCCTGTACTCGGCATTGGTGAGGCCACACCTCGAGTACTGTGTCCAGTTCTGGGCTCCTCACCATAAGAAGGACATGGAGGTCCTGGAGTGAGTCCAGAGAAGGGCAACCAGGCTGGGGAAGGGGCTGGAGGCCAAATCCTATGAGGAGCGGCTGAGGGAGCTGGGGCTGTTTAGCCTGGAGAAGAGGAGGCTGAGGGGAGACCTTATCACCGCCTACAACTACCTGAAGGGAGGTTATAGAGAGGTAGGTGATGGTCTCTTCAGCCAGATTACAGGAGATAGGACAAGGGGGAATGGCATGAAGCTGTGCCAGGGCAGGTTTAGATTGGATGTTAGGAAAAAATTTTTTACTGAAAGAGTTGTCAGGGCCTGGAACAGGCTGCCCAGGGAGGTGGTTGAGTCACCTTCCCTGGATGTGTTCAAAAAAAGGGTAGATGAAGTACTTAGGGATATGGTTTAGTTTACGATGGGAATGGTTGGACTTGATGATCTTAAAGGTCTTTTCCAACCTTGTTATTCTGTGATTCTGTAATATTTTTCTTATATCCAGTCTGAACCTCCCCTGCTACAATTTATGACCATTTTCTCTTGTTCTCCTACTATGCATCTGAGTAATGAGCCTGGTTCCATATCATCCTCTTAGCTATCATGGCATCATATGCTATGACAGTCTTTGTCATCACAGGCTAATTTCAAACCAAGAAGCTAAAGCCACAGATATTCCCTTTCCCTCACTCTCATATTACAGTTTACTTCACAGATGGCAACTGAGGTATTATCTCACAACAGCCACCAGATATAGTTCACCTTTTGGTTTTTTCATTGTGCAGATTGTTCAGGAAGCGCTGGATAAAGCCAGGGAAGGTCGCACTTGCATCGTGATAGCTCATCGCCTCTCCACTATCCAAAATGCTGACAAGATTGCCGTGGTCCAGAATGGCAAGGTCATAGAGCAAGGGACACATCAGCAGCTCCTGGCAGAAAAAGGCATCTACTATTCTCTGGTCAATGTTCAAAGTGGGTCGTGCAACATGTAAATTAAAGGCAGTACTTATCTCTGAATTGTTACTGTAATTATTTCAATATCAATAGTCGGTCTTGATACTTCTAGTTTTCCACCTTCCTTTCATAAATCCTATGGAAACAAGAAATACTAAGTAAATATGTACCAGTTTCTCACTATTGTTTTCATTATTCAAACCACTCTACTATGTGGCCAAAGCAGAGGCCTACTGCACTCATAAAAGTAGAAGCATACTAAGACAAATGTAGTTAATATTAGCTTGCTTCGAACTCTGGCAAAATCACACTAATCAGGCGTGTCTGTAGACAACTTGTAAACATTTTCATGTTCAGTAAAAACAGTTTTGCTATTGCCAGCAACAAACCTCAAGCCTTATCCTCACTGTGCCTGTGTAAGGCACAGCCAGTCCTAGCCTATTGGGCTTATTATTATCTTGTTACAAGAACTTACAGGTCAGCTGGAGCTTGGTGCCACATGTCTCATGTTATGATGTGGAGTTTTAGCCTGGGATGACAGCAAAGGTTTTGAAAATATGGGTGCAGGCTGAAAACAAAGGTCCCAGAACCAAAAGTACCTCACAGATGGTCAGTTACTGATCATTGAAGAGGTGCAACCTTAAGAGCTGGGAAAAGTGTAACACAGAAAAATAAGTGGCAGGTAAGAAAAAACACATGTTGGGTGAGCAAATCAAGGCACCTGCTGCAGCCTGGGAAAGTAATATCTGCAAGTCTCCCAGGGTCCTAGGGGTCAGAGGTCAAGGGCTAAGAATTCTCTGAAGACTCAAATATTTTATAGAAGTGAAAATCTTTAATTTGGGCTTGGAGAAAGGGCAAGAAAAGCACTCTTTTCAGTGTTAGCTTCTTTCACTGAAGAGCTCTTGAACCTGATAACCCTGATGACTAAGATTCTTAAAGACTGAAAACATCAGTGCTAATCACATGGCATCAGCTCTGTGGTGTTGTATATTAGTGGGTAATTTAGGATGACTGTTAAGGACTAACTGCTTTGAATGTGTAGTAATAGTGATTAATAATTAAGAACTAACCATTAGCAATGTATACTGTGAATATCTGTGCAGTAAAGTTTTGATTTTAATTAAAATCTGTCCTGATTAATCAGTTTTACATACTTCTGTCATAGCAATTTCTGATTCCCTGAGATTTATACATATGATCTGTCTTATCTACATGTAGATATTTATACACACAGCCTAACTGATAGGCAGTTAGGTTCATCAATGTACTAATAACACTCTCCAGAATGTTGATTGATGCACTCATTGTGTTCCTCTTGAATCGCTTGCCTCTTTTCTTTTGTTCCTGTCTTAGATGGAAAACCATTTTGACTAGGAAATTTGTTTCCTATCTGTGTATTACTTGATAAAATAAGGTTCTTGTCCATGAGTAAGGCTAATAGTCTGCACCAGACTGTTATACTAGCAATTGCAAGAATGGAATAGATATTCTTTAACATTATAATCTGAAGATTCATGTGAGAACATACTGAGGTTGCTTTTTTTACTAAATTATGGATTTTAGTTGTTTACTTTTAAAACTAGTTTTTTAATTCCTGATGAGACAATTTCTAATTAATGGATTAGCAATGAATGGATTGTTCCCCCAATTTGAATCATTTCAAAGATGCTTGACTCTTGACAAATTTAGCTTTTACTGAAAGTCAGGCAAGCACTCTAAATGTTTTACCACAGATTAAGTGAAAATGATTTTAGAAAATTTTGTCCATATAGTTTTAAACCTATCTCAGAGTTTCAGGTAAAAAGTAAAAACTTTCCAAAACAATCTATTTGCCCCTATCCTTTTCTTCCACATTTCTAAAAGAGTATTTCCCCTTTTCTTGAGATTTAGACAAAAATTGGCATAATAATTGTAAACCAACTTACTTTAGGTTGAAAAAGGCTATAAAGGAAGTAAGCACTTTCCTCTATGGATAATGGATACTTGTTTCCAAATGCACCATAAATGTTTAAATATCTCTGCTGCTGCTCACAATTGCATTCCTTTCAGAATTTCCCTTCAGAAGTCCACAACAACCATATTACTACTATTGTGCTACCACCAGATGCCTTATCATGTCATTTTTAGTTGCAATGCCAAAAGAACAGACAGGGACACCTCCAAAAATTTATTCTTCACTATATTCTATTAATACACTTTTACATTATAATGCTGGAACCAAAGGAAGGGTGGACTGATCTAAGACGACTTTGCTTTAAGAACCTTTATTCTACAGCCAGGACAGTATCTTTAATTCTAGTTATTTTAATGCAGTCAATTGAAAGCAGGAAGTAAGAAACGGGACCAGAAGCCACCTCAATTCCTTTGCTGTCAATTCCATAGTCTGTACAGATATCAAAAGTAGAGAACAGGAAGGAAAGAAAAGAGCAGAACACACAAGGACAACTATCTTTCGTAATCCCTGTTCTTGCAAGGTGAGTACATTTCCTTTTGCCTTTGTATGCTTGTTCCTGTGTACATTTCTAGCTGTATTCTGGTAACTAAGGAGACCAATATACTAACTCTGTTGCTGGAGAGGTCTAGGACAGGATTGCATCTAACTGAAAGTGAACATTCATGCCTAAATTCATTTCCCTAAGCAAGACCATCTTCTGCAGGGTTAATAAAGTCTACGGTATGGTTCATCCCATTCTTCAGTTGCTGTCACTAGCAGGCCAGATTAACAACCAACTTGTGTTGTATCTCTTCATGAAAGGCTATGAGTGTGATGATCATAAATACCTATATGGTCATGCTTCAGTATAGAGAAAATGAGCTACATCTGTATTAAAATAGACTTCTTAAATGCTGCCCTACATAATGTTTCCTAAAAGTAGATCTGCAAACACTAGCTGCACCTTTGTATTCACCAAGAGAGAAACAATTTTAATAGACATACTAGAAATTGTATGGGGCTGTTCTAAAATGCCCAAACATTTAAAATTATTGATATTTTAGATAACTTAAAGACTGTGCCTGCATGTGTAATGTGTATATACTCTGTGTCTTAGTAGATTTACCTAAAGTGTCCATGAGTAGCAATTATATCATTCATTTCCTTAGTAATGGAGACAAATATATCAACAATTTTTTTAATATAACAAATAATTCTTCTGAGATAAAATCATAGAATCATAGAATGGCATGGGTTGGAAGGGACCCCAAGGATCATAGAGCTCCAAGCCCCCTGTCACAGGCAGGGCCACCAACCTCAGGCCTGGATCTACACAAGGTTGCCCAGAGCCCCATCCAACCTGGCCTTGAACAGTTCCAGGGATGGGGCACCCACCACCTCTCTGGGCAGCCTGTTCCAGCACCTCACCACTCTTTCTGTAAAAAACTTCCCTCTAATATCTAATTTAACCTCTCCTCCTTTAGCTTTAATCCATTCCCCCTTATCCTGCCATTGTCTACCCTTTTACAAAGTTGAATCCCCTCTTGTTTGTATGCTCCCTTCAGGTACTGGAAGGCTGCAGTGACGTCCCCCTGCAGCCTTCTCTTCTCCAGGCTGAACAAGCCCAGCTCCCTCAGCCTCTCTTCGTAGGGCAGGTGCTCCAGCCCTCTGATCATCTTCATGGCCCTCCTCTGAACCCTCTCCAACAGTTCCACATCCTTCTTGTATTGGGGGCCCCAGATCTGGACACAGTACTCCAGATGGGGCCTCACGAGGGCAGAGTAGAGAGGGACAATCACCTCCCTGTCCCTGCTGGCCACCCCTCTTCTAATGGAGCTCAGGATACCATTGGCCTTGCGAGCTGCAAGAGCACACTGCTGGCTCATGTAAGTTTCTCATCCACCAGAATCCCCAAGACCTTCTCAGCAGGGCTACTCTCAAGGAGCTCTTCTCCCAGTCTGTATCTATGTCTGGGATTCTTCTGGCCCAAGTGCTGGAGGACAGTATCGAAAGCCTTGCTGCAGTCAAGGTAGAGAGCATCCGCTGCTCCACCCAGCCGGTGATGAGATGCTAAACTAAAGCGATGTTGAAGACGATGGAATGCATATCTACCTGACACAGTAGCTCCTAGTTCTTACCTACTTTGCAAGTGTCCTTAATTAGGTCAGCTTTGTTTAAAGCAATATATAAAAAACCCCTCAGGGCAGAATTTAGAAAGGATTAAGGCACCATGGGTGTACAGTGACTAGCATTATCTACTCTCCATTCACCACTATGGCTCTGGCAAGCTGTTTGGTTAAAACTGGCCACACACTTTTTGCTTTCTGGGCACTCTTGACTTTCCCCAGTATTAATTTTTTCTTACCTCACTTGCACATCTTGTACAGCTTTTTTTTTGGATTAATCAATGGGCTTGTTTCATGGCACAAACTCTTCAGTCATTCCTTGATGTGCACATATTTCATAGTGATGTAAAACAAGGTGTCATTTCCATGTTGTTCAAAAAGCAGACAAAATTATTCACACTTTCCAAGGGACAGGTAGAAGAAGGCACTATGGAATTATGAGATGTTTCTCCATCCACAAAGTGAATTCAGCATAGAAATTCCTAATCTAAATTATGTTTCCCCAAGATTTTGTGTTGGGTAGCTCTACAGAAGTTGTATCTCCATGTACTTGTCTATTCTTCAGTGTAAAAGAAGATGAGTTATTAAAGATGAGTTATTTACATATCTGTTGAATCAGAAACAACTCAGACATTACTCTTCATATATACTTGAGTTGAGAATTACCGTACAGGATGTTAATATTTCAAGGTTCAGCTTGTTAGCGGTGCATTCAGTGACACATACAACAATCTAGTTTTGCAGATGTTTATAATTTCATTTCCTGCAATTTCCTAAACAGCTCAATAAATCATCAGAAATTTAGTTGCTTGCTTGGCTCATTTGAAGCCTTTCCTTTGAAGACATGATCATTTCTAACTCTCATTCTTCCATTATTACCTATGAGACTTTAAAGATGGAAAAAATGTAATTTACATCTAAAAATCTTTCCTTGATAAGGAATTCCAGAAATATCCTTCAAATGTTCTCTAGAATTCCTCATAAAAAAATTAAAAGCTAGGAAGATTTTCTATTTCTGATCTTTCACATCCATTTCCTTTGAGTTTATGATGGAAGGTCTGTATTTTCTTTATTATTACCAATACTATTAATCAATGATTTTTCTTTATGTGGCCATGTCTTTAATTTGCCACATGATGGCCTCATTTGTTCAGACAATAGCTAAATTAGTCTTCATTTTCTTTTACCAATTTCCTTTTCTTCTTTATGTACATCTCGTTCAACTCCATATATGCAGTGTTCTGTCTAATCCAAAGAGCAATATTCTTATAAGCATTTGGTTACTGTCCAGGATCCCCACCCTCTTCTGACTAAGGCAACAGACAATAACTGTTCTTCCCAGCTTGTACTACATTAAGCAGTTCTACTGGAGGCAATCAATGATGGTAGATAACATTTATCTTGGCATTTAACTCAAAGCCTTTCATTTATTTCTTCTAATTTAATCTTATTTGTCACAAAACATATTAAGATAAAGGAGAAGATTAAAGAATAGTCTTCCTGTGTATCGAAAATATTTCTGACTATTACAAGAAGAAAGAGGTTTTCATTTAGTCTGGATAATTTGATCCCAGGTGTAGAGTTTGAGTGCCATTTTCCTCAGTGAAATACTTCTTTAAGAGGTATTATGTTCAACACCACTGTCATTCTACCGTGAATTTCAGATGCCCTATAATATTTAAAGAACAGATACAGAAATTTGCGAAACAGGGTATTAAAATGCTACGTTACATTAAAGCAAAACTTGTCACCGGCAAGACAGAATCACAGAATCGTAGGGGTTGGAAGGGATCTGGAGAGATCATCGGGTCCAACCCCCCTGCCAAAGCAGCTCCCTAGCACATATTGCACAGGGAGGCGTCCAGACGAGTCTTGAATATCTCCAGAGAAGGAGACTCCACCACCTCCCTGGGCAGCCTGTGCCAGGGCTCTGTCACCCTCACTGTGTAGAAGTTCTTCCGCATGTTGGTGCAGAACTTCCTGTGCTCCAGTTTACAGCCATTGCCCCTTGTCCTGTCTCCACAGATGACTGAAAAGGGGTTGGCCAATTCCCCCTGCATCCCATACTTAAGATATTTATAAACATTAATTAGGTCCCCCCTCAGTCTTCTTTTCTCCAGGCTGAACAGCCCCAGCTCACTCAGCCTTTCCTCATGCGGACACAACAGGCGTTTTTCCACTGACATCAGTATTTTAATAATAGAAGATTAAATAGCTAATAGAAGATTAAATAGCTAATAGAAGATTAAAACATTACATAATTGCTTGATCTCACACTTGTGGACAGGAAATTCAGTGTTTGGTTCAATTTAATATAGCACAGTCTTTAAAACAGATGTACAATGCACTTTTATGAAACTGGCTGCAGTGAAGGTACAGACATGGTTTTTGTCACTCTACACTGAGGAAAAATCTGTTTCTAGGATGAAATTTCTTCACAAGAAGAAATGTCTGGTGAGTATATTCACAAGTATCATAAAGGAAAACTGTTCTGAGGATATACTCTCATCCCCCATAAAATAATTAATGGAACTACACAATTAAAAACTTTCAGCTTCCAGCTGCAAAGAAAATGTACATCAATTCAGTCAGTAAATAGTTTACTGCTTGAGACACAAAGCCAGAGGTGACATTTCTGTGCAGGCTCACAGAACACTATCATAGCTGTCACTGCTCCTGCTCATCCAGGAGTTCATTTGTGTGTTGCTGCTTGTGCAGCTGAGCACTGGCCATGACTATGGTTCTTGTACTATTACCTACAAGCATCATAACAGCAGCTACAGTCCACCTGCTTGTAATTCCCTGTCTCCTTCCTGTAGGTAGAGCACCTCTTCTAGGGGCTTGCCTAGGGATTCCCATGTCAAGTCCAAAAGCAAAATATCAGAATATTCATGCAAATAAAAGGAACTTCTGTCTCAGATTGAGACAACAAAAGTTATGGACTATTGTTTTCATCTACAGCTTTTGTTTCTATATACTCAAAGCATATTACAAATGTTAAGCTTCAGAATATCTGCATATTGGTAGGAAATATTACACCTGGCTCAGGAGGAATCATTTTGACATTTTCAAGTTGTTTTGCCTGCTGACTTCAGTTGCAGAGATGATAAATTGTTGACAAACTGGCCACATACTTGGATTCCAGCCTACAGACTGAGGTTATGTATCTTAGGTACCCAAATAGAATTCTTTATCTGTTTATCATTATACACAGTAAGTCAAAGCTATCATCTTAAAAAGTCCATATTAGGGAATTCACATAATTCCCTAATTAACTGGATAGCTGAACATTGTGATACCAATTTCTCTTGTTGAATTATGTGTTTTCTATGTTTATAGAGGAAGCTATGTTGTACTAATTGGTCATAGCAAATTACTTAGCTTTACCTTATTGTCTTAAATGCATTTTCTATTGCACAGTTGTTCTTCAGCTATAGCTATCTGAAAACTTATATGGACTTTTGTTTCTAAGTTTCATCAAGAAGAAGGATCAAATCAACTTGTGCCAAATTACTCATGAGATGGTCCAGACTGTTAGGTTTATTACCATTCCTTAAATGATAATAAAATACATATCTAGGATGTCTATGCCAGAGAAGAGCTTTCATGACTTAAAATAATTCTCGATAATACACCAAGGAATTTCTCATTTTGGTTGACAATGTATGCCCATACACATTACTCTTCTTAGTTGTATCCAGTAACAGAACAAGAAGTGATGGGCCAAATTCTGTCTGAATGTGAGAAAATAGTTAATGATTGTGAGGGTGGCTGAACACTGGAACAGGCTGGTTAGAGAGGTTGAGGAGTCTACATTTAGATATTCAAAACTAGAAGAGACACAGTACCGAGCAACATGCTCTACTTGATCCTCCTTGAACTAGGGTTTGGACTAGAAGATCTCCAGAAGTGCCCATAAACTCAGCCATTCTGTGATTCTGTGCAGAAAAAATCATGGTCAACCATGTGGATCCAACCAATTAAAGAGACTCACTTTGTATGTCACATCACAAGCTGCATTAAGAAAGTAGTCATAAAAATAATGCTTGAAAATCACTTTCTAAACTGTCCAAAAAGTACATCAATGTATCCTGTACCTCAAACATGTCTGGAATATGACAGAAGGAATGTTTTAGAAATACTTTATGACCTCTGCTTTCATCCCCAGTTTTGACTGACAGTCTGAGCCAAGGAATCAGTTATTGGTTTTTTCTCCCCAAGGAGAGAGAGGGGTGTTTTGTCACTTTTACCAACAAGCCATCACTTCTAACAGAACATTGTTTTGACAGCACAACAGCAAGCCATGCCTTCGCTCAATGAAAGTCAGGGACTGGCAGACCTTTGTGTTAGAACTTGCAGCAGTTGTGTGTGTTTAGAAGTTCTACCTAACACAATTTTGGATACAGGACAAGCATCTAAATACTGGAATGTGAGCCAATAAATGAAACAGATATCATTTCTCTCAGTTGTTTTATCTGGTTGTTCAGAAGACCAGGTTAAAGAAGAAAAGGAAAGTATCGCAAAGCTTGCCTGAATAAATACACTTCAATTCTTAAAAAAAAACCCAAACAACTGAGAGAGAATTACAGATCTTCTGTAACGATGCTCACTTTATTGATAATACTTCCTTTCAGCAACCAACAACTGAAAGGACTGCCTTCACAATGACTACTTATGTAGTCATTTGGCAATGTAACTTCTACATTCAAGTCATATATCAAACTGTATAAAAATCTTTGTATAGTTTATGAGTATTATACGAGTTATCTGAATGCTATATATAAAATATAGAACCATAGAATCATTGAATATAATCACAGAATCATTTAGTTTGGAAAAGACCTTTAAGATCATTGAGTCAAACCTTAAACTAACACTGATGAGTCCACCACTAAACCATGTCCCGCAGCACCACATCTACACGTCCTTTAAATACCTCCAGGAATGGTGACTCAACCACTTCCCTGGGCTGCCTGATCCAGTCATTGATAACTCTTTTGGTGAAGAGATTTTTCCTAATATCCAATTTAAATCTCACCTGGTGCAACTTGAGGCCATTTTCTCTTGCCCTGAAAGGAGTGTTATTGTGAACACAAATGTTAGTGTACAATGGCTGGGTGTGACTGTGTAAATTACTCCTTCCTTTCACTGATGTTTTACTTTTTAGTCTATTTCTTGATTTACACCAATGAAAACTTAAGGTCTTGAACATTTATTTGCCTTGGTTGCTCACCCCTGACAGCAAATCTGCCAGTGACCTGGACTGGCAGGTTCATGGCTTTATGAGTAGTTACTTTGCAATGACACCTGCTATGCATCATTATAAGGTAACAACATCTCATTCCACAGCCCTGTATCATACTAAAATGTCATTAGAAATCTAAACGATGGGGTGTTTTTTTTCCCTTTTCTTCACATGTTTTCTTCACAGGAACCTCAAATTGACAGTATCCAATGATGGCTATAAACTGAGCCCTGTTAAGCAGAATTTGGAATTCCAAAACATTTTCTTCAATTATCTTGTTAGGCAGGATGTTAAGGTATTATACACAGCATTGATACAGATTTCTTTTAACTGCCTTACAGAAAAACAGTTACTATTTTATTTTATCTAGAATTAATAACACATTTTACCCAGAAATGGTTAGATAAGTAAGTTAAGAGCCCACATTGTAAAATAAAATGTAACTACAATAAATTCCCACTACAAGCTAAAAGGTTGGAGGTCCTTATAAGTCACAAATATAATTAAAAACTAATTTTCATAATGTTCATTTTAACCCAGTAAAATATTATAGCATCATACTGATCTTCCACACTGTCCATACTGAAAGCTGGTAGAAGTATTTCTCTGAGAAACTGGCAGCAGGTGCAATACCTCCTTTACTGCATTTACAATGTAAAGCCTGACCTCTGAAGGAGGAGGTTGTTTTGTTCAAGAGCTCTTTACTAAGGTAAATCGTGATGGAATTCACTGGGAAAGAGGTCTGAATAATTTCTGAAAATACTTTTATTAAGAATGCCTTGGAAAATCTTCTTTCTTTTCAGTGTGAGGGAAGTCCACTTTCACTCATCTACACACAGAGATCTTATCCCATTTTGTTCAGGGAGAATACAAAGACAGAAAAGAACGGGGCTTTCTTAGTCAAATTTTAAAGAAATAGACAAAGAAAATACTTAAGCTTACCAGTTTCTAAAGCTGAAATACTCTGACACTTATATTAGTTGCCATTAGAACCAATAGGAAGAGTATGACAACTACTCTTCTCGATGAATTCTGCATCAAGTTCTAAAATGTTTATCAGATTATCTAACATTAGAGAAGGGCTTTGGTTTTTAGTTCTTCCTGTATCTATTATTGAGGTCACCTTTTTAGCACTTAATCCTGGTGAGAAAGGGCAAAGAATGTTGCATAACAGATCAAAAAGAAACTGATGAGCAAACCACGGGATGCCAGGGAACATAATGTATTAATGGAAACAGCACTGTGTTCTGCTAAGTTGCCTTTGCCTACTGGCACACACCCACAAAAGGCAGCCCAGGGAGCGCCAGCAAGCAGGAGCACCATGAAGAGGGTGTGGTGCGTCAGCCGGGGTGTGACACAGCAGCTGGAGCTGGAGGACGCGCGGGGAGTTTACCTCTTCGAAGGAGGGACATTCCACCGGCTGAGCGGGAGACCTGAATTACACATAACCAGCACCAGGCAGAATGGTGGGCACTCTTCTGAGAACACAGACTGCACCACTGGCTGGGGGGTCTGCACCAACTACCCCAGAGGTGCCTGATGCCTCCACCCAGAGGGAGCTGCTGAAGGGAGAGGTTGCAGTGCAGACCTCAGGCTGCGGGAAGTGACTAGACCTTTCTGCCAGGACAGGGATGGGCAGCAGACCTGCTTTCAAAAGGTGTGCCTGGGTGGAGCACCTCCTGAAGTGAGCGGCTGAGCTGCAGAAGGCAGTGAGGAGTCTGCAATAACACCAGGGAGGCTGAGAAGCACTTAGATAGCTGGTTCCTAGAGCAGTGGAGTTCAACGTGGACTAAAAGCAAAATATTCCCAAGCAGTTTTGGAGATCCATATGGACTGTGCTTTTATTAACACCCAGCAAAGTAATTAAAAAACAACTCGGGGGTGTCTTCAGGACCAGCTGCTACATGTTGACTGCCATGTAGATATAACTTATAAACCACATAGTCAATAGAAAAAAGTGCCAATCCTGTATTTCTTGTTGTGTGCTCTAAGAAACTGCCTGAACCATTTACAAAACAGTTCCACCTATTTCTCAGGATGGATCTACCATACCCATTGGGCTTTTCCCTCCCTCTCTTTCTCTCTCTCACTACACATCTGTGCTTATTCTCTGGGCAAACACGAATTCCCACCACTGCATAAACATTTTCAGCAATGATCACAGTTTATCTGTTGGCAGTGTCTTCAGAAAACATTCTTCCACCATTCTACCTCGGGAGAAGCACCTTACTCTGCCCACTGTGCAGGGTTGTGTCTAGAAGACACAAGACAACAGCACCTATGGTCTGATCTTCAAAGAGAGATTTAGTCCCTAATGTTTATTTAGATGCCTAATTACAGCTAATTTCAGCAAAAGTCAGACTCTTTGTCCAGTAGCCCTAACTCCTGATCATTCACGCTGCTCTGAGAAACTGCACTAGCTGGCACAGGCAGGGATCTTTCTTCCAACCCATGCCCTGCAAAGTGAATCCCAGAGACAGGAGGGCAGAGAGCTCCTGGCTGAGATATATTTGGTGGGATCCACACTAACCGCAGCAACATAGAAGTTATACAGCTGGTTTAAACAAGTTACTTAGCCTCTCACCTCCCCCATCGATCTTCAAAATACGTTGTAGAGTGAGATGAATCTCCCTGTTGATGTTCCTGGCAGAGCATGCCAGAAAGACTTGCTCAGACTAGACAAGCTCTGATTGCTGATGTTAAGCAAGACGACGCTGAGCTGATGTGTGCCAAGAATTCATTTGTCCTCTTGCCTACTTTTTCTTTTCCTCGCTGTGCTGAGCAGGTACCTCTACAAAAGGTTCACACCAGATCTAGAGCAGTCCCCCTTTTCCTGCAGGCTTTACCAAACCTTGCTGGTTTTGTGGATGGGGCATTATGGGTTTTTTCTTCTACATGTTAATGTGATTTTAGCATGTTAAGCTTTCTGACAGCCAAGACAGTGCATACCATTTTTTTATAGGATGATTTGAATGGCTGGCACTTCCAGTTCTTAGTCCAACAGAATGGAATTTACTACAAGTTTGTTAATGTGCAAGTCGTTGTTTCACCTTTTTTTCATTGTTTTTATTATACTGTGTGCTACTGACCTAACTGCATTGTTCCCAAAGGGTTGCAGTGTTTTCTCAGTAGAGAAACTTTAAGAGGTAAAAAGCTTCCCCAAAGACTGCTAAGCTTCATATTTTAAAACTTCATGTTAAATAAAACATGTGAATTTAATTCAAAGTTCTAAAATACATCAATTCTAAGGAAAAAAAAATATTCAAAAATCCAACATTAAAAATAAAGTATGTGAGAAGTTGATAATCAAGATTGTGGCAGAAATGAAGTTTTGTAGCTGATGTTTTCTCAGACTACTTTTCCAAAATCATAGGTCTACAAAATGGCTCAGGTTGGAGAGGACCTTGGTGGCTCATGCAGTCCAACACCCACCAAGTGCAGCTTGGAATCTGAGGTCAGAGCATGTTGCTCAGGGCCATGTCCTGTTGGGCTTGGAATACCTCCAAGAAGACTCTACACCCTCCTCAAGTCAGCTGTTCCAGTGCCTCCCACCCTCATTGTGAAAACTCAAACTTTTTTATGCAAGTACTTTTGCAAATCACCAGCATCTTAGTGACTCAGGCTCCTGAAGTTTTGTCATTTAGACATGGTCTGTCTTGAATATTTTTCTTATCTCTCAAGCTGACACGTGAACTTCTCAAACAGTTTCTCTCAGGCCTTAACTTTGAAGCAGCTGGAAGTACTCTTCATGGCTCCCTCCCCATGTTGAATTCCCTCTTGTTGACTTTCTGATTCTCTTTTAATTTAATGTCTATCTATGTCAGTTTTTCATTTCAAAGAGGTTTTCTGGTGGGACTCTTCAGTTAACACAGTTAACTCTCCTGTATGTTTTCAGAAGAGTTTAACATGACCAAAAAATGAGGGGAAAATATTATGTGGCTAAAACGTGCCCTCCCCCGTGTTAGTGTTAATGTGTTGGCAAGTTTTTCACTGAGTATCGAGAGGACTTAATGAAACATCAATACTTGTTTGGTGTCCTGGTTTCGGCTAGGATAGAGTTAATTTTCTTTCTAGCAGCTGGTAGAATGCCGTGTTTGGGAGCTAGGATGGGAGCAGTGCTGATAACACACTGACGTTTTCAGCTGTGGCCAACCAGTGAAGGACTTTCCAGTTGTTCATATTGCCATGCTCCTCGCCCTCTCTTAGAGAGAGCAACTGTGTGGTGCTCAGCCCTCAACTGGGGTGAAACCACAACAGTTGGTTTGGTAAAATTACACAGTTCTTATCAATCTTCCATTTGCTTAACAGAAATTGCTGTTCTAAACAGAACTCATAATAATTTGAATGTAGGGCATCATTCAGAATCAGGGAATTGCAGAATGGTTTGTGTTGAAAGGCACCTCAAAAATCATCTAGTTCCAATTTTCCTTGCAGTGGGCAGGGACACCCTCCACTAGACCACGTTGCCCAAAGCCCAATCCAGCCTGGCCTTGAACACTGCCAGGGAGGGGGCAGCCACAGCTTCTCTGGGCAACCTGTGCCAGGGCCTCACCACCCTCACAGTAAAGAATTTATTTCTAATATCTAACCCAAATCTACGCTCTTTCAGTCAAAAACTATTACTTCTCATCCTATCACTATACTTCTTCATAAAGAGTCCCTCCCAGTCTTTCCTGTGGGCCCACTTTAAGTATTGGAAAGCCATTATAAGGTCTCCCTGGAGCCTTCTCTTCTCTAGGCTGAGCAAGCCCAATTCTCTCAGCCTGTCTTCATAAGAGAGGTGCTCCAGCCCTTTGATCATCTTTGTGGCCCTCCTCTGGACTCACTCCAGCAGGTCCATGTTGTTCTTGTTCTGGGGATCCCTGAGCTGAACACGGTACTCCAGGTGGGGTCTCTGACGTTGCACTTGGCCTTGTTGAACTTCATGAGGCTCACACAGACCCACCTCTCAAGCTTGTCAAGGTCTCTCTGGACTGCCGTAAACAATTTTTAGCATCATACTGTGTTTCATTTCAGGCACCAGGAACTGAGGATCAGTTACAAGAAGTTAACGCACCAGCTGTCTCAGAGGAAGCACAGAAAAGATTAATCCTGACTGAACAGAAAAGACAATCCATTCAGAAAAGCATGAAATGTTCAGAATGCAGCATGATGAACTCAATGTAAAAGCTGTTCAGCTTCTGAGTGTGCCTGTGTTCTCACCGGTGTGTGTTTTCCATAACTAATGGGACAAGAAAGAAATGTGTTCCCTCTCAAGAAGGAGTGACTTTTTAACAGAGTGTGCAAAGGCAGCCCACACCACTGGTTAGAGACTCATAAATGGACAAGTTGCACAAGAGTTCTATGGAAACAGACTTTCCCCCTGAGGCTAAAATTAATTTTTTGTTTTGATACTTGAAGTAGTATATTTGAGTAATATTATGAAACAGAATTACTTGAGTATGGGAATAGCCTAAGTAGCAAGTTAATTCATTTCATTATAGAACAAAACCAAAAAAAAAAATAACACACCCTGAATAGAGAACAATTTTTGTCTAAATATTTTGCTATCTCTTGTCTAAGATGTCCGTTAGGAAATAAATGAAGATTAAGATATAATTATCAAGCTGGCTAATGGCCTAAACTCACGAGAGATGGTGTTCAGCAATGGGTAAAGAGCAGCTCTTCTAATGTTCAATACCATCAAATGGAAAAAGAGGTTTAAATTCACAACCTCTTTTTCTGGGTAGTCCCACGAGGAGTAAGTGGGATTTGTGACTAACCGTTTCAGGGAAAGGCTCAAATTGTTATTTCTGGAAGAAATGAGAGTTTATACAGCATTCATTTCCTTCTTCTGTTATGTTATTGATATTGGATACTGAATAAGAATTACTGCAGTTAATTAATATGATTTATAAAGAACAGGTAGCTTGGGGTTTCCTAATGTGGAATATGGGATAAGGAGCATATTACAAACAATGCACACATCCTTTGCTTTCCTTCACTAATGTATTGTATTTGTCCTGATGGAATCCTTTATTTCAGGATAAAAGGACACCTCCAGTTCTTTTTTTTTTTTTTAAATTATGGAGTTCAATAATAAATAATGGCCATACTTTGTTACCACAACTTTATGTGCAATTATCAATGGGGCCTTGCAACCTGTATTTTCAGTCACCATTTTTACTTCAAAAAAAAGTAAAAATTTTCATTGTATGCTTTATGTTTTGTCACTATTTCCTAATTACCTTAGTTACCTTTCTGATAAACCAGTAAAGTAATATTTTTATCTATTTGCACTACAAAAGTGAGGAACATTCAAAGCTCCTCAATATGATGAATGCAAAATATCTGCTCAGTGTCTCACAGAGCAGTGATGCAAACTGCCCATCCACAGCAGATCAGCACTCTGACACTGAATGAGGAGAGGTTCTCCTGCGACCTCTGCCAATCTGCTTCCCCCTTTACCCCTTTGGAGAAGGCAGTGTGTCAGCATGGGCAGTACTGGTCTGAAAGGTGATTCTTGTGCTGTCTGGCCCACGTGTGCTCAGACCCAGCTTTTCAGAGGTTATGCTGTGACACAGAGCAATGCAAAAGCAACAAGGTGAAAGGGATGTGATATAATAACTCCAGGGATGTGATATAATAACTCCAAGGAGACTTTTCGTTATAGAGAGTATCTGTAAACCTGACTTTAGGGGCTAGAAAATGACATGACATTCTGAAGCAAGCCACACGTTATTTGTACTGGTGGGAATTTTCTAACACTGTCTGTCAGAAGACACTATTTTGTTGGAAAGGTATTAATGTTGATACTGTGCAGGATATTATTATGGCTTATCAGTGCATGAGAGAGAAAAACTGTGAGTGAGAGTACAGGGTATGTGTTCATGTGTGCTTGTGTACTCACATGTTATATGGCACTGTATTACACAGAACCACACAGAATCAAAGAATCACAAGGTTGGAAAAGATCTTCAAGATCATCGAGTCCAACCACTTCTGTCCTGTGCTAAACCATATCCCTAAGTACCTCAACTGCCCTTTTTTTGAACACATCCAGGGAAGGTGACTCAACCACCTCCCTGGGCAGCCTGTTCCAGGCCCTCACAACTCTTTCAGTGAAAAATTTTTTTCCTAACACCTAATCTGAACCTGCCCTGGCACAGCTTCATGCCATTCCCCCTTGTCCTATCACCTGTCACCTGGCTGAAGAGACCATCACTCACCTCTCTACAACCTCCTTTCAGGTAGTTTTAGTGGTGATAAGGTCTCCCCTCAGCCTCCTCTTCTCCAGGCTAAACAGCCCCAGCTCCCTCAGCTGCTCCTCATAGGATTTGCCCTCCAGCCCCTTCCCCAGCCTGGTTGCCCTTCTCTGGACTCGCTCCAGGACCTCCATGTCCTTCTTGTGGTGAGGAGCCCAGAACTGGACACAGTACTCAAGGTGTGGCCTCACCAATGCCGAGTACGGGGGCACAATCACCTCCCTGGACCTGCTGGCCACGCTATTTCTGATACAAGCCATGATGCCATTGGCCTTCTTGGCCGCCTGAGCACACTGCTGACTCATATTCAGCCTGCAGTCAATCAACACCCCCAGGTCCTTCTCTGCCTGACAGCTGTCTAGACAAACACCACCCAGAAACGCATGGCTACACCCAGAAATGCATGGCTACACTACCTGTATGAGTTGTAGTATACAAAGATTAACATACCTGTCTGCTATGGAAATCTGGATCAGTTTAAAAGCAAATGCAGCCCTGGGAGCTGAACCTCGGGTTCACATTTGGCTGTTTGGGGATGAGGCTCTCAGTCTTGTTTTCTCCCATTTTTCACAGTTTCACCACAAAGCAAGAAAAAAGAACAAATTAGAACAAAGCAACATCTGCATTTACTGGTGCTTTTTTTTTTTTTTTGGCAGCTATATTATACAACATGAAATATACTGAAATCATCTATCTTAAATTTCTTGTGCTCATACATGAGGTGTTACCTTCCAAGGAACTGTTTGGGAAAAGAGTGTTACGTTGGTGTTATATTTCAGCTTCAAATGCAAAGAGTAACAGGAAACATCCCTGAGGGAAGGGGAACATGTTAGGCAGTTGCAATCTTTCAATAGTTGTCCTGAAATCAGTCCAACATGGAAAATAATCCAACAAAGGGCAGAAGATATGTATCAGGAAAACAATAGAATTAAAGTCCTTCCTTTCTAAAACATTAATTTACTCTAAAAGCTTTAAAAAATATTTTCAGGTCTGATAGGATTTGTAACAAATCTGTAATAGAAAATTTAAATAATTGCATTGTAAATTTTATTGTTACAGACCGTGGTATAAAACAAAGTAAATTGGTGTCATCCTGAGTAAACAAGAGAAATTTATTTCAGGAGACAATGATATTTAATTAAAAAAAATTAAAAGCCCCACATAACAGCTTCTCAACATCCAGAATATGCAAACACTATCAATGACAAACAATATACAACATCTTCAAAGATCTATTTAAGAGGCTTTGAGACCCTGAAGACCTCAAACCTTATAAAACATATTTGTGTTATTCAAACTTAGGAGCATTGTCTTTATTGCTTTATGAGGTTGGTGAAGTGAAAACTATATGATACCCGTGCTTCATGAACTATGATTCTTTTTATCATATATAAAAGTGTGATGATGGCTTAAATATACTGCATCTTTAACATTCATTTAGCCACTGTTGAGATAAATAAGTCAATGGAAGCTTTATAAAGAAAATTATTTACATATTAAAGCAAACTCGCCATAGAATGTAATTTTTTTTTTGTTAACATACAGAAAATAAACAACAGAAGTGTGATTACTGCTAAGTTAAAAAAATAATGGGCCTATAAAATGTAACACATTATAATAATATCAGAGTCCTTATTTCTTTCTTGATGGTCCTTATGGGTCCCTTCCAACTCAGTATATTCTATGGTTCTGCAACTAGTCATTGTTTAACATGCATTAATCTTCATAAATGCTATTCTAGAGTCTTAAAACATACCTCAGCACTTTGCAGGTGCAAATTGCAATAATCACAGAATCATAGAATGCAATAGGTTGGAAGTGACCTCTAAAGGCCACCCAGTCCAACCCCCGTGCAGTAAGAAGGGACACCTTTAACTGGACCAGTCATCAAGCCTGACCTTGAATATCTCCAGGGATGGGGCCTCCACCACCTCTATGGTCAATGAGTGTCTCACTGCCCTCATACTTAAGAACTTCTTCCTAATATCTAATATAAACCTACTCTGCTCTAGCTTAAAACTGTGCCCCCCTCCTATTGTTACCTTGTACGTAATAATAATTTTATATTAGGTATAATTATATTTAATAATAACTATGCTTGATTATAATTAATAATTACTTAATAGTAATAATTTACTGATGCAAATTGGTCATTGACACATTACTGATTTTATCTTCTGAAATTACCAATGAAGCCTTCATTCACAAGACATGTAAAATCACTTATCTACAAACTTCAAATTAAAAAAAGTCCAAAAATCTTTGTTCAACAAGAAGTGGACTTCAGTGTATGTGATGCATACAGCATGGATTTAACAATAACAGGGAAAATTATTGCACTGTAATTTAAGTACATTAATTTTAAAAATTTCTCTTTGTAGAAAAAGGGGAGGCTGCCACCAGGAAGACAAACAGCATGAGTACACACTGTTCTTAGGTTTTGGACTAATTTCTTTAGTAGCTTTTTTCCTTCAGTTAAGAAGTACAACGCCACAGCCTGTGTAGGAAAACCCCATTCTGACAGCACTGATAGTACTGATAGTAAAAGCAGCACAGGTTTAGATCAGGTTTTGAATCTTGTCTTGAGTAAATGGTTGCCTCAACACCTGCTCTGAGCTCTGTGCAAAACTCCTGTCAGCATCTGATCTGAAACTGCTCTGCCTGTACCTACATGAACTCAACCCCTTGGACTTTTAAGAAAACATACCAGTAGTACCTGAGAAAGACCACATCACATGTGTAATTTAAGATTACTCACAGCTCCATACCATGAAAGTTGAATATTTCAGTCTAAGGGATGCATCCCACTGTTTGTACAGGGTCAAATAGTTTTGACCACATTTTCTGGAACAGAGTCTAAATTTCCACGTACACATAATTGTTCACATGGACATGTATATTTGCCAATGGATGGCACTCTGTATGTTTCAGGAAAACTGCCAAGCTCATACACAAACCAGTTCACTAGTTACATGACTTGATGTGTACCTCATTTGCATGCACAAATCCCTTTAGTTATTGCTCAGCTACTTATGTTGGCCTTGCCCAATCATCCACAGACTTGTGAACACCACCTTGCTACCTTCTGCCTGGTGCACTGAGACGACAGGGTGCCTTTTCTGAAGTGACCTCTAGCCCTTCCCCTCTCTTCAGGCAGAGCTAACCTCAAAATTCCTACTTCTGTGATGCTCTTGGAAAAGAAAAAAATTGGTGGCATAGCTGTGATGGCTATTTCCCCACTCAAATGTGTCTGCCTGTCTCCCTCACCTCATTCCTGTGCAGTCAGAGCATGCATGGCCCTGGCCCAGGAGTGACAAACTCAGCCGTAGGTCTTCGTGCACCAGGCACGCTGAGCTGTGTTGTAGTCTCTGAGTATGTGTGCAGGTTCAGAGGCTTCCTCTAGAGAATAACCAGTAGCACTGCAGTTTTGTGGCGTAAGCTCTTGGAGAAAGGGAAATCCTTGGTACTTGCACGGTGCCTAAAATGAGTATAAGATCTTAATGGTGATGGTGCTGAGCCTGTTACTTTGATGTGACCAGTTTCCATTAGAAATTAGGTGTGATTAAAAAAAAAATTAAAATCCTGCATTAAGGCAGTGTTTGGTGGGGCCTGAAGATTATTACACAGTACACACGTTTCTTAAAAACCAATGCCTCACTCTTTGCCTGACCCTTATAGGTTCTAAATTTAGCTTTTAAAAACTTTGATTACCTCAGTTGGAGGTAGAATACTTTTACCTAGGAATATTCTTTTTAGTGTTGTATGCAGACACTCACTTGACTGTTTATCTGAAAAAGACAGAAACTGTGATAACACAAAAGCTTTTTTCCCCCCTCCTCAAGCAGGTTTCACATTTGGCAAAGCTGGAGAAATCTTTACAAAAAGGCTTCGATCCATAGCATTTAGAGCGATTCTGAGACAGGTAAAAGCATTGTATATTTAGCTTTCTGGAGCTTTAGAAAGGCTTGTTTATTTGCATGTCATAAATTGTCTTCATGTTTATTTAAGCAGTCATGCTGCAATCACATCCATAAAGATGCCAGATTCATTTCTTCAGCTCTGTTTAGAAGCTGAATGGAAGAAGTCTTCATAGCAGGTAAATATTTTAAATGGCTTTAAAACATTTTCTTGATATAACTATAGGTGAAGTGTAAGAAAGGTCAAAGGTAATGGTAGTGTTTATTTAATAAAATCGAAGCACCTTTGGACTGAGGACCAGAGAAAGTAGGCTGTACTCTAAGAGACTGAATCTGAAATTCAGATCAGCCTTCATGGGCAGCTATCTCCACATCTGGGCTAGGATCCACAGGTAATTACTAGTGAAGGTTATAGGACTCCAGCTAGCTTCCCTCGCTGAACTGGTGGCTGCTCCTACACAGCAGGCACAAAGACAGCCACAGCAGGGTCCAGGGTGGGAACAGGACTCTGCTGTCAGTAGAATCACAGAATTGTAGGGGTTGAAAGGGACCTTGAGAGACCATCGGGTCCAATCCCCAAAGAAGTACATGCAGCAGCAGAGTGAAAACTTGTGTAGAAAAAGAGCCTGAAATCCAAGCACGGCAGTCTCTGGTTGCTAAGCACCAAGGAGGATGCCTGCATAACCAGGCTTATCACCGTTGTTCAGTGGTTGGTATTAGCTGCTTCCTGGAGCTGGTGCCATGGTGAGCTGCTCAGCATCCCTTCTCTGCTGCAGTATGTGTAATGTACCAGTGCAAACTGGTAAGCCCTTCCTGGGAGGCACAGCCTGCACTGGTACCTGCCCTGCAGGCTTGCCAGCATTTGCAGTTTGTACTATAACACCGCTAGAACTAACTCAGGTATTTTTGCCTCTCCTTTGCTACCACTCCTACCCTCACCAGCTGATTTCCTAACGAGTTGTTGGGTTGGTTTTTTTAAGTCATCCACTATTTCAAGGAATTGTTGGTATTCAATATCTTATTATCAATCCACAGCATAAATTCAATCCATCCTTGAATTTCTATTAAATTTCACTCCAGGCTGTGAGCATGCACATGATCCCCGAGGTGATAGAAAGCAGAGCCCCCCAGAGGCTATACACATCACTCCCTTACCTCTCACTCACTATCCCCACCACGCTAGTCTGATAGATCCATGAGTCAGGGATGGAAGACAAGGCTGCCAAACAGACTCAACCCCACCACTTCTTCAGCTGAGGGAAGGTTTCCTGGGATACACAGTGGCTCATTCGCTCCTTGAGAAGTTCCTTGAGCCAACCTGAGCCACATCAGCTGCTCTTTCATTAACCCCTTTCACTGGGGCCCCAGGTGTTCTTCTTTCTGGTTTATATGGGAAGGGATTATAGGTCACCTCCTTGGGAATTAAGTCCCATGAGACTTTTTTGACTAGCCTAGGAGAAATGTGAAGTCTCTAGGACCATGCTGAATCTCAACAGGTCCCTGGAGGAAGGGCCTGAAACAGCCTAAAGGTAACAGAGAAGTTTTTGTGGCCTGAAGTGTCAACTAATATTTTAATATTCACTTTTCTCACTCTGGTGTGACTCTCTTCATGTCCTTGAAGGAACTGGCAGATGAAGTGGCCAAGCCATTCTCCACCATATTTAAAAGGTCCTGGCAGTCTGGTGAAGTCCCCACTGACTGGAAAAGGGGAAATTCAACATCTTCATCAGTGACATAGACAGTCGGATTGAGTGGACCCTCAGCAAGTTTGCCAACGATACCAAACTGTGTGGTGAGGTCAGCACTCTGGAGGGAAGGGATGCCATCCAGAGGGACCGTGACAGGCTGGAGAGATGGGCCCATGCGAACTGCATGAAGTTCAACAAGGCCAAGTGCAAGTCCTGCATGTGGATCAGCACAATCCCAAGCACAACTACAGGCTGTGCAGAGAATGGATTGAGAGCAGCCCTGAGGAGAAGGACTTGGGGGTGCTGATCAATGACAAACTCGACATGAGCTGGCAAGGTGCACTAACACACTCAGAAGACCAACTGTGTCCTGGGCTGCATCAAGAACAGTGTGGCCAGAAGGTCGAGGGAGGTGATACTGCCCCTCTGCTCTCGTGAGACCCCACCTGGAGTACTGCATCCAGCTCTGGGGTTGTCAGTACAGGAAAGATGTAGAGCTGTTGGAGCGAGTCCAGTGGAGGGCCAAGAAGATGATCAGAGGTCTGGAGCACCTCTCCTATGAAGACAGGCTGAGAGAGTTCTTTTTGTTCAGCCTGTAGAAGAGAAGGCTCCAGGGTGACCTAATTGCGGCATACTAATATCTAAAGGGGTCCTGCAGGAAAGTGGGTGAGGGACTGTTCACCAGGGAGTGTAGAGATAGGACAAGGGGCAACTGCTTTAAGCTGAAAGAGGGTAGGTTTAGGTTAGGAAGAAATTCTTTACTATGAGTGTGGTGAGGCCCTGGCACAGGCTGCTCAGAGAGGTTGTGGAAGCCCCACCCCAGCAGTGTTCAAGGCCAGGCTGGACGGGACTTTGGGCAACCTAGTCTAGTGAGGGTGTCCCTGCCCATGGCTGGGGGTTGGAACTAGATGATCTTTGGGGTCCTTCTGAACCCAAGGGATTCTATGATTCTATGATAATAGTGTCCACCTGGCATTGTGTTCAAGGCACTACAGCAGTGGGACCTGGGAGGGTTTTCTGTATTAGCATCAACACATGTGGTGCATTCTCCATATCATGTAATGCCAAAGCAGCCATCTGGCCATGGAAGTCTACAGCCAGATGGAAGTTGCTTGGGGTTTTTTTTCTTACTGTATTTAAGAACACAGTACTTGACTGCACTTAAAATTAATCCTTCACCCTCACGAAACCAAAATGCAGCATGTTTGTTGATGTCTAAAGGTTACACATTTGTACACGAATGGTAGGAAACACAAGCTCTTACGGTAACCTTATGAACAGTCATTATGCAAAAACACCACAGGGTTGCTAAGATCTGTGTATGCATAAAGTAATGCAAATACTTAGATTGCTTCACAATAATGATCTTTTGGGTTTGATATTTGGCAACGCTGGAGGAAAGATGGAGTGAGTATTATATTTTTACTTCTTGGGTTTAAATAGGACAAATTTTATGCATTTAATTCAGACATTTTTGTTTTCAAAGTCTGATACCTCCAACCAATTAATCTGAATTGCTAATAAGATGCAAAAGTATATGATTGACAAGACTTCTTCCCCTGAAAGTAGTGTCTTCCAGCTGAGACAGAGGTAGCCTTGAGTAATCCTGCAGCACCGCATATCATTTTACATGTGATTTCTCAAGACACCACAGAGATTTTGCAGCAACTCTCAGACTTTGGAAATGCTTCACAGCAGATTTACAGATTTCACAGCACTTGTGACTGACAGAGAATTAAGATGTATTTTTAAGTTTTTAACATGAGAAAGTATGTTGTTTAGTTCTTGTTTACAGTTTGCAGGTGCATGTCATGTCATACATCCAAGTAATTCTGCCCTAAACAGCAGATTCCTTGGTATAGCTATTTAATGAGCATCCAATCAACAAAACCACGTTAAACTCACAAGCAAAAACTTCTTGTAAGGCTACATTTTATGTGAAATAATGTGATGGTGTTTGTACTATTGCAAAAGAGATACACAGGCTGTTAACACAGCTTAGGGTTAAGTGTTGTGTTCCTGTGTCTTTATTAAACTTTTAGGTTTCTTGTGTTTACGGTTTGATGGGAAGAGCACCGTATCATGTGTGTCATCCCGCTGTAATCCAAGGTGATTAAGCTTTCTTAAGTAGCCTAATTAGGTGATGTGCAGACTAAAGTTTTTATGATTATAATGACTCTATTTCATCTGGTTCGATGGTCCCAAAAATAGCACTGGAGTATTAATTACAAGACTGGCTAATGATGCCTTGCAAGTGAAAGGAGTAAGTAACAAGCACTGACAGTTTTCGTATCTTGTTTAGCATGGAGTAAGATACAGTCTGGATTCACTAGGTAGATACATTAAATAATATAATACTTAAATAATATGAAAGTATTAAATAATAGTTATTTTGGTGTCATGCAAAAATTTGATGTGATAATACCAGGTAAGATGTGAATTTTTGACATATATAAACCTTTGCTTTTATTTCATACTAATGTTCACTCTTGTTATCACTAGTGTAAATGAGTCACCCCAGAAGTCCCTTTATTTGACGTTATTTATCCAACCTGCTTAGATGTCTAGACAGCATTGTGTTTCCATGCTAAATGTTACTAATTTTAACAAAATTTGTTCGACACAAAATGAAGATTTGTCTCATTGCAACACTGTGCTTGTTCTCATGTTTAAAGTTAAAAGTAGTCAGAAAAAATAGTCATCTCGGACTCCAAGTTAGGAAATGTCATGTTTCAGGAGACCTGGAAACTTTGAAGTCATGGTTTCTATTAAAAAAAAAAAAAGAGATATTTATGAAATGTCATCATGTTTTCTTGGACAAAACCTGCAAACAAGGACTATAAGGCTGAGTGAGTAGATGGAAACAGAGAAGGAAGATGAGGTAAGATACAGAAGACTTGAGAGAATGATCTGTACAATAGGACATTTTTTCAAAAGATAAACCATCTGGTTCTACAGAGTATTTAGAGTAAATTAAGCACTTTCAGATATCCTCTGGTGAATAAATCTCAGCTGTCTAGGTAACAAATATTTTGTCTAGTTTTCAAATAAAACAGAGTAAATTGCAATCATTTCATTCTTTTCCAGGCTACAGGTTCCAGACTGGCACTAAATGCTAGAAATGCAGCTACCCTTGGGACTGGGATTGTTTGTCCATTGCCCTCTGGCTGGCAGCTGACTCTTCTGCTTTAGGCCATTGTGCTGTAACAGGAACGATTCAAATGAAGATCCTTACTGGACATGCAAAAAAAAAAATAGCAAGCTATGTAGAAAGTGGAAATAGCAGGAAGGGTGGGTTCAGTGCTGGTTTTATCTGGTCTTAGGCTGCACTGCACAGTGCTGCCTAATAGACACATTGGTGATGGATCAAGAATATACTCCTCAAAGAAGTTAAAGCCTGCCTTGTATTGTTCTGGCAAAATGATGATATAGCAAATATGAAGCCGAAAATTTAGAAGGTGAGTTATTAATTTATATTCTTAAATAGTTTGTAGCATTCAGGGCATACTGAGCATTTTTTGAGCCCTGGGTCCCTCACCCCTGTCCTGAGTCTGCATTTGTGTTCCTTATTCTTTCCCAGCACGGCTGCTTTTTCCTTTTCTGCATTTCTTTCCAGCTTGACTCCCTTCAGAGCCCCTCTTCTACCTGCCTTGCAGTTGTCTGTGGGCTCAGTGTAAAAAGGCACAGTGCAGGAACCTGCAGTGACAAGGATGCATGAAAACATCACCATGACTGGGTGCCTTTCAATCTCTTGCTCCAATTTTCATTCCTTCCTCTCTTAGCTGGGAAGGGAAGCGTGAGTGTGGGAGCAGAGAGAGAAGGTGTTACTTCATTTCATAACTTTGAGGAGAATTGTTTTCTCGCTTCCCAAGACATGCTATCTCAGGGTGTCTCAGGATGACATGCTTTGTGGTGACAGGGTTGTGACACACCCCAAGCAGCACCTGGGTGAGCCTCTCTTCTGTCCTTTCCCTCCCTCCCTCCCATTCTACCACAGTCAGTTCATACAGGGAATCTGGGCACGGTGAACCTTATTCTCTCTGTGGTGGGTGTGCCCCGGCTGGAGGCCAGGTGACCCCTAAAGCCACTCTATCACTCCCCTCAGCTGGACAAGGGAAGAGAAAACATAACCAAAGGCTCATGGGTTGAGATAAGGATGGGGGAGATCATTCAGCTGTCACAGGCAAAACAGACTCAATTTAGAAAAATTAAGCTAATTTATTACCAAACAAAACAGAGTAGGAACGAGTAATAAAAGCAAATCTTAAAACTCCTTCCTCCACTCCTCCTTTCTTCCCAGGCTCAGCTTCATTCCCAATTTCAATCCCTCCTCCCCCCCTCAGTATCACAGGGGGACGGGGAATGGGGGTTGTGGTCAGTTCATCATGAGTTGTCTCTGTCGGTCCTTCCTCCTCAGGGGTAAGACTCCTCACACCCTTCCCCTGCTCCACTGTGGGGTCCCTTTCACAGGAGACAGTCCTCCATGAACTTCTCCAACCTGAGTCCTTCCCACAGGCTGCAGTTCTTCATGAACTGCCCCATTGTGGGTCCCTTCAATGGGGTGCAGACCTTCAGGAAAGAGACTTCTCCAGTGTGTGTTCACCACAGGGTCAAAGCCTCTGTGGGGCATCCACCTGCTCTGGTATGGTGTCATCCATGGGCTGCAGGTGGGTATCTGCTCCACCATCAACCTCTGTGGGCTGCAGGGGAACAGCTTGCTTCACCATGGTCTTCACAGGCTGCAGGGGAATCTCTGCTCTGGTGCCTCCTTCTTCACTGACCTTGGTGTTGGCAGAGTAGTTGTTCTCACACCTCCTCACTTCTCTCTGTGGGTGCAAAAACTGCTCCTTTTTTTTTTTCTTTTTCCTTTTTTCTCTTTCCTTTTTTCTTTTTGCTTTTTTTCCCTCCTTCTTAACTGTGTTATCCCAGAGGCACTACCACCATCACTGGTGGGCTCGGCCTTGGGCAGTGGTGGGTCCATCCTGGACCTGGCTGATGTTGGCTCAGTCAAACACAGGGGAAGCTTCCAGCAGCTTCTCACAGAAGCCACCCTTGTAGCACCCTGAGATACCAAAACCTCACCATGCAAGCACAAAACACATGCTATATTAGGAAAGTTTGTCAGAGACATTTCTGTGCCTCCAGGTCGATTAGAAAATGTTCTGTGTGTTTACTCCTAGTCCTTTTCACACTAAAATTAAAAGAAAGGAATTTTCTCTTGGTTTTACCTGCCAGCCATTTTTGTATAAATTTCCACTGCAACGTCAAATGAAAAAGCATCTGCATAATGCTGTCCCCTGAGACATATAAATGGGGATCCTCTAGTAATATTTGTGTAATAATAATAATAATAATGATATGTGACAAATAGTCAAGAGAATTCAAGAGAATTAACTAATCTTTTATTTACCATGAATTCTATAATAGTTTTCAGCTGAGGCATACAATACAACATGAATTTAGCAAACAAGGTCCCACAACTCTCCTTTGAATCAAGTATCCAGTGTGATCACCGTGTGACCTGGTTAAAATCGGTGTCTGTTTTCCTTCCAGATGGTACAGTGACTGCACTGCATACTTGGCAGCCTCGACTGATACTTACAGTGCACGTGGCTTGGGAAAAGGCAAGAGAGGGTAATGAAGGGTTAAACTGAGAACCCTCTGTGAGCCCCCAGGTTGGCTGAAAAACAAAGAAACCAACCAAAACAACTGACCACGTTCTTGCTTCTCAGAACAAAATCCTGTTGACCTGTCTGTAAGCCTGTTCTTATCAGCAATACAGACGTAAAGGAAACATGGTGTTTGTAGGGAAGCCAGATGATACTACGTTAGTTTTTCCGCGTAACTTAAATATTTCAATATCTTACCCCTCGTGTTACTTAATCTGTTGTGTTTTCTAGTTGTAGATTGTCTAAGCATTTATTATATTTATTACGTGGAAGTAATGATGCAGAAGGAAAGACCTGCCAGATGCATGGATGCAGTTAAGTTTTTTGAAGTCATATCTCATGTTTAGAGCTGCTGGGCTTTTCCTTTTTCTTACTGTCTTGAAGGCTGAAAGTCAAGTTTGCTGCAAGTGCCATTACAGTAGAGGCTGATGTTTCACAAGCCAGAGGTGTTTTGCTACACATTAATATAAGAAGCTAAAATAGGTTTACTTTTAAAAGAACATATGCATTGAAAAAAAGAAACCTTTGTCTTTACATGATAGGGTAATGGAGAAAAAATTCAAAATACCATTGATGGATTATTCACACTGTTTTGCCAGACAAGTAACCTTGTTGAGTGCATTCTTATGCACTGAAATATTTTTAAATTATCTCATAGTCAAGTTTACAGCTGATTATCATTATTTCATGCCAGCTTGCTTGGAGACTGTTGGTAAAAACAGCTACATGACTGTTAGATGATGGCTGGAATGTCTGGTTTTGGCAGATTATATTAATCAAAACATTTTTTTGCAGATCTCCAGGTTTTAGCAAAATTTAAACCATATGTATTTTCATAGCAATTGCACAAAATGTTTCTCTGTCAACACGCCAAGCAAACCTGAAGGAAAACAAGTTCCAAGCATCTATTTTTAGCTCTAGGTAAAAATCTATTTCTCCTTAAAAAAGGGGTTCTTCCTGGAAAACCGCCCCCGGAGAACTGCCATCGTCATACACTGGAGATAAGAAAGACCTGGTGTCACTGAAAGGTAGTGCAGCAACAACATAGCTAAAAGAGGGTAAATGTATTTCATGCCTTCCTTAGGAGCTGCAGCATTAGTCATACACCTATCTAATGGAGTCGTTTAGCTCCTCGTACAATCCACGAGCACAAGTTTTGGGGTGGTACAGACAGTACTGGAGCTTCGGTGAAAGTCCTGGGATCCTACAGTGTCTTACATGGCTGACAACACAAGAAAGAATAGAGCTTGACTCCCAGGTCCTAGGTGACTTTCTTGACAGTGGATAATTCTAAATTTTCTTTTCCCATCAAATGAGTACATGGGAACTAAATTATGAGCTGGTATGCATGTAGTGCTCCATAAATATACTTGACAAAATCAGTTTCCAAGATGCTTTACATCTTGAGTTTTGATTTGCTGGATTCTTAACCAAGGCTAAATCAATTGCTGTCATTAGATTTATTGATTATATTAATTAACAAGTAAATCCCCTTAATATTTGTGGATCATTAAGAAAATTAAGTCATGTGCTTCCACTAGTTCTCAATCAAGACTGAGTGCTAGTAATCATTAATTATTTTGGAAAACTTCTACCTGCTATTTTTTCCTTCTGTGGCAAAACAGGGAGATTTTCAAAGATATAAAATGAACAGGAATTAGATGCCAAGCTGCCATATGAGCCAGAAAAATCTATCTCTACTTTTTTAGGAATAGCCAGTGGTTTTGATTTTCACCCTTCAGAGTTTTGAAAGACTCTCGATATCCCCCAAATGCTGAGAATGTACCAGGGAAAGATCATTTCTCTAAGGCAGAAGCTCAAAATCACTAGCTGTTTTTCAAAATGCAGACATAGATTTACCCTGCAGTTGCAGGTGATGTAGGCTTGTTCAATTTATCCTGACCGGGCTCCTGCAGTGATGACAGCTGCACGGCATCATCCTCGTGACAGGTTGCGCAAGCTCCCTGGAAAATAAACTCCCATTGCTGCCCTGTGCTTAAATTCGCTGCTATAATCCACACTAATTGGATATGTTTAACAGCACTGTATCTACAAATGTTGCAACTGTGCTTTCAACAGTATTGTAGACATACTTCTATTGCAGTTATTCTATTTATCGGATTATGTTTTTAAATTTCCATATGATCTTGTTTTTCTGCTGATTAATATCTGCTCTCTGATAGATTGCTTCTGAAGCCACAGAAAATATTCAAACTCTTGTGACTTTGACTCAAGAAAGAAAATTTGAGCTTATGTATGGACAGAGTTTGCAAGCATCATCCAGATTAAAAAATGCATCTTTAAAAGGTTATTGAAATACTCTTCTTTAAAATGAATATAAATTAACACCAATAAACAGAATGACAATTTATCTCTGTCAGTGCATCATAAGGTCTTTCATTCCAAACTCAGCTTTGAAATAAAAAATATAGATTATCTTTCCCTTCAAGCTAATGTTCTTGACGTTTTAGGTAATGTTTTCCATTACTTTTTTATTTTATTTTTTTCCAAAGTCTCCACGATGTTGTTATTGGCTGCTGTAATTCTGGAAATGGAAGCCTTCATTAATTCTTACAATCATAAGCCCATTCTTCTGAGGGAATCTATTGTTGAACAAACAAAAATTCAGTTTTCACCCGTATGATTATGGAAGATTCCTATAAAAATCAGAGGGATTTTCCCGAGGAGGGAACCAGAAGGGTGAACCTGCAGAGCAGCTTCTGTCTTTGTTCACTCTGCTATTTTATCAAAGTCCTTCTGCAGATCATGTGAAACTCATGAATCATCACTTGCTTTGGTTCAATGTAAAACAAAGCACAAGGGTTTGTTCTAGTGAAGTAATTTCTGCTTTGTAGAAATTCTAAAGGTATTGATGATTTTCCTCATGTGTAGTTAGTTGCAACTCTGAATTGCAACCATATACAACATATTTTTTAGTAATTTTAATGAATGTTTGAGGTAAATACAATGCCAATTCTACATGCTCAAAATACTTACAGTTAGAGCAGTACTTCTTCTTCCATCCCAATAGCCTTTACACAAGTTATTACATACTTTATGATGGGTGGTTTAGGTTTAGTGCTACCTAGTGAGAAACTGGCATACACAGTTTCAAGATGTACTTTAGTAAACATCTCTTGGTCGGGCTCTTTTTTGTGAGAGTGTTTGACATGTCTATGGGTATTACAAATCATGGAGTACAGAACTGAACAAAAAATCAACAAACTCTTCTGTCTTCCACTCTTCACCTTTACATTTGCCTTCTTTCCTTACACTATTACAAATCCAAAGTAAGTGATGCTTTTAGACTCTGTTTAGCTACATACACATGATTTCCCTTGTAATCAGGTTGCCCAGGATAAAAGGAAGGCAACACGATGACAGGCAAAGCAAAGCCATTCCTTGTTTTCATGGCCAACAAGTTTTCTAAAACAACAGAATTACAGGGCTTAGCTGTAAGGAGTGTAGGTGGACAAGATTACAAGGTAAGTGGAGCTAGTAATGAATGAAACTGAGGTGAGGAAATTGTGAGCCCTGGGACAAGAGAGGTGGAGAGCAGGAGAAAGGTTTGGCAAACAGCCAGAGTGGAAAATGACCAGCCAGAGCTGACAAAGCTTCTCTGAGTGTTTCCAGTGACTTCTTGCCATTGTTCTCACTGACTGGCACCTTCCCAACCTTCTCTTCCCTCTCGCCCTCCCTCCAGCATCTAATCAAGTCTTTTGCTTCTCTCCCTGCAGCTGAAATCCCTGTCTGTCTTTGTCTCCCATGAACATCCTGTGCTCACTTTCAGCACTTACCACATTCTTGACTGGCCAAAAATGCTGCTGAAGCCAAAACTGCTTCTTACCCTGATTACACCAACCCTTTCTCAAATGACCCTCCCTTCCCCTATGCATTCAAGTGGATCCCTTCTCCTCCTGTATTTTCTCTCTCATACTGCCCTTTGCTCATCCCGATTTCATGCTCCAGTTTGCTCTCCCATTTGGCTTTTGCCTTTTTCTCCTGAACTCAAGGATTTGGTTGTGCTTGGAAGCCTGGGCCATGCAAAGGCAGTGCAGAATGGCAAATTTCTCCATCATCCTCAGCCTGCTCCACAACTAATACCTTTGAGTTTATAGATGAAGAAACTGAGCTGTGAGAAACTATACATCCTCCCGCATCTCCTGCATTAAGAGCAGAAACAGAAATGAACACCTAACAAATCCAGACACGTGGGCAAGGAAAAGAATCTTAGAGTGCTACTCTCCTCCCTACAGACAAATTACGCATTTACTCAGTAAGGGGAAAAGTCACAGTTGCAGCAGAGGGCTCTTACCCTATCTCAGCCTTATTAAGAAGTATTTATCTGAAGCCCCTCACCTATCCATGAATGCTTTTCTTGCCTTTGCCACATCACTGTCAATGTATTTTTCTCCTTTTTATCTCTATGGAGTTCTTTCAGCTGCTTTATTTGGTGCAGTGGCGGTCATACAAAGCGCTTCTTTCACTCCAAACTATGCCAATGCCAAAAATGTCAGCTGCCCACTTGTTCATACTGTCTGGAAGAGCACCCTCCATAGCTAGCTAAGGTGAGGAAGGAGAGACACCTGTATGTAAGCATGGTGCTGTGTGCATTGCTGCATACTCCCCTAACTTATTGCAAGCCTGGTTTTCTTTTTTTTCTCTCCCACCCACGTCATAGCTACTGAGAACAAGAACCATGTGAGCCCATTCATGCTTGACTCATCCAACCAAACCGGGGTTAAGCTTTGCTTCATGTCTTCTCCTGCCAAAACCTCACCTGTTTCTTGGTGAGATGTCTTCAAGAGCCAGCGGAAATGGGGTGAATGAAGCGAGATCATTTTTCAAGACTTCCTTGTCACATACTTTAGTAACCAACAATGTGTATGAACATATTGGTGCGTGTGGCCTGTCATCAAAGAAAGACGTTAGAATGTTCCAGACAAGTATCATACATATATATATAACCTTGTGGTTATTATGTATATATGAGTTTATATATGCATGTATATACACACACACATATACAATAAAGGAAAAGAGCTATGAAGTCTTATGAAGTATCATACACTTGAACTGTTATGCTGATTGGTCATCTGCATATGTGTATATTTACATTTTATAGATATTCATATGAATTATATTAATTCTTGTGTAGGCATATATTACATATAACAAATTATATATATGACATATTACATACATCATATATTACATATATTAAATTTCATAGTAAATTAGAAAATATTGTTAAGTAGAAGGTTTGACTCTGTGTGCAGATCAGAAGCAGTAGATCAAAACCAGTATCTTTAAGGATGAAAAATGAATTAAAACCAGCAAAGAACATGCCAAGAATCTGAACGAGGTCCTTGTAAAGCAGACAGAAGCAAACCACCTAGGGTTATTGTTACTTTTGAAAATGTAATCTTGTTTAACAGATGGTGTAAGAGCAGCTGTCAGAATTTGTGTTTATGGAACGGAATTTTAATTAAAATATGCCTGCAGAGTAGAATATTTGTAGAGAATTTGTGTTTTCACAATAGCTTCTCACTGCATAGTGATTCCTGGGGTAAAAAAGAAGTCTGATCCTTTGGAAAAACTCCCAGTGATCTCTTATGAATGTTCTTTGTTACATTAGCCTAAACAAGGTACTTCCATTTCTACTGTTTCAATCAGAAAATATTTCAACGCATTCAGCAACAGTTCAGACATTCAGCCTGGTGTTACTTCACCACTGGAGCTCACCAAAGGCCACACTGCTCCCAGGTTGGAACGAGAACGTATAAAAGCGACCAAGTCTGGCTCTTGCTGGTGGCTGTGGAAAAGAGCACTGCTGTTCAGCTCTTTGAGAGATTTTTATGATCCACCCAGTGGAGAAATAGGAACTGTTCCATCCCCTCTTCGTAGAATCATAGAATGGTCTGGGTTGGAAGGGACCCCAAGGATCATAGAGTTCCAACCCCCCTGTCACAGGCAGGGCCACCAACCTCCAGGCCTGGATCTACACTAGGTTGCCCAGGGCCCCATCCAACCTGGCCTTGAACACTTCCAGGGACGGGGCATCCACCACCTCTCTGGACAGCCTGTTCCAGCACCTCACCACTCTCTCTGTAAAAAACTTCCCCCAATATCTAATTTAAATCTTCCTTCCTTTATCTTTAATCCATTCCCCCTTGTCCTGCCATTGCCTACCCTTTTACAAAGTTGAATCCCCTCCTGTTTGTATGCTCCCTTCATGTACTGGAAGGCTGCAGTGAGGTCCCCCCGCAGCCTTCTCTTCTCCAGGCTGAATAAGCCCAGCTCCCTCAGCCTCTCTTCGTAGGGCAGGTGCTCCAGCCCTCTAATCATCTTCGTGGCCCTCCTCTGAACCCTCTCCAACAGTTCCACATCTTTCTTGTATTGGGGGCCCCTCTTAAATAATCTCATGACATATTTGCTACTCACTCTTGTCAATGTTCCTAATATTTTTTTTCATACTATCCTTGAAAATTAAGGGCAGGAATACATGGATTTTTCAGTATTTTCTATGCAATCATGGGAAAAGTAGAAGAAAAGTAAAAATTCTGAATTTTCTGTGCCATTTCTAGTTATTATATGTGGTGATTTGACCCTGGATGGAGGCCAGATGCCCACCAAAGTTGCTCTATCACTCCCTTTTTCAGCTGGACAGGGGAGAAAATATATATTGAGAGGCTTAGGAGTCGAGATAAGGACAGGGAGAGATCTCTTTCATTCATGTTTGTGTCGTGTCTCTCTCCATGGGCTGCAAGGGCTGGCAGGGGCTTGCTCCAATGCAGGTCACAGCATCTTCTGTTTGTCTCCACCTGCTCCAGCATGGGGCATCTTCACAGGCTGCAGGTGGGGTCTCTCCCTTTTCTATGGGCTGCTGGTGACACACCCGCTCCACCATGGGTTTCTCCATGAGCTGCAGGGGCATCTTTCTCTCCGGCACCTGGGGTGCCTTCTCCCCCATTCCCTGGCCTTGGTGACTGCACAGTTTCTTACATCTTCTCACTCCCTTCTCTGAGGGCAAAATGCAACTGCTTGCAGTTTTTTCCTCCTAAATGTGATTCCCAGAGGTGCTGTGACCATCACTGCTCTTCTTGGATCTTGAAGGCTGCAGATAGATGTCTCTGCATTTTTTACTTGCCAAATAAAGTGTTTGCATCTTTCATCTGGTTTTTTTCACTTACATTCCTATTTCATACCTAGTCAGGGCTTCAGAAGATTTGGATCCTTCCTATAAAAGTCAAGAGAAAAATGTGACCACTGGACTTCGCAAACTCAGGTGTCTGCCCCCCACCACTGTCCTGACTGTGAAAGACTAAACTGCCATAGAATCATAGCATGGTCTGGGTTGGAAGGGACCCCAAGGATCATAGAGTTCCAACACCCCTGCCATCTGTAGCTCAAACTGAACTTCAGCCTCAAGTTCAGAGTGACAGATGGAGATGCCAGACAAAACTTTTGGCTTCTTCTCCCTGAAGCTTGTATTAATTTCCTGATGCCTGACAACAAGAGAGTGGCCTTGAACTGTGGCATATCTCTTTCTGAGGCTGGAGAAAACACTTTGTACACACCAATACAGTTTTTCTTGTAAAGGTAGAAACATTTAGCCTACTGTTTTTCAGTTGCTCATTGTACTGAGGAATCCAAGCCCTGGCTTAGGGCTCTCTGCAATGCCAGGCACTGTATAAGCAGAACAAAAAGATGATCTGGGCTCTAAGAGTCCAAAGTCCTAGTGCACCCGCAGGCATAGGACAGTGATTTAGTCTACAGCTCACCAGTTATCCTTTAGATAGAAGACATGAGGATAAAGAAATACAGATTGATGCTGTATTTTAGGCAAAGTAAGTATCTGCAAAACAGTTAAACTTATAACTGTTGGTGCCAATGTCCAGATAAGGTACAGTGGGGGAAGAGGAGTTCAAGTGGAAACCTTTCATTGTATCAATCTTCAACTGGTTTCTGAAATGGATCTTTCTTCCCCAGCATAGTACTTAATGTCTCTGGTACTGATAGCAAGATGGCAGAGAAAGTGGATCTGTACTGGCTCTTTCAGCAAGGGTGATGAAAACAAAGGGGGTGCAATAGAGTAGCTTCACACAGCTGGATGTTTCATAGAGACATGTGATGTTGCTGTATTGATTGAAGCGTAGCTAGGCTTTAGCACGCACCTCCTGTCTCTGCTGCCGTGTGTAATGCCCCTAGGTAACAGCCTCGGCATGAAATGGCCTGTCTGATAACGGCCTTAAAGATACATGAACAAAACCCAGCCACCTATGAACTACTAAGATTAAAATATATTAGTTCTGGCATTTTTTGCTCCTGGATAACCAAAATGCAAAGACACAAAATACCCAGAGACTGAGAGCTCAGACTGAGATCATCTCCCAAGAACCAATCCTGCTTGACTGCGTGATTGCTGAAAACGTCACACACTGGGGAGGTCAGGAGGGGTCAGGTGAAGGAGGTTGTTGATGCAGCAAAAGCAGCCAGTACTCATTCTTTCAATCACTGCCAATGGAAACAAGCCCTCATTTCCAACTTGCAACTGGGGAGAAAGAACCACAGTGCCTACTCCTGCTTTCCTAAGTAAATATGGATTAAAAGCACTTATATTTCTGTGACTTAATGAATTAAACATTGAAATTTGGGGGCTTTTCCTTCCCCAGAAAGCCCAAGGGACAAGCAGAGAGCTAGGATGCGACAGTGGCTGCAGGCATTTGCTCAATCCCACTGTGCAGATGCCGGAATGGCGGGGTCTTCACCTCTGCAGGGGAAGAGACTTTAAATCACCCAGGTGGCATTGGTACTCAGATAGGTCAGTGTAGCTGGAAGAGCGCTGAGCAACAGACACACAGAAAGTACTGAACAAGAGGCTAGGTGCTTCCCTTCAGTAGGCACTTCAGACCCACACACACCATGGAGCATAAGCTTGGTAGAGCAACTTTGAATCAAAAGTGCTTTACTCCTTAGAAGGGAATTAACACCACCTCATGAATTAATGAATACACAGCACTAACCAGTAGCTCTAACAACTCCCAGTATTTAACTTTGTTCTCTGTGGATACACCTCTGCCTTCTGGTCCCTCTAGGCAGCACAGGAAATTGTGCATACGCAGGTGACTGAACGCCCTTTTCTCACTGATACACTTGCTGAAGTAGTTCTTTTTTCCCCTATTTCTCCCAAGATTTCCACTCTCCCAGAAATCCCCAAAGCAGCAGAGGTAGGTGTATGAAAAATGCATGCAAATAAATGCAAAATTATACCCTTTATCATGGAAAAAGCATGCAAATAGATGCAAAATTACACGCTTCATAAGACTTCATGGGGTTTCAAATGAGTGCTCAAAGCAAACTGCCCTTGTCAGTGTTGCATCTGGGTTTACTGACCCAACTGAGGGGTGAAAGGTTCTATCAGGCAGAATTCATAAAAAAAAAAAAAAAAAAGCATCAAAATCATCAGGCCTAGCTTGATCCAAAATCCTGATCTCTCACAGAAATCACAGCGTAAGGACACATGCTTCACTAACAGAGAGATTCAGAAAGTCATTTACCTCTGAGAAGGAAGAGTGGGTTATTGTAAGCACTCCAGAACAGAATGAACTCTTACTCCGTATGAATCTTGGAAAACCTCAAATCAGTCACTAAACAACGAATGGGTGTCAGATTCCACTGAAGCAGGACATGCAAGTAGTCCAGTGGAGGTAGGGAAGGCAACAGCTGTGGTATTTCAGCCTTTTTCCCAGGGCAACAACACACAGTGCAACACACCCTGGCCTGTTATTCGGGCATCAGGCTTTGTAGAAGGAAGTAAAAAAGGGAACTCTATTCTTGCTAATTTTGGGGGGGAAACTTAAAAATGCAATGGACCTTCCAGAGGGCAAAGCAACTGGTTGAGTGTTACCTGAGGCAGCAGTTGTTTCTGTAAAATAATCATCTCTGATCTCTCTAAAAACTCAAAAAAGCTAGAGAAAAGAGAAACTTGTGGGTACTTCAGAATCTCCAGTTCATCTGTTCTGAAGACCATCTCTCTCTCATGAAATTTAGTTGCTATGCATTGGACAGTCCATCCATAAACCAATCAACACAAAGCTGATTTTTAGAAGAATTTTATTTCTATGACAGGAAAATACAAAGTTGCTCAAACAGCGGAATCAAGTCTTAAATCCTGAGAACCGTAAACTGCATTCAGTGCTTACTTTAACTGTGTAGTATTAGTGTAAAGCAGCAGACATTCACAGTTCACTAGCAGATGGAAACTGAGGAATTTGGAGCCCATATGCTGCTTCCTGTCTCTACTACTGAGAGCTCCGTTCTCAAAATACTTCAGATCGCAGTGCTCTCCACTACAAACGTAGTGGGAACATCCCCGTTCACAGATGCATTTATTTGGTATAATCCCAATGGCAAAGAAGAAAGATAACTTAGAAAATAACAGATAGCCTTCTAGTTCATAAACCACTATGAAGAGGAAGCATAAGCACCAAAGAGGATAATGTAGTTACTCTTACCTACACAGTTAAGTGCTCTGCTGGCATAAACAGTACCATTAGACTACGAAGTATTCTATGTGTTACTACTAAGATCATAAATATAAATCTCCCATAAATTCTCCACTTCCAACACCTCACCTCTCAAGTATGTTTGCATTGTTGAGGCATATTTTAATATTGCATAGTTCTACATAGATAAGAGACTACTGCTTGCATTGTTGTTGCAAATGGCTACATTAACTCTTAACTGGGTAGTTACCACAGTAAATCCCATAAAACCAGGTAGACTTCACACAGATCATTAAGTGTCTTAACTTGAATATAACAATACTCTTGAGTAACGTTTCACTTAAGTACTACATAAAACTTGGGAGCTTGAAAAGGCTTTTCCACCATTATCGACCTCACAGCTGGGCAGCAACTGTTAGCTGTAGCATGTCCTTGAAACACTGGAACACAGTTCTACACAACACTTCTGCATCAGTCTCTGGACATGACTTCCAAGCAGAACAGGTAACAACAATCCTGGCAATACAGAAAGCAACAAAGTTACCACTCTTGATTGCCATGTTCCAGGATAAGACTCACACAACTCACCCTGCAATGTGAAATTACTGACTTAAGTTCTGAAGCAAATATTGTCACATCAACCTGCTGTCTCAACATTCAAAAAGGGCTTGGATCCTCAGAGCCATCACTAAGCAATACCACTGACGCATCTTGAAACTAGACACATGGGTATTTAAATCAATTTCTACATACACGGTGACATACCTTCTCACTTACATTTGAAAATACTGTGAACTATGTATTTCTTCTCTGAAACTAGTTTAAAGCACTTCTATTTACCTAATAAATGGTAAATCTTTATCTAGTTCTATTTATCTTAAAAGAGCTGATGATCAAAGCATAAATGGTTTATATTCTCAAACTTAATCTAATCTGCATACAATCCATATCTAGCTTTAGAAAGAAGACACCCAAATTAGACCTAAATCACACCAGTAACCCAAAGTCGGATATTTTCAAATCCTACCATTTTATGAGAAGTGAAACCAAATATTTTAGCTTCTCCTTGTTAAATCAAAGAGGCCTGGCTTGAGCCAAGAGACACACATTGTCACTGCCAAGGACAATGGACACTGTGTTCACCTGTACCTTATCTAAATCAATTGCTACTTCTTAAAAAACATCTTTCCATGTTACATTAGCAATCGCTAAAATGAAAGCTTATTTTCAAGTAAGTTAACTTCTTTTGTTCCATCCTTCTGTCTTCTCTACTCTTTTCTTTCTGCTTATTCTAAGTATCTTGGTGCTCACTTTCCTCCACTGTTCGTCCTTCCTCCCACAAACACTTCCCCAGAACATTAACACCTCTATTCTCAGGACCTCACATCTTAACCTTTTCTGATGTGTTCGGCCATGTTTCCACTGTCTTTTCCTTTCCTCCTTTTAGTTCTTAGCTGCCTTTCCCTTTGTGACAGACACAAAACCATGCCCTAAATGAAGTTACATCCTTACCTGTCATCTCTGATTGAATAAAAAAAGCCATAGCCATGGTGTACCATAGGGAGTGCACATCCACTGAACCTAGTGTAGCCAGTCAGACTAGTTGAAAGGACAAAATTCCCACCTCCTCCACTGCAAAACACAAAACAAAACCAGCAGTTTTAAAGATAATTTAAAACAAAGTGAGGTGGTTTTAGAAATGAGCATGTGGAAGGTCAATGTAACAAAGTCCTCAGTATCACGGGGTACAGCCCCCCACGAGACAGAAGGAGCGTTACCTGGCTGTGAAGGCGTTATCCGTATACAGCTCTGGCACTGGCAGCCCTTGCTCCTGTGCTGTGAGCAGGAGACCCAGGAGATGACGATCAAATCCTGGCAAATACATGCAAATACCACACTGTTACAGCAGCATTTCCCGTTTTACTGCTTCTTCCTGTCTAGGTAACTGGAAGCAGCTGAAGGACAGATAAGTGACAGTCTAATAAAACCCAAGATTCATATTATAGCATGCAAAAACATTTCCAAGACCTAAGAGGCCTTCACCACTTTCAGTTTGCAACACTGAGCCCAAATGCAAATGACCCAAGCAACACAAACCCATCACAGTTCGTGTGGAAAACACAAAAATCAAGAAAACTTCCCCTTTAGTCAAGGAGGAGGAGTTCCACCCAGTGGAACTGGCAACCACCTCAACAAGGTGAAAAAGCTGCCAAGGCCACAACTGCCTCAACAGCTCACCAAGTAGGATGGAGACAGTATGAAGGTTCATAGGTGCTTATTTTCCAGGTGCTCTTTCTCAGTCATAGTATGGCTCACCATGCTAACAGGGCTGGGTTGGACTTTCACCCAAATCTCTCCTCTGCCTTTAAAGACAGATTTTCCCACTTTCCAGCCAAACATATATTCGATCAGAAGGTATTCTGAAATAATGCTTAGCTGGGCAGAAAAAGTGAGATATTATTCAAAGTGAACATGTCTTTGGGGCACAAGGAAGGGTGCAAGGACTTGGGTTTAGTTTCTCTTTTCAAAATTAAAGTATAAAATGTTAAGGGGTTTTTACTCAGGTTGAGAACAAGTAGGTAGAGAAAGTATACTAGCATACAGCAATATCCCCTTTTCACCCACAAGAAAAAGAGAAAACAAAAAAGCTTCTGATCCCACAGTACCTTTTCCATTCTCACATTCTTTCCTCATTTTATCATGCTTTGCAAATGCCTTATGCATCAGCTGTAGTCGTTCATAATTCTGTATAAAATGGGGGAGACAGCATTAAAAAAAAAAGAAAAAAGAGAGGGAAAAAGAAAAAATCCAGATGAGAAACACATCAGGAGTCAAAGATCAGCAAGTTTTACCCTTTCACATTTCCTGGCACTTTTAGTTAGAAGAAAACAGAGGAACTTCAAAGGTAAATTAGAAACTCTAACTCTTTCTCCCAAATCCAAACTCCTTTTTCAGGAGAACTTGCTCATTTGTTTCCTGCACCTCTGTTCAGTTACTTGGATCATTTTTACACTGAACAACATTCTAAACCTCATGCTCTTTCCCAAACAAGCTGAATCAATGGAAATTACCCACTGTCCCATAATCACCACCCAAAACTTTCTAAGGTACCACTTACTAGAAACACATTGGCTTTTAGCAGGTGCAGTTGCATTTAGATCATCACCACCCCCTTAATTGGTTTGGTAGTTGGACTAGAAGATCATTGTAGATCCCTTTCAACTGAAATAGCCCAGTCTAATCTATCACTTTTCATGATGGGGAAAAAAATTTAAAAAAGGAAAACACAGAGATGAATGAAAAGTCATCTGTGAAGCAAAGGCAGAAAACAGAACAAAAATATGCACTGGCACCAACTGCATTCACAAGTTTTCTATGCTGACTGAAATACTACTTCCATGACAGCAGTTCTGCTCTGTTGTTTTTTTTCAATTTTATACTGAAACTTCCTTATTAAAACCAGAGAGAACAGAAACCAAACACATGCTTCGGTAGAGGAGTCCTCAAGAATCATCTCTAGGTCCCCACGATCTTAAATCTTACTAGCTCATTTAAAAGCCCCCTTCATCCTTTTACTCATCACACAAGAGGCTGCAGCAGACACAAGGGCAGTAGCCACCCAATTTGGATAAAAATCAAGCCATCAAGATCACAAGGGAAAAGAGAAAAGTTGAGACAAGAGGATTTTTTCACCCAAAGTACCTTTACTTCAGGTATTTTCTAGTACCTTAGAAGTAAACTTTTAAGCATCTTAATACTATTGAACGGATTCAATGTTTTTTTTAAGCCCCAAGAGTTCATCAGAAAGCAATAACAATAGGAAGATATTTGGACATGATAGTTAAAATTGCAATGAGAAAAAGAAAAAGACTACTGTCAGTGTTGGAAGTAACAAACCTCTCTGTGTATTAGCCACAGAAGCCTGCTAATTAGTTAGAAGATAACTGAAGGACAAGGAAATAACAGGAATCCATATTTGCAATAGGAAAGCAGATTGAACTAATGGCCAGAAATTTGAGTTCTAAAGCTGCAGCACATGACAAAAAGAAGCCAGTGAACACCAGGAAAATAGGTTCTTGGAGACTGTCATTATCAATCACATATACTTCCTGGTGGCCATAATCCTGTATGTTTCCCAGAACAATACACAAGCTTTGAATTTCCTAAAGATATTTAGGCCTCTGTCTCACAAGTCTTGTCCTTGCTTCATTTCTAAGGCTCTGTGCTCTCACTTGGCAAGAAAGGCATGAAATGCTCTGCCAAACAGGCACCAGAGGGTAGTTGTAGGGCAAAAAAAAAAGGGTCACCAGTTCAGCTACTCAGAGATAAACTCTAGAATACATCCATGTTGCTGCCAGGACACAAACATGTCTCAATCTTGCTCTCAGTGATTAGATTAACATTTCCCAATTTCACTTAAAAAATAGAACAGAACCACTCCACAGCAGAATACATTGGTTCCAACCCAGTTTATATTCACACTGATTTTTTTTTCCCCACACCTCAAAAAGTAACTCAAGACACTTACATTCTTGAAAACAAGAGGTAAACAGGACAGAAAAGCAACCAGCCCACACACGACATCTCACGTCAGCCCCACTGACCAGAGCCAGACTTCAAACAACCCGACGTCTGAAATCTGTCTCGCTGGAAACAGGCCAATTCCCATCAATGACACAATAGACAAGGGAGTTTTAAGCAGTTGAAATGACATGCCTTCCAAAAGCATTATGATTAAAGTATCAGTTCAGTATTTACACTGTCAGAAGGATCCAGCATGGACTTGCACCACTCCACTGCTTCTGTTGTACACGACCTCATGGTCTCTGTGCGGCCATGATAGAAGCGCCTGGTCATGGCAGTTTCGTAACAGCATCCTGGGCTAAGAATCAGAATTAGGGAAGAATATCTCATTAAGAAAACCATATGCTCTATTAAGGAATCAAAATGTCAGGCCAAGTATCTTACACATCCAGCTCAATTACCAATATGAGTGAGCCACTAATTTTCTTCACAATTTTGTGTCCAAAAGACACAGTGGGAACTCTACAAGCTTTTACGAGACAGATGACTGAAGAAGTGTCAGTTGTTATCCCTTGAAAAGACTGGGTTGTCATGGCTATTTCAAGCCTACTACAGATCTACCGGCCTCTAGTACAAAACTGAAATTACACAAGCTTCAGTTTCACTACATATTTCCATTAAAGAAATTATCTACACCACCCAGACCCTCATAAATTAAGAGAGATGCTTGAAATAAGCAGTGTGTCTCAACACATTTATAAGGAAGAGGCTCAAACCCTTCTCTGTTGCAGACTGACACCCATCCAGCTTTTACCTGGAACATGCCCAGCCCTATGACAGTCCACCCCTGACTATACAACTTACACTTTGTGTTTAGTCAGGTAATTAACCTATTTCAATGTTCAGGAAACTGAGATCTACCAACTTTGCTTACGATGAGACAGGCATCTCTAGTGACTAAGCATCATGCTCTTATTATAAAACCCTCCCTTTTCTGAAGCAAGCAACACATTTGCCAGGTCATAAGTGACTTACACAAACCATAATCAGTGCTAGTTAGCAAACAGAAATTTGGGAACACCATACAAGGAAGAATGGTGCCTTTTACCAATAATACAAAATAAAATTACATACTCAAAAATGTAGAGTCAGGCATTTAGAGGGTCACTATCTATATCTCTATTATCCCACCCAAAGCTTTGCACCTAATCTTGTTAAAAGAAGTGAGACACTGAGATTTGTGAGGCTTTTTATAGACTTGGACAACTAAATTTTGCTAATGGCTGCTACTTGTTACAGGTAAAGCTTTCTTCTCCATTTGTGCAACTACTTGACACTGAAGAATTTTGACCCACTGTGCATTTGGTGTTTGCCCAAGTATTTACTTCATACTGCCTGAAGCCACATTTGCATGGATTGTCTTCTGCCCTCCCTTCCACACCACACACGCACCCTGACCCTATGGGCACAAGGACACCATTCTTCCGAAGCCGAGAGCACAAGCCTCATGGAGATCAAAATAAGGCCCTGTGCAACGTTTAATAAAACCCAACTTGCTTCTTCATTCTTATGTCACCATAGCAAATTGCACACTGGCATGGGAAGGCCACTGCCTTATATCCACTTCTCCAGACCCAGTGGAACTGCAGATCCACATTGTTACTCAAACACTAGTTCTTTTATTCCTAATCCAGGTAAAGAGATCTTCTTACCGTCCGTGGCATTTGTAATAAGCCAGCTGAAGGGCAAGCTGCACAAACGTGTCGGGATGAAGTTTCTTCTTTCTAATCATTGCTTTGCCAAAGGATGTGAAGGCATAATTCACTAGCTGCAAGTCAGACACCTGCCAAACCACAGGAGGAAAATACACAAGTCAAGAAACTGCAAGTACCACAACTTGGTTCACTTCAAATAAAACACATTCAACATAAACCAATGATGTAACAACTAACACCATGGTATTAAGTCCCCTCATACATCAATTAATCAATAATATTCATCCCTGTTCTCCAGCATGGAGAAAGGCCAGCTAAAAGCACACAAATAGAAGGGGGAGAAAAGAAACAATCAGTGAATATTAAAAGAAGCAGCAAGAAACTCCACCTTTTTGAAATACAATTCTTTAGTGCACCCAATTTCATCGATAATTTTTTGATCCACTGTGAATACAAGTTCCTCTGGCCATGGTATATCTCTCACTTTATCTGATCCCTGGGAGGACGCAGACAAAAAGAGAGAGAGAACAGAAAATGTTATCCGTAAGAAAAGACACTGACTAATACATTTGGAAGTTTAAAGGATAGATACCTTCCATTTTCCTTCATTTTCAAGAGTCTTCTTTTCAGCATAAGCTAACATGGTAATTAAAGCCATGGCATCAAAAGGAGAATGCTAGAACCATAAGAGACAAGATATCACATTATTCACATAATTGCAAGAGGTTCAAATTGCACTTTTTCCCCTACCCCACTCTTTCTTAGGGACCAACAGTTGTACTGCACAGTGTTGGGCTTGTTCTAGTTCTACAATATATACAGAACTACTACATGTCCACCCTGTTTTGACTGCTTTGCAGCTGTATAGGGAGGCACAATATGCCAGTGCTACAGAAAAGCAGATTTCAGCAAGATTTAGGCCCTGGTGGCCATTCAACATGGAGTTTTTAAAAAAATCTGAGTTCAAAAAGCACAGCTGTCAAACAGCTACCTAATAAAAAGAGTTCATTTTAAGCCTTCTTGTGCAGTGTTCTTTTTTCCTTTGGAACTCCTTCATTAAATACTTTAATAAATAATATTATGATTTCAGATCTCATGCTCTTAGCTCAAGGATGACATAGTATCACTGTGAAAGCAAACTGCTTTTGGAACTTACCAGGCAAAATGCCTGGTAAACAAGGCATGTTAAACATTTAAAACAACACTCTGAAAGGCAAAACTTAGTAAATAAATACTTTAGAAGTCTGTAAGGGGGGAAAATGTTGAACTTACATCACAGAATGCACTACAGGTTCCATTGGAAAAGAATATGCTATTGTAGGATTTATCTCCCCAGCGTGCAGTTGGATCACCTGTTAGCCCCAGCCTTGTAACCTAAAGCAAAAGTTACACACTGGGTTTTAAAAAACACTGAGTAAACTAAAACCAACTACACTGCCAACCTCGGTCAACTAAATCAAGCCTGTGTTAATATGGTAAGACCTCACTGTGAGATAAGCCATGTTCATCCAGTTGAAGATGAAGCATGATTATAAACCCCAGTTTTTAAATTAAAGAGTGATTACTCCATTTTTGAGGACCCTGAAGGACAGAGGACTAAAAGACGACAATGAAAGCAGACTTCAGCTAATTCCCACTTCCACTGTCCAAACAATTTAAGTATTCCTATAGAGCAACAAGAAGCATGATCCATGTATTTGTCTGCTTCATTTTCGCTGTTCTGAAAGAGCAAAGAAGTCCTACTTCTGAATATATGTAGGAGAAAATTTATATAAAGAAGAACATGTAAGAATTATCAAAAGTCTTTAGCTACCTCAGAGTAGTCCTCAGGAGTTGCATGAGGACTAGAATCATCAAGGCAGACCACAAATAAACTTCTCTGAATTTTTTCCAAAAGAGTTAAGTTCTTTGGATCCAGATCAATCAAATATTCACGTAACTAGAAAACAAAAGACAAAACTAAGAGAAATGATGCATTTCCAATGAAAACACTGCTTTTCTCAGGAATAAATTGTTGAAGTATTCCCACCTCTGCCCATTTTGTCCTTTCGTTGCTTGTTAAGGCTGCCACTCCTGGTCCATCTGGTTCACTATGGCATCTTTTCTGTATATAAGTAAGCTGCCTTTAAGAAGATTTCAAAAAGTGAAGTTAACAAAGAACATACGAAGAGAAGGCAAGAGTCACTCCTGTTTTGCCAAGCTGGAATTTTAGTTCCACATTCACAAGCTAATGTGAAGTTTCAGGAAGCGTGAATCAGCTCCTTCAAACTCTAAAGGCAATTTAGACTTGCTCCAGTTTTGGTCACTAATGGTTAATTCAAATTGCAGCTACCAGCCCAGTACAAGCTTATATGTAAACAACTGCAACCCTGAAGTGTTATTATCCACTTAAATCTAGTTTTAAATTAAGACATCAAGTGCAGATCAAACTTTCCCAAGCAGCAGACATCTGCAATACTGCAGCTCTGCAGCTTTTGTAGCAACTAATCAGGTACAAGGGCAAAACTTCCATTCAAGATAAACCCTGAAATTTAAAGCAGAACAGTAGCTGCAGTACATCCTAAATGCAGACGCTGAACTACACAAGGATACTTCTCTTCCTGCCTTTCCCTTGTGTCTTCCCTTTGAAGAGCCATTAACAGCAAATTCACTTTTTCACATGCTGTTCTAGGTGTTAAAGAAACTCAAAATTTAAGGTGTTTAATCTTACTTGTCCTTTGTTAAACTTCACTACTGACGATTAGTTACACCATTGTTCAAAGTATATGACACCAGTGATGAAATTATAGAAAACAACAAAAAGACAACTGCCAAACCCAAACCAACCTGCCTCTCCTATGGACAGGAGAAAGCTTTAGGGGTTTCTGACTGTATTCCAGCCATTCATTTCTTTGTTACTTGCTTGATCTAACAGATACAACTACAAAAATTAGAAATACCTGTGTTGAAATATCTTGAGTATTGAAGATTTTTTTTTTTCAAAAAGCTATTTTTGAATCTCTCTAACTAGGTTTGTCTTGCTTAAGGAATCTTGCCATCCACCTTTTGCCGTTTTTAATTACAAAAGTTTTCTGTTGTGTTCTATGAACAGCACTTTGAGAAAAGCAGCAAGTTACTCCCAGATGAAATGCACAGCCGCTCTTTAGTACAGTGATTGATTTGGGATCTGTATGCATCTCAAGAGGCTTACGCTGAAACTACCCCTGTATGTGACATAAGAATTCAACCAACAGAGTGTAACACCTTGTGGCCACAACTGTGTCGCTGATTTGAAAAGCTGGCACCTCTGCACACTACTGGGAGGTAAGAGATACAGCTTGGAAAAGCTTCAAACACTGCCAGTTGCACTAGTACTGAATTCACTGTTTAAAGAACCAAGTTATTTCCTTTGCAGCAGCTCAGGAATATGAAGAGAGGCACAAACACGACTGGTTGTCACAGTCCAGTGCAAGGACAAGAAATGGAAATGAAATGCTCCTGCACTGTGCTGGAGCTAGCAGAGGGTCCATCAGTGTATACTGCAATTTTGGACTCTCCTGCACTCACCCTCTATTCTTGAGACAATTGACCACAAGTCTATTCGATTTAAATCAGCATGACGGTGTGACCGTAGTGCCTCATCTGTGACACTGACTGGGTAGCAATGAGACAATTACCAGCATGAATTGGTCCTGAAACAAATTATATTGCTTATAATCTTAATTCCATTTCAAGACATTTTCCCACAGAACGATGTTCCTTACTGAAACACCTTCATTGAGCCCTTTTACATGATGTTTTATGGGTGTATGACAACAGAATATAATCATTATACCTCACAGCCATTATACCTGCCATCTACTAAACAAGAATTTGCTCAGATCTGAACCCTCAGCTAGAGAACCTGTAACCTCCCTCTCACCTAATTCTTTGGGGTGAATGGGACAGAAAAAGAAAGTTTCTCTTTGGTGTGTAACTTAAATAGGACAGCTCATTGAAACAAGGTAGTTTGAAAACCTGAAAATCTCTGGAGGAGTCACCATACTGCCTTCATGTATAGCATCAAATGCAAACACTCGACCTCGACACAGGACTATTAGGTGAGATGGGCATTCACCTTCAGTTGCTGAAATGAAACAAAAAACAAAACATAAAAATCTAACCATGGGGATGAAGCGAGTGAGACACAGGAAAAACAGCAAGTCCTAAAGACCCATATTTTGTTCAAAATGGGACAGACTTCATACAGTTATAAACAGGAAAGAAGAAAAAAGAGTAACTTTTGAAATCCAATTGTATGATCTTGCTTTTTTAAGCTACCAGAGAAAATATACAGTACGTAATTTTCACTTTTATTAACTACATCAAGTCATTGTCACAACCTAGAAGCAAGTGTTCTTTGTGTATCTTGTCGGCAGGAACACCCTCTGCAAAAGGAGTGTTGCTTGCTTAAAGTTGATCTAGCAATATTTCTCTATTGAGTAAGTTTTGTTTGGGTGGGGTTTGTTTGTTGTGTAGTTTTGTAGGGTTTTTTTTGTTGGGGTTGTTTTTTTTTTAAAGGGATGAATGTAATGCAGCAAGTCTGCTGCTCAGTCACTTCACAGATAACTAAGTCCGTCAGTTGTCAGAGTCCTTCAGTTTCAGTTATGCAACTCAAGACCCAAGACGCACTACTGATCTGTAATCTGCACATCTGTGAAAAGGGAGCGCTGACACACCAATCTGGCCACTATACAGAAACGCAGATGGTACTGGCCCACACTAGGCCAGGTACGCTTACACAGGATTGCCTTATTGAATCTGTCTATCTGGAAAGAAGACTAAATGAAGTTGGAAAAGATTCTGACAATAAACAGGTGTAAAAATCACAAGAAAAGCGGTCACATTTTATCAAACTGCTACATCTTTTCTAGTCCAGTGTTCCACCATGGGAAAGAGAAAAGTATGCTGCTTTCCCCCATTTAACTGAAATCTAAATCTTAACTATATGGCTTTTACATCTACCTTTACGGTCCCCCTTTCTGAATCAGGTAATACAATTCAATATATACCCAATTTCTAGAGTGAGGAATTTGTCATTTCATGTGAACCTCACCTTCACAGATCATGACATGAATTTCTAACTTAACAAAAATCAGAAGGGATGACATAAAATTCAGTTACTTTAGGTAGCCTCCTCCTAACCTGAGGTGTTTAAAGCAAGGGGTGGAATTAAGTTTAGAAGTTAACATACCTAGGATTAAATGTCTAAGATCTCACAACAATTGGTAGAGATTGACCCAATAGACTTAATGACACCTAATAAGCTCTTTTCCCACTCATTATGGTGTCTGCTGCAGGGTCAACCTACTAACTGTTTTCTAGGTTCCACTCATCAGGCTGTTAGTGTGCTCTTTGATTCCAAGCTGACATTACCTGTCAAATTTTAGGTGGCCTACCGTACAATCTAAATACTACTTCAAGTGTTTAGACCATTGACAAGTTCCCTTTATAGCCAAAGGAGAAAAAAGAGATCCTTCTCCAGATTGCAATTCCTTCTACCTGTCTTAGATACCTGCATATTTTGATGGCCCAAATCCTTCTCTAGAGGCATTCCTATTTCTCCATGAATCACAGAGAACCAAGACAACTAACTAGACTAAATATTTCAGATGAAGGCAGACAATCTACATGGAAATGGGTATCACCTACTGCATACAGCATGAAAAAGAACATAAGCAAGATTGTTTAGTAAAGTTCTTATTAACATTTTAAGGTGGAAAAAGAGATTTGAATGACAAGTTGCATCTCCACAGGACAACAGCTTTGCTTATTAAAGGTGATCAAAATAGAACACTGAATTTTCATGATCTGAATGTTTCTTCTATGTTTTGGTATTTAAACTGAAATGTTAAGACAAAACCCATGACACTTGCCTTCAGCTTTGCATTTTTTTGTCATATCCTGTGGTATGGAGATTTCTATGAGAAAGACAAACCTGCTTCTTCAAATCTTGAGTCTTACATGAATGCACATTTCCCATATTATCTAGAGTGACACCACTGAACAAATCTGGACACATCAGAATGCATTTGGGAGGGCATTACAATTTCAGTTAAGTCAGTTACTAATATTATAGTATTTGTTAGCAGAGGACGAGTAAGAACATTACACTTTCACCCTAGTTCTTGATCCTACTGTTGGGAGTTTAAGAGAATGGCTTCAAGAAGCACTATGGAGTACTTTCAAGACTTCTGAAAATAGAAGCAGCTGGCCAAGCCAAAACCCAGCACAGCAATAGGAAATAAGTAAGAATTTTGCCAAAAGAATGTATGGGAGCACACTTGAGAAACATATTATGTGGAAAAAGATGGAATTAGTAATGATGTTGAAATTCTGCCCATGTGATACACAGAATCCACCCACACTGAAGAGACATGGAATTTGTCTTTTTTTCTTTTTTTTCCAATTGTTAACACTGGCACACTTATTACAGTCCTCAGGCTGGTAACATAAAATTTGAAGCAGAACTTTCTTTTAATCTTATTTAGAAAGGACTAAATATTGGACCAAAAAGGACATTTGTAGATTAGACACCTTTGCTTCCTTACATAAGCACTCGACAACCAGTACCTGACTTAGTGCTTGAGGAAGCAAGTATTTTATGGTTAAAATGACCACTCCATTAGCCCATTAATAAAAAATCAATAGCTTGTATTAATCCACAACATGCTTGTGTTTACCTGTTTTAAAATAACCGCCAATCGAGTCTCTGGTAACTCCAGGAATTCTGCAAGTGCAGAAGAGCATTCGAAATTGGCTCATGTCCAGCACATCATCCCGAGATCTCTCTATAGCCACTTTCTCTCTGCAGTAAACAAGTACACCAAAATTAAATAAGACTTCTGCAAGTAAATCAAGGTAAGACAAACACATCTTTTACTGCACAGAATGCATGTCAATGAATATAAACATGTTTTAGTTACGAAGTATATGCAGATTATTAAGATATAGAAGGAATTCTATTTTCTTGAAGTCTTACGCTCGTAACAGATCCCAGAAATTCAAGGTGTGCCATATATTTATACATGCTCTTTCTATCTGAGTGCCATCTTTGGGCGGCCAGCAGTGTTCAATATAGGGACCAGGGCCTCCCATGTTACAGTGTATTTGTGTTGCTATGCGAAGGTCAAGATAAGCCACATTCAGCCACCAATCTTCCAGCTGCAAATGAGAAACATTTAGCGTCAGAATTAAGCTTTAGTCATTAATTCTTTAATAATCAACTGCTTGCCTTTTTTACTATTTCTTATTTTAATTAATTTCAAGTCATTTTTAATAGTAATTCCTATATAACGGAAGGCAGGAGGGTGAATCAAAACTAACTGCTAAGGGTAACAACACATCTAGCTCTTCTATTTTTAAGCTTGAAATAAAATTCAATACTGCTTAAGACTATTAAACTATAAATTACAATGAAGAGTTCTTCCCTGATATTCGTCATCTTAAACTCTTGCAGATGTCAGCTGTGGCTGCTACAAATATAAGACAGATTATTCCATGAAGAATGGAAGGAAAGGAGATTTGTGTGAGAGAGGATCTGGGATGGACAGTTAATGATGTGGTTTTCCTATCATCTGAAAATCCCCACTCTGGAGTATGTCATGTTAAGATTTACAAAGCTCTCATGAATTCCACTTCGTTACAGCCCCCCTTGTATCTCTTTCTCTGTTGAAATACAATTTTAAATGCTACCACAAAGCTTTCTTCAGGCAAGAAAGACAGAGGTTAAGCTCTAAATTTTACTTCTTAATTTTTTTCTTCTTTTTTTTGGGGGGGGGGGGCATAGCACAAGGGGCAGGTAGGTAGAAGGCAGGGTAAAGAGAGAGGGAATGGAGGCAATAGAGACAGATGAAGCATTCAAAACCTACTAGGTAACAACATTTCAGGTAGTGAACATTTCAGGTGACTCAGCCACTTAACTTCGAAAAAAACATACCATGAATATATAAGTAAATGTACTCATATCCACAGGCCAAGTTGCAGACGAGATTCTAAGATAAAAAAAGCTAAATGGCTCTCAAAATTATATCCTGAACAATCAACTTTCCCTAAGATGCATGATAATTTCTTACATATCTAAACACATACCCAATTCCTTCTCGTTTTAGCTCTTTCCAGTAATTTCTGGTGCAACTCTTTCCCAATCCCATTTTCAAATTTTTTAACTATATCCTCAGTTCTTTGATATTCTTCTTGATTTAGAAATGGCTTCACTGCAAAAAGGAAATGTTTTTATTTTAAAGACAACTGCATACTGAGATTTATTCCAAGATTAAGATGTCCACAGACAAGAGAATGAATACATTCAAACTTTATTTTTCCAAAACAAACATTTGAAAACACCTCTTAAAAAAATCTGCAAATACACCACAGTGCATTCTTATAAAACATAAATACATACTTTTAAATAAATACAGATATTAACAAAAGAAAGCCATTACTGAAAACCTGAAATACCTAATAGACATCTAAACCCAATATATTTATAACTGTAGCTGGAAAGATCATGGAGTTCTGCAGCTCCATCAGCTGCCACAAAATACACCAAATAATTAAATTTACAGAAACTTCGTTTGTAAGTTAATACATTGAGCCATACACGTTTGCCACCCTACTGCACCAGCCATAAACTACTTGCCTCTATCTTCAAAAGTCTGTTCATAGTCCACAAGCACCTTTGATTGCCCATCAATTCTCATTCACTCTCCCCATACGTCTGCCTTTAAGTGACAGTGATGGCTGCTACTCATACCCAATTTTTGTACTTTAAAATACTTTTGGATTTCTCTCTCTACTAACTCCTTTAATCTAATACCCTCCTTAAAGCCTTTACTGTGAAATCTATGGTCACTAACAGCTTCCATACAGGCACATCTCATTGTCTTCTTATACTTACCTAGTGTGTAACATTTGCTGTTACCTTTGTACTTAGACTGTGATGCCTACTCAGTGAGCTCTGATTCATTTTCAAGGCTGCTGGACACTGCTGTCAGTTAATTTCTTGTCTGCCTTGCTAATACTAACCCTGTGATCTACTTAGAGCTGATAAAAAACAAGGAAGGATAATTGTTTAATTTTCAGTACTTGTGTATTTGTATCATCTCTAACCTAGCTTTTGCGAGTAACAGTGGGGTTTGGGCAAGGTGTCCCAACACTAACCTATCCTTGCAGAATTAAAATTTTACTTCCTCACAACTGTGTCTTGGTACAATTACGATTGCTTGCTTGCAACCCCTACTTTTTTCCTCTTCACAGACCTAGAAATCTAGCCCAACATCTCATCTCAGCAGGGACAGCTACAGCAGACCACTCAGGACTGTGATGGGTTTTGAGTATCTTCAAGGATGGAGATCCTGGTAGCAACCTGTTCCAGTGCTTAACCACCCTCACAATAGAAAGAGTTTTCTTACATGTAAAAGCTGCTTTCGAGCCAGTCAGTCCCCAGTTGTCCTGGTGTGGGGGTGCACTTCCCTTTGTTGAACTTCATGAGGCTTCTCTCAGCCTGTCCCTCCAGCCTGTCAAGCTCTCTCTGATGGTAGTACAACCAACTCGAGCACCAGCCAGTCCTTTCAGCTCTGTATTATTTACAAAATCAGAGTGCCTTCTGTCCCATCATCTTGCTCATTAATTAGGATGCTAAACAATACTGGACTCCTGGGGTACACCATCAGAAACTGGTCTATAGAATATGTGCTGTTGATCACAAACCTGAGCCCAGCAGCTGAGACAGTTGTCAGTCCACTTGACTGTCTACTGCCTAGTATATTTCATCTATGAGGAAGTTTAAAATAAAAAAAAACAAACAACCCACAAACTTCTGATGTGCCAAAAGCCTTCTTAAAGTCAATATAAACAATACCTATATGTAGCTTGAATTGAATCACCATCAATTCTGAACACAGGAGAAATAAGTAGTGAGAAGGAGCCATCCACCTATACCATTTAGCAGTCTACAGTATTCACTACCCCCAGACTGAGGGCAGTCCGACAGTCAGATTTCCCAGAGACTGAGTGACCTTAGTACCACGAAGTATTTTAAGAGAGAGTGATTATCCTTCTATTCAAATTACAAAGTCATTACAGAGCAACATGCACACACAAAAGAAAATATGCAAAATTACTGTGCCCTGGTTCCTATTCCAGGGATGACCAAGGTTGCTAGGGGCCTGGAGCACATGATGATGAGATGAGGCTGAGAACTGAGTTTTTTTTCAGCTTGAAGACTGAAAGGGACTTACTGCACTTTAAGAACTGAGTAGAAAGGCATAGTTAAGATAAAGCACAGCTCCTCTCAGAGTTGCACAACAGTACAAGAGAAGATGGACTTAAGTTGGAACACTAGGAATTTCTGAGAAGGAAAACATGAGGGGATATTGTCATTACTGGTTCAGATTTTGTTCCCACTCCCACAATCATGAGTGATCAAACACCAGCACATGTCACCCAGGCAGGCTGTGGCATCTCCATCCTTGCAGACAGACAAAACCTAGCTAAGCAAGCCTGAGCAACCTGCTGTGGTTGGACCAGCTTTGAGCAGGGATCCAGTCTAGATGAACCCTGCCCAACCTATGTGATTCTATGATGAGAGACTCTTTCCATTTAAAAACTATTTGATCAGATGTAGAAACAACACTATTAGGAGGTTCAACAAGAGCAAATGCCGAGTCCTGCACTTTGGCCACAACAACCCCAGGCAGCGCTATAGGCTTGGGGCGGAGTGGCTGGAGGACTGTGTGGAGGAAATGGACCTGGGGGTACTGATTGATGCACGGCTGAACATGAGCTGACAGTGTGCGCGGGTGGCCAAGAAGGCCAACGGCATCCTGGCTTGCATCAAAAATAGTGTTACTAGTAGGAGCAGGGAGGTAATTGTCCCCCTGTACTCAGCACTTGTGAGGCCGCATCTCGAGTACTGTGTTCAGTTTTGGGCCCCTCACTACAGGAAAGACATTGAGGCTCTGGAACGCGTTCAGAGGAGGGCTACTAAGCTGGTGAGGGGTCTGGAACACAGGCCTTACGAGGAGCGTCTGAGGAAGCTGGGATTGTTCAGCCTGGAGAAGAGGAGGCTTAGGGGAGACCTTATAGCTCTCTATAACTTCCTGAAGGGAGGTTGTAGTGAGCTGGGGGTCGGCCTCTTCTCCCGTGTAGGCAGTGACAGAACTAGAGGGAATGGTAGCAAGCTGCGCCAGGGGAGATTCAGGCTCGACATTAGGAAGCACTACTTCTCAGAAAGGGTAGTCAGGCACTGGAATGCACTGCCCAGGGAGGTGGTGGAGTCACCAACCCTGGGGGTGTTCAAGGAAAGACTGGATGTTGTATTGAGGGATATGGTTTAGTGGGAGCTAGTAGTAATAGGTGAATGGTTGGACTGGATGATCTTCTAGGTCTTTTCCAACCTTGATAATTCTGTGATTCTGTGAAGGAGCAGAACTCATCCCCTTTCTCACTGAAGTTCAGTGAAACTTCTCTCTTGCCACTTACTCCAGGATCACAGGACTTGTCTTCCTTTCTGCACAGATCAGCTGCATCCATGAACAAGAACTATCCACGAAGACATATTCAGTTGCGTAGTTAAGGAACCCTCTTGGAAAGCTGGAGCTTTGGTCTTTCATAGTCTCAGGCTGAGTCTAAGGTTCTGACTTGCAACCTCTGGGCTGAGCTGAAAGGCTAAATGACGTGGCTACAGCCACCTTCTCTGCTCAAGGACTACCTTCAAAGCAAGCTTAGTCATCCTGAATCCAAAGCAGAGGCAGCTACAGTAATGCCCTAAGTAAGGTACCTTCTGAGATACACTCTGTCCAGCTCTTCCAGTTGACTGGTTTTAAACAGACAAGTGCTTTACCAACAGGCGCATTAATTAATGTTTAGTGCCTGGGTTCCTTCTCCAACCAATAAAAGATGGGCTCTTCCAAGGAATGATTCACAGTATCTATGAAGGGTCATTTGCAGCTTCTGAATTGTTCTTCAGAAGCACCTCCCTTCCTTCACTCACCTTCAGAGACTAAACGAAGAGCTTAAGCAATGAGAATCACCAAGCTAGCATCTAGAATTGTGCACTGCACATTCTGGCTTTAAGTGGTTTGTACAAGGGAAGACTGTGGCAGAACAAAAAATACTGGACTACCTTTCCTCCATCCTCCAGTAAGACTAAAGTAGATCAACAATGATGATCAAAGTTATAAAATGACATGTACAAGGACCAGTATGTAGGAAGTAATTTCAGCAAGGAAAAAAAAGGGGCACATGATACGTTATTCGTGAAAACACAGATCACAATCAGCAAGCAAGAGCAAAAAAATTCACTGTCAGGTTTTATCAGTCCACTGGAGTTATTTATTAGCTTGGAGAACAAGCTGGGTTTACAAAAGTCGGTTCTAAAGGGCAATTCTGTTATTGCAGGTTCACTACTACTGCAGCATAAATTTTGTTAATCTGGATTACAACAAAAAGCTTTCTTTACATGCATACACACACAGCATTTTTTCCCTAAATCCACCATTTCAGAAACATTTTGCATCAAAACATGATGACGTGATGAAGTAAGGAACAACAAAGAAAATCTATTACCATCTACTGGGCCATTTCCACTACATTCAGAATAAATGGGAACTCAGAGTGAATTTAAGGATTTCTCTTTTGGGAAATGGAAATTTTGGTGTAATAAATTTATGCTGAGGGTAGCACTCTAGGTCTTACTCTTGCAGGATTCCTGTATTACAGGTAAGATAGCCAGACACAAAGCAGATGTTCCAGAAAAAAGGGCTCAATGTCTCTGAGTTCTGAAAATTATTAAAGAAACATGGGATGAATATACTAGGCAATGTATCATTGTCACCCCCGACAAAGCAAAGCCTGACATAATAAAGAACTAACCAGTTGTCTCTGCTTTATAAGCATGGCTAAACACATGTGCATTGGTGTGCAAATTTTTGTATTATCTTCTTTAGAGAGCAAAAATTTTGGGGCACAAGTTATCCATAAATGTCCACAACTGCCTTTTCCTGCCTTTTCCATCTACTAGTACTGGTGAGAAAGAACAACATTTAAGCAAGAATTTTTAGATTTTTTTTTTTTTTTTTACAAAAAACCTGGGCAAACGCATTCATAACTATGCAAAGCAATCATGCAAAATAAGATTTGTAGATGGAGAAAGATCTTTCATTAGACTCACCTGGATCCCCCATCCCAATTATGTTGATAATTAAATCCACCATCCCAATTAAGTTGATAGACACTGACTCTATGAATCACTTCACGAACATCTTCAGGTTAGCCTGGTTACAACAAGACATCATGCTACTCTAACAGTATGAAGCCATTACCTGCATCAAGGTATTTACTTAAAGATTCATCAAGAGGAGGTACAGGCAGGGAAGGCAGTGAATCTTGGTACTGAAAGGTTCGCTCCACGGAGGATTCAAGCACTTGCTTTTCCATGATACAGACCTATGGCACATTAAGAGACTGTCAACAAAGCCTAAATTTGAATCAGATGATGTATCTCCCCATACCATTTGCCCCCCAGCCAGTTACGTGGTAAGAGACATGCATCAGGGAAGCATCTGCTGGCAAAGCCAGGATCAAGGTTTTCTTGTTGGCCTGAAGCCGCAAGAGGCATACACACAACCAGGGGGAACCCACGGCCAGGCAGCTACCGATGCTTTCTCCAGATACACCGCGACTAAGAAACTCAAGGCCTGTTGCTTTCTTTCCCCAGCCAGCCCCGGGATACCACCAAACTTATGCCGCAGAACTGGGGAAGGTGGGAACCACTCACACGCGGAGCCCGGCAGCGCCTGGCATCACGCAGCTCGCCGCTGCCCGCAGACCCCCACCCGAGCCCCCGCCGCAGTAGTAACGCCGAAGGGGAGCGGCCCGAGCCCCCACCGCGCCCTCCCTACCCTGGCGCTCCCCGCCTGGCGGAACGGCAGCCCGGAGCGGGACAGGGCCGAGCAGGGCCCGGGAGCACTGCCGCACCACCGCGGTGTTTACAGCAGCTCAGGGCCCGCCCCGGGGAGCTGCCAGGAAGAGGCCGACTGGATGGAGCTGGAGCCTAATATTAAGGAGAGAGTCGAGTCGAACTGAGCCGGCCGAATGATCCTCCGCCCCGCAGCCCCCAGCTGATAGAAAGAGGCGGGAGACGGTCACCGCTCGCCCCGCGGAGCACGTCTTACCCTGGCATAGACGGTCCCGCCACCTCCGCCTCAGCCGACTCACTGGCTCACCGCCTGCCTTCACCTCTGCCCTACTTCCAAGCAGGCCCGGAAACCAGGCGGGGCGGAGCGGCTGTGGGGAGGCGGTGACCAGAGGGGCCGTGGCTCTGCGGGGGTGGGAGCACAAAGAGGCTTCGCAACGCTCTGTTCCCGCCATGGGCTCTGGGAGGGGGATTTGGATGAAAGGACGGGGAGAAAGAGCAACTAGGGACGCATTAGGGTGCCCTCGGGTCCTGTAGGGGTAATGGCCTTCCCGACTTGATGTCTCCTGTGGGCAGTTATTGTAACCCCGGTGGTATCCCTGGCATCTTGGCTTGTATCAAAAACAGTGTGGCCAGTAGGTCCAGGGAAGTAATTGTGCCCCTGTACTCGGCATTGGTGAGGCCACACCTCGAGTACTATGTCCAGTTCTGGGCTCCTCACCATAAGAAGGACATTGAGGTCCTCGAGCACGTCCAGAGAAGGGCAACCAGGCTGGGGAAGGGGCTGGAGGGGAAATCCTAGGAGGAGTGGCTGAGGGAGCTGGGGCTGTTTAGCTTAGAAGAGGAGGCTGAGGGGAGACCTTATCACCACCTACAACTACCTGAAGGGAGGTTATAGAGACATGAGTGATGGTCTCTTCAGCCATGTGACAGGAGATAGGACAAGGGGGAATGGCATGAAGCTGTGCCAGGGCAGGTTTAGATTGGATGTTAGAAAAAAATTTTTTACTGAAAGAGTTGTGAGGGCCTGGAACAGGCTGCCCAGGGAGGTGGTTGAGTCACCTTCCCTGGATGTGTTTAAAAAAAGGGTAGATGAGGTACTTAGAGATATGGTTTAGTTTAGGATGGGAATGGTTGGACTTGATGATCTTCAAAGGTCTTTTCCAACCTTGTGATTCTGTGATCCCCAGTGAGCCTGAACCTAGCTGTGGACTCCCGGCCCAGGGGTAAGTGGCCCTGCTGCTTTGGGAATGGGGAGGTGCTCCGGAGTCTGCAAGGATGTTTCTTTTAGCTTGACTGGTGGGCTTCTCTGTCACTTGCTAAAAGTGGTGTGTAGGAGAGGCTTGTGTGGCCTGACTTGAAGCTCCATAGGAGTAGGGGTAAGCACAAACCACCAGCAGTGAGATGGGGTGAGACTTAGAGAAGCCCTTTGTGTCCTGGAGCAAATGCTTTACCACACGGTGAAGCATCACTTGTCCAGGGAAAGTACACATGAGGCCTACTGAATCCCACCTGCCATGGTTAATGAGGTCTCTACTTTCAGTGACACCTGCCAGTACTGCCCTTTAGCATGCTGAAGTGGTCTCTGCCACCTGCATGTGTCTGTGGGTGATGTGCGATACAGAGCCATGGCTTGGTGCAAAGATTTCTCCCTCTTGCACTGTTGCTTGAGGGAACCTGGCTCCTCTGAAAAGCTTCCAGGCTCCTGACAAAACACTAGCGGATCACCTCATCTCCTTTCTTTATTTTCTTCATGGCCTTTGGCAACAATTTTAAAGTATTTTCTGTGACATAACCTGCCATGCTTACAGCAAAATGAGAGCACTGCTATCCTCCAAGCTTACTGCTTTGTTCCCTCACTTCTTTCCCCTTTCTGTTTGCAGCAAAGGCACCTTCTGGTTGCTTCCCCATTGTCTGTGCTGGCAGAATGGCTTCCCACTACCTATCTCACTGTCTCGCCTTTTCTGGGTCACTTTTTTCAGTCACCTTTTGCTATGTGCAGTTATATGTGAAGCAGTTACTTTGTGATTGACACACACAAAAGACAGCTGGGATTAATCACCTACTAAATTAATATTAGTATGTTAACAACCTGTAAAGTATTTGCTAGTCAGATGGAAAAGAGTCAGCTTTCACTGCTTCCTGTGACAGGTGCTTGATGTTGCAATCTTCCACCTCATTTCTTCCCTCGAGATGTTATTATCTTTCCATGTTGATGTCCTTCCTCTGGATCCTTGAGCTTCTGCCTGGCCCCATCTCAGCAGCCTTTACCTCTACCTCCAGTTTTACTTTTCTTACATTTCACAGATACTCTATGGAGTTCATCACAGCTCTTTCTCTCAATTTACCAATTTCTTCAAAAATCTGAGCAAAGGTTATGCTGTTGTGCCATAGCAGAACTATGACAGTATAAACAGTAGGAAAGAAAGGGAGGTTATGTTGCTCCTTTTCATGTTCACCTTTGAAGCTTCCACATGGCCTTTGTATTTGCAGTTTCAACAACCTGGAAGGTCTAGGTAGTAAAATTAGGAATCTATGTTGTGTGACTTAATATTAAATTTCAGTCATTTTGCATTAGTGATGCTATGAGCACATCAACTGCAAGTCTTCCACAAATAAGCTGCTCTATCATTTCATTATTTATTTATTTATTTTTAAGTGTAAGCAAAGGGGTGGGTAGATAGCTTTCTGGAGAACAGAATTTCAGTTGGTAAAGCCATATGTATTTATATATGTATTTCATCAGCACCTTTTAGATGTTAGCAATGACATTGACCTATTTGGAATATAATCAGCTAAACATGTAGCCGTGAGTGCTCCATGATGCATTGCCTGGAGGAATATGACCAATGGAGAAAACAGTTGAGTATACTTCATTCTTTTCTCCATTACTTTATAGTGGCTAGGTAAGATGATGAAAAATTACCTTAGCCTTTATTTTTCAAGAAACAAAGACCACTAGTTTCCTGAACTCAGGAGTTACTGAGACATGGTTTTCTGCAGAGCTTTTTCCTGTGTTTCATCCACTTTGCTGTCTCCTCAATGATTTGCTTTTCCCTGCATAGGAAAATTATGAGTCCATACCTCTAAAAAAACAGTAATGAATATTACTATGCATGTTACAGATGTGCTTTCTCTTTAGCTGAACACCTCTTTTTATTGACCCTATTAATTTTGAAAAGGCCTAAGAACCTGCCCTGGAAAATATATATTAAAAAAAAATATTAATCATGGTATGAACTATGAATGTGAACAACCATGTGTGTGATGTAGTATTGCATAAGGTGCTGATACATAGGTCTGCAGAAACACAAAATTCCAGCTGGCTCACAATTTCTAGGACACTGAGACCCATTGGTATTGATAAGCTGGGCTGCGTAAGCTGCATTTCTGTTGTAAAGATAAAATTGATAGAAGATGACATTGCCTAACTGTCCTACAGCCTATCAGCGCTGTTATTATAGGTTTGCAGATATCAGGTTGTCAGCACCCTGACTTGTTAAGGTTTCCATGTTCCCAGCCAGGTGTCTCAGATACCTTCCTGGCTGTAAGCAATCCAGCAGCGTTAATAGCAGACTCCATACCTACCAGTGAAGTGGATTGTTTGACTCCCAGGCTTCCTAGTACGTGTATTGATGGGCTGGTGAATGGACTACCTTAAATCTAAATTCAGTAGGTAGACAGCTCTCTGGGGATAGGGTTGGGATTTGCCTAGCTTCCAGAGTCTGCAGGCAAGCAGTTAACCCATGGATGCATGAGAGGGCTGTGTCTAGTATGTAAGATGTACAAGTGTTTAGGTATCTGAGATGACTCTCTGGTCCCAGACTGCCCAACTGGCAAATACCACACTCCTACAGTTCATAAAGACTCATTTTATATATTTCTAGACTGTGTGCTATAGAACATATTTTCATTTGGGAAATATCAAAAAAGCTCTGTGCTGCAAGCACTTGGTGTTTCTTTACCTTTGGCTTTATATATGTTCTCTGCAGGATGGGACTGTGGGGTCTGTTTGTCCTAGTGGCTGGTCAGGGCAAAAGCAGGTTTGTTGTTGCCCATGTTTTCAGGTGTACTTTTCAATTAATATTTGCACATATACTATAAGGTGATGCCATGACAATGAATAATGCACATATAAAAGCTCATCATATCCTGAAAGTCTATGTCTCAAAAGGATGGTTGAAAAATAACCCAGAAATTCTTTAGTATACCAAATCTGTGTCCATTTTGGATTCCACTGTATGAGAAGACTAGTGAAATACTGAAGTGAGTGTGATGGGGCCCCTGTGAGTGTGACTGGAGTGGGTGATGTACAAGGAGAGGCTGAGCTAAATTATTTTGTTTTTTTTTCTCTTGAGACTGCTAAATGAGGGGTTAATAAATGTCTTCATTTACTTAATGGAAGGATATGAAGAGGACAGACAGAGCCAGGCTCTTCTTGGATGTACTCAGCAAAAAGACAAAAGACTTGCAGATATGAAGCACCACAAAGAATTAGAAAGAAAAGTATTCTTGTTGTGAGCGTGGTTGAACACTGGAAGGAAGTTACCTAGGGACTTTGTGGAGTCACCATCCTTAGAGATACTCAAAATTCAACAAAGCAGTGCTTGGACTATATGATCTCTAGAGATCCCTTTCAACCTAAATTATTCTGTGATTTATCTGATTGCTCTTTTAATCTTTTATATGGCTCTTGATAGGACCACAATTATTTTCAGCTTATTCTAAATGTGAAGAGATTAAAAGAAGATGCACTCCCCCAAGGAATATTTTCTTAAAATCCAGAGCCATTTCTTTGCCCACAGCTCAGCAAGGAAACATTCTTTTTGACTGTGAACACTCTCAAGCAGATTTTTGTCTGCCATTTATTCATCGGATCACGTATCTTACTTGAACTTATAGGTAATGAAATAAAAGCTAGTTTCTCTCAAAAACCTCACAATCCAGGAAAGTCTTGATTATGCAGAGGAATTCTTATGTATCCTTTCTTCACTGTAATAGGGTCTAAATCAGAACTTAGGTATAAGGCAAACAGATAGAAAGATAAAGGCAAGTTACAAATAATCTTATTTTGTTAGAACTCCTGTCTTGTAAAAAAGAAAAAAAGACATTTTCCTTATCAGATATACTTAGATTTCAAATAAATCCAGATTCATCTGAATGTATGACAAAGAGAATTTGTTAATGATGCAATAACACTTTCTAGTGTGTGGCTTATATATTTGTTTTTCTGAATGAAAATCAGATCAGGTAAATGTCTTTCAAACCAGTAAGACAGACTCTGCAGGTGTTTTGTTTCAGTAAGTGTTATAAAATAATTCTTAAGGGCAGATTACTCAATTAGGTTAGCACAGATGTGTCCTTTACATCCAAACCTTGGGGCTGTATATGTAATCTTGATACACAACTTTCCAGCTGGTTTGAGTGGGTCAAAGCTTGCAAAAAGGTTGTGAAAGGACCCTTTCCTTATCAGCAGAAGGATGGGAGACTCTGTGGGATCAGCTGACTGATGTAGGTGAAAACTAACTTACTAGATAACAAGCTCTTACTACATAGCTATGTAGTTGCTAGTGGTTACAAAAAGATTGGGGTAGAAATTTATGTTCCGAGAAGCTGGCTAGGGCAGGATTGTCTCTTTCATCATTAAACAAAGCTGATGAAAAGTCTGTGTCTCATCTACAGCTTTGTCTTACATTAGTCTCTGAGCTGTGCAGCTTCTCTGCTCCCCACACTCGCCTTCCCCACGGATTTTGCAACAAAGTTGGATTTTGATTTGTGACCACTATTGCAGCAATGCTACTTCTGCAGCTTTTAAGCAGCCTTACTACTTCTACTGGCTTTGGGCTTCATAAGTATCGTAGCCAACTGGAAGTCCCTCTGGACACTGTGTGCTGAGCCTTGATACCCTCTCCAGTTCCTTTTTCTGTATATTATCCCCTATTCAGCAAAAGAAAGTTCTACCAGGCTCCCCAGATGTCTAGGATGAAATAGATACTTCCTTGACTTTGTTCATACAAAGGCATAAAACATTTTGATGAGAACTTTGCAGCAGAGACAACCTCAATTTTTTAATACTGTTATACTGCTGATGTAATCAAATATTACTGTAGGTCATCTAAACATCTGGCCCCGTTACTGATTTTTGACAGAAATCTTGTATTTGTTTCCTTACCTTATTAGCTTATTTCCACTTGTAAGAGCGACCTGTGTTGAGGCCTGATTTAGCAAATGCTAGAGCAGAGGGCTTGTATGAACAGTTTGTGGACATACCAGTACATCAGCAAAGTTTCAATCTCTCTATTTTTGCCTTTGTAAGGGGAGAGAGGGTGTCTACCTGCTGTTGCAACCATCGAGTATGGGCCAAAGATGACATGGAGCGTTAGACTCTGATTTGTGGCCATCTTCCATCAGTGAATTCATGCCTACAGCACGGGCTGCTCATTAACCTGTGTAAATATGTGCTACCAAACTCTCCTTTGGTCTCATGGGTTTGGTCTAGGAATATGAGAGCTGGAAGACAAGTGGGAAGATGAAGCCTACCTGTGATGCTGGGAAAGCTGTAGGTGGTGCCATGGAGCAATAACTACTGACAGCAACTGTTAATGATGGTAACACCTGAATGAACTCAACCCTTTTACAAAGAGAAATGTATCAGGTATCGAAGAAAAATGTCCACAGGTCTTAGCACGAGGCCCCTCAACATATTTGCCCTCATGTGATCTAGTCGTGGATGACAGCCAACTTAATTTGCTCCTGATGACAGCCTCTCAAGGAAAAGCGTCTGTGTTAAAGGATCCTGGTACTAAAGTACAGCCCTGCTGAATTATTTCACCCAGATGTTGGCAATAATATTCCTAACGTTTCTTCCTGTTGTGCAAAATGATTGTTCTAGAGAAGAAGCCACTTTATTCCTCATGTCATTATATGCCTGTTCATTTCAGTGCTCTGACCTGAGTGTGTTATCAGTTAATACTTATGCAAGTGTGCTATTTAGCTGTTTGCAGAATTCCTTGTGGTTTTTGGTCAGTGACCTACTAGAGGTGAAACGCTTTGTCTGCTTCCTGGCAACAGCAAGGTCTGAAGGTTCATGCAACATCATTGCCTATAAAACAAAAATGTTTTCTCTTCAAATACTATATATACTTATACTTGTTACCCAGTATGCTAGAGATTTAACCTCTTGCTGGTGAAGTAAAGCAGCTTCTACAGTTACAGGCTCTTCTTTCCTATTCTACTTTTCTTGCATTCCTGCTGTTTCCACACATAAGCACCTGCACTTCTTCAGTCCCACGTTTCACTTCTCTTTTGGTGGGCTGTCATCACTATTCTTCCATTCTTCCCTTGAGCTCTCCTATCCCATTATCAGCCTTGAGGTCCTGGGCTCTTTGTTGTCTGGACAATGTCCCTGGCTTACTGAGAAGTGTTTCTTCACGCTTTTCAATAGTTATTTCTGTCTTTTCTGTGGTTCAGTCTCTGGCGGTTTTTTACTTGGCTCACATCAAGTATTCACGATTTCTCAAAGATCAAACAGCAGAGCTGTTAATGCATGGATTTTTCTCAGAAATTTCTGATCAATATAATTTGTTTCAATTTTTGCACAGAGATAATTTACTCTTCACCCAACCGTGCTGAGTTTCTCTCTAGAAGGTCTAGCAGTTGTCTGCAGGGCACTTATATGTGATGATGGCATAAAATACTCTGTTATACCTGCTTAATCACTTAGGAAACACTGTAGTTAAGTCCCATGGAATGGATTTATTTAGAAGAGTGATTGCTTCTCAGCAGTAATAGCCCTTCCAGCAGCTAGGCATGCTTTTGTATCAAGGAAAAAAAAAATCATTGCAGTTATTCAGTGTATTGTTTGTTAATTGGTGGTACGTTAAGGTTGGCCACAAGGGAGTTCAGTCTATCCCTGTGAGATTTGTTCCTGTTCCTCTGAACTGGTGTGAGCTAATAAAGATGGATTTTTTTTTTAGGATGGATGTAGGACAAATACATGCTCATATTCATTTCAGCTTATATATCTGTGTCTCTAGATCATCTGTTTCTCTGAGGCATCTCACTGAATTGTATATGTTGTATTGACATTGCCAGGTAGTTTCATGAAGTAAGAACAGGTTAGTATATTGAAGGTGCATGTTCTGTGGCTACTTACATTTCCAGTATACCCAATGGAGGTTTTTTTCACTGGTTTAGTCTGGCTTCATGGATTGGATGTCCCCTCTATACATGTAGTTCAAAGTTGTGCAAAAGGAAGCTCTCACAAATCTTTCCTTCCTCGACTGCAAGTCAAGCATTGTGCTGTCTTACTTGTTTCTGTTCTATCCTACACTATCTACTATAAGGCTTGATGAGAGAGCCTCAGAGTAGTAGATTTAATCTTGCAGCTGTAGCTGGAGCAGCTCTTCTAGAAAGAACTTGCATGAAGAGAAGCCTGTCTTCCTGATCCAGCTGTTTTGGGGGGAAAAACCTACTCAAAATGGTTTTCCTGGAGTCCTTGCTACTGAATCTGCTCTTCCTGTGGGACAAGGATGCTGGATGGCCAGTAACAAATGTAGAACTTTCAGATTGAGACAGAGTTGAGGCTCTTGGTTGTGAGCAGGCATGGGAATTTCACTATCATCACACAACAATTCTTGTGTTTAAAAGACTAGACATAGCGCTATGGAGACTTGCACCTACTGCTTGTAACCGGATAATCCATTTGGAATGGAAAAGTTCGCTGAGGCAGAGTGGTGACTGAGGTCTCCAAGACCACCATCCATACTGTATTTCTTTGAATAACTCAGACTGTAGTTATTGGCAGAACCTTCCAGGCCTTCATTCTCTATGAGATTCTGAGCTGTCCCAAGTCCTTTAACGGATCCACATTCCCACCTCCCTCATCCCCCCCCATAAAAGGGGATAGATGAGGTACTTAGGGATATGGTTTAGCATAGGACAGGAATGGTTGGACTCGATGATCTTAAAGGTCTTTTCCAACCTTGTGATTCTGTGACCAGCTCAGGACAAATACAACTGTCATGAAATGCAAGGACTATGACACCCTTTATATGGAGGTCTTGATAGATAATGAAGTAGAATTTTTAACAACTTAGTAGATTTCAGCATATGATCATGAAAGATACCTGTCTCCTTCAGACAAGCTTCAGAAAGAAGAAGGCAACATGTTTCTTTCTGTACAGCTTATTCATGGCATTTGGGTAACTCTCTGCAAAGTGGGTTATGCTGAATACTTCCTGTACCACTGGATTACGACACCAACCCATGACAGTGATAAACCCCATGCCTGCTTTAACCATGTCCTTATTTCTTCTTGGGTGAAAGTGGAGTGTGCATGTAGTCATCCCACTGCAAGGTCTGTGGGACGTGTAGTGCCAGTGTTCTCTGTACTACGTGTACCTTCTATGCAAAGGTTAGAAAAGAGCAGATTCCTGTTATCTATGACATTTTTGCTTCTCCACCTGAGCAGGGTGTCTCTGTATCCTTCTAGGTTTCCTAATGTTTGCATGCTGTGCTCTTGTCAGTCCTGATGCTACTTCATTCACCGTTATTTTTGGGCAAGAAAAATTCCCTCTTGCCTAACCTACTATGTCCTTTCACTGTTCCTGCATATCTTTTTGGTTTTGAATGGTGCTTCCAAGGCCCACCACTTCCTGTCCAAGACCTGAGAGCAGATGGAGGGACCTCCTGCAGAAGCTGCTGCTTCTCCAGAGTAGCAGTTCTACAAAGTACTAGCTCTCCACACTGTTGTTAGTTTGGCATCAAGAATTGCTGCAAGATACATCATCAGCTTCTGTGGAAGAAAGAAAAGCAAGCCTTGTCTGGTTCTGAGCATCTGAAGATAGAGTCCACTGTTCTGTTGCTTGTGGTCATATTCACACTGCGGACTTTTCCAGGACACGGTTGTGTATGGTAGTGGAAGTACTGGAATAAAACCATTTTTTCCCCAACTTTTTTGGCAGAGTGGCCCAAGCTCTGAAGGACACACAAGTTATTGCCAAATTAGCAACACTGTTCACTGCAAGTGGCTGAGTGTTGGCAGCTGTGTGACTTCAGGCTTCCCAGAGCCCTAGAGCCACAAGTTGGTTTGGGTTGAAAGACACCTCAAAGTTCATCTATTCCCAATTCCCCCTGCCATGAGCAGGGACACCCTCCACTAGACTGTGTTGCCCAAAGCCCCATCCAGCCTGGCCTTGAACACTGCCAGGGAGGGGGCACCCACAGCTTCTCTGGGCAGCCTGTGCCAGGGCCTCACCACCCTCACAGTAAAGAATTTTATCCCAATACCTAATCTAAATCTGCCCTCTATCTGTTTAAACCCATTACCCCTCATCCTATCACTACACTCCTTTATGAAGAGTCCCTCCCAATCTTTCCTGTAGGCCCCTTTAGGTGCTAGAAGGCTGCTCTAAGGTCTCCCTAGAGCCTTCTCTTCTCCAAGCTGAACAAGGTCAACTTTTTCAGCCTGTCTGGTGCTCCAGCCCTCTGATCATCTTCATGGCCCTCCTCTGGGCTCACCCTAACATTCAGAAATGCTGCAGGTGAATGGAAAAGCCCTTGTACAAGCGACCACGGTCTCATGCTATCATGGGTTCTGTTGGTCAAGAGTGTATGGTTTCTGCGTGTTAGCTGATGTGTGATAGTTTGTTACCCTGTGGTAATTGTTCCTAGAGCTATGCCCAAAGTCTCCAGATATTCCTACCACCAGAAGCCAGAGTTGTAATCTGCTATGGTGAGATATCTGCTCTACAAAAAGCAAACATATATCTAGTGAACTTTTTTCCAGTCTCTGGGCTGTGATTTTGTTGCAGGAAGTGTGCTCTGATATTTTCTCGGTCTGCGCTCTCAGCTCAGCGTCTGTTCCTGGTCAGTTGATACATGCCTTAGTTCAGCTTACTTCTAAGCAAGAAGTATCTATCTAATGATTCAGGCTTGTTCTTTTATCTACTGCTGTCACTGCTTGGTCTCCTGAAACAAAATCCTGCTTTTAACAAGCAATTTATCTCTTCTCAGGAAAGGGCAATAGGCTGTTCCTGGATACCAGGCTATTGCTGCAGTGCTGGTAGTTTTACTGCTATAATGCTGTGGAGTTTGCTGGCTTTCTTGGGGCCTCCAAAAGCAAATGTGAATATGTTGCTACATTTGCCGATTAAGTCTTGTTGGACAGAGCCAGTTGTGCTGCACTGTGGAGGGTTTGCAGCCTGCACATGTACAGTTTGTAGGGTCCTGCTCAGTGCACCTGTTTCAGAGAATTTTTATTCTTCCATGGAAGCACTTCCATGCTATTAACATGCCTAAGAGCATGCAGCAATGGTTTTCTCATGCTGTTTCCTAATCACTTGTCATCACATTGCATATTTGCTCCATGCACTGATGGAATTGCTACCTCCTGGGGAGTGGAGGCATTTCCTTTTCTGTGAGCTCACCTTTTTATGTCTAGAAAGGCTGTCTTAGCTAAGGCTTTGTTTGGTGCTACTTCTGGGCATCTTTTGAAAGCCTCTCTCTGTAACTTTAGTTGCTTCAGATGTTTATTGTATGTTAGACCTAATGCTTTGCACAGATCAGGTCTGCATTATTTTTCTCTGGCAGTCACTGTACTTCCTTCATATGCTCTGCTCTTGGCATTTCTTCAGTTTTTCAGGGTCTAGTTGTAATCCCTCAGTGCTCAGTACATGCCTGGCATAGATGTTCATAGACTTATTTTGCTTTAGCTTCATTATGTCCATCTTGAAATTGTCCCTGATACTTTTTGGGGATTTCTGGATTCATGGTTGCTGATTGCCTTTATTTTGCAGTCTCCTTCTGCTGCTGTAAACTTCAACTTTAAGCCTGAAAGTCTCTCTAAAATATGATTTGGTTTTTCTGTGGAGCACTTCAGCACCCAAAACAATGTTCAGAACATTCAAATCTACTTTATCTACTGAAGATTTGACAAACATTTTCAGGAGTATCACAGGTTGCACCTAAAAGAAATACAAAAGGTGTGTTATTTCTGACTTGAGGTTGGTGTCTTGTTCTTGAAATGTGTCCTCTTACAAGCTGGATGGGGTCCACAGTGGCAATCCTGCCTCTCTTTTGTGCTGAGAATACCTGTGTTGATTGTTGAACTGAAAAAATCCCTATGGCTTCCTTTTACTTACAAATTAATTTTCTTATTCCATAGCTTTCTGCTTGACAGATTGCATTGTCTCACTTTTTATAGTATCCAATAACTTTTTTCTTACCTGGCATTGCTACCTGGAAGGGTTGCAGTCTGGTTTTGCTTCTTGCTCTCAGAAGGAGGTGTTGACATTTGGATCCCTGCCTTGAAGGTTTTAGGTGTCTTTGCTGATTGAAAGCATTCCTGTAGGGTCAGCTTTTCCCAAGGCTGTTAACAGAGACCAAAATCGGGTTTCTAAGCTGTGTGGTGTGTCTGAGACAATAGTGTGTGTGTTGTTGCACATCATTTGGTATGCCTTACTGCCTGCCTGTAGGAGGTTGTGGCTGGCCAGCAGTTTGCATTGTTAAGGCTGCTGCACTCTACATCAGAGAGAGACACCTGTGGAGTGCCACAAGGTTGTACTCCGGCAGGGATCGTCTGAGCACCCTCAGGTAGAAGTCTCAAAGCTGCAATGTGGGCTGGGGGTGGGAGGAGGAGAGAATCTGTTTCCTGCCCAGATTTCTTTATTTGAAGGTTCTTTGCTCTAATTTTGGTTCTTATCAAACCTGGCTTTTGGAAGTGAGACACCATTTCCCTGGTTTTGGTGTCTGCTGCAAGGAGAAAGTGCAGACAGATCTCCTCTAGGTCTCTGAGTTCCTGCCACAGTACATTTCTGTATTTGCAGCTGACCCCAGGGTAGGAGTGGGGGAAATTTGAATCGGTGACATTTTGTTCTTTCTCAGAAGCTCTTTTTTTCCGTTGTACCAGTGAAGCAGTTCTATTAGTTACTGTGATACTTCAGATAAGGATAGGCAATTAGCCAGTCTTCTTCACACACATAAGACTCATTCCTGCATCAAGCTAATAGGAGCATGGTGCTGAAGTTCACCAAGCCAGCCTCACATGCATGTTCCATAACCGCTTTTATAACCTGAATGTCCACCCTAAAGCAGGTGGCTTTTCTGGAAAGCTGTTCCTAAAGCTGATGTGTCCAGCGGTTAAAAATCTTATTTCTAGCCAGTTCATGGACTATCTGCAACCTGGCATGTCCTCACTTCCCCTACCCTTGTCTCCCAGTGTGTTTGTAGTAAGTAATGTGTTGTCTGTCATAAACTCTCTTTTCTAGCCATGCCCTTCATCAGATCCAGTTTGAAGTCGTCTTTCTTGGAGAGGGTTACCAGTGCTATAGGCAGAATTCCAGATGAGATTTCTCCAGTGCTTTGTCTGGGTCACTCACCTCTCCCAGACATCCTGCTAATGCATCTCTAAAGTGTTCCCTTCTGCAATTCTGCTTTTCCCTCCATGTTACATCCCTGTAACTCCTGTTTTATTACTTGTGTGTGATTCTCTGAGGCCATACTTAAGACTAACAAGTTGGGATGCCTGCTATTATTTTTTATTCATTTAAGACTGTCTCAGTCTCAAGACTGTCCTAGAGAGGAGGCTTACTGCTGCTTTCCTTTGGATGGCATGAGGTGTGCTTGATTGCATGCCTCTAAGCAGCTAACGGTGATTTTCAAGAGGAGGATTTAAGTGTATCCTTACTTTTATCCTTGGAAGTGGAGTGACTAAGAAATAAAGTATAGTTGCAGTAAAGGTGCAAAAAGGGTGCAGATGTGCTAAAATAATAAATATTTATTGACAATAAATAATGATTGGCAGAGGACAAAATAAACTACTCAGAGTACATACAATCAAATGAATTTCACAACTGCCTATACTAAAAGTCAACCTTTCTTAAGCAACATACAGAGCTTAGTTCATTAAGTCTTATGTGTGCAACTGAGAAACACATGCTTCCTTGCTGCTTTACTTCAGGGATCTGTATGTGCTCGTTTTACTGCTCAAAATGAGTCACATCATTAAATTACTGTGAATTGCAACTGCCCCAGTAATGTTTCTATTCTTAAACAAGAACTATGTTGGTGAGTTCCCAGTATTATTAACTACTGGATAAAATACTACTCTTGTACTATTTCATTATAATTTTTGAAAAAAAATCATACTTGCTACTCATCCTATAAGCAATGAGAATTTTAACCTTGCAGATTGCTAGAAGTGACAGTTTATTTGATGTATTTCAGTTGCTATGATCTGCAGTGTGTACACTCCTTCCATAGCAGAGCAAATGTTGTCATTTGCCATCAGTAGGTAGTAAATAAGTATCAGGTTTTAGAGAATGAGGACATTTCCCAACTTACCATTTGTATTAGGACTGTGGTCCAAGAGAGACTGAAAATTGCCACAAAATAGCAGCTAAGAGAACTTTAAGGATGAGGAACATCTGTGGAGTGTTCTAGAATCTGTCGGGGATTGATCAGTGTAGCCATACTCTCCTACCTCTGATGCCTGGAAGCCAACGCAACATGGCCCAAAGGGAGGCAGGTCCTGGGTCTGCTTTGTACCATGAGGAAAGCAGCATCACAAGGGATAAGGAGGGGTGGCAGAAGGTTACCACATGGAGTGGTAAGAGAAATCCCTCCTTACCCTCTAGCCTAGCCTCCTAGATACCCTTACAGAACAGGTACAAGGCCCGAGGCACAGTAAACAAAGTGCATCATGAGATAGAGGAGGAACCTGCACAAGCAGCCTTGCCAAGGTCAGAAATACCAAGCCCTCACAACAAAACCTGGATTAAGGCCAGTGCCAAGGAGAAACAATGGCAAGTTATGGTCATTGGTGATTCCCTCCTGTACAGAACGGAAGCACTCCTTGGCAGATCAGACCATCTTTTCAGGGAAATTTGCTGCCTCCCTGGGCAACAAATTAGGGTCATTGCCACACGACCGAAGAGCCTTCAGACTGAAGAACCTTCAGACTGCTATCCATTCCTGCTCTTTCCCACGGATGCGAATGATGTTGCAACAAGAATTCTGCAGTCAGTCAAAAGATTTCAGAGCCCTGGGAAGAATGTTAAAACCTGCGGGAGCACAAGTAGTCTTTTCCTCAATCCTCTCAGTAAGCAGGGGGAGACTTTGGAAGACACAAGCAAGCCCAGGATATCAATACCTGGCTCCAGGACTGGTGCCTCTGCTAAAACTTTGGGGTTTTAAGCCATGAAAAAGCCTTCAACAGGCAAGGTATGCTGGAGCCTGACAGGATCCACCTGTCCCAATGGGGAAACACATCTTTGGGTGTAAACTGGCTGGACCAATAAAGAGACCTTTAAACTAGAATTGATGGGGAGAAGAGGATACCAACAGTATTGCAGCAGGTAAGCCAAGGGTTGGCATGGCATCCCCTGAGGGTGGCAGTGCTGGTGGGAATATTTACACTGCTCCTGGGAGTATGGAGTGCTCAGGAGCATATCTGAAATGCTTGTACACCAATGCACACCGTATGAGAAACAAACAGGATGAACTGGAAGCATTGCCCAGCTCCTAAAACTACAATATCATTGGTATTAGTGATACTTGGTGGAATGAGTCCCACAACTGGGGTTCTGGGTTGGAGGGTTGCAGGCAGTCAGGAGGGGTAGGCAGGGCAGGCGAGGTTGAGAGAGATTTGATTGTATAGCCCTTACAGTTAGCTGTAATGTGGCTGAGAGCCTCTGGGCAAGGATTAGGGGGAAGGAAAACAAAGGAGATGTAGTAGGTGTCCAATACTGATCGCACAGATAGGATGTAAGCACTGATGAGTTATTCTATAGGCAATTAGAAGACATTTCAGGATTGGTAGTCTTTGTTCTTACAGGACATTTCAACTTCCCAGACAACAACTGGGAATATCATTCTACTATCACAAGCTGGTCTTGGAAATTCTGGAAGTTTGTAGGAGTTAACATCTTGTCATAGGTACTCAGTGAGGCAACTAGGAAAGCTGCCCTCCTAGATCTGCCATTTGTGAATAGAGAAAGACTTGTGGGGGATGTGATGGGAGGTGGCTGTCTTGGCCACAATCATCATGAAATGCTTGAGTTTAAAATTTTCGGTGTAAATGAGAAAAAAGGACAGAAAAGGTTCTACCTCAGACTTTGTGAGAGCAAACTTGTTTAGCAGAGTATCCTGGGAATCTGCTTTTAACAACTTAGGAGTCCATGAATGCTGGTCAGTCTTTAAGAACCACGTTTTAAAAGCACAAGAGCAGGCCAACTCCACAGTGTTATAAGTCAAGCACTCAGAGAAAAAGACCAGCTTGGCTGAGCAATGAACTCCTCATGGAGCTCAAGAGGAAAAGGAAACTGTATGGCCTCTGGAAGTGAGGTCAGGCTTCACAGAAAGATTACAGAGCTAAGGTTCATATATGCAGGGAGAAGAGATGAAAGATAAAAGCTCAATTAGAGTTGAAACTGGCCAGTGTTGTTTCAGGTAACAAGGGGTGGAGAGGGGGTGTTAAGTACACTAATAGCAAGAGGAGGTCTAAAAAAACCATTGGACCGATACTTGTTGAAGATGGTCACCTGACTAACAGGGGAAAAGTGGAGGCATTCAATGTGTTTTTGCCTCAGTCTTTAATAACACTCATAGACTTTGGGTTGCCCAGTTCTGTGTGTTGGAGCATGAGTGTGGGAGCAGTGACTTTCCATTTGTGGGCACTGAAATTTTAAGAGATCAGCTCTACCAGCTCAATGCTCCCAAGTTCATGAGGCTGGATGGGATTCATCCCAGAGAAAGAAGGAGCTAGCAGATGTTATGGAAAGACCTTTATGGCAAGACCCCTCTCTGATGACTGAAAGCTATCCAATGTTTTTGCCATCTACAAAAAGAGTGTGAGGGAATGACCACCTAGGGAACTGTAGCCCTGCTAGTCTAAACTCAGTTCCTGGGAAAATTATGGAGAATAATATGCTAGGTACTATTAAAAGGCATTTTAAAAGGCATTTAAAGAATAATGCAATCATCAGGCACAGTCAACATGGGTTCAGAAAGGGAAAGTCCTGTTGAACTAATTTGATATCCTTCTATGATAAGGTCACCTGCCTAGCAGATAAATGGAAGGTGGTGGATGTAGTGGATTTTAGTAAGGCATCAAGCTGTCCCTCACAGCATCCTTCTGGAAAAGCTGTTCAACTGTAGGATGAGTAGGTTTATGGTGCACTGGGTGAAGAATTGACTGAAGGACAGAGATCAGAGGGTTGTACTGAATAGGGCTACATCTGACTGGTGACAGATGTTCCTCAGGTTTCAATTCTGGAGCCAGTTCTCTTCAGTATATTTATGAAACATCTGGGTGTGGGAGTTGAATGCACCATTAGCAAGTTTGCTCATGATACCAAACTGGGAGACACTGTTGACTCTCTTGAGGGACAAGATGCCTTGCAGAGGGATCTAGATAGATTGGAGCATTGGGCCATGATTAGTGGGATGAAACTGAACAACTTGAAATGACAGATTCTGCACCTAGGAGGGAGTAACACTGGGCCCAAGTGTAAATTACGAGAGGACTGGTGGGAGAGCAGCCCTGCAGAAAGCGGTCTGGAGGTGCTGGTTGGCAGCAGGCTCAACAGGAGTCAGCAGCCAAGGGGGCAAACCCCATCCTGGTGTGCCTCAAACACAGCATCACCACTCGGTCAAGAGAGGTGATTATCCTGCTGTATTCAGCAATGGTACAGCCTCACCTGGGGTACTCTGCACAGTTCTGGGCCTCACAATTTAAGGATGAGAAGGTCCTTGAATGGTTGCAAAGGAGGGAAACAGGGCTGGTGCAAGGGCTGGAGGGAATGTCCTATGAAGGGCAACTGAGGACTTTGGGCTGGGCAGATCTGGAGAAAGGGAGGCTGAGGGGTGACATCACTGCACTCTCCAGCTTCCTCAGGAGCGGAATTAGTCAGCTGGTTGGACTAGATGATTATTGTAGGTTCCTTCCAACAGAAATTGTTCTATTCTGTTCTATTCTATTCCTAGTACTGAGTTGAACAAGTTGGTTCTGTAAAGCCCTCTACCTTCAGCCCTGGAGATGGCAAATGTAATTTTGAGACTGGCATCTTAATTTTTTTTTTTATGAAACCCAACAAATTTCTAGTCCTTTGATACTGAGGAAAAAAAACAAAACAAGAAGGCAAACAAAAAACCAGCACATAGAATTTATAATTTCATTATTTTTAAGGAGGTATCATCTTTGATTAATACTGTATTTTCAAATGCTTATTCTTAACCTACTTTATTTTCAGCCTGAATTAGGAAATAATTGTCTCCAGTAGTATTTTATCACTCTTAGGAGCATCATTATTGAACCTGTTGTTTGTAGCAGCTGGCTTTCATAACATTAACATCGGGTATCAGATTTTACAGCTGGCACAATTGGAGGTAGGAATAAATAAAGCATAATAGGTGCTTTGTTATGAATTGTACCTTATAATCAAATGCCTCTGATAGCAGATGCATCATGTGGAGAAGCAGTACTGGGCCTAACAGCACAGGTCAGGACTAGCCAATATAAGCTGCTTTATATTGTGCTCCTTCCAAACCTAGGTGTGCCTCATGTTACCTCATAACAATTACAACACAAAAGTACTGGGAAAGGAGCCTTAGCAACAGTTTCCACTTTTGCCATTTGGAAGAGGCAGCTGCAGAGCCTGGGACCGGCCCTCACCGCAAACCAGTGCAGTCAGAAGGGTTGATTTAGGGGTCCCAGGAAGGCAGAAATCAGAAGTGAGTAGAAGCCTGCAGACCTTGTTTGGGAAAGGAGCCGTGTTTACTGGCTAGGTCAACAGGCAGGCTTTTCTCTAGCACCACAGACTTCTCAATTTCCTAGAAGTGATGAAGAGAACTGTAGAAGCACAAGGTTAATGTGAACACTACAAAGTAGTCTGGTTGATGTGTCGTGAGTCAAGCATCAGAACCCATTCTGGCACTCAAGTCCCTTAGTTTTGCTCACTGCTTTTGAATACTTTTACTTTATTGATACTGATATTTTTGGTAAAGTGACACTAAAAACAAAAAGAAAAAAAAGCACCAATCTTCCTAGTGCTACCCATGCAGTCACAAAATGCACTGGTTTTTTGGGTTGCTGATAGCACCTGGCCACCAGGAGCATAACATGCTGGCTAATATAAAATCACTGCATGTAACTTCAGTGTGTTTGTGCATTGCTGTGCTCCAGCTTGGAACTACAACACAGTCCAGCTGTGGTGGAGCGCTGTGCTTTCCAATACAGTTCTTACAGCAGGCTGGGCTACTTTATGCAGGTTTTTTTCTTCAGTGAGGCTGTGGGCCTCTGTGTATTAAAACTTCTTCAACTTCTGTACTGCCATGAACATGTTAATCTGTGCCTTTTAAATCACTGGGATTGATGTGGCACTCCTTCCTTATACTGCTGCCAAATGCTGTGTTTCATGCCTAACACATGATGCTTCCGTCTCCCTTTTGGGATGCTGTGTGTCTCTGTCCCTGCCTTTTTTCTAGGGTGTGGGCTCCTCCCCTTAAGCCTAGAAAAGACATAAAAGCAGGTGGCTGTGCCACCTGGATCCAGGTCCCGTCCTCTCCTGCAAGGCTGGCTTTGCTCCATATCTGCTGATAGATGAAAATCCTGACTCCTGCTTCTTGCTGTGCAGCGCGGAGCAGTGGATCCACCCTCGGGCTGTCCTTCCCTGGCGCTGGTGGTCTTCTCGGCTGTTCAGGTATTCGCACCTAAAGTGAGCTGGCTGGAATAAGCCTGTACGAGTAGAAAGTGTGAAAGATTCTCAGTGACTGGTAATGTGGCCTTAAATAGTTTAAGGACTGTGACTAAATGTGCTTCCTTAGCCTGCTTGAAATTTTTGTATCGCCCTTGGAATCAGTTCAAGAAGAGATTTTTCTTTTCTTCTTTGACAAGTTAAAACATTGGCTTTGGAAATGTTTGAGGGTTTGTGTCTTTGTGGAAGAAGTAACTGTGTAAATGGGGTCAATGGTACTGAAGCTAAATGAGGAATTGTATCTTCTGCAGCACTGGTTCCACCGTCCTTCAGCTATTTTTAAGCTCGCATTGGCTGCCCAGTGATTTTTAATACACATTGTTTTGGCTTGCTCTTCTTATAGTTTCTTTGAAGTCATTCTTAACAAACGTTGACAAACTTTCCAGTTTAAACATTGCATGAAAATCAAGAAATTGCCACAACAGCATTTTGGTAGATCTTCTTCTGTCTCGTGTGCATGACTTGGTTTTAAGATTGCTATCAACTGCTGCCTGGCCTCATTTCTTAAACTTTTTGTGCAGGTAAAGAAGACTGCATGTAGGCATACAGGTGTATTTTATTATGGGTCAGCCCTTGCATATACAGAGCTATATTTGAAGCAAGAAATAATGCCCATAGTGATTTGCAGCATTTTGGAAATGGAATTTTGCTGCCTTTTATCCACTAATGAGTGGTTTGCAGTCTTTTTAACAAACAGGAACATGTGAGTTTATTCCAAAGGTTGCAGAACACATGTTTTTAAAAAAATCTATATCACTCTTGCATGTAATTATTTTTACCAGGTACTTGTGTTGCACATGGTGTGTTGCACAAGGTTGACAGAGCCCAGCCCAATGCACTTATCAGTAGTAGGGTGTCTGCAAATCTGATCAGCAGGAGTAAAGGATGAGAACACCAGTGAGGAAGAATAAAATGGTTGAGAAGGGCTTTTTTTTCTTCAGCTAGAGAAGATAGTACCTGATGCTAGAGACCATGCAGTGGGCATCTTCAATTCTACTTGTCCTTCTCCACAAGAAAGGAGCAGATATAAATTTTGCCTCAGCTATTACTTTTGTCAGTCAGTAAACAAAAGCACTGAAGCTGATAAAGCTGAGTGTGGCTCTGGGTATTCCACCATCTTAAAAAGAATATAACAAGAGAGAAAGTCCAGTTATGCTGGCTGTGAGTATGGAAGCACTGCCACACAAGGGATACTGAAGCAAGCCATGGCTTTTCCCATCTGGGGAAAAGAGCTGACTGGGGGCAGGGACAGTATGACAGAAGGTCTCAGAAATGCTCAGTGGCAAATCCTGACAGATGCACCATTCACTTTGTCTACCATACTATCCTGTGGCCATCAAATGGAGTTGGAGCAGTTGGATTAAAAACAAAGTGGAGATAATTTTTAAGCAACAGATAGTAGAGCTGTGCAGCTCGTTGCAGGAGGATGTTGATAGCAACCATTCATAGGAATTTAAGGGGAGATGGGGCAAACACATGAAAGAGAAACTCATAGTCATTTCCTGTATGTAAAGAAACTGCATCCAGACATTCCCTAGACATCCACTTTACCACTGTAGTAGAAAGAATATTGAACTAGGTGGTCCTTAGGTTTTCTAGGCCTTTAGATGGACCTTATGTTTTTGTGTATGTTCTGAGACCCTGTGGTTTTACATGGTCATCCTGAAATCCCCTATCAATTTTTTTTTTTGCTGCTTGTTACATTTTTCATGGTCAGTGACTCAAATAGGAGAAAATATTAACTAAGGGTGTTGCCTAATACTATTCCATCACCAGTTATAAAAGCAGAACTGGTTTCCACTGTTGCATGAAGATTATCTGATATCTTAACAGATTGTAGCACAAGCAGTGCTGATGACAGAAAATATTGCAGCCCTTTGTTTCAAATTCGACTTAATTTTCCTATAACTGAAGAGTCTTGTTCTAGAATGATGTGTTGTTTTCTTGGAATTTTTTAGGAATGGAGAAGCTGGTTGTTTGTCCATACAAAAGGCCAAATGCTCTTTGTAGGCTGATTTGCTTTCCGTGGGCTGGAGGTGGAACTACTCAACTTGCTCAATGGGGCAAACACTTCAGCAACTCTATTGAAGGTTAGTCATTTGTGTAGTTAAAGCACAAGTCCAAAATACATGCTAGCAAATGTTTTTCAGTGAAATATAATGTTCTTGAGAGCCCTGCAATCTTTTTCCACTGGGTCTTCTCCAGAAAGGAATCCATTAGGAATTAACATTTCCATTAGGGTGCAGCATTTGCTAAGTTTCTCTACCACCTTGGATCAAATGATATTTTACTAGGTTAAAAAGTTATATCCTCAGAGCTAAATTTCACAGGACAGTAGTAGGACTGACTGCTTCAGAAAGTATTGGTATGACTCAGAAACAGCAATACACCGACATATTGCTAATATGTTAAAAAAAGGCATTAGCAAGGTTAACAGTGAAGATCTGAGAGCTATTTTTAATGTTAAGAGACTGTACAGAATTAATTTCTATTACCCAGAGTGTGCATGGGTTTGTACTCCTTGTATCAAAACTACAGTTTAAACTATGAATTTGTAAGAGTGGAGTTACTTTAAGTTACAGTGTGAAGTAATTCTGTGCTGTCAGGCTGTATCAGAACTAAAAAGATCTGCTGCTGAATATTTGAAGAGAACCAAGGCTGTTTTCCAGACCTTCCACAAAGAAAAAAAGAGAAAAATTAGCATTTATAGAGAGCATTCCCATTGCAGCTTGCTTTCCAGTCCTCTGAATACTTGTATGCTTTCTGTAAAGAGTGGGTTGTTGGCTTTTTTTTAAAAAAAAGCTTTTGTCCACTGGAACTACTTCCAACAGAGTTACTAAGGAGATGGCCTCAGAGCAACTGAAAACACATATAAATAAAATCAGGGTGCTGCATGCTCTTTCAGAGGTGTTTTGTGCAGAAAGGGAGTGCAGAAGATACAAACATTTCTATATTGCTTCCTACAGTATTCAGTAGTGGTTTGTTCTAGGTCTTCTAAAATATTTTGCATTTGACCCATTATATCCATGAGTTTGGCAGCATGTGTGAAGCTAAGGAGATTTTTAGAAAATCAACTTTTTTTCCCTAATCTATTGTCCTGGTTTTGGTTAGGATGGAGTTAATTTCCAGTGGATGGAATGCTGTGTTTGGGAGTTAGGGTGAGAGCAGTGCTGATAACACCCTGATGTTTTAGCTGTTGCCAAGCAATCAAGGACTTTTTCAGTTGTTCATACTTCCCTGCTAATGAGAAGGGAGGGGACACAGCCAGGACAGGTGACCCAAACTGGCCAAAGGGGGTATTCCATGCCAATTACGCCATGGTCAGTATAAAGGGGGGCTGGTAGGGGGAGGAGCAGGCAGCTCCAGGAAGGGCGAGTTTTGGGGATGATGTAGTTTTGGGACGGCTCTGAGCTGTAGGGCCTGAGCTGTGCGGTTCGGTGAGAAGCTGAACTACGTATCACTGTGCATCACCAGTTTCATATATTTTGCTATAAATGCTATATATTGTTATATCTATCTTTCTGCTACCCCAGTAAACTACCCTTATTCCAGCCTGTGAGGTTTTGGTTCCTTGGGGTTATTTTTTTTCCCTTCTCCTTCCCTCCCCCCTCCCTCAACATCCCCCCCCAGCACCACCTTTTAAAGAACAAGCGGCTGCGTGGTGCTCATCTCTCACAACATCTATTATTGCCTTATTTTCTCTAAACAGTGAGGAAAAACCCAATTTTGAAAGGAATATAATAAAAGCATATAATATGTCCTTCCATATACATACAAATTACTATCAATTTATGCTATGATTCCACATTTATTATGTACAGTGCTGAAGAACCTTCAAAGAAGAAAACAGGAATCGTACAGTTGTAATAGAGTTTAACTGGCTAATGCTGCCCTTGATGTGTTTTGCATGTTTCTCAGTAAAGGAAGGGATGGAAGCCTCATATCTCACAGGATTAAAAGACAGTAGTGGCAATAGCAAATACCCTACATCAACTGTAACAAGGATTAATTTAATCTATGTATTTTGCAGAATAGACTAAAAAATTAATATGATTTTGTTTTTTCTATTTGAAATAACTATAATTCTTTTCCCTCTCTTCCTTCACCTCTTCTTCAGTGTCCTCTGTACGGCTTCCTGGAAGAGAATCTCGTCTTAAGGAGCCTTTTGCAAAAGACATGACAACTGTGGTTAATGAAATTACAAGTGTTTTGTTAAAAGAACTGCAAGAAAAACCATTTGCATTTTTTGGTCACAGGTAAAAATATATACATTTTTAGATACACTGGTGAAGGAGCTTTCTCTCTGAACGCTAGGCATAGATAGTTATTCGCCTTTATTTACAAAAACTTAAGGAAAACCCACTCCTATAAGGTCTTTTATCAAGTCATCCTAAAACATGCTGTTGATCTCAAAGACCTTGGTTATTAATTTATTAGTTTAGGCACAATGTCTTTTAAAACTGGCAGTGTTGTGTGTTTGGGGGTGGGGTGGTTCACACCAATAAATTATAATTGTGTTGACTGTTAATATTTGTGTCAGTGCTTGCCCTGTATGAATGCAGGGGGTGAACCATTCATCAAACACATAGATTTTTGAATATCACGTAGTTCCAAGTAGTCAAAATAACTGTTCTTTCTGCAAATTGACTACTAAAAGGGAGATTAAAAGAGGTCTGATTTATAAAACCAGATGGCATAGGAATACACTTGATGTCAATTAGCTAAATATCACTGTCATTTACATGTCATTTATGGTTTTAGTAACTCTTCAGGACAGTCAGTTAGCACTGAAATTCAAATGATGTTTAAATTTTCCAGTGTTTCTATCTGCTTTTGCTGACTTTGCTTTAATTTCTCTTTTTTTGCTGTAGCTTTGGATCTTACATTAGTTTTGCAGTTGCGCTACACTTGAAAGAGAAGTATGGACTAGAGCCCATCCATCTTTTTGTATCAGGGGCACATGCCCCAAATGTAAGTTACAGAATAATTAATAGTACAAACCAGTGCATTAGCTACCAAGAGCAAGCGTCTGGACGATGCACACAGTCCCATGCTCTGACTTGGCTGGCCCTTTGCGGAGCCAGGAATAGGACTTGATGATCCTTATGGGTCCCTTCCAGCTCAGGAGAGCCTATGATTCTAAGGGTTTACGCTATGGTACGCAGAGAGGCTTTAATACGAAAGCAGCGTTGCTTCTGAATGGATGTGGAAACATACTCTGTTTTCTTAGAGGAAATCTCTGAGGTGGACAGAGAATTTCACGTGACAGAATATTCACTGCTGCTAACCCTAGCCTAGGGAGATGTCTGCTTAAGCTAATGCTGCCTCTTCTGAATATTGTATTATTTACTGTGGCCTTTGGCTTAATACTAAAAAATAATCAAAACAAAAAGTCCCACTCCTGACTCTGTAATGTGAAATAGCTGTCGTAACCTGGTCTTTCATAAACCTTCTGCACCAGCCCTCACTACATTCGTCCATTTAATGCTTTCCTTTCTCATATTTCATTGTCTGTTAATGTATCCTCAGTTCCCTCTGAGGGTTGCGCTGGTCTTTCTCAGGAAAGCAACAATGAAGAGGCTTTATCCCAGTCCTCCTGTCCTCAGTCAGCATTTGCTATTTCTGTTCTCCTGTTTCTGGGGCTTCCTAGCAATCCTGAGTATGAGCTAGTAGTTCGTGGGAGCAGTTAATTGTTATTCCGGGACATTTCCATAATCATTCCGTCTCCCCACTCCTCCATTAGTCAGAAAAGCCTCACAGTAGATGAGGCTTTTCTTTCTCCTAAAAAGATTAATTTGTTACTTATATTTCAATAGTGAGAGTCAAACTTTGAACAGAATTACATTAACAGTTATTCGTCTGTGGAACTTGCAGGCCTGGAGGATACTTGGCTTGCTCACAGTCTGTATTTGCAGCAAAACCAGTCTACTAACCCTTTCCAAGAGTCGTCTCTCTGGATGTTAAATTCATCAGCCATTGTATTTTGGGGACAGAGAATGATTTTGTACATTTTTACTTAATGAAAATATTATTTAAAGTATATTATATGCAACACCTGATCTGTTTTGTCCGGTGCTGGCAGTCTGAAGCCTTCCTTCCCATCAAAAGCATACCCATATGCGATACAGACGATGAGGACATTCTTACATACATACAAATTTTAGGAGGAACTCCTTCTGAGTTGCTGCAAAATGAAGACTTTAAGAAACATCTGATCCATACTTTCAGAGAGGACCTTAGAGTTCTTCAAACATTTTCGTAAGTTTTACAAAATTGTATCACATTTATATTTGTATTTTAGAGTTTTGCTTCTGTAGGATTATTTCAGGTTTTCTTTTTTCTAATTTGTTCTCATCTCTGTTACAAAAAGCATATGACCAGAAACCATAGTTTTCTCCTTTGTGTGATTTTCCATTTATATTCTAGCCTTTAAACCCTGGATGAAAACACTGCTTGCTGTAGCAACCATGACTGTTATTACAGGAGTGAACATGTCATGGTAGAATTACAGTTCTACTTAGGACCCAAAGTTAGTAGCTGCTAAAAAGAATATTCTCACATCTTCTGTTTTCTGAGGCTGGTAACGTCAGCTGCTCAGGGTTCTGAAATATCGGAACCAGAATACAAGCAGATCGCAAATGTTTATTGTAGGTGAGAACTTTTATTGCAGGCTGAAGCTGTTTTCCCCCACTATTGGGTCATTCTTTAAAATTTCAGATCTAATTGCAGCAGGGTTAGGAGCTAAGAATCTCATAGATACAGTAACCCCTTCTCCTGTTTTGTATGTGGAGGCAAACCCCAAATATAGGTATTTTATGGAAAATTTTATTACTGCTTTTTATGTTCACAGTTTTGACAATGCAGAAAGGAATATCCTCTTCTCTTGTGATATTACCTGCTTTGATGGGTCTGAAGATAAACCACATGATCTAGAAGGTACTTTGCTTAAATGGTTTTCCCCTTAAGCATCTTCCCATTGTTTTTCAGAGTCTTTTGTCTTCTCTTTAAATGAAACGAAGCAACTGAAGAGTCTCAATATATGAACCAAAGGAGTCAATACGTGATATTAGATAATTATTAAATAACAACTTTGACACAGTTATGTAAAATGACCACTCTAGTTGCCATTTCTCTGACACTTTAAATATCTTTTTCAGCCTGGCATGATCTAACAAGTGGAGATATTTCCTTTTACAAGCTTCCTGGGGGTCACTTTTATCTGCTGGAACCCTCTAATGAAATTTTCTTGACAAAACACATAACAAGATGCATAGAACATGCTGATCTTTGAGCATTTCCCTCTATTTTAATGGGAGAAGGTGCAAGATTCATCCACAGCACTTCATAGTAAGCCATTCTTTCTGTATACATGCATGCAGTTATGTGTAAGAGGTGTTCTGTTCCACCAGTTGTTTACTGTAATCCTTTAAAAGGGGGAGTTTTTCTGATTTTTTTTTGAAAATAAACGTTGTTGGGTCCTAAAAAAAGCTTTCGTCTTTTCCCTCGTCACTTTGCATGTGCACAAACCCTTCACCCCATAACCTTGTTTGCAAAAAATGACAGCTGTGTTATTTTACTTTTAGAGTTTCTCTGTCTGTATGCTCCTGCAGAAATACTGAACATCATTTAATACACACAGAAATCCACAGTTCTTACAGAAATCTTAATTTATTAGGTTCAAATTTATTTAGAATAAGGTACAATCTAGAGTATGCATGTAAATGCCCTTTACAGTCAAACAACTTAGGCTTAAAAGTTTTTTACTGTCAGACTATACAAGAGGGAACAGAATTGCAGTCATCTCAACAGTTAGTTCATTAGCTACTGAAGAGTTAGTTATTAGTGGGAATTATTTTGAGTATTCTAGATGCCGTATTTTTCTACCATTGCTTTTGCTTTAGAGATATAGGCATTCATGGCGTCCTCCTTTGATAAACCTGCAAAGGAAAGCAGGAGTCATTATCTTTCCTCTTTTATCACCCTATGAACATGACTACACGATGCAAATTTAATTAGTGTAGCACCTTTTTTCAGGTTCCACGCCTCCCATTTGGCTTTGCCTTTCAAATCTAGCATTCCGGGACATTCTGCCAAAACAAATGCAGACCTTTGATTACCATGCAGGTTTACATAACATTTGCTTGATTTCATCAAGATAGGGAAGTAAATATGAAGTATGTATAGGAATACCAATGTTAATATCTCCAACAGTAGCCTGTTTGTAGAAGCCGTATAGTTCCTTCAGTTCTTCATCAGTTGGTCTTGTTTTTAATTTTTTTACATCTTCTGCAGCACCATCAAAGTCAGCCTGATGAAAGAAAAAAGCGTTACGGTTTCCTCTCAAGAGATGTGCTTAAATCATTAAGTATAGCACACACAGGAGTATCATTAGATACTCTTAATTACTCGCTTGGGCTCAGTGGTAAGTCTAGACCTTTTCCCAGGAAAGAAGCCTAATAAGAGAGTAAGTTATTAGAAAGGGAACTAGGCCTACTTAGCTGACAGGGTCGCTACTGCTAAAATAAGTAAACCTCTATTTCCAACAGTTTCACAGCTCAGCACTCAGAACTGCTACAGGCTGCCTGGTGTCAGGATAGCTACAGCTGTGTCCGTGCAAGCAGCCTATGCAATGCATGTAGCCTTCGTGTCTTCACAGTCGCACTGGGGGTGTGAAATCATTCGCTGAACTTCACAGCTCAGTGGGGATCTCTGAATCCTTTTGGCCCTGACTGGCATGATGCTGACTCGAGCGGCAGAGCTCCAATACCTTCTGAGTGGTACTGCCCCCCTCCCTCTTCACTTCCACCCCCCTGCTGACAGTGCAGGGGTGACCAACCATTGGCACACAGGTACCGTGTGGAGATGAGCACTGCTGCTGCCAGGATGCAACACTCAGCTCCAAACACAGCGTGAAGTATAAATTTACTCCTTGCAACATCACACATCCCACAGTCACATCAACCCAAGGCCGGAGCCGTTATTCTCTCTATATACTAGTCTCAGGCTAGACTTTAGCACTGAGTTTGGAGTCATTTCATGCCCAGGACATTTCAGAGAGAGGGAGATTTCGTACAGTGACCACAGACCCACCAGGTCACCACTCTACTACACCATATCAAAAAAAAAAAGACAGAGGCACTTTAATATGGTATATGCTGCTTTCAAGATTTAGTTTACCTCTCGAGCTGGATCTGCATTTGCAGAAGTGCAGTATGTCCTGCAAGACTGGCTATTACACAAAGATGTACAAAGCCAGCCTACAGCTTGGTGCCAAAATCAGCCATGTATTCAACAATGGTTTCAGCAGGAGTGCTGTGGCTCTGCTTAAATAACTGAGCCTCAGCACTACCTCAGCAGTCTGTACTGTGCTGCTTTACACCACTTTTTCCTTTCTCTACTTACAGGAAAGATATTTTTTAAGTAAGAAAAGCTAATGCACATTTGTGTCCTTAACTGATGCCTTTCTCCATGCCAAGTGACTGTGATAGAAATAAGAAAGTATGTGTGAGAGCTGGATCCACAGACAAGAGGAGAGTTATTTCTGTGTTCAAATTAAAGAAGAAAAAAAAAATTCATTAGAGACTGATGCTCAAGTCTCTTCAAAGAATCACAGTTTTGTGACCTTCATGCAATCACAAAACTCCACGTTCACTGATGTAAGGACACATCAGCTGGTGGCTGCGTAAAGGTGGCAGTAGCAGGTGAAAGAGGGTAAGAACAGGTAGCCCAGTGCACAGCAGTGTCCCTGCACAGACACATGTGCACCAAATGGGGCACCTCTGCCTCCTGGGATGGCATTCAATTTTTTTTTTTGACCTGGAGATTTACTTTGGCTAATGAGTAAAGTTCCCAGATAAAAACTTATGAGGAATTTCTATGTTTTTCAAAATTTTCAGTTGCTATTTGAAACCCACAAAGAGAAAGAAAGCACAAGTCTTCTAAGAACAAAAGTGCTCACCAGAGGAGGGTGTACACCTGTAACACCAGAGCTGAAAAAGGAGCAGAAGGCAGACGTAAAAAAGATGATGTATGATTAAAAGGATGTTCTAACAAAGGAACACTCCCTGCAAAACATCAATTAGAAATAAATCCCAAATCTTCTTTAAAGTGCAGTGATAAACTCCGAGCACATAAAATGAAAAGGGTTTGTGATGATAATCCACATCTCATGTTCTGTCAGTTTATAGCACCCTTAAAAACACAATGAAGGAAAACTTTGAGACAAAAATCCTGCAGCAGTGCAGATGCTTATTAACAAATAACATTCCAGCTCAGGAAGAATCTCAGTGTCTGCACAGCTGACAGGCAGGAGTTTCCAGGAGATTCCCACTGAGGCGTCTCAGAACCAAATGCCGAGTGGTGGATGTGGAAGTACAGAGAACAGGTAGGGGGTTAAAGCAGCCTTCATCAGGTATAAGCTTGAGCAACGCTGCCATTACATGGAGATATTCTGAGTATAAGGATCCTGTATTCTTTACTCAGAACAATACTGAGAATTAGCCAGATTCTAAGAGCCATTTGTCCACTTAACGCTCTGAAAATTGGTTATTTGATGAAGTATCTGATTTGGCAGAGTTCCCATATTAAATTCTTAATCAAGTGACTTCCAAATGATGTTCTTAAACCTAAAACTTCATTGACTGAAGAGATGGAACTATGCTTATGCAGTTTGTTCCTGATTGATTAACAAAAATTTTCAATTATTTTTAATTAACAAAATGCAACTATGCCATAGAATCATAGAAAAACATGAAGCTTTAAGTCCAAGGTTTTGTGTCTGAATTCTTTTAAGAACAACTAAACACTGTAGAATTTTTTTTTTTTTTTAACCAACCAAATATTTGGGAGCACTAGAAGACTAAATACAGGATCTTTCCAGAACTAAACCCCCAAAGGCCCAGAATATGTTATATGTAATTTAGGTAAACCAAAATCATGTGCTCCAGACTAGATATAAAAGCTAAATCAATAATGTTGAAATGACCTTACAGCTTCTTTCTCCACAGTTCTTTTGTTTCCATGTACTCTAATCAGCATCCTAGCAGGAATTAAACTGATTATGGAAACTATTTTAATTGAAGTAACTGGATTTAGTTACCTTGGATCAGAATTAAAAATGGATTACATGAACAATAAAGCTGTTTTGCTGCTTTATTCTGGATAAAGAAAACAAATATTTTCTTCCACAAACGTTAAGGTCAGAAACATGAAACCTGATTATTTGTTTTCCTGAAAGGCTGGAAAAGTGGAGTACAAACTCTCTCACCTCAGTAGAGAGTAAACTGTTAAACATTTAATGAAAGTGTCTTCTGTCCCAATTTATCAGCGTTTAAGTAACATCTGAAGGGCTTGTTTGGCTCTGTGGCAAACACAAACTCTTTGCCCTGAGTTGCCACTAAACTGAGTTTTAAAAAAAAAATCCCAAACTGGTCTACATGGTAATAAGACCTTGAACTTTCAGGCAGAAGTAGCAGAAACACAGAGTTACTACATGAATGGCAGACATGCTACACGTGGAGGACCTTGCACTGCAGTCAGTTTTTCTGACAGCTGCAAGCTCTGGGAGTCAGTACCACCTTGCCCCTCTCTGTCTGCAGAATCGAGCACTCCTGACAGTGATACAGACAGCAAGATCTGCCCAACGCTGCCCTTACAAGCCCGACAACACACAAATTCCATAGGTAGTACCCTACACGTATACACTGGTGTAAGTAAAGAAATCATGGAAAGTCTGTGGAGGGCCCCATTTAAAGAACAGACATATTAGCAGCTTAGTGATTTAAAATAAATAATAATAAACCCAAACATTTCCCCAAAAACACTTCAAGCATCGCTGTAGCATCCAGTTCTCACCAACCAACTAAGCCAAAGGATTTCCTCTGTTCTTTCCGTAACTCCAGCTTATCTCTGACCATCTTTTGCTTATCAGTGCTTGGGACCCCTGCCACAGGAAGGAAACTTGAGAAGACAACAGGGCCCTTAACAGCAAACACTTTTCAGGACTCTGTGAGGGTTTGGAGGTGCAGAGCAGCACACAGAGAGTCCTCAACCTTCACAGCAGGTAGTGACCTTGTAAAATTACACTAATATTGAGAGGCCTTTTCTAACTTGTGCAGGGTGGCATTTTGCAGTCTGAAAGCAAGAGTGTATCTCCTCACTGCCATAAAACAAACATTTTGAAATTATCTTCAAGTAATAAGCTCTGTGGAGCAGGAGTTGTATCTTCTGACAGCCCTTAACAACAAATATGCCTGGCAATTTAGTTAGCAAAATAATTTCAGTTTGATGTTACACTTCGAATTAGCAATAGTGACATTAATACTGATGTAGATTCAGTACTTATAAATAACTAGTTCAGACAACATACACCCATGAATGGATGGTTTTCTGTCTTGCTGGTGGTGAAATATGTCAATGTATAGGTCAAGAGACACAGTTCTAGCATTGCCACAAAGTGGAAGTCAATTTTTTTCTAAAACCCCTTCAAATTGCAGATGCTAAAAGGAAATACAGAAACATTTTATGGATGTAACTATACAAGAGTTAAAATCTTTGTATTTCAGATCAAATCTGTAAATGATAACCAGTCAGAAATCATCTGTCAGCTTCATCTTTGTAACCATAGCTGGACAGCTGTGGTCACAATAGCTGTGGCTACAGGCAGGTATTTCCATTAATTTAATTTCGTCTTAAATACTGAGTCTGCTGAACAGCAAGTACATAAAGAACAGTACAAAGAAACTCCCACTAATTTCTCTGCAAGCTTTGGCATTTGAATGTCATTGGACTTTCTGAAGTTTACAGCACAAGTTGTGCTAGTGTTACCCTTTGGATCAGTTGTTAGGCCCATGGGAAAACTCTACATTCTCTACATCTTGATGCCATAGAAGAAAAACCTGTACAAATAAGAAACCCCAAATCCCAAATTTAATTAGAGAAATCAATTCTTTCTCCAGAAGTGATAGCTTTGCTAGCTTCCAGCTTAGGTGCAAACAAAACCATTTTGAGTCCTACACCATTCAATCCTTGGCTTATCCTGGGTGTTCAAAAGAGAAATATCTTTGGCCATAGAAAAAAAAATCAGTGCTTCAGTTCTTAACCATAGGCCACAGTTCATGTGTGCTTCCTGTGAGCACTATAAGAAATATTATTCCTCTATGAGGAATTCCTAGTGTTTGTAATAGTAATATTTGCTTTCATGAAAGCCTTGCAATCTGTATTTTTCCTGCTTATGCCGTATTTTCTCTTGTTCTCCTTCTGTAAGATAATTGTACCTGAATTTCCTACAACCACCTGAAATGCTTCAGCAAGCTCAGCTGTTAAACTCATTTCTAATTTCCCACCAAAAATTGTGCAGGGCCACAGAAAGCAAGTAGTCGTCACTGCCCTTCCTTCCAGAAGCAAAGCCAGGAAGGTGAACACACGCCTTTGAGGCCAGCGGGTCACCAACAGCCCAGGGAGAGGATGGAAGGCTTTGGGCAGGCGCTCACTGCCCCGTGCCATAGGCATAGCACACGGGGGCGGGTGGGCACGTTGCTGTAAGCTGAACAGGAGCTTGAACTCACAGAACTTGCAAGGCTGTTCATGGACTTCTTACCTCGCTGTATACCTTGGCAGGTAGGGAGCTTATCCCTCCATGAAAATGGGTCTGGGTCACTGTGTGCTTACCTCAGGGCAGGGGCAAGGACATGGGCACTCACTGCAGAGGAACTCATGTGCTCTAAATTTACATCCCAGGTTACCCCAGAGCCACTCCTGACATGCCACCCCGCTGTGCTGCGTTTCAGACACCACAGCATTAGGAGCTTTGTACCCTCAGATCCCAAAACTGGTCTGATTAGCAAAGCACATGTCCCCATAGGTACTAGCAATAGCATTTATTATGGAGAAGTGCTCACTGAGGGGAAACAAATGCAGTGATGCAGCTAACACCACTGAGTGAAAAACAGTGCCTGAAAGAAACTGGAACTGTACACCTCCTAAAAGCAAAGCATTTACACTTACACTGTTGGTACAGGTGTTTGCTTATAAATGTGACAGACTACCAGTCTTAAGATTTCTTATACAAGTACAATGCTTTAAAAATAAATATTTCCTTCTTAACCCAAACACCAGTAATGTGACATTCTTGACTACAACCATCTCTGACATCTCTTAATATTACTCATATATGTACAAACAAAAGCAGCATTCACACACTGTTAATGGTAAGAATAAAGTGTTATCAATAATAAAACATAACAAAATTGCCACAATGTATTAAAGTTTAAATAAGTTTCATCTTTTTCTTTACACTGTGGCTACTAGTGCATGTAAGCCTCTGTCAGCACCGATGTATCTTCCAGATGCCTCGAATTGTTTTCTGAGCTTCACAGTAAGAATGAGCTAGAAGTGTTGTTAGACTTGTAAACAACAAAAGATAACTCAAAAAAAACCCCAACCCCTAAGAAAAGAAGCCATTAAGTTAATAAGCTTATCTTCATATACTTTTATTCTATTTGGATCTATAGGGAAGTATCATAAGACACAGTTTTTAAAATATGCAAGTGAATACCTTCCACAACAAGAAATATGAAGAAATAGAATGTAAACATGAAACACTTCTTTCCCTATCTCCCTGTAGCAAATCACTGTGTGCAGATTGTAGCTTAGGATTTGCTGGCTTACACAACGTGCTTAGGAGCAGCCTATAAAAATATGATTTTCTTTTAATCATGTGCCAATAAAATTTCCTCTAACTCCTGCAATCAAAAGCACAGATACGGACACAAACCTACACACGTGCATTAAACGCACCAATCGTCAGACTATTACCACAAACTCCCTTTTAGCAAAGAAAAAAGCTTGAATGAATGCTTCCTTTACAGCAGAGTATTTTACCAGTCTGCAAAACTTACACATCTTTTCCAGCCTCCCTCCCCGATGAAAACATGACTGCATTCGTTTTGCCCTCGTTCCCACACAGCTCCATGCAATGAATTTTTATTGACATGGGTGGTGGCTGTCACCCAAAGTGACAGTGGATAGAAAACCTCCCTGGTGACAGATGCAGAATGTGTGGATACTGTAATATCTCAACACTGATTTGTATGTGAAAGTGTAGCTGCAAACAGCGATGCCATGGCGTATCATGTGCTCAGCTCCTGCTAACAGTGATTTACGCCTCGTTGCTGAATCTCGGGCTAATACACTTATTTTCTAGAGTGAACGGAAGGCAGAATAAAACAAACTATATTTTCAGTGATTGCTAATTAAACAAAGGTGGTGTTGTGTTCAGGATTTGGCCATTCTGACCCACTGAAGTACTCTGAGCTGTACGAGACCACAATGAAACCTCTGTGCCACTCGACATAATTGCAGCTCAGAGGAAAATTGCTGAGCTACTGGCAATACACACCCTGCATCTAGGTCAGAGCATTATGTTGCTCACTCTTTGCAAAACACGCACTGAGACAGACATCATAATGAGACCGGGATAAAAGGGCTTGCAAATCTTCAAGTGAAAGGGATAATAGAAAGCCTAATGAAGAAAAACAGCCCGATCCATCAGGGCATGGGCAGGACAAGGGAAGTATTCATAGTTTGCTACAAAGGTAGGAAAGAGGCTATAAACCAGCAGTGAAGATAATTTCCTCAAGAATTATTTAAATCTACAGTCAGAGAGAAGATAGAAGGAAGGTCTCTAGCCAGAAGGTAGGAAGTAGAGGCTTTCCCACAAAATCACAAGCCCATCAAAACGTACCACTCCAAAGATGCACACACCCTAAAAGTTTGCACAACTCCCTTAAAAACTGTTCACGCTTCCCAAATGCATATATACCATTGCTTCAGTGTCAGAAGTTCCTCTCCTCCTTTACAGCTACAAGTAACAAGCTAGATCCTAAAAAAGATATGTGTCTACCCTTCAAAGCATAATCCAGTCCCAGCAAACTCGGATGCACACATAAAGAAAAATAATTCGTGCATGCTCTAGGTAAGGCTTGAAAAACTACACAGCCTGAGGTGGCTCAAAATAAGCTGCTTGTCTCTCACCCTCCACTTGCAAAAAGTAACACGTTATTTAACCTCCGAAAGCTACGGCAAACTTCCCGTGCCACAAGGTAACCTCGATTGTGCAGCAATAATTCTCCCGCTGTGAGGAAACACTGCTGTGTCCGATGCGGCACTGCAGAGGCGGGCGGTGCATCTCTCCTCTCCTCGCTTCCCATCTCACCAGTGCAGAATCGCTTACCTGGAGAGTCATGATGCTGCCCAGGGAACGGCCTGGCTCCTTCTCCGTCCGGGACGCGGTGCGTCTGGCTCTCCGCTCCCGTGGCTGAGCGCGGCGCTGGGGCGCTGGACTGCGCACGAGTGACCTCAGCTCGCCCGCCACAGCAGGGGCAGGACACGGGCTCGGCCCCGCTGCGCCTCTCAGGATCTGCAGCGACAACCGAGCGGCTACGAACAGGGGGCGGGGACGGTGGGGGTGTTCTGCATGAAGCCCAGCTTCTTCAGAACTGAAGCTTGTGTCCGTACCCCTGGCGATTAAACCACCAGCCTGAGAGCAAAGATACAGCAGGACTGCCTAGGCATTTGCTGGGAAAAGGAATTCCCTGTGTGATGTGAACCGCAACAAGCCCCGTTAGTGCTACTGTTCCCTCGGCTGCAGCCCCGGCCCAGCCCTGCCTGGGACCTCGCACCCTCCAGCTGCAACTCCGAGAAATGCGCGTGTCACCCTGGGGATACCACACACCAGCAGTTACACACCCAAAATACCCTGAGAATACCGTTTTTTCTTTTCTCTACTAAATACAGAATAAGAAAAAAAAAAAAGTATTAAATGAATTGATAAATTAGCCTACGACTGTAGCCACTAGAGGAAAACATCCATCCCTACTTACTATATCAGTTCATAAATTCTTGATATGCACACCTCTACACGTTTGTAGTCATCGTTCCTTGAGCATGCCTTGATCACCATACTGCATGCTTCATTCAGCATTTTTACATCCACTAACTTCTGTAAACCCATGCAAAAGAAAGGTTTTCCATTAAGTGCAGGTTAAATTAAGCCAGGACTTAGTGAGAAAACAAACCAAGTATATTTCAGTAAGCAAAAGATTAAAAAAAAAATGACAACTCCATCAACTCTTGTCTCCAATACCATGAAGTAACAATGCCATTATTTCTGCTGGGGAAGATCTGTTCTTTAAGGTTCCAGAGGCTACAGCAACTATGCTGTCATAAATATGCAAAGAAATGTGTTTGCAAAGATTTGCTAATATCTCACAACCAGTGGGAAACTGAGTATAATCAGTTCTTACCTGTCATCTTACCATAACATAGCAACATGTATGCACACAACACGTTGCATATTGAAGGGCAGCGAGAGACACCAGTACTGCTGCAAAGTCTCTGTGTATCATAGAACCACAGAATGGTTTGGGCTGAAAGGCACCTCAAAGATCATCTAGTTCCAACTCTCATGGGCAGGGACACCCTCCACTAGACCACATTGCCCAAAGCTCCATCCAGCCTGGCCTTGAACACTGCCAGGGAGAGGCAGCCACATGTTCCCATGCCTCACCGCCCCCACAGTAAAGAATTTCTTCCTAATATCTAATCTAAATCTGCCTTCTATCACTTTAAACTCATTACCCCTCATCCTATTGTTACACTCTTTCATAAACATTCCCTCTCCGGCTTTCCTGTAGGCCCCTTTCAGGTCTCCTGGAGCCTTCTCGTCTCCAGGCTGAACAAGCCCATCTCTCTCGGCCTGTCCTCATGGGAGAGGGCTGCCAGCACACATTGCCAGGTCACGTTGAATTTATCCACCAACACACCCAAGTCCTTCTCCTTAGGGCTGCTCTCCATCCATTCTCCTCCCAGCCTGTAGCTGTACTTGGCATTGCCCCAACCTATGTGCAGGACTTTGCCCTTGGCCTTGTTGAACTCCATGAGATTCGCAGTGTCTCACCTCCCAAGCCTGTCAAGGTCACTCTGGATGGCATCCCTCCCCTCCTGTGTGTCAATCGCACTACACAGCTTGGGGCGATCAGCAAACTTGCTGAGAGTGCACTTGATCGCACTGCTCATGTCTCTGACAAAGGCGTCAAACAGCACGGTTCCCAGTACCAACCCCTGAGGAACACCACCAGCCACCTGCCCCTAGCTGGACACTGAGCTGCTGGCCACAAGCATGAAGCACCTGCTGACTTGGCTGGGATATGACAGGTCACTGGGTGATGTGTGACAGAGCAGACCTACAAAGCAATTTATGGTGCATTCAAAATGAGGAAAGGCCAGTGCCGACCCTGCAGCAAGACCCGCGCAGCGCAGGCTTCCACCACCGGCGGGTTAACGCTGCCTTCCCTCAGGCGGCGGCGCGCCATTTCTCCATGCGGCTCCCCCTGGGAGCCCGGCCCGCCTCGCACCTCCCTCCGAGCCGCCCCAGGTGGGACTCGGGTGTCGGTGGCTCCGCTTTGCGCTCGCCACCCACGACTCGCGGGGCATTCCTGCGTGGGTGGGCCGGCCGGCCTCCCTCCCTGCTCCCCTCCATCGCCATCTTCCGCCGGGCCGCTCCCGCACTGTCTCCCCTCAGCCCGCTCAGAAACCGGGCAAATCCGCCCGTCCGGCTGGATGCTGGCAGCTGAGGATGCGGCGGGAAGAGCTCGCTGAGCCGGCGCAGAGGCGGGCCGAGGGGAGCGCTGAGGGGCGGAGCGGGGCCGCGCCGGGCGCAGGCGCGTTGCAGCGACGGCGTGCGCCGGGGGAGTGGGGCGGCTGGCGGAGGCTGTGGCGGAGGTAGGGATCGCTGGCGGGAGCGCGGCTGTTGCGATCCGGGCCCTGCCGTTACCCTGCAGCCGGCTGGGCTAGGCCGGGCCGCTCCCGCGGCGGCGGCAGTCTGAGCTTGGCTAGGTCCGCAGCTGCTCCGCAGGCAGGCGGGTTAAGGGCCCGGCGGCCCCAGGCAGGCGGCTCTTGCGGGCCAGGCCGTGAGGGGAGGAGAGGGGGGCTCTCTCCCTCAGGGGCGCGCCGGTGCGTTTGCAGCGCGTTCTGCCGGAGCCGTGTCTTAACCCGCGTCTGTTTCCTTGCCGTCAGGAGCCGGCTGGAGGCGTTCGCGGAGCGTTTCGGCTGGAAGGCGTGTGGAGAGGGGCTGCTGGGCGGGCTCGGCCTGGGCCGCATTTCCCCCTCCCGCAGGGAGCGAGGGGCCGCGGCACTGCTGCCAGGCGGAGGAGCTAGAGTGGAGTTTGTTTGGGTTTCTGTCTTGTTGCTTTATTTCCTGTTCCTGCGTGTTTGCTTTCCTACGTAGTGCCCGTTTTGAAAAGAAACTGTCAGGTCTGTCATGCTTTGCCCCTTTCCTGCCCGCTTTGTTTGATACCCCATGTAAGAGGTCGTCAGAGCATGTCGAAGTGAAAACTTTGAAAAGCAACCCAGAACTTTATGCTTTTTAACATCAGTTTCCATTTCTAACTCTGTCACACGTAAGATTTCTTGTAGTCGTTTCCATCCTTTAGTTGTTTCCACTTTTTGGTTGCCACTACTGTGATGGTAAGCCAAAGGGATGGAGAAACCCCATGGATGGTAGCTCCACAAATAAGCCGTCAGATCATCCATGTTGTACCCCTGCTGCACCCACAGTGAGCACTTGGGGGTGGAGGAGAATGGGTGACAGTTACCAGGGCCGGTAATCAGGCCTGCCTTCACATCTTCACTGTTACTCTGGACTAGATCCATCAGAGATAGAACAATTAGCTTTTCTCTGAGCTCATTCCATTGTTCCCATTCCTTAAAGGCATGGTCTAGGTGACACAAGAGTTGGAGACCCCTCTGAACTTTCTGGAGGCCTGTAGAGGATTGCTTTCCTTCACTGAAAGCATAATAGAGTCTGCAGATTTCTGTCATACTTTCTAAATGCAAGCACAAGACCTGGATTGAAGAATTAAAAGTCAAATTATAGTTTTAAAAATCCAGAATAAATGCTGGAACTTGGAGCTTGTTTGATGTTGATTCTCATTTGTTTGATGTTGATTCTCGTTTGTTTGATTTTTTTAACGTCATAGTACTGCTACAATGCAGCTGTGCAGCAGTGGGAATTGAGTGGTCCTTCAGCTCATGGTTCTGGTGGGGGGGTTGGGGTTTGTGGGTTTTTTGGTTTTTTTCAAATCTCTAATACCTCCACCTGCTTGTGTTCAGCTGCAGAAAGGTTGCCAGTCGCTGGTATTGCCTTGCTGTTCAGACTGCTGGCGTTTTTATTTGAGTAAAAGAAAAAAAAGGCAGCACAGCCCCTGTGTTGTGGAAGATTTGTTAAGGATTAACACTGAGCCAACGTAAGGAGGGCAAGAGTTGCCGGTATTGCTTTGGGATGGGATGTTTCTCTTCTGCATTCCCAAGAGAAGCTTCTGGTAATATATCCACAGCAAATGGTACAGTATTTGAACTAATGGTTGCCTCTTTCTTCCCCTCGCAACTAGGGTGGCAGAACACAGAAGAATCTCAGGATGTCTGTAATTCATCAAGGGACAGCAACGCTTCGTAGAGCGAAGAAAGCCCCTGTAAAAACGTGCCTAGATAACCCCTTTGTTTTTCAGTGGAAAACCATAGAAGGAGAAGATATGCGTTTCATACTACAGACGTTAGAAGAAAGGATTAAACATATTGGACTTAAAAAGATTGAGACTCCAAGAAAGAAAAAACGTTCCCTTACAAAAAAACAAGCAGAAAGAAAGCGTGACACCAGCACCACTGACCTCCCTGAAGAAAAGGAAAGGGAACACCATCGACAAAAATTAGGATGGACTGACATTAGTATCAGAAGACAGCTTGCTGTTGGAATTAATGAAGTTACAAAAGCATTGGAGAGAAATGAGCTGCTTCTCTTGCTGGTGTGCAAGTCTGCAAAACCTGCCATGATCACATCACACCTCATTCAGCTGAGCGCAAGCCGAGCCACGCCAGCAGGCCAGGTTCCCTGCCTCAGTGAAACAGTTGCACCGCTTCTTGGCTTAACATCCATTTTAGCACTAGGCTTTAAAAAGCAGTCTGATACATTTACTGAGGCAATAGAAGCGATAATTCCAAAGATACCACCTTTGGAAGTGCCATGGTTTCAGTGCAGAAGTGAAGAGTCGGTGACCTGTGCGCTTTCAGACACTTCAGAAAGTGAGGAACCCGAGCAGCTTGCAGAGGCGCCCAGGGATGAGCTCACCAGCCAGAAGCGGAAGCGCATGGAAAGCAAGCAGCTCGACCTTTCAAATGTAGTTTTACAACCTTTGAAAATCAAGAAACTTGTTCCAAACCCAAATAAGGTAAAGAAACCACCTCGCAAAAAGAAAAAAGCTTTTTCAGCGTAACTGGGGCCTGTTTGGTTCTTGGAATTAAACTGGTGTTTTTAACGCAGTACAGAGTACAGCTCTGACTGAGCTGTTGTGTTAGGCTTTACAGTGTAAAGCACTAAAAGACAAGGTGGACTATATTTTGCATTGAGTTGAGGTGCTTTCTGCTTTAATAAAGAATATTGCTCAAACATGGGTGTGAGTCTTTACCTGGGGACAAACATTTCATTTGCAGTTAGGAGATGAAGAGTTAAAAGCAGTACCAAACATGCCAGAGTAATCGAAGACATCATTAAGTACATCTTTGGAATTAATGCAAAGCATTAAATGAACTTTGTATTTTTATACAGATGAACATGCTTCAAGCAAAACAGACTGGAGTTAAGTAGAATTATTCAAACAAATCAATACCAAAAGTGAGTTTGTTTAAACAAAAGTCTGTGCCGATGTAACTCTTTTAAAGCTGGTCCAGTATTTGTTACACAGCTGTCAGAGCACAGGCCCACTTCCCCTTTGAACTGTCATATAGCTCTGCTGAACAATAAATGTGGGTTGGTCGAACATGTTTGCAGACTTGGGCTCCCTGCAGTTCCCAGTGGCCCCTATGCTGATGGAAAAAATTTTACTCAAATACAGAACCAACCCAAATTATTACTGCTGCATTTTGAAAAAAGACTTGTGTGTGCAGGGTATTAACACATCCCACCTGAAAAGGTAACCCAGGTCAGTTTCATTTCTAAATGGAGTCTGAAATTGTTGCCCTGTAAATTAAGATGCTATAGACTGCTGCACGTAGAGTAGGTGACAGCTCTAACCACAAGACTGAAAACATTCCACATAACTTGATTTTCCTTTTGTTTTACCAAGGACTATGAAGAGTCTCCTAATGAGACAGTTGTGTGGTAGGAAGAAGGAACAGTGCTGCGATTGAGACGATCAAAATCAACATCCTAGGAGTTTATTTGGTGCTCTGTATTTTAAGCAGAAGTCAGTACAGTACTGTAGAAGAAAATGTAAAATACCTTGAGTTACTTGGTTGATCTTTAAAGATGGAGTTTACATGCTGTAGTTACCAGACTAACACAGGCTTCCAGTGCTGACAGGTAGCTAGTCTGTATTTTGCATTCATGTAGGAATTTCAGTTCATGATACCAGCAATTAAGGGAGACAGTAGCAATGATTCTGTAGTCATCATGCTCCCTGAATTTTAAACAAAACAAAGACATCTAATGCCAAATTTTTTGCCTTCTCTGTCTGAGGGTGGCAAGAAGAGGCGAGGTGTTTTTTGCCTTGCTTCAAGCCTTGTTTTGGCTTTTTGGATGCATAAAATTTCAAAGGCATGCTAGCACAAGTGTACAAATTCCTATGCTGGCTAACTAGCATTTAAATCTTAACCTTTGAACAGTGTAAGGATAAGCTTTGGTAAAGAACGTATGTGCAACCATCATCTTCCAAACACTTTGCTGTCTGCCCAGATCTATAGCTCTCTTCAGAGATTTGCATCACTTCTGCCCAATGGAAGTTAATCTGGGGAAGAACTTCTAGAGGTTTCAAAAGCCCAGTGGAAAAGGTAGCTGTTTAGGGCAAGCCTAATGCCCAGGAAGTTCAACTTTGGAAACCACAGAAGAGCCTTTCCTGGCGAGCTGCTGCCGGTGGCACCATACGGGTAATAGCCTTCAGGTAAGTAGCTGCTTAGGAAGCAATAGTGAGCTGTCACAATGGCACAGGCTGGGACACCAAGATTCAGATCCTCTCGCTGGCTGTGATAATTCAGCAAAGTGTGTGAGGCAAAGAGCACAACTAGCCAAAAGGTCTGAGCTGTCAACAGGCACAGGAGAGACCACATCAGATTGCACAGCTGTAGGTAACACACAGGTTCATAAACACAACTCTTGGGGAACTGCCCCTGCACTCAGGCTCAGACACCCACTTCCCTCATGGTCAATGGCCTGGCAAGTTTTCTTCCTCCACTACAGCCCTGTACAGCTTCTACAGGAGCATGATTCTGCCCTCCTTCCCTTCAAGTTAACATGCAACATGAGCCAGAAAAAGAGATGGAAAAGTTTACCCCTTGGATTCAGGAACAAATGGTATTGTTTTCCCAGAAGAAAAACCTTCCTTCCTTCATGTGCAATTACTCCAGATCAGGGAAGAAGCCATGCTGCAGGAAGCCCAGGTTCAAGTCTGTTTCCTGCCTGGCCATATTTTGCTCCATCACTTTTCCAAACAGTGGTACTAGGAAGGATTTGCTTTCTGAGTTCAGCGAAAAGAAGGGAAAAGAAAATGTCTGGCTGCTGTTTCTTCCACTTGTGATTTCTGGAGGGGGGGGAAGGCAGAGAACTCGAGCATTTCTTTCACCAAGACGAGCCCTCTGGATTAGGGGGAGCTGGGTCACTATCATTTCTTAGCAAGGAAGTACCTTAGCCATGAGGGCAGTGCTGTGCCCTACTGTCCCACCTCACGCAGGCAGCTGCCAAATGAGGACTGGCCAGGCTCTGCCTTCAGCGCCGAAGCAGAACACACCGAGCTGCTTGGTCAGCCTCTTCCTCATCCCAGCAGGCTCCAGTGTGACTGCTCAGCCAGGAAGGAACCTTCCTACAGTTTCAGATTTCAAAGACATTAAGTTCTTAAGGAGCTGAGATTAAATTATTCTTCTTGTTACCTCAGATATCATTACCCTCGATTACATTTTCAGGCACTTAATGCTGCTGAGGCCTCAGTCCAAGCTCCCTCTGCACCACCTGCTGGGGTTGCTACTAGCAGACAGGTAGCGGAGTGACCAAAGTTGTAAAGCCCAACTGCACCATCAGGCGTCTGAAAGATCTCCTGCAATGCCCTTAAAATTCACAAGGCTCTGAACTGGTGCACAGCCAAGGGTCAGACAAACCACATTCAATCCCTTCCTTTGTTTGAAGGAGGTCAAATGCTTTAATCACAGAGCTAGAATGTAATAAGGGAAAGTATTTAACACTGTCTCTAGGGCAGAATCCTCTCCCCACAACTCAACAGGAAACCAAACCACAAACCATTCACACATTGGAAAAGGAGTGGGAAGAAAGAAAACCCCCACTGCTGTAAGGAGGGGCTAGAGCTAGCAGTTATAAAGAACAAATTTATCTTCATCCAAATTGATGTTTTCAGGTACAGAATTCAACTTCCAGCAAAACCTGCTGTCAGAATTACAGGCATGGTTAAAAGGAAAGTTCAGACATTTGCATTTCGTGAGAGATTCAAGTCACATTCAAAAGATGCTCACAGCACAGAGGCTTCACTACCACAATTTGGCACTTCCAGCTAGAACAGTCTCTTTACTGCAGGTTTCCCCGGTGCTCACGGCACTCTGTGAGCCAGAAGAACCGCTATCGGATCTAGCCATGACGCTGCGCTGGGACGCGTGGGGAGCACTGCGGAAGCCGCGCTGGGCGCCGAGCATTCGCGAGGGAATTGGAACCGCTCCCCACAACAAGCACCAGCCCTCCTACGCTTCAGGAAGCGCAGCACAGAGACTCCCAAGGACTGACAGCAGAGCATTGCTCTTCTGCTCGCCAGCCACGTACACAGCAAAACTTCTTGTTCCAAAGTCAGGATAAAACCACTACCAGGAACAACTTATGAATACGTATTTACACAAGATACTTTTCATTAGAATTACAGACTTCATAGGAAATCAAAGTAGACAAAGGAATATGTGCAATTTCGCAGAAGCGTCGAAAACATTCAAACTATAAATATCCTGATAGCGCTACTAAAATTCTTAGTTTTACACACAGGCTGATGTTACTCTACTGAGGAAAAACTAAGGTTTTGTGCCACAACTGTAAATTAAGTACAGTAATGTATTATCATTCCGGCAACATAGATAACACCTGCACTGAACAGTGCGATACTGTTAAATCAATCCACTGATCTATTGAAGATCAAAGTACAAATCTGTATTTTTATTGATTTGGCAGCGTTGCTTATGGAGAAACAAATGCACTGGTTAAACCAGTACACTGTCATACTGCTCCAGTTACAAAAAACATCCAGGACTTTCATAGAGCTACAAACGTATCGTACTTCATGACTTTCCCCCAAATGATGATATCCACGTGAAGTAAATAAGCAAAGATACTCAAGTTTGTATCCTTCATTCTGTTACACTGACAAACATACACCACCACTTAATAAATAGAAATGCAGCAGTTCATCCACATAATAGCAAATATTTTTGTACCCTAATCCACCACTGAAGTTCAGTTTGTACAAAACAGTCTTTTCTACAGAGTGGAAAAAAAATACCTTCTTCTCATCAAGGTGCAAGCTAAGCTTTGAAACTTAAATGAATGTGCTTTTTATTCTTTTCATGGACAATAAAAGAGTTTTCATGGACCTTCTGATCTATCTGAAAATGCATAAATTTGGTCACATATGGATGTCTTCGTTGTTCACGTTTAATGGACTATTTCAGCATCACTGACGTTGTGCTTTTACTCCTCTTGAACAACACCGTTCCAAGAGTCATGGAGATCAAATTAACTCAAATGACGACTCAAGAGTTCTAGAAACATAAGTGTCCTCATTGTAAGACAAGACCGACCTAAAGGAAGAAGAAAAATACAGTATTTTACTTCAAGTATGGCAATAAATTTAAAGATCATCAGTTTTCTGCACCTCAATTATGGATCTTAACTATGACAAATTTAAAAAGATATTTTAAAACTTCTGCCTATTTTGGCCAGCACAGCTTAATGCGCCATTATACCCAAAGGCATTCAGAAGCTCTTTTTTCATGCCTTACCTTTTCAGATTCCATGCCAGGACACCTCCAGTTGTACAAATAATACTGCAAATTTCCATCTCCAATCCCAAACTTGAGTTTTTCCAGGAATGTTTTGTTTTCCATTAAGTCTAGTGCATTGAACACATCAAATCCTTTCTGGCAACAGCAAAACATTTTTTAAATTTTACTTTTTAAAGTTTCAAACAACGCACAAATGATACTTTACACAGTGGCATACAATATCCAAGAGACTAAGCCAATTAAGTAGAAAAAAAAAGACCAGGGAATAAATTCTGCCCTTTAATTAGGTATATGCACAAAAATCCTTTCCAAGTAAGAAGTGAAGTGTAAGACACAGCTTTGCTTGAAAGTATCTCCAAAAGGACAATAATTTTAAAGCCATTTTCAGGGTAAAGGTCTGAAGAGTCCCTAAAGCATTATCCATTATTTTATCCTCATAGATACGTAGCTCTGAGTCCCACACAGTTGTGACACACATGGCCTATTCCAGCTAAAGCTGCATAAACACGGTGGGTTTCATTCTGTTAAAGGCAAACGTTACATTTTTGTAATCCAGTCCTTTTCTGAAATGCCCAGCTCTAGAACTCTGATCTTTCACATGTTACTCTCCCTCACCCCTGCTTGTGCAGCCTCTACCGACTCTTCTTTTCACCAGCCTCCCAAATTCACCACTCAAAGAGCCATTCTGCTCTCAGAAAAGCCACATTGCCAAATTAGTCTCAGGGTTCTGTGCAGCAACACAAACATACTCAAATCCCAACTCACTGGGAGCCCTTAACAAGCAACATAAAAACAAGGTCAGTTAAGCCATTACAGTGACAATCATCATGTATGAACAGCTGAACTTGCTTGGGCACCTGGATATAAAAGTCCTTTTATTTGCAGTTAAGTGCAAGGGAGTCTGACCCAAGATCTTGGAGTCTTAACAGCACAAACTTGCCAGCAGGACTTTCTATGCTCTAATATAAAAATCAGTTACAAAACAATAATGCTCAGTTACTTGAGCACAAGATGATGATAAGGAACAACCTTCACTCAATACCAAAACTGGATGTGTTTATTTTTAAGTAAGCATTCCACACTACAGAAAAAGGGAGCTGAAAAGCATTTTAAACTCTCCATCAGCCACAAAGCACAGACGGTGAGTTTTGTAAGGTTCCCTGCTACCTTAACACACAGACCACTCTGTGTGCAGATGAAGCTATGCTAAGTTACATGCACTGTGAAAAACAGAAACAAGACAAATAAGGTGACAAGGACGGGATACACAGCATCTAAAGAAGTAAATTCTGAAATATGCTGAGTAATAGAAATGTTGGAAGGCAGGAAAGGAAGTAAGGGAGAATACAGACACACTAACGAAGCTCTGTAATTAAGCACTCAAAATTCAAATAAATGATAAAGGCTACAGATGCCATTTTAATTCAGCATCTAAACATCAGCAGATTATATTCAGGTTAATATCTTCTGGGAGGTATAAAAAAAGTTCCTGCTTAGACACTTGCTTCATAGTCCTGCCAGGCCGTTAGAGCACAGTGAGACGCGAACTTCTTCCCTGTTTTTAAGCTCTCTCCTGTTCCAGATCTAGAAACTTAGCATCAGTTTCACAATAAAATACGGAGGGTTTGGGAGGGAGTACCCTGCTGCAAAACCTGCGCTCTCCATGCGGAATATATGGAACCTAAGTGCATAACACCAAATGTTGCTTTGCTTTGGAGGTGAGGCATTCTGTCCTATAATTACGTATTTCTAAGCTAATTTCATATAGGGTAATATGAAGATAAAAAAATCAACATTCAACTGATATGCAAACCCTGAAAGAACTTGATAAGTTGAATTTGTACCTCTATGGTACATGGGGTTCTATATTCCCCATGACTATGCAGTAGTCTGAGCCTTTGGAGACCACTGCTGCCTTCATACAAGATCAACACAGAAATCCTGTGCCACATGCAGCGCACAGGGCTCTGAATACAGCCCACTGGGGCACAGCTAGCCATTGTTTGCACTGAGCAAGCAAATTATCATTACATCTGGTAGGTGTGAGAAATACCACGAGTGGCAGCAACACTTCAGCTGGAAGGGGCAAGCTTCAAGCAAAACGTGCAGAAAATATGCCTGTGCTCTGCAGCATGATGGGAACAGCTGCCAGAACGGATACCATGGACTGAAGGGTCTACAGAGCCTTACAGGCAGCAATTAGTAACAAGATAAAAATCACAAGACTTGCATAAACAAACTTTTCCATTTTGTAGAAATAAAAATTAGTTTAAACAAGAAAAAAAAAAGTATTTAATGTAACTTATTAACTCATCTCCACAGGAGACTATTTTAGTGATACTTCCCATTCTTCTGGTACCTAGTACATATAGTCATCAGTGGGCTCTTGGATGTTGACACAGTTCAAGCTATTGCAAACACGTGATCTTCATGCACTTGTCATTCCCTAACATCACACAACGTAAAAAGGAAAACCAAGCAGAGTGCTTAACATTTTTTTATATATATATATGTGTGTGTGTGTACAGTATATACCTCATCAACTATACTCTGTGGTGTAGACAGTAAAAGAAAACAGAATGCAATGGCATGGATAAATTGCTGACAGTTCTTACGTTGCCACCACACCTAAGAATACTTTTGTGGAAGAAGGAGGAAGAAAAACCCCATCCCATGACTTACCAATTTAGCTATAATGAGTGCATCATTCATTAAGTCCAAGAGGGGAGTCTCTGTATGAATATTGTAAAAGGAATAGGCAGCTTTGAGGCTTTTATGGACAGGATGGTGCATCACTGTTGAAGGTAATGTGTAGAAACTCAGGAAGTCTGTTAAAATACCATTTGAGCCCTACAAAAAACAAAATAAAACAAAACAAACAATTAAGAAGTTGTTGCTCAGGCCAACGCAGCAGCCCTAGAGAAAGTAAGTTGTAAATGCAGCCCTGTTTTGCACACTGCAAGTGTAATAGTATGCCAGGTAATCTTGGCTAAGATTTTAAGAACCTGAACTACTGGCAAGGATGTATCTATACATCAAAGCAAGGCTGAAGCTTGAAAATTTCTCTTCAGAAAAGGAAACAGTTAGATTTTTTCTAGTCTATTACACTAGTAACATTCTGACAAACAACTGCCAAAGCATTTTAGTTCGTTTCCCCGGCTTAGCCTGATGAAATTAAAGCCCACAAAGCACCCTTCCAAAGCAAGCACAGACATTTTTTTCCAGTTGAACTTATTTTTAAGAGAATATTTTATTAAATCTCACAGAATCCACACTGAGGAATAATTTTCCCATCTAAAAACAGACAAAAATATACTGTGGTGGTACACAAAGCCTATTTAAATCAGCTATAGTGATTATTAATCAACAAGCACAATCCATTTGCTAGACAACAGTGTGAAACCACATTGCAATTCTAGTAAGACCAGTAGCCAGCAAAAAAGGTACTTAAACAGTAATCTAAAGTATCCTACATAAACTTTCATGCACCTAATGAAGTTTAACCATCTTCAAGAGTATAAATTAGGAGGAAATGGGAAATATTACATAGGTCACAACTGAGAGCCTGAGCGCAAAATGACTGCCCACATTTTCACTCTTCCTATTCCCACTGGCTCTCCTGATACCAAGGAGACACACACATGCCTACTGTTGCTACATATTTGAATGACTGGTGCCCACTATTTTGAGCTCAATGAAGGACCTCACATGGATCCTTAAATGGATAGTACTTCATAGTGAAAAACTAGTTCAAGAGACAGTGTAAATAAAAGAAGCAAGTGAAGACTGCTGTTCAGTTAAAATGGCACTGTCAGTGGCACGCTCATGCTGATCCTGGTGCTTCCAGACTCTTCTGTAGGCTACAACTCATCAACAAGCCAAAAATCAAACAGGAGCATGTGGGAGAACAGGGGCCAGAGAAAGAAGAAGGGAAAATAAATTAAATTAAATTAGACCCACTACAAAGTAAGTAGAAAGCTGAGCTTGGACAATGACTGCCAGCAAGCAGGACCCCTCATGTCTAACAGCAGGAAGTTTCTGAAGTTAGCTGTAAATTTAGTTCTTTGCTGTAGTATTTTCAAGAAAGTGATATTCTGAGATTTCAAAATTCTTCTTTAAAACATCCTGTTGTAAGATATTAAACAGCAAGTTTATCACAAGTAAACAAAGCTTTGAATCACACCAAGTTCTACCTATAGCACACATTTTTCATACTGTATGCATTTCAAAAACTTCATGCTGTTATGCACTTTTCTAAGTGGTGTTCAGACATACATTCATGAAGTAGTTCAGGTATGTTTTACCTCTACTACATAAGTGTCAATAATATGATCCCGAGGCAGGAACCAGTGGGCTACCTCTTCTTCATCCATCACAGGAGCAAGATTAAATTGTTTCAAGTAAGTGTTGATCAGTTCTTGTACTGCTTTAGTATCTTTTTGTTCCATGGGTCTCAAACCTGACGTCTTTGTGGCCTTATTGTAACAGAAGAAAAATAAACATTAAGATGTTGAAAGAAAATCTGCACACGCAGCAGAGGCTGAAAGTAGGTTGCAGAGTCACCTCTCTTGCTATAATGCATTCATTATTAGCCTACTTTACCCCAGCCACCTAATTCATTATGCTATTTTACAAACGGCTTTCAATCAGAATTCCCTCTCTTCTAATTACTGAGACAGTCTGGGGCACTTCAATCTCTGGATTTCATTACTGAAACAACTTCATTTCTCCAGAGAAAGAGATACCAGTGCCAACAGCCCAGACTTCATGCATTTTGTATTATTTTTATTTTTCAGGTCAGTCTTTATTTCTTACCTTCTTCTAAACTAACTAGGGCCCAGACACAGAATCACAACATAAATCAACTCACCTATCAGAAGTTAATCTGACAAAAAGAACAGCTCTGATTCAAACTTACAAAAACTACAGTCAAGCTATAAACCAAAGTTAGCTGGTAAAGTTTAATTAGAAATTACTTAACAAAATAAATCCACCTATTCTTCACACTTGCAAACTCCCTTGCTAACACAACTTTCTGAACAGGCACAACTGCTGTTCTGTTAACTAGCAAGCCTCTATAACTTAGAGCTGCCTGAAATAAAAAAAAAAACTACGCTATTTTAACTAATAGATTTATTTATTTGACTCTGAAGATCAGAAAGGAAAAAAAAATTGCTTCCCAGTACTAAGCAATTAATGTTTAAACAAGCAAAGGTGATTAAAGATTTCTCTACACCTTCGGTTAGCTATCTTGAGTATTTCCTTTTAGGAAGGCTAAGGCTTGTTCTCTTCAGAGCTCATTTATCCTGCTTCATCTGTCTGAGCTACATACTTGGGCACGTACCACATTAATCATAGCAAAGTCAACTGCAAGAGCAGCCAGGTAGAGACTTGATTACTGGAAGCCCAAAATTAGTGTAGCTGATTATGCTCTGCTCAAAAGACATTATTCTGGGGGAGGTATTTATTCACATACTCTGGGAGTCAGCAGCCAGATGAAAAAAAATCAAGGCACGTTTTGCCACAGCTCTGGCCTGTGTATGACATTTTAGATTTCCTGCTTTCCTGAGCAGCCACAAGAGCACACCATCTACATTTTTAAATGCTCTGTATTCACCTGACTCATAAGCAGGATGCTTCCTCTGTCGCATTTCATTCACAACCTCCTTATGAACTACAGTATGAAAGGTTAATTTTGGCTCCTTCCAAGCCTTCATCCCTCTCCTAAAGTCATACACTGACCAGGATAGGATGACAAGCAGCTAGGCTGGAACATCTTTATCCCCCAGCAATGCTCAGACTGGCCACCAGTAAATGATTATTTGCAGCCCCAGAAGTGAAAGAAAGGGTACAGAACTGGGATAAAATTTGTTTCCCTGCTCCACATATCATGCTGCACTGGGCATATATTCCTGCAAGTATCCTAGCTGAGGATCTCAATACAGTGACGAAGATGCTCCTGCCCTTATTCTAAACACAGCCAAAATTTACCTCTTCCAGAAAACTCCTTGCTCAAGAAACTGAACACTTAGAAATAAAAGTTTATTTTTGATATCTATAGGTACAAGCACAAACACAGCCTTTAGTGAGGGTGGAACTTATTCATTATAGTATTTTTGATTTCTGAAAACCTTTTTAATTCAGACTGTTAAAGTCATTAGGAATGATTAATTCCTCTTAAAGGAAGATGAGCTCCCAGTGGCAATGATGTTCCAAGGATGCTAGGAAAAGAGGTTAAAAGGTGAGAAACAGTGTTTGGTGCTGAGAGACAGGACAGTGTAGCCTGAATGAACAAATCTGTGTGACAGTAATGTTTATAGTAAAAGCCTGAAACAGAGGATAAAGAACCTCACCAGGATTTAAGTCCTCCTTGGGAAAAACCTCACAAACCCTGAAGAACAAGGCCTAAAGAGAAAATACTAGAATGGAGATTGAATCTATGTATTCCATGGGAAAAGTTCCCAAGTCCTATCTAAAAATAAAACAGCAGCTGAGGCATATGGACTCCTACATCACTTAGTTTTAAAAGTTGATTTTTAAAGCACCTGTTTTCTATATGTGCATCTCTGTATGGTATGTTTGTCTTGGCTGTATTTTATGAATGAGATACAATATAGTCTTTGCTTTCTGTAAATTATTTTTCTGTTGAAATCTAGGGCTTAGGACAAAGAAAGATGCTCAGGGTGCAAGTGCTGTTGTTTCTAATCATTCTCTGTAGTTATATTTTTTGTACTGTAAGCAAGATCCTTATTCTTTAAACTATTCTTTCCCTGTATTGGTTTCATGAGAATAGAATACTGGAGTTGCCACCAAAACCTCTATTTGAAATTGTGTCCTACACTTTTTTATACTATTTAAAATGTCTTCAAGATTTCAGGGAAGCTAAATTTAGCTCTCTAAGATTAAAACCTAATTAATTTGGTTATTAATTCTTAAGCTCTGAAAACTGCTGCCCTGCACGCAAGGGAGAACCTGCACGTGCAGGCACAGGTAGCACACAGGCAGCACAGGAAACGAGCCTCTCTGACAGCAGCAGGAGTTCATACCAAGCCACAGCACGTGCTTTATACTGAGGAGTGCTTAGTATACCACTCAAATATATAAACAGTAGGAGAACCTGCAGAATAAAGCTAAATATAACCAACAGAAATTCTCCAAAGTCAGATAAATCATTACAAAAGTACTATGATTAGGCAAAAAAAGTTGTTGGGGTTTTTTTTTTTTACCCAAAAGGGAAGCTTTGTTTAAAAAAAAGTAACTTCTACTGATATAATACAGGTAAAGGATATTCTGCAATCCCTCCATGTAGAAAGGTAGCTTTTACAATTAAAAAAATTGTTTTCCATCATAAAGCTTAGACTTGCTCTACAGCCTATCAATTATAGCGATAAGGGTTCTGTAACAGTACCTCTACTACTCACAGTGATTTTCCCTACCATGGAAATGCATCCTAAGGCTTTCTGCCAGCCTAACTATTAGCTGCAAAATGACAAAAAGTATTCTGAACTAACCTAGCTATGCCAAAACATTTTTCCCCCCTCTTTTATTTACCCCTCCCCTGCTAAACCATGCAAATAAACAGTACACAACACACCGGGGGGGGCTTTGGCTGAGCCTGCTCAATGCAGAACAACAACATTCTCTGACAGAACAGAACAGAACAGGAAAAGCTGTGAATTTGAGTGGAACCAACAATCCCACTGCACTCAGACAACTTTCTGGAGAACTTCACTGAAAATTTTACGACACAGACTGTTAATTTTCTCTCAGTAATCTTTTATCAGATTAATCATACCAAGAATAATCTTACACATCTTCAGGTCAATCCCACATGTTTATGAACTCAAGGTTTCTGGTTTTTTTCTTTGTTCATTTAAGGCTTTACGGTCAAAATTTATATTTTCTCCACATACAGAGCTACATTTGCAGCAACAGCCTCTTCTGTTTCGTAATATTCCTTAAGGTCTTTTTCATCAACCACAGAATTATTTTTTTCTTTTAATGTCCTGCACACACTGCCTTTCCACAGAAAACCCTGTGCTGTCAGAGACAGATGGAAGGTTATTTTGGGCCTCACAGTAACTGTGGGGATTCTCTAGAAGTCACACTGCTTACATCAGGAAGTCTGTAGAGCTTCATTGTTCTTTGTAGAGTCATGTTTCTACTCAAATGTGAAAATTTCACCTCCACCAATTTTCTGGGATTCAGTGATCGATGCCAATATCTGGAAATAAATTAATAATGAGATTAAGTAGTATTTTAAGCATCAACTTTACTCACACCCATTTCCCTATTTTCTCACCTTGCCCATTCTCCTGTTCAGATTTATTTCTAAGCAAGCCTGTAGCAAGTAAGAAGTCTGTACTATGGAAGAAGCTCGAGTGACAAAAAACAGGGAAAATCTCTATCCAAGCAGTAGCTTTCAAACAGGCCTGCTACCACCTTATTTCAAATAAGTAAATGCTTTTTATTACAGAATGAATCATCACAGGGCTAAACACTTTCCTACTTGCCCTAGCCCTGAGAATCTCACTGTACTTACATGGTTCCATTTATTTTTTTGTACACAGGACTCTTTACTCATGTCTAAGTAGTTTGTGGAAGGAGATCTCCTAAGGAGATCACTGTGCAACAGAACATCCCTGGTTACTCTAACACAGCACAGTGGGCTTTTTTGGTTATGGGTTGTTTTTTTCCCCACCATCCTTCCCTACAGAAACTTACAGCATCTTTGGTTTGACAAGTACAAACACAAATGTCAAATCAAAAAGTACCCTGTCCTCCAGGACGACAGACAGCTGAACTAATACTGGTGGAATTGAACTTTTCCCTGTAGAAATAAAATCCATTCCAAACAAACAAAGCAACTCTTCTCATGTGGCCGATAAAGTCCTTCTATCTCCAGGAAAGATGAAAGTATTTAAAAAAACAAATCACACAATTCCCAGAAATACTCTGCCATCTTCAACAAGCAAGCAGGTGAACAGGGAAGCGTCCAGCAGGGAAACAGGCCACTTCAAAAACACAAGTATACCAGGCTGTCACTGCTAGCACGGCTTCCACCAGAAGGTCAACAGAAACATCTACTAGTCTATTTAAGGTACAGTAGACAAAAACAGAATTAGATTTTAGTTTGAGCTGTTTTGCCCAAGGCACTGAGAAGGAAGAGGGGAAAAAACACCACCCCACAAACCAAAACAAACATCACTTCCCCCCAAAAAACCCCAAACCCAAACCAACCAAAAACCCACCCTGACAAACACTCAGGTTAACCAAGGCCACAACACTTAATCTCTTTGAATCTTATGCTTTTACTGTTTCTAGCCAGTTACACGAAATGTTCTTTAAAATGACTGCAACAGGAACCAGTATTATGATGAACATCACCTAGGTTACCTGCAAGTGGCCACAGGTTTGGGGAGTACCACTCCAGCAGTGTAAACAGCCTGAAAAATTCCTTCCAGGTTTACTCTTCGGGTTATTTCCCGAATCAGTACAGGTGCTACCCGTTTAGATCTCAGTTTCTTATGCACACACAGAAAATTGATTTCTACCATTTTCTTCACACTAAAAGGATATGAAATAGGGGAAAAGTTAAAAAGAGTTGCAGATTGCAAACTTTCATTTGTGTAATTGTAGTTTTCCACATTGTGACAGAAGAATTTGAGGTAAAAATAAATTGGCACGTGACAAATTACATCTGCAACAAATAACTGACCTGTGATATGGCAAATTGTGCAATATGCAAGCTGTGGGTATGGTGTTTCCAACACTCTTTTTCCAGAGCTTTATTTAACCTTAGCATTACTCTAAGATGCAGAATGGCATCCAAGCACGTGCAATGTGGTATCATAATACTTTGATTATCAGTGTATGAATAACTGGCCAGGGTAGTCCAGCTGACTGATCATCCTTTAAATACTCCAGTAGAGTCAGAAAATCCTATGTCATTACCTGTACCATCCATCAATGAGACAATTCCTTGAACAGGTATTACTTGTCTCCACTGTAAGGAGCTCACAAGCTTTTTTAATGAAAAATATATCTTTCTTTAAAGTAAAAAACCCGCCCCTCTGCTACATACACGGGATTCTTCTGACTCTTTATGGTCAGTGACCCTCCTTGTTTTTATGTTCTCTATGGTAATGGATACCAGTTTAAGATTTGTTTCATGATGTTATTATTTTGCAAACACAAGATTAATGGTGCATTTTACCTGTCATAAATACGAATATTTGCAGGTATGGCACTTATGAATCCTACCAGTTTTTTGTTTGAAGACACTCTAACCCCACAGTGCCATTGGGGTAACCAGCCTGGAGGACGCAGTGCCCTGGAATTGATGACAGAAATAATTACAAATTACTGCCTAAGAAGATGTAATTAAAACACCCTTCTTTGCACTCCAGAGCAGAACGTGGAACTTACTACTCACCACAGAAGAAATTCAGGTGAATAATCAAACCTAAACATATTATCATCATCTTCTACGTAGTTCTCATTCAACAATGTGTACAACTCCTTCAACTGAAAACACACACACAAAAAATCCAAATATTTATCCACACACAACAATCAGAATTAAGTTAAATAATTGTAGATACATATAAAAATTGGTTCACTTACAACTTCAGCATTGCTAAGATCCAATGTGTCCCACATAAAACCTTGTGGCAATGAATATGGCTCTAGGCGGACATTGTCTTTATCTGGTTCAATTGCACCGTGTGAAGTTATAACTTCATCTTTTGGGGGAGGAGGAGGGAAAAAAAAAAAAGAGAAAAAAAGAAAGAGAGAGAACAGTTACATTGCTAGCTTTCCTGATAGTTCTCAAAACTGCATTTAACTCATATCATGTATTTTCTCATAATTATGTGATAGGAAAATGAAGCTTTTAAAGATGTGTTGAAAAAATAGCATTATTACCTTATACTACTTCTGCTTCTCACAGATTGCATTCAGACTAATGACTAACTCATCACAATATCTATAAATATGCACAAAATTTCTCCACCTCAACTGATAAGCAGTATTTTGTAACACAGGACAGCAATTTATCAGCACATGCACAGCATTTAGCCAGCCACAAGATCCACAGTCTCATCATAAGAAACATGTTGTGCTCACAGCTAACAAGCTATGGCTTGGATCCTGTTTACCACTGACTTGAACAGACCTGAACTCAACAGGATTACTCAGGAGCAGTGGCATGGCAAAGCCAGGGCATTTAAGGGATGCTGGTGAGTTGTGAAACTTGTTTCTGAATTCCTAAATAAAAGCATGCTTTCTTTTCCTCATTTACTGTACGATTCTGGTCCCTCGGTACATATCTATAAAAAGAAGCTGTTCTTCCTCTACAGAGCAGCACCTGCCAAATCACTGAATTACACAATCAATTAGGTTAGAAAAGACCTTTAAGATCATAAAGTCCAACGATTAACTTAGCAGTGCCAAGTCCACCATTAAACCATGTCCCCAGGTACTGCATCTACACATCTTTTAAATACCTTGAGGGATGACCACTCAACCACTTCCCCAGGTGGCCTGGTCCAATCACTGACAACACTTTCAGAAATTTTTCCTAACATCCAATCTAAACCTTTCTTGGCGCAACGTGAGTCTGTTTCCATTCATCCTATCTCTTTTTACTTGGGAGAGAGACCTAACAGCCTAAATGTCACTGCCACTACATAGCAGATGTGGCTTAACTGAAGGACCTGGATCTATTACTAACAACCTTAGCTAGTAGGCAGAAGGATTCTAAAATTAGTTTAATCCAAAAATCCCAACAGCTATTTCTTGCCTCAATGGATGATTTTTTCTACTTAAACATATCCAGCATATCAAATAGTGAAGAATTCCCAAAACGTTCATTCAGCAAATACATGAAAAATCAGCAGGACCAAGAAGCAATTCATAAACACTGTTGAAAAAAACCTCTGCCAGCCAAATTCAACAAAATATATTTCTACTGAACAACACTAAAAAAATCATTTTTAGAGCCCCTTTAGTACTTTTAGGCTGGCAAGTGACAGGTTGTCACGTCTATAAAATTGCTGTAAGATACATTGTCTAACTGAAACTGAACTCCTGGAACTGCTGCATGGACACCTGAACTAATTCTGAAAAAGCTTCATTATGGCCAGAGTATTTGATTTACGCATCAACTTATTTCAGATAGGCTCTTCCTGCTCCACCTAGGCAGGATTACTGTGACAATTACTACCATTAGTTTACAGAGATATTTGGATAGAGTTTGTATGGAGAAGAGCCAGGACAGGTCAGTTCAATCCATATTACATCCAGGGACTCACTCTGGACTTCTCTATGCAAGGAAGGCAGGGAGAAAGGAGATCACTGTGGATTAAGCTATAGAAATGGAACGACCTTAAATGCTGCCCTGTGGAGAGCAAGCGAGCAGAGCGCTCCTGTGCTTTAGACTCCACTTTATTTCTGCTTATTCTACACCAGTCCCCCAACGCCACAGAAAGAAGCCTGCAGAACACAACAATGACAGCTTTTGCGCTCAGAGTGCCTTACTTATGCGCTCACCAAATTTCGTTGGCACTAAAGAGCTACAGCTGCTTAACTTGAAGATAAAGAAGGGGGAAGAAGAAGGTTCAGAAAGCAATTCAGAAAAAGCAATAGTCAGCAACTATCTTCTACAACAGTGACTAAAGACACAGCTACTGTGTTATCAGGGATCAGATTAATATATAAAAATAACCTGCCAAATTCCTTACAAAATTAAAGGCAAGGAGAGGTCACCTCACCATCTCACTTGGTGCTGAGAACAGAGCACAAGAGACTGTGAGAAAGCAGGTCTTTAAGGTAGCATACATTGCGGAGGAAGCAGGTGAACACGCAGCAGTATGAGTGTTCATGCCTGAGAGAAGAGCAATTATCCACTTAAAGCTGCATAGAAGCAGTGTAACCTACAGCCAGAGTCATCATCTCTGCGATAGCAAATCTAGCTATTGAAAAAAAAAAAAGGGAAATAAATTAAACCAAAGTTTAGTCTTTGTCACCACTCATGAGGTCTTATTTTCCCTGAAGTGGAAAAGACTTCAACATTCTGCTGTTCAAAAGTTGAGACCTAAAATATAAAAGGAATGCTATCTCAATAGCATTTCCCACTTTCATAGAGGACATCAGAATGAGATTTATTTACACCACGTTTTGTTGCATAACATTTTGGGAGGGGGGTGAGCAAGCACTTGCTCAGAGAACATGAAGAATTCCACACAAACTAGACAGAAGATTAAAGATCTCTACTGCGCACAGTCCAGCTTCGTACCCGTTTTAGAGAACATGCCACACACAGCTGGCACACATTCCTTTAGTGGTCAGTAAGACAGACCTGTGCCCAGGTCCAGTTACACTTACTAAGTTTTGGTACAGGTTGTGTATCCCAAAACTGGTATTTACGTTTGGTAGCCTCATCAATATTCTTTGCTGGGCCTTGGCACGCAGAGAGCAGCTCCATCGCTCTCTGGATGTCTTGAAGCTTCTGCATTGGAATGGCTGGATTCTGCACACAGAAACAAATGGAAAAGCAAGCTTACTGAGTACATTTACTTTGAACAAGTTTACAGATGGCTTCATTTACTGTTGCATACCCTTTCGTGTACCCTTCTCAGCAGAGTTAGTTTAGATACAACCTCTGGAAGCAGGATGGTAGAAAGTTAAGTGGGCAACAGACAAGCAACTTCACAAAATACGTAATAGTTTTTGAGCAGCAAAACACATTTAACAATGAAACTTTAGTGTTTTTAACAAATGCTGCAGCATTAAGGCAGGATACCAATATCACAATAAAAACCTTCTTACATTCCTTACAATATACCAAAACAGGAAAAAGCAGATCAGCTTAGATACCTAACAATCTAAAGATACCACTGGCTCACACAGAGATGTCTGAAGTTTTACACATACAATAGGAAATAGTATTTAAATTCACTATGGCTCAGTGTTTCAGATCCACCGTGCACTGTATCATATGTAGGAGTTGCCATTAATGCAAATGGTGCCAACACTCACAACTAAAGATCATTTTAACTCATAGAAGTAGAATATCTGTCAACTTTCCTCTTAAAGGCTGAAAAATCTTTATAGAAAAGTTATTTCAAAAGCATAAAACCGAAGGCTAAGCATTTCTAAACTCAGGTCTTAACCTCTCACTTTTTAATCACTCTGAGCAAGTGTAACTGGAAAGAGAATTCCACCTGCATAGGAAAGTACAAAGGAATAATGGTAACAAACTGCTGTATCTAAAGGGATTTTTCTCTCTTTTTTAATCTATTTATTTGTTTTGATAACTCCCAAGTGCTAAGTCCTGTTCTGAGGCATACCAACAGCATGCTTATGCTCAGGTTTTCCCAGACTGCAATGCAGTAAATACATTAGTCTCAAATGCACTGGAAAATTTTAAGCAATTCTGCATAGAGTTTTCAAGCCAGATGTTTTTTACTGGGTCACTATTTTTGTATTTTACTTACTTTCTAGGATTCATGTGTTGAAAAAAACACCATTAGTTATCACAGGATGGTAAGAGGTTGGAATGGACCTTTGTAGATCATCTAGTCCAACCCCCTGGTAAAGCAGGAACACCTAGAGCAGATTGCACAGGTTTGTGTCTGGGTGGGTTTTGAGTATCTCCAGAGGAGACTCCACAAACTAGTGCAGCATGTAAAACCTACTCTCTTTCTAGATCTGAATTAAGTGACATAAGTCACTTTTCTCATCTAAAACCCAATTTATCTATTGCACGTTGGCCTGATATAAATACTTCTAATGCCACTACATAAGCTTAGCGAGTACATTATGAAACCATACACAGATATTAAACATAGAAAATAAATTACACTCTGTCATTTTAAAGTTGGGATTTTTTTACATTAAGAAGAAACAGAAAATAATTTTTAAAAAAAGATAATAGTTTCTAATAAGATCTTACTAGCTTATATAAAGTAAAAAACTCATGTTCTAGTACTAAATACGACATGGCTAGTGACATCAGGAAGAATATCCTTTCCTTTCAAAATGTTCTGAAAATCAGCCTGGCTAAGTTCACTTTCAACCCTTTAATGGAAAGCAAGAAAAACCTACACAGAACTTGACATGAATTAGAAAGAAGAGCGATTTTGTTTAATATCAGTTTAGGGGAAATATCTCCTCACAGCACGAGAAGGCACTGTTGTGCAACAGGGCTGAGGTATGCAATGCTTTTCTTTTGCCTCAGTTTTGGTGACAAGATCTTTGATGTCCCAGAGTCTTGCAGCAGTCTGTGACTCCCATTAATCACAGCAGAGAGAAAATGAAACTTATTCCTGAAACTTGTTCCTAGGGACTGCCTAGCAGGATAAATATCCCCACGTGAAATCAGGCCAAATGCATCTGAGGGTATTGAGGGAGCTGGCTGATACTCCTGCAACTAGATTCTATCCAGTTTTAAACAGTTACAGCAGTTGGTGGAGCTTCTTATGAAACGTCACACCCATCTTGAAGGCGGCAAGGGGGAGGATTTTGAGAACTCAGGGGTCAACGCTGTATTAATGATCTGCATGTGACAAAGACTGCTTTCTCTGCAAGTTCATAGATATCTAGTTAGGCACAATGGACCACAGAGCTGCTATTAAAAGCTACTTTAGCTGGAAACAGAAACTTCATGAAGTTTGACACAGGTAAACAGTCCTGCATCCACACAATGGCAGAGGCCAGCATGGACTGTCTAGGAAGCAGCTTTGCAGGAAAAACTTGGATGTCCTGGTGGGCTGATAGCTGCAAAGGACAGCTGCATACTGGGTTGTACCAGTAAGACTGGCCAGCAAGTCATTCCCTTTATCCAGCACTCCTGAGATCACACCTCATGGCTTTGGGTTCCCTCATTACAAGGAAAACACACAGTGAAGCGAGTAGAAGGCCAGCAAGATGACTGGGGAGCTGAAGCACATGACATACAAGCAGAAAACAAGAGACCTTGGTTTGTTCTGCTTTAAGAAGAGAAAGTTAAGGGAGCAGGAGAAATCATACTGCTGCCTAATGGGTTGATGTAATGGAAACTTTGCCAAGCCTTTTCAGAAGATCACAATTACAGGACAAAAGCCAATGGATACAAGTTGCAAACCATCAAAATCCACTTATCTATCTAGAAGGAATTACTATATTTTTAACCACAAGTGTAGTCAAACACTGGAACGGTTTGCCCACAGAGCTTGGAGTTTTCATCCTTAGAGACTTGATCTAGGCCTGAGGAGCCTGATCTAGTCTGCTCTAAAGAAGGAGGTTGATCAAAAGAGGTCCCTTCCAATCTAAATTACGCTGTGACTATGTAGTGTAGGCCACTGGCAGCTACAGTAGATATCACAGATCTGACAAGCTTCACTTGTCAGTGTGGACAGCCTACATAATTTGGACCTGTAATGTGGAGAGATGGGCAGTCATAAGCCTAAGATGCTGTCAAGAAAATCTAACAGGAAGATTGCTCATGACAGGGAAACACATCTACCTATCAGTCTGTACACCTGGAATGCAGCAGAGGAGGGAAAAAAAAACCCACCATCCTCAGCCAACACTGATGCATTTGCAACTAAAGTGGAAGCCATATCAGAATAGCAGAATGGTTCAGCTGCCTAAAGCTTGAGAGACAGACTTAAATAAGAGGTTTTCTGTTATGTCAATAAAAAATTATTGTAGAATTGCTAACAAAGTGGCTAAACTTCTTGTGTCAGTAAAATAATCATGAAGAGTGTCATTCTAAGTACACAACTTAGAACAAGGCTTCTACACTTGCAAAACTCATCATGCCAGAGAAATGGTGTGTAAGACCACAAGGTGCTGAGGATGAAAATCTTGCATATGAGAACAAAAAAAGAAAAAAGTGAAGCAACTTCCTTTTAATGCAATTAAAGGCAACATATGAAACAATAAGTCTGGTCAGCAGGGAACCAAGGAACTCCCAGGATACTGAAGCAATGAGCTATGTCTTTATGTTAACATTAAAAATGACCTCACTCCAATGGTAAAAGAATCTGAGGTTACTTGGTTTCTACTACAAACAGCCTTCTAGTATTAGCAATTCATGCCATGTGCTGTACAGAAACAGTATCAAAGCATGTGGTGAGATCAGAAAGTACTTAAGAATTATCTACATATTTTAAAGTGTCCCCTGTGCCAAATGTGCCCATACAAACAGGAGCGACATTTATAAAAGATCTAAAGGAACAACACAAAATGTATCAATATGTTAATTAGCCAGAACACAAGTTTTTCCCCTAAAACTAGGTGGTAGCCCCAATGTACTTGACAAATCTTAGGGAATTAATAGTACTATTGGTACAACAGTTTAACTTTCTCCACATAAACCTGATAAAGCAAATAACTACTTCAACATGCTCAAAGGTCCACAAATTTCCTTCTCATCACATTACAAATTTCAGTTCCCAGGCTTAGGTTTCTTGAGATAAAAGCTGTATATTAAAAAGCCACCACATCATATTACTCACTATTCATTCAGAATATGGTCATCAAAAGCACGTAGACAATGTTATTTTATCACAAAGCCCACAAAGACTGCACATCCCCTTCACATAATTTTGCATTCTTATTTACAGTGGAGGCCTTTCAGATGGCAAAAAGTTCCTGCAGCCTGTATCTCCATGTTAGAGAGTACCACATTTGATATAAGATGCCATCCTGCTTGTTTGTCCCAATGAGACTGTTTAGCACAGCATGTACACCTTCCCTCCTGCTGCTGGTGCTCACCATGAGACAGCATTAGGCTGTACAAGGTACTGAAACTGCACTAAGCCAAGTTAGATGGTGGCTAAACTAAAGGCAAATCATCAAACACAAAACCTATTTAAAAGCATTACTGCTTTGTATATTCCCTGCAACAAAGCTGTCACTAGCCTCAGTTCTACTGCTGGAGAAGGATGGCAAAATACCTCCTCCTCTGCTTTTCTCTAAGTACACCACTGTAGAGGTGACAATGACTCTTCAGCTAAGTTCACACAGCCTGCAAACGCCAGGTCTTACCTTGCTTCTGTCTCTATTCAGGACACAAGCCATCGCCTTAATTCTGATGCATTAAGGCAGAACTACCAACTCACTTTTATAAAAAACAACACACAAAATTAAATTAGAAAGCAAGCACAAATTAAAACAGAACCAGGTTCTCACTTTTGAAGGCTGTTGAATTTTAATCTCCTGGGAGTCAGACGCAGAATCTGATTTCGTGCCTCCAGAATTCGGTTTTTCCTTTTTTCTCTTCTGCTTCTTTTTCTTCTTCTTCGCTCCCAGATCCCCTCCAGGACTTCTGCCAGAGATTCAGAGAATGTGCAATGAGAAAAATCAATACAACCATGCTCAAAATTAGAAGTTAAACATGGAAAAAACAGCATTTTAATAAAAAAAAAAAAATCTAACAGCAGTTTGAATGTGAAGAAAAAGTAAGGGAAAGGAAAGAAGGACGGGGGGAACTGAGAGCACTGATGAAAAGCTTCCTGCAAGTGCTTTCTCGTTTGCTTTATACTCAGACCCCAGCACAATCAGGCATTCCAACACACTAATGTCAAACTGTGACACTGTGTAAGAGTCAGCAATATTACCCCACGTAAAACAACCAAATTGAAGAGTTTGGAAGAACTCAGGAAAGTGCAGGAACTGTAAAAAGTAACCTCCTTGGAATGTCAGTAACTATTAGTGGCCCACTATTTTTTTCTCCCTGCATGCTAAGCCATCAGCCACATGTGAATTTGAGAAGAATCCAACAAAAACATTCTGTTTTCAGGGAATTTTGTTTCTAACTTAAGTAGTAGTGAAAGCATTTCTAAAATCTCAGTAAGAAACAACACAAAACTAACCAAATATTTGTGCTTTACAACAGTAAATACAGAGGGGTCAACTTTAACTGAAAAAAAACCCAACCCAAAACGAACAAACTATACATCACACTTGAAGTTCTGACATATTTTGACTATTGATAATATAACTCCTTTCTTCTTTAAAAAGATTCTAATTTGACAAATAATCAAGATATAGAATCAAGATTAGATTACAATTTGCAAAGTGTGGGAGGTGTTGGCAGCTCTCAGATGGAAGGCAAATAAGTAGGCAATGAGTCAGTTAACACTGAATCCTCTTCAAGAGGTAATTTCCCAGAAAAACCATACACAGAGCTCAAGACAGATACTGGAGCTTAGGGGACTTGAGTGTTCTCCACTGAAGAAGAAAAAAATTCAATGCCACAAGCAACTTTTTAATTCTGGAGGAAAAAATCAGATATACTGGCAAGCCAAAAGAAGGAGAACTCAGAAGAACACAACTGAAGTTATTAAGATGAACATGTTTGCAAGGGCCATGCTATTCATTGTAACACGCTCACTTTCAAGATTACAATGCCCAGCCTTAGCATCTATCCCTCCTCGGAGCTTAATCGGAAGAAAACACCCAAGTGTCCATTTGGGAGGCCAAAAGCCTGCAATTAATCAAACATGCCACTAAACAAAGACTTATTTTTGTGAGATCATTACTGTTCTCTAGAACAGCCTGTAGTGAAAGATCAGCCCTGAGAATACCTTAATATTGGGGTAAGTTATGCTCAAAGAGAAAGGGCAGAGATTTATAAATGCAGCACCCTCTGGGATCTGACCAAGGAGTTACTCAAGGGACAATAGTGTAGCAGACCAAACACACAGGAGAGAGAACTTGTAGTACTTACTAGAAATCTGCAGAAACAACAGATAGAGTTGTATAAGACAGGCAATGAAAAAATTTTCTGTTGCAGAATGAAGATACTGCCTGATCACCGAGATGATTCTGTTAACAAATTCTACGCTCTCCATTTGAAATAATCAAGTTTAAATATATCTGAAGGCCTCTATATCAAGCTGATATTTTGTACAGAATTTAAACATGCAACAGAGGCCTGGCAAGAGGTTATAAATACAAGATAGTAAAAAACCAAACACGCACAAGACTGAGGACTTCACTATCTCTGGCAAAACAGAGATGAAAATACTGGGGGAAAGCAGTTTCACCTTTGCTAAGATTCACCTAAGGAGATACTCTTCTACTTTCTTGGACTGTCCACAAACTTTCTCCTTTTCCTCTAATATCTCACAGACAGCAAACAAATGATGCCACTGTGTCCTTGAGCTGACTCCCAAGGGCTTTTGTGTTGAACACAAGTCTGCTAGGAGCTCCAGCAAACACTGCTCTCCAACAGACACCCCCCCCCCCCGCTCAGGCACCGAGCCCCGAGTCGCACTGGTGCGGCTCGCCTGTCTGCTTGCCGTTCAGCAGGAGCCGCCCCGGTTACACCGCAGGGAGATGCTGCTCACTGGGATTACCTGGGGGTTAATGTTTTATTTAGTTGGGTGAAATAATGAACGACTGTACTAAAAAAAAAAGTTTGGCAGCTATGAAAGCTATGGCAGCTTTGCCAAGTTTTACTAATGTTATCCCCAGTTAAACTGTACTTTTACCAGCATAATCTCCGTTTGTTCTTTGACTAGCTCAAGGTCTTTTTCATACAGAAATGTGTATTTTTTAGCCTAAATTACTGCAAAATATACATGGCACTTAAAACTTTTTTTTTTTTTTAAAAAATCTTCTGAAATCCCAGTCCTCAGTTTATGACCTTCAGGTTCACACTTCAGGTTCACAGCTTTCACACTGTCTCTAGCAAAATAAATACTGGTATCTTCACCAGACAGGTTAGCCTGGGAACATTCAGAGTAGGTATTTACATGCAGTCTCCTGCTTAGGTCAGTCTTTTTTTACTGTTACAGCCCACAGAATGTAAAATGAGGATTTAAAGAAAGATCTACTTGTCCTTCAACTCTTTAGGCACGCCTGCAACCCAGAAATTTGGTAGGAGACCGCAGGCAGAAACTTCTACTGAGTAAACAGGTTTGTCGAACACAAGTTACAACCAGAGATACCAAACAAATTAGGGCAAAAGCAAACCCAAAGCATCTCAGGATTTTTTTGGCCTTCTCATGCTCTTCTTTGAGAAGAGCCGAAAGGCTCTAAAACTGAGAGTGATAATGGCTGGGAAGAGAGGAACTTTGTTGCTCAACTTGTTGTAATGGTGCAGGACATGACAGCACAAAGGATATGCAAAGGCAACAAGATTAAAAGCAAAGTCTCCTATTGAAAGCTTTCCTCTTAATTAAACATTCTCATATGCTGACTTAGATCCGCGTTCTCCTTTGTCTGATCGGATACACCTGTATGATGACATCACAAAATGTGTCTCACTCTTAGAAGTTTGGTAAGTTTCCCACTGCTATGAAAGCTGGCATTTAAGCATGAAACCTCTCTTGCTGAACTGCCATGCTAGAAGCAACACAACTCAAGAGCGCAGGTTCCACGCGGGAAGCAGGCAAAGGATATGCAACTTGGTGATGCTACATCTAGCTGTCAGGAAACCTCATGTTTTCAGGCATCAGATCAGCACATCTGCCCCAGCCCAGCCCACCACACAGACCACAGCTGGGCAGGCTAAGAAAAATATCTGTTAGGTTTGGGGAAGATTCTGACTGTGTCAGTCTAGCAGAGACACACATAACAGGAACACTTTGCTGACAGAAGGGCAAGACTAAGCACTGAGGCCGAGGTGTGCCTAAGTGTGGACAAGGTCTAAGATATTTTTAACTGCATCCGCAATGACAGCTTTGTCAGTCTGATGAAGGAGAAAAAAGTGAGGCCAGCACAAAAGTGACTCAGAAATCAAAATTTAGCTGGAGCAAAAGAAAGGTCAAAAGACCTCGTTCTGCCCCAAAAAGATTTAACCTAGCCACAGAAAGGGGCTGTGGGTATGACTCTAGACAGTCACTCAGGCCCACATTTTCATGATTTTGTCTGCAAGTTAAAATGCAAGCCCGTGATCCCACCCACATACCTTTCCACTTATGTACACACATCTGGTGTTTTGCATAAATGTGAAAAAGACTAAAAAGACTCCTGCTTCTCCCTGCATGTGTTGGTCTTATTTTTTTAACTGAAAAATTGGGATACTTCTTGAATTTGGGGAGAAGTGTGGCAAAGACAGAGAAACTTACTTTGTGGAGCTCTGAGCAAAACCGCAAAATCTGAGATGGAAGAATCAGGAGGAGCGTTGGAGTTACCTTACTCGGGTGGTCAAACTATTCTGGCTCCCTTGGTTTTGATTGGAGATTATCTTTCCCACTGAATATTTGTCAGTGTTATTTCAATTGCCTTTTTGGACACTAAATTCTGCTTTAGCAAGAGCAGCTTTTTGTAATATCAACATCTGGTTTAAATTACATGGGATGGTAACTTTAAGTTAGCAATTTCTCAAATTTAAAACCAAACGTGTACTTCAGATGTTTATTTTTAAGCTGCCAAGGCCTAGTCCCCTGTGGAAGTTTTATCTTCACAGCATTTTCTCCTTCGAGTAAGTGAGGTCATAAAACTGCATTTCTGAAGACTTAACATATATCCTTTTGATCACAAAAATGACATTTTACGCATATAGGCAAGACTCCCAAAATTTTCAGAGTATTATTATTTATACCAGGGTTCTCCTTGGTTCATAAAGAAAATGGAGACTTAGATGCTGTATTAGACTACCACCGCCTCAGAGAATAAGAAAGTCCCGACCAGAAGGGCTTGTGTCCTTCAAATTCTGCTTACTAACTACCATTACTAACCATCTCCTCTCTGGACAATGATTTCATTTGCATACATTTCAGTACTTAGAAATGCAAGTTTTTTGAGCATGAAAACTAAGTAGCAATGCCTTCAAACCTAACCCACCAGATACTCCTCAAAGCTAGGCGTGTTTCCCCTGCCTCCCCCTTGAAGTCTGGAAGGCTGTACTCCAAGATGTAAATCTCCCCTGCTAAAACTGAGCCCTGCCTCCAGTACCTTAAAAACATATTTTATTTTTTAATTTAAAAGTAGTGCTGGTTATAAAGCCAGCATTTAACAATAATCAAAGGGGTATGCTACTAAAACTTTCAAAGAAAATAAACTGTGAGGGTTGGGGGGAGTTGTTTAAAGGCCATACTTTCTCCTCTGTTTACTAAACGTTTGGTGCCCAAGGCCTTTCTGCCATTGAGCATAAGGAGCTATTTAGAATGAACTGTGAGAACTTACAAAGCCAGACTCAGCGGGGTGGATTCAGGTGCAATAAATACTTTTTCTACACACACACAAAGCAATTTTGTAAACAACACTTTATGAACAAGCACAGCATAATGCATCTAGCAGGAGCAAGCTGCAGACACAGAATAAGAGAACAGCAATGAGTCACACAACATACATAATCCTGCATCCAAAAAACAGGAGCAGAAACAGAGAACAAAGACATTTGCACAGTTGAGAGCTATAAAATGGTATTTTCTGCTGCAGTCATTCAGTGCTCAAGCTCACAAAAAAAGCAAATTTAAAAAAAAAAATCAAAGTCATATATACAAACCATGTGGGCTTTTGTGGTCAGTATTTTAAGGACCGATTTTCAAATGTCAAGAAACAGCTGGAAAGTAACTTCATTTACAAAGCAATCCTGATAAACTATGTGTTATGTGTCAGACTATCTCTTTCTAAAAAAGTGAGGGTAAAAGAGCATGAGATTAAATACTGATCGGCAGCAACAGAGACCATTCAGAATTTATCAGGTCAGTTGACACAGTCAGTCTCAAGTAGTAAGACTGCTCATGAACTGCCTAGTCATATAAAACCTAATCTAAAAGCTCAAAGCAAACTTTAAAGCTACCTCAAAAATTAACGTACTATGATAGGGAGAAAACAGGGAATAATTAGGCTCCTATTACCATAGGTTAATCTCCCAGAACAAGATTAGATCTTTGTGCTTGCTATAATGTGAGATTTTTCTTTTCATTTGATGGAATTTGTTTAAATACTTCAGCCTGCAGACAAACAGTAGCAAACAAGATTCTCAGAGATTACAGGAGAATAAAGTAATTCAAAAGTCAGTATTAGACTTCATGCATCAGAAGCATCATAGAAGACTGATGGAGGATTTTTCAACTGGAATGACCTACCTCTAATTTTTTTAAGCTTCATATTTCTTGGAAACAATTTTCTTATTCAAAGTATAAAGCATATTGAATATTGAAATATTCAATAAAATACTTCTGGGATATTCACAAAAACAAGTTTTGCGGGAGAACAGTGTACAGCCCACAGCCACAGCAGCTGTCACTCAGAGCTCAGTCAGACCCAAGTTAGATCAGAGCAATTCTTTGTTCCCTGGCTGCCTCTTACACACTGCTGCTGCCCTCGCTGTCAAGAGCAGCCCGAGCGTGTAGCCACAAGCCTAGCTACACTGCAGAAGGCAGCTACCTCTAGGTTAAGCACACAAACACAAGAGCAAAACTGGAGTAGGAATATGGTACGAATAAATTACAGACAGGCATCACCCAGCTATCAACCAACCTCACCTGGCATGTCAGGTTGGCTTCTACAAAAAGCAATAAATAATCAGTTGCTGCTCTTAGGGGTGTTACTTGTACATATTTGGGAATCATCAACTGTGGCCTATTTATGCAAACAAATGTAACAAACCCCCCAAGAGAATTAAACATTATTTTGTCCCTTTTCAATATCCCAGATTTGTATTACTATTTTTCACACAACTGTTCTAGCATGCATGCCATGAATTCACGGACAGAGCAGCAAGCATCAGAGTTTTGCCCTTTCCTGCCTCTTGGACAAGTCAGTCACCTAAGTATCTCAGATTTCTCTTGCCACAGTCGATAAGAGGCAGAGCTGCTTGTTGCCAAGCAAATCCTATGGGCAGGACACAACAAACAGTGTACATCCTCAAACATCAATCACCTACAGAAATTCACAAGGAAGGTACTTGTGCAGCGGTGTACAGATTAACCTATTTCTATTTTAGGTTACTCCAGCCACTCCTAGTTGTGACAACAAAGCGCTTTCTCTGCAACTATGGTTTCTAACTCCCCCAAGACGCAAATTTAAACAAAGTAAATTTTAAAACATGTTCCTCCCACTTCCCTGCCCTAGAAGCCCCCAGCTGCAAAGCAAGCCAAACCCTTTGCACCTTGTGCCCGGACAGAGCAGTCAAGCACCGGCTGGGTGCAAGGGGCCACGTTTATGCTGGCTGCCTCTCCCGTCAGCTCCCCGGGTAATGCCTTGGTAAAACATTCGCTCTACTCTCCAAAGCATGTGGATTTGGTGGCAGCATCTCATTTAGGGCGTTGAGGAGGAGTGCCTGCAATACCAAAGGACCCAGATGATGCCTGGACTGGACCCCAGGCTGGGGAGGGGGTATGTGAAGGGGTAGAGGTGTGAGCTGGGACGTACGAAGGGGCCGGAAGGAGAGCTGACCCGAGGGAGCCGCTCAAGTGGGACCAACCCAACAAGTAAGGGGGCATGGGGGCAGTTCCTCAGAGCGCTGTGACCCACTATGGGGAAGGGTTCCAAACTGGGGGGTGTGGGGGGAAACAAAGCCTAAGAAAACCCTCAGATATTGAAACATCGCTGAGAGAACAGACAACAAAACGAGATTTACCCTCCCTAGGCGGGGGGCGGCCGCGGTGCTCATTTTTAAGGCCGGTGCCCTGCCACCTCCACAGCCCCGCTCATCCAGGCCAGGGAACCGGCCCCCCACTTCTCCCTTTGGCAGAGGTCGCCCTCCAAGGGACGAGGGAGCCGAGCAACGAGCACAGCGAGGCGACAAGGTCCTCCAGGCCCGTATGCCGCCAGCTGCGGCGGAAGGGGGCCCGCGAGGAGGATACGGGGTGCCGCCGGTGGGGCCCCCTCAGCCACGGGAGACACACGCGCAGGCGCCGCGGAGGAGCGCCGGGCCGGGCCGGGCCGCGCCATGCCATGCAGGCCGCCCACCGGCTGACAGGCTCACATCTCGCACCCCACCCCGCTCTGCTGCCTGTCCCGCCACGGGGCCCGGTTCGGGCAGCACAGGCACCCCGGCCCGGTGCGGCCTGTCCCGGACAGCGGTCGCGGCGGCACCTCCAGTCTCGCCGCCGCGACAGTGGCAGACACGGGGGCCGGCCCCCCGAGCTGTACTCGGCCGCCCGACCCGCTGCGCGCCCCTACCCCTTGGTGTGCTCGGCCTCCTCCTCATTGTCGCCGTCTATGCCGCAGGTGTCCTGGTCATCCAGCTCCAGGCTCTGCTGGCTGGCCGCAGACTCGCTGTCCTCCGCCATCACGGGGGAAGGAGGGAGGGGAGGGGGCGGGGGAGCCTATGAAAGGAACCGGGGCGCACGGGCAGATGCAGACCGGAGGAGCTCCCTCTAGCTGCTGTCCTCCCCCGTGCTAGAGGAGGAGGTAGTGGAGGCCGCTGGGGCCACTCCTCGCTACCCCAAGGGGTGCCGGGGCGGGGCCGTGCCGCGGGGCTCGGCGCCTTGCCCCTCGCACTTCGGCGGTGCCGCCCCCGCGACCGGCCGCCGCCTGATCTCGTAGCCGACATCTACCCCGCGCCCCTACCTTCCCTGAGCCTTAGGTCCACGCAGCCGGGGTGCAGCCCCCCGCCTCTGGGGGAGGCCCGAGCCGCTGGCCCCGCCGCGGCCGCCCTGCCCGGGCAGGAGCTGACCGTGTGCCGTGGGGTCGGGGTCTGCGGGCAGGCGAGGGCCCGCTCGGCGGGACGGCAGCTGCCGGGCCTCAGCAGCGTCGGAGCGCGTTTTGGCGGCTGCCCGTGTTTCCTGCTGGCACCATAAATACTTCGACACCAAAGCTGCCGCTGCCAGGCGCTGCTGCAGCCGCCGGCTTTCGCAGCATTTGATGTTTTCCCTGAAGCCTTTTGTGTTTCTGCAAGCTCCATGCTAGAAAAAGGGAGTTAAATGGTAACGATTTGACCCCAGGAAAGCAAATAAAGAGAAACTTGTATTAATTATTTGAACTCCCTTGATTTCCAGGCTCGTATCAAGGTTTCTGGATGAGATTCAGAATTTCTGAGTGCTTCATTTGGCAGTGCTGCCAAACATCACATTAAAGCATAAGAATAGAACGCATCGGTTTTAATTTTTCCTTATCCCTATTGCTCTCTTGAAAATCATTTCATGTGAGGAAGATGTTGCTTCCTCCCATTTTGATTTAAGGTAGTGATTTAGATTACTTCTTCCTATTTTTGTTTAAGGCAGTGCAAGGTTTTTCTCAGGTGATAGATCTCCCTGGCCAAGCGGAAGATACCTACATGTCCCTCCAGCTGTGCCCTTGCAGCCAAACTTCAACCTGTGTGTATTTAGCACCAGCCCTGGGCCACTCTCTGCTCTGTTCTACTTGGTCCTTTACAACATGTGAGGTTGCCACAGGAACTTGTAATTCAAATGCATAAGGTTCTTGAAGAATCTAAGGCAGACAATGATAACAAATGCAAGGCTCAGGTCACCTTGTCAGCTGTACATCTCCTAAACTACCTCCCAGCTTCTCTTGGTCTAACCAGGTAGTCGTTTGTATCATACAGAGTGCTGCCCTCATGCTATCAAGTAATTACTGAACATCTGTTTCCTGTCACAGGTGGACTCGTGGAAGCGTGATCTCCTTTGGTGTGAAAGAACAGAGGGAAAGACAAGTCTGAATGGGTAGCGGAGTATGGGTGATCAGCTGTATGATTGATCTGCCATGGTACACTCCAATGTCTCGTGACTACATTCAAACCTTCAGTGCCTGCATTGATTGTTTTAACATACTAGCTGCAGTGACTGCAAAATTCAAGGGTCCTACATCAATCAATACTCAACCTGCACATTCCAAATAAAATAATACGTAACACATGTATCTGTAAAAACAGCAGCCATTCCTGAATGTGGTTAGATAGTTAAGGTGGTGCTGATCTTCCACAAAGGAGTGAAGGGAGAGAGAAAATAATCCTAGACAAGTGGCCTACCCTCAACTATTGCAAAACTGATGGAGTCAGTAATTAACACTTGGCCAAGTATGAGCTCCCAGTGTCAAGCCATCGCTATAGTTCAGAGGTGAAATGTGCTTACCATGTTACCACAGTTTGAAATGACCTTTAGAAGTAAACCTTCAGTCACTTGTAATGTATAGGAAAGAAAGGAAATCTCAAAACAAAGGCACAATACCCAATAGTTTTCAATAACAAAAGCCAATTGTGAACAGCTTCCCCAGAGCCTGGAGAGAAGTTAATCCAATGATTACTGATGATTTTTTTTCTCCTCATAATAATGTGTAGGAGAAAGTGAAGAACAGTATGTTAATGACTGAATGGCTCTATTGAATCATTGTGTTGGAGAAAATGTGGGTTTAATCGTCTTCTGTCCTTTTGCAACTTCCTCACTTTGTTGAGACAAACAGAATATAAGAAGACTGGATCTTTACTCTTTTAGCAGTTCTCAGTGACAATAAAAAAGGCAGTATGAAGCTACCACTTGCTCTCCCCTGCTAGATGGCTGCTCTGGAAGGAGGATCAGTATAGCTGCAGAACGGCCGCTAGTCTAGACTTCATAGTATACATGAGGAATATCCTCATGGACATTACAGTTTATCTCCTGAGAGGCCCAACTGAGATTCTACTCCAGATTCAACCATTACAAGGCCAAGTGACACCACTGAGTTGTGCTGTTTCATGAGTATGTGACCTTTTTTTATACAACAAGTAGAGAAGTTGACCGGAAGCCAGAGACATGCTTCTGTCCCGCACTGAGGATTTTTGATGTTGCTTTGCATGTCTGGAGTTCCCAGACAGATTACCAGAGTGCCTAAAATCACTCTACAGACACTGCTCGGCAGTTGAACCACCTGATAGAAGTTGGGTACCTGTGGTGGTTTGACCCTAGCTGGAGGCCAGATGCCGACCAAACTCGCTCTATCACTCCACTTTTCAGCTGGACAAGGGAGAAAATATCTATTGAGAGGCTCAAGAGTCGAGATCATTCTGCAATTAGCATCATGGGCAAAACAGACTCAACACAGAGGAAAGAAAACTAATTTATTACACTACACTGCACACCCAGAGAAACCAGAGTCAGATAATGAGAAGGGCAACCAGATCTTACAGCACCTCCCCCGACCCCTCCTTTCTTAGCAGACTTCACTTTAGTCATGATTTCAATCCCTTCATCTGCCCCCATTGTGGCATGGGGAGGGGCAGGGACTGGGGGAATGGGGGTTTCGGTCAGTGTGGGTCACTTCTATGGGGTCCAGTCATAAAATCATCAAATGTCTCTCAGTGTCTCAGGCCCAGACTGCTCCAGCCTGGTCCTCCACAGAGTCACAAGCCTTCCCCCACCAGCAAACCTGCTCCAGTGTGGATCTCTCTTCTCTCTCTCTCTCTCTCTCTCTCATCTCTGTGTCTCTTGTCTCTCTCCATGGGCTGCAAGTGCTGGCAGGGTCTTGCTCCAACACGGGTCACAGTGTCTTCTGTTTGTCTCCACCTGCTCCAGCGTGGGGCCTCTCCACGGGCTGCAGGTGGGGTCTCAGCTTTTTCCATGGGCTGTGGGGGGACACCTGCTCCACCATGGGTTTCTCCATGAGCTGCAGGGGCATCTTTCTCTCTGGCACCTGGGGTGCCTCCTCCCCCCTTCCCTGGCCTTGGTGTCTGCACAGTTTCTCACATCTTCTCAATCCCTTATGTGGGGAAAAAAGCTGCTGCTTCTGTTTTTTTTTTCTCCTAAATGTGATTCCCAGAGGCGCTGTGACCATCACTGATGGGCTCGGCCTTGGTCAGCAATGACTCCGGCCTTGAGCCAGTTGGTGTTTGCTCTGTGGGGCCTGCAGAGAGCTTCTGGCTGCTTCTTGCAGAAGCCACCCCTACAGCCCCCCTTCTCCACCAGAACCCAGCCACAAAAAACTGCAACAGCTATACAGGTGCCTGTGTATAGATGTCTTCCCAAAATAGAGCAGTAAGGTAAAAAAACGTACCCTTGAATTTCAGGACCTCACATGCTCAAGCACAGTGAGTTAATAAATACCTCGAGGACAGTAAGCAGTATGGGTGTTCCCAAACAGGCTGTCCGTGGGCTTCCAAGACCTCTGTTGTTGCAGGAGGGTATGTCCAGGAACTGCCCAAACTGCAGCATACAACCCACACATTCAGACCCATCTAAGCAGATTATCAAAAGCTATCAGAAATGTTTCATTTCAAGCTTACCTGGAAAAAAGCCGGAGTTTGTGAAGGTGTGAGTTTACTGTTTCACTGGTTTTAGCTGATTATTAAGATTAAAAAGAAGACAGCAGAGTAATTTTACACAAAAGCTAAAAAAATAAAGGAAAATAGACTTCCTAATTAGGAGACAGACTTCACTGAATAATAAACTATATCATGAAATTAATTAAAATAATTTTGGCATTTGATGGATTGTTTGGTCGGTTATTTTCATAGGTCTCCTTGGAGCATTGGTAGCAAGTCTAGGTTTGCTGCTAGATGTAGCCAAAATATCCAGTTGCTTATGGCAACGAATTGGAAGAAATGAAGAAAGGTCAATAAAGTGCTACAGCCACAGCGCTGCCTAGCTGCTCCCACCGCTGTTGGCCACCGAGGAACAGACTGGTGTCCACTACTTCCCCACAAATCCCAGCTTTCTGGATCTTCCCCATCCTACTTCTTCTTCCAGGTTCTCTCTGCTTTCCATAACAGATACAGTCATGGGCTTTTGTGGCTAAACAAAATGAAGCTGTGCCTATAATTCTGAGAGGCTTTGAGCCAGCTTGAGTATAAGCCCAGATCCACAAACGGACTTTGGTGTTGCTGCATTTTTTATTGGCTCCCACAGCAAAATCCAGGACTCAAAACTAAAACCTATAAATACTCAAATACTTTGGGTATTTCAGTGGCCAGGAAGTTCAAAAGAACCCTGGGCTACTGAGGGAGGAGCCATGTAAGCTGGGTGGTAGGAAATATGGAGGATTGGGAAATCTTCACACAGGGTTGTTAGATCTCAGCTGTTGGATTAACCATCAAGCGAGACTGTCTATAACGTGATCAGGGTCGTACCCTTCTCTCTGCTCCTTTGCAACTGAATGAAGTCACCCAGTCACAGATAGAATTTCCCTCAAGCACCAGGCTTCTTTACCTACCTAGTGATACGTACTAATTACATCCCAGTGAGCTAGTGATATGTAGCGCAGGATTCAGACTGTCGGCATCAGCTGATGAGTCTGTGTGTTCGGGGTACTAAACACTGAAGAAAAGTGCCTGAAACTTTCACACAGTCATAGGACTGTTCCTACTGTTACACACCACATTGAGAGAGTCATGGCATATATCATTTCAAATGGATTTGATATTGGAAGTTATAATAATAACTTGCTGTGAGCTTTCTGTAATCATGTAAATGGGAAGTGAAAGTGATCCAATTTGGAAATTACCTGACAGTTTAGTGTTTTCTCTATTTTTCTAATATTCAAAAAAATTTTATGGAGCAAACTGATGTGTTTAGACTTTGCTTCATACAAGGGCCTGCTAGAACTACCTCACGGCTACTTTTTAATTGTTTGCTCTTTGTGCTGAGAACTTGAATGCTGGTGCTTAATCCTGAATGAGATGCAAGGGCAAGAGAATAGAAATTCAGAATACACTGAATAAATGCACCAGAGCACACCTGTGTAGTTGTCACAGCTAACATCACAACAGGCAGAAATGGCGAAGGAATCGTGCTTGTGATCCCCTACATTGCACACTTGTGTCCACATGACATCATGTCTCTGATCATTATGGTTTGTCTCACCCACTTGACATCCTTCTAGCCTCCAGCTGCGTACCACACTGGGTGAGCCACAGCCTTGCCAGCCTCCCACAGCCCACTTGCTGCTGACCTGTGTTGGCTGCAGCATTCAGATTGGGGGAGAAGCACTGTCAGATCAGCCCACTCTTTCTGCTGCACTCTGACATTCAATTTTTGTTTTGTTGGTTTTGTTTTCAGTGCAGCTCAAACCATCCCACCTCTTTCACATCTTACCTTTGGCACCGAAGCATCTACTTCTCTGTGCTGCTGCATCGGCAAGGGCCGGGGACAACACAGCTGTGAAGAAAGGTGTAGACATTTACACGCATATTGGAAACTTACTGTAGCATTAAAAATGTGTATGGCAAACACAAACTGTCATGCTTAAGGGCATGAGTGATAAGGATAGGAAGATACAACTAGCAGAGATTTCTTCCCCAGTTTTCTTGAAGCATCTCTTTTTGATGATTGTTGGAAGCAGGATACAAGATTTAGATCAATCACGGGTTCAAACTGGTTCCAGCTCTGCAGTTCCTCTGTTACTGGGGTCTCTAGCCCCCAAAAGTAAAAAATGAATGAATCATGTATTACATTAAAAGATACTTAATAATCATAACTGGCAAATAATGATTACTACAAATATATGCACATTTTGCATTTCTGTGTCTGTTTTTCCCCCCATAACTCTTTCAGATCCTTCTCAAACTGTGTATGTGAATGGGAATTAGTGGTGGCAGATTTATTGACAAAGATGGTGCTGCAGGAGCTCTAACCAATATGCAGCAATTACTTCTGCACATCCAATCTCCCAAATCAATCCAATTTACTCCTGTTGGTTCTTAAATCAGTTCTCCCATCAGCCTTTTACAGTTTCCCTGTATCAGTGCGCCTGCTGTTTCCTCCTCTTTGCAGGATGCCACAGACACAGCCAAGAGGCTTTCTTACCCTGATTCTGGGTGAAGGGAGTGACAGATAAATTATTCTTTATCTCTTCACCATGTCAGTATTTTTCCAAAATGAAAGCTTTTAGAGGATTTTTTGGTGGTGGGGTTTTTTTGTACATTTCTGATAGTTCTTTTTGCCCCCAAAAAGGAACTCTTTCCTGTGATAGATGTGCATCTTTTTCCTACTACAGTATGAATACAACTCTCAGATCATTTGAAACAGGTTAGAACTATTAGGGTGCTCGTACATGTCCCGCTTGCCTTAGGGTATTTAACACTGTTGAGACACCCTGAAATGGAGACTAGAGTCTGGAAGCCTCAAGAATATGGAGTAGGATAGTTCTCAAAGTTCAGATCCAGAGAAGGATACCTAAAAGTCTTGCTATCTATCCCCAAACAAACTGTATGTTTATCAATACTTTATTATAGTCTTCATTAGTATAGACTGCTTTTACTTGGAAAGATGCCTTCCCAGTCTTGGGCCATTGCCGTCTAAAGACAAGCAGATTTTATATGTGAACAGTATTTTACAGCAAACAGAATGTGCCTTGTGGTGACAACCTGCTCAGGGACAGTATGTTTTCACTTCTGAGTAGATGTTGCATTTCCCACATATCCACGATAGCCAAAAGAATGTAACATCTGATGTTTGTAGGTTGCTCCAACTAGAAATATCCCGTTAACTTACAAACCAGGTGAGTGGATAATGCCAGTAAATGTTCCATATACCTTCAGGGTGGTTAGGAGCCGATCAGCAGCATTGTTGTGGATGCACACTTACTGCATGGAGAATTGAATTGAGAAGTGTCTCATGAATTAAGAAGTGTCTCATGGACACTCTGTCCTCCCTGTGAATGAGAACTCAGGCTCTAATTCTTCCATTTCTACACAAAGTTTTTGAAGATTTTATAGTAAGGATTTACCCTTCAGAATTTTACAGCTTTCTGCAAAAGAAAAGCCCCCCTCAAGTATTGCAAGTATTGCAGAGTCATTTACTTAAAATATAGATGTTAAACAAGCTTTAATCCCAAAATTTAGACATGAGATCTAGGCTAGTAGGCAAGTGTGCATAAACCCCATGGAAGCCCAGCAGCAGCTCAGCAGCAAGCATGGCTTTGACCCTGCAATGTCAGACCACAAGGACAATTAAGTTAATTAGCAGAAGCCTTTATGAGCTCTTATGCTGGTTCTTCCAGTCGGCAACCTTTAGCATTGCTTGATGTCGAAATGCTGAAACTAGCACTTCAGCCAGCTTCTCTATTAATGGCACTGATGTACACGTACGTGCACACACACACACACACAGAGGCACACTTCACCTGTTTCAAGGGATAAAAGACCAGCTTTCAAAAGAAAAGCACTCCTCATGTGGGGGAACTTGGCTGTTGTTTTCTGCTTCCCTCATTGTTACCGTGTTGATATAGGATTAGGAGGTGTTAAATTCAAGGTAGAGCTAATGGCATGGACACAGAGGCAGGTAGCTTGAGAAGGCTCATCCTCACCTAAAACCAGCTTTACTGAAATCTCCTTGGAGTATCACAGGTATACCCCATCGATGCTGGCCACGCAGCATGGCACAAAAGTGAAGGTGGAAGTAAGGGGTTGGGTTTCTCTGCAGACATGGGAGAGGGAAGCCCACACCTGCAGCCCCTCTCATCTCCAGGGGCAGAGGACACTGGGAGAAAAGACCATGCATACACATAAGGGTGAATTCTATAAGGGCAAATCTGTTGTGCTACTTTCTTGTCATGCAGATTTTCCTGAGCTTGAGATGTGGTTTCAGCTTCTTCCTTTATTCACGGAAAACTTCCAGAAGAAACATGTAGGGAACAGAATCTTCTGGAAGTTTCCATAGCTTCCAGAGTAGCTGGAGTAGCTTTGATGGCCAACTCTTGCAGCAAGACCAGCCATTCCTTTGACAGTGGGGTTTCTCATCCCACAGCAGTATTTCAAACACTATTTCCTACCTTTATAACATAAAACTGGCAGGGCCCTTCCTCAGCTGGGTTTATTCAGGATGCCGTATCTCCAGTGGTGTGATCACAAAGTCTCTCCCTCCACAATTACAAACCCCACCTGTATTGTTATTTCATTTGTACCTCCCTGTTGTTATCACATTTTCCTTCCCCAAAGCAGAACAGGTTATTTAATGATCAAACATACTAGCTGGCACTGTTTATTCCTAGAAGAAAAGCACATCAATAAAACAAATACTTTGGTTAAGTGATAATAGACCAGGCTCCATGTCCAATAACCTGTGGATACCAGAGGATTAATGCTAAAAAGAACTAGATACCCTTTCTGTTACCTTTGTCAGAGAGAAGACAGTACCTGGTGCCAGTTTGCCAGTTGGAGCTACTCAAGTAACACAAAACAATGCTTCTCTAGTCTGCAAACAGCACTTGGCTGCTGCCTACTCATCTACCCAAGGCTCCAATTCCAAATAATTTGCAGCCTGGAAATGAAGGTGTCAGACTTTTATCATGAAAATATCATGGTATCACCAAAGTATCCCATATATCTATATCTACCATGATACAGGAGGCACCATCATACTGCATCAATGATACTGGTAAGCTTGGGAATGAACCAGCCAGCTTACATTTATCTGCTCAGAGGAAAAGAATAATAATGGAGATGCTCTTATTTTTCTCAACTTTTAAAACAAGTCAGTAGTTAAAATAGAATCATAGAATGGTCTGGGTTGGAAGGGACCCCAAGGATCATAGAGCTCCAACCCCCCTGCAACAGGCAGGGCCACCAACCTCACGCCTGGATCTACACTAGGTTGCCCAGGGCCCCATCCAACCTGGCCTTGAACACTTCCAGGGACGGGGCATCCACTAAAATAGTTTTATTTTAATGTAAACTGAAGGTGCTGTTTGGGAACTGAGAGAAAACAGGCACATTTACACTCGAACACACTATGCTGCCATCAGCGATCATGTGTTTTGACTGGAACGGAGATGCTGTAAGCTGAATACTGCCCCAGCCAAGATGCTGGGCAAGGTTTCTCAAGCTGACAGGGATCTCTGCACTTGGACTGACAGCTGGCCTGTGAGCCAAGTGATGATCTTGTGCCAGCTGCCTACTGGTGCTATTGAAGCTATAAATTGTGCTGATACTAATATGATGAACCGTGTACAGTCTGTACGGAGAGAGCTCACCACGAGGTGGCAGAGGTTCCAGCTCCAGGAGTTTCAAATGCTGAAGAGACCCAAACAGCAGCTCTGATTGAAAAACCAACCCCTTACCTGTGGACCATACAGAAAAGCGAGCTGACGTTCTTCTCATTTGACCAAGTCCAAGGATGTACTGCATGGATGCTATTGTGCCCCATGCCACAGCCTACTGATAGTTTAAGAACTGTGCTGTAACAAGCTTTAACACTCAGATGAATTCTCCTTGGTTAAGGAAATACAATGCCTTTTTTTTTTCCCTCATTAGGGACCTTCCATGAGATAGTAAATACCTAACCCAATGCTTGCTCATCTACACCTATACTGTTCTATAGGATAAACCCTATATGGGACATGTAATTTCTTACCAATTTCAACCATGTTGGTTGAGGATATTGACATAAAATTGGTCCCTCCAGAGGATTCACAGGTAAGGGCACAAAATCCAAGAACTGCCATGGTATTTCAAGGGAGCTTAATTCACTCTATAAAGCTACTCAATCCTCCCTGCAAGACTGAGGAGCATCACGAGCCATTTCTAAATGGTGGGGTTTCTCCACAAACTTGCAACTTCGCAACGTTGCAAATGCTCTGAGGCAGGCACCATTCACCCCCTCTCTTAATCAAATGAAAAAAGGTCATTAGCACAGTAAATCAAGGTGCTTTACAGAAAGTTTAATAAACTTTGAGAAGCAACTATCTCAGCAGGAACAAAGGGGGAGCTGGGAAAACCATGGAGTGAAGGGACTCTTCCTGAGCATATTAACTCCCAGCAGGTCCTATGATATAGAAAGACTCTGGATAATATAACCCAAGATTGAATAATTATCTTTATTCCTTCACCCACTATCCATTTGAAAATACTGATGATTAATTGAAGACATGTTCCTACTATTTTTTAAAGTCCAATACATTTTAATTACATCAAGTTCTGTCATTAATAATTTACTTTTTTTTCCCCATTAATACTTGCATCAAAAAATAAGACAACACCTGCCTTTCTAGGCTACCTTCTACATGGACTAGGAGCACTCGGAGCTGTTGGTGCCATTACACTTTGTTCTCTCTGTTTCATTACCTTTACCAGTACTGGCTTTGCTGTGCAATGGCAAAATATAAGCAACATGTATTTCACTGAATTACCTTCTTACCACAGAACTCGTCACTGGCCTGTAAGAATAGACAAAGTGCATACAAAGGACACAGTCTAAACTCAGCTTGCATCTGATCTGTCACCCTGTTCCAATTTCACCTGACGTGTGGCTCAGATGTGTTGGATATACTGAGAATTACATTTCATAAACTATATATTCTGCAAAGTCAGTGTGGTAGCACAGCAATTAAAAAATGCTATTTAAAAGATTTGCAAAATATCCATATTGTGTTTGTTCAAATGTATTTGTTATATCAGGACCACAAACCATCAAACTGTGTTTCGAACATAAACCCAACACAAGTAAAGAAACAAAACACTGCAGTTTAATAGCAACAATCTCACTTTACAAGACAGCAACGATGGAAACTTTGCAAAGGAATCTGAAAAAGAATGTAGTAAAAAATGACAGATTTAAGACAACAAAGAGTTGAAAATTAACTAGTGAAATAATTCTAGTACATGGAAATTTTACCCAGAACATTTACTGGATGCAGCATTCTGATGAGTGTGTGACACTGCACTGCCGGCACTTGGGACAAGGGATGAATGCTGCTCCTGTAAGGTAGTACCCTTCTGTGCAGTGACCAGAGCGACAACACGTGGCCCACACCCCAGAGCCAGCTCACCTGTGGTCAGCAGCAAAGTCCCTGAACAGACCAGGGAAGGCCCTGGAACGCACACGCTGACTCGAGCGTGACTTCCTGCTAACGCCGTGACCTCAACAGCGAACGCACTCCACAAACATCATTTTACATTTCTTTACCACACACACCACTTCCAGACGTGAATTAAAGCAAAACAGAGGCGACATGGCTTTCTGGATAGAGAGGAACAATAGACTGGGAACTAGGAAACTGGGATCCAGTTCCCAGCCTGAGCACAGACTCCCAGGTAAGACACTCAGTAAGACGGGTATTACAACACTGGCCTCCTGAGAGAACCTTGACATCTACTGGGGGGGAAACCAAAAGAAAGTGTGATCAATCTGAGCCTGGGCTTATTACTGAAAATTAAAGAGGAAATATATAACACTTTCTCTAACCACTTTAGAGATTACTTAATTATTAACTTTATTAAGCATGACTGCTGCTAACGCTGCATAAAAATAATGGAATGAAACAGGATAAACTGAAAGTATATGAAGGATTCTACATGATAATTTCCCTCCTTTGAACTCAATTCATGAAGTGAGAAGTGTGCAACAAGTGTGAGTACCCTCAGAAAGAAAACTGGTCCCAGAGGAAGCGTGAGTCCAGAGAATTTTGGTGATAACAGGATTTCATTTCAGTGATACTCCAGCAAACAGGTATTTATCAAGGCAGGGAGGACGCTTTGCTGAAAAGGGGTCTGAATTTCAGTATTGACTGAAGTTCATGAGAGCTGCAGAAGAAAGTGTGTTAGTAAGTCACACAAGCATAAATATGCACAGCAGAAGTGAAACCAGAGTATTTTTCTTCTTAAATAATACAAAATAATGTGATGAGCACCAAGAGAGGAAAAAATCCACAAAGATATTTTTTGCAGTTTATTTTCAATCATCATTTTTGGATAACCAAGCAGCTCTGTATGGAGAAAGCACAGAAGAGTCATTCTGGCACTTTTGGATAGTACATAATTTTTTTTTTTTTTCTCCTCTTTTCCCAAAAATTTTTTCTAGACACATTCAGTCCACTTGCTCGGTCTCTAGTCCATTTTATACGAGCATGATCAGCTCATATGATTCCAGATGAAACTAACAATATATACAGTCAATGAATCTATCTTCTTGGCTACTCTGGGCCCTTTAAAATGTCTTCTAAAGTCTATCCTGGCTAAACAGAATCCACAATATACATGATAGCTACAGAATACACTGTATTGGAATGAGAAATGCTCAGCACAAAGTGGGACTCTTGGCATGCAGCTTAAAATAAAAGGTAGAAGTTCAGAAGTTTATAAAATCCCAAATGGGGTCAATTAAAAGGAGTTAGCAAAAGAAGGGACTGTTCATTGTTACTGTAAAAAAGGCACTTTGAGTAAATGGGACCAGAATTGGAGGAATCTTAGTCGACGCAAAGTTCAGTTTGGTTTCATAAAAAGGCTTCAATGCTAAGGGATGCTACTCAAGTTTCCTGCAGTTTTACATTAAAATAAATTGCTGAGTAGTTCATAATAAAGGACATAAAATGTTTACAACCAACTTGTAAAATTAAGAAAAGCATAGTATAAGCAAAATAGTACTAAAAGCAGCAATGCATAGCCTTTCATTGAGATAATGCACAATTTTGGACACCGAGTGTCAAACTCTTGTTTTTAAGATACTTTCAGTAGCATTATCAACATAAAATTGGCCTACAAAACAAAAGCTTTACCAGCTCCCATTCACAAGGAGATTGAGGTCATAAACCAACCAAAACAATTTGTCAGTATTTTCAACATCCTGGATGACCAATATCAAGTATATGGAATAACAATCACACTCTTGGTTCAGCTGCCTCTCCAGAGGCAGCCATTAAATCAGAGGAATGATTTTAAACTCTTTTCTAACATTTACACAGTAATGCATTTAAGTTCTTTCAAACATTGCTCACCACAGTTTGTTTTTCTCTTTTCTCTCCACAACAAAAAAAAAAAAGAAAAGAAAAAAAAAATCAAGCACTTCCACAGAAAGAATATTTGGCAATTTTATACTCCACTGAATGGTGGATTTGCACAATAGCTCACTTTAGATTGAAAGTCATTAGTGGTCTTTCCTCTCGTTTCTGCCAAGGGCTCTTCTTATCTTCACCTTGGTCATCTTCCTCATCCTCGTCATCCTCCTCCTCATCTTGAACCGATGTTCCGTGTTCAGGACTAGTTAATGGCTCTGGTTTGGTGTCCACAGTTCTTGTTTCCTCCTGCAGGCTGGGCAGCTGCACACCACTTCTCTTACTAGTGCCTTCCAGTAGGCATCGTAGAGCATTGTCCTCGGGGCTACAAACTGCTGTTCCACACTCGCTGCCACTTTGGTCCATATCATCCAAGTACACAAGCTGTGTGTAAGCTGTGCTGTCTGAAACCTTCCGCTCCCTCTGCTGGTGCTCTTGCACTGGTGGGTGACCCTGTGGCGCAGACAGATGATCTCTTCCCTTTCGGGCAGATTTTGGTTCATTCATGTCAACGCCAGAGTCCAAACTGGCATCGTTACTCCCATTCCTACCAGCTCTTTGGAGATCGATGTATGAATGTCTAACATGAGCGTTTGAACGTCCATCTAGAGATACAAACCATGCTCGAGGATGAGGCAATGGCTTTCCACCTCCTAACTCCATCAAAGCCTTTTCTGTAAGAAGCTGCACTTCGCTGTTCATTTGAGCCAGGGATGCATCGTTCAGTGAGGCAGGGATGGAAATGGACTCAGACATGGAAGCATTCTGTTGACTCCACTCAGCTGCACTTGCATCTTGCAGATGCTGCTGAGATATTGCTTGGGATGCTAACTGTTGGGGTTGCAGCTGCTGTGGGGGGTGTGGAAAAAGCCGTGCGTGAGGGTTAGGAAGCTCAGCCTGAAGTCTTTCTATATCAATCTGCTGGTCAGCTGGGACAACCAGTGGCTGGCTAACAAAAGGGTGTTCTCCTGGCAATTTCATGTAGTGGCCTGGGATGACCAATGCAGGCAAAACTTTTCTGTAAACACTGTCATTGACTTGGTCAACAGAATTGCAGCAGATTAACTGACCCGGTCGGGGGAAAGATGTAGGTCTTTCAAGGTGATCAACTGAACGAGACATCATACAATCAGTAGGTCTGCAGTCCAGCAGCTCTTTCTCAGGGGCTGAAGGTGGGGGGTATATTTGTTCCTGAATATTGTATTTACTTCCAGTAGCAATATGGTTCATAGATACTTGAATTTCTCTCTCTTGCTTTTCAAATAAAGGTTGAGACAGCATAGCATTGTAACTTCTCCTATACTCGTCCTTGATAGGGGACTCATAGCCTTCGGCTGTTTCCGTAGATTTTCTTGGCTTTAAAGGAAAGCTATCTGCTGATTGGTGGTAGTCTTTCCTCAGAGACCCACTGGGAGTCAGGTCATCCAAGGAAATTCTGCTCTTGTCTTTCTCCTTGTCAGAGAGCAGTTCCTCTCGGGAGCTAAACTCCTGGGAAGTACTGAAAGAGTGTTTGAGCATAGGTGTGTGCATATCTGCTTCTCCACTGGGTGATACCATCTCCATGTGGACAGCACTGATTAGCTCCTTTGCACCTGCGCTCTCAGCGTGTCCGTTGCTGGCGACAGACAGCCCACCAGGGAATTCTGACTCACGGCGGGAAAATATTAAATTGATATGGGACATAGAGGTCGCTTGGTCCTTCTTAGAAGTGTCCAGTGCTGTGGAAAGCTGCAGTTTCTTGTGATGCTGTCGTGGTCTTAAACATTTTCTTCTATAAAAGCCGGCAACAAAAGAAGTTACACGTTTATGACTGTTGTACACAGAAGCAAGAAAGAGCAAGTGTGTCTTAATGGGAGATCTTTAAGCAGTGATTAATATTAGGGGAATTGAGCTTTTATTACATAACTTAACAATCAAAAGCTTATCCCAGCAGCAAAGATAAAATTAAAGAATAACTAATGTCAATTGGGAATTACCTCAAGCACCAATTAGAAAATGGGGCAAATGTGTGGAGGCGGCAAATACAAAATCACTCAGTAATACACACTTGCTGATAAAAGTTCAACATTCATTTTAATATAAGACTATTAAAAAGATCACTTACTCTAGAGGAAGTTTCAGAGCATCTTACAAGGAAAACACAGGTAGGGGTGTGTGCAATTCATTCAACTACTATCCCACCAAAGCAGGGATTGGATATGCTAGATGTAGCCAGGAACATAAGTATTTTCATCTATTTCTTTCTTCTTCAAGTCCTCACTTGCTTTTATTTTATCACCCCAAGTGAAAACGCTCCACTACCAAAGCTTTGAATTTCATGAGCACAAAACAGCTTCTATTTCTGACATGAACTAAGTAACCAGGATGGTGACTCTTACCTGCAGTAATACAAAAGGAGACACAGCAAGACTAGAAGTATGAGAGCCATCCCTCCTAAAATTGCCAAAAGAAACATTGTGTGATAGCTGGTAATGTCGTGTGTTACAACGGGACCTGGAAGGCCAGAAAAGAGAATTTAGACCTGTAACTACCTGCAAACAGGAAAAGGAACAACATGTCAAACAGAGGGAGGGAAATCTTCCCTTGTTATCAGGGTGCTAAGTGACCAATGCTGCCACTCATAGCCCTGGTGCCTATCAAGCAGACCGTCTCTGGAGAAGGGAGCAAGTTGTGGAGAAAGCATGTGCTGGTTTTCATGACTGCAACTCCAAATAGATAATTCTGTGGAAAAGCAGTTAGTCAACAGGAGCATGCACCAGTGAATGCTGCCTTCCAGTCCTGATGCTGACAGTGCGCCAAAGCTCTCATCACTGGAGAAAAGCCATCACAGCATCTTCCAGCACTGCAATGCATGTAGCAGCAATGTGGCCAATGACTTCTCTCTAACAACATTTTTGGTGCTTTGCACTCAGGAGTACATACAGTGCAGTACAGGATTCATTGGAAGATGTGCTGGTGCTCTTAAGTCTAGACCAAGCCAAGCCAAGCAGATCTTCAACAGCTTTGAACAACTGGCTGCTGGTGAAACAGTGTTGTAACTCCAGGTTTCAGCAATGCTTAGTCAATGTTCTAACATACAAAGGAATGCACACATGTGGACAGCATCTCTTCACAATTACACACGTGTAACCCTGTTGGTTTGTAAAATCCTCATCATGATTTTGAAATAAAGGCCCAAATTTTTATCTGTGGGCAAGGAGGTACAGCACCAGCTGGCAGAGTAACATGCATGTGCTGTGAAGGGCAGCAGACTTGGCCAACATTAAGGTTCTAGATCATGAGGTTTGTAAAAGCTCCTCTGTGGATCTTAAGTGCTCTGTAGAGCCACTGCTAGGAACAGAAAGCTTGGGGGTTATGTCAAATTTTTTGAGATGAGAAATTAAATAGATTCAATGAGGAGATAAAATTAGCGAAAACACCCATGAAGCTGATTAAAAGTAACATCAAGTGTAGTGCTTTTGGGAAGTCTAAATATTTTGCGTTCTGTCCCACCACTACCTTTACATCATTGATACTGTTGCTTTGGGACACTAAGCAAAAGGAACAAGAGATAAATCACTTGAATTTTTTCATGAAAATGTTCTTCCCATTGCAGCCAAAGTTTTAGGGACCCAGAAAGCAAGAAAAATAAAATAAAAATAGAAATTCTGTTATACAAGTTGGACTGCAAGGACAAATAAGCCTTCTCCTGTTAGCGACAAGCCTTCTAACCTTGAGTTACAGGCAGAGTTTCATGACTGGTGCAACCTCCTCACAGTTTGGGACAGAAGAGCTGTACTGGGAAATGTCTGACTCAGAGCAGTTGCTTTTTCTTAAAGTAAAATTATTTGGTAAAATTCCATTAAATTCAATATGCTGGCTTATTCAGATCTGCACCTGGCTCTAAACTCTGTCTAGCAATGAATCAGTTGAATATTCAAGTGGTTTCATCTAATCTAACCTGAAATAAAAAGCTTGCATAAGGTATAATACAGCAAAAACCTCCAAATGCTCTGCATGTCATGACACAACTTCATGGCATACACAGACTTAAAAACAGTCCTCACATTAAGGGTTTGTTTTGTTGGTTAGATAAGGTTTATTTAAGTTGCCCAGCCAAGGCAAGAATGTTCTCATTCCTACTGCATTTGGCTTTCATCCAGAACACCTAATAAAGAAAACCGGTAAGAGGAGGATCTTTTTATTTGATCGATCGTTTCTTTTTTACTCAGAGGTATCTCTGATTATTGGAGGCTGAAGAACTATGCTAAGAAATGAGGCAGCCATAGATAGAAGACAGAAGGAGCAAGCTGCCACAGCCATAAGCTCCCAGGCACAGAACTGCGTGCAGCGTCTAGTTCAAAGTGATTTTCTGCAGTGATGCCAAGAGGCTTGCAGGAGGCTACCGGCCCTACCAATGCCCCTCTGCTCATACACTTACTAGGACTTCTATGCTAAGTTATTTGTGGTGTAAATTAATCAGTCACCAAGACAATGCAAAGCACGTTTCAGGGCAAAATGGGCATCTCTGGTTTAAAAATAAAAACCTGTTACATTCTATCTATCCATTAGCAAATGTCTGAACCGGGATGGCTTTGGTCTTAGGTGGATCCATTTCTTTGGGAGTTTCTGTACAGAAACTTCACAGGATGTATTTTTCTACCTGCTGGAACAGCAATACATTGATGTTTTCACTCCCCTTGTTTTCTAGCAATGGTTCTACTAGGCAGCAGTGACATAAATGCATCAAACAGGAACACTTTAAAAAAGTTTCCCATCAAAATGACTCTGATTTTGAGCACATGGGTTGCCCCCCACATTCCCCAAAAGATTTTAGCCCTTTACTTTCAGATTTCTGTTTTCTAATAATCCATTATTGATCAAGCTGTGGCATCTCAGATGAGGTCATTCTGAAAAATATAAACATTATATATGAATAAATAATTATTCAGTGCTGGGAATATCAACAAAATCAAATTCCATCTTACCTGGGATAGTAGGTGACATAGCTGCAACCCAGTAGCCCAGCTGAGGTGCAATGTAAGTCCAAGTCAACTGATTTCCTTCTTGTTGTACAAGGCCCAAACTACTCTTCAGCCATGTCCCTGTAAATAAAAAGGTTGTAGGAAGGTGTTACAGATATGCTTTCCTCTGCAAACAAGTGGGAAAGCAAGCCTCTTGATGTGCTGTAGTGGTTGTGAAGTGGGAGATCGTGCCTTTTTGGCTCCCACAAAGCAACCATCCCCATAGGCCTCTCAGCAGCTTGGTACACAAAAAACATTTAGGATTACACAGAACTTATAAACAGATTAAATAAAACTCATCAAACTTCAAAAAGGGTTAAAGAAAATACTTAGAATAATTAAATAATAGATAACTCTTTTTTGAAGGATTCTCCTGAAACTGATCATATGTTGACTGTTCACTCAAAAACTATTTGAAGAGCCATCATTATTTCCCAGACCACACCTAAGTTCTGCACACCACCTTGCTAGCAGTTGCGTCTGTCATTGTCTGGAAGACTGAAGAAAATACTTCCTCCAAATGTTGGTTTTCCTATAGAGAAAGCAAGCTTATGAATGCTACTGCCAATAAACATGCAATGAAGTTGCACCACCACTTTGATTCAGCAATGTCAGTCATGCCAGATACGTACACACCTGGGAATACTGGTCGGTAATGGATGATGAGGTTTTTAAGGCACATTTCTCACAGGAAATAGATTTTTCAGAATTATCAAATGATCATTTAGAAAGAAGTAAGACTGACAATTTAAAGCACTGTGTTTACGTTAACAAAACTCTTAAATAGTCTGGATTGACAATGTGTACTAGTGGAGAGCTGTTCTATTTGCAGAAGATAAATTTTGTAGCAAGAATTGGGCTATGAAAAACTTTTACAACCAAATCATCTATTTGCCTTTTTGTAATTAATTTTGTAACTCAGATTCTGGGGCTGTAGGAGAAAAAAATACACCTTAGTTTCTGATCTATTAAATGCCCAGTGTGGCTTGTAGACTGTGCCCATCTTTCTTCTCTTTGAAAGAAACAGAGGATTGCTCCGCTGTGCCCTGCTGATAATTAAATAATCCGATTACAGGTAACAGATCCGTCTCATGGGTCTGCGTGTCCAGTCACCTCAGCTCAGCGGAGAAGTGAGCTGAATGCCCCTGCACCAAGCAGCATTTCCTGAAGCTCTGCTCCTGGCTTGGCATCACTGGTGGGTGCTGAAACAGAGGGCATTGACTGATTAAGGAGGTTCTTTGGTGGCCACCAGAAGTACGGCTCGTCTGAATGCAGAGGCGGGATAAACCCCTCTGCACTCTGTGGCGCAGCTCTGTATCTCTACACAAAGCATGAACACAGTGCTGCACTCGCCTCACTCAGCTCCAAATGCTCACTTTAAAGGCAAGTTGCATCTCGTGCTTCCTTTAAATAGCCTCTTGCATGTAGCTCCAGGAACAGTGCTTTTCACCAGACGTCACTCAGGACTAAGGAGGAGCATTTGTGAACCAGGGTCATCCGCAGGCTTAGCGGTGAGAGCAGGACACGCAGAAGAGATGCTGCTGTTGGGTTTGGTTTTTTTAAATACCACTGAGATCCTGATGATTTACTCTGTGTTTCTTAGATTATCCATCTGTGCAAACCTTGTACATGAGAGAATGGCTTTTCTGAATATTTATTTCCTCTCTGATTGTTAATTTCCTTGCTCATTTTTCCTGTGTAAGTACACCCTTGAACTCCACCATCCTCAGCTAAATAATAAACATGTCTGAATAGAGTGGAAGGTTGTTCAAAAATACACGTTTCAGAGAATTTCTGGATCTAGGTGACTATCATTGCCATATAGAGACTCTGTATTTAAAACCAAACTGAATTTGTGGGCAACAGGGCTAAGGAATTACTGACGTGATTTTCAGTGTTCCAAGTATCATGCCCAGCCTGCACAGAGTGGTGATACTCCCGTATTTCATAAAGTCATAGGAAATAAAGTATTTTGATTCACAGTACCAAGATGACCAAATGCTGTGTGCATGAATTTGCACATATGGTACCTATAACTGTCTTACCAGAACACCCTGACATAGCTGTTACTTTACCTCTTTTAGGGCAGCCTTATCAAGAAGGACAGAACTGAACAGTCCAGAGCTGTGTGTGAAGTTTCTGGAAAACTCGGAGAAGTGGATTATTTTTCTTCACTTTCCCACCATGTTTCCTACCCACACACTTTTGGGGGAACTGTCATACTAATAGCTCTGAACCACAAGGTGAAAAAACAGCCTATGGGGTCAAAACCAGCTTTTCTCTTGTGCCTAAAAGGCTGTTTGGTAAGGAAACACCCCATAGCTTAAACTACACTTTTTCTTTTTAATTCTTACACATACAAATGTAATCTAGCAAATTTCATTATATTCATTGCCTATTTTTACAGTTAGCTTCTTGAGCAGAAGCTATTACTGATTCCCTCACTAGGGGGAACTTGTGTCCAGCTTGCCTTACTCACATCACACCGCAATCTAATGAACACAATCCTCTAAATGCCTCTTTACAAGCCTTTTGCTCGGTAATACTCTGCTTGCATAATGCAGCGATGAAGAAGCTACCAGAGGCTGCACTCTTATCACTGTGAGCAGAGCTCAGCTGCCATCCTGCCAAACAAGCAGCAGCTCAGATTGCTCATATTTTAGCAGCAAAAGGAATCCCTGCATTTGCGATGGATGGAAACAATGATCTGCTGCAAGAGGTCAGCCAGGTTTTTGCAAACCTCTGGACATACACAAGGAAACCTCTTGGTCTGCATAACACCAGGGAAGGGTGTAATTCCCTCTCTCTGTCACAGACTGTTGAGAGTTTCAAAAGTGTAAGAGATATATGCAATATTGGTCATCTTTAAACAGGAGTGACAGAGCTTTTCTTGACCATACCCTACACATTAGTATGGGACAACACTAGAAAAGAATCACTTTTTAAATGTCACTGTCCCAAGTTCTTTCATGAGGATGCCACCACGTGTGGGTTCCTGGGAACCATGGGTACACACTCTCATCGGCTGCCCTTTGATACTTTCCTGGCCCAACACTTTGGTAATAAACTTGCCTCTTCTACTTTCTGTTTCTTACCAACAGTCCACTAATAGAACAGATCATCCTCCCACACGGTGGGATGAAGAGAATAAAGAACTCCATCCTTCACAACAGCAGTGGCAAACCAGGTTTGAGTGGAAACAGTTGAAACACAAAGTCCTGTATTGTTTCTTGTGTGATCAAGTAGCCGAAAGCCAACACAGAGGGAACTGATCTGCCTTCAGGATTCTGCAGATCTATCGGGGCATTTCCAGGTTGCTCTCATTTTTCGTCCTTTATAAGTTCTAATATCCTGGTCGCTTTTCAAGTATCATTAAACACCAAGCAGTGTCCTTGTAGGTCCCTACATACAATGTCTTGCTGTAATGACTAATGTTGGACCTTCTACCAAGCAAAACCCAATCGCACTGTACTTACTGGCTATGCTTCTAGCGTTTCGAGCTCTTCGAATAAACAACAGTTCATTCCTACACAGCCTCAAGAATGAATTCCCTATCCCACCCCAGATTCTTCCATACAGTGGAAAAAAAGATGTTTTCCTGTTCTAAAAACACAGCTAAATACCCTCTGTGTCTTCACATACTTGCTCTTCTAGGCAAGGGAGGAGACTGAGGGGCAGCAAGTGAAGAACCTCTTCCATTTTCCCATCCTTTAGTATATCCACTAGCCTTGCAAATGGAGTAAGGGCAAGCAGCATTCTTTTTTTTCCCCGTGCAGGCAGGATTACAACTGCAGAAGAACTAAGGAGAAGGATTTAGGAGGGAAGAGAGGTCTTACCTCTCTACATGCCTGTCACAACAATTTAATTCGTTATTCTCCAAACATCCTAGAATATGTACTTCCCCCTCCCAAGCCAGCACAATCAACTACCTTCACTGCTTATTAAGTTTCATACACCACGTGCAGTAACGGCTGAGCACCAAGCAATACAGCACTATAAATAAAAAGCAGTACAAATAACGATGTAATGGAACTGATCATTTTTGCTCAAGACCAATCGTGTAGTTCCAAGGAAAACATGTCAATGCATCTTCAGAGCAGAAACAGCAAGTTTGGTATAGTTTGTAAGCAGTGTGTGATTTGGGCCAATTTGCCATTAATTTTTAAAGACTGTCTGGTGCTTCATGGAAAACTTCTATATATAGAGACATTCTTGCTTATAGATCATTTTTGCATTTCTCTTCCTCTTTTTCCTCTATTACTGCTCAGTGGAGCCAACATGCTGATCCAGGATTCAAGTCAGGGGAGCTGTCTCCTGGCTCAAACTAATGGCAGGGGGAGAACCAAGACGTTTCTTAACTGTTTCCTCGCCAAAATTATATTTAGTGTTACTGACTTTGTGGAATAACCGGCGCCATTTAACAAATTTCTTCTTAAAAAGTTTGTAAAACAGCTAGCCAGCACTCCTTCATATATCTAACTTAAAAGCAAGGTAAGAGAACTACTAGTATTAACACTACAAAGAATATAAAAATGAGAGTGCTTTAAAAGAAATACAAATAAAAAACCAGTCAGATAAAGAACGCTGAGCTCCGTCTGCCTGCAAAAAATACACAAATATCAGAGACAAGATTTCAGCAGAGCAGGAGAAATAAATCCTGCTAGAGAGAAGCACCTTGCTACTTTGCAGTAACTTTGATCCTGATGAACACACTTACTTCTCCCATGCGCGTTTTAGGACCTGCCAATGGGAGCAAGAGGAGGTTATCACAAGTAAATTTAACAGCAAAAGCATTGCACATTAAGGTGCCGTTTCACCACACTCTCCATTAAAAATGCCTTTTTGCAGTTTAATTTAAGCTTACTTCAAAATCAGGTAGAAAAACGGCCCTTTCAGCAAGGAGCGTGCCCCGATGGACAGCTACCGTAGAAAAGCCATTATGGAACAGCTATTCCAGACTGCCTCCATGCACAGTCGGGTGGCTGCACGCACAGCCAGTCTGCCCAGAAAAGAGACGTCCTGTTGTCTTCAAAGACGCTGTTCAGTGTGACAGCTTGCTGGATCCAGGCGGCACGAATGGTTCTGCTTTTGTAGTCTAGATTCACGATGCCTCTGAGTAAGACCCTACTTCCATGTTTTCAAGCCAGACATTATTTTAAACCAATATGTAGTGAAACCCAGAGAATCATACGCCTCTCTGGCGTCCATGCGTGTGACGGTGCACGCCGACAATCCCGCGCTGCCGCAGCTCAGGCAAATGGCAAACTTGGTCCTGGCCGATGTGCGGCAGGGACTGTGCTTTGTTCAGGCAGGACTGCCACACCACGCCATCTGCTCTGGAGAGACGCATACGACTCCAACTGAAGTCAAGAAGAAAGGCAGAAAAATTCCCCTCTCATGTGCTGGCTGCAAGGGGAGTTTGCCTGCTGGCAGCACAGAACCGGTCTCCTGGGGAGGATGTATAATCCTGCTTGCTTCAGGTGTAACTTTCCAAGCTGGCTGTTTCAAGAGCCTCCCACATCATTACTGCTGCAGTGACTTCTGCTGACTTGGACTGAGTATTCTTCCTATCACTGATCAAAACAGTTCCGGTAAATGACTGTCAGAGGAGCGTGCTGTAGCCAGCATCTTCCCCAAGGACAATCATAAAGTCTAAATATCGCCAGTGTTTAAATATATTGGTAGCTATGGTGAGTTTTTTCCATAAATTACTTTTACATATTAGCTTTTGGGTAAGAACCTCTTCCACTGATCAAATGCCATTTGCTTTTTATTTGTTTCTTTTAATGGGCAATAGGATCACCCAGTCCTACTCAAGCAGGGAACCAAAATTCTGCTATTTACAGCATGAATTATTTCCATCCAATACATTTGACAAATAAGAGGATTTAATTTGCCAGAGAGCAAATTAAGCATAATCCCATTATATGAATTTATTTTTATTCACAAGATTATCTTCCTTGCACAAGAGAGTCTCAGAAGAAAAGAATACTTTTAACTGTACTACTTAATAGCCTATATGGTTTAAATAAATATTCCTTAATGAGAAGTGCTTTTCTTTCAGCATGAATCTTTTCTGCGATGTCTACGATGTCTTGTAACACTGTCCTGCTTCGACAGAGATTCACAGTTAAATGGAGACACACGTGTCAACAGGAATGAGGCAGGTTGTTGGGAGACAGTGTGGAACAGCAAAGGAGATTCAAACATACTAACAGTGTTTCTAGAAGTAATTGATTTAGACACTTCAAATGGCAGTGTTATCATGGAGAGTTAATCAAGGGCAAGTTTGTGAGAATAACTTCCTAAAGCATGTTCTGACATACATAAATTGTAGCTGCTTGTTCTACCGGCTGAAAGCTGCTTATCAGATTTCTTCTTCCAATTGAAAATCATCTCTAATCTGTATCAGCATGGGAAGTTTTATACAAAAGGATGGGTTTTTTGGTTTTAACTTTTGTTCGTTTTCCAAAAAGCTAAAAGCTACTGAGATTGGAAGTTGAAAAATCCCCTCTTGTATATGGGTAGAGATTACTTTCTTCCTCCCCCTCTGACCAATATACACGGGTTTAAAAATTCATAGCATTTAAGTTAATATTACAGTTTTGTTTTTGAAGTTGCTAGGCAACATCAAAAAAGAAATGTCCCTGCTCTGAGCTCCTACCTTCATTATTCTTCCACTCTTACAGAATTCGTTGCACAAGCTTCCGAGGGCTTAATCCTGCTACTATTTCAGCAGCAGCACCATTGTTTGATGTACCATAAGAGAGATGCTTTTAACAGCATACCTTGCAGATTTCTGCAAGGAAATCTGGCAGTTTAGTTTATTACTAGTGTCTGTGAAGCTCTGTATTTTTTGCCATCTCTACTCATTCCTCCTTTTAAATCACCTGTCAAACGTTTAACAAAAGAACATGCCAGTTTTAATATTTAATAACTTTAATTACATCTGGGCAGAAGGCAGGGCACATTGTCCAGAGAACTGCTTGCATTGCTTTGGTCCCCTCAGCATTTCCTTCCAGAATGCCAGAACAGAAGAGATTTATTAAAGAAAATTACTTCCATATATAATTATTGGTAATAATTATATTTCAAAAAGGAAAGCTTAGTTATGCTTGCTGGACCACCATCCCTTGTTACTGGTGTATGCAATAGATACTACCTTTAACGTTTGCTTTATCACATTATTAATCACATTCAGTCAGTTACTGACAAAATTATTAGAATAAGTAATAAATAGAGGCACAAAGCCATTCCAAGCACTGCATCCCTTGTCCTTCATTCAGCCTCACACCTTGCTCATGCTCGGTTTCTATTTTTCAAGCTGGAAGTGGAATCAGACACACACTGGGATCTGATCTGTCATCCCAAGGCTGCAGAGGAAGGTTGTCCCACGTTCTCCTCACCTTTTCCAGCCCCACCCAGACACTTCACACTTGTGCTTTCTGTATTTCCACCAATCTCCAAGCCATCTCCACCTCAAGCACTGCACCAGCACCACAGTCTTTTCTCCACTTCCTGAAATTTTGGCGTCTACCTCTTCCCACCTTCTATTGCATGACTTCTGTAGGTGGAGCTACAGGGCCACCTATATGATACAGCATATACTCCATTATTAAAACCTGTTCCTGGAAGCTATATTATTTGTTTCCAGTTTTATTTCCTTGACTACTTAACAGTAGATTATTTGCATATATCACTACACTTTGGCACCAACCAGACTCCTTCTATGTCCTCTTAAGCACCACCATCATGCCACACCATGTCTGATTTGCCACAAATGCAACTCGGATAGTGTACGAGGTGGGGAGGGGGTCAAACAATCCATTCACATCACTTTCACATGTATAAGTTACAACACCCATTCTAAAAACATACATATTGATAAATAAGCACAACTGCCTCCTGTGATCCACTACAGCTCTCCAGAGGAATCATGATGGTGAGAACATACCTTAGCGAGCTACACTGTGAGGCATCAGAGGAAAAGCTGCTTTTCCTTTCAGTGTTGAGGTCTGTCTACTACTCTGCAATTATATCTGCACCTATTATGCAGACATCATACATGGTAAAAAGCTGGGTTTGGTAGCTGCCATTTCTATGGTAACATACAAAAAATTAAATTCTTTGAGAGCAGCTAGTTGAAAAATCTGCATTCCTCGGTGTATTTCGTCTTTAAGAATAATTTCACCTTCACAGATGACATAAAAAAGGAAATCAAAATCAAATTGTCAAGGAACTTGTAAACAACAGGAATGGTGTAACTATGAACTTGATGCTAGCTTGGTTTTCTCCTTGTAATGTGCAAGCAAATCTCCACATTACCAGTGAATCTAATCTAGAACCACATGTTCAAGATCTGATTATATTAAATTCAAACTTCTGGGGGCAGGGAATATGTTTTCCTGACCACGTCCATTTCTCACACACAGAAAGCCCAGTACATGAGGTCCCAGCGCATGTGCGCAGCTGCCTACAGTCCGAATGCAGGGCACCAGTCCAAGTTCAGAGGCACACGCTCATACCCAGTGTGACATTAAACAACAGGCTGCAAAAGTTGTTTTCTGCCTGTCATGCAGTGTAGGAACGTTGTGGCAATCAGGACATAACCAAATCCATTACAAGAATGAACACGCTTCATTTTTCAACCATGAAAATACAAGTCCACCTTTTCTTTGGGCAGATTACCATTGCTAAGACATGGGAAGCTTAAAGCAGAGACTTTTACAAACCACCCTGTTGACAAATAACATGTAGCACACTAGGCAGGTAGATGTAACCTGTTTACATTTTCTGCCTGACAGTAGCTGTCATTCTCTCCCAAAAAAAATAACGAACAAAACCCAAGCATAATTTCACCTCCATGAAAAACAGCAAAACGGTATCACAGTCAAATTTAAGTAGACACCAATACTGTTTATACAACTTCTTTCGAGCACAGACAAGGTTATCTTCATTTTGCTGAGGAAGGAACATCAGGAAATTCTGGCTCTACAAAAATCAATGGAAATTTTACCACTGAAGGCAGGACGTCACCCAGAAAAAGTAAGGACCAGACTTTCAAATGTATTTAGAAATCTATTATGGCATTAAATGCAGTCAGAAAGCACTGACCAAGCACAGCAGAGTACGTGAAGTACTGTGCTTTATAAACCTATAAAAAGAGTTCTGCCATCACTTTGTATTAATACATGGTTGAGATTTCAGGCACAAGGGAAGCATCCTGCTCTGTGAAGAAGCCAGTAATTTAAAGACAACAAGGTCACATCAAAGATGTACGCCAAGTGTTTGGGGAGAAGGAAGCGCAGAGAAACAGTACTCTGAACTTCATTTACACATAGTGCCCAAGAAATAACCCATTCTAAGGAAGAGAAACAAAAGGGTGGAGATTTAACCCCTTCAGAGTCCTTTGCCACACAAGGTTGAAAACAGTGTTGAAGCTTTTCCTGTTACTTGTAGGAACTAGTAAGCCAGCAGATGCATTGATATTGTCACTGAAGAATAAATCACATCCCCACATTCTACACTCTGGAGTATTTGGTAATATTTTCAAGTCCTTCATACAGCTTTAGACGTGGATCTAGAGGTCTAGGTGCAGCATAATGCCTGCATACTGCATGGTATGAAACTGAAGACTTAAAATGGAGAACGCTGGTCTTACAGTTTTGCTCACTGAATCCAATGAAAAACAGACACCTTAAGGTACAGCACAAACCTTCCAAATGGTGGCTGAGGAGAACACAGCTGGAGTGAGTGCTGTGTTATTCAGTCCAGCTGGTGGGAGCTGGAAATGATGCAGGAGGTAAAAACTTCCATTTCTACTGGGATCTGTAGTATTCATTTCCAACTGAAGAGGACATGGCTAAGAAGCAGCCTTGGACAGAAGTTTGGTGTCCAAGAATAGAGAGATTAATTATATTGCTGTAAATCCTACTGACATCAAGGCAAATATACAGGGAGGAAGTCATGATCCCAACCATCTGTTTACAGATAAAGGGGGGAAAAAAAAAAAAAGTACAGTTTTTCATCCCCTTCAGATTTTGAGAAAAACAAGACAGTGCTTGTGTAAAAAAAAAAGCCAACAACCCAGAAAACCCCACTGACCAATCCAAATGATAACTCTGAGAACCCGTATCTCTTATACTCAAACTTTTAAATGTGTACTATGAAATAAAAACACTCTCCCATAGCTGTGTGAAACACAAGAGATATGGGTATGTCAACAGTGTAGAATGATTGTTGTTTTTTAGCATATACGTCTCCATAACATCGATGCATCTGTTACCAACAGAACCACAGCATGGTAGGGGATGGAAAGGACCTCTGGAGATCATCTGGTCCAGCACTAAGAAATGCTGCAGAGAAAGGCAGCAGAGTGAATCTGCAACACAAGAATAATGTTGGACGTATTCGTCTATCCTAAAACTTCCCCAGGGCATAGATAGCTGCTCTTCATTTATTAATTATTCAAAAAGGTATCACTGCTTTTATTTGCTTGCTGTGCACACAAGGCAGTAAGTTGGTTTTGTAACAAAAATCTCATTTGGAACAGCATAAAATAGATGCAGCAGATTGTCTTATTTTAATGTCAGGCTGCTTCTCCTGGCTGGCTGTGTCATCGGTGTCAGTGGAGCCACCCTCAGCCTTACGTACACTATGCTGCTTCTCCCCCTTCTCTCCTCATTTCTCTCCCAAGGACAGAAACTCTGGTAATGAAAATACAGATTGTTTATGGTAAACATTCTCAAAAGCCATTAATTATTTTTGGCTGCTGCAATATGCAAATATGCATAATTTCAGTAGAAACTATGACAATCTGCATTTCCAATCAGATGCCACGAGGTTTATATTACTAGTACATCATGAGATCAGCAAAATGCATGAGATTCTGAGGATTAAAACATATTTCTAGTGTTTCTGTCCCTTCTCCAACTCCCTCCGCTAAAATGAAACGCATTTCTGCTTTTTAGAGCAGAAATTATACTTTGTGCAGTAATGATGACAACCACATGGATTCTAAACAAAAACAATAGCTTGCACAAACAAGTGCCCACTGTACTGCTAATACATGAGAGAGTCGTGCTGCATTATTCCTGGTAATACAGTCATGGGTTTTTTTCTCTGGCATTTACTCAATTTTGACATGTAAGCGTGAAAATTTAAGCCACTGAAACCCTCTTATGGAGAGACCACAATGTAACTAGCACAGAAAAAGCACCCGCCCCTGAAACCAAAGACAAAATCAGAATAACAAGGTTAGAGGGCCCATCCTGACAAGGCACAGATCTGGCAGTGCAAATGGGTTACAACAACTTCTTTGCCAGTCAAGGACTTCTCCAGCATGAAGCTATACCAGTCATCGTTCATCCTCCTTCCCTCACATTCCATGAACAACCAGGATGGGATGGGGAATGTCAGGGTACCATCGTGTTTGCACTGGTCTGACAGCCCTCAGGGGGCTATGTAGCCTGCACAAGACAGAGTGGCTGCTCTAGATATTAAATTAGGCTAGTCTAATTTAAATCGCTTGGGATGTGGCCAAAATTCTGCTAGAACTGGCACGCTGCAGTCAGGGCTTAAATGCATCTTTGTTCAACATCTTTGGTTGCATGGGCAGACACTTACTTCAGCTGAAGTGTGAGCTGAAGCCCAAGCATAACGTCTTCAGTACCTTCCTCTCTGTGGCTTTGTGAAGCTAAGAGGCCCGATACAGACACATTTTGTTTAGTGGTCTTCATGCCTTCCCTCCCCAGTAACAAAAGTGCTCCAGCACTTTGTCAGGAAGCAAACAAGGCTGAACTTGTCTCAAGATTGGAGGCCTCAAGCCTGCAGTGCTAAACTGACTAAGTAACTCGTAGTGATCTGTATTAATATATACTGCACACAATAGGGTAACTAGCTCTTTACACACAACAGTAAAAATAATATTCCACAGTGAGAGAGAGCTTTTGCAGCCCCACCGCAGGGGCATGGAAATTTGGCCATAAATGAGAAAGCTGCATAATAAAAATCAGAACCATTATACTAGCAGTGAGTGTCTAGCAATGAGGCGGGCTACAATACAGCTGACAGGAAAGGTTGGGGATGGACTTGTGGAGAAAGTAAACATGAGTCAGTCTTCCCCATCTTTTTCTGAACAAGGGAAAACAAAGTAGTTTCTGGAATCACAAATCCAAATCAGTTTCAGGAAGGATGTAGCAAAACTTACTGCTGGGGCAACACAAGAAAATGCTATGCTCCCACAGTAAAGGAAAACCATGAAACCATGCATCACACTCTTTTTCTACTATTCAATTTTATATCATATTCAAATTATTTCATTAACTCCAACTGCTTTATGCACTAATAGAACCTTCTGACAAAAGATTTATCACGCATGCTGTCTGAAAATACATAACCTTTTTCAGCAAACAGAGGCAGGAAGGAAACAAAAATGTTATTTCCTCCTTTTCCCTCTTCTCCCCCTCCCCTCCCTTCCTCCAACACAGTGGTTTCATGCTCCTTGTTCTACTTCTGGATGTGATCATAAACTAGCTCAAAACATTTGCCTTGCAGGGACAAAGCCCCACTGATTGTCTACACTGATCCGCATTTCTGGCTCCTCCTTCCTCTCCTCCTCAAAGCCTCTACCTTTCTCACCTTCCATTCTTTTACTTTTTTCCCCCACTTTTTTCTTCCCAACCATCTGGTACGTACTTCAGAAGGGGCAGTGCAATAATTGAAGGGCAATCACCAGGACAAGACTTACATGGCCCTTAATCCTTCACACTTTGAAGGTGCAGAGACGGCCAGCACAGCGTGCCAGCTAGCAAACAAAAAAAAAGACCAAAACCAAAGCAGAGAAAAAAATCTGTTCACAACAGCACATGTTATCCTACAGTGTAAAAGCTGAGTACATTCTACAGCTGGTGTTGATTAGTCATTCTGTCCTTTCAAAATATTTGATGAATTTTGCTTGCTTCCTTTTTTTTAAAAAAAGAAATCATTCACATGTACTTTCTTTCTTGATAGTATAAGACGATCTCAAAGTGATTTACAAAAGAAGTCAGTATTATGTTTCCTATCTGACCGGCAGGAAACAGCCAGAGACAAGAGACGGAGCAAAGGTCAGATAGCTGGCTGCTGGCAAAGATAAGGCTAGTTTCCATTTCTCCAGACTTCCAAGTCAATGCCACACTGAGTATGTCACTCCGCTTCTCAGTCTCTGAGTTAAATCAAGTCCTCTCAAGACAGTTTTTACACAAAATATTTAATAAATGAAAAATATTACATTTACCAAAAAAGCTTTGTCTAGAAGCAGCACACAATGTTACTCAAGTGTATCTACATATACGCTGCATATTAGTTGATCAAAAAAACTCAGTCTTCTCCCCTTTGGATAGAAAACATAGCTCTGCATACTCCAGTGAAGACAGTAATATATTATCATAATAAATGCGGTGAGACATTGGTTTCCAGACAAACTAACTCATGTAGGGATCACAGTTAGATGTTACCTACCAAATTTTTGGTCAAACCTCCATGCTGGAACGTGTGCATTGTGCTTCAAGTTGCTGTTTGCTGGCAGAGGCACTGTTACATAGATGGGGCCATTCACGGGGATTGGAGTCCCATCGCTGTTGAGGAGATGAACGCTGACGGCAGTGACAGGGGTGAGGTCATACCTAGTGCTGTTTCCTGCCAAGAGAGAATGAACGAACACTGTGACCACAGAATTTCCCAGAATTTAAGATACACCCTTGCAGTTCAACACCACAGTAGTACAACATATTTCACAGGGGATGGTAGCAGTATCCCACCTTATGGAATTATGGCAGTATCCCCACCTTACGGAATTCACAAGAAAGAGGTCTACACTTCTGTATTTTTCACTTGATTTTGGAAAATTCTGAAGACAAGAAGACTATGATGCAAAAATCTCCTCCATGTATCTTCTCAATTCATCTTAAACAAATATGTAGAAGTATCACAGCCACGATCATGGCCAAAATAAAAAAAAAATAATCTCAGAAACTTCCACTCTATCCTCACATGCCCATATTATAACTAGCAAACACCCAAACATGCAATGACACTGCAAGGATAACTGGTTATATACTAAGGATCCCAGGATGCATTTCTTTTGGCTTCTCACTTAAAGAAATGAAGCTAAATAGATTCTTAGGATACATGGTGTCATCTTCCTATCTGTTTAAGAGAAAAATGATTCTTTATGTTTAAACTGCACGCTAAGGGACATTACTTCATGATAACATGATTTAAAAAAGCTTTACAACCCTTCAACCATTTAACCAAATGAATCAACGACAGGGAAGAATACCACAGACATATACATGTATTCAGGGGAGGAAAAAACCTTGAGGTTTAAAACAAAGAAGATCTGGAGCTCAAAGCAAGAGTGATAGTGGTTTAAATCAGAAGAGATGGAGCTTCCATATTTGCAAGGGGCTTGAGCCACCTAGGCCCACCCTGATGCTGGCTCTGGCGGCACCCTGCCCCACTCATCCTGCTGCAGGGCTGATCCGAGAGGAGGAACAGGGGTGCCTGGCTGGTGGAGAGGGGGTGCCACCCCTTCTAGTGTAACCCCAGTGCCTTACATCAGCACAAACTGCCTGAAACAGCACAGTGGCGCCCAGCACTGGTATGCTGGGTATGCCACCTGTGACACTGAGGCAAAACAAGGCATCCTCAGGAATATGCACTCTCTCACTGACACTGTTCATTAGGATGAGTACATTCGAGGGAACAGTGGGAAAGCATTAAGACCTTTATGATTTCTCTTAACAGTGAGTAAGTCTCAAGGAATGGCCTTTATTAAATTCAATGTCTCACCAACATTAAGACATCACCAGGAAAGGGGGGGAGAGGGAGGAAGTGGCAAAGGAAGGAAAAAAGGAAGAGACAAAACTCCTCAGAATTTTACATTTTAGATTTTGCAAAAGGTGCCAAACTGAAGATATAGAAAATAACCAGAATTTAATCTGCATGCTGCTTATTTACTACACTGTCTACTCTGGCACACATTGTCCCCAGATTTCAAGGCAAGTGTCACTGCTGCACAGCTGACAGGCAAGGAGCATAAATGCTGCTTTGATCTGCTGTGACCAGAGGGGCAGAAGCATATCTTCCAGAGGGATTACAGTGCTGAGAGAGCAGGCACTCTGAAGATAGCCATATAAAAGAGCCACAGAGCTAACAGAGAGGGAAAAAAAAGGCAATAAATAAATAAGGTTTGGAAATTCAACTAGGGCTAGGGGAAGGTTGCCAACCTACCCGTGCATCTGTGTATTATAGGCTCCAATGGTGCACAGTATCATCCCCTTATAGCCTCAGAATATAAACCAGAGAGATAGAGAAGGGAAAAAAAAAAAAATGTTCCTTTACTCCTGATTGTTCAATCCATAGCTCCTGCCACACACCTATAACTTCTGTCAGACTGATGCTTATCCCCAGGCCACTGGTCTTGGGCCACTAAGTTTCACAGGCTGGTATCAGAGAAATAAATTCCCACTGCGAAAATCATAACCTGACCACGTTCTGGCATATACAAACTCCTAATGACAAAAGGTATAACTGAAGATTTTATAAACATTTAGATTCCTATATGAGATTATATTTTGTATTTTACTTACTTTTAGATACTGAAAATTTTGTATTTCTATTTCATTACTGTCTTGACAAAGCATATCTGCCTAATACTTGTAAAAATAAAGCCTCTGGAAAAGCATTCTGATGGTAAAACACTGTATGCAACTTTTTTTACTTAAGATGCACTGCACTGAAACTTTGCAGAGTGCTGGGCTGAACAGCTTATTAATATAATGAAGAAATTTCTGAAATCCTCTGACCTCTGGCAAGAAGAAATCATCCTCCATGCACAGTATGTAAATGCTCATTAAAGAGATACATTTTTCTCTGTTGTGAAGGTAAATTAAAATCAATGCTTATGAAACTCTCAAATGCTATAAAACTGATAAGCACACGCACAGATTAAATGCGAATGGACTTCAATAAATGTCAGCTTTCATTTATTTCTTGTCATTTTTGTCATCTGGTGACCTGTAAAGAGCTCTGAAAATAATCAGAGGAAATTCCACCTAAACAGCCAGCCTACAAAACGAGGAGGAGTAACGGTTATAGCCAGCTTGGTCCATTACTGCAGATGACAGAGTTTTGTTTAGTTTGGTTAAAGGACAAGATTTTGTGAAACCATCCTACTGCTCTCCAATTGGTGATTAATACAAACAATAAGCTAACACTATACAGGCTTGTCACTGAATTCTATCAATTTTTATGTTTGGAACATTCCAATTCATGCAATGAATTTTCACTGCTCCGTATCACTACATATCACCCAGTTGGGTTTTTGTGAAAACCACTGAACTCAGAGAGGAAGTTCTAGTTAAAACAACTGCAAAGTCACTCTGGATAAATACTAGCGAGGGAAGTGAGCTGACTGAAATAAATAGGAAGACCTCTCCAAACTCTACAGACATGTAAATAAACTGTGAAAGAACAGAGGAGTAATGGGGGAGAAGAGGTGGGAAGGAGGGGAGAAGAGGCAGCATTCAGGAATACTCCAAAATTTCTCATGCAAATTAACACTAAGGTTTTTTAGAATTCTAAAATTTGTACATTTTTCTTTTTCTCTTGAGAACACAAATATTATAAAACCCCCATCAGGTAGTGACCTCATTTTTTATTCCTTCAAAAGTTTCTCAAGTGAAAGCTTCACCAAGTCACCTGGAGATGAAAAAAAGGGAGTAAATCCTAATTTAGGATTTTAAAGTTTTGTTGTCACAGCAAGAAATCTGTCTTTTACAGATAGAGGGCATTTAATCTATACTGTAGCACATAGACAAATATATTGTATTTGCAGTCTGTATTATACCATGCTGAATACTAAAGTATTTGAAAAACAAGGCTCTTCAGTGTCTCAAACCCTATCTCTTTGCCAGTCATTTTGGTCTTTTGTGACATACTTTCATGTGAAGGCTAATAAAAGTCAAATCCTCCATGCTCAAGTAGAAAAATTCCTGTCATGCAAGTATATAGAAGACTGAAGGTTTCTTCTGTTTTTAAAGAAAGATAGGAGGTAAAACAGAAGAAAGATTATGTCCTCGTTGTGTGGTTCCCATGAGAGATGATCATCTGAAATCTTGGTAAGACCTGTTTTCACTAAATAAATGCAGGGGTGGAAATTGGGCTACAGAGTACTAAGGAAAGACTTGGGAGAGAGGAATCCCACACACATTGTCAGCAGTTTATTCAGTGGGTTTAAAGATAAAAAGAAAGGAGATGAGGGAAGTACACAAACAAGTGAGATCAAGTGCATTCCTTTGTTTTAAAAAAGATAAAGAGATATTTGATCATGTCTGAGTATGAAGAGCCAGAGAAAGCCAAAGGTTGAAGATGCGAAGAGGCAAATGACAGAGAGATCGGATGAAACAGGATGAGATGTACTCACTGGAGCAGACACATTTCCAATTGTAATAGAAAAAGAGATATTCAGATTTGTACAAAGGGAAGTAGAAGTCTATATTACCTCCCTACCCCCTCCCTTTTTTTAAGGAAAAGCTAGCAAGCTCAGTACATACCATTTACACACAACCCAACATTCAAAGTCACATAGATCAACACATCACAAGTAGATGTATCCTGAGAAACAGCAGGGAGGGACCTCAAGGCATTATTTAGGCTGCTTCAAAGGAGGCTCAGCTACGCCTATGCCATCCTTTCAGGTGATGATCTAAAACTCTGTCCAACACCCTCATGCAACTGATTCTACAGCCTAAACCACAACAAGACTTTCCTAATCATGAGTCTGAATCTCTCTTGCTGGACTGCAAGTCCAGTCCTTGCTTTCTAAGACAATACAGAGAGAAAAGTCTCAATTTCATACTATCATTTTAAGAATTTCAAGACTTCTGTGCCCAGTTCTTTGATTTTTCACTAGCCTACACAACATCTACTATTCCAATCGAGACTAAATGAGAAATGGAAGAAGAGTAACAGGCAGTTACAGTCATAAAAATCTATTACAGCTTTGAATTTAACAGTGGCTGTGTTTCTTCTATGAATTTTCATTGTTTTCCTTTTGGTCCTGTATGAAATTACACATTTTTGGCTGAAGCTAGTTTCAAAAGTATTAACAAAGACATTCAATCAATTCTTAGTTGAAGCAACAGAGTATTAAATCCTTGAGATTACAGGCATTTTACTGATCTTTAGAAAAAAATAAATTGACCAAGAATTCTACAGCATCTCACGTTAAATTTTCTTTTGACCCTTCACACTAATTTCCATTCACCATGTGAATAGGTGACACATTTGGAGACTGAGCTCCAAACTACAAGTGTAATAAACTTTTCTGACCTCCCAAGGCCAAGGAGTCTTCATCTTTGCTATTTAGTGGCCCCACTGAAAGGAGAGCGGACCTTGCTCTCTTGCTTATTGGAATAGCATTTTAGTAGGGCAGTTTAACCTGTCACATCACCCAAATTTTAAAGAATGTTTGCTGGGATGAGGAATGGAAATTATGCTATGGTCAGAAGTTGATCCCCAGTCCAATACGAAATCAGAGCAAAACTGAAGCAGTGAGTTACCTGTTCTGTTTCCATCTAATCCCTGTAAATGTGGAAAACTGTCCACTTCCCAAGGTGAACTGGCTGCTGTCAGATATGCTGTCAAGTCACTGTAGCTTGTGTTCTCTGGTAATTTCACAGATCTTCTCTGAAAGTGAACTTGTGGCTGAGTCCGTGCACCTAAAAAAGTTAAAAGTGACCCCGTAGCCAAGGCAGGCAGAACATTTATGTGTTTGTATTTATGGAAGCACATTTACAGTTGGGTTTTTTCCATTCTAAATTGCAATAGCTTAAAAAGGACAGAGACATCAGAAGGCTATTACAAAAGAGGAGGAAAAACAATGTTTCTACATTTATTTTGCAATTGCCATTATCTTTCCTCAAGTATCACTGAGCAAAATTGTAAAGGTACCTAATGGCAGAAGCTCTTCTGGCTAAGTTATTTCCCTGGATCACCTCCAATTCAGTTACATGTTTCTTAATTAATAGAACTGAAACTAAAACTGAGTCTAGAGAGAAAGGGTGTGAAAGCTTAGGAAAACATGCAGTTCACATTTATTTAAATTTTGCTTCTCCTGAAATAGCAAGATAAACTTGATTTATTCTCTTCAAATTTCTAAGCTGTAGTCCAAAGTAACTTGAGGAAGTTCAGTACTTAATTTTTATGAAGTTTTAGCAATGCTAAGTATGTCTAGTCACGAGATAATAGTCTCTTTTTATTTAAATCATCAGATTAAAAGATTCACTTGTCAAAGTTTGGGTAAAAAAGTTTCCGTATTTTTCCCTCACAAAGAACACACCTAAACAGAACCAGATTACTTGGCATGCCAGATTTATCCCTTTTCCTCTGTCTTGTACAGTTTCAGTGGTTTTTTTCATGATCATCAGGTGTTAATTAAAGGGTCTTTGCTGCAACATGACTTAAGAGTGTTTCATGTCCTACACATTTGGACTCCATGATCTATGGGTCCCTCCCAACTCAGTATATTCTATGATTTCATACCTCATTTAAATCCTGGTTTATAAAGCCAGTAGCTTTATTTCAATGGCTGTTCACCATTAATGCTGTTTAGCAGCACACAGCGAGACTCCATCTGCAAGTTGGTGTGTGCAACATGCAAATTAATTTTTAAATCAAAAGCTATTGTATTCTCTGGAGCTCATTTTGAATATTCACAGAACACTCCCCACACAGCCCAAAATCAAGAGGCAAGCAGTTTTTCTCTTAATTCTCATTTGACTGTGAGGTTCAAAGATGTCAACTCAATGCATTTTTGCTTGTTTTTTGCTATTAGTCTCTGGCAGCACTTTTAGGTTACATGCAACTTCACGGCAAGAAAGATTAAAGAGCTCGACTCCCAACTCCTAAGCTTTCTAACTGCCGATGTCATTAACCAGGAGACTAGAATATTTTCTGTCATTATTTCCTAACAGGAGCTTTAGCTATGAATTCCACAGAACAAACTTCGTACTGGCCAACAAAAATGGCCAACAAAAATTGCTATGTAGGCAGACAAGTACCTCCAAAAGGCTGATCATTGCTTAGCTGTCATTTCTTTGGTAATTCTGCAAGAAAAAGCTATAAACACAGGCTAAATAAACTGCCTGCAATGAACTCAGGGGTGACTTATCTCCTGAGTGCTCTGCAATACTGTAGTAGCTTGCTGTACCTCAGGGACAGGTTTGCTCAAGCACTGGGAACCTTGGACTGCACTGGTGAGAGGGCTCCTATGGCCCCTAGGGATAAGCATCCACAGTAACAAAACAGGGAAGAACAAAACAACCCACAACAAAGAAACCAGCATTAGGATTATCACTAACAGTTCAATGTAAAATTATAAGATTTTCTGCTAAGTCTCCGGTTACAATGAATTACTCAAATTGCCAAGACCTGGTATTATATTGCTGAAGATCCAAACTAATTATGAATTTAAAAAAAAAGAAACTGCTGTTGCATCTGTAACAGTAGTTTATGGGGAGGTTCTGGGGTTTTCTATAAAAACATGATTGTTTTGTAGCACTGTGTGAGCCATGAGCTGCCAAATTTTAACTAGATAGGAAAGGCTCAGAAAGCCACCCTCAGTGTCTTGAATCCTACAGGCAACATAAAGCATTCCTGTGGCTGAGCCCCAAACCTGGCAGGAAACCTGCACACCAATCAACTCAGATAAAAGTGAAAGAAACAGCTTCCTGTACAGATAGTGCACATATATGGGGGGGGAACCAAACCACCAAAAAACTGGTGCAGAGTAGTTAATTCATACCCTAGATTAACAAACTCCCGATACTGATACTCACTTCAAAGCTCCCACTCAGCCTGCCTCTCCCCTTTTCTCCTCAGTTTGGTCCCCCCAAACCTGGCAAGAGAGACTCCAAAAGGGCTGAAGGCAGAGAGCTACCAGCAAAGGTCCATCAGGGAGGCAGCTACCAACGCTTTCACCTTCTCTCACCACCTTGCTGGGAAGACAATTCTATGTACTCCTTTAGCAGAGGTTATAGAGCATTTTTCAGCTATGGTTTGGAACAGATTTATTGAAGGAATTTCAAGCAGTAAAATGGAGAAAGAGACGTGCTGACCAGACTCCTAGAGTATTTTTCAACACAGTAACACCTGTCAGTGAGGACAGATGATTATTATTGCTTCTGTTATTGAAGATACCCAGTTTTGACTTATAAAACCTGAACGAAACCCAAACACATTCAAGCACAAAATTGGCATGTGAGCTCTCCCCACTTGGCGAGTGCCATGACTTAAAGGACTTCTAAGCACTGAGCTGATCTTCTTTATATATCATCTTGTTGACACACCGGCCGTCTTTCAATTCCAGTTTGTCAGTGCACACCTGAAGATATAACCATCTCAAGCAGCCCACATAAGGCATCTCCTACCATGCTGGATGCATGATATGTAGCACCACACTAGTATCTGAGCTTCAATCTATGTGAAGTCCAACGCAGCACCAATTCATGCTCTGATTGCTCACGTCAGAGGCAGATAGAGGGCACCCAGACAGCTCCCATTCACTGAAGGCTGTAGTTCAGCTCATCAATGTACTGGTATTATATAACTTAAATGACCCAAGCTGGCAAGCTCCATCCCTCATAATTACTGACAGAGCACAGCAGCAGATTGTAATGCCATCATGGAAATGAAGCTGGCTGCATCAATTCAGAGAAACTTCTCAATTGCATAGTTAGCTGCTTGCTTGATTAATTATTCAAAAGCAACTGGTAACTTATTGTACTAGCAAAGCCTTTCTTTCCCTTTGGTACTCCAAACACCAGTGTTCCCAGTCTGTTCCTGGCATAACAGCTCAAATTGTACTCTCATTTTTGCACTAAGGTAACTCCAGATCAGCTCTTTTGAAGCAGCTCAAAGTTACTGGGAAGTAAATTGGAAAAGTAACAGAGAAAAACTAGCTCATGAGGATTTTGGATTGAGACTAGAGAGGCTCCATTCAAATGCTGGTACAATGTCTGGTCTGGGCTGCCTTTCATTCAGGTTTCATCACAAGAGAATACCCAAGAAATAAGACTGTAGGCTGGTCCCATAAAATAGTTTTACTGAGCAAGACAGAGTTCAAATTCCAACCCCTAGAATACTCCAGGTACCATTTTCTTCCTTTATTCTCCTTCTCTGTTATACCAGCAGAACCAGTTATATTATTCTAATTTACATATATTGGAAACACTCTGGATTAATTCACTGGAGGGAGTAAGGTAATGTGGAAAATATTTATGAGTGTCACTGGGCTGTTAAATGTCCTTCTAGCACTTTAACATTTCCCTTTTTTTTTTTTGAAGAAAGGAAGCTGTAAACATGAAAAGATTGTTCTTTTTAAGTTAATTGCATAATAATAGCACATTTGCATAACAATATTTAATACACAATGCTAGTAGAATACTGTTAGTAAACAACAGTTTCATGTTTTGTCTAATGGAATCCCGAGTCCATCTAATTTACCCCATTAGATAATGTCAGCTCTCCAATTGCAGAATATACATACAGCATCTGTGCTGTTCTCCACCTCCTTCTGAGCCTTCCATCATCTCCCTAATTTGTTTAGTGCCTTTTCAGCTCCAGTCGTATCTTGTGCTATCATTAATGAAAAGCCTATTGTGTCTGGATGGTTTCTAACGGTAAAAAAAAAATATGTCAGGAAAGCATAATTGTATTATATTCCCTCAGATAAAACAAAGTTATCTTGGAATATTACTGAAGGTAGCATTCCCCTGCTTTATTAACTATCTGGTAGAATTTTTTTAAGCATGCGAATAAGACACAGTTATGCACAGCAAGAGTCCTCGCAGGGAGAGCATCCCCTTGTTTTGGCTCATCAAGGTATTCTGAACAACTTCTGTTATTTTGTTAACAGATCTATCTCAGCTATCACATCAATTGTGAAAAGTTAGGCCAGATGCCTAGGTCAGATGAGCATTTTATTGTTTACTGTGTAATTCAGGAAACTCAGTGTTCATCTCACTGATGTGACATCTGCTTTAACTTCTGTGTTTGGCCTTATAAAAAGGCCATTCAAACATTATTCTTCTAATGCAACGGGTTTCATGCAGTATTATGTGGGTTTGCAGGCAGTCTGGTAAAGCGCCTGCAGGAAGTACTCCAGAAAAACAAGTTTATAGAGGGATACAACAATGCAGATAGGAGAAATTTTCAATTTTTCTATGCCCTAAATTTCTAAGGCATTCATAGGAGGAAGCAGGAAACAAAATGAAAATCGAGAAAAATCTTAGACAAAAAGAACGTCAGAAAATTTCACCATAAGGATGGTTCAATGAGGTTAGATGAAAAAACAGCTAACAGCCAAAGAAATTTAATCTCTAGCTCTCAAATGGCACACTAAACTCCAAGCTTGTTTATTACCAAGTAACTCAAATTCCCTAGTCACAGCAGTTTGGGATGAATTTAGCGCTTAATCAATTCGGTAAAACCTTCCCACAGGGGAGCATTCCTTGGGGAACTCAGAGCTCCCCATGAAATACCAGTCTCACCCATGGGACAGAGTTCAGAAAGCTGTCAGGCTTGTTTTTAAGTGTCACTCAAATTTCAATTCTGACTTCCAAAAGCCAGCATACCTTGAAATCCTGAGACAATCTGGACTACATCGTCATAGACCATCAGAGTAGCTGAGCGTTCAGGAAGAAGGCCGAGACTCAGTGAAGAAAACACTGTGGGAGAGAAGGGGTTTCAGTGGGGTACATTTGAATTCTTATAAACATAACCCAACAACAACACTTACTTCCTTCTACATTTCTGCAAAAGCAGGCCACCAAAACTATTAAAATCGTATTATATACATGGCAGAAACTATGTGCATTTTTTAAACCAGGCAATTATTATCAAACTGAACATCACCTACGCTTTGACTCCTGCAAAGCCATGTATGATAGCTCACAGTACAGAAGAGTGCAGTACAATAAAGCAGGGTTTCAGTTATAATTCCCAGCTCCACAGAAAGGCTTGTCATTACATAAAGAGGAGTGAAACACTAACTCAGTCTGACTGAATTATTTTTCTATACTCCTTACCTCAGGAAGATATTAATGAAATTTAACTTTTAAATACTCTGAGATGCTTACATAAAACGTTATACAGAAAGGCAAAGTGTGACGAATAAATCTGAATAATTTGCTCTAAAATACAGCATGTCCTCACCGAGTCACCACCTACGCTACAGAAATGCTATATATAGGAGAACTACTGGTACTGGTATTTGCTGCAAGAAATTATCTTGCAAGAACCTCCTTTGCAACTTGGTACTGACATTTCTCAGGGGCTGTGTCTGTAAGCACACACATCTTTGGAGAGCGAAGAACATGATACAATTTCATGCTGAGTTGTTCAGACCCAGAAGACCAGAAATATGTATGGAATTCGCCACCACGCACACCTGACTCCCACATCCACAAAACCAGTAAGAAATAGACCTGACTGCAGTCTACTGCATGGCTTTCAAAGATAGAAAGAGAGAAGAAGGTTAATGCAGACTAGTCATTTTTGGTAACTGGGCAGCATCCCAGCTCCTGGAACGTATTCATGCCATTCTGAAGTGACCACAAGCTGAGGAAGTGATTTTCAGAATCGATTAATAAAACAACAGTGTACGCCTTTCTGGTTTTTTGAGTTTCATAAATTTTCTCTAAATTAATAAGTATTATTTAATCCAAGAGACCACACAGATGTTAGCTACAAGTAGGGAGACTGTATGCTATTTCTATTTTAAGAAAATATATTATCTTTTCAAAGATGAGAAATTTTAGTGTTTGGGAGAAATATAGGAGAAAGAAGAAACTAGGAGAAACCCACAAATAAGAACCACCATCTAAAAGATGGTCTTAACAACATACAGGAACATTAAAAAAACCCAAATGAGTTATCACAAGTACTGCTGAGAATCTTCTTTCCAACACTCTACATGTGAAACAGATCTACACACCAGGCAACGCAAGTAAGAAAGCCTAGTGTAAGCAGCACTAAGGCCACACAATTACAGAACTTGTTTGTCTTTACCCCAATAACTTAATTTGTATGAAGAAAGCTAATATAATTTAGACACCCTGGGGAGCTCAATACAATAAGCCATGCCAACATCTTCCTCTATATATGCCAGACTATAATGCATACATAATCTCTAAAATTCCCTTGAGCTTTCCTGCACAATCATTTCTCAGCATGACAATGCAGAAAGTCGTAGTTTGTTAGGCCAGAAGGATGACTGTGATGATCCAGTCTTACTCCTGTGTAACTGCAGCCTTCCCTGAATTAATTACTGCTTCAGATTCAATAGCTTGCTTAAACTAGAAAACATGTTGTAGAAAATCTATCAAATTTTCTTTTAAAGGTGTCTAGTGGTGAAGAATGCACCACAACATCAATGTTCCACTAAATAATTGTAAGGGTAGTTAAACTGTGCACCTTTTTACCCATCAAAATGTATTGAGGTTAGACTTCCAGCCATTTGATCTTCTTTGTATACAAGCATTCTAGACAGAAGAATTCTCTCTTACATGTTTCCTATTCTCTATGCAGGCACTGATGGGCTACGATCATGTTACCCCATGAACTTTCTGGTGAACAAAACAAATTAAGCACTTCCAATCTTTCCTTGTAAGCCCTGTTTTCTAATCTTTTAATCACTCCTGCTATAGCCCTGCAGTTTTAAACATTTTTCTTGTAGCACGGATCCAGAAGTGGACACACATTTATTTCGCTGAGTGGCTGCACCAAGGACAAGTTCTGAAATACTATACTCCACCTTCTCAGTCCTTATTTTACAGCTAAGAATCAGATTAGTCTACTTTCCTGCAGTGCTGCATTGGGAAGTTATTTTCAGTCATTCATCCACCATGACTCACATTTCTGCAGAGTCACTGCTTTCCAGATGAGCTCTCCTCTCCCAGAAATACCACAAGCGTTTCCCCTCCTAGAACTACATTTCACCACAGCAAATACCAGCTTTGACTGACCCTACCAGCTAGCTTGACCTGCGCTGCATCAGCAACTTCTCTCTTCGTTGCACACACCACTCAAAAGAATTTCCTCTTAAATAGGAACTACTGGTCACATTTTTTTCTTCTTCCAAATTATTTGTACCTACGCATAGCTAAGAACAGATAGAGACGTACATCTTCCCATGAACACTTCAACAACTCAAGTGATGTTAAATTAATGAACTGTTAATAAGTGGAGTCATGGCTCTGCTGATAAATAGTTTAATGGAAGAAAAGATCTTTAATCTTTTTCTCCTACCATTTATCACTATGTAAATAAATAATCCTCCCACTTAAGTGGTTAAGAGCTAGTAATTATTTTGGTTAATGTAAGAAAAGTTTGTTTCTGACAAATTATGAGAACAGAAATCCCTTGATGCCTACCCCTTAAAACTACTACAATAACATCATGAGTGCAGTGGCTGCATGGTGTTTCAGTGCAAGATAGATACCTAGCACACACTGACTGTCATGGGAATTTCCTGATCCTTCAGCCAAGTCCTGTTACACCACTTCACACAATACCACCCTACAGCCCTCAAACCTATTCCCTCCTCACAGTTAGCATTTCCACTGTTGAAGTAAATGTGTCCATAGCTCATTTCCCACAGCACACAGGGCAGCACATTAGCCTGAGCCACGTTGTATGTGGGATGCTGCTCAGAATGGTGTATCTGCTCTGTGGGGTGACAATGATTAGTACTGTTCAAAATGCATTTTGGGAAATGAGGATGCCTCTCTAAGTAAGTGCCCACAGCAGAACTGAGATTTAAAAATACTGCCTGTTCCACATCATTCACCCCAGATTAAAAATAACAAGAGGCAACAAAACCTCCGTGGTTTTCAAAACTTCCACAGTGTATTGGGTTCAAGCATGATCTGATATGCATTTAAATACAGGGCATTTAAATATGAACAGTTCTTGGAAAGTTTTTTAAAGACTATAGGCATCTCAGTCAATACAAAAAATAACAGTCTAAGTATCTTCAGCTTGAACTTTTTATATCATGTCTCTTTGAAGGAGTAATTCAAAGAACAACCCTATTAAATCTACATGGGGCGTATCAAGTTGTAACTTGTTTCTTTAATCAAAGAAAGTACTAGGTTCAAGGTACAGAAAGCAAAAGAAAGGATTCTACTACCAATTAATTAAATCGATAGCAAACTGTCTGCCAGCTTCAATGGGGGAAGATCAGAGGTGAAAGGAATCTATTTTCTGAGTTAAGCTCACATTTCAGCTGCAGAAAGAAAGATTTTGTGGAAGCTGTATACAATTACTGCTCTTTAAACTTCAATGACTTATCAAAACAATAATGCCATGCTTGATTCCCTTCCCTCCAAAAATCAATATTTAAGAAAAAGCAACAAGCAAAAACCCTAACAAAACAAACTTCAGGTCATGGAAGAGTATGTTGCATTCAAAAGATCTGGGGTATGAATCAGAAAGATATGAGACACAAGGCAAGAAAAGTTTACTGCTTGCTTTTATCACATATGATTGTGTCTTAAGCAAGTACACGATGTATGTTGGGGAAGGTGCACTTAATTTTATTTAAGCAGAACAAAACACAAAGGAAATTTCTAAACAGACCACGGAACAATTATGGTTGGAAGGAACTTCTGGAAGTCACCTGTTTCAACCCAGCAGGGGGGTGTCCCATTGAGTTTTCCATATCTTTAAAGATGGAGATTTCACAAATTTCTAGGCAACCTGTTGCAACCTTTGAGAACTCCTGCTGTAAAGAATGGTTCACCTTTATTTATCTTCAAGGAGCTTCAAGCAGCTGCAACTCATTTCAGCTGCTTCTTATTCTTTCACTACACACCTACAAGCCTGGTTTAGTCTTTGCTATAGCTCCATTAGGTAGCTGGGACACATGACAGAATACAGTGGAGAAAATGTGAAAGAAGTCAGTCTTATGCGAAGCAAGCAAATGCAGGTAAGTAAAAAGCAAGTTTTTGCATAATTCTGGGTTAGAAGAAATTAGAGTCCCTCTGTCTATGTGAATATACATCTGCTGCTTGACCTTGCGGCAAGCCACACAGTCCCTCTGGCTACACTGATATTAATAAATAGAAGAGAGCTAAAGCATGGGATTGAACAGGGTCCTGTGATCAGTTATACCACTATATTAGTGCACTTAAAGTCTGGCCAGGGCTTTATAAAATCTGAGGTGATATTTAGGTGTGATTTGGGTATAATACGAGCCTGGGACTATTCCCAAACTACTTTGGCCCTAATTGTGGCTGGGGATTAGAGGAAAAGCAGATGAAAACTGGGGATGTGACCTTCATCTAGATCTTACATCTCAAGGTCTGAAAGCCACCCTCAATCTGTTTATTCAGCAGTACAGTCTGCGTGACTCAGTTGCCCCTCCTGTACAGCTAGTGCAAAGTCTCCCACTCCCCGTTCTGAGGCACTGCGACTCAAACTAACATGTAAGCATTACTGTTATATCCCTTTGCTGCGGAAGAAACAAACCATGCTAATTAAGTTAGAAAAGAAATCCTTACATCTGGATAACATAACTGCATATTAAAACTGTCCTATGGACATGGCCAAGAACCAAAAGGCCAGGATTTTTTTTGCACAGCCTGTGGTGCAACAGTTGTATCTCCACCTTGGGAGAGAAAGGAACAAGTACCTCACAGCTGCTGAAACAAAGCCCTTGGAAACAGAGTTCCCATAAAGAAGATCTGGAACAGATTTGTATGTTCTGTGGAGCTGTAAGAACATCAACAGTTGTTTGCAAACTGACAGAGCACTGTATCAAGGACAGCCAGGAGGAAAGCAAATCCCTGTACAGCCCTGATGCCACAGTTTTACTGAGGAAGAGACCCTGCTTTTTTTTTTTGGAAACACACAGATGTTCTTCCTCCCACCCAGGATCACAAGCATTAAAACACATCATATAGAACTGTGTAACTTCCTTTAGATGCAAAATCTTACCTCAGAACAAAAATAAAGATCTCTTACCAGGCAATCTTACAGGTTTCCATGGTGCAGAATTTGGCACATATGCATGTTTACTAGCAGTCACTATCAGCTGATTGCCCAACTTATACTGAAACTTGAGGAAGGCAGTGCCATCTGCTCCTGAGGTTCCAGATGCAATGGAGATCTGGTTGGTAAAAATCTCAATGAAGGCTTCAGTTACTGGCTGATGTGTGCTGGCATCGCTTACTTGGACCTTCAGCGTTACTTCTGTAATGACAAACAACCACAGCAATTATCGTCCAAAAAGCTTCTGCAGGAGGCAGCAATTATAACATGCTAGCACACCAACGACCAAAAAGAGACACAGGGCTCAGTGCTAACCTCTCATACTCTAGTGTCAAGTATGACCCCTTGTCCTGGCTTTCACTTCTCCAATTTGGGCAATCACTATTTAGAGACACTGCAGATTCTACCACAAGCCAGACCAGGTCCTGAATTACTGCCCTGCTCCAGCTGTGGTGGCATCTATATTCCACCTATGACCCACATGCAGCTGGGCAGCACATCACCAGGGGCAGGCACTCTTCCCTTTGATGGACAACATATCAATCTCATAGTAGCATCATAATTTTAAATGCATGTGCAATCAAACATCACATCTTAGTCACGGACAGCACAGCATCGTAACTCTCTGTAAGGTCCCTGCCTCGCTGTGCTTCTGCTCCAGCCAGCCGCTCCCAGCAGCAGTGCGGAAGAGGGAAAGGTTCGATCAGGCTGTGCTCCCTCACCCCTTCCCCAAAAGACTTCCCTTTCTGTGAGAGGAAATCTGCTGTGATGGAAGCCCAGGAAGAAAGCAGGCAACAAAGGGGGCTGTGTGATGAGAGAGACTGCCCCAGCTGACACAGCACTTCCCTGGTGACGTCTAACCAAGGCAGTGAAAGCCTGGGTCCTTGAACACAAAGCATAGGACGACCCAGTGGGATGCAGAGTGGTAGCAGTGAGAGAACACTTCCCCTGCCTCCCTGTTCACTGGCCCTTCTGCCCAAGGGGCAGCAATTGCCACTGAACCTACTGATACCAGCTGTCAGCCCTGACACTACTGTATTGCTTGTCCCCCAAAAAACACGTGGGTGTAACAAACAAGGAGGTAACAGCTAAGGCAGTCAGGAGAATCTTGTAGTCCATTCTGTTAGCTTCTGGCTGCATGTCTACGTTTTCCTTGAGTAATTTGCAATTTTTCCAGAAACTAATTACTTGTTTAAACGTTTCCAGATGTACAGTATTTGTCCACTGCAGGGCACTCCTACGACTGAACCATGCATTGTGTCACCAGGCTTCTGTTACATAAAGTGGAGTGGCTTGTGCAAGACAGTCCCTCTGGAAGGCATTCCTCCATATCCACGACTGTTTTTCTGTTCCCCCAATAGTTCCTCTGCTTCATGCTCTCAAGCAGCAGCTGTTGTCTTTCTTCAGTAACTATGACTTAAACGCAATGCTGTGTTAAAAAGACCCAGCAATGGTTCAGTGCCTCCACCATGCCACGCCTCGGATTTTTTACAGTCAAGGCAACTGTAAATTGTTCTCCTAAATGAGTACCTACCCCTCTCTTTTTTTTTTTTCTCTCCCACTCTCCCCTTTCTCTTGTTCTCACCCACATCTTTGGAAATTCTGTTGTTTTTACATGGAGTCCCCTAACTCAGCTTACTCTATCCCCAAGGCAGTAGACGGTATTTTGCAAACTCCCTTTTGGCATCAGGGGAATTCAGCTGCTAACAAACAAGATGCTCACACTCCATGCACAACTCATTTCTTCCTGTGTTGCCCAAAAAAGAGACCAGGATCTCCTCTTCAGAATTATTTAGAAACATTAGTTTCTATGGAACAGCACTGGCAATACAGATCTCTTATCTCACTACCATGCATTAGGATTTTGAGACTTTGGTTTAAGGCCTGAGCCAGCAAGAGTAACACCAAAGAAGGTAACAAAATCCGTTGTGAATCTGAACAGTGAAATGATGCAACTGAGTCTGTTGAGAAACATATTGCAACAATGTAACATTTTAAAAGGATGTCAGGGCCTAATACACAAATATCAGCACCTCTGTCCTAAGGGCATTACAACCAGAAAGATACTGGGCCCGAAGCAGAGACCTTCTGTCTGAATCCTACAGTACTGAAAATTTAAGTATCAGGCAGCCTTGAACAAAAACCCCATTAGAGAAATTCATCATCATCGCAGCCTTCACTTCATAACTTGGCAAGGGAGGATGCCAATTTAGAGGGGATCAGCATGAAATAAATTCTAGCTATTAAAGATTCTGGATTTGTTCCCAGTTTTGCATTTAGTAGTCAAAGAAAACAACATACATTGAAAAACAGTGTCCACACAGCCTGGTGTGCACGTGCAGAACACCTCCTTAGAAACCTTGCCCTGACCACCAAGCTACTTGTGAAATCCTGTGCACATGAAGGCAGCCACATTAATCAAAGGAGGAACACATATGTCCTCTGTGTGTTTACAAACTGCACATGTATTTACAAATGTGAGGGCAAGAAGCAATATAAGTTTTTATTTTCAAAATGTGTAGGAAGAACACACTTAGATCCAAAGCCAGAGAGCCATGCTGTTAGTGTTTCCTACTTTGAATTGCCTAGCAAAGAGCACTGAAGAACAGATGCTGTTAAGAGCAATGGTTAAGTACATTGAAGAGAAGGCAGTTACTCTGTTAAGAGTAATGGGTCGTGCATTGAAGAGAAGGCAGAAAAATCAGGGGCACATGACAAGCTTAGCATCGTGGTTAGCAATTTCAGTAACATGAAGTTTGGCCTCTTCTAAAGCAATCACATAAGAAGGAACCAAGGAGCTCCAGAATATTAAATACTAATCAAGAAGGATGATCTGAAAACAGCAGAAGTATTAAATCTATTTAATCCCTTACAGGCATCCAAAGTTTTAGAACAGGGCCTACTGCTAAAATGCATCAAGAGATAAAAACGATAAACAAAAATTTTGTGTATACATAAATCCAGCTCCCTCTTCCCAAACAAGAGAGCTAGCCACGGCTATCTCCAGCCAGAAATTCCTTTAGCCTTTACTCTATAGCTATATAAGGGCTTCTGACTGCATCCTTCTCTCTTTCTGATAAAGAAGGATAAGGGATTCCAAAGCCCTGTTTTCCAAATGGAAACAACGATCATCACCCAAGATGGAAGACTGATGTCCTGAAAGGCTACAGACTGGAACTCCTGCACCAGATCACAGTCTCTAGATCAGACACTGGGCCTTTCTCTCCTCCTCTTTCATATTTAGACTTGTTTTTTTTTTTTTTCCTGAGAAGATACAGAAAATCCTAGCTGTGTGAACAAGCTTAATTCCTTTTCGTGTGTTATCTTCCCTGACATACATGTGAAATGTATACAACTTGCTTAATTCAGGGCTTTCTCCCACACAACAGCTCCTTTTGCTTCTTATCTAATGCAGCAGTGAAGTCATGAACACTAAACCTGCATTATCACAGTAATTTCCACAGCAACAGAATGATTACAAGCTTTAAACTGGAGAGAAATTGAAGAAGAAAACCTCTGAAACACTGAGAGCGATGAGAACAATCTACAGAGACTACTATAAAAACTTAAAAGCTACACAGTAAGTTTCAGAATTGTCAGGAGATCTACAGGCACTTCTTGAGGAGCAGCAGGACTGAAGAAGGGAAAGAAGAGAGCAGAGTAAGGACAGGAAGCGACCCAAGATCAGTCTGACCTCAAAGTAACAGGGAGGTCTTAGACCAAAGCATTAGGAATATTTAAAGAGGTATTTAATTAGAAAATGATGCTTAGAAGACTCATTATTAGCTAAGGAATAGAATATTTTAAAATACCTGGCTGATACATCATTCCTCAGTTTTACAGCCTCCCACAGCAAGGAGCTCACACAGAATGAAAGACACAGGAGCTCAGAGAGGGAAGGACATCTGCACTTAAGCCAGGACTGCAACAGAGGCAGGGAACCAAATGCACCACAGAAGACGAACTCCAAGAACATGAACTGCTGAAGAGTGCTTCATTCTCCCACTGATTTGTGGTACTGTCGTGCTTTCTATTATTTACTACAGCAGGAATATTCACTGACTAAGTTCTGAGAGAGCTTTGCTCTGTGCTACCACCAGTGAGGTGCTGCAGGAAAGAAGGGGACATAAAGGTGCACAGTGCTGATGTTTCCTCATGGCAGAGTGAAGCAGAGGTAGCTGGGGGGACAGACCCCAGCCTGATGAGTTCACCCAGGAGAGCTGTGATGTCTCTCACTGCCCCAAACAGGCCAGCTTCATTCAGGACAGGCTATGCTGAAGCCCATAACCCTAATATACCTGGCTCCTGACCTGCATGATGTGACTGTGACTCTTCAGACCTGGGCTGTCTGGCACATGGTTCCCTGTCGGCTTGTATCACACTGCAGATGGGCATAGGTAGAGCCAGTCATTTGTCTGCATCACCGGCACATGCCCTGCCATTATATTCCTACAAGAGTGTTTCATGTCCAAAGCAAGAGCTACTTATGTTAACTGATCATTTCCAAGAGATAAATCGCAGGGAAAAGATATCCTATCTGGATTGGCAAAAAGCCTGTGTCCCTGTCCAGCAGGGCAGTGAGAATGGGCTGCTCGCAAACGTGAAATAGCTGAGGTCTTCTGTGCCACCCTGCAACTCTGGCTTCCAGAATCCCAAAGCAAAGCTGGAAAAGAAGGGTAGTGGGAAAACAGCAAATCCAGGGTGACATCCCACAAAGAGATAAAGGATGCTGTACACATGTACTCAAACAAGTAGTCTAGCCTAAATCTCTTCTCATATAGTTACATTCTTTTGTCTTCTTTCAGCAATCACATTTTGCTTTTTAGACAAGCACAAACCAAAAATACTACTTACAGTGAAAACAGCTGCTTAAGTGCAAATCCCAGTTTTCTAGTACTAAATTTATTGTCAGCTATATGAAAAAAACCAGTGTCTCCAAGCTTATAATTTGGGAAAGTGAAATTAAAAAAAGACAAAAAAAAAAACCCTTACATGTTGGTGTTCCAAGCCTGAATCCCATCTGTTGTCTTTATCTGATTTTTGAGATTTTACTAAGTCTAAACTTTCTCTGAGCAATCCTTCCTGTGCCATCTGCTTTATGAACCATACTGCCTCCTCTGAAACACAAGTAACCCTAAAACAAAGACTTCTGCAGCTGCAACCCCTCTTAAGATTCACAACTGCCCTTTATATTGCTGTGAAGTCCAATTTTGGGAGAAGTTGCCTTCAGAACTGGTATCATTAGTGCTGTCTGCTATAACCAAACTCCTGAAAAGTGAAAAGCATCATTTGGGGTTTGTTTTGTTTGGGGTTTTTATTAAAAGCCAAATGTTACATAGAAAGAAAAATCCTGAGCGATGGCAAACTGTCAGATCTCAAATACTGAAATAAACAGAGAAAAGTTATGACATGGATTAGAAGTCAAAGATTACTAATCTTATTTAGGTCCCAATCCTGCAATTCTGTTTCTGTGCACACACCCCTCCATCAGGCAGAGTCCTCCTGACGTCTGCTGGACAGATGATCTCTTTTGGGAACAGGCTGACACATGCAGCCATTATCACTTATCTTTTCCTCTGGGATCCCCTATCCATGGATAATGTCAGGAAAGAGATATTTAAATTATCTGGGCTTTGATTAGAGAAAGAAACCTTCCTGCTCATTTAAAAAATGCCATTATGAGCTTTATTTAAAATAAAACTGTATCCTCTGCTCTGAGCTTACTGGCAATATGCCTGGTTTTGAATCCTACGTGCCGAACGGATAAGCCTCTCTGCCTCTTAACCTTCTGCCCATATGCAAGGTCACCCCTCAGACAAACAATAGAATTTTCATTTATCTAAAGTTCCCCAGCCCCTAGCCAGAGATGCCAACTCGAGCACTTTCTAACATACTGCATCAAGAAGGCTCTACTGGTAATTAAGCTTCAAAATAGTAGCAGAGTTAATTCATATGACAAAAAAGGGAAACATGTATGTAAAATCCCTCTAGAAACAGAGACTCTGCTCTTCACTGATGGGGCCACCTGAAAAGTAAGTTCACATATACCACCTCAAACGGCAAACTAGGCATGCTTGCAGAAGACTCACAGCAAAGATGATGCCATTCACTGTTCAGAAGAGGCTCTGGTCCATGTTACAGGAAAACCAGTAGCGCTACAGAGCCTTCCCTTCCACCACAGGTGACCAAGGTCTCAACCGGAGTGAGCGTCTGCCACTGATTTCCAGGGGACCCGACCACATAGAAATGGGATGTGGGAGGTCTGCTTCTGCTCGTCACCTGCTCAGCGATTCTGGAGATTCTGCAGTCCCTGGCAGCAAGCAGAAAGATCCTCACTTGTGTCCTCAGCACTGGTCAGACCTCTAGTAAAGACTGCATGACAGGGCTTGGTTTTCCAGCCCAGACTTATAAAGCAAGGGGTTCAGAGAAGAGACACAAAAATGTCCAGGGGACAGGGAAGCAGCCCTGGGACCAGTCATCTGAAGAACTCTTCAGTAACTCTTCAGTTACTGTAAGAGAAGGCTGGATCACTATGTGTAATGAGGAAACTGAAAAAAAGTTAGCTGAAGCCCTTTAGTCTTGCTGACAGAGGTACAGTGTGACCCAACAGCTGTACACTGAACTTCAGCAAATTCAGGCATCATTTCTTAGCAACAAGAGCACAGCTTGCTCATAGTGAGTGACTATGGGAAGATTTTCTTTTTTAATAGTTTTAATTTCAGTTCTAGGTATTTAATTAAGACTTACAATTCATGTTTACTTCTGGAGTTAACGGAATTAATGTTTGATTCTAGAACATATACAATGCCGGCTCAAATGGTTGCCTACAGTGCTGCTTTTTAGCACTGCAGTCTGAACTTGCTGAACACTTCTCTGCTTTACAGGTCATGGGGAAAACTATCAGTACAGTCCTCTGTGTGCTCTGAGCATTTGTAGTGTGATGACTATAATTAACTCTCACACCTCAGAAGTCAAGAAAACTTTTCTACCCCAACTGACTGCAACTTCTCAGGTTTTCTTTTATTGCTTTCCTTTGCTCCTCCTCAGAAACAGCAGAGATCTGGTGCAACAGGAGTGGTGCAGTTCAGTCTCTTTGCTGGTGCAGAGAAGCCCCTCTGACACCCAACCAATGCATCATGATCACCTCATCTCAGCAGACAAGCAGGACCTGGGGTTGTGGAGGAGGCTGCTCTTGGGTGGCACTTAAGGGGTTTTTTTTCCTTCTCTGCAGCACAGTTTAATTCATCTGCATCTCCCTTGCCACTGTAAGTGCCTCAGGCAATGCTGGCACTGAGGCTGGTTCCTCTAGTGCACAAGAATTTCATTTCCAGAGGACTGAAATGGTTTAGCTTAACTGAAATAATTAGACTCAGTCCTCAATACTCGAATAAAGCACGGCAGTCTGTGATATGACAGCTTAGACAGGTGCCCTACTTGCCTTTTCAGGTTTAAAATCCATTACACAAAGCATTTGGAAACTAAAATGATAAATACAATAGTTTATCTTGAAATACGTAATCTCCTAGTGATAATGCACACAGATTTTAATAAAGTGTCACAAAAGAAACTCTCAGATAAGAACTAGAGTGATTTATGCCATCTTCAGTGACAGGCTACCAGGCAACCATGGGGGAGGGAGGGGCAGTTAAAGGGTAATAAAGATGTTCATCACACAACTGTCCAACCTTTAAAAGAGGTTTTACATAACCTGACCTGCTAGAGCCTAGAGCATCACCACCAAAATTAATGTCTTGGAAAAAAAGGTAGGAATTTCCTTTAATTAAAAAAGTGAGAGCTATATGCATAATGCCCAGATGAGACTCTGATACCCTATTGTTAAGTGATTAAAGGAGCACTTATAATTAACTTGAAACTGACACAGCTATGAAACTCATGAATAGCAATAGTTGCATTAACAGGTCTGCCTTTGATCTCTACAGGAACTGTGCATGACACAAACTAATTTCATTCTTTATACATGGAATTATATAAAGATACTGTCACGGCGTGCAGATGGAAGTTGAGTTTCAAAGCTTTAGCTTGCCACACACATAATGCATGCTTTACAAAACATGAAAAAGTAATCCCTGCTTAAAACCCTCTTTTTTTTTTCCCCCTAATAGAGTCCTTTGAAACTCTGTTTGGAGATCGATATGGAATGAAAAGTTAATGCACCAATATTTTTCAGTTGCTGAGCATCAGAGCTCTCCACTGACTCAAACAAGACCACAGCTGACTTTGCAACATCAGCTCTAAGGGTAACAACACACTGAGCTCAGCCGCTGCACAGCTCGCGGGGGTTTTAAGCCAAGTTTATACCTACTGCATCACCGGTCTAGTTTGGGGGAGGGCAGTCAGGGAAAGCTTGCATTTACTTAGCCATGAATGGATGTGTTACATTTGCTTGGAAAAACTTTTCCCTAACTCTAATAGTTACAGTATGCATCTGATGAAAACAATCTAAAGCAGATGTATTCCACATTTAAGTGAACTAGTGTACGTGCATTGGGGCAGGGAGGAGACAAGCACTTCTTTTTGCTTATTTCCAAGTAGCTTTAATTTTAGGTTTAATCTCTACTTATTTCCAAATCCTGTTGTGAAAGCAAAGCTAGATGTCACTTTAGAAGAGTGTATTTTTACTTGGTTTTTTTAAACAAACTAACGTAATGATTCAAACAAACCCAACTCAAGTGTCTGTCTCCATTCCCACTGCAGTCTGCAGAGCAGACTTCCACTTTCACCTCAGCACCCCACTGACATAAGCTAATACAGATACACAGGCAAACTCTGGCCTTAACATTTCATCCAGGCACTTACCTGTTCTCTTTTTTCAAATAACTATATTTGAAAAATAGTCAATTTATATTCACTTCCTTCCACTCCTTGAAGAGGTTATCCCCAGCTAGCTGACAGGAAAATTTAGCATAGGTGAGGCCATACATGGTACAACCTCATTCCTCCAGCCCTGCCAGCCTGAGCAGAGAGCTCTGCAGGGTGACAGTGAGCTCAGTATTGCCAGTCACCCGCTCCAGCACACTCTGGGACAAAACTAGGAGCATCCCTTCTGTTCCCAGCTCCATGGCCTGGCTGTGGGCTTCTGCTCCTCCACTGGTGCTGCTCTGCTACTCCTTGAACCTACCACTGCACTGGTTCCATTTACTGTCCCAGCACAGCACCAGCCTCTCAAAACAAATAGCTTGTTGCCAGGTTATCAGGTTGAACTGCTGAAGCAACACAGCCCCAAGTGCGAAAATCAGCAGAACGGGCAGGTATGGGGGCAGAGAGGCATGAAGTCTTCTGGCCAAGTGCAACACTGGTGGAGGAAGAGGGGAACTGGGACCACCCTGCTGGTTCACGGGCAATTAGGTCAGCTCAGCAGTACCACCTAACCATAGCCCAGGAGTCCTCCTCAAGTAACTGCACCCCTGCGGTCACACTGGAAGGATGCCTATCCCTCTCCCGATTTAGACAAGCTTTAGGTCAGCATTTGGCATGAATATCTGCTGCCAACCTTTATTCCATGTTAATCTCAAAGAAGTGCAGGCTGGCCACTTCCCAACTGTGGTACCTGTACCTCCATATACCAGCACCGCCACACTAACATCTCCTGACTCCATAAAGGCAGGATGCTTGTGGCAGTGCCAGGGTGAGGTTTAATTTGGAGCAGCGCAGAGACACTATGCAGGGTTTATCTCCACTCCTGAATACCCAAAAGAGTCTACAGCCATAGTTGGCATTTCTGTCTGGGTGGAGGGAGGAGGTTGCTGTTGATTCCTCCTGACCCTAAAAAGCATGCTTTCATTAGCATCTCTACATGCCAGTTGCCCTGACTTCTGCTTTCTCCTCACTTCAGCACAAGGATTAATTGTCCCCCAGCTTGCCTATATTGAAACTATGTTTTGCCTATTTTATCCTCAAAAAATATTTATTATAATTCAAAATTTTGGTATTTTTCTCTTCAAACCAATGTATATATTTATTCATTTGGAATAACTAAAAAAAAAAAAAACAAAAACCCCCACCTTAATCTGTGATCTAGGTGGTCTTCCAGATAATGAAGACTTTAAATAAAATAGGACCCACTACAGTTCCTTTCACTGTAAAGCATCCCCAGCTTGACACACGGCCATTTGATTTGACATTACCCTTTGTTTACTCCTTCATCCAATCTCAGTCACGCAGAAGCAGCATTCTCGTCCAAGTTAATTAATTTTTCAATTAATGTTTTTGAAGCAGGCTGCTGTACTGTCAATATTTCAGCTGTGATGACTGCATATATATGCAGAACATAACAACTGACTCAGTGACCAAAACTTGCTTCAGTTTAAATTACAACAGCAGCCACGGTGATCTCAATTCTTGGCAGGAGGTTAATTTTAGGGCTTTTAAGATTCCATGAGAAATAAAATTTGTAACCAGACTAAACTTGTGAATGTTTTTAAAAAATTACTTTATATTCACCTACACTGGAAGTCAATTATGCAAATCAAAAATTACTGGGTCTTCTACAAATTCACATCATAATTGGAAAGTACAGTTGTAGTTACACTTACAACATTAATCTTTCTTACAAACTCACTTTATATAAAAACACAAAGTGCCAGTGACCAGGGGTTTGATGTGCTGCTCATCCAGCTTACATTGTTTTCCATGTCTGGGAGGAACGCTGGAGTATACCTTCATATTACCTCGTCCCCTTGCAGCTCTGATTCCCCTGTGGTACTTATCAGAGTCCCACACTACCACTGCAGCTAGGAAACTGAGGTTTTCAACTTGGAGATCCATGGTCCAGGCCTTGGGAATGTCCAAAAATGGCTTGGAGAAGCAAGTTTGTTTAGGCTGTATCACTGCTTGCCTGTGGTGGGGGTGCTGAAGGGGTGGGCACTCTGCTAAAGGACTCCTGGGTTTCACAAATCAAAACCCAACAAACCACAGCAGAAATGTCTGATCAAACAAATCGGTGAATTAACCATTCTTTTTGGAGATAAATTTTAAGGTAAAATGCTGTGACTGGCCAAGAAACAATGGAAGGAGGAGACAGGCAAGGGCGACATACCCTGAAGCTCAGGGAACAACGCAGGGTGTGACGGAACAGGGCTGTTGCACAGGAGCTGACTCTCTCCACACAGATGGGACCCAAGGGTGGCATTTGTTTTCAGTGAACAGCCATGGCAGCTGAGTAGACCCACTGACTACACAACAGTTGAGAGGATAAAATATTTCTCATTAAAAAGTTCATTAAAAGTGAGTTCATTAAGTTGAGAATGTCTCCCAGACCAGCATGGGGAGGGAGCATATACATGGCTCAGCCCAGCACAGAGTGTAACTGAACAACTAACAACAGAAATGCATAAATTCAGAGAGCAATGGGCTAGAGCTGGTTTCAGCCCATGGATTCCCTCCGGGCAGCTGGTGATGCCCAGCATCATTACGGCAAGTGTATTATAGAGACCAGCAGCAGGTATCACACATCAGTGTTGGGACTGAACTGTTACTGCCATTGCATATTTCCTACTTGTTAAGTGCAATCACATTGGTATTGTTATTTCAGTATATTTTTTGTCCCTCTGCTAAACAAAAAATTCCACGCAGCGTTAAGTATCTTCAAATAAGTGCACTGCATGTGAAAGACGATACCCTCCACGTGTGGCCTACCCAAAAGAAACCCATCAAAGAGTACAGGTCTCCTGACAAATGCTCGTATTATTTATTAGTTTGTCCATATGACAACAGAAAGCAGTTATTGCTTACACTCTGGCATGCACCCATTTCAGATATTTACAGCTGTACACATTGCTCTGCTTACGTCCTCTCCTGCAGCATAGAAACCCTCCTATTCTTTCATTTTACCTCTTCTGTTTCTTATATTCATGCTGCAAAACACACATCTGTTTAAAAGTGACACCTCCACCAAGGGCTGCTGGCATTCATAGTTTGACAAACACATCCACTTTCCCATTAACAAGCAGATACGTCGAACTGAAAACATTCCAGCGGTGCTCTCTGCTCCCTTGGCGCAGGCAGCGGCAGGAGTATTTTGTAGGCCATTTAGTCTATGCATTAAGCAAGCATTTTAAATTATTATACTGGTTTAAACAAACAGCTGTATGTTTGGAAAGTGACCTACTGCGTACAAGCAATGTTTGAAGGGGAAGCAGGAGGGATTTCTAAATAACCAAATCACACGGGCACTAAACTTATATACATGAGCTGCATTAACAGGATGTGCTGGGGAGGGATCTGCTGGGAAGCCAATGAAAAAGTACATATATAACACCAATTATCAACTTCTGAAAGAGCAAAATATACTCCATTATGTTGTGTCCAAGATGAATATGTTAGCTGATGAAGGGTTCATGTATGGTATGCGTACATGCACACATAAATTTATGCTAAATTAAACTGAAAATACCAGGTACAGCCAATCAGACTAAAAATAACTGCATTTACTTAAAGTTTCTTCTACACTATCAGTCTATATCACCGCCCTGAAACCCATTCTAACAAGCAGCTCACAGATAATTTCTTGTGGTTAAGAAAATATGCATTTCACATAAGCATATAATCTCTTCCCCCCCTTACAATTAATTCTCTTCTCACAATTACAAAGGAACTGCTAAGAAAAATAACAGTGTACGACAGTTAACTAAAATTTTAAAGGAACCAGCCCAATAAATGTAAAACCTATTCTACTATATTTAGTCATAAATACAATTCCAGTGAGTACTGCAGGATTGCCAGCCACCTTGTAAATACATAAAATAGAGATACAGAACCCTCATCTTTACTTCTGAAATTTAACAGCTCTAGAATATCTATAAATAGCAATACATTCAGTATCATTTCATGCTATGGATTTTATTTGACATACACTTCTCTGAAGTACTATACACTTAATTTTACAGTTCAGATAATTTCAACACGTCCTGGAATTGGGAAATTAACATTCTGCTATACAAAAATAAGGCAATCTTCCTGATTTGCTAAACATATGTCCTAAATTAAAATTGCTCTTCAGTTTCTTTTTTTTTTCCCCTCCTCTTCACATTAAGGCCTGGGGAAAAAAAACCCAAGCCCATCACCCAGTGGATATGTGTGTGTGCATACACACACCACGCCCAGCAAGGAGTTTTACAGGAAAGCTGATGTATTTGTTTCAACAACTGGCCTAATAACCCACACGGCCAGTTACTCCCTTGAGGATACAACATTACTTAAGGGAAGAATGAAAGGACAGCAGATTGCTATTATTGCTCAAAGCCAGCCCAAATTCCCAAGCAGCCTTGTGCTACCATACCAGCACGACAAAATTACACGGGCACATCAACATCTTCTACCAGTGTACATGTGGATGCAGTACAGAAGACACAAAATAATTAAAAAATCGATTTCAAATTGCCTTAAATGGCAGCGTAGAACAGCATTATCTGCAGACTCAAGTTTCTCCCAGAAATGGCTGAGTTACACTAACGCCAAGATGTTCAATGCGAGCACAGGTTTTAACTTCAGTGTAGGACCATTCAACCAGATACTCCCATCTGAGTGGGTACTTAAAAGAAATAGGGCAGCAAGTAACAATCATTAATAGTTAATGCCAATGTAGCACCCTTTAATATCTGAACTATAACCTCATCTTTCTGACCACTGAATTAAGACTAAAACTGGGATGAAATTATTTTGCAGTTGTATTCACATGGATCAGAGAAACCTCTGGATCGTAAGTAGCATGCAATATGTAAGCTAACAACTCAGATGATTTTTACGTTACCTGCAGCACCAAAGCCAAGCAAAATACTTGTCATATTATTTTTAATGAGTTTGCTTACATACAAAACATTTCTGCCTACTTTGAAGGCTGCTTTTGAAATTTGTTTTTGTTACTGCCATGTTAAAACTGCAGTAAGGAGGGTGGAATTTCTTAAAATCTCTTTTCAATCAGGAACCCCAGCAAACATGCTTTCTAGAGCTACTGCTCCTATTCCCTTGGCAGAAAGGACTTGTAGAAAACCAAATAGGTAGCTGTGCAGCATAACGGGTGAAATTTCACGGTTCACTTAGGGACGCAGCACTAAACTTGCCATCAACAAGTGGTAGGAACAGAGGGATTTGGGTGTCATAAGCTACTTTTGCACCATGCCTATCCTTTTCCACCAATTAGAGGTGTTTCTTGGCCAAATGCTCTGGGGACTGCCTGTGACATCAGCTGTATCAAAGCTTGGACTCTGAAGACATGTGGCCTTGATAGTGCTCTCATTTCTGCTGCCCAGGCTAGGTCAGAGGGGATGGGAAAAGGGTCCGTGAGAGGCAGCCATACTCGGAGCTGGGAAGCGCCTCTGCAGAGTATCTTCCCCAGCCTGGCACAGTGTAACAAGGTGGTGGTCTCATCCAAGAATCCCAGTCTGGGGATTCGCTCTCAGGCTCCAGTCCTAAAACAATCTTGGGTTACTGCTGAAATAGCCTGGACAAGATGTGTTCAGTACCTCAGCTATGAATTTTCAGAGCTGTTTATCAAACACCTTGTTTTGTATTTAGGTACCTTCGCCCTGCTGTTGTCCCACTCCAAAGTTCCATCACTTACTGATGCACATTTTTAAAAGGAAAAAAGAGAAAGCTCTGCTAAAAATTAATTCAACTGATTAAAATTAAAACCTGAAACAAAAGCATTTACACTAGACCAATGAGTCCTGTAAATTTTATTTAAATGGCAGTTATAGCCAATTATAGCAAATATGTTTAAACAGCATGGAATCACAGAATACCCTGAGTTGGAAGGGACCCATAAGGATCATCAAGTCCAACTCCTGGCTTTACAAGTCAGAGCCTATGAGTGAGTGCAGCATCCAGATGCCTCTTCAACTCAGTCAAGCTCGGTGCTGTGGCCACTTCCTTAGTTTAAACAAACAGCTGTATGTTTCCCCAACTACCCTCTCCATAAAGAACCTCCTCCTAATATCCAACCTAAATCTCCCCTGTCACAGCTTCATGCTGTTCCCTGGGTTCTATCACTGGCCACCAAAAAGAGATTGCCCCTGCCCCTTTGCTCCCGCTTGTCGAGAAGCCATAGACCACGACAAGGTTTTCCCTCGGCCTCCTTTTCTCCAGGCTCAACAAACCAAGGGACTTCAGCCTCTTCTCGTAAGACTTCACCTCCAGACCCTTCACCATCCTTGTTGCCCTCCCCTCTGGACACTCTCCAATAGTTTTATGTCCCTCTTGTACTGTGGTGCCCAAACCTGCACACAGTACTTGAGGTGAGGCCGCACCAGCACAGTGTGGAGCAGGACAATCACCTCCCTGGACTGGCTGGCAAAGTCATGCTTGGACATGCTTGGCCCTCGTTGCTGCCTGGGCACACTGCTGGCTCATGGTTAACTTGCACTTGACCAAGACCCCCAAATCCCACCACAGTTAAAAAACCCCAACAAAACACATGTTTTACTTTCGGGTCTTTGTGCAAAAGTTTGAAACAGCCCATCCCAAATTTCACATGATATTATACCACCCTCATGTGAAATTTGGGATGGGCTGTCTCAAACCTGCAGAGAAAAACAGGCTTCAGAAGCTCATCCTACAAAGTACACAGAAATTTGAAATCACTTTTTAAATTAAGACCACTAATTTTTGAACAGCTTAATTTCAACCCTTGCTACTCTGCTCCCCAAATACTCCTGAAAACACACATCCTCTTTAGATTGCTTACTTCAGTGACAGCAGGCATGCTGAGCAAGCGTGGCAGCTCAGTTCTGAAGTTACCAAATTTTTTTCCCAAATTGATGAAGTCCAGAGTTAAAAGAAGCTCACAAAATCAGGTAATGCAGTATTTTGAATATTTGGGGTGTGGTATGACCGTGAAATTCAGACCAGCAGGAAGGCCACTGTGTACTCCAGTGTCCTGAAGCTCTTATATCTAGGGTAAGGAAACATAGGTTCTAGCAGACTCTCAACAAAAGCAGCATCTTCCTCTCATTTTGTGTGGGCAGCCCTAATTACTCTTCTGTACCACTCACAACAGTTAACAGATGGGTACTTGACCTACTCCCTTTCAAGAAAAGCAATCACCTACCCGTCTATTTTGGTTTTCACTGTTGCATTTTTCCGGCTCTGTACAAGGCCCTTGAACCCACAGAATAAGTCATGAAATTCATGAATGATACCTGAAAAAGAGCAAGTCTTAAAGAAGCAAGTCATGAAGGCTACCAGTGGTGTACCAGCATTTTTACTGCTACTAGATTTTTTTTATATTTTTAATAGGATCCATAAAAGCAAAAAGGCAGAAACACATTGCTGAATGCTAATCTATTATGATGACAGCAGGGCTGCTTCTTGATTTGGGGTTCTTAAGAAGCAAATAATCACAAACTCAATGAAGATAGGGCAGCATCTAGCTTTCACGAGTCAAATATGAATAAATTTATTCTAACAAATTGTCAGCTTGTAGAGGATCTACACAAGGTTTTGCATTCAGTGGGACTTTCACTTCCTATTAATTAAAACAGGTGAGCGAACATATCCTAGTGAAGGGAAAAGCCTTTGGGCTGAGTTGGGGTAGGGGGACTGGGAAATGGACTTTACCACCATAGGCAGAGACAGCCAACACAGCTGGGAGCCTGCCTGGTCACCTGTCATGTCTGTCAGCTTGGGCAGGATAGGAGGGGACAAGAAGATATGAGAAGTGGTTGACATTCTCCATCCAGTGAAAGAATGAAACGAGAATGAGGAGTGATGCTTATGGGAAGGTTACAGGTCTGCAGATGCTGTCCCTCCATCTTGCTAGAGTATTAATAAAATGTTTTTCTCCCTGAATACCAGACCCTCCTTCCTTTGTAAGTCCTTAGTGTACTGCAATAATTCCTATCAGCTCTAGATCTCACTGTTGCAACTGGCTTTTCCTTGGACCTGCCTTCAGATTGCTCCAAGAGTATCAAGAAAAACAAGATACTGAGAATTTTTTTCCTTGGTGCAGTACTGGGAGAATAATACCTACATTGTGCCCCAGGCCTTGCTTGCCTATACACCCATCACTCCACTTTCTCACCTGCCAAGTTCTTCAGGACAGAGGCGTACGACAGCAAAGACAGCACACAGCTATGTTCCCTGCAGAGAGCAGCTGGGCTTCCTTAGTGCTCTGCTGGGGGAGGGTGCTCCATCCCCCATCACTGGACCTACACACTTCATTGACATCGTTGGAGATTCGCTCCTCTTCCAGCACATCCACCCCAGATACTGCCAACATCTGCTTTAGGCCAGAACACCATGGCCTTTTGACTCCCATTTCCCCTTTCTCTTTGGGATCATTTGCTACATTTTATTTATTACAGCAGCTGGCTGTTCAAGTTTAAGATCCTCCTACACATGTATATGCAAAGTATCATTTCCCCCTGGATGGGGGTGTTGGGATTAAAAAAAACCCCAAACCCACAGCAAGTTGAGAATTCCAGGCTGTTCTTTGATTTGCACAAGACTATGTTGCTGCTACCCCCAAGACACCGCTGTATGTAGCCATGCTGTCACAGAGCCAGCTTGCAGAACAGGGCAACTCTGCTCAGCAACCAGCACACCCTCCCTGCAGGCCCATTGGGTCATCCTGGGCTCTTACCTCCTCCCAGACATCACCCTCACTCTCCAATCTCAGGGCTGGTAAGGAAGTGAGGTGGAGGGGGGAGCAACAATAATCCAAGGCTCTGCCTTCTCCCTTTGCAGCAGACAAGACAGGCTGAAAGATACAAACACTTCTCTACCCACACATTGTGCTCTGATGGTGTCCAGGGACTGCAGGAATATTACACCCCTCTCCCCCTCCTTCCTTCCCCCCAGAGACACAGAATGACTCATAGAAACACTGACTTCACATCACGCAAGCATCAAAACCAGCAGCAGGGCATTAGGGGGTGGGGGATGTATCTTGAACAGCGTGCCCTGAAAATACCAGAGTTGTGCAGAAACACCAACTCCAGCATTCCACTATAGGAGTGAGAGAAATTTCCTGGCTCTGTATGCACTGCTTCAGCTGATCCCTGTACTGGGAGGAGACCTAGGAGCACTGCCATCCCCTCTGACTCCTGCAATTTGCTTTCCTGCAAGCCATAGCTGTAACGCATCTGGGTCCCACCCTGGTCAGAACTGCAAGGCACATGAAGGACCCATCACCCTGCCAAAGCTTGGGCGCAGCTTGTGTGACAGCACTCAGCATCTAGGGCACTTGCTGCAGTTTGCAAGATAAAACCAGGGCAAGTTGCAATGAGAAAGGCATCTGAAACAGCTCCTGCAAACACTTAAGCCAGCCGTAGGTTAAGCAGATAAGCAAGTGCTAGAATATGATCTGCACAGCTGATGGAGAGAAAAAAAAAAAGTTGAATGGAACAGACTGGTCACTCGCAGTGACGAGTGATGGTGATGGACATCTCATACATCTTTAAAACACATCAGCAATCAGATATGAAGCAGTATCTAAAGTGAAAACTAATAAAAATAGTATGCTTAATGCAAAAGGTGTGTTACAGCTGCTTTTTCTATCCCACCTTAACTCAAAAATATTTGTGGTCTTTTTGATTTTAAATAGCTAGAGATGATATATTTTTTTTTACATTAGTTTAATTACGTTCCTCATGCATGGCCAGTAGAATTTTGCTAGCTTTTACACAGAAACTTTCCACTGGTTTTATTTGAAATGGTGCTGCAAAGGACAGCTGCAAGACTCCCTCAGTTCCAGGTTAAGCTACCTGAGAAACAGCAAGCTTTAGGAAGTCTGGGAAATGAAGTTTAAGTAGTCTGTAAACACCACCCCGACTCCAGAGACTGCAGGGATTGATGCTCCTGTGTTACCAGTATACCTTTGGAAAAATGTCAAGCAACATTTGGAGTGTAAAGTTAGGCTTAAATTTTTGAATGCTCTGGCATGCAGACATCTTAGACTAGGTCTAAGTTATTCAAATGACTAGCACATGAAGTTCTTAAAATGAATCCGATTTTACTCTGAAGCGCTGGAGACCATGCAGAATACACAGTGTTTACCAGGCTGCTGTTTGTTCTATACCCTACTCACATCCTGCTGCCAGACCGCTATAAATGAGGGCCCAGAAAAGCAAGCTCTGAGGTGCAAGCACATGAAGACCACCACCAAGGTCAGCAACAGCACTAGAAGTGTGAGGAGCACTGCCTATCATGCCTACATTCTACAGGCTCGCAGGTTTCATTTGCAGTATTTTAGCTTTTGCTACACTGGGATATTTGAGAAATTCAAAAGCACCATTAGTGAGGACAGCTTATTAATAAACAGACATGTCATTCAAGTCTTAAACACTACAGTCTGAAGATTTAATGAACCTGTATTTATAAATAGAACAATAGCAATAAACTCACAGTTTATAAAAAAGCTTCAAAAATCACACAAAATAGGGAATTTAACATTATTCTTATTTATATCTGGTCTGAAAAATCCTACATTCATATTTACAATTCTCATCTCATTAAAAAAAAACCAATCTTTTTTACCAGAACTTATCTTTAAAAAAAATTTTAAAACCCCTAAATCATCTTATGTATGAAACTGAATTCCAAGAATACCACTTTAATAGTAGTTTTAGTGTAGGAAAACCAGCTGTGAGGTTCTTCAAGTGACCAGACCCCTCCAGCTGCCAGTCTGAGTTCTGCCCAGGCTTGGGAGACAGAGTCAGGCAGGAAGGTGACTGGCTGAAGTTCTGTTAAGAAGAAAGAACAAGTACATCTGGCATTTGAGGTGACAGACCACGGGCAGACATAGAAGACACTCCTCATGCCAAGGAGGAGCCCGGCTGTACTGCACATCTACCCAACATGCTGTTCCCCACACTGCTCCTCCAGGGAGGCGTGACAGAGATGCTATGGTATGACACACAGGACCAACAGAGAACCAGGTGATTACAGGGGAACAGATGTTTATTTTAACCTCCTTTTTTCTTGTTTTAGCTTTTAATAAACAAGATTTATATGGGCTTGACACTTTGTGAACTGCATGGTGACCACATGGAAGTACTTCATTGTGCTGAAGGGAGACTGCCTCCCTGGCAAGCACGTTCACAATGTCTCTTTTGTGCAAAGCTCGCTCAAGAGAGCTCGCAATTGGGTGAGTGGGCTGAGGGTGACAACCTCCTCGCAAGAACTAGCAGGAATGTGGTGACGCATTAATTGCTGCCTTGATTTTTCACCGCAGAACCCCTCATGTGCCTGTCTGGAAGCCAACTTCTCCCTGCTTTGCTGCCACAGCAACATGGGAACCATCATGTGGGAGTGCTGAAAACTGATTTCCTTACACTGCTGAAACCGAGATGGGCAGAGCGGGAGCGAACAACCACTTGTCTATCACCTTGTGGGGACACCACACTCCTGTCTCAAAGACACAGTTTGAGCCTTTTCTCCATACTCAGACTCAAAACATACACCCCCACACCCCTGCCCACACCACACTGGCACCACTGTGAAAAAAATCTAAGCCGATTCCTGCATTGTTCTGCTTTAGACTGGGTTCATTTTGATCAGTGGTTATTTTCCTTATTTGTGGGCAAGGATGAGTTGTGAACTATCTGCACCTTTTTAATTTAGCTGGGCAAAGATATCAAGGGAGTAATAAAGGAGTTATTCTGGGTTTATCACAACAGAAACAAACATTTCTTTAAGTAAATCTTCTCAGTAAATCAGCCACAGCAGCTCATTGAGACCCAGGTTATACTGCAGAACCAGGCAAAAGGAAACAGCCATCCTGAAGCCATGGCCATGTTATACAACAAAAATAAGCTTGACTTTTCTTCTCCTTTGAGGAGATCATTGCTTTCTCAATAGGGCCTTTGGCTGACTGCAAGGCCTATAAAACTTAAATGGCACCTCAATGAAAAACAAAGGTTTGGGGTTCGGGCTGCACAGAAATGCTGCTGCTTCTTTTCACTTTACAAGAAAAAAAAAACCCATACCAAAAAACCCAATGAAATGGAGGGCAAAGACAGGCCGTGCAGATCACTGAGACATCTAATTATGTTTTGCTTTTTTATTTGTAATAGATTTGCAGCTTTTTGACAAGTCTACAAGGATACAGAGTTTTTAATTTTGCATTATAAACTTTCACAGTCAATACCCTGACAGCTAGTGAAACAGATAATAGGTTGCTGAGATTTTGCAATGTAGAAAATTCAATCTGTGGGTGGTGTTTTAAAAGCAACAGTCTCCCTTCTGAGGTTACTATGGCATCTGTGGCTACAGGGAGGAGAAGGCAGCAGTTCACCCCAGCAGGACATGCACTAGCAACCCACTGCTGTACATCAAGTGCCTTTCTCACCCCCTGAGCCACAGGTGGGATAAAACTTGGCCACCACAGGAGTTCAACCGATTTTATTAGTATATACCCTTGTAGAGTTTACAGCTATTTGTGATACTATCACACTGCCTATCTTAAAGTTATATTTTTCTGCAGAAGGAAAGAATGTGTAAGATGAGGCATTTAATAAAAAGGAAACAATTAAATGGGAAGTTTATAATTTTCTTCAGCCTAGACAAGGTAGAACTGAAACATCTGAAAATTAGAGTATCACTTAATTTCACTGCCTCAGTGTATTCTCTTAATTATTTTCCTACAAAACTTTGGGGGGGTTATACATTACACTCCTTATGCATTATATCTTTAATAGAAGTATTGGCTCAGATGTATACAGGAGAGTGAGGACAAAACTTCTTCACAGTTAAATCAAGAAACCACAGCTTCCACTTCACATGGGCTTTGTTTCAGGGTTAGAACACTTCATCATATGGTACTAATACAGAGCTGAGAAACCCAACCAGAAAGGCCTTAACCATACTACAATTTTAGACAAACTGTAGTTCAGCACCATTCAGTCTGGCAGTTATTCCATTGTAAGTGGCAAGCAAAAACTTACTGCATCTGGCATTTAGAGGTCTGGAAGGTTCTCAGTATTGTAGCTCAAAATCAGGAATACTTACTCAGTACCATATGAACACAAAATGTTTAAGAACTGAAATCTCATACTTCAGGGTGAATCCAATAACATGGTATGGATGCTTGAACCACACCATCCACACACAGCATGTCTGCTGACAAAATTGACCTCAATGTAAAGTCCTGCAGCAACCAAGCCAGAAGCAGAATTCAATGAAGATCCACCCTTCCCCATGTGAACCAGACACCAGGTACCAGCAACTGACAGTGCCCTGAGGACAATTGGAACACAGTAGACCTGAGGGCAGCCAAAGACCAATGAGATTGCTCCCAATAGCTACAGCTCCTCAGGGTCTCTGTAGGTCTCATCACCAGCAGAAAGAAACAGGGCTGTTCAATGCAGGACTGCTACTCCCTGGCTTTTTACTCACCTTTCAGATCTTTTATTTTATTCTGACTTCTTTTCTTTGCAGATTAAAATAAATTATCAGATAAAGCTCTCAGACTTTAAAAATCCTGCACTGGACATGTAATCAGGGGGGTTTCACAACATCTTGTTTAGGTGGCCAATGCCTCCACAGAAGGTCACCTTTTTTGTAGTAACAATGCAAAGAATACAGCATGCTTATTCCAGTACTCTGATTTGCAAGCACGTTAAATGCCCAACCCGGCTTAAAATTTATATGGAAAAACATTCCATGTACCTACATGAAGATTTATGAGGTAAAAATCATGCGGCAATTGGGGAAAAAAAAGACTGTAGTCAAACTGCCTCTCCAAGAACTTGGTAAGCAGAGTAAAAGGAGACTGATTAACAGCACAGTGTTCCCTTCAGCTGACTTCAGTTCAGCTGTATTCATTTATTTAACAGATGTCAAAGACAGCAAACCATTATTTATCAGTTCAGAGAAGTTTCACAAAGCAATCTTTAACCCCCAGTGGTATGATCTCACTTTGCTTTCTGACCACTACAAAGTCACTAAAATTGTAGTTAATCAGCTTGTTATCAACACTGATAGCGCTACGAAGGTGAGAGCAATGCTTAAACCCCATGGAGTTTTCTAGGAAAATCATCTCCCCATTAAGAGAACACACTGAAGCAATGAAGTTAAGCCATGTTCTAGATTTCATATGGCCCAATTCCAGCTTTCCTAAAATCTTCATTAAGTCCCACAAACATATTGAGAACAAACCAGTCTGCCTACAAAATCAGGAGTTAGGCATTTCATATGCTCCCCTCTCTTCTTAGTTACACCTATAACAGCTTTGGAATTTTAGTTGAGATGTCCCATATCTCACAACCATGTTTTTTGCCTGCTGTCCACTGTGTTTAAAAGAAAAAGCAAAGTGGATGCTGTATGATTTTATATAGCAAGAAACACTCCTCCCTCAAATTGTGCTGCAATAAATTACCCTATTTTAAACTAGCTTGAAAGAGCAATCTTGTTGAAAGATGTCCTTTGAGAAAATGCAGTGAAAGGGCAGTATGGAAAAGACATAACACTAAAGCAACGTGGAAACTGGTTTAAAAAGCAATCTGTTTTTCCTCTATGCTTAACAGAGAACATTATTGTCATCAAGCCACTTTTTAAAATCAATTGGATTCCATTTCTCCTTGGAGTGCTTTCACTCCTGATGCCTCCTCAAGATCTTTCCAATAACAACTGCATTTGCACCTCAATTTCATTTGACATTTGAGTTAACTTACACATTAAATGTTACTTGAAGGTAAAAGTACCTTACTTAACAGTTCCTATATGTGAATATAAAGGATATATCCCCATAATTACAGCCAATCCCTTTCTCTCAAACAATACAAAACAAAAAAAAAAAGCCCAACCACAAGCAGAAGCCAGAGCTGTAACACTGCATTAGTTTGCCACAGCCTCAGAAACAAAGGATAGTAGTGGGCAAGCTTTCAAACTACCATTTTTTTTCCACTGTGAGAGTCCTCCTGTTTTCAATCTGTCACAGTTAAATGCACGTGCTCATTAAAAACACCATTTGCACAAACAGGGCTTAGAGAGCCACGAAAGGCTCACTTTCAAGTAAAGTTAACGTGGCTGCTCACAAGTCAACACGATACAAGCAAGTGAAAAGGCGCTATAGTGATGCAAAAGCAACACCACTTACTTGCCAAGGATAACATGAATAAAAGCCACACTGCTTAATTGTATTTTTTCCAAATGCTGCCTATAATCTTTCACATTTAGCCAACTTAAGACGGCTTAGACCACTACCTTGGGTTTTGTGGCTTTTTTAAAACATTGGGGGTTTTGGGGGGTCTTTGACTTTTTTTTTTAAGACTCTTAGCCGATTTAAGCATTATGGTAAGTGACCAAAACTTCCACAATTTTGGTAAATATTTAGGAAAGCTACTGGATGGATGCCTTCAGTAAGACTTCCTTGCTGAACATAGAAAAGGCTCGCTAACAACATTAGCCTGTGTTTATACGCTACACAGTGCATATAAAGACAGTTCAGACAACCTTCTTCTGGAATTGAGGGGGAGGGGAGGAAGTGACATGACCAAAGAAAGAGCAAACTGAAATACTAAGAAAACACCTTCAATGATCTGCCTGAACATTTGACTGAAGGGGTATTTCTTCCTGAGTATACAACATACCAGAACAGTGTAGCTCTCAACCCCTCATCTACCTTTGTGCTTGGGTTGGGGAAAGGGACAAAAGGAAAGAATGTGCACAGTTTCCTTCTCCTGAGGACAGTAATCTCCCCTTGGCATAGACCACTGGAAAACAACATTGATGCAATTATCACTGGGAGCAAAGCAGACAGGATTTTGAGGTATAATACACCTACTTTCCTGATTTTTGAAACTGGTCCCATTTTTATCCAAGATATTAATGACAGGTAAGCACAAACCCAACTGGCATTTTAAGCAAGTTAACTTGCAACACACAGAGCCCCATACTTGGCTGTATTGGAACTATTGCAAGTTCCTTCTGCAACAGCACACAGATGCTATCTGGTTTGGGACTCCAGATCAGGCAGCACACACCACAGAACAGATGAGTCAAGGAGATAACCCACTGAGGCTGTCCTTTAGCAGAAGTTTGGTTATAAAGATCTAGAGGGTCTGTAGATCTGTCCATTCAGCAAGTGTCTTGCTCTATAACTTTATCAGTGCTACCTGAACATGGCTATACTGTCTGCATAGGACAGAATGACCATTAAGAATGATAATATTCATGGGCACTTCAAATAAAGACATTTATCCTTTCAGTACCCTCATGATCCTATGAAGCAGTTCTCCAACTTTACAGTAACACTATGAGGAGAGCTACACATCTTGGATTCAGGAATGCCAGTTATTACTTTTTCCAAACACTGGCTTGTTAATAGTGTATGTGAGTAGCAAGGGGAAGGAGGAGGGAAACCTGCTATGAATACTGATGCATGAAGACCTTCCTGAGGTTCCAGGTGAGATTCTGGCTTGGTCTAAAAGAACCTTAATTTCTTCCAGATAGAAAGATTTATTTCCTCTCTCTTAGGTCTCTCTTAAGCTATGTTTCATTCTATTTCTTAGCAATATCATTTACATTTAAAAAAGCAGCAAAGAGTCAAGCTGTTCCTTGGTTTTACTCAACCTGTTGCTTCTCTGGTGTTGATTCTACAAAGAAAGTCCAATTTCTGCACTTCAGGCATATATACACTACCAGGACGGGACTCAGTATCACTGCAATATCTATAGCATCCACCTGAGCTACAAAAGAGCTACAGTTGCAAGGATGGGCAGATGAAAAGTCATTACAATTAAAGTGAATAGCTTTCAACTCGCATCTTTGTCTGGTTATCACAGAGAAGAGTCTGAAAGAGTACCTCATGAGCTGCATCTTTGCAGAGTTACACAGATAGAAGTGTATCAATAGTGCTCACATATCTACTCTACAGATTCATGTCCCTGTTATGAGTCATGATAGCTGCTTTAGTGACTCTAAACATCATTTTTTCTGTATTCTGCACATCCTAATCCTCTTGCCAGTGAGTAAGACTTCATCAGGTTAGAGCACAAAATTAACACATTTGCTTGTGTAAGGAGACAACTGGTCATTCCAATTCAAGTCACTGAACCAGGAGAAGGTTGTAGCCTTTTGAGCTAGATGTGTTTGAAAAGGACTTTTTCTCCAGATAAGAAAACTATCTAATAAGAAAACTATCCCCCAAGTAGTTCTAGAACCGTATGAAGTCAAGTTCAATGGAAGTCATTGTCAAGTGTGTTAAGTTGTATCTTGACAGCGAAAGCAACATCTACAATAGAGCATGAGTTACCACCAACCTCCTCAACCAACCCTTAAAACCAGGTATCCTTGTCACTGGCCAGTCATTTTATATTTGTCAAGATATTAATATTTTGCATAATTTCTGTTAAAAGCAAACCAACTCCACTAGTGAAATTTTTGAAAAAAGGACTGTATTGTTCTCAACAAATGTTTGCCAATTATTCCTCTACTACAATGCAGGGCACAGTGCCCTGTAACTGACAACAGGCAAGGCAGAGAATTGACTAATTCATTGATTTCTGATTGTGTGTTTGAGATGGGTTGTAGCCATACAAATGTGGGGTTATCCAGAGCCAGAGGGTAGGTACATTCCACCTGACAGATCCTCTGTGACAGAACTCAGTCACTGTTTTGACTAAAGCAAAGTATCAAAGCTGGGAAATGAGGCTGAACTACTGGAATGTGCCTTCTGGCAGCGTGTGATGGGGGTTTTTATGGCAGCAGTAAATACCACTTCACAGATCAGGAGCTCCTGAATGATGTATTATGGGCTGAACTTGAACCAGTGATGCTATAAATTCTGTTATCTTTTGTTGGGTTCTGCATTTTCCTAGCGTGACTACTGAAATAATTAAACCCATTCACCTGATTAAACCATTATATTGACACTCCTAAAGGCCATACACTACTTTATGCTTCTACACACAGCTTAATCTACACTCAGCCCCCAAATATACAGCTATTACACAGTAATTAACAATACCTCACTGCAGTTCAGATTTAGATAAATTGGACTTTACATTAACAGATACATATTTTTTTAAAAATCATTACAGAATGGAAGTAAGGTTTGCCACAACAGATCAGGTATCACTATAGTATCTGATGTGGTATCTGCATCTAACATGGTGTTTGCCTTTGGCATTGGCTTGATGTTGCAGATTGGCAAGAAAGTGACAATGGCAGCCTAGTTTTAACGAAAAAAAAAGTTGCATAACATACAATGAAATAGGAAAAGTAAAAGTTAGGGGGAAAAGTATTGTCTTACATAAAGTCACATAATAAATTACACCTTTTCCCCAAGAATTAATAAACTGTTCACAGTCATAACTCCGCAAGCAGTCTAAGGAACAATTAAGAACAATGCCAAAGTATTCTCAAGAGCCCTACAAGAGCAAATTAAGAAAAAAATTAGAAATACAACAGATAATGGTATCATGACAGATGGGGCTCCCTCTGTCAAGCACTTACATTGGATAAAGGAATTTTGAAAGAACTGGTGGGAGGGAAGCAATTCCAGTGGGTTCATTTAACTGTTTCATAGGGGAAAATTCTGTAGTTCTTTGACACCTCCACTTCCTCACATTCATGGGCTGGTAAGCGAACCCTAGTTAAAAGTTTACGTGAAACGGGGAGGATTTGGTATTAACCCAGATGAAGTCACAGATGTGGTATGTCATAGCGGTGCCAGCAGAGGTGGTAGAGAAGACAACAGTAGAGTTGTACTCCAATTTCCACAGAGTATAATGCAAGAATATCAGCACATTATTTTTTCTTGCTCAATTTTATATTTTGGGAGATAGAAAAGTTACTCAAAATATACATCCTTCACAATGTTTCATGGGTATCATGAAACTCTGCATAAATAAGTTATTTGGATAATCCGGAAATAATCCCCCATCCATTTTATTAGAATTTAAAAATAAATCTTTCCCAGGTAAAGAACTGCTCAGTTCAGACTGACCTAGGTTAAAAAAAAAAATAAAAATCTACTTTTCTTGTAGATGGACACAGTGGCCATGGGATGGCATTGTATGGTCTGTTGAGGTACAGCAGAATTCTGAAGCAAGGAAAAAAACCAGATAAGAAACAAACCAGAAAACACCCAACCTATCTCTCCAGTGGAAAAAAAAAAAAAAAAATTAGGACACCACTTGAGAACTATCCAAGAAAAGGTAATTTGCAGGCAAGTCACAGTGGACTGTATGTACCACAATGGAGCAGCAAGTGGGGCACAACACAAGGCCACACAGCAGTAAAAGGACTCATTTCTGGTATCTACTTTTGTGGCAGTTTGACTTGGGCTCAGTTTTCAATAACAACCAATTTTGTCAAACCAAATGGAGAAATGGAACATTCTTTAGCTGAAAAGTAATTAAATCATTAAATATTATTGAAAATAGTTTAATAGTTCTTAGCGGTAAACTTGGACTTGGCGAAGAAGAATATTCCATAACCCAAAGCATTCTTGCAAAAATACTTGAAGTGCAATTCCCACCAAGAACCATGCAGAAAAGTTGAGCAATACAATGTTCCCAAATCAATACCTCTCAGGGTCCCATCTTTGGCACTATGAATGGCAAAGAACCAATGATGACCATAGAAAACTTCTTGAAACAAACCTGACCACTGTCTCTCAAAAGCAATTTGATTTGTATACTAAGTGAACTGAGCTTTATTAAAAAAAAAATGCTTTTTGCATCAGAAAGTCTCATGTTACTAAAATTCTAAATTATCATGGTTGTTGGTCGTTAACATCAGACTTTACCTAAATATTGCATCCATTTGCTCTCTGTACTCAGAGGTACTCTCTGTTTTTATCCAAGTGTTGGGAATGCTTGAATAGCCTATTTAAAGCCTCAACCTTTGTCACTTTTTCAAAGTCTTTTACAGTACAAATGAGCACACAAAGAAACCCACCGACTAATGCTCTGCAAGCAGGTTTCATCAGGAACACAGCCATCATCATCTAAGTCCCATTCCATCCCAGTCACAGCAGTCACACCTTTGGTGTGGTCTGTTAGATGCCTATTCTATGACATTTAACTCATCTCAAAATTAGGGGCTTCATGTACAATTTTGTCCTCTTGATATCCTGAGGTCATTTTGTATTAGTGATTAACAACAACCAAACCCACCTCAAATCAGGAATCAAATTCTTCCATATTCAAGAGTCACTCAGAACAGCACTGAAATGCAGTTACTTTTTCTTTCAGTCCCTCATCCACATATTAACGACTTGCCATGTACACTGAGAATAAAGTTGTAATTGTTTTCAACAGAGTACAAGTTTTCTTGCAGTAAGAAGGGACAAAAAATACTTACGCTTTCAAAACCAAGTAATCTATATAGAAGTTATAAGAATTATTATCATACAATCCCTAACAAACTGCAATACAACTATAAAAGGAAGCGTAAATCTCAAGAAATCAGAGTCACTTTTTTAACTTTGTGTTTGCTTTAGTTTTTTATTTAACTACTGAGTCACCTCAGGCCATTTTTAGAAAAGAATTTTTTTCAGTATTCCACTGAAAAACAAAGGAAGAATTTTTTAGCTAGCTCTTCATTGTGCTATTACATCCTTTCTGTGTTTCTATTCTTTTCACGTGTTCTTTGTAGGAATTAAGAATATAAAGAAATCTTGTGGGTAGCCAAACCCAAGCCTCTGTCACCACAAGAGACATACACAGAAAGCACTTGAGCTTTTCAAGTTCCATCTCAAAAAGGTAATTACATATCTTCCACCCCTATGCAGCTGGCTCCTGTGCCAGAACCCCAGTCCTCGGTGGCTACTTCTTCAACCTGTGTATTTCTCTCATGCCCAAAGTGTCAAATGTTATTCTTTCCTTAAACAGGTCCCTTCTATATCTGCAGAGAGCAATAGCATCTCACTTTTCATTTTGCCAAGCCTCCCCTCCCTTTTTGTTTTGGTTCTCCACTAATTGAGATACATCCTCTTTTACTTTCTCAGCTTAAAAGGTATTCTCACGTCTGAACTAATCTTTTCCAAATAAGAAACACAATCTCAATTGTGTTTCCAATATCTTTGCAACAGCATTAGTATCACCCTTTCTGCTGAGACCTACTTACCCAGCACATTCTGCAATCACGTCTGCTTTTTCCATAGCAGAAACACTTTGGTGGCTCATAAAACACTCTGTGATTGGCCATCACTCTCCTGTTTCTTCCTCTGTAATTAACAGCTGATTAACCTCCAACTTATAAATTCTTGCTGTTGGTCCCAAAACACACAAATTCCTACTGTAATACAGTTCCTTCATGTCGTAAAGAAAGATATAAAAAGTAAAGCTTTAGAAATTTTTAGTATTAGAAGCATGAATAAAAACACACTAGTAAACATTTGGTAGCAACTCACAATGAATACAAGTCTTGGGGATTTCCAACTGATAACAAATAGAGAAGAGTGCTTTTGGGACCGGACGGTTCTAGCAACTGCAAAGGCAGGGAGTAACCCTGAGAGAAGCCCCCTATGCCAGGCCATCCAGCAGCTGCGCCACACACAGCAGAAGTCCCCAGCTCCACGCACAGCACTTGAGATGGGAAACTTCCAGCTACGCCTCCTTGTGCAGAGGCAGTGACAGCAACTCCAACTACACTCAGGAGCTGAAGCACCTGCTATTTTCAAAAGCTTTTCCAAAATTCTTGAAGAAAGGTAGCAGGTCATAGAGATTAAGCTGGGGATGGCAGAGTCTGGCCTTCAGACAACCAGCTCAATTAAGAAATCTTTTTCTGCCCCCTCCCCCCCCCCCTTTTTTTTTTTAGGGACAGACAGCGTTAGGTCACAGAAAGATGAAAGTCAAAAAAGAACACATAATATATATACACTCTGAAACGCTGATAAAATCTACTGTATAAAATGATTTATGCAAGCAATCTGTACTAGAGGAAAATGAAGTTAATTATGCCATGAGAAAAAAGAAAGCATGATTGAACAAGTTCATCTGTAGTTCAAAAGCTAGGAAGCAACGAACATTACACAAACAAGAAATAAAGTTTAATAATTCATTTATTATCTTCAGTCATCATACACTCATGTTTAAATGATTATTCAAGGCCTGAAGCGCCTGTTTCCTCCTTTCTGGGAAAGGAGTAAAAATTGAATGCAATGGAGTCATGCCAGGTGACACAAACTGACATCAAGGGAATAAACACAACCCCGTGTGGCTTCACAAAGCTGTGAGCTCAGGCTAGCCACAACAACTTCTTCTGTGTAGGTAAATAGTATTCACTTCTGATTACAGAGTCAAAGGATAGTAAAGGGTTGGAAGGGACCTCTGGATATCATCTAGGCTAGCCCCCACCAGGGCAGGATCACTTAGAGCAGGTTGCACAGGATTGTGTCCAGGTGGGTTTTCAGTATCTCCAGAGAAGGAGACTCCACAACCTCTCTAGGCAGCCTGTTCAGTGCTCCGTCACCCTCAGAGTGAAGAAGCTTTTCCTCATACTGAGACAGAATTTCCTCTGTTCCAGTTTGTGCCCACTGCCCCTTGTCCTGTCACTGGGCACCACCAAGAAGAGTCTGGCCCCATCCTCTAGATATCCACCCTTTAGATATTTATAGGCTTTAATCAGATCCCCTCAAGTCTTCTCCATGTTAAACAGACCCAGGTCCCTCAGCCTTTCCTCATACCGTAGATGCTCTGGTCACCTGACCATCTTTGTAGCCCTCCACTGGACTCTCTCCTGTCTTTCTTGAACTGGGGAGCCCAGAACTGGACACAGTACTCCAGATGTGGCCTCACCAAGGCAGAGTAGAGATGATACATAACCCCCCTCAACCTGCTGACCACTCTCTTCCTAATGCACCCCAGGATGCCATTGGCCTTCTTGGCCATGAGGGCACAGTGCTGGCCCATGGAGACCTTATTGTCCACCAGAACTCCCAGGTCCTTCTCCTCACAGCTGCTTCCTAGCAGGTCAACCCCTAACTGGTACTGCTGCATGGAGCTATTCCTTCCTAGGTTCAGGACCCTAAACCTGCCCTTGTTGAACTTCATTTGGTTCCTCTTTGTCCAGCTCTCCAGTCTGTAAAGATCTCGCTGAATGGCAGAGCAGCTTTCTGGTGTGACAGCCACCGCGCCCAGTTCTGTATCACCAGCACATTTGCTGAGGCTACTCTCTGTCCCATTGTCAAGGTCACTGATGAGTATGTTGAATAAGACCACACCAAGCACTGACTCTTGAGGCACATCACTGGCTGCAGGCCTCTGACTAGACTCTGTGCCACTTATCACAACCCTCTGGACTCTGACATCCAGCCAGTTCTTAACCCACAGCACTGTCCATTCACCCAGCCCAGGCTTCCTAAGCTTGCTTACAAGGATGTCGTAAGAGACAGTGTTAGACAAAAGAATAAGACTGCCTTTTGAACGGGATCAAATACTGTTAGAACAGCTTTTCACCATGGATACCAAAGGCATATTATACAGCAAAATCACAAACATCAATCGCAGATGAAGATGCCCAAGCTGCCTAGCACCATCCCTCATCTGCATATTACTCCTAGAGCTGCAGGGCATTACTTCAGCCCATCTCATCTGTACTAGGGCAAAAGCAGCCAGGCAGTGACTCCACCCACCAACACTGCTGACAGGTTTTTGGTGAAAATCAATTTAAGTTATCCAAACTGCAGGATAGCAACCTCTCTCTAACTGCTGCAGTATCCAAAGCTGATTCTGATGCATCTGGAAGGCTAATGTGATTGTATCTCACCTGTAAGGAGTAAACAGTATAAGCAGTACATAAGACTGCTTATCAAACAAGATACAGATGCCAACACATAATGCACTAAAAAGCCACACAAGCCAGGTACTACCACAACTCCCTGGATATTATATTCTACATAGCCAAAGCTCTGGATAGACAGCTGCAGTGTGAAAACATTGCCCTTGAGACACTTTAGATCACAGACAACTGCTAAACACCAAAAGCTTCTGGCAGTCCACCCTGTACCTTTACTGTTCATGTTTACCAACAAATGCTACAAAAGCAATACAGCTACACTCCAAATAACCTGGCATACTGGCAACTTCTTGGCTCCAGAATAGAATTAATAATTTTGAGGAAACATGCAAGGTTTGATTCCCAAGACAGATATCATCCACTAAATGAATAATTAGTAAAAGTTTGATAATTTTTCTGATAAGTCTTTCTACCTGTTCTGGTTTTAGCATCAGCAGCACCACCTTCCAGCCCAGTTCAACTTGGAAAAAGACAGCTTTGAGTGTGGCCTAACTATGCTGATACCATATGTTACAGTTTTTTCTCACTTCCTACTTTATTGTAATGATGACAAAGTCAGGCTCTTGTCAGTGGTGCCCAGTGACAGGGCCAGAGGCAAGAGATGCAGAGAAACACAGGGATTTCTGATGTTCAAAAGGAACACTTTTTCACTGTGAGGGTGACTAAGCACTGGCTGCCCAGGGAGGCTGTGGAGTCTCCATCCTTGGAGATACTCAAAACCTTCCTGGACATGGTCCTTGGCCACTGGCTCTAGGTGGCCCTGCATGACTGAGAGGGTGGACTAGATGGCCTTCAGAGGTGCCTTCCCATCTCAACCACTCTATGATTCTAGCCCCCCACTTTTTCAGTGCCTTCATTTCCCCAATTTGATAGATCTTAACCATTCTTTCCCCCCCTGCAACTTGTCTCAATATTAACCAAATTAAAGTCAGTGCAACTGTACTGAGGTTTGTACAAGTTGGAAAGTCAACTCTGTATGAGACATGGATAAAATCTTTATTCCTGCAAGCTTGTCTGCTGTTTTTCTACTTCACAAGTTGGTCTAAAATATTATCATTTTAAGAAACAGGACCACATGCAAGCTACGTTCATTTGGAATATGTACTGGAAAAGGAAAGCGTGATGGACTATCAGGTTCAGACTAGCTTAACACTACAGCTCAATTACCCAAGATCTCCTGAATACCACCTGGACAGGAATTGCCTTCTTTTCTGAACAGTTATGGCTCTGTACTGATAAAAGGTTTTCAACACCTCTGTTGGCAGCAACCCCATGTGTCCAGTCTTTAGCTTGTAAAAATATGTATTTCTATATTTTTTTTTATTTTTTAATACATGAGGGCATTTGTATAACTGATATTTTCACCTAACTCAACCAGACGGATCAAGCTGTTAAGTGACTCATGTGCCATGATTAAATTTTAGTTGCCACTACAGATAAAAAGCATTGAAAATTCTGCAGGACAGTACAACATCACTAATAACAATGAAATGCTTTGAAATACCCTTCCATTCAGAAATGGTGGCATCAAGCAGAACTTGGTTTTAAGATTAAGTCTATCAAATTCATGAACAACTCACATGGCACCTGCTATGGAGATGACAATCCAGTCTGTTCTGCTCCCACTTTCATCAGGTTCACAATTCATATTCAAAACTGCATTCCATACATATTTAGGTCAAACACAGAAGTTAACATATTGCTGCGCTTCATTACCTCTCCCCATTTACAAGGAGAGCTGTGGTCACATCTTGCACACCACCTGTAATTTCTGCAGTAATACGTTTGCAGATTGGATGGCAGAAGGGCCATTTGGTATGATCCACAAAGTAACAGTAAGGAATTTCACCTAGTCCCCATGTCTGTTCTGCATGCAAGCACCAACAGGCACCCATGCAGATCAAGCTATTCACTCCAAAACCAGCATGCAAGCACTTTGCACACCAAAAAGGAGTAATGAGACAGCCTCCCTTTAATTTAAGCTAAAGTCTGTTTTTTGTGTGCTGCAGTAAACAAAAATCCTGATCCAGGTCAAAAACAAAGGAGACAAGATAGACCTGTTAGATGGAAGAAGTAGGGGAGTGTGGGGAGATTAAAAAGAAAAAAATTAATAATCAATAATTTTTTAAAAAATCAAGTACAGGCTATTTCTGGTGCCTATAACAGCTGTCAGAAATTCAAATAAACACAGATTACCAGCAAGGAAATCTGAAGTTCATGTAATACACAAAATCTTGAGACTGTTACTGAAAGTTATGATATGCTCCAAAGACTACAAATGTTCCCCAGGGAAATAATTCTAAAACAATAATAATAAAATTAACCAGAAATCACAAATTGCATTTATTCTGGCATAAATCCTGTGTATTTCTTGGAATTAAATATGTGTCTTTTTATTAAAAACATCCATGTATGTTCATGCTGGGCTTAAAACATGAACAGAAGACATTTCCTAGATTAACACCCTTGCTATCATGTTCTAACTCTTTAAAGAATCACACAATAAAAGTTAGCATCTGATTCTCATCAGTTCACAAGGCAGTCCATTTTTTTTATTACTTATTTTAAAATAGTAACTTTATTCCTCATTCACAATATAAACCAAGATGGAAAGTTAAGAGTTAAAGCTGTTTGGCAGCTGTTACTTTAAACTCCTTTGGGTTTTATAATTTGCAGAACATGTCAATTCCTCCACCCTGGAACTTTTTCAAAACACCCAAGCAGAAGAATGTCACAGCACAATCATCTGCCATCAGTACAATAGTCAGAGATAGGACACAGCAGAGGACCTCCTCCTCCAAATCTGTCACTTGCAATAAATTACAGTGTAGCCAGGAGCTGACTGAGACCAGACAGACAATCAAAATTAAAAGAGTATGTAGAATCAGACATGACCTATATAGAAGCCATGGGCAAGGCTGAAAAAAGCAGTATGATTTCTTAGAGAGATGATGCACAAAGAGGAACAAATGGCACTACAGTGATAGGGACAAACAACATAAACCTTGGGCAGTTACTAAAAAGGAGTGCTTCAGGGTGGTATTTGAGCACAAAACATACCAGTTCCTTGTTAAAGGTGTTCAGAAAGTAAAGAGCAATGTACAGCACTAAAACCCAGCCACAGTGAAATTGGACCAGAGACAAGGAGATCAGCATTACTCAATCTGCAGCGGAAGCACAACACAGCAGTGAGAGACTGTCTCATGAATAGAATGCCTAGGACAGAAGCTTTTGCACAATCAAGTGAGAAGTAGAAGTTATGCTTATAACTCTTCAAATAAATGCCTTTTTCCCTATAAGCTCCTTTTTTTCTGCACCTATGGAGAAAAGCTATTCCATCATACAAATATCACTTATTATATCATCAAGCCCCTATATCCGGGCAACCCTCCCTTAAAGCAGAAAAGCCCAAAACAGACAGAGAAGCTAACATTTAAAGATAAATAAACCACTACCTCATCATTTCATAACCTTGCACTAAATTTACTCCTTCTAAAAATATCCACTTCCATCAACCCCAAGCTGTCAGCAAGAACTAATGAACAGTAAACTACCCTCCGGCTCCTAACTCAGTACTGCAGAGGTAGCTCTAAAGCAGTCCTGAGCACCTCAGTCTGGTAAATAAGGGTGGGCCCATTATTCGCTTACCAGTTTAGGACAAGCATCCAAAGCCAGTAAGGCACAGCCTAGTACCTTTCATGTATCCTCTTCCACTTTAATTGTTCCAGTTACTTCCATTTTGCTATGAACTTTTATTTTTCCCTCTGTTTCCACATTACTTGCCTTTCTCTACAGCACAGCTTTCAGTATTTGAATGGGTCACAAAGCAGAACTTCTGCTATTCAGCTTCCCAGCAATGGAAAAAGGAAAAAGAAAAAAGAAAAAAAAAAGAAAAAAAAAGAAAAAAAAAAAGGAACAATTCAACAGGTTAGAGCCCAGCAGAACCCCAGCCAGAAGCTGGGGCCCTCATGCACTACTGCTATTTAGAGGTACAGAATAGCCTAGCAAGAAGCTACTGCAGGGATAGGCAGTGCAAGCCCAGCATCTGCCTCCTGTGATTACTGAAACAAAACAATGAGACATTTGTTCCAAGTTCAGGCAGCAAGGCAAAGACAACTGCACAGCAGCCACTGTTCTTCTGAATGAAGGCAAATAAGATGATTATGCTTCTTCATTTCCTGCAATGAGTTCACAAAAGATTCATCAGAATCATCCTATGTTAATTATTGTACAGATCCATATGATCTGGACGCAGAGTTCCTCAAAGAGAGGCAGCGGGGCTGCGATGAGTGTGAAGAACAGGAGCACAGCCTGCGTTCTGCTCTGTGTTCTGCCACCCCAGGCCATGTTGAAGAAGCTGCAGTTTAGGATCCTCAGCTAGCAGAAAGCCAACACAACAGACCTGCTAAGTCTGGATGCAACATGTCAAAAAGAACACAATGGACTGACCAACACCACAGCAGTTAGAAGCCATGCAATACTGCCATAGCTGTCAAACTAACCAAGCTTCTACCAGGTAGGAAAAACACACACAGACACACACTGTTCCAGCTACAGCCCCATCCATGAGCATCCCTGCTCGGTATCACAGGCCAGCAAAATGCCTTATTCCGCCTACACATTCAGGATCTCTCTCCAGGAACCACTGAGCAACCAAATCCTTCTCAGTCACTTCTGATGAGGATTAAGAGTCTGGAAAAAGAACAAGACACATGGATGACTATTTCAGAAGCTGAAATGCAGATGTATTTCAAAGCAACTGGAAGGCCAGGTTGAAACACTGCCAAGTTGTTCAGGGAGAACTAACTCATGAGTAAACACTCAGGTAATACCACTTTTATAATGCACAGTTGAAAACATTGGTCAGAGGTAAGCTGAAGTGAATCTGACAAAGCATAAAATGCCTCCAGAAATAAGAATCAGGACACAACTACAGAAGTCTTACTTCAGCTCATCAGGGGGCTGAGGTAACTCAACTCCTCCTCCATACTTTGGCCCAAGTGTGCTCCTTACCCTAAGGGAGGCATAGGAGCATGTTGAAGGGGACACATTCACCTCCTCTGAAAGCCAAGGTGGTCATGACTGTGTGAAGTTAGTGGCCACTCCACCAAGGGCAATTTCTGTACCACAGTGCTGGCAGCGTTAAGGTCTCTTGTCAAAATGACACTCGTGAGTGACACAAGATTCAGCCACGAAACATATTCTACAGACATGGATTAGACTGTTTACAAACTGTAGAAAAGTATGTTACCTAAATAAGCATAATTTTATTTGATACTTTATATTTCTGATAAAGAAAAACAACAGTGGATCAGTTCCAAGTATACCAAGAGTACAAGAGTAGTTAGAAACCAAGGACCTACTAGCACTACCAAAAAAGAAGAACCTATTAGTATTGGTTTTCACTAATATAACTTGGACAAGACGACAATAACCACAAAATTTTCATTCTCTTGTTATGAGGTACTGTGGACTTAACTGAAGGTCTTACCGTACATCAGGGTAATACAATCTCAGAAGTATGATTTTTTTTTCGTTGGTCACAAAGCATCAACACAGAATCACATGAGCTCCAGCACAGAGCACCACTGTGCTACAAAGTGCTGGCAAACAGAAATCTAAATACACAGAATTCACTGGTCCTGGGAAAACACCCTTAAAAACTGACCAGATTCTGAATTAAATGTATCTTCACTACCTCTGGAACCCTAATTAATGTAGATTTAAAAGATACAATGTAGGTCAGCTCTCTGTTTTAATGCTAAGCATATTGGTGTTTTTGGAAAGGGTAATTTTAGTAGTATCAAAAGCACCACCACAGACTAAAGGCTGAACTGTCTTGAGCTACTGAAACAAGAGAAAGTTTCTAAGCAATACAGGTTTACACAAAAAATTTAAAAGTCTAATATTAAAATCCACTTTTTCTGAGAGAGTTGGAAATCTGTAAGAACTCCTGATAACAGTATACAAATACTAGGAAAAAAAGACCCAAAGCCATTGATGCTTAATAAGAGGCCTCAACAGACTGTTTAGAAATCTTGAGCAAGGCAGTACACACACCCATAGACTCGATTAATTCATGTGTCTTCTATCTGCTAGCAATGTTTATTTCAAATCTATTGCCATGAAGAAAGAACAAACACATCTGTACACATTTGCAAGCCAAAGCTGCTTTGAACAAAGCAAGGGAGCAGAAAAAACCAAGCAACTTCTGGTGTTATTGAAATAGCCACAGCAATCCAAGGACAAAACTGAAGCCAAGTATCCTGGATAACACATTAATTCCATAGTATAATGGCCATTTACAAAGGACAATTGCTGTAAGTTATTCAAAGTACAGCATATCATGCCATGAGCACAAAGCTGAAAATGGTGGAAAATGCATTACAGTTTTACTACTGTGAGGTAAGCTTTGATTCATACCATATGGCCTTGCACAACAAGCATGTGCGCACGTCTGCACATGTGTGCTTGGACACCTCGGCGTTCGAGCCACAATTGTATCCAACCCCTGCTAGTTTTCCAGGAGTAAGAAAGCAGAAGGATTCCAGCAAACACATATTTCATAGTTTTTCAGAGTCATTCAGTAAAACTAATCATACTGATTCACCATTTTTGTCTCAGAAACCTGGTAATTAACAGAAAATGAGATAAAGGGGTGAGGATAACACCTAGCATCAATATACCTAGTTGTTTGGATTTGTCCTCCTCATCATCAGGCATTAAAAAAATCCTAACAAGACCAATCTTCCCAGTACTTGAACAACTCATGACAAGGAAAGGGATCAATGGACATATTATTTTCTTATAGAATATTTTTATTCCCCCCTCAAGCAAAGAGGTCAGTGAGTGCAATACACAGCTACCTCAAAATCATAGGTATCAGTCTGGGTTTAATATTAAGAAAATCTAAACCAAATACTATACTAGGAGCACAGAGAATGTTATTTACAAGTTCAGTTAGTTTGCTGCTAACTCCCCCAAAATCAACACGTATATGTGTTATCTTGCCTCTCTCTCTGAATTCAAACAATTGCATCTTATGGTACTTTCTGCACTGTAACTACAGAGAAGTTTTGACTTTTCAGCAGCACCTTGGATTTGAGGCATTTTATCTTTTTGCTGCTTAAGAATGTGAAATGAGATTCTGATGTTACCAGCAACATCAAGTTTGCAAGTATGTATGACATACTGTTTTGTTTACATGACTACATTTGAAAATGTAGGCTGTCTTCTGGTAGACAGAAATAAAATTAAAAATTAAGCCAAACTCAGCAGGGAAAGGGAGGTGAGGGAAGGAGCACAAGGAAAAAGTTTCTTAGTACTTGTAGCTGGAACCCATTCAAACTTCCTTTCTTATATAGAAACTTTAATGTGCCATCCTGTCACCTTTATGCTTTTTCTTTCTCTCTCTCTCTCACCTTACCTTTATTACATATATATATATATATATATATATATTCCAAAACCAAGCTTGCCACCCTTTTTGGGGACAACTGGGTATGTACTGACAAACAAAAAACCTATCTTCAAACATGACCACAGCAGGTGAGGGCTGTCTGCCTGCCCAGGAGCCTGAAAGCAAGCCCAGACTGCCAACCCAGCACTGCTCTGCCCACTGCCAGGCAGATCCCTCGCTCCACCCTTAGCGCTCAGGCAAGTGTGACAAAGAACAGCATGGAATGGCAAGAAAAGGGTGACTAAAGCTGAGTATTACTTCACAAGGTCCAAGAAGAAACTGCCATGACTAAATATCGTGAATTAGTTAAAATCGTCCCAATCACTATAGTAAAAGTGGCAATAAGACCCAACTCTAACGCAGCATTGGCTTACTTCCCAGCCCACACCCAGACAGTGTACCATCTTGGTCACTGCACCTTCTCTCTACTCCTGACCGTCTCTCTTCTGCACTTTTCTCATCCTGTGAATGGAGAGTAAGCAATAAGTGGTTAATGGTTGGACTTGATGATCCTGAAGGTCTTTTCCAACCTTGATGATTCTATGAAGTGCTTCTTCTGCAAGGCAGATGTACCCTTTTATTATGCACTCAAAATGCTGTAAGAATAACTTGAGATGCAGCTTAGCAAGAGGAAGCACTATTCCTTTCAGCAAACATGATGAAGCTCCTTCAGAGCCTTTGGGTTGGTAAAAACTCTTCAAAAATTTTAACAAGATTGGGAGTAATTCAGGCTGCACAAAGACACACCAGAAAGTAAGCACTGATCAGCCCTGTAACCAGACACTGTCAGATACTATTTGTTTACAGCCAGCCCAGCAATGTGTCAAAGCTCTTTTATAACCCACCATTTAGAGTATATCCTTACCAGCTGTTAATCTGCATAGCAGTAGACAGAATGGCATAAAATAACAGCAAGGCAATGAAATTTCTGCCCTACATCAGCCTCATGATTAGGAAACACTGCTATGTGTTTGCTCTTCCTCCAATTCAATATATACCGTCTTAGGAATGCCAAAATCACCAGAGTTTTGGAGGGCACAGACACAGATTAAATAGTACCTGAAAAAACATCAGAGAGTTTGGCCAGAAGAATTCGAGCTTTCATATTCTCCAACATGCAACTACAGTAGGAGTAAGGGAAGAAGACACTTGATCATTTTGAGCAGCTAACTGATGCAAAATTTAGTAGTTGGATGCATCATATATTTAAAAGCATCTTTGTTTATGGTCATCCATGGCAAACAAAGATTCTCTACTGCTCTGAAGGAATCTATATGGCTATCACTTATTTATAAGAGTTTGATAGCAAGAGCTTATATATGCTCTTCTATTCTTCCTTCACCTCAGAATTTATGAAAGTAGGGAGTATTCACTTAAAAGCATGTGAATGTGCCATTACTTTCCGCATGGGAAGAGCCGTTACCCTTCTAGGACAGCACCACAAACTACCTATCCCCTCACTGCTCAAAACCCAGGGATTTTTTTCTGTGCAGAAAGTTAGCTTATGACATGACACTGCTTCTGTCCCCTTTCCAATGGCAACATGTGCTGAGAAAGCTCACTCAGCTCTTTTGACAGCAATTAAACCATACTTTAAAAAAAAGAAAAAAGAGAATGTTACTGAAAGATTAACTACATACTCACAGGTAAAATTACTAACTAAAACAAGATCTCCAGCTAAAGAGTGCCAAGTAGTTTTTGCTGAGGTTAAGCTTCATAGAACAGACAGCTATTCATATCTGATCTAAAGATGAAGTCCTTATCTAATCAAATGTCTAGAAAAACTAATAGCTTTCAACAAGAATTTTAGTACATTAGGTTCTCTTCCTCCCACAACTGATTTTTTTAAGTATTTTACTAGTTTAATATTCCAAAGTCTGATACAGTTATAACTCAATAGCTCACAGCAATAAGTAAACTTGAAATTCATCCCAGCTCCTATGGCTTCAGGCTGCTCAAAGCAAATGCAATTTTAATCTTCACAGAACAATATTTACATCAAGTGAGTTTAATGCCATAGCTCCCTCTAGAAAGTTTTAACCAGCAGTATACTAAAGAATGAAATAGCTATCCTGTAAGAACAAATGAAATTTTTGAAGACAACTAGCTTCTTCATATTAAAGTTTTAATAGTAGGGAAAAGAGTAACAGCCCCCACACACAGACATTCTGCAAAACACAAGCATGTAGCTCATTTCCAATGTCTATGTTCCTGGCTTCTGTAAATCAACGTGAGCCCACAGACCGGCTTAAACTTATTTGCGAGGACCTTGACTGCAGCACCACTCACTGAAATAAACTGAGTTGCAAGAATTCTTGGAGTACCAGCAGTGAAGCAAAAGAGCAAGTATGTTGCTGTGCTTCACTGTGTCTGTCAACATTATTACTACAAGTAGCTTTTTTAGCTACTGTAATATTTGTCCAGGTCAGCATGCTACTCAGCAGGTTTCAGAACTTGCCAGGAGCAGGATTCGAATGGAAGCAGAGGGAAGAACTGTTGCTCCCACCTTAAACTGATGCCATGCATTCTGCAAACACAATGCAGCGCCTGGACAAGTCTAATCGCCCTGCTGCCCAGTGGCGTGTTCCTGCCCTCATCCGCCTCACCCCCTGCAGACCAACAGTCCTGTCTCCAGACCCATTTATTTCTCTAGTAATGCTTGCCCAACAGAAAAAAGAAACAGCCATGAACACTCCCCAGCAGATACTCCTGCAGGTCTGCAGCAGAAGCACTCCAAGCCTTTCAAGATCTGTGAGGGCCAACACAGGGAGGGAAGCAGGAAGGGCAGGATAAGGAGTGAAAACTTCTACACTGATGTCTGCAAGATAAGGGTGTCTGCTGAGAGATAAGAAGCACAGTAACTAAGGAAAGCAAAGCAATTATCTGGAGGGAAGTGGGAATTGCTCTGGCTGACAGTTCAGAGAAGAGCGACCAGACACTACCAGGCGTCATGCCCTAATTACGCTCAATCTCAATCGTACACTCATGGCCAGCTGACAGCAGTGACCATACCAGAATGTTATGCTAAGTACCCAGTACCTCCTTCCACATTTTTTTGGTGTTTGAACAGGCCAAAGTGCATAATTTCTTCTTAACCGGTTGGGGACATCCAGAGAGAAAAGATGACTCAGGTACCATTACTCCACAACTGGGAGACACATGCATGGGCACTACATCTTCACTTGAGCTGAAACTGTGGATGAAGCTCTGTTTAAACTACCCTGCTGGGTACAAACTATCTCCTGATGGAGACAGAGACTGTCACAACTAAAAGCCCCTCAGAGTACCTAGGTCTGCACCTGGCAGCATTCACTGCTCAACACAGTTCTTTCATGCACTGTAGACAAATTAGTTTTCAAGAAATTCTTGATGCTTTTTTCTTTGAGCAACAGGGTGCTATCACATTTTCAGACAATAGCTGTCTCCTTTTAACTCGCTAAATATTGTACCCTGCATCTTATGCTGCAGGATTAAATTGTTTGTAGAACTGTACCAACTGGCACTGCTTCCATGAAGCCCATGTTTCCCCTTATCAGCCCCTCTCAGCCCTTTCCCCTGCACCAGCATTTGTGCAATTCACAATGAATCCAGCTCGGGAAGTGATCCAGGTGAAGACTGAACTGGTGCAAGCAGGAATTTTCAGTTGGATAACTTCCTTGACCTGGTTTACCACGCTGCTACAGAAATGCCAGTAAGAGAAAACAGACGAAGGTGAGATTAACAATGCAGCTTAATCCAGAATAAATCAATTCTTGGGAATGCAAAGCTAATTAAAAACATGAAAAACACACACAGACAAGCCCAAACAACTCTGCAAGCCTCCTTACTTGTTTCTAAGTGTTCCTTTTTGTTTATTTACTCTTGGGAATGAAACACTTAGGCTCATAAGCATAATACTACAAAGAAAAATGGTTTAGAAATATAAATAGACAATAACTTGAGTCTTGAGAAATGCATGAAAACCCAGCCAGGTAATCCAAGAGCGTGTGTTCTTTCACATAACTTATTAGATTGTATATATTTAGCAACAATAAGGCCAAGCCAGAGGTGCTGATGAAACTTGTAGTTACAGCATCTGAGGGAGGATTCAGCTGAATAAATGGGAGTACTGTCCAGGCTGCCACACTGATCAGTGGAGATCCACACAGCACAATTCATCTGACCAAATGCATTTACTGCGGGTGACAGGAATGCCACTCAGCTCCATTGGCTGAAAAGATCAGATCTTCACATCTGTAAGAGTGCCATGGATGACTAGCTGAGACGTAGACCCCTTGAGTTAAGGGAGATGGCTCCTACCCTGGATGACAACTGCATATCCCTCGCATGAGAAGCCTTGCCTTCACCTATCAAGTACAAACATCTCATCTCTCAGTCTGGATCTTAACCTTTCACTGCACAGCTGCTCACAGTAGAGCAAGAGTTGTAGAGAAAACTGCTGATACATTAATTCCTACCAGCAGCAGTCCAAATACAGCATTTACCTTAATCCACTGCTGCTTTATTATCTAGCAAGTCTCACAACATCTTTGAGAAATACTTGCTGTATTAGTAGACACCATTACTTATAAAGGATGAAAGACACCCTTTATTCAGTAATTACAACCACAAAGGTGGGATGAAAAAAGAGGGAGCTCCCAACACTGCTATCACCTTTGTTAATCATTGCATGAAGAGGAAAGAACTCTGTTTTCTTCAACAAAGCAGGAATACCTTATGCCTCTATCTCAGCATCTACTGACTGTCAAGGTAAGCACCCTTTGACTGTTAAGCACTACTATCGTATTACTCACACCTACCATACAATACACTAGTTTGGGTTTTTTTTTAAATTTTGGTGGTTTGGTTTTTTGTCTGCATATTTTTTTAGTTTATCTTTTTATTTAATAGTAAGTACATTTTTGCAGCTAGAACTTAAAACTACTGGAAGCATTTTACATCTTACTGGATTCAGCTCCTTTATAGTCCCCAAGCCAAAAGGATGCTTGGATTTCCTTCCCCTTGTCTCCCCCCTCCCATGCTCCGCTTTGTCCCTGCTAAACACAGTTGCCTCTCTGTTGCCCCAGAGCCTGGTTCCCACAAGGCAGAGAAGCTGAGGGTGATCCCTGCAAGAGTCACCCCAAGTCCAGCAAGACTTAGGTGAGGTCCTATTATGTGCTCTTGCCTCTCCATCTGAAAAACATCCATTACAGCAGCCTAAGAGTTTTCCACGGTGCAGGTTCCTACTCACAGTGACAGGGAGGCATCATCTCCTGGGGCACAAGGCATACAGATAGGGGATAAAGACAGGATCTCACTCCCTAGTAAGCCTGCACGGTATGGCTCAGGCCGTGACAGCTCACAGAACTGCAAAAGCTTATAGTAGGAACAATTAAAAGACAGCTTCAGTGTTGGATTTCCAGGGACTTTTGTGCCCTGTCTGCAGAGACTGTTTCTGTTCAAAACATACTTTATATCCACAGCAGTTCTGTTTAAATACCAAATCCCCCAAGTAGCTGCTGAGGGAGCCAAATTTACAGACTCTTGTACATAAATGAATTTTTCCTTCCCATTATCTCAAGCTTTGTTCTTCTTCAAGCTGGCAAAAGTGTAACATGGGTATATCTACACCAGAACATTGGAATTTTACGTGAAATCAAGATGTAGCTCCATGGTAAAACATACTTTACTACTACTTTAAAGGGCTCAGCCTCTCCATTATGACAAATGGGACTGTCTTAATATTTTAAAGTGGAAGATTCAATGCACTTACTAAACCCAAGAAATTACAGTAAGTTCACACATTCTTATGGCTCTGCATGAACAAATATATTCCCAGTTTCCAATAAAAGATGGTGTTTGTAAAAGGCATGTGTACAATGCTTATTATCCATGCAAAAGTCAGGTACTACATTAAGCCAACCTATCCTGGGCTGCATCACAAGAAGCGTGACCAGCATGCTGAGGGAGGTGATTCTGCCCTCTACCCTGCTCTTGTGAGACCCCACCTGCAGTACTGTGTCCAGCTCTGGCATCGCCAGTAGAAGACAGACATGCTGGAGTGAGTCCAGAAGAGGGACACAAAGATGATCAGAGGGCTGGAGCACCTCTCCTATGAAGACAGGCTGAGGCTTGTTCAGCCTGGAGAAGGGAAGGCTCCAGGAAGACCTTGCAGCAGCCTTCCAGTACCTGAAGGGGCCTACAGGAAAGCTGGAGAGGGAATCTTTACAAGGACATGAAGTGACAGGACAAGGGGTAGTGGTCTTCACCTGAAGGAGGGTAGATTTAGATTAGATACTAAGAAATTCCTCCCTGTGAGGGTAGTGAGACATAGGAACATGTGGCCCAGCGAAACTGTGGCTGCCCCCTCCCTGGCAGTGTTCAAGGCCAGGTTGGATGGGTCCTTGGGCAACCTGGGCTAGTAGAGGGAGTCCCTGCCCATGGCAGGGGGTTGGAACTGGTTGATCTTTGAGGTCACTTCAACCCAAAACATTCTACAATGAACTGAAAACTTAATGTAAACCAGCTTACAGGAAAATGTTTCTGGAATTTCTGAAGAAAAAAAAAAAGCAGCACTCAGGTCTCTCTGGTATTTCCCAAAACTAAATGTTTTAGTGTATATTATTAGCATGTACTGTAATTAATATTATTAAGCTCATTTATCCTAGGAAATACAACCATTTATGCAGACTTCTTGAATCCCTCATTTGTGCTCCCTGACAGGTAAATGTTAAAGCCATTGGGACCGGCAGAATACCAATAGTGCACTTCTGCCTTTAGATATGGATAAAGGCAACTTCTGAGAGAAATGATATATACTGGAGCAAAGGGAAAATTAATCCTACAGAAAAATGCAGCTTGTATTAAGTAACAGAAATACTGGAAGTGCACACTTTGATTTCAAGGTGCAAGTATTTTGGAGAGATTATTTAGTTTGCCTTTGGCTAACTGGAAAAGTAACTAACTCCCTAAATTATACGCACAGGGTACATGACACAATTGGATTGATCAAATGTACCACAGTAACTTGAGATATGTGGAAAAGAAGCATCATCTCCAAGCATCCTGCTATCCAACAGCCAAACTTCACGCAGGGCCATTAAGAAATGCCATTAAAGCCAAACCACCAAGCTGCCAGGTATCGTGCATACATATACTGACACAACCTATGCATCAAGTAGTGGAAAATGCATGGCAAGGAAACATTTTCTTCACACACCACGACTGTGGCTAGTCATTGCCCACAGAAGATGAGTATAAAACTAATTTAAAGTTCGTGCTGACAGAAGGCAGTGTGACACTTCTGCTCCTCTATGCATGAAAACCACTGGAGATTTCTAAGTTTTCCAACAAATCTAAAAGCGCAATCCCTCTTCCTCCCCAGCACACAAATACATACACCCAGGTTTCTGTTAAATTAAGAAGCACATGGTAAAACTGCATTTCATTGCTACCAGAAACCTCTCCTGTAGAGAGGTGACTGCTATTTGAAACCATTCACTTGGCCAGAAGTTGGCACTGAAAGCAGCCAGCCCTCAAAGTTTCATGAGCCAGGTTCCAGCCTCAAGCAGCAAGAGGTGTCAGTGCCAGGTTTAAAGGGGGGAAAAAAGAAAACAAAACAAGAAAAAGAGACAAGAGGGAGGGGGAGAAAGTTGCTTTAACCTCTGGGTTAGGTAATACACAGCAATTAACAGCACCAAGACACAAGGACAAACGACCACACAGAAAGCCAGCACACAAATTTGTTGTCACTTGCCAAGTGTACACACACATTATTTAAGTTAAATTGAATCACTTATTGCAAGGTATTACAAGTCAGAAGGGTGAACACAAATGTTTAGCAGAAAAAGACTGCAGTTTCAAACCCTCATCTCACCTAGGCAACTTGTTCATGTGACTCAGGAATCAGTTACTAGGCATTCTCAGGCATTAGGAGCTCCAGGTAAACATGAAAAAAACCTAAATCCTGTGCTTACCTGGATCTGATAACTCACAAACCCACACACTACCTCACCCTCATTAAGAATTCACAATGCTATCTAGTACTAAGTAAACAATTTGCTCCTCTAATAAAACAAAACAACATCCTTGGTACTGCTTCAGGGCCATTTAGCTTCTTATGTGTCCATTTGTGGTCTCAATGAAATAAATGTTTGCATTTGAAGGTGATTAGCAATTTGCAGCTGATTGAGAAGAGGTAGTACAGCAGTGCAAGATGAGAGAGAGAAAGACTTCATTTCTGCATCATCTAAACTTTATCATCATGGCTGAAGCTGCAAGCTTTGGATAATGGGCTTAAAAATAAAATTAAAAAGCCAAGAACTTGTGGGTTTCCTCACGGCTGTTACCATGCTGTCCAGACAAGAAGCCTTTACAAAATGTCCAGCTCGAATGGTGGTGAAATTAGCTTTCACAACATCAAGTACTATAATGGCTGTTTGCAGGCAGGCAGGCAATTGCTAACAGCAGCATTCAAGCATCAACTTAACTCTCCAGTCCTCTGTGCACACAGAAGGAGACAATACTGCACATTCTGACTAAGCAGCAACAGCTGAACTTTTATTCGCCATCATACTAGGAAAAAGTATCTGCCTGATGTCATTCTGGGACTGTGAAGGTGGCGTATCCTATCTGTTTTCACGTACTAGCAGCCTAGCCCTTGAACTGGGTGCTTTTTATTACTCAAATGTTGTTTTAGTATTCGTAACTTCTTCATTTTGAACAACTGATGAAATATGAAGACCAATGAAGACATGAATTAACACCCACTGCAGCAGTGACATACCAGCACTTCTGCACTGCAGCACAATATTCTGGGATTTCTCTTAAAAGAGCATCCCCGAGCATCTACAAATGAATCATCTTCCTCTTCTACTGCAAAGCGAAGTTTACAGGGGACACAGAAATTTAACCCCTTCTCAAATTACACCGACTTTGCTTACGTTGTCCCTGGGTTAGCATTACCTCTTCATATCACTCTTAAATTCCTATTTGCCAAGGCTCCTTAAAGTTAAAAGGGGCCTGTTCATATGAAGAAAACTCTGTGTATTTTGTCTGTGCTCAGTCAAGTCGCCAGTTCCCAAGAGAAATGCAGCTTAAGGGTCAGTTTGGGCTTTTTGATATAATTAAAATTTCCATACATTCATTTCAGCATTCAAACCAATTTATGTTCTGAAACACCTGACAGAACAATTAAAAAAAACCCCAACAACCCACACAAACAAAACAAAAAACTCAAAACCACAGCTTAGTCTTCATCTGGAACACTTGCCAGTTTTTAAGTATTTGGGAGAATTACCAATCCTAAAGCATACCTTCATGGATTTTGAACAACCTATCCTGGTTTTGGCTGGGATAGAGTTATCTTCTTCCTAATACCTAGTACAGTGCTGTGGTTTGCATTTAGGATGATGATACACTGAGTCAAGAACATTTCAGCTTCTCATGCCCTGACAGCAAGAACGTGGGGGGTGCACAAGGAGTTGGGAGGGGACACAGACGGGACAGCCAACCCCAACTGACCACAGGGGTATTCCATACTATATGACATCATGTTCTGCATGTAACTGCGGGGAGTCAGCTGGGTATCACTGCTTGGAGACAGGCTGGGCGTTACTCAGTGGGTGGTAAGCAACTGCATTGTGTTTCACCTGGTTTGTACATTTAATTATTATTATTTCTCTTCCTTTTCTGTCCTATTAAACTGCTTTTATCTCAATCCACAAATTTTACTTTTTATCCCCATCCCACTAGTCAGGGGAGAGGAGTGAGCAAACAGCTATGTGGCGTTTAGCTGTCTGCCCAGTTAAACCACAACACAATCTCACAGCTGGGGCTCTAAGCATCAACACTGACAGAAATTAACAACTCATCTGTGTGGATTTTATCATATTAAAGAAAGTAAGTTACTGAAACTTAAGAGGGTACCTCTGTGACCTTCAGGCCCTGACAGATCTGCATAATGAATCAAATAATTAACAACGTGCCAAAGCCATTCAGTTTTCTAAATAGGGTGCTAAATGCAGAGCTTAATTACCAGTACTTTCCATATTCACGAATTACATAATCAGACCGGCCAAGCAGAGTTTCAAGCTGGGACTGTCTGAACATATGGCTGAGAACAGCAAAAGGGAGAAATGCTCAATGCAAAAGCATCACTTCTCATCCCTTCCTTAACAAGAGCACTGACTGCAAATCCCACCTTTAAATAGCTCCAAATCCAAGACCTATTTATTTGGTCTGTTAACAGAGGCACGGGACATCTTAACTAAGTCTCATCCAAGCTGTCCCACCAAGAGGAGGGTTCTTTCTCTGCCTTCATCTCTTGTAACCTGTCCAGTAACAAATATTGCAGCTGAAGCAATTACTCTCCAATGGCATCCTCTGGCTTCTTCACCTCCACTTTCATTCCAATCCCTTAGGTTTTCACTAGTCTTTTCCCATCCACGAGGGGCGGTCAGGCATCTGTAAACATCCCTGAACTTTGGCAGTGGCTCTTCACCTGTCACTACAACTATCACCACAGTGCTAAAAGGGCAGGAGGGGAAAAACAGTTGGTTTAGGTTTTACAACCATTAGCACTTACTGTGCTCAGTAAACAAACAAGGAACCTGCCTGATACTAAAACTCCTTTCCTCAGAAGATGTTTGCACCCGATAATTAAGAACTTATTCAAGGCTATAAGCTGGCATCAAACAGACATTCAATAATACTCACTTGCCAATGTAAATGCCCAAAGAGACTTTGGAAAATGATGCTATTACAAAAACTCAGATGTTTTTACACGGAAGATAAAATTAGACCATACTATTGAGATAGAAATGTTCTCAACTCACTGACATAGGTGCTGTTGCTTAAAGAATCAGCTATCAAGCTTGATGTGGATGTAGCAGCTATAGACCCACACCTTTCCACATACCATGAACTGAACTCAAGAATAGAAGATGAGATCAATGGGGCAGTTGAAAGGTACTGCTTCTGCCAATACCTTGCCACTTTGGCCACATGTATGAAAGACTTTCCATATGATACAGAAATGACAACAGGTTTTGATATTATCTCAGTATCTTAAGTGCTGGCTTCAAGGATGAACATACTTAATGATAAACTCAGAACAGTCCCAAGTTTGCTTGTTTCTGAATTACAATTTAGTACCTCTTATTCCAGAATCACTACTGTTTTGTCCGTAAAAAAAAAAAGCAGAATCTGACATTACATTTTATGTCAGATTGCCAAACATTGTAGGTTTTGTGACAAGATACCAATATTCTTTGGATACTCTGTATGAGAGCACAGGCCCACCTAGATCTTACTTCGTATACTGCAAATACAACCACAAAAGACAGTTCAAAAAGGCTACTTTTAACATTTTCCTTCTTGAGGCAAGCATCGCTTACTGATTCTTACGGACATGAGAGACAGGAAGGCTCAGGGGTCACACAACAAGTGTGCTGTCTGCGTGCTGTACTTCCACCCCACTGCAGGGAAGGATACTGCCAACCACTGCCACGATGGCTAAGCCAGCATACGATCACGTTTAGCCGCTTCACCACGCATGGCACAAGGCTAACACTGACCATGGGGAGGACACATTTCCTCCTAGTGCATTTCATACCCTCAGGTACACATGTTTTCTACTTCCTAACATAGCCGTGGTCCTGGTGGGTGCGATGCTGCTGCGAGATCTCTGTCAAAGCCTGTCAGGAAGAGGCCAATGGAGGGGTAGCCCTCCTGCTACCAAACGCGAGGCCGGGAGCAAGGGGAACACAACGGAATCGATGAGGTTTACATGTGGCGAGGGGCTGGAGGGCTGGTGCACCTCGCCGACGAAGAGCCCTTCACCACGGCCCCTGTGAGGATGAGGGCGCAGCAGCCCACGGCAGGACCCTAGCCCGAGCCAGGAGCAGCCCCAGGCGCCGGTGAAGCCGCTATACACTCCCGGGGGGCTCTTGCATTGATCGCCCCGCTGCAGCTTCTGCTCCCGCCCGGGCAAGTGAGAGGGAGCACGACCCTGCCTGGCCGGGAAAGTGTCTCTCCCCAGCTGCCGAGGGGCGCAGCGGCCGCCGTGACAAGCCCCCGCCCGAGCGGCGGGCAGCCCACCGCGCCGAACAAAAGGCCCGGCCGAGGCCCGGAAACGTCCCGGGGCTGAGGGCCGAGCAGTGGCCCCAGCCCGGGGGGCGAACCCGCAGCCCGGTGGTCCAGCACGGCCGGGGACTGGGCCTACGGGCGCCGGTGCCCCTTAGCCCACCTCTCACCGCCGCGTCGGGCCCTGCAGCGGGCACGGCGGGGAGGGGGAGAACGGGAGAAGGACGCAATGCAACAGCTCCGGTGGCGCTGAGGGAGGGAGGGGGCAGCACAATGAGGCCAGCGGCAGCCCCTGCCCCCTCCGTTAACAAAAGCTCCCCAGCCGCGGGGTTTGCAGCCGCCTCCACCGCGGGGCTGCCTTCGCCAGCCGGGGCCCCGCGGGGAAGGGGGTCTGCAGCGGGCGGCGCCCCCGCTGCGCCCCGCAGCCGGCGGGCGATGGGAGCAGGGAGAGGTCTCGCATCGTGGCCCCCCCGCGCCGCAAAACCCCCGGCCCGGCCTCCCCAAGTTTGCCGCCGCCCGCACAATGCAACCTCCCTCCGCCCCGGGGGCCGCCGCACAAAGCGGGCTGGTCCCGCCGCCCTTCCCGCAACCGACCTTGAGCCGCCTCGGGCGCCCCTAAGGTTTTGGTCACCGCCTTCCACACGTTGCAGCCCAGCAGGCAGAGGAGAAGCGCCGCCGACCTGCTCATTTCCACCCGCCGCCGCCAGCCACCGCCAGGGAGGGAATCGCCGCCGGAGCCGCTGCCCGGAGGAGGAGGAGGAGAAAGAGCCGCATCAGGGGCTGGCCCGCTCCGCGCCTCCCTCCATGTTGCCGCGCGCTGCCCCTCCTGCTTTCTCCGCCTGCTGCATTGTCGTCCCGCCGCTGCGCCTCGGCCTCCGCGCCCCGCGCTGTCCCCGCGGGCGGGAAGGAGAGGCGGGAGTGCTCCGCGGCCCCGGCCGCCTGTCCGGTTTTATTCTTTAATTCCTGTTCCACTCCCCGCGTACCCTTTCCCCGTCTCCCGGCAGGGACAGCCGGGCTCCGCCGACCGCTCCTTTAACCCTTTCCGGCACCCGCTGCCCCGCGCGTCGGGCCCGGGCGGACAGCGCCCCCTGCCGGCCGCGCACTGCCCTGCCCTCAGGGCCCTCGGAGCGGCAGGGGGCCGCGGCTCCCAGGGGAGCGGCGGGGGGTTGCCTGGTGGCCCCGCCGAGCCTCGTCGCTCCGCAAGACCGGCTGCCGCCCGGGGGCAAGCGCGTACCCCGGCGAGAAGCCCGACACACCTCAACCCCCCACCCCTCCCTCTCTTCGCCAGGTGCTGCTGCGCTTACCTGCAGCGGGGGCCGGGTCCCGCCCTCCGGCCTCTCTCTCTCTCTCTCTCTCAACAGTTGCAAAATGGCCTCCTCGGTGGTACTGTTCCCCGCCGCGGTGGCTCGCTCGCCTTCAGCCGCAGCCCAGCGGGAGGGACGAGGGGGGAAGACGGACGCGGTGGCTTATAACTGCACGGCTAGAAACGTGTGGAGTCACAGGGCCCCCAGCGGCCCAGCCGCCACTGCCATCCACTGTCCCCCGGGCTGGTCCCCTCCTCCTGCTGTGTGTAGAATCACAGAATCGCATAATGTGTTAGGCTGGAAGGGACCCTGAAAGGCCATCTAGTCCAAGCCCCCCCTCGCAGTAAGCAGGGACATCTTTAACTAGATCAGGTTGCTCAGAGCTCCATCAAGCCTGACCTTGAATGTCTCCAGGGATTCAGCCTCCACCACTACATCTCTGGGCAACCTGTGCCAGTGTCTCACCACCCTCATAGTGAAGAACTTCTTCCTAAGATCTAATCTAAACTCACCCTGCTCTAGTTTAAAACAATTGCCCCTCATCCTATTGCTACGTGCCCTTACAAACAGAGGGGCTTCTTTAAAGAAAAGAAAAAAAAACAACCAGAGAACAACAGGAAACACATCATCCTCGTTTTTTATATATATACAAAGTAATTTTAAAATGCTACGGCAAGCTGCGCAAGAAAGGCAAACTTTGGCATTGAAATGTTGGCATTGAAGGCTGAGGTCTGCCATGGCCTTGCAGAAACCCAGGGGCAGCATGGTGGCCTCCCACTGCTGCACCAGACAGGGCATGAGAAAAGTGGCACTGTGGAAATTGTAGCAAGGGCAGGGACAGTTGCCCTGGGGCCCTTGTCACTGGTGTGTTTCGCACGGTCTGTAAAAGCACCTCTTGGTGTACTTTTCTCCAGGCCAGAGGAGACTGAATACAAGGCCACAGCACTCACTCCTCCCTTCACGGGCTTTGCCGAGCATTATCCTTCCTAGGGGAGGGAGAACAGGCGCTCCTCATGTTTCCTCCAGCGCAGAGATTGCTGCTACAGACAGCTATTATGGCCAAGTCTTTACACAGCTGTGCAAAGCAAAGCCTCTGCCCCACCAGCTCGCAGATTTCCCATGATCTGCTCCCGAACACTGCCAATGCTTCAGCTTGCCTGTAAGACTGAAGTTTGTATACCTACAAGTTTAACCTCTCACAGAGGTGTTCAGGTTGGATTTGTAATGTCTATTTTTAATAACATCTGCCATAAAAATGCAATGTGTTGTACATTTATTTTTAGAAATCGGTAGATTTGTTTACTTTGCCACTTCAGTATTTGACCAGAGTAGCCATACCACGAGCTACAGGTTGTTCTTTCTATGAATTTTACAAAATTCTTGTGCTCCAGAAGTGTAAAAAAAGTATTTGCTGGTTCCCTTTCAGACATACTTCACTCTGGTTTTACCATGGTTGTTCAAATACATTTTCTGAGCTTTTATAAATATGGTGTTGACACTGCAACTTAATCTTTCTATCCTGATAATTTGGAGGATTTATTTGTAAAGCTCAGTCCTGTAAGAAAAGTACCTATAAAAAGACTATTCCATTCAGCAGACCAAATGCGCAAATACAGATCATCTGATCTTAGTCCTGCTTATCATAAAATAATGATTTCAATATTATAAACTAATGTCAGATCTAAACCATTATCCTGTACCAATCAGGGACTGAAGAGCCCAGTGGGTTTATAGCAAAACAGATGAAAGTTTAGGGGCAGTTAGTGGCTGAGGCCACTCCTTCCTAAAGAAAGAAGGTTGGCCACATGGTAAATGATCGCACATTATACAGCATCTTTTTTGAGATGCCATTTCCCTTTCTCTGGATGTCCATGGATTTAAATTAGCATAAATACGATGAGCTCATAGCTAGAAACTTACATAAAACCTATTTCTGTCCATGAGGAAAGCTAGAGCAATTTGTTACTAAGAAGAATCTGCCTTTTCCCGAATATAGGTGTATTATTTTAACAGAAAACAGACACCACAGTCCTTGCAACATCAGTGGACAGCACATAATGATTGCAGCTGGAAATGAGATATTGCAGTGAGAAATAGGATATTGCACTGAATTTTGTCTAGAATTTACATTTAAGAAAGCAGCCATTTGCACAGGCCTTTCCCTTAATTTTCTTTTACAAAAATAGAAAATTTTGCTTTACCATTAGTGAACAAATGGTCTGTTTCAAAACTCAGTTTTGGCTGCATCTGCTCACTTGACCCATTATACAATGGATTTACAGCTCAAGCAAAAGATGTTTCCTAATTTATACTACAAGCTACAGGCATATGAAAAGGTGACCTTTCATCATTGCCTTCTTCCTTCAAAGAAGAAAGAATATTACGTGGAGCTATTTGCCATAGCACTTTCCTCTCTCCTGTGGCCATCTGGGAACTACTACAACTCATTGGAATTACGGACTGCTTTGTCCTTCCTACGCTGTTTTGCTACCTAACATAAGAAGTTCAACCTCATTAGGTTGGTGGTCTCATAACTTTTGGGTTTTATTTAGCCTGGCAAATATAGCTCACCTACATGGATTCCATTACTAAGAGATAGCATCACATGGCATCTACGACTTCACAAATGGTAATCAGACATGAAGAAAGGAGAAAAGCTTTTTGAAAGTGGTTATGGACAAATCTCTTACTTTCAAGTGACGTATAAGTTAGTATCTGGAGCTTGATATCACAGTATTCCATCTAACAATATCATGGCAGAACATGAAAAGAATCCCCCTATTTTTTCATCATATTCCCATAAATATTTTGACCTCACACCCTTCCCCTACTGCACCGTAGGGTCCCACACACAGGAGACAGTCCTCCATGAACTTTTCCAACGTGAGTCCTTTCCCACAGGGCTTCAGCTCTTCACCAGCTGCCCCAGCGTGGGTCACTGCTATAGTAGGCAGTCATAAATCATAGAATGTCTCTCAGTCTCTCAGGCCCAGACTGCTCCAGCCTGGTCCTCCACAGAGTCACAAGCCTACCTACCCCCAGCAAACCTGATGCTCCAGCATGAATCTCTCTCTCTCTCTGTGTCTCTGTCTCTCTCCACGGGCTGCAAGTGCTGGCAGGGGCTTGCTCCAACACGGGTCACAGTGTCTTCTGTTTGTCTCCACCTGCTCTAGCGTGGGGCCTCTCCACGGGCTGCAGGTGGGGTCTCAGCCTTTTCCATGGGCTGTGGGGGGACACCCGCTCCACCATGGGTTTCTCCATGAGCTGCAGGGGCATCTTTCTCTCTGTTCCTCACATCTTCTCAATCCCTTCTCTGGTGGCAAAAAGCAGCTAATAGCATTTTTTTTCTCCTAAATGTGATTCCCAGAGGCGCTGTGACCATTGCTGATGGGCTCGGCCTGGGTTAGCAATGACTCTGGCCTTGAGCTGGCTGGTGTTTACTCTGTGGGGCCTGCAGAGAGCTTCTGGCTGCTTCTTGCAGAAGTCACCCCTGCAGCCCCCCTTCTCCACCAGAACCAAGCCACAGCAGTACCTGATTCTAAATAGGCAATTCAGGTTTTGAAAACACAAGCTGTGTATAGTGCCACACACTCCCTGCATTAGCCCTCTATTTCAGCCCAGCTATACTTACAGACTATGAGGCTTGACTCCTTCCTGAATAAGCTAAATTTATACATATAATTATATGGCAGCACACTCATAGATGCACCCATTCATGTCATGAAACTGAGCTATTCCTCCAAAGAGCTTCTCTTCAAATGATCTTTTCTCCCTTGCTTCAGTGAGCACTGAAGCATCTAACAGTGATGTATCGGCAAAGCCATTGATTCCTGCACGAACACTCTCTGGGATAGTTCATGTCTTAGAGCTCGAGTCAAATCCTCTTCAAACTTAAGCATGTATCAGTTATGGTCCAATCACATTTTCATGCCTCATTCACTGATACCCATTGGCTTAGACACCTTTAAAGAAAAAAGGAGCCAGTTTACCTCAGCCTGTGGTAAACCCACCTGGACATGCTCCTGAGCCACTGTCTCTAGATGTCCCTGTGTGAGAAGGGGGGTTGGACCAGATGACCTCCAGAGCTGCCTTCCCACCTCAACCACTTTGTGATTCTGTGATTTCTATTTAGAAAGAATACGTAAACCCTAGCACACAAAGTGCAGTGAGAACTAGGTGGCTGGATCTAATCCTACCACAAAGTGGGAAAGGAAATTGTTCCTTTCTGCAGCACTTACTATTTGTCCAGTCCATGCTGAGGCTGCACATTGTACAAACAATGTAAATTACATTTTAAGTTGTATAAATAAACAGATTTCCAAACAGCTGACCATTTAAGTCATGCATACTAATACACTTACTACATGATTAGCTATTAATGAGGCTCTTTGTACCAATCATTAGTAGATGGACATGTTCAAAGAGCACCTTGAAAAGTATACAGCTTACTTTGAGGTTAGGCTTATAGTTGAAATTTTCATGATAGCTAGTTTCACAGACACTTTCGAATCGTATGCCGAATACGCTTAAGCAAAAATTCAGGCTAATTAGTTCTACAACTAGTACAGTTTTTTTCTTGTGGCATTATTTCCATGCACAGTAATGTAGATTATGAAAGCAGTGCTCAGACAGCCAACAAAAAATTCTATAATGGATCAACCATTAAATATTTTCTATATAGCAAGACCTCCAAACACTTGTAATAAAGACATACCTCTAGCAAGCTGTTATCTAGCCTTTCTGTTTGGTAGCATCTGTATGTGCATTGAGAATGGCTTTGAAGTGCTTTTTTCATTTCTAGCAAAGTCCTTGTTTACCAGTGCACAAGTCACTTTGCATATGGAAGATCACACAAAACTAAATCTAAAAAAAAAAAAAAAAGAAAGAAAGAGAAAGTGAATGTCAGAGTACAAAGCCCTGAAGATTATTTTGCAATGTTCTTGGTAAGCTGAGCCAGCTACCGACTATGTGGTATTCAACATTTCACATGAAAACCGTAGAAGCTATTAAGCCCTGGATCTTTCAAAGTAAAAGGAAAGCTTTATATCCAGGACACCAGTAGCTCCTTGTCCTTACCAAAAACCTAACAGTAATTCGAGTACAGCTGCTGTTTTATCTATGTTTATAGCTTATATAAACATAATGCTATCTTTGGCATAAATCTCTTTCACCCTGAAGAACTCAGATCATTTCAATATTGACATACATATGCTGTGCTATTAATATGAAAGTCAACTAGTGCCTATACATGCTCGTAAGGTAAAGAAATGTTTACCTAAGCAAGACCCAAGTCCTTGTTTACAGAGAGAAGTCAGTGTAGAACGTGTGAAATACATCCCTATATCTGACTTCACACTAAATCCCTTGCTAGACAAATGGATGCAGATCAGCTCAAGGCTTCAAAAAATATTAGAGCCAAAAGTAGGTTTCACTGCCCTATTTCTCTGTTACATAAACCGATAATTATTTTGTAGGCACTGCCAGGATAGGACTGGGCAGAGATTGAAAAAGATCTGTAAATTTTGCTTTGGTCTGACAGTCCTGGTACCTAGGTATTTCACAGTGATAATACATGTCTTGGCAAGGCAGGTATGGCAACATCAGCTTGCAGCCTCTGAGTAAGGGCAGTATATATTTGAGTGTCCAGCAGCTGGAAGTCTCTCTGTAAAACATGGGGAGATGCTAAAATCCACGTGGGGATACAATCAAATCATTATTTTATAAACTAAGAAGTTTTATAAGAGCAGATGACAGGCCAGAGAGGGTATATAGCTTTATGGAAAGCTTACTAATAAGTGAGAACCTACTAGCACCAGGCTAAAGGGATTTCATTTAATTGAAAGACAAAACATTAAGATAATCCAAAATTAGAACACCGACAAGCAAACCAAGGTCCCAGGATCTGACCGCAAATGCTCTGGAACAGAACTGTAGTTATGATTATTTTTACCCCTGCCAGTTCCTTCTCCAGTGCTCAAACAAACATACAAAACTTGCTTAATGCTGAGAAGCTAATCCTGTCCTGGTCTTAAGATTCAGTTCTTGTATATCTGAAAAGGTAGCACCATGGGTAATGCATCAAGCACTCACACACACACACACTGGTTTTCCTTTGTCTCTACTGCATTCATTTCAGATTTTCAGTATCACTGAAAAATTAAAAACCAGACTCCTCACCTCCTCCCATCCCCAAACAGAATTGCTCTGTATGTTTTGTGACTGGCAAAGGTGGGGTTTTTTAACCTCTAGGCTAGTTATGTTTTCCAGCTTTTTCCTGCATTTCTGAAAGCTGAATTTAAAGCAAACAACAAATATCTTGGAGTCCCAAATGAGGCCCTGAGTCTGCTGGAAACTACTTAGTAAGCAACTTAGTTGCTACTTAGTAAGAACTGCCACAAAGTTCTTACCAAAGAAATGTCAGATTTAAACAAACCATACTATCCTTGTGCTAGAACAAAGGATGGCAAAAACATACCTGCAAAACAGAAGGTTTCTAAAGTGTGATTTTGGTGTAATGCTGTGCTAAACCCACTGTCTTCCCTACAGCTCTTAATGGCCAAGCCTAAGAACCTTCCCCATGATGAAATACTCTCAAAGCAGTTTAGATCTGAGTTCCTTGCCACTGAGTCAGACGGTTGCTCTCAGATGTCTCCCCGCATCACTGCAGCAGTACAGCTCTTCTAGAAGCTGATGGAGATAGGAACACCTAGCCAGGCACAGTTCTGCGTGGGGTGTTTGTCAGTGCCTGTGCTTCCCCATGCCCCCTGATGACAGTCCTTTCTGTTCCTTTGAGTCAGCAAAAATAAAATGCCAAAGAGTCTTGCTTTAATGGTCTTGAGCTGCCATTAGAATTCTGTACAGATTTTAGCCTTTCAGGAAAAAAACCCCAAGACTAAAACCCCCACACCCCAAAAAACTAAAAACAACTCCACAAATCAATATAAACTTGCCAAACATTGTTCCCAGAAGCCATGAAGTTAGCAACATTTTAAAAACTGAGTTTCACTGAAGTTCTCCAGTCAGTTGTGACTTTCTGGGGCTCCCTTTCCTCCCATCTGCCTGGCACCTCTGCTCTCAGACCTCCTGAGAATAAGACACTTCACTTATTCTCATGGTTTCAGCTACTGCATATGTACATTACCAAAATAATAATTTAACTTTCTGCTCCAAATTTTTCTTACCTCCACTTTTTAGCTTCAAGTACATCACTTTTACAATTGGAAATTACAACCTTCTCCTTAAAACCCTTTTCCTCTTATTTACCATTTCAAACCTGCTTACTGTTCCCTCTCACCCACACTTCTAAACACCATCTTCATTTTTTTCTTTCTTCCCATCTGCTTTATCCCATACATTTATCCCAGTACATGTTTCTAAACTTTGCTTTATGCTAAATATATCCCCCGCCACAGTCCTGCTCAAGCAGCTTTACCTAATCTCAGTTACTACAGATCCCTCCACTCCCAACTTCCTCCTCCAACATCTTTCCTTCTTTCATCTAAATTGAGGAATGTGTTTGGCTGACCCGAATTCACCCCTTGTCTTTGGTGTCAATACACCTGCTGACTCAAACAGACAGTGCTGCATGGGTTTGATTCATTGTCTCTTCACAGGAACTGGAGACTCACCATTTCAAAAGTTACAGCTCAGAGTTTTTTCAAATACAGTTATGCAGCAGCTTAAAATAATTCACAGTTATTGGTAATTTACAAAGACATTGTAATCCTGGAACCTCTGCAAAGTGTAACTTTCCAGGCTCTATCTAAGCTTGAATTTTGAAGTATTTCAGGTGTTCATTTCACCATATTATGCCACCAGTCCTTAATGGAAATAGTTTTTTTAAAAACAAAATATCGAGGCAATTATTGATGGCGTTTTTCTCAAGCGACTGGTCTGCTGCATCTGATCGCCCCACACATCCCGACACGGCTCAGTAATCTTTTAGACAGCTACAGCTGTGCCAGCAAATGCAACTAGTTTCTTGGCTCCCAAGGGCCCAGCTTTGAATTAGCTAGTGCTAAACTGTGTCCCTCCCACCACAATTAGCGCAATGCACATGGCAATGCTGTTTTTCTTCCTTCTGTCACTAAACTCAAGCTTGCTATTACTGTCTTCAAGCTCACAGTTTGCTACCAAGTTGTTTCATGGGACACATAAGTATTAAATTTTACAATATTAATATGTGGAAACTGGTTTTTTCACATGTATTTGTGCTTCTTAATGGTTCTGATGGTGTACTTGCTATTATTCTGAGTCTTAGGATTTCCACATCTCAGTGTCTCAGGAAGCATCTTGGTAAACTTGTGCCCTTTCCTTGTCCCTTCTCCCATTTTTTTGGAAATAACCAAAAGCCAAACCCATCACTCCTAAGATTTTGCCATTTCCCACAACCTTTACACTTGGAAATAAAGACAGTCACGGTCTGACTGCCTTCAGGTGCCCCTGAAGACCTTGAGTACATCCGATCTCTCTGCATAGCAGAGGAAGGAAGCAATGGGAATAAGTACATGAAGGAGTGTCAAAGGTGCAGAGGGAGGGGGGGAGGGAAAGCCAGAAACTGGTTGGAGGAAGGTGACCAAAGGATTGATGAACAATATAAGTGGTTTTGCCTGCCAGGGGAAGAGGAGATGATGGTGTTCCCTATGCCAGAGTTTAGCAGAGAATTAACTCAGCCCCTACTTTAGTGAAAAGGAGATAGCACCTCTTTCACTATGCATTTAAAATACAAATGATAAAATTAAAAATGAAGGGGATTTACCTGAAGACTAAAAAAATTAAGGCAATTCATTATAATATTTAAATGGTCTTCCTTTTTTTTTTTTTGAGGTCTGCTGCCTTTCTTTTCTGAATGCACTGAGACCGAATATTTTATGTGTCACAGATTCAGGCAAGAAGTTAATTATCATACTGGCAAATATTTATACACTTGTGCCAGGGCTTTTCCAGGTCAGGTTTTGCATATCTTCCCTTGTATTTCCCTGTATACTGATTAGAAATGCACAGCATTCTGTCTGCACTGTTTTCTCCTTTTCATTTTATCCCTGTATTTGCCCAGAGTATACAGATAGGGTCCAACAGTCTGTTCATTTGAACTGCAGCACTCTTCACTGGAAGTTTGCATTGTACTTGATATACACCAGATCATATTGACTGAAGCACAAATACAGACCCTGTCACTGACTGCTAATTAAGCCTGACATCTGTGCTGTTGATTACAAATGTACCAGAACTGAACATTTGCTGAAAGTTTTATTAAATAGCATTGGAGATAGGAGAGTGGTTATTGTCTCAGTTGCTATCTGAGGATCAGCTCTTCCCATTCTTTTGGAGGACTGTCTGCCTGAAACAGATGCCACCACAGATTTCCAAGGGAGGGGAGCACGATGAGAGAAGGAACATCTGCAGGTGGTTTTCCCTGAATTACTCATCATCTGGAAAAGACAGAGCTTAAGTAGCATGCAAGAAAAACACAGTGAAATGCAGAATCCTGAAATGATGGGCAGGACCGTATTATTTGTCTCAGGAGTGGATACGACCAGGCATCGTAATTCATCATAAATATAACTGGCTGGGAGGGGCTCGTTTCATGATTACTTAGGAAAATATTGAAGGTTCTCAAGAGGCACAAGCCTCAGGAGACAGGGCTGAAGTGTTGTGAAATTGCTTTTGTGTCTGGCATTCTGAATCCTTTGAAGACTGATGTGGGCAGGACTGGATCTCAGACAGGCGAAGTGGATAGTTGCTTATCAGAGCAGACTCCTGGGAGCAGCAAACCACTGCTGTCACTGAAGCTGAAGGGATCAGCTGCTTCCAGGAAAGGCAGCAAACTTCTGGCTTTCACAGGCCCTTCCCCTTAGCTCTGTAAACAGCCTCTGCCTGGTCTGTTGGTGTTCCCCACCACGGTGACACACCATATGCCTGTTCTGGTTAGGGATTACATGTTTTAATCTTACATGAAACCTTTACTGCTTCCCGAGGAACATTCACAACCCCTCACTGAGCACTCCTCCACCCCATGCTGCTCCAGAAGCAGTCCTCCAGCTGTAAAGATAGAAAAAAAAAAAAAGGCCCTATATCCAACACAGAGAAAAGCTACCCAAGTCAAGACAGTTTGTAGCCATATGTTTGGAAAACAGGGTAGAGAATAAAAGGAAATCTTAAAAGCTCTTTTTTTCCCACAGGAGGGAGGAACCTTATGGGGCTAGTAAGCACGTGATTGTGGAATAATGTCCACAGATAGGAGTGAGCCAGGTTTTTCCCATAGAGCAAGGCTCAAGGATGCAAGGACTACTCAATTTCTATTACTGCCCCTCCTACAAGGGAAGATATGCAAAAGAACAACACGGGAGACAGGAACTGGGAAAGCATGTCAAGATCACTTATTGACAGAGATGGTATTGCCATCAAACAGAGCACAGAACCAGTGTGCCACAAAACCAGATGCAGGACATTTCTGCTTTGAACTGAAAACACTCTGCCAACTAAAAGATATCCATTGAAATATGTTTTCCAGAGCATGATAAATGTAACTTTTCTGGAGAAACTCAGAAAACAAGATGTGAACTCATCACATATACCTTATGATGCTGTGGTTTTATCTAGAAAATGAAGATAAAAATGAGCAGGTTTGGCCCAAGGAAAAGAGACAATCCCCAAACTGGATCACACAATTGCTGAGGTGCTGTGGGAGCCCTATCTTTGGCCTGGTTGTGCAGACATTTCAGCATGAGAGTGACTTAGTTCCCAAAAGCTATGTTGTCCAAACGTGCACTGAATGTAGAATCATAGAATCACTGCATCATAGAAAGGGTTAAGTTTGAGGGGACCTTTAAAGGTCATCTACTGCAACCCCCTCTGCTGTAAGCAGGGTCTGTTTCAGCCTGGCTTAGTGCATGCCAGCCTGGTCCTGAGATGTGCTGGCTTTGGGCTGAAAGACTTCAGTAGTGTCAAGCGCAGTGTCCTCAGAGAAGTTCAGACACACAATTCCCATTAAAATGAAGGACTCGGGCTTGTCATAGGCTACATAAGCACTATGGAAATGTTGACTGTTTCAAACTGGAACTCTTTAAATAGAAGCTTAACCATGTATGCATGCACATGTACATGGATACACAAACTACTGAAAATGGAAATTCTGTGGTTCCCACAGGGAAGTTGTACAATCAAGCTCGCTTTTGTTGTACTTCCTCTCCATGAAAAGCATTTGTTGATGTATTCACAATGTCACTGTGGGACTCTGGCCTTTTCAATCTTTATGTACTTTGTGTATGTGGGGTTGTTCTGCCCGGGTTGGGACAGAGTGAATTTATTTCCTAGTGGCTGGTATGGGGCTGTGGTTTGGATTTGTGCTGAAACAGTGTTGGTAACACAGAGATGTGTTTGTTACTGCTGAGCAGTGCTTACCAGAGCCAAGGGCTTTTGTGCTTCTCACATTGCTCCACCAGTGAGTGGGCTGGGGGTGCACAAGGAGTTGGGAGGGGATGCAGTGGGACAGCTGACCCCAACTGACCACAGGGATATCCCATACCGTATGACATCATGCTCTGCATATAAAGCTGGGGGAAGAAGGAGGAAGGGGAAGGACATTTCAAGTGGTGTCATTTGTCTACCCAAGTGACCGTTAGGTGTGATGGAACCCTGCTTTCCTGGGGATGGCTGAACCTGCCTGCCAGTGGGGAGTGGTAAATAAATTCCTTGTCTTGCTTTTCCTGTGTGTGCAGCTTTTGCTTTACCTATTAAACTGCCTTTAACTCAACCCATGAGTTTCTCACTTCTATTCTTCCAATTCTCTCCCCCATCCCACTGTGGGGATAGTGAGTGACCAGCTGTGTGGTGCTTGGCTGCCAGTCGAGGCACAACAGTGGTATACCAAGACACACACGTGTATGCATGCACACACACGGATCTGTGCATGCCACCGGTAGGCCTCTGTGTGTGTGTGTGTGCACTCATGCTTGTGTGTGTGTGTGTGTGTATTATATATATACGAAAAGTATTAGCAGAGTCAAAGGCTTTATTTTCTTGTTCACCTTAGAGTCTGGGGAGTTAGTATCATTCCTTAAAAACAACTACTATGTAAAGGCACACAAACATTACACATTCAGCAAAAACCTCTTGACAAATGAAAAGCACACTGGTGAAATCGTACAGGTCATGTTCTTAATTTCCAGTCATTAAGGTGTGTTTCAGGATAGGGTCATGACATTAGAGCCAAAGCACGGCAGTGACTGGAGTCGAGGCTAATAAACCCTGCTGGGATAATTAGCATGACCTCCCTGCTATTGCTGTTAAGAGACATTAAACTGAGGGAGAGCACAAGGAAAACAGAATTGGAAAGGACCAAAAGATGAAATCTAGGGACTGGGAAGGTGGAGAAGGTGGCTGCAGGGAGTTCTGGCTAGAGAAATGATGGGAACAATGAATTCATATTCTGTAACATGATCTAATGGTCCCAGCTGGCCTTAAACATAATGGAAAGACTTTCTTTAAGAACTATAAAAACCTTATTTTTTCCTAAGCTAGGACCATAATCTAGGAAGAGAGAGAATTTGTCTGATCTGATTTATGTGGTCTTTGTTCACATTGTGTTCCTACCCGAACCTAGGGAACAATATGAGAGCCCTCCTGTGGCCAGCTGAACAGCTGTAAATTCCCTTGGTTGCAGTCAAAGACAGCCCACTAGGTAATGTGTCTGCCGTTGTGTTCAATGGGAGCAAGTTGTTATTATCACATTATTTATTGTGTCTGCAGTGACAGAGGTGTGCATGGCACTCCCAACAGTAAATCAAAGGTGACTGGCCTCAAACACCTATCAAAGCTAGTGCACACACACAGCAAAGTGAAACACAGATGTAACGCTTGTACAGAACGGAACGCTGTATTCTCTATTGCTGTAAGTTGGCACAACTCCATCAGCACAGACAAAAGAAGATAAGTGGATTGAAGAGGTAGCCATATGGAGCACTTTAACAAAGGCAGCAGACCCAAAGTAGGAGGGATGGTTCTGAGCTCCAGTCTGTGTCTTCAAATACAATGCACACTTACACCAACACAGAGAAGTGAAATTCTGTGCTCCAGCGGCTTATTTTTGACAGATCCCTTTGCAGAGGTGTAGGTACTGCCCAAACTACCCAGCAGGATTCTTGTTAATAGTCTTTCACTTCTACACAACTTCCACTACCAGACTAAGCCTCATTCACATTCACTTGCTTTACAGCATTGCTGGACCTAAAGGATTCAACAGTGTAAGTAAAGCTGAGAGATCATACTTTCAGTGCCAGTAACCTTTCCAGTAAAAGTTTTCCATTTGCTACAGATGCAGATCCAAATCCTTTGCAACATCTTAAAAAAAGGAATAGCTGGTCACAGAATCACAGAATCACAGAATCACAAGGTACATAGAGGCCTTGAAAGGTTAGAAAAAGAACAATCGATATTGTAAAGAACATGAAAGAAAATAATCCTTTCTAAGCTAAGTAATACTGCATCAAATTAGCTCTTTCATAATAATAAAGATGCCTTGCCATGTAATAGTTTTCCATTTATATAGTCAAATTCAAGAAGAAATACTGAAAAGCAAGTGACAGCTTATCTCCTCCTAATAAACGTGCTCTGAGCTTAGCACAAAGAACAAACTGTGTGTCTATGCAACATAACACTTTACATTACTGAGCTCTTTAAATGGGTGTAGATAGCGGAATACCTTGGAAGAGTTGCCAAAGATCTTCTACACAACATTTCTGATGATTTTCATTAGCATGAACAGAAGTTCAAAAGGAGAAGGAAGTTTTTCTCCCAGTACTCAGCACTGGGGAGGCCACACTTCCAGTACAGCGTTCAGTTTTGGGCCCCTCACTGCAAGACAGACATTGAGGTGCTGGAGTGCATCAAAAGAAGACCAAGGAAGGTGGTGAAGGCTTTCAATGGTTTAACTAAACACCACACAGTTGCTCACTCACCCCTTTGCCTGCAAAGGGGATGAGGAGGAGAATGGGAAAAAAAGCACCTCGTGGTTTGACATACAGACAGTTTAATAGGATAACAAAGAAAGACAACAAAGAGCAATAACAATAATACAGGTGATTCACAGATGCAATTGTTCACCACATGCAAACACAAAAAAATGCTCTGTCTGTTTCTGAGCAGTGAATCTGCCTCCTGGTGAGCTTCCCCAGTTACATCCACAGTATAATGTTTGTTACATGGTAGGAATATTCTCCATACAGTCTGGGTCAGCTGTCCTGGCTGTGCTCTCCCAGCAACTTGTGCACCTCGTGGGGCTTGAGAAACTGAAAAGTCCTTGACTTAGTGTAGACAGTATGTCAACCTAGCAACAACTAAAAATATCAGTGTGTCATCAACATTATTCTCATACTAAATTCAAAACATGGCACTATCCCAGGTACTAGAAAGAAAATTAACTCTATCTCAGCCAAAACCAGGGCAAGTCTTATGAGGAGCAGCTGAGGGCACTGGGTTGTTCAGCATGGAGAAAAGGAGGCTGAGGGCAGACCTTATTGCTCTCTACAACTACTTGAAAAGAGGTTGTAGCCAGGTGGGTGTTGGTCTCTTGTCCCAAGTAACAAGTGATAGGACAAGAGGAAAGGACATCAAGTTGTGCCAGGGGAGGTTTAGATTGGGTATCAGGAAAAATTTCTTCACCAAAAGGGTTGCTGAGCATTGGAACAGGCTGCCCAGGGAAGTGGTTGAGTCACCATCCCTGAAGGTATTTCAAAGACTAGATGTGGTGCTTCAGGACATGGTTTAGTGGTGGACTTGGTAGAGCTAGGTTGATGGTTGGACTCAAGGATTAAAGGTCTTTTCAACCAAAACAATTCTATGATTCTACAATTTGTAAATGACAGCAAAATGCTGTTTGAATCATCTGTAGTTTTCCCAGCAACAGCTCAACATTATTTAAAAAACCTAAAGCTACTCCCTGAAATTTTTCAGTTTCATGATTCTTCTGGACTCCTGCACTTAGTTGTCCTTGCCATCCCTTTCAGGCAAATGCAACATGTGACAAGCTCTGGCTCAGTACAAGAAGTTTAATCTGTGAATTAAACCCTCTACAAATCCAAATCAGTCCCAGTGGGGGCCTCTGTTGGTAGTACAGCCAGTTGATCAGCAGATGGTGGTGGTGCACTGTCACCTGATGTGGTTGGCTAAGGACAGTACCTAGCTGTTAAACCATTTTTATTTTAGAGCAGACCAGTAGCAGTCTTGGAGATGATCACGTTTTTAATACATCAGAACATTAAGGAATGAGAAATGCTACATATCTGTTTCTTCTGAATAATGGAAAAGTTGTATTTACTGTTTTGGGGTTTTTGCCCCTAGAGTTTCAGGAAGCTTCTACACTTCCTTCTACAGCATCCTTTAACTTTTGCTGTTTTCATATAAAAATTGAAAAGAAGAAAGCAAGGAGAAATAATACAAAGAGTGGGAAGATACCTTATGCAATTGCCAAACCAGAGAATTCCTGCCAACATAGTTATTTGGCAGCTCCCCTCCCACACTAACTTTGTCACAGTGGCATGTATCTGGAGATGAAGGGAGTGAAGGAGTGGGTTTCAGCCTCCTCCTCCTCCTCCCAGGCAGGTAGGATGAAGATGAGGAGCACTGAGGACATTCTTCACCTGTTCAATAGCTACTGGTTCATGTATGGGATTCTGGCATGACTTTGTCTCAGAGGCTTTATCTTTTTTCTCTGCTGCAGGTATTTGAGAGCTTCCTCCTAGGGATATTTATGGCATTATGCATCTGGAGCCAGTACATTTGTCATCATGATGGACCACATTGATCTTGGGGCCTCTACTAAGAGTGGAAGAAGTGAGGTCTTGGACCAAGACCACAAGTGAGAGGATTAGAGCTGCCTCTCTGAGCAGTACAGGCACTGAAGGTTTATAGCAGGCCCTCTGATGAGAGCGACGTGCTGAAAGCGGGATATCTAAAATACCGTCGGCTGGGGGCCACGGAGCCGGGGCAGATCAGGTTTCCAGTTCAGCACGTTTGCCACCCACTGGCCAAGCTGCAGACTTGCCTGATGCTGCAATGGGGATCTGCAGCCCGTAGATACAAGTACTTACATATGACAAATGATCAGGACGTAGAAAGCGCAGATTAACAGTAGACTATACTTCAATATTTCTCGGCTTTTGAGTGCTTAAATTTTAAATGTAATTACTCCAGAACTGAGCACTGACAGGACCATACTTACACCTTTAATTTTTGGGTGCACATTCGCCATCGAAAGTCACACTAAGAAGGAGAGAGAGAAGCTGACCATACAACAGATTATGTGCCTGAACAGACAAAGCTAAAATAGGATTTAATTTCGGCTGTGCATAAAATCTATTGTTGAGGTAAAACCAGAGTGAGTCAAGGTTTAACTAGCTGTTGAGAACAGGGTGAGGAAACTGATCCAAACTGTTCCTCTCCTCAAGCATCTGGTGTCAGAAGAAGAATCTGGTGTCAGAAAAGAGAATGGAAGGAGGAAGTCTGGAGGACTTGGCTGAAAGCATCTTCCCACAGTATTTGTTCCTATTCAGAAGTCCTATCTTTATCCAGAAACAGAACTTCATTGTGAAGGTGGATGAATATTTGCCTTACCTCAAAAGCACTAGTAAAAGTGAGGCAGAGAAAATACATGCCCTGAGGCTAGCAGGCCTGAAACAAGAAATGACCCTTTCAAATTTTCCAGCCATGAGTCAGATTATTGTTTTTTTCCCTTTTCCTCCCTCCCTACATCACTGTAATTTTTCTATCACCTAGAAAATATAAGAAATTCTTGTTTAAAGATGTAATATAAAAAGTAATTCCCAGGTTACCCTTTTTGGACTTGAAAGCTGGTAAAAATTTATTGCTTGGTAAGTTAAAGTTGATAATATGACATTTCTGAGGGCAATGGCTATGTAAATGCATCCTTGTACTGTCCCTGGGGTGCCACTGGAAACAAAAACCACAATCCCCACAGGGTAATGATATCACCTTTATATGACTCAATATAGAAAATGGAAAAGCATAAAAATAGTCTTTTATGAACAGTTTCTCCTTTATTAGGTCCTGGAAAAAACGTGTATTGCTTCAAAAGGAAACAAAGCCGTGAAAGAGTGAGAAATTTGAATAATTTTTCATGGTTCCTTCAAATATTAAAAAGGGAATATAATAAAATTCAAAGAAATTCAGAAACTCATCTCTGATTGCCCAGATATCATTAATGTCGCACTGTGAAGATGTCAGCACAGAAACATTATCTGAGTCAGAAGAAAAAAATCAAGTCTTAAGATAAAATTAATGTCTTAAAGAAAAATCATACCATAGCTTGTACTGTACAGCTTAGTCATTAGTAAAGTTATTTAATATAGCTGTTTCATCATGCAGTATAATTAAAATTATAATTATAGTCATGACAGTTCCTTCTTGATGAATGTGTATTGTTCTTATAGTCATGAACTCTTGGTAATTTGGGCCTAGAACCTCCATATGGAAGCACATGTTTTTTCGTGCAAATGGGATTTCTAACCCTACAAAGACTGAAGGAAATGTACCTGTCTAAATTAAAGTGTCTCTAGTTACATATAAATATTTGGTGAAGTCTGAACGCTGGTTATCATACCTATCCATGTAAAATGAAATCTGTTTTTCTTGGTGTCCTGGTTTCAGCTATGATGGAGTTAAACTTTTTTTTTAGCAGTGGATGGAATGCCATGTTTGGGTGTTAGCATGAGAATAGTGCTGATAGCACCCTGATGTTTTCCGATTTGTTGCCGGGCAATCAAGGACCTTTCTCAGCTCTGCATACTTCCTTACTAGTGAGAAAGGAGGGGACGCAGCCAGGACAGGTGATCCGAATTGGCCAAAGAGGATATTCCATACCAGTTACGTCATGTTCGGTATAAGGGGGGACTGGGGGGAAGAGGGGGAGGCAACGCCAGGACGTGCAGTTTCTGGGGACGGTTGGGTTGTCCGGGACGGGCTCTAAGCTGTGCGGCCTGAGTTGTGTGGTTTGGTGAGAAATTGCATTGTGTATCACCAGTTTCATCTATTTTGTGCTTTAAACTCCTGTTATTGTTATATCTAGTTTTCTGTTATTGTTTAGTAAACTATCCTTATCCCAACCTGCGTGGTTCTGGTTTCTAGGTTGTGGTTTCTTTTCCTCCTTTCTTCCTTCCCTTTTCCCCTTCCCCCAACTTTCCTTCCCCCTTCCTTTTAAAAGTACAAGCGACTGTGTGGGGTGCGGCCCCCGGCTGGGGCAAAACCACGACAGTTATTTTGGCGCCCAACGTGGGGCACGAACGGTTGGGATAACGGTAGATCTGACCCTAACTATCGCAATTAAGATAAGCACTGTTGTTTAAGCAATCTCTGGTCACGATGTTGTGGTATTTATTTACAAGGCTGTGGTATCAAAACCATCGCATGCTGTATACAATCCTGGCAGGATTCTTTACTCTCTCAGGTCTGTGGCTCCCGTATTTGTTCCCATACTTCATTATAGTGTATTTTATGATATCGGTCTATGATACAATAATATCGATGATCATGAGCTTAAGCTGGTACCTGTATGAGGTTTTGCTGTCCTGTCCATTCTTTGGACAGGGAGGGGTTAATAACAGCAGCCGGTATGGTGGGGGCACTGCTTTCTTTTCCTTTGGGCTAAATACAACAGCTCTTAGGGCAGTTTTTGAAAATCTTCAATATCTCTGGGATATTCAAACTAGCATTTTGCTATTGGTAGGTTTGGTGCAGATGGTTCAGTTTTTGTTATATATCAAGCATAGGTTTATGAATACCACTGAAGAGCTTTCTCCGAGACAGAATAATCACGAGTGGCAGGGCATGTGGCAAAGTATGGGCGAGTACCTAGGTACTTTCTCACGCCCGATGGTTTGGAACTTCACTCCTGAACAGTTACAAGACCCCGATCAAGTGACTGCATACCTAAGGGAAAATTGCTGTAGGTTTCCCAGAGATGGACACCTTACTGCACTGTGCTGGGCTCTGGCCACTATTTATCAAACACTGCTTGATAGCAGGCAGCACTGTCAGCACTGTCAGCACTGTCAGGGAGAAGGGAAAGGAAACAGACTGGCAGATACTATAGCTGCTGCAACCACTGGGGCTGACACTGCAGCTACTGCAACCCCTGTGACCGACACTGCAGCTACTGTAATCTCTACAGCAGACACTGCAGATGATCTGAAAAACCAATCCACACCAGTGTCTGTTGCTCCCGTACAAAAGAGGAAAGGCACAAAGAAATCAGTTCGCATAGTGACGGATAAGGATGATGATCAACCGGGATCATCTCGAGGATATCAGGATGAGGCAGAACCAGAGATTGTTACCCGATCCCTGACTCTGAGTGAGCTGCGTGAGGTTCGAAAAGATTTCACTCGCCACCCAAGTGAGCACATTATCACTTGGTTGCTCCAATGTTGGGATCACGGGGCCAGTAGTTTGGAATTAGAAGGCAGAGAGGCCAAGCAGTTGGGATCCCTAGCTAGAGAAGGAGGAATTGACAAAGCAATTGGGAGGAGGCCGAAAATCCTCAGCCTCTGGAGGCGACTACTGTCAAGTGTGCAGGAAAGATATCCCATAAAGGAATATATTACATGCCAGACACCCAAGTGTAACAGCATAGAGACATCTGTCCAGCACCTGAGAGAATTAGCTGTACGGGAGATAATTTATTATGATCTGGACAATTCACGGCTTCCCGCTGATCCCGATGAAGTCCTATGCACTCCAGATATGTGGCGTAGGGTTGTACGAAGTGCACCGTCAGGGCATACCAATTCACTGGCAGCAATTGACTGGAATGATATGGATCCGCCAACCGTAAATGAGGTGGCCTGCCGACTCCGGAAATACCAAGACAATGTTTCCCTCTCCGTCATTGCAGCAGTAGAGAAACTGTTTCAACGACTTGACGACAATGTGTCCAACTCCCAACCCGTATGGAGCAATGTTGCAGCTACTGGGAGAAAGCGTCCATCGTTCCAAGAGGGAGAATACACACCACGACGTACATTGTGGTTTTACCTGCTTGATCATGGAGAGGACATGAGGAAATGGGATATGCAGCCCACCTCAGCCCTTCGAGCACGAGTAAATGAGCTGCGGGGTAAAACATTCGCACAACGAGATTCTGCCAGGAAGAAGGCTGCACCAGTTTCTACTGGGCAGTTCCCTAGACCAACTGGAAGGCCTACCTATATGTCTGATGTGCCTGATCCTTTTGAAGGGACCTCTAAGTCCTTTATGCAACCAGTGGAAAACAAATATGATCAGCAGCAATAGAGGGGCCCTGCCTCCAGCCAGGTGGAGGAGAGGGATAATCGGGTTTATTGGACTGTGTGGATCCGATGGCCTGGCACGTCAGACCCACAAGAGTACAAAGCTCTGGTGGATACTGGTGCCCAGTGTACTCTAATGCCATCGAATCATGAAGGGGTAGAACCCGTTTGTATTTCTGGAGTGACAGGGGGATCCCAACAACTAACTGTGCTAGAGGCTGAGGTGAGCCTAACTGGGAAGGACTGGGAAAAACACCCCATTGTGACTGGTCCAGAAGCTCCGTGCATTTTAGGTATAGATTATCTACGTAGAGGGTATTTTAAAGACCCAAAAGGGTACCGATGGGCTTTTGGAATAGCTGCTTTGGAAACAGAAGAAATTGAACAATTGTGTGCCTTGCCTGGACTCTCGGAGGATTCTGCTGTTGTGGGGTTATTGAAGGGTGAAGAACAGCAAGTGCCAGTTGCTACGACGACGGTGCACAGACGACAATACCGTACTAACCGAGATTCCCTGATTCCCATCCATAAGCTGATTCGTCAACTGGAGGATCAGGGAGTGATCAGCCGAACCCACTCACCCTTTAATAGTCCCATATGGCCAGTGAGGAAGTCCAATGGAGAGTGGAGGCTGACAGTAGATTATCGTGGCCTAAATGAAGTCACTCCAGGTATGAGTGCTGCTGTGCCAGACATGTTAGAGCTCCAGTATGAATTGGAATCGAAGGCAGCCAAGTGGTACGCCACAATCGACATTGCGAACGCTTTCTTCTCGATCCCACTGGCGCCAGAGTGCAGGCCACAGTTTGCTTTCACTTGGAGAGGCATCCAATACACGTGGAATCGTCTGCCCCAGGGGTGGAAACATAGCCCCACCATCTGCCATGGACTAATCCAGAATACACTGGAAAAGGGTGAAGCACCAGAGCACCTGCAGTATATTGATGACATCATTGTATGGGGCAACACAGCAGAGGAAGTTTTTGAAAAAGGAAACAGGGTAATTAAAATCCTTTTAGAAGCCGGTTTTGCTATAAAACGAAGTAAAGTCAAGGGGCCTACGCAAGAAATCCAGTTTTTAGGAATAAAATGGCAGGATGGGCATCGTCAGATCCCAATGGACATTATTAATAAAATAGCAGCTATGTCTCCACCAAGCAACAAAAAGGAAACACAAGCTTTCTTAGGTGTTATAGGTTTTTGGCGAATGCATGTCCCAAACTACAGTCTCATTGTGAGCCCACTCTACCATGTAACTCGAAAGAAGAATGATTTCCAATGGGGCCCTGAGCAACAGCAAGCCTTTGAGCAGATCAAACGCGAAATAGTCCATGCAGTGGCCCTTGGGCCTGTCCGGACAGGAACAGATATTAAAAATGTGCTCTACACTTCAGCTGGGGAGAACGGCCCGACCTGGAGTCTCTGGCAGAAAGCACAAGGGGAGACTCGAGGTCGACCGCTGGGGTTTTGGAGTCGGGCCTACAAAGGATCTGAGGCCAATTATACTCCAACAGAAAAGGAAATACTGGCCGCCTATGAAGGGGTTCGAGCCGCTTCAGAAGTGATTGGAACTGAAGCCCAGCTCCTCCTGGCACCCCGACTGCCGGTGCTGGGCTGGATGTTCAAAGGGAAGGTTCCTTCTACACACCATGCCACTGATGCTACGTGGAGCAAGTGGGTTGCACTAATTACACAGCGGGCTCGAATAGGAAACCCCAATCGCCCAGGAATCGTGGAGGTGATCACAGACTGGCCAGAAGGCAAAGATTTTGGGATGTCACCAGAGGATGAGGAGGTAACACGCGCTGAAGAAGCCCCACCCTACAACGAACTGCCAGAGAATGAGAAGCGATATGCCCTGTTCACTGATGGGTCTTGTCGCATTGTGGGTAAGCATCGGAGATGGAAAGCCGCTGTATGGAATCCTATAAGAAGAGTAGCAGAAGCCACTGAAGGAAAAGGTGAATCAAGCCAGTTCGCTGAGGTGAAGGCCATCCAGTTAGCCCTGGACATTGCTGAGAGAGAAAAGTGGCCAAGGCTCTACCTTTATACTGATTCATGGATGGTGGCGAATGCCCTGTGGGGGTGGTTGCAGCAGTGGAAAAAGAACAACTGGCAGCGTAGAGGCAAACCTATATGGGCTGATGACTTATGGCAAGATATCTCTGCTCGGTTAGAGAAACTTGTTGTAAAGGTACGTCATGTCGACGCCCATGTACCTAAGAGTCGGGCCATGGAGGAACATGAAAACAACCATCAGGTAGATAAGGCTGCTAGGATTAAAGTGGCTCAGGTAGATCTAGACTGGCAACGTAAGGGTGAATTATTCATGGCTCGATGGGCTCATGATACCTCGGGTCATCAAGGGAGAGATGCAACATATAGATGGGCTCGGGATCGAGGGGTGGACTTGACCATGGACGCCATCGCACAAGTTGTCCACGAATGTGAGACATGTGCTGCAATCAAGCAAGCTAAGCGGTTAAAGCCCCTTTGGTATGGAGGACGGTGGATGAAATATAAATATGGGGAGGCTTGGCAGATTGATTACATCACCCTCCCACAAACCCGCCATGGCAAACGTTATGTGCTTACAATGGTGGAGGCAACTACCGGCTGGCTAGAAACATATCCCGTACCCCATGCCACTGCTCGAAATACAATTCTGGGCCTTGAAAGGCAAGTCCTCTGGCGACATGGTACTCCAGAAAGAATCGAGTCAGACAATGGGACTCATTTCCGAAACACTCTTATAGACACCTGGGCCAAAGAGCATGGCATTGAGTGGGTGTACCACATTCCTTACCATGCACCGGCCTCTGGGAAAATTGAACGATATAATGGACTTTTAAAAACTACACTGAAAGCAATGTGTGGTGGGACATTCAAGCATTGGGATACACATTTGGCCCAAGCCACGTGGTTAGTTAACTCTAGGGGATCTACCAATCGGGCTGGCCCTGCCCAGTCAAAATTTCCATGTACTGTAGAGGGAGACAGAGTGCCAGTAGTGCATATGAAGAGTGTATTGGGAAAGAGAGTTTGGGTCATTCCTGCTTCAGGCAAAGGTAAACCCATGTCTGGAATTGTTTTTGCTCAAGGACCTGGCTGTACTTGGTGGGTAATGCAGAGGGATGGAGAAGTTCGATGTGTACCTCAAGGGGATTTGATTTTGGGTGAGAATAGCCAATATAATTAATAAAGTAGAAATTATAATAATTGCCAAATAATCCATTATTGTATATTCATTATTGTTATGATTGCTGTATGTTGTACCATAGCATTATAGCCGGAGTCATACAAGTTAATGAAGAATGAGTGCCATGATGATGGAACTAAAGCCTGGCCTCTCAAGAACTTTTTGCTCCCGTTGAAAATAAACTCTGACCCACAGACTATGAGCATGGACCATGCCAGGTGTATCAGTCAAGAGCCTGAGATGCAGCGTGCAACGAGCCAATGGAACATACAACTATCCTGAGAAACTGTTACGACAAATGGAGCCTGGAAATCATGGACTAAATGAACTCAACAACTTCAGAGGGATGATTCACAGACTGAGGGAATAAGATCTGTATGCACATATGTGTGCATACATGTGTACATACATATATGGGTGTGTGAAACACGAAACTGGTTGTACCCAAAGAAAATTGTTGGATCTGGTCATGACGTAAATGGTATGGAATAAGGGGTGGATAATGTCCTGGTTTCAGCTATGATGGAGTTAAACTTTTTTTTTAGCAGTGGATGGAATGCCATGTTTGGGTGTTAGCATGAGAACAGTGCTGATAGCACCCTGATGTTTTCCGATTTGTTGCCGGGCAATCAAGGACCTTTCTCAGCTCTGCATACTTCCTTACTAGTGAGAAAGGAGGGGACGCAGCCAGGACAGGTGATCCGAATTGGCCAAAGAGGATATTCCATACCAGTTACGTCATGTTCGGTATAAGGGGGGACTGGGGGGAAGAGGGGGAGGCAACGCCAGGACGTGCAGTTTCTGGGGACGGTTGGGTTGTCCGGGACGGGCTCTAAGCTGTGCGGCCTGAGTTGTGTGGTTTGGTGAGAAATTGCATTGTGTATCACCAGTTTCATCTATTTTGTGCTTTAAACTCCTGTTATTGTTATATCTAGTTTTCTGTTATTGTTTAGTAAACTATCCTTATCCCAACCTGCGTGGTTCTGGTTTCTAGGTTGTGGTTTCTTTTCCTCCTTTCTTCCTTCCCTTTTCCCCTTCCCCCAACTTTCCTTCCCCCTTCCTTTTAAAAGTACAAGCGACTGTGTGGGGTGCGGCCCCCGGCTGGGGCAAAACCACGACACTTGGGCAGATGTATGACAAGGAATCCAAGGACAAGGCACTACCTAAAGAAAAAATATCACTGTCAACACTGCAGTAAAAAATACCAAGCTCTCTCTGTTCCTTACCATGTTATAAGGCACAATCTGCACTCCCTGATGTGGTAGATAACGAATAACTGCAAAGAAAGGTGGACAATAAAAGCCAAAATTTGGTCTTTAACTTGAATTTGGTAACTGATTTTGCTCAGACTATTCCCCAACTGAGCGTGTTTCAAAGAAAGCAACACTGAGTATCACAGGTAAGTTTTGTACTGTCCAAGAGATGCTCCGGGAACTTCCCTGTTGCCTGTAGAGCTAATGAATTTTTCAAGACACCAACATGGCCTCTCAGCTGATACCTCTTTCTGCTGCTGCTGATAGACTTACAAACAGTACTGGGAATGCTTCCAGTGCTGGGAAGGACCCTGCCAGGTTGCTCTCACAGGGTCTTCTGCCTTAGACTCCGCTCAGTCTCTGCAGCCCATTCTCAGCCGCTCTGGTGATGAGGTCTGTATGTCCCAGCTCACTCCCCAGGCAATCTGATTTCAGCTCTTGGCTGCCCTGCCTGTTTACAGACACTTTCTAACATCTAACCTACATCTCCCTTAGTGACATATACACCTCTCCTATTTGTGTGCTATCCAACATTAACATGGCAAACAGATTGCTTCCTCTCTGCAGCAGCGACTTTTAACATGTTTGAAGCTTATTGCTGTCTCCCTCCTCGGTCTTCTTTCAGCTGTCAATCTTTCCAGACAGCTAATCATTCTTACTGCCCTCCTTTGGATCCCTTCCAGATAACCCACATTACTCTTAAAGTAACCGGGGTTGCCAGACATGCCTTGTAATGTGGGATTTCCCATATTTAAGCCTAAAATCTCCCATGCCTTATTAAAGACGTGATATATTGCCTGCTCTTGTGTTTCTTCTTTATTTTAATGGGGGTCATGGGTTTTGAGGTTGAAACATAGAAAACCCTGCAGGTGTTTTCCTGCCCCATTCTTCAGAGCCACATTTGGCAGCATAGAGCCACAATTTGGATGTGGCTGTGACAAAAGTGGAAGTCAGAGAGTCCCTAAAGGTCTGTGGAGGTCTGAATGGCAACGCACACCCTGAAGAACCAGGAGGGCCTGTCATCTGTGTTTTAAAATTCAACAGCTCACATATACTGCCTCACAACAGACATAATCCTCCTTCTAAGGGTTAGAGATAATAAGAGAAGAAATATTCATATGTTTTGGGAGCAATGCTTTTGTTCATACTGCTCAGGAGATTAAATTTTAGGTCCATAACTTATGTTTGACTTGTCATTCTCTATGATGTCTCCTCCTTTCCAAAATGCTATCTGGACAGTCATGCTCTGTCTTGCATTTGTTCAGTCACTTATACCTTATTACCTAAGTACCTTGCCTTTACTGAACTTGATCTTTTTCTTATCAGAACACTTTTAAAATTTGTCAAGATCATTGTGACTTCTAGTCCTGTCCTCCATAACTCTTCCATTTCTCCTAGGCTGGTGTCATCTGTGAATTTAATAAGCCTACTCTCTTTTTAAGCATACAAATTATAAAAAAAAACAAACCAACAACTAAAACCAGACCTTGGACAGACCTTTGAACTGTATCTAAGTTTAATTTCCACAGAAAACCATCTGCTGTGTTATCTGGAGCAAGTCAGTGGCAGAACAGACTCCCCTCCACAAACACCATTTCATAGAATCGTAGAATGTGTTAGGTTGGAGGAGACCTTTAAAAGCCATCTAGTCCAACCCCCCCGCAGTAAGCAGGGACACCTTTAACTAGATCAGGTTGCTCAGAGCCCCACCAAGCCTGACCTTGAATGTCTCCAGGGACGGTGCCTCCACCACTACATCTCTGGGCAACCTGTTCCAGTGGTCTACCACCCTCATAGTGAAGAACCTTTTCCTAATATCTAACCTAAATCTCCCCTTTTCTAGTTTAAAACCACTACCCCGTCCTAGTGCTACATACCCTTGTGAACAGCTCTTCCCCAGCTTTCTTATAGGCACCTTTCAGGTATTGGAAGGCTGCTATAACGTCCCCTCAGAACCTTCTCTTCATCAAGCTGGACAAGCCCAACTCTCTCAGCCTGTATTCATAGGACAGATGCTCCAGCCCTTCGATCATTTCTGTGGCCCTCGTCTGGACACGCTCCAACCGCTCCATGTCCTTTTTGTGTTGAGGGCTCCAAAGCTATTATCCAAAGATTATCCATGGATAAGATACAACATAGAGGTCTGAGTTTGCTTCTTCCAGATGTAGAGAGTTACTCTTCTGCTTGTAGAAGCTAGTATCACCTCTTGTCTCTGGATGGTAAAACTGGAGATGCAGCCTAAGTGTCCTCAGCCCTGTCCACCACAGCAGAAGCACTGTTTAGTAGATACGAGTACTGATCTAGCTGGAGCAGAAGATCAGATCAAGCCTAACAAGAACCATCTCATCTCAGACCTGAGAATGCCTTAGCACTGACTGTCCTCCACAAAATATCTACCACAACAAATAGGAATGGTTTATCTGGGGGTCCCTAGGCACCCTAATAATACAAAGTAATACAAGAGAGAAATTATAATTGCCTTTTGCAACCTATAAGATCTGTGCCACTCAACTGCAGCAGTGTCCATCACTTCTGAAAAGTTAACCCTTTTTTTGTTCTTGCTGGAACGAGAAGTATTTCTTTCAACACTATCAAAAGGCCTGGGATCTCTCCATTTATGAACTGATTTATGAGGATTCTTTCCATAATTTGCAATGAATATGTATGAATCTTTCCTACCTGGGGCCTAGCAGAAGAGTGGCACTTGGCATTTTGGGAAGTTTTGAGTCTAACTCACTTGATTTTTTTTCCTGGTCCTCAGACTGATGACATTTAAGTGTAAAAGGAGGCTCTGCAGCTGGTGCAGCTGTCCTTTATATTCTTGTCAAGGTGACCTTTGTAGGTTGCAGCAAATGTTGACACTCCCCAGGGTGAAAAAGATACTGGTGATCCTTATCCACTCTGGACATCTTGGTGGGACCAGGAATATACTTCTAAGTAATTCAGACCCAATGCAAACTGTCCAGTGACCAAAGTGAATGGAAGGCAGGGAAGAAAAACAACCCAAAGCAAGTTCTAAAATTAATTTCACTCTCTTAGCTATTTCCAACTTAATTTCTAACTTGTAAACCAATTGCTATTATTTGTCAGGTGATTTAAAAAAACAAACCAAACCTGCTGGAAATGGAGTGGGTGGTTTACACCATCCACAAGCCAACAGTGAGAATGGAGGTGACTGGAAAGACCTGAAATGTATAGCCTGTGCTGATAGAACATGGGCTTGCAGGATTTATATGCACTCAGGGACCACTTACAGGACTGTTCAGTGCTTGTGTGGCCAGACATGTGAACGTCATGGGGTAGTTTTTCTTTGCAATGATGCAAGGAGGTAATAATTCCCACATTTTTCTCTCAGCGTCAGAGGGAAGGTAGCTTGAAGAGCAGGAAGGCTGAGGATTGGGACCTCTAGTTTCTCCAAGGTGATATTAAAATATTCTTTAACTCCAGACGCTTTGTATTACCTAAGCTCCTTAAAGATTTATGACCTTTATGATGATCATTTTCCCCTGTGAAATTTTCCTTCTGCTTAAGTATTTACAGGAAGAAAAAGTTTTCCTTTTTCCTCTCAAGTCAGCAAAGCTTATCCTGTGAGGATTTCTGAATGAAAGTGGGAGATGAGTGTTGCAGGAATATACCTTAACTCACTTTAGAAGCATTTACTGGACTTCCTGCAATGCCTCCTGTCCAGCTGGCCAGGCAGCCACTGCCCTGCCTGCCTCTGTGCATGGATCTTCGGCTTCATTTTGTGGGAAGAGATTGGTAAAAAAAAATCCACAAACAAACTTTGAGATGCTTTACATCACCAAATCCCACCTGGGATGTTATTGGGTTTGACTAAAGCAGGGAGCTTCACTTAAGGGGCTTAAGGGAATTTCCAGCTGCTTAGAGCCTCCTTTTCTCTGCCTCTCATTGTTTAATCATCGCAACTGTGTTGCAGGATGAGGCATCCCGTGGTTATTGACTCGGTGTCAGTGGGCAGCCTGGCTGCTACCACTGCCTGAACTGTACAGAAGGGAGGCACCTGCCCTTAGGGGTTCTTACAGAGACCTATTTCTCACCAAAACCGAGAACATTTATTTTGGTCCTCAGATGTACCTTGACATGTACCTAAAATTACCGGCTCCTCTTTTTTTCTGTCCTGCTGGGGATGTCTGGGAAAAAAAATCAAATCACCTTTTTTTTGTTGAACATCAGCTTTTCACAGAAAATCACTTCAAAGTAACTTCCTTTCCTACTTCTTTCAGTTCTGGAGTACATTTCACTGTGATAGTGATAGATCTGTATAGTGGGATCACAATACCATTTTGTTAGTACAATGTAAGCTGTAGAAAGGTGGGGAAACCCAGAAATCCAACTTAAAAATAATTTAAAACCCCCCACACCAGCACAAACTACTTACATTACAGTTCTGAAATTAGTACAGTATGTTTCAGAGAGTCAGGCATCTTTACTGTTTCATCCCACCCTCCAAATTTGTTTGTCTTCATAGCTTTGTTTCCCTGAAATTTTTAGAGAGGCAATTAAAAAAGGGCTATTAGGCTATTCTGTGATGGAGAATGACATACATCAGTGTGCTGCTATTGGGCTTTTTCAACAGAAGTAATCTGTAGATGTACTTTTGGCATGTATGTTTTGTGAGTACAATTGTATCTGGGAGTAAAATCATCAGAATAACAGCCCTATCCGTAGCAGTTTCTGAAACAGAACAGGTCATAGAGAAATTTACTATTTTACTATTTTAAAAAGCAGATCAGCATTTAATTATTTGCCAATTTATGTGTAGTTATTTGCTGTTTAACAGTATCACTGAAGTTGTATGTTGGGAAATGAAAGACATTCTGTGCCCTACAGAGCCTGTGAAAAGCTTTTTCTAGATGGACTTGCAGAAAACTAGATAAATTGCACTTTTACTTTAGACATTTTAAAAGGAAACTTTTATATTTTCAGAGGAAACATAAAACTTTCACAGCAACTGTTTTCAATGAAGTGAGGTCTTTTCTTCTAAATAGGTTTTTAATTTTTCTGAAAGAGTCCACAATTTTTGTCTTAGAAAGATCAAGGAGGTTCAAATTAATATTCTTTGATTTTGCTGCAAGACTTGTAGGAAGCCTTGGGGATTTTTATTAGGAGCTCTGGTACCTTAATTGCATCATTTTTACGTAAATGAAGCTCTTGTAAAATGTTAAGGCGAAATCGTGCTCTGCAGAGATTGCCTAGCAGCTTGACTTAAAATTGCTCTCTCCTCTTGATTATCGGATTTTCTTGTGAATTCATCATTTCACTACATCTCCAATTGCCTTAGAGCTTAAATAGCTTATTGAACTGAGCCAAAATTCCCAAATAATACAAAAACTGAAGCAAAACAGAACAGGAACATGAGAAGAGGTCCTGAGTGGTAGGTAGAAAAAAAAATCTCATAGTGTATTCTTCAGACTGTCCCCCACTTGTATGTCATTCTCTGAGTTAATCAGTGGCATATGAATGCCAAGAAAAATTAGCCAGCCTCCACACTTCTAAGAAATAAATATATGATATTGTGCTATGTTTCATTTATTTCACCAATATTTTATATTTCACCACTATCTCTTAACTGTTTTACCATTTTCTCTAGCTTTCACCCATGAGCCTGCTAGAGGGGCCACTGGGTTCCAAAGTACAGCTTGAATGCTGCATGAATCACTGTTGGAGACTTACAAGACTTCATCTTCATGCTGGCCTGGCTCCTTGGTGCCTACATCACTTAAGTTCATTTTTAATCCAAGTATCTCCCAAGTGTTTTGATACAAGACTTGGAAAAATCCCAGGTTTTGATCTCTCTGAAGCCCTACACAGATTTTATGCTCCCCATAGGAGAAGTTACATTATTTATTTCTTGCTCATGATTCTTAGCCAACAGGAAAATGTATATCTGAACAACTTAGGCTATGTCCATATGGACAAGTTGAAAATTTCATTAGCTGCGTTGGACAATACCCTATCCAAAAAGTTCAGTTTCCATAGTGGAGCAAGCTCGCTCCCAGTCTCCCCAGAACACAAGGAGAGAAAAGATGCAACAGTAGCCTTTCATGTAGAGATATATTTGGCAAATTTAAAAGCCTTCTGCAGCATCCCTTGAGAAGCTAAACAAATTTAAACTTGTAAGTCTTATACAGAGCTCCTTTAAGATGTTATTTTCTCCCCTAAATACCATGTTGAAATTCTACTTTTAGGAAGTTTAAGAATGTTAGTTACATTACATTTTTGAAACCAAAAGAGAAATCTCTTTGAAAAAATAAATCTTGAGAAGTAACAGTTGCTTGAGGGCAACAGATGCAGGCAATGAACCACTCAAAAGTTCAAAAACCCCAGGGTGTTTGAGCTTAATAAACCCAGCACCACCTACAAGCCAGATCAGTAAGAGAGGTATGCTCTCCAGCCAAACTTGAGAGAAAGCTTGTATTTTCAAGAGTTCATAATTCAGTTGTAAAATGTTAATTGTTTCCCAGACTTCTCTTTGGTGTGCAAGATTCAGCCAGAAATCCTTCTATTTCATCAAGTACGGTTCAGGTTAAGGGCAAAAAACCCTTTAAAGATATCTGCAGCAGTTTTTAATGCTACAGTTCTACCAGGGTGGGAACTGCTGTAAGCCACAGGATACAAAGTTATTTTTATTTGTACAAACTGAGTAAGCACTGTTAATTATTTGAGCACCTAGTTTTGTGTAATGCTTTTCACCAGTATATTTCAGGAAGTCAGATGTTATACTCCATGTGAATTAATGACCACCTAGTTCTGTGTACTCCCGTTCTAACTGGAGAAACAAAGGAACAAGTTAAGCTGATCTACCAGACTAGCTACCCAGCTAGGAAAAAAATCAAGGGATATTTAGTCCTAACTGGACCTGCTCACCAGAAAGCAAGTTACCTGTGCAGTAAAAAGTATGACACACAGTCTGTACATGTGAACAGTGTAGCACAGAGTCAGGTCTGTAACATGGCCTGTACACTTCACAGGTCCAGTTGTGGGCACAGCCATGGCTTGCTCTGGCAGAGTGTGACCAACAGCCCTACATGGCTCCAGGGAGGTTTAACGTGCCTGTCAGGGGGGCTGAGTGTCTGTCATCCATGTGCTTTGGAGCATGCCATGCTGCTATTTTAACTGTAAGAGGAGATAACAGTACAGCTATTGTATCCTAAGAAACAGGTGTAGGTACAGTTTTTGCCATTCTCCTAAATACCTGGATATCTGGATATTAAACCTACAGTTTTCAGTGGCACAAAAATTAATTTCCCAATCATCCCTCTGGAAAACAAACCAGGGAAGAAAATCAACCAGTATTACCCTTCTCCTGAATACCTCTAATGGTAACAGCTTTGACAAATTTTCTCGTACAATATCGACTGAGTAAAAGCATCGTGCACTTCATACAGCAACGTGTCATGGGTGACATTGTCTTTTGTTGCAATTGGTATTTCTTAGCTTTAAAAGAAGAATTAAGTTCCTAAAAAAACCTAAAAAACAAACTAAACCAGAAAGAAAGAAATAGCAGTGGTCTGATTCCTTGCTCCAATATGAAGCTGAAATTTCAGTTTCAAGTCATCTCTGTGAGCTTATTCATATCTAAGCCAGGGCACACTTGTGGCAGTACTGTAGGAACATCTATCTGTACAGAGCATACAATTATTACCCATTACAAAGACAGCACTGGAACAGAGATATAATTAATTGCAGTAAATTTAGCACCATGAATTGAAGGACTTGACTCCCATTAGCAAACAGGGGAGGGAAGCTCAGCAGGCAGATAATATCTTTTATAGACAGGGATCATATATGTGCCTATTTCACACTTACTTAATTTTCCAAAAGCACTATTAGGAATTAAAAAAAAAAAATTGTTTCTGAAAAGCAGATGAAACATTCAGACACTCCCATACAGAGTCTGTGTTCAAGAGGGCTGTGTGACCCAGGCTGTGGGCCTGCTGGGATGGGTCACAGCCCTAAGTGCCCCCATGGACAGATGCACAACAGTTCTGCTGAGGGCACCTCTCTCACCCCTTTGGCTGTGTGTCGAGGCAAAGATGCACTGCCATCCACCACGCTGGCTGCTCTGCACCACGACCAGCACGTGGTGTGCACAAGGGGCTGACTAGGATGAAGGGTGCCTGGCAGGGCAAAGAAAGGGGTGCAGAGCCATGCAGGCACCCTGCCCAAGGTTTAAAACCTTCAATAAGGCTCTGTAGTGAAAAACACTGCAGTGTGTTAATATTGGTGTGCTGCTATCCTCTGGAGATACCAGCAGCCACCAGACTGAGTATGTTCTTGTGAAGATACCTGAAAATGTATCTTGCACTGTATTTGCAGACAACAGTCTTATAATGTCTTCCTCCTAATTTCCCAAGTGTGCAGCAAGATTAAGCAGAAAAGAAGTTACTGGGAAAACAGCAATTGCTATGAAATGAAGTGTAGTAAACAAACATCAGAAAAAGCCAACCCTACCATAACTGAAAACCCAACCATCCGAAACTTCATCTGCAAAAAGATCTAAGAATTGATACAAGGACTGACCATCAACTGCTCCAGCTAGGTTGGAGGCTAGATGTTTATGTTTAAACACTGGGAATATAGCTATAAAATATTACAAATGTGGTCTTTATGCAGGACTCTGAACCACAGGCTGTGTCAGATAAAGCAGAGCAGGAAATACTCCTGCAGATGGAAAGGTCTGTTACATTCCTTAAAATATTGCCATGTAGTGCTGGGGCGCTTTTGCTCTAATAAGGTACAGGTGACAAGAATGGCACAGCTGTGCAGCAGGTCCCCTGCACTCTCTCTGCAAAACTATTGTCAGGGTAGAACTGAGAAATGAGTAACTGCTGAACCTGTGAGTAGTTGGTACAGAGGGTATAGGTAATGCCTGGGGTAGGCAGCAGTACTCTAGTTTCATAGAGTCACTTCTTTCATAGCCTGCAGGTGTGAAAACTTCAGTTTAAATCTCACTGGTACCATGAAATAAGGAAAAGCTATTGACTTTATTGATTTTTTTAGCATGCAAGGTATTTTTACAAATGATTTGGAGCTTCTGCTTTTCCTTCATAGATAGCTATCTTTCTATTGTGGTTGTTAAAGAATATAATTTAGGTGCAGAATGTTTAATTCCTCTCATACTACTTTTCTTACTTAAATCTGTAAAGTAGATAGATGATAAGCACTATCAGTTGCTGAATTCTGCAATGTAGTCTTTAGTTACTGGAAATACACCAACAGCTCTCCACATTATTGCAGGTCATAAGCATCCAGGTTAGCTGCTAATCCCGTGCGGAACTGAAACATGGGCACAGGGGATTTTGTCACAGGGTCTTCCTTCTGTTTGTTCAAAATGACAGAAGAAAACAAGATATGGAAAAAAGATATACATTCAAAAAACTAAATTCTAAATCCAACAGATGACTTTAGGCTTTAAACCCATTGGTTCATCTGGTAGGTTTCCCAGGATATCAGTTAAAATCAGTATGAGTGTGCACTAACAAAGCACTCATCCTGAAGTAACTCCTATGCCAGAGTCTCAGCTCTTAGCCCAGGCAGTGCCAGGGTCAGCATGTTACGTGGTTGTGACTTTAGAGAGGACACTGTCTTCCTGATCCTTCAGCTACAGCGCCCTTGCACGACGAGAAGGACCATCAGCAATACAGTTCCTGGCCTGGGAACGTGCACTGTCCAGACCAAAACTTCTAAAAGCAGTGCTGGTGACTAGAGTGAAACAGCTCTCTGATGGCAGTGTCCACAGAACCAGCTCTTAGGCTTTTCTCTATCTTCAAGTGTCTGTGATTCAGATATAGTTCCCCCAGGAACCTGTCATATGGTGCTCATGGAAATAAGAAGGTGCATCTAAAAGCCTGTTTCTTTACAAAGCATTTAGAATAATGTCCTGTGCCCTATAACTGCTTTCAAATACATTCAGGTTGAGTAAAACATACATAGCAAAACCAACTGGGCATGCCGCATCACCTGCAGTTTCTTCAGGCAAGGCCACATCAGAGAAGCAAGAATAATACTCTAGGAAATGTTGAAGAGACTTTTTTCCAGCCAACATACACAAATCTACAGTTACTTTGTCCCCAGGGGCTGATTGTCCTGTACCACATCATGAGCATTGTTGCTTAATTTGATCTGAATTTTGGCATATGCTTAACACTGCTTCCCTAATGTCCCTGTTCATCTGAGGCTATTATAAAACATCACTTCTAGCTCGTTTCACCCCCTGATTGAAGAATGAAGAACATTCACATATTTTTCATAGCACTGTTTTCTACAACTCAGAAGCCTCCATCCTGCTAAACTAGACTGAAAATCTAGCACAAGCCTTCTCATCCTAATGGTCAGAATTTCACCATCAGTCGTAGGAAAACCAGGACACCTTTGCAAATCTTATTCAATGCTGTCTCATCCAGGGAGTGTTATAAAATCAAATTAATGCACATATAATGTTGGGTTTTTTGCTTGGCTTTGCTGCAATTTCTGTCCTGCAGCAGACATAGCATTCATACTTCTGACAACTCTCAGAAGCTTGCACCTTGTTGGAAAGCCATGCATTTGTGGATAGATAAAAAAAGACTTCTTTATTTTAATTACAGTGTTTGCAATGCCCCCTGTGGTTATGGCAACAGTCAGCTTCATCTAACGATACTTTCCTACAAAGGCATGACGTTTTTATGCCCACACAAGAACCTCTACTTATCTGAATTAATTTTTCACAGCACTTTGCCATAAGTACCATTAATGTCTAGTTTCTACCCTACTGCTGTCCAGGTTTGCCCTTACTGTGCTCAGGAATCCCAACAATTTTGCCAAGCACCAGTCCCAGATTGTGCAGAGTCACTGTCATTTTGCCACTCATATCATCCTGCTTGCTTTAAGGGACCCACCTCAGGTTTAAATCTCAAGTTCACTGGCAAAGTTCTTACCACATTCAGGAGCTCTGTATTAGGACCTAATTGGTTCAATTAATCATGCAGCTAGTACCATGCAAGCCTCAAGGTAGGGATGAACAGATGGGACCTCAGGAGGACTGCTGTGCAGGAAGACTACAGCAGAGGTCACAGTGGGATGGAGAAAGAGCTCCTGGGTGTGGGCTGTCTGCAGCTACCTGAGCCCCAGCTTATCATGCCTGTTGAAGAATTGCAGCTGCTGACACTGTCAATAGGCCAGAAAAGGGAGAAACTGCAGGGGAGGGAGGGAAGGAGGACTGTGTGGAGCCTCCTGTCTCAACCCCACACTTCTGTGGTATAAATTTTTCCTCCCTCTCCCTTTTCTTCCCTCCCTTTTTATTTCACCAGTAAAAAACCTGATTACTATGATTTCATGCAGGTGAAGTGAATTGCACTTTTCAGGCTTGAGACTTGTTTCATTTCAAGCCCTAAGGGTGTACAGTGAGGAAGTGGGAAATGAGCTCTGAGAGACCATGGGTGTGATTTTACACATGTGGGTTTTTGGGGCACTCAGGCTCAGGAGCTGGGTTTTTAACCCTGCTGAGAGAAGTCTCAACTGAGGATTGCAAACTATCAGGTGAATCCCATCAAATGAAATGCAGTTTTTGCAGGAGGTGCTTGTCTGTGTTAAATTGCACATCTGCCAGTCATAAGAGCATCCCTGTAAATCTAAAAATGTCCATGTTCATGCTATTTTGTGTTTAAATACAAAACATTCATTAGAAACCTATTTTAAAACTTGTCATTTATTGATTCATGTTACAGAATAAGCTATGAACCCAGAGCATGTAGAGTGACTATAAAAGAGCAACTGTAATTTCCCCTGTAGTAAATTTTTTTCCTGAACCCTTACTGCTTATCTAATATAATTCAGTCATCTAATTATTACATTTCTAAAAGAATGTGTTGTTTCAATAACTGAGGTCTTCATTGGATAGTTCTCTTGCTTTCCCTTCTGTTTTTTCCCTATGACATACAGCTGCACAGACTGGGCATGTATCTCAACTCATTCAGGTTTTCACAGGTAATAAATTGGACTTCAGTTTTTTCTTCAAGAAGTGACTGATTCTTTTTATTATTTAAATTTGCTAAGTGTATTTTGTAGACACCATTGCCACTGATTTAGAAAGACCTGTGAAACAACCTTTAGGCCTCGTGACAGTGTTACACTCTGGGGACCCCTTGGAAGACTGTGGAACAAGAAGACCCAGTTGGGCTCAGGACCGTGGGCTCAGAGGGCTGCTGGTCAGACCTTGCTCCCAGCTGGGTCAAAGCACTGCAAAGTCTGTGAGTGGATTTTTGACACAGGAAGCCTTCTGCAGTGTGAGAAGAGCTTGGGTTTGGTAGGTGTTGTATGATCCAAGGCTAGACCAGGAGACATGGATGTAGGGGGATATTGATCCCTGATTAAGAAATTGGCTGGTGCGCTCCAACCGTGGTTTCAGTTTTCCTTGCAAAAATCATGGTTTGTGGCAGGAAGAAGAGGACTGGTAGGACATACATCCCTGGCTTGCACCAGTAAGACTTAGCAGTTCAAGCCTGGTTGACAAGATGTTACCTAAGGGCTATAGAGCCCTGCAGTCTCTTCCAAATTCCCTATTTTCTCCTGTATTAACAAACTTCAGTCATTCCTTGAAAATACATGCTAGAGTCATTTACCCCAAGCCCTCCTGGCTGCAGCTCACGTGGGACAGCCACTGCTCTCTGCCTTCCTGATTCTTTATCTAGAAAGAAGCTGTCCTGAAAGCTCTCTGCTTAATAAAACATGCCATCTATCACACATCATAAAAATGAAATAGAGGAACATCAGACAGCAAATATAAACACTCCCACAGACCTCCTGACACTGTAAATAATTTATGGGGTTGGAGCTATACTGGCATACTGTCCCTGCTAACATTCCCACTGGCCTACCAGCACCGATAGATTCCTTGGCTGTTTGCTGAAGAGTCCCAGCTCTAGTTTCAGTTTAGTAAGTGACTTTATTTGGGCCCTGCTCGTAAGGAAGTCCAGGATGTGGCCAGCTCTCCCTCACTGAGTGGAAAACTCTGTTCAACTGTATCAGAATAGACATAATCAAATTCAGTTTAAGCATTGTGGCTCTTTATAGAATAATCCAAAAAAGAAAAAATCTAATGGCCATCACATCATTTTTTCTCTCCTCAAATGTCTCACACAAGTTACTATGAAAGCTCTAGGCAAGAAAAATTCTTCTTAGACAAATAAGCCAAACCAGAGCAAATAAAAATCAGCTACACACAGAGTTTAATATAAAACCCAATACTCTTCTACCCTAAAGCCTGAAATTTTGTGAAATTCTGTGTGAAACTATCAAAATTTAAATCTTTTCTCCTGCAGGTGGCATCTAATAGTGGTTTTCAGTGGGGGACATGTTTTTCTTGCCTATGAGACCTTAATAACATTCTTATGGATCTCCCATTCACAAGAATTTTTGTGTTATTAATGCTAATAATAGGTCACTAAGAAAGTCAATTATATAGGAGAAAATGTCCATGGAAAGAGCAAAGGAAAAGGTCTTCCATTACTGTAAAAACCTCTTCTGAAGAATAGCTCTGAGTCCAAATGAGAAAGACACAGGCAGTAAGTAGAGGAGTGAGCTTGCATATACAGAGCCCTATGAAAGATACAGCTAGATGTAGTGCCATAGAAATGTCTATCATTTTCTACCAGACCTGGCAAAATTGATGAAAGAAACAAAGTGAGAATGATACAGAAAGATGCTGGTGACTGACTGCGCCGCCAGCAGGAGAAGACTGGTATTGCAGCCAGGTATTCAAAGTCGCACAGCAGGATCACCGCAAAGAACATCAAATGTTTATGCTGAATTTCTTCTCTGCTGGCTTTTCAGACCATCACTACAACAGCCCTTTAACTCCCCTATGGACACAAAACCCACCAAAGGACGTGAGAGCGAAAGGCCAGCAGAAAGCACTTTCACACTTGAGTGAGAAGTGCTTTATGCTAAGGTACAATTGAAAGGTAGTTCTCATGTACTGCTTAACATCGGGCTTTTATGAACATAAATCTGATGGATACACAATGCAATGCTCACTGCAGAGTGTGCATCACACAAATGGGCTGATTATACTTGAATGCTCTTTCCTTGCTGTGCATTTCTCTTTATTTCTCTATTAAAACAAAGTGGGGGGCTGCTCTGAGAAGCTGTACTGCTGAAACAAAATGCAGTGTGTGTAACACTGCTGTATCATCACACATTTTTCCACCACTAGCAAGAGAACACAAGAATAAGAGTCTGAATGGAATTCTGTACCATGAGAAACTCATAAAGTTAGAAGCTCAATTAGTTCTTCACTCACTGAACCCACTTGCAAAAATAGGGCTGGATCCAGTGTGTTTTGGATGGGGAGGAGGGAAATGCACTTGGGAACACATCACTGCCAAGAGTGTTTGCTGTCCCATAAAAGCCTGAGGTGGGAGGCGAGAGCCACTCCCAGTAAAGGATCGAGGGAGAGGGAAGTATTTCATAGAAGTCACAGAAGTTATGATCAGCAATCTAGATCCAAATAATGAAGGAGCTATCTTCTCAGTAAAACCTGGAATTAAAAGCACCTAATTTCAAAAGGGGAAAAAAAAAAATGACTTAAGTACCTTCTTCATGAGAGCCAGGATCTTTGATTGTAGTTATCTGAAAAAAACAGACTGAAATTTTAAAGCCTCTGGTGTTAAATATAAAAGTCAGCTTACAGTGGGCCAAGACCAGATTTTATGGCTGATAATACAGTTGGACAAAGTACTGCTTACTTGATTAAGTGTGGCCTGGAATTTTTTCTGTTTGTATCTCTTGAGTCACATAAAAATACACTGTAAGTTAAAAATCAGAATAATTACAGTAATGCCTTTATTTATAAAAGCTGCCACTTCCTTTGCCAGGTCATTTGGAGCATTCTGCAGCAAAATAAACTTGTGATAAAAATATAAACACACTACTATGAAAACAGCCTCTTAAGATTTAAACAAGGGCCATTTGAGAAAAACACAAAAAATAAAACAAACCATCAGAAAAAAGGGAGAAGACAGGATAGAAGCAAAAAATGATGAATCATGGATCAAAAGTGATGTAACTAAAACATCTCTGATGCAGAATGGGAGGAAAGCCAGAAATGCCCTCTAAGATGCTGTCACGACAATGTGTAAGAGAGGGGGAAAGCAGATACTGGGGCCAATGCAGATGCCATACAGTGATAAAATTCATGGGAAAAAAACACCACAAACACCTCCCTGAGGTGCTTCACTCTGTCATTCTGAAATAAGAAAAGAGGAAGGTTTTCTCCCTTGCAAAATAAGCTCTGGCACTCTCCCCGCCCAGCTTGCTAGCCTCCTTTCCACGGATGCACTGCTGCCACAGGACACAGAAAAGCAATCTCCACTGGATGAACCAGCCCCATCCATGCCCCATGTCTGAAGGAAAGAGGTACCTCAAGAAAGGCATCACCACCTAACAGGGACTGTCACATTCCTTAGCCCCATCTACTCTCTGTTCCTTTCCCTGCCTTAAATGATAAACCGCAAAGCTGTACGAGGGATGGTCTGATCCAGAAAACAGCTGGTAAGGATTCAAGTTTACAAGGGATGGGGACCAGGTGGTAACAGATCACAGAACTCTCAGCAGGTAGGAAGTCTCCATAGCTCCTAAGGCTGCTGAGGCCCCAAGATAAGGGCGAGTTACCAACTTGCTCAGCATTTTAAACTGCATGTGGAACGCCTGCCATGACAGACAGCTCCCAGCATCACCGGTCTGCCCCCAGTCATGACTGCACAGGAACTACCTCTGAATCACTCAAGAAACTGCCTGAGATTTCCAGCTTCATGTGTCAGACTTAATATTAATAATCCCCTGACATCTATTTTCTCCTCTTAAATAATTCTTTGGGTTTTTTCCACCATAAATTTAAGTCTTCAAAATTAACCACCAAAAATTCCTGTCCAGGAATAAGCCCTAAGCTCTTTCATGACACTGAACACCCTGAGTACCACTCATTCACCTTTCTTTAAAAGAGAAACAACCCTTCTGTGTCTCTTCAGTAATCTCTGAGGCCTGAGGCTCCCAGCTCACAAAGTATTTAAGTGCTGGCTTAACTTTAAACTTTAAGCTTTAAGCATTTAAACTCAGAGAGGGCCCAGAGTAGCAACAGAAAAAAATTAGTATGGAGAGTGAAATGTGCATCAGATAAACCCAATGTATTGTTTTGGTAAAGACTCTGGCAAAGAACAAATGTTTGAAAGGAAAAGAAGACCAATATTTTGAAATTAAATTAAATCCCAGCTTGATTCTGTGTTCAGATACACACATAAAAGTCTAACAAAGTGAATACATGTGACTGTAACACTGAAATTAAAAGACTGTGAGGAAATCATTTAACTGTTTCAGAAGAGAAACTGAGCAAGTGCTCTCTGGCTTTGCTTGTCAATGTGAGCATTGACTAAACACGGGTAAAACGTTACCTTCACCGCTGCTAATAACAAAGCACAACAAGGTGTTGAAAGACATGTCTGAACTATGGATAGAAAAGCCTGACCAGTGCAGTTCTTATGGAAACCCTTTGAGGTCTCCTTAGAAGGAACCTTGGGTACTAACTGTACTGAGACCTGCACTGACTGCAGAATTTCCAGCTTCGGAAAGAAATCAACTCCACACCAAGAGTTCACAGCACTGCTCTTGTTGGAAAGCACCTGAATGATACCTTGGGTAGCCTGAGGATACTCAGAACAGTGTGCAGTGTCAGAGACACAAATTAGGCTTTCTCCCATTTATACAATACCTGAAAGACATGGTATTTAAATTGAACAGAGCAAACTATCTATAAGGAGAACATTTGGTGCTCTGTATTCTTGACTGCTGCCATGATAGTTCTGCTTCAAAATAATTTCTACATCAATAACTCCTCTCCCCCTCTTAGAGTCTCCTATTTGACCTCTCTACCCCTTCTAGATAACTATGGTAACCACATGTGAGGTTGAGAAATGGTGAATTATCACACAGTTGTCTTTAACCATGTGTTAGTCATGAGGGAGGGATGGGGGTACACAGCTATGGGGCTGTACAGCCTCCTCCCAGCTTCATCTGTCCCTGGCTAACATTGTACCAGGAAAAGCGTTCTCAGCTGTGGAGCTTCTGGTCACTGTAGAGGTACCTGACCTTGAACTGCTTAGTTTTACATAAGATTTCTACTGAAGAACAGTTAGGTGACTCAGAGAGACTGTCCTTTTCAAGGCTTGACACAAATAGTGACATGGACTAGAGAAGAGTCTCTGCACACAGAGATCCTAAAATCATGGGGCCAAATTTATTCTCGGTGTAGCTGTATTGGCACTAATGAAGTTACATCTGGGATGAATTTGGCCCTTAGCCTGTGAAAATGGAAACCTTATGACAATCTATTTCTGAGTTAATGACAAAGCTGAGCAGTAAGTAATTTTCCAGTAGACTCCAATACACAGTGGTGATAAATTGTTTTCCTTCTTTATTGGCAGCCAGCCCTGCTTAATCAGAGTGCTAGAAGGTGGGAAGTGCCCAGAAATCCTAGTGGCTCTTTGTTCCTTGAACACAGTGTCTTTTAAGGTTAGAAAATCTCATTGTGTGTGCACCTGTGATGCACCAGCAGAGCAACCTCCCCAACAACCTCTGCCATTTCCATAGAGCTGGAGTTGGTGGAGAAACCAAAACCGATGTTTCAACAGAAGACTGGGAAGGGATAGCTCCCTAATGTGGTAACTACTATTTGAATGAGATATGGATGGGGAACAACTCTGAGGAGAGAAGAGGAAAAGTCTGGAAGAAAGGGAGTCATCATGTCTGCCTGATATAGCAAAGCCTGGCAGAAAACCTTACCTCAGCAAGCAGAACAGGTGGAGAAATGCCTGCTCCTGCTGCAGCTATATTGTACCCCACAGTCTTGAGAGCAACAACAAAGGTGGATCTGGCTTTGTGGAAGGTCTGTGTGGGGCACAGTTGTGTGCACTCTGTATTCACCTCCCTGCCCCAAATTCTCAGTTCTGGTTGGAAGAGGATGTGTTGCCATGTCAACAGACTTTGTCACTGAAATTAATTTTGCTCTGACTGCAAGATACTAGGATTCACTGTGTTTCTGTAAAATATACCAAGGGAAGAATAAAATACTTGTTTTAAAAACTATTTAAGATAATGTTGCCAAGCGTTCATGAAAACAGAAATTTAAAAAGAGAATGAAAAAAAATATCCACAGAAAAAAAAGTTATTTGAAAATCCTTTGGTTTTTAACCTCTTTCCTACCACTGAACACAGCTGCCTCTGTCTAGCATTTCACCTTTCTTGCACCATCACAGAAACCTCAGCTGGAGCATTGGAAAGCTGTAGTATGTGCTGCGGCTCCACATTAACCATACTCACATTGCTGTGATACAAATGAATGTGTTTCACAGCAGTCACCATCCCTATAAAGAACTCCAATGGCAGCGATATCTCCAAACACCTCAAACAATGTAATGAATTATAAACTATTCTAGTTTTCCTCAATCAGAGTGAACCTTTCCAGGTGTTCTTTAGCCAAATCACGTAAGCAGTATCCAGGTTTCTCTACAAATAATGTTCCATTTGCTAGTTTATAGTTTCCTGTCCTTTGCCCTCTTTAAAACATGGGATTCAAATCCGCTACTTCTTAATCTTCAGGAATCTCTTCCTGACCCTTGTGAACTTCTAGAAAATGTCAGTGAAAGGATGTGTCTCTCCTGAAAACATATGACTATACATTATCTCGACTTTAGGCTCTGCCTGCTTTTAGTGCATCTAGAATTTTTATAGCTGATACTGCTGTTATCTCTCACCCTCCCTTTCCTTTCTGCAGACAGCTACAAATGAGCTGTTTAACAAATGCGCTGTTTCCTATCACCCAATATCTACTCCTCACTATCATTTTTCATTGAGCCTATGATTATCCTTTGTCTGTTGTGTATATATAATAGGTCATTTAACATTTATCACACTAACCACTTCCAAATTCCAGAACTGGACAGTTGTAAGGGATTACTTTATGTGGAACCGAAGTCACTTATCTGAATGATTTGCAGACGTGATCTTAGAGCCGCCTCCTGGTGCAGCGGGAGGAGCGGTTACTGTGACCAACGGCCTTCCACTGCGTGTTGGAGAGGGAGCGCTGTCTGGGTATGTCGGCCTCAGCCTCAGCTCCTAAGTAATGCAATAACCAAGTTATGCCAGGTGGGCAAAGGATCTTCTGATGAAGTAAACAGGGACACCTATATTCAATTCCTTTTGGAAAAACAAAGGAACTAATGTTTATTCTTGGATGACTATACTGAGAAGTCTGTGGTGGGTTTGAGAAGCTTCTGTTGGTGACTCCTCTGGCACTTGACGTTGGGGTTCTTGGTATGATTTCTGGAGACGTTTGGAAGAGCTGACAGTGCCCTACCTGCTCAATAGATGACTCCAATAATGTCCGTGGCAATGGCTTCTCTGCTTTTGAAAAGGCCTGATGTATTTTATCTCCCCCAACAGTTTCCTGGAATTCTACAGCCTGGGTTTCTACACTATATACATACTATACTATATACATATAGTATGTATACATATACATACTATACTATACTATATACATACACTATATACACTATATAGCATACTTTGTATTTACTAGCACCTTTTCTTGTTTATTCTCAACATTTTGCCTGTTCTGTAGCTATAATAACCTGTGATGTACAATGAGGATGGCGAACACAACAAGTGATCAATAAGCCTACTGCCACTTAAGATATTCCTTATGTTGCTTAACAATTCACATATGCTGAGAGCTCCTTAAAATTTTGTCCATTTTTTTAAAGGTATCTTGAGATATAGTAGACACATTTAGTATACAACATAGGCAGTAATTTAAAAATCATGACTGACAAGTAAAATCATTTCTGCTCATTGTGACATCAATCTTTGTAACAGTCAGCCCCAAAACATCCCCCGTAGTAGAACTACAGTTCATTACTTTCATGTAGGAATAAACATCAAAAGCCAACATCTTTGATTTAAATAAATGTAATGAATATGTATTTATTACCATACCTTCAGCAATGGATGTTAATTTGTGCAGTATCAAAGTAGAGACTGCTAGTATGAAATGGACTGAAATGGAGTGATCACTGCAGCTTGTGTACAGTGAAGCAGTGGACACAAAGTCCCAAGGGTAATGCTATTCTTCTGAAATGACTGACACTTACTTGCAAGGAGAATTTAGCTGTTAAATGTTCAGTAAGGTGGGACGTCATCACATCTTTTCACTTTCCTGAGGTTTTTTCTGCGTGGCTCTCCTGTGAGCTGCCCTTGTATTGGGTTTGCATAGTAATTACAGGAATGTTACCATCTGGTAAGTGACCTGGAAGGGACAGTTTATTTTAGAGAGATTAAAATGTAGTAAAGTCAACAGTTTTTAAAAGAAGCTGTCCCCCAATCTCACAATTTGATTTTCTGCAGCTGATCAAGTTTTATACTCATGAAGTAAGACATTACTTTTTCCATAGTCTATCCAGAGAGACACAACTGGTCATAGCCTATCAGATACACTCATTTTCCACCAGAAGACACACACCAGTGACTTTGCTTTGGGGTGACTGTGTCTCCCTGACAAATGTCACGTTAAGTTTTCAACTTCTTGGGAACTTCTATTTGTAATGACAGTTCGAACCGTGTCTTACAGCAAATACTTTGCTGAGAGTATGGCACTTCTCTGGATCAGCTGCTGGTTGCCCTGCAGCGTCAGTGCACTATTATTAACATTATTTAGAGTTACTGAGATACTGATTGCCTCCGGAGATGGGAAGGCAGACACGCAGCGGTGCTGAGAGCCTCTGACCCTTGCGTGCTGCCATGCTCGGTGCGGGCCCGAGCCAGGAGACACTGCAATCCACATGGCGGCTGCGGTGTCACTGACCGATGGTGGGCACAGCGCACTGAGGCCTCCTCAGCCCAGGGGGAGGCTTGCGGGAGAGGCAGCCCTCAGCGTGGCCTAAGCCTGGTTTATTAAGGCAAAGGTTTATTAAGTACCTCTACATAACGACTACGTGATCACACGTACAAATCAAAGCAGTGGCTCCCACCGCAGCGTCCCATACGAGCGCAGCAGGGGGAGAGCCGTCACTTTGCCACCAAGGAAGAGCAGAGTCGCCGTCCGCCGCGGAGCCGTCACGGCGCAGAGGCCTCGCTCCGCGGCCGGGCCCCCGCGGCCGCCGGGCGGCGCTGCGGCACAGGCTACGGCCCGAGCAGGCTGAGGGCGGGCAGGGCGCCACGCCCGGCCGCAGCCCCGTCCCGCCCCGACGCCGCGGGACACCCCTGGCCGCTGGGGTTGTGATGGGGCTGTGATGGGGAGCGGGCCTGGCGGCGGCGCGGCTCCCTCCTCTCGCCGTGCAGTCTGTGGAGAAAGCCGCGTCTCCACGGCACTTCCCCGCCTGCAGTCCCGGCTCTCGCCTCGTCGCCTCCCCGAGCCCTCAGGCGACGCGTGCTCAGGGCCCCCTCGAAGGCTCGGGGGAGCCTGGCAGTCACCGGGACGGTTCACAGAGCAGCTCTTTGCGGCTTCCCCGTCCTCTGTGAATGCTGGCCTTTCCCGTGGTGCTCCAGGCCGGAGGCGCCCTCGCAGGGACCCGCATGGTGCCGGCTGCGTGTGGCCTTGAGGGGCTGCCACCTGCAGCCGGGCCAGCGCGCCTCGGGGCTCCCCGTGGGTGAGAGCAGCCCAGGTCTGGCAAGGGCAGGAGCCCAGTGGGACACAAGGACAGGTCCGGGCCCCGGGGCAGGCATCCAGCTTGTTAGTTCCAGTTTAAAGAAAAAAGGAAGTTCTTTGCTCTGATCATTCAGGAATTATTTTAACTCTGTGTTGATCTTTTTTGCCCTCTGCATTTTTAGATCTTACTCCAAGCTTTCTGTGTTTTCATGCCTACTCTCAAAGCAAATGGAAAAAGAGCTTTCTTCTGGCTTGTGTGTAAGCATAAGCACCCTCAAGATACCGTTCTAAATATTTTTATTTACTCCAGCCTATTTCATCTGTGCCCTATTCACAGTGAAAACAAATACTTGAATATTATGACAGCTCTTCTCAACTCTGCTGCTTGACCGTGATTACACAGCACTACCCGAAACATCCTTGAGCCAGTGAAGTGGCTCAGAAGTGCTGTTTACAGCCCCTAACTGCGTCCCTCTTCCAGCTCCCTCTGCGCAGCTGATTAAAGCAACCGCGGTATAAGATGGAGGTTGGGATCGTTTGTGCTGGCACATCTCATTCATCCTGGCTAAACTGTATTTGGCACAGAATGGGGGAATTTGGACTTTCTGGCTGCTATATTCACCTCTGAGAGTGAGTTGAGAGACCCAGTAGTCATGGGCAGCTGACTACAGCTGTCAGCCAGACTTTTGGCCCAAAGCTGTTGTGTAGCTTTCTGTTTTAAATGTAACATTGAAATTATATATATATATAAACATTTAATGATTTTTTTTCCTCCCTGAGACTTCTTGAAATATGAGCAGGTAGCAATGAGACTACGTGTTGCTTCGTGTTTCTAATCTTTAGGCAGTTCCGCTGAGTCTTTTATCTGTGCCAAGGAAAGACTGACTGGCACATCCTACCTGAGGCTGTCCTAACCTTAGCAGAAGACCCGAAGAGGAGACCTGTAAGCTTTCTGTAACTGAGATTACCCTTGTGTGAAATAAACTACCTTTATTCATGTGATCTATCTGCCGTGAAATACACTATCAAGTAAAGACATACTAAGTCAGAGAAAACATTTAGAAATATGAACTTCTGTTGTGGAATTATGACGTTTTTCATTCTTCCACAACAGTCAGAGTATAAAATGGGGAATCCTGAGAGCTGTCCCTTGAAATAAATCTGAAATGTCTGGCAGCCACAGAAAGTTTTCTACTTGTGTTTTACATGAGAACATAAAGCTATATTTGCTCTTGTATGAGAAGTCTCTACAGGTGACTGGAGAGCAAGTAGGACTAAGCCTTGAGAGGCAAGTCAATAGAAGGTCAGTCAAAAGAATAGCCTAGAAGAGAGGAAATTTTGTTTTTCTTTTCCTAACTTAATATTGGATACAGTTAACTGCGTGATGCTTGTTTATATGATGGCCTTGTAGAGAAGCTCTATCCATTTCCCACGTTTGACTGCAGTCATGGGGCCTTACGGTGAGCAGCGTGTTGAACAGCAGGCCTGTAACAAGCCCTGCGTGCTGAGAGGCAATGTGCATTAGGTTCGGCACAGGGCCACGCTAATGCGATGGTACAGCTTCCAGATGGGAGCTGGCTCCTCTCCTGCCAGCCCATCTGCCCTATATCCCCCCACTTCCCTGGAAGGGAAGAAAATGCATTACCACACAGAAGATCCAGATTGCCCTCTGCGTCCTGGTCCACATTCGTGCAAATGGTACCGATTTCCATGTATTCCTGACTCATCTTTGAAACAACTCTGCAGAGTTTGCTAGCTGAAGCTAAAGCTTCTAAAATCAACTGTCTTGCTGCTGATGTGTTAGAGTTCACTTGCAACTATGGAGACTGAGGAATGGATCCTTAAATTGATTTGAAGAGGCTATTAAGGAACTGAGCAACAGTGCAAGGATGACATGAAGCCATTTGTTTCATTCCTGCTGGGTGCTTAGGCAATACAGCCTATGGGTTATGCCATCTTGTGCAATGTATTCCTTTACAGAGACAATCATAACTGGCAGTGCAGTTCCCCACACTCCGTCTGAGAGACACAGATTCACAGACTTACCCTCACAGTAAGGAAGTTCTTCCTCATGTTCAGACAGAAATTCCTCTGTTCCAGTTTGTGCCCATTGCCCTCGTCCTGTCACTGCGCACCCCTGAGAAGAGTCTGGCCCCATCCACTAGACATCCGCCCTTTAGATATTTGTAAGCTTTAATCAGATCCCCTCACAGTCTTCTAAACAGACCCAGCTCCCTCAACCTTGCCTCATAAGAGGTGCTCCAGTCTCCTGACCTTCTTTATAGCACTCTGCTGAACTCTCCCCAGTAGTTCTCTGTCTTTCTTGAACTGGGGAGCCCAGTAATGCAGATGTAGCCTCACCAAGGAAGAGTAGAGGGGGAAGAGAAACACAAATGAAGCCCAGCAGAACAGGATTTTGCCCTCCTGACCATAGCAATAACCATCCCACATCCTCTGGAGTGCTCTTTCATAGTGCGTTTATGGGATAAAGTTTTCCCTCTAAAAATTGCTGCAGGGACTTTGTTCATCCAAACAAGAAAACAAGGGGCTGCTGCTTCTTGAAAAACATGAAGATGTTGTTGTGAACACTGCTCCAGCATTTACAGGGGAATGGAAAACATAGCAGCCTTTTAGAGAGACTTAACTCAAATCCCCATGTGCAGCAGTGTTGCCTCCAGCGTAAAGCCAATATAGTTTTTGATCCTAAGCCTTGCAGTCTGAAGCTATCCCGTGGTTCTGCAGTTGTGTTTGTTTTGGAAGATTCACAACAAATAACGAGAGGAAGGATATACGAGATATCACAGAGAGCTATAGGGAAAGGGGTTGTGACTCCAAGGAGGGGGGAGCGTTGTGCATGTGGTCTCTGAAAACCAAAAAGAAAAATGTCTGCAGATAATATTTGCTTTTTCTAAACTCCCTTGGGCAAACAAAAACAAAGGGCAGAGGGAAATGATTTCTTTTTTTTTTTAACTATAGCTTTTGGTTACTGAGGATCAGATACTGTTTTAATCAGTTGATCTGTTGAGGAGGGGAGCAGAAAGTTTTAGCCTCCAACTCCTAGAGAAGGTTGTAGAGCAGACAGGAAATCCGCAATATAAATGGGAATCTTCTGAGCTGGTTGATATGCTGAAGTTCTGTTCTGGGGGAAAAAAAATAGCCATCTGAATTTGTTTTCATCTCTAGATGGAATGAAAAGTCAAAATTCATATACCCCCATGTCGTGGTTTTGCCCCGGCCGAGGGCCGCACCCCACACAGTCGCTTGTACTTTTAAAAGGAAGGGGGAGGGAAAGTTGGGGGAGAGGGGGAAAAGGGAAGGAAGAAAGGAGGAAAAGAAACCACAACCTAGAAACCAGAACCACGCAGGTTGGGATAAGGATAGTTTACTAAACAATAACAGAAAACTAGATATAACAATAACAGAAGTTTAAAGTACAAAATAGATGAAACTGATGATACACAATGCAGTTTCTCACCAAACCACAGAACCCAGGCCGCACAGCTTAGAGCCCGTCCCCGTACCCAGAAAACCGCCCGTCCTGGCGTTGTCTCCTCCTCTTCCCCCCAGTCCCCCTTTATACTGAGCATGACGTAACTGGCATGGAATATTCTCTTTGGCCAGTTCGGGTCACCTGTCCTGGCTACGTCCCCTCCTTTCTCACTAGTAAGGAAGTATGCAGAGCTGAGAAAGGTCCTTGATTGCCCGGCAACAACTAGAAACATCAGGGTGCTATCAGCACTGTTCTCATCCTAACACCCAAACATGGCATTCCATCCACTGCTAAAAATAATTAACTCCATCATAGCTGAAACCAGGACATTATCCACCCCTTATTCCATACCATTTACGTCATGACCAGATCCAACAATTTTCTTTAGGTACAATCAGTTTCGTGTTTCACATACCCATATATGTATGTACACATATATGCACACATACGTGCATACAGATCTTATTCCCTCAGTCTGTGAATCATCCCTCTGAAGTTGTTGAGTTCATTTATCCATGATTTTCAGGCTCCATTTGTCGTAACAGTTTCTCAGAATAATTGTATGTTCCATTGGCTCGTTGCATGCTGCATCTCAGGCTCTTGACTGATACACCTGGCATGGTCCATGCTCATAGTCTGTGGGTCAGAGTTTATTTTCAAAGGGATAAAAAAGGAAAAAAAAAAAAGTTCTTGAGAGGCCAGGCTTTAGTTCCATCATCATGGCACTCATTCTTCATTAACTTGTATGACTCTGGCTATAATGCTATGGTACAACATACAGCAATCATAACAATAATGAATATACAATAATGGGTTATTTGGCAATTATTATAATTTCTACTCTATTAATTATATTGGCTATTCTCACCCAAAATCAAATCCCCTTGAGGTACGCATTCCTGCCATTTTATTCCTAAAAACTGGATTTCTCACGTAGGCCCCTTGACTTTACTTCGTTTTATAGCAAAACCGGCTTCTAAAAGGATTTTAATTACCCTGTTTCCTTTTTCAAAAACTTCCTCTGCTGTGTTGCCCCATACAATGATGTCATCAATGTACTGCAGGTGCTCTGGTGCTTCACCCTTTTCCAGTGTATTCTGGATTAGTCCGTGGCAGATGGTGGGGCTATGTTTCCACCCCTGGGGCAGACGATTTCACGTGTATTGGATGCCTCTCCAGGTGAAAGCAAACTGTGGCCTGCACTCTGGCGCCAGTGGGATCGAGAAGAAAGCATTCGCAATGTCAATTGTGGCGTACCACTTGGCTGGAGGCAGGGCCCCTCTATTGCTGCTGATCATATTTGTTTTCCACTGGTTGCATAAAGGACTTAGAGGTCCTTTCAAGAGGATCAGACACATCAGACATATAGGTAGGCCTTCCAGTTGGTCTAGGGAACTGCCCAGTAGAAACTGGTGCAGCCTTCTTCCTGGCAGAATCTCGTTGTGCGAATGTTTTACCCCGCAGCTCATTTACTCGTGCTCGAAGGGCTGAGGTGGGCTGCATATCCCATTTCCTCATGTCCTCTCCATGATCAAGCAGGTAAAACCACAATGTACGTCGTGGTGTGTATTCTCCCTCTTGGAACGATGGACGCTTTCTCCCAGTAGCTGCAACATTGCTCCATACGGGTTGGGAGTTGGACACATTGTTGTCAAGTCGTTGAACCAGTTTCTCTACTGCTGCAATGACGGAGAGGGAAACATTGTCTTGGTATTTCCGGAGTCGGCAGGCCACCTCATTTTCGGTTGGTGGATCCATATCAGTCCAGTCAATTACTGCCAGTGAATTGGTGTACCCTGCTGGTGCACTTCGTACAACCTTACGCCACATATCTGGAGTGCATAGGACTTCATCGGGATCAGCGGGAAGCCGTGAATTGTCCAGATCATAATAAATTATCTCCCGTACAGCTAATTCTCTCAGGTGCTGGATAGCTGTCTCTATGCTGTTACCCTTGGGTGTCTGACATGTAATATATTCCTTTATGGGATATCTTTCCTGCACACTTGACAGTAGTCGCCTCCAGAGGCTGAGGATTTCCGGCCTCCTCCCAATTGCTTTGTCAATTCCTCCTTCTCTAGCTAGGGATCCCAACTGCTTGGCCTCTCTGCCTTCTAACTCCAAACTATTGGCCCCGTGATCCCAACATCGGAGCAACCAAGTGATAATGTGCTCACTTGGGTGGCGGGTGAAATCTTTTCGAACCTCACGCAGCTCACTCAAAGTCAGGGATCGGGTAACAATCTCTGGTTCTGCCTCATCCTGATATCCTCGAGATGGCCCTGGTTGATCATCATCATCATCCGTCACTATGCGAACTGATTTCTTTGTGCATTTCCTCTTTTGTACGGGAGCAACAGACACTGGTGTGGGTTGGTTTTTCTGATCATCTGCAGTGTCTGCTGTAGAGATTACAGTAGCTGCAGTGTCAGTCACAGGGGTTGCAGTAGCTGCAGTGTCAGCCCCAGTGGTTGCAGCAGCTATAGTATCTGCCAGTCTGTTTCCTTTCCCTTCTCCCTCACAGTGCTGGCAGTGCTGACAGTGCTGCCTGCTATCAAGCAGTGTTTGATAAATAGTGGCCAGAGCCCAGCACAGTGCAGTAAGGTGTCCATCTCTGGGAAACCTACAGCAATTTTTCTTTAGGTATGCAGTCACTTGATCGGGGTCTTGTAGCTGTTCAGGAGTGAAGTTCCAAACCATCGGGCGTGAGAAAGTACCTAGGTACTCGCCCATACTTTGCCACATGCCCTGCCACTCGTGATTATTCTGTCTCGGAGAAAGCTCTTCAGTGGTATTCATAAACCTATGCTTGATATATAACAAAAACTGAACCATCTGCCCCAAACCTACCAATAGCAAAATGCTAGTTTGAATATCCCAGAGATATTGAAGATTTTCAAAAACTGCCCTAAGAGCTGTTGCATTTAGCCCAAAGGAAAAGAAAGCAGGGACCCCACCATACTGGCTGCTGTTATTAACCCCTCCCTGTCCAAAGAATGGACAGGACAGCAAAACCTCATACAAGTACCAGCTTAAACTCATGATCATCGATATTATTGTATCATAGACCGATATCATAAAATACATTATAATGAAGTATGGGAACAAATACGGGAGCCGCAGACCTGAGAGAGTAAAGAATCCTGCCAGGATTGTATACAGCATGCGGTGGTTTTGCTGCCACAGCCTTGTGAATAAATACCACAACATCGTGACCAGAGATTGCTTAAACAACAGTGCTTATCTTAATTGCGATAGTCAGGGTCAGATCTACCGTTATCCCAACCGTTCGTGCCCCACGTTGGGCGCCAAAATGACTGTCGTGGTTTTGCCCCGGCCGAGGGCCGCACCCCACACAGTCGCTTGTACTTTTAAAAGGAAGGGGGAGGGAAAGTTGGGGGAGAGGGGGAAAAGGGAAGGAAGAAAGGAGGAAAAGAAACCACAACCTAGAAACCAGAACCACGCAGGTTGGGATAAGGATAGTTTACTAAACAATAACAGAAAACTAGATATAACAATAACAGAAGTTTAAAGTACAAAATAGATGAAACTGATGATACACAATGCAGTTTCTCACCAAACCACAGAACCCAGGCCGCACAGCTTAGAGCCCGTCCCCGTACCCAGAAAACCGCCCGTCCTGGCGTTGTCTCCTCCTCTTCCCCCCAGTCCCCCTTTATACTGAGCATGACGTAACTGGCATGGAATATTCTCTTTGGCCAGTTCGGGTCACCTGTCCTGGCTACGTCCCCTCCTTTCTCACTAGTAAGGAAGTATGCAGAGCTGAGAAAGGTCCTTGATTGCCCGGCAACAACTAGAAACATCAGGGTGCTATCAGCACTGTTCTCATCCTAACACCCAAACATGGCATTCCATCCACTGCTAAAAATAATTAACTCCATCATAGCTGAAACCAGGACACCCCATATACCAAGTATTCCCCGAAGCTGAATTTTGGGAATACCAAAGTGGACTTACTAGAACATTTTGTTCAAGTGAAGTCAGAGCATTTTGTCTTGATAAAGTCAGAGGACTTTGTTTCAGCTCTTTGACACAAAATGATGGGAGCTTGTTCTCTGGAGGATGTGTTGCTCTCTGAAGAATCTCATGGATTGTTTTTTCAAACAAGTTGGGGCTGAAGTTGTTCCTTGGAATCTAACCTTGCAATGATGGCCAGTGTTACAGTAATTCCAAAGCCACTAAAGCATTCTAGTTAGGGGTAGCTTAAAAATCCTCAGTACCTGAAAGGATGCTGGAATGCCATTTTGCTCTGAAGTTCAGTGAAAAAGATAATCTGATATACTTGCAGAAGAGGTAAAGAAGGGCAGCCCCTCCATCTTACAGGGGGGTTGGACCTGATGATCTCTTGAGGTCCCTTCCAACCCCTACGATTCTGTGATTCTGATTCTTACATGCATCAGGCACTATGTGCACCGTGCCCAAGCTTCATTAGCCTAAGACAGTGGTATGTTATAAACAATTTGACCAAGCCAAAATAAATGGCCTTAGTAGATCCAATTCTACTGTGTCCTTGGGGCACTGAAAATGCAGTTAAAGCCACTGCAAAACACTGAGGCTTCCTTGGATTTCGTAAATAGCGATGATCTAAATTCATGTTTTAACGTGGCTGTTTGAACAGCCAACTTGTAAAGGTGGGGAAAGGACTCGTCTTTACTAGGGTGTCTCCTGCTTCAGGAGCTGGAGTACTTACAAGGTTACCTTGACAATTAATTATAACCTGATAATTAGAGTATTAATGGAGCTGGTAATGGCGGGGTTTTTTCCCCGTGTTTTGTGCCACGTTATGATAAAAATCTATTAAAAGCCTGCTGTTTTCAGTAACATTTTAAACGAGCATAATTAAGAAGGCAAGGTCAAAGAAGAGTTGCTAATAACTGGGCAGTTAATTTTTACTGGTTGTTAGTTTTTAGTTGTAATCAGCAGTTGTTATCCCAAGGTCAACTCCCTTTAGAAAATATCAGGACAGCTTTGCCAAGCAGCCAATAGCCCAGGCTTTGGGGTGAAAATGAAAGTGTTACAAGAAATAATGATGGAAGTGTTGCAGGTAGATGAAATGTGGGAAAACAGGGAAAGAAGCAGCCAGAGAAAACATTGTTGTTGGCCTCAAGGGAATTACTAAGGAAGCAAGCTAATGAACCTGCAAGCAAGGAAGTGCAGGAGTCAGACCAAGAACAAGTGAAAGCAAACATATTATCTTGGCCCAAGAAGTCCAACACTGCTGGCTTTCATGAAACTAAAATCAGATGCAGATCCTAATATTCACTAATCATTAAGGAGAGGATTAAAAAAAAGTCAAGTGGCTAAATGCAAGAGAAAGTTCACAGGTGAGTGGATAAGGGAGAGGGGGACTGTTGGTCACACCTGACAAAAAGCAAAGTACATGGAACAAGCAAAAAAGACAACAGTGATTAACTGCAATTGAGTTCTTAGTAGAAACAGATTAATTTCAGGTTCTACAAGAGAAAGACATGAAATGTGTACTCTGGCCTGATACTGAGGAGGAGGGCAGTTATTTTAAAGGAGATTCATATGGTTGATAAGGAAGAAGGAAATAAGGACAAGTTTAAATTAAGACGTGGGAAACCAGGGAGGAACAAAACAACAAACACTGTCAAGGAGATGGACTAGATGACCTTGCAGGTCATCTCCATCTCATGTTTCTTTGACTCTTTATGAAGACAGCAGGGTCTCAGCAGTGGATATTTTGGATACCATGTTAATGGCCAACTTCAACGGAATTGTTCAGGTACAAAGACTGCTTTTCTGGATCTTCTTTGTAATTTTATAATAATGAAGTCACTGAAATGCAGCTCTGAGTTTCATCAAATCATATCTTTAAAATACTGACAATGAGCAGAGGTGCAGTTTTTCTCCTTTTACAGTCCAAGTGTGGTGGTATCTACATTGTGAATTATTTTGGTCTTTTTCCAGCAGCTTTGTACTCTGTTGAGAATAACCAGGGTATTTGTCTGTGCTGATCTGTGGTCAGTTCACATAGAAGACACCCTGTTCTCATGCTGGTATGCATCCAGTTTCTGTTTGTGGGTCATGCACCAGTAGTTTGCTGTAGCCCTGTATCAGGCCATATAATTTCATGACATTTCATAGGGTCATAGAATCACAGACTGGTTTGGGTTGGAAGGGGCCTCAAAGATGATCTAGTTCCAACCCCCTGCCATGGGTAGGTACACCCTTCGCTATACCAGGTTGCCCAAAGCCCCATCTAGCCTGTCCTTGAACACTACACCAGAGAGAGGGCAGCCACAGCTTCTCTGGGCAGCCTGTGCCAGGGCCTCACCACCCTCACAGGGAAGAATTTCTTCCTAATACCTAGTGTAAAGCTACCCTCCTGCAGGTTAAGGCCATTAACCCTTGTCCTGTCACTCCATGCCCTCCCTAGTTTCCCTGTAGGTCCCGGAAGGCTGTTGTAAAGTCTCCTCAGAGCCTTCCCTTCTCCAGGCTGAACAAGCCCAAATCTCAGCCTGTCTTCATAGGAGAGTTTCTCCAGCCCTCTGATCATCTTTGTGTCCCTCCTCTGGACTCACTCCAGCATGTCTGTCTTCTACTGGCGATGCCACAGCTGGACACAGTACTGCAGGTGGGGTCTCACAAGAGAGTAGTAGTGGTGGAGAATCACCTCCCTTCAACGTGCTCTTCATGCTTCTTTTGATGGAGCTTAGGATGTGTTTGGCTTTCTGGATTACCAGCACACATTGCTGGCACAAAAAACACAACAGTTTTTCATCCTCTGATACCCCCAAGTCCTTCTCCTCAGGGCTGCTCTCAGTCCACTCATTGCACAGCCTGTTGTTGTGCTTGGGTCTGCCCTGACCCAAGTGCAGGACCTTGCACTTGGCCTTGTTGAACTTCATGAATGGTTTCACACAGTCCCACCTCTCAAGCCTGTCAAGGTCCTCTGGAAGGCATTCCTTCCCTCCAGCATGTTGACTGCACCACACAGCTTGATATTGTCAGCAAACGTGTCCACATCCCCAACAAAGATGTTAAAAAATAGGAGTCTCAGTGTGGACTCCGAGGAACGGCACTCATCACTGGTTTCCACTTGGACATTGAGCTATTGATGGCAACACTTTGAGTTTGACCCTTCAACCAATTCTTTATCCACTGAGTAGTGCACCTGTTAAATCCATGTCACTCTAATTTAGAGACAAGGACGTCATGCAGGACAGTGTCAAATGCTTTGCACATATCTAGGTAGATTTGAACTGGTCTGTCCTGGATGTCCCAGCTCTGTGGGGAAAAAGAATGAGAGAATACCAGTCCTTGCATGCAGAGCAATGTCAGTGTTAGAGGGAATTGCTAAGGGAACAGTTACCTGGTCACAGGAATGCCATGAAGCATTGAATTAAATCAAAGGGTAACGTGATATAAAACCCATATTTCTGGTGGTGCCCCCACTGTTGTCTGTGTTTAGATGAGTTAGACAGGATTTTTGCACTAGATGCCACTATTTTGGATTTGATTCTCCAGTCATCAATCACAGAATTACAGGTCATGATGGAGGTCTGGTGCTCATCTAAGTCATTGGTTTTGGGCAGAGGCAGGGTAGCTGCTTTCTGAGTTCTTTCCAGCTGAAAAAGAATGACTGCAGCTGTGGAAATCATAGCAAGGTACTTTCTAACAGTCCATCCACCAGTCCTTTCCTTCCTAAGCACTTTTTTGCCCTCTGCTTGCCTGTACTAGTTTTTTTATTCACAGTCATGCTCTGACTGTTAAAAGAGACAAGCAGCTGCAGGGTGGTGTAACAGGCATGACTGCTGGAAAACATCTTCTCCAGAGCTACACTTCACCCTGTATTTTCCTTCTCCCCTGTAAACTCTCTCACTCATGCCTAACCCCCAGCCCCTGCCTGCACAAGAAGTTTTTGAGAATCCCCCTTCAGGGTGATTAGATGCCAGAAGAACCCTTACCCATCTCTTTCTGTCCATTGTATCTTTTGGGGGTCAAAGACCCTTCTTCCTCAATCCCTGTCCTATATTGCTGCCAGGACATTTCAGCTTCCAAGATTTAGCATGGTAGCAAATGGTTTGTGTGAACAGAACGAGATGTCAACAGCTTTACCACCGGAACGTCTCATGTCATTTCTTTCAAGTCCGCTCTGCACAAAGAACATCTCTGTGTTCCAGGAAAATCACAGCACCTTTTCTTCAGGGTTGTGTTTCAGGGTTTTTTTGTCACTTGTTTTCATAGAAAGGCCAAGGTGCTTCTGTTTAGTGGGAAATAGTCATAGTCTTTTAAAAATTCATGTCCAGCTCTGCATGTGTGGGTTCATCAACAGTGAAGAAAATATTTGCTCTCTCTCATCTGCATTAGCACCAGCCAAAGCAATGGGTGATTCCATCTCATGGGACACAGTCTCCCTCCATTTAGAGGGGAGATCAACTGTTACAAATAGGTTGGGTCAGAGGATTTCAATAGCCCAGAGAGCCCAACAGAAAGTGCAGCTTCCAGACTGTCTGAAATTCCCTGAGGTGTAAAAGTAAGCAAAGCAGACCCTGCACTTCTTGGACTATGAGCTCAGAAAGCCATGTTCTTAGTGGTATATAGTCTATGCTAGCATTAAGACATCTTTCACAGTCAAAGCTTATGTATGACATCAGTTGACATGAGTGGTCTTGTGTGGTATTAATGAAATGGCACCTGTATTTACTGGAAGCATTGACAGGAACTCTGCAGTTCTACTAGCACTGGCATCAGATGGTCAGGTACCATAGAAGTCTCTTAATGAAGAAAATCCAGGGAGTGGCCAGGGAAGGCAAACAGATCTGTAGTGGCAGTTTCCCCCTAGAGCCTGTCCCTGTTTTGGTTTGACCTTGATGTTTTGGGACTGTTTTTTTCTGAACCATTTGGAGCGGGAGGTTCTGTACTAACAAACTCCAGACGCTGCCTCCAGACAATGGTTTTAGTCCTGAGCAAACTGAGCTCTCATTAGCATTAGTGGTTTTGTTGTAATGCACTGACATGCTCTTCAGTGTTTGTAAACTGGTCTGTCCATTCTTCCCAGGTCTCTGAAAGGTGTGGTCCCCCAGGGCAGTGGTGCAGATGACACCCATCTCCTCCAGTCTGTCCCTTGCTCGGACATGTCTCAGTAGCAAACAAACTGGAAATGCCAGGATCAACTATCAGAGAGTATGTGAAAAGGATGGAGGCTCAGGGTAATCTGTCTGGCTGTTGCAGATAGTTTGTCCAGCTTCAGCTTTATAAACAGTATGTGCTCTGCTTCCTACCTCTGCGTGAGGGTGTGGGAGACAGTGTGTACAAACACAACTGGAAAAGCCCCTCATGTATACTGTCCTTTAATAGAGAGGGAAAGAATAAATATTAACAAACTATCCTGACTTTCCCCTAACCTTTGCAATGAAATCATCCTGTAATTTATGGTTTGATTTTTTAAAAATTACTTTTTATTGGATGCACAGGCTCATGTGAGCATAAAACTGTTCATCAGTCAAGAACATATACACAGCTCCTAAAGACCAGGCTCCTTTTTTGTTTCTCCCACAGAAAAATGAGAGAGCCATGAAGAATGTCTTGAGTGTGAGCTGGAATCCAGACAAAAGTGGAAAAAACCTGCCCTTTTTGTGTTTTATGGCACTCCACTGTATTTTTAAAGTTATGGGTTCAGTGTCAGCACTCAGCAGATTTAAGGTGAGATAAAGTGTCCATTCTTTTCTCTTCCCCCCCCCCCCTTCTATTCCCTCCATAGCATCTGGGATCTTAAAACAAAAAAAAAAACCCTTATGATTTATCAGTCCTAATTGTCTCACAGTGGGGTTTGAGAGAAGAGATCATTAGCATACCCAGACATAACACAGATGTCCCAGTGATGACATGTCAGCAGAAGGAGTGCATTTCTCTTTTGCCTCCTCCCTCTTTCTGATTCCTTATCTAATCTCATTCCCCTCAACACATCTGTCATTTCTATCGGTGTGATGTTTGTTAGTGGGAGGGAAGGGGAAGGAGTAGCTCTGGCAGCATGGCAGGGCCTTGCTGCTGCTGGTGGTGAGCACCGCTGGCCTGAACTGGGAGGTCTCAGAGGTGGGGCGGCCCATGCACCCCTGTGCACTTCGAAGCCAGCTCATTTACTGCTGGGTGCACTCTGCTGGGCAAGGCCACAGCATGTCAGGACGCAGAATAGCGTCTATCAGGGTGTTAGCAGGACTAGCAGGGGTTAGTAGGGGGACACAGGCAGCCAAATGACTGTGTTTGTGTGTCACACCTGGGAAGGCCATCCCACCGACATGACCTGAGTAAAACATCTCAACTGCTGTCCTGGCTTTGTACCCCAGCAGAGAGGCCCTTTCCATGAGGCTGTTGGTTTGCAGGCTGCCAGGGTGAAATTCAGCTTCCACAGCACACTTATTTAAGAAGTATTATTTATGAAGATTTTCCTACCAAAAATAAATGTCCTCTGGCCTGAGGGAGAGCAATAAATGCTCTAAATTATGTTCTCAGTCCATCTCAATCTGGATGGCTGGACAAGGTAGGAAAGAAGGGATGAACAAGGGTTTTATTTATAAAGAAGCAGTTTCCCCTCCAGCTGCCTGGTAGTCTGTGCTGGGGAGCAAGGAACCTGGGGCACCTCTGAGTCTGAAAGGGTAGAGTAAAAATTACATTTGTATCTAGAATTTTAAAAACATTTTTTTTGATGAAAAAGCCCAAAGGAACAGAAAAGATGATAGGGATCCTAGATAGTGATCTTGGTAAGAAACATTTCCCAAAGAAAAAGCAATAGAAGCCCTGCCAAATCAGCATCCTTTGTGCATGGTTATATATAAAGTCCTTCTCCTTTTCCCCTCAAACCCATGCTGTATGCAAGAGTTACTTTATTCTTGTCATGGAAAATAATTCCATGGCTGCTTTCCATTTTAGGAGTAAAGGACAGACTAAGTACAATTGCACCCATTTTAAATTTCAGTATATCTGCATGCATAGTTCTAACTCCTAACAAATTTACAACAGAAATGTCACACAGAGACATCATATCTGCTGCTGTATTTTCATTTTTTAACATGAGAAAGCCAGAAATGTGGTAAGTGAGAATGCCTATCACCTTCCAGCTTCCGATTTCCCTTTCCACTTTCATTAAGAAGGCTGTGAAAGGCCTTGAGGAGAGCTGAAGAGCTCGCAGCTGCTGCTCTCCCACCCTGGCCAAGATATCCACAAAGACATGGTCCACCTCCTCCTTCTCACCTTCCATTGCTCTCCATCTGGAGAGAAGGGAGGTTTTGGTAGCAGCTCTGATTGTGTGATGGCAAAGGGATGCGATTGGGCTTTGGTGTTCCCGAGCCTTTTATAGCTGACAATTACCATTACAATTAGTGCTTCCAAACAGCAATTTGCTTCTACAATTAACAAGTCCAGAACTAAATTTTGTGGCACGGATGCTCAACATACTTTCCCTGTTCTGTCCATGCAGCACACTGCTTCCCTGAATTATGCTCCTCCTAATGCACTCAGCATTGGTTTCAATGCATTTCACTACCAAGCACATTTCTTTAAAGCAGAAAAGTCTCCTACAAACCCAAGGCCCAGACAAGACTGACTTGGGCACAGGGACCTACCTACCTTCTACCAGAGAAGGAAACAGGGTTGTCTTGGTCATCAGGACTGACTAAAACCATCGCTGGTAGTGATACAAATTTCTTAGTGTGGGTAAAACATTAACGATCTGTCCCTTCCTTACTGGGTGTTACCTCGTTAGGTAAAGAGTAGGGCCTGCATCATCTGTTAGGGTTAAATTAGTCCCTTGAAGGCTGCCCTGAAACACTTCTATCTGGAGTAAGTCCTGTAGTTTCCCGAGTAACCCTGAGTTCTGCATGGCTAATGGCTCTGGCTTCAAAGCTTGTTGCTACAGGGCTCATTAGTGTGTTCGTAGTGCAGTGGAGGCAACAGATTTTCTTGCCACTCAACACGCATTGATGGGAAATCTGTTCTACTCTGCCTGTATCTTAAAAACAAGACTATACATTTATTTGATAAAAGCTGCAGCACTGAGGGAAAGCAGACCTCTTTGAAATATTTGATATTGTAGGATACTTGGCAAAGTAGCTTCAGTCAGAATCCGCATGGCCCACAGGGAGTGGACTACCAACTAAATAGACAGCATGTGTCAAGATAAAACTTGGGAGCAGGAGAGCACTGGCAATAGAGTGTCATCACTGAGCAGGTGTATTTCATGTTTTTTATCAATAACCCCAGAGAAACATAAGCATTACTACAACATTAACATATATAAAATATTGATATAACAGTATTAACAACCTCCCTGTCCAAAGGAGAAGTGTAAGAAAATGTAGCAATTGTATGCTGAAGTTAAACAAATTTGGTCTGCAAATGAGACACAGATTATCAACAGTGAGGACAGCTCAATAGCTGGAAAATCACCTCATCAGAGTATACGTCAGATGAATTTGACACAGCATGCAATTAATTCCACGTAACTGGAAGCTCAGAAGATGAAGGTAAGCACTCGAGAATGAAGCATGGCAAAACCCAAGGCACAGTTTAGTCTTTAGCTTCATGACGACTGACTCTCAGGCCAGTGCTTTCACAGCAGTGCTGTTGGGACGAGTGGATTTGTTTCAGGAGTGAGCAAGGAGACGTCCATGTCTCTGTCCTATGTTTTCCACACCATTTTTCACCCTTTTTAAACACAATTGCTCCTCCACATCCATCCTGGTGACACATAACTACCAGGAATAGTCACTGGAGATGGTGTGGGAACAAGTCGAGCACACATGGGAACGTTTGAGAAGCCAGTTGCTGGATGTGCTGCAGATGTTGCTCATTTGGAATACTGGGAGCTGTTCTGCTCACAGTTTTTTCCAAAAATACACTGAACTGACGTGAATAGCAAATTCTTTCCTTAATCAATACTTTCACTTTGGAATTGTTTTGTTCTATGTTAGACAATTTAGAAAGGAAAGGAAAAGAGGCTGCAAATAGAAGCTAGTATATCTCAGACAAAAAGGAACATCCACATTGGGGAAAGGTACTTTCCACTCTCCACTGAATGGCGTTTTAAAAGCAAGTAGAGTTCAATATTTCTTCACAGAACCATGTCTTGGGTTTGGCATGCCTGTGGGAAAAGCAAAACAAGAACACTGTGCAGGATACTGTATATTACAAATACTCCAGGCATTATGAGAGGAAAAAAACCCCAACCTATCACTGTTGATGTTATTGCCTCAGAGATGGTGGTGCTTGGTTTGGGGTTTTTTTTGTGGGGGTTTTGGTTTTTTGGGTTTTTTTTTTTAATTTGTTTGGTTTATTTTCTTCTCTGGCATTCATTATTCCAAAATTAGTTTGTTTATAAACATTTCAAAATTGTAGGGCTGTGTGTAAAAAATTCAGAGATAATGGTTTTACAGATACCATATTATTTTAAAATAACTTTGTCACTTAAATAACGATTAAGGGCTTCAAACATTGACCTTTCCTTTGAGAAACTGAGTTGGTTTTTAGCAGTCAACTATCTGGGCTAGTTTCTTCTTTTTAAAGAGGGATTTAAACATAAAACCAGCTGCAGATAAACAGTTGAATTTCAGGATCAGAAATCAAGCTTTTGTTTAAAAAATATTTAGTGACAAACTACATCAGCTTGAGAAGCAACTGGTTTTGAGCTGCATATCATTCACTTTCATGAAACAAAAAAACCCCCAAGCCTTGAGAACTGTGGTCAGACAGATATCCTAGACATGCAAGGGATGCAGTCTGGATCCTCTGCACCTGTATTTCCCCAGTCTTCACACCACTAGTTCACACCCAATGAAAGCATTTTCCTTTTCTGTCTCTTCATCCCATATGCTCCTCAAAATTCCGCGTTGAAGGTGGAAGATGTCACTCTTCAACGTAACTTCAACAGGTGACTGAAGCAGTGAGGCTCTGGCAGACTCAGTACCACTGATCTCCGAGTCACCATCTGCACAAAGGGTCTTTTTCTCTGCCAAACACCCCCGATGCCACTGGACCTCTGCGGGGTCTGCAAGCACTCAGCTTGTCAGAAGTGCCTACCACCACGTATAGGAACTAGCCAATTATAAAATTTGCTGCTGCTGCTCTCATGGCTGTGGCTTCTTATAATTGCCTTCAGGACAGTAAAGTTCCTAACACTGAGGTGCTCCTGACGATGTGTGTGAGACCGAGTGGGTAGCATGGGGTCAATCACCACCCGTGCTCTCAGCAGGGGTGCTGTTGCAGTCCCTCACTGGAATGTGCACTGGGGCTGTACTCCATGAACAGCAGCAGCATGTATCTGTACTTCCCAAGAAGAACAGGAGAATGGCTGTGTCGAAGAAACTTCCGCATTGCAGACATTCCAGTTGTTCCTTTGAGCCACAGGCCTAACTCTCTCCAGATGTAACCCTTCACTTCTCCCTCTTTACAAGTTTATTTTCCTTGTAAGGAAGAAAAACATGGAAAAGATTTTTGGTGGGTGTAAACCAAACTGAGGAGTACTGAATGTAAAGAATGAAGAAGGCTTTATGCAACATCTGACTACAACCAGTGGGCTGAGTCACACACATAAAGCCATGGAAGTGCTAAACCCCATCAGATGCCTCGGTCTAGCTTCTCACCTAACATTGCATGGGAGAGAAGTATACATCTGCTGGAAGGGAAACCTTTGCCTCAGTTTATGGCTTGACAAAGGAGCTGTGTGGCCTCTTTAGCTCTTGCTGCAAACTCTGGGCCAGATCAAAGTCTGAAGGTGCTGCACATGTCCTGCCTGGGCGGTTTTGATCACAGCAAACATGTACACGCAAGGCTGTGGCAGATCCACAGCTCTCATGCTTCTCTGTAGATGCTCTCTGGAGCAGGAAGAAGGTACAAAGTGAAACCATTCCATCTTCACACTTCTTATGTATTCTACTGGTGGGAGCATGATGGACTATTCAGAGTTCAGTTTGTTTTGGGCATAGGCACTTGCTCTTCCAGCTTCTGTGTGAAGAACACCTCCCACTTTTCATGCTGGAGGGTCACTGCAGCCAAGCCTCTCCCTGGGCTGACAAAGCAGTAAAATACCTTTAGTTTCCCAGCCTGGGAGCCCTGCCTGACACTACGACTAGGGGCAATGGTGAGGGGACCACAACCAGCTGTGCTATTTTGGCCTTGTGGTAACAGCATCATGGTAAAAGCTGATGTGCTGATTGAGGTACCTTGTCTTTTAACCAAAATCACTGGTCTCTGCTTTGCACACAGAGAAGCTGTGGAAGGACCTGCCCAAGTGTGCTCAGAGCTGTGTCCTTCCCCAGGGAACCAGCTAAGCAGGGAGAGGAGTTGCAAGAAGGAAATGTAATCCATTTTTTTTTTTCATACTTTAGTCTACTGGATGGAGAAGTCGCAGCAACAGTCTCAAAATTCTCAGTGTTTCACCACTCCGTTTTGTGACGCTGCTGATGTGGTGTTGTACTGTGTAACAGAAGAAACCCCATGGGTTTATTTTCTCTGAACACAGGGGTAAAGCACATCTTGCCAAGGGACCTTCAGGCAGATATTTAGCTTTTCCTGAGGTTGCAGGTAAGTCAACAAGCCTGTCATATTTGTTAATTTAAAAATAACCCCCAAGAAAATAAAATAGATGAACGAGGTTATTGCTGCATCCTTCAACACTGGGCATCTTCCAGATGGTGCCAAATGGGGCATCATCCCATTAACTTTTTCTTCACCCAGAACCCTCCTGAGGCTGTCAGTTTGCAGAGAGGGCCTCATGCCCAGAGCTTACCTCTGCCCTTAGGCTGCTGATCCTTGGTAAAACAAGCCCCCAGAGGAACCTTTAGAAGATGTGGACACACTAAGTTTAATTCCTTGACCAGGAATAGTTACTAGGACAACAGCAACAACAGAAAATGTGAAGACCTTTACCTTCGGTGACACCAAGCTTAATTTTTAGAAGGCTCGGAAGTGGAAGGAAGGACATGAGAGTAAGTGAAGACCTTCTGCTGAGGCATGGTGGGCTCTTGAATTGCCACCACAAAACAGCTGTGTGGAGCCTGCCCTGCTGGTAGGTGTGAGATACAGTAGTTCTCTTCCAAGGACAGTCTGAACTACTGATTCAATAATTCACATTTGAAAGGAAAATCTGCATGCATACAACAGATGCAACAGGCAGGGATTATTCCATATTTTATGTCAACACAGAGATATCCTACAGAGTATTGGTTTTCTTTCTTTCTCCCCTTCCTCCTTTTCTTTGGTCTGGTTTATGTTTAGATTCTTATTAAAAACATGTGAAAGTATCACAAACATGAATTTGGCTGCCAAAAGTTAGGTCCCTTAAACCATATGTAGGTATCTGGAGTGGCTGATTTTCAGAGATAGGGAGCTCAGTGTGGCAAAGCAAAGTGTCCACAAGCTAATACAGGTGCTTTGGCCAGTATGTTCAGGAAACAAACACAAAAATAGTTAACTCCTGAGCATCTGTCAAGTTCAGTGCTTAAATGATAAACAGAACATGACAAGGCTGTAAACTTTCTAAGACATTCACTGGGAATCTCAAACAAAATAGTTGGAATTCCAGGCTTCTTCATTTGCTATTGGCAAGGGACCACAATTAGACGGACTGTTAGCAAACCTAAGGCTGATTTAAGAGAAATTTAGGAGCTGTAGTTCAACAAACCAATTTGTACTACGTACTAGTTGGGGCTGCTAGCCCATGGAGGTATCCAGCCTTAACACTGCTTTTTCTACTGCAGCTTTCTCTAGATGCTCATGCTTTACTGCATGTACTCAGAAGCGTTGTCAGCTCAAGTACTTCATTGCCAGAGTTTTTGAAACTGGTGCAAAATACCTTAAAATCTGTGGGATGGCTGAAGCCACTGAGTCCACTCAGGTGGTGCTGGACACTGACAGGCTCAAGAAAGGACCAGAGGATAAAAGGATGCTGTATATCTAACAGCCTTTTGGCTACAGCCCTTCACAAAGCACAGAAAGTGGATACTAGGCTTTATTCAACCCATCAGGATCTGAAGAGCCATTTATTCCTCAGGAGAAGAGCATAACTAGGTGATGGAATTGAGATACATGCTTCATCCCTCTCATGGCATCAGTGCCATTGGTGCAGAAAATTATGCTGGACACCTGGGACTTGTGGGAGAGTGTCTTTCTGTCACCCAGTGAGAGGGTACCCTCCCAGGGTGGGGAAAATCCCATGCTTTGAGCCTGCTTGTGCAGCCTGTAATGCAAAAGACGCAAACCACTCCCTCCTATGAACATGGATCACAACTTCCCATTCCTAGATCGGTCCCATTGGTGGACCACAGCCAGATGCTCCCACGCCGTCTTGCTGCAGCATTTTGGTCCCGCTGGCAGGGGCCACGTGGGGCTGAGACGTGCCCCTGGCACACCCTCTGTCCGCTCACCTTGCCACCTTGCTGCTTCTGAAGACGCAGCCTCAGGACAGACAGCACATCCCAGCAGCACCCAGTGCCTGAGCCCTCAGCGCGGCGGGGAAAGAGCCTCAAGTTGGCGCCTGCAGTTTCCCCCTTGGCACCAGACTCGAGTGTTGCCGGATGGGCTCAAGGGAGCTGCTGAGGAGCAAATCCACAGCTGCCACTTCCACTGGCTGTATAAGGCGCTGAAGTAACTAGGAGAGATGCTCTGGATTGCCTTGATGGGCCAGATGACGGCTATTTAGGTTTTAGGATGCCCAATTTAGGCATCCAGAATAGGAAGTCTGCTTGTGGCCCTGTGTGCTATGAGCGTTGCTTATTATGCTGTTCATAATCGTGTCATTGTTTCCGTATGCTTCCTGTTTCATTATATCCATCTGCTGCTCCATAGTTCATATTTGAAGTGCAGGCTTTCTGTGCCACAAATTTGCTCCGTGCTTAGTGCATCGGACAGGCATGCCAGCACCCAAACTCTGCACTTCCTCTGCAGCCCCAGTGGGATCACTTAACAGCTCAGTGGAACAGTTGAGACAGAAAAATGCTTCGCTCCCACTTTGAGCACCAACATTTGAGTAGTTTGCCTGCTGGTGCCTGCTATTTCTGGTAGCAAAAATTCAGGACTTGGAGGGCAAATTAAGAGACTGATTCTCCTATCAATCCTTCTAAGCCGTAGCATCTTTGTCAGTACACCAAGAAGACGACAGCTTTCACAAATGCAATGGACAGCATCTTTACATCTGTGATGCAAGCCAGCCAAAATAAGGAAATAGAACATTAACACCCAGGCTCCACTGCCACCCTTTGCTGCTCATGGTGGCTTCACAGCCGCTTTGGATGCCAATGTGAGTGATCCTGCTAGGCCTTGTCTGGGGTAAGAGTTTCAAGTGTCACGTTGTTTCTGACCGCTCAGCTTCAGCCAGGTCTGATTCTTCAGAGGGCACTCAGGGACTCAGTGCCCCAGTCACTTCACCTCCAACCACTGCTTATTTGAGTCAACACTGGATGTTGCTCAGGGACTCATGTTTTCCTTCCTCTAAATCCTATTTGATGATCTCATTCATGGTGTGTGTATCTGTACTTACATTCTGGGCTGTGCATCTCTTCAGTTATGAGACAAAAAAGGCAATACTCTGGTATTTATGGGGGCAGAGGAGCACAGGCAACGTTCTAACTTGTTGAGAAGCTCTAGAAACTACATGAAATTCCTGGATAATTCTATGCTCAAAGGAAAACCAAGCCTGATGCCTTCGGTATCCATGGATCCACAGTTGAAAAGAGGTATTTAATATTAATAGTTCTTCCCACCTGAATTGTTCTACATGACAGCTTGGAAAACTATTATTTGTATGATGTTTCAGTAGCTTTATATGTGACTGGATTGATGATAATGGATTAAACAGACTTTTTCAGCAGGTCTGAGATGAATAAATAGCTTAAATCACAGTACCCACAACTACTTTCCTCATCAGCTTGGTTTTACTTTATTTCACCAGTTGTAACTGGTGCCACATATAAAGCAAAAATAAACAGCTAAAAATATAACCCTATATGATTTCATGGGCCTGTGGGGAAAGAAGGGGATCAGCCACATTCTGCGCCAGTACAGGCCCCTGAACTTGCAGTAAGTACTCCCCAGGGGCTGACGTTACTCAGCATCAATACAGCATTCTAAGTTTGCTTCGGCCTTGGAGAAATAGATGCCTGGTTTCCACCTGATGGGTTCATTATCTGCAAGATGTATCCAGCAGTGGTGCTCACTGGCACCACTGCAGATATGGACACAAGGGACGCTTTGCCCAAAACTACATGAAGCTTGTGGCCAAGCCAATGAACACACAGTGTTTGCCCAAGTTCAACCCTGCACCAAAGTAAAGGCCATCCCTTCCCTCCCACGTCACTCACAACTCTTGCTGCCACCTCCCCTTCTCCTGCAGACCTGCTTAGGAGGTCCCTTTGGGGGGTGGCAGGTGTAGTTGAAAGCTCACCAGCTCTTTCTGAGCATGTCTGAAAAAGACAACTCATTTTTTCCTGCACTTCATTCCCACTCTCCAGAAAAAGCCAGCTGAACACAATCTATGTAAGATCAGGACATGCTTGACACAGCATATCAACTACAGAGATGACACTGAAAAGACCACAACGTATCGTGCAAGATTTTCTCCTAAAGATACTGCAGTGAGTCAATGTATTGGAAACCTGACGGATTCACACAGATGTTGTTTGCTTAAAATGGCTGGAGGGTCAAATTCAGGCTTACTTTGTTCTACTAAATTACAGAACAAAGACTTGGCTGGTTGCTTAGTGAAATAATGTGTAATAGATACCATAGGCCTGAATTTTTGTGTATATATGGACATTAGAAAAGCAGGGTGGTGACTAAACACCCCTCCCCCCAAATCAAGGAGAATATACTCTCATCAATCATATGGGAATTACTGAAAAGTTGCAGACGTGTTCAGGAGACAGGACACATCCTCAGCTTTTTAAACAAGAAGCAGATGGAAAGGAGATGGCATTGACTCTCTGTGATCCAAACCATTTGAGTGAGTGTGGAGGAGCCAATGGAGTAGATATTAAACGAGCAGCACCCAATAGAGCAGAACAAGATGCTCCAGAAATCTTGGAGGCAAAGGGAGTATGTCTGAAGGACTGAGAACTGTTACTGTGTCAGGACTTTGTTCTCTTGTCAGGGTAAGTTTGCTGTGGGTTGCAGAGCATTCAGTCAGCCACAGCTGCAGCCACCCAACTGAGAGAAGAACATGGTCCTTCTTCCTCACTCTGTGTTCCTGCCTCACCTATCTGTTAGTGAATATCTTATGTTAAACAACATCATCACTGTTAATGTCTAAGTGCTTCATCAGTGCCACAATATATTAAATAGCGAATTAAAGACATGACAAACTTTAACAATATCAAACAAGAGTTCATTATATCAAAACTTAAATAGGATCACTGTCATCTTCACTACGTCAATTCGCTTCAGTGCCATTGTTGATACAGTTGTGCCTTCACCTGTTAGCAAAGAATTACTTCACATCAGCTACTTAAAACTGTAGGTAAGGACTGCAGTTATCCACATACACAGAGAAGCTTCTTACTGTGTGTAACAACACTTGACAAATAAAAAAATAAAAATCCCACTTAAAGCCTGTTTCATTCCTCAGGTTTCCTGAATAAGCCAGGCATAGACAGAGTTTCCACAAATTATTTCATTTTTACCTTTGGATAGTACAGCCTATGCTCCAGGGAAAGATGTCATATAGCCTCAACAGACACCAAAGCAGTCACTTTGCAACAGCACTGATGCCAGAAGCTTTAAGCAGCCGTTGGAACAAATCCAAGTCTCATGTCTTTGCCACCTCCTTCCTCCTCTCAAAGTCAATGAAGTGAATACAGCCCTTCATTTAAGAATGAGGGATTCACAGATAACTCAATAGTCCTGTCACAGCTGCAGATATTTTTTCCTTTTGTTATCTAATTACTAGGGAAATGGTCTTCCTCAAATTTGCATGAGCAATGAATCAGTTGGTCATTGTGAAAAATAATCACTGTAGATCATTAGTTTCCTTATCTTCTGAGGTCACAACTTCTCAACTGCTGTTGTTGAGCCTTATTTCCAATCCACTAATCTTACTAATCAACCTTCTTGTTCCTGATCTAATCTGTGGTAACATCTATGTGTTTAAAGGTTTGATTTCTCCTCTAAAGCCTCCTAGCCTTATTAAGTCATTTATAGTTAATGTAGGTAGTATCCCACAGCCTCCTTTACTGTTTAATATGAAGTCCCTTGTGCCCAGCCACCTTGTGTTTATGCTTGTACTTGTTATACTTGAATCACAGAATCACAAGGTTGGAAAAGACCTTTAAGATCATCGAGTCCAACCGTTCCTGTCCTGTGCTAAACCATATCCCTAAGTACATCATCTATCCTTTTTTAAACACATCCAGGGAAGGTGACTCAACCCCCTCCCTGGGCAGCCTGTTCCAGGCCCTGACAACTCTTTCAGTAAAAAATTTTTTCCTAACATCCAATCTAAACCTGCCCTGGTGCAGCTTCATGCCATTCCCCCTTGTCCTGTCTCCTGTCACCTGGCTGAAGAGACCATCACCTATCTCTCTACAACCTCCCTTCAGGTAGTTGTAGGTGGTGATAAGGTCTCCCCTCAGCCTCCTCTTCTCCAAGCTAAACAGCCCCAGCTCCCTCAGACGCTCCTCATAGGATTTGCCCTCCAGCCCCTTCCCCAGCCTGGTTGCCCTTCTCTGGACTCGCTCCAGGACCTCCATGTCCTTCTTGTGGTGAGGAGCCCAGAACTGGACACAGCACTCGAGGTGCAGCCTCACCAATGCTGAGTACAAGGGCAGATAGCAGGGGATGACAGACTACTGGATCTTTAAAAATACAATCTTCTGGTTTTCATGTAGATTGGCATGGGAATGTTTGTTATAACAAAGCCATAACACCCTTGGAAATCTCAGCAGACCTTCCCCCTGAGATATCCTGATGCCTTTTCTGTGGCTAAAAATGGAAAAGTCCAGATCTAAGCCCGGGTCTCCTGTGAGACTTCATTGTTAGCTTAAATGTATTTTCTTTTTCAGCTTTGACTATACTGACCTAACTTTTCCTAAATGCTATTAAAATACTAAAAATGAACAACTCCCTCCCCCCTGAGTAAGGCCATCTGAAAAGCCAAGAGCTGTCATGTATACTTCAAAACATAAAACTTCTACGAAGGATATGAGATTCATGGAAACTTTTTGCAACTTCAGAGACTATTTTCTGGTGCTGCTGGTCTGATAAACGGACAGATTGCTTTGCTGGAGAAATGTTAACCTTCACGACCAGAGCATCAGAAGAGAGGTGGTGTTTGTGCTTTCAGCATACACTTGATTTGGTTGCCTTTTCTTTGTCTTGTGCTGGCATGAAGTGTGCCCTACTCTCCCCAGCTTCGCTGTGAGGAGTGCTTGGTATTTGGTGTTTACAGTGATGATGATGGAAGGCACATCCTGACCCTCCTTGACAGAAGAAATAAGGAATCCAAGGTTGATATGTTGTTAATGTGAGACTGAACATGAATTTGGGCAAACTGTGAAAGAGTAAGCTAGCCTCTGCAATGCACTGACCGTTCTGCAGAGCATCCTGAGTTGGGTTCTGCTGCCATTATCCTGAGCTACTTCTGGAAAAGCAACACTGCCTGACACAGTCTGGTTTTGGAAAGAGTTCCTGAAGGCTGCTTTACAAACTGTTACTGAAACAAAGGGAAACACACAACCAAATGAAACGTGGTGCGTCAGTTCAGTCGATGCAACATGATGAAAACAAATGAAACCATCTGAAAAGTGAGTTGAACAATTACTTCCATTCTTCTTTTATAAAAATCACTGTGTACAGTAGAAGAGCATCTTGAATAGTTAAGTGCCCCTCAAATACAACATACAGGCAAAACAAGAACAGTCCTTCAATATTAAAAGCATTCCTGCTGTGTCACACCATGGCGCCTGCATAAAGCTAGATTCAAGACTTTTTATTGTCAAGAGGCACTACCATTACTCTACATTTTAACGTGGATCCTTGCCAACAATCATAAATAAAACACTCATAAGGAATTCCTAAAGGCAGTGTGTCAGATGGTATTTCATTTGAAACAAAAATTGCTATGATGCAGTGGGATACTGTAGGCCACGGCCAGTTGGGACATTCTCTCCCAAACACCTCTAGGTGTTTTGTCAGCTCCCAAAAGGCTTTTTAGTTAATGTATGCCATGTCTACTAGAAGATCCTTCTTGGTAATGGATGAAAAAGACACAGCTAAAAGGTAGAGAAAAATCAGTGCCATTTTTAAACCATCTAATGTGTGGGAAATCTTTAAAAGCTGTCAGGGAAAAAAGTTGGAAGAGACAGAACAAATTGTAAATGAGTTATAGAAGTGAGAAGAGAAAGTTCTTGTTAAGAAGCTGGTGGTTAAATGAAAATTGCATCTGCTAAATACCTTTAAAGATTAAATCCCTAAATGACAGCATATTCAAATTTACTGATCCCTGGTACATATATTCTGAAATTTTCATAAACCAGAAAAAGTCACCTGACACCTGATACTCTTAAAGATTCTGCTGTAGGGATCAAATAACTGGACAGCCTTTCTCAAACCCATCAAGAAGCATGTGAAATAAAAGATGAATGTCTCTATTTACTAGACCACTATGGTGGTCATAGCAGTAAACAGTTTTAAAAGGTTTTAATTTATAAAGTAACCTCCTGGTTTTTCTGGTCTCCTAACTACTCCTTTATTCTCAGCAATTTAGCAGCTCACCACATACATTAGGAAACATAAGGCTGGATCTTACAGAAAGCTGCATTTAGAAACTCATTAGAAGGCTGACATCACTGAAACAAAAGTTCAGTCATGTAGGGATGTGGCAGAGGTTATCGTGCAGCACATTACTAATATACTGGGGGAAAAGATTATGTCAACTGCCTGCTGGTGTCCACATCCAGGATGCCATCTCCCCAGGGGATGAACACTCCTGGCAAGCACTGAAACTCAGAAATCTCCTTTGAAAAAGTGTCTGCAATTTGCAGCCAAAGCGATCCACAAATGCTGGGACCCAAGACCACAGTCCCTGACGGGACACAGCTTCCCTCCATGGGGGAAGTTTAATCTACGAGGATGTAGAAACAGAAAACAAAGTTTTGCTCAAAGTAACTGTTTGTCAGATCATGTGCCTCTAATTTGGTTTCCAGTGACATTACACAGCTGCAGCCAATGGATTCCTGCCAGGCTCAGCAGTCACCGAGGTTCTTTTTAGTTTAAATTTAGTATCTGAACATGTTTTGCCCATCATTAAATGGAGAGTAATTGCTCAAAAGTGAAACATAGATGTTACAACTGCAAAGAACTTACTAGATCACTTAGACTCATCCTCAGAGCAAGGCAGGATTGAAAACACATTGCAACAAACACTGAACAGAGCTGTGTTTGTTTCTTTTGTTTCATTTTTCTGTTCTATTTTTCTTTATTGTAATCAATAATCAGTATATTCAAAAATTTAAAAAACAACCACAAATGCCAGTGTAAACATGCTTCAGGTATATAAGTAATATAAAGTATTGCACATACAAAAGTCCTATGTTCAGTATCTCCTTATGGTGCTGTCTCATCACAGTTAGAGTTGTGCAGATGTTGTGATTGTGATGATGAGCCACCCAATCTTATTTCAGAAGCTGCTACATGCAACAATTCAGTATTTACAAAAGCTACAAGCTCACTGTCTTTTTCATGGGAGGATGGTTTTGCCTGGAATGCGTGGGCTACAAGGTGTGCAGATGTAGGGAGGGATCACTCTGTGGTGGTGTTTATCAGCTGATCTCTAATCTACAAGGTGTCAGCTCAAACTATCTGCAGGAAGGCTGCTGTTAATGGCTGGGAAAAGAAGAGGAGAGAGGGGAGTGGTCAGGCCTTCCCTCTGTCTCCTCCTCTCCTTAAGTCTCAGCAGTACACTACATCTGATAACCAATGACTCCATAAAGATCTTCTTGTAAATTTGCCTTAGATATGAAGATTGAACACACCTGCTCAAGCTCGCTGCTCAGGCTTGGATTTCACAGGTCAACCTGCATGAAATGGGAAAACTGTAAAAGGGCAGTTACCTAAAAGGTGCCAAGCAGTGGCAGAATGCATGAGGCCAGCTGTCGATTAAGAAGCTGAGAGGGATTGCAGAGAAAAGGAGCTCAGGAGAAGGAAAGTGCTGTGTGTTTCAAAAAATGAATAATCACAGAATCACAGAATCATAGAATGGTTTGGGTTGGAAGGGACCTTGAAGATCATCAAGTTCCAACCCCCCTGCAATGGGCAGGGACACCTCTCACTAGACCAGGCTGCTCAAGGCCCCACTCAACCTGGCCCTGAACACTTCCAGGGAGGGAGCATCCACTATCTCCCAGGGCAACCTGTTCCAGCATCTCACCACCCTTGCAGTGGAAGAATTTCTTCCTAATATCCAATCTAAATCTACCCCCTTCCAATTTAAATCCATTCCCCCTCACCCTATCACTACATGTCCTTCTAAAAAGTCCCTTCTCAGATTCCTTGTAGGCCCCTTCAGCTGCTGGAAGGCCACTATGAGGTCTCCACTGCGCCTTTTCCAGGCTGAACAACGCCTGAAGCTGAACAATGCCTCCTGAAGTTCACACAATAGAGCTAATTCCACACTCACAGGCAACACTCTGACTCAAGTTTTCAGGCGTAAATTTGCACAGATTAGAGATTACAGGCCCTGCTGAGATAAGGACCATTTGCTGATAGAAGAGAAAGAATGAAACCTCTCTTCTTCAGAATCCTAAATCAGGAAAAAAAAAATCCTAAATGCATCATTTTTACCTCAAAATATCTTCCTTCTTTTTCTTCATGCTTGGCTGGCTGACATCCTGTTTTTCTGCATAAATACAAATCCTGCCCACCTTCCTGCAAGACTTTGCTCAAGAAATAATTACATTCAGCCTCAAACTTTGCTGAAAGCAGTGCCTTAAATAAGCTGCCAGCTTGTAGACTGTAAAATAAGAAAAAAAGAGATTTCTTTAGGTGAACAAAGTGTTAGGGTCTACAACACAAATTGAACAGAAGATACACTGGCAGCAGCCGTTCCATTTTAAGAGACCATTTCAACAAAACAGCAGAGCAGTGACAAAGCAGATTTATCCTAGCCCAACCCCTCCAAGCCTTCTCAAGATCACCAGAATGGCTGTGGTAATTTAATCAGTGTTTCAGAAACACCTGTATCCTGTGTCAGCTGTACAGGTGTCAGCCAACAGCAATGCAGTGAGAGGGTAACACATGCCCTGCTCTCGCTGTGCATGGATTTAGGTACCTGGGTGTGATACTGCCAGCTGAAAGAAATACGACAGGTACTTGTTTATCATATGTCTCACCTTGTAAAATGTCACATAAATCTTCTGCTCTGCAAAACATCTCATAGCCAAGAAATATGTGTTCTGTGCGTACAATGTGTTTACTTTTCTATTTACATGCAAGGGAAGTACATGATTTCTATTTTTTTACTTTCTTCTCTCAAAATCTAAGTTGATGATTATATCAGATACTTATCCTGGAAAGGTGAAAAAATAAATAATTGTGCCCCATCTATACAGTTCTTCATAGACTACCTTTGTTCTTCAGAAGTACTTTCACAGTACTGATATATTGCTTGTCTCCCTGAGCCATAATTTCATAAAAGTTCTTATTCTTAGGGAGGTGTCAAAGGTATTCTGCATGATACACTAACATTCAGAAGTTTTGTCCTGGTCCATCTTCTAGACAGTACAGCAATGCAGGCATTCTCTCCTTGGGAGATTTGGGTTTGTTCTGGAAGCTTCTCAGTATACCACATGTGTTCAGAACCATCTGCTGAATGTTGACTGGAATATGGGATAAACATTCTGTTCAGAGGTGAGTATGTTTGTAAGGCAGTGATAAAGATGCTTTCTTTGGCAAGGATGGCCATCGTGTGGCATGTTCTCAGAACATTATGACACCACGTCACTTGCAGGTACAAAGGAAGACTGCTGGAAGGAATCCTTCATCTTGATCCTCGTCGTGTTTCTAGTCTCAGGCAGGATTCTGACTTGAACTGTCACTCTCTTCTTCTACGCATCAGTAGTCTTGTTATTTGTCAGTTGTTCCCTGTCAGCCATGTCATCTTGAGGAGGCCTAGCTCTGTCAAAGAAGCCACACTGCAGAGAACAATCGACAGAAACAAAGATGTCAAGGTAAAACAACCACAGGAAGACTTAGCTACAGTTTGATTCTTCACTCAGTCAACCTGAAATGTTGGGTACAATCTATGGCAGGCCTGTGAAGCTTATTTTGTTTCCATTCAAATGTAAGTTTCAGGAGACAGGCATCAAGTTCCACAGAATAGCTTTCAAAATTCAAATGAAAGCTGTCTTTGCAGGAGCTGTAATGTTGGCTGAATGTTGATACTGAGTCTAATGAGAAAACTGCTCATTTCAGTTCAGCAAGACACTCACTTGGAAAATATATTTAGATTAAAAAAAGAAACCAAACCCACCAGAAAAGATGTGTTAGGAAAGATCACTAAAGACGAGATTCCTCTCACTTCAATTTAACTGGCTGCAAGTTACCCTTTGGTCAAAAGGTTTAAGTAGAGTACCACCAAAAGGTAATTTTTCTCATTGTCCCATGTTTTAGATGCAGCTTTTTGGTGCTGTTGTTAACTGAGTAAGTGAATCTGGAAAGTTAGCACAGGCTGCACACCTAACCCATAACCTTCAGGCAGCTTAGGGCAGATGAGCCATAACCTAACTTAAGGAATTATTTACTTTTATTTTTAATGGGAACTGAAGAGATGGAAGAAAGCTAAGCTGGCTCCTTGTCATACAGCAGTTTCCAGATACCTGCCTTAAAACTTGTTAAAGGAGTGTAACAACCAAGAAAGAACTAGAAAACTTTAAAACCAGAAGATATTGAGATATAAAAAGAAATCTTCTAAAACTTAATTCTCAAAGCTGGGAGTGTTACATGCTGACAAAAAATGGAAATTCCTGAAGTATTCAGTGAAAACAAAGTTAGAGTCACTTCTTTTTGAACCTAAACATCCTGAAAAAGAGGATCATAGGTCTTGGGAAACAGAGCCAAACTCTGTATGCCCATTTATAATCAGACTTGAATAATAAAGGAGGGCTTTGAAAACAAGTTCCCTGCATAAAGGTCACTGAACTAGCATGTAAGAAACTGCCAGAACAAAAAAGACACATGTATATTGTTGCTTTTGCTCCAAATTGTTAAAAGATTGCTCTTTTTTATCTCTTTGTATCTTCCAGTGCTTTCTTAAGGCAACACTAACACTGATAATGCAACATACCTTCCACAAAGCTAGGGTCAACATAGCAAGTACCAGTAGTCCGAGAAGGATTGCTAGGATTATAACCCATAAAGGGATTACAAAGGAGACGTTTGGAGTGGACCAAATCACAGATGTTCTGATCTGAAATGAAAAGGATATATTAAATGTACAAAAATTAAGCAAGGAGAGCATAGAGATTATACGTATTCAACAGCATTTTGCAGATTAGAAATGCACATTGCTTGGAATTCTCCCATGTTGCCTTAATCAGCTGTAGAGTTCCTTTCCATTTCTTCAGGATAATTACTAGAAATGGGATTCACACATATACAGAAATCTTGTTTTATCAGGCATGTGAATAATTTTCACTTAATAGAGAGTAGCAAAGAATATCCTTCTGTGTAGGTACTTTAAGAAGATTCAAGGAGCACAATTCTACTTGCATGTTGGTACAGCCTCGTCCAGTGTAACTGACTTAAACCGAATTACTCTGAAACAACAGAAGGTTGTGGTACTACAAGGAAGTAATAGCATTTTTTAAAAAATTATTGTTTGAAACTATCAACATACCGTGCACATACCTTACTTATGTACAGTTTGAGCTTCACTACAGTCTCTGTTCTAGCCCTGTCACTTGTCTGAGCACGCTGCTGTGGAAGCGAGCAGTGAAGTGACAGACCACTTCCCATATCAAGTATTTGTGAATAACAGCAAAAAAGCCAGCCCAAGCAGAGCTTTCAAAATGACTGACTCCATTTGACAGTAAGATCAAACCCAAGGGAAGATCTGTTTCCTTGCAAAAAGTCTGATTCAGCCATTTCTGGCAGTGAGAGTCTGAGCCACATTGCTGGGTGGCATAAAGCAACAGGAAACGGAGTCAGCATCGTGGCTCTGGGAGGGACTGCTCCTCAGCAAACCAGAACAAAAGCCTGGGGCAAGCTGCTGTCCAGCTATCCATGGGTTGGTAGAGGGACAGTCTACTGAAACTGTACATCCTCAGTATGGAAATTATCAGAATGGGCAGGTACTGCAGGGGGGAGGATTTTTGTTTACAGATTTCTTAAGATAGTAAGAAGAACAGTTGTCTCCTTGGGTACCAAGTCCATTTTCATCCAGTCTGAAATGACTGCATGAAACAATTTCGGCAACACAGGTGCTCTCAGACAGGGATGAACTAAACTGTGGCCTGGTGTTGTCTAGGATCTGAACTGCTCACAGGTCTGCCTACTGACTGCACAGAAGCACAGCAACCAGACCCAGAGCGTTTCAGTCCACTGTTCAAAATTAGGTGAGGTCAATCCAGACCTCAAAGCATGTTTGAGAACACAGAATCTCAGAATGGTTTGGTGTGGAAGGGACCTTAAATATCATCCAGTTCCAACCGCTGTGCAATGGGGCAGGAAGACTCACCATTTGACCAGACTGCTCAAAACCACATCCAACCTGGCCTGAGGAAATCAGTGGAAACAGTCCGTTTCATTAGGGACAGTGGATTTCATTAGGCTGTGGATAAAGCTGGTAAGAGTGTACACAACTACAAGTACCTATGTAGCTATTCCATGTCTTCTTTTATGTACCACTTCCTAGATGTTTGCTACATTTGCATGCTGTGTTTTCTTCCCTGTTTGGCTGTGAAAAGAGCAAGGCAACCTAGCTCTTCTTGTGATTCCTATAGAGTAACTATCAGCATGGATCCAGATAAGGACTCTGGGTCTCCCTGAGGACGCACCATAACCAATTATGAGTGGCGTAGCCTTGCTTGTACTGCATGAGTTCATAATCCCCCTCCTTTCTCCTATCATTCTGCCTTTACAGACAGTAAAGTGCAATTTACAGCCTAATCTCAGTAGTTCAGCTAGAACATGACAAATGTTAAAATAAAAACAAGAAACCATAATCTATAGAAGTGCAGAGCATCATTTATCATCCTTAGATTATCAGCAATGAGTAAAAGAGAAATAAGGTCTACCCTGTTTGAAGCAGAGGCTGCTGCAAAGCTGCCACATCTCTCTTCTCTTGTAGCAGGAATGAGGCCAATGGTTAAATCTTAAACCCATCTTGCCTCACCCACACCCTTTTCCTACGAATCCTTCTTCGTGTTATGTTTTTGAAAGCAAGGGAAGAGTTGTGCTAAGTGCTTGAGATTTATTTCCTGAGCAGAGGATTGTATGTAGTCATCAGTCTCACTCCTGCCTGTGTGCATTACCAGGAGAATATAACGCCCCTAGGCTGCCTTGTTTCATACTCTGTAGAAAGACTTGCAGGGCTACTAATGCAACTCCTGGTGAACAGTTTGACACTGCAAATCCTGAACACCCACAGAGTTGAGGCAGAAGCTGGAGGGAAAGAAAGAAACAAAGCATCCTTTTAGTTTTGCCTGCCTCATTTCACCATTTCCACAGAAGGCTGTCCCTCCTCCACCCCATGCTGTCCACAACAGTTTTACATATGATTTTGATTTAAGGCAAGTTTGAATTATTCAGCTTGGATTTCTGTTCTTCTCCATGTGGTAGGTTCAGTACTGCCAGGGAATGTTTTGGAAGGGATTTATCATTTTTCATCCAAGGTGGCCAATATGAAGAAGTGGAATTTTTACACGTGTTGCGTGCTGGCACTGCACTTTAGGTGGGTGTTGGCTTTCCTCTCCATTCAGGGATAGAAGACCTGCTCATGCTCAACACTGAAAACAGTGGTTGCAGCTCTGTCAGGCTGGTGAAAAGCACACCTCACAGACTTGAGAGGAGCTGTCTGACTTTCGGCCTTTCTCATTGCCAAAAGTCTCACACCTTTTGTACATAAAGGGATGACAAGGAATGACATCTGGCTCAAGTGCTGAGATGAGGGTGAGGTCAACCCCAGAGTTACAGACTGAGCCTTTGTTTGCTATTGGAAATAAAACCCAAGCTCATCTTAGGACGGGCGCTGTCTGACAGTCTTACCTTCAGAATCACTGTTGTGGTGCCATGAAAGTCATTTGCTGCTCATGAAAGTATTTCTATAGGGGTGATTTTATTTTCCTTTTTAAAAATGTGCCACAGTTAAGCACATTGTAAGTAAAGAAAAAAAAAACACTAGGGGGTTTTGCCACTGATTTTTGTACAGTTCAGATTTTGCTCCTAATTTTAGTGCTACTCAATGTAATTACAAAATTGTCTTTGATTCCACTGGAAGGCAGCACAATGCAGAGAGAAACATGGTAAGCTGTCGGTTCATCAGCAGGTCCTTGTGGATAGATGGGAATTAGATTTTACTGGTGTACCAGCATCAATGGTTAGAATACAGTAAGATCCTCACAAAGCCATTTTTTCTCTCTTGTCCTTCAAAAGACACACTTAAAAAAACCCTTTTTCATTGTTTAATCTGCTTCTTTAAGAAACAGTAGCTAAATTATTATACTAATGCCACCCCCTTTACTGCCTGTGATGACCTTCTTGTAATCTTTACTCATTTTTCTTGCAGAGACTGAGAAACAGGAGCTCTTTAGTACTCCTAAATGTTCCCACCCCACCTTTGCAGCACGATGTTCTTGTAAGTTCTGAAAAAATGCTCGAAGTAGAATGTAAAAGCTCCTTGTGCTTGGAGTCATAATTAATATTGACACTGATGTTTACATTTTACAAATGTTTGTGCAAATATGTTTCATAAGGAAATTAAAAAAATTATTTAAAATGAAAGTACTCATCACTGTGTAACAGCTAAAAAAGAGTTAAAAGTCTTAGTCCGAAATCAGTTTCAGTCACTGTAGGACACTGATCAAACAGTTTATACTAAAGGCAGCCCTTGTGAAGATCCCATCAAGATTTAAGAAAAGCAATTACATTTTATTAAACTCCAGAACTGGTTCAAGAATAATAAATTAAAATGGAACAAATCACTGCTTATTCTAACTCTATACTTTTTATAATAAAAAATATTATTTCACCTTACACGTGAAAGTCATAAAGTAGGACAGTATTATTTACCATAATAATACCTCTAAGAAGAAATTAGAAATTTCTCTCGAATGATATGGCTTTTTGCAAGGAAATCCAACCAGTTGTACAATATATAGTTGTAATTCCAAGCCTATCAAAATCAGTAAAAATACTTCTATTGATTCCAGTGGATTTTGGTTTAAGCTCCACTAAGTTTCAGGCTAATTTTCTATTTGATGCCATTTTCACTCTAATGTTTTACTATTGGATTTTCTTACATTTACATAACCTTTCATACATCTCTATAATGACCCTCTGGTCAAGATACAGACCTATATTCCATGATGATGGAAATAAAGACTTCAGTGCTGTAAATGTGTAAGCATATAGATACATGACTGTGTAGGTTACTGATGTGTAACAGGATTATTTATAATACTGAAATTATATACACATATCAGCCTGCAAAATTGGAATCCATTGCTTTATGAATTAGATGAAGGATATGTGGTCTGTACTTTTAGAATGTATTAGCTTCTCTATATAATCTGTAAGGTGTTAGCTAGTTATTAAATATCTGCTTTTGAAAATTAATTTTAACATATTAAAATATCCACCCTTGGATTGTCTGAAAGAAAACCACAGCCTTCCAAATAAATCTTTGGAAACTTCTAAAACACAACCCGTGATCTTTTTCAGAAGGAACAAAAATATTAAGCATTGCCCAACTTCAAGCAAATATTTCTTCTTGCAAGTGGAACATCAAAAGAGCTTGTGCATATAACACATCAAGCTGTAGAGCTGGCAAGTATCCACTGCCATGTCCAGATATGAAACAACATAAAAGCACTATCATTTTTCAACATTTTACAGTTGCCATTACAGGCATTTTGCTGTAAATCATCTGCAGCAAATAACAAGCATTATACTGGCTGGACTAAGAGAATAAAATGCTTATCTGATCGTTTGGTAGATCATCTGACACTTGTTGAGAACAGCAGGCTATCACCTGGGGTAAAGCACTTCAGTCCAGATGAAGGCACCACTATCAACAGAGCTCTGTACAACATGTGTTTCTGGTATGGAACACATGCTGCAAGAAAATAAAAGGAGCTGGAGTAGATCTGTCAGCTTGGAGCCTTTGAACCTTTCTGGAGGAATACTGCATTAGGCATCAAACCCTTCTGGTGAAATCACGGTCGTCCTGAAGTTAGAGGTTGAAGCCACTGAGATTTTGCCCTGTGTCTTCCCAGAACAAGTATCAATCAACCATTCAGCCCTCGTGCTTGTTCAAAACAAAACTATAGCCTGGATGCTCTAAATATCTTCTATGTAAGTTGTAAAATATTTTACTATGTTAGTTTTCCATTTAAGAAAATATTCTGCTCCCTGCCACTACATCTTAAGAGACTGATATAGTGTATTTGCACCAGGATTTAACTGGAGGAAGTTTGTACTGAGCTTACCTTTTAAAAGAAGGCTGAAAATGATAAATCTTTACAAAGATGAGAACAAAAACCTTCAAATTTTGATTACTCTTAGAATCAAACTTTGCACTCCTATTTTGCTTATTTCCATCACTAATGACAGAACAGAGTGAATTTTACCCATGGTGTTAGACACCATAAGAAGCAGATTCCTTTCGCTTGCTTCCCAAGCTCAATGCTTTGGCACCAGCAAACAAACAAACTTATGCCTCCAAGATTATTTTTTCATATCCACTCCACAAATAAGGCAAATACTTTAGTATCCATCTATCACATCTGTCAGGAATACCAGGTAATTTCAAATCTTTCATCTGGTGGGCTATGAGGTAGAAACCCTAGACCTTTCTGAAAATCAGGGTATCAAAGAAGTTTAATTCAGATAAGGGAGAAGTTGCCATAGATAACCCATAAACTTGTGTGAGAGAAATGCTGACCAGGAGAAGAGTGAGATCTTTAATCCTGACAGAAATAAGTTTCTGGATTTTGCACAAAACATTTCCTCCAGATTTTTTTACCCACAGCAAGGTAATTAGATGCTTGCTTTCACAGTTTTGTTTTCTTCTCAATAAAAAAAATCCCTCCTGACTACAGTAAAGCATTCTGCACTTTAATGCAGCTTGAAGTTATTTAAAAATTGAGTTAGTATCATATATCAGCAACTTCCATAGAAAGCAATAAAGGTATTTCCTTTATGTATTATTTCAGGAATTTACACTAGATACACAGGAAAGACTGATCTCAATCTCATCTATAAAAACTTTCACAGCTGTAGATTAGGATGACCCAATACTTTGTGCTTCACACAAAGACTCTGTTTGCAGTTACTTACTGCTACGCTTCCCTCGGGGAGCTTTGCTGGTTGCACTTTGTATGGCATGCTCTTAACTTCGAAGGACACGTTGGAAGAAAGAGTATAGAAATCATTCTTTCTCTGAAATTAAAAGAATAATATTAAAACCTCATTTATACTTAAAAACATTATGAGAAATAAACAGAGATAAAATTACAGGTCATTGATTTCCTCGTTTCCCTGTTTCTTTTGGTAAACAGTACAGCAACCCTGGGACCTGTGTGTGTCCACGAGGGAAACACGTAACACAGCACAAAGCTGAGACACAACGACCGCATGGTCAAAGAAGGGTTAGGTATGTAGAAAGACACATACACTTCTTTCTCATATTTCTCTCTGAAATGGGTGCCTGATGAGTTTGAAGCAGTGGTTGGGGCAGGGCAGGGGGTGTGTGTGTGTTAGTTTATGGGGTGTCTATGTTTTAAAACCTTGTCTGTGCTCCCCAGAACCAAACACCGGTATCTTGAGAAGATTTCCAGGCCTACATTGAGACCAAGCTGGTAGAGCTCCTTGATGGTATCAAAGGAATGGCTGTGCCTTTCCATCAAAGAACAACAGTAAGAACAAACATCTTTGTACTTAATTTAGAGTATGATTGATTTCCTATTGCAGAAAATCTCAAAAACCCCAGAACAACTCACCTTGCTCTATTACTACATTGTGCAATTGCAATAGCCAAGTATAGCAGTCACTGTTTGACTGCTTACCAAAGTACTTATATAGTTCTCATTAAGCACTTTAACAAACCCAAAGATGTGCAAACAAAAGAAAATGTATCTCTGTCAGTTCTCTGTCTTTCATTTATACTTGCTTGCATTTATAAAATATTATTAGATTATTTCAGATTAGATTAGGCACTACCTTCTCTGGTTTAGACTGACTATAACCTGTTACCTCATATAGCTCATGCTGTGATTTTAATTAGTGCTTTCACCTCATTTGGAAGGCAGGCAGGCAGGCAGACATACTACATCTGACCAACTGTGTATCTCTTTGTGCTGTTCTGACCTTGACAATAATCTCCCACTCTGTGCAAACTGCCCTGAACTGATGGATAAGTGATGGTCTGCAAAGTATCTGCCTAAATCTGTTAGGAACTGGCACAGGCACTGATGTGAAAGTGCATGTCCCTTAAAAGAATCTCCATGGTTGCAACATTTACTACAATGGATACAAATATTTTCCACACCCACATTTTGAATCCTGTTGAGCTCTTGGCATCATCAATACCTAACTGGCATTAGTTTTGAAGGCTAAGTACATCAGCTATTAAGTAAATCTTTCAGTTCACTTTGAATGCTACATCTTGCTACTTCACTGAATGTTGTTTTGTTACAGAAGATCCAGTACTCTGACTATGTCCTCTTTTTCTTGTCTTTATCCCAAGGAAGGATGGCTGAGTGGTTACAATGCTCTTTTGGAAGGCAACAAGCCTGTTTCTAATTCCAACTCTATAACTTTTTTTTTGGGTGACACTTACCTTGTATACCCCATCCCATGTAAAGTTGGGGTGATGATATGGTTTGTTTAAAAAAGTGCTTTGATATGCCATAAAAATCATTAGATGAGGACTAGGAGTTATGGCTATCACTACATCCCTTGCACTCAGCTCCTTGAAGTAAACAATTTTATTCTTTTCTGTGAGTGTATTTTTGAAGTCCTTAATACTTTTTGCTACATGTCTCAATCCTTTCTGAAATACAACCACCAGAATTCAACACAGGATTCACTATGGATTTACAGAAAGACAGAGCCTTGTAAGAAAGCAACCTTTCATTTTGGCACCACCTTCTTACAGTCCAGTGTATTTGGAATGTCGCTGTCACTAAATCCCCTTCTGCAAAACTCTTTCTTCTTCCTTCTGCTTCTCACACAGTTAGGAGCTCTGCTCCACTGAAAAGACTCTGTCCCTATGTGATTACTTTTTACATTTTTTTTTTACATCTTTTTTTTTTACATCATTTACATCTTTTTCTCCCCTCTAGGTGGTTCTTCTCTGGAATTTCCTGTTGCATCACAGGCAATTATTTCTCCTCTTTCAGCTATTTTGTGGAGCAAAGACTGAGATAAGAAAACCTAATGATAACTTAGAATACTGGTTTTTTCCTTCACTGATGGAGAAAGGTGTTCACGAACAAGAACTGCAATAAGCATAACCTAAACCTGGGAGCCTGTATGGATGTAGTTGGATGACCATGACCCAACTCAAAGTTTTCACAGAATGCTGAAGTTGTAAGGCACCTCTGGAAATTGTCTACCCCAACCACATGTAGGGCCATCAACAGCAGTATGCTCAGAGGTTTAAGTATCTCCAAGATCTCCACAAACTCTAGAAGCAACCTATTCCAGTCTTTTAACTACCCTCACAGTAAAAAGTTTTTTCTTACCACAGAATCGTAGGGGTTGGAAGGGACCTCCAGAGATCATCGAGTCCAACCCCCCTGCCAAAGCAGGTTCCCTACGACAGGTCACACAGGGAGGTGTCCAGATGGGTCTTGAATATCTCCAGAGAAGGAGACTCCACAACCCCCCTGGGCAGCCTGTTCCAGTGCTCTGTCACCCTCACTGTGGAAAAAGTTCTTCCAAATACTGGTGTGGAACTTCCTATACTCCCACTTGAGGCAACTGCCCCTTGTCCTGTCTCCACAGACCACTGAAAAGAGGCTGGCCATTTCCGTCTGTCTCCCACACTTGAGATATTTATAAACATTAATCACATCCCCTCTTAGCTTTCTTTTCTCCAGGCTGAACAGCCCCAGCTCACTCAGCCTTTCCTCATAGGGGAGATGCTCCAGGCCCTTAATCATCTTCGTAGCCCTTCTCTGGACTCTCTCCAGGAGATCCCTGTCTTTTTCATACCAGGGAGCCCAGAACTGGACACAATACTCCAGGTGGGGCCTGACCAGGGCAGAGTAGAGGGGGAGGATCACCTCCTTCGACCTGCTGGCCGCACTCCTCCTGATGCACCCCAGGATCCCATTGGCCCTCTTAGCCACCAGGGCACACTGCTGGCTCATAGCCAACCTGTCATCAACCAGGACCCCCAGGTCCTTCTCCACAGAGCTCTTCTCCAGCAGGTTATCCCCCAGCCTGTACTGATACAGAAGGTTATTCCTCCCCAGGTGCAAGACTCTACACTTGCTTTTATTAAACCTCATCTGTTTTTAAACCTCATCTTATGTTTAAACAGAATTTCCTGTATTTCAATTTGAGCTTCATCCTGTTACTGGGTATCACTGAGAAGAACCTGTCTCTGTTATCTTTATTCCCCTCCTATTACTTGTTTATACACACTGGTAAGATCCTGCCTGAGCCTTCTCTTCTCCAAACTGAACAGTCACAGCTCTCTCAGCCTTTCCTTGTGTATCAGATGCTCCAAGCATTTAATCACTGTTGTGGCCCTTGGCTGAACGTGATCCAGTATATACGTCTGTGTATCACTTGTCCCAGGGAGCCCAGGACTGGACAGAGCACTCCAGATCTGTCTCACCAGTGCTGAAAGGAAGAATCACCTCCCCCGACCTGCTGTCAATGCTCTTCCTGATGCAGCCCAAGAGGTTGCCAGCTTTCTTTGCTGCAAGGACACACACAGTGGGCCCATGTTCAACTTGGCGTCCACCAGGACTCCCACATCCTTTGCTAGAACACTCCCTTCCAGCTGGTGTGTAGGGTCATTCCTCCTATAACAAAGGACTTTGCATTTCCCTTTGTCACACTTCATGAAATTCCTGCCAACCCTCTCCTCCAGCCTGCCCCTCTGAAAAGCAGCAGCACACCCATCCGGTGTATCAACCATCCCTTCTGCTTTTCTATCATCTGCAAGCTTGCTGAGAGCATACTTTGTCCCATTATCCAAGTCATTAATGATGTTAAACAGTACTGGCCCCAGTAGTGACCCCTGGGGTACACCATTAGTGATGAACCTCCAGATGGACTTCATGCTGCTGATCACAACACTTTAAGCCTGGCAGTTCAGTCAGTTTTGAATCCACCTCTCTGTTCCCCTATCTGTTCATCTTGACAGGTTAAAAAACCTCGCTGAAGTCAAGATAAAGACCAATGACTGCTTTACCCTCACCTACCAAGATGAAACTCATTTTCCTCATTGCAGAAGGCTATCAGGCTGGTCAAGCATGGTTTCCCCTTTGTAAATCCTCACCAACAATTCCCAGTTACCTACTTGACCTTCAGATGTCTACAAATGGCCGTATTTTTCTGTCTATCATCTCAGGGATTGAAACGAAGGTGACTGGCCTGTAGTTCCCTGCATCCTCCTTCTTGAAGATAGGTGTGACATGTGCTTTCTCCCAGTTCTCAGGAACTTCCCCCAGTCACCATGACCCTTCGAAGATAATTGAGAGTGGACTCACACTGACACTAGCCAGCTCCATCAGCACTTGTAGGTGTATCCCATCAGGTCCCTTGGACTTTTTTATGTTCAATTTGTTCCCCTAACCTGATATTCCTCCACTATAGGTTTTCTATCTGGTTGCAGAGGTAGATTTTACCAGCAAAGACCAAAGTGAAGGAGGCATTGGGTAACTCAGCCTTTTCCATGTCCCACTCAGCAGAAGACCTATTTTTCCTAGCCTTCCTTCTGCTGCCAACAGAAGCCTCATTGATGGCCTTAAAGTGCCTTGCTAGACTCCTCTTGGGCTTTTACCTTCCTAACTCTGTCCTGCATGCTCGGACACTGTCTCTGTATTCCCCACCCAGCCCCTGCACTAGGTCAACTGATCTGTCACTGTTTTGGTATTTCCTTTCTATGTTTAATCAGGAGCTCCTCGTTCATCCATGCAGGCCTCCTGTCACCTTTTCTTGACTTCCTGCATGTCCAGATGGACAGTTCTTGGGCTTAAAGGAGGTGATCCTGGATAATCACTGATTCTCCTGGACTTCTCTTTTTGCCAGGATCATCTCCCATGGAGTTCTTCCAGTCATATCCCTGGAAAGGCTGAAGGCTGCTTTCCTGAGGTCCATGGTTGTAGTTCTGGTATTTGCCTTGTCCATTCTGTTTTCTTTTCAAAAGAATAGTTTTCTCTTCAAATATCTGAGTGTTTACTGGTGACATGAAGCCAGCACATTTATTGCCTTCTGGAACTCATTTGGCTATGCCACAATTTTTTTTTCTTTTAAAATATTTAGAGCAGCCGAATGTTTATTATCAGAACATTTAACCTCTCCTTGGGGTTATATTAGCTATGAGCAACACAAAGAAAACTGCCTCAAGTGACTACATAGGGACAGTCAAATCAGCTCCTTGACATAGATGGCACCTAATGAAAGGGAACTACTTTTTCTATCAACAGTGTTGGAAATGAAAAATTAGACTGAATTAGTATTAGACTTGGCAAACAAGGCATTTTTTTTACACTTTCATGGTGCTAAACATCTCTGAGATCGTCTTCAGAAAAACAATTTTTCCTTATCACATTAATTATTTTCCATTTTCAGACTCAAGCCACTCTTCAGCTTTTATTCTACAGCACTACCCTTCTCAGACAAAGTCCCAGCACACTGCTGTAGTTGTGCAATGTTTTGCATTCAGAAAAAATGCCTGAAAAAAGCCTTATGTTTTCAATTCTAAGCAGTTCATATTAAGCAGGATTCTGGATATATGATTTATAAAAGTAATCTGTACTGGAGAGAGCAGGATATGTTATATTATTAAAGAAGCAGACATTAGATTGGCCAAGGTACAGTAAAAGCATTAACTCTCTTGAAACATCATGTAAAGGAAACACAGCACTAAAGAGAAAAGAAAAGAAATCCTTTCACCTACTATACATGGGTTATTTAATTTTCAGCTTATATCAGTATTAAGAGCATCAGAGGAGGGTATGTCCTGTGGATTAATGCAAGGGTGGGGTTAGTAATGTTGGGTTGTGCCCACAGCTCTCAAGTCTCCTCAACCTTTCATTAGGCTCCTGGAAACGCTGCACATCTCCACTGTTTTACAGCAATGGAGAATATAAAAGACTAGAGGGTATTTTCCTGCATTCACAGAATTATGTGTTTGTAGCCAAGGACTTTAAAACAATGACCGTGGTTAGCATCAGTTTGGAACAGCATTTTTACTTGCACAAACACCTTGGAGATACAGACAGCTGTCTCTCTCCTACAGCCTTGTTTATAATTCTCAAGACATTAATGAGAAACAGCATTTCTTTACCATATAATTTTTTAAAATAGCATATGTTTAAATATTCAGTGTTTACTGGAAGCAGCAGGACCTGTGGTTTGCAATTCAAGCTGAGGACTTCATTATGGCTCAGAGGAAGGGGAAGAAGGAATTTGGTATTTGTGAATGTCAGTACCTAATGACCAAAGAGGGGAGCCCAGCCCTAGCTATATTGGCCTTTTGAGGTTCCTCTTGTGGTAGAACAAGCAGAGCCTGCTCTTAAGTGCATCGCTGAGATATCTGTTTGCCAATATGCTGGCAAGCAGGCAAAACAAGACCATCCCCTTTCCTGCTTGTGTGGTACATCACTGTTGGTGTATTTACCGAGGCTTCTTTCTTTCTACACACTTTTGTTTTACAAACAGGTTTTTGAACTGAAGCCTTTGTTTCCTTTAACAGTTGTGAGAAAAAGAAGCATCCAGAAATGAAGGAAAATGTTCCTAGTAAATATTCAGTGTGATGTTTCCCTAGGTATAAACAAAAATAATCTGGGAAGGGCTAGAAACTCTTGGACAATTTGAAGGAGAGTTCTCCAGGCTGCAGTGGAAAGCTGGTGCTTTCTGTAGGAAAATCAGGCAGAGACCTGAAGTCTCCCCAAAACATCTTTAAGGCATATGGAGGTATCTTAGAAAGTAGAGTAAAACACAGGGCCCACAGGTAGCTAAACTAAGGGTAGGAGGAATAAAACTTTTAGCAACTTAAAGAAGTCTTACAGGTCATTGCTCTTCCACAGGTTTGAAGATCTGAACTACTGGAGAGACTCCCCAGAATTACTTTGCTCCACTGGAGCACTGTTCAACTTCTCTGAAATGCTTCTCTTCTGGTTAGGTGCAGCTCATGGAGTCACCCCAACTGAAGGGCATCTACTTCTGTGCAAGCTGCGTGCTGCGGTGGAATTTTCCCCCAGAACTTACATCTGTTGCATACAGAGTTCAGTGCTGCTGTAACAATATTGGCCTTGCCTGATTAAAACTTGTTTGCCTTTGTGTCTGCTGGAGTCTGGCACATCTGAGAGACATGAGGGTAAGCAATATGGTGTTACTTTTTAAATATATGCTTTGGGAATTCATTAGCTTGTTTTCTTTGACCCATACCTCCAAAAACCTGAACTACTGCCAATAAATAGAGTAGCTTACATAAATGCTGAGAGTAGAGGTCATACAACTATTTGTTCTTTTATTAATTCATCAAAAAAGTGCATGTACCAGACAAAAAAGAGTCTCTAAGTTCAACAGCAGTAAAATATGGAGATTCTTAACAAAATTTCTCATCAAGGAAGTACAATCAGGGCATGAACTTTAACAGTGATGATCACAGAACCACAGAATCACAAGGCTGGAAAAGACCTTTAGATCATCAAGTCCAACTGTTCCTGTCCTGTGCTAAACCATATCCCTAAGTACCTGATCTACCCTTTTTTAAAACACATCCAGGGAAGGTGACCCAACCACCTCCCTGGGCAGCCTGTTCCAGGCCCTGACAACTCTTTCAGTAAAAAATTTTTTCCTAACATCTAATCTGAACCTGCTCTGCCCCAGCTCAGTGCCATTTCCCCTTGTCCTGTCTCCTGTCACCTGGATGAAGAGAACATTGCCCACCTCTCTACAACCTCCTTTCAGGTAATTGTGGGTGGTGATAAGGTCTCCCCTCAGCCTCCTCTTCTCCAGGCTAAACATCCCCAGAATTAATGATCCTTCTGCAGGTCATTGCTAATTGTAGTTCAAGGTGCTGGGCAATGAAGGCAAAAGGAGATGAGAGGACCAGGAGGACTTCCAGCTGATGGCCCAAAATAAGAAGGTATTACATCAGGATGTTTCATTTTCTATACCCTTCCAGACTATTCAGTTCCTTTTTATGTCCTTGTAGAGGTGCAGCTTCAGTAGAAGAGAATACTGTCATTCTATAAACCAAGGATATGGGGTTTCTCAAGCTTAGGAGGTAACTGAATTCACCTCTTCCAGTCATGAGTTCTCTAACACTAGACTGACAGCTCTAGTTTCTGCCATTCAATATTGAACAAAGTCCTCCGAAGACTTTCAACTAATGCTGCAGGTACCTCCTGAGAATTTTTTTGATTCTGCTGAGAGAGAGGAAATATTCCCACTTAATCCTGATTCAGGTGCCTATCCTCCTGATAAGGGTTAGTCCTCATGCACCACCCTGATCTTTAATTCAAATCAATTTGTCTGCAGTACCTCAATGTGTCTGCATGTTGTACAGGGAGCCTAAGTATTTAGTTTCAGGTTTTGAGTTCCAGTCTGGGGCCAGGGACTTAAGATGTAAGTATTGTGGCACTTGTCACCTTTGTTATGCCAAGCATTTATTTCCCTATTCAGGCATCTAAAAAGAAACAGGAACAGTGCATGTTCAGAAACACTGAAATAACAAGGATTTAACAGAGAAGCCAAAACATGTCTAAGGAAGCACCTGATTACAGCCTGGCTGATGTGTTTCTGTTACTTTTCAGCTCTCAGATTAAAAATAGATTTTTCTCCCTCCTAGCTATTAAAGTTCATGCAGTCAGGGGTCCCAAATTTAAAAATCTGGATCTGTCTAAAAGTTAAGAGAGAAACAATACAATTATATTCAATAACATTAAAGGAAAAGAAAATAAACTTCAAACCTCTCGGGAACCTCACACACCCTTTGTGGTTTATTTACATTACTGCCTCCCCAAATCTCCCAGAAGGAGATTTTTATCATTGTGAGGAACTTTCAATACAGGCTGAAATAATAGTCAAGAATGAGCTGAGTTCCACTTCCCACAGTGTCCAAAGACCTCGGAGCCTTGAAGGATGTTGCGAATCAGACAGATGGTACAGACTCGTCATTTAGAAATAATACATTTTCAAAACAGATGTTTTACGAGCCAACTCCTGAGTCTTATATTAAAAAGTGCCCATCAGAGTTCAAAGAGCACTGGGCAAGATCCCCTTGGATCTCCTTCTGATGACTCAGTAATACCATGGTTAGACAAATGGGGACATAATAGAGCCCTAACAGAATATAACGTAACATAACCGTGTATGGTTGTTTCTCTTTTGCATGAATCAGGCTATTACTTGCTCGATCAGCAAATCTGAATGCAAAAGTCAGCCTTACCAGAGGGTTCATATTTACAGCTAGGCTTTGAAGTTAATCCAAAAAAACCCGCGATTCTTCTTGGCCTTTGCACAATGTCTGCCTCTATCTGTTGGCTGGTTGGGAAATTTGGGCTGCTTTATTTACTCAAACATGTCTAATCATTGCACGTCATTTGGCTGTTATTTGTTATGGGAGTTTGGGTTTTAAGGTGACAGATTACAACTGTCAAGAGGCAAAGAGGTCAGCTGTTGTCAGTTAAACTAAGTGGAAGAGGAAGGAGTCACTCAATACCGGACTGATCTTTTGTGGCAACAAAGTATACAGACTGATCCATGTAACTTTGATGAGGAACGTGAATTATTTTACCCTAGCATTAATCAACCACTTTCAATCAAGTTCTTATCAGGTTTGCATTAGCATATCTATGAGAAGAAAATAGATAATGACAGTGTGTTCTCAGTTTTAATGAGGACAAACAATTTCTTCCGCAGATCATCATATCTTCAGTTGGATTGTAACACAGTTGAGGAATGTTGTATGTCACCATTATCCTGCTTTCTTTGGCATATGACAATTTTGTACATTAATCGCTTGTGCAGGAGAGTCTGGGTTGTTACTGTAGAAACAGCAACTTTTCCTCTAAATTTTCTTTACAAATCCATGACTGTGAGGTTCAGTCTGACCCTCGAACAGTCCTTCCTGGTTCAGAATCACCATGTCCTGATTATTTTGACTCTATTTTCATCCTCAGTTTGAATCTGCAGATTTCAGCCTAGCCAATGATAGTGGTTTTTAAAGTATACTTCAGTTTGATTCTGGAATAGCCTTAGGAATTAGAAGTTTACAGGCTTACCAAGAGCAGATTCTGCCCTTTTTAGGAAACTAATTATACTCTACAGTCTTTTATGGTGATGGCTGTATAACTCTTAATTTTAAAAGAGGCTGTGGAAAGAGGAACTGTTTTGAGGTGAGTGGGAGGAAGGCATCCAGATCCTATCACACTGTTTGCTCTCTCTCTCTTCTGAACATGTAAGTTTGCATGTGAAGCAGGGGTCATGTTATTCTGGCAGCTCCTTAGACATAAATGGGAGGATGCAACAGTTCTCTGGGGACTACCTTTTTTACTTAGAAAAAAAGTCTGTTGCTTTAAGTTGAGTTTTCTTTACAAGGCTTGCAAGCTGCTATCTGAAGGAAACAGAGATACTTCCTAAGGATACAAATACAAGGTAAAAGAAAGGCCCATAAAAAGCCTTGCCTGATAGCAAGGCTATGTACGGATGGTGGAGTAAGGAAAGGTATACTTGTAGGAGTGTGTGCCCATGGCACACCTACAAGACAGCTCATCCTTGCCTCTGCCCACAGGCTGGTGTAAGGTTCCACCTCTGCCTGGAGCTCACTGAGCAAAGCGGGGTGCAGGTATAGCAAGCAGGATATTTTAAGGAGCACAGAGTGGCTAAAGGGCCTGTAGCACTGGCAATTCCTGGTTTGTTTGCACACACCTGTGTTCCAAGGCACAGCTGTGACCCTTCTCCACCATTTCAATCAGAAGGAGGGCAGAGAAGTGTGTTTCAAATCAGCTGGATGAAGCATCCTCTGAAGACCCTCCCTTCTCTTGCCAAACAGTTAGGCAATTGGCTTTGGCATCTACCTTTCAGATGACTAAAATTAGGCAAGGCACACTCCACTGCCCCTGCATTAAATATGCCACTGAATTCCATGCAGTTATCCTCCTTCTGAACTTAAGTCAGGCTAACTAAGCTTATAGCTAGAAAAATATCCTGACTTTATTAAGAAACACTAAGAAAAGGAGATTTTATGTCTTCTGCAGCTACTTTGTTCCAACCATTACGCATCCTCTGTTACAACCAAAAGCATCAAAACCACTTTCTGTTTCTCATTAACTTTGTTTTGCTTTAACCTTTTATGGTTGTTTCTTGTTACATACTAAACTGGAACTTCGAAAAAACTTTGACCAGGCTAATTCTCACTGAAATAACTGTAAATATCCTACAAAGTTGGCATTGGAGGATCTGTGCAAGGGTTTTTCACAAAACCTTGTTTTTGACTCTTACAGAGTTAATTAGATTTCACCAGAAGAATGATGAAGAGAAAAACCTGATTGGGTCTCTGGAATGTGCCAGGTCCAGTTCCCAGGAAGGTAGCCAGCTAAGGGAGCTAAGCATTATCTTGTGCTTGGTGAAGAAGATGGGGAAGGTTTACTGTGATATTGCTTGGACACTGCAGTGATCAAAATGATCACAGATTCTTTCAGCCAAGGACAATAGTTCAGCCTGTCTCTGCATTAGGAAAAGTGAACTAGCACAGTTAAGTTCTTAATTGAATTTAACAGGGACTACTCAGTATGCAAAGGTCAGCCAGTCTCCTACTGGAATTAGAAAAAAATTGGAATTAAATTCCCATCATAATTTCCAATGTTTCCCCTATGAGTGTAGACATGCTTACATACTGGTATTTTCTGTGCAAAATTTTCTAAGTCCTTTGCAAAAGCTTACAACAGAAGATGTTAATCCATTACCCAGATTTAGAAGGACAGAAAGACATCCAAGCTTTTGGGCTTAAATATGAACCAGAGCTTGCCCTTTTTTCACACTAGCAGATGATTCACTAAGCAACCCTAATGTAACACATGCAGTCTAATCTTTCAAACACATTTGCTAAATAGCCTCCTCTTAAAAGCATTGTATTTTTGTTACAGGAACTGAAGAGAATGACAGTTTCTTGGGATTGATTGTTAATAGAAAAAAAATGTACTGACCAATCATGAATTAATTCACATAGTGTCACAGTCCTTTTGTAACTGAGTTAGACAGAAACCGCTCCCTCTCAAGCAAGGTCAGGTAGTTCTGTGCTCTCTTCACCATAACGGTGCTAACAGCCATTGCAAAAGAAACACAGGATTGACCTTAAGTTCTGACAGGTAGAAAAAAAACCTTTCAATTCATCCTTTTGGTACCCACTGCCAAAGACACCTGTAACCCTTAAAGTGTGTACCCACTGTGGACTTGGAGCCACGACTGTGAGCTGTTGCACTGGCAGTCAGCCTTCCGTAAATACCGTCCCAGCTGCTCTTGTTTTTCCAGGAAAGCAAGTTAAGCAAGGAAGAATTTAATTTATGTACTTTTAAGATTTGAGGAAAGGGAGAAATTAAATTAAAAAGTGTAAAAGCTCAATTTAAAGCTCCTGTTGTAAGCTGAAGATCCTCAATTCTTCTCTTACTAGGGTATAAGAGGTATTGTGGGGACAAATCATTCTACTCCCACAGCGACGTGGAACAAAGGAAGATTCTTGCATCCCAGGTAGAAAGACTGGGAAATTATAAGTCCTTTGAAGAAGGAAAGTGATACCGTTTGATCAAGATAGGACCTCCAGTTATTTCCTAGTGAACTAAATTATAACTGAATTATAAATTTCTCATCTATTGCCCACTGTTACAGAAATGACAGTCACATAGTGCTATGACAGATGGCCAGCTGTGAGGTAACAGCTCTGCCCTATGCAGTGTAAATACAATGCTGAGATCAGATGAAGTTAGAAATTCAAGAGTTTGCAAAGAGAAGTTCCTTTTTCCCATGGTCTGCATTGTCCCTTCTTATCAGTGGTAAGTCCCAATATGTCACTGCATGAGTGTTGTATGTCATATGAGCTTGATACACATTACTCTTCCCTAGACTACCGGAGAATGAATAACAACTACTTTTTAAGCTGGACACAGGGTACACCATCTACTGTTTGGCTCCAAGGAAAACCTCTCATCAGGAAAGACAATGAATGCAGAGCATATCATGGCAACCTAAAAGATTATTGATTTGGGCCAGTCCAGGAAAGCAGAAATAAAACTAGGAAAGGTGCTTCAAAATAATCTTGGAATTTTCAGGTACAATTCAGGATATGAATCTGAGAGGGAGTGACAGTGAGAAAAAGAAATGTAAGCAGCATGCACGTTACTTGACCAGGAACCAGTGAGATGCAATCTTCCAAAAAGGCAATAACGGAAAGGATATGCATTTTGCCCACTTAATTTCATCATTTGTATTCTTAAATATCCAGTCAAATAAAAGATGCAGGCATCTTTGTGTAAAGAAAGAGATTTTTGTGTGCATTACCTCCAGGAATGTTTGAGCCCACAACCGGGACCTGATTTTTATTGCTGCACTCTTCCCTCTTTCCAGTTGTCCCACAGTGCAGGATATTAGGATACACTTCACATTTGTACAGTTCTGTGTAGAAAATAAAGGGAAGTCATACCTATGCTTTAAAAATTTATATAATCACTTTCAAACGCTACAGATTTGCAAAACTAATTAACTTTCCCGTAATGAGTTAAGTAGTCAGAAATCAGTAATTTCCTCTAATATACATGAGACCCCATGAGTCATTTTGAGAACTATAAATCAAAGGGGAGATTCTTTTTGCACCATCAATGAATACAACCACCTACCTGTAGTAAGGAAAATAAAAGTAATAATTTCCACCAATATCCAGTCTGAAGAACTCTTAAAATTCCAGGTACCCCAGGTACTTACCAGTCCTTTGAAGCACGTGCTTTGTCTTTTATCATTCTGAGATTTTGACGCAATTGGATTTTTTTGTTGTTATTGTGGGGTTCTTTTCTCTATGCCTGAAGCTTTTATTTCTGTTCCTAAATCTTTCCCCTCTTCCTAAAACTCTCCTGGGTTTCTTACTGATATTTACATTATAGCAGCCAGAACATTTGCTAGGATTCATTATTTGCTCTACTTGAAACTTGTTGTCCATGAAAGGTTCCTCACGAGCAGGGATTCTGGCTCATGCACAGGGTTGAAGACAAAAGCCAAACAACACAACTCCAAACTACATGCTCTGTTAAAGTCTGCCAGAAGAATGTTATAAAAAAGGTCGAAAGCTGCCTGGAAGCCACAGCAGGGAACGAGCAGAGTCTCCTGGGGTAACCACAGAAATGATGCAGTTGTTTGCGGTGTAGAAACAAAGATCTCATAGGAAAATGATTAAAAGGACGTGTGTAAAAACTTCAATAGGTTTTTCTATACAAATGGGCTGTACCTGAAAAGTTCTCGTTTGACTTGGGAGGAAAGCTGAGGTTTTAAATGATTAATTTCTTTTATAAGAAAGCAGAGAATCCTTCCCTTACAGGTGCTCTATTGACACTTGTGACAGAACCTCTTGTGATGTGCAGAGCAAAGCTAAATTTTCACAAGTACATTCCCTTGGGAGAGTGAGAAAGGCAGTGCTACCAAAGCCCACACTTCAGAAAATGAGATGATGATGTATGTAACGTCAGAAAAAACCTCTAAGGAATCCTTTATCTTTATAGACAGCTTTCCCCACAAATCTCTATCTTATTACAAGTTAAGTAGATACTGTATGCTTAATCACTGTTTTCTAAATCTGCCTGGAGATGAAACTGTAAACCTTTTTTAAAAATTAATATTTTAAAGTATCTGTTTATTTGGCTTTTCATATTTAAACATCCTCCAACCAGATTTATTTATCTTGCAGGAAGGAGGAGAGCTCTTTTCATTAATCATAGTGGCTAAAACCACATATTAACAAAATAAATCATTAGTATGCAAAAAAAATCTGCTTTTGGCTGACATTTTAGGACCTGAAGGGATATTTCTATTTTTCTTAGTAATGCATTTAGCCTGTAGTGATTTTTCAGAACATTGTAACATTAGAACAAATAGAAGAGAAACCAAATGTTTAATAACCAGTGTAAGTACAATCAGAGATTCTCAGAACATTTTTCCTCCCTGTGAAAATGCTTTGATGAAAATGAAATTAACTTAAAATTTTCTGATTTAAAAAAATACAGATTTTAACAAAAAAATACCTTTGGCTAATCAGTCATTTTCCAGAGCAGCATTTGATTTGATGCCTACTTCAAATGTGTAAAAAACATTTATTTTTCTGGATCTGTAATACACGGTGCTGAAGGAACATTGAATTGGGACGCTTTTCTAAATGAACAAGTGATATATTGCTTTTCTATCCTGAACAAAGACTGGTGGTAAGCACTGTACCCATCCTAATTTGTGCTATTGTACTAGAAGACTGCTCATCACAGTGCTAATTTTATGTTATTAGGTACTTAGCTAAATACTGTCTCTATTAAGCAGCTGAAAAATCTCTGCTTTGTATTTTAAGATGTGGACACAGTACCTACTTAAGAACTTTGTTAACCACTTTCAGTAGCTGCAGTAATTTCTATTGGCAGCATATGAGCCTAGTCACTGAGAAAGACAACTGATAATTAAGGTATTAGTGAAGAAAGGATTAAGTCTTCTGCGGTATTGACTGGTATGTCTTTGAAAGTGCAAGCATTTTTCCTTTAGCCCCAGTGGAATCAGATTCTTCCCAGGATATTAGGTTGATGAAAGAATTACATAGGAATCAACAGTGATTATTGTTTAAAACGGGTTCATCTGTGGTTTTGTTCTTAATAAAATTATGGTATTCATTACTTTCAGATTCTATCTTCTTCCTGTTACAAAAATTGCCAAATTAACTTTCAGAATCAGCATAATTGTTCTATTACTCCAGAATACTTAGGTCTGAGAGGTTCTTTTCTTTGTATCAAATTCTAGTGATGTCAAGGAATTCAAACATGAGCTCGCAGTAAACAGCTTAATAAGGGACCGGACAGCATGAAAGAAACTCTGCCCAAGGTTCATAAAAATAAAAGGATAGCACTGAGCAGCATGAATCCCACGACTGACCTCAAGGTCACCCAGTCTGAACACAGCCTCTAGGCAAGGGGAGCTGATACTTACAACGCTGAGGCATGCTAAGGATGAGACACCGAATGCAGGAATGGAAAATAATACCCAAGTCCAGGTACTCAGGTACCAGACTGACTAATCAGAACTATGTTCCTGGGAGAGAGATCTTTGCTCTTGCTCCAGCATTGTTAGAAATGCAGTGACTTGTTACATTTGCCTTGCTCATGGTACTGTGAAGGGAGAGAGTCTCACTGTTCTACGTCCATACAGGGATTTACTGGGGGGAACAAGTATACTCCAAACTATTTGGACAAGAGGGAATGGGTTCAAGTTGTGCCAGGGGAGGTTCAGATTGGATATTGGGAAAATCTTCAGTGAAAGAGTGGTGAAGATTGGAACAGGCTGCCCAGGGAGGTGATGGAATCACCATCCCTGGAGCTGTTCAAAAAATGGGTAGATGTGGCACTTTGGGAGATGGTTTAGAGGTTATGGTGGTGTAGTGCTGACGGTTGGACTTGATGATCTTGAAGGTCTTTTCCAACCATGATGATTTTATGATTCTATGATTTGTATGTCAGAACTGTTATTTTACAAGAAAATTGTTAATTTTAAGCGTGAGCAACTCTTTACAAAAGATCCAGAATGCTAGGAGTCTAATTAATGGGAGATGTATATTTCAATAAACAGAATCTGAAATATTAATTTGTGGAAGAAAGTCCCATTCTTTGTGCTAAAATTCCCCCTGGTAAATGTGCCATTGCACGACCACAGAGGTTTGTCTGCAAACAGCCAGGAATTTGGCATGCATGATCTTTAGTGTAAAAACCTGTCAAACAAGACCACTAACCTGTGGTGTGATGATACATAATAAACAATATTTTAAATGGAAAGGTTTGAAATCACTTAGGACAGTATTTAGAAGTCTGTAAATAAACTGTAGTCATAGCAACAGATAGCTTGATATATTGTATGCACAGTGCCAGTTTATAGATATATCTCACCAATATTTTTGCAGAGTTTGTCCTGTGAGGTTCTGCTACTGTGACATCCCTTCTCCTGATGTAATGAGAAATTGTGGAATTATATAAAAAAGCAGCAAGTTCAGGAGTGTCTTGTGGAACAGCAAACTGCAAAAGGAAAACATATAAATGCTAGTGACATACTCATATAATGATTCTAACAGATCTGTTCCCTTCTCAGAGGGCTTGGATTTTGGATTAACACTGTTGTGGTTTTTTTCAATTTAACAGCACAGCCATAAGAACATAATATCTCCAAGTAGGAGCACGATTAGTACCAGCACACAAAATATTGCACAGTTATAGGAATTACAGTAGATACCATTTTCTCCACTTTTGACAGTTTCATTGCTGTATGTAATTTTGTTCAACCCTTGGGGCCAGATTCTGACCTCTGTAATAGGATAAATTCAAAGTTGCTGCACTGAAATCTGCTTATAAATTCAGATCAGAATCTGCCTCTTGAAATATAATGATTTTACCAGCTTTAGAAGGTAAAAGAAAAATCTGAATTTTAGCAACAAAACATTTTATAATTACTAGTTAGTTTTATTTTGGTAACGACTCTGTATAATGAAACAGTTAATCTCATATGAAAATGCATTCTCTTCAGCGTTGTCTTCACAGATGTTTATTCTCTGATTACTACCTATTTTTATTGCAGTCTTTAATTTCTATGCAGAGCATTTATCTTCAGGAAGTCTCAGAGAATGCCTGGGAACCCAATTGCTATGGAGGGGAAGATAAATTCCAATTTATGACAATCCAATCATGTAAAAGCACAAGAAAATATATGCAGAAATATGTAATAAGATCTCAATGGGAGCTCACCTAAACATAGAGAAGACTATTCTTTAAGGGCCTCAGTTTCTGAAGAGCTACACCAGATCCTTCTTATCAGTTCATTTAACCTCTGAACACAAAACATCTTAAACAAATTCCTAAAGAAAATGTCATTTTAAGAAACGTTGCAGCACTAAAGGGAAGATAATAGCTACAAGCAGACAAAACCTTCCACACACTAAGGCTGTGTAGTCCAAGATTTGGAAAATTTGTACCATTCATCTGATTAAAGTGATAAAGTTAAAGAAGGAGCTATTTTGACACTGTCTGAGATCTTCAGTCAAAAGCATCTTGCAAAGTTAAGATACTATAATTTATTAACTGATAAAACCCGCAAAAATAAGAATAGTTTTTTTTTCCTGTTGCTTAATTAGGTTAAGATTGTTTTTCTGCAATAAGGGAACAGTTAAATAGCTAGTAAATCTCTCCCTCTTAATGTGATAACACGTGGGAAATCTCTTTCCAGGATTCTTTCACCAGCAATATAATGACATGCCTTTGTAGAAGCCCTCAGTATATAATTGCAACTGATACATATGTAGATCCATTTGAATATGAGATGATTTTTTGTATTTTTTTTCACAGATCCTAGAGTGTTGGCTTCTTCAGTAGTGAATTATTACAGCAATGGTTTGAAAACAGCCCTCTGTGATCAAGGGAAAACAGAGATGTCCCTTGCAGCAATTTTAAAGCAGAATTTCTTCACTGGTCTAGATATTAAGGTTAAAGATATTATTGTATCCTTCTTGCGCCAGCAGAATGAAATTGTACAACTCTGTAGATATTTTCACATGCCACATATTTAGCATGTCATACCTTGTTTTAAATGGATTCTCCCTCCTTTAAACTACAATAGCATGCCTTGATTTCCTCACCAAGGAAAACTACTGCCTGCTTCTCCTGAGCCTTGTCTCCTTGAGCAGATTTCCAGATCTCTCTAGTTCTTCACATTTCAAAACCTGGTTTAGCTTTCCTCTTTTTCTAGCTAGGCAATACACTCTGCTGCAATGTGTAACTCCACCAGAAATGTTCTGGAAGAGGACTTTGGGTAAAAGCTGTTACACAAGAGGGGTCAGTGAACATTCAAAAGCTATGCATAGAATGGTATTTTGTCTCCAGCCCAGGACTTGGACACCGTAATGACAGCTCTGCAGCATGAGACACCACCTTTGGAATAAGTTAGCTCCTGCCAGTCACGTCAGTGGATGTATCTTACCAATGTGGTGGTAGCTGCTGTTTCACTGCTTCCTCAGCAGACGTCTCACTCATGGTACTACAGTGCTCAGCTATTGTGAACGTGCCATGTGTGGCATCTTGTATCATCTACCATAGTTGGAAACCACTGCCTATACCTCTGGTGTTTATATGCACTGGCTCCAGAAAACCACTTTTTGACATCAGTCTTGGAAAAAAATCCTCAACCAACTCATCAGGAGTACTAGCCCAGGCCAAAGGTCCATCTAGCTTAGCTGTCTTCTCATCAACACTACCTTTAAGCAGATGTCAAGGGAAGAGTAAGAACAGGACATGCATACACAATGCTCTCTCCTAATAACTTTCAGCTTCCAAACGTTTCAAGCTCAGGGGCTTCCCGATCTTCATGAAGTTTTTGTTCATTTATTAATCTTCACTGGACTTCTGTGACTTTGTTCAGTTTTCTCTTAAGACAATGTAAACTTTTAACCCTGACAACTTCCTTTGGCAACAAGTTCCAGATATCGAATACCTGTTGCATGAAACACCACTTCCTTTTGCTTGTTTTGAATTTGACTCGACAGGCTTCATTTGATGCTCCTCTTCCTGTGCAGTGCCCCCACTGCATTCCTGTGCAGGAACAGGCAGAGCAGTCAATCCCCACCCACGCTCTCCTGCCACTTCTGGTCTTGCAGATCATACTTGTGCATGGTCACCTCCTTCCTAGATTGAAGTTCTTCTGCAAGGGAATCTGTTGCCTATCTTTGTTTGGTCCGTTTGCTCCTCTTTTGCAAGATTCATAACTTTATTATCCTTTCATGTCCCTCACCACCTTCACTGAAAGATAAACTACAGAAAAGGAAAGAGTCTTCCCATGTGTGTTCAGGTTTTATTTATCTCTGTGGAAGAAACAACACAACACAAAGACAATGTTTCTACAAGACAAGAAATTCAACAGTAGGGATGAATATACTGCTTTAACTGAAACTGAACAATACAAGTCATTTCAAAGGAGAAATGCCCAAGCACCCAGAGAGCTAAGTTCTGAAATCTAAGAGGAGCCAGGCATAAAATGTCCTTAGCCATATTTGGAAATTTGAGCCAGGCATCCTGGTGTTTATACAAAACCTGAAGGAAACTGTCTCTGTATCCTCTTCCCAACTTAAGCAATAGATAAGCATTACAAATTTGAAAGCTGATTTGTCTATTCATGCTATTCAGTGCTTTGAAAAACTGAAATAAGGAAAGGATGTTTAAGTTCTTGCAATAATAATTGTGCATCTAAAGCCATATTCTGCTAAGACAGATGGACCGTTACTTCATTATTACAGGAAGATGTCACACAAGCCTCATGAGAACTTAGGCTTGTTTACTTAACAGATGTAATCATTATCAAGTAGGAGAAGAAAGAGCAAACTCAAAAAACTAAACCCAAAAATATAATCAAAAAACACACTGCCTGAAAATGTCATTAAGAACTGTGGGACTATTCTGTCCAGGAGCTCTGCCCCTCTGGCAGCAATGTTCCCCTTTGAGTTTCTTCACTGAAACTTACAACAGAACACAACGGCTAGAGAGGGGATGCTGAACCACTTTTCATGTACTTGCAAAGGGATCTGACCAGTGGCTTTGAGTGGCAGGTCAGCTTCTTGCACCTTACCACTTTTGAAAAACAGGGGGAAATGAGGTTGAAAAGATTAATAGAAAAAGTCCTCTGTTTCCAAACTTTCTGCGTTTTGGGTACATAATGGAAACATGTTCTGTCTTCACTTTCTCATTCCTTTTTTCTTCTAGAGAAACTAAATAGAAGGGTGAAATCCAAACCCCTCTATGGCTTTGTGAGTGAAACACAAAATTCTTGCCATAATATATTTGGTATACATAAGTTTTTCTATAGTCTTTTAAGTATATATTGTAGTTGTCTCTCTAAGCTAAAGACTTGTAGCTCTTGTGGTCATGAGTAACCCCTTTCACTAGAAAGATATCTCTACTTTCATCCACTGTACTGAACTCAAACCCTGCAAGAGACATATAGCATATTTGGAACGCAGCATTTCCCACAAGATATTTAACAGGCTACTGGTTAAACTCGAGAAGTGTTGTTTATTCCAGAAGTGTCTGGAATCAGTTATGCTTAATAAACTGGATACCTTGGTTTTGATGGGGTAATATGTAGAGCTGCATTTTGCTAAATCTTCTGGCCTCAAACCAAACCAAGCTCTTTTGGGGTATCACAAACATAGATCTTAAAATGGGCTTTTAGACACTGGCATATTGACCCTTTACTGAGGAGGCCACTACTAGGCTTCCCCTTGTTAGTATTTTCTCCAAACTCTGAGATCTCTATCTCTGCTATGAAAGAACCATGTCCATGAAAGGGGAAGCAATTTGGATGGCAAACAGTTTCTAGTAGTAACAGTTACGAAAAAACTGGCAGAGGAATTTTTTTTCCTCTTTGCTGGTATGACTAAAATAATTACAGGATCATTTCCAAGTAGAAACGTTGCTTTGTCATGTTGCTGACAAAGTTGTAATTTCATGAGTTGATATTGATTAAGCCACAAATAACTGAAGACTATACGAATCCTTTTATCAAGTGACAATACATGAAAATGTCCATGTCTGGAGTACATTTAATGCAAAAATGGGATATTCAAAGTTCATTATTTGAAAAATTAAAATCATTAACACTTTAGACCAGGTAAAATGTATATATGCTTCTAACATTACTCCCATTTTACATATTATACTCTCTCATAATATGCTGAACTTAACCTAATATAAAATATAGCATATAACATTAAAAATATGTATTTTATCATATAATCGGTTGTCCTGGTTCTGGCCAGGACAGAGCTATCTTCCCCAAGCAGCCAGCACAGGTGAGTCGAGTTGGCCCAGACTGCTTTCCACACCTCATGACATCACGCCCCCATAAAAGGTGGTTGGACATCGGATCAGTGCTTTGTGGTATGGCCTTATTGGGTCAGTAGGTAAAGTGCTCAGTGTTATCACCCTGTGTGTGAATTCTGCCACTGGCTCTGTTGTTCCCCTTTTGCAGACTTGTCAGTAACTCTCCTTATCCCACCCTGGGGGGCTTTGTCTGTTTCTCCTCCAGGTGAGGGGTGAGTCAGCGGCACTTGTTGCTAACTCAGGCTCTGACTGAGGCTGAACCACGACTGGTGCAAGGAAATAGCCACTGGCAACCAAACGTGTTGAGGACCTACTGGCTAAGAAGCAGCTCTGCACAAAAAGACCTGGCTTAGGCTGCAAGGACCAGCAGTGCTCCCTGGCAGCAGTGAGGGCAAACAGCATCCTGGGCTGTGTGATCAGGGGCAAAGGCAGTACACTGAGGAACTGATTACGCCCTTCTGCTCATCACTCATTAGACCATATCTGGATATAACATCCATTTTTGGAACCTCAGCAGAAGACAGAGATCAATATACTGTAATGAGTTCGGTGGATGGCCCCAAGGGATGCTTAGGGCTGGAGCAGTTGTCCTGCAGGTAGAGCCTGAGGGACCAGTGCTTGTGCAGCCCAGAGATGAAACAGCTCTGGGGCAACTGAAGCTGTTAACAAAAACAGAGCCAGGCTTTTCACAGAGGAGCATGATGGAATGATGACAAGCAATGAGCATAAGTTGAAACAAAAGAGGTTCAGACTGGATGTAGGGAAAAACCTTTTCCGGTAAGGACAATCAAGAGGCAGCAGAATTTGCCTAGAGAGGTTTTGCAGCCTCTGTCCTTGGACGTTTTAAAGACCAGACTGGGCAAAGCCCTGAACAACCTAGTCTGTTCTGACCCTGCTTGAGGAGGATGTTTTATCAGAGTATTCCTGAGGTCTCTTCCAACCTGAGCTACACTATGATTCTAAAAAACCAAATCATCATACAAATAAGCTTTAAATTATTTGTATTGGAATAATAAACTAAAATTATGTTATGAGCTTTAAAAATATTTAATGCTACAATACCTGGTGACTGCCTGCTGTCTATGAAATAAACATCTCTGAGAAGTTCACACCTTTAATTTAATGATATTGCACTATTGTGCTATAAAGGCTTTTTCCCGCTCCTAACAGGCACAGATAAAAGACCTTTTTATGAACAAACCAGTGCGAGGTTGTTTAATAGAAGAGTTAATAGAAAAGCTATGTGCATCCCATTACAAAACTAAGGTTTAAGTCACCTTTGGGAGTTCATCTGCCAAACATGGCTGTACAAATTACTTGCTGAATTAATGTACTCCTTAGGACACGAGAAATGACACCGTATGAAAACTCTTTTCCATTTAAAAGGTATCTTGTATCTAATACTGTGACACCGAATCAGAATACAAGTTTCTTCTAAGAAGAGCACAGAAACCAAACGACATGCAATACAACTGTCACACTAGAAGCATTATAGGCTTGCTTTGTACACAAGAAAATGACCTCAGGGTCGTTGTGAAAATCTCCCTAAAAGCTCCATCCCATTGTTGAAGTCTGAGGAGAAAAAAATCAAGCAAAATGCAGATAGAGAGGAAATAAAAAGGGCTGGCTTACCTTTATTTGCATTGTATTGATAGGAGAGCTCGTTTGACAGTGCAGTGGTCCATGTGTCTGAATATGAAGAATGTAAAGAAGAAATTCTTCTCGACTGGACACAGGCCAACCGACATGGAGAACTGTGTTGTTGATGGCACTTGGTCCTATATTGTGCAGCTGTCAAATAAATATCATCAATACTTTCCAAGGCAATATGTAACAACAAAAACCACAGCAACCACTACTTAGGAATTTTCAAATTCTTGCTGTCGACATGAAAATATTTTGGGGAAGTTCTACAGGTCATTAATATAATTTTTTTGATGGAGAATCTGCAGCAGATAGGGAAAAAGGACTTTTCCATGTTCCTCACAAATCCGGTGGCAAATCCAGGAGAACAACCTTTTTTGTCTGAGTCTGCATTCAATAAATCTATCACCTTTCCCATTTTTTCCTACCTATGCAAGAACTGAAAAGAAAATCAAAACACACTAGTAAAATACACACCACTAACCTTAACAAAATATACCTGAAAATAGTAGCTGAAACTTCAGGACACAAACGAATCACATTTCAGGGTGCAGGAATAGAATGTATAGCAGAGCTTAAGCTAATTTTTGTGGTTAAGAACTCTATTTTCAGCTCTTCTCAGTTCAAATTTCCCCAAAAGAAAACAAAGGAACTACTTTTCCTAAAGTAACATCTCAGGGCATTATTCTTTTCTACGAAAAGGAATAAAGGTAGAAAAAAAATTAAAAATCTGGGCTATTAACATAGTTTTCTTATATCAGTTTGCAACTTGAAAATATCTGATGATCACAGGAAGCTTAGATATGTGTTAACACTGGGCATGAGAGCTAAAGAAGCAGAACACCATGAGGCTTTATTCAAAGTTTCTAGAGATGTGAGAACCTCCCTTTTAAAAAAATATGTAGAGTGTTTTTCAGTGATGAGCTTTATTTAGATCCAAACAAAATCTCCTTTTTGTCTTAGATTTCATTCAGCAAAAGGCTGTGAGGTGGGTATTTGGGCTTTTTCATGCTTTGCTTATATCTATAAGCAATGAAAGTTTCTTTTATCTTCAACTATTTAATCACTGCAACTATTTTAATCCACTTGAAGTCATATATATATAGCGCCACGAACAGTCCAAATGCTTGAGACAGGAAGATTTGTCTGAGATATTTCAATTTAGAGAAATGCATTAAGATGAGAAATCCACAAATAATATTATGTATATTACAGTCTGACTCGTTCCAGTTTAGCATTAGTCATGCAAATTGTAATCTTACACTGATGATTAAGCCCAGTAGCTTAATTTTTTTGAGTGTTACTTTGTGGATTATAACTGTATGTGAAGCACTTTGTTTTACCCCCTGGAATAAAGGTCATCCATGAGATTCCAAAGATGACTCATCAATAGAAAACAATGACAATAAAAGGTAGAAATGTTAAGAGCTATTTTCAACAAAACTTTTCTAAGCAATGACTTTAACAAATTACATTTATGTCTATTTTTTTAGTTAGCTAAAGATTAAAGGAACCAAATTTTTTCCTGTGCCAAACGTGCACAGCTTTTAATCAGAAACCAGTCAAATTGCTGAAAATATTTGGAATTGATTGTAATGAGATTTTAAGCACTGTTATTAATGCTTGTCAAATTCCCAAAATATTTCTAAATCCCTTATATGTCAAAGACAGAGTCCTAGCATAAACTAAGATCTCCTCCACTAACATGAACAGATATAGCGGTTGTTAATTCCCAGATTAAACTTGATTCATGTGCTAAAACCAGAATATTTACATTTGTGGTTTTATCTAGGTGCACATAAAGATGATAAGCCACATTCATCAGGACTTCAATGGGAGCAGCATGAGGTCTTACGGCAACATATATAATGTTTACCTCATAGATGTGTTCAACTAAGGGACCCAGTTCTTCTTCTTTTGTAGGTTCATCTTTGGGTTCCCAGTTGTGAAGTGGCAAAATAATCGTTGGGGGATGAGACACACTGTAATACATAAACCAGGTTAAAACAGTAACTGTTACCACTGATCAGCTGCATTACTTTTAGAAAAAAATTAAGACCACTATAGAAGCGTGAGACCTTAAGGGCATTTTATTTAGGTACGTCCATGTGAATTAGGTGAAGCGAACAATACAATGCTGCCATTAAGTCTTTAAAGACTGAAGGTGTGTGTTTAGTTTCATATTTCCTCTGAGGGATGGTCCTTTCCAGAAAAGGGAGAGACTCTTTCTCTATTTGCAGAGAGGAACACAGTTACAAACTGATGAGGCATCTGAATACATTATCCACAAAACTAGACTAGATACATAAATAAAGCTATTTCCTCATTTCCATTTAAAGCCTGTAGATGTTCAATGCTATGAACCTTCCTTCTCTGCAATTCGTTTTTATTTATTTATTTAACTGCTCTGACTCTAAATTCCTTATAAATTCTGCTAATACTCCTTTAAAAAACCTTGAAAAGTAGTCTAAAAACCTTGAAAATTAGTCTATCTCATTTTACAGGTGGGAAACATAGGCACAGATAGAGCAAATGACATCTATAAAGTCAAAATGGAAATTGGTGCATTAAGAAATTGAATTCAGGACTAGAACCTGGAATAGTTCTCCAGGCTTCCCATTCACTTTGCCAATGAAGTGGCAGCTAAGGCATTCCCTGAGACACTGCTGTAACTTACAACATGTAAATCGAACAGAAATGAAGAAAACAGTGACTTAATATTTGACTTCTTTCTGTCTACTATTTATTTTTTCCTTTCCTTCTCTGTTGGACCTCAAAAAAGGACCGAGTATCTTCTGTCAACGTCTCTATTTGAATCACAAGCACTTTATTTCCCATAAAAACTGAAGTTCCTTGGAAAAGTCCCATTCAGATGCCAACTTTAACCGTATACAGTTGTTGAGGAGTTGGGAAATCTGATCCTAAGAATGGCTTTCAGCACGGTGAGTTCTGGTACAGACATCTGTCATCTACTAGCTACTGGAAGTAGCTTTTGGTGCTAAAATGTTAAGTATTACCCTTTCTTTACAGGGGTCAACTCTCACTCAGTTTTGCTGGTTTACAGAATCTTTAGCTTAAAGAAAAGCCATTAAATTTCAATGTTTGTTCTGTCAAAGCTGTAAGTTTGCTGACAGAAAACTGTTAAAAGAGAACTGCTAATGATTTTTTTTTCAGAATGTAACATTTGACTCAAACAATGGACTTCTATCCACCTCTGATAGTTCACTTTCCCTAGAGTCTAGACACAGAAAGCACCACTGTGGGTTGCCCTGTGAAGCAGAGGACAGAAGACTGGATGTTCTTGTTGCAAATGCTGACATTTTGAAATGCTTCAGGAAGAAACAAACTGTTCCTGCTTCCAGCTCTTACCTCATACAATCAACAAAATGTCTGATAGAAACTTTTCTACAGAATAGTTTCTCAAAGCATCAAGTGATCCTGGAGAAGAACAACTTAATACCATCCAGTTAAAGTACAATCCTAAATACTTCCCCAGACTTGGAAAGGCCAGCACTTTGTACTAACAAGGACAAACCTACAAGCCAAACCAAACGATAATGGAAATGAAAAATAATTATTTAAAAGTAATTCAGATGAAGTACTTCGCTTGTTGTATTTCATAAATAACCTTGCTTCCAATAGGAATTTTAATTATTAATTGTTGTTGGAGAAGAGAAACTCTCCTGTGTTGTTACAAAATCCAAGACACAAGGACCCTTAACCTACTGCAAAAAATTTGCACAGCAGAAAGTGCACATAGGCAAAAAGAAGCACGTGTGAGGTCTCAAAACCCAAGTTTCTATTACATTCCCTGTGCAGTGTTTTCCTTATCCACATAATTACAAAATGCAAAGTGTAAATGCAGACATCCCATTAAAATATTACAATGTATATAAGAACATTTAATTTAAAAGATTTTACAGTTATTTTGAGGACTTCTGCTGTTGACATGAAAGTAGCAATATCCAGTCAAATTGAACAGAAACCATGTCTTTGGACTATTCTACTTTACATTTAACTTAGGATGTTTTGAACATTTTAATGATTTATTAGACAAGGATTTTTCCTAGACTTTTAGGGGACAATGATCAGTCAAACAAAAGCACTGAAAAATAAGATAAAAGAAGCATGTTCTACAGAAAATGCTTATGTGAGATGTACAATAACAATTCTGCCAGCTGCAAATCCTCCCAGACCAAATTACTTCCTTCCTGAATCCCTCATCCTCCAGTGTTCCTTCAACAGTGGGAAATAACAATTAAAACTATAAAACTTACATTTATATAGGAAAAACAGTAATAAGGATAATCAAATATCAGATATCAGAGCAACTGCTCATTGAGTGAACAATGAATGAATTATCTTAAATTTCTCCTGAGTAGGATATTGAAGAAGTGTTCTTCCTTTCTCACAGGGCAGTATTCACATGGGTCTGCTGTGTAAGTACAGATGCAAGTCTGCATTTGCACAATTTGATAACTACCTACTTTTCCTCAGTAAAATAAACGATGTTTCTGATCCCACTTCATGCACCTCTGTGCAGAGCAGTAGGGAAACCAAGGGAAGATATTTTCCAGTCCAAGTGTGGACAGTCCCTCTTTTATTTTTATCTAGGAATCTCTGAGCAAATAGTTCCCTTGGAGATGTATGCTTTAGCATCTCTGGGTAATTAGCAAAATCTGTCAACAAAGCAGTTGGGAATTGTCCTTTGCACATGCATGCTGTAGCTAATAAGAAAACTAAAAGACTCGAGGGGAAAGGAACTGGAAGTCGTTCAACTAAGTAATTCCTCTGTATTTAATGACCTGTTTCTTAGCACTGCAGGCAACAATTCAAGCCACTTTTTCCACTTGTGAGCACACTCTTTTTAAGAACCAAGGGTATTTTGGTCATTTTTTTTTGTGTCTTTCTATTTATGTATTACAGAACTTTTCATTAAAAAATGGCACAGAAACAAAATGATGGAGTTAAAATGTTTCCAAAAATTTTGCAAAGAGTGCAAAAATTTTCTAAGATTTTTCTATGAAAGTGATGAGCAACCTTACTGGAAAAAAAAGCCAGTATCCACAGCACTGAACCAGCCCGTACCGAGAAGTCTCGTGTATCTATCCAGAACCATTTCACCCGTGCACTGAAACTCCAATCTCATTTTGTACTGTTACCTCTCTTCCCATCCAGTTCATTTCCCTACATCAGCACTAACTACAGAAAATGAAATACTACTCTCATTTCTGTTCTTGTTAAACATGTTGTCTTTCAACTGCTCCTTGTGAGAAATGTAAGAATTAACATACCTCTACGCAGTCTTTGAGTGCCTATGCTCTTTTTTTCCACCTAACTCTAGTCTTAGGGTTAGCTTTCTTAACCTGGAAAGCACTTATGAAATGAGCTGAAAAATATTGTTTAAATCTCCCTGACTTAGCTTTAATATTAGGGCAGAAAATGTGATCTCTGTGGTCTGCAAAGTTGATCGACTCTTATATTGTACCCTTGAGGTGATCATATGAGACATTTACTCCTCTTGCATCATCCAGGCCTCGTGGCCTGACTCCGAGAGTAAAGCTGGGCCATGTGCCTCCTGTTCTCCCCTTGCAGAACTGAGAACAGTTAGATGTAGAAAAACTCAGATCCCAGAAAAAAAAGCATTTTGGGCAGTTATTTTCTTTAAAAGAATTCCTTCTACCTTCCTCCATGATGCCAGGATAGGAGTCTAGTTCCAAGGTTTTTACAGGGTAGTCTGAGATTCTTATCACTTAATTGAATTTTATAGTTTCCGAAACCAAACTGTATGTGAAACAGAGATAGGAATAATCATCTTTTATCATATCCTGTGTTTGTTTGGTTTTGGTATCCCTTGTGTCAGTGGGCAGACACCTGCTTCAGACTGAAATGTAAGAATCCTACAGTAGTAGCTAGCTGATCTCTTGTCATAGCTCATTCTTCATTCATCACTTTTCCAAAGGCCTCACCCTGCCCTCTGTTAGTATATGCCTTCCATAATGTACTCCATCGTTCCAGCCATAAATGTACCACAGAATCACAGAATCATGGGGGTTGGAAGGGATCTCCAGAGATCATCGGATCCAACCCCCCTGCCAAAGCAGGTTCCCTAGGACAGGTCACACAGGGAGGTGTCCAGACGGGTCTTGAATATCTCCAGAGAAGGAGACTCCACCACCCCCTGGGCAGCCTGTCCCAGGGCTCTGTCACCCTCACTGTGAAAAAGTTCTTCCACATACTGGTGTGGAACTTCCTATGCTCCAGCTTGAGGCAATTGCCCCTTGTCCTGTCTCCACAGACCACTGAAAAGAGGCTGGCCATTTCCATCTGTCTCCCACATATTCCAGATATTTAGAAACATTAATCAGATCCCCTCTCAGTCTTCTGTTCTCAAGGCTGAACAGCTCCAGTTCATTCAGCTGTTCCTCGTAGGGAAGATGCCCCTAATCATCTTTATAGCCCTATACTGGACTCTTTCCAGGAGATCCCTGTCTTTTTTATAGCAAGGAGCCCAGAACTGGACACAGATCCCATTTTGGTTCACATGCAGACCTACACATATGAACAAGCATTTTGTACTAGTAACATCCATACACATTGTGAATGCCCAAATAAAACGCTGGCTCAGACTGGTGTTACTACGATGTGGGATACTGCAGTGCTCTGCATTTGCACAGGTACATGGTAAATTTACTACAGTCCATGTAGGCTGCCTGCCCTACATGACCTGGGAAGCTTCATCTTGTAAGGCTTCTAGGGGTGAGACCCCTTGGGAATTCTCAGATGGTTTCGTTGGTCAAGGCATTTGGGATTATAATATGTCAAAAGATTCACTCCATGGGATTATTATAGTGTGGAAAGTTTCAATATAAAAATCAGTTATCCTTGTGAATTGAAATGGTCGAATACTTACCCTCTGATCTGTACTTGAGCCGCAGCACTGATGTTGATATGGAGGTTGACTAAATTGCTGGTGGGATTAATTTTGTTAGAACTGGAAAAGAATAAAAAAGGTTATTTAGCAGAACTCTAGATACCACAGAGGTAGAATACGACAAGGCTTACAACTGGGAAATGATGCCATTGGACATACTACAGCATGGGCTTGCCATTTCCACTCTTCAATCTTGTAGGATACTAATATTTAGGTTTTGTATCATTTGAGGTCGCATGTTTAATAACAGAATCATCTCGAGCTTCCTTTCAAGAATCCTATACACGAATATGATACACAAATGTATTTAGCTCAGAATGTAAATTCCCTTGTTCAACTCAGCTATCTGTATGGATTACTATCTTAATAGAATACAAGGGTCTTTCCTGCATTGGAGAAAGGCAGTGTTAATGACATGATAGGCTTTGTTACAGTAAAATTTGCTTTTATGACTGTACAAACTTGTGACTTCTGAATGAAGGAGTTTCTGAAGAAAAAGAACCAAAATAAACTGTTTCTTTACCTTTCTTTTTTTCTCCCCTCACCTATTTGGAGATTGTTTACACTCTTAATCCCACTTAGCAGTGAAAACACATCCCTATCTTTAAGGCCTAGTGCTCTCACTCAGTTTATTGTATTTTGTATTGCAAATCCTTAGTAGGAAAGGTAGTTTCTCTTACTTCAAAAGGCCATTCCTAAACTGCAGCCCTTTCATATAAAGAAAGGGTTTCAGGTTCATATTCATGAAGATAGTGAAAATAAATAATTACAGTCTTAAAATTTTATTTAATTATGGGATTAATGATACTAAACTTGGGGTTTGTTGTTGTTTTTTTTTTTTTCCCCAGCCAGTGTGGAAGTACCTCCCTGTTTCAAAAACACAGTTTACTGTTATCACATCTGGGTAGCATCAGTCAAATGGAAACATTCAACGGAGGCCAGCACTCCCAGTGACTGGCTCCTGAGGAGTAAAGGGCAATACTGCTTTGATCCAGACCTTCTGGTTACAGATTGCTAAAATTAGGAGCAGCTCTAATTTGTTTGTAAACTAATACAGATTCCCCTCAAACATCATTTGAAGTTTTGATGTAATACTCTATAGCCATTGCTTTGAGTACAAAAATTGCTTAAGGTATAAAAATGTCTATACCACTAATTTGTTAGAATAAACTGCTGCCCAATTAGTATAGTGCTACTACTCCCCATAGGCTTAAAATACAGATTTTGACCATACACTTTTGGTATTCAAATATTGTTTGTGCATTATGGTATTTTGTAGAGAAGAGAATATTTAAATAAAAGTGCCAGAACATTTCCCTCTCTAAGGGACATATAATTAGCTAGCAAAATCCTCATCAGGAAAGGAATCAGATTTCAAGACACTACTCAGTCTCTTGCTTATTTCCTATAAGTAATGAACTTCCGTCTTGCAAACCAAAACATTTATTTTCCACTTGATGTTTTGGAGTAAATTAAACATTTCTCTTTTAAATAACCAGGACACAAATCCACAAGTGTTCTCTGCTTCCCCTTCCTTCCATGTAGGTAATTTCCTCTTTCTGCTTTATGGACTTCTGCTTCCTCTTTTAAGACTGTTTTACTGTTCACTTAACTACAATTGAAATGCACAAACTTACTGCTGCTTGAGAAGGACTGTACAAAGCAGTGAGTTTCAACCGTACTTTACATTCCCTATGCAAGAAGGTTTAAGGTTTTTGTGTTTTGTTTTGTTTTGTTTTTTTAAAGTAGCTGGATGCTCTTCAGCATTTTGATACCAGCTTGCAGAAACTGTCCTTTTTGGTAGCCCACCAGATTTCCCCTCTTTATGTTTTACTGAGACACAGTCATTAATAACCCAACAGTGAACAGGTACGTAAAAACTGCACGTTGTATCTTGCATTTCTCTCTAGAGGAGCCCATGCTCAGGTTTCTGTGGTCTCCAGCTCACCAGCCAGACTCTTGGGAGAGGGCTGAGGCCTGACTAGGCACCTCATGTTCTGTGGCACGGCTGTGCCCTTCCCAAGTTTCTGCATATTCTTTCCTTCAAGGGTTACATTTTGGAAACATTTAAAATGTCTCAGTTATTTAACACAGTGACATGATCAAGGCCCTCATTAAAGGCCAGACATGAGCAATTAAGTCTGTGTGTGTGGGGCAGGGAGGGCCCCATCAGGAACTCCAGTGTGTACTTGATGAGGACAGATGGGAGCAGAAGCCCTGCCACCTAATGAAAATGTCCCAGGTTTGTTCTTGCTGTTATCCTAACCCAGCCCATGTGTGTGGTATTTTGTCCCTGTGGAGGAAGCACTGAGCAGCATAAACCAGAAGATTCTCCAGCAGTAATATTTTGGCTCCACAAATGTGGAGGAAACTAATGGAAAAAAGACAAGGGTTCACCTGCATCAAACTGAAAAGGTTTTTTTCTCTTCATGCCAGTAAATCTGCTGAGCAGATTTTTAACTGCTCTCCATCTATTTTCTAACTTGTTGTGAAGAAGCAGCATGTCTTTTTTTTAAAAACATGGTATGTTTTTAAATGCAAAGCTTTGTTTCAAAATTATTACTGTTCATTAAGCCTGAAGTGGAGAACAAAATGAAAATTTGACAAATCTGAAGAAGATCCTTTGACCACTGACCAAAATGAGTTATCTTGTATTTTAACACAATAAAACAATCACACTGATTTTGCTAAAAGCTCGCAAGACTCCACAGAAAGCTACCATAAGAAAGCCCATGAAATAAATACTGACAGTGAACAGTTAGAGTGACCTTCTTGCATATTAAACTCTAGATATCAATATGAATTCAGAATTTAAATAACTGTACTCTGATAAAATATCTAACCTTTTTATCTGCAGATCAAAATTGATGCTGAAATCTGCATTTTCAAAATGCTGAACAGAAAATCGAATGCCTGTAGAGAACTGGGAAAGAAATAAAACAAGAAGTTACTAAAAAACAGTTTGATCTTTCCATATCAAGAAAGCAGCACTGTTCAACACCACATTTCACAGACTCGTACAGGATACAGTTACTTTTTAAAATTAGTATGAAATAATATTTTTAGTTGTTTTCAAGAAAAAAACACCATCCTGCCTATGTCTGTCACCAAAAGGAAAACCTGGCTGGACAGAGGAAAGATCAAGAGGAACAGAGAAGCAAAATCCCAAGAAAAAAGTGGTGGGCCCTTCTTCATCCAGACAGTCTTTGCTTTACTTTGCCAAGCCCAAAGAAAATAATCATTGTCTGGCACTTCTCATCCCTGCCTCCATATATGCATGCCTTTGTCTAGGTCTCCTGCATGCTTTTTAGGTGCTGTGGGGCTGACTGATCATCTGTTTTTCTTCTAGAGGCTAAATTAGGAGCAGCTTCATATTTTAGTTTGATTTGGTTTGAGTTTTTTCACAACAGCTGCTGAGAGCCGTAGTTCAGTTAAGAGGAATAAAAATTCAAAGTTATGTTTGCAGTTCAGTTTTCCACAGCTTGCAGTGTGTGACCACAGAAGATACAGGGTCAGACACAGTTCTCAAAGCTGAAGGAGGTAAGGGCTTCCACTGATGCTCCCTTGTGTTTATCCCTTCCTCCCTCAGATGATTTCCATTTGCTTTGCAGGAAGGGCATGGAGTAAAACAGAACAAGTTAATTCAGAAGAGAGAATGGAATTGGAGGGTAACTAAAGAAGGAATATACAATAGCATGTGGTGGGGTTTCTGTAACCCTCTTGTTGGGCTCTATTTGCAGCCTCGGTATGTAAGTGGCAGGGCAGCAGGGAGACATGACATCTGCCCTCCGTGTTAAATTGAAGAAATCATACCGCAATGTTTAAATTAATGTTTTAATTGCCTCATTTCAACTGCACCTGTTTTGAATCTGGTAATTTTTGAAATGTGAATTTTTCATTGAGACTGACAGAAAAGTCTTTAGCCTGCAATCTTGTACAACTTCTCACTCCCCCCGACCTCCCCTGCTGCCTGGTGGTAGAATTTCCTGTCAGATAACTTGCACGCTATGCTTCCATTTTTTAAAAAAGGATGGTTATGTATAGCTACATTCTCCACGTGGAGAAACAATCTTCCTGAGAAATTAATCAGAAGATGTTAGGAAATGAGGACATCATTCCTTCATCTCTGCCAATATTGGGCTAGATTACAAAGGATAAAAAAAAAGGAAAAGAGTTGTCTGCTTGGTGTACTCTTCTTACACTCAGAGTAGCATTGTCACCAACATCCTCATTAAATTAAAGAGAAGATGAATAGCTTACTTGGAATGGATATGTAAGCTATTCTTAAGACTGCTTTTAAGAGATGATTTTAACAACTATATTGCTATTTCGTTCACCTTTAAAAATGCAGCATGATTTTTTAATTCTCCGAGACAAAAGTCTCCAAATACTAAATTCAACATTTCTCTGTTTTTAACAATGAATCTATATAAATTTCTTTATATTTATAACAGAAAAAAAAAAATTTGATGAACCAAAGATAAAATTTTCCCCAGAGAGCAGAAATGAACTGCAGTTTTGATGATCTATTACATCCCCAAGGCTTAAACCCTTATTTAATACTGAAACACACTCCTACTGTACCAGTCTAATAAACTGCAGATGTTGCCTTTATATAGTCATACGACTTTATTAATGTCAAGTAGCCCTTGACATTGCTACTAATAATGGGTCAAAGATACTCATATGCCCTTGCTGAAACCTTGCTGAAACCAAAAGAGTTGGATTTGCTTGAGCTTCTAACTCAGAGGTCACTCATCTTCCTTATTTTAGTAGGACATTCATTTTATCAGAATTGTTTCATGTTATTTAATATTTTTCAAGTGAAGTTAATTTCATTAAAATTGCATTATTTGCTAGATTAGTAACATGCAATACATGACTTTTCTGCTATTACTGATAAGTTTTAGTCTGTTACTATGTTCAGCATGACCTAGAAGTACTCTAGGGTTTTTTTAGTGTCTTACAGTGCATATGAAAGATAAAGCCTCTGTGCTCTTGAAGAATCAGTTTGATATATCAAGAAATATGCAAGATCTTCTGAGCCTCACAGTCTTCTGACCTCATTTCTAGCAATTTCTATTAACTAACAAATTTTTTCTATCAGAACCTGTAGCAAAAGCTACGTCTCTCTTGACAAGGCCACTGAGCAGGCAGTAGGAAGCTTGTCAATGTGATCCATTTCAGTGTCATAAATAAGTATTTTGAGCACTCTTTGCCAGTGAGATGGAATCACAGACATTTATTTTTCCTTCTGGGACACATGGTGTTGCAATTTTTCCTCATCCTTCTTTTTATCTTCTTTTTTATCCTTTCTTTTTTTAATGATAAGGTGAAGTAATTTTTGTGGCCAGTATATGATTTTAAGGTCACAGATTTAAGTCAGAGAGACAGCAATTTTAATGATAATAATGCATTTTGAAGATGTGAAGTGTCAGACAACTGCCTGCAGCAGTAATATCCCATGGGTTATATCATAAAATCCTGACATAACCCTCATACTCAGAAGCTGATGTTAAAGAATTGAAGAATTCTAGGGTTTCAGGGTGCTGAAAAGACATTACAGTGACTCAACAGTTAAGAGTTTTAGCAATGTTTTATTTTGACCTAACCCTCCCTTCCCACTCCCTCACAACTTCCACAGAGTCCCTTTCTGACTGAATGTTTTGAGAATAACTGATCTCCTGCCAGAGCAGAATTGTTTTGCAAAATTGGAAATGGATCAGAGAAGCCTTTCGTGATTTATGCAATTTGTAGAAAGGGCTGGTATTTTGCTGTTGGAAGTACATTTGCCATCATAAATACATTTGGACTGAAAAAGCTCAAGTCCTTTCACCTTTACTAAGCTTCCAGAAGAGCTGTTTCCAAAGATAAAGTTAGGTTTTAAGCTTTCACTCACTATAATCAAACATTTTTGCCATCTGGCTTGGTAATGCCTTAATTTCATATGCCTTAATTTTCAAGGGCCAGCTTCTTTTGTTATAAACCAGAATATCATTAAACATGTTATGAACCCTGCTGTTTTATTCTGCTACTTTTAAGTGTCTTTTTATGAGATATTTTACTTAGGAATATTTGGTAACAATGCATTTATCGCAGCCCTAGAACTGATTGTGAAGAAAACCAGGATTAATTATGTTGTGAGAATTCCTAAGAAGACAGGTGGGAGTAGTACTGCCTTAGTGTCCACCAAATAGCATTCTTGATGTCTTCACACTGCTAGCATTTTGAGTCAAGGTTGATGTGGAAACAGGGCTTTGGATTCAAAGGGAGGAAGGAGCATGAGGGGTTGTAGTCCAATACCTTCACACTCAGACCTTTCCATTACTTATGTTTCTGACAACATGCAGATCAAAAAAAACCCTGCTATTAGCTTGATATACAATGTTAGTGTCTCTGGTGCCTAGTCTTCCCTTTCTCTTCCAGACCCATGGGTTTTTACGCTGCCCTGTTATTTTCAACAACTCCTACTTTTTAGGAGTTTCATTTAGTAGAATAAAACAAAACCTACAAAACCTTTTAGCTCTCTTCTCTATACTCATTGACCCCAATACCTACTCAGTCTGCCACCTTAGTGCCACATCCTTCCCAGAAAACATTTATAGTACCCTCTTCAGACTTCTAGTTCACAACAGCTTTACAGAGAAGGGTCCTCACCAGGCAGGTTCCTGCTCCCAGTAGGTGCATCACCTGGAATTAATATTTCAATGTTTCCAGCTCCTTGTAAGCCCAAAGAGTCTATCTGAGACTGCCTGTGACTATGAAGGCAGATGACTGTCTGAGACACCTGGTCCCACAGTCACTTTTGAAAGCTCTGTGACTGATCTGAAGGTAATGCTACCATCCAAACAACCTTATTTTAGTGCCAGTCTCCTCTCATATGACCCATTTGGTTCTCTTATTGAGGTTCAGGCAGTAAATGCTTCAAGATCGTAAGAGGCCAGGAAAACAACCCTATATAGAGAGTCTGAAGAGTGAAATACTGATCTTCCTTAGGAAAAAACTTAACTTAGTAGGGTTTTGTACAGTATTAAGGAGATTTGCTTTGGTTTCTTTGCAAAGCCCCAATCCCAATACTAAATGCCAACAGTGGAAGTTTTCAGTTAAAAGCTGTTGTTTATTCCTCATAAATGTTCATGCTAATAACCGCTTCGTTTTTATTAGAACAGTTTTTTATCTGGGTGTAAAGGCTTGGTTTTAGCTTAATATTCATAGTATTGATGAATTTGTGAGCCACACTAGAATTTCTCTGCTAGGGCATCCATGGCTGAAGATTCTTGGGTTCCGCTTTTCTGGGATTGCTCTGAACTGTTTTGTCATGAAACAGGAACAAGTGATGACAATTGTGGGATGGGCAGTACTTTTTCTCTCTCCAAACCTATGTTTAATCCTCATTTGCTGTCCATCGTCAGACATTCCATCCACTGTTGTCTACAAACAACGTTCTGAATGTTTCATCTAATGCTTATTATGATTTATGAATAGCTGTCTTAGGAAAATTACTAGAATGACATTAATAACTTGAAAGAGAACTTGAGTCTTCCCACATATTCATGGATATAAATCATGATACAAACTGATAAGACAACCCTTATGCACTCAAGATGAGAATCAGGGTCGAGAAGCTGACATGTACAATAAGTATCTTAAATAGAAATAGTACTAGAAGGGAGAAATAAACAGATCACATTATGGATTTGGATTCTCATTACTCTAGTGCAACTTCAGTTAAATTCTATTAAATTGAGTCACTCTCAATTTCTTTAGAATAAGTGAAATAAAATACAGGCTCCAACATCATTAATCCTTTAGAAAAACATATTTTCTTTTGTTCAGAACAGTTCTTCCTCTTATTACGCCAACAATTTCCTGTCTGAGTAACTAATCTGTTTTAGGTGCTGCTTATTGGGACACAAACTGCTAATTGAACAGTTTTCCATTTGCTTCTCTTTAAAATCCAATTAGATAAAAATCAGTAAATGCATCTGGTTTTCCCTTACGTTTGCGCCAGCCACCATGGGGTTCCCAAGATCACAAACCACCATTCTAGTTTCATTTTCCATCTTGTAGTCACAGCTCAACACACGCAGTGCCTGCAACAAAAGGACACCAAGATGGAGGTCAGAGATCACTGTGAAATGTATCCAGTTGGGAAAGTGATGCCTCTTGGACCGCGACATTTCCTTTGATTTCAGACACCTGCTCAGTGCACTATCAAAACATTTAATTGGTTATTGTCAGGCGATGGGGAAAACTGATGCCAGGGAAAAACAAACAGAAAAGTTTCCCAGTGCCCTAAAAGCCATGATGAGATCACTATTTCTAGTTTTAACACATGGAATTGTTTGCTCATTCCTACAGCCATAATGACTGAACAGAGTAAAATGGAGTAGGCAAAACTGGGTAAGGAGAACAAGCCTCACACTAACTGCAACAGTTGTGTTATATCCATCACTAGAAGTCTCTGTACTGAAATTATGGCATTGGCAGAACTTTATTATAATGAAGTTTAGAACTCATTTTCCAACCCATGGTTAAGTACTTAGAACATTAAATACTTCCTTAGCAACATAATCCCTTAGATGTGTTTATAATTTAGAAACAAAGGAGAGAAATTTTCACAGTATCAGCAATTAAGTTCTTTGGTGTTTACAGTAGCAAGTAAAATTCAACTTTTTCCAGGAATTATTCATTCAAACTCCAGTTTGTACCTAATCAGGCAGTTCTGGAGAATAACTTGGAGGATTTTCTCATACAATTTCCCTCTAAAGCTCTTAATGTAAAATGTTTCCTTTTTTTTCTCTTAACCCTGTACAGTCTTTATGACTAGTTGTATCATCTGTATAGAGAACAGACTGCATGAAAGGAGGAATGGCTGTAGAAGTTAGGAGATACAGAGTAGGACAAAGCAACAAAATAGGGTTTTTATTGTTTTCCTCCCTAGCATATTCAATAACAGAAAATATTTCCACATATGCATGCAGAAGTAAACCAGCTTTGTAAAAGCAGGATGCAGCTAACTGTTGCTCATTTGTGGCTCTCACAGATTAAGCAATACATTCAAAATCAAGCTCTTTCTATAAAAAGACCTGAGAAGTCTCCAGACCTCTGACTACCAGTTCATTGCTATGTGCAAAAGCCAGTATGGATATGTTGATCTTTTAATTTCCTGAGATTAAAAGAAAATACAGGGTATATCCTAAAACATGTCCCTGTGAAGCAAGCCCTCAGTACATACCTCATTCTATACTGACACTTCTACCATTTGGTAGGAGGAAACCAAGTTTGTTACACAGCATGCCCAGTGCAGTTATAGCCTTTCCAAGCCTCTCAAAGGTCAAGAGAAGAGGATTTTTATGCTCTTTCCAGCTGGTTAATCAGAGGTGGGAAGTAACACATAGAAGAGAGGGTGTGAACGCAGTCAAAACCAAACTCCTCTGTAAAACTTCATTTTAACTTCATGTGTGGGTTTATAGCTTTGGTTTTGCTTTATCTGTGTGTGTGAAATTGAGGTCTACATGTTAGAAAATATTCATCTTTCCGCAATACTTTTTGATTTTTTTATTAATGCTGTATCAAAGACCAGCACAGAGTAAATCAGTCCTTGTCACCAATTTTTTGTTCCTCAGAAGCTGAGTAGCTTGAGTAGGTTTTCTGCAAGGTGGAGGCTATTCTCTTAGACTGAAAATGATTAATTGCATAGAATTTTTATGACCAGTGTCACAAAAGCTAATTTGTGCAGCATAAAGATGTGACAGAGAGTCAGGTGTCATAGAATTTCTTCAATACGGAGATTTATTGCCTTTGCTTTTTCACTGATCACCTTTTTGAGGTGGTTAAGTACAAAACAAGAGAAAAAACCAGGCAGAAGGCAAGCAAGAGCAGAGACCTACTACTGTCAGTATCACTGAGTTCATATGGAGCTCAGCCAGATGGAAGGTTACGCCACAAAACCCTTCTACCTGCCACTGGTAGCAATTTATATTTTTATAGCAACACATGGTCTTTTGGCAGTCTTGAGCTGAAGCAAAACCCCAACAATTAACACATGTGCTCCCAGGGTGCATTTTAACTAGAAAATGATTGGATGCTTTAAGTAATCCAGGCAGCCTACAAACTTGAAACTCCTTCTGGTGGTCTCAGTGATGAATTACTAATTGATGCCAGCACAGTTAAGTACAACAGGCTGCAGAGTAGAACAGCTCCACTCTTTCCTGATCAACACCTTCCAATCTTATTTGCTGAGGTGCCAGAATCTAGTTTCTCATCTTGTTGATGTTTGAAGAAGTTGTATTTCTCCTCACAAGGCTCAAACTGCATCTCATCTAGCCAGTCATGTACTTACTCTAAGGATTTTCAGGTAAGACATAATGCTTTGGTATGGAAGAAATACCTGTTTGGGATTTGTATTTACTGAATTTATTCCTACTAATTATGCCATGTGAATTTCAGTTCCCACTATTGCTACGAAGGCAGGATCGAGCTGTTCAATATGGGGAGCTCTTTTACTTTTATCATTGCCGCTAATTCCACTAACTCCACACCTAATGGATGGTTATTACAAGCTAAAGGGTTTCCAGTAACCTTTAAAGCTGTGGTAGTTTACTCAGATCTCTGGATTTTCTAAGTGTTTCCACAATACAACTAATGAATAACACATCTGATTTCTTTGTAAGTCATTATATGTCATTAATCAGCTTTTGACTGAAGGAACTATCAGTGTGTGCTAGAATCAATGAAACTTCAAAATCACTCCTATCCTTGACCTCACAGACTTGGCTCCTCACTGGCATGCGATCACGTTCATCCCTGCAAAATGCTGCTCTTTTGATATGGCTGCACAGTCTCTGTTCAATGCATTACAGAATCAGGCCTGAGATAACAAGCTCGTGACAACTGAGGCAAGTCAAACATTGCATTCCATAAAGCTGAAGGAACGAGGTAGAAGGGGAGTGAATTTTCAGTTAAATTGTTGACTTTAACACTTTCCTAGTCCAATTCAAACAATATACAATAACCCAATAAGTTGTTCAAAAAGAACCAGGTTGGACAGGAAGCAATCAAGGGACATATTTGGTTTTCTGTTAGTCAGACTAAGTCCAGAGTAGCCCTGTAATAAAGTAGCCTAATATGCTCTATGAGTATAGTTACTTGGAAATGATGGTAGCATTATAGAATGATTTGATTCTAAAGATTATTTTCAGTTCCATCAGAAAGGTATCAAGCTATTTATTCAGCTCAGTACACTTCACTTATTCTGCTCTCAGTCTACCTGATTCGTTGGCTCTGAGGTGAATATTGTCACTGCCTGAATACAAGGAATTCTGCAGTTTGGCAGCTACACAGAGGGCCACTGATACATCAAAGTGTCAATACAATCTTTAGATGCAGAGCTTTAAGAGCATGATGGTAACAGGTTCTACCACAAATCCACCTGCTGAAATCACCCTGTATTAAATGAAGTACATTTCAGGAGCAGTCACAGATGACAAAACAGAGCTTGAGGAATATAAAAGAATGTTCGAGTTTAAAAAGATTTTACATTCTTCTTGGTGGTGTTCACAGCAGTTTCAGATGATGTATGGCAGTACAGAAGAGCAATGGAATCCATCCAAGAACCAACCTCCACCAGCAGTTAAATGCCAGTAAGTTTTAGCTTTGTCTTTTTGAGGAAAATTGCAGTATCAACTTCTTTTCCAAATGCACTTGGAACCATAATATTATGAAGCCCATAGGTTTAAAAATTACACATTTATAGTTTAAAACCAACAGAAAAAATAAACTTGCTCTCAGTACCACAAGTAATCCTTGTGAAGAACAGTACCTGCAGTGCAGAAGGGAAGGCACTAAGAATGACGTAGGAAGTAGAACAAATGTTTTGATCCTTCTCAGACAGAACGTAATGACATGCCTCTGAATGGCACGAGACAGGGAATATGAAAAGCCAGAGAATATGAAATAAATTATGTGTTGTAGTGAACTAAGTAAATGTGGGCAAAATGAAGGCACTTTTTCTATAAATCCAGAAGGATTCAGAATTGAACTTGTCAAAAATGTCTTTTATTGCCCACAAAGGCTGAAGAAAATGACAAAAAAAATTTAAAAAGCATTATATTTCCTGGGCTTTTAAAAATTATTTTGTGAAAGAAAAGTAACATTAACACTCTTTCCCAGCCTGCTCTAGCTTTTCCTTATTCTTCCAAAGAATTCTCCCACCCCTTTTGTCCTTCCTTCCAGTAAGTATACCTTGTTGGCATTATAAAATTATTTTTTTCCTAAAATAATGAAAAGCCCTGAGTAATTTCTGTTCAATCCAAAAGATAGATACAAGCTAATATGTGCTGTGGGTTCTGGAGTAAGTGACATCCTTGACATCCTTGGCGATGGCCAAAATAACAGCCAAAGATTACTAACAGCGAACAAAGGAAAAATCGAAACAGCTGTCAGTATATTAAAGAGAATGTAAGTTTTGTAGATCACAGTCTGAAAAAACAGAGGCTATGCTAAGAGAACAAAAGAAATAGACAAGAAGAAGAGGCTGGTGTCTTATTTGGTTTGTGTAGAAAGATATGCTTCTGAGAAGTTAGGTTGCAGAGAATTTTCATATTCTCATCTTTGGTGACATTATTCTTGTCATTTTTTTTCAAACTGGGTTAAAAGCCCATTAATAAAGACACTGACAGAAGGAGAATAAGGAAATACCTTGTAAGTTACTTTCAACTTCCTTATAAACATTTGCCTTTAGAAAGGAAATAAACTTGCTTGCTCCCACTCTCACCCTTGAGGCCCTTCTGAACGTTACAGGCACCGACAGAAAAAAGAAGCTCATGTTGCAACAACTTGGGAGATTTATGTGCAGATGAGGCGATTCAGACTTGCTGTCCAACAGAGAATACATGAACACTCTGCTTGTTTGCAGGATACTGTTTCAACTTTGCTCTTAAAAAACAAACAGACTCAAAAAGGAATCACTTTATGTTCAGTACAGCTCAGCAGGATTTCAGTCAACATTAGTTCTTCTGTGAACAGTGGCACATTTTGCATTATAACTGCTTTTCTGACCTATCCATACAATAAAATAATTGACTAGAAAGGAAACCAACTCTGACAAGTTTATACTGCAGTTGATGTTCAACTATTCAGGATATCAGAGACTGGGATACTCTTAGTAACGGTAAAACACTGGTGTGCTGGGAGCATGAGACAGAAGTGTCCCAGTACCTAGGATTCAGCAGGGCTCAGTAACTCTGATTGAGCTGGTACCATGGGATGCAGGGTTGGAAGTACTCAGGGGATTCTGCACTATCATTCCCTGCTATTGGTAGAGTTTACTGGTTCATAATCTGAATTATATGAATATCTCTAGCCCTAGGAGAAGTGTGACGGTACTTGTGTGATATAATAACTAAATTAATAGCATGAGCTGGCTCTGAATAGATTGGCCATGACCATCCCATCTTCTGGTGACATGGATAATCTTTAGCCTGGGCTGTGTGAGCAAGGATAGCTGAAAGCTGATGGAATGTCCCTTCCTAAGAGGCACCTCTTTACTTGCTGCTTTCTGTTGGCACAGCCTGTGTAGGTTAACCTTAGTCTCATTCCTTCTGTTTTACTATCACAAATATTTTGATTTTCACTTACCTTGTTGTTGCGTTCAACCCCCGTATAATCTGCTTCAGGTGGAATCTTTATATGTAGTTCAGCTTCATAGGCTCCTTCCCCATCATTCCTCGGATTTATGATGAGCATGACGCAGTTTTCTTCTCCAATTATTAGCTGATCTTTATCTCTATATAGAACATACGACTTGTCAGGAGTTAAAACATGCATAATTAAGATTTATGTATGACAGAAGGACACTTTGCTCTCAGAACACTTTGCTCTCAGAACATCTGTTCAAGAAAATATTCCATCAACAGAGAATAAAATGTTTTCCATAAAAACCATTAAAAATGACCCCATGGAAAAGTTGCCAGCACCCAGGTAGGAAATAAGTCAAAAGAAAACATCACCATGGACAATCAAAGTGGACTACTACCACAGAACTTGAAATTTAGTTGTATAAAATTTCACAGCTTGACTACTTTCTAACCAGAAGGACATATCTAGTGGAGAAATTACTTGTCAGAGAGGTCCCATCAGCATTGTTTTCTGGAGGGCACAAAAATGGCAGGATTACAGTTTTCCCTTCATGCTCATTGTAAAATAAAGACTGGCAGATCTCCTGGGACCTGCAATGGCACTGTAACCCTTGCTTTCACAGCTATGTACTGATTTTGATGGCACAGAGTCAGACAACTGTCAGAGGTTCCCCACTTGTCCTGCTTGGCATATTTCTCCCTCCACAGGAGGAACTGTTGCCACGTTTAGAAATTCTTCTATTCTGAGATTCATTTATGTCACTGAATACTGCATGAGGAGAATTGTGTCACAAGTTTAAAGTAGCTGGCACACTGTAATAAATTTTAAATCTCCTTTGAACAGCAATTTGTATTGTCTCTTGCCATTCAGAGAACTGGAACCACTCCTAACGAATACTTGCAAACTGTATTTTCTATGATAACCATGAAACATCATGAATGTGTCTGACAGGTACCTTTTCAAGTGTATACTTCTCCATTGCTTGGTTTACTAGATTAAATGGGTGACATTAAAATCTGGAAATCAGGTAAGAAAGAGTAGAAACAACAGACCACATTCTATATATTTCATTTGTTGATGCAAGCAGAAGTGGCTGGTTTTTGTTGCAGACACCATCATTGACATTATTTAACTTACGGTGTAGCAGAAAGCTGCAAGTCAGGAATGCACAAGTTGTCCTCCCCACAGTCAACCAGAATGTAAGCCTGTGTTGTTGTAAAATAATTAAAAATAATAATAATACAGTTAGTATTATTATGCTTAAAAGTCCAAATCATTTCATTAAATATCCCTAACCTAAGTGTCATAAATATCACTAAACAAAATGTCTTAAATATCACTAGCACTGCCCTGTGGAATTAATCTCTTTCTCCTATCTCTAAGTTCCTTCCCACATGAGTACTGCTGGAGACTATTTAGACTGTCAACCCCGTTCTTAGCAGAACATTATCATCTTTAAGGCCCTTCTCCACAGTAACTTGGTTGACATATTTTAGAATGCGATCAAAACTATAAAGACAATAATGTTTTGGAAATGCTTTAAAGGCTTGCCTGATTCTACATTTATACTCAATTTACATTTTTAATTAATTAAATCTTTGTGTAATTTCTGGGCATGAAATTGTTTCAAGGAAGATGGCATTCAGTATTTATAAATGCTTTCACGTTATATAGAGAAAATGTGGCATGCAAAATTCATACCTGTTCTGTTACTGAGCTTTTCTGGTAATAGTTCAGTATTGGTTTCACAGTCAAGCTATCTCCAAAATTGGATTCATCCAAACTGTAATTCAAGTTTATATTGATGGGAGATAATTTATCACGAAATTCTGTTTCATCCTGTAAGTGACAATCACATAATAAAACCCAATGGTTCATATAATTATCTGAGATTAATATGGTATTGCAAAAGATTAAGATGTTATTGAAGGTAAAGCTATTGTTCTTTGACAGCTGCTGACCAAATTCTGGCTGCATATAATGCCAGTAGGGAAAGAAAGTGACTCACCAGTACCTGGAATGCCCAGAACACATTATGTCCCTAGCCCGCATCTGGAAGAAGCTGGCTGAGCTGAGTAGACTCGAAATTTTCTCAAAGAATTAGCCTAAAATGAAGCTGTTTGAGACACACAGAACCAACTCCTATCAGTTACTGCCCTCCTTCCTTTTGGAACGGAGGAAGTCCATGTATCAATTTCTGCAGGCAATACTGTTGATTTGTTCCATAACCAAGAATTTATAAGGATTAGCAATAGGAAAACTCCACCACCTTTATTGCCCAGATACTTCCTTACTTGCTGCTTGAGACCCCTCCATTTCACCTACCACTGCATTTGTAGTACCAGCCTTGGTATTTGCTTCAATTGCATGAGGTAATTCCAGCTGCGAGTAACCAATTACCCCTTCTAGTTCACAGCTTCAGTTCCACAGGTTTCATTTTTCTAAAAGCGTTTTAAAATATCCTAAATACATATATACATTTTAAAATATAGGACTTTTAGGCCAATATTGCTGGTGACAGTCTTTCAAAATACCTGTAGAAACTGAATTGCCATCACATATAGCATGTTTAGTTGATTATCTCACTGTGAATATTATAAGGAGAGCAATCTTGCGTTGTTGTGTCAGGAGATGTAGTATTTAGTAAGATCTCAGAAGAGCACAAAATGAGTGTATTTGTACACAGAAGTACACTCTTCTTCAAAGGAAGTCTTTCTTTTATACTTACATTGACAAAAGATGAGCCAAAGATTTACATAGAAAAGTTTTGACCAGGTGCAAAATTGTTCTGGACACCCAAATGAAGCTTTTCTTATCTCACATGTCACTAATTTTGGGATCTAAGAACACTGGGAATTGTTCTTTTTCCAATGGCTCCTTTATTTATTATTATCTTTAGATCCCTGATACTACAAATGATGATAGTGCAAAATAACAGAAACAACTTACTCTGAGATAAACAAGAAAGTCCTGGCAATGGATCTGCTTCTGTCTTTCTATCACAATGGAGAAGTAATGATGTGACTGATAGTAATCGAAGAAGAGAGTCCTCTTAACAGCTCCTTTCTGTTTCAATGAATCTAACTGCAATTCACCTTTCAGCACTGAAGAATACAAGTAAATCAAATATTTATTTAGCATGGAAACAAAAATCAGTAAACAATTCATTATATAAGTACTTCCATCAGATGTCCTGTACATGTATGATCTGTAAATGAAGTTCCAAGAGAAATTCTCCAACAGGGTACATTCTTGGTTTTATTTGGAAAATGGCTTTAACTGAATCAAAAATCCTTCAAGTGAATAATACAAGCTTTGTATTATAAATCTATATATAGATACAGAGGATTTCCTATCATCTTTCAAGGTGTAAGGAAAAATGTGACTGAAATTGAGTGGGTCACAGTAAACTATAGTAATATAAAATATTTCTTACCTATCACATCTGAAATACTTTGACCTTCAAAGTCTGCGCAGACTCTTACAGTAAAGCTATATATAAAAAAGAAGAAGTAATTATTAGCAGAAAGAGAGCTGGCCTGGGATTCAGCAGTTCCCAAATCATATCTTTCAAGTTTTCCTTTCTTTCTCTTAAAAGAATTTTTACCGAGATCTGTATTTGGCTACCTAAGATACTCCCTAACCGAGTTAGAAAGTCTCCTAGGCTCCACTAAGAATCAAAAAAGACAGGGTCTGAATGTCTTCCTGGGAAAAATATAGAGTCTCTGCTCCCACTGAACCATGAGACAGCCTAAAGAGATCACCCTTCTAATGCTAGTGGGAAAGTTGGGTTCCTAATGTTGTGCTTCAGGAAACCACCTTTGTAGGAGGCTGTCTGCAGAAGTCCTTTCTGGTTCATTATGGTCAAACAAGAAAAATCATTGAGCATACAGTCAACACCCCAGCTGTTTTCTAGCAAATCAAAACACACCAGATGATGTCTGTGGGCGTTACTATAAGACTTCCATGATTTCAAGAGGGTATAACTCATTCCAAAGACACCAACTGAATTGTTCAGGTTTTGTTATGTAAGAAAACCCGGAATGTATTGTGCTTGATTTTCTAAAGTTTCGCAGAAGTTGGCAGGTACATGACCCAAACCAAGCTTAGAGAAACTATTTATTCATGTGCATTATTTAGTATGCCAATACAGCACGTTTTACACAGTGCAACACGTTATAAAATAATTGGTTTTCATTTGCCTGTTCATATTCTGTAGCAAGTTTTTTTGAGCCTAGCAATATTCACACTGCAATTATAACTGTATTATACAAACATCACCTCAGAAATAACTAATTATTTCTCATAATACACGTTTATTTCTAGAAGACAGGCAGTAGATTTGCAGCTACACTCAACTGACAGGAGAAGACTTTTATAGTTTTATTGGCTGATAACAAGGCTGATTATGAAAATTAATTTAAAACCCCCTAAAAATTATAAACTCTTACAAAACCTGTCATTTTGTAAGGAATCTATGCAAGTTATAGAAATATTTAACTGAATCACATTTTTAAAAAGCTTTCACAAATTACTCTGGGTGGCTAACAGTTATAATGATGCTTGTTGATGTTATTAGCAGGGTGGACTTCCCTCATGAATGACAAAACAAGAAATTGGTCACTCAGAAGTTGCTCTTGATGCTCTATGTCACAGTTCACAAGGACTTAATTCTCCACACCACTATTCCCAGAGAAGTCCAGTATAATGTAACAAAATTACTCAGGTGAAAGGTTTGGGACTTCCTAAAACTTGCAAGCATCCTTGGTTGCCAATCATTATTACAGACTATTTTAATGAGTTCAGAAAATGATTTGTTTTGTATATGGAAGATTCAGCTAAACATGGGTCGTACCTCAGCACTGGAAGATGTGAAATCAGCTTGGGTTAAATAAAAACATATTTGAATTAGGCATTGTCCTTAATCTCCTCACTACTGTTACGTTATATACTAACTATTCCACACAGTGAATTCAAAACCAGTAACATAACCTTTAAAATAACCTGTAATCACATTCTAATTGTGTGTTTGCTTCCTCTGACAAACCCAATGAAACTGTGCCACATCTGGGATTCACGTAACTTTCATAACCTTATTAAACACTTTCCTCTTGGGCAAAAAAATTGCCTTATGCCATTAAACTCCATTTAACTGTAGCCTTCAAATGACATTAATAGAGTTGATTCATGTTCCATGCAGAAACTGCAAATTCAGTCATATTCTTATTTCTTTATAATTACGAGCTAACAGTTGAAGAACAGATTATTTTCCAATACACAAGGACAAGAACAACATAAATGACAAAAAGCTTCTGTAACTGCTTAAACATAATTTAGACATCAGGCTTCACAGGCCAGTCTCACATGCCAACATGCTCACATGCTCAACTCCTGAACTGCCATCATGCATTAAACTTGGTGATCTTGCTTTGGAGATTTCACATAATTTTTGCACTGTCATGTTTAAAAAAAGGTTGGGCTAAAAATCCAGCTTGAAATGCTTGACTTAAACAGCACATTTTCAATGTATGTTTAATTTACTGTAAGGAACAGAATGATTCATCATACACATTTGATAACCGAAGTCATGTTCTTAGGTATTACTGTAAGAGCCAAGATTTAATCCTTCCACTTCAGGCAGAGCATGTAAAAAAGGGAATGGCAGTCCAAAAAATAAAAAAAAAAGATGGAGTATATTAGTCTCCCAGCCTGTAGCCATGCAAGAGGCAAGACTATGGCTTTAGCAGAATTCTGCCACACATTTGTGATGTTACAGATATTTAGTGCAGAATGATTGACATCACTGATTCTGATCACAAACCCAGACAAATTCAGACATGCTCATCTTTTTGAAAGAAGATGCTTTACCTGTAAGAAAAAGAAAAGCAGAGGAAAAGACAGAGCATAGAAGAGGACAGGACTCTCAAGCATTTGTGAGATTTAAGATGTGACTCCTAAGCACAGTAAGAAACACAACAGTTGAGCTTTCAGGCTTGCTTGTAGGAACAATAAACCAAACAAGAAAATTAACAATCAAAGCAGGTAAGAATCAACAATATTTGCACACCACCTTTGGTTAGTGAGAGGTGAAGCAAATAAAATTTGCAGATACAATTTAAGCACAAAGTAGCAGCAAAGTAGATAGTGGAGACCTCAAATGGTAATAAAAATACCAGTGCAGAGATAAATTAGACCTTTTGATAGCTGGAATCCAGTTCTGGACTTAATAAATCATTTGATGTGGAAACAGCTTTTGAAAAATGTAAATGTTGGATTAATTTACCCCTTTTCTACAGAAATTAACCTGCACCTTTCAAACCTTAAAAAAGCCAACAAAACAAAAGAGTACTTTTACATTTTCTGTAATAGCCTCAAAATTGCAGAATTTATTTCGAATCTGTTAGTTTGGGGAACTCAGAAATAGCCACATTTTAAACACAGCAGAGGAAGAATTACTTGTTTCCAGGAATTCAGGACAATTCTCTTAGGACTGTGCATGAAAATTACTTTTTCTACGTTTCCTCTGTTCTTTAGTTTTACAATTAAGATCACAGCAAAAATAATATTTTCCTAATACTTGAAAACGTAGAATAATCCACATTATTCATACACACAGAGTGCTGAAACTTTTCTGGTAGGAGGCTTCCTTCCTTTCAAATTTTGCAGTGTCAGTTGGTAGACATTTTATACAAGCTGCACAGCTGGCTAAGAGATACAGAAATCTATCCCATGGGACTGAGGAATTCTTTGCCTGTTGGAGTTTCCCTACTAATTGTTTTCATATGTACAATACAAGCTTATATCAACTAAGGAGAAAAATTACAGCATGGAAAATAGCAGCTGCTCTTCAGTAATTTTGTACTATGAACTAAATCTTTAGGGAAGAGTATTTTAGAATAAAGCAGACAAATTAAATTATGTTCCTATTAGAACTCTTGTAGATATGAACCAAACATCTTTTGGCTTACTGTAAAACAAAAGTGAAAAGTAATGAAAAATCTACATACTTTGGGTTTTTTCTCCTTTTTCTAAACAGTACCTCACAGCAGGAAGACTTTTTTAACAGACACTTTTTATTTATTTATCTTGTGCAAAAAACCCCAGCTTTTTTCTTTCAGTACACCATCAGTAAATGTTATGGGTTATGGGTTTGAAATCTTTTCCATTACAGCATAAGGCATTCTGAAAATGTCTTAAAAACTGAAGTTCTGAAAACACATAATTTGGATCAATTTGCTTCAGCCCGATGTTGGCATAATAAATTCTCTAATATAGCAACTATTAAAACAAAAGGTACTTAAAGAAAAAAATCAGGATGTATTTTGACCTGAATCCTATTCCAGAAAGTCTAAAGCTTTTTAAGTTCTGGGACTGCATAGCTCTCCAAGTGCTTTCTACATAGCTCTGTGGATGGGAGATTTTCTACATCATTCTAGAAATGAGGAATGTTATGATAAATATGAGTAATGTCATAAAGTCTAAAATAATGGAGCAAAAGAGAAAATTTTGATAGCCTCATCCCAGAGTTTCACAATAAGTAGATTTAGTAACTTCCTGAGTCACAAATTGCATGAAATACATTGAAAGGCCATATATTTAGTGGTTTAAGTGTATCAGAGCTAAATTCCTCTACATCTCTTAAATGAACTACTTCTGGTCACAATTATTTGTTACAGTTTATTTATGAATTTGTTCTAAAGACTCTTTTGCTGACTCTTGCATTTTAGATGATTCTTAAAACTCATCTCCTATGAAGAATGTCTCCAGAGTGAGGAATCCCTCTCAGCCTCTAGTTTGAAAGCAGTGCAAAATTTCTGCAGTCACCTCCTTTTCTGGAATCCTTCTTTACACCTTGATATTCTTTTCATCTGGCCCACATCAGGGCAGGCTTTCTGCCTTCAATGAGTTTAAATAAAATGATACGACTAGGTTTTATGTCTTAGAAATCTGTTCCTGACGGTGTCTCTGGCAGGGCTTGCTGGTATTTTATATTCGACTTGCATGTGTTCATGCTCTCTTTTGGTTTTAGTTTCCTCATTTGTTATGATTTTCACTTTTAAAAAATATCTTATGTATTTGTAATAGCACCTTTTATCAACTGATTCGGGGGTCATTTCTAAGTGAAATTTTTTCTGCCCGGTGAATGTGCCTTTGTGTGATATTATGTGCTATCACACAGCCTACAACTGTCTTGCAAGCATTTAATATTAGTAACTGATCTTCAAGTGTTTTAATTAGCTTCAAATTTTTGAATGTATTTTTTATTTTCAAAGCTAAACGCTACTGTGGCTGAGGGTTTCTCTTTTAATACATGCAACATTGTCCTGTACAGTGCCCTGAAAAAAGCTTTCTTCCGACCACTGGCAGCCAGAAACAACATCCTGAGCTACGAGCCAGGTATCTTCTTTCTTCCACAGGCTGTGGTCTCTTACAGAAAACTGTGGGCACACCAACTCTTTTTGTCACTTTTGCTATTACATTATCTCAACAAAGAGGTATGTTCTCACAGATCAATATTTCTGTGCTTTGTTTTGAAGCTGTTTCATATTTCATTCATCCAAACACTGCATATGAATTTGTACCTCAATCCTAGAGACACTGTGCATCCTCCTATGCAGTAGACTCAGCGTATCAAAGGATTCGGCTTTTAGCTATTTCATTTTGAGAATCTCTGAAGCACTGGAAGATACCAGAACGAACTCTGTTCTAGATAAGGGGGTTTTGTTGTACTTATAGCACGTTTGAACATTTTTTTGAACTTTAAATATGTTCAACAAAAAGCTGCAAGAAAAGTTAGGAACAGAAAGTTATTTGAGAAAGAGGATTTCTTTGTCTGAACATGAACTTACCAGGCCACCAAAAGCTGAGAGCCAGGGAGCTGACAAGTTTTATTGTCTGGGTTCACAATCATGGGGTTCAGAATGAGCTGCGCGTTCACTGTCACAACAGGTCTGGCTCTGAGGGACAGAAATAAGGGTCACTGCTTACAGAAGGAGCACGTTAGTACCTAAGTTACAGCAGAGAAAACACTTAACTGGCCACAAACAGGCCAGAAATGTAGGGTTCCTTGGGAGAAAACAGTTACAATGCAAGGGGATGCCCTCAGAAACTGAGATACCTCCTACTGTGACATTTTGGAAGTTCTTAAAAAAATAATCACAGGTTAATAGCATCACTGAAATGGTATCCTATAGTTAACTATAGGTGTGTCCTGGGACTGAGGCACATCAGACACATTTCACACACTGGGCTCTCACAAAGGGACAGAGTCTGCCTTTTGGAATTTAAAGCAGTCCTTTGGTCCTTACTTTATACTGTTGAATTTGTTTTATACTGACTCCATTAATGGTGACATATTCAGACTTGCCATCTCCATTTAAGACTCTTTTAAATATAAACATAAATTGGTTAAAGTACAAGTTGATCTAGAATACCTTGAGCCAATAATAAAGAACTCTGACAAGTCTTGAGACAATTGACTTTGAAAACCAGGAATAATCATCACAAAATCCTGCTGAGTATGTGAATATATAGTTTTGGTGATGGAAACCATCCCTCTGAATAATAATCTGTTATTAAGTAATGAGATGTTCTATAACAGAGCAATTTACAAGACAAATGAAAACAAGAAAAAATCTAAATTCTGTTTACTTAAGACAGTGGTAGTACTTTACAGTAACTTATATAATTCTGGCAAAACCAGCTTATTACAAAATTACAGATGGTGAATGCAAAGAACTCCTGGCGTGGCTGGACTAACAGGGCAGCAGCAGATATTTGTTTCCGTATTTGGTAACTTACACCTCTAACCAAATGGTGCATTTAATCCAAATCCACAGTCAGCAACAACTTTTGACCTGTAAAATGGGATCTCGCACGGTTTTTTTCTAAACTGAAGCTAAAAGCAGCAGGTTTTAGTTTCAGTAAATACTTCACATCTTAATATACATGACCTCTGAAGAAGCAGTCACTTGAAAACTTCTTACGAGTACCATTCCCCCAGGAAAGAAATTAGTTTTCAGTATTATGCTTTTTGAATTTCTCTCTGATAGCTGTAGCGAGAACTTTTTGGCTGTATAGGAATGTGTGTGAAATTGCTTTAAAGGTAGAAATTATAACATTTTCTCTTCTTGTTTTATTTAAAATTAAATGAGGAGTCAAACATTCCAGAAGTTTCTCGAGCTAAGACTAGATGTGGAGATTTTCATTGGAAATTACAAATTTTAAGCATGGGGAAAAAGCATTTGTTTGTCACAAGATGTTTATTATCTGTAATGAGCATCTTTTACACACTGCACCAGGGAAACACAGGAATGTTATTTCTCACAAAAGCTGTAAAATAATACAATCCATTGTATTTATCACATACCTGTAAACAACTGCTTTTCCAGCTCCAAATGCACCTACAATTAAATCTAGAAAAAAACAAAACAGTTTCAGAAGAACTATATAGATGCCTCTAACACATTTTTCCAGCCTAAATTAGATTATTTATATTAAAAATGCAGTAACATAAACCAAATGTGGTAATTCCTTTCGAAGTAATTGTTTTCAGGAGTATATCTGAAGGAAAATATTTCACATTGTTAGAGACGGGCTCATAAATGTCTTGGCTGTATACAGTAAGTGCCGATCTATTTAATACAAGGTTACCCACGCCACAATCTTGGTTTTCTCCAACTTGCATTAAAGGGGAAAAAGGACACCATTAACCCAGTTATTCCAAACCATTAATTGCCCATTACACAAAGACAGGCAAAACACTTTATCATCACCCTTGCACAGTTCATGCTGAAAATTTATGGTGTTCCTTCCTGACAATCCTGCCTTGTGTTTTAAGCAACTTGTTCATTATTTTAAGCACTATATCTCTGTGTACATAAATACAATGCAGAGGTGAGAGGATGGCTGATTTCATAGTTTCTAATGCTGTCAGCATGTGCTGAAGCTTACAGTAATTATCTGTTGAAGGCCATCTTTTTCCCCACCAGTCACCACTTGGAACAGATGGAGTCAACAATATAAGCACTACACCGGGCCTTGGGCACATCTTTGTTACTGGACACAAGCCAGACCCAAACATTCTCTCTTTTGCCTGGAGTCTTCACCAAGGTCCCTCAAAAGATCTAGGCTGGCTTGCTGGACCACTCAGGCCTGCTGGAGCCCAGCAGTGAGGAAAATGGATCAACTTTCCTGCTGCCTCTAGCTGGAGAATAGTTCAAGACAAGCAAAGAGGTCTATTTCATTTTCCAAGCCCCTGGTGTCCATCTGGACACCCCTTTCACTCCACTGTTGTTATCATACAATTTGATTTCCACACGTCCAATTCAGTAGACTGTCTTACAACAGATCTTTCACTGGTACTGGCAACCTAAATTGATCTAAATGAGTTAATTAAACCAGTACTCTGGGTTGTAAACAAACCCTTACTTGCTGCTTCCATAGTTTCAGCACTGGTTTGCTTAAGAAGCCCTAAAGTCATTGAGCATGATGCAAATACAAAAGCTTTGATTCTGATTAGCTGGTGGGTTTGGGCCAAGTCTGGCTGCGTTTTGCAGCACTCTGCTTTTCAGATGGTCAGGATTTCACAATTCTAAACAAGCACTTCACATAGCCTCCAATGAATTCCAGTGAATAACGTCCTAAGAGAAGCAGGCATGGAGAGTTTATGGTTCTGATCCTCTTTTTGTACAACATTTACATTTTTCTACTTCCATTGGCCTTAGAGAACTATGCTTCAGGCTCAAGACCACTTTAAATAGCAGAAGAAAATGAGTGTTGTTTCTATCTCCTTTTTGGGACATCTTTGAGTCTTTTTCATTGGCAGCTTTTATAGACAACATGCACACAGTACCCAGACCTAAGGATATTTTCCTCTTAAGTAAACAACTGATTGAGACATAGCCATCACCACCAAGGCCATACAACACACATTGTGGCAGCTCCCTGATCTTTTCCTGACACCTCCCTGACAGCAGCAGCCATAGTTACCCCAAAAGATTTAATATTTTGTTGGGTTTTGGGGGGGTTGTGTTTGGGGTTTTTGCTTTGTTTTGTTTTTTTTAAAGCAAAAAGAAACATTACGTTATGAACAGAAAGTGAAAGACAAGAAGGAATGGTTTCCATTCTGTTGTTCCCAGCTGGATGCTCTTTATGAATTCTGCAACAAACAGACTTAACTTAGGGCATGTATTGTGTCATACTTGGTAACTCAAAAGGTTTCAGTACAGGGTTATGTTATGGCAGAGACAAAACAGGTAAGATATCCAAGACTTATCCAGATCCTGGTTTTGTGACAATTTCATAATCTGATTTTTTATTAAAAAAATAAAGCACTCTAGCCCTTCTTGTGCACAAAGAAAACCTGTGCACTGTCCTGGTTCCAGCCAGGACAAAGCTAACTTCCCCAAACAGCCAGCACATGTGAGATGAGTTGGCCTGGGCTGTTTTCCACACCATGGCACATCAAGTCCCTGTAAAAGGGGCTGGTCGGGGTGGGGAAGGTCCATGTGGTGCTGGGGAAGTCTCAGTGTGGTCAGGCATTGGGTTGGTCGTGGTGTCAATGCAGTGCTCTGTGTTATCGTCTGGTTAGGTCAGTAAAGTGCCCCATGTTATCACTGTGCATGTGTACTTTGTCCTGGGCTTTTGTTTTTCAGTGTTGTCAGTAAACTGTCCTTATCCCAACCCACAGGGGCTCTGTCTGTTTCTCCTCCTGGGGACGGGTGAGAGAGCGGCGTGTGGTGCTCAGCTGCTGCCTGGGGCTGAACCACCATGAAAACACAACTTGAGTAAGCTTAATAAAATGTAGCCTGTTTGAAGGTAAAAAGAATGAGGCTGTGAGATGCAGTTAGCCTCACAATTATGAGCAAACTCTTAATTTCAGTATCTATAGCTGTGTGAACTTAGGTCTCCACTATCTTGGCAACCCCACTTAAATAATATGACTTTGTCCATCTGCATAATAGTTAAATCCTAGTTTCTCTGGGACTGGGCCCAGATTATTTGAAGACAGAGTAATGGGTCGAGGAGCAATAACAGGCCACAGCCACCAAAAGATTGATTTTCCATGGGCAGTCCTTCTATATTGCTGCCTTAGCCAGATTTGGCTAGGCAAAAAGGATGAGGAAATGCAGTCACAACACCATCACAAAGGTCCTGTTTAAGCATACTCTAAGGGCAGCCAGGACTGTGCTCATCCTGATCTCCTTTGGAAACTCTTTTTTCCTGACACATCCTTTATTCTCTCATTTATATAATGCTTATTCTTGACCCAAAGAGCTTAAAGGAGTGAAACCACTCAGTAGGAAAAGTGGACTTAAGAATGAACACACAAACAATAAAACATACTTATACCTAGTAGTGACATCTATGATCCGGTATAAGGACTAAGCCATTATGTATCGTCAAGCAGAGTATTTACTGTAAGATCCATTAGAGATTTTGTTTTTCTTCTACTTGTTCCATTAAAGAGCAGTTTTATTTTTCTTTCTTTCATTGTATTGTTTGGTGCAACTCCTATACCCATCACTGGAAAAAACCTTTTTTTGGCCATTGATATGAATCCGTGAGATCTGAACACACATCAAATCAGAGCACTTTTATAAGCAGAAGTTTTGAATTTGTTGTGTGTTCTGCAGAAGATAAGTTACTAATAATTCCTATGAAAAAATGCACAAGATGTCTAAATTATCCAAAGTTTGGCAACTTTCCCCTCCTAAAAATAGAGAGAAGTTGTCTCTATTCATTACTTGTTAATGCTACGCACGCAATGTCACTGATGTAAAGGTCACTAGCTGAAAAATAAGGGTTTAACAAGCAATTTGGAATTCACAATAAAAAAAAAAGCCATCTAACTACTTATAACCCTTGCAAACAGAGCCTGAAGGAAAGCATATGAAAACCTTAGCTCCTTTGCATTTGTGAGGGGTTTTCTTCAAGCCCAGATGAAAATGTACATAAATAGAGAAACAGACAGAAGTATCAGATTCACAACATCTCCTTCACACCTTTTTCCATACTCCATGTTTTCAGGAGGATGATGTACCTCATAGATTTAAGTAAATGACCACTTTGTCTATGTTGTCTCCTTGAGAAGATCCTTTTTCTGCTACTACCCTTCAAAGAAGCAGAGATCTGTAAGGAGGGGCTGGTGGCAGCAGCCAAGTGTTTCTGCCTCATTACTGATGTAGAATAAATGAACTATGGTGTCACAATCACACAGCAAAAACTAAGAAAACAAGCACAGAGCAACTTGAAAGAAATTTTCAACTTCCATTTCAACACAGCTTGAAGGTTGTAGGCACTAAAATCCCAACTGGTGGTGAGCACAGAGCTTAATCCTGGAACAAGTGCCTTTGGCAGGTACTTAACTGAAGTCAAGGAGCATTGTACAAAGTTAAACAATCCTAATGCTTATTTCAAATTTTACTTTTCTCAGAAGGAAAGACCTGCAAGATGTGTTCTGGTGAAGCATATCTATTTTTCTGAGATAAAATTATCATTAAAAGTTAAGGAAAAAGTATTCACAGAGGGCACTGGAAGGTGCACTGGATTTTGTCAGTTTACCTGCACCTTCAGCTGATGTGGCTGTGCCAGGCCTGATACAACATGCAATAAAGGCAGAAACTTGCCATGATGCTGACTAAACATTCAACCAACTGGAGGAAGTAGGAAGATCAAAAAAGTCCTACAATAACTTGAGCAAATTCTTTGATGCCCTGGTATTTTTAAAGGCCATCTCCATCCCCTGTGAGAGATGCAGCCCCAGGGAGACTGAGTAGGGAGAACATGCGGTGTGCTCAGCACCCCACACTTGGTTGGAGTCTGTCCAGCAATCCTGAGAGAAACTGCCAAGGCACTGTATCTCATGTCACTTCATGGGGAACAGTGGCCAAAAACAACAGCCAATGAAGGACTACATAATTGGCACATGCTTCACTTGTGAGAAACCCGAAAATGAAATGATAGCTGAGTCATCTCCCTGCTGCAACTCTACCAGGATATAAGCAGAAAAACATTGACTTTATGGGCTCAGAATGATTTGCTGACAGCTTTAAACACCACTTTGTGTAGTCTATCAGTTTAATTTCATAGTATAAATAGGGACTGGTAAACAATTAGAAACCTGAGTACAGGTGCTAATGGAAATTCCATAAAGGAGAGTAATAAAACTGCATAACCGACAAAAAACATCTTTGTGAGATTTTTTGGGTTTTATTTTCCTGAGTAGATCAGGTGCCAAAAAGGCCCATGATCAATACTTTCCTAGTATTTCAGAGAGCACTACACTCCAAAATCTCAGTAGGAATAGGAATGGTCCAGAACAAAATTTCCGTATGCTAGACCATAACAAAGGACACAGGATTGTCCAGTTCAGTCAACTTTACTGAAGAATTTTAGTTAAATACTACAAAAAACCACTACCCAATCAGTGTCCCTTTATTCCAGTCTTAGCATTCAAAACTATTGTGGTAGCAAGTCTGTTAAGGATAAGTTATCTAAAGGTAATTAATTTCAATAATCCCCTTTTGTCTGAATGAGTCGCTTTCATAATACAATGTTACTATTCATTATATTACAAACAAATCCAAAAGAGGGCAGTTAATGTTTTATCACTTCAGTAAATTTCTACTTACTAGAATTAATTGTTTTATTCTTATATTCCATTTGACACCACATTATGATTTTATTAAATATCTTAAAGAATTTTAGAGAAGCCATATCTGTAAATTACATAGATGATAATTTGCCATAAAATTAACATATTTGTAGGAGATTCTTGGCTTGTCACTACATTTTTGATTGATTACTCATGTAAAAACACAATTAGCTGGTAGAAATACTTCAGCTTTTCTGCATTTTCTGGCAGAACCCATGCCCTTGTTCTGGCTCCCACGCTCAGTAGTCCTCTCCTACCAGAGCAGATGCAGATTCTCATTGATTTAATTTGTTTGTCTTCCACAAATCTTCTGGACCAACTTCATAATTTAATCATCATTAGATTATGATTTGTGATATTGTTGGCACAATGCCTATTGTTCTCAAAAAAAGCTTATGAATGCTGAAGAACCCTTGCCTCTCAGAAAGAAACTTGAGGGTTTTCTTCCTGCTGCTTGAGTTAATGTATGTAGCAGATGAAGCTGTTATACTCTTATTTTAATAAGGTCAGACTGGTCTACTGAAGTTCTGAGGAAATTTTGTCTGATTATCACACTTGTTTCCTTCTTAAAATGTTTCTAGAGTAATTTCTTTATATTAACTACAGCCTATTCTCAGGATAATAACCGAGTCCAAAATAACAAGGCGTGAAGATGCCTTTATACATTTCCCTGTACTGATAAAGCCTTGACTAAAAAGACTAACAAAAAGAACAGGCCAACAGCTGTGTTTCTGTAAAAGCAGGATACCTTGAAGATGAAGCTTCAGTGGCACTGCCTCCAGGGTGACACTCCAAGTTAATAAGGAAGACTTACACAAACATCTAAACAGGCAGGGAGCAGAAACAGTAGTGTGTAATTTATTTGAGCAATTAACTAATTAACTAATCAACAGTCTTTGAATAGTGAATTCATCTAGAGCACTGCTCTGAATCCACCCACACAGTTAAAAGAAACTAGTTAAATTGTTCTGGTTCACAAACACATGTGAAGAAACCACAGTCTGCTGGAGGACATGCTACAAGAGGAAAGCAAACTTAATGAGTTGAGTAAGTTATTCATTACAAACTATTTGCTCAGCTATAATCAGCCATCAAGTGACTGAACATATGCTGAAATGTGAGGGTGGAAACCTTACAGCCTCCAAATGACTGAGCCCTGCACAGATAGATGAACCAGCTGGAAGTGCGGCACCATCACCTAGATAATCACAGTCTCCAGGCGCTCAGTGGGGACCAGCTTTGAACGGATGCCCAGAAGCCAAAAGAAACATATTTCTTTCCCATTAAACAGATTTACAGATTTCTTTTGTTCCTATGATAACTGAACTATGCTAATAGAAAAAGACAAATGAAATTATAAATAAACTACAATTCAAAATACATGCCTAAGAGGTTTCATTCCCTGCTCCAGGACTTGACGACACAAATAAAACTCAAGAGGGAGCAAAGAGGCCCTAAAAGTGCCTGATTACTGGGGAGTGGAGTGGAAGCTGTGTTGAAAGTTATCATTATGTTGCTTGGATGTTCTAACCCAGAAGACAGACAGGAAGGCTGTGCTGAGGCAGGGATTTCAGAGTATCTTCACACAAACCTTGAAGAGTTGCTATTGCAGAGAATCCCCTGGCTATACAAACTGTGTTACAGGTCTCTCCAGTACGGCCTCAGATACAGCATGATGCTGTTTTGCCACATCCAAACCTCGGCACTGAAAAGGGCAGCACAGAATCTCACACATCATTCCTTCCAACAACCACGGTATTTGCACTTAAACTGACGAAAAAAGCCCATCTTCTATACTTTTTCACTCCTTTCACTCCCTCTCTTTATTTGTTTAATCCCCTTTATTTTTTTTCACAACTGTCAATCCAGGGTAATGTCATTAAGTCAGTATTTACTATGGCAGCATATGTGAGATCAGATCCTCTCCTTTGAAATGACCTTAGAAAACGAGTCTTCAGAAAACTCTGAAATGGGTCATCTGCCGAAAAATGTTACAACTATGTCACATACAAATATGTCTCTAGTGCCAGAGAATGTGCCTGTGATGTGCCTGCACTGTCTGTGGTGTCATTAGGTTGGCCTTAAAGCAGTTGTCCCACGCCAATTAGTGATCTCCAAAAGAAAGCACTCAGCAACCCTGTTTTGGAAGGAAAGTGAGTTTGATAGTGTGGACAAGGACAGTTTGGTGACAGTTCAGAGCCAAAGACGACATATTTAATTCACTAGAGCACATGTAGCTTAAAAGGATCAGTTGGTCTTTTCCTTCAAATGCTGAGTATATATTGTACACTGGAGAGATATTATCTCAGGTAAGTATGGTACAAACTTTGCCAGTGCCGTGTATGGAAGACTGGAAAAGCTGCACATTGTTTCTTCCCCGAACAGTCACACCAAAAAGCACAGAGCTGGCTTGGTACATTCAATCTATCTGACTGACATGCTTAATCTGCTTCCCTTCACTGGCCTCGTCTGACTATAGCGTTTGGTCAGGTTCTGCCTAACTCTCACATGACTACAGGGAAAGGGGCATCCATCCATTCATTACCACCATCACCACTGTTTGACTTCGCAATTCTTCTGCTAGGTGAAGAAAGGCACTTTGTTTGGGGATGAAGGTGATGAACACCACCACAGTGAGAGGGCAGCTACGTGTTTTTAGAGCAACACAGGATGATCAGCACAACCTTCTGCCTCTGCTGCTTCCCAGCATTGAAAGTTTCCCACTGCCTCTGAGCCTGCAAAGCAGTGACTACCATAGTGTCATCCTGTCTGTGTAGATAAAGGAACAGTTCTGGGCACATCTGGAGTGTCTGCAAGTATGATGCAATTTACAGAAGTCCTTCCCTGGAAAGCTGTGGAGATGTAAACCAAGGCTTGTGCTTAATAACAAAACCTAAATCTTCCCTGTTGAAAGGTTAGGAGAATCCCTGTATTTTCACAATGCTGAGAGTAGAGGTCTGCTACCATTACAGTGCTAACATTATGCCAGGGCAGCTGAAGACAGATAGGAATTATTACCCTGACAGGACTGCTAATGAGATGGAAAAGCAGCCCTGACTGCATTGGGACCCTACTAGATAAAGTTTCATTTTAGGTACAATGTTGCCTAGGTGGGCATTCACTGTCTGTATCCTGAGCTTTGTGCAGTGTGTGGCTACATGAGTGACATTGAAGTCAGGACACGAGCTTGAGCACTGTGTTGATGCTGTCCACATTTTTACATTGCTAGCACAGACTCTGGTCTGATTTCAGCTTCTGCAAGACAGTATTTGCCCAGACAGTGGCCAGGAATGGGCCAAGGACCTTTCCCACAAGGCAATTTGGATATGGCCAGCCTGGTTCAGTGGGCCGGGGGGTTTCACCTGATGACAGTGAGCTGTGCTGTGCCATGTAGCTTCCTGGCTCACTTCAGTTTCTTGCTCAAACATAATCATGAATATCAATGAAAAATATTTGGGATTATTGCTTTGTCAAGTACTAACTCTGATTTTCTTCTCAATAGGGAAGATACAGCTTTTCTGAATGTCAGGTAAGTTTGAAACCCGAGCCAATTGTAAAATCTTTATCAGAAACAATGCTTTAGCCAGACATCTCACACTTTACACACTACTCTTTACATAAAAATATATGAAGAAGAGGCAGCGGTGATGGCAAGACTGAACCATTGGGTACAGCAGGACCACTGTGCCATTCATCTCTGCTCAAGGAACAATTAAGTAAATTAGGATTCCTTCCACAGGCTTGTTAAAACATAAGACTGAGGGATGGCAGAGAAAATGAGAGCTGACTTAAGAGTTGTATACCATCTCCTCAGTAGAAGAACTAGGGCACATCCAAAGAACCTGTCCAGCGGAAGGTTCAACACCTGAATGGGATGCAATGAAAAGAATTACTTCTTCACCAAACATGCAGTCAGGCTGTGGGGCCTCTTAACACAGGTTGCAGCAGGTACCAACAATTCACATCAGATTGATCATATTCATGGAAGAAAACCCCGTCAAAGGCTACTAAATTTGAAGATGCTATCTCTGACTCAGGGACACCCTGCTCCTCCTGTTGGTGAGAGCTGGGTGAATATTCTGGGAAATGTCTCAACTACACAATTCTCTGAGTATCTGCTGTTGGCCACTGCTGGAGACACGCTGCAGTGCTAGACAGATCTTTCATCTGTATCAGTACAATGGTATTATTCTCTTCCCTGCCTGCTTTGCTACCTCTCCATTAAACCTGTCCATCATCAGCTTTCTCCTGTATTTATTACACAACTGGGATCCTGGGGACAAAAGAGTCTTCCTCTGTCTTTCCAAAATAAGACTGGGAAGGAGGAGGTGATCCCTCTCCCTTTGCTGGCCAGGAGTTGCAGGAAGAGGAGGAAGGAGAAACCACTCCTCCATCAACAGGAAAGCTGGAGGATTTGAACAGTACTGAGTCTTAGGCAGCCTTGGTCTGCTCCCTATTTCCTTCTCTGTTCTTGAGCTTAAACTGGCATTCGGATGAGAAGAGAAAGATTCTTCCTGTACCAACTGGCTGTTCTTTCCCAGAAGACTACTAGATAGATCTCAGCCTGACTGAACTCCCAGCTTAGAGAAGATTTAACTTTTGTCCAATGGAAGAAAAATTGGACTGTGTTTCACCTTCACTTTTCAGGAATTGTATTTCCCAACTTGTAACTGAGTTTCTAAGAGTGCTGGTTGCTGTGCTCAATTCAGCAAGCCCAGAGTGATGCTTAGTGGTCTGTGATAAGAAGCCACACACGCAGGTGGTATCTTCTGAGAACATTACTATATTGTCTGATCTAAATAAGAAGGTCTGAAACTCTAAAAGCTCTGAAAATGCTACACAATGCATTAAAAATTAAATAGCAGAGTAACTCCTGTCTCTTGGCGTCTCATTTCCTAGCAGGGATATGCCTGCCTCATGAACAAGGGTTTGAGTCAATCGCACAAGCACAGCTATAACGATATGGGTCCTCACGTATTGGTGTCAGTACTCTTGCAACTGTGATCCCTTTTGGAGCTCATTTGTCTTCACACAACACTTGAACTGCAGCCATGGAAGAGCTAAATTGCTTGGAGAATCTTGCCCTAGACTGTGGAAATACATGGTTATACCTGCAGCCAGACGTTACGGCTGGGTCTTGTTTCCCAGTCAATGGGAACTGAATTCCTGAGAGAGATGAGTCAGCATAATTTGGTTTTATTACTTTTTTTCTTTTTATAAAATTGAGATTTTATAATATAGCCATTAAAAACCTTAAATTGAAAAATTCTGAGATTTTTTTCCCTGATCTTTCTTTTCTCTGAATTAGACTCATTACCAATAGTTTAGGAAACACTGAATTAAAGACTAGTTTTCTAGACCTTCTGTAGTCAGCAAACGCTCTGCCTCTCAGCTGACATCTAAAATAAAACTTCCTTCCTGTTCCTTCCAAGTTCAGGCCCTTGTTTCCTCCTTGTGCAAGGGCTGATCTTCAACATTTCCATCAGGAGGAGGAGAAGAAAAGCTCTTTGACACAAGAAGGATTACTTAATTTACTGATGTGTTTGTACTGGAGTTTCATTTCCCGTATTATGCCCTTTTTGGGTTTTGTTGGGGTTTTTTTTTCCTTTTTCCCACAGGAAGACATTCTGGTTTTGTGCTAAAACTGGGCCATGGTTGTGCTATTTTTACAGCTCTGGTTTGGTGCTTCAAACCTGTGAAATAAGAAAGAAGTAGGACATGAAGAGAATCATCTGATGGATTCTCACCAGTACTCTGGTCTGGTCATCCAGATATTCAAGTGAGGGATGGAAGGAAAAGCTACTTATAATAAATGCAGGTTTTGGGTTGTTTTGCTTTTTTTGCTAAAATAGGTAATCTATGTAATAAATCCAAGTCATCTAACACATAGTGAGCTGATTACCATGTGAAATTCTGCAAGTAGGACAGACAGTGAAGCCAGCAATGGTGGAGCCAACAACACCAAGCAGAATCTCACAAGAAATCTCACACCTGAATTGACCAGAACAGGTCCTCAGTAAACATTTAGAAAAACTGAAAGGCATCACCCAAACTCTTCACAAATTAGCTTAAAAGATGCTTCACATAAAGTATGCTAATACACTATTTGGACTTCCCCATGTGACACAAAGAGGACCTGAATGAATCTCTCCCTTCCCTCTCTCTATCTCTTCAATCTTAGAAATGTCAGGAATGCAATATCCTGTTTTCTTTGGTTTTGCTGGGGGGCCTTGTGGGTACTTTAGAAAATGTTTAAATGCTGAAACGTTTATAAAGAGCTCCCTTGTCCAAAAGAACCTCATTAATTATGGACAATGAAGGACTATTAATAGCAACATCAACAATATGCAAACAAAAAGTCAGAACAGTGTTTAAAAGCCCCTTCTCTTCTCAAATACTAAAGGTCCTCTCACTTCAGTCTTGCGATAGCCTCACTTTATTACTCTGCAGTCAGTGTTTCTGTTTGTAAACCCATAATTTCTATTGTAAACACCCCTTCCAGCAAACTCTCTTCTGCTTTTGAAAAACAGACACCTCATTCATGGTTTTTACAATCCATCACAATAAGGTAAAAGAGATCCCATTTTTGTCCCTTTGAAAATCACAATTTTCCATTTGGAAACAATATAACTTTTAAGAACACTAGCCTTGAAATAACCCAGGCTAACTAAGGGGATTTTGTACTAAGCTGGGGAAGTAAGGACTAACAGCATTTTACTGTGAACCTTTCACAGTAACAAAATACGAAGTTTTACTGCACACCCTTACTAAGACTTCTGAATTGTGATGAAAAGAAACAGAACAGATTTGCTTCTAGAGGAGAGAGTAAATACAAGCACATTAAATAACTCCAACATTCAGACTGCTTATGATACTGTGAACACGACTCTTAAAAATATATATAACTCCCCAGCGAAACTCAGCTAAAGTTACAAACTTGGTAAATTTAAATGTTTGTCAGGTAAACTAACAATGAAGAATCAAAGCTAACCTAAAGAGAGTCCATACAGCAGAATGAAAACATAAAAAGGATAGAAAAGCCCAAATGAAATACCTCCCTTCAAGCAGTGTCTTTTGCATTCTCTCTGGGTTTTTTTTTTTATATAATCAAAGCCATTAAGGACCTATATTTAGCTCGGTGTCTCTCTGGACAGCAAAAAAACAACTTAGCAACACAACCAAGACAATCCCTTCCTCTACAACACAACATGTTTTTAATTAAGAAAGAATGCCAGGATGAAGGAGACCTTACAAGTTCAATAAGCTGAGAGTACTCAATTTTTTGAAGCGCAAGGAATGGGTTAAGCTTTTTATTGTAAATGTCACATGTTTTATGTTAATGTAACTATTTAAGCCCTTTTCTGCCTTTCTGATCATGTCTTTTGACAGGAAGGGGAGTATTTGTTTTGTCTGATTTTAACTCTCAGAAAAGCAAGCTAGAACTATCCAAAAATGTCTATTCTTTATTCTGACCTCTGCCTTCCAAAAGGAGCAGTTTCGGCATGATGCATTTTCCAGAGAATGGAAGTCTGAAATTCCCTTTCTAATGGAAAAATCTTACCTGGGTAATCATTCTTGTCTACATCTGAGTCTCCTCTTAGAGTGAAGCCAAATCCCGAAGGCATGGACTGTGAGGCCCACGCTCCATTGAGAACCTGGGAAGGGTTAGTGTTTAACCCATTACTGTATCCATTGTAAATGAACACTTTCCCTCTTCTGTCTTCTCCTGCAAATGGTGCACCAATAGCAATATCTGCAGTGCAATAAGAGAACAAAAACAATGGGTACAATTAAAATAAACCAAAAATTATGTCCCTGCAGGAAAACAGACATAAATGGCTTCTGCTATGTACATGCAAGTACTTCAACGTTCTGTATGTCTGTATGGATTCTAGTTCTAAGGCAAATAATACACAAACATGTTTGGAGTGTCTTTTCTGTGTCAAACTTTCATAAGCATATAAAATCATCCTATGAAGAGGTTATTGCATTATACTAAATAGCCAGTCCACACTGCCTTCCTCCTCCATATTCCAGGGCATTTAATAAGGTTTAATGTAATGAAAGCCTGCTTCTACTTCCGTATTTTTAAACAGACACAAATTTTATTTGATTTCCTCTATCACCTAATTAATAAGGAACAGCTGTTAGATGAAATTAATTTTTTTCTTCCAGATAAAATATTCAACACAGACAAAAAACCGCATACCCCTCAAACATCCAGTGCTTTAGTATACAAAATAATGTCTTCATCTGTACCAAGCCAATATCTTATTGAGAAATGGGAATAGCACCAAGGCAGGAATTTAACAGAAGGCCTTGGGCTTTATGCAATTAAGCACTGCAATCCTTAAAAAATGAGGTGCCATGTCCAAGAAGCGGAACTCACAATGCTCTTCTTAGTTCCTATGTATGGGATCTGAAGAGAATCATGTGTCTAGATTGAGATTCAACAGCTGCACAAGCTGAGCTTGCCAATAGGAAACACAAGAGGAGGATATGTATCGACAGCTTTCATTTTTCGTTTCTGATCTGGGACCTAGTGCTGGAGTCCTTTATTAAACTTCTCTATCACCTGAAATTTGTACCTTCACTCTAAAGGCAGGAGTGCACCAGAGCTCTATGACTGGTATCTTCAGTTATGAAGCAGAAGACTTTGGCTCCAGATCCTCCTTAGCCTTCTCTATACAGTGAGAAAGAAAAAGCAGGAATGTCTCCTCCTGCCTTACTAGAATGCTGGAGAGTAGGGATACAAACATTCCCTGCCCAGAGAGGCTGAGGGTATCTGCTGTCACTCACAGGTAGTAAACTGGAAGTCTCCACCTGAGCTGAACCTTATGGTGGGATTCCAGGACGATTCAGTGAGGGTATTCTTAACAGTCACCATCCAGTGGCTTCTCCCCACCAAGACGGTATTTGGATTTTGTGCACACTGAACCCCAACACAATTCTATGGCTCCTGACATGACTTCATGAGAACCATGCATTGCCCTAGAGTCTACTGCTTACAGCACCATAAAAACAGCCCTCAAATTAAGGAGGAGTCAAGTCCACACATTTTTCTATAATAGGCCAACTATCTTTAAGGCTGCTGTGCAAAATACCTGCTCCAGGAAGAACTCCTTGGAGTTTTAGATGCAGAGATGCCTGCCTTGCCCACCTCTATCATCTAGGAAATAAGAAGTAAGGAAATGCATGCAGGGAAAATGAGGGTGCTACGGACCATGTCTAGGATAACTCTAAAAGCTCAAAGCATCCAGGTTATCTCAGATAATTAAGTAAATTAGTTTACTTGGACTGTTTTTCTTGAATTTAGGCTCCCAGTTAACTTATATGAACATTTTGGGCTGTGTGTGTGTGCTACAGGCATTTGAAAAAAGTCCCATTACACGTTTCTTTCTGTGCCTAAGTACCAGTGAAGTCTGATTCCAAAATAGGACGTCTGTACCTGTCCAGTTCTTTCTCTGTGGGCAAAACACTCCATTTACTGAAACTCATTCAATTCTCACTCATCCAAGCATTTGAAGAGAGAAGGAGAACTCTGATTTTAAACAAAAGCAGCATATTAACTATTTAAATGTAGTTATAATCATAAACCAACAGATTTTTTTTAACTTCAAATGAACATGCTAATATTAAGTTAAAAAGTAGCACTGTAGTCAATATGGCCGCCTGCCTCTGAGTAAGATTTTCACGGTTTGGCCCCTCATTATCAGTTTCATTAGGATTAGTGTAAATTCTCGTGACTTTCAAAGGCAGTTACAGGCACTGTACAGACACTTCGTATATGCTGCTTAGCTATTTTTAATTCCAGTGTTATACAGAGATACATATTACTATGCTATATAAAAATTACCATTATATCCATCTTGATTGAGGTCTCCAAGGTGCGTGATTGCGCTGCCAAATCTACCAAACACTTCAGTGCCTGTCAGAATTTGCGCATCTCGGAAGAGGAAGGCACTTTCTTGCAGGTAGAGATAAACCTGCCCAACTTCTTTAGGCTTGCTTTCAAATTCTCGTTCCATAAAGAGAGGGGCACCGACTAGGATATCATCCAGACTAGAACAGTCAAATGAAAACCAGTGTCACTGAGAGACTGAGGGTAATCAACACAGTTCATGCGTTTGTTAAACAGGAAACATGATAATTATAGTGTCACAGAGTAACTGAGATAAGAAAGCACTTCTGGAGTTCTAGTACAGACACTTGGCCAAAGTATGGTCAACTAGGGAAGGATGCCCAGGGCCATGCCCACTCCAGTTTTTAATATCTCCATAAATGGAGACTCCAAAACCTCTCTAGGCAACTGTTGCTAGTGTTTGACCACCCAGCAAAACCACTTCTTTTTTAAGGTTTAAACGGAATTTATTGGACTTCAATTTATGTCTGCAGTAGACAAAGCTAATGATCCAGAAGTCAGGAATTTAACTCAGAGGGGATTTGTGTTACCAGGGCAAATTCTGTATAGATCTATCCTTCTAACAGTGCTAGGGAGAGACAAATTTTAGTAAAAAACCAAAAGGTTTTAAAAAAAGTATACATCAGTAAGTGAGCAACAGAACACAAACTGGCACTTTCCAGCAGATTTCTGAAGTAATACACAAGAAACACAGACAGAGCATCAATGAACAGAGAATGCCTCAGCACTAATTCCAATGGAAGCTGCAAGGCAAAGCCAGAGCTTTATTTCTGAAAAAACTTCAATTGAATATTAGGTACATGTAATTTGCTGTGTTAAGTATTAAACAGAAAGGACATCATAAAATCACAGAAACATGAGGTTTAGAGGGAAAAGTCCTTCTGTCCATTTTGCTACCCCAAGAAGAATCACTGAAAGAAGACAGACTGATCAAAGGATATTTTGCACGTTGTTGTTCTAAATGGGGATGTTTTGAAACATGTTACCAACATTTGTTTAGCTGGGGAAAATAGGCCCTTGACCAGACAGTAAAGAATAAATTGAAGCAAAATCGATAGACACGTGACAAGCAGAAACAGTCTTAATAGATTGTTCTGAGATATGAAATGGCAGCATCAGATTCATTTCTGAAGGTTGCTCAAGATTGCAGAAACTAATAGGACAATACCCATAATATTCAGTGGACACATTAGTCATCCATATTAAGGAACTCTGTTACTGTAAACAACTAGTACTACTTGATCCCAGAATTTTTAATTTGCAAAACATATTATCTTGTTCTAAGATGAAACTTTGTTCAAACTTTTAAAAAATTGTAGAAAAACTCTGACTCTCAATTCATCTTATTCCCAATGGTGATGTTTTCACAAAGGCTTTATCCATTAGTAAACCAATCAGTGAAATTGCACTGCTTTGTTTTTCCCAATCCTGAGAAAAAACATCATATGATTTAGGAGTAGCTCAGCTACTACTTTGCCATAGATATATACTATGGTTCTAAGATATACACCATAGAATTTAGTACAGATTATCTCATCTAGAAGCCTTTTAATAACATTGTAGAACTTACACATTCTATAAATTGTTAGAAAGTACTTTGAGAAATGTTTTTCTATCAAGTTTTATAGTATGTTTCCATAAAGGAAACCATAATTCAAAGTGCCAGGTCACTTTTGTATAATTGTTTTATTCTTTATATGTCAGATTTTACCCCATGGAATGAATAACTAAAAAAGGAAGGAAGCAGATGCTGACTTGACATCAAAGGTGGGATTTTCCTTCCAAACTAAATATCAAAAGTCCTCGTCTACTAATGGCAGATGTTAGTGACTGGGACAGAATGTCAGTTGAAATGGTTTCCATGAAACAATAGCAACAATAAAAACAGTTTATGAATTTTTTTTACAAGTTTTTTTACATTGCCATGTACTAAAATCATTACACAGTATCACCATCATCAATTATTACCTTATTACATCACAGTCCAGATATTTTGGGGCACCATGGTGTTATGTACTGTCTAAAACATGAAGTAAAAAATAAGCTTGGCTCCAATGAATATTTTACTGACAAAGAGTTGTAAGACTAAGGGAAGATTGTTTTTAAGGAACCAAAGGATTCAGAGACAGAAAGCTCCCAGTACATCGATGTGAAATAGTAGATACCTAGATACCTTTGAAAGTCTGGTCTATAGAACAGTATCAAGAGTGTTTAATATAGTGAAAGGAGAGAGGGAGACTATATATTACCCACAGTGGCCTAAAATTCTCGAAGCAGAAGCCTAACCCAGAACACAAGATTCATCAGGTAAGACAGAAAGCAAGCAGACAGGAGCTGGAGATTGCTGTGTAGAGATCACAGCATCTAAGCTGGAAGTGCTGGAAGCTTATTTTTCTAGAAAAAATCTACTTTGTTAAGATAAATGACAATGACTGTATAAAATGCATGAACATGCATTTTCATGGGGGGGTGTATGTGGGGTTTTTTTATATTTCACTGACACATCAATGTACTATAGCCAGAGAGAAAGGATTCTTCAGCTACCCTGCTCCCTCTGATCCTCCTTTACTTATTTCTGTTTTCTCTCCAAGTGGGTAATAAACATGGAATTGCTGTTCCCATGCTTTATAGCCAGTTTTACTTCCAAGCTCCCACAGTTTGAGTATTTAGACATCAGTCAAGAGTCACTTATTGGGTTATAAGCACCTATATGATTAGAAGTATTTGTGGGTTTTGTGAAGGAGATTTCAACTGACTTTTAAATTTTAGGTGTTTATACTTACAAAATTTGAGTTCTGACCCCAATTCAGGTTGATGTCATCTCTTTTAAAAGGTTCTAAGAGCCCCTGGACAGTAATATTAAATCATGAAGTGTAGCTCAGTGTGGAGCGGTATTTTGAACTGGTTCATCAGATTTCTTTCATTACTGGACTAAGATGTTGCAGTTAACATAAACTGTGTATTTATTTTTGTTCCAGCACAGAAAGGTAACCAGCCAGGATTGCTTCCCTTCTCATAAAAAAGTCTGTAAAAAGCACAGGCTGACCACCTGCTGAGACCGTGTGCAGATTCTTTGTGTCCTGAGGAGTAATAAAAAGCAGGAGTATGGGAAATGTCAAGAGGTCAAAGTGTAACTATGGGAAGCTTTGATATAGGCCAAATAAAAGACCAGTAAACAGTTTATTTCACTATTTTTATTGGACTGTTTCAGACTAAATTGAAAGTGTTCTCTTTTTTCCTCTTTACTAGGAATGTAATCTGTAAATTGATGGCAACACTTATTTATTAAGTTTCATTGTGGATTTCTCATTATTAGCAGTGGGCTACTAAGCCATAGTTCAAACAACATCCTCAGTTTCCCTGTTCTGCCCGCAATCCTTGTGTGGTGCAAATAAAACTACAAGAGTCTCTGGAACATCTGTATACCTTCTAGAGTATAGGTCCACAGAGCTTTCTTCTTAGGATGAGCCTAACCTTTGAGCCATGCCTTCAGTCTTATTCCAGCACAGCATGATTGCTGTTAATCTTTACAGCATATAACTTGATCAGATCTCTCATACACATAAGGTGACCATTGCCTCCTTCAGCCTTAGTTGCACAAAGACTCCAGGTGACTCTGAAGTGGTCATTTCCTTTTTGCTTTTTTTTCCCCCCTTCTGTTTTACTCTCCCTTTCAGATAAATATTTCTATCAACTATATGTGCAAACCAGCAAGGACAGACTACATATCTAATCAGACATGTTTATCAAGTAAAGCTTTTTGTGTTTTGTTTTCTGAGGGATGTTTGGATCTCAGAGGGAGTCATTAGATTTCTTTTAAGATATAGACTGTGAGACCACACATGCATCACCAGCAGCTTGATTATATTATTGACATAAACTGTGGTCTTAGAGGTACACAGAAGATATGAGACCTGCAAGTAACCCTGTGGTTCAGAGGAACTAACCTGCACAGGAAATAGCTTGGTTCAGTGGGAAGTTAAATAGCAAGTTCCCTGAAAAAAAACTGATGAGTGTCTATTGTAATTTAGATCAATGTTTCTCCACCCTTTCCCATTAGTAAAGCATTACAGTAAGACTAAACTCATCCTAATTCTGTAGGCCATACAAATAGGACTTTTCAAAAGCTACAGTATTATGACAAAATTTGACCTCAGAAATTTGGAAAGATTTTATAAGTACTGTGGAGCCATGATAGAAACTGTTGAAACTTATTTTGTTGTTGTTTTATTTTGGAACTACAATAACAGTTTACCACCTTATTATTCTTTTCCTGTATCCCTCACTCTTTAAGGGGTCACTAGTTGTTGACGACAAGCAATGATTTAGCCCAGAGAAATTATTTAATGCACTGTGTTTAAATACCAAAGAAGAAATAATCACAAGACTAATAATACGAAATAGCCACATGAGAGACATTTTTGCAATATGCCAGAGATCTAAATATAATCCTGACTCAATTTTGGGCAGACCTCCATGGCTCTGAGATTCAGGGATCTTTATCTCCTTGCAAGAAAGCTAGTATCAGTATTCACTTACTAAAGTCCTGATATTCTAAAGCGTTTAATCAGACTTTCAAAGTTAGCAAGTGTTTCGTTAATCAGGGCGTGAAATCCCAGAGTGTCTGTCTTCTGTGGGACCCTGGGAGCTGACCAGCATTCTCCCTCAGACAAGCACCAATGCCTGTCATCACAGCTATGGGCCACAGACACTTCTGGGTCCTCTGGGTGGTGAAAATGGATGGCCAACCAGGAAGTGCTTCAATGAGGAGCTGATTATACTGGAAAGCTTTTAAAAGTGAGGCTATGGATGGTACACATCTGAGAAGACCTACCTGCTTTTGAGAATGAGAGAAAGAATGTTTGACCTTCACCTATCTGTTCCCAGCAGCAGCTAGCACTGTTTATTCACAGTATTATTTATTATTGTACCTCAATCTGTTTCCTAAGACTTTGGACATTCCAGCTCTGCCACACTGCTTTGAACAAACACTCAGGAACATGAACTCACTCAAACTAGGCCTGCAAATACTTGTGCCACTGTGCTTGCACAAAATAAGTCTATGTGAACAAGTAAAATTAGAAAAGCAGAAAAGCCAAGAGAAGCATTTTGAGGTACGAAGCACCTGAAAGCCTGTGTTTATTAATAAACATCAGGCATTGCTTCTATGAATGTTCAGTGGAGCTGAATATATTTGGTAACCTACCCATCATTGTTAACATCAGATACTGCAACAGTGTACCCAAAATAAGACGCCATCTGGAAATAAAAAACAACAGATAGGCTTTCATATCAAATATCAATTTTTAAAAAGGTTTTACTGATAATCCTCTTTGTTTCTATGGTTATTAATTCTCAAAAGTATTTTATATATTCTTGAAACTATGTTAATGAAAACATATCAATACTTTATCATGTAGTTGCTTGACATTACCTGTTCCCCAGTGAAGTTCTGGATGAAGGTCAAATCTGAAGAATTAATAATTGAGACCTAGTAACAGAAAAATATGGAAAGTTTCAAGCACACATGAAGATGCTACAGTGTAATATCACTACAAAACAGTTTGACACACTGAAGGATGGTCCAAGTGGCTAAGAAAAAAAAAATCACTAAGATTTTATGAGTCTCAAATCCCCCATGAATAAAATGGGGAAAGGATTATTTCTCTTCCTTAGTACGCACAAAAACATGAACTTTGGTTAAAACGCAAAGATACATATACATACATACATACATACACCTACATCCACACGTAACTTTCATCTGAAAAATGGTAAGAGTAAGTTCCAGAGTCACAACTAGAGACTGTGTCTGTGATCTCTGTTTCCCAGTCAGGTTAGTTCTGAAACTTTTTTTTTCCAAAGGTAAAAGATGTATCCACACATATTTTATTTTTTTCACTTCTAACTGCATCTCATGACTCTTTGCATCTGGTTTTCAGTGTATATACTTAGTGCACTGAAAATAAACACTGGGTACAGATAATCTAACTTGGACTTCTCTCCACTGTGGACACAGCATTATTGCACATGAACTATGCTAACCTATGGGTAAGCTTGGGGCTGATAACACTCAGTGGGTATAGTGATACTAGTCCTACTCAAGCATCCCTGCAAATGGCTATTTAAAACAAACTTCAGAAAGGACCAAGTGCTTAATGCTGAAAGCCCAAATCAGTAAGGCACTTCAGCTCAGCCTGGTAAGTCTAAGGGTGAAAGCCAATGGCAGTTTTATCCAACTAGAAAGTTTAGGATCAAAAAGAAAATATAACATAGACTTTAATGTTCCAAATGGTCTAACTGCATTCTCACTATAAAAAAGATAAAAAGTGGGACCAGTACATACATAGCCAAAGTTCTGTGCTCCCCTTGGGACTCCGGCAACCAGCTCTGAAAAGATAAATGGTCAACAATGAACTGGTTAAACTATCTGGTGCATGCAACATGCCTCCCAGGCCACTTAAATTCTTCCTTGACATAACTCTTAGGATCTTTCTTTGTTATCTCTATCAGAAACACCTGCAAATCACTTCAAGACATTAATCCATAAGATTATCCGTTCAATGCAACTTAGTGCATGAAATATTACATCTTAACACTCAGGCAAAGATCTTTCTGCCCAGCATTACTTAGCATCGTGCAGTACAGTAAAGTACCTGATTGCTGTGGATTGATGGAACCAGAATTAGTTGTGCTGTCATGCGCCAGATTACACAAGCTAAACATGACTGACCTTAAAAACATCCCTTCCTTTCTGGCTGCACAACAATTTATCTCATCTGTTATTTGGCTTGATGCCATGAAAATGTTCAACAAGTTCTGCAGAGCCTATCTAAAAGCAGTGCAAGGAAATTTTTGTGAGTGTTGGAGGAATCCATTGAACAAGAACATGAAACATTGGACCTATGTGCCTTCTAGGATGCAGTTCTGTTCAATGGTGAAATATTAAACAGCTAGTGGAAAAAAATGAAGTCTGTGTTGGTGAGTTCAGCACATCAATTAAACAAGGTTTAAGTATTGTTGGTATTTAGTTAAAGTCTGAGTGGTATTCCAGGAACTACTGCTGCTAATCCTAGCCCCTGAGGATAGATTGCTCTGAGTTTGTCTTTAGGGAATTGCAGAGCTGTGTTACTGGAGCCACCATCTGCCAGGGCAGTTTTCCCTGGTCATATGAAATTAATAAATACCCTGTGTCACCTTTTGCCAGAGGGAACAACTTGAACCTCTGTGCTTAAGCTGCATTCTAAATTATGTGTTTATATTCTGCAAATAAAAAAAAAATTAAAAATTCTGTAATTCTGGTTAAAACCTGTACCTCCATTCACATTATCAAATCATGAAGTCAGAGTCCTAGAAGGAGGTATTTTACAGATCATGAAACATTTCAGGTGAAGGTTTCACAGTGACGATGTTTTTAAGCAATACTATTAAGTCAGTGAGATGTCTGGTTCTTTGTGAAGTTGACAGTTGCTGTCTAAATGCAAATTATTCTAAATATCTCCTGTATCAAACTTACTTGATTCAAGAACCTTTCAAATTCTTAGGCACGATTCTGTATTTCAACATCTATATTCATTTGCATTCAGTTTTTCCTAATTCAAGGGACTAATTGAACACTTCATCTTCCTGTAGAACATTTTCTCTTCCATTAAGCCCAGTGAATTAAATTATTCTGCTTTTGCTGTTAAATATAAGGTTTGAGATAGGAGCAAGAGCACACCTAACTTGTTCTTACTGCATTATGCCTGTGCAGGAAAATATAATATATGAAGAGGGTCAGCCAACAAATCCATCCAGGCACCCCATCCTTAAGGCACATGAACTGGAACTAAGGAAACTTTTATAGAGCCAAGAGCTGCTTTCACCAACAAGAGCTAGCATGCTGGTTTAGACACATGTTTTTATCCAGACAAATGAATGTTATCTCCTAGCTTGGGCTGTGATGTTTATGTGGCAGTCAGAAGTGTACTTTCAGCATACATGGGCATTTCCAAGCCACACAGCATCTGTCCAGCCAGACGCGGAGCGCCAGCAGCCTCTCTGCAGGTCAGTAACGTGAGTATGGACTGACAGACCATACAGGATGGCACTGTTGGCTCTACTTGTTACTACCAGTCACCAAACTGGCTAAATTAGGTGGGCCTGGATGGCTCCACCTACCATGCTGTCACAGCTCTAACTGCTGAACAGATGCATGGGCATGATGCTGTAACACAGAGAGACTTCTGGGTTACTCGAATTCTGCTGTTATGCTATACCTTCAAAGGAAACACTTGCCTCCCAGAATATTGGGTACGGATAGCTTAAGTCTCACCAGTGTTTCAAATGCATAAAAGGTACGTTTCTGTGTAGAGACCAAAAATCAGGAATTTAATAGGTGTACAGCCATATGGTTTCCATTCTAGTATATAGCTTCTTACCTTGTTCAGAATCTCCAGTAAATTCCCCAGCAGCCACCGAGTACCCTGTTTAAAGATAAATTACAACTAAAACACTTGATAAACCATTCTTTCATAAAAATATGCCGGGACAATCAGATTTGTCTGTTCATCTGATCATGAGAATGCAAGTTTTCTAACATTAGAAACTGTGTAGAAAAAAGGGATAATTATTTATCATATTATGAACAAATTAACTGTAGGTCTGATGTCTGATTCTCTGGGCAACCTGTGCCAGGGCCTCACCACCCTCACAGTAAAGAATTTCTTCCTAATATCTAATCTAAATCTACCCTCCTTCAGTCTACATCTACCCCTTGGAGTGCAAGGGATGCATCTTTGCCTTCAATGTGAAGAAAAATCCATCTTACATGCAGAGACACATGAATATCATGCAAATTGTTAGAGATCAGTATTAATAAAAGGTATGTAAAGAGCCTTTTTCCTATTTATTACATAACATATTCAAATTGACTTTTGTTATTGTTTAATTCAATTATATTTTTAAATAGTAGCGAGAATAAATTGAGTATTTGTGCAGTACTGTACAAAATTCTGCAGAACCCAATATTGCCTATTAATTATTCAAATAGTCTTTAATTACTTTAAATTCAATCCATTGTTTTGGAATGAAAGAAGATATAAATGGGAAACTTTTTAGTTCTGCTTAATTATTTAAGATCAAATATTAAGAACCCTAATGAGCCATTGAAGATCTCAACTTTCAAACTCTGTTGCTGTACATAATTTTAAGAATGTTCATAGTCCCACTGAATTAACTAGCACACTACTGATTTGCTGTTGTGCTTAAGGCAAAACATGTTTAATTATCTCACAATTGGGAGATTAGTAATTTAGGGCTTGTTTTCACATCTACATAAGCCCCATGCATTTAGACCATATTGCTAACTGACAGATTGCTTAGCTTACCCATGTAGTTGTCGTCATACGAGGGTGGTGCCACTCCTGTCTGCTTCTCTCGTGACAGTTTCCTCAGAATATCCTTGAAGGAGTAATTGGCAATGATATCCGCAACACTTGCAGTGATTACTTGACCTGGATTCAAACAACTTGGTAAGTGAAAGGAACATAAAGGACAGATACTTTCTACAAAGCAAGGCCAGCAGAACATCAGAACAGAGCTGCAAGGGATAATACAGCACAGATGCAAAGAGTAGGCATCTTCTCTCAGTCTTTCTCCATTATTAATCTAAAAGTTATGAGAGTACATATAAATCAACACGAGGCATGGAGACTCTGTTGAACCATCCCAAAAATATCTCCTGACACATTTCAAAGTGCTGATTCAACCCACAGTCAAGCATTTTCAGGCTCAGCTACCTTTTGATGTTGTACAGTACAAATGTAGTGGACCGAAGGAAGGAATTCTCAGTGGAGAACTCAAAGCTATGGATTCCCTATCATCACCAACAACTAGATCTTCCTCCTTTAGCAGCAATGCAAAACCACACATCAATGAGGCTGACACCAGGCAAGTTGGTAGGCAGAGTCTGGGTAATCAGCTATATCATGCATGTCAAAACAGGTTAAAGCAAAAATACCCACTTAACCCTTTACCAAAACCACTTCAGCTTTTATCTACATAAGAAACTACATCTTGGAAACTACAGTGATGCCACAAGTAAACTAAAAATGCATGCAGATAGCAATCAAGGTTGCATTCAGAAACAAACAGTAACAAAAACTTTGAAAATATTACTATTACTGTACAAATATTAAGTATTTTAAAAATTGCAGTATTTCTAGGGAGAATGTCAGCTTATTAGTTAAACGACAAATGTGCTGAAATGCCAGTATCTCTACTGGTTATTTCTATTTATTCCACTCCTCATACAACCTACATCCTGAACTTTCCCTGACTTATTTTTATGCTCAGTTGCTTGTTAGGCAATTCTTATGATTTACATTTGTTGAAAACCAGGCCAGAGACTGGTTATCTTAAATAATGGAAATCTAGAACAACATTTTCCAAAATACTTTCTGCTTCACTTCTTAGGTCAAGTTAACCAGCCAGATGAACATACCTTGCCAATAAAAACTACCAGGCCCTCCTACTATCAGGTCTCCATTCTACAAAAAAGCAGAATTGAATAAAATTACTCAAGAAAAGAACCTACCGAAACTAAGCATGCATGGGAAAGACAGTTTAAATGACAAAAGGAATACGAGAATTTCAAGGAAAGGATGTAAGCGTATGGTTGTGTGGGAAAATCCACACTTAAATAAAGTTAAGATCACCTTACGCATCTTCACTTCAGTGAAAGCTGCATTTTAGCACTAACATAGCATTCTAAAAAAACACAGTCCACATAAAAGTGGGTCTTCACATTCAATGGAGCAACAGTAATGCTTTATAAAGAAATACACTTTTGTCTGTCCTACAGTGAGGTCTTTACTCCTCTATTAATTATGTGAATAACAATGTAGCTGTGGAACACCGGAAACAATGGCAAGGATCAAAGTTTTGTGGGGTCCTGGTGACAAAATAATTGGAGTGCAAACGGATAAACAGGTGTGGAGTGCAGTATTCCTTTTATTAATGAACCCACAAAATTTGAAGCATGTAAAGGAAGAAAGGACTTACAACAACTTCACAAAATTTCCCATATGCAACAGCATGGAGATAAACTCTTGATCACTAAGACAGCACTTAAACTCTGGGGATATGTCAGAATTACATTTGGTCAGAGTATTTCAGAAGCAGAATCTCACCTTGTAAAAATCTAAGCTGAAACCTGCTTGACAAAAGCCTTGTCCTTCGGGATCTGCATTGCCTGCAATCATGAAGGTAGAAGCATTTTATCGATTTCACAGTGCATACGGAGAACAGCCTACACACCCCTGGAGCTGTAAGGCTGTAATTGCAAAACTATAAAATTATGTGAAAAGACATGTATTAGAAGAAGCAGAGCCTATCAAGACCTTCTACAGGATCCTGAAATGCAGGCCCCTTGCGAAGATTTTTGAAAAACTGGACCAGTTACTTGGGACTTTCTCTTCTCATGGCCAAGGAACAACCCTTGCAACAACTATCTGTTTGAATTTGCCTGGAGATAAAAACCAACTCAACACAAAATCCTAGAATGGTCACCATAGTCTGCTCTGCCAAAAGCACAAAAATATGTGTGTACTAAGGCATTCTCAAAAAATGGCAACACAGTGGATGAGTCAGCATGGTCAGTGTTTGGACAACATCCAGCTGATCTGTTCTATGGCAAGGGAAAGGGGCTTCAATGAGCACTGGAGTGTAATGTAGCATTGGATGTATGTTTGCACGTGCAAAAACTTCCTTCCTGCTTCTGTCCATTTTTATTTCTAGTCTCCAAATTCTTACATAATTGTGCAAATTGGGTTGACATGCATTTTAGGCTTTTCTATGAGTGCTGGAGTGTTGGAAGTCTGCAGGATCAGGAAACTGAGAGCACGAATGGCTACCTGAACTCTCTCTTCAAATGGCATAAACCTTTGGCAAACCACCAGTGAGACCTCAGAAGTACATGAAAGTTCTGATGGTCATCTTTTCTTACAGATTCAGCTCTTTCTGTACCCATTCATCCAGGAACAAGGATTAGGCTTTAAAGGAAAGACTTAGTACAACTCAGTTTAGAATTATACTACAATGTGAGTAAAGGAAGGCCACAGAGTAACACTGAATGTACATGGAAATGTGTCACTTTGCTACAGGTGTGCAGATTTTCTGATAGGCCATGGAAAGCATTTTCAGGCTACATTATCAGGCATCTGTCAGATGTCAGGAAAATCTAGTGGCTACATGGTATGATGCTGTCTCTAGAACTTCACAGGAAAGAGACCTTCTAATTATGTGAAGTAAGCATCTACTTTTTGTATAAAATGCCTCTTATTTTCTTAGAAAAATAATGTATGAGAAACTTAAAGGCAGGATCACAGTTTGCAGTAGAGAAACAGTTAAAAGGTGTGTTTTGAAATTAGCCCATGTGCACACGGCAAGAATTCTAGCTGCAGTAGCAGGGGACTGTGACAAAGAACCACATTCAGACTTCTCGTGCTACTGGCTAGCACATGCAGCCTGAAACAGCTACCCAACTCAGCTGAACTGAACAACACCATAGCCTGGCTGTGAGGGTTTCCCCTGGAAGGGATAGGTGCCCATCATATTTGCTCTTACACACGTTACCTTTAGAGAAGTAATTGAAAGAACAATTTTCTGATCTGTGAGTGCAGAAGCTGCTGCAACCCTGGCTCAGTCCAAAGCTCAGTGAAGTCACTGGATACTTCATGTTGATTTTAATAATTTGGAGCATTGAGGTAATGAGGGTATTAGTACTCATCATAAATACTTAGACATAGGATGCTGAACAGGATGAACAGGATGATGTAACCTACTGTGCACCATTTTCTGCAGACTTCTAGGTAACAGAATGTGGTTCTAAATACACGTGCAGTTTTTCCTTATTCCCCACAAATTAAGGCCCAGAGATGGCTGTAGCATCCTCAGAACAACACAGAGTGTGGAACAGCAGTGCTAATGTTTTTTCCATGCTGCAAGTCCTTCATAAGTGAGCTATTGTGGATGATATTGGCATGAATGGTAATACAGGCTTGTGTGTTTCTGTGCAGGGTCTGGTCTTCAGACGGTGATCTTCTGATTTATACTCAACATAAGCATGAATAATTGCTTTAAAACGCTGTCTGGTTCTTATCTAAATCAGTTTGCTACATTCTAAAGCCATTTAAATTGAACCAATTATATCTCATCACTATAACTGCATAAGCTTAATTGACTTTATTTCTGCTCTTTCAATTATACAATGAAGCATCCAAGTGCAGGCGTGTAATTTAATGTCGATTTCTCTTTAAACCCTCATCCAGTGCAACGATGCCATACAGTTATCTTCGTTCAACCAAGACTGTGTGAAGACTGCAAGGATGAAACTGTTGAGTGCAGTATCAATTAATTCCTCCAACACAGGTCTGTTCCTATTAATACTTACTGTTGCGACAAGGTGAATATTCAGCATAGGCACTGAAGTTCTGAATTGCTACATAGCAGGTGCCAACAGGATCTTTCTCAGGGCTATCTTTAAGGGTTCTCCAATGATATAAGGGAGCACAAGCCTATTAAAACAGAAATGATGTCACATGTACCTTTCACACACTCATGCATCTGGCAAAGGTTTTTAATAGTGTACGAGGATTCTCTCTGGTGTTGTATCATTCATACAGCAATGATCATAACATATTGACAGAAGAAAATGCAGGACCACTGCTTCTTATAACCTGCCAGAAACACTGCTTCTTTTCATTATGACCTGAAAAGCATCATCAATTTTTCACTTATAGCCATTAGCAGGTGAACTCTGTCAGGGACTGCAACTCACATTTAAGCATACGTTACAAATACCCTCTTAGCCTGCTTCACAAGTAATGTTTGCCCTATTACTGCTCATTGCACAGGATTTGATCCCATAGTTTAAGATGTAGATCACAGACATGTGGCTGAAGACATTCCTACTTCTGCCCTGATATGTCTTAAGACATGTTGCATAACAGAGTGTTGCAGAACTGCTATGATTCTACTCAGCAGAAGGAGATTTGTCAGAGGGTTGTGTCATATTGTCTATCACAATCATCAGATTGTCTTCTTACAAACCCCTAGTTCAAATCTTTGGAGAGATGATACAGTGATAATGCATTCAGCAGTCTCTGAGTGAGCAGGTTTTTGCCAAGTAAGTTTTGGCAAGTGAATTAATATTTAATCTTCTGTGTTATTGTAGCAGTGTTACAAACATGACACTGCAAGGATAGAAGATATAAAAGTTGTGTAGAGAGAGACATTAACTTTTTTGAAAGTAATTCAGATAACTGGAAAAATAAAAAGATAAGCTGTCAGGTATGCAAGTCATTCGTTAGGGGTTCCTGCGCCCTTAAACATTTGAATTGGCTGGGGAAGCAGGGGGAAGACACTACCTCTCCCTAAACCTTGCCTCTGTAAGATACAAACAAATCATTCACTCATGTCCTACCTTGTCTTACTTTTCCAAAGAGAAACCTCTGGCAAGGCATGGCTATTATTCACATTACTGTATAAGCCTTCGTTCGGCAATAGGTTCCAGTTGGGTGAACCACTGTGCTACTCAGAATTTAACATAACAGTGAGAACTTCTGGAACAATGGTTTGAGGAACAGGGACTCTTAACATGCCCCTGCCTAGAACCAGAGTGCAGCAAGGAGGAGTAAGCATCCTGTGAGGGTGATTTTAGGCACATTTGACATCAAGAAAAACAGACTGAAATAAGAACTCAATATAACCATAAATGTTGACGTAATTCAGTTTACTATCATATTACCATACAGTGTGTCTCTAAAATACAGCCACTATCTGTTTAAAATAAATCATCATTCACTTCCATAAGAACATGGCATTCTGCTGTTTTCACAGGGCAGCGGGTTCATCTTCCCTTGACCGGTTAAACCTGATTTTATGGACTCCTTTCATTTTCTGAATGATTATCTGTTTTTATAATTCATGCATAATCATAGAGTTGTTTCTATAATCTACACATCGAGAGCTATTTAAGATATACATTTGAGAGAAATACACATTATCTCTGAAATGAATACCAAATGCTAAGACTTACCACAACTTTTTCTTTATGAGCTTTGACTGTTGCCCCAAACCACTGATTTGTCTTAAACTCAATAGGTTCCCTGGTGCCATTGACTTTAATTTTCCTGTTGTCTGACAAAGAGAGAAGCAGTATGTTGACATCGTATTTTTAAAAAGTTTTACTCTGAATTACAAATACAAGTGAACAGCCTAAGGGATATGTTGCATCCACTGTCGTCATCGTAGCAGCTTGATAGAAAACTGACATTCTAGCATCATTTAAACTCTTCACTGGTCAGTGGAAAAAGCTTAAATTCACATTAGAAAATTCAAAATAATCACACTTCAACTTCAGAAAAAAATACAGAGGGCTAGAAGAAGAAGCCCTGTGTTTTCCTGAGGTGGGTTGGGTGTCCAGCAAGCTGCTCTATCGCTCCCCTCCTCAGCAGGACAGAGAGGGGAGAAAAATAAGAGGGAAAAAAACTTGTGGGTCAAGATAATGTCACTTTAATAAAGCAAAAGGCTGTGCATAGAAGCAAAGGGAAAACACAAGTTTTATTCTCTCCTTCCCATCAGCAAGTGATGTCCTGCCACTTCCCAGGAAGCAGGGCTTCAGTACGTGTAGTGGTTGTTCCGGAAGACAAATGTAAATAATGAATACCCCACTCTTTGCTCTCATCTTTTATTGCAGATCAGACTCCATAAAATGTGGAACACCCTTTTGGTCAGCTGGGGTCAGCCGTCCTGGCTGTGCCTCTCCCAAGATCTCACCCACCCCCAGCCTCCTGGTGAGCAGGGTGTTGGGGAGACAGCCCTGCTTAGGAGTACCAACACCTCGCTCACCAGCAGTGCACAGCACAGCACTGTGAGGGCTGCTGTGGGGAAAATGAACTCCATCTCACCCAGACTCAACACATCCCCCTTGACAAAAGAAGTTTACCTAGAATTTACGATGAAGAATGAAAAAGTATCTACAAAACCAGGTAAAAGTTTTCTCATATGTGGCAGAAACTTTCCATGTAAAAAGCATGTTCCATAATTAGCTTTTGTCAAACAAATGACATTTCTCAGCATGCTTATTCAAAGACCAACACTACAGATAGCAAAGGAGGGTTTTTTTAAACAGAATTACATGTGTACACGCTGTCACAAGAGAGAGCTTCTTAATGTTGCTTTATATACACTCTTGCAGATGTCAGCGTAAGAGAAGCCATCTGGGCAAAGACTCAGGCCAATTATAATGCATTTCAGGTTTTAATAAAAAGCAGACATCCCTTCCTTTCACCCTCAGTTCTCTGAAGTAAACTGATTTCCCATATGTTCATAAGCTATGCTCTTCCCTTACCAGTCATTCCTAATGAACTTCTCCATTTATACATAAGCAGGGCATTACTCCTTCCCCCTTGTATCTGCATTCCCTTATATTTGTTTCTCGTTCCTATCAGGAGAGATTTCACAAAAATCAATCCTTTTTATTCACTCTAAGTGAAAATAAAACCATATACTGTCTACCTTGGAATGTTAACCAACCCCCCACCCCCCCGCACACACAGACAAAAAAGAAAAGAAGTAATATCAGGTTATATTCTATGGATTTACATACATTTTTTAAAAAAGTGAGGAAAAAATCCAGCCACCACTTGAAAAAGCCAACACTTCCTGGGATTTGCCTGACAGGAATACAGGAGATACCTGAATGCTTTTCTAGGGTGTTAGGTTACCAGTTACTTCAGCTGATAGCAACCTTGTAAATGTTACACATATAAACTGAATTAGGAAGAAAAATGCATTATATTTGGAAAACAAGGGTCCTCTATCTCTGTATTTTTTTCTAAAAAACATGAAGGAAAGGTGAATGAGAACAAATCTGTGGAAGTTTTAAAGTGTCTGAGAAAACGTCTTCCTACACACAAATATTTGTGCTGCACCAATTATAGGGGCTAGTTTGGAAATCTGTGTTTTGAGAGATGAGAGATATAAATCTCAGGAATATTTAGATCTTAAACATTCAGGAAGTATAATTTAAAATCACTCTAAAAATATTAACTTTAAAAATACATTTTATTTAAGTTAGGCTTTAACTTTCAGAGTGTGGGAGATAGCAACTTTGACATGCTGCATTGTAGGAACTGCCAGCATCTACCTACTTGTTGGCAACTCCACTTCGGATTATTTTTTCCAGCAAAGCCTGAACCTTTCAAACTTTAGAGGTTTCTTTTTTCTCTTTTTAATGCTCCAACAGATCTGAACATGATCAATGTCCACAGATGAGGTCTTGATAGAAACAAAGCTTTTGAAGCTTGAAAATCAGCCACGGTCAGCTTACAGCAAGCAGCCAATCCTGGCTCTGTGGATACTCATGACCAGTAATCTAACTTAAAAAAGAGCCTACATTTTCAATCAAACCAGCATATTTGTCTACTGGCAAAGTAGACAAAAACTTAAAAATAAGTTAGGTTTTAAAACTGGGACAACTGTTTGCTGGATTTATAAAACCACAGCTGAATTTACCAGTAAATCTGCAAAACCTGTATGCACACCCCCTTAGCCTGCTTAGTGGCATATGGTGCCGTATGAATCCTTCATCATAAGGCAAGGATTTTCATTAAGAAATAGTTAATAAAATATCAATGACATAAAATTAGCAAATAGCTAATTGTATGATCAACTTTGCTCAGAATCCTTGCTGAAGCTATGGAGTCATATTCCAAGTTTCTGAACGTGTACCATAAAACACTGTTTAGTTTTTGTATATAACAACCAATCAGTATTTCAGATTGCTGTAAACCAGCTATTGCTTCCCCTATAACAGTTCCAAAATGAAGCTATGTACACAACCAACATGTCTGAATACATATTTACTGTCATTACTGTGCCCTGATTGCATTCAATTAGACAACAAGGCTTGAAATGAACCCACTGTAAATGTTCACTTCTGAGCTAGTCATTCACTTAGAACTGAGGACACAGTTCTTCTCCTAAAGCAAATACCTGAGAAGGTCAGAAGAACCATGGCCTAAAAGTACTTAATTATTTTTTACCAAGTGCAGATAACCATGGATGACCAGCTTAGACTAGAACAATTTAAAAAAAAAAAAGTTTTATTTCTGTTTTGGGTACATTCCTCAAAACTGTGTTATCTAAGTGTTTCAAAAAATAACATGTCTGTATCCTGACATCACCCTTGTATGACAGGGAACTATCTCTCTCTGTGTTATTTACGGGGATCTGAGGCCCACAGGCTAAGCAATGTTTCTGAGAGGCGCAAAAACTTGGCTTGAGTTCAGGTTGCATTCAAATGTCATCTTTTCTGGATAAGAATGCCTGGCCCCTTTTAGGAAGGAGTCCAGGCTATCCTGTACCATGATATGTGACACTAGTGCAAGGATAGCTAAAATACAAGGCAGCAGCTGGGCTGGGCACACAACGCCTGAGCCTGTCTGAAGAGCTGTCCAGAGAGTGAGTGCCTGAGTACCAGCTGGATTGCTTCAGAGCCAGCCTAGGAGCTGTTCCAGATGGTCAACAGTCTGAATGACTCGCAAATTTGGCTTGGAAGTCAGCTCTGGAGACACTCTTAATTGTACTGCCTAAGACTGTGTTGCAGACTAAGGGCCAGACAACCAGGAGTATGCAGAGATACGTATAAATATAAATTTAGGTGTAAGGTGATCCTTAAACTACATTTCAGCAACCCAAAAGCATCTCATTTTCTACTGCAGGAGCCAAGACTCCCATACATTGGTACTGCCCTTCAATCCAGCTTCCGAAGCAGTTCTGGACATTGATGAAACATGATTCTCAAAATCAGTGTTCCTTCACCCAGCCTCTTAGACTTCAGGTACCCAAAGGGAGAAACACCCCTTAAATTGCCAAAGCAGTAGTTGCACAACTAGAAAAAATTTACCTCAGGCAGTAAAAAGCAAACCTATGTAAGAACAACAATGCAGAGATTAATCTATAGGAATTAAAGGCTGAACCTGGTGCAAGGGTTAATGCAAACCCATCATTTGCACACCTTTGAACAAATTTGGCACTTTCTACGGGGCCTGGTCTCCTCTCAGTCACTGAGTCAGCACGTTATAAACTAACAGGCATGAATCAAACATTACTCATAAATACTTCTTTGTTGCAGAAATCAGGATCTGCATATGAAATAGATGTATATGCAATATGTATTTGATGGTGGCTTATTGCGATTCATTCAGCTTTTGAAAACTAGAAGTAAAAACTGCAGCATAAATTATAATTTGAAAATACTGACATTAACAAAAGCAAAGAAAAATATTTTAATCAAACTGAACACAGGAAAACAATGCTTCTAAGCAAAGCAACAAATCTGCAGTTATTGCAGGCAAGTTCCCACTCTCCAGGAACTTTGAAAAGTATTCTCTTTACTTGCTCCATGTGTGTTTGTCTGTAAGTACTGGTACTGGATGCACGCAGGCATCTGCAGCAGGCTGTTACACTCTGGCCTCTAATCTGAACCTACTCAGGCTACATCTAGGATGGTAAATCCCTTTCACATATCTGTTCGTATATATATGTTTGTTTGTGTATCTATGCACATCCATAAAAATAAATATAGATAATAAAAAGATATATTTCATGTATTTATACATCACTATATATACACAGAGGAGAGGTGAATAATCACCTCCACCTATCCATATTTATATAAAATGGTAATACAAGCATATAAAAACAACAAACATTTATCTTTATATAAATATATAGAGGTCAAGGAAAGTGAATATCCCCCCCACACGGAGGCAACACCTGGAATGCTATGTACAGTTTTGAGGAACCAGTACAAGACCTGCAGGTGTTTGGCACAGAAGGATCTATTTGCACTTCATTCAGTGTTCAACAGGTAGAGAGGAGACAGAGCCAACATCTTATTTGAGGTGATTCTGTGATTCTGTATGCAGCAAAAGGAAAAGAGGCAATGGACACAAGTTGCAGCAGGGGAATTTCTGATTAAAGAAAATACGTTTCATGGTGATTAAGCACTGGATCAGATTCCCCAGAGATGCTATGTCATTTCTATCCTTGGACAGTTTCAGAACTTGTCTACAGAACACTTTGAGCAACCTAATTTAACTTTGAAATGAGCCCTGCTGCATCATCGGGGTCCTGGCTTACAGAAAGTAAGAGAGAGAGGGAAGGGTTTGTACTGGCATACATGGTCCCATACTCTAGAAGTGAAGTAAGAGAGGGAGTCTTGTCAACCCTATCACCATGGCAGGGTGATATCTTCTGTGTCTCACTACCATAAAAGATTTGGATGATACCAGCCGTTAGGAAGTAATGATAAGTCAGTGATGTTCACAGGGTCGTAGATGTTAGATGCACATGAGAAAGACAGAACACAAATGCAATGCTAAAGACTATGATCCAAGGAATGAGGCCGAGAAAATGCTTTCAACATTAATGCTGGTGCAAAAGACTCCAGAATGCTTAGAGACAGTAAGGATATGCAAAACCCTTGCATGATGAGAAGAGTTGCTTCTATTTTTAGATTTATCAGATTCTGAAAACATCTACTTAATTTCTGGGTTTTATTGTGCTTTAGATGCTATTCATATGAGTTATTTTAATTTAATAGATCATATCAAGAGAGCTTTATTTGGACTTTCATTCCATGAATCAAGAAAGAAAGAATCATCAAACCCAATAGGATTTTTTCCCCTAAGTACAATCTGACCAAAAACAAATTAGGACCTCAGGGCTTGAACTAACATAGCTAAGGGTATTTTTTCTCTTCTTTAGATAAGGCTGAGACTTATAAAAGAAACTCAAGAGGGTCTATTATAAATCAGAATGCTACAAGTGAACCATGAGTCTCCAGATAAGGTCTTACTGGCACAGTGGACTGAAATGTGTCAACATTTAAAAGTACAACAAAGTTCTCCCTCAGCACTTTCTCTTGAGATGCTAATTCTGTTTTACAACAGGATTCTAGTTTTCCACAGAATCTTACCATCTTTACAGCTAATGATTTTTTCCTGAAACTAAATCTCTTGAGTCCCACAATACATCCTTTCCTTATGCAGTACCTGGGTTCTGTTACAATCAGCTCAACTTCTGGCTAGATTAGCTCATGTTTTTTATCAACTACACGCTTGGCCAGAACTGATCTACATCCCCCTGCCCTGTTTGCCTTCAGAGGCTGCTCAAGCTTTCTCCAGCTAGTTTAGAAAAATGTAACCGATTTTACTAAAAGTGGTAAAGAAAACACCCCAGTGACTTCTGGAAACTTAGGGGAAGTGCTATCTAAAATTCTGCCTTTAGGAGCTAATTTAAAACATAAGAACTTGTTGCCGTCTGTGAAGTATTACAATTTAAAATGACCATTATAATGACTTTCTGAAATCTGAACTATTGCTTTTTACCAGATTTCAAATGCAATAGTGCACTTCAGGGGGCATTTAAGTTTGCTTCTGGCTGCAAGATGCTTTGAATGGTTCAGAAGTTCCCCGGTTAACCAAACGGGAAGAAAGTTTTCTTCATCTTGCTCTCCTGCTACCCCTCCTGGCAGCGGAAGGGAAGAGCACCCAGTTGAAACACAAGGACTTGGTAATTCTACCTCAATGCTAAAGCAGAAATAAGTCATTGTAAGCCTCATTTCATAATGGAGAAACTGAGAAGGAGAAGGTAGCTTTGTGTAGGTAAGAGAAGAAAGACAGATCACAACTCTTTAGCATAATGCCAATGCTTGTTCCCCTGTCCTCTCATTGAGTTTCAAAGAGTATCACAGCCTAACACTGCAATGCAACAAGAGCAGGGAAACAAGGGGGAAGAGTCTCTGCCTGTCAGTCCATATCTCCCGGAGTAAGGGGATACGAAAAGTCTTTCCATTATACTTGATCTCAGTTTCCTGCTGCAATGGTGCAGGTTAAAGCACCAGTTGTGCTCTCAGGGGCAGTGCTTTCAGCTTCTTCCCAGAGTCTTGGCCCCAGCCCCTAGATTTAAAGAATGGCAAACACTGGACTGCAGAGTCAATGCTGCATCAACAGCAGGAAACACGGAGAGTTCCTGCTAAAGCCCCTTCTTGGCTGGATGCCATAGCACTGGCCAACCCATATGGGAATGTCCGGTTACATGACTTGCTTATGGATGGGTCGGCCCAAATCCTACAGCATGTCAGACTTCCCTCCTTGTTTCCTTCTCTGACCCTGTCCCTTCTCATGAACATGTTATCAACAGGACCAATTATTGATGTTAGTTTGCAAGTAAATCATCTCATTGCTTTGGAAATCTCTGGATTAGCTACTATGAAGAACAGAGACAGGTGACCTGAGACTTTAGTGACAATCTGGGAGAACTGTCTGTAAAGCATTTTTGGTTAGGAGATATGACTTTAAAGAATGAACTTTAGATACTCCTCCACCTCTGTAAGCTCTAATTAAGCCACCTTCTCAGCAGAGCAGTTTAACTGACACGTTTCCACATTAACAAAAGTTATGCAGCTGCTCATAGCACTCAGACCAGTTTGGGTATCCTAACCTATACCCAATGCCACAGTGATGATTTCAGTAGTAGTCTTGGTTTTGAGTAGTAAGGAGCTAGTAATAAGGAGCCTGGTTTGACAGATAGAACATGGCACTCAGAAGTAATGACACATTTTTTAACGGTGTTTTCATATCTTTTACTGTGAATTGAGTGAATACTGAGTGTTTCTGTTGGGTATACATTAGTAATCTTTGCTATGTTTACTTTCTCAAATGATCTTAGTTTCTGAGCGAAAAAAAAAAGGAGCAACAGCTTCACAAACTCTAATGATTTTCCTTTTGTCATTTAAAGCTTACATGACACAAATAATAGAGTTTAGTGCGGAGTGTCACAGACTGTGTGGTGACAGGAAGGCTAGCTGCACCTTGCCAGTGACTCTGGGTACATCCCTAGGAGTGTCAGATCTCCAATCCGCTGGGGAACATCAGATTTATCTCACACCAGTGACAGAATTTCAGGTCCAACGAGGCTTAGCACTTGTATTCTCCCTTCAGAACTCTCTGGCATGCAGTATATAGAATAATTTTCTTTAACTTAAAACTTTAGTTATTTTAAAAATAGATATTATTTGCAAAGAAAAAGAAAATTCTTCAACAAAACAGCCTTTACAGGACCAAGGACCATCCTATCTCAGCACTTACCATCATAATATTAACCTAAACAAAACAAGTTTTTTACAGAGGTGATTGTCACTTGGTTGCCTCAAATAACTTCCTGAATAAGTGCATCCTCTATCTAAGGCAATACATATTTTACAATCTTACCACATACTTTTTTTTCTCCCTTCCCTTCCCTTCCTTTCCCTTCCCTTCCCTTCCCTTCCCTTCCCTTCCCTTCCCTTCCCTTCCCTTCCCGGCATACCCATCTATTCATTAACTAAACACCTCCATATCTGTAAAACACAGACTAACTAGAAATTAGTACAAAGCAGCTCCACACTTGTAACACCATGATACTAAAAAATGTCCTGAATCTTGACTGAAGCCATCACAGAACACTAGTCAATGTCCTCAGTGTTTTCATTAATAGCATTGATACAAATAAGATTGAAGCATTTGCAAATGAAGGAATGCTTCTTGAACTTAGGTCTACTGTTCTTGTGGAAACAGGGAGATAATCTCTACAGTTACATATGAGTCTTCCCAATTGGGTGCCCACTTACGCACTTATTTGTGGCAGCAAAAGCACAGTATGTTCCCTCCTCAATGGCAGAACATAACTTGCACTGAATGCAACATACCTGAGCTGCTTTTGTGTGCCCAGTCCTCAGTAAGGATGTAAAACCCTCATGCTCATATGTAATTTAAGCCAGTGGTTTTAAACCACTTGGATTTTTTGATCTCTTGAATTTTTACCATACAGTGGAAATTTCAGTTTCTGTGACCTGCAGCATCTCACCTTTCTACCTTGGGATACAGTATATGTGAATCTGCTTTTCTTCCACAAATTCTTTAGAGTTTAGAAGTCCTCCATTGAACCCTTGTGGCTGAAAACTACTGATTGTTGGGTCACTGCCTTTTAAGTGTTACATTACACTCTCCCTTTCCACTCATTTTTACTTCTGAATTTAATTAAAAATGCTTTCAATTATTCAGCAGTTTCTTTTATTGTTCTTAGAGAATCTAACTGAAACAGCTGATATTACTTTGTTAGAGTGGAGAAAAAAGTACTTAAAAAAGGAATCTTTGGATAAAAATGCATCAAAATTAAATCTTCCAGCTCTGAAGCAGCCTCTGTAGTTTTTCTGTTTTCTTTCAGAAAATATTCTCAAAGCTTTCCAAGGCTATTTAAAAATCTCCTATGAGCCATGAAACATTAATCTTTAAAATTAAAGCTGCTAGAGATTAATTTTCAGCCTTCTAACAATTACTGGGTGTTTTTGTTTTGGGAGAAAGGATAATCTTGTAGTTAAGGGAATGGGAGGAAGAAGCAAAAAATCCTGAGTCAGTTGCCAGTATCATCACCAACTTCCATGTGATCTTTAACAACCGAGGCTGACTTTTTTCTGTTTATTAGAATAAATATAAAACCGAGAATATAAATATAAATGGTAATAGCAGCATTTCTGAGTTATGTTATAGGGAGAAGGTATAGTGAGTACAAGGTGACTGTGCGAGAGACTTGAACTAGAAACACCCCTTGTATTTACTAAGGACTATCCAGGTCCCACTAGGCATGTGATGGCCAAAGACTTCAAAAGGAACAGTGTGTAACAGACTATTTGAAATAGCACCACATAGGATAGAGCTCATGTGGGCTACTCTGTTTGGGGGCAGTACTCTCTCCTGTGAGTATTGTGAAGAGTAAAAACTGACATGAAATATACATCCATACTTCAGCACAAGGAGCCACCTGAAGCAGAGGGGAGATGGTCTTTATGTTGCTGTCAATAAAGCAGGGGGGTTGGTACAAGCTATGCAAACCTTCCTAGGGTCCCTGTCTATCAGGGCAGCTGGCCATCACTGAATGGTGTGAAGGGACACCTTTACTGCCCTTGGTACCAGAATTAGACAGCTGATAAGACTGTTAAACCTGCCTATATGGCAGTCCCTCCTCCAGGTACGGTGCATTTATATACAGTGGGCTCGCTCTGGCTTAACTTCAGCTGTCTACAAATCAGGCATCTACCCAAGGGGTACAAGCAACTACCTCAGGTAGACTGAATGAAGTACACTGTGGAGATTCCAAGCTGAATACTTGTGTGACAAGGTCCAAAAGGCATTGCTGTACTCATCAGCCTGTGTTTGTGCCTTAATTTGAAACACAGTATCTGCACAAGGACATCTCCGCCAAGAGTATGGAGTTGTCCTGAGTCTCTAAGTCAACTTTCCTGGAGTTTCCCACTGGAAAGCCAGATGTCCTTCTAGGTTTCATCACTAGGTTTTCATTAATTTTTAAAAAAGCCCCTTTACAGTACAATGGAATTTTCATTCGGTTTTGTAAGTTTTCTATTCAAGCACAAAATTACTTTGTATAGATAGTATATTCCACTGCTGTTACATGAACCATCTAACTGTAGGAGGGAAATACAGGAATATTTCCTAAACTGGTTTGTTTTAAAGCTGTACACTTGGGCATATTACAGTCAAAATATTATTATGCATTCTGTCTACGCCTGTACATTCAGATTTATAAATAACCACAGGCTGTACACAGCATTACATTCCCAAGTAGCAACACACACAGGCAGGAGCCATCTCTTACTCTGTTTTGAAGAATGGCCAGCATGAGAGAGTCATCCTGAGGAGAGTTCCTAGACACTAACATAGTAATAGGATGTGTGGGTGGCTGGAGCTAGAAGGGGTAAAGAACTGCAGTGCGTGCTTGCTGCATTTAAGTAAGTTCTTCTAATTTAATTTGTGTCTTCAGAAAAAAAAAAATTATTGTGTTCACATTTAAATAAACCACAAATGTTAGGATTAACGATAACCTAAAGAATCATAACTTTTGCTTAATGATTAAACTGTCAAAATCTTCCTGAATAAAGGAATCAGTTTTAATGTCCCTGCAAACACTAGATTTAAATTATTTTCAGGACCTATAAAGAGACAACAGAAAACACAAACAGCCTGAATTGTTTAAAACGTGTGTTCCCTCTAATTAAATAAGAAACATCTGTCTTGGGACTTTGTAAATGGATATAATCTATCCACATTGTGCCTAAATCAGTTTGCATCTAGCCTCCAATATTCTGAAATAATATTCTTTCTTTCTGAAAAAAAATTAAACAAGCATGTGACATGAGGTCCTTCATCCATCAGAGAAGACTGACAAACCCCTTGGTAAAAACTCCGGCAGTCCTGCGACTTCCATGACTCACGTTAAGTGTGGGAAACGTGGGTTCTGGGGTTTTGCCTGCTAGGCACTCAAAAAAAAAGGAAAAAAGGTATTTTCAAAATGAGGAACCGCCGCAAACCCCTTTCATTTAAGCATTTAAAAACAGCAAAAGAAAGAAGCGCGGTGATAACTGCTGAAGATGAACTGCGCACAGCGCCTGGGGTCACGCTCCTCTAACATACCTGGGGACCATCCAACCCTTCCCTGCAAGCGCGAAAGCACACAGACCCCCAGGAGAGAGATCTCTTCAGCGAACTGCAGGCACTCGGAGCAAAGTGTCACAACCAAAGCCAGCGCGGAGGGAGCTTGTGCCGAGGGGTGACCTACGCACCGCGGAGCAGCGCGGAGATTTACTTACTGGTATTATCAAAGGGTATCTGCCTGCACTGGGTGGCGGGCCAGGCGCAGTAGTACACCGCTCCTCCTTCCACTATGTCTGGCTGCGTGGTGTTGGCCTTGGGAGCTCCCACCAGGACACTGACTCTGCGGAACACACCGGGAAGTCACCGGGGCGATCAGGACCGACGGGCGGCGACCCCGGCAGGTCGGGCCGGGGGCTGTCACCCCCGACGAGCAGCCCGGAGGCGGCGGGCGGGACGCCGACGTTTGCCCACCACCTTCCCCAAAACCTCTCCCAACCAAGCCTGTCGTCGCCCCCAACCCTGGCCGGGCAGCGGGGCGGCCCGGCGGTGCTCTCTCAGGCACAGCCCGGACCCCGCCGGCCCCCACCCCGCGACCCGCTCAGCCCGCCCGGCGGCGGCACTCACGTGTTGGAGTCAGGGATGTAGAAGTCCACCGAGTACCCGAAGTAGCTGCCCGGGGGCCCGCTGTACACCGTCAGCTTCTCCTCGTCCAGGTTGAAGGCCACCAGCCCCGGCGCCCAAAGCAACGCTGACAGGAGGAGCAGCGGGCACGGCCGCTGCCGGAGTCGGGCACGGCCGGCTCCGCGCCCGCGGCTGAGGCGCAGCATCCTCGCCCCCTCCGCGGCCGGCTCCCGCTGGCGGAGCGGAGCGCAGCTGTGCGGCGGCCGTGCGGTGCCGCGGCGGTCTGCCTGCCGCCGAGCGCCGCCGCCGGGGCGGGGGGCTGGCGAGGGAGGCTCAGCCACACTCACCCTGCCGCCTCCGTCGCGGGGAGAGCCGCGCTCGGGCGCCCCCTGGCGGCCCGCGCCTGGCGCCCGCAGCAGGCAGCGCAGCGCGGCGCGGAGCGGCTGTCGGCCGTCCCCGGGGAGGCGCGGAGCCGCGGTGGGTCCCCGCCGGGAGCGCGGCGTCTCGACGGGGAAGTTCTTGTATAGGGCAGCATGTGAGCCCGAGGGACCCCTGCATCACCGGCCTGTGCGTGGGCTGCCGCCGGGCAGGGCGAGGCGCTGGGGGCCGCTCTGGGGCCGCCTCACCCGCGCCTCGGTCGCCGAGGGAGAAGCCTGACTGGGGCAGAAGCGGTCCCGCTGTCGCCAGCGGAGGTGTCGGCGCCTCGCCCCAGGCCCGCACGACGGCGCCGGGCTGTCTGGGAGAAGGACGGTGCTTAGCGCGCTGTGGCTGCGGGGCAGCCGTCGGGGACCCGCAGCCAGGCTCTTTGCCCAGTGCAGGGAGCGGTGCTGGGGCCCGGCAAGGTTTCTCCATCCTGACTGAGCAGGGTGCGTGGGGGGTTTACAAGACTAACCAGGCCTGAGCCTGAGGAAACCAATCTGTCTTACTAAGAAATTCCACAGGTGAAGCTGGGAGAAATGGATGCTCTGTAGGACAGCCCCTTGGCTCTGCCCAGCGTTACCCACTGGCTGCGTTCAGACCGTCGTGTTCGTGAGGGAAAATGGCGGAGCTGAGGCTGGTGGTTTCTACTTGAATTTCTCTCAGCTTCCAGCTTTTTCAGGAACTTAAGCCTGGTACTTGGAAATCCCTTTTAGGAATCTAAAGTGCAGGGAGGGGGTGGGAAATAGACCTTCATCAGATTGTTATGTGCCTGCCAGCATGGCTATTATTAAAAAAACCCGCCAGCAACCAAGAAACCCTTCTAACCACAGGAAAGATGCAAACCCTGCCACACCATTCAGAACACATTAGGAAATGCATTCCTGTTTCAGTTGCTCTGTTAGTGCTTGCCTGGCTATGTATGCTGAATGGCCTTGCTAGAGGCCTGTACCACAGCTCCATGGGGGAGCAGGTGTCGCGCCTCTTCTCCCACAGAAATAACACACTACTTCACTGCATGCAGGGCTGAATGGAGCTTTTAGAAAGCTCCTCTTATAGTTTCTTCATGAAAGTAATGCAAAATCATGAGGCCATATAACCAATTTTGAATTCTCCTGACCCCACAAGCCTTGCAATAGTGTTCTAGCTGTTTTGCTAAAAATACTTTAAAACTGACTCTACCTAAAGTGCTGCCTTCCCCTACAAAGCTAAATGGGGCATCACACCCTTATCTTGAGGGAACAGTATTCTTACTTGCATTGTTTCTGCCTACGCAAAGGTAGGAAGAAAAGCAGAAACATTTTATTTTGTATTTAATCAACTCTGTTGGTAGGAAAAAAGGATTGATTTTCAGCATTTATAATAGAGATGTCTCCAAAGCAGTATCAGAGAAAGACTGGAAGAACAGAGAACCCATTTATAAACATGCTACAGTAGAGCATACCTATGAAAGCAGCTGAATAGTTTGTTTTGTTCTGAGGTTCAAGTTTCTTTATTTTTGTGTTTGTTTTATTTTAAGTGCTTTATGGCAAGATTATTCAGATAAGACTAACATTCCTATTCCCCAAAATAGAACAGCACGTTTACTTCCAGCATTAACTGTGTGACCCTTAGCTGTACCTACAGGCTTTTACTGTTACTCAATTCCACTCGCCTTACATGTGTACCGGCTTTACTCGTGCTGCTCAATTGAAACATCACCTTTGACATTGTTTTGTTATTTTACATCAACCAAGTATCTTGTAGAGATCTAAGCTCCAGTAATAAATTCAGAAGTACCTCAATGACTTGTAGGGTTAATGCTCACTCTTAAAAGTCATATGGTTTTAGGGCAACTGAAGGCTTTTGGAGTTGTGTTGCCTTGTGCTGAATAATAATGATAATGCCTTGCTCTTACTTAGCACAAGAGTCAGTTCCAGTGCTGAGTGTCACAAGTTCCTGGCGCTTAGAGAACTGCTTAGGTGGCACACCTGACCTGTGGCACTAGGGAGTGAGAAGGCAGCACATTTCTGGTGCTGTATCCATCTTGTACAGATGGATATCCAAAACACAGTTAAAATTCAGTAATTAGCAGAGCTGGAGTGTGATGAGTGTTCACATAAATGAAAAGCAGAAGGTGCGTAGCAAGACCATTGACACTTCTCAAGTGCTTCCTTTGTGCCTGTCTTGCAGTTGGAAAGGTATGCCACCTAACCTAGTGGTTTTGAACTAAATTTAAAGAAGAAAAAAAGTGCTTCCAATGGCTATCAGTTCTGAAACCTGTATGAGGAGCAAGGCAGAATGAAAAGGAGGAAGTCTCTTTCAAGATCCTAAGTGTTAACATACAGCAGTCCCCTTCCCTTTACCCTTTTTTTTAATATAGAGAAATGAGGCAATAGTGTAGGATATTCCAAATCAATTCAAAGAGAGTATTTTTGGTTTTCAATGGAATTGCAGTGTGTCCCTAAATAACCTGTTTTGATCAGTGGAAGCTGATTCCAGGTCTTGGTTTCCTCAGACCTTGGGCTGGTCATTGTGATCTGCCCTGCTCAAGAGGTACACAGCTGCCCAGCTGTTGGTAGACTGAAGTTTGGTCTTTAGTATACCTGTGGCCTGACACATTAACTCCTTCAACATTGAACTAAAATGCCTTATTGGGCTCTAGAACCTGCTCTGGAGCCAGGATGGAGAGCTCTTATGAGAACATTTAGCCAAGAGTCCAAAAGTCAGTATCTAACCTGAAGACGAGGGTGGTGAGAAAAAAAAATCAGGTTCAGATTAGATGTTAGGAAAAAATTTTTTACTGAAGGAGTTGTCAGGGCCTGGAACAGGCTACCCAGGGAGGGGGTTGAGTCACCTTCCCTGGGTGTGTTTAAACAAGGGGTAGATGAGGTACTTAGGGATATGGTTTAGCATAGGACAGGAATGGTTGGCCTTCATGATCTTAAAGGTCTTTTCCAACCTTGTGATTCTGTGATTCTGTGAATAACTGAAAGGTCAGATGTGGGACCAACTAACATATACTGAAAAATGCAAAATTCATGGTGTGGATTTCTACAGCTTATATTGTATGTTTTGGTGAGATTAATATGTCGTTATGGTCTTTCCAATCATAAAAAGATCAGTCCAAAACTTGAATATTAGTATTTCATAGAGAGCTTGAATCTTATTTATGCCGTTACTTTGTAATGTACCTGCTAGCAGAGGAAGGGTATTTCAAAGAATCATGTGGGGTTTTAACATCAATCTTGTCAAAGTCAATGACAATTTTACTGTTAAATGTTTTCAAAACATGTCAGTACAGAAGCTTAAGTCTCCAATTCTTACAGTTTTTTCCTAGTTCGTTTCCTTTTAGTTGTTTCCTAGTTTTGTTTCTGTAGGCAGAGGGTCTACTCCAGCACTGCAGTTGGAGCAGTACACAGACAGTACTTTGTATTGTCCTGCCCCAAAGCAAAAGTGTAAAATGAGGATGCGACCGTGCTCCACAAAGAGCATAATTTGTGGGATCTGAATTCAGGATGACATGGCAACAAAGGATGTTCAGCATTTAGTTTTGCACCTTACTTCTGTTAACACTGTCCAAGGTAAAAGCCTTAGCAGAAGTAGTTCATACATGAAAAGGCATTAAAGCAAACTTGAGAGCGAGCAGACTGAATCTTCCAGCAATCCAGGCATGTAGCCTGTGAAAAAACACTTCTTTTCAAGACAGCTCATGGAAATACTTTTTTTCCCTTCTCATTATTTTTAAGTATTAACTAGTTTAATCATATGAAATCAATATAAACCAGAGTCTAATGAGCCCATCTACTGCATTTGTGAAAACATAGGCTGAGGCTGGCTGTTTAATGTGTGAGACCCCAAAGGACGGAAGAGCCAGGACGTGCAGGGGAGGCTGTGAGTGCACCCGCTGCTCTGCACCTTCCCAGCTATCACGGTGGGCAGACTCACCACACAACACTCAGCAAACCCACCCTGGAATCGGAAGGTGCTCTCCAGAGCACGCTTGATGCTCTGTGCTCAGCAGCTTTGCTTGCAGTCACGAGTACCTAGAGTGACTGTCCATAGGCTGGCTGCAGACAGTCACCTAGCTGGACATCAGATACAGCATGGTATGTACATTGTGCTCATGGAGGTTCTTGTTCCTGCTCAGGAATTGTGGTGCAGACATAGCTATTTCAGCACCCTAATGGATTTTATTCCCATGTCACTTGCCTGCACCATCCAGGCCTATCTTGGGCTCTTTTGGGCTAAACTCACCCTCCTAAGGAAGAGAGAATAAAAATGCATACAGATGGATTGGACAGGCAAGTATTAGAACTGTCTGAAAGATAAAGCCAAGAACTTCAACAGAAGTACTCAAAAAACCCAAGTGCTCTGCAAGCACTTAAATGATTCACTGTTTTAGAGGGGTCTTTACAGGGATTATAACAGGGATATTTACATTTGGATTTATACTGGCTTTAACAAGGTGACAATACTTGTGTTGGCCTTAGGCCTTCAAATATAGCAAGCCAAGACAGACACCAGGACCCAGAGGAAGGAGCAATAAAGGGAATTTTCACCTTCCAAGACATCAGTGCAAGCCTGCCCATATATGTATCTTAAATGTGCAGAACCAGATAGAGCAAATACCTATCACCTTGGAGTATTTTAGGAAAAATAGTTCCAGGCTTGCCAGGCAATCCAGATTAAAACAGATTCTCATGATTAATTATCTATATACTTTCGAGTAGCAATCCTGCTGCTGCACAAGTCTTCTAGCATCAGGCCACAGTGTGAGGCAGAATACTGGTGTTCTAAGGAAAGCCAGTCAGATAGGATGAATCAAGGAACTTTTAAAAATTACTGTCATCTGCACTGGAATGAATTTTTCAGGAAAAGAAGTCTCAAGCAAAGGGAAGATACACTTCTGTCAGTCCTGCAATAAGGACCCATCACGGTAATTTCAGAAGTTATATTGGTAAACAAGTCCTGAGCGAGCTGGTTTGGTAGTTCTGGGGGCTAGGGGCTGCAGCAGTGGCCTCTGTGACCTGTCACCCAGAGCTGTCCCCACGCTGTGCAGAGCCAGTTCCAGCCAGCTCAAAGATGAACCTGCCACCAGCCAAAGTTCAGTCTGTCTGCAACACTGGTGGTGTCTCTGTGGTAACATGGTTAAGGGTAAAAAGTACCTGGGAGAGGGTAGTGAGGATATGTGAGATGAATAACTCTGCAGACACTCAGGTCAGTGCAGAAGGAAGAGCAGGAAGTGCTCCAGGTGCTGGAGCAGAGATTCCCCTGCAGCCTGTGGAGAAGACCATGGTCAGACAGGCTGTGCCCCTGCAGCCCATGGAGGACACCAAGCCAGAGTAGGTGGATGCCCAAAGGAGGCTGTGATCCCGTGGGAAGCCAGTGCTGGAGCAGGTTCCTGGCAGGACCTGCAGCCTGTGTGAACAGGAGCCAACGCTGCAACAGGCTCCTGGCAGGACTTGCGACCCCATGGGGGACTCACACTGGAGCAGTCTGGTTCTGAAGGGCTGCACTCTTGGAAAGGACCCACGCTGGGGCAGTTGGTGAACTGTAGCCTGTGGGAAGGACTCACGTTGGAGAAGGTGGCAGAAGACTGTCTCCTGTGGGAGGGACTCCAGGTGCTGGAGTAGCAGTGTGCAGAGGAAGGAGCAGCAGAGACAACATGTGATGAACCAACCCCAACTCCCACTCCCTGTCTCCCTGCCCCACTCGGTGGCAAGGAGGTAGAGGAGCTGGCACTGAAGTTGAGCTTGGGAAGAAGGGGTGTGGGGGAGAAGGTGGGTTTAGTTTTGGTTTTGTTTCTCACTATCTTTAATTGCTGATAAATTAAGTGAGTTTATAGTCTCTTTTCCCCATGACGATTCGTGAGTGGTCTCCCCGTCCTTACCTTGATGAGAAGATAAGGAGCTTTTTATCTATTTTCTCCCCCATCTTGCTGAGGAGGAGTAGTGAGAGTGGCTGATCACCTGGCAGTCAGCCAAGACTAACCCACCCCCTCCCCCCCGAACCGTACTGTTCACCCATCTCCAGGCCTAAATCTGACAGATGCACTGCGCAGTCCTGCAGTGGACACACCTGCAGGTGTCTCACGGAAGGTGTTCTCTTCCACTACGATGTGCTTTACAGGGCAAGTTCTCCAACAGGTCTTCTCCCCTGCACTACATAGCTCATTTCCAACCAGCGTGTTTTCCTGCACTATGACTGTCCTAGGGGCATATTGTTACTTACACATGAAAATAAAATTTTTAAAATAAACATTCCTGACTGTGAAACTCAGCCCTGCTGGCAATAGCACAGCCTCTGCAATCGCAGTTAAGATGCAATAAATACCTTCTGTTGTTGGCTTTTCCCTGGGATGTGTTCAACTCGAAATCTGGCATTTCTAAACTTGAAACCTGGCATTTCTAAACCCACCGTTCCTCTTCATCGTCTTAGGGAGGCAGCAAACAAGTTCACAGAATCACAGAATCGTAGGGGTTGGAAGGGACCTTCAGAGATCATCGGGTCCAACCCCGTTCGATTACAACCAAACTTCAAACGATACATCATGATTCAAGGAAAAAAATTTATTTTAGGGCTAACAAGTCGGTAATAAATAAAGGAATATAATAATGTAATAACAGATGTTCTCATGCAGTTAACACATACAATAACGCTGGCTTACACTGCTGTTTGGACAAATTGAGAAGAGGTATTTATTTGGCAATATTGTAAGTTTGAATAGTTTAAAGATTAGAGAACAAGAAATTATGTCTGCTGTTTTTACATTTCTTTTATACAAATTCAAATAAATATTAATACATCTATTTTTCCTCAGATTTTCTGTTCACTTTAAACATGCCTGATAACTAAGCCACAGTAATGTACAACTGCCAAGAAAGAGTATTATTTAATTATACTTATTAATGTTCCTAAAAATGTATCATATTTATGTCACATTGTGCAAGCTCTTTAGGTAAAATTAGATTTTAGGAAAAATTGCAGAAAATTTAAAATAATTAAAACATATCCAGTGCAAAGGCCAGTCTAGTCCACACATTATGGTACTGTAATGTAAGCCAATATCATTTAAATAATAAAACATGCCTATATGATTCCAAGGAAGCCGAGTATGTTTTGTGTTTGGAAGATTTGACATCTAATATGCAGATTCTGCAATACCAGATGGTTTTCAAATCTTCATGAGATGGCAAAATAATGTTAAGACTCTATAAGTAGGTTTTGGGGTTTGGTTTGTTTAGGATAACTCACATTAACAGTACTACAGTGGCCAAAAAAGACAAACTATTATAATAGAAATCAATCTGATTAAAAAATTAAATATTCCAATTAACACTGAAAAAGTGTCTGTAATCATTATTTACAATTCATCAATGATACCAGTGTATGACTCCACACAGCCCAAGTACACCGCTTCCCAAGCAAATGGCAACCCTCACATCTCCATCCGAGCATCCGACAGCAGCGTGTCGCTTAGGCCCAACGGGTCAGTTTAAGGAAGGAGATCGGTCTGTGGTCCAGAGCAACTCTATGTATGGCCATTTGGTTTGCAAGCAGCGTTTTACAGGAGTGTCGTCTGTCTGCAGCATTGGTTCTTCAAAGCCCATAACAACTGCTGTGCCTTCTACATACATGACCTGTCAAAATAAATCCAATTATGTCAGCCTGTCATTGTTTAAAAGCTCCAAGATGAGATTATTATTTTCACGGGGTCAGAAGAGGACTTTTTTCTTTTTTTAAAGTACAAAAATCAAATCCATGGAGTTTTACATTTTTTTTTTAAACTGAAATACTGAAATGAGGCATGAAATCAAAAAACCCCTCATCTCTTAGACTCAAATGCCTGAAAATCCTAATCAGGCCATATTCATTTGACTATTTACTTCAATAGACAGTAAAAGGCAGAACTGGGGGGAAAAAACCTCCAGGAAATGCAATGCAAAAGCCCTGTGACAGTCGACCTTCTACTGCTGCTGCAGCTGCCAAGTTTGATACTGTGACAAGTTCCTTAGACTTGACTTTATGAAATTAATTTTCTAGAAGATGGAACTTCTGTTGCAAGTAAGTTTTATCCATAAAACAGTATTTAAAATGCTTCCCCTAAAAACAAAAAAATATTTAAATTTTCCTGATTATGTGTGTGTGTCTCTATATATTCAATAGTAAATATAAATGCACCTTTTAATGCTTTTTCCTACTTTTTGGGGCATGAAACTGCTGACACCTCACAGGGGTAATTTTAAGGACTTAACTCCAAGCTATTCCAGAGATGGACTGTATCTGTCTTCTTAAAGAGTCTGCCTACTTGAAGCCATTTTTGTTCCCTCTGTCTAGCGATGCCTTACCCTTCTCTAACCTGAATGCTAATTCAGGGGCTCAGAAGCAGTGATGGTGTGCCATGCATACCCCTCCTTCTGAGGATAAAAAAGGTCCGTTTTGTCCCCCCAGATTTTTGTGGTTCCAAAACCTACTGAATTTTGCTGCAAGTCTGGACTACCACAATACTTCAGCAAAGATCCAAACATCTCCTTTTACATGTAGGGTTACTCAGAGAAGTTGCAGTTTGCCTGTGTTACGTCTCCATTGTCCTTTACAGTTCGGATCCCGCTTCCCATGGACGAGTGTGAGAAATGCCCAGCTCAAGAGATGCGCTCTGGCCAAGCCACACGCTACGCTTGCTGAACTACATCAAGTGCACAAACCCGTTTCCAATTCCAAATACATCATCTTGGAAGGAAATCACTGAAAGAATAGTTTTGGGAAAAGTCTGTTTCAAGTATTTTTTGCATACTGTTATGTTTCTTAAAGCTCACCTTTTCGTTGTAGTTGGATTGCTTGAGTCCATTGTAATGGTAAACAGTGAAGGACTCTGAAACCCTGGAGTCCTAGTAGAAAGAAGACAGTTAATTTCCTGTGACACACGCATCGTGCCTTGACAGCCTCTTCTCTTTACAACTAACCAGATGCATTTAAACCAGGAAGACTTAAGGAAAACGTAAAAAAGCACAATTTATTTCAGGTGACATCATCTTGAAGATTTTCTTTGTTTCACCATTCTCAGCAGAAATAAAAGGTGTCAGTAAATTGGTGAGTGATGCCCCCAAGAGCAAGCTATGATTTTCTCATCCAGACACTTTCAGTTACAGCTTCAGCACTGACCATGCAGAAACTGTCCTAATTTTCTGACATCAGACACCTTAGGTATTAGCCACATTAGTATAGATTCATGACTGCATGCTATGAGGTTATATATTCCCTAAGGACCAGACCCAGGCTCCAACCCCCATCTAGGAGCTGAACAGCACTGTACCCAGACACAGGCTGCGAGGGGACCTGCTTAGCTGGGGCCCAGCAGCAGATGTACTGCTGGAGTCAGCCTTCACCATTCCAGGTGTTCTGACGCTTTAGTCCCAAAAGGACTTGGAGAGCTTTTATGTGTACTGCACCAGGCTCCAAACAAAATCTTATCCCTTTGTTTAAGTATGTGGAGGCAAAGGCTGGAACGAGAAGAAATCTGCTCAGGTTACAGCACATCCATCAGATTACGAAAAGCCCTCATTCATTTTTCTCCTCTTAAATGATCCAAACCCTTTATCTCTGTATGGGTCCCACAGCAACCCAGGCTGCTCAGTGGAGGGAGGCTGGTGAAAAGGAAAGGTACCTGCTAACTCTACATACAGAAGTTGCTCCAGAAGGATAAATAAAATCTAACTTTGCTAGGAAGGAAAGCGGACACTTGCTCTCTTCCCTGAGGAAGGTATGATCACCCTGAAGAAAAAGAAGTGGTGCTTTCCTGTTCCTGTCCTATGGATGTTAAGAATTTTGTGCAGCAATTGTTTCCCCCCCAGAAAGGCTACTGGGGAATGCAGGAATCACCCTCTCCAGATGACTGCCCTAAGCTCTACAGTCAGGCTTGCTCTCTCTGGCTAACTGACATTTGAGCATTTCCCTTCTAAGACAACAGCCCTGAAAAGGAAAGCTGAGATCTCTTCCTGCTTTTGAGGGGGAGTTTAGTACTTCCTAGGACAGTAAGAATGGGGTTTTACATATTGTCAGCAAAGAAAGATCTCCTGAGCACTAGATATGTGCTTAAGTAGTGCAAAAAGGGTGTTTTGGGTTTGTGTGGTGAGGTTTTGGTAGCTGGGGGATTACAGGGGTGGCTTCTACAAGAAGCTGCTAGAAGCTTCACCCGTGTCTGACAGAGCTGAATGCCAGCTGGCTACAAGATGGACCCATCACTGGTCAAGGCTGAGCCCATCAGTGATTGAAGTAGCACCCCTGGGATAACAGAGGTAAGGGGAGGGATAGGCAGAAGGCAGCAGTTTCCTTTGTAGCCAAAGAGAGGAGTGAGATGATGTGAGAAACAACTCTGCAGATACTCAGGTCACAGAAGAACAGGGGGAAGGTGCTCCAGGTGCTGGAGCAGAGATTCCCCTGCAGCCATGGAGGATGATGGTGGAGCAGATGTCACCTGCAGCCTGTGCAGAACATCACGCTAGAGCAGGTGGATGCCCCATGGGGCACCCCCGCTAGAGCAGTCTGGTCCTGAAGGTCTGCACCCTTGGAAGGGACCCACGATGGGGCAAGTCATGAAAAACTGCAGCCTGTGGGAAGGACTCACAGTGGAGACGTTCATGAAGGACCGTCTTCCATGAGAGTGGCCTCATGATGAACTGACTGCAACCCCTGTTCCCTGTTCCCCTGTGCTGCTGGGAGGGGAGGAGGGAGAGAAACTGGGAGTGAAGCTGAGCCTGGGAAGAAGGGAGGGGTGGGGGGAATAGTTTTAAGGCTTGGTGTTATTTCTCATTACTCTGTTTTGATTTGCAAATTAGATTAATTTTTTCTGAGCTGTTTTGTCTCTGACAGTAATTGCTGAATGATCTCCCCCTGTCCTTATCTCAACCCACGAGCCTTTGGTTGTGTTTTCTCTTCCCTTGTCCAGCTGAGGGTAGTGATAGAGCAACTTTTAGGGGCACCCTGCCTCCAGCTGGGGTCAACCCACCACAAAGGGTAACATCCCAGGGAGGTGGTCGAGTCACCTTCCCTGGATGTGTTCAAAAAAAGGGTAGATGAAGTACTTAGGGATATGGTTTAGTTTAGGATGGGAATGGTTTCCAACCTTGTTATTCTGTGATTCTGTGATCAACAAGTCCAACCCTCACTCACATGTTATTCACACAATATTTTAAAGACAGATGCTCACCTTCATTTGTGTGGAATTTCACAAAGAATTCTGAACAAGGTGTCAGCACAGGGAAGGGCTCCTGCTCTCTGATTCACAGACCACAGGCAGCTTGGACAACATATCCATGCCCTGATACCGAAGAAACCCCAGTCCAGAATGTGCTGGTTGTTCAGACTGTACCCTCAGGGCAGTAACACTTCCCATGTTTGGTACTGGAGGTAGCATAGGTTCCAAGCGCAGGCCAGGCTGAGGCGGGGAATCACATGCAGCAGGGAATTTGTACTCAACGGGCCCACCCAGACCTGCGGGCTCCCACCTGACAGCATGGCCAGAGTTCCTCCCCCAGCTCTCCAGGTGACTAAGGTGCAGATGTGCCCATGATTCCGCCATGCCCCTGCTCCAGGTGCCCCTCTTCAGTCAGCAATGCCCTTCAGGAACAGAGGCAGCAGAGCCATACAATGGCTGTATGGCCCCCTCCAGCTACTGACAGCCTGCAGTACTGGGCAGTTTAGGCACAGCCAGTTCTGAAGGATGTCCTCTGCCTTTCTGAACTTCTTTCTAAGCTTCTGGGGCCTAACATTAAGCACTTGAGTCTTCCAGATTTGCAAGTAATGTAATTGTAAGAAATAAGATTAAACTACATTTGACTGTAAAGGTAAGTCCACTTCTGGATATGCAAATGAAAGGAAGAAGACACAGTTGGCAAATATGCAATGTCATCTTGTAATGATGTATCCAGTCCTCAACATCATTGGAAGTGCAGTCCCAGTGTCTTCAGAATGACCAGTCTGTTTCACAGTACAGAATGCTACACTCAAGCAATGCTGCACAACCTGTAGCAGCGTGTCACTGAGGCCTTTTAAAAATACCCATTTCACATGTCCTTTCTTGTAAAAATTGAGCCATGTAGTTTCTGTGACACGCCAGGCCACAAAAGCTTCCCAAGAAGTACTCCTCTCTGTTCTTCTCCTGCCTCACCAGCCAACCTTTATGTCACTGGGGAAACAGTCTTCCTCCAACTCAAGCCTCTTTATGGCCGTGGAACAAGGCTCCAAAAGCCTGCAGAGAGCTCTCCTCCAGACCAGTTCCCTGCTCTGATTTACCACCTATATGTACAAAGATGTTCCCGGTGGCAGGGAGGAGCAGCCCGAGGGCAGGAGAGTGTGACCCAGGGCAATGGGAGAAGAGGGCAGTGCTGGTGGGTTAACAGGTACTTCTCAGGGGCAGTGCTCTCTTAACCAGTATGTGGGACAGACTGAGAATTTGAAAATAATTTTCCATTACCCTGGCAGGTACTGACTTAGACAGATGCTAAATGCAACTTTATCATGACTTTTTGTTAAACTGTCAGAAATTGTGTGTTATTAGAGATATAGATAAAAATAGATTTAGATATGATTGTAACCCTGTCCCATTTGCGAGCAATTGCAGCAGACATTTGTAATGATAAAAACAGTATGCACATATATTCTTGGAAAAAACAAACTCAGATGAACTTTCTGAGTAGGGAACTGGTTCAATTTCATGTGCAAAGTAATTATATATGTTGTGAAGTTCATTTCAGACCTGGTCACTACACTGGAGTTTACAACTCCAGTGGTAATGCTGAGAAAATCCCAGACACTATATGCAGAACAGAAGCCTACAGTTTGCTGTGCAATACAACAAGTTATCTGCTGGTCACTGTGCCCAGTGACAGCACCCCTCATCACCAGAAACAGCTCTGTGGTATTGGCGGAAGTGTTTAATGAACCTCAAAGACAAGCAGAATAGACAATGCTCTGCAGCAGTAAAGCTGTATTGATTACCTGCTCAGGGAAAAATTCCTGCAGAAAGGGACCCAGTAGAATGATGCCCAGTCCTTCTGGGTCTAATTTGGTCTTCATGAGGTTTACACTATAACAAAAACATTGAATATAAAAGTATGAGTAAGACATTTTTATTCTTGCATGACTGTGCTACCACAGAACTGGCTGCCAAGTACAGCAATACTATTCTATTTTTAATCCTAAGTGACAACTGCACCAGATTGGCATGCAAGTTGCCAAAACAGGGTTATTTTTAAATAAGAGTCATCTGTTGTTTTAAATTAAATAAGTGATAATTCTGAACGACCACCATATTTGGTAAAATAATTTGAAGCCCATATAATCTAAAACCAGGTTTACAGCCCAAGGGGCATTTTGCTGTCTTGTAAGCATTCTTAAACCTCAATACATAAACCAGTCAGTTTTTAAATACAGCCCTCTAACTGCCAAACAACCTGTTTTTAAATGGGGATTTGAAAAGCCTCCAAGATTTTCTAAGTACACTAAAATAAAATTAACAGATACACTTGTCATTTACATCATGTCCTTGAAACAGAAAAAGCCCAAACCAATCAATAACGAAAATATTAACAGTACTAATCTGAAAGCCTTACTACATGAGTATGGTATCATTTCAGGTCACTACAAGTGAATGTCACTTATAACTTTATATTTTCTATTTAAGCAATATATTTCTAAAGGCATCAGAGAGCTTAAACATTTATTTGCATCTACCTATCCATCCTCCTGCCTAAGTTACAAGTTGTACCGTACACAAGAATGTCCTCATTGGGTCAAACTACCAGAGTATCTGGGCCAATATCCTGTTTCTGACATTGGTCAGCAGTGGATGCTTACAAGAGAGTACAACAGGGAAACATACAGTGATATCTTTAGTTTACCCTCCCCATTTCCAGCAGTCTGCTGCTCAAAGACATCTTCAGTGAGAGGCAGTATCTAAAACACAAAGATATATTTTTTTTCTTTCCATGCATGTGCCTAATTGGCTTTGAACCCATATACACTCCTGGCAATTAAACAACTCTACACACAGAATGAAAACTTAACTGTCGATTCTGGGAATAAGTATCTCCTGTTTTGAACTTGTCACCTGATAATTCATTCTGATGACACCTCATTTTTGCATTGTGAGAAACAATTAGCAATCATTCCCTATTTATTATGTAACTCCTGATTCTAGAAACCTCTCTTACATGCCAGTGGTTGTCTCTTTCCAGGTCGAACACATTCGTAACCTAGTTCTGCCCTGTACTAGTGCCATTCTGTACCTTCAATTAGCGTTGTTGCCTTCCTGGTACCTTTCTTTCAATGTTCTTTTTCAAGATGCAGTGAAATGGCATGCATCTATACAACGGTGTAATTCCTAGATAGCCCACTTGGTGTGTCTGAGTATCAGTTTAAATCAAATATCTGCTTCCTGAATCGTAGCACCTACTTCACAGCCCAGCAATGTATATGGAAATGTAGGATTGTTTTATTCTAAGTGTAATCAATCTACATTTAGCGTATCATGACTTCCCTGTTCCTCTTCCAATCACCTCTGCTGCTCTTCCACATAATTTTTTTTAATATTTTGAAAACTTTTCTGTCATCAGAAAAAGATCATATTAATCCCTACCTTCAAATCCTTACTGGTGCTGTGACAAAATTCCCAGACCTAATACCAATTTCTCCAAAACTGCTCTAATGAACTCCCTCCATTAAGAAAAATGACATTTTTATCCTTTGATCAGTTATTGATCTACAAGAAAACTTTCCTTCTTATCCCAAGTTTATATATGACAGATCTACATGTGAATTTTCCCCAGACTGGACTTCAAATGTATAACCTAAAATAGTTCTGAAATTTCATTGTGGTGTTTCTTCAGAATTTTGGGGGTTTTATCTTGACATTTCTGATTCCTAGTTACTCTGACCACCCATAGAAAGGCTTAAGTGTGGAAACCTCCCTGTAATCTTCCCTAGTGAGGATGAGAACTACTCCCTATCATCTTCGCTCATGAATGCAAGTATTTCCTACGGGCTTTGAATACGTTTTAATATCAGGGATCACCTATCAGAACCTCAGACCTCTTAAAAGTGTCCCAGTTCTGACTGAGTTAAAGAAGGTACTATTAGCTTTTGTTTTATAACTTCATAGTTTTTTCTTCAGAAGATTTTAACTCCACCTTATTTTGTATTTACATTTAATGTGCCATAAATGTAGATTCTTCCCTATTTTTTTCATGTGGGCACTGCATTTTCCTTCCAGAAGACACAGCCTTAGCGTCTCATAGCTGCCTCTTTTCCCACCTATGTCTTTAACCACCCAGGTCTCTTTTGTAGGGGGCTGTGGGCAGAAGGCTTTTTCTAAGCTCTTTTTTATTACTGTTGCACGTTAGCATTTTATCCTTAGGCTACCACTTATGTGTCTTCATTTTTACGTAGCTTCCTTTCTTGCTCCTAACATAGCAGTAGTAGTAGTAAATTATTTGGCTTCTTTTTGCTTCTGCCTCAATACACACAACTACGTTATGCAATTCTTAAGAGAGTGGCTCTGTTACACAATACAAGAACTGTTTTAAAAATGCAGAGCCATACGAAGTTTTTAAATATGGGTAGTGTACAAAATTAAATCAATTAAGCAGGAGAGGAGATTTAATAAAACTTGACTGCTGTATGTTTCAACTGAGGCTCTCTCATTCAGCACATAGCTAATGCCGTTCAGCATTACTGATGCTACAGCACAGCTACCACAGAACAAACATGCCTACACGTCAGTTGCTTCAGAGTGAAGTCTATCTGGCATCTTAATTGAAGAGGTGAGCATTTACAGAATCATCAAGGTGGAAAAGGCCTTCAAGATCATCAAGTCCAACTGTTCAATATAAGGGTGATGATACTGATGGCCTCTGTATTGCTATGGCTGAGAAGTGTGTGGGGACAAAAGCCTCCAGGGCTAGTCAAATAGACATTTAGAATAAAACCCTTGAAACTAGCTAAACCTAGATTGAGAGGTGTGCTCAAGTCAGCGCCCTAAAGAGTATCGGATGGGTTTTAGAAACAAACAGACAAAACAAACAAGAGCACTGAGCTCTCAGATGTATTTAATAACAGACCAAAATTTTACTAAAATCAGATGCAATGGCTTTCAGTGCTGGAATGGCCAATCCACCTCGTTAATGCACATATGTTCAACAAAGTTTTCCCCTCTTGTAATTCTTAAAACATCTAAGCAGGTCTGACCGTTATTCATCTTGATTCCGAGAAGCATAAAGCCTCAGATTAGCTGATCACAAAGAATTTCCATTTAGTTCTTGAACTAAAAAATGTAAATAGTACACTTGGAAGAAATGCCTTTAAATTTACTGAAGAAACACCCAAACAAGCTGTCCCAGTTTTGTCTGGAAACAAACAAAAAGTCCCAAACCCTAGGAGAGCCTGTATGGGATTTGAAATGTGTTATTTATCCTTGTGCTCTACATTAAATAGACAGGACATCTAGAACCAAAACAGAGTAGGTCTTCAAGACAGTACTATTAGACAGCATTTTTATTTAAGAGATGTTCCAAGACAGAACATTCCATGACTTGCGCAGGGCTTTTCAATATAGCAGGCCTTCTGACTGGCACTCTGATGTGCTATAAAGCAGGCCAGGGCTGTGCCACAAACACCCTCAAGGCCAAACAGCCTCATGGAAAAACTGTGAATGCAAAAGGACGACTTTTGCTGATTTATGGAGGCAGCAGAACAAAAAGGCCAAAAGAGAGCTACTCAGCCCTATTAAACTCAGGCTTTTTTCTTTCCCTCCCTCAAAAAAAGGCTTTTGCAGATTTTACCACTTATCAACATAATATGAATGCCAGCATGTTTGTTGTGCATTTTCTTTGGTTTTAGTTTCCTGAGTGTCTTTTGATTTCAATTTTCACTCTGATTCTCCACAGGGAACAGCTCAGTGAACTTTATTGTACTTTGTAACATTTGAAAGGACAGAAAATAGCGACAATCAAACTTCAGATGACTGTGCTAAGCAAACTTGCAGCCTCTGTGGCCATTCTACAGAACAACTGATTTAGATCCCAATAAACTAGACTGTATGTTTAAAAAAGAGCAGCATCAGCTTTTGGATACGTTAAAAGGATCAAGCACAAAGTTCTCCTTTCTGTGTGAAGCATTTAGTGGGAAAACACAGTGAGCTTTGAATCGCAGAATCACAGAATAACAAGGTTGGAAAAGACCTTTAAGATCATCAAGTCCAACCATTCCCATCCTAAACTAAACCATATCCCTAAGTACTTCATCTACCCTTTTTTTGAACACATCCAGGGAAGGTGACTCGACCACCTCCCTGGGCAGCCTGTTCCAGGCCCTGACAACTCTTTCAGTAAAACATTTTTTCCTAACATCTCATCTAAACCTGCCCTGGCACAGCTTCATGCCATTCCCCCTTGTCCTATCACCTGTCACCTGGCTGAAGAGACCATCACCTACCTCTCTATAACCTCCCTTCAGGTAGTTGTAGGTGGTGATAAGGTCTCCCCTCAACCTCCTCTTCTCTAGGCTAAACAGCCCCAGCTCACTCAGCCAAGGTTAACTATTCGTCCAGTCTGTCCACATAAGATCTAATGTAAACTACCTTTTTCATTTGGTAGTTCTGACTCTACTCCTAGGGGTGCAAAGTGTCATTTCGGGAAACACATGTCAGCTATAAACACTACAAGGAACTGAGTGTTGGTGGAAACAAAAGTGTAACTGAAGCAGTTTCAGCTTCAAACTCTGTAGACAGATCCAGTGGCAAGGCAAAGCTAATCTGCCTCTGAATACCCTGTCTGGCTCTTTTGTCACAGATTTTCACCCTCACTGACAGGCAGAAATACATTGACGACTCTCTCCTCAATATATAGTGACACGGTAGGTGTGAGGGTTTCTTTTTGGGTTTCTCTTTGACTTCTAGTTCTCACTACTGAAGTCAGGGGCATTTTAATTTGAAACATTCTGTGCTCAGAAAGCAAGCTAGGAATAAACCCAACGTAAATTATAATTAATATGGGGTTAACTGATACTTCTGTAGTGTCTAATTTTATTATACTTACTATTCAGGATCTGAAACAAGGTCCAGAGCCTTCATTACATCTTCTAGCAGTGTGTCAGGTATAAAACCATTATCTGAAGAAGCAGCAAAATGTTTTGTTAGGAAAAGAAACAAAATGCTTTCTAGGAGTACAAATTTTACTCAAAAATACAAATACAGCACATCTTTATCTCTAAACCTGGCAAACAAACAGTGGGGTTCCAGAAGGAACATAGTTTTCAAACACCTCTCTGACTTTAAAAAAAATGAGGAATGCAATACAGAAACTGCAGGTTTATCATTCATACACTTAGAAGCTTAATACTTGCTAAGAATTCAGTTTCTTTATAGCAATCTCTGTTAGACTGGGATAACTATTCATTTTTTCCCTTTAGATTAGTTAAAGTGGTACCTGAATGTTACACATCCTGTTTTCCAAAACACAAGAACATTTTCTGTGTGTAAACAAAATTTAATGAAGAATGCAATCGTAGTGGATCAGTTGTTTTACGAAAATGTATGAGAAATTAACTTAAATTTAAGCTTTATGTTAATTACAAAGAACATTACGTGGTTAAAAAGCTTCTGTTCTAAAAACTCTACTTACTTTTGCACAATGTCGTGCTCAATTCCCTTACTACAGAAAATTTCTTCATGCCAGTTATAGACTGACTAATTTATTGAAAATGTGTTTTCTTAATTAAGTATTTAATTCCTCTCTTAATCACCTCAGGTAGAAACAGAATATTGCCTGGGCATAGAAAGCAAAATGGATTTGAAAGTGAAGTCTTTGGAACAAATTTTAGAAAATAATGGTCCTATATTTAAAGAGATGCCCTCTAGAGTCTAGTATTCATTATTATTTGGAAGTTGACTCTACTGAATGAATACATTTCAATTTAAAAAGTCTTATATCAGCAATAAGTAGGGCCCTTACCCTCAGGGTCATACGTCTGGAAAACCCTTCTGGCTTGTTCTGAAGGTGCTTCAGGAGCAACAAGGGCCATATCCTTAGGGTGAAAATAAAGAAAAAAAACAGGAAGAAAACTTTCAGAATATTCTTAATTCAGATGCAGGTTACTAAGAAAATATTTATCCTTTCTACACAGGTTTGGACTGTAAATTAATGAAAATTCAAATGCAACAAAAGAAAAATGAATTTGGCAATGCTGTTGATAGTGATGCAAAATGATCAAGAAATATGTTAAAGATTATTCCATAAACTTCTAGATAAATTTCATTCAGATGTTGTGGCACAAGAGCTAGTTTGAGACTACATGTATTATGTAGACACTTACATTTACAGTGTTATTCCTTATATCTGAAAACACACATACCTGTACCAGTGAAATTTATTGAGTGAAAGAATTGTTTAGTTAGAAAGCTGGGAGAGAATGTTTTGAAGTCCGTTTCACAGAGCGACAGAACACAAGTTTGTTAGCTGCATGAAAAAGTACGGTTTCAACAGCAGCTATTGTAATGTCTTTATTCATCTCAAACACAATCATTCTTTCCAAAACATATGTGGAGGCACATACCTATCTCCTACTTAAAGCCAGCAAAGAGCATGGCCCTCCGGTTTTATGCCATAAACTTTATAATAAAAAAGTGAAATGAGAAACAAAAGGGAGCACAAAGGAAGAAATCCACCTATTCAATACAGCATTTAGCTTAAAAAGATTCGAAGACTTGATGTTCATACAGAACATGAAACTCCAGCACAGCGCTCCCAAACCTGCTCGCTAGGAGTACTTAAATCCCTACATCTCTTCTTGCAAGTTTATGGTCACTTACGTTGACTTTCACATAGAAAGGAAAATTAAAACCCTGCTCAGAGGGAAACACTGCATTTGACAATCCCACCTCTGCAAAGTGAAAACGTAAGGTAATGTTACCAGCTGTGTTATGAACAGCAAACACAAGCCCCCAGAAACAGCAGCACTGGCGAATGCAGCAGGACTCCAAGTCTAGACACAACGCAAATCTGCACCAAAAAGCAGCTCTCCAACATGCTAAATCACTACTGGAGATGGGGACAGGGTGAATCGCGCCTGCTGGGATTCTCCTACTTCCTGAGACCCCACAGACTTACCAGGACTGAAGTACAACTTCTGGCTCCAGCCTGCTGCCTTTCTTGCAGCACGAGAGCCACCCTTCACTGGGGTTGGACTGCGGAGTCCATCCCCAAGTGAGAAGCAGGCCAGCCTGCAGATACACTCCCCTATGTGACTTCTCCCATCATCCCGTACCCAACAGCTCCAAGTGAGAAAGCCTATAGAAGAAAATAATTTGGGAGAAGTCCCTTTGTCCTTCTAGTGTCTTCTAGTGAGATCAACTTATAAACTGCTTGCTTAATATACTAAAAATATAAACCCTAGATTTTTATATTAATTAGCTATGATAATAATGTAATTTTAAGGATCCTTAAATAGACTTATTTGGAACAAACTCACTATTTAATGGAAAATATTCTAGCAATTTTATAAAAGACTAGATAAGTTACAAAAATACCAGTACTTTGACAGTGTATCTTCATGTTTAAGTATGTTCTAAACGGTTTTTTACGGTACTTTGCAAATAAAGAGGCCATACTGTGATTCTGTGATACTGTTGTAGTATCATCTACAGCTCAACACAATTAGTTTCATGATGCCAAACAATGTATGAAGTTGTGCAGTTGTTGAGTATATACTGTTACAACAGGTATAACGGGTAACACACAATTATATAATATACATATATGTGACAAATTCTTGAAGAATTCGGAATACTCCAGAATTAGAAAAGTCTCATTTTTGGGGGTTAGTACTACAGCACATACTAAGTAGGAGTAGATTTCTCTATCAGTGAATTATAGTAAACTATTGCAATTAGTTCTGAGTTTAAAACAGATGAGGCCATAGCATATAGAGCTTATTAACAACAAAATGATAGTGATTTCAATATTCAAGATTTAACTCCAAAGGGGTGATATTTTTATGGTAGGTTCTTATTAATGAATTAACATCTTATGCAGCTGATGTAACAAGGGAAAACTCTTAAAATTTCATGGTATGGAAGGATATATCCAAAGTAACTTCCAATTGCATGGATACATTATTTCAAATGCAAACTACATAGTTCTACTTTGGTTTATGAGTGTGCAGTTCTTTCCATAAAATCTTGATATAATCCAAGATTAAAGACTATAATTTGAGTTGCCCTCCCTCCCCACAAATTATCGTTTTGATGTAGTACTTTCCACAGCTTCAGGAGATGCAAACCAGATTTTTAAAATGTCTCCTGCAACCACCAACAAGTATTTTTTTTATAGTCCTACTGCCAATAGTGTGGACTTGTTGGCTTTTTAATTTTCCAGGCCCTCAGTTGTTTCTGGTGCATGAATACATGGGAAGAATTTAGGGACCAAGCCAGTGAATGCATTACTCAATACTGAAAATTCTCCATGTCTTTCAACTGAACTTTTAAATATAACAAAGCCTGCTAAATATTACACATTAGTGCTTTTTATTAGTGAAATAAGATTTACTGATGCTCTAGAGCAAATAATTTCAGGAGGAAATTTAGAAAAGTTACCTGTCCTGGAGACATGACCCCAAAACCCACCCCTCATCTTCAAAATAATTCTAACTTTTCACTGAGATTGTTGTCTTATAAATAGTTAAAAATGCACGATTTTAATCCTCTATATACAAATCTCATTCATCCTTTAACTTAGCATTTACAGTATCCAGAAAACTTTAAAAATTCAACAAGTCCATATACTTCTGTCTAGGGAAAAAGAAAAGTAACATACTTCCTTCAAGCAGCAAAGCTGAAAACGTGACAAACATCTAACAAAAACATACTTTAGCCGCCTAAGCTGGTATCTTATCATATGTGCCAAAATATATCCCCCACCCCAGCCTTACAAATTGTATTTTGATGTATCCCATGCATTCAAAGTTCCTTATAAGGGAATCCCATCAACAGTTAATTATAGTAATTATTTCCAATACTAAGTACGACATGTCCCAAAAATGATGTTCCACTCACTGGCTCCTGTGATGCACAAACAAGTCACTTTACATGACTTTGAAAAGTTCTTCTCATCAGTAGTACCAGTTATTTTAAGATCCCATGTTTACCCTCAGACGCAAAACCCAGTCTTCATAAGTTTTAATGAGAACATTGCAGAAGTGCTCTTTCTACAAACCAAAAGCAGAACATAATGGCTAAGCTACTCTGAAACCCTGGCTATGTATTTTTACAAAGATTCCACCCTGAAAGACCAGCTGACCTTGAAAATGAAACGTGTTCACACTGCTTTACAGTTCTACACTACCACTGTTTGTGATAAGTGGAAGAATTCCCTATTGTAATACTAACTTTCTTCTTTAAAATTTGCCTAAAGACAATATAGAAATACTGAGTTTATCAACTATTAACTCTTGTATTAGAGAGAAAACTGTGTAGTGTTCCATGGTATAACCAGTGGCTTTCATGCCAACAACTTGTCCAAAATGGTTTCCTAAGAAAACAAGGTTGATAGGATCTCTGAAACCAATTCCTATCTCTCCAGCTGAGTTCTGAATCCATTGCCTGATTTCAATTTTACATTCAATTTTAGGGAATGGGGTCTCACAACTGGTTGTTGAAACTGGAAGCCAGGCAGGAAAGAACTGCACAGGTCTGAGCCCACTGAGAGGAAGGGCAGAACCCTGCTGTGAATCGCTGTGGTGGGCAGTAGGTAGGGAACCCGCCAAACACCAGAGGCACAAGCCCAGACTTGTGGCTTCATGCCTGGCTCCTCACAGGTGGGCCATTGCAGGAGACAATTGGTGGGTTACTACAGCAGGTATTTGCATATGTGGGGTAGGGAGAAAGAGAGATGAAAGACAGTGATGGAAAGAGTGAAAACAAATAATGAAAATTTAAGAATATTTCGTAGACAAGCTGCTGGATGACAGGCTTCAGAAGGTCTGCTCTTACATAACATGCTTTGACTTGGAAGCAAAAAGTACTCCTCAAGACTGCTCTGCCTACAAATAGACAGTACATGAATTACCATTTCTGTACTGCTTTGTGCATTTTTCACAACAGGTACTTTACACATTCACTACTACAAGCTATTCCAGTAAAAACCCAGCTAACTTTCAGAAAAAGTGTGCCATTTTAACTGTAGTCAAAATATTGTTTCATGGAGATGACTGCACGTTAGCCTCAAAGATATTCCAACAGGTTACTGCTAATCTTTAAAAATCAGACAAAAATCTGTTCTTTAACCTACTGAAATGCAAACTCAGGAAATGGAAAGTAAACAGAGCATATGCTTTGAAGGGAACTGAATAAATAGATGACTACTAGAATCACTTTACTTCCTAATTGTAGTTAAAATAGACTTGAAGCCATTAAGGAATACACCTTTTCTAAAAATGTTTAATGTGATTTTCATGGTCAATACTGAAGCATATTTACTTCCTAAGTCTTCCAATTCAGAAGTCCTCCTACAATGTATTAAAATTGAGAGCTTAGCAGTTCATAGGAAATTCTTTCAGTTTTCATTTGTGGATCTAGAAAATGTTTTCTTTATTGCACTGGCTTTCTTGCCTTTCTTCTTTCACTCCTCCTTTCCTTCATTTCAGAGGGCATCTCATGCAACAAGTGGTAGCATTTTATTCTGAATTTTTAGATTCAAATTTTGTTAGCTCAAAAGTTCCTACTAGAACTGCTGGAATACTCCCCTGCCCCATTTTACAAGGTTTCAGCTAGGCTTGGAAACAGCGTGCAAGGAGTCAGTACAAAGTTATTCTCTCATCTGCCTCAGCACAAACCAGTCTCAAAATGAATAATGTTTCAGGAGAAAGAATTCAATGACACAAAAATTGGAACAACTCAAACATAAAACACATGAAAAGTGATATCATCTAAGCAGCCCTACTCTGAACTACCTCGTATAAAAAAATTGAATCTCCCCCTCTGAAAGAAAACAGATGGATAAGAAGTATTTTTCCAAAAGGAAGTAATTTGCTTATTTGCTATGGGGCATATACAATTACATTTCATGGGCTGTATCAGTCAACCATGAATATCGTCCTTAAATGATCACTGTGAAAGCTGTATATAATGGGATGGATGCTAAAAAATTTCTGAAACTTTAAAGAACATAGATATGACTAAATAGCTAGAATTAGTCAAAGAATCAGGGTAAACACAGTGAATACAATTATTTTGGGATGGTAAACTCTAAATAATTGGTTAGATTAACAGCCAGAGTCTTACGTCTCTGAGTTTAATGGCCTCTACATTACAATTTCTATGTCTCAACTCTAAGAGCTAATAGTGGAAAACCTCAAGACCTCTTTATGATCCAAGCAGTACATCCTCATAATTGCTATTCACTGTTATGGGATACACAGTTATCCTAAGTTTAAGGATAAGTATAATTTATTTGGATATATATAGGTTACTTTTGCAGAAGCCAGAGCTGTTAACACATACTAGTAATGGTTGAATTTTCACAGAGGCATCTTAATTTCTTTCATTCTTTCTGATATTCTCTGTTGGTGTTCTGAGATTAAATACTGTACCCAATAACACTCCTTCTTTTCCAGTTCTGACAGACACCACTGACCCAAATTCAGGATCTCCTATAGCAGCGTCAATGTTTGCTCAGGTGTCCCTCTGTTGAACTTTGATCAAAAAGATTGTTTAGGAAGAGAAGTGAATAGTCTTTCTTCTGAGGGACAAAACTATCAAGGACGCTGAAGAAAGGCCCTGAGAATATGTAGAACAGGTTACAGTGATCAAAGTTAGAAAAACAAAAAAAAAGTAATCCGAAACCGTAAATCCAATCCTAACACAGCAGAACAGGCACACTCTCCTTGAAAAGCAGTAATTTGTAACTTATTCAGATGTCTCAGCTGGGAGTTTCCTCTGCTTATCTGATTCTTCAAGTGTATGATATGCTACAATGCTGTAATCAAAAATGAACAGCAGACCCTGTTGTGGCCTGTGCTCCCCTAGACCTCGGAACAGACTAAGGGAATTTCTGAAAAACTTACACAGCTCTGAAGTGTCCCCACGGGGAGTTTCCATCACCAGACATTTGTTCCGTGCTGTCTGCTCCCTTTCTAAGAATCCTGAATTCAAACCTCCCGACCAAGCGAATTTGCATGTCAACAGACAGTATTTAGAAAGCAGCTATCAACTTGCTGTTGTTTGCACTGAAATAATTTCTCATTACACTTCCTGTAGCATTTCAACCTGTTGATAATTCTTTTATACGATGTCTGACCACACTATGACATTCCTCAAATTCCTCTGAATAATCTCAGCTGGCCATAACTTCCTATGTTACAAGTATCATAATGGTAACTAAGAACCATTTGATCCAGAGCACTGCAGCCTTATCCCTACGTTTAGTAATTCAGAGCCGCCCCACTTCTCATGATCTCTTTTCATCATCATCATCATCATCGTCATAATAATAATAATAGACTTTAACTTAAAAGTTGATTTTTAGGGGACATGTGCAATACTCTCTATTTGCATTAGCACCATCTGACAGAGCATGCAGAGATACTTAAGAGTGTCAGATAAAAGCTCCTTGTTTATTTTTGTTGGCTTGAGGCCATTTGAAAGTTTCCTTACTGAAAGGAAGGGAGGGCAGGGAGAGGCAGAAGTTATGACTGACTGGCTTTTGATGCCTATGAAGAACCTACCTACTCACTTGTTCAGGGAAAAACCACCTTGCTGCAACTCCAGAGTCCATGACCACTGGGAGTAACAGCCACCCTTATTTTTTCAATAAATGTTAAATTTAGATTGCCAGGCATCAAGCAACTTTCTGGCCTTATACACACACAGTTGCAACTGAAAGAAAGAAAATATGATGATACTACTTACAGTTCCCTGCTAACAATTTCCCCCTTCCCAACTATCCACACACGTTTTTTCAGCTCTATTACTACACAAGTAATTATCAGAGTTCTGAAAGATTTAACCACTTAGTTGATACAAATGACCATTATCTCCTTTCCAATGTCATAACATAATTTTCTGCAGAACAAGCATTTTTGATCAATACAGTTTACCTTAGAAATTAAAATACGGAGGACGAGAGGTGAAGCTTCATTTCAGTTGCTACCAGATACTTTTTTCTTTTGTCTAGAAAGAACACTTCCCCTGGAGTGGGCGATCTGGATGAAAACATCCTGATGAGTATTCTCATATTTCCATGTTTTGTACAGGAGATTGACCGCTGCAGTTCAACTTGTGTCTGCATGGCTGCCTCCAAAATATCTAACCATAAATAACTGGCAACCAGTCAGCTGAGTTCCAGGAAGAAAGCCTACTGACATGCTCTTCAGTAAAACATGCTTCAATCAAAATTGCTGTTTTAAATGAAGACATTACTTCTGAAGTAATTTATTTCTACCTCCAATTCCTTGCAGTAAAATGAGGCTAATAATATTTCTGTACATACCAAATGAGTTTTGACCATCAAGATGTGGAGGTGAAGACAATGCAGATAGAAAAAAAATCTCTATTATTTTAGTAATGTGGGAAACTGCTGACCCACTGGCAAACTTTAGTTAAAACTAGGAATTGACTCTGCTGTCACTGTTTAAGGCTATTTCATGTAGCAGCAATTACAAGAGAATATAAGCCAAATAATACACTTCAGTTCATTTCTTTATTTTCACTTTAAGCTGTGTGAACTTCAGCCCAAAGACACTGTGCGGCAATTTTGCTCATTCATTGAAAATCACTAAAAATGTAGAAAGTTTTAGAATGGCAGCTATGGACAGATTCATTTATTTTAGAAAGTATGAAAGAAAACACTTCTCTCAAAGTCACAGCTACAGCATGTTCCACATGTAGAGTAATACAAATGCATTCTGGCAGCCAGCAACAGTATCCTATTAAATTCAAAATGTTCGGAACAGAAAAGCAAGGTGGATGATCTTTCATTCCACAGTTAAAATTTCTTTCTTGAATCTTCATGCTGAAGAAAAGTCTCCAAGATAGCAATGAAGATTCTGTCCTGTTCCCTGATTTTCCTTCATTGTTCATCCATAGTGACAGCAACCTAGAAAGGTTGTTTTTTCTTTAGGCTTCTAGGCCCAATTACTCAGCTAACGACAGAAGTGACTACTGTTCTGCTTAACAACTGTGTAATCTTCTTCTATTGGAAGATAAGCGTTTAGGCTCCTGTAAATCAATGCAACTTCAAAGAATCAAAGCTGTATCTCGGTTTTTTGGAACTTAATATGCACTGCTTTTGGCATGACGCTCCATGTTTGCCTTTCCATTCTGAAGATTTCTTCCAACTCATATACTCCAGCTCATCATTGAGCTGGAAGTTATATCCTCAGTATCAATTACCATCTACACAACTACGCAAACTACTTTAACGACTTGCTGACTAACCACTGGCAATGAATTCAAGTTTCTTTCTGTAGTTTTTGGCACATAGCTTCAACTGATAAAACAATGTATTTCCAACATGATTCCCATTTCTACTGTAGCTGACATCTCTGCTCCACCTGAAATGCTCACTAACCTTTACTTTAGAAGGGGCAAAGCACATATTCAAGGACTCTTGGAACTTTTACACACCTTCAGCTCCTACTTCATCAAAAAAATTTCTCAGAAATTCTTTGCCAAACCCCTGCTGCTTCTTTCTCCTGCTTTTTAGCTCCTAAGATACTAATCACATGCTGAAGCTTTCCACAGCCTAAATGGAGTTCAGTGAAAAAAGAGGAATCAGGCTATATTGGAGGAACCAGATACTGATGCCCAGTTACTTTAAACCTAGCAAACAGCCCTCAATATCCTAAAAGAAATAGTATTAGAAATTGATTTCTACTTGGAAATGGTCTCTGTTGACACAAGACGTTAGAAGGTGTAATAACATTCTGGTCAGATGCACTTGACTTGTATAACAGAGTGATTACATGTATCTGCATCTGACCGCTATCTCTATGAAGAGGTACTGACTTCCATTGTATAATTTAATAAAAATTGTTGATAAAATTTTGAAATGGAAATAAAAAACTTTTCTAGGAAAGACTGTGGAGAGAGTAAGGCAGAAAATAAATATCCAAAGGAGGACAAGCATTTTTCTATTACTATAGAGTAGGGAAGAAAGAGCATTTATCAGACGCAAGGAATTCAGGAAGTTCTAGCATAGTGTTTACATCAGAATCTGCAAAAAATATTCACTGTGCATCAAAGACAAACTAATTTAACAGATACTTTAAAGGTAAAGAAATACTACTGTCCATAAACTGCCAATGCACTGGGGTGGGTTATTTGTTTTTGTAAGAAAAATCTCTGACTTTTTTTGGGGGGGAATGATGTCAGGTGGTGTGGAAAATAGCCCAGGCTAACTCAGCTCATCTGGGCTAACTCAGCTCCCCTGTGCTGGCTGCTTGAGGAGGTTAACTCTGGCCTGGCCAGAACCAGGACGCCTCTTTTTAAAGATTAGGCTGAAGTTTTCCTTAAGGAAATTCAACAGCTAAAGAAATTAAGGCTTTGTCACATGTTCTAACATTTATTTTCAAGATTTATACATAGAATATTCATTCATTTGGAAGATATTAAGTATAGGAAAGTTAACTTCTAACAAGTACCAATAAATATAGTCGTAAGTACCATTTACAGTTTCATCAAATATTTTCAAATCAGAAATAAGTTTTCTATGGAAATAAAAAAATAAAGAAAACAACATGCAATCTTCAACTAAAGAAATGGAAATTGTCTCCTCATAAAATTCATTCTAAAATATTAAACCAAGAACTCTGTCTCAAAAGCATTTTATATGGTCCACAGATTACAGCGCATATCTGACAGAATAAATATAGGAATTATCATAAAAGTCCTAATATCTATTTTTGATCTGAAAAAAAATATGGTTATAGGTTAACCATGTGAAAGTACTGTCAGGGATATTAACTACTAAGAGACACCCACACATAACAATTTCCTTTTTATCTCTCATGTGTTATAGAAATTTAAGACAATACTTATCCCAATTATGGTGTTCTAAATCATACCCTTCCCCGGCACAATAAATTAAGCCAGAACTGAAAGACTTCACTGAAATTTATGAGATATTAAATCATCTGAACAACTCTGCCTTCAAGGGAAGGCTTAATTAATTTGGTGAGTACATTTTTACATTAAAGCCACATGAAACTCACATTGTAGCAAGATCTGAAGTTTGAATTTATGCGTTGTTTATCTGCCTGAGGTTACCAAAAATCACAGCTAACATACCTTGGCAAAAAAGACTGTGAGGTGTGTTTCGCTGCCAAGTATCCAAATGGGAAATTTTGGAGATTTCAAATAGGAGCCAACCTAAAAAATTACGACGAGAATCAATTCAGAATTGACACTTATTTAATAAATGAAGGGACAGTTAGCTACAGTCACTACACCAATGTTCTGCAAACTACATAATCCTCTTTAAACCTGAGCTACATTCCCTTCAATAGAGATTGAAAGGGAAGCAAGCAACAAAAAAGCCTTTTGACATTAAGAATTATCAATGCTGTTTCAGAAGTAGTATTTGCAAAGCACAAAGTTTCTCAAATGCAAACCTCAAATCAAGGAATTTTGTGCCAGAACAGGAACAATATGGACTAGGTTGCGCTTCAGTTACTTTCAGATGTTCACAGATGAATATATAAAGTAGCTTTTAGGTCTTGAATATATTATATTCAGAATACATTTGCTTAATAGTCCTTTTACCATTTTTACTTATGGCTATTTATTTTAAATGGAGAACAGTGATAGCGTAAAAAGTGAACAATACAACTGCAACATTCACAACAGCATGCCACTTTGGGACCTGAGAGTTTTGTAACTGCCTACATAACTTGCATTAAACATTATTTTAGTAAAAATCCTAAGATTCTAACCAGCCATATTAAATTGATCAAATAAATTTATAATTTAAATAGCATCAAACAGCATTTATTCAATAAGATGCATTATCTTTTTTATTACAGTATTATTATCAATTTGAACACACATAGAAAGTTAGTATCTCCAACTGAATGTGGTGAAGCTTTTAGCTATACTATCAAAGAAACTAACAACACCTTAATGAAAGAAAAATGTTTAATGATGCAGAAAACAGCTTACCTTACAATATCTCAGAGATTCCATCAGTGTCAAAAAGCCTACTGTTGCCTGTTTATGTATACCAAGAAGTTCTGTTTAACGGAAAATACAAAATTTATTCAAGAAAAACCTGCAAATGCTCTTAAAAGCCATTCTTTCTTACTTTCAAAATTGGTCAAGTAACAATAACAATTTAAAAAGTCATGCAGTTTCAGTAGCAATGGCAAATCATCAAGGTATAGTCAAAAAACTACAAAGGTTTAAAAATTTCCCTCTATAAAATATGAGGAGGTAAATGGATGGTTTTGAAAGTTTTCTGCTGATACCTTCTTTTCAAAAGTTGTTGGATTTTTCAGAGATGAAGTACCTGTACCTTATGGAAAAATTATTCTCAGAAAAATTTAACAGCTATCTTGAAGGGGGAAAGCTTGTATACACGCACCTAGGTATTTCTTTCTTTTTTTTTTTTTAAGAGTTCCTTGGCTACGTTTATGTTATTAATTTCACATTCTGAATAATAAAACATAATTTTGCAAATAATAGTTTTGTTAGCAGGAAGGAAAGCATCCACTCAATTTGATTTTCTGTACTGACTTTCATTTAATGTATCATAGAGCTCCCTCTCTCACACAGGCAGAGTTGTCAGGAACAGCTGAAGTACGTACGTACTACTGACTGGAAGAGCACTTACAAAGCCTTATTTGAGGCTCTCTATTAAGGAAGAAGGAAGCACTTCCAAATTCAGACCTAGTTACAATCGTAAGGATTTGAAGAAGCTCAGGGCTTACATCTCCATCATTTCAACAGTGCAAGTACTGTCTACTTGAAACAGCTCTGCTAGGTCCCTAAGTAGTGTCTAAACAAAGAGCAGCACATACCTCATCCTGAAAATATGCATGGAACAAATACCATGATCAATTTAACAAGATCTGTATTTTTTTTCTTTCAGAGAATGTTAACTTCTGTATTTCAAAGTTCCTTCTAAAACACTAATTCTCAAACATATTTTTTAACGTGGATCACTCATGTACATGAGCTAAAGCCCAAGGCCCATAGCAAGTGAAAGAAATTTAAAAGATTTCTGTACTTCCAGAAATGAACTCTGAATGTCATTGTAACTCAGAACACTAGGTATGGTATGCCATGCTTCCTTCACCAACTTCAAATTTACCTCCCCGAGTTTGAAAGAGTGTAGATGTTATTACAGTAATGGTTTAACTTCTTCCATTAAGCAAACCACCCCCTCCAACAACTCCCAAAAACAACTCCAGAAACAAAACCCAAAACCCATAAAAACACCTGCTTGTTTAGTACCTCTGTGGCCTGAAGTGCAACTCCTTCCTTAGAGTTGTCAGCTATACCTAATAAAGGCTCTTTCTGCAGTGCAGAATTCTTTCACCTGAAACCATGCTTTCAAGGATTATCTTCAAACTTCCTTGGAATTAAAATATGCAGGGGTGCACAGATAACACTTTGCAGAACCCCATTACCTCACTGATTTATAGCTTTGTTGCTATAAATTTACATATACTGAAACAACTCATCCTTTCTTTGAGCTGAGGGCAAGGGAGCTAGTGCAATTAAAAAACTAGTGAAGGATCCTTCAAACTATAGCTATTGCTCAGAAACAGTACTTCTATATTTGTGATGAAGAGAAAATGAATGGCAGAAGTAAACAACAGTGCATTAAAGAAATAATTTTAAACACATCACATGTGAATAACCTGAATAACCAGCAGTCAAACTACACAGAAAGCAAGCTATTAGGTTAACTGTTGCCTGCAGTCACTGGTCTACCCATGCCTCCAGCAGAGAAGACAGACCCAAAAGCAAAAATCAGATTACTTGAGGAAACAAAGGGAGACTAGCTGCCCTAAAACAAAGTTTATCCCTGTCAATATCCTCACACCACAGAAAGAAAAAACAGCCCTGGAAAAGATCCGATAGTATCGAAAATCATCTAAGACCATGAATATGCCTGCCCCTTTTCAGAAAGTTAGTTTCTCCTTTTTAAAAAAGTATTTTGCAAAATACAGGCTCCCCATGGAGGTGGTCACAGCACTGAGCTTGACTGAGTTCAAGAAGCGCCTGAAGGATGCACTCAGGCCCATGCTCTGACCTGGCTGGCCCTGTGTTGAGCCAGGAGTAGAACTTGATGATCCTTACGGGTCCCTTCCAACTCAGGATATTCTATGATTCTAAAAAGGGAGAAAACCGGAGTCTTCAAAAGAAAGTCAGGCCAAACTACTGATGATTTTATGTAATGATACAGTTACCAACCGTATGAGAATATCGCCACCTTGTGACAACATGAAACACCTCAATTTTTGGCCCTAGGAAAAAGCAAGTCCCACAGCATTATTTGTATTCATATTAAATTGCTGCTCTTCATCTAAGAGTCTTCAAAAAAGGAGGAAGAAATAAAAATCCACCTCCCAAAATCTTCCTTCTGTGGATAACTGTGGCAAACGGTAAGAAAAAAAAAAATCAGAGTAAGAAAAAAGGTTTATAGGGCAGTATGTAGATAGTCAAAGAATATGGACATTTCACTGGTATTTGTACTAGTGGTGGCCAAGAAAAATTCCAGTTAACCATTCCTACCCTATTTGGAAAATATGCAACACTGTAAGAGTCAGAGCTCTGAGTACAGCCTGCAAACTACCTGGTAATTCCTCTGGTTTGTAATTCAGTATGTTGTCACTGATAAAATTACTGGCAGCAACGTTAAAATGGTTTTAAAATAATTCTTAAAATTTACTTATTAATTAAAAATTGCTTATCTAAGCACTTGAGAAAGTGTCTTTATGTAACTTCTGAATAAAAACATAAGGCAATTTTGAAAATTAAATTAAGTAAATGTGTTTACTTATAACAGCATCACCTATCTAGCATTTTCCCTGTTCCTGCATTGCAGCTAAATCCTCTCCCTGTTGCTTCATTGCTGCCCCTGCAAATACGCCGCAAACCACATCACATTCACTGCTTTCTGCCACCCTTTTCTTTCTGCACCAATTTTCTTTCCCCCATGCCAGGGATACTTTTCCTGCTTCTCGGTTTCAGAATTTCACCTATTGATTAACCCTAATCACAGAAGTACCTGAAATCTCTTTCCATTATGTCTACACACATGGAAAAATCAAGCAGCACTGACAATCAACTCTGTACAATACTGGTGTCAAACCTCCCAACTTGTAGTTGGTTGACCAGAGGAGTATGTGACTGGTAACCAAACCAGAAAAAACACACGTCAAGCCAACTTCAGCAAACAGGGACTGGACACATTCCGTTCTTGTTATTTTGACAACTGCAGCCCTACTGCAAAGAGAGCTCAGTATTTTCAGGAAAGAAAAAGATCCCAACTTGGATAACTAAAAATAAGGTCTACCAGTATAATGGAAAGTTGTAAGAGCAACTCAGACTGATTGCAATCTAACACCACAAAATGAGAAAACAAGCTAAAAATCAAATGGAAAAAGTTAAAAATACTGAAGAGAACACATGGATAAAACCAGGAAGGGTAATTACAACAAATGCCTGTTGGAAAGGGGGGAGAGGGGATAAATGACAACAATGTTCTATATATGCATCAGGAATTGGGGCAGGAATTCACTGATAAAACACAAAATTAAATGAAGAGAAAATACAAACTTTGCTTTAATTCACAAAAAGGTAAATGATGTAACATATTCAAGAAGATTAACAATAAAATAATGGTGCCAACTGTAAAAAAACCAATAAAACTGGCTAAAAACTGTAAATAAGGAAATGTGTTGAAGCTTGTAGATCCTCATAAAATTCATTATGTAACACTTCAGTAGCTAGACAAAGTAAGTCTCTGAACCGTTAATGATTACCTTATGTATCAAAGATAAAGGAGGTGTCAAGAGACTAGAAAAGGGAAAAGAGGGTACTTGCCCTAACAAAAACAACAAAAAGCTAGAGGAAAAACCCCAGAAGAAAGGATGATTTTAACCTCCATGGTTCTTGAAACAAATTAGTAATCATTTTGCATGCACTAGAAGGACAAGGGAAAAAAAAAGCAAAGAGAAAAAAGAAAAGCAGGCAGTATGGGCTCATCAATAATAGACTGCAATAATCCAATCTGAATGCCCTGATAAGAAGTCTACCAAATAGAAGAAGTACTAGATACAATACCCAAATGACATTCCAGTAAGTGATGCTGAAGTACAGCCTGTATGGAATCATAATCAAGTGGAAGTCTAAAAAGTCTCGAAGAAGATTACACTACTTGTTCATTGTCAAATCAGAGCATTTTGAATCAGGTCTTGTATGGATCTGCCTTGGATCTCAGTCCAAGTATTTTCAGTGATGACTTAGATGATGAAAAATCCTTGTTAAAAACATGCTGATGAACCTGAGATGGACTTTGTAACAGTGGGAGAGAGGAAGTAAACACTTCAGAATTCGAAGTGTTTCAGCTTTCAGATCATCCTCTCTTTAAGATGAAACGTAAAAAAACCACAAAACCCCCATATCATTTTAATGACCCTCCACTGGATTCACTCCTCTACGTCAATGCCTTTCCTGTACTAGGGAGGGAGCCCAAAACCAGACATACGACTTCAGAAATGGCCCCATAAACACCAGACAGAGGGAAAGAAACATCACTTCCCTGCACCCACACTGGCTATCCATCTGTAGTCCAAGATGCAGGTGGACACCTTTGCCAGAAGAGCACACTCACTGCCCACAAGGACCTTGGATCCTTTTCTACAAAGCTGCTTCCTAGCCAGCACCACCCTGTGCTGTTGCAGGGGCTTTTTCCATCCCAGATGCAGGATCTGTGTGAATTTCATGAGGTTCCTGTTAGTCCATTTCATTGGTCTGATGTGGCTGCCCTGAACAGTGGCTCTTCCTCTAGCATATTGACCAACCATCCCAACTTGTAGACTGCAGTCCCTTCCATCATCCAGGTCATCAGGTAGCTTACCATTTTAACCTGCAGATGACAATCCTGTACTCACTATATTATAAGGTATTTGGAGCAAGTATATTTTATTTCCATTTGTTTTGGAAATGTTTTATTTGCTTAAATGAAAGGACAGTGAAGGAGGAGATTATCAGAAACAGACCATACTGCAAATCTGTAGGTCAGCATCTTAAGAGTATGGAAATATTAAAAATAAGCATAAATTAGAATGAACTTACTCATTCCTGAACATTCCCTGTCTCCATCCCACACATTAGAAACAGCATGCCCCGTTAACAGGAGGTTGATCAAACTTTGGCTATATAACAGAAAGAAATAGCCTGTTAAAAGGGACATAACCACTTTTTCAGAAATAAATTGTATCTCAAACACATAAAAAAATGATTGCATTACCGAGAGAGCTAAGCAGACATTCTCTAACTATATTCCTTTAATTAGTATGGATTTGTAATTCAGGGACAATAATATGATCTCCACTCTTTCAACCAACAACTTGATACATTAATGTAGCCCTGAATTTGAGAATTACACCTCTGAAAACTCAGCAATAACAGAAGCATTTTCTCAGAGCTGATGCATTAAACGGAGTAAGCTGTGAAAAAGGCATGCTTATGTTAGAAGTTGCTTTTAGCTATTATAAAGTTGTAGTTCAATCTTTGTTGTGATGTAGGTAATTTCCTAAAAGGATGATAAGTTAGAGAAACATTATGAATTAGCCCAGTAATCTATTTTGAGCGATAGCAACCATATTTTGCAGCTTACCTTCCATGACCGTAAACAGGATCTATCAATGGCTCAGTTGCATCTTCAATTTCATTTTTTATGTTTTCAATACCCTGCAGAAAAATTAAAAACATTTTTTTCTCTTAAGAAATTAATTGCAACATTTAGAACAACACACTGTAGTAAAACACGAGGAAGCTGATATTCTTACATGAATTAAAACTTAAAAATGCTTCTTGCTCCTGATAAGAAATGTGAGTGATATAAACGGGATATTTCCAGAGAAGGGAAAGACAAAAAAAACCCCAAACACATAAACAAAAAAGAGACACCCAAAGGAAAAAAAAAACCCCAAAAAAAAACCAACTGAGATTTTTCAAGTTTTTATGCTGGAAATGTATTGCACCCTTAAGATATGACTTCATCCATTTATCTAGATCTGATTCCATTCATCACTTGAATTTAGTGTTCACCTTTTACAGAAAAAGGGTTACATAATCAAGCTTTCTGTTAACAAGAAACCAGAACAAACACACAAAAAATATCAAGCCACCCACACACCTTTGTCAGTATCACAGAATACAGAAAGAGTAATACTCCAAATCTGTTTGTCCACGCTGAATATTGATCCCAAACTGCATCCTTCAGTTCAGGGAAGCTTTTGAATGCTCGTTTGCTAAAAACAAACAAAATAATCAAAAAAGGAGAATGTATTCAGATGAAGTATTCAAATAGTGTCACAAAACACAAACAACAACTATTAATACTTAACATGAAAATGTCCACGTAAAAGCAGAGTAAAAGTGGTGTTCTGTACAGAATGACACGGCAGCTGTTCTGGAGTTATAGTAACTGCCATATAGTCATTAGCCTTTATCCATCAGAAGATAATAATTACGGAGCAATGTGCAAAAAACCAACATAATTCTTATATACAAACTAACCACAACCTTACACACACTCGTGAAAGAGTTGAGTGGCACAAATGAATAATTCAGTAAAACACTTGTTAGTGAAATTGTGAATAAACTGCATGTCACCAACATGACGTTTGCATTATATAGTGCCATAAACAGTGGAGAAAAACAACGTTCCACTTAACCAGGTAAGGCTTTCAGAGCACTTAACACATTTCCTATGTGAATTTGATTTTGTTAAGATTCTAGCTTTGGAAGAAGTGAAGTGTTCAAATCCAGGAGTGGTACATTAACATTTGAGAAACTATCTGTTTGTATAATAGGGCTGTTGCCTGGCTGATAAGGTAACACCCAGTGAACGTATGTTTAAAAAGAAAAAAGGAAAAATAAAAGAAGAGGAAAGGAAGAGATCCATCAAGATTCCAGTGGAGTAATACACTTTCTATCTCTTAGGATATTTAGAGCTAAATACTGCTTTTCAGAACACAAAGATTAGTAATTATTGAGTAACTCAAACTAGATTACACTCCCTGCTTATCTTACCCAAATTTAGGCATATTATTTTCTTTTTGATTTCTTGCACGCTTTTAGTAAGTCTTGTTTTAAAAAGAAACAAACATCTGCAAAAACATATCCATAGACGGGTTTACTCTGGCTAACACTACCTTTCATTACTGATAGAGTATACAAGGCATACAAAATATGCAAGTCAAAGTTCATTCTGAAACCCATCACTCAGCTCACTCCAGAGACACATGCCAGTGTTTATTTCCAGTAGAAAAAGACTGAGAAAAACTGAAGTGGGGACCACAAGTCCAAAGACTGGGGGGTGGCTGAGATGGAAGGAGGGAGAAGGCAGAACAGTGTTTTGGTCAGATAAAGTTACAAAAAACTTACATTCTCCTTCTTTCCTTACAGGACAATGGGTTTAAAGAACAAGCTGTATTTCCTACTGATACAATAAGCCATACTTATTGCAGTTGTAACCGAATTAGTAGTAATTAGTAACTTTTTCTCATGTCCAATGTTTCTTCTGTTGCTTTTTACTTCTCTGGGAATTTGTTTGTAGAATGATTACAATTGTTCACTGTGAAAATAAAAAACTGTTACCTTTCAATGTAAATTCACTGGAACTGTAAACTCTGTATTTACACCCCAAAAAGAACAGTGTTTGAAGTATGAAAAAAAATAAATCAGTCTTGTGTATGACACATTTTTATAAAAATGTTTCTTATGTTGTCTCAAATCTGGAAAAACACCACATGACTACTGTGTCCAGCTCTGAGGCCCCCAACATAAGACAGACATGGAGCTGTTGGAGCAAGTCCAGAGGAAGGCCACAAAAATGCTCAGAGGGCTGGAGCATCTCTCCTATGAAGCTGGGCGGAGAGAGCTGGGCTTGTTCAGCCTGGAAAAGAGAAGGCTCCAGGGAGACCTTAGAGCAGCCTTCCAGTACCTAAAGTGGCTCCAGGAAAGCTGGAAAGGGAGTGTTTAAAAGGGCATGGAGTGGTATGACAAAGGGTAATGGCTTTAAACTGAAAGAGGGTAAATTTAGATTAAATTTTTAAGTTTAGAAATTCTTCCTTGTGAGGGTGGAGAGGCCCTGGCACAGGCTGCCAAGAGAAGCTGTGGCTGCCCCCTCCCTGGCAGTGTTCAAGGCCAGGCTGGATGGGGCTTTGGGCAACCTGGTCTCGCAGAGTGCGTCCCTGCCCATGGCAGGGGGTTGGAACTAGATGATATTTGAGGTCCCTTCCAACCTAAACCATTATGTGATTCTATGATAATTTTTTTTCAGTATATATATATATCTCACAAGTATTTCAGATAGAATCAACTGTGAAGACTGCCTATAAAAAAATGAGGATTAACATCTTAAACATGAATTTTAACTAGCTGTGTTCATATACTTGAAATACACAAGTTATTTGGCCAATTTTGCACATTACATTGCTCCAGTTTATTTTAAAGCCTATGACTGCGCTCAAAATACTACTCCATTTTAAATGGTAAAATGCAAAGAAAACCCACCAAAACCCCCAAACCAAAACTTGAAATCCACATTTAACCTGGTATGCAACACAGGAAAAGTTCCTTAACGTGCCCCTTTCAAGGCTGTGAGAATTAATGTACTTCAAAATACTGTATTTTAAATGTTCCAACATATTACTTACTGAATTAATGCATGAAATCGCTCAAAGCCAAGCTCTTCGACAGCCAAGGCAGCTATACACAAGAGACACTTTTCAGCACTACACATGGCAAAAAAATGACACAAGATACACACAGCAAGCTAGTATACTTTCAAGCTTTAATTATATTTTTAATTTTTAATCCTCCCCTGGCATTTAGTTTTTTAACTGATTAGTATAAACTAATTTACTGCAACATTAGGATTCCACCATACAGATTAGTGAGAACATTTCTATTTGGACTAATGAATTTATTAAAAGCACAAAGCCACTGGAGTGTGGAGACTTGAAAATATTTGTCAACTACTATGTTGTTGATTTTGTACAAAACGTGACTGTCACAAAGTCATCAAGCATGTGCATACTATAGATATAATTTTGCAGGTCAACAAGAAGTATTATTTCCTAGAAAAGCAAGCATGATTATTTGGATAATTTTATCAATGTAGGTAGGCTGTATTTTTTCTTCGAATATATGGTTTTGTTACTGAAACTTTGTGGGGTTTTCCCCCTTTTAATGTTTATTTATTATAAATGAGTAGATTTACTCTACAGTGTTACACACTTTGTTTTTAAATAAATTCTTATTATTTTCTTTCAATAACGGATAGATAAGACTTTCAAATCAACGTTGTGTCCAAGACAGAAAAAAAAAAATACAGCATTAGTGTCTTCCCAAGTTCAACACAAGCTTTATACCTTTGTTCCCCTCACAGCATTTCCAAACCAAGGAGATTAAATGAATGTTTAGGATCAACACGAAGTTATACTTGCCAGCTATGTAATTATCAAATTCTATATTAAAGACTGGAACAGTTTTTCGTGCCCTCTATGTCCATAAGGACTTTATCTTCCTGATAGTAGAATAATATACAAACCTGATCTGCCTTTTGATAAAGGCCATTTAATGTTCAATATTTAAATAATGTCTGATCGTCTAGCTACTGAATTTTGACTACATACAATTAATTAAAGACATGAAACTGCTGGGGCTAATACTACTGATCAATTCTTCTGATTTTATTTTCACTGATGCACTACGTGCAAATAGAACTGATTCTCCAGCAACAGAATACTTCCAATTTATACTTCAGAAATTGGTCAGCAGTAGTCTAAAGAGCATTAGTTTTTGTCGATTGGAAAACTACAAGGAATTGCTAAAATTAGGTTAACAAACTAGACTTAAGAAAATGTATTTTTAAGACTTTAAAAATATATATATATAAAACAATGAATCTAAATTGTAGAAGATGCTACAGGAACTAACCCTGCTCCAAGAACATATGTTTTTGCAAGCAGAAAGTTAAAGGGATTAAATAATATAAAGCAGTCTTTGAACCTGGGAACTTGCACTACTACAGCCAACGCATGGCCAACAAGTCACTGGTATACACCACAAAAGCAGATGAAAAATGCTATTGCATTCAGTAAGTGTGCTCGAATCCACCTTTTGTTCACACAGCAGGATGACAGGCAGTTTTATTCTGTTACTACAGAACAGAGTGAAATGGTAAAAGAACTACTATTTGAAACAAAGGGAAAAAAGTAGAAATCCTAGAGAGAAGTGTAGCTATCCATAATCCAAACAAGGCTAAATAAAGACAGGGCTTAGTTGAGAGGGAAAAAATGAACAGCAATAGAACATGAACTGTATGAGAAATACAGTCGTATAGAAACCCTTTAAAATTATATGCTAACATGCCGTGTCTAATCTTATTTCCTGGATTTATTATAAACATATCCCCAAATTCAATGCCCAAATAGCAGTAGCCTACCATGTGGAACTGTATCTGTAATACTCTTCTACCCGCATAACCCATCTATTAAGTCCTATCAACTATGACAATATTTGTTTCTATTTTTATTTGTTACAGCCACCAAGCAAGGAATAAATTTATTCCTTCGCACTAGTAGTAAAAGAACTCTGCATTATTAACAATACCTTCTTCTCCACATCTCTGTCCCAAACCTCACCAGGCAAGAAGCCGGTCTGAAGACAAACAGTAGGGCAGAAAAGAGAAAAAAAAATCTCAACCCTAACAAACATATCTTATTGTGTATTGCATCACATGTGTAAGGTAAAATGCTGTTTGAACTGCAGAATACATACATGAGGTACATTGAGCATCTGGCAGGGAATGTGGAATATGAACAATGACAGAGGTTAACACTGCTTATGACAAAAGCACTGTTCATGGTAAAGGTATCCTGCTCTTCCTAAGCACATCACATGCTATTAAGGACAAGTCAGGCAGACTTATATAGAAATATGAAAAATGTAGATATTTAATAGAATGGATTAGTTCATTAAGTGTCAGTGTTGAGAATAACTATTAATTGAGCGTGTACGTAAAAAGACTTTCTGATGAACATTTTCTACAGTTAAAAGTTATTTAGAATAAGGCAATATATTAATAAGCAAGACAGTAAAAGCCTAATGATAAGTAGGCTCTACTTCACTTTCTCTTCCAAAGAAACTTTATAACCTAAGCAAGATCTTCAGAGTCTACTGGAAAATCCACAGAAATTAGGAATTTGAGAGTTACAACTGCATTGTTATTATCCATCAAAGGAAGATTCTTTTTTTAAGAAATCACAAACATCACAGACACTTTTTCTATAAGTACTTTTTTCTTAGTTAAAAAAAAAACAATGCTCATGGAGCATTTGATAGTAGCAGATGAAGATGACTTGTAACATAAAGAGCTCCAGCACTACTAATTGCTATAGCTAGCTGTGCACGTGTAAATCTACTCGTACAATTCTTACTTTGTAGTTATGCCACAAACTGCTGAATAACATACTCCTTCCATCAAAAGATGGCACCTTTATAAGCATGTTCTCATGTGAAGAGTTTTTCATACTTCTTAAGGGACACATTGGGAACAAGAACTAAAAGAAAAAGAAGCTTATCTTTTAACATGTTAGATATCTCCTATTAAATGGTTAATAAGTACACATCTCAATGGTCATGTGTGCACAGATAAAACTTTCCATGGACCTGGCTCCACAGCAGTTTTAGGTATAACTGGATGTTGTATCTTAGTGCAACAGATGATGATCACTGAATACTTGATGTCAGCAGCTAATGAAGAATCAAGACATTTTCAAAGAGAAAGTAAACGAAAAATTCTAACTTACAAAAAGAATTCTGTTATTCTACTAGGAGGTGATTTGATTAAGCTGTTTTGGTACTGCTGAGAATCAAAGAAAGAGAAAAAGGCTATTTGTCCTTAACACAGGATCCAGAATTTTTTTGAACAGATAAAACTTTGCAAAATTTCCTACAAAAGCTCTTCTGAAATGAAACAAGTGACAAGTTAAAATATTCCTCCAGTGTTAGGAAGCATCTAGATTTTTCCAAATTAAAGACACATCAGACACAAATAAATTACAAAATGAAATTGAAAACATCCTGGAAACTGCTGAAATTCAAGAGAAGCACATATGTTAGAACTCCAGTGACAGCACATTCCTTTTAACAAAACAGGATCAATGCCTCTAACTACAACTGACAAAAATCTCTCTATTGCTAATGAAATCACAAATGCAAAAACCCCATCTGTGTAATAATAAAAAGCAGCGGCCCCTCAAGAAAACCTTAATACAACCTAAATTACTACGCAATGAGTAATTTAGTATAGAAATACATCTTACAAGGTTGTTCCTCTTGACGACTAGATTCTGCAGGACTTTCAGAAATACTAGCAGTTTCTTCAGTTGTTTTTCCTCTTATCCACGTTGCCAGAGAGTATGACTCAGAATTATCAGAGCAAGCCATTTCCAAAATGTCACATAAAGTATTACAGAGAAGGTTCTTCTGTTCGTCTTCTGAAAGATCAGAAACCTACATGAGTTCAGTTGCTGCTAATCAGTATCTTATATAAGCTGCTAGTGTATTTTTCATAAAGTTATCTAAATAATTGAGTTTATTAATTTTATCTTATTAATTATTAATGTTAATTGCTGTTTGACTATACTGGACCAAAGAAATGTAAAGCTGTCTTCAGAAAAATGTGTTTTAATATGATTTCTAATCCACTCCCTTTCCTTATAATAGATTTCAATCAAATATTTATAAAACACAGAAGTACTGTAGACAGGCACAGACCTCACAAATAGGAGTTGGGATACAGGTAGTATACATACTGTATGCCTCTTTAAATAGTATGGGAGTATATTTAATTTAAAATATTTTACACTTTTTTCTTTGTTTCTTGGTACTAGGACATGTTTTACAAATACTTAAAATAGAAAAAATAAAGAGGAAAAGAAGAGGTCTCGGTACCTGGACAGTCTCTCCAAGTAGACTTTTCGCTGGTAAAAAGCCTCTTCAAAAGGAATGCCTTTGTTAGCAAAGCATAAAATAGTATTAAAATACACGACAATACCAACTTTAACATTACATCACAAACTCTGTATGACAGCATTTCTGCATGTTATTAGAAGGGTTTCAAGGTGGTTATCATTCAGTAAGAGACCCTGAGCCTGTGCTGCTTACTGATTTTTCCCATTCAAACTCACTACAAAGTGGCCTCACACCTACATTCAACATTATTGAGTTTAAATGTCAAGTACACTTCAAATAAACATAAACATCTCAAGACACACAGGACTGCAGTAATGGAGATAGAAATATTTTGCAATATAACTGATGAGTAGTGCAAGACAACTCTAGTCACTCACACCCCTTTAGTAATTAAAACCCTGTCTGTTTTAACCATTGCAAGTCATAATTCACAAATCAGATTAAAAAACCCCATGCATCTCCCTATCTCTGCTTTTCCATCAACACTAATGATGCAATTAACAAAAGGAAAGGCATACTCTAAGTCACAGAGAAGGAGCAAAGGAAGAACAAACTTTGGGAAGCAGTCTTGGTCTTTTTTAAATACTAGATGCTGTTTCCTGGATTTGCAGCACCTTAAAAATAGCTACTTTAATTTGCACTTCTTCCCTCACACACTCACCCTATTCTCCCATCACAGGTCTTTTGCACAGTTTTCTTAGTAATCCATAGCAGCAGTAGGCACTGCAAGATCTGCTTTAGGCCTTCCTCCCTTCCTATCTGGAACTCATCTCACTTTTAAACATGCTTTAACTACTTAATTTCAAGGAAGTTGAACTGCACATAAATCTGGAAAAACACTGTCTATAAGAACACTTCAGATGGTAAAGACATGGCACTGCCCATAAGGATCTGGTTGGCCCCATTCTTTACTCTCCCCACTCTTCCCAAATAAGACTTGTAATTCTAACATCAGAGATCAGACACTCTACATCTGGCTTTAAGACCATAGAACTAGGAAGAGACATGTTACAGAGTCCGATTATTAACAAAATATTTTTCCATTGTTTGTTTAAAGCCAAATAAGTGGTGCTCCTTCCTACAGTGAAGTCCTTTGCTAGGACCAGCATTTAGAGTCTCGAGAAAACCGTAACAGAGGTTTCTCACTATCACGACACACCCCAGAGATGCAAAACAATTCCACGATGGCAGTTGTCTGACCCAGATACCTTCCAGTTCATGATCAGATTAACTCTGCTAAAGGACTGTAATGTGTCCACCATCAGCGGGCAAGGCCTGAAATCAGACCTTAATATACCTGCAGAATTTGATCTGTGTATGGGGAGCCAAGAGCAGGTTATCAGAAAAAGTATCCTGTCCCATAACTCAATGTCTGCCTGTGACTACAGGATGTTTCTAAGAGAATGAAGAGCAATCACAGATTAGACAAAATGCTTTAACAGAACAGATCCAGCCTACACAGCAGTCAGAACTGCCCCAGGAACAGCATTCAAAGAGTACATACACAGCCTGTAAGATACAATGGAGTAAGAAACTCAAAACTCACAGTCACAGTCGGTTAAGCATACCAGAAGCACAAGTGAAATCCTAAGCAACAACCCAGAATAAAATACAGTCACCTGACATATTTCAATTATTCTGCTAACTAGGACTTTGAAAGTGTAATAGTTGTGTTTTTCTTAAATAGCAGACCTTGTTAGGTTTGAAAATCTATTACTTCAAGTACTTTAACAGTTTGCTAATGCGGTCATTGCGGCACAGATATTACCCTTTCTAAGGACAGGGAATTTGAGAGATGAAAAGGGATTAGGTTCACATTCATATCTGATCTTTTACTTCTCCCCTTTATCCTCCATTCCTCACTTTAAAGTTACCTCTCCTTGGATCAACCAGCTGCACTTCCTCAAACAAATCCATTTCTGCCAAACTACAGTTCAAAATCAGCCCACCTCTGCCTTTAACTGAGATTTTTGTCTCCTTCACACTATAATTATGAAGTCAAAATACATCTGATCTGCAGTATTTTAGTAATTTTTTTTAGTTCTATATACATAGAGAAAATAATAAATTTTGTGTTTACTAATTTTCAACCATTCTTACAATAAATGATGCTTACCTGTACAGGTGCAATCACTGCACAAGGGCCACCTTCAAATTGTTCTAACGCAGTTGACTCAGATTCACTAAAGACAAATCCTGTCAAATTAAAAAAGACTGCTTTTAGTGAAACATGTAAACAGGCATATACTTATGTATACTCCTCCTCTAACAGAAATGACACCTGATTTATTCACCTTTAAAGATCAGATAGGTTTCCAAGACTTTTTTCCCCTGACCATGCAACAGAAGGAAAAAAAAGTTATGAATACAGGTGAGAGCAACAGAAATAGACAACATCTAAGGTTTGAAAAAACAAAAGGATTTTAACAGTAAAAATCACTAGAGCACATGTGCCTGGATACTTAGACCATAGTTTTTATTTGGCTATGTTTTCTTTTTCTTATAAATCAATTAAATTTTTTACATGAGTGGGAATATTTTGTCTCATGTATGTAAAAAAAAATAATCATCTTCAGAACCTTACTGAACCTGCACAACACATTTCTATTCCCTATGAAGGGCACAGTATGCCTCCCACTGATTTAATTTTTTGGCCTATCACTGCTTCCTGTTAAGACTGAAATATGCTGAGTAACTCAAATATTCACTTGTAACCACTGAAGCAAGCCTCTTAATGGTGTTCTTTCACAGAAGATACACTACATTTACTAAGATGCAGTATCACTTATTTTCCCCCTCCATCATTAAGGCATTTGTTTTTCAGAATTATCTTAGTCACATAATAGAGCAAAATGCCAGAGCAATTACTGCAAATTTGTTTGTTACCACCTTGCCCTTAAACTTGTCTTGAAGATATGGTAATTTATAGTTTGCATGAATAAATGCATATACATGGACAATTACCTTGATGAATCTGACACATGGCAACTCATACTGAATGGTATTTTGCATTATTCTTTTAAGTGCTGACAAGATTATGCTGTAGTGACTCTAGTTCAATGTAATCTAGAAACCATGCAACTGTAGTCAGCAACTAACCAGCAAGTGCAAGCAAGCAGGGGCAAGGGAGAATGGGGATACACATGTGTACTTTCTTAACAGTGACAATCTCAGAGGAAAGATTACGCAATGTTTCTTTCCCCCAATTTTCCAATTCTGTAACATTACACAATGCCATATCAGAAGGACCCATATTTGAACTGGGAAAATGCATCCCCCCAGTGTAACTTCCATGCTACTGCGTGACAGGTATATCATCCTCAACAGCACAAGAGTGCTGCTGTGTATTTTGTAGTCCTTGTTTCATCACAGAAATTATAGCTGTTAAACAAAAATGTGAGATTTTTAAAGATGAATCAATATAGCCAGTTCTTTAAAACATGGGGTTTCCCCTTTATCTGACAGCAAGGCTCCAGCGTTTATTTGGTTTTTTTTAACTTAATGTGCAAATGTGCATTACAAAGATGTATTTTACACCCAGACACACGTCATAGTTACATATTTAGATCTGGCATCATCTAACGTAGCAACAAAGTTCCATTAATCCATAATTTAACCAAACTTTGCACTACTGTCACTTCATCCCCCTGTTAACATGCTCTAATCCAGTCCTTTAAACTTCCTGAATTAGTCTGTGTGGACTTATTTTATTAAAAGGTAAGACTTGCTCTACTTCAAAGCGCTACTGCATGCCATCTAAGCACACTGCAATAATAGAGTTTTTTAGTTGTTTTAATGATTTAGCCACTGCAGAGAAAACATACTTGAATGTGGTACCACTAGACCATGCTTACAAAACCTTGAATTTGTTTCGTGTTCTTCAGGCTTCTTATAGAATGCATGAACTGTCTCAGATTAATCCTACCCTACTTTTCAAAACTGCTTCCTAAGAATAAAGAAAACAGAGTGTGATCCACCACAACGAATACAAAATTGAGACAGACACGCAAAATTGATATTACACAAATTCGACAGAATACAACCACAGGAAAAAGACACATACTCAAATACCCAAAGGAACACTTAATTTCTTTTTACCTAGATGTTAAGCAAAAAAAAAAAAAAAGTTTGGGGGACCAAAACTTGTATAAAATCTGAATTCAGCTCAGGTAAAATTTCAGACACCAGTAGTCTGAAGTCCAGCTGGTTCAAGTCTACATCAGCCTGAAATTGTACCTACTTGCCTTTAAACCAACTAAGTTGAGCATCTACGATCCAGACTGATTTCTCCTTCTCTTATTCTTAAGCAGTCATCTATATCACACAGATCTTTTCACTCAAGATGAAATTTCAAGAGCAAGAGAAATGTGATGCAGCCAAAATGCATTTCTTTTAATTAATGTGCCCGCCTTTTATCCATGAGTATAATTATCACTATTTACCTATAAGAAACATAAAATAGTACAATTATCATTTGTCTTCCTTGTCATTTATAACCCTATTAAATGCTCCATCGACCTCATTTTTTTCAACCTCACTTCTGCTTTATTGCTCTAACCTTTCTGTTAGGTGGAAGAGAAAGTAGATCTAGATTTCTGTTGATAATCATGTTGTATTGCCCAATATTTTGTGTTATGGTAACTATGATATGCCCAAATCTGTCATTATATCCTTTGTCCACTATTAATCACACAAAATAAAGTTTTATTATCCTTATTTCCCCAAAACCTAGCATTTATCAAGGCCCATATTTCTTTTCTTACACCTAATTCTTGGCTGTTCTCCACAAAGTTTGCCAAAATGATCAAATGACTTGGTTACCTACTGTAGTCTTTCATCTAATATGCCACATTACAGTTCAAAGCACTACAAAAAACATTAATTCTTTTATTATGACTGCCCCACTATTTGCCTGCATCTTTTTATTTGCCTATTTCTCAAAAATGTATTATTTTAACATCCAAAACACTAGACATTACTAACACTGTCATTTGGATCTTAAAGGTCTTTTCCATCAGAAACAATTCTATGATTTTACAAGGGATATTGTACACCTTCAGTATTCTCACTCTGTGCAAGAAGCAATTCCAGCTGAATGAAAGAGACAAGGAGAGTAGCTGAAGTGCATGCAACATTAACCACAGTAGAAAAAAACCCCAACTTGCTCTATCTCTGATCCAAGCTGGCTACAAAGATGCTGTGGTGGGGTTTTGGTTTTGTTTTGTCCTGTTCTCTGCTGAGCCAGCCTCTTACCATGGAACTGTTTCTTTTTCTCTTCTGGGATACAAAAACTGCCTGACAGAAACACTAGAACAATCCATTATTACCTAAGTACAAGGTTTACAACATGACTTGATGTTTCATCCTTTCTCTAGAGCTGGATGTAGAATGATAGATACATTTTTGCATATGACTTCGGGTTTTCAAAGCATATTTTTATGCCAAAATGAAACTTAAAATTTTCCGAAACAGAACAACTTCCCCCACCAAAAAAAAAAAAAAAAAAAAAGAGAAATCATTTACTACAGCAATATCACAACAAAGTTCTATTTAATGCGCTGTGGATAAAGAGACAGAACATTCAGGAAGAGTTTGAGTAAAGTATCCAAATCACCTGGTACACTATCACTGAATTGGGCCAGAAACACTGTCAGAAAACAAGGTAAGAGTGCAACATGTCTGCTTTTTTCCACACCTTTGTAAAAATAAAGACAAACCAAAAAACACCCTGCCCCCAAAAAAACCCAAACAAACAAACCCACAAAAAAACCCCACTCCATGAAACTTTTGAGTTTTGACTGAACCTTATGAATCTGTTCCGTGGTAAAGAGGCTTCTATATAACCTTCTATTTTCTTTAAGCCTGTCAGCCTTATCCAGAGTAAGGAACAGACTCCCTAGCACCATATTCTTTCTTAGAGTAGGCACAATGTCTTTTCAAGATACTCCTTTTTGGACGCAGAGAGCAGTAAAGAATTTTAGGATTCACTATTTAGGTAACTGTGTTCAAGGCATTTCAAATTCCTACTGCTTTGTGTATTCTGACTACATTAGCGGCCATGCTCATTAACCAGAAGGCATAATCTTAACAACTTAATGTGTGCTTTCACACCACATCATTTCACCGTGAATAGTATCTTCTCTTAACAGTGCTGAAAGGGCTTGCTTACACATAATGACACAGTGCCTCAAAAAAAGACTCTATTTCTGTCCCAAATCCTAACTTTTCATTCATCAAGCTTCACAAGAGATTTTGTGTTCTTCAAAATGAATTCACTATTTTCAGACAACTCTGCGTTTGGAAGTACATGAAATAAACACTTAAATCTCAGATACAATAGAAAGGGATTTGACAGTCTGTCTAAAATCACAAGATGTTGTTATTTTGTCTGTAAATACACTATCACTACCCCAAAACCAATATGCCACACCAAAGGAGGAAAGCGAACAAAGTCTACCAGCATAAAATTGAGAACAGAAATTCCTCCGTACAGAAGGCTGTTAGGTAGCTGTTTCAGCAGCATGTTCCTGCTGTTTTTCCAAAAGCTACCGCTGCCTCACATTCAGCAGTAGCATGGCTTGTGGTAGCAAGGAGCACTTCCTACGCGCAGAATTAGTAAGATCTACTTAAATTGCAGCAACATCTTCTACTTAAATAGAAGGTCTAAGTTGGCAGTTGCCAGTAGCTTTTTATTGAAGAATTCAGTATTTTACAACATGATGCGCAAATTTCTGGCAGTAGATTTGGCTTCCAACTTCCTCATTTTTCCCGATACCTTAAGGGCAGCCCACAGACCATGACCTGAAGACCACTTGCTACGGTTTACTTTGCTAAATGTGACTGGTGTCAGTAAAACAAAAGCTTCAAAAGCAGTTCCACCAAAAGACTGGAGGAGGCGTTACGGCAGACAAGCCAGAACAAGTAGGCAGAGGTGCGCCAATAGCTGTATCCACTTCCTCCAGCTGTTTGCACAACCCACACTTGACTATACTATAACTGTGAATAATAATTTAATATGCTTTGCTTTTCTTCCCAATTAACAGTTTGCACTGAGTAATATGGATCTCAAAGAAAGGGAAAACAGACAAATGCAAATATTCTATAAACCACATCGAAATGTGAAAGATTATATAGATACTGGTGACTATTTCTCTCACATCACCCAAATGAATTAAACATTATTAATCTCAGAGGACTTTTCAAATTGCTATTTCTGATTAAGACTTTCAGAGAATGGCAAGCGTATTCCTTTTGCTCAAAATGTATCCACTTGTCTGGTAAATATATTATTTTCTAGTAACCATAACTTGATTATGCTTTAACAGTTGTGATGGTTTAGCCCTGGCTGGAGGCCAGACGCCCACCAAAATCAGTCTATTGCTCCCCTTCTTAGTTGGACAGGAGAGAAAATATATATCAAGAGGCTTAGGAGTCCAGATAAGGACAAGGAGAGATCATTTTATCAGCAATGAGACGGGCAAAAGACTCAACACAGAATGAAGAAAAAACCTACTCTAATTAATTACACTACACTGAAAAGAACAGTGAAAACCGGAGTCAGGAGCACAACCAAATCTTAAATTTATCTCTTGAAACAATGAAGAAAATTGCTCCTAACATGGAATGATTCCTTAGGGTTTAGACCTCCTCCTAACTCCTTCCCAAGTCATCTGTATCTATGCCAGGAAATACGGAAGTGCAGACTGAGCCTTTGCACTACATTCCTCTCTGTCCACTTTGAGGATTCTGGTAAATGGGTTTTGTGAGGTTCAAACTGCAAATTCTGCTGACATCATAAAGAAAAAACCATCGATACAAAACCAACAAACACACCTCAACTACAACAACAGCTTTGCAGCCATGCCTCTGTTCAGTCAGGCATCAAAACAATATATCTAAAGTTGCCAGTGCAGCAAACTGAGGGAATTACTGTCACTAACTTCAGACAGAATATCCACAGTAGCTACGTCAGTTCTGTTAACTGCCTGCAGATCAGTCTGTCTTCAGTTTTGACCAAGCAAATATGATTGTAAATGAGTTTGGTGCATGACAAGGATTCCTGGAACATTACTATCTTCACTGAGAAACTGACTGGTTCAAGTTTTACATACCTCAGCAACCTCCCTACTCCCTACTTTGCTTTCTAAATGTAAATTATAGTTCTCAGCTTCCAAAGGGTTTGAGAAAGGATCAGACAGCATTCAGAAAGTATCTGAAATAAATACCAGTGCTGGCACTGCTCTTGAAAATACCCAACAAACCACAAAAACACTCAACACCAAACCAGTTGTTTAAGCAAGCACCACTTAAGACTTCTTTGATACCTTCTGCACATATGATGGGAGACAAGGGCCTATCTCTCAACCTTTGAAGTCTTTGGAAATATTAAAGCTTGATTTTTGAGCCTTAGTAAGTCAGTGACAAGACTCCTTGGCAGTAGGTAAATGGTACAGGACTTTCTGAACAAATACAAAGGGAATGTTGGACAAATGTATTATGCTGCTACACAACATAAGGGGCTGAGATGGACTTTTTTGATTCCCAGCACAAGACCTCCAAACACCACACTAACTTATTGTCATGCGTTTTTACTACTCAAAATTGGTTGTATTAAAGAGGATATAGAAAAGGAAACAGGTAGACTAGATAGTCTATCTCCCTAAAGACAGATAGGAAATAACAACTCCTTTCTGCGAACGACCAAGAACATGAGAGAACTCTTCCATTAATCTTTAATAGGATCACATGCGTGGGATACTACAACCTATATTTCCATACCTTTTGAAACTGCTAAAATTTCCTATACAAACTCTCTCAATAACATCAATTTCAATAATCAAACATCAGCAGTTAAACAAATAATCATTTAAACACCAATTCTTTTTTCTGACTTTGCAAAAAATCTTGTACTGAAACAGCAACACTCTACCAAAACTTGAGAGGGATTTCAGAAATTAATTGTATTTGAATAAAAATAATCAATTCACTAAAAAAAGTAATGGCTTTACTAGACCTGCCTAAATTCTAGAACCTAAGAAGGAATTTGCCATTTTTTCCCAGTATTTCTCAGTGAATTATCTGAACACAGATTAACCTACAAAAAGACGTGAGTCTGGTAATGCACTCAGTGTCCTGTGACAGGAGAGAAGCTGTGTAGCTCCAAAATCAACATTACACATACATTCACTGGAACTAAGCAGATGACAAAACTCTTGCTAAAGATAAAAGAGCAAGGAAGAAAGAACACTAAGAACATCCTTTACCCTGAGAACTGAATGCGTTTAAAAAAAAAAATCTATAAATTCTACTGTAATTTGTGAATTTTCTCCAGAATGGAGGGGTGGGAGGTGGGATTCTGTGTGTGTGTTTTATTATTCATAACCATTACAATAATTCTTCAAAGTCCATAGTACTCTACAGAGAAGGCTGTTATTCCCTTCTTTCAGCCAGGACAGGTACATGGACTGATTTCTTGTATAATTTTTATCGGTCACTGTATTATACCTTGTAATCACCATTTTGAAATAATACACAAAAGCCTCCATCAAGAAGAAACTGTGTATAGGTTGCATGATTTCAATATGGAAAAAAAAATCTTAAAAATATGCCAGGTTCCATGGTCATTGTCGCTTTATCTCTTACCACATCCTAAAGATGTATGCACCTCCTTTAATCGCCAAAGAACCAGTTTAAAATAAATAAATAAATCAATCCCTGTGTGTCTGTCCCCAGCCTGTTCCCACTTTTGGCAAGCCTGAAGTCTATTAGTGGCTCCCATGTTCGTTGTTAAAAAAAAATAGAAAGGAAAAAAAGCAGCAACCCCCCTCAAGTTATCTGCACGTTCCCACGAGCTACGTAAAACTGCGGCATAAGATGCTGTTCAAATATATTCCCGAAATTATTCCCTCCTCTAGTCTTTTAAGTTCCTTTGAAGATTTGTGGCAGAAGCCGACCGAGCCGTAAAATAGGATATTTAGCAAGTGAAACTGCTGCATCATTTTGCCCGTGGGCCACATGCCGAGACGCCGGTGACACGGGAATCCCACCGCAAACAACTGCAGTCGTCCCCGGCCGCCGACGGACGGTGGGGCCCCCGCCCCGCGGAGCGGCGCCTCCCTTCCCTCACAGACACACGGACCCGGACAGATAGGCGGCGCGGAGCCCCGCGGGGGCGGCGGGGAGAGCTGTGGGTGTGTCCGGGCAGGTGGGCCAAGGACGGCGGGGCGGGCCGGGGAAGAAACCCAGGGGGGAGAAGGCCGGGCAAGGCAACGAGGCGGGGGAAGGGCCGGATGAGGAGCGGGACCGGGGCACGGCGCACGCAGGTACCTTGCGCCCAGCGGCAGAAGATGGTGTCGGCCAGCCCGCGGGGCCCGGCCTTCTTGCCCCACACCAGGTGGACAAGCTCCTGGCCCGCCTCGGACATGACGGGGCGTCGGCGGCCCTGGGGCCAGGCGGGCGAGGCGTCTCCCGGCGGCGGAGGCGGCTGTGGCAGCCGCTGCCCCTGCGCAGGGGAGGGGCCGCGCCGCGCCGGGCCGGGCCGGGAGGGCGGGGCCAGGCGGGGCGCTCGAGTGAGGGGCGGGGCCTCGCCGGGCACCTCGCGGAGCCGCGCATGCTTGGCGTTCCTTTACGCATCCCCCATCAGGCCCTGGTCCTTCCGCGGGCGCCGGAAGTGCGGGGTGGCCGCGAGGCTCGGCGGTTTGGCGGCCGGGCCGTTTCATAGCCGTGCGCCCACCGATGCTTTCGGCGGAGGCGTTAGCTGCCGGCGCCGCGCCCGCTCGCGCCGCGCCCGCTCGCTCCGCGCCGCTCCTTCGTGGTAGGCCGGGTCGTACTACGACCGCAGCCTACAGAGAGGGCGGTAAGGTGCTGGAACGGGCTGTCCAGGGAGGTGATGGGTGCCCCATTCCTGGGTGTGTTCCAGGCCAGGTTGGATGGGGCCCTGGGCAACCTCGTCTAGATCATGCCTGGAGATTTGTGGCCCTGCCCGTGGCAGGGGGTTGGAACTCCATGATCCTTGGGGTCCCTTCCAACCCAGACCAGTCTGTGATTCTGTGTAAAGTGTAGTGCTTGCATGCATGTATGTGAAATATTTTAGGAACAGCTCGCTTACCTGGCAGTATCTATATTTGTACGATAGTTTGAACTGAAGAATGAAGATTAGCTGTATGATTTTCTTAAAATTACGTAGGAGTGGTGTTAGATGGAAATCCCATAAACTTGAAAATAAATGAGATTTGGCTAATATTTTTTCTAGTGGAGATTCTAGAAATAAAGACTGGGTATTTTTACAAAAGGTAACTGCCATTTATTTCTGAAGTAGCTTAGCCATCCTAATGGGAATTCTTCATGGAGGTTTTGTGGTCAGTGTCGTGTACAAGATTAACATAGACTTTATTAAAATTCTTCAGAAGGGTTGCAACCATTAGCACTGACAGAACTGGAGTAAGGATTTTCTTTTAAAAAAAAGTGTTTCTATTTAGAAGCATTCAAAGTGAAACTGTTGAGATGCCACTTGGTATTATTCATGTGGTGTACAGGTGAAATTGAGCTGTAATATTGTCCCCAACCACTCCATCATGCACTTACTACTTTTATGGACATGGAGCATGTATTGAGACTTACGTGTTTAGTCATTCTGAATTAAGTATGAAGAAAGCCAACATCAGGGTGTTTGTAAGTCTTCTGACATGTGATGTGTTTAAAAAAAGGGTAGATCAGGTACTTAGGGATATGGTTTAGCATAGGATGGGAACAGTTGGACTTGATGATCTTAAAGGTCTTTTCCAACCTTGTGATTCTGTCATGACCACAGATTGATCAGAAGGTGGTGCGATTGTACTGATTTTTAATTGTTTTCAAATACTTGAACAATTAACCATTTTCTGAATAATTACTGTCAGGCCATAGCAACGCATTTTGAGAGGAGTGGGTTTTGTGGCCTATCCAGATTTATTTCTGACCCCTATATAATCAGGCCTGAGGAAGCTAGCAGAGACATGTCAGTATGCAGTAACAGGAGAACAGATGTGTGTGAGAACAGGAGCTTATAAGAAAAGCCATGAGATAAGAAACTGCAAGAATGTTAACAACTGCCTTAAAAAGGAACAACATGACTGTGTGTAGCCTTAACCAGTTATTAGCAATAGTGAGGCATGTAAGGCAGGTGAACAGAGCATATAACCAATAGCAATATAATGTAACTCGTGCACTGATACAGAAACCTATGTGAGCTGTGTGTGTGTTTCAATAAAGGAGCTCAGCATTTGATCACATTGATCGAGTTGAGTCCACAAAACTTCGACTCTGGCATCAGGCTGTTCATTTCCTTCAGTATTGATTAACAATATATTCTGGATTTGCATATGCAGTGCAGGTTTATTGACTCCAAGTGGAGTGAATTTAATGAAAGTTAACAGCAGTCATGTTCTGTACATACTGTAATAAAGGCCATTGTGTTCTTTGAGTTTTGTGTGTTTTGAATCAATTGTACAGTAAAATGTGAATTTTTTGTACCTCCAGGGATGGTGACTCTACCACTTCCCTGGGGAGCCTATTCCAATGCTCAACAACCTTTTTGGTGAAGAATTTTATCCTAATACCCAATCTAAACCTTCCCTGTGTAACTTGATGCCATTTCCTCTTGTCTTATCACTTCTTGGGAGAAGAGACCAACACCCACCTGGCTACCACCTCCTTTCAGGGGCTTGTAGACAGCAGTAAGGTCTCCCCTCAGCCTACTCTTCTCCAGATTGAGCGACCCCAGTTCCCTCAGCTGTTCTCATAAGACTTGTGCTCTAGATCCTTCACCACTTTAACTGCCCTTCTTCAGACACACTTCAGCACCTCAATATCTGTCTTATAGTGAGTGGCCCAAAACTGACCACAGTACTTGAGGTTCAGCCTCACCAGTGCCAACTACAGGGGGACGATCACTTCCCTAGTCCTGCTGGCCATGCTGTTTCTGATACCAGCTGGGATGCTGTTGGCCTTGGCCACCTGGGTGCACTGCTGACGTACTCAGCCAGCTGTCCACCCACACCCTCAGGTTTGTTTAGTGACAGAGTGACTGGTGGGCATCTGGCCTCCAGCCGGGGTTAAACTACCACACAGATTAACACTCCCACCCACCTTGGTGTGCACTCAATCCCCTCGTCCACATAAATGATAAAGATATTAAAAGAGAATTGGCCCCACTACTGAACCTTGGGGAACACCACTTGTGATTGGCTGCCAACTAGGTTTAACTCCATTCACAACTCTTTGGGCCTAGCTAGCCAGCCAGTTTTTTTACCCAGCAAGGAATACATCCATCCAAGCTCTCAGCAGCTAGTTTCTCCATGAGAATGCTGTGGGAGAATGTGTCAAAGGCTTTGCTAAAGTCTAGGTAGACAACATCTGCAGCCTTTCCCTCATCCACTAAGCGGGTCATCTTGTCATAGGAGGAGGTCAGGTTGGTCAAACAGGACCTGCCTTTCATAAGCCTACGCAGACTGAGGCAGATTACCTCACTGTCCCATAAATGCCACTTGATTGCATTCAAAATGATCTGCTCCATAACCTTCCCTTGCACCAAGGTCAGACTGATGGGCCTGTATTCCTGGATCTTCCTTCCAGCCCTTGTAGGTGGGTGCCACATTTGCTAACCTCCAGTTAACAGGTGCCCCTGTTTAGCCAGGATGGATTATAAATGATGGAGAGTGGCCTGGGGAGCACTTCCACCAGCTCCTTCAGTACCCTGGAGTGGATCCTATTCAACCCCATAGACTTGTGTGTGTCTAAGTGGTATAGCAGGTTGCCAAATAGTTACTCTGTCGGGCCTACAGAAAGCTTCTAGCTGCTTCTTGCAGAAGCCAACCCTGCAGGCCATGCCCCTCCTGCCTGCCCCCTTCCCCGCCCCCGAACCCAGACACATAAAACTACAACAGAGTGCAATCCAAAAATCTGAATTCAGTGAACAAGTGGAGAATTAAGGGGAGAAGACATTGTAGAACAACGATGCAGACCCTACAACTGGCCCATGGCCAATGCTCTATGGAGGAGGAACTGGATGCCCCACCTGGGGGCACCAAAAGGCTGGGAAAGCTTCTCTTCCACTTCCCTCTCTGGTGCATTGAATCATCATTTGCACATTGTAGGAAAGAAGTTGATTAGAATGAGAGTATCCTTTGATTTCATGGGTGCAAACAGGTATTCTAACCTGAGTTAGAATGACAAATAGCCACATTTTGGTATAGTAGCGGGTTTGTTGTGTAGCAGTGACAGTGAGGTTTTAGGCTGATGCCCTGTGTTGTGTAAAAAAGATCGAACTTTTAATATGTCTCACCAGCAACTGACTGTTGCATAGTGCTGGTATTCCTAATTTGAACATGGATGTGAGAAAACAAGTCTTCAGAGCTACTCCCAATAGTGACAAAAGCAAAAGCAGTAATGAGAGGCAGAAGACGTAAAGCGATTTGACCTGTCTTCATTTGGGTGGCACACAGCACATGCAGTTCAATGCAGGCAAATAAAGAAATTAATCTGGGAACAAGGGAGCAATTTTGTGCAAATGTGCCAGCCTGAACAGTCTGCCACATGCTGGTTAGGAAAAGCATCAGGAAATTATTCTGGAAATACCACTGAAACCATTAGCCTCACAAATAGTAACAGTAAAAGTCAAAGTGTACAGTCACCTGTAGCAAACAACACAATACATGTGAATGAGACTGTGAATGTCATCAGTTATGGCTTTCGATCTCTCACTGATCATCTTTTATGTTAGTGATATGTTGCATATCCATGCCAAAGAACTGGACTGGAAAATACGTATGTGAATTTATGTAGTAGTTGGGTTGCAGTCAGTGAGGAGGAAACTAAAAAAGGGATTAGGAGAAAAGTATACAACAACACAGGGAATGTACTGGGACTTCTGTTTTTTCAGGTTGCTGGATTTGCTCATTAAGGGAGAAACAGTTCAGTCTGGTCTAGTATCAGACTGACCTATGTTGTATGAAGGCAAAGTGCTGTGTTTCAGAAGCAATGTATGTGAATCAGAGTTTGAACTCTGAATGAAGAGTGTGCAAATCTGCACTCAATACCTGGAAATGGTGCTTTCTAAAATTATGAAACAATGGTATTTGAGTCTTGTTTCTGTGGACTTTGGTGAACAGTGCTGAGGTCTGTTTCATGGAAGATAAAAAAGATCGCTGCTTTCTCTGCATATCAGGTCTTACCTCCTTAAAATGTTTAAAGGCATGCAAATCATGAAAGATTAAAACTCACTGATCTACACCATTGCTTGGATATTCCAAATAATATGCACAGATTTGAACTTCTTTTTCAAATAGTTACTACTAATGCATAGGGTTTCTCCTTTTTTAATGTTGGACTGCCATCATGTGGTGGTTTTGGTGACTTAATTTGCAGGTTTTCTTTCCTCTTAAATAAAACACATACTATTCACTACTATTTTTTTGCTTGTGATCCCTCTGCAGTGTAACTTGGTGGGCGTTTGGGGTTTTTTTGGGGGTTTGTTTTTTGGTTTTTTGGTGGAGGGGTGTGTTGGGGTTTTTGGTTTTGGTTTTTTTTAGGAAAACATGGCAACTATCATTCTTGTCTAATTTCTAATCCAACTCACTTGGTTTAGCTTGACTATTAATTTCAGTATCTAAGATCGTAGAATAGCTCTCTGCTACACAGAAGGAGAAGGAAAATAACATAAACATATACTCTACATGTCTGCAGCCCCATTTTGGTTTATTTACTGTATTTTTTAAGGATAAAGCCTGTTCATGTAAGTTTTTGGATTAATTGAGAGTTTAGAGGTTTACTGCTGTGAAATGCTGACAGACTGCAATACAAGTTACAGATGTAATTTTTTTGCAATGCATTGCCTGGCTAGGGAAAAAAAAACATGTATATTAATAAATGCCAAGCTATTTAGTGCATACAGCTCCAGAGGGAATCACACTGGTGGTTTGTAGCTAAACTGTTCTGACATTAGTGAGGAGGTAGAATTGAATATTACAATTAAAATTTCTACAGTTCCCTTTTCTGTTTACTCCCTCCTTTTATTTCTCTCCTCCTCACTCCCAACAAAACAAAAATCCCACCATCAGGTCGATGTAGAAGAAATGTTATTAAGAACTTGAAATGTTGTGGTGGGCAAGTAAAGGCCATTGAACCAAACCACAAAAGTGTTTAGTTGTCTATCTGTTGTCTGGATACCCAACTTCCTGCTGATGTAAATGTGTGAACAGCACATCATGACATGTTATATACCTATTTGCTTTCAGGATGATATCTGGGAAGGAATTTTGATGTCAAAAATCCTACTCAAAATTCCATTTCTGTGCACATTTTTGCCTGGGGAATAATGAATGTCACCGATTTACAAATTGCTGATTACTCCCTCCATTGTGACTGGACTGTAGGTAAGTAGCAAGAATGGGTGGCAGCGATCCTTCCAACTTGTTCTCAGTTAAGAGGTAAATACAGCTGTAGTAGCAGTGGTGACAAAGCAGTGGGGTAGAGAGATGCCAATTCCTGGTTTGTTGATGACAGGTTGGCTATGAGCCAGCAGTGTGCCCTGGTGGCTAAGAGGGCCAATGGGATCCTGGGATGCATCAGGAAGAGTGCGGCCAGCAGGTCTAAGGAGGTGATCCTCCCCCTCTACTCTGCCCTGGTCAGGCCCCACCTGGAGTATTGTGTCCAGTTCTGGGCTCCCTGGTATAAAAAAGACAGGGATCTCCTGGAGAGAGTCCAGAGGAGGCTACGGAGATGATAAAGGGCCTGGAACATCTCCCGTATGAGGAAAGGCTGAGTGAGCTGGGGCTGTTCAGCCTGGAGAAAAGAAGACTGAGGGGGGACCTAATTAATGTTTATAAATATCATAAGTATGGGATGCAGGGGGAATTGGCCAACCCCTTTTCAGTCGTCTGTGGAGATAGGACAAGGGGCAATGGCTGTAAATTGGAGCACAGGAAGTTCCGCACCAACATGCGGAAGAACTTTTACACAGTGAGGGTGACAGAGCCCTGGGACAGGCTGCCCAGGGAGGTGGTGGAGTCTCCTTCTCTGGAGATATTCAAGACTCGTCTGGATGCCTATCTGTGCAATATGTGCTAGGGAGCCTGCTTTGGCAGGGGGGTTGGACCTGATGATCTCTCGAGGTCCCTTTCAACCCCTACGATTCTGTGATTCTGTGATTCTGTTTTTGCTTAGGTCAGCCAGCAAGACACTATAGGGAAGAGACAAGAACACAACATCATGCTTGTCTGTTCAGTGTCCCCATCCTAATTTGGGGTAGCCCTGCAGAGTTTCTTGCCTGGAGAAGGAAAAAGCCCCATAATCCAGGGAATGGACAGAATAAGTTGTTTTTTGCCGGCTGGGATGTAGGAAGGAAAATTGGAGCACAAAACATTAAATTCTTCAGGTGCCAAGGGACATACTGTGACACTTAAACTTGCATGGTTCATTTTTTCTCCCCTTAGACCTCCTTATTTTGAGAAGAAGGTAAAACTTCTTATATTTTGACCTGGTTCTTGAAGAAGGGAGACTCCAAGCCTGAGAAACAGAAAGCTCTCTTATTTTCTCTTTTAAAATGATGAATTAGTGCTAGATTTGAAAAAGTTCTGTAAGAACTGACTCCTACTGAAATTATAGGGGAAAAAAACAAAAAAGGACAAGTTCTTGGCAGATATTTGCCCTGAGAATCTGTCGATGACGCTAAACAAGCTACTGGCTGTCCCGAGTATGTTAATGTTTGAGATTGATATCCTTGTGGAATGGGAAGAAATTCCTGGAGAATCACAATTTTCTGTGACAGCCAATATAGCAAGTTAAAAAAAGAGTTATTACTTGTGTATATTCCATAGATACAGTATTTTAATGCTATAGACAATATTTGTTTAGTTTTAGGTAAGCTGTTTAAAATTGCTGGCACTATAACTACAGCATTTGCAGAAAAACTGATGAGTGAATACAATAGTACAAGCTACATCAGAATGTAATGATTCTGCTCACGATTTGTGTGGAGAAAAGTATGACAGAAAATGTGCTGTATTAGAAGCAGTCATTTAGTCACTTTTTGCAAGTTACCGTGGCATTTTCACATTGTTTAAAGACAAAAGTCTTTCTTTCCTTCCAAAGTATACTGAGATCTTCTATTCTTTTCAAATAACATCATCTCACAGAGAAAGGTGAGGTTATGGTCTGCCATTTTTTGGGGAGAAAAAGGAAAAAAAAAAGCATTGTAATTGGCAAAGACCAGTCTATAATTATTTAGACTACTAGGAATATAATTAAGAATATCAAGTACCAACACAGTGATGCTACTGCTGTATCTCTGGCATTGTTAGTTAGAAGTGTCTCAGACAAGCTTAGTGCAACAGGAATGGCCTAATGACTTGCTGTGCAGTTACCACTCTGGTTAATTGCAGGTTTACTGAGCAGTGAGAATGCACAGAAGAAAAGATCAGAAGAGCTAGTAATGCATTTAAATTTTTAAAAGGTGTACAGTCATCAATTTTAGTCACGTAAACTACATTTCAAATGGAAAAGTTAACTGAAACAGAAGACCAAGATGTTTGACTTCAAGAAAGCTGAGCTGTTACAGATTAATGGTATTGAAATGTTAAAAGGATGAAATGCACATAATTTTGTCAAAAATTCCATCAAAGTATTTAGACCAGCTTTACTTTTTGTTTAGGAGAGATTGGTGGACAGTTGACTTTTCTGGGGAAGTTTTGAAGGAGGTCATGTCTTGGAAGAACGCAGAATGAAGAGGTTGTTCAGATTGCCAGTGGGAGAGCATGAAGATACCCAGAAAGTGGTCTGTACTAAAGGGATAGGAACCTCATTATCCGAGAATGGCAATCAAAACCATTTTCCCATTAAGTGTCTTGCTCTCTCAATTCTTTTTATTGCTTTCTCAGGTTTTTGGTTTCAAATTCCTCCTTTCTAAAAGCCTGACACAGTGGTTGGTATTCCTTCCTTTATGTTCTCATCTCCTTTCCATCTACAGTACTTATGCTTAATGACAGTAGCCTTTTGTTTAATTTTCTATCCTCAACCATTGTTTTGTCTCTGTAAGTTTTAATATAAATGTTATTGCTTTTTTATTCTTGGCATGATCTATTTCTTCCTATAGGACATCTTGTCCTTCAGATCTGTTATGAAAATTCATTATTTCATCTCTTTTCACAGAGGTAGCTGAAAATCCCATCTACTTTCATACTGATACCTTTTCTACAAGAGCCTGTGAGTTCCTCGGGCCTCTGACACGTTTGTTTCTGCAGTGCGTTCTGCAAAATTATCACATACTCTTGACATTTTAAGAATATATAAGAGAGAATGCAAGGAGAAGAGATTCACAGGGAGCAACGTTGGGAACAATGATTTGTGAGCAGTCAGACCTCAGAGGAGATGGTGGGCAGTGCTGAGAAGAGCACCCATCAGATGAGAAGCCTTAGAGAAAGGGAGGTCATGAGTTAAGTTACTGTAATTTCAGCTGATTTAAGATGGGTCTTTTCTTTCATCAGATGTGATGCTATTTGTTCTGAGATGGATTCCTGCTTCCTCTTTACAGAATGTTGTCATCACACCAAAATAAATCATAGGATTTCATACATCATTATAGCTCGTGTATAGCTTATTGTATAGACTGTATACGTGTGCCACACGCTCAAGCGTCAAGTTCTGAAGAGTGCAGACAGTGGTTGCTTCAGGTCGTTGAAATTAACTGAACTTTAACATATTTAAACACAAATTCTTTGCCCACTAGAGGGTGATGCAGTTCTTAGAATAGCCTGAGAAATCCTACCTCGTGTAACTAAATACAGTGCAAAAAAATCCTCTGCACAATCCAGTGGTTAAGAAATTAAGGGTCAGGGAGCTTTACTGATTTATAGCAGCAGAACATCTGCTTTGGAACACACAAAGTGAAGGATTTCAAATTTATGGTTTCCCACAGCAACCATGACTTGCCCCTGTTTTATATACTGCTGGCATTTTTACTGACAACTTTTATTCTTGAATATATTAAACTACTTTATTCTTTTTTTCTTTTAAATTTATCAATGCACAGAATTATGAAGACATTTGTGTTTGCTTCCCATTTCCTTACTTAATTTATAGTGAAATAATAAAGACTAATAAAATCTAATACCCTTTCTCCTATCATTCTAAATAGCAATTGATAGACATCAAAGCTTCAAGAGGCGATTGTGATTTGGGACTGTCTAGATGAATTAGGAACATATAGTCAATACCACATTCCCCACTCGGTTAAAAACTGTCTAGATGAATGGGAGCATTTCTTCAATACTGCTTTCCTCTGATAGCTAAACCAAACTGTTCCTGAGATAAAATACTTCAAATGAGTCATGGTCCCTATAGTAGGGACCATACCTGCAGCTACTACAAAGGGTTTTCTTTGAAATTTTGCCATGAGATGGAAAGGAGTAAGTTTCCTAGTTTTGTACCAATTGCACTTTCTTTGGCTTTTGTGAAACTATCAATTCCAGAAAGGTCTGAGCCTACTAAGAGGTAGGGTTTTTTTCTCCACTTAATTCCTTTCTGCCTTTTTGAAATACACTGAATAGCTTTAGGTATCACATGCTCTTAGAAAAAGTTTTTAGTGAGATCCTACCATTGATTTGCTTTAGAAGCCATCTGCATGTCAGGGTATTCTAGTCAGTCAGGCTTTAATGATCTGCTCAGTCTTTTTGTTTGATTGTCTCTTATGTCACCCTTACCACCTCTTGTGCAGTTGCCGTGCAAGTTCTATATACACATTCTCCTGTGAATCTTAACACAGCCTCCTGCTTTGCTCTGTAGCACTCCGTAGCTTCTTGACAATAATAATTCACCACTGTAATCCTCCCAACATGTGTTGGGTATTACAGCTTAGTATGGCAGCTATGTGGTCCTCCACTGTTGGGTTTGTATCTGCTGTCCATCGTTACTGTCCTGGCATACGTTATTTTTAATACATCACAATAGAATCTCATTCTTGGGGAGATTTACATTCCTAAAGCCACATTTCTTCAATTGTATCCAGTATGTTTTCTGTTGCTAAATCCATCTTTAAGAAGAGCAGCAACTAATGACTTGCAGTCACCCAGGCAGAAAGTTTATCTAACTGTCTTTGCATTTTTTTTTCTGTAAATTGGACATGTAGTCAGAGCAATCACAATTACACTGACTGTATGAAAGGACCGTAATTGCCTATGCAAATTAGGCACACAATTGAGACCGCTTTTTTCTGCAGATTTATGCTTAAAATCATTTAGTCCTTGTCATACAATTAGAGCTGATGACAGTCCTCTAGCAAAATTCTAAAGTATTCAATGGTGCACCACTTACCTATTCCTCAACTGTAGATTTGACTGAATATATTTGATATTCTTTATCTTCGGCTCCAAACTGCTGCTCATGTTTGTTACTTTGCAGTGGTGATTATATTTCAGTGTAGCAGCAACTAATATATTTGCAATACATATACATCTGTATATACACATATACCACTGAATGATATTTTGTTAAGTTTAAATTGCACTTTAGTGTAGTAAAATTCTTCAATAAACATCATTAAATAAGGCACTTCAAAAAATATGTCTAATCACGGCAAAAATCTGTTCTTCCAGTTAAATGGTTTCCACTCTACGATTGTTAATTACTAGAGGTCCAAAACAATTGAAGGGATCAAATTGATCCTAAGCTGTGAAATTCTGCTTATTCTGCCTCACAGCAAAGCAAAAAATTTCCAGACCTTTAAAATGGCATTACTGTGAAGCTGTCCAAAAGTAGGGGAAAATTTAGCCCAGTTTTCTTTTAAAAATATATGAACACATGAAAAGTAAAGCTGAGAAGAAAACTGCTCATTCAGCACAACAGTGGGACTGCTGCTAACATGTCTGTTAAGAAAAAATAATCAGCAGATACTTTATGGCAACTCTCATCTTAAGATGGCTAGCTGTGGAAAACAGAGGAGACTGATTTTCAAGCGCCTTTTTTGAGTCACGAGGTGAAGTTTAAATTCTTGTTATTAAATTGTATGAAATTAGTAGTGTCACAGCCTATTCTGCAACTTGACATATGGTACATCCTTGCATAGTATTCTACAAAACTGAGTATTAAGTGACAGGTGTATGGGTTAGTTTCAAAATGCATTCATCTTTCCTATCACCTCACCTAATTGTTTTTGTTTTAAAATTACTCATAAGCTGTTAACATTAGTACACTTTCAGCAGCATGACCTCTGAAGAGAAATCCTAGGCCAGCTTTCCTCTCCTCTTTGGTAGCTTTATTCTGGAGCAGTGCAACTGAAAGCAAAACTCAAGAGCTTGTCAGGAGCTGTGAATGTTAAGTTTGTGCTACGATGAATGACATGAGGATAGAGGTATATTTTTGGCTTGGCACCTTTTTCACATGACATTGAAAAGAAAAAAATTGATGTGCAGCTTAATGTGGCAAAAATTTCAACAAGCTTTGTGTCTTCTAGTAAAAAAATCTGTTCATTTCAGGGAATTGGTGAAGTTCTATACCCTCAGTCTTGCGTCTGTGAACTTCCAGTGTTGCTGCATTTGCATAAGTTGCTCCGCTGACAGAGCAAATGAAAACCCTGTTTTCTTTTTTTGATTTTCAGAAAGCACTGTGTTTGCAGTGAGCAGAACCTCTGGGGTCAGAGAAGTTTCCTCAAAACCAAAAGAATCACAGAATTACAAGGTTGGAAAAGACGTTTAAGATCGTTGAGTCCAACCATTCCTGTCCTGTGCTAAACCATATCGCTAAGTACATCATCTACCCTTTTTCTTAAACGCATCCAGGGAAGGTGACTGAACCCCGTCCCTGGGCAGCCTGTTCCAGGCCCTGACAACTCTTTCAGTGAAAATGTTTTTTCCTAACATCTAATCTGAACTTGCCCTGGCACAGCTTCATGCCATTCCCCCTTGTCCTATCACCTGTCACCTGACTGAAGAGACCATCGCCTATCTCTCTATATCTATATCTATATTTCAGGTAGTTGTAGGTGGTGATAAGGTCTCCCCTCAACCTTCTCTTCTCCAGGCTAAACATCCCCAACTCCCTCAGCCACTCCTCATAGGATTTGCCCTCCAGCCCCTTCCCCAGCCTGGTTGCCCTTCTCTGGACGTGCTCGAGGACCTCAATGTCCTTCTTATGGTGAGGAGCCCAGAACTGGACACAGTACTCGAGGTGTGGCCTCACCAATGCCGAGTACAGGGGCACAATCACTTCCCTAGACCTACTGGCCACACTATTTTTGATACAAGCCAGGATGCCATTGGCTTTCCTGGCTGCCTGGGCACATTGCTGACTCATATGCAAGAAAATGCAAGGCCAGCAGGGAACTGGTTGTGGCTCATTGGCTCAGCCGCTGCTGAATGTTGTTTGGCTTCAGTAACAACTTGGATGACTGGACAGGGTGCATTCTTCACAAGTTTGCAGGTTGTATGAATTAGGAAGAGTGGTCCGTACACTGGAGAGCAGGGCTGCTGTTTGAGGGACTTAGGCTTCAGAAATGGGCTGTCAGAAACCTCATGGAATTCAACAAAGGCAAATGCAAAATCCTGTATCTGGGCTGGAATAAACCCCTGCAATAGCACATGGCAGCGCTGGCTGGCTAGGAAGTAGCTTTGTAGAAAAGGAACTGAAGTCCTATGGGATTATGCAACTTGTCAGTGTGCTCTTCTGGCAAAGAAGGGCAGCTAAACCTTGGGCTACATTAGTAGGAGGATAGCCAGCGGGTGGAGGGAAGTGATGGTTCATTCCCTCTATGTGGTGGTGCTTGTAGGGCCACATCTCTAATGCTGTGTCTAGTTTTGGGCTCCCCAGCACAAGAAAGACATTGACATAGTGGAGCAAGTCCATCAGAGGGCCATTGAGATGCTTCTGGAGCTGGAGCACATGATGTACAAGTAGAGGCTGAGAAATATGTTTGTTCCATCCTGAGAAGGGTAATGCAATGGGGAAGGGGGTGGGGAAGAACTTGTTGTCTATGATTACCTAACAAGAGGATATTGAGAAAGTAGAACTAGACTCTTCTCAGAGGAGCACAGTGGAAGGACAAGACAAGAGAGCCAGAAGTTAGAACATGGCAACCTTCATTCTAATGGAAGGGGAAAATCTGTTGCCCTGAGAGTGATCAAACACTCAAACAGATTGCTTTGATTGTGGAACCTCCATCCATGGAGATATTCAACACTTGACTGGACACTGTCTTCAGCAGCTGGATCTAAATAAACCTACATTGAGTAGGGATTGGTGTAACTATTCCCCAGGGGTTCCTTCCAACCTAAATGATTCTGTCTAAGGGATTCATTACATAATAGTCATTGAACATGTATGGGCTAACAGCAGTAAGAGAGTTCTATCTTTATTAGTATGATTTTTCAAATAGGATGTACAGGTCTATGTAGTTTAGTTTTGCAGGGGACAATATAGAAATGAAAAATATAACATGAAAAAGAAAAAAAGTTATGAATTTTCATTTATACCGTACATAACTTGAGTCTTAGAAGTGCATGAACAATAGTATACCTTCTCTGTGTCTTCCTGATATTTCAGTTAATAACTTCTTTTCTCTCAAAAAAATTTCCAAGGAATTGAGTTCATTTTCTTGCTGCAGGTATGTCATGTAATTGTTTGCATGCACCAGTGGCAATCCACCTGAAACAGACACTAACTGCTGGGCTTTTCTGTAAAGTCTGATTAATGGATTATTATTATTATTGTCATTGTTATTATCATGGTTCTATTCTCAGTATTCACACTACTGAGAGAAGTTTACTAGTATTTTTGGAAGGCTCATCTTCAGTGGAGAGGTGGAGTCATTCTACTGAAACTAAACTGTCTTGAGTTAGCAACTGTGTACAGAGATAGTATTAACTATATAGCAAGTGCTTTGATTAACAGCTGAGCAGTTTCCTACTTGAAGTCTCTTACTGCCTTCCCCACCCTATTACTAGCTAGAAAATTAACAGGAGTTGCAATTTTCCCCTCTGACAATCCAATATTTGAAACCTTAAAAAAGAAAGGTTTGTATGTAGGTAGTAATGCTCGAGCGAGGAGCACCAGGACAAAATCAGTTCAAAGGTCTGATTTCAGATAGGTTGGCTGCTGCACATTGATCTCTTTCTAGCCTATTTTGGTTTTCTCTCCTGTAATGTTGTGTTGTTTTGTCCATCCGCCCCCCCCTTCAAGTTATATTATTCTTGTATCAAATAATTTTATTCAGAAATAAATGGTAGTTTAGAGACATTATAGCCTCACAATGGGATTAAATACACAGACAGTTCTGGGTGAAGACATATAAATCATAACAGTGTATTACATCTCCATTTTTATATCCATAAGATGAGGCATTAAGTACAGTTTTTACCTTGTAAAATGAAGAAAGGGAAACAAAAAGAATTTATTGCACCCAATAAATAAAAGAAAGGGAATAGAATTTAAGAAATAATGTGCTAACTCAAAACAATCCAGAGATGAATATTAAATATATACGCTATATATCTGAAGCCATTCAGCCTAATAAATAACATAAAACCCCACTGTAAATCATAGGACCTAGTTCAGTTTCCACCATTGTGGTTTTATGTAAGACCAACCAGGCCATATGGGAAACTACAGAACATTTTTTCACAGTGTACTCCTTTGAACTGGGGTTATGTAGGTAAAGCCTATGAAGTAATAACGTACCAAATGTTTCCTGTGTTACCAAAAGTTCTTGTTACCCTGCTGGTTGCTTATAGATCTTGCCATAGCTGGGTCTTTTGCTCTCTTTGAGCTTCTTGATAGGCCTGAGCTGCTGTATTTTATTTCCCTGTTTGACTCTTAAGTTTTGATATGTCAAAATTAATATTTTAGATTACCAAACAGAATTAGGATTCAGCACAAAAAATTGTTGACTTGTTTGAGCCTAGGTCAGGTCTGGAAGCATCATCTCTGCAGCATGTTTTGGGAGTAGTTTTCAAGCAAATTTTAAAACACATTTTAAAAGTCTTTGCAATAAACACCTTACTAGCTCTTTTGCCAGTAAGGTTTTCATAAGCATGAAAAATACATTATCCACTTATATGTAATTGTGCATGGTAAAGAAATACAGTGCTGCCAACTTATGTAATCAGAACCTTCAGTCCAGAGACCTGAAGCTGGATGAATTTTCAACAAATGGTTTTGAAGGACTCCCATTTATCTGAACTTAGACTTTTAGAATCACATAATGGTTTAGGTTGGAAGGGACCTCAAAGATCATGTAGTTCCAACCCCCTGCCATGGGCAGGGACACCTTCCACTAGACCAGGTTGTCCAAAGCCCCATCCAACCTGGCCTTGAACACTGCCAGGGAGGGGGCAGCCACAGCTTCTCTTGGCAGCCTGTGCCAGGGCCTCACTACCTTCACTGTGAAGAATTTCTTACTAATATCTAATCTAAATCTGCCTTCCTTCAGTTTAAGGCAATTACCCCTCATCCTATCACTACATGCTCTTCTAAAAATGTCTTCATCTGTGGAGACTTTGGATACAAAAGCTTCTTCAGAATCATCAACAGTTGAACAATGGGAGAGAAGTTATTTTGCATCTAAAACTGAGAAGCTTTACCAAAATATTTGCTCGCATGATATATTCAGCTCTGACTACGGTGCTCAAAAGCTTCTCAAAGCTGTACTGTTATGGCATGTCTAAAAGGAAAAGCTTAGAGATCAGTCACCTAAGACACATAAAGTGGTTAATAACTAACTGCCAATATCTGGTTTCAAGCCAGAGGAAGCCATAAACTGTACAGCACTAGCTTATTTAAGTAATTGTATCCTGTATATTTCTAATGCAAAAACTGATAAAGAGTATAAGGTGCAGTGAAAAATCCATTCCTCATTGCACCTCAAATTTCTAATTTCCTTACTAGGAGTAAGAGAAACAGTCACATTACTGTGAAAGGGGAAAAACTTTAACTAAAAGGTAATGAAATTGTTTCATATTGAAGGACAGAACATAATTAAGTTGGTCAAAGAAGACTGACTTCATCGAAGAAGAAAATAGCTGTAAGACTTCAGGTACTCATAAAAAAATTTAGAGAGATATGTACAAAACCTGACAACCATATTAGCATCTCGTTTGGAGAAAAATAGGTCAGTAGTGTAAAGGTAAACTAATTGTAAGTAAAGTAATAGCTATGTCATGTATTCTGAAAATGGTTTTAACTATATTATCTGTTCTAGAGGTCGTGATTTTTTTGCATTTTGTCTCACCCTGGCTTAAGTGTCATTTAAGGTTAGCAAGGCATCCCTCACCCAAGCATGTAAAGAATCTATGAAGCGGGGCAATCTGACATCTTAACAAGTGCTTTAGATGCCCAGCACATCCTCTGTAGTGTCTAAAATTTGCAGACTTGTTCCCTTTGTTCCCCCTGCAGTAAAGAGGCAGAGAGCAAGCACCACAAGTGTCAGGGGAAGCAGATGTCTTTTCCAGTGAAGGCATTTTTTCCAGATGTTATAAGGTACTGCTGTGCAAGCCAAAGGGTAAAGATTACAGGTGTCTCCTTTTTTTTGCTTTTGTTTAATTAGAATTTCTAAAGAAACAAAACATGCTATGCAATTATTCTTTTAGTCTGTCTGTACATCTTTCCTTCCAACTCTCCAGAAAAACTTTGAATCACAGAAACTAATTTCAGACAATCTCAGACCTTAAAGGTAATGAATTTTAAGAAGTTTTGTGAAAATTGGTATTTGAATAGAGAATTCCTTCACTGAGGAAAAGACAGAGAAATCTTAGATGTGTGAGAACATGTGAAACCACCACATGTGCTGAAACAGAACGGGCTGGTCAGTCACCATGTGTGTGGTACCAGCCAGCCATTGCACCTTTTCCTGGACAAGCAGCTGGGATAAAAGCAGGAGCTGTGGCAAGCCAGCTGTGTGAGGGAGGAGAAAAAGGCTCATCAATTCTGTTGTTTGTGAAAAAATATTTATGCCATATCATGCTTGTTATATTTCAGTGTAAAATATTTACGAACACAGTTGAAAATATTGATAGAAACAGACTAATAGATTTATTAATTGTTTTTAATAAACTGCTATATTGTAGTTATATGTATATTTCTGTTTTAAACAACTTTTAAAAAAATATGATGTTCACAGTGGGGTCAGTACTTTAAATATAATAGGAACTGAATGGGGTTTTTTGTTGTTGTTGGCAAGTCATACGATGACTTCCTCAAGAAAGTCATACAATTTTTTAAAAATGCATTTTTAGTCAGGAAAAATTTGATCTTTTTGTTTTTAATCATTGCAGACAATGAAATCTGTTTCAAATAGGACTACAGCTCTCTCTGTTTTATATAAATATTATTTGAACAGAAACTTCTTGAATCAAGGAAAGGCACAAGTTTTAATTCTGTCCCTTGCAGTGCTATAAACCATACTATGTTATATTCTGGAATTTTGGTAGATATACAATACAAACTTTAGGGTCAGTTCTCAAAATGTATTTGTCTATAATAAAGTTAAACTATAAAATAGTTAATGCAATCTGTTTATAAGTTTTCTTACTATTAAAAAACATAACCCAAACAAGAAAAACAAACCCAAGATGTTTTGCTATTGCTATTAAAGTGATTAAGTAATTTACACTGCAAAGATCCATTTCCAAACTTAAGCTCTCAAAAAAAGCCATTGTTTCCCAACACTGGGAGAGTACGTTCAGCTCCTGGCTTCGTTCTATTTTGATGAAATATGTCATTGATAAAAGAGATCTCAAGCTTCCCTAAACCAATTAAAATGTTTTTGCCTCAGGTGGTAAATAAAAGCACATGATAGAACTAAAGCAGACTGGGAGAGTGGTAATCAGTACAGTAGTTCAGTATTGAACAATATTGAACACTGCAACAATAACACATAATAAATCATTTTGAAAGGTACATTGGATATTTTTTTTTCAAGGACAAATAAAGTATACTCAAAAGGATCAAAAGGACACCTTAGTTGTTTTTATGTTCTATTTTAGAAATTATTGACAGTTCCTTTTTAAGGTAGCTTTAGCTTTCTTGACTGCAAAATATTTCTGACAATAGTTTTGAGTATGGGTCAGCTAGATGTAAATATGTTTTATTGAAAGCTTTTTTCTTGGAAACATCCTGCAACTTTAACATTTCAGTTTGAAGAGCAGTAGCTTGGTTTTTATACATTAAATAACTTCATCTTATATTTGTGAGATGTAGTTAACCCACTTATGTTTATATTGTGCCAGGCAGTGATAGAGTTCAGCTTGGGGTATTGCTGTACCATGTTTTCCTTTATACAGCTAATTCACTAGAAGAAAAATCATATGTATTAGGAGAAATTACTATTGCTAAATGCATGACCATACTCCTGGCAATTGCAGCAGACTCAATATTTCACCCAGAAGGATCCGTAGGAATCCAAACAGACTGTTCTTTACATTTTTTCAGTTTGAGCCTATATGAGGGGTCAGTTCATTCACCCAGGTCCATGAAAGATAATGGTTAACAAGTAGAATGGCAATGTATGCTGAAAACCAAATAGAATATGTTTGGAACAAATTATTTAAGCAATGAGGCAATGTAAACTTTACGGTGTGACTTTTGTGTTCTAGCCTCTTGAAACCAAACTTTATCTTTTCTTTTTGATTACATTAAATTTTTATTAACATCATGTTCTCATATATAGAATAGAATAGAATATTTAATTTGACCATCAGTGTTCATCTAGTCTAACACCAAAAGGCTTGGGGCATCAACCACCTCTCTAGGAAGCTTGTCCCAGTGTTTGACCACCCTCTGGGTAAAGAAATGCTTCCTAATGTCCAGTCTAAACCTCCCCTGGTGCAGCTTTAAACCATCCCCATAACTTCCTTTAACTAGATCATGTCTTAATTTGGGATAATTATTGTCCATTTTCAATAAGAACTCCTCTGTTTTTCAGAAGTCTACATCTGCCAGCGAGGGATACCCATTTAAGAAAATGAGCTTACATAATTATTCTTTGAATTGTCAAAATCTCCTTATTTGAATACAAGCCTGCTTAAATACTCATGAGTATTTCATGAGTAGACCATGAGTACCAGCCTTCACAGAGCTTAGCTTTACCCCAGTCTCCTTGGTGGGACTGAGCAATCCTGTTTTAACCAAACAAATCTTTTACTTACTTCAGTTGCTTGCCTAATGACTAAACCAGTACTTTACTTACTTGAAACCACTTCTGGAAATTCTGCCATTGTATCTCTTCTCCATAGATTGTGGGGGTTTTTTTGGTAATATTTTTTTGCTATGATAAACCAAAGCTGACATTCTTTTCTAAATTTTGTGTGCCAGTAAATCAATTTTAGAAATGTAAAATTCTAAAATGCACAGGAAACATTATAAGCATCTTGCTGTAAAACTGCAGTTCTCTGGGCATATATGAGTTAATTAGAATATTTTATGCTTTCCCTTCCAACTTTTTTATGAGCTACATTTTTCCCTCCTTTGACAAAGACATTTTGAGCTGAGTTACTGGTGCCAAGGGGGAAATCGAGGTCCCCATAATCTAAACTCAGTAACAGAAAAAATCTTTCTATTTATTTGTATAAATTGACCATTATTCATTAGGTGTCAGCTTCTAGCTAGGCAATGACATTATGCTTATATGCAAAAGATATATTACATACGTCATTACATCACCGGAAGTTCAGTGTTTAGTCCTCAGACATCACATTACTATGAGTATGAAATCTAACATGTTATCTTGAATTGTAGCTAAATATTTAATTACGTTCTACTATTAAGAGAAAAAGATTTACTGCAAACTGACAACTGATATTTGAGCAGGCTGCCTCACTTAACATCAGGGATGTAATCAGCTGAAACTTTTGTTTTACCCGTGACCACTAATATGTTACTTTTTTTTCTGAAGCCTGTATTGGTTGAGGAAGGTGAAGTCCTATTGCTTGTTGACAGAGAACTAAATAGCATTGCAACTAAAATTATGTCATAGACCTTAATAACAATTCTTATGTTATTTAATATTATTTAATCAAATTGTGAATTCAAACAATGTGATAATTTATCCTAATTTCTTTTATTTTAATATATCCATAAAGCTTTTACTTTATTCTTTAGCTGAATTACCAAAGTATAGAATCCCAGATATAGATACAGACTGGGAGAAGAGCTTCTTGAGAGTAGCCCTGCTGAGAAGGACTTGGGGATTCTGGTGGATGAGAAACTTAACATGAGCCAGCAGTGTGCTCTTGCAGCTCACAAGGCTAATGGTATCCTGGGCTCCATTAGAAGAGGGGTGGCCAGCAGGGACAGGCAGGTGATTGTCCCTCTCTACTCTGCCCTCGTGAGGCCCCATCTGGAGTACTGTGTCCAGATCTGGGGCCCCCAATACAAGAAGGATGTAGAACTGTTGGAGAGGGTTCAGAGGAGGGCCATGAAGATGATTAGAGGCCTGGAGCACCTGCCCTACGAAGAGAGGCTGAGGGAGCTGGGCTTGTTCAGTCTGGAGAAGAGAAGGCTGCGGGGGGACCTCATTGCAGCCTTCCAGTACATGAAGGGAGCTTATAAGCAGGAGGGGATTCAACTTTTGAAAAGGATAGACAATGACAGGACAAGAGGGAATGGATTAAAACTAAAGGAAGGAAGGTTTAGATTAGATATTAGGGGCAAGTTTTTTACAGAAAGAGTGGTGAGGTGCTGGAACAGGCTGCCCAGAGAGGTAGTGGATGCCCCGTCCCTGGAAGTGTTCAAGGCCAGGTTGGATGGGGCCCTGGGCAACCTTGTGTAGATCCAGGCCTGAGGTTGGTGGCCCTGCCTGTGGCAGGGGAGTTGGAGCTCTGTGATCCTTGGGGTCCCTTCCAACTCATACCATTCTATGATTCTGTGATTCTATGATAGACCTTTGGCATCACATGGTTTAGATATTTCTTTTCCAGACACTGGCTTTATAGCTCTGTTAGAACAAAAGGTCTTCATAATAGTGGTCTTGGTATCCTCTTCCTCAGGAGGTGAAAGGTGGATGAGAAAAACAAAGCCAAAGTGTAATTTATGGCTGGATTTTATTTCACTGGTCATTAATGACTGTCTACCAAGTTGAAAACAAGCTACATCTCACCATAGGTTGCTCCTTAAAATGCTGTCCTGACACATCTGAGAATATCATCCAGAGCTCTCCAAAATTGTGTTCTGAAGTCAGATTATATTGAGGTTTAATCTGGCCTGAATATTGTCCACATGTTTCCATTCATAATAATGTCACTGTTGAGCTGCAAACAGTGCTATACACAGTATTTCTGCTTAAGAGGAAGCTAGAAAGGGATAAAACCCTGCTTTCCTATTGGAAAATTTCCCTTTAGGGCAAATGATTTTGTAATTTTTTGTGAAAAATTTACCACGAAATATAGCTGGGGTTGTGAAGGTAAATTCTGGAGAGCCACAGATTAGCTACAAAGTCATTGATGTTGGCATGGAGTTACTTACTGTGTCAGCATACATAGAGATCCTGTGGGAAATGTCTTAGATTTGAGTTAAGCTCTCAGTGGACAGCAGTCTTCATCAGAAGGTGACACACAGCTGGACATGGAAGTGAAAGTGAGTTTGATTAGCTTTTGATGCTACTTAGGAAAGCTAAGACTGATTTTTCTCTCCTTCCCAAAGGGCATTCAAGGTCAAGGGCGAAGTGAGTTTGAAGATATTCTTGGTGCAGCACTGTGCTATGTGGGACACCCAGCTTCTGTTGCATTAGTTAACCTCTCAAGGTAAACTTTTGCCCTCACAGGAAGAGAGAGCAGCAATAAAATATCATACACACCATTTGCAGCTTTAAAAAGTGCAAGATCATACCATTTCTTTATTTTTCAATTTTTCTTCAAATGTTTGTGGCTACCCTTTGTATCTTCATGCAGTTTGATTTTCCAGGCAGTCTTAGCTTTGTCACCAGCGCTCTCTTCAAGCCATTTGCTCTGCCCTGTGCCTCCCCCAGTGCTGCGCCAATAGGTCTGGGAGGGGGTTTCCTACTGGTAAGCCAGGCCAGGAAACTAATAAATGCTGCAATTTAATTTTTTTTTTAAGTTATATTTAGGACATCATCTGTCTGAATAGCACCAGCAGGTGATTTGCTATTGCAGATGCTATTCTGGTCTTCTATGGACCATTTTGCACAAGGTGATTTCTTGCTGCTCACTCCAGCTGTATTTTATTACTAAAAACTGGAAAGATAAACAAACTAAATCTTAAATATTCACAAGTAAAATGCCAAATATATGTGCTTATTGATGATGTGTCTGTGTGATTTCTTTCAGTGCTATGTAGTGTAGCTGTTCTTATTAAGGGTGATGGTCTTAATTGTGCTATATTTTCCATTTTTCTTTCTTCCCACTCATGCTCTCCTAAGACTGAAGAAATATTACTGCTCTTACCATAATATATGCACTTGAGAAAACACTGCAAAGACATGTTTGTTAAGCACTCCAAGCAATAACTGAGCATTGAGGCATCTGCTTTGGCCATGTACTTCCTAATTTTGAATCAAAGGGAGGAAATAGGATGTTGGTCCCAAAGTGGTATTAAATTTACACCCTAATGAATCCACTCTGAGCAAATATAAAACTTTTAACCATAGCTCACTATATCCAAGACCTTGTTGCTCGGAGACCCATCCCATGTAGCCACCCCTCTTTGATCAAGCTCTCCAGCTACCTCATTATTTTGTTGTTCGCTTGATTCTCATGTTTTACAGAGCAGGACTTGGTACCCCCAAGCTCTGGGACAGGAATGGGGTGGCTCACCGCCATCTTTCTGTTTCCTCTCTCTTTCTATATATCTCGAATCCCTAGCAGTTTTAGAGCAGCTCAGTCCTTTTGTGGGTTTTACTTCTGAAGAAGCATGTCTCCAACCTGAAACATCTGAAACATTCTTATGCTTAATAAAGAATGGAATACTGCAATACTGGCTTCATGCTACATGAAGTTTCACACGCTTGTGGAATCCCTCCATGATAATCTGTATCAAAACCTGTTTAAGAGTGGTCCAGGTTGTGTTTTGCCTGTTCCTGAGTGCTTGATGTGATTGTTATGGTGCTGACACCTTCACTAATCCTGCTACTCCCCATCCTGCATTTATTTTTTTTTTTTTGCACTGGTCAGGCCTATTTATCCCCCTCTGACTAGACTGCTTACTTTTCACAGAGGTGAAGAAGACATACAAAGAGTAAAGAATACTCCTAGATCTCTTTTTAGACTTGAGCAATTGGTCAATGAGGTATTTCTTTTAGGAGAAGTTGCTGAGGGAGTCAGGTGCCTTGATATCATCCTCTGTGTTTATAAAGAGTGCACAAAATGACAGGAATTATAAGCCTCTTTCAGATAGCACTTGGCATAACTCTTGCTGGGCTATACTTCCAGTGTTGTTCATATTGTTGATTTATTGATTCTTTCTCTTCGTGTCTTTGGTCTTTTTGCCTCAATTGCACAAAATGGTATTGTGCAAAAATCCATCCACCCGCATAATTCACGTGCCTTTGTCTGTCATATGTGCTTGCTCCCAAGTTGATGCAACTATTGCTTTATGTTATGTTGTTCCATGAAGCAGTGCAATGGCATCTTACAATTCTCTTCTGCCTAAAAAAAAAGCACTCAAGTGACCAAAGAGCAGCCCTTCCTATAAAAGATACTAATCTAAGTACATATACATGGTTGGTTTGATGAGTTTAAATGTTTAGGGGAGCCTAATTTTAACAGAAATATCTGATACAGAATTGATAAGGTACTATAGTTGGAGCAAGCATGGACAAATCATGTAAGTTAGGTAAATTTATGTAGCTTTTGTTTTTAAGTGAAAGACTAGGAGAATAAACAAAGGGAAAAGTCCCATGCACTTAGGAGACCCTAGTGTATATTAATCCAGGCCTATTGAATGCAGGCACAAAACAATGGAGTTAAGTGACCTGAAAAAAAGCTCACACGTATGAGTTTGTACATAGAGTATTATGCTCCTGGTATCTTGTCTTGGTCCAACTAAGAGGGGAAAAGATGAAAAATCAAGTTAGTACAATTCATCAGCTACTAAACTACTTATAATATATGGGTTCCTGGCTTTGTGATACAAAAGTAATTTTTGGTCATTTTGAGCATTTTGAAGCCTTGTGCCTTTGCTATAATTTCTAATAATTTTTGCTGTTGCTATTTAGTTATGAATTATATTTTCCAACAGTTCACCAGGAAAGTGTCCTTAAAAGGCTGAACTGGCTGCATCACTAAAGTGCAAGGGAATGTGTGCTTTGAAGCTTTTTTAATGTCATGCAAAAATAAGCATGTCACCTGGTGTCCTGGGATAGAGTTTATTTTCTTCCTAGTAGTGGGTATAATCCTGTGTTTTGAATTTAGGATGAGAATAATGTTGATAATACACGAATGTTTTGGTTGTTGCTAGGCAATGTTTGTACCAAGTCAAGGACTTCAGCTTCTCATACTGCCTTGTAAGTGGGGAGGCTGGTAGTGCACAAGAAGTCAGGCCAGCTGACCCAAATTGGTGAAAGATATGTCTCATATCATATGATGTCTTGCTCAGTATATAACTTGAGGGAAGCTGGCCAGGGGATGTGAGCATGACTGGGGAACCAGCTGGGCCTTGGTGGTTTGTGGGTGGTGAGCAATTCTGCCAGGCGTCACTGTTTTTTGTATTATTATTGTCATTATTATTATTATTACTACTACTACTACTATATTGTTGTTATTATTATTACCTTACCATCTTACTAAACTGTCTTTACCTCAGCTCACAAGTTTTATCTTTGTTTTTCTGACTTTCTCCCCATCCCACTGAGGGGGGTGAGCGAGTGGCTGTGTGATTGTTTTAACTGCCTAATGGGTTAAACCACATCACCTGGGAAAACATAGCTACTCAAATATTATTTCATGGTGGGGTCTTTCTCCCTCAGTCCATACCCTCTTGAGAGAAATAACCTGAATTAACTCTGCAACGAAGGCTAATAGCCTTTGTGAATAGAACCTGTGGCCCTTGAATTTTATGACAGCTTTTACTCCTAGACTTTTATACCTCAATTTTTTCATAGGGTAATGTTATTTTTCAAGTATGAGAAAACAAATACTAAAAATTGTTAGGATATTTTCTTTATCCTCTTTTAATTCCATTCTCAACAATGCCAGGAAACAATAGGAGTATCACTTTGGCTTTAACCAGTAATTTTTGATCTAAATCTATTGACATAAGCACAACTTTTTCATTCCTTTGTAGGAAAAAATAATAATGAGCATAGCACTGGACTCAAGTATCATTGGCAAACTCAGTATACAGAATGGGCAATAGTGTGAATACAGACAGTAGCAACAAAAACACCCAGAAGAAATGGGAGAAATATGGCTATGCCATTCCCCCAAATTAACAGAAATTGACTTTTTTATTATCATCTACCAGAAATGCCAGGAGTACTAAATATCACGAGGTTTTAGAAACAAAGAAAATGGATGAAGTCATCATATATGTTTGGTAACAACAGTAACACAGATTTATGCTGTTTCCAATTAACAGCAGTGCGATACTGAAATATATTTCATTAATACACAGGTAAAGGGCTTCGCTGCTAATCAGAATAAATTGCAGCATTCAACACAGAGCGGCTACAGGTCTTTAAATTGCTTTTGCCTTGCTGTATGGATATAGTTGAACATAGCTTAATACATTTTTTACATGATGTAATTTTATCCAGCTCATACAATGTCAGGGTAATAATAATGATATTCTAATATTAATGCAAGCACAAGATATACATATTGATGAATAATGGTCATATGTTTTTGGATCTCCTTGCCAAGTCATATTAAAATGACAAATAATTGCCATTGCTTCAGAGAAATGGTACAGGCTCTGTAGTCAAAAAGCACATTAGGGACCCACAGCGTCCATTTGTTATCCTTTGTCAGGAAAACATGGTTCTTTAATGAAAGTGAATGAAAGGACACTGATTGAGGACAGTGACACTAAACCTCTTTCTCAACAGGAGCCATGACATGAGTATTAATAAGCAGATTGAAAGGTTAAGACTCAGCTTTGAAACTCTGGAGGCACAGTAGAATCTGAAATTACTCCCCTCTCATACTATGGGGAAAAGCAGAGTGTAAAATGCATTGTATAAGCCTTCTGGCCACAGGAGGATAGAGAGGATGGAAATTGGTTTCCAGACAATTCAGGCAAATGCCATTTAAAATCTTAACCAAAATATATTTTTGTTAAAGTCTTGCTTTTAATTCTCTGTCTTGATAAACGATCCCTTTCCTTCTCATTATCCCCTCCCTCTTTGCTCCCAGTACTATAAAACTGCTAACAAAATCAACTCGGGCATTTCCTGAGCATTAGCAGGAGTAGTTGGGAAAGCAAGGGCACAAAGATACAGCCCGGGTAAGTGTAAACAGTAGCCTGGTGTGATGCATTTGGTATGAATTCAGCTTAAATGTTACTTGAGAGAACAAACAAATGCATAATGCATTATGGCGATCACTTATTAATTGCTGAGAACCTAGGGGAGACAGTGGGGATCACAGGAGAGTCTGAAGCAGGCCGTCCCTGATCCTGCTGAGCTCTGTAGGTATTTGCTGACCCACTGGAGTCAGTGGAGCACGCAAGGGGGTAATGTAAGTGTGTGTCTCTGCCTGAAGGTGTCTGAGGCTGCTGTGCTCTCTTGATAAGGTTTTGCCTCTCTGAAACTCTGTATGATTTGCACAAACTGTATGATCACAGTCCCTGACCACTTTTGCAGTTTTATGGTCCTTTTACAGTCCCACTTTTCTATGCACAGAAAATACTTTCCAGGAATTTGATGGTTTTAATGTTATAGGAAGGAGCCCTGTAATTCTAAAATATAATTTTCTTCATACTAGGAGCAAAGCTGGGCAAAATGCCCAAAGTTTAGAGGAGCTGGAATGCAGAGGCTGGTTCTGTTCATCACAGAGATAAAGTGAGCTGTGATGTTCGCTGTTAGATTTCAGTATACTGAAACAAGTTTAAAAGACTCACTGTATGCTTTGCCTCCTAAAAATCTGACAAAATAGTGAAACATCGCACACACTGAAGAACTGCATTTAAATACAGATTTAAATGTATTTAAGTGTTTGTAAAAATTCTAAATTGTTTCAAAATACTTGGTTTATTTTAAGGCGAGGCTAATAAAGATGTGGGCAGCATCTTCAACAGCAAATTAGTCTGGGACTATATTCTGATGCAGAAGCCAACAGCATGGCACAAACAATGTTGATATTAAATGCTTTTAATCTGCAAATAGGTTGCCTCCATGAGATTGATCCTCATGCCGATTGAGACCGCTAGATTGTGGTTACTCCTAAACTGTGCTTAGGAGTTGGCTGAGACAGCTAGTTCAAACAGAGTGGAATTACACTTTTCTATATATAGTGTAGACTTTTCTAATAATTGCATGGTAGAGGAGTTCCAATGTTCACTGGTGCAGTTTTCTTTAGCGGTGTATCTGCAGGTAACAGGCTGGTAGCAGACTGACTTCTTCAGTAAACAAGTCATTGAATCAATAGAAGTTGATGCTGTTTTATATTAAAGATAGGGAAACAGTGGAGATTTTAAGGATGAAATGGTCACAATAAGAGGTGACTGTGATGTGATACAATGTAAATCAAAAATAAAGAAAATGTAAAAGTAATTTGCATTAATGTGATCAATGGAGAGCAATAGCAACATTTTCTGCCAAGTAAGGGGCCACCATCTCTTGCAAGTAACAGATGGGAAAAAAAGATTGAGGTGAATCTGGCATACTGCAGCTCAGTTTCCCTTTTATTTTGGATGCCTTAACTTGAAAGCCACAAGGGAATCACTATTAATTCTTAGGGCCATGGGAGTATGATGCAGACACCACAGGGGACCCAGATCAAGTGCTATGCGATTTGGACACGGCGCTCACTAGAAAAAGGATTATGTGTCCCAAGCACTGTGGGCTTGAGCAATTCTGCACCATTTGTTGCTGTGTCCTCTGCTGTTCCCTGTAGTAGGTGCCTTAAGCAATATGGATACAACTGTGGTCCATCAAAGGATAACTCTGAAATTGTCTGGATGCAGGACTGTGAAAAGGAAGAAGTCTTAGGAGATATCAGGTGAAACCTTTCTAAGAGAGAAGAAAACGTGAGTGCCATTTTAGAAGGCCCTAGTGAGATCTCATCTGGAGTGCTGCTAAGGAAAGGTGAAGAGGGATTTTTTACAAAGGCATGTAGGGGTAGGATGAGAGACAGTGGACTTAAGCTGAAGAAGGGCAGATTTAGATTATATATTAGGAAGAAATGCTTCCCTGTGAGGGTGGTGAGGTGCTGACACAGGTTGCCCAGAGAAGCTGTGGCTGCCCCCTCCCTGGCAGTGTTCAAGGCCAGGCTGGATGAGGCTTTGGGCAACCTGGTCTAGTGGAGGGTGTCCCTGCCCATGGCAGGGGGGTTGGAACTACATGATCTTTGATGTCCCTCAAGCATTCTGTGATTCCATTAAAATTATGCTCAACTACCTACAATAAAGCTGAAATCAAGTAGAAATAATTGCAAAGAAAAGTTCTCTGGATGATCAAGGAACCAGAGATCACAACGGGGTTTTATTAGCCTTTCAGAGAGCAAGCTGGAAGACTCTGCAATTGCTTTAATTACATCAGGAAGGTGGACACAAGGGATTGAGAGGAATTGCCTAAACTCAAGGGCATTGTTGACTCAAAAGAAATGAGAACTGAAGTATAGATGAGTAAACATATGAATAAATAAATTTAGACTTAAAGGAAAAATGCAGCCTTTAGGAGAGAGAGCTTGTGATAATCTTGTGTGTGAGCTGTGGAGGCAGTATGCCTATTTTTTCAAATGGAGCTTGATGAATGTAAGAGAGGAAATATATTGACTTGGTTGTTTAGGATACCACAGGGCTGATGGTCTAGAGATCTTTGCACGACTGTCTATTTCACCTATCCTAATTATTGTAGAAATCTTGCTCATATAAAGCATTCCGTTGTTATAGTTTTTAGGCACTTTTTTAGCCTGTAAGAATTTAAATTATTTTCATTCTTGAAACGGTTTATTTTTACATTGAACAGAATATCCATGCTATTTCAATGTCTAACTGTATCAAGTACAGAGCAAAATATAGATAACTGTGTCTTAAATGAGAACCTGGACGCATACTTGCAGATATGCCTCCCTGACATATGTATGCATTGTGTATTTTTATGTAAAAATTGTGTTGTGCAATTTGAATTTTGCGAATTTTGAGAATTTAGCCCTTGAAACACATGTCATTTGAATGCAGTCTCTGCTGCCTAGGGGCTTTTTTCAGGTTTTTCTTTTGTTTTGCTTCATTTCTGATCTCTGGTGAAGCTTGTTCTGGCAATGACAGGAGGGACAAATTGTTCATAGATCTTGTGTGCCATTCCTGATACAGTGTATTTTCAGTACCGTGGTTCTCATGTGCAGTGTTAGAAGTAGTTGAACGAAGCGACAGGACGCCAATATCTTGGTAAATAATGGACTTATTTTTCTTGCTGATAGTCTGATCTTTCTGGAGCTCCCTCCCAGAATCTGAGGCCCTAATGAGACTGGCCTCCATGATCTAGTAATGGTCTTGCATTGTGACTAGCTTTATTTTTTTACAGGGTTAGTCTGTTCTGAGGAAATCTAAGAAATGTAAACAGAGGGTTTGGGGCTGGTTATATTGCACTGGAATTCGCTGCAAAGCACTTTTTATCTTATAATCATATAATACTATGTACTTTTACAATTTTCCTTAAAAAAATTAGTTATCTTTATGGCAGAGAGGCAAACTCATTCAGTAGTGGTTTCAAATCAAGAAATATTCTGCCTGTTCCAACAGATTATAGCAGTCACTAAAGATGTTCACAATACTGGATTTATATCGGTTTTATTTTTACAGGAATAATATACATGCAAATTGTGTATTTAAATGTGTTTTAAAAATTACTGTTAAAGCAAAGAGGATCAAAAATTAGTCATTGAAAGTAATTAAGCAGGAATGTTTCCATGATTCCTTGTTCATACCTGAAGTATAAATGATACTCTTTTCCCTCATTAGGCAGTTAGGCTTTTAACCAGTGTTTCACAGCACCAACAGCCGCCTTTGTCCTTACGTCCCTTATGTTATAGTCAGTGCCTGCTATTATATTTAACCTAAATAGCAGCCTCACTTGTGATAGTTGTATTCAGCCATTTATTATTCACAGCTTATTAGAGTGGGAGTTAAAGACAGATTGCTGTAGTTTTCCAGTTTTCTGGGAGGTTAGGCCGAAATATTCCCTGGCATAACCAACACAGAACTCCACTACCGGAGATGCCATCACCTTGTAACCTGTGGGTCCTGTAACCAGACAGCCCTTTTACTTCATTGCAGCTTGGGAAATTCTCTGTCAGCTGAAGAGATAACAGCCTACTCATACCTGTTCACTGTTCAGCATCATGAGCATCATCTCCAGGGGTGACTGTAAAAGTTTGTTGCCCCAGAAAAGCAGGAGCAGGAAAAGCTACAGGCAGAGTGTCTATCCTTGACTAAGCACTGCTAGCTTCCGTTTAATTTTGAGGATGGGCAGTGCTTCAGCCTCAAGGCACCACTTTCATGAACTTTAAAACTATGAACATGTGTCTTCAGCAGAACAGTGCTACTCCTGCAGCAGGCAGCTAATAAACCTTTCTGTATGATTAGACTTGGAAAGTTTCATTTTTTAAATAAGCAAATAATTTATACTTCCCAAAACTATTTTTCCAATGTAATTTTAATAGCTTAATTTTTTGAACTAGCTAGACAAACTGCTTTAAAGTTTATATAAAGGTAGTTTTTGTAATGCAAAAAATACAAATTGACAAAATCAAGCTAATACATTTGAATACAGGATCATGATATTTTTCTAATCAGATTTTCTAATGAGATTAATCACATAAATTCATTAAAATATCACTTTGTCTGAGCTCTGTTTCTTGGAGAAACCCAGTTCCACAGTTCCTGAACAATGCCCAGCCTCTCAGAGATATTAGGGTGTTTAAATAGCTTTGAAGATTTGGGAATAAATGCCTTAGTTTAAATGTACAAGGAACTGCACAGACCTAATTTTGCCCATGTTTATCTCCATCTGCTTTAACCTTTCCATGTCCAAAATGAGATTGCTTACATATATAAAGTAAAGCCTGAATATTCTTGCCTGAATCAGGATTAGGTTCTTAAATTTTTACTTGAAGTCAGATGCTTTTGGTGTCCCATCTCATTGCTACCTAAGATGCAGGGTTTTTATTTTTCCTTCGTTTCAGAAGGAATAGAATCAAACACAGATATTCTTCATTGTCTTAAAATAATACAAATACCAAAAAAAGTGATTCAGGTCCATAACTGGGACAAACACAGCAAATTTTTAGGTGGATTTTGAGTGGATGGAGAAGTCAACAACTACCTCTACTTGAAAATGAAAAAATAATCCCTTGAGCTTGTCTGCAGAACCTGCTCCTGTACATACAGTCTTTGCTCCAAGTCACAGGGTGCCCTGCATGGGAAGATAATGAAGGTGCTGGCCAGGCTGGATGGAACTGAATAATTAAAGAAGCTTGTAATTTATGTTGCCATCAAATGCTGGAGAATATGGTCCTGTTGCAAGAAAAGAAATGGCTCTCGTGTATCTGAGCCGTTTTTCAGAAGATACTGAGGGTGATTACTGGATGCATAATTGGGTTTTCTTGAAGGTATGTGAGTAGATGAGAGGTTGATCATGGAATAACTTCTATTATCTCACATTACCTATACTTTGAGCAGTTGTGCCACTGCTTGTATTTCTGCATTGTATTTCTCTAGTGGATATTTTTTCTAGAATAGATGTATTTTAGACAATAGATGATTACAGTTGCTCTCTACATGCAGCATGTGGGGGGTGGGTTGTTTTTTTCCTTTCTCTTCATTTTATTCCCTTTATATATTTCATCTCTCCCTTTAATTTAATGGGAACCATACACAGAACCCAGGCATATGGATGTACTGAAACCCTGTTGGCATTTAATCTCTTTTTAAATAAATGCAAATATTGCTGTCAGTGATACTGGAGCCTTGTCCAGCAGTCATCTGAGGAACTTGCCCATCCATTTTTCACAGTGTGTCCGTTACTATCAGTTACTGAAGATTGTGATCCAGAATATTCGTTCTTGACGAAAACAATAGAATTAAGCCACAGGGCTTCAGAAAATTGCTTTCATATTCAAGCAGTGCTACACATATACAGACACCTTGTTGATGATTTTCCTGCCCTGAAGAAAATATATTGCTGCTGCCACAAACCTGTCTTTTGGCACTTTGTCACTTACAAGTGATGATAAAATTGCAACAAAGAGACTTCTTTTTAATCTCATAGGTCATCGTTTGTACTCTGGACAGTCCTCCCTTTGTCCTCTTGGTTTAGATAAAGTGAAAAAATCCCTTTAGTTGCCTCTAAACTTCTCTTACAAATCCAAAATAAAAAAAAATCAGCCTCAATGTACCTTAATTTTTTTAATTTGACAAAATTTTTCTTCATGGTTTTCATTTAGATCAAAAGCTTTGTGTGCATTTTAAAGATCTGTTTTTTAGGCAGCTGAGTTGCAGGCGGCCTTTTTAATTCACAGATTCACATCATACTGCAAACCTTCAGAGAGACATTTAATCCCTTTAATTTTGTGAGAATCCCAGAATCATGTTATAATTGTATTACTGAAATTCTGACCATTATTACATCCATTTGTTACTCTAAACACTTAACATAATTTCTTTAAAATTTGGTTATTTGGTCCAGTAATCCAAAGTTGCAGAAAACTTGTGACAGATAGAAAGACAGAGAAATTCTGAATAAATCCATGTTTATGTTGAATGTTTTGAAGATAGATTTTCACACTATTTGTACAGACAGCAATTTATCTGGCAACAATTTTTGGATATTATTTCAGTATTTGCTGAGATCTTTTTCTCAGGTTTTCCAGCTTTTTCTTCAGCTTTATACGTCAATGAAGTCCCAAACCTGTCTGATCTAAAAAAGTATGCAGCCATGGGATTTTGATGCAGTATTTTGTGTCCTATCTGTTCTCTTCCAGTCTGAGTCTCGTCCAATTGGAGGTCTGGAAAGAGCAAAGAAGAAAACAAGTCTTAAAGTCTCCTGAAAATGGCAACAGGAGAAAAAATACCATTGCACCATGCTTTCTTCTCTTCACATTGTACACCAGGCTTCTCTGCTCCTCCGTCTGACAATCGGTATCCAGGAATAAGACTGGGAGGAAAGAGGTGGAATCAAAACTGATGTCATCCTTCTTTATGTGGGGGTTCAACTTACTGTTTTAAAAAAATCAAAGGGCACTATCAATACCTAGGACAGATTCTCTACCTTTTCTCTCTTACTTTGGTCCCCCAGGTTACCGTCAAGCAGAGGCTGTGGACGCATCACACATTCTCTAGGGTGAAGGAGAAATCAGCTCCTGTGATCCCCATTTCACACAAGGTCTTGAAAAGCATATTCAGAGGAGGAGAGAGACAGACCCAGAAAATTTAGTTTACTGATATGGGTATAACTTCCAGAAACTGAGGACTTAAATGGTTCCTTGTATGAGAAAGCCAAGCATTAAGAAATACAGAAACAGTCACGTAGGTGCCAAAATAACCATTAAAGGCCAAACCTCTGTAAGCACCCAGGTGAAGCAAGCCTCATCACTCAAGAGGAAGGGATCCTTGTGTTCAAACCAATCACTACTGAAGATAATAGATGGATCCCTCATTTACCTGTATTTGGCCCCTACATATAGAAGTGTCCTTGGCCTCCTGGCAGTGCCACCTTCCCTAGACTCCTAAAATCACTGCAGATTCACCGATAAAAACTGGCAAAAGCAGAATTAGCCACAACGAGCATTCTTGCTTCTTCACGGGACTTTTCACTGTGGGCTGAACTTGAAGTTAATGAACCAATGTTGTCTGGTTTAATTATACAGCATAAAATCCTTCATAATAAATAAATATGCATACAACTAAGTTCAGAAAATTATTTTTCCACTAGGTAAACTGCCCTTTTAGAGTTACTAATTATTCTTTTTCATTCTTACATTCGCCTTATTAATTTTAATTTTGTAGTAGGTGCTTATAGAAGAAATACATCCAGACACCCTTTCTTTTATCAAGATTTACACTATAATAATCTTCAAAGCTTCAAAAATTAATGTTTCAGAAAAGAAACAGATTTCTACAATATCCTGAAAAACTACTATGCTTAGGAATATTAATGCAGAAGTGTCCAATCTAAGTTTTAGAGCCAAAGTAATGGCCTTTGTGGAGAACAGTATTTTGCAGGAATTATTTGGCCTGAGATGTTTGGATTTAAGATATAAAAAGCAATTCCTTAAAAAAAAAAGTGTAAGTATTCTTGTTCAGTGAAATTTCTCAGTATAATATTGTATGGCAAATAATTGTATAAGGAATGGAAGTTATTTTTAACTTTCTTTCAAATTCTTTTATTACCTAAGTCACCTCCTCCTGACCTTATGCTGATCATAGAAGATTTTTCAAGGAAGTCATAAAAATGTGTCTGTTTCTGTATCAAAAATAAATAAAAAGGCAAGATCAAGAGGATTTTCTCAACTACAGACTATAAAACAGGAGCAGAAAATTATGGGGAAAAAAACCCCAAAATGATGAAAAGCATGAGCAGTTTTAAGCCTTTGATTGATGGAATTTTCTCAAAATTTTAGGAGGCTTTCAAAGTTTTAGTGCATTGCGCAGCAACCACTGGTAGTTTCTGAATCCTTATTTTAAGGCTGTATTCATACTGGATGCTCTTCTGAACTCAGATAGAAGCACTTTTACCCTTGTGTATGTAGTAGAATTAGTCACACTCTTCCTGTGCTTATACAAGGCTACTCATGTGCCCGTTGCAAACTCAGCTATGCAGCTTCATGCCTCCACAGTGATGTTCACCCCTGGTTATCCTGCCTCGCACAGACCCGCTGTGCCCAAAAGGGCCAGTGCACAGCAGCAGGCCTCATTCAAACTGTACCCTATATGCAAACATTGAGTAAATCTGTGGCCCAGTTAAAAATCCCCCATAGTGGACAAATGCGGGAGAAATTGTGCTGAACCACCATGGGTGGCTAAAGCTGGAGCTTCAGCTTGACCTGCACTAGGAGCAGGACACATCTGTCTCCAAGTGGTGTAGGTGGGATAAGTGTGAGCATTCCATGAGAGTGGTAAAAGGTGTAAGAGAGACGGGGATGTTAATGTCACTGTCTTCTACCAAAAATTCCCCCGGGCTTATGAAACACTTTTTAAAAAAGCAGCAGGTTATTCAGCATTTAGAGACAATTTAGCCAGCTCTGGCATTGTGCCTGTATGTAATGTTGGTGTTTTTATTCAGTTTTAACTGTTTCCACAGCAATCCTCTAGTGTTTAATCGTCTCTCTCTATTTTGTGGTTTGGTTAGGGTTGGGGTTTTTGTGTTTGTGGGTTGGGGTTTTTTTTTGGGGGGGGGTGGTGTTTGGTATATTTTCAGCCCTTGTTTAGTGAAGCAAAGCTGCTCTGTTATAATTCTGAATCTCAGCACTTTGGATCCCTGCGGTAACCCTGGCAACCTTGTTAGCAGGGTGGGCTACAGCTCCAGCACCTCTCTCTGAACAAAGCAGAGTCCTTTCCCCCAGCCCGCAACACAGCTGCCGCGACCAGGCGCCTGAGCTGGGTGCATCGCTGCTGCTGAAATGTCACCAGGGCTGTTGGTGCTAAGGCTGCAAGGCTGATGCCTGTGTGCAGTTATGCATTTGTTTCTGCGTGATAGCATAGTTGCTCTTGTAAAAAAAATCTATTTAGATTAACCCTGTAATGCCATTTTTGAGGGGGCATTAAGGTGCTACCGCATAGTTCTTCATCCAGGTGGGTGGCAGGGCTGAGCCCAAATGTGATTTGTCAGCTTTTGAGATTTTGTCATTATTACTTATACTGGAAACTATCAGGCAAGCTCTTTTAAATTCTATTTTAATCCACTAATTGAGTAAACAATTTGTGTTTGTGATAGACAAAAAGTTTTTAAAAATGAAGGTATGGTTTTGTGTGGCAAAACACATATATATTGAGCCCCCTGTGACACCTCGGGGGGAGAAGGGAGGGAAATCATGAATAAAATTGAGTCCACGAAGAAGGGACGGGTGGGGGGGGGGTGTTTTAAGATCTTTATCTACTTCTCATTATCCGACTCTGGTTTCACTGTGTGTGTATGTGTGTGTAGTGTAATAAGTTAGTGGTGGGGATTTTTATTCCGTGTTGAGTCTGTTTTGCCCGTGACACTAATTGCAGAATGATCTCTCCCTGTTCTTAACTGCTAAGCCTCTCAATATATATTTTCTCCCCTGTCCCCCTGAAAAAGGGAGTGATAGAGGGACTTTGGTGGGCATCTGGCCTCCAGCCAGGGTCAAACCACCACAGAAGGTATTTTCTATCCTATTCCATCGGGTTCTCAAGCACTCACTCTGTTAACATAATCCATAGCCTATTAACATAATCTATATTACATTCTCCAGTATCATATATTAAATTCTCCATCCATAAGGACATGTGAAATTAGTATGCACCATACAAATCTGACCTGATATTTTTACAGGTATTTCCCAAGATTCTTTCTTCCCATGTCATATATGAATACTTAAAAAAAAAACATTATTAGAAAGGAAATTTTTGAATGATAGGCATAAAATATGGGCTGAACCCTTCTTGATAGCTGTTGATAGTTGCAATGGCTTCAAGATAGAGCACTCTACATGGTTAAAATTCCTTCAAACTGAACTACTGTAAATTTTTAAATCATAAATTCTGACTGCAGTCCTCTGGTTCAGGCGATTCTGCTAAGTGGTCAATAGCTCCTCCAATATCTTTCCAGTTTATATGTTGTTTCAGTTTTGTTGCTTTCCAGGGTGCTAGTCTTACTAGGTTCACATTTCTGAGAGCCAATATATTTACCTTTTCTCTCTAGAACGAGTATTTCTCAACAGAATTTCTCCTTGATGTTTCCAAAAACAACTGAGCATTCAGAAGAATAAATGTTTGCAGCATGTCTTGAACTTTTGACAGAGATGACTTCATGTATGTTAGTGACTTAGTTTATCCTTCATTAAATCCCAGAGGCTAAAAGTTTTCTTTTAGAATCATGTAATGGTTTTAGTTGGAAGGGACCTCAAAGATGATCTAGTCCCAACTCCCTGCCATGAACAGGGACACCCTCCACTAGACCAGGTTGCCCAAAGCCCCATCCAACCTGGCCTTGAACACTGCCAGGGAGGGGGCAGCCACAGTTTCTTTGGGCAACCTGTGCCAGGGCCTGACCACCCTCACAGGGAAGAGTTTTTTCCTAATACCTAATTTAAATCTACTCTCCTTCAGCTTTAAGCCATTATCTCATCCTTTCATTACATGCCCTTGTAAAGATTCCCTCTCCAGCTTTCCTGTAAGCCCCTTCAGGCACTGGAAGGCTGCTCTAAGGTATCCCAGGAGCCTTGTCTACTCCAGGCTGAACAAGCCCAACTCTCCCAGCCTGTCTTCATAGGAGATGGGCTCCAGCCCTCCGATCATCTTTGCAGCTCTCCTCTGCACTATCTCCAACAGGTCCCTGTCCTTCTTGTACTGGAGACCCTGGTGCCAGGGGAGGCAGTGGGTCTGCCAGCAACCTGGACAAAGTGATTGACCTTAACAACATTCTTGCTTTCCCTTGAGATAGAGAAATCACTCACTTTGTAACAAGTTCACAGAACAGGGTGAGGATGAAGATGGGGTGCAGACTGCCTGGAGCCAAGCAGAAGGCGGGAAAAGACCAATGGGAAAAGTGAAAAACAGTCCTTCAGCCTAAAGCGTTCTTATGTGTTGTTTGGTTGATACTATAAAAAGCCTGTGCATTTGCAATAAAGCATGCTGGAGCATTCTAAAACATTGATCACTGAGTGGTGTGTCGTGTCCATCTCTACAACGACACCCTAGAGCTGGACACAGTACTCCAGGTGGGGTCTCATAAGAGAGTAGTAGAGGTGAAGAGTCACCTCCCTTCAATGTGTTAGTCACGCTTCTTTTGATGGAGCTCAGGATGCATTTGACTTTCTGGGCTGCCAGTGCACATTACTGTTTCATATATTGAGTTTTTCATTCTCTGATACTCCCAAGTCCTTCTCCTCAAGGCTGGTCTCAAACCCCTCATCACCCAGCCTGTAGTTGTGCTTGGGTCTGCCCTGACCCAACTGCAGGACCTTGCATTTGACCTTGTTGAACATCATGAGATTCACACGGGCTCACCTCTCAAGGTCCCTTTGGATAGCATAATTTCCCTCCAGTGTATCAACCACCCAACACAGCTTGGTTTCATCTGCAAAATTGCTGAGGGTGCATTCAATCCTATTGTCCATATTTCTGAAAAAGATGTTAAACTGTGCCAGTCCCAATACCAGCCCCTGAGGAATGGGTCTTGTCACCTGTCTCCAGTGGCATATTGAGCTTTTGGCCACAACTCTTTGAGTGGGACAATCCAACCAATTCCTCACTCACCAAGTGGTCCATCTCTCAAATCCATACATCTCCAATTTAGAGATCAGGAGGTTACGAGAGATGGTGACAAACGCTTTGCATGAGTCCAGGTAGATGACATCAGTTGGTCTTCCCTTATCTACCTATGCTATAACCCCATTCTAGAAGGCCATCAAGTGTTTTGGGCATTATTAGTCTTTTGGGAAGTTGTGTTGGCTGTCACCAATCACATCCTTATTTTTCATGGGCCTTACCATAGTTTCTAGGAGGATCTGCTCCATGATCTTGCCATGATGCAAAGGTGAGACTGACTGGCCTGTAGTCCCACAGGTCTTCCTTCTCACCCGTTTTAAAAATGGGGTTTTTTTCCCCTGTTCCAATCACTGGGAACTTCACCAGACTGCCAAAACTTCTCAAATGAGATGGACAATGCCTTAGCTACTTCATCTGCTAGTTCTCTCATGACCTGTTTATGCATTTCATCAGGTCTCATGGAATTGTGCATCTTCAGGTTAATTAGACCGTCTCAAATCTTTCCAGTGTATGACTAATTCTCCTGATCCCTGCCTTTGCCTTCGATGACTTGAACAGTGTGGCTAGAGCATTTGCTGGTGAAGACTGAGGCAAAAAAGTCAGCCTTCTCCACATCTTGGGTAACCAGGTCTCCTGACCCCCACTATAATGTCCCCTGTGTCCCTGCCCTCTTTTTCACCCATAAGCTCTTGGTCAGCTCCTCATCCATCCTTAGGTGGAGTTCCCTGCAGTCCAGATGGTCATTAACATAGATATTGACACCCTCTCCTTGTCTCCCCTGCCTTTTCTCCCTAAACACCCTGTATCCTTCCATCCCAACACTCCAGTTACAGAAGCCATTCCACCATGTCTCCATGGTGTCAGTGAAATCACAGCCCTGCAGGTGGGCATGTTTCCAGCTCCTCTTGTTAGTCTCCCATGCTACATGATTGCACAGAGGCATTTCAGTTGAACCCTGATGAAGGTGACTGACTGGATGGAGTGGCTGGAATTCATTTGTGCTGCACTTCATGTGCTGCATTTTGGGTGCTCTCCTGCTGACCTTTGATCCTTCTCCTGGCTCTGGGCATCTATTACTGGCACTGGCATCAAACTGGTAGGAGTGAGATAGACTGAGGTTCCCCTCTTCGGGCAACTTTAGCTTAAAACCCTCTTCACCAGCTTAGCAAGCCTATGACTGAAGATGCTCTTTTACTTTTCAGAATTCAGCATGTGAAATACATTGATTTATTGGTATTTTAACCAAGCCAAGAACGTGCTCGAGTATTGGGGCATTCTGTGACAATTGAATTGAAATTGATTTTCGGCATAAGATTAATGAATAATTTCTTCTTGATCTCGTGTTGTGGATGGGAAAGCCTGAAGTGATAGACTTACTGTTGAAGTTTCTGTGTCATACAAACCTAGGATAAAACTGGAATGAGAGAGGGATGAGAAGGATTAGATTCAAGGTTATGGTTTGAATTAGAGTTGAGATTGGGACTAAGGCCTACTCCTTGACCTTCTGAGACCTTGTCTGTGTTGGTTTAAGAGTGAACACTGCTGGTCTAGCTGTCTCTATAGGGTTGTGAGTAGTGTTAAGGTTAGTTATATTTGCTTCATGTTTGGGTTCTGCTTATCTCTTACAGTGAGAATGAGGGATGGAGCCCTCTTTCACTTTATGTGCTTATTTGGTATGGGTTTTTGTTAAAATAGGGTTGGATGTAGGTTAGTAATGGAAAGTAGTTTATTTGAGCATGTGGACTATTTAAGTCTTCTTCCTCAGTCTTGTAGATTATTTTGCAAATCATAACTAATTTATGCTGTACCAAGGGTCAGCAGGCTGCCGGCTCTCCAGGCCAACTTGGAGACCTTGCCACCAGCGGCTTTGAAAGGACCTTCAGCCATGGATCCCTCCTTAATTTTATGATTAGGCACAAAGCTGGAAAGATGGATGGAAAGTGGATGGCTCATGGCTGTGTTGGGCCATGTGAAGGCCAAATCTGATTGAAGGTGTGGATTTTATTTTTACACAAAAGAGACTTCATCTTTGTGTGAACTGTTAGATAAGTTGCTTTATATAGTTATTGATATTGATAACCACACACAGATCAAGTTAAGGAATGAGAAAATTGTGAAACCATTTCTATTGTTCTGCGATCAGTAGCAGCAGCCAAATAGAATTAGTTCCCATGAGAGCAGAGGTCCAGCATGTGATGATTTTATTACTCAATACCTGGAGTTCCTTGTGTCAATCATAAACATTCTTTTCCAACTATGAAAATGACTGCTGGATAATTGCAAGCTGAGACGACTTCACTGGCTAACCTGTGGATTTGGTGAGATAGTTAAATAAATGGAGCACTTCAGCCACTGCTCTCCGTGGCTGTTTGCCAGCCTTTGTACTAATGCTACCAATAATCCTTAATAGTAGTTTAGATACCTCTCCCCTGGCCAAAATCAAACATAACTGTTTTTCCATTTCACATCCATTGTCAACCTATTTCTTCAGGTGTTAAGTTTCATACAGCAATAATGATTAAAAAAATTGTTTCCTGGTGTTTGTGGAACTAATCAAACTCCAGATTTAGAACTAACAGCAGCAAAGGGTAATAAAAAGGGCAAATACTCTCTCTTTGGCCCAGGTCTTTTTCCTGTTTCTCTGTTCTTTCAGGATCACGTAGTAAAAGAAACAATTTATTATCTACATTTTGTAAATCTAATCAGAGCCCTTTCTAGCACTAATCATTATCCAGGCACAGCTAATGGGAACAGAAATACTAACAAATCACATGGTTCTTACTCTACTGCAATTGATTTGGACATCAAGGTGCAAAATTAGTATATTTATTTGTTTGATTTCCTCCGAGTGTCAGCCTTCACCCTAGTTCTGTGGGACCTGAAGGAGCACTTCAGTTTCTTTTATAGTCATATCCCCAACCCCAACACTAATTCTAGCAATACCACCTTTACTGTTAAAATACAATGCAGATTACAGCATTCTCTGCACCTTCAATGAACTCTCAGGCACTGGCTGTCAGGCTTCAGTCAGATTGCATTGAAAATACAGGGGTTTTTTACTGTGTTTTGTTAACTTCTAGGCCCTACTTCTCAAATTCTGGATAGTGAGAGGTTCACATGAGACTTTGTTTCTCATTATTCAAGAGCTCTGAACATAGTTACAATACATTGGTATTTATAACCAATGAGTACTTACATGATCTCAGGTGGTGTTAGACACAGTATTAAAGAGCCTTCCGAGAGACAACAGCAGGATTACAGATAAATGTAATCAGGGAATGTTTAAACTGTAAAATGCCACACAGTTAGAAACTTTTGGAAACAAAACACTGATGTGGTGAAGCATAAAATAATAAACTCCAAATATTAATAACATTCTAGTGTTACCAACTTCGTAATGATGACACCTAATAATATTTGTATTGCAGTCTACAGTTTATAATGAGGAGAGCTATCTTAGCAGGCCATTGAGCTGACAATTAGTGGATATGTGACTATAATGAGATGTGTGTGGCTACAGTTAGCTCCACGCTCACCAGCTCCTTAGTCGTCTCACCAAAATGGCACAGAGATCAGGAAACCAAATACAGCAGAAGCCAGAACAAACACTAATTTATTAGGTAAATTAATATAAAAATTACCTGACTTTACTGATGTAGTATTGTAAGGTTTGGGCTAGATCATTTTGCATTTCACTGCTGCATTGTGTTTGCTTTCTTTGCCAGGCTTTGCAGTGCATGCTTTGTTCTGGGATAAGTAGTTTAAGCCTAGCTCAAATGTGTGGTTTTCCTACTGTTTCTTTTCCCTCAGATATTTGGCTTTTCAGGGACTTCAAGTCTCATACCATTTCAGTATAAGAATAGGAAAATAATTCTGAACACTATTACTCCTGTTAAACTGTAGTATTACTGATCCCTACAATAGGTGTAGTGTTTTCCTGACAGTCATTCCATCTTCAAAGATACTTCAGTATTAAGAGAGAAACCCTCTTTAGTAGCCTATTTACTAGCCTACTACTATTATTTAGTTATCTTCCTAATAATGTCTTGAAAATGTGGTGGCAAGATTTGGTAACAGCTTGTCAGTCAGGACATAATATACCACCTGTAGCTTGCCAGTTTCTGCAAACATCAACATGGGGAGATCCATTATACCAGTATGTCACAAGGTCTTTCTAAACAATGGTGCAAAACACACCATTCCAGATACATTCATTCTCTCACTGTAAAAACCCGAGGAACAGTCAGCCATGGGAAAAAAACATGGCAGAACTCTTAGATCCTGTGCGTATCAATGCGTAGGGAGTTTGTCATGAGGTGATACTTTTGGAACACAAGCTGTGATATACAGCCATTGCTTTAAAATGGTAGAGAATAAGTTGGGAGGAAAAATATAAATATCCACTGTCTTGGGGTGCCAGAAGGCATGAAAAATGACCACCCAATAAATCTTGTTGGGTTAAAAAATGAGTTTGTGGCACCTCTAGGACCGAATACACAGGATTACCTGATTTATGTGAGTTATGAAGTTACATGGTGCCACTTGAGAAGCCCAAGGCAGGGAGCTGTGCAGGTGGAAGGATAAATAGTGATAGCGATCATCTTTGATTGTCAATACTGAGATAGAAAGGAAAAAAGTTCCATCAAGCCTCAATCACTCTTTGAGATCCTGTTCTGAAAATAACTTTCTACCAGATACAACAGCATTTGGGCAGTTTCCAATACCACATCAGGGTGGTCTGTTACAGTAAAAGAGTGACAGGCAAAAACTAAATGTTGAGTGGAGATGCAGATTTTCAAGCAGGGAAATTCGGATAAATTTTTTCATCTGCAAGATTGGGATGTTTAGATCATGATGAAAGTGGAGGAGAGTACTCCAAACCCATGACTGAGCGACTGAACAAGGGAAAAATTAGGTTTTAGACTTCAAATGTGTGTACATGTGATTAGTAAAGGACTCTCAGTAAAATCCTGCTTGTATTACTCTTAAAAATAGTTCTACTATCTAATTAATGGAACAGTAGTCAATGCAAGCAGCTTGATTATCAAAACTGCTGTGCAAAAGAGTAAGTACTTATTCCTGTTTGTTTATTGGGACAATTTCCTTACTTTCTTTAAGATGCCATTAGCACAAAGCAGCAAGCTCTGTTGGAGATGGTCTAGGTGTAGGTGCTGCTGCCTGGAGACAGGGAATGGAACAGAGCACCTCTCAAGGTCTGTTTTCAGTGGTTACTAGTGCACTGGAAGTAGAGCTTAGTACAAAGAAATACACCTGGTAAATCATGGTCACTGAGGGAAAAACTGGGTGAGGATTAAGGCTTATTTACTAGAAAAAACCAACATCACAGTCTTCTGCTTGAACTTAGGAACCTAAACAAAAAACTGGGTTGGAAGACATGTTGAGTAACTGAACTTTCCCTAACTCCAGTGGAATGCTGGAAAACAAGTAGTAAGGGAAAACCCAATCCTGTTGCTTAGACCGATCTCTCCCTCCCTCCCTTCCTCCCTTCCTCCCTTCCTTCCTTCCTTCCTTCCTTCCTTCCTTCCTTCCTTTTTCATTTACTTCTGCAAGCAATAACTGGAATAAGGAAGCTATTGCCCCAGATTTGAAAAGTCACTTATGTTTTTTCACTTTAATCCCTCAGTAAGAACCGGAAGGTCTACCATGTGTCAAGATGGGCCAGTTATTTTGAGCTATGCTTCCCAAAGCACAGTTAACTAAACCTTTTAGAACACCAACCACATTTTCTATGAAAATTCTACCTTAATAGGGCATGCTGAGTGGCTGCACAGCTCCTGTGTGCCGGGCAAGTAGCACCAGAGGCACACAGGGACACACACCTCCCTCCTCCCAGCGGAATGGCTGCTTGCTTACCCTGCTGTAGTTCCCTCCCATGCTGGAGCAGCAGCTAGACAGCAAATGTAAGAACAAAAAGTTCCTGAGAAGTGAGTGCTTCCGCTGCCATTACTTATGCAAAATGTAGATTAATGAAGTGAACTGAGGTTTGCAAAGAGCACGGGCTGATTAGGCTGAGTGATCAGAGTTAAGACTGGGAAAAGCAGATAGAAGCCATAGGGCACAAGCAGAAGGATATTTAACTCCACTCTCCTTTCTGAAGCTGAGTCCACATCTAGGAGATAACCTTATTTCAACACTCCATTAGCAGAGTAACTTTTTCCTTCTCCTTCTCCTTTTTCTTTTCCATTACATGTCCACATAAGATCACAATTAATAGATGAACTCAACCAGGGAAAACCTGGGCTGTGAGTATAAAATTCTCCTCCTTGTTGAGGAACTATTTTGTGCCAGTATGCTTCTCTGGCAGAATGCCCATTCTTCCAGGTTGCATTAAAAGAATGTGGATATGAAGAAATCAAACTAAAAAGAAAATTAAAGAGAGTATTGTAGTTGCAAAATGCAAAGCACACTTCATTATGTCTTCTTTCACTGCGTTTCCACATACAATGTTGTTCTAAAAAAATCTGGCTTATTCTGGCTGTAGTATACACTTAGATACATTTAGTTGGTTAGCTGCTGTATTTTTTTAAAAAAACCAAGTATCTCAAGTAGAATTGAATTTTCCTACTAAGCAGAATTAAATTTTCTGTTTGAAAGGAATTAATTTGCTTCAGTTCTCAAAAATACACCCCAGGAACCAGCCCTCAGTCAAAATAAAACTTGATGAAAAATGGAAAAATCTCTGTTATTCCTGCAATTTTATGATCAAATTTAGTACTAAACTTTATTAAGCAATGTTTTGCTTTTATAATTTAATAGACTAGAAACTTAGAAGTGTGCTGCACTTCCAGAAGTGCTTAAGAAATGTGCTCGTGCATCTCATAAATAATTCTGGCAGATAAGCGCCAAAGCGTTGCTCTTTCTGTGGGCACCTATGTATAATTGTGTAGTGGACTTCCACAGGAACAACATGGCATTATTGAAGATTTGTCTTGAAAGATTTATCTTACTCTGTTAAAAAAAGTCATTAGATTTATCTCTTTCTGTATCATAGGTCTTCATTGAGTCAAATAAACCATATTTTGTTTACCACCCTGGAAAGATATAAATGCTAAATACTCTTTAACTTTATTTTATGACAGTAAATATTATATTCCTCTTTCCAGTGACCTTTTATTGCCTTGTGAATAAAAAAATAATTTACCAGACAGGAATAACAGCGAGAGGAAGGTGGGATTTATGAGCATGCCAACTCCACTAAAACCAAAGGATAAACATAATAGTCACAGAATAAAAATGGTGAATTATCCAGCGCTCTATTTTCAAAACTTTAAAATAACTTTTCTCAGGAAAAAATAGAGCTTTACTCATGTCATCATTGCAGAAATAAAAGAGTACAGGTCCTGTTTCTTCCTTTTTTTTTCCTGTTCCTTGTGTTTTAATCAATCAAAGAAAAAAAGTAGATGTGTTTTATTTGTAAGAAAGGATATTATGAAACAATTTTCCTTCCAGTCTCCAATACATCACTAACTACATCAGCTGCAGAACATCTCTAAATCAGTGTTAAGTATTACTTTGTTGCAAAAAATTTCATGAAGTTTACAACTTTTCAAAACAAGGCAAATATCAAGTTTCCATGCTGGAGTCCGTTTGCTCCATAGGATCTCTGATTTTGAAAGACAATCTGCTTTGAGAAGTAACTGTAAAATGGAAACTTTGCTTTCCTGAGATCAGCTCTCAGAACTTTGTTTTACACTACAGAAATATTATTTAGGCATCCCCATGCTAAATTCCTTACTGAAATCTGGACACACTAGCTCTACGCTGTAAGAAACAATTATCTTCTCAAAATATGTGGTTAGTCTAGTTCAATAAGCTCACTTTGCATTTTAACCCAATACCCATTTATAGTTAAATCTGATTTTTCTTTGATTTTAAGTTCTCACCGAAATGGTGCACAGGGACAGATCAGACAGGTATAATAGCTGATTTTGTAATTTTAAACCTTCTCTCTTGTCTTAAATGTAAGAGACTTGAAAGTATTAGGGTTTTTTTTCAGTCATTTAATGCTGCATCTCATTGACAGATCAGAACAAATGCTTGGCATATATTTAATGCATTTGTTCTTGAAGACTTCTAGGATTGGAAACAGCTTGTTTTCCCAGCTTAGTTACATTTAGCACTTTGATTCTCTTTCCAACTGGTATTTAGTAGTTTCCAATTCTCTATGCCCCTCTAATTAATCCTATGGGATCATTTGGAGAGGGAGAAGAGAGGGAGAAGAAAAAAAGTGGGGGATAGAAAGGCACCCATTTGCAAGGCGGAAATTTGTCAGGAGCTATCAGGTTACAGATGGAACATGAGGGGGAAGAGCAAAAGGCAGGTGAGAAAGTAGCCTGTGCACATTTGAAGAGATTTTCCGAGTAGTCAGGGGAACCACAGAAAGTAGGGTAGGTTCTATCTACAGTAGATCAGGGCAGGGAGAAATGCTCTTTTCTAAATGGGGTTCAGGATGACCTACTGTATAACAATGGGATGGTTGCTTCCTCCCAGGGAGCGGAGGTTTGAAAGGGAAGCACATAGCAAAGCACTCTTTCTTCCTTGTGCACTCCCAGTCAAGTTGCCGTCTCCAGGTTCCCATCTGTCTCCTGGGGGAGTGCTTGGGATGAGGCACAGGGATAGCGTGTGCCGCTACAGTGGGTTAGGTGAGAAATTTTACCCATTTTTCTCAAAGGTTTTTAATTCATATTAATTTTATTCTTATTTAAATTATGTCTCCTAATTCATACTTAAGACAGTTTTTCATATTACTATCAAACTAACGCTCTCTGGTGAAATTTCACAGTTGCGTGTATTTCCTAAGCAACATATTATGGGAAAAAAACCCTTAACTCATTCTTCATTATCTGTAGTCTGGAGATGGTGCTCAGCCATAGCTAACTGAGGAGATAAGCAAGCAAGGTCGCTGGAGTGGGTGGCTGTCATTCCCTAATACTTTCAAGGGACCTTGTTGGGACTCCCCTCTTTATCTTCCTGATGGAAGATGGAAGTGAAGGAGCAACTTTGCTTACTACCTTTCTCAAAACCAGACACATGCACTTCTGAGCACTACACAGAATTTGCTAGCTCTTCAACTGCACAAAATAACAAAGCCAAAAACTGAAGTGAATTATGATTTGTCTTTTTGTTCATAAGATGAAATGAGTATTCTACAGCCCAAAGATTTCATAGATTTTTATGCTATATTAACAATAAAAATATTGGTGAAGAAAATGTCCATTTTGCACCTATAATAGAATTTTCTTGCAGCAGCAGCAGCTGTGTCTGCTTCATGTAGATGACAGGCTGACAAATGGAAAGATTATTTCTGTTCCTTCTTTCATTTGAGAGTCATAAATCTGAAAAATGCCGAATAGATTTTTTTCGTGCATCTTATAAGATTTTGTAGGAAGATCCAAGATGGCAGAGAGGGCACAGTTCCAGAATATAAATTAAGGTCTGTACTGGTACCACCAGCAGTCACTCAATGTGATTTGACAGTATCTTTGTCAAATCGATATACAATGCTTTGCTGAACTAGTGGAGTAAGTGGACACGTCTGATAAAATAAACAATGTGTTGTCCATGCCATTGACATGAATGCTTATTTAAAAAGATCATTTTGATTCAGTCAGTTATGGTATTTATGCCATTGCAAATCCTGCAGAAGCAGTTGTGTCAGCCATTTGTATAACCTCATACTCTGTAGAGATGCAGATCTATTCTGCTTTGTCTTGAGGGGTGTATATAGTGTTATGTTATCGATAGAAAATACTACGATAATTTATATTCAACCTGCATAGGCAGACATGAAGCTTTATCCTTTCTCAGTGGTAATACAAAGACCAAACAAACTGGATGTCAAGTTACTGGTCAGCTCAGGTGCCCTTTGTCATCAGGTGTTTCACCCTGTGCTGCTCTGGAGCCAGCCAGTTTTGGGGAAGTAGTTACACAGTGGACCTACAGCTCCAGAGGATTTTTTTTCTTGGGTTTCAATGCAGCAGTTCCAATAGCAAATTTTCCTCAGATATAGAGCTGCTAAGTTTGAGTAAAATATAGATCCCTCCATACATATCTGTGGCAATTCAAAGGCAGTGGATTAAGTTGCATTTGTGCTGGTTAGCAGCTAAAGCCAAGAAAAATGTCACCCTGACCACCCTGCAAAGCATCTTTGGGGATGGTGGTGTCAGTAGAAACTGATCTCTCAGATCACTGACTCAATTTGATTGCAAAATCCTTACCAAGCCTTAAATGACATATCTCATATGTAATATTATTTAGCTGTTCTGATGACTGCCTAAATACTTTTTAATGATAAACCATTTTTATTCTATCCTTTTCTTCTTTTTATATCTGTACATAAATACAAGCACAGATACTCATTCAATTGAAATAATAAGATTATGTAATCAGAGGGCACATTAATATCATCTTTTAGTGCATGAAAGGTCATATTACAGTAAGGATTTATGGTTGTCTGGTTAGCTTGAGAAAGTCCTTTATTCGTAGTGTGAAAATGAAAACCAGGTGGCGGCAGGTTCTTTTCTTTAACTGTGTCCTGACTTTTCCATGACACTAAGCCCTTCTTAACTCTGGTAGTGTAAGAGAAGTTGTCACTTGAGCATGGGTGAGCCAAATTGTCTTTTTTATGGAAAAGATGGAGCAAGACTGATATGTCTTTCTCCTTCACTGATGTTGCTTTCACAGAGACAGGCATGTCCTCTTTCTACCTCATATCATGAAACCTTTACCCTTTCTTCATCTTCACAGGCAATGGAAATCATCTTTTATAAGGGATTGGTGTGACGATTGACCTTCCACTTCTGAGGCCTTGAGCAGAATCCAGGGTTTGTGCTTATGTTTTACACACAGAGCAAGCCACAGTTTGTTTGGAATTATAAAACCCTATTTTTATTTTGAAATTATAAAATTATAAAATCACAGTGTAATTTGAATGTGGAAGGCCTCCTTTGGTACAGCTCCCTGGTCTTCCTTAATATATGAAAGAACAGCCTAAAGAGGAGAGGGCAAGCCTGCACAAGTGGGCTGGTGTCTTCAAATGCGGTGAGTGGGAGGTACGAAGCTCCCCATGTGCCTCCCCTCTGCCTCCTACTCCTATGTTCAACATCCATCTCCAGATGGAGTGAAACAGGGAAGAAGCAGAGAGGTCGCTCCGTTCCTCCTCCATAGCGTGGCCGCCTTCATAGGATGATTCAGGAAATTATCCTTTTTCATGCATTCCACCCTCTGCCAAGCATCTTCCCCATGGAGGATGCCAGCAGCATTTCTACCTCCAGGAGGAAGGAGATAAAATTGTAAATAACATTTAAGAGTTAACTATTTTTGGCTGTGTTGCATAGGCTGAAAGTCCTATTTTCTCCTTCAGGAATTTGTTTTGTGTGATGTGACTGAGGCAAGTCAGGGAAAGAACGCAGAAGACTTTTCTGCAATTACAAGTGCCACAGATCAGAGATCAGCAGCACAAGTGAGATTCAAATATAATGAAAAATGGGAAATCACAAAGGGCAGAGTTGCTGCCACAGTGATGGTGGCAGGACTCCCATAGCTGCTACAGCTTCTGTAGCACTGAGCAATCCTGTGCTGCAGCTTGGATGTGTCCCACAGCATGAACACCACCCTCCACTGAGGCAGCACCACGCCAAACAGACCTGTGACAACATCCTCTGAGCAAGGCAGCACAGTTTATTTTTCACCTGACCTAAAAGAGGAACATTTTTGATCTGCTCTGCAGACAAGTGTGCTGAGGAGAAACAGCTATCTGTTTACGTACAGTCTCCTACAACCTGGTGTCTCTCTGAAAAGACACTAGTGGGTTGTGGTTGGGCTCTATCGCTGGTCCTAAGTTCTCCTCTACCAAAGCATTTTGGGCCATGGCTGTTTTATAGTTCTCATCTTCGCACACTCCTAAATCTGGACACTTCATTGTTTGGTTTCTCTTATAATAAATGCATCTCTGCTGGCAAGCTCCCCATTCACAGGGCCCAGTTGCTCCTCTGTGTTCTCTCCAGTTAAATCTGGCCTGCCAGGTCATGACAGTGCACCAGCACCTGGGCTTGACCACTCCACCTCCAGTGTCCCATGGAAAAATATCCAGGCACAAAACCCAGTAAGGAACAGGTTTGTTTGAACCTGCCCTAAACTGCAGGCTATGTTTAATCTGCAGTCTAAATACTGCCTCTGAAATTCTCCTTCTGCTTCCGTTTCTTAGGAAGGAAGAATATGGCAGACAGTAAGGGACAAAAAAATCTTAGAAAGCTTTTACTTATTATAGTAACTTTTAAGAAAGCACTTCAACATACTTCTGTTTGCAAAACAGTAAACAGCACTAAGGAATTTCCCTCCTCCACCATGAGAGATGTAGAGAGAACAGGTCTTGCCTCTTGGTGCTTCCTCTTGAGACTGCAGTTTGGCAGATAATGCTAAATGATTTAACTGCCTCATTTGATACATCACAAAGTTTTTAACAGTAAATTATACCAGTGCAATACCTACACATCTATGAACGCAGCCTACATGAAATGCATTTAGTATCAGTTTAATATTTAAATGTCATTAATTGCAATTATAAATAGAGAACAACAGTAAAGCTGTTCTAGTCTAGTAGTGGTTGTACAAAATACGATTTTTGACCCTGTGCTGTCTAGCACTTTCAGTATTAACAATTATCTGGGGGAAAAAATCCTAGGGAAGTTTGTAAATACCCACAAATCATGAGAGAAAGCAACAAATATATTGGTGTTCAAACAGATATGTTCAACTCAGTCCAAACGTCAGGCACAAAGACTGCTACCTCAAAAAAGTACCTCTAGAAACAGAAATTCTGAAAAGTGTCTTGGGGTTTAAAACAGATGATCTGCCTCTCAGTGCTGTAGCAAGAAGAGCTAATGTAGATAAACAAGAAGATCTCAAGAAAGGAGGTTGGGGAATATTTTTTCACAGTCCCTTGTGACATGAAACCTAAAGACACAGTAGGGAAATACTGTGGCAAATTCAAAACAAACAAAGGGGTTTATTTTTTAAATGCTCCATATTTAAACTGATAAAGTCATTGGCATACAATATTATGGATACCGAAATCTTATGCTAATGAGGTAAGTTTTTGCAGGTAGCTTCCACAGAGCATTCTTGGACACAGAGGTGTTTGCATTTGTCATGAAACTGGAGGCTGGTAGGGGAGTCCAGAAAATATCACTCACTTTTTTTCTTATTTAAACTTTTCCAAATCATCCACTACACATCACTGTCAAAGACAAACTATTTATCTAGCTAGACCTTGGGTCTGACCTAATACAGCTAGTCATATGTTGTTGTTCCTATGACTGCTATGTTTATCATCCTGATATATGATCAACTGTCTCATATTGCGTCCAGTTCTGCTGTTCATATTCCAGGAAGGAAACTGAAAGTTTGAAGACTGTAAGTATGGTTTAAATTATTAGGAATCAAGTCCAATACTAAGGGATCCTGTTTTGTTTCCCTTAACAAGGGCAGGGCTAAGGGGTAGTTTGCTCATCAACCAAACCTGGGAATGGCCAAACTCTTCAGCAGCAAAAATGGTAGGATTTGTCAGCATAAATACTGATGTCTGTATCTGAGTGGATCCATCTAGGAGCTTTGTGTGTCAATACAGATCTAAGCAGTCCTCTCAGTGGATTGTAGAGCACAATTCATCTCAGTCTGAAGTAGATGTCTAAAATGGGTTAGATGAATCACTCCCTTAAAGTTTCTATCTGCTCCATTGTCTGTGAAAGGCACTTAGTGTGACTAGCCAGTTGCAGACCTCTACTGAAGGTGCCCAAAGTTCATTGACTCTTACTCCTAATGTCTATGAACTGATTAGTAGAGATTACTAAGAATAGGAGGGTACTTCTCAGTGTGATTAGTGATTGGAACACATTATGACGGACTGAGATGGAACTTCCCTCAAAGGCTTTTTAAAAATTAAGGTTACTTTTTATTTCCTAGAAAATATGCCCTAGTTGAAACACAGCTGTTGGCGTGGAGCCAGAGGACTCCTCTGTCCCATGTTGCCTGGGAGGTCAGACTATCAAATCATAATGATTCCCCCTGGCCTTAAAATCTGTGCCTTCAATCACTGCTAATGACTAGTGGCATGTTTTCGATTCCTTATTAAGTGGCTCTCGATCAATACAGATGTGCCATTTACCTGCAGGTTTTTTTCCCCACAATTGTTAGCTGCTGCTGCTGCTGTGTTCATTTCAAAGGATGTAATGTTACAAATCAGCTTATGAATCTCAGACACGCTGAAATTTTCCATCAGTACCAAAGGGCAGATTTAGCAGCAGCTCAGAAGGTGGTAGACTTCCCTCTTAGCCCTCAGCTCCATGCTGTGCAGCCAGAAGTGAAGCTGCACTGTAGTGCAGCCCTTTCTGTCAAGATCATGAAAAATCCAGCACTATGTAGCCAAATTTATCATTGCATCACTTGTTTTGCCATGAAAATGGCTGAATTTAAAGCTTGGAGTTTAATAAGAGACTTTTCTGGCTCAATCTTTCCTGTCAAAGACAGGTTTATCTATAGTATAGGATGCCTTTATATCCATCATTGTCATACATAAAGAAAAGATAATGGTGTGTGGATGGATATGTCATGAGTGTGTTGTAAGCTACCTTTATTTTCATTAAATATAATGGCAAGCAAATGCATTATTAGTGTTCACAATTAGTTTTATTTGGTATTGCTGCCATTTAGGATGAGTAACCTGGACTTGCACACAGTAGCTGTGTTCTTGGGGTAGCTGGTATGAGACATTATGACATTATGAGTCAATACAACACCAACAGCAACAACAAAACCACTTTTGACCGGTCTGAATACTTCCCCAACTAAAAAAAATGCTACTCATTTTGTCAAATCTATGACATGCAAAATAGTTCCTGACACTCTCCATTATTATCGGTGTTATTAGAAGTCCTGCGTGGTTAGCTTTTATTAAATAGTTGATCCAGGATGGCATGGGGGAAGGGGGTGTTGAAGAATGCTATAAAACCAGAAAAATCTGTTTATTTTGGTCTGAGCAGTGATCAGTAGAACTGGTAATAATCTCTGTCTTGTCGCAGTTGTTTTAATCTCACAAATAAGCATGGCTGGGAAAGCTATTCCAGAAGGGCTTAAATTCTTGGTTCCTAAAGCTGGATCTCCAGCTGCAGGTGCTCAGACATCTCTCAGGTACTATCAGCAAGCCCAGTCATAAATCACAGAGACTTGCTGTTTACCACTATGACTGATCTCCAAAAACAGGATCAATGCAGCTCATTCCCGAAACCTGAAAATAAGTGTATATATAAGAGAAAGTGTCAAGAAAGACAATATTAAAAAGAAGGTCAAACTTTAATTCAACTTGGTTCCCAGAAACATTCCTTAAAGCCTCCTGATGAGAATAATTCCACAGCCTGTGTGGATTGCATTACGCCTGCCCTTAAACTGAGTCCTTTAAAGATAGTTACTGACTCATTTTTATTCGAAAAAAATCTTTACTGTGGTGACATCTCTGCTTATCAAATAAAGCAAATACAGATTAATTAAATGTAGTTTTCAATGATATTTTTGCTGCTAGGAGGCTGACTCCAGGTTTCGCTCTGATTTTGGGTGATGGAGTGGCACCTTTTCACACTGTTCCAGGGGAGGCTGGGAGAAAAGCGAGCGCTTTGAGGCAGTGATGCATAGAGCAGTCTATATTCTCCAGCACAGGGAACTGCCTTGTTATGGGGAGAAGGCAAAATCAAAGCTCCTGCCAATCTAATTCCTTTCTACTTGCACAAAGCAAAGTCATTACTCTGCAAAGAAAGATCGCTCTCCCTCTCACAATCTGGTCTTTAACTCCAGCATACAGCATTGAGACACAGGAGGAATTCTCACAGCCTTTGGCATCTCTTTTCTGTGTGCCAGCTGAAACATAGTTTCTTCCTTCCTGAATACATCTGCAAATGAAGGAGCACTGTGCTACCATCATACTTGTATAAGGTGAGATCGAATACCTTTCCAGCCCAGTATCTTGTTTCTGAGAGTGGACAGCAGCAGATGTTCTGTGAAGAGTGTAAGAAAAAGACATTCTCCAGTGATGCTTTCCCAGTGTGTTCACCCTGACTCCAGAGATTTGTGCCTCATGCATTTCCTCAGCTAGAGCCAAAATCTGCTCTACACTTTTCTCTATAAAAACTTTGCAACCAATACTGTATGCTGTTCTCCCTGGAGCTGATCCTCAAGGTAGCAATGTCTCTGTAAATCCATAGTGCCTGCCATTCAGCATTACATGAACTTGCATTCTCCACTAGTTACAACAGAATCAGTCTTTCTCCTGGCCTGTTGCCTCTTTTCCACTGACACAGCTTGAAACAGAAATAAATATTTAGGCACCCCAACTCCCCCCACCCCCTGACAGGACTCACAGCATATATGTATAAATTTGCTGATTTTCATGGAGCTGGGCTACGTTTTCACTGGGCTGTGCACCGCGTTTAAAAGCTGACCTGGAACAAAAGGTTTTGTACCTGTTACAGTTTTAGAGTAGAGCTGTGCAGGCATGGCTGGGTAGATGGGCAAAGGAATCGTTCACACCATGTTCTGGTGCCGATTCCAGCACTCGAGTGCCTTCTGTAGCCAAGACAAAGAGAAGGCATGTACCTCGGCTCTACACTTATCCTAGAGAGATCAGCCTCCTCATTTAGGTTCTAAATTTGGAGCTAAAATTCAGGCATATGAACACCCTCCCCATTACTCCAACATATTCCATTTACAAATTTGGATTTAAAAATAAAACTTAGTGACTAGATCTCTGACAATCTGTGGTGGCCCAGCATCTTGCCCTGCAGCAGTTTCAACTCTGGCAACAACAACAGAACTTTTAGGAATAAAAACTCTGACTGATTTTCTAGTTAAGTTAATTTATTGTAATTAGCTTTACTTAATTATACATACAGCTGTTCTGCACCCTCAGCATAGCTCAGGGGACTGTTTAAACTGCTTAAGTCTAAATGTCATGTTTTACCACAATATAGAGCACAGTATTCTTCTCAGGATCTTGTGGGAAGGAAGGGCATCCAGCAGCCCATCTTTCTTTCCTTTCACTCTCTCCTCATACTCTCAGCACATCCTCCTCCCCTGCTCCTTTTCTTCTCAGGCAAGGAGGAGATATCTGTTCCTCTGCTAAACCTGACGCTGTTCCAGGCTGGGGAGATGACTATCTTCACCCCTGCCTGGGGCACACAGGTGCTGTTGCCAATGTCTCACCCAATCTAGCCAGAGGAGGAATGTCTCCAAGACAATCTTAACCTTGACTTTTCTGCTGCATTTACTCCACTGGGATATAGAGGTGTTCTTATCACAGATAAACAGTGGAAATATTTATGATACTGGATCCTATGTTGCAGATCTTGTAAGGAGACCTTCCTGAATGTAACGCTTCATGAGGACTTTTTCGACCCTGTTCACAAAGCGTTCCTATGCCCCTAAGACTGGGTAATACATTCTCCATCTAAATTACCTCAGTGCAAGAGGCAGCACAATTTCAGCAAACCAAGCACTTACATAAACAATCACCTGGACTCTTCCACTAGGTTTTTATTATTAAAAGTAGGTAATGACAATATTTGAGATAGATTGGAATTTTAATCTGCTTTTCTGTCAGATGAGACCATGCAAGGTCACCTTCACTGAGGTTCAGATGCTCACATGCACAGACTCCATGCACAGATAACTAGTGCTCTCCGATTTTGATGTTGTTGTCATTTCACTTAATTTATTTTAATTCTTTCCCCTTTATTAATCCAAGACAGTTTTGATATCTTTATCTTTGCCAGGTCTTTCCTGTTTCGTTAAACTTTTGCAAGCAAGATGTAGAAGGTGCCAGAACATCTTGGGGATAATTACTCTTCAACTCATTTGAAGCAGTAATGATGATATTCTAGATTTTTATGGAGCAAATGTTTTATGTTTTATTAATTGCTCTTGTTCTTTCCTTTGGTATTTTTCCTGATGTCTAATAGCCTTCCAGGTTTACTGTCTAAACTACTCCTATGCTGCACATCTTGTACCCCAAAAGAAAGCCTTTATGATAGCACTCTAAAGCCCAGATGCTGCCCTTTGGAGAAGGAAAGTATTTACAAAGAAAACTTTAGTCAGAAGCGTGTGCACGACTTGTGATGGGGAATGTCTGGCAGATTGTGCCCTTTCAGAAACCCGTGTCTCAATGTATAGATTCTGCTTGTCTAACACAATCATGACTTGTGCCACCATCCTAACCAGCTACCTCAGAAAGTCTAACAGGTATAATTAACACAAAATCCCTATGCCTTTTCTCCTCCTCTCCAAGTGCGTCTTCCTTCTCTCTTTCCTTAACTTCCTCCCCCATGGCGAGGTTGGGTAATTTTGTTTCGTGTTGGGAATGTTACATTAAAGGTTTGAGGCAGACAGTTATAATCTGAGTAGTGTCCTGGAGACTGCCTTAGGGTAGTGTAAGGATGGAACCATGACAGAGCTGGTGTCCCCCAGGAGGAAAATTCCTTCCCCCAAACTTCTGCAAATCCTTATAGGATCTTGATGGTAAGGACTGGGGAGCATACAAGGTGGGAGCATTTAAGTTTGACTATGAAATGATTAGACACTTTTGAAAAATTATTGAATATCTATATACCACTTAAAACACCTGGATCTACCTTTCCAAGTTTTCAAACCAATTTTCAAAAGGGAACTTGTTGCTGAATAATCTACCTCTGTATCCTATATTTTGTATAGATTACCACCATCCTCCACGTATTTGCAAGGTACAGAATACTGCAGTGGCATTGGGTCTTACGTCACTCTATGCTCAGGGAAGTACCATTTAGTATATGGGAATCAAACACACAGCCTGTGCCTTCCACATCATCCTTCAAGATGTTTGTGGCAGTGCAGGGATGTGATGCTGGGCTCCGGATACACCTTTAACATTTTTCTTTCCTCAGTACTACTGGCTGGTGAAGCTGAGGACATCAAACTATAGCTTCTTAGGAAGACTACAGCCTATTTTAAAGTGAAGGTCAAATTATTCTTTTCTAATGAAGTGTTGGTTATTTCTTGTATACCTTGCAGAAAAAACATAGCTCTGCACAACAGATGGAGGCCTAGCTGTCCTGCTGTGCCCCTCCGAGTCCCTGTTTTGCAAATAAATGAAACACAGAGGCAGGGATACACCTGACCTCTATACAGGACTTTTTCCTACTTATTTAGTGAGGCTACGAGGATGCAGGTTATATTTTTTTCCATGAGTTTCATCAGTATTTTGTCACAGACAGGAGTCCTGAAGTCAAGGTAAACCAGCTTTAGCTGCCAGAGGATTCTGTGGCACAGAAATGGTCGTGTGATTGCTTTGCCAACTGTAGTTGCAGACTTTTCACTTTAAGGACACCTTTGTGCAATTCCTTCTGTAAAAAGCTGTGGAAAAATTGATTTTATTTCTTAGAACTGAACATGTCTCTCTTTGCTACCCAGAGGATGTCAATGGTTTGTGAAGCACGTGAAGTAGCGTTATCACAGTGCTCTTCATCTGTGGTTCTCAAAGCCCCCGGCTATGGCTATCAGTGTTCCTCTCAGCATTTTTCCTGGTGCTAACCGAAGTATGGAGACATCTTTAACTGCAGGGATTACCAAGTGATCAGCTGGCAGTCTGAAAATGGCACCTGGAAAGATCCTGTCCATCTCCTATAAAGGAGGGCAAAGGGAAAAATTTTATAGACCTGTTAAAAGTCTCATAGAAGTCGAAGTCCTTTTCCATCAAGTGTAATGACTCAAACCCTCTTGCTTTAATGGAATTTGTTCTGGACCCTAAAATTTACTGTTTCCTGGGTGGCCACACCAACTCTCACAGTCAGATCTCTTCCTTTTCAATATTTTTAAACTTCTAGGAGCCCAGGACTGGGGCATGAGAACCCAGAGTCACATGAGAGACCACAAATACCAGAGGAATTTGTCACTGAAAACAAGAGCAACTCATTAGCAAGGTACCAACCCACACCTGTAAATTTGCATCTGACATTTGACTGTTAACTCATCCTTGTGGGCACCATTTCTGTATTTATTCACCATATTGTATCCTCTCATACTTAAAGAGTGTAAGGCTCAAATTCACGATGTGACTGAGGTTCCGGTGTTGGTACAATAGATGGTTGCTATTGCCTAAGAAATAAGGGTCCAGAAATGCAATTTCCAGATAAAATTGTCTGTCAAACACTCTAGGATTAAATTCCTGATGTCCAGTATGTCCAGCTGGTTGCCAGGGAGTGATGCAGAAACCCAGAGTGAGCTGCTTTGGGATTTACTGTCCAAGAGCCCTTCCTAACTTAAGCCCACACATCTAAGTTATCCCTTGGACATATGCACCTATCTCAGTATTTTTTGGTTTTGGAAAGATGGTAGCAGGGGAAGAAGTGTGAGAGGTTGGGAGCCTTGCTACCTGTAATGACTCTGTGCATCTAAGCAGGCTATGCAATACTTGACCTAATTTTGTCATGTTTATTTCATGTTTAGCACCATGTGTCCCACATCTTTGTGGAAGATTCCAAATGCTTCCAAAATTGAAAAAAAATCCCACCCAAACAACACAACCCCGAACACCACCCAAACCTGAGCCCAAACAGTAAGATATACAGAAATATTCCTTGGTACAAGATTTTCAAACTGGCTGCTATTCCAGACAGAACAGTGTTACCCTGAAATTGGAAAGAGAATGCCCGTATGATTTTGCTACACTCTTTCAAAAAGATGTTAATCTATGTTGACTTCCTATAACAATAAAAAAAGAAATGTTTTAAGATACAAAGTAGACAGATATTGGAGGAAAACTCTAGACACAATGCACAAATATCTATCAACTGTTTCCTTCTAATGGACTTTACAGAACCTGGTGGGCAAACAAGATCCTAACTAAATAATGCTGATTGTACTTCTTCCCTAGAAGAAATAATTGAAAGGAATCAAATGATAAATGAAATGAACGGTGCCCAATCAAAGCAAATGGTGATAAATAGAAACACCTCAGTGTTGCTAACACTGACTCTAATGTGAATTGGTCAGTATAATTTATAACTTTTTTTTTTTTACCTTTTGAAGGCTGGTTCTTTGTGCTAAATCTGATGTTAAAGTGATAAATTAGGAAGCAGAAGATTGTCTAATGAGCAGGTAGGCAGCGATATATCAACCCCCCCCCCAATTCTTACCAATCTGTGGGGGTTTTTTTTAGTGTTCCTTTGAGGGTAGAAAAGCATAATTGTTCTGAAGATGCAGTCCAGAATATATAAATATTTTTCTGTTCCTTTCCATCTATATAAATGGCAGGAATACATATATGCATATCATCTTCAAATATATGTAAAAGTCTGCAAGACTGGAAGGACAGTCTGTACACAGGATGGGTGTGTGTACAGTTTGCAGTGACTTGCTTATGCATGTTTAAACATGCAACTGTACATCTGCATTTCTGATGTGAAGCCCTTCATGTTGTGCGTGATCTATAACCTACTAAAATCAATGGGAAAATGATCATTGCATTCAATGAATATTTGATCAAATGCTTAATTTTCTTACTTTTAAGGTAGGATGTAGTTCCTCTAAGGAATATATTTAATCTCAGGCAAAGCATCCCTTATAATTGTCTTCATTATTCCGTTCAAAAAGCTTTAATGAATAGAGAGGAGAGACTCATTTTTTGTGTCCTACAAAGATTCAGAAATCTTGAAAATTTAAACCATACAAATATCAGAAATCAAAATATTGAGAATTTTCATGAAGATAATGTGGGTGAAATTGTCATTTCTATGGTTTCAAATGCTTCATTTTGCTTCTCACTTCCATGTTTCCAGTAATTTGAAGTTCACTAGAGAAGTCATTTTGAACTGAAAATCCAACATGTCCTTTTCTTAGAATAGTAACATTGGAAGTTTTGTGCTGTTTCTGTAAATATCCTTTTCTTTTTGTAAGCTAAAATACACAGATCTTTTCCCACATTTTGGCTTACACATTTTTCAGCAAGAAAGCTGTTTAAGAGGAAAATTCACCACTTACTGTGCTGCAAACTCTGCAGTCCCCAGAACTAGCAAAGCTGGGAGTATTTTCCCTTTTTTCCTCCTGTTGACAGGTGAATTTCCTTACAGTGTCTCTAAACTTTAATGATGTATTGCATACAAATCTGGGCATAATTTTCTCTGCTAGTTGTCCATTGAAAACACCCAGTGAAGACAATGAAGATGATGGTTTGGCCCAGTGCTTTTATTTTTTCTAACGAAATCTTCAGAGAAATGGAAGATAACCTCCTGTGGCTGTGATGTACCTTCTTCTCATATAACTCACAGGCTAAAAATAGGGTTTTCTGTTTATCTACAATTTGTATTTTTATTTTCTGCGAGTTTTCCCATTAATAATGGACAATAAGCTAATTAAAAAAGTCTCTCTGTGTGCTTTGGCTCTCTTATAGCTGAGTTTGCAACTCTGACTCCACGCTGAGATGACTGGTAGAGCTGCAGGCCCTTATTGCCAAGGTCTGCAATATATTTTTCCCTTACTGGCAATGAGCAGATTTTTTCTTCTTTTAAAGCTTCTAGGTAATATTCTTATTATTAAACTCATGGAGAGGGAAAGACACCCAAATAGACACCAGATGAAAGCTCGATGAGTCTTGCTTCTTTTTTTAAATTATTATTATTAAAAAGAATTCCCTTTACTCATATGTTTTTTAGAACTTTAGTTACTACATCAAAATTTCAGCTTTCCCTTCCAGGTCATACTTTGTGCTTTCCCTTGGTTATCAGTGAAGCTGAGCGCCTTGCAGGGCCCCCGGGAGATTAAGAAATACTACCATTTTATCCACAGAAGCCATAGTCCCATACATTCAAGGTGCCATGTTTTACTTGCCTTCAAAATCAGCTACTTAAGTTCCCTTTGTTATTTCCCCACAGGGATACCGGAAATCTTTGGAGAAGCAGAGACCTAAACCTGGAGTACTTGGTACTACATGGCCATGTGCATGCTGAGTGCAGCTTCTTGTCTGGCCTGATGATATCAGATCTTCTTAAAGCAGCCATTCTTTTAAGACTTTTTGTGATTCTGGAAGGAGAGGGTCCAAGAACAAGGACTTATTCATATCTGGAAGGGGGATGTGTCCCCTACATCTTGTATATCATGAGGGACCAGCCTACTACAAAGCAAGGGCCAGGGAACTCCTGTGGAGAGCAATCAGGGAGCATTTGCAGAGGTAATGAATCATGCAATAAGTAATAGATTTGATTTACTTACCTGGAGACAGTTTTCTTATACTTGCAGAGGTAGAGCTTCTGTCTGGAAACACACATTAATGTTCTAGCTGACCTGTAGTTTTTAGTTGTAGCAAGAAAGTAGTGAGTTTTTGTTTCCTCAGGTACCATAAATTGGATTTTGCCATTGGGATACTGCAACATTAGATGCAGTGGGTCTGAAGACTAAGTATTAAATGTTTTTCTGTGTCTGAGAGAAATAATACAGTAGGTATGTGGTGCAGGAATGTATATTATTCAGCCTCCCTTATTTCAAACATTTTTATCACACTTGCAGTTTGCCCTATGTAAATCTGGCTTATTCACGTGGCTCTCTTTAGGATTTCATGTTTTCAGGAACCCACACGTGAAATGATTTCCTTTTCTCCAGCTGCACCAGAGCACAACTTTGTATTCAATTACTGCTGGAGTATTTGCCACTTAAAACTAAAGTGCTCTGTTTTGCTGAGTTGAGTCATCAGTAAAGGGTATGCAACATCCATCTTGTAACCAACTGTAGTCAGACCCTTTAATTAATGGCTTGGGATTCTGCTTTGTCTTTTAAAAGGATAAAATCTAATTGTGGTTCAGATTAGGCTGTTTAATGAGCATGACCACAAAGCAATTGATCAAAACTAATAGGGGGAATAGTTATACTTGCGTGAAATAAACCTCTTGTTTGTTTTGCATAAGTAACCTAAGGAAGCATTGCAAATATTATTGATGCATTATTTACTTCACTGGAATTTTAGCCAAATACTTCACTGTGCTTCAAAGACAGAAACTATAAGCCACATTTTCCCAGTACTAAGAATATTGTTTATTCCTCTTCCATTTAGTACAATATTACAAAGATGCAAATCTAACTTTAATTTAGCTTTTAACTTTTTTGCAGGGGTATTCTACAGGTTTAACCGCACATGAAAACAAAACTAAACCCTGTTTTCTTCTACAGAATCTTTTATTTTTATTGCTAAACACAAGCCTTATGTCCTAATTAGGCAGAGTTAGAGATCAAAAGATAAACTTCCTATTTTTCAATAGGTTCATGGTGTACTTGTAGGAAAGAACTAGGTCAGTATGAAATCCATGCTCCAAACACACAGTAAATATTTCCCATTTACATGATATAGCAATATATCTTTAAAGTTTGTTCTTCTCTACCTTTAGTTAGAGAAAATTTCTATCACTTGAGGAAGGTTTTGAAGATAAAGCCCTCTACAAAGATCTTATAAGATTAACTTGTATGGTGCAATTGTTCAGGTGCAAGACTCATGTTTAGATACATTCACATTTGCAAACAAAAGTACAAACTCCTTTTCCATATTTTTTCTGACACGACACTGTGCCAGTGTTTGACCACCTCCAGATAAATTTTTTTCCTTATGTTTAAGAAAATCTTTTTGTATTTCAGTTTGTGCCCATTGCCCCTTGTCCTGTCACTAAGCACCACTGGGAGAATGGAGACTCAGTATTATACTAACTTCTTTACTTCTTCCTTTCAAGTATTTAGACACTTCATTCACATCCTCCCAGACCCCTCTCTCCCCCAGGCCGAACAGCCCCAGCTTCCTTAGCCTCGCCCTGTGTGTCAGATGCTCCATCTGGACTTTCTGCAGTATGCCCGTGTCTCTCTTGTACTGGGGAGCCCAGGACTGGACACAGCACTGCAGAGGGGTCCCACCAGGGCTGAGTGGAGAGGAAGGATCACCTCCCTCAACCTACTGGCGATGCTTTTCCTGACACAGCCTTGGAGCTCGTGTGTAAATTTTGCTTGACTTTCAATATCTGCAAAGCAAATATTAGCATCTAATTTAGTTACCCAAAGATGTCTCTGTAATCAACGGAGAGAAATGTATACATCTATTAGAAGCAGAATGAACTGCATCCTAGAATTGTGTTGTTGGGTTTTTTCTATTGATAGTAGAGGGAATCTGAATGACTAACTGAGATTAGAAGTCAGAGCTAAATAAGAGACACTCCACCCCTAAAGCACAACAACAAATACAAGAAGGCTGTCTGCTCTGCCTAAACTCTTGGCACCCATTTCCATCTATCTCTGTTTGGGAATTGAAATAAATTTCCTGAGGTCTCAATTCACTAAGGATTAATTTTGTTTGGAAACATGAACAGAGAGTATCCATCTTCTATAGCAGAACCTGTTCACCCAGATGGTGGGAGAATGGAAAGACAGGTCTTCATCAGCCTGGAGAAGTTCAAACCTCTAGTTCCTACCAGTCAGGAAAATATTTGAACCACTACCATATAACCTAGTTGGAGCAGAGTATGTTCCAATGTGGTAAAGCCAAATGACAGAACAGAAAAGAGATGCAAGATTGACAAAGTCAGTTAGGGAGCCCGACTTTCTAGCTTTTGTGTAGGTGTGGACAGAAAGTTTGTTGAAATAAAAAAATTATTGACATCTTGGCATACAACAGCACTTGCATAGGGAATCAGCTCTCTCAAACATGACTGCCAGTTGCTGTCTGATGGTGACAGCAGTCTCTGCTGCAAGAATCCTCGCAGCAGTCTTTGGGTGGGTTGAGACTCCCAGAGCTGCTCCTCTGTTCAGTTCTAATCTGTTTGGCTCATGGTCCTACGTGACCACTCCAACACATGATTACATTCACTCTGTACAAAAAAGCTCTTACATATCTTCACTACATACAAAAAAAATCTCTTAAATATCTTAACTACATTAAAAAAAAAAGGTTATGTGAACATATCTGTAGCTGCAGAAGCAATTTTTAATATTTCCAAGTGTCTTATCAATGCACATGTTTATCAATTCTACAGCAGAAGCAGCCTAGGCATCTCTAGGACACTCCATCCAGGATGCTAATCAACATGTTTGAGTATACAAATTATTGCCCAAGGGGAATCTCCAGAACTGCCTGAAATTCCCATCTGGAGAGTTCCTGGTGCAGTCAAACACTTTTGTGGAAGACCTACATTGAGCACCTATTTCAAATCAGTCCACTATCTCAAACCAGCCTGTTTTCTCACCAAGTGGCTGTCTGTGGGGTCCTTGACTACCCAGGGAATTAATGCCTGAGGTGTGCACAGAGGCACATCCTTGATACTCAGCTACACCACCAGTAAACTACAGAATAAACTAGACGTTCATACTCGTAACTCACTAGTGTAAGTTCCATAGCTCCTGCCATGTTGTCCACTGATGAAAAGACTGTCCTACATCTTGTTGACACTAAATACACTAGACCATACTTAGAGCAAGGTACATGGCCCAGAATGTCTTATTCCAAGAACGTGTCATTACAGAAATGACACAAGAGCTCTGAATTACAGAAATTTTAGCTGGAATGCCAGAAATAGATACACATCATTAAAAGCTCCACATAGCTTACATCTATAGTTCCAACAATGAGATAAATCAATATATTTTTCCAAAATATTCCCATGGAAAAAAAAGGAGCAGGTTCCCTTCCCATTATGTGTACAAACTGATGTAGAAGTATTTTTTTTTAATTACATAAAAGCTGCAGTGAAATTGCAAAGGAAGCCAGCAAAAGAAATATAGAAATTAAGGTTTTAGTAAGCATTTCAAGGGTGTTCACTTTCATAAATAACTATTTCAAAATATGAAGCCAAATTGATTCCTTAATGAGGGGGAAAAATTATGTGAAAACATAAGACTGCTCTAATGAGGAGGAGATAAGAGAGGTGATATAGATTTATTTTTTTCCTATGTATCTGAAGTACAGGCTTAAATAAGATCACTGAAGAAAGCCAACACATACAAAAGGAATCAGAAAATACATTTTCCTTTTGCTCACAAAAATCCTAATCTCTAAAGTATGAGATCCCAGAATAAAAGCAATGAATCACCATAATCAGAAATTAAGAGGAAACTGTCAAGATCCCCTCATCCTATAAAAAATACAACTGTGGTGAAGAAACACTCTGACAAATTTGGATTTCCAGAAGAGATATGTCTGTCACACTCAGTTTTGGTAAAGAGAATGTTAAAAATGACAGCCGTATGTGTAAGTTGTTGGTTGGCCGTGAGAGAGGAAGAGTGAAGGCAGAAAAGATATAATTGCTTTTTTTTCTCTTTTATTTACAACGTCATCTTTCAGTAAGCCAGAAATTGGACTGAACAGATGTGGGAGATCCAGACTTTGCAGAATTAGTAAGGAAACCACATCAAAAGTGAAACAGGAATTTGCCTCCTTTCTATAAGCAGCTGAATATGCTCGAGGTGACATGATGGGGAGTGCGCGGTATGTTGTTGCAGTGGTACAGCCCTGGAGGAAATGTATCAGCCAACGGAGAAGAATTTTACTTTCTTTTAGTAGGAAAGGTGTTTTCAACACTGTTTCTGGTTCCAGTGAGCAAGGCCTGATGAGCTTGGTCCAAGCATTCGGGACAGCTCAGTACAGGCAGCATCTAGTTGCCCATGGGCACGTGCAGATGCTCTGACTGCTGGGACGTACTGCTTGTCTGAAACAGTCAATTAGATGCAGAGCTGATTAGGTCTGCTCTCTCCCCACCAGGGACAATATTTTCACACTTTTGTGAATACCTTCAAAAACAGCAGCTGGCTTCATTCTGACACTAATATGCTGCGTATTTGGTTTAAAATTTCTGTCACTAGAAGAACGTGTCTCACTGATCTGAGATGAGAATCAGGACTATTACCTTTAAGTACCCACATTTGAAAATGAACTTTCTCTCAGACTCCCTTGCAGGAATGAGATGTGCTAGCATTCACAAATGGCCCAAGAGACAGAAAACATATTAAATGAATAATTTTGAACTCAGTGGGTGGTATGTTTTAATTCAAATGTGTCTTAAGCCTAAAATATTAAGCTTCCCACAATTAAAAAAATGATTCACATGTTGCAAATAACATTCTAAATTTTACTTTCATGAAAATTCCGGATATTTTTCAAACTTTATGCTTTATAACACTCTTGCAAAGTGGTCTTTAAATAAATACAAGAAATTTCCAAGTAATTTCACTGTCCAGTATAAAACAGCATGGCATGATAAAGGTGCACGAGTGTCTAGGACGGGGGGGCTGGAGAAGATAAAATCAGGATAGAAGTATCCTCTGGGGATAAGAATTCCTCAAGTCAGAGGACTGTCCAAGTTGAGGTGGAGTTTGCCAGACATAATATATAGCTTTTCCCTCCCCATTTCCCAGCATCAAGAGGCATAATAAAAGAACTCTTATGAAACTTCATAACAGAGATGGGTTTGGCACTCTGTTAGCTAGCGAGGTCTCGCCAGGACACTACAAGAACATCAGTCTCTAATAATTTGCTGCTGTGACATCTGTGCACCTGGGAATGCATTGCTGAGTTTTCATAATCGTGAAATACATTCTTGTTTGTATATAGATCAGCATGCTCAACATAGCAACAGTTCAGACATTCAACACCCCAGGATTCACTGTTGCCTGCTATTTAATCCATCCCTATCTCATGCTAATAATTGTTGATATTTAAAAAAAAATGCATCATTGTATTTTTCAGCAAATGATCAATGTCAAACAAATCATTTTGCTGACAAAAAGTGATACTGCTTATATAAGGCTCTCTGATACCTGAAGGTGGAGTAAGAAGAATAAGATTAGGATCTAACAGAGATTTGATCGCTGTCATCTCAACAACAAGATGTTGACAGCTAGAATAAATAACTTCTCAGGAGCAACTTGTTAAACTGGGTTAAAAGAGGATCTGTAATGATGTGGCCCGCTCTAATACCTCCTGCCAATCAGATTATATTTTATTACTCAGCTGAACTATACAGCATGATTCAGTTTGTGCTAAACTGGAGGGGGTCACAAGATACAAACACTCATATTTCCTGGAAGCATTTTGGCAGAAAATGTGGATAAGAACAAGAGCACCCTGGTGTCAGGAGGAAAGACAAAAGGCTTCATGAGAGGTATTTAGGGTTAGCAGAGTGCTGGTCTAAGGCCAAGTGGCACACTTTGCCATCTGAATGTTCTCTGTGGTTCTGTGGCACACACCAGCAAAACCTCTCAAAGCATTATATATACATCAGCTCATACTACCATTAAATGTCCTTGGGAGTAAAGTATGGGGCACCATCTGCCATGTCAAGAAAGTAAAAGTTCTTCCTGAAAAATGAGTGGATGGGAAAACTTGCAAGTATTGAATTCAAGCCCACCTGAATGGCCAACAAGAAATGGATAGTGTTGGTCAGGAAACAGTTGTACAGCCCCATGAAGCATGGCAATGTCATGGCAACACTAGTGCTAGTGTCCTGAACATTACACTTGCTTTTATAAACTGACAGCATATACCTGAAAGGAGCTACTATCTCTTGATCGGTCTTTTAACGTGCAGCTCCCTCTGTAATGATCTATTTTTTCATTGCAGCCAGTGTACTTTTAGTTTTCTTGCTGGCAGCTGGATGCAAAGACATTCTGCAAGGGTTTTCTCCAGTTTTCAATTTGCTGTATTGTTCCTGTGTTCTCTTTCAAACCAACTTGTGTGTATGTGAGTGTCAGAACTGAATGCAGACCTGCACAGTTATTCTTACTGATAGTAGATTCAAAACCAAAAACAATGCTGTCCTCTTAGTAGTGTCACCTCTTCTGACTCAGCATCTTTATGACCTTGGACCCCCAAAAAAGGCCTACAAGTTAAAGCTGGAGGAGAAGTTACCTTCTTCCCCAGCAGCTTGGTGCTTGGACACTTCCACTGGAAGCAAAAGATAAGCCTCTGATCAATGTGCTAGGTTCAAATCCATTTTTTCAATTTTGTTAGAAGCTGTTTTTCTGACTGTAGTCAGTAGGGGTTGGGGAAGTGGGAGGAGCATCTGAAGCCATGCTGCTGTATTGTAACAGAGACTGGAAGATGCAGAAGAGTGCTTGGACAACACAGCCCACCTCAGCATGGCAAGTTGTAGGCTGTGTATATTCTTTCATTAATTAAAGTATCTGTCTGTCCTGTCTCATTGCTATTCACAATTCTACTGGCATTTGAGTCAACATCAGTGTTTGTAGCAACAATTTTGTAGGTAATTGTGGATGATATAATTAAGTAGTAAGTAATAAATGATCCACAAGGAAGTTCTTGTAGAAGACATGACCCAGTCATTACTGCTAATAGCCCATGCTCAAGCATTTTAGAAGATCAATCTTTGCTCTACTACTAGAGTTCTATTTTAACCTTTTAAATGGGAGTATTTCCTTTTTACCCCTCACTTTTGGCTCTGTGGGCCCATCTGCAACATCTGCCAACTGAAAGAATACAAGGAAACTTAAAATGCTCATGTGTTTGAAGAAAAATTACCAGACAAATTTGAAGAATACTTCTTGTATTCTGCTGTTTTTCTTGCTGTTTAGCCAAAGTTCATACCAAAACCAGCACAAGGAGGCAAGGTGAGAGATAAGGAAATAACTTCTCCAGTGCCTTTTGTTTCTCTCAGATCACAAAACGAGAGGATGGATTAGGGAATGGATGAAGGATTTAAATGTTGATAGGTAAGTACAGAAAGGATTTTCTCCTATAAACCTGTGTACAATGCCTTTGAAATGTTTTGATTTACTTTAGCTTGTAAAAACAGCTGATTTATAGTTGAGCTTATCCCATATTAACAAGCACACTGGCATTAACTTGGGGCTGAAAGACTGAGAATCCTCCTCTGTCTCAGGCAAGTTATTAAGATTCACAGTCAATCTTTGCAGGAAAGGAAAACAACTGTGAACAGCAGAGCTGAGTTTGCCGAAGGACTCTGGGCTATGGTGGTGGCCTGGGGGCAGCACGTTTGGGGTGGACATGCTTGTCTGTCACCAGTCAGCATCCTGAGGGACTCCCAGGGAGCAAATGTAGGATCAAGAGATGGAAAGAAAAAAACCCTGTTTATTTAGAGAGGCCATGCTAGAATAAAGCAATCAGCCCTCACTCTCCAGCTCCAGGGTTCTCTACAGAGCTGCCTAAACTTATTTTCTGTGATACCCCGCAGCTTTCCAAAGCTCCCAGTCCACCAAGGCTCAGACTGCAGCAGCTGCTCATAAACATGCGAAACCAACAGGAAAGGACAAGTAACTTCCAAGGACTTAACACTGAATTTCTAAAGGTTTGCACCTTGCTTTGACTTTCCACATGAAAAGTCAGGTGGATAGCCCTTTTCTGAGAACATTTTGGTCAAGTGCTCCTTGTGGAACTGAAGGGCAATACAGAGTTGTGATTAGCCTGGGCAAAGCCAGAGTAATTTAAACTTTAGTGACCTTACACAGGTAATCTAGAATCTAAATCGCCTGGGTTTTGTAAAAAGTTTTATTCTCTAAATTTAGAGTTAAATCATCTAACCTATTTCTGTAAATAGCCAATCTCCTGTTACCTTTTCTGGAACTAGGATTTTGATCCTTTAGTGCATCCACATTACATTTCAATAGAGAATTAAATTAATGGGAATCTATTGACAAATCAAATCTTTCTGCCTACTACTGAGACCCTACATAAAACATAATTATATGTGGTACTTACTCTCCTGTATTGCAAAAAGCCTTCCCCTCCCCCTTCATGTGATCACTGCTGTGGTCTTTCCCTGGCCCTTATCCTATAAGCTGGGGTGATTTCCACAGTTTCTTTTACAGAGAATCAGCTAAGGAAACTTTGCCAAGGTCAAAGAGAAGGTATACAATGTAAAAGCTGTGTAAAATCCTTCCAGACCCAGGTCACTGTTCAGTTTGTCTAAATCTAAACTGGGAGATACAGGTGCTTCCTAACCTGTGCATCTGCATGCACCCTTTACACATATCCAAACTCACACAAGCAGAGAGGGAGTCACACTGAGCTCCAGTAGCCTCTCTGGCCTGGGTGCTGGAGGATTGGATCTGCAGGCCACAATTTGGAGCACACTTGCACAGCTGTGGAGACTTAGCACTGAATCTTAGAGCTGTCAGCCTGTTACAGTTAATTGCTAATTTGCAAGTCACAGATGGGCTGCATGTGAATTAAGTATATTAAGTACCAAAGGTGCAAATTCCATGGCTATCTAGTAGCCTAAAGGAGGGGAACGATGGCCAGATTAATTTTTTGTCACAATTTTATGTGGAAAGGCCTTGGGCTGTTTATGAGAACTCTCAGAATTATTTAGGCACTATATTGTTCTCATCTTGTTTGCTATTAGAAGTGAAAGTGTTTGATTAATCCATAAAATGAATGTTGATCCACAGAGAAAAAGGAGAGAAGTATCGGAAGTGTCCTCCTTAATTATAAAGTCCTGCTTGCTGCTGTCTCTGTCAGTCACATCACGTAATCCTTTTCATAAAATTATCTCATTTCGTCTTAGAATGACTTAGAGGGGTTTTTGTTCCTGCTGTATCTGCAGGAAGGTGATTCAAGAACACATTTTATCTGATGGCAAGAGACTCAACAAGTGTCCAGCCTAAACTTATCCAAAGCTCAATATTTTTTTATAGACTAATAATGTCTGTTAACTTAACTAACAGCTTTTTTTTTCCATCTCTTCCCTCCATGTTACACCCATATACAGTGATCACATTCCATCCAAGCCTGCCTGTTGTGAGACTTTGCAAATCAAATGCTTCAGGCATTGTACTGTCTCCCTGGTAGCCTTTCTCCATGTCTGCCCTATGGTCAGTCATTGCACCTGCACAGAAGTCACTTGCACTGGCCATAGTGTTCCAGATAACATCTTGTCAGTGCCTGGATGGACACTGATGATACTTGAATACACTTTACCCATTCATCCCTTTTCCCCGCTCATCCCACACTACAGACATTGTTGTGGAAGTTGTGATCACATTCAATACCCACACCTTCCTCTTCCTCAATGATTCCCAAATACACATTTTTCAAAACCATTGTGGTTTTAACCCACACAGCCATTTGCTTACTCCCCCCATCAGTGAGGTTGGGGAGAGAACTGAAAAGAAAAAGATAAGACTTGTGGGCTGGGATAAAGACAAGGAAGAGAAAAGGAAGATAATAGAATAATAGTAATAGAATAATAGTAATAGAATATACAAAACAGTTGATGCACAGCACAATTTCTCACCGCCTGGAACTGATACTCAGCTAGTTCCTGAGCTGTGGCATATCCTGGCCAACTTCCCCACTTATAGGCTGAGCATGACATCATATGGTATGGAATATCCCCTTGGACAGTTTGGGTCAGCTGACCTGGCTCTGTCCCGTCCCAGCTTCTTGGACATTTCCCACCTCTTGTTGGCAGGCCAGCTTAGAAGTCCTTGATAACAACTAAAATACTAGTGTGTTATCAACATTAATCTCCTCATAAATCCCAAACTATCTGCTAGGAAGAAAATTAATTCTATCTCTGCTGAAACCAGGGAAAAATCTTCTGGCTAAATGAAAAGTTCTGGTTTACATGTGTTTGATTTTACTATTTATATGATGAGTTTCATGACAGGTCTTAAACTCCTTCCTCAAGGTCATCAAGATGCTCCTTGCCCTAACAATTCTTTTACACTTCATGTCATCAGAAACTGTCATCAGCATACTCTTGTTTATCATATCAAGGTCATTAAGAAAATATTAAACAAGAACCAGGCAGCAGATGATCCTAAGGATCCCTTCAGTATCATGCTTTTTCCTTCAAGGGTAACTTCAGCAATGTCCTACGTGGTTCATTTCCTACATCCTTTGAAGTCCTGCTGTAACCAGCACTGCTCTGTACAATTGCTTCTGTGGTGCTTTACTGAGGATCAGATAGATAAGATTGCCTTCCTGCCATTTGCATGGAAAAATAAGTTGTTGATGGAAGATACTGGGTTATTTTGATGGTATTTACTTTTAGGGTATTAAAAAAAATTCTCATGCTGAATTTTATCCTATCTTCCTTCTACAGGACTGGAAACAGTGGTGCTCTGGATGATGCACTTGTACAGCAAAGTGAGAGCCCTTGCACCACTGCCCACCACCCTTCCAAGCATCTGCACCACCTGTGTAACACCAACCAGTGCTGCTGGGAACGAAGACACAGGGTTCCTTCATTTCTCTCTCCTGGTTTCATAAACCCTCAGTTGTTTACCTCTGAGTTGTTGATAAGACCGTTCTCACACTTTGTTCTGGAAACCTCCAGATGTCCAGTGTTCTGGGACGATCATGAACTGTAGAATAGTTACTGGGATTGCTCTTCTTCCGCTCTCCCTTTCCTAAAATTGCATACTGTATTTGCTGTGCTCCAGTACTCTGCTCTAATCCCTGATTTTATGAGCTTGTCAAAAGTCTTTTCTACAATTTAATTTTTGACAATGTTGGAAAGGATTTTAGTAGATCTTTATTGAAAATTGAGGACTTGTATTCATCTATCTTTAGGCCATACCCAGTCTATCTTTAATCATTCTCTCCTACTCTCAATGCACTGCAGCCAACTCCCTTTATTTATTTTACAATTATATTAATCCTTTGTTGTTCTTTGGTTCTGGTTGTGGGTTGTTTTTCCATTTTCTTTGGCAGATCTAACTCGGTGTCACTTTTTGTGGAGTCTCGTTCTATTTCAATACCTTCCAAAGCTTTAGTTTTCTTTACTGACTGCTTCTTTCTTCCTTTGCTTATGGCCTTACTGCTTAGCCCTGGTGTTTCCCTTCAGGTCTGCAGCTGTTCTTTCCAAGCTTCTTGCCTCTAGGCTGATATATGTGTTTTGGATGTAGGCTGGTATATACGTGTTTTGGATGTAGGCTGGTATATATGTGGTTTGGATGGAGGCTGGTATATGTGTTTTGAGATGCAGAGAACTCTGAAACCCCCATTTACATGCCAGTTCTGATGCTTTTCAGTTATTTTGACATCCTTAACTAGTGGCCATGCTGGCTGTGATATATCCCACTAAATGCTGTTTGCTTGGGAGGTAATATTAATTGGCTGCTGACTCCTCATGGGAGAGAAAAAGTAAGGGTAATGCAGCACCCTGACTCACCTCTGTCACTGTCCACCCCTGAATTCCCTGGTCCCCCTCACACAAGAAGAGTAAGCGAACTGGCTGTGATGGGAGATGTTTTTGTAGCAGACATTCTATGATTGTTAGTGGTTTTCTTCTTTGCTTTCATTGTGGCGACAAAGGTAAACAGCAGTACCATTTTTTTAATGAAATGAGGAATTTAGAGGATGAAAACTTACCTCAGTGAAGAAATCCAGTTCTACCCTGATGTTAGACACAGTCCAGATCTTCTGATGCAAACACCTTGGCTGAACTAGCCTCACCACCATGCCTTGCACTTCAAATAAATGCATCCCTGAGAAGAACAGGTTCAAGCTAATGTTAGACATGGATCACAAGCTGAGTGTCAAGGATGATCAGGCTCTAGAAAATGTGATATATGAGGCAAGAACAAATGAACAAGGATTGCCTAACCCAGAAAAAAAGGGAATAAATAATAGTTCTCAAGACAATTGCAGTGAGAAGGAGAGAAATCTATGCAGGAGTAAATAGGAAAAGAAGTAATGGACATGAATTGCTGCAAGAAAGTTTTATCACATGTTAAAATACACATCTCATATTTGTATACATAAAAATGGATAAGAATAAACTGGCAAGGAAATCTACAACACCTCCACTGCTGGAGATCTGAATAGCTGATTAAACAGATTAACTGATTAAACAGATTCCTCTAGCCTTTCTCAGCAAGAGCATGGTAATCGCTGATTTTGCCTTGGAGATGATGAAGAGACCATATGAGCCCCAGGGAAGCTCCCAGCCCTATGACCCTGTGGCAAAGCCTGAGAGGTCTGGGAAAGGTCTGGCTTTTCTTGCATTTGCTCATTCATCCTTTAGACTCTCCATAAGGAAAGTATGTCAGTTACTGAAATTAATTTAGCTATAACAACTGTAGCAGTCTAAGTCTTAAACTTGACATCTGCTTTGATGAGAAAACATAGTTTGGTGAAGGCCAAAACAAAGTTGCAGAAGCAACTCCTTTTTGTATATAGTGGCATAGATAGGCCTTTAAGTGTGGAACCAGCTGGACCTCATTTTATTTCCAAAAAACTATAGGATTTGTCTTTGCAGATTCCCATTTCGATATCACTACTTGCTTCCCCTCCTTCAGTATTATTCAGATGAAGGACAAGACTTTTTTTTCTGATAAATCCCCCCCATCAGGGCCTTTATTCTTCCTCTTTCAATTCATTTTCTGGGTAATTTTAGCTGGCCTTTCTAAAACAGCCTTCATTACTATTAATCTATGTCCTCTACAATATCTAATTACATACGGCTATCATACACACGAGTTTGTGTGAAAGCCTTTTATATTTAAACTCTATAACCCAACTGTATAATTAGAGCCAGCAGGTCATTTTTTATCTCTGCCTGCCATTAGTTTCACCATGACCGGTTCACAACGTGCAGCAGCCGCTGTGGCTGCTCCCTCTCAGCACTACAGGATGCATCGGCATGGGCCCAGGGAGGTCCTCTCTGCATCACCCTGCTCCCGCAGCCCTGCTCATCCTGTCCTTCTGATGGACAAGAAAATTGCAACTTAGCCTCCCCACAGCAAAGCAAGGGGCAAAAAAAAACCCCAGGAGGACCAGAACAGATAATCTTTCTTCACAGGTCTCCCCACGCTGCGGTGTATTTGTGTCCTGCTCCCATTCAGAGCCTTTGCACCGTAATGTTTGACAAAAACATTACCAGTTTTAAATTTACAATTGGGGATTTCAAGAGGCAGTCATTTGAAGATGGTAAAATGTTATAATCTAAGGGTATTTTCTACAAAAGAATGGAAAATTACTTTTTTTGTGTGGAAAACATCCACAAAGCATTTTCCTTCCTTGTTCAGCATGAAGAAAGGATAAGATGACATTGTTTTAATTTGCAGCAAACAAGATTTAAGTTTGACTTTAGGAAAACCTTGCTAGTTAAAACAATAGGAAATTGCTGTTACAGGCTACTCAGAGAGGTGGCAGAATTCCCAATGGAAAGTTTCAAGAACATCTTTCCAGTATATTTGGTTCTGCCTCTATGGAAAGATAACCTGACCGAGACTTGTGTAACTCCGAAGTACCTTCCCTGTGTATTTTCAAGGAGAGAAAAGGGAACCTGAGAAAATCTTGCTCAAATTTAAGTTTCAGGCCAAGTTGTAATTTTTTTTTTCTAATTAAAAATAAAAATCATAGAGAGATTTTGTGGAAAAAAAAACCCCAGGCGGTCCTTTTTTTTTTTTCCCCCACAAGTTTTAATACTGATTCTCTTTCAAAACCTTGAATTCTTTATTTCCAAGAGGAGAAAATTAAAAATCTTTTTGAATTTCAGTGTGAGAGCCATTTGACCTGCGCTGTAAAAGGAGGTGAGCTTCTCTTTCTGGGTTTCAGTGCCATGTGAGCCTGGGAATATGCCACACATTTTGACTGACCAGCATGACAACATGCTTTTCTCTTAGTCCTAAGACTTCTACTGCAGGAAGAAAGTCTTGAGCAAATTGGATGTAGATGGCAGCATCTCTTCCAACTTGGCATCACCTCAGCCAATTCAGAAGAGACAGTAAAATTCATCACAAGGAAAAAAGTCAATTACTTGGCAACCTAAAACGAATGGAGAGATACCTACTTCACAGCTGGAGGCACATGCCGTTGTTATTTTGGAGACAATGTTGGATTCCGTAGGGGGAGAGGTGAGAAAAATCAAACAAAATTAGATGTATTCATGATTTCTTCTGTACCCTGCAGACTAATTCCCAGGAATGGTAAGCAGCCGCCCCAGAGTGCAGGTTTTCAGATGCTGCGTGTGTTGCAGCTCGGCGCTCGGCGAGTGTATTCTTCCTCCCGGTGCCTGCTGACAGGGCTGGCCCCGCTACCATCTGGCTTGCGAAGTAATGAGACCAAATGAAATGGAGCTTGAAGAAATTAACATTCTTTCCCTAATCTATTAATAACTGAAAAGTGTTGATTTTGGTGACAGCTAGATACTTTATTGTGAAGCAGATTGGTTAATTAGGAGCATCGTAATGAAGGTTATATTGGGTATGTGCGTCCCTTCAGAAACACACGTATTTTTAATAAGCAGAGTTTGGTTTTTCTCACAGACTTAAACATTCACAGAAAATGCTATGTGTGAAAAAGTCACCCAAATGAAAAGAAGACAATTTTCTCCTACTCTCTGTTGCTGCTTTTTTACTATGCAATAAGTCTGTCTATTTTGAATATGGCTACTAGCTGAATGCCGTCAGCGTATGAAAGGAGGCATCAGGCATGTGCAGATCTCTGCACTGCTACCACTTCACCTCGTTGTCAGGGTCCTGAGGGCCATCTTCCCACCTCGACTAAGCACCTCGCTTATTAACGAAAATCATTCCCAATCATTCCCAGGTTAACTCCTGTCATGAGTATCTCATAGGCTCATTTGTGTGTTTCTGCTGCTGGCGGATGCAAGACCTAGCCAACCTACAGGCATTTCTTAATTGTATTTAAAGCAGGTTCATATGGATTCAAATCAGTTCAGATTAAGTCTATAGGATCTGTCAATAAATTGGAAAAAATAGAGGGTTTTCTTGATTTCAGTAAACATATTTTAAACTGATCTGCAGCCACACTGGTACAATTTTGAATTTAGCCATCACCTTCTGGTAACTTGTTATTCTGGAAGTAGCTTGTTCGCATGTCAAGGCTTTCAGATTGAGGAGCTGGCTGTTAAAAATACCTTCCATTTTCCTGGCACACTTATTAACTGGTACAACTTGAGGCTTGTAAAACTGGTGGTTGTTATTTGAAATATCAGCCTTTAAGTAAATGTCTTCTCATTACCACTTTCCAAATCACAGAATCACAGAATGTTGGGAGTTGGAAGGGACCTCGAAAAATCATCAAGTCCAACCCCTCTGCCAGAGCAGGATTACCTAGACTAAATCATACAGGAACACATCCAGGCAGGTTTTGAATGTCTCCAGAGAAGGAGACTCCACAACCTCTCTGGGCTGAGTAAGGTAACACAAGTTACCTGATTTCTAGGAAGGCTCAAGCCCACTTCATTTTACCTCTGCATTCCTGGAAATCTGGTATGTCATTTAGATGTCTAAAAATGTATTTAGCTTGATAATAATTTGTGTTTAAATACATTGTGCTAGGAATACCTTGCTTAGATAATATGTATTCCATTATTGCAATATCTAAATAAAAGCAACAGAGTAGAATTTTATTCCAACTGGAGAAGGTGTTCATGGATGTACCAGGGGGTTATGCTGTCTGGAAGAGAAAACCAGGTTTCAAGAGAGCTTTCATCAAAGTGGATAGTTGAACAGCTTGGCAGAACAAAACTAGTGAAAAAGACCTGAAGTTTTGCATATATTTTATGACTGTTCAGGAGTAATTACAGCTCTATAAGTGACCTCTGAAGAACACTTCATGTCCACAGTTGGAATTTCATTCTATGTTGGAAAAAGACAGTCTATTTTTTAACAGAAGTGGGTGAGAAGCTGGGGAAATGGAACCAGAGAACCTAGCAAGTGCCGATGAAAAGCAGGAAAAAGCAAGCAAGCAATTTACAGCTCTACCCTGGCTTGCTTTGTGTACTATGGTCTCCAGGAGATGTAGTGTTGCCTGAAAGGTCTGTGGGAGGAATCATCCATTCCCAACCTTCCTTTTTTTTTCCTCCCAGTGTTATAGTTAAAATACTATAAAACTGACATTTGTTTTGGTGAGTTTTGCCTCCTCTGTGTCTGGTTGCCTTTCAAGCTGTGACTTAAACCACTGGTTATCTTTGGAGATGTTCCTTGTGATTTAGAGTAGGGTTAAAACTAAGCAAAGCCCACCGTAGGATCTCAGACCATAGTTCCCGACCTCTTACTCTCAAATTTGCATGTAATACATAATCCTGCAAGCGATACTCACGGGAATAGTGCTGCTGGCAGCAGACATCTAAGTTTAGCACCACATTTGAAGACTGGCACACAGTCAATACAGTCCAAAACTGCTGCCCAGCCCTCCTACAATAACAACAGCCGCAGCTGAAGACTGTCGTGCATCCACCAGAAGTTCTACAATAACATGCCTGGGAGGTGTTCCTGCAGCAGTCCCAAAACTTGGTGAAGAAGCAGAGAGACACGCACAACAACCCCAGCTTCCAGATATAATATATTTTGAGATTGCATTCAGGCTATTATAGCTGTGCTAAAACTGGCCTTGAAAATTTTAGATGTGCTACTCATGGGCATGAAAAAACATTGTATCACATACTAAATTGAGTATTGTTGATGAATTCACAGAGAGCCCTGAAAAATTAGATAATTTAATGCAAAAAAAAAAATATAGTGAACACTGTTAAAGAATTACATGCAGTGCCATCTGTTGCCTCTTTTGTTCTCCTTGCACTGAATCTTTGTGCATTCATTGAAGGTTACCGTTACTGTCTGAGTTGCATAAACACCAAGTGAGTAAACAGAAATCATTTAGTTTGTGAATTTCCAAGTTCAGAACTTGTGAACTGCAGCATTTAGCCTTGTCACTGATTGAACTGTTTTATAAAGTATTTCATTAATCTTACTTCATTGTATAACTTATTAATTTAAGAGGATTTGTTGCGATGTGTTTTCATAGTGCAATAAAAAATGAACAAGTTGAAGTGGAAAAGGATATGGAGCAGAAGGCCCGTGCCTTTAGGGACTGACACCAGTTATTAGACACATATCTTGAGGAATCTGAAATTCCTCCTGGCAGGTGTATCATAAACGGGGAGCTGCAACTTCTGCTCTGATGGTGCTGAGCTACTTGGCTATTGTAATTAAACTTACATTAAAAAAACCCTCCTGCTGTTCCCCTCTTCTTCTGGAAAGGCCAGCAGTTTTCTTCAAATAATTATGACAGCGTTTCTCACACCTCTGCATTCGTTAGCAGGATATAAAAAGTCACATGCTTCTTTACCTGGACAGACCACAAACCTAGCAGAGGGGGAAGGGAGCACGGAAACAGGGAAGAGGGAGCAGAGTTCCCCACTAGAGACGATTGCTGGGAGGAGCAAGGCAAGGGCAGGCGCGATCTCTTCTTCTAGTTCTGTTTTTAAGATAAAGTGAAGTATCTACACAACTCTCTTGATAAAAGGAAAAAGTAAAACCAAACAAGAGAACTACACAAGTACTACAAGGCCATCATTTTCCTGGGTTGGCCAAAGATCTGTGCGCCATTGCTATGCTGCATATTTAAATCATGACATGGGGGATGACAAAGTCAAAGGTGAAGCTTCCCCAGGAAGTGTCACCACTTCAGTCTCTTCCCCCAGAACAATCCCAGTCTCCAGTTTCAGGCTGTCTCCCAGACTGGTTTTCTCCCTGGAGCTCCGTCTCCCACACCCCTGCTGGCTTTTCTTTTCACAGGCTGGCTCACACCTCACCAGTAAATTGCACCCTTTCCCACTCAGTCCCGTTTCCATCCTTTCATGTCTTCTCTTCATCTCAGTTTACCTGCAGGCTCCCAGTTTACTCACACATGCCAGAGAATGCATATTATGATTGAAATTGTCAGGACATTGAGAAACGAAATTTTAATAAACCTCTACTGATCCTCTGCCAAATGAATATTCAGACTGCAATTTGGGCTAATGTTTGATGCATATGAACACAGATTTCTGGCTCCCCCATGTTCCTGCTTGGGGCAGTAGAAGTTTTCAGCCCCTCTGATGCACTAACTTGTGTGGGACCGCCAGCTTTTCCTCAAAAGTTTTTGGCTGAATTCTCCCAAACCAAATTTATTCTCCAAACAGAAAGTTATAGGCAGAGCACTTAGGAGCACTAATAGCTTTGCAAAGTTATAAGCAATCAAAAAGAGGGGCTAAAATGGGAATCAATGCCAAATCTTAGCTACAGCCAATGCTGGGATCTTGTTTGCAATATGAACACATGCCTGAGTAATATCTATATAGCATCCTGTCCATCTGTTTCTTCAAGAAGTATTCAGGCTATGTCAGAAAATGCTAGAACTTCCAAGTCTTCTCCAGCCAAGCCTTCCAACTGTAAATTCCCAAAGTGCACAGAAATATTTATAACTAGCATTCATATTGCTAATTGAAATATTAGTAGGAGATACCAGCTGCTTCATGTATCAAAATACTGACATTCATTATTATTGGTTGGCAGAGATTTTTTAAAAATTTTTGTAAAATTTTGGTGTCCATGAAAGCATACTAGTGGAGTTGAGAGTGTATGGAAACCAAGATCTAAACATGAACTCTAACCCTGTGCTCTAACGCCTTTCTGAGAGCTTGAACTGCGGAGCCAAAGCCTGGGCTTGATTCCCTGGAAAGGAAAGGACTAGCATCATAATTTGACTTTTTCCAAACTCTCTTCGCTGTTCAGGAAGAGAGTGCACCAGATATTTTAAAGGTTTATGCTACCCATGTTGGCTAGGTGTGCAGTTATAGTAGCAAGAAGAAGAAAAGTAGAAAAAGAGAATCCTGGTCAGCCTTGAAAGACGTTGCTTTAAGGAAGCTTAATTCAGTCCCTTCAGGGTGAAGGCATATTTTATCCTATGCATTGCCAATTTTAAGTAACACACCATTTTCTTAATTGCATGTTTAAATGATTAAGAAGCACTGCTGCTAGTGGTGTGATCACGAGCGAAATTAATGTTGGGTCTCACTGCTTTTGGCATGATTTGGAGTGTTATCACATGTATAACATTACATGTATATTAAATAAGAAAATAATGGTCATTTTAGACATTTTGCACAATGTAGGGACAGCAGGAGCAATTTGATTATTCTCTTCATGCAGCCTGATAAAAACCATAATTCTCCTTCTTGCAAAGACTGATTATATACTATTATCAATCTTGTAGTACCAATCTTGCTTAATTAGGATGACCCATTACAACTTAGATATCGCTGTCCCAGACATCGTACAAGCAGAATGAAAAGGTGGACCTACAGCAAACAGAAATGACAACCTTATTCTAAGACAAAAGTCAGTAGGTGGCAAGGTAAAGATAATATATAATTTTCTTTATAGTGTATGTTTGCAGCTGAATTGCCCATTGCCATGGCTACCATGCTGTGATTTCAGGACTGATCTTACCTTAGCAGTTTGTTAACTTTTCATTTTATCATTCCAGACACTTATGCTATGTACTCATTATACTTGTACCTGGGAGAGATGAAGGCTCATCACAGCCTCAGTAGCCAACTTTTGGATATACCCATGGAGGAGGACCACACAATCAAAACCCAGAAATGTTATTCTCAATATCCTATTAGTATAACTCAAACAGCAATGGACTCTCACTCAAGTGTGTCATTAGAGGGGGTATAAAATACTCGTGCCTCAGCATCCCTTAGACAGAAACAGAAGGATTACCAGTTGATCCTCCTTTGACTGGTTAACTAATAAAAATATCCAGTAGAACAAGTATAAAGGAATACTTATTTAGTGTCTTTGACAGTAGAACTATCTCCCTCTTTGTGTCAGGACAAGTCACACACTGGACACAGTGACTCTGATCCTGAGTTTCCTCCTGTTTGCCGCATTAGATCTTTGCACTTTGATTTTGGCCTTATGCCCAATGAAATAACACAAGTGAGAAAGCAAAGGAGTCCTAAAACTCCAGTGACACAGGGGTGAACTCTGCTGGTGTTGGGAATCCCCACCCAGGCTTCTCTTCAGGGGTTTGCATAGGTCAGCTCCGTCACACAAGCTGAGTGCTAGAGCTGTCTGGAATGTTTCAGCCACACAATTTGTTCTGAAAACTCGCTTTTTTCCAAAATAGCACTTAGAGGAAAAGCATACCGTTTCACCAAGGAAGATCTTTCGGGATTTAGATAGAATTTTTAATGGGAAAGGAAGCTTTTCTCCACAGAATTGGTCATGCAAGGCATAGCAACCGTGTCTCCCTTCCCTGCTCTTCCTGAAGCCCAAAGCAGATTCCAGCCTGCCTTTCCCACTGCCTTGCTTAGCACCCTAAATGCCAGTAATCGATTATTTCAGGCTGAGTCAGTTTATTGTTCTTCAGTGTTTGGAGTGTTTCTTTTTTCATCCTGCTATGAAAGGGGTGTCTTTTTTTGCAGCCAGAACATCTACCTGCTCTCGAGACATACTGAGATCATCAAAACTCTATCATCAGATTTTATTCTCTCATAATACATCTGTAGGAGTTAGAAAAAAATATTGGGTTTTTTTAAGGTGGAAGTGAGAAAAGCATAGGTAAGTAATGTGTGCCCGAGGTTGCTGAGAAAGTCTGCAACTAAAGTCATATTTCCTATTTTCCCAAGCCACAAGGCCAGTGTAAGCCACAAAACTAATGTAGAAAGGTATAAAGATGTACTGCAACTCTCGATCCATTGATTTCAAAGGAGCTAAATACCTCAGCAGTCCTGGCCCAAACGCTTGAACTGGGCAACCCATCACTGAATGTAAATGGCTTGCATGCATTTGAAATTGAGATTTTCGCTTTATCTCCATTTGCAAAGGCTACTTTATGTAGTTTACAAAATCATGAAGACAATATGATTGTTCTTTCTGAAAGCACAACAGCTTTGATTGTTTTGTTAATTTTTTCCCTCTCATTTCTATTACCCTTAGGTAAACTAAAATTGGTGATTTGAAGATCAGGCACAAAATTGTTGCTGTTTGAAACGCCTGCATTGGCGTTTTCACTCTCATGCTGTTTTCATTTTTAATAAAACCTTGTCTGGAGAGTGAGGTTAGCAGACACTTTGTTAGCAAAACAGCAGCCTAGTAGCTAGGGAAAGCAGATCATCAGCTGCCCTGTTGCTATAGAGTCTGTCTCTGGTTGTTTCGCTATTCAAGTATCATGCCTTCATATTATGCCTTTTAGGAATATGTCTAAGAAAAGCTTGCATCATATTGGATTAAATCAACTCCTGCCTGTTTTTTGTCACTATATGTAACATCATATTATTAATTAACTATAAGGTATGAGAGCTTTGAGAGCTTCTGAAAAGGAAGAGAGCAAGTTCCTTAGGGCTAGAGGCTAAAGATTCTGTTCTGCAAAGAAACTCACTTCAGTGTAGTACTATGCTTTGGTAGTTTTAGTTTCATTTTGCAGTATCAAGCTCTGCATCCCAATTCTATAATCCAATTCATGTTAAGTGGACCATATAATCATATGGACACAGGACACAGCTGAACCTTAAGCACAGCATATAGTTGAGATGTACATGCAAAATGGAAACAAAACATAGAACACAGAACACAGAACAAGGAAATAACTTACAGTGGTGGAAAAATAAGGCTAGGAACAGTTTTGAGATATGATCTGCTCCCTTCTTTTGTCCCTATGGCAGGATCAGCTCTCTGTTCACAGCATCTGGGCCCAGAGATCCCCAGCTCCAGAGATGCCCTGGCCTGCATCCACTGCTTCCTGCTGCCTAGCTGGGTCATTGCCATTATGAAATTTAACCTACTGTCTCACCTGGGCTTTTTGTGCTGCAAGTTAAACTCATTGCTCTTTGCTTCTTTGGACAGTAATCTACTCCTGTGTGATCCTTCACTTGCTACAGGAAGAAATTATCAGAAATGGCTTAAAACTTCTCAGTCCAGATGCATGGAGCCCCCTCTGCAGCTCTCACATGATTACATACTCTCTCACAGGTTAACCGGGGATGTTGCTTTTGCCAGGTTTGTAAAGGCTCTTGTAGTAGTGTCAGTAGTTGGTAGACACTGCCAGTGCTGTGTTTTGTAGTTGCATGCAGTTATTTCCAAACACCTCACTCCAACACTGAGAGTGCATCACCCGTTAGTCTGAACGGCAGCTCACTGCCAGCTGCACTGACTCAGTACGGTACCACCGTGCCTTTCACAACCATCTTTGCCATTGCCTTTGTTCAGTGGCTTTTTTCATCCAGGCAATGCTCCATAGACCACTTACTGACACAGAAACTTTTGCTCAGAATATGGTGATTCCAACCACTTACAAAAAATACTTTTAAAAATAATCCATAGGGCTCATACGTCTCCAGTGGGATAATATGGGTCTTGAAAGACCAAAGGAAATCTTTACCTTAAGAAGATGTTATAAGATTCATTTCAAGAGCATTAACATTATACATCCTGAACATGTTTTAAAATATCACACTCACTGAACTTTTAATCACATTTGAACATGCAATGATGATGCCAATGTTTTGTAAGTTATTATAAAAATAAATTTCTTCAAAGATCTACAGAGTAACCATTGACAACCAAAGTTTCATCCTGTTGAGTTCACTGCATCAGTTTGGGAAGAAAATTTTTCCAGGCAATCATGTCTCAAATGCACTGTCTAATTAATCTATTAATATTAAAGGCAAACAGTTGCCAGTCTTGCAGTGCAATTTCACCCCTTGTGCATTCTCTCTATAGCAGATCCATTATTCCAATGCAATTAAATTCTTTGAGTTTTTGCAATGATTTATTAATAGTAATTCGTAATGCAGCATTTTGTTGGAGCCCCAACGAACTAGACATATACCAAGAATATTGCTAGGTTTCAGGGCTTTTATTCTAAGATTCATGAAAGGGAGTGGTTGTGGGAGATAGAGCCAAGGTACTGTAAACATATCTTCTTAGTTGCTTCTTTTAAAATACAGCATGCTCAGTGTACAAATGATTTGTGAGAGGGGCAGCATCAAAGTTTGTATGTGTCAGACATTGTGTACCAGAATATAGCCTTTTATAATAACAGTCTTTTAAACATACTTCTGCCAAAGACAGGAACTCCCAGATGTTCATGTTACATCCAGGTTTAAAAGTAATTTATAAATGTTTAGATAATGTAGAACAGAAAAGAAATTCATCAAGTTGTCCTTCAATAGATACACAGAGAAAGAAGTTTCCTTTCCATCTGTCACAGCTCAATGGATCCCACAGCAGTGAACTGATACTGCATGCGGTTGGTTTAGATGAATAGTTTTGGGATTTTTTCCTTTAAGGATAGGGGAAAAAAAAGCGGGGGGGGGGGGGGGGGGGCGGGGAGGGAAGTCTCTCTACTTCACCTATGCATTTGTTACACCACTGACTCCGATAAAGTCCTGTATATTAACTTTACAATACGAAGCTAATTGTATCTTTCCTGCTGGTCTTTACTAGTTTCAATGACTGAGACATCTGCCATGGGTATATACATCTTGTAACACCATAGTGACAAAATTAGACTTATGTATTTTTTAGTTGAATTTGGAAGAAGTAAATTCCATGTGCCAAGAAAATTCTCACTTCCATACTGATGGCACACAAGACAGCCAATACCTGGTTTTGTTACAGTTCCCCTCCCAGGGCGTGGTATTCCTTGCTATCATTACTGGCCCTCTTTGTCATCCCAGTACTATTTATTTTAAAGACCAAGTTCTGCAATGTATCTCCATGTATTTTTTCTTTTTAATAAGTGTCAGAGGTTGAACATTATTTATAAGAACCTCAATGACTTATTTAAAACTAACTTAAATAACTTTATTTAAGATTTAAAATAACTTAAATAACTTAATAGCTTAAAAATTGCACTTATCAGATAGGAAGCCATACCCGCCCACATAAACTGTCAAAAATTTCATTAATCTTTACTTCACTTGTATAAACTTTGCTCCATTGATAGTCATTATGCTTACCTGTAAATGCCATATATTTCATTACTAGACTGATGTATCCAAAGCAGATGAACACCAAAATACACTGAGCTTTTTAGACCTTTTTCAATTTTGTTTGAAGTATCCTTTTCCCCAGTATTTCTATACATGCAATAGAATTAAAGATAAGGCAGAATTTTCTTGTGATGATATTCCGAACTGAAGCTTGAGAGAACACTGTGTATTTACAGGATACATGAAAAAAGACATGACACTTGGCAACATGGGTTTTGTTTCGTTACCATCACACCCAAATGCAGGGAAGCTGCTCCCAGCACTGCTAACATTTACTCCTCTGGAAATCACCCAGTCCACCACCCTCCTCTGGGCTGCAAGGAAGTAAGCTGATATCTGGAAGCAGTGAGGAAAGCTGGCTGTTAAAAAGCCTGCTCTGAGCAGAGATTTGTTTTGAGTCAGGTGGCAAAATATCTGTCTGTGAAGGAGGCAGGCTTTTGACGAGTCTGTGGGCAGACCTTGCTCAGGTGGTGGCAGGTTGCAGATTCTCCACCAGCTGGTCTGGAGGCTCTCCCAAGCCAGTGAAGGAGAACAGCTCCTCCTCTTCAACCAGCTTCTAGCAGCCTTTCATTTGTACACAGGAACAGATAGGAAGAGTGCAACTACTGGGTCTTAGCACAAGAGAAACCTCTTCTTTTCCTGGCTTAGATAGAGCATGTCTCTCATGCTCTCACCCTTCCCCATTGCATGAGGCTAAGATCTTCCCCTTTTTACCACCTTGTGGTGTAATGTTACTGTTGTCTGGCAGTTTGTCTGGCCATCTGAACCACACAGTACCCGCACAAGGTGCCACTGTAAAAGAACCATGAAACATTTCCACTTCAGGCCTGTAGGCTGGTTTGAGGATGCAAACATCTCCTTTATCACATGCCTTAGTGCAGGGTGGTATTTCCTAGCAACAAAGTTCAAGGAAAAATCTTCCTATTTGGAGTTTAGAATTAGAAAGCACAGGAAGTTAAAAGCCATGAACAGATTGTGAAATAAATCCTTGTGCTAAGATGAAATACAATAGTTTTTTTAAAAAAAAGTTTTGTCTCTTCCTAGCCAGCTCACAAGAGGATGGCATCTTGGAGAGATACCTGAAGGGAGTACAAGTGCAAATTTCCTCCTGCATTACTGATGACTGGACCACGTATGGGTCTATTTGGGGACTATGCACTGTATTTAGCAGAGTTTTAGGTTGCCTAGAAAGTAATCAGTGGTGAGGCTGTGCATGAATGTGATTATGGGGACCTCAACATACCATATGTTCGACAGGCTCAATGTATGGGAAAATGATTTTCTAATTGGTAACATATATCTGAAACAGCTGTTGTTTCAGAAGAAGCAAATCCATCACTTAGGACTCCCAAGAGGAGTCAAATCATCACTTGATGTGTCAAAGTGTTGGATTAACTTTTCCCCATGAGGCAGAGTATAACTGCCGCTGTATTTGATCCAGACACCTGACTGTCTTTGTAAGTTGAACAGAGTCTCTGCATGCCAAAATTAAATGGGGATTCAGTCTAAAGTAAACAGGGATTTTCCAACTTTCTTGAAGGAGACATTGTGAAAGATAGAAATCTTTTGAGAGGGAAAACCCTCCAGGAAGGAAGGTCATGCAAAGAAGTTGTCAACATTGAGAGCAATCTTTCTTGAAATAAGAGTGCAAAAACTGTCACTGTTAACTAATGAAACCACTAATATTTCAAAATTCCTGTAGTAGATCACCTCTGGCTTAGTTTTGCTTAAGCCATGCAAGACCAAACCTGTGCGGGTATAAACAAGTTACGTCTCCAAAGTGTTTCCCAGATTTTTTTTAGTCTTCCATGGCATTCAGCTATAGGTTTCTACAAAAGGTGTTCCCATATGATGGTGATGGAAAGCCATTTAAAACCAATGGAATGCAAAGTTAGTAGTGAACTTTGAAGAAAGAGAAACTAGTCAAAAAGAGATGAAAATGATCTTAGGACAGTTATCTTGTTTTCTGAGTTTTGGATAGCTAGATGTCAAACTGTCACAAAAAGGAGACAACTAGTCAGGATAGACAGCTCTCTCAGCTGACACTTTGGATTTTAAAAAGCTCTGGAGTATCTAGGGAATGTTTGACACACCATAAAGGAGAGGAACTGGAAGAAGGAAGAAAGTCAGGGTTGAAGAACTCTGAGATTCACAGATATGTATCTGTATAATATACTTGTAGATATCAATAAGCAATTGTTTGTGCAAAGCTTGCTTTGTATTTACTGGGAGCACTGGTGCTAAAAGCTGAACTGACAGGCAGAAGGTGAGGGACTGAACAGAAGGAAGCCATTTTATGGCTTACAGGAACAACTAGCCAGAGGGAAAAATAAATCTTAATTGATACAAGGTCTTCTAGTTTATTCAAGAAAAAACCCCACAATATTTTTCCAGTTAATTACTAGGGATGGTTCTTGAAATGCAACAGCTTGTTTTAAAGAGCATATGGTAGGGGGTGCTAGGCAAATGCAGCAGACAATGTGTTACTAAAAGAAGAAGATCTCTTTTACATAAGAAGACATATGTAATCCAAATTTATCCACACCATATCATCAAAATGGGTATTTTAAATCATGCCATCTAATATATTAATATTCAGACTGCAATTACTCAGTAAGGTATGTACAATCAGTCCTTTCAGACATTAAGGGGCAGCTTGAATCTTAGATATGTAGAAAAAGATAGAGGAAGTATAGGCAGGAGATTGCTATGATAAGTAATGTGCTAACCTAGCTGTGATAAGTGATGTGCTAACTCAGCCTGATCACATGCTGAGGCCAATAAATGGTCCTGTCGTCTGGAAGCTTCTCGAAGCTCTACAGCCACAGGACGTACCCCTTTTACATAAATATCCCTTTTCTGCTTTACTCAATTGCTCTTTGAATATATGCTCATGACTTAAATTTATTTTTCAGTAATGCTAATTTTACGGCATTAGGATTTTATATCTTTGCAACAACATGGTTCTCTTACTGCCTCTGCCACCTTTTGTCAGCTGTCTCCCAGTTTCATATTCTCTGGCACAGTGTGAAAAAAATTCTGATTTACCCTCTCTTATCTCCACCCAAATCCTTTTGTAGATGAGCCATAGGGGAAAAAGCTGGCAGCACTCTGCACTTCACTCATAAAATTATTTCTGTTTAAAATAACATTTTGCAGTTTTTTTAATAAAGTCACAAATGAACCATGTCATAGAATGGATGAATGGATTTTATTAAAATCAAAAACTAATTATGAATGCCCATCTTTGCAACATCCCTGAGCGGAAGGGAGAGCTGAAGGAGCATATGCGGGGGCAGTGCCTGGCAGCGGGGATGGTGTGGGAGGAGAGGGTCCCACAGTGGGTCAGCTCTGGGGACAGGCATTCAGACTGCTGGCTGTGCAGGTTGGGTAGGGCACAGTGCAATTATGACCTCTGGGTTAGTTGGGACATTTCAGGGGATTCAAGAGGGTCTGAGTGAGAGGGCAGGAGGGGCTGGAACAGCCTGCTACTCAAGGGGCTCAGTGCTTGCAGCAGGCATCTGCAACAGCATCTCCTCCAAAAAGTGTCTCCTGTGGCAGCTCCTGTGTTCAGGTCACCATCTGGCCTCCACTCTTTGGACTGTCTGCAAAGGTGGACTTGGAATGGAGAGCACAGTCCCACCTGCATGGTTTGGTTTTGCACGTGAATTGAAAACCCCCCTAGATAGTGCTCTGCAGCCAGCTGAGAAGTCAGCCCACGGGTTGCATGGCAAAGATGGTACCATGTACTTAAACCTGAAGTGGGTTTGGGATGAGTATCTTAGGTGCCATAGACTGAGAATGGATGACTAATGTTTCCTGGTTTAAAAATAAAATCAAAACAAAAGTTGTGGTAACTTCAAAATAAGAATAAATCCAATATAACCTAAAGAAAAATATCCCCTTCTCAAAGTCTTGTTACTTCAGTAATAGCAGATACTCCAATTGCTCTAATGAGCAAAGAGAGTGAGCTTTAATGTTGCCAATATTATCATTCAGTCATCATCTTTCTATAGACTTGGGCCCCTTGGCTCCTTTTTCATGTGCCTGACACCTTCTCCTCCTCCTGATTGCACTGTTTCTGCCAAAGGAGCTCACAGTACATACAGCTGCTTGCAAAGAACAGATTCAAAAATTCAAAATTTTCATGAAGGTGAAACATATGTATGATACCAAGTTAGCACTTCAGTATCTATCCCCTCTTGGCTTAGCAGAGAGTGGTTCAAACAGCTCTTTATTCCACAGAAAGGCTCATCTGTACATCGATCTCTACCAAGATGCTACGGATATCTCTGAAGAGGTCATACCCACAAACTGAAAATCATTCACAGTGTTCCCTCTTTTTCACTCTCCCAGCACAGCTCCTTCCTGCAGGATCTTGCGGTACGGTTGGCAGTTTCCATACCAACCTTGCTTCCTTAGGCACTTTATAAAGAGCTGAGATGAAAAGGCTGAGGTTGAACCTGACAGCAACTGCACCCTGTGCTCACTGCGACTGTGGGTCTGCAGCCCCTGCGCACAGAGTTGTTCATGGCAAGTACTACATCAGCAGCACAGCTCCTTCATTAAACTCCCAGTGCCGGGTCAGGTGTCTGCGTAATGCACAGGGAGAACTAGATATGGAGGAATGGAAACCACTACTGATGGAGGGGACACCTTATAATAGTCAATAGGAAGTGCTAAAAAGGGAAGAGCGTTTCTTCCAGACTTAGACATCTGTTCCTTCCCTGGCCCCAGACTCGAAAAACATATGTGAGATTCACAGACCAACACTCTGTCACTTAAATCATCCCTCTGGGTACAGACAACCAGCTCCCTTTGTTTCTTTAAAAAACATAGTCAGTAGCAACATCATTTTATCAGCTAGTCTGGTGTTCAGATCCGAGTCCTTTCCAGCATGTGGCGGATCAAGCAGACAAGGCTAAATACTGATCCACAAGGCATATCGGGATAAGCGTCGTGCCCAGTACACGTTTCCTACTGTGCAAAAACAGTGGGAAGGCTTTTAGGGTCAGAAGAAGCGACCGTAGGAGAAAGCATGATGTTGTGAACCTATAAAGATAGCATTCAGCTCGGAGGGCCTGCCTTCAAGCCATGCCATAACAAATATGTAAAAACATATGCATTAAACAGTCATCACGCACTTGCACTGCGTAAAAGAAATGATGCAGCAATCAAGAGTTAAACGCCTGGAATCTGCATGACAAGTGGATGCTGTACACATCTAGCACCTCCACATCCATGTTTCTGAGTATAAGACCTCTCACTGAAGCCTTTTAGAACCACAGAATTTCTCCTAATGTAGCTGCTATTTCCATCTCCTGCCTCTGACCATGCCTCACATCAAAGCCATCTTTGCAGCTTTCCCGTTGGAATACCATTTCTAGCCTCCCTCCAGCTGGAGCTCCAGGCTTTTCCTGTCTTTCAACCCTGTCCCACATCCATTTTTAGGTCCTTAAATTCCCTTATGGAGTTTATGCACCTTCACATTTCCAGTGATAGATAGTATGAATTTTAGCTTCGGCATCATGATTCTGGAAAGATGTTTTCTCACTGTCTTGCTGCTAATTAAAGCCAGCTCACTGAAGGCTCTGATCCACAGTCCCAGGCAGCTCCTGCTGCTTTCATTTGGTACACAGTTATTTTCCAGGTGATTAGTTAGGGTATTTTTAAATGATTTTCAGAAGCAATGTTTGCTAGGTACGCTGCATTAAATCCACCCATCAAAACCATACTCATTATATTTTTAAGAGAAAGTAATTATTAATCACGCAAGTTAAATTATTCATTATAATTTTGAATTGGTCTGCCACTTTGAAAATAAACAGCTTGTTTTGTCCTTTACATATGTTTTAGAACTGCATTACTTACCACCCAGCTGTAAGCCTGAGTGAAAATCAAAGAAACTGAAATCTGTAGGCAGATGTTGCGTTTCAACATCTATCCCCACACTCAGCTCTGAAAATCTTGTGTGCAGAAACCATTTTCCCTCAGATGATTCAGTTCATAACCAACGACTCAGCATCAGCAATTATCTTGGGGCAGCGAGGCAGAATATGTGCATCCCTTGAACTGACTTTGTGGATTATTGATCCCAAAAGTCACTCACCAACTGCAACAGGTGGTTGGGCAGTATTACACCAATAGGTTTATTGATTTGATTCCTTAAATAAAACATTATGAAGAAAAGACTATCGCAAAAGATCTGCAGGTTATCCAGCAGGCCTGTGGCATGTGTTTCAGTCCTGGTATAAAATATGCATGCTACAAATGCCATGGGAGTCTGGTCCTTGTCATCGGGATTGTGTCACATGACAGCAGCAACCCGAGTGAATGGAAGGGTGTATGTGAAGAACGTGTTTACATGGACATGTGACTGAGCATCCATGCTGAGTTCATTCACTTTATGCCTGCTAAAAAGCAAAATCTTCATCTATGCTTGACATTTAGCACAGGATGAATCTCTTCATATATTTACAGTCATTTTATATTTCCAGCCATTTCAGCTCTCACTGACTATCTAGGCTCTCCTGTGCGTGCCATTTCAGGGCAAAATCAAATAGTTGAGTCATGTTTTTAAGCTGATTCTGCACTGAAAGGAGAACTCATACTACTAGGGATGACTGTGAGGTGATTAAAAAACCCAACATCTACCAGCTGAGCTGATATCACAGGCCATGTGTTATTGAACCCAGTTTAGGTTTGACTCAGGAGGGTTGAGTTGGATGTAATTATCCAACCAGCTTTTCAGATGCAGCACAGAAGACCTGTTGAGATTGTCTTGCAGCTGCAATGCCTGGGATTGCATCGCTTTCAGTATCCCAAAGGCCAACATAAGTGGCAAGGCTTAGGTGTGCTGTATTGCAGCTGTCTTCCTAGCCCGGACACAAGTGCAATGCATCTGTGGGGCGGCACAGCTCACCAAGGTAGCAAGAATCTCCCCCCACCACCACTGCAGCTCACCTCCCAGCTGTACCAGGAATCACAGGCTGACACGAGTTGTGGAAATGATTCCCTCTCCTCCGTGGCCCCACTTGCAAAAATATTTTTGGGAATGGAAACGGCTGATAAAAATATGCACTATAGTCTATGCCAAGACAGTGGTAAATTTGCTATAGCAACATAGTATGTCTGATGGTTATGTTATTCTGAAGCCTCAGCTGTGGGCCAGGACTCCTTCACACTAGATATTGTACAAGCCCAGACTGAAAACTGTCACCGCGGATTTGCTATTTAAGTAAGTGATTTGATGAATGATGATAGCTTCAGTTGTGGAATGTACTGCTTTTAGAGTAAAAATCCTGCTATTTTTATCTTCAGTTGTTTGATAAATATCCAAATAAATGTAGAAGTTCCAGAGAAACATGCTTTCTCACAAAAGGTTTTGAATAATTCCTGATTTTCCTTATGTTTCTATCCTAGAGGTGGCTTAACAAAGTGCTGACAAAGAAGAACTTCAGGATGTTACAGTAAGTCTTAATCCTTGCAAAACACCAATAATTGCAAAGATACCTCACCATGGAAAAAAATCCATTCACATTTACAATATATTTGTTATTTCCAACCTACTCATATGTGACGATATGCTTTCTTTCCTACAGAAGAAGAGCCAAAATGTAACTTCACTTAAGAGCACGTAGGTTAAGGTGTGACAAGAAATAAGTAGTCTCAGAGCAGCCCCACAGGGAATGTGTTTTCATCCTGCGGTGACGAAATGTCTCCAGAGGCATCAAAGGAAATTGTTTAATATATGGGCCCTTTTCCAATATGAAAACACATCACAGTGACACAAAAAAAAGCAGGTTGTTGCAGAAGAAAGGGTTGTTTCCCTATGCAGTGGTTAAATCATGTTGTATATTCTGTTCATTAATGTTTAAATGGCTTTCTTAGTTAGCTTGCTTATTCTAGACTACAACTTCTTTTCAACTGGCAGTATGAGTAAACAGCCGTAAAATGAGGTTTTCTGGCTGGTGGTGGAAAGAAGGAAGGACTCCGGGTTTAAGAGTGTGCACCTTCTATCTACCTTAGAGTAGATAGGGCCCTCAGCTCCGTTTTACATATTTTTAAAATATCTAGTTAATTCTGGTGAAGTTCCTTTAACTTCTATAGTCACCTAATGAACCCAAACATGACATGTGCATCTTATATAGCTATTTGCACATGTGCTTAATTTTGTCTTTAAAAGGCCTGGTAATGTGAAAAAGATTGGTACAACATATTTTAATCTAATTCAATAAATATGTGTCTCTGTATCAATCCTATAATGATCTTAGACATAAGGTAAATGGTTATATAAATAAATGTACCCAATTCCAGTGGAATTCATTTCATTGCATTCACATTTTTTGTTTAGCATTTTTATGAAACCGTATGAAAAATGAATGAATGAATGCTCAAACTAGTTTACATCACTCCTTAGTGATTAATTATAGCATAAACACCGTGATTCTTCTATGCCAAAATAGAAAAAAAATACCTCAGAGACACGTTTAATCATTTGGATCTAGTAGTGCCGTGTTTACTTGTTCCTTTTTGGTCCATTAGAGAGTAAATTAGATTTGATTCGCTTACTCTGATTGGCTTAATTGTACCAGTTACAGATGAAGTACAAATAAAACCATAATAAATCCAACAGATGTTTAACCTGCTCAGCCAAGATCTTAAACAGTCAATTCCAATCGCAATTTACACTCAGCAATTTAACAAGACCCTTAGGAAGTTGATCTGATTTTTCTAAAAGCCAGACCCTTCATTTCTGCGTTGCTGAGACAAGACCGGCGCACTGGATTTTCAGGTCCAGATTCTCTCACACACGTTTTTTTGTATTCTCAATTCTTTCTGTGCCATGCTGGGGGTGGGGTACAGCATCCTCCCCACAGCTGGGGGCATTATAGGAGCCAATGTAAATTGCATGGCTTCTGCCCAAGGTAAAAGCACTAAAGGCCACTAATATACAAAACAGCAATTCCAGAATAAAATTATAAATTAATGGGCTTTAATGTCTTTGACTTAAAAATCTGAATATACCTACATCTAATGCATAATTTACTAAACTGCAAGGTTCATCAGATCACAATTTAAATTGCTATGACCTTTAAAAATACTGCTTAATATGCGCATGAGAAATCCTAATACTAAATACCGTATCTTAGTCAAATTGATCTTTCATGAGGTATTGAGAAACCATCTGTATCTATAGAACTAAAAAGGACAATATACATCAGCAAACCAGTCCATGCTGGAGTTCGTTATGCCCCAACAAGCCCCACCAAGAAATAAAGTAGCTTATTAACATAGAAAAATGTCAGTTATTTTAATTATAACAAGAGGCAAAAGGAATCCTCTCTGAGTGCGAAATTACTGCAAAGCCATCCATTGATCCCTCCATTTAATCAGTCTCTTGAGAGGGCCAGGAGGATGGAAGAACTTTTGATTACCGTGGAAGTGTCAGCCTGGGATTAGCGTTAGTTACCAGGGTTTTGTATGGAGGGATTTCCCCTCTCCTCTCACAAACCTGGACCACTGGCCACTTGCCTTGCTGAGGCAGGTTTCCCCTCCCCGTGCAATGCTGATGGAAAGACTGGAGCATACCTAAACCCTTTGGTTAGGTTCCCTGACCAAAGGTTCAGCAAAATAAACACCAAGTACCCCCCCCAAATCAGCTGCTCCAAGATCATCCGAGGAGTCAGAGCAGATCACTGCCTCTCTGGTGCAGCCCACTGAGGTGGGTCAAGGAGAGGTGTGTGTGTGTCCCTGGCCAGCCCAGGCAAATAAAAGGGTTGATTGCCCACAGGGGTGTGGGACATCATTTGGGGGGTGTGTGGGGAGAACTATGTGAAAATCATGGGATGTTTCAAGGGGGTTGAGTGTGAAACTTCCCATGGGACATTTGGGGAAGAACCAAGGTGGGGGAAAAGGGAGGGATCTGTGTCACTCGGGGTGGCTCAGGGATCCAGGGGAACCAGGGAACAGACCCACTGATACTGGCTGCCTCCATCAGCTCTCTACAAGAAAATTGCAGCTTGACCTCACAGCGGAGCCTGCTCGCTGCTCACGCAGGTGCTTATCAGCACCAGGATGTTTGATTTCTCTTTCCTCTATTGTAAGGTCTTTTGCTCCTCCAAGCAGCAGCAGAGGATGATACTCTGCAAACAGTTGAATACACACCCGTTCTGACAACAAATAATTTGCAAACAAGATGTAGCCTGGAATATGTTCTGACTATTTTGAATATTTAACAAATCTGTCAAAATTTAATTCTGTTCATAGATAATTTGTGAATAGCAGAAAAAGCTAAAACTGCAAATAAATGTTTGATCTGCATCGTTTATGCTCCACTGACAGCATCTGAATTATCGAACAGAAATCCTACTTAGATTCCTAAATGTCACATCCAAATTCACTTGCTCCCGAGACCAGTCTGATCTGTTCAGAGGAGGCTGAGGTGAGCTGGTCAGTCCCAGGCATGTATACACCTTGCATTAGCACTGCCCTGGGCACCTCTAAGCTGCCTCTATCTTCCCTATAAATCACTTTTCTGTTCTAAACCAAACAAAATAATGCAACATGTCTGATTCATCTTTCTTGTGTGTGTGTGCATCATATTACACTAGATTATTGTGAAGTCAGAATTTTCAAAGCGTTTGAATTATTCACCACCTACATTATTTTCTATTTTATTCGAATTGCCAGGAGAATTGCCTGTGGATTTAAACTCATTCTCTAATAATGTTCACTTCTTATTATGGTATGAGATGATTATTTTAGTAAAGTTGGTTCGAAGGTATCTGTTTCAACAACAGCATAAAGAAAAATGAACCTTTTTGTTTTTATCAAAGATTTTTAAACCCTTCTAAAAATATATTTCTAAGTGTTCAAAAAGCACATTTGTATAAAAATTTTCAGTGATTTTTACACATCTTTTTAAAATGTTTGTGACATTTCAGAGCGTTTAAAAGAAATTTTCTTGAAAAAAAAGGTGGAATGGGAATTCTTCATGTATTGACTTTTTTAAGGTGCTTGCAAATAAAATCTATACTTGGAACATAAAACTTCTTAATAAAACCTTGAATCTGTTAATATCGAATTAGACCTCTTACTCTCAAACTCCACCCTCGCTGCAAACCGTACCACTTTAAAAAGAAGGAGCCCTTTATTAAAACAGTATTCTTACACCAGCAGAGCAATATGGGAAGCTGTGATCGGAGCTGACAGTTGGTTTACTCTTACCATTTGATCACAAAATTTCAGTGCCATCTGTGGGAAGCCACACAGGCAAATGTGTCATCACATCTAATAACGAAAAGAAGAAACAGACAGAACATGCTGAAGAAACAGCCTGCTTTAATTACCCCCTGCACAATGCTTTACAAACATTTGTGGAGAATAAGTCCTGTGTGGACAGGTTGATTATGTGAAGGAGAATGTCATGACAATGGCAAAACAAGGTTTGACCTTGTGTATTATATCTGAGTAATATCCAAACCAGAGATTCATTAAGAGAAACCTTTTAAGCTTTGCAGACCTCTGAATTTAGCAGAGCAAGGCAATGTTGGTAGCTTAAGAGATAAAAAGGACGTGGTTGCTTTTTTTCTCTGAATGGGGAAATATGCATAACTGCATATGAGATGAATGGAAATAGGGGGACACCAACATCCCTCTGTGCCAGCCAGGATGAGGTATGATGTAAGGATGGTGTATGGGAGACTTAAAGCACTCCGTTGGGATGAAATTCCAGGTTATGGGGTGATTCATGCAGTTGAATTTTATCTGAAGGACTGGCCTGTGCTGATGGGAGGAATATAGGCTCAGCTTTGGAGAACAGATTGCTCCTGCATAGGTCCAGACACTCCTATGTAGTCTGTACCTTAACAAAGAGATGATGCTATATTGTTTTTATCCCAGCTGTATGCCCTGCCTCCCAGATATTCTCGGCTGCCCACAAAGGTGATGGCTTTCTGTGTTGGTTCAAAGAGCTTCTACGGGATGGAAGAGAGCAAAAATCTTGTTTTCAAGAGTGGCCTGGGCATGAGGACACAGCTGCAGTATCATAGCTGAAGGGAAACCCCATGGTGGTGAGGACAGAAAGAGTGGGGCTCACTTGGACACTGTCTTGGATAGTGACTGTTCCTTTGGGCCGGGGAAACAAATCAAATGTGATTCTTCTGTCCTGCAAGCCAGCATCCTGTCCCAGCACCCACCCAAGGTCCCAGAGTGTCCTCTGGCCTTTCCAGGTCTTTTTCTTTCTTCCTTGTTCACATCTAGTATCAAGTCCTGCTGCAGTAATGTTTGCAAGAAAGAAAGTGGTGATACCGCTATTACTTTCTTTATGTTCTTCAAGCACTTTATTCTTTTCTCTGCCTCTGGCAGGTTGGTTGTCCTCCCCAGGTGGTGTGCCTACGTATGATCAAAAGAAGAGCCATCCAACAGACCCTCACAAAGACTCTTGCCACTGGGTCATCAGATTTTGTTGTTTGACTGGAAAACAAAGTTGCTCAGGAATTTATTTGCAGCCCAAACCAATCTGCAAGAACATGGGCAGGGTCAGCATTGTGCACTTTGTGGAGGCACCCATGAGTTGTCCCCCCAGTGCCAGCTCAGTACAAGCAGAGCACTGCCAGTGACATCCAGGTTTGGCAGTCTGCAGAGAGAGACCTTCCCCTTGGAGAAACAGGCTGCAGCAGAGGGCCTGTCCATGTGCTGAGCCCTGGGGGGAAGGCAGACAGGGATGGACCTCAGCTCACACCACAGCCCAGGAGCCCAAGTTACCCATCCCGATGGCTGCTTCAGCACCTGAAGTTAGAAAAGAAGGGTCTGCGTGCAGCACAGAAGTTAGTGGAGAAAGGCAGCTGACAGCTCCCGGCACCCACAGCAGGGCAAGAACATTTCCCCTTCTGGCAAGCCTGTCCAACTGAGAACAGCTCTGTAACACTCACAGCTTACGAAAATTAGCACGTTCATAACGTTCCTGTGTGACCAAGTGTGACACCACTATGCATGTGTGCAAAATCAGAGTAATTTGCTATCCTTGAATGCCACCTATAGGTTACTGAAATGATCTTGATGCAAAACCATGGAAGACAGAGATCAAATGCAGTTTTTTGATTAAAGGTGTCAAATTTTTTGTGTGCTTACTTTGATTTTTGTAAGATCATTAATGACTGACTGTGCTGTCCTCAGGACAGTTGCATCCACTGCCTGCAGATTATGCTTCCTCCCTGTCTGATTTTCAAAATCTTCTCACTCATGGTAATAATGGCTCATTTAAGAAACGATCATTCAAAGGCTAGCTACTCTTTTGCAGGAACACAACCCTATGGATTTATTCCTCATCACAACAAAACCTTTAGTTACTGCGACACAGCATCCTTTGGAAGGATGTCACGGGCCACCTTGCAGCAAATGAGTTTCAGATCCTTAACAAGGAAGTCAGTGATGTACAGCAGCTGGAGTCTGGCCCTCCTTTCTGATAAGAGACTTTTGAACAGCATGTGTTTGACCCTTCACTTTACACTGTCCCCTTTCTATTTATTCATGTTTTCCTAATTAGAGCAGAAACTTACAATTCTGAACTCTGAAATAACATGAGGCTCCTTTGAGAACTGGTTTATTTGGAAAGTTTTTGACAAAACAAATGAAACCATCTAGAGATGATCAGTCCATTTCAAAGAGGATTCATCTTGCAAGCTGCTGAGCGTGACCTGTGCTGTGCTCACAGCTTTCCCCCCACACACCGCCTTTCAAGGAGGCACTGCAAGACCACACTGCCTTACCCCAGCACTGGCTGATTCATGTACAGTGATTTATGAACATACTGTATCACATTCCTAGGTTATACCAGCACCTATTCGGTAACATATTTGGACACTGTTTCTATCCCAGTGTTATGAAACATCTCAATGTGACTTCTAATACTATAGCTTCCCTGAAGTACTTGGGAACAAGGGGAATACAGATTTGCCTCAATATTTTTGAGGACTTCTAAAGGATGTGGATGAATGGGATATTACTGCAAATATTTTCTTTCCGGGCTCTTCACACCTGTGCATACAGAGTATATGGGAGTAGCTGTGTAATTTAACAGAGTGTTTATTTTCTTCCACTGTAGTGTCTTCAGGACACTTACAATAAGATCAGTGTGGAAGGTGTTTGATTTGAGTTGGTGCATGTCTAGCATTGTATCAACTTAAAATAGCCCAATAATAACGGAAGCATAGCACACATTAAGAAATTCCGTTGCTGCAGGAGGTCCTCCAAAAGTTCTAGGGACCTAAGATGTCTCCTAAAAATGTTTCCATAAGGACATGGTCATTCCTTGCAACACAGAACTTCACTGATATGGGTAACAGCAGTAAAAAGCAGCTTCCTCGTACAATGATGTCTATTTTTCCTTTCAAAAGTTTAAAGCTTAATGAATTACTGCAATCCTTCCTCAAATCCTTAGATGATTTCTTAGAGAACATGTGAAAATGAGCATGCAAACAGCTTGAGATCCCTTTGTTGTACAATTTAATGAATTGTTAAATGTATGAGAAGTGCACAGTCCTGTTGCCTGAACCTTTGTGGCTAAAGTAAGCACTCAACGGATCATTGCAAACACATCCTTATGGCATAGGCTGATAGGTTGCCTTCAAATCCTTCTGAAAAGACTTAGAAAGACCACTGATATTTATATGTTTTGGATGTAAGGGTAAATTATGTGCAAGTCATGTAATACTGTAACAAAGGCAGAGGTAACTAGCTGAAATCAGAAGTAGTAAGTTCTCCTAATATCAACATTGCCTGATATTACTTGTATTATTATTTGCTTTATTATTTCTTAACTGAAGTTATTTTCTTGTCTTTTAACTGTGGTGTAATAATGAATGCTTTTGTTTTAATAAAAGTTTGAGCTATTGAATAACTGCAGTCTTTCATTTTTATCACGTGTGCTAAAGATGCTGTTCAAGCATCTGTCCACATTAGCAGGCTCAGCTGCACATTTGCTCTCACAGAGTCAAGAGAAGGCAGTATTTTCCTGAAGACATTCCCAGAGCCATCTAATTGTTTTTCCTCTGTTAAGAATCTCTCCCAGGAGGTATAAACAATTGCAGAGAGGAAAAAAACCGAGACACCTTCTGAGATGACAAAGCACAAAAAGTTGGGAGACACATGACTCTTCTCTTTTTTCTCATTTCAGTATTTGCAGTGTTACTTAGTAGGGCCTCAGCAGCAATGAGTAAGAAAACAAAACTCTTAAAATAATACAGAAATGTTCAGAAGAAAATAATGTTTTGCAAAATCCTAGGCTGGGTCATCTCCACAGATATCTCTAATGACTGTTCTACTGGAGAGGAGAGCGACGCTTTCCCTCAGCTTCATTCATGAAAATACTGCCCTAAAAGAATCCCATCCTCAGCAGTCTGGACAGGTCTAGCCTCTCCTGCTCCTGATGGTGCATCTCCCACCTGATGGGCTTTATGGGGTGGCAGCCTCTTTATCCAGGGCAGACGTGGCTAAGGGGTCTCAGGTAGAGCTAGTGATCAGCTGTGATAGCAGTGGTTGCTGCTGCCTCCAGATATCATTTTGACACCCGAGCCCTTCCAAAGTGGGGTGAAGAGGAAAACAAAGTGATATCTCAGAGGGGGTTCCCTGCAAGGACTGCCTGTTTTCATTGGAGAGGGTGGCCACACCCCCCATTTTCAAAGACATACAAGTGGAGATGCTTCTCCTGATCCAAGAACAAGCTTGGCTTTGTCATCTCTGTGGAATGCGATTAGGACTCTGCCAGTGTGTGACCTGGTAAACTGGATATTGAGATAAGATGATGCGCTCTCATCCATTTCTGTCAGCGAAGGCAGGTTTTGGCATGGCTAATGACAAAAATTCTCCCTCTGAACAAATCAGTGCATTTTTATGACTCTGACGTTGGCTGTAATTCAGCTTTTCTGGCTGTCAGTTGCCAGCAGCTTCCTCAGACGAATCTGTTTCTGTTCTCTAGACTGAGGCAGACAGATGTTAACAAAATATCTGTGCGGTACTTAATTCCAAATACTACAAAGAGAACTTTCTTGGATTTACAGTCTGTCAAGAGGACTGGTTGAACCTGTGGGGAAAAAAAATTGTCTTGGAAGCAAAAGGAGCAGAAGGAATCCTCTTGATCCAGCTTGGATAGAAGCCTTTGGGGCACTCACATAAACTATACTTCACATGCTCTTAAGTATCTCTGGGATTGCAATATTTATTTTTGTTCCTACATGATTCAGAAAACATTAACTAAGATTTCAAATGATCTTTGCACAGAAAACTTTAGCACTGCCTTTTAGCCAGAAAGTGATCAAAGAGCCTTTTGACTCACTTCTAACACTCACACAAATAGTAAACAAAGCTTATTCAGCACCAAGCATCCATCTAGGTTGACAGATTTCACAAGCATTCCACCAAGAGTGGAATCCTACCAGAATAAGACTGTGCCAAGTTAACTGAGTACATAGCAGAGGCCAGCACCTGCAAGTCCTCTTCCTATTACTGGAGGATAAAGAAAGTCTTGGTGTTAGGTATTGGAAAAGTATCTTGGCTTTTCTCCATAAAACATCCTGCTTTGGCACAGGTAACTGGACCAAAGAAGAAAATACACACTGACATTATTTTGATTCACCTTCCAAGGTGTCATTCCCCATAAACAATTCTGTAGGGGAAACCTGAAGAATTTGGCAGCAGTATTAAATTGTACTCCATCTCAGTAGTTTCTCTTCCCAATCATTAGCATGAAATGAGAATGATTACCTGATCTCCTGGATTTTCTTTTAATGATGAAGACTCAGAGTGCAAGCCCAACAGAAAAGCAGTCACATTTTTAGGAATAGGAAAAAATGTATACAGTAACATTTACTGTATATCAAACTGTCCTGATTCTGGCCAGTTCAGAGCTAATTTCCCCAAGCAGCCAGCAGAGGTGAGCCGAGCTGGCCCAGGCTGTTTTCCACACTACTTGGCGTCAGTCCCTGGTAAAAAGAGCTGGTCAGAGAGGGGCAGGTCCGTGCAGCTCTGGGGCAGTCTGAGTGTGGTCCAGTCAGTCACTGTGTCGGTGCAGTGCTCTGTGTTACCTACGCATTGGGTTGGCAAAGTGCTCAGTGTTGTCACCATGTGTGTGTGAATTCTGCCATGGGGTCTGTTGTTCCCCTTTCACGATGCTGTGTCAGTAACTGTCCTTATCCAAACCTGCAGAGCTTTGTCTGTTTCTTGTCTGAGGGAAGGGTGAGGAAGCAGTGTATGGTGCTCAACCACTGCTTGGGGCTCAACCACCACAGTCCATTTTGGCCTGTGGGCCCAAACAATCTCTGGGATTGCAATAGTTATTTTTGTTCCTACATGATTCAGAAAACATTAACTAAGCTGAGTGGTGTGGTCGACACCCTAGAAGGAAAGGAAGCCACCCAGAGGGATCTTGACAGGCTGGAGAGATGGGCCCGGGTGAACCTAATGAGGTTCAACACTGCAAAGTGTAAGGTGTTGCACTTGGGCCAGAAGAATCCCAGATATAGATACAGACTGGGAGAAGAGCTTCTTGAGAGTAGCCCTGCTGAGAAGGACTTGGGGATGCTGGTGGATGAGAAACTTAACATGAGCCAGCAGTGTGCTCTTGCAGCTCACAAGGCTAATGGTATCCTGGGCTCCATCAGAAGAGGGGTGGCCAGCAGGGACAGGGAGGTGATTGTCCCTCTCTACTCTGCCCTCGTGAGGCCCCATCTGGAGTACTGTGTCCAGATCTGGGGCCCCCAATACAAGAAGGATGTGGAACTGTTGGAGAGGGTTCAGAGGAGGGCCATGAAGATGATCAGAGGGCTGGAGCACCTGCCCTACGAAGAGAGGCTGAGGGAGCTGGGCTTGTTCAGTCTGGAGAAGAGAAGGCTGCGGGGGGACCTCATTGCAGCCTTCCAGTACATGAAGGGAGCTTATAAGCAGGAGGGGATTCAACTTTTGAAAAGGATAGACAATGACAGGACAAGGGGGAATGGATTAAAACTAAAGGAAGGAAGGTTTAGATTAGATATTAGGGGGAAGTTTTTTACAGAAAGAGTGGTGAGGTGCTGGAACAGGCTGCCCAGAGAGGTAGTGGATGCCCCGTCCCTGGAAGTGTTCAAGGCCAGGTTGGATGGGGCCCTGGGCAACCTTGTGTAGATCCAGGCCTGAGGTTGGTGGCCCTGCCTGTGGCAGGGGAGTTGGAGCTCTATGATCCTTGGGGTCCTTTCCAACTCATACCATTCTATGATTCTATGATTCTATGATTTCAAATGAAATCTTAGTTTCAAATGAAAGCCCAAAGGGTTGTGGTAATGGTAGATCTGATCCAGTCATGTTAAAAAGCTGTGATAAATATTTATTCTGTTATTCAAAGACGTGGTGATAATAATGATGTTCTGTTTGGTCACCTGGCTCTGGTATGTAAACCCACAGTGGCTTTATGTAATCCCTGCTCTGTTGTTTATCACCTCAGGAAGGGGAGTTAGGATCCTCATTCTGTTGTACTGTGTGGTAACAAACTATGACAAGATATCACCTGTGTCTGTGAGCCTCAGCTGGTATTTGTACGTCATGTCCATATATTGGGCAACATCTCTCAGCATTGTTTAATAATTGCCCTCAATTTATTGGGAAGACAGGGAAGGGTGCATTCTCCTCCTGGACTACCCCTGGGATGTTCAGGCCAATACATTCCTGTTGCTCATTCTCCTGAATGTTTTTCAAGCCTTACGTGCTACAAAAAATTGTTTCAAGAATATCACCAAAAGATCTTCCCTAGGGTAGAATGGTTGGGGTGGCATGGCATGTGAGAGAGTATGGGCAAATACCTAAAGACTTTCTCACCCCCGGTTGTCTGGAGCTTCACCCCCCAACAGCTACAGGACTCTGAAAAAGTGACACAAACACATGCTTGTTAGTAACAATAAGCCAGAAATATATGGATTCCACTCATGTGTCCTTAGAAAGAGATCAGTAAATATTAAAGAAGCTATTATTTTTCCTAAAATACCTTAAAGGCACAAGGGCAAGTAGCTGGGTGATCCCAGGCAGGGTAGCCATGGAGGTCCTGCAGTACAGATGGGGTTTGCAGTGTGAACACCTCCAGGTGAACTGCTCCCCCCCCCAGCTCCCCCAGTGGGGCAGTGGAGGGGAAGGCCTGGCATGCTTGCGGTATGACTCACCCAACGTGTTTTGCAGTTGGAATGCCTGACACACTCTTAGAGGAAAAGGTTTCCCTTTGCATCTAATAAGAATTTTTCTTGCTGCCATGTGTGAAAGGTTTCCGTTCACTGCTCACCTCTGGGAGAATTCTGACTGTCCTTCCTCTAACCCTATCAGAAAACTGAAGACAGCAATTGCCTCCCTCTTCACATCATTCCTACAGGTGAATAAGCCCAGGCAGGATGGGTGCAGCTTCTGCTCCTCCCCCCAGCCAGGCACTGCCTGAATCTCTCCGGAGCAGGAAGAGAAGCTCAGACGCAGGTGGTGACAGGTAGCAGGTTTAATGGTGTTGCTTGTCAACTACACATCTGTAGCTATAGCTAAACACATGCCTAACTCTGACTGATGAGCAGAGCAGCCTCTCCTCCCACACGGGCTGCTCCAGGGAGACATAACACAGTGAGCGTTGTGCTGAGGTACAGTCGGCTTAGGCAGGTATCGCTAACGGTCTCAGAATTACCCAGCCACTGAACTGATGTCTTGAAAACATCCAAAAGTTCATCTATCAGGAGGCATTTCAGAGAGAAAGAGGCAAGTGAGGGGTAATGGCAAAACACTACTGCTAGTGCGACTTGAGTCAAACTACAGCTGCCACTGGCAGCAGCATGACTACGTTCACAAGGTAGGTAGCTTCAAAAAAAAAAGATTTCACCAGAACAGATAAGTGTTGTTTTAAAAATGGCAGACACTATTTTAGCATTCATATGAGAACCGTTATAAATAGGTAGCTTTGAATATAAAGCATGCAAGCCACAAGAGAAGACAGACCCTGCTTACACTGTTGCTGCCTGGATTATCTGTGCTGTGACTTTGTTCCAGAAGGAATTAGCTTTACCAAGTTTGTTTCTTTAACCTCAACGAAGGACAGAAATGATGTTGAAGATGATAGAGGGATTTTCCATGGGACCTGCCCTCTCAGATTCTTTGAAACAGTAATGATTGATTCTTCTTTTTGTGTGTCTATTACAACATGTTTTACCTGAAACGCTGTAGGTGGGCATCGGATAGGACATGGAGGAAGAGAGGCACAAGTGGGAGCAGACCAGGATGCCATCCTGTAGCTGGGCCAGTGTTATTTCCTTGGATGTTCCCAGGCTTTTTCCCAGCCAGTTCCTGGCTTTTCCCAGGAACTTTAGAACAGTATAGGTAGAGCTGTTTCTGTACCTTTTTACTTTCAGTCTGTCCAAAATATTTTCTGTTTGAAATTTTCCTTTTCTAGCATTACAGATTCCTGCTTTTGGGATGATCACTTTAAGGAATTTAATCACAAAGCCTTGGTCCATCTGGGGCAAGTCACAGGAGTACTCTCTCCTTGTCACCATGCTAAAGAATCCATCAACCTGTACAGGAAACCGTGCTAGATATTTTAAAGAAAGTCTATGAAAATTTATACAGGATGAAAACAATCACAAGAAAGATGGCATATGCTGGGCATCTCATGAGGGATTTTGTTTTACCAAGCAATTTTAATTTTTTTTTTCTTTCATTTGAGTCTTGCAAGAAGGATGAGTGCCAGGGACAAAATTAAATGAAAGAAGGCAGTAACAGCACTCTGGGACATGGAGGACAAGAGGTGTTGCATATGGGAAAACAAATGATGAGAGATTCATGGTGTGATGGAGCTTTGCAAAGCTTTGCAGCCACAGCCAAGAAAATTCAGATGAGAAGGAATGAGCGAACAAGAGTCAGTGGTATGAATCATAAGGGTGTAATGAGAAAAAGGTCAGGAGACGAGCTCATACTAACCAACTGGATAGGCTGAATGGGAGCAAAGCAAATCTTAGGGAGGCCAGATTCAATGACAACACAATGTGAGTTGATGATTTGTAATTTTAATAATGCAAAATTCAGTAAATAAAATGTTAAAATAAGCAACTTTAATAATTCATTGCAACGTTTACTATTTTAGGACTGTTATTTTATAGCATATTTGATTCAATTTCTCAGTGTCATTGTATGTCCTTTCCTTGTAACCATGCCACAACTTAGACATTGAAGTGTTTCATAAATGGCCAGCTAATTGTAAGGTATTTCTCAGTTTTTCAATAAACCAGGACCCAGACTGTCACTTTAGAACATCAGCTTTGAACTAGACTTATACTTTTGCTCACTGAGGTTTTACATTGCCTCAGGTGGTCTGTATTTCTACTAAGCCAGTAACTTTATGTAGGCTTGAATACCATTTAGGACTTCAAGAGTTTGTATTTTCAAAGCACTGTGCAAATATTAACCAATGTATACATACCTTAACTTCAGTGAATGATGCTTGTTAACTGTGGGAGTTAAGAGCCAGAGGCTGCATCAAAATCTAGAGATTATGCTGTGTTTATCTTGCTATATCTGTACAAGCACTTGTAGGGGCTTTTGGCAGAGCTGATATTTTTGCATGCAGAAATATATATAACCTTCACCAGGATGTATCTTTGTCATGATAGCACTGGTTGTTTGATGCTGCACAAAGACAGATAAACCAGCATGAACAGTAGAAGCATCAATGGCAGCAAAGGCTCCAAAGACTGAAAGGCATTACCTGGCTGACTGCAGGCGTGTTAGCTTAGCTCTGATCCCAAGCAAAGTCATGGGAAAGACTGAGCATCACATATGTTACTGCTAAAGAGCGGTTTAAGGACAGTGTTAGATGTGAGTATAGGGGAGAATAACAACATGCTTTAATGAAAAAAATAAATCCCTGTTAAATGCAGATTTTTAAACGTTAGCATTTAACAGGGAAATATTGCTAGCATTTCTGGCAAGCCTAGTTAATAAAAAGTGACAGCTGACACAATACACTTAGATTTCCACAGGTTCTTTTACTTGATACAGTATGACATCCTGATTAAAAACATTTAACTGAACCACTGAAGCACATACTTAAAAAGATTAAAAACTGGCTGATGGATTTCAGAGAGAAATCATTGATGTGGTCTCTTCTAAGCCTAAATGTGTTTGGTTTCTTTACTGAGGAGTAGAAGCCATCAGATAACTCTTACAGCTCAGCACGACCAAGGCTTAAGAGAAGACTGACTAGCTCAGCTTCTCTCCAGCACAAAAAGGATCTCATATATGCCCCCACTTTTGTAGCCATGTACTCATACCTCCTCTCTTGTTTTTCTTACTCTGGCATTTTTTAATCTGACAGATTCAGATTTCACAGTGTTCAGGGCAAAGGTCTTCACTCCTGAGTTGATACCAGATCTTAGCCAGTATCAGGCTTTCTGTTAAGTTCAGTGGACTTTGGCTAAGGTCATCAGTGCAATTTCAAATAATTAACATTCCACCGATTCCTTGTGCCTAAACAGTGACGAAAGCCAGACTCCCTCACCCCTCCAGGGACCGCTACAAAGGAAAACACTTGGCACGGAGAGTTGGGCTAAAACAAGCCCCTCTGTATTACTCATGCTTCAGGGTCGCTCTCAGCTATCATAAACAGGTAGAACAGCAGAACAACATGTACATGCACCTTGCCCTAGACAACAAAATACCCTAAAAACTTTGGGTGAAAATAGAAGATTTTAACATCACTGTATACATAAAATTGTGCAGACCCAGGCCTCGTGCAAACTGCTCTCCAGAGCCCTGCTGATGGGCTGAAGAGCCTTGTAGCTACAGCAAGTGCACAAACTGAGAAGACAGATGCAATGGACACCAAGGATTAAAATTTAATTCACATCATATCTATGATATATTTTTTACATTAATTGCCAATTTGATTGTTGCACTATATAATCCATGAAAAAAATTGAGGGATTTTATATGGGCACCGGTGGACATGAAAAATAAATCAGAAGAGCAGTGGTGAATCATGCAGTGCTCTCTGAGCCTGTGGCACGGAAGCAAGAGGTTTGCAATTTATCATGCGGTTCAGAGGGCAGCAGGAACCCCACAATTCCTATTGTGAAGCTGCAGAATTGTTCTGCAGTCAGCAATTTAGTCCGAACCATTTTCTTAAAATACCTTTTTGTGCTTGCAACATTAACTCCTGTTTGAGACAATAGGTTTGAATTTAGGAAAGCAAAGAGCATACAGTGAGAAGAGTCTCCAGGCTGCAGTGGAGAGCTCTGCAAGCTCAAGAAGACAGAGAGCAATTAGCTCTCCAGCAGCTCCTCACTGTGGGTAATCATATTATAATATGCTTTCTTCTCCTAGACGGTCTGATAAATATATGTATGTTTAAGAGGTCCATTTGTAAAGCCTGGTTTCTTACTGTGGCAATAACTTGTTTTCTGTTTAACACAGGCAAGTAAAAAATTGCTAGAACATGGGCATCTTTCCCAGTCTCTTTAAACATACTGCCTTTATAGGAAGGATGAGAATTTAGCTGCTCCCACGAGAAACAGCATAAGGAGCTCACTCTGTCCTTTGTTGTACCAAGCTTGTTGTGGCTTTCATTTGACAAGATTACATATATGCAAACCTCAGATAATGCAAACTTTTTTAGCTTGATCTGTCATTTATAGCACAATTCTGTCTTGCTGGTGTAGAGTGCAGAGAAGTGAATCATACAAATGGATGCTCCATTTCAGAACTTCTGTACATGTCATGGACCCTTTTTTGAGGAGGGAAAGCTGCAAGGTTCCTATTCAACTGTTACCAAACCTTTCAAAATACCTGAAGATTATCACAAAGACTGAATAAATACATTGTGATCCAGACCTGAAACGTTTTATAGCATAAAATACCACTCTGGTGAACTACTAAGTTAAAGTCAAGAGATGGGTTTCAGAAGAGGCCCTCCAGCCCTTTGTCTTTCTCTGTTCTAATGGCTCTTTGCAGTAAATTTGAGAGCCTATCCAACAGTGCACCATAACATAAGAATGCAAGCCCGGTGTTAGCAAGGCAGACCACAGGTTTGTTGAGCACAGTATCCTCTTCCTGATTCTGATCAGCTGCAGATGAACACTAAAGCAAGGAAAGCATGTGGTTATACTTCCCCTGAGTTCTCTCCCTGACTGCAAAAATCCACAGTTTAGAGGCTTAAAAAAAAAAAAAAAGGTGGTGCCTTTGCATCTAATGGATGCTGATGGGTTCTTTTCAATGAATTTATCTAGTTGTGGTTTTGACACTGTAAATTTTTAGTATTCACAGCATCAGGGCTCAAGGGGTTACACACATTACCTGCATAGTATGTAAACCCTACCTCCTTTGTTTTGAACTTTGTGACTGCTGGTGTAATTATATGTCTCTTAAACACTGTTGTCTCTTAGATACTGTAACTGGAAGTGTCAGAATCATCATGCATTCCCAATGAACCATTTCTGAGCTGCTCCTTATTTTATAGATCTTATATGCCCTGGAAATATTGTTTCTTAAGGCATATAGGTCTTTTTTTAAAATGACCTTCAGTTGCAGACAGAAAGCAATGTACGCTTTCGCTTCGTAGCAGGATAGGAAGACATCACCACTATCTTCGGACAGCGTGACCAAATGTGCTTTGGCCATAAAACACTTCGGCAATCTTCCTTTTTTCTGTCTCACTCCAAGACAAAACTTTTCTTCCAAACCAACATATCCTGAGTGATGAAACATTTTTCTTCTTCCAAACGGTGTTCTGCAGCCATACCAACCAGGCTAGTCAACTCCCATCTTCAGTGTCCTGTGCTCAAACTCAAAAAGGTGCATGGTCTCCACTCACTGGTGTATATTATCACAATACAGAATTGCACAGCATGCTTTTCACATTGAGGCAGTGCTTTAAAGGCTTTTCTGAGCCTGTGCTTGCATAATTAAATTGTGTTTGTTTGGATGGTAGAGCAATTACCACATTTCACATGGCAGCAAGTAGTATGGGAAGCTACAATATGAAAAAAGCCTTAAATCACAATAATATTCCATTCATAGTGACTCAGCATTATCCTCCATTTCCATAATTTACAAGAAATGGACAAGATGCTTAATTATCTTGGGGTCATTTCAAAACCGACTGCTGTCTTTTCAAGCCTGTGCCATTTGAGTATCACAGGGTTGTGATGTTCAGTAATCAGGTTTACCTTGAGAACAAATCAGTAAAACAATGAGAACCTTAGCTCAGGAGTTCCTCTCCAGGATAGCTGCAATCTCTTCAACCACAAATCTTTGCTCCCTTGCCGATGACAGCAATATCAGAGATGGATCTTCTGCCCAGCTTCAGCCAGGAGGTGGAGTTGTGAGGCTTCGGCACGGCCCAGCCTAACCCATAGCCCACCAGCCTCTTCAGATGATCAGTCTATTAGAGAACTACCTTCTAAACAGGAAAAATATAAACCCATGAAATTTTTAATAGATGGCAAAAATCATAAAGTCCCTGAGCCAGCACATGCCTCTGAAATTTGCTGCACGGACATATTTTGTGTGATTAGCAGAAGCTAGTACTTCTTGGGGGAAAACATTGTTGGAGAAATGGTGCAGGGAAAGGAAAACAATACGAAATTGTCTGCAGCCAGCCCTGCTCAGGCAATATGGATCTGAATTTCAATTCACTGTAAACAAGCAGCCCATCTCCGAGCGTGTCAGCAGTTTTAATGTCATGTCATCCAATCTACACAGGTTGTGTTCTGGGAATCAGAAAACACTTCTGCATTCATGGGAGAGAAGACGTTTTGTCTTGTTTTACTAATTCCTTCTACTAAATTGTACCTCAGTTAGCGTCTTGCTGATGGTGAAGATCAGCACCCACTTTCTGGCATTGGCGAATACCTCTTTCAACACCACAGCGAGTTCACACATGCCTCCAGACTGCTGTACAGAAAGAAGTAGCAAATCACTCCACAGAGAGTGGCATTTCTTCTTCCGTGATGAAGTCTGAGTGTACCTCTGGTGAACACACTTTTTAAGGTGAACTGTCTATTTGAAATCACAGTGTGCTTGAAAATACTGAGCTAGTTCTTCAGCTGCTGAAGACTGGCAGGGATCCATTTAATTCAATGGAGACGTGCTAATTTGAACTAAAGAGCTGACCCTCTGTGCCTACCCATATTAAATTATTATTATATTAGACAGATTGCAGATAATTATAATCCTGCATGTTTCAATTTATTGACACTGTGTCTCTGGGAGCACTCTCTTAAAGGAATTTAGCCAGTCATCTGCCATTCACTTCAATTACGGAAATGCACATACAGGCTCCCAAACTGAAACTGAAAAAAAACCAACCCAGAAATAAAAGACTATAAAACCACAGCAACTGGCAGAGAAATTATAGGCTGGTCTAATATTTGATCTGCTTTCCACTCATTGTAAAAACATTGCCTACCAAGCTGGCAAGATTTGAATTACTCCTTAAAAGGCAATTCATGATCCTTGTCATGCAACATCAATCTGTACACATAAGCCCTGTCCCATTCGGTTCTGGACAAGGACTGCTCTCAGCACTCTTCAGACCATAAGGTTTCTTCCTATTTTAATTTCTCCAGAACAGATGTCTTCTTCCTGACAGTGTATCACTGCCTTTGATCTGTTTGTTCTGGGAGGAGGAGATAGAGAGCCACAAATTTGCCTCCTGCCACCCACTGACCTTAGCACTACCAGCACAGAGCCTTGCCAGCACAGCACAGAAATGCTGCCCCACTGCTGTGATGGTGATGCTGCCCCACTGCTGCCTCATGTCCTTTCTCAGTGGTAGAGACTAAACAGAGATAATGTTACATCCTGTCTGGATGTTCTCATGAAAATGAGAAAGGAAGTGGAATTTGTAGTCCATGTGATACTTCGTTTATGTTTTCTTTCTTCCTCCTGTGTGTTCATTTCACCAGAAAAAGACCATGGACATGGTTTAACAGGTAAGTCTAGACCCTCTCTATGTTGTAGTAAGTCCTTGTCTGTAGTTTCATTTTACACTGTTAAATGGAAAGTTGTGAACTACACTGCACATCTACACTGGGGTAAGTATTACATCACCTTAGCATGCTGTTTATGCAAACAAATTTAACCACACCATTCCAGTACCTGAGATAGCTCACAAATCATGAAACAACTCCCTGCAACAGCAAAGGCTGGGGCCAGCTGTGTGTGGTGGTGGAGAGGCAGCTGAACCCAAATCTGCACAGGGAAGGACAGCCATGTGCTGGGCTCCATGTGAAGAGCACAGCCAGCAGATTAAGGGATGTGCTTATTCCCCTGTTGCCCCTCTGTCTGGAACTTGTGAGACCACCTCTGGTGTGCTGTGTCTAGATTCACATTCCCCAGTACAGTAAAGACATTAACAAACTGAAGATTCCACAGGAGGGACATCTGGAAGGTTACAGGGTGAGAGCAAGAACGAGGAGTGTAAATATTTAAAGAGACTGGATGAACTGGATTTGCTGAGTTAGAAGATGAGAAGGATATGGGAAGCCCTGGTCATCTTCAACTACCTTGTGGGAAGATCTAGAGAAGATGGAGCCAGACTCTTCCCAGAGATGAATTGTGAAATGACAAGAGACAATGGACACAACCTGCAACAAGAGAAATTTGACAGGATGTAAGGAAACGTGTTTTCACAGTGAGAGTAAACAAATTCTGGAACTGGGCATGCAAGCAACCTGTTCTAGATTTGAAGTTAGTCCTGCTTTGAGCCAGGCGCTGGACCTAAGGTGTGCAGGACTCTGGGAGGCCAATGGACTGGTAAGGTCTAGCTGCTACCTCTGAACCTGCTCCAAACATCCCACGTGATCAACCACTCTGAGGCAGCACAGGCATCATTGACTCCTGGAGACAACAGAAACACTTGTATTGTGTGAGCAATTTCCCTCTGCCAACAGCAAGACATTCAGCCTAGCTTTCCCAACTGGAAAACAAGGATACATATAGTGAGACAGATTAATTGTATTTCAAGGATCCCTGCTCCATAGATATGGAGGCCATCAGGCTGGAAAGGAAAATATCTATGAATAACACATACTAACATCCAATACTGTGGAAACCCACCCCTTTTTTCTGCCAACTTATCTGGAATGGAAATCAGCTGGGAAGGATTGCAGTTAAGTGAGGAATGTGAAAACATGATTTTAAATGTTTGGTTAGTACTTTTCAAGGCAATATTAACATTAATAATTCCTGCTGGCATTTGGACCTCCGTTGTCACCCACTCACTTTGGCATCATATCATACATGAAAACTTTTGCCATTTAAGCTAGTTAGTAACATCCTCCAATATTCCCAGTAGCACTTAATTTTCAATTTGTCATCATTTAGCATTCTCAGTTCATCCGTTTGTATAATTTTTTTTACTTCTTCTTCCATATCTGGGTAATGCCATGTGTTGAAGAGGGCAATATCCAGAGTCATTTACAGCCTAATGAGGTCTGAATTTCACTAGACAGCTCTCTCCGTGAATCTAATTCATGAACTATAGTACCACCTCTGTCCAGTCAAGGATCTAGGAGCTATTTGTCATTTAAAAACAGGAGCCACCCACTGCCTTTTGCATGCAAGGAAACTGCCATTGAAGCCAGCAGTGTGTGTAGGGGGGATCATAATATTATATATTCTTACCGCGGTCAGCCTGTGGTGCATAATCACAGCTCAGTGGACATAGGCCTATACAATGCACCCTGGTGCCACAAAAAGGTACCCAAATCACCACCTACAACTACCTGAAGGGAGGTTGTAAAGAGGTGGGCGATGGTCTCTTCAGCCAGGTGACAGGAGATAGGACAAGGGGGAATGGCATGAAGCTGTGCCAGGGCAGGTTCAGATTAGATGGTAGGAAAACTTTTTTTGCTTGAAGAGTCATCAGGGCCTGGAACAGGCTGCCCAGGGAGGTGGTTGAGTCACCATCCCTGGATGCGTTTAAAAAAAGGGTAGATGAGGTACTTAGGGATATGGTTTAGCACAGGGTGGGAACAGTTGGACTCGACGATCTTAAAGGTCTTTTCCAACCTTGTGATTCTGTGATTCTGCGAAATCAGCTGAAATACTGATACATTATTTGAGTGATCCATCAGGGTGATTCATCCATTTCTCACCTTCAACAACAAGCTATATAGTTACTGCAGTATCTTCTTGCAGTCACAAGAGAGGTACCTCCAGATGCTGATTACCTTGACCATGGCAGGAAAAATTGCTGGCAAGCAGTTCAGCAAAGTCAGACTGACCTCCAACAGGTGCCTTGGCATGAGAGAAGTCTTTGGGGGATCACTGGCCAATATAAGGAACATGATGAAGCAGCTATATAAAATGTAGCAGTAGTAACATTCCAAATAAGCACCTAGCTTTTCAGAGCTTCAAGATTTTGAGGTTATTTTCTTATAAGAACTTTAGTGTAACTCTAGGTAAGGAATGACCATCTCTCTACAGAATTAGGAATTAAAATGAACACCACTGAATAGCCATAAGCTTTCAAAAATTGGAATTAATATTTTGCTGGTATCTCACCATTATCTTTATTACAAGGATATTACACAAAGTTAAAAGTATGTTTGGCCCACCTTTTTTGCACATTTAATTTTGCTACCTAGCTATGTAAATGTATTTTCTGTATATGGGGGGAGCTGAGGACAACATGAGGAGGGTGGAACACGTACCTTTCGGAGTAACTGGGGTTCAAGCGATGCTGCCTTGCACTGAGACATGATGGGGCTTTTTTCCCCATGGCTGAAAAGTGCCCAGGAGCAGATGGCCACTGAGGCCAGTCACTGCCTGTTCTCCCCCAGGGATGCCTTGGGGGGTGGGCAGAAGCAGCCCAGCCCCCAGGCTCAATGCATTGCTCTGAGAGCTGCACCACAACAGACACCCATCCAGCCATGCATACCGGTTGGCCTCCTGGGCTCTGTTCTTTTAACCAGGACCATGGGGGAACCTGAAGCAAGATCAAAGGAGACCTGGGGGCTGTGGTAGTTTGTTCCTGGCAGATTTTTTCTCCCAAAACATTTTTTTCTTGCTGGCTGTCTTTTGTGTGTAGATATGTGAGGGGTTTATTGAAGAGGGAATTCATGTGTTGCTACAAGCATCCTATACAATTCTCACAGTAATAGATAATCTATAAATTTATACTGGCTCTCTTAGTTCCTTATGAATGGCTTGGAAGTACATAAAAGGCACAAGTTAAATATACTTCTTAGGGGTATACATTCACTGAGAAGCTACACGTTAAGGTCTAGTGTAGAGTGACAACCAGCATGGTCTGCAAAGGCTTAAGGACTTTATTGGCAGTGTGATTTCATGGTTCAGTTTATAGCAAATACAGAAGGGCTGAACTCTGACTGTTAGCAACAACACAGCTCTGGGCAGAAAATAGTTACAGAAAATATTGGTCACCAGAACAAAAGAAAATTCTCTTTTAGTCCCACCCCCACAAACACTATATGCAATGCAAAACTGGAAAAGATGTTTAAAAAAATAAGAAAAGAATTATTTCAAACAAAATAAAATGCTCAGCTTCTAGTCCTAAAAAAAGACAGTACTGATATGGGCATACAGAAGATGCTACTTTTCAGGGAAGCATTTGCCTCGCTAACACCCTGTCTATCTGTGAGACAAAAATTACATAAACATATGAAGATGATAAAATGGGTTATCCACAGGGGTAAGCGCATTCACAAGAGGGGGAGGCTGAAAGCCTGCATTTGCCAGTTACCTAGTACACTACTACTACTGGTCTCTAAATGGACAGTCTTTTCTCCTGTTCTCAAGCCCTTGTTGTTGCAGGGTTTGTTCTTCTCTGCAGAGCCCCTGTCTGGCTGCACCTAACCCAGGTGTGTGTGGGCCTCAGTCCTGGGGGTCACCTGTTGCTTGCAGACATGCCATCTCTCCCACTTACTAAGCGGTCCCACCTGTGTGTGTTGAACTGACAACTCCTCCACTAAGTCCTTGAGGTTTCTGTAATCATTAATTGAGAATTAATACTCATCTTCTTGCAAAACTCTTGGAGCTGCTGCTGGTTTAAAGTCTTATCTTGAATGAAGCATGTTGTCATGCATCCCTCTTGACAAGGAAAATGAAGAAACCACGTAAGTAGATCTCTCTTTTTACAAGTGTTATCTTCTTTGCCAATCTTGTGGTGCACTGCAGCTTCCAACATACAAGGACCTCTTCTCCGTCTGACCTCTTGTACTTCCTTCCTAGGCAACTTACTGCTCCACAGCAAGATCCTTGCCAGCACCTTCTGGTGCTGAGCTCTCACTTAGGTTCTCAAGCAACTCCTCCAGAAACACTTTTGCCCTTTCTGTGTCTGTCTCATGAGCTAAGACATTTATCTCAGTCTCTGAGCACAAACCAGTCTATATCCCAAGAATGACAAAGCCTTAGGCCAAAAAAGTCTGAAGTGACAACAAAACACATCTTAATCTATACCCAGTGTTACATACATTGGCCCAAATCTTAATTAGGGGAGTAATAAGCCAATGAGATAGGCCATAACCCTTAAAATAAAGTCTGCTAGCATAGGTGGGAGCATTCAGCTTGGAGTCTGTGCATACTCTGAGTCACTGGCACAACTGTTGCTAGTGTAGCTATATTTATGACAGGTTTGATCTATATAAAAGGCTATAGCAGCCTGGACATCAGCATAGGCTGCATAAACTTGTATGGGCTCTATATATGTCTTCAGGCAGCCAACTGGCTCTAGTACTATGGCTATGTGAAAAGCTGATTTAAGGTGAGTTTAAACATGTCTCAAGCAAGTGCGGTTCCCACCTCCACTAGTATCAAAGGTGGGTATTTTCAGAGACAAAATGATTATGGCAAACAGTTCGTACCAAGTTCAGGCACTTGCTTGGTTAATTACTAATTATGTTATCTTCTGGTCCCCTTTGATGCAAAAACTCCACTCAGCTGCACAGGTCCTGCAGTCCTGTGGTAGCTCTCTGCCCTGGTCAGTGTTACAAAAGCAGGTTTGGTAGCAGGTGTAATTTTTTGGTATATTGTATGCAGCTTAGTAAAGTCACTGCACAGCAATTAAAGATACCCTTCTGTTACGCTCTCCTTTAAGTCTTTTTGTGCCTAACAATATACCTCAGAAATTGAAGAATTTAATCTTAAAGCTGTCCCCACATGTGACTCTAGCTAACACTAAAGAATACTTGTAACATTCATTCTCCACATGAATTATTTTCCTCTAAATCACTTAAAGACCACGTCTGCCCCTAAAGTTCTTAAAGAAATAATTACATTTTAATGGAATTAACAGTTATTTTCTCTGAAAAGCATTAGAGCCATTGAGAAGAAAATGGCTATGTGAGAGATGCATGAGATGCAGACTACTTTTTACTATCATATTACTTACCTGGTTTATATCAAGATTTGGAGTCCCCGGGAGAGCTGTGTATAAGGTGATGTAAATATACACAATAAAAAGCACGCGAAGTTTTTCATCTAAATAAGACAGGTGAAAAAGAGCAAAGGAGGTTTCACTATTGTACCAAAATATTTAGCAGGACACCAAGGGAAGAAAAAATAATTTGATTTTGTTCATGACCAGAGAAGAAATCTAAAGTAATATTAAAAAGTCATCCATCTCTTGATAAGCTCATTTGCTTCACCACTAATCCCTCATCTATGGCCATGTAAATTGACTGTGACTAGCCCTTCACCCAACCTTGAAGAGCGTTCCTGGTTAAAACAGGGTGGTCCAGTCTTTGTGTCAAAGCAGGCAGTGGGACACTAAGTGCTACCCCACAGAAATGGCTGCAGGTTCAGCAGCACCGTCCAGGTGAAACAACCCAGTGTAGAAGCACAGCTGCCAAACACTTCACAACCTAAATAGAAAATAAACCACTTTGGTCCATTAGGAAATGGAGGCCCCTTCCTCCTATAAGACTAGAAAGCAGTTCTCTTACTGGAAATTCCAGCTATGGAAGATTTTTAGAAACAGACGTCTCCAGTTTATCTCCAGCTGGAGTGGGGCTCCCTGATTTTTTGCTTAACCACTTGCTTTCTCTGACGTTACATGTTGACTTGTTTGTATAGGTACAGAACTCTGATCAGAATGCCAAAATTAATTCTTAAGAGATATGCTTAGGAAATTTTGTCCCAGTAGCCTCTGTTCTCATACAGCTTCCACTAGATTATTTCAGTCAACTGAACAAAGTTTTCCATCCTCTTCAATTATTCATTTTTTTTCCCTGAGATGTTATTTATACAGCAGTGTACACAGTGCTTTGCAGTAAGTAGGTATGTCAGGCAAAGAACAGTGTCCTCTCGACAGCCTATGCAGCCCAAAGAAATGAATAAAGTACAGAACAAAACAGTCAGAGTAAGGAGACAAGGTCAATGCAGTTCAAATATTTCATGGAATGAAAGCAATGGTAAGAATGTTTGAAAAGGAAAAAAATATTTGTCATGTTGGGCAGGGTTTGTTCACTTAACTTTATACATCTATAATGCAAGGATCTGTGTCTTAGCTAGTCATTGGGAGCATCCTTTCTGATGGGAAACAAGGGGCTTTAGCACTGAGATTCATCTAATTTGGACACCTTTGGGAAGAGAAGAATCCTGCATTATGCTCTATGTATCATATCAACAATCCATTGACTGTAACATAGCCAAGCTGACCAGCTCAGATGTGGGTATTTGCGTTAAGTTAGACAATTCCAACTCACAGGTCTAGACACGTGACAATATCTCTCTGAAGTCCTTTGTAAATGAAACTTCTGCTTGCCAAAGCTTCAAGCAGTGGGTCCCCATGGATTCTTTTCCACTGGGGGAGAGCCGTTTTAAATCCCCCATTCACAAACACTTTTTCCTGGTGATAATTGCCAGATTAGCTCAACTAAATCAACTGTCTTATAGGCTGCACTCTAAATCAGATTTGATTGTTGGAGCCTGTTTTTTAAAAGCTGTCTCCAGATTTTTTTTTTTTCTTTTTATTGTAAATAGATTCCCTCATATATGCATTTTATCACCCTGCCTTTCAAAAGGCTGAGTCCCAGCAAACTGGGAGTCTTTGCATGACTGATCACAAACTGGGTTGGGGTAACTAGAGGGAGGCAGAAACTTTTCAACTGTATCTGGACCGCTTCACAGCACCATGTCCTCAGTCCCCATTCCTACTCTTAACATTGTCACCCACCATGCAGGACCAACATAGGTTTTGCCTGAAACTCTGTGACTACTGTCAGCCCCAACCTGAAACTCTGAACGTTGGGGAAGAGAGTGGAAGCGCAGCAGCACAGAGAGCACAACTGCACCACATGCTGAGCACCTCTGGGTCCCTGCCTCAGCAAGGAAAGCTGAGGATGCTCAGTGCTTGGTCTTGCACTTGAGGTTATGAATGTCGTCAGTAAAGGAAATAACTTGTCTTTTCTCCTGCAGGGACTGCATTGGGTATATTAAGTCACTTTTTCCTGGTGCAGAGCAGTGATGAGATCAGAATGATTGGGTGGCAGATGTTACTGAAGCCCATTGATCTGGAAAGGAAAGTCCTGCCTCCCATTAACAGTGCTAAACCTGAATCAGCTAGTCTCCTGTATGAGACATTCTTTGTTTTTCTATTTAATAATTTCAGTAACTCTGCAATATGAAACTTTCTCAATCCAGTCCTGGCGTGTGGGAGGGTGTGAATATTTCCAGCTCATAGTAATGAATGCCTTGGCACAGGCATTTGCCGGAGGCATGGGACTGTGAGCATCGCTTCTGAAGCCCAGCTCCAACATGCTTCTCACTGCACCCCTCTGCTAATGCAATTAGCTTTGCTTTGTGTGCGTGCCATGGTGAACTGACACAGGCAGAGTGACAGAACAGTATTCAAAAGACCATGACACTTATCTGTGCTTTGTTACACACTAAAAATTAATAACATTCCTAGCATTAGGCTCTTCAATCTGAAAAAGGTAGTGCCAAAAAGTCTCGGATACCCATGTCAATGCAACATCCCTCTGCAGTGCTTTGGTGGCATAGAAGAATATACCCAGGTCAACCCAGAACTGGTCGCCCCTGGCAGGATATGGGGCAGAAGGAGACAGGTATGGATGCTGCCTGCTCTCCTCACCAGAAAGCAAAATCTCAGCTGTAAGCAGGAAGAGTTTGAAATCTCTGTTTCCAACATAACACGTTGCCTTTTTTTCCAGTCCCGATGCCAGACTCCAGTGCAGACCTGTATAAAACACTGACTTCTGCTTTGCCTTTTCTGTCACTACCCCATGAATGCATTAACATTTTAACATTTTTGCTGCATTATGGCAACATGGAAGTGTTGATGCCATTTAAAATTGGTCCCAAGTAACTAATGAAGTTGTTATATGTTGCCATGGTATGCAAATTAGATTTGCAGCACAAAACCTGTATATTTAGCCAATCATATAATTTCTTCTAAAATGAAGCCATACATTTCAAAATGTAAATAAATAGAATGAAAACTTGAAGTTAAGGGGAGAAAAAGCAAAATATGGCCTAATGAAACAAGTTCATAAGAGTGTATTGTGAATGGTTTAATTATGAAAGGCATATTCCTCTAAGCAATACAGTACATACTAAAACCGAATAGATATTGATGTTAATTGTCTTCTCCATTACAAAGATAAAGCTAATGCCAGGGATTTGAGACAAATAGCACTTAACCTCCTGAACCCCAGATGAAGAGGGAGATAGATGTTTGCTTTTGATCATTCTGGTCTTTTCATGATCTGAATCAATAAGTATCCCTTATAGCTTTGAGTCATGTTTCTAATTAGTCAGCCTCTTGGGCCTGGTTTACAAAATAAAATATAAATCAACGCACATTTGCAAATTCCAACAAGCATTCTGGGCCAATGCCATCTCAATAAAATAATTAAAATGCCATCAGCCTGTTAACTTGCTCTCATCTCTGCCAAAATATATATACTGTCAAATGCCAACTCATATTTGGAGTGGTAAGGAAAAAAGGTAATTTGAAGATACGATAGCTGCAACAAGTATAAGATACAAAATACTTAAGTCTTAATATAACCAATTAAAGCTTCACTTTTTCTTTGTTACTGCACGGTACTGCAGAAAGAGAATTGGTAAGGAATGATCTTGTCTATGAAGATGCATATGATCCAGAAACTACTTGGTTAAGCTCACAGTTAGCTCTTCTAAGTCAAACTCAGCAGGTAAACTCCACATTACAGAGCAGAATATGTAAGTGCCACATTGGGGTTTGAGTTTCACAAAGACAACAGCCTGTGTGGGACCCCCTCACTGGGGAGCATCCAGGAGACAAGCTGTCCATTAATAACATGATTAATTTTCCCTCCTCTCACTGACTGTTATGCCTCGTGTGTACTAGGACAAATGTGTAAGGACAAATTATCAAAAACAGCCTCTGAAATCCCATCTGCCCCTCTCTGCATTCCCAGCTTTGTGTACACCCTGTCGCTTGCTGCTTCCAACAAAAGGCCAGATTTGGGTCTCGTTTACACCAGCAAAGGAACGGAGGTAGAAATTAGCACATTTAAATTGGAAGCCAAATCTCTACAACTCCACATATGCAAGAGAAGGGACTGGAATTTCCCCATGAAGGTTTTTTTGTGAACCAGTCAAGTGAAACGTGCCACACATGAAAAAATCAATTAATTTGGTGTCTATAATTATGAGAAGTGATAAAATCATGCAGGCCTATTAACAGTACACAAGACTTGAGAAAGAATCCTTAAGGAAAGAAAAGTAAAAGATACAGAAACACACAGGAAATTATAGAATTCTTTTTTTTCCCAGAATAATTAATGCCAAACTATCTTGATATTTTGGAATTTTGTATAGTAATTGCTGATATTCAAGGCAAATTAATTGTCCTAGTTTTCACTTAATTTAAGATTATCTACATATGGTGCAATAGGAGAAGTGGTTAAGCTGGAAGATATCGGCATTAACGTAAATTTGCTCAGAAACTGACTGGGATAGTAATGGGAAAAGAAAAAGAAAATTATCAGTAGAACTCCCAAAGCAGAAGTCTTAGGATGGACCATGCTTAAATTTTTTGCTAATGACACTAGCACAAGCATAAGGATGCATGAAATGAACTGGGTGCTTCTGACACCCCACTGGGAAGTACCAGTGTCACCATGGGGATTCAAAGGAGCATGAAAGAAAAACCAAATGACAAGACCGGGGGGAGAGGAACAGAACAGTAACTCAGTTGGCACAAAAGGCTTATTAGGATTTAAAAAGAGGAAGGGCCAAAAAACCTTTTGCTTTTGCCTACACCAAGCTAACAGTCTTACTTCTGTAGCCACGTTTTAGCAATCATCACCCGCAGTTTATCTCAGGGCTATTAATTTTTAAATCAAAGTTAAATAAAGTGTGCAACAGACATCTCTGTTGCTCTGTTCCTGTGTTTCATCAGGATCAGAAGCTGACTCCCTTTCTGGGCTGGGGATAGCATCCCTGTTTGAAGGCCCAGCTGCAGAAGCTCCAAAGAAACCTGGGAGGGAGACAGGCAGTCCCATGGCGAGCAGGTCTGCGTGGGCTACCGAGCCGCTTCCGGCGAGAACCAAAGGTGATGCTTCTAATACACATCCCAAATGTTCAGTGAGCTTTCTTTTGCTTTCTTTTTGGCAGTCTTTCCTTTTTTTTTTTTTTTTTTTTGGCAAACTATTCTGCTCTCTGCAGTAATACCATGGCTTTGATCTGAAAGCCCCAGGGCCTGAGAGCTGGGAGCGCTGGAAGGATTCAGGCAGCGCTAACGTCAAAATCCCCTCCCCTCCCAGAGCACCTTCAGCTCTGTTCCTGAACGGGATTTTCTGGGTTGCTTCACCAACTTGCACAGCAATGGGGAATGAAGGAGGTGAAGGAGGACGTGGTCTTGTTGGACGTTGGGCTCATTGTAACAGTAGTCTGTGTGAGTCTGCATGGATGGTTTTAGACGCAGAAGCTGACAAAGGATTTTAACCAGGTCCTGATTTGCAATCACTTTTAAAAAATAATTGCAGTACTGTCTACCAATGAAATTAAGCAGCTTTAAACTGGAAGCAGGAGGCTGGGGAGTTGGCACAGAAGCTCTCTTTTTGTCCATGCCGATGACCAAGAAAGGAGAGACAGACTCCATGGATACATTATCAGCCCAGCATAAAGGCCCACTGGAAGCAATATAACAAGCAATAACTGTTATATTGGAAGAGAGGTACATAAGGATGGAGGAAAAACAGAATCCCTTATTTGGCCAACCCCAACCTGGGTAAAACCACCAAAAATCCCTCTGTTAAAGTTTTACGTATATCAACTTAGTTCACCCATGTTAGTTAATTCACATGTCCTTCAACATTAAGAAGCTTAAGAATTTCTAACCACATATTTGTTTGTAGAAGACAATGTTTTGTTAGCACACTGAGAGTATAGTACTGGGTTTCTAGATCCTTGGCCTTGGGTGGACTGTGTTGTGATAAAAACAGTCCTGCTTAATACCTCAGGAACTGATGATATAGTCAGCTTTATGGATAATAAAAAGGACTGATTTCTTTGTTTAATTGTTCTCTTGCTCTGAACTTCAGGAAAGACACAGAGAACCAGAGGAATGCAAATTACATCCGTTTCCAAGTCTGTAGCCTTACTACATTTCATAAACAGGCAAAGCAGAGATGTCACCCACTCATTACAGAAGAGGGAAGGCAGTGCATTGCTTAATAGCTAATTGAGTAATCAATGTGCTTCATTGCCTTAAAAGACTGTGACACGTAGGAGAACTAGTGAAATTTAGGGCAAGAGGAAACCTTACAGTACCCGGAGGTTGGGGGAACTCAGCCTTTTGCAGGATTAGGCACAAGAGGCTATGAGAGTATAGGAAGATTCTACCTCTCTTATCCTTTCTCCATCTGTCAGTGTGCTGCTTTAATCTTGGTTTTCTTGTTTCTAAATTACTAGGATAGGATTTTAAAGGCTCCTAATTTTCTCTGCTGCAATTTTCTGCAAATATGAGTGATTGTGTATATTTGCTAATTATCGTGGTCTACAACAATCATTTCAAAGACTAATTACTCTCACGCATCTTCAATTTAATTCAGTTTCAAAAGTTGGAGGCTGCTGATTTTATATGAACAAGGCAGAAACAAAAATTGGAAGCCACTCAATTATTTTCCAATTTATTTGGGGGCAATCTCGACCAGCACCAATGGACACCCTACTGATTCCCTAAGGACAAAGAGTTGCCAGTAACAAGAATATTAAAGCATTATCTGAGTTGTACCTCTCATTTGTGAGATCTGTAGATCAGGTGGCTTAGACCACCTGTCACAGGGCAGTGATAACTACTAGGTTGAAAACCTAGTGGTCATGTGGTGGCACCATTCAAAACCAACAAGAGAATAAACTCCCTAGAGAAGGATGGATTACAAAATATTTTGCATCAGTGTTGCACTGAACATATTCAGCCAGAAGAAATAGAGAGAGTAGGCACTGAAGCTAAATTTGTATTTATTTTTATACCAGTGATAAACATAGATTTAAATATATATCAAATAATGACAAGACCCAAAGCAGTTGTATTTCTTCTTGAGAAGAGGCCATGTCTTTTGCCTAATGCAGGATGCTGGGCAGAGACCGTAGGCCACCGCTTCATGATAGAATATCATTAAATGACAAATTCTAAAAATTACAGACCTTCTAATGAGCGTAAATCTTAATTCCATGGCTGTAGTTGCATATGCAGTTTTCTATCACTGTAGGCACAAAATTAGCAGCATAGTTGTGTATGCCTTTTGTATCTTATTCCTAAAAATAGCTCAGTTTATCCTCAGCCCAAGTTTTTTGAAACACTAAAATCACTTCCCATTAAACAAATGCATTTTAAGCTGTGATTAAGCTGTATAGAAACAAGCAAACAAGGATCTGATGTTAATACAAATATACTAAGTGCAAAATATCTAAAAAGCACACATATAGCTTAGGATCTTAATAATTTATTAGTGGGGTTTTTTTTTTTTTGTTTCTTAAGTACCTTAGGTGCACAAGTCTCTGGAAAACTACTCCTAGCTCCTGAAGTTTTTGTAATGTAAGGGAGGAGATTCAATTGTGAGGTGGTAAGGGCACTGTAAACACTTGGAAAGGTTTCTTATAGGTTAACAAGAATTTTGCTGAACAGCTACCAAATTATTCCCATCACACCCCAGGAGTTTCAGCAGCCCTGCATGGGCGTAGTGAGTGTACGGCAATTGCACATGGGGGACGGCGCTTCTACCTACACACACCCAGACATGAGCATGTCCCTGCTTCTGCTTTCAGCCCCGACCTCTTCACAGTACAAGAGGTGGCGCCAAGGGCCTGAAGCAAGGCAACGCATTTGTAACCGAGGGCTCAGCCAGCTTGCAACCAGCCTGAAATCCCTTCTGCTCATCACCCAGGGAGGCCCTGAGACATCGGCCAATATCAGTGGTGGCTACAGGGCCCAGTCCTACAACACTTTCCCTTGGGACTAGCCTCGTGCACTTTTTTATAAGCACTATCATTCCTAGAGGCTAAATTTCCATCATTTGCCTGGGACTGAACAGCAAATCTAGGGAATTGCAAGACAGGTATTTCATTCTTTGGCAGATGCAGAAGATGCACCCTCAGATTAGGGTGAAGAAAATCTTTGATACTTTAAAATAATTAAAATGGTCTGCCATGCAAATGTCAAAATGGAAGAAATTTAGCAGAAAATGGGGGAGAAATGGCCAGATCTTCCTATTATCACTTGCTGTACATCTCAAAAGACAGCTGATTCCCGTCTCTGTATGGGTTCCAGCATTCAGTGATTTATTGGGTAATTCAGCATTTGCCAGTATGTCTTGTGCTAATTAAATGCATCGCACTCTATTCAGAAATGTCACAATTGATTTGTCTTCTGCAAGCACTGACTTTATTTCAATCTTCTAAAAAAGATTTTATGAGCCCCAGATAACTTATCCTGGCACATTCATCTCCCAGGGCAGCTTCTGCATCCGAGGGCAGTATGGGAAGAAACCAACAGTGAACATCCAATACAAATGTCTTCTTTGGACAGCTTATTTATCTGATATGTGCTGTATATCCAGGAGTGGGTAGCCTATATGGTGAAATTACAAGCTGCTCCGTTAATGTATAAAAACGCTCAAACATGAGAGAAGTTAATACGCAATATTGGCAGATTTTATTGGTTGATAGACTGAGCCAAAGAGCCATGCGGATTGAGAATGCTGTAATCTGTAACAAGGTGTTTATTTACAAGTGGCTTTGTGACTGAATTCGGCTATTAACTAAATTGCATCAAGCGGAAATGAGCATAAAATAGCTCACTCTAAATGTAAGATGCCAAAGCATCTAGTCTGAGGACTAGTCTGTCATTTTAATACAGTGCTTTTCCCCCACACATTATGCAGAACTGAATGCAGAGGGTGAATCGCAGCATTTTGCTACTCAGTCATGGAGGATACTGCTACAGTGTACAGTAGAAAACTGCTTTGTTCAGAGAAAGTACAATCCCTGACACAAATTTGTGGTTGAAGGTTAATCAGAATTGAAAATCTGTGATGCAAGACAAGAAGGAGTGCATTTCATGTGACACAGGAAGAAAATGAGGTGTTGGACTCAATGATCTTTTGAGGTCCCTCCCAACTCCTGCGATTCTGTGATTCTGAAAACAATTACCTGGTTTCAGGCAGGGAATGATTATTCAGAGAAGCAGCAGGAGGGTCAACAACCCAAATATTTTTAGTATTTTACTAGAAGACAATAATTTTCTATTCCTATTATTTCTGTCCCAGACCTTTTGCTGCTTAGACTTTTCTGCGACAGAAATTTATTGAAGAGAGGAAACTTTCTGGAATAGGCTCAGATCAGTTAAGCACAGTTTGAATTTGTCATTTGTCACATTAGCAACTGAATGTTGCATTTGTAGCAGTTTGGTGTGTATAACAGAGGGAGGACCCTGCGTCTATTTTTGCTGCACAGGCTTCTGCTGCTGGGCTCCAACCAAGGATACCTACAAGTGTCTGTCTGAGATACTGCAGCAATGATGACATTTAACTGGAAGACAGTGATTCACGCAGTTTACTCCCTGGTGTCAGACAGTGACTCTTCATACGCTTGCCAAAGAAAAGCCAACGCAATGGCCACGACGTGGTCATTTGGCCACAGCTGCTTATCTTGCCAAAACATGGATGAGTGTGGAGTACAACTGGACTGTTAGTTCATGGTTCCTGTCCATTTGTTAAGTTGTTGTCTCCTCTTCACTGGTTTGTATGGGAAAGTGAGGAAACACTGTGTTTGAACTGATTTGGAAGGCAAGTCTCAGGTCCTTGTTCTGCAAGTCCAGATAGTCATACTATAAAGGACTTCTCATAAACTCACCGAATTCAGATTGCTGAAACTGCCTCTTATGTGAGGCTGTTCCAGAATCTCACCAACAATTAGAAATCTTCTGCTGATGATTTCCATCTTAAAAATATATATTTATTTGTTCCATGCTTATTTGATTCTTTTGCTGAAATAGCTCTTCTATATTCTGACTACATATGTCCTTTATGCATTTATAGAGCACAATCACGTGCTCTCCCAGTTGCCACCCCACCAGCCTGCTAAGCTGTACCAACTAAATCTTTTAATCTCCATTCCTCTGGTCGTCCTTTCACCCTGCACCAATTCCAATTTTAATTCATCTTTCTAGCACACAGATAGCCAGGGTTATTTACAATAATCTATATTGTACAATGACTTTTATACTTTCCTCTTTTTTTCTGAAAATGCTTCATATGCCTGGTTAGTATCAGATTTGAGATTTTCATAACTGTGTGATAATTGTTGCTTACAGACACTCTGTCACTGGGTAATACACCTCAGTTTTCTTCTCCTTTTTTGTTTCAAACCAGTGAATTCACAGTTTACCTTGAAAGATCATATTGTACTCCCTTAAGTGCAATTACACTTTATCCAATTTTCTATTATTTAATCTACTTTAGTCCTCCAGCCACCCAGTTCTGCATAGTATTCTGAACTGTTGCTCCACGCTGTTTTCTGGTGCAGCAATGGTCTCACTTTTTAGGATAATGTCATACCTAATGAAAAAGGCTACAAGCTAGAAGTACTGCCTGATAACTAACATGAAGCCATCTTTCAGCAGGAAAAGCAACTTCTAGGAAGGACTTCCTTCTTCTGTACTCCTAATTACTTCATATAAACTTTACAAATATGCTGTTTACATGAAAGAGGGTAAAATTACATGCATGCTTTGCTGCAGCCATATTTTAGTATTGCTTTATTTTTTCGTGTTGCTGGTAAAGAAGGGTGTCATGGAAGTTGCTGTCCATTTACTATGAAAAGGAGCATTTTTTTTTCCTGTAATAAAGCATCAACTTTTGTCCCCAGAAGTATTTTGGGATATCACTGCTGCAAAAGGCTGAGATTGCTCATAGCAAGGCAATATTTTCAAAACCACAGTTTTTTCCTAAGTGACTGTTGGAAAGTAAGACTTAGTTTGGCAAAGCCTTAAAAGCTGTTTTTTTAGAGAACTGAGATGAAGGAACAAATGTGGTTAATGAAGAGAATCACATCACATATGGAAACTTAGGTGATTAGTAAAGTCAAGGAATATGCTTCTATTTCATCAAGAAAACTGTCTGTCAGTTATGGGGTTATGTTCTTGCAGAAAGCTCAAATCTAACAGTGTCTGGTGTTCTGGTAAGTTTTGCTTTCAGCTGCAACTGCCGAGCCAAAGTCTTTCAAGTGACCAGCATGGGATTAGTGCTCCAGGGTGACATCCACAGCACTTGCTGCTCTTTTGTCAACCCAAGAAATCATGGACCATTCCTGTTTAAACTACCATATCTTTCAACATAAAATTTTATCACCTGGGATGATGCTTTCAGAAGGGGCCTCCAAGTTTGCAAACTGAGATTAATATCCCTCCTGTTGTGCTTGGTAAGTATCCTGCTTTCAAAATTAAGTAGTGGCAAATATGCTGTTGAGTGAGATGGCTGAGGTTTGATACTCCACCTACTGTATATGCAGTTAGTGAGGGTCATGTTTAAATGTGACCTCCCTGCTTGTCTAGCTGGAGACACTGACAACAGTGTCAGTTCTTGGTCTGCCCATGGCACAGGTCAGCACTCCCAGGGGGAGGGACCACCAGCATCTCAGTCAGTCTCGGAAGAAAGAACATCCTCACAGACTCTGCTGTATGAGACTTCTCTTGCTCTTTTTAAGCATAACTTTTTGCTTGACACTATTACATTGCAGGGGGCAGGGGGGGAGGTGGAATTGGGTCTTAGTCCAATTAAATATTCTAATGAGAAGTTAAAGTAAAAATGTACAGTTAATACCTAAAAGATAGAAACAATGAATCTTGTTTTCCCTGAGCTCCTTCTAATGGGACAGTTGCTAATGTAGCTGCTTTTTCTCCTACGAATGCAAAGCTGATGCACTTTACAAATATCTCCCATTCCTTTTCTTGCCAATTCATTCCCATTGGAGTCATTGGCTAAACTCCCATTGATCACACAGGCAGCATGATCAATGCCTCTGTACCTGGATGTTTGTCTTTCTTTATAGGAGCTATTTGAAGTAATTCCTTCTTATCAGCACACTTCTTCCACCTACTTGAAGAGCTTCCCTTCCGAGCACTGTCACGAATGAGGACTGTCATTTACCAGGGGTGAACAAAACCTTGCCTCTGAGTGTTGCAGTCAGTATGTCTAGAGGACTAGCTAGACAGGTGACAATGTGCATATCAAGTGCTGTTTAGATTAAAAACTATGTAGAAAGATCTTGGTATGGAGGAAAGCTTAGCTGCTGACTTGCAGGGCACATGCATCAGAGAAAAGCCTTTTCTTAGACCCCTAAGATGTGCAGCCCATTCACACAGAGGAGCTCTACGTCAGAGCACTCCACACACCCAGCACTGCTAACTCAAGTCCTGAGAGATGTCTGTCTTTCCTTCCTGGCTACAGGATTGCTCTCTGGCTTGGAGAGATTGTGCCATCCTATGCTGGGCAGTACAGGTATTTTCATTGCCACACCATTTGCCCTTCTCAGCCAGGAAAGAAACGAAATATTCTTTCTGCAATTCTGCATCTTCTTTTTGCAGTCCCTTTCTCTTTGTCATGACCAGCAGCTCCAGTCCTGAGCATAGTTCCCCAGGGCAGGCCCTGAGCCCTCCTGAGCATGTTTCTTTCCAAGACCATGAATTTTTACTGGGTGAGAGACAAACATGGAACGCAGAAGAAAGATTCTGCATAGGGCTACACAGGACTGTTCTGCCCATATTTTGATTTGGACCTCTGTCAAATAAAAGCAAGTGTTTGCTGCCTGAGCTGGGGCCTCCTCACTATAGCAACAAACGCAGAGTTTAAAGCTGGAGCACCTGGGAGGGAAAACAGGTTATGGAGAAATCACACGCTCAGGACAGTGGCCCTGAGCCCGCATTTGGTGACTCCTTGATGGGCCCCAGCTCAGAGGAACTGTTGCAAGTTCCCACGCGGCGCTCTCCCAGCCTCCTCTTCACCCACCCACGCAACCACAGTGCCTGTGCCAGCCATCCTCCCGCGCCGGCTGAGTCAGCAGCTCACAGCCCCACAGAGGAACCTGCTTGCCCCAGCCATGACCAAGCTCCTCTTGATCCTGATCTTCTCCAGGGTTTCTGAGGAGAAAAGCAAAAGAGCCTTCTCTCCTCTTCTCAGTCATTCTTGGAAGGCAGGCGTTCGTCCCACGGAAGCAAGAAGGCTATGTTTCTTTCATTTGCAATTAAAATACAGTTCTTAAGCACCACATTTTAACGCAGAAGTAAAATAAACAATAAATCAACAAAAGCATAGTTTGTTAGCTGAGAGAAAACTGCTAAATTCTGCCTTTGCTGTTCACTCTCTAGAATATGACAGAATCCAGTCAGTCCCTGGGTGCCAAGGATTCAAATAAAAAATATATACATAAAAACAGACAGTTACTTCTAGCAGAAAGCCAGGATTCGTGCATGATAGACTCTAGAATAGATATTACTCAGTAGCTGCATCTGCTGAAAGTCTGGATCTTTCCCTGGAATCTGTCATCTTACCTTCAAGACGTAAGCTAACCAAGGGGTTTCTAAGGGACCACAAGCTTGTATCTACTGTGAGGTGCTCAGGAGAGCTGAGAGAGTCATCTGCAACTAAAGCACTAAAAAACTATTAACCTTATGACCAGAAAAACACCAGCAATAGAATAATCTGTGCTTCTGGCATACGGACAGCCTGCTTCCCTGAGTTTATTTACCTAAATTGACTGTACACATCCAAATGGGCTGTGCTTGGTCACATCTGGCTTCTGGATCAGTTCATAGCATGAGAAACCATGTGGAAAAGTACAAGGCTTGTCCTGGGCAAGGGACAGGGCTGTTGGGAGTAGTCTCAAAAGTCATTGAGAAAGCTTGCTGTTCCCCTGAACCCTACACGTGTTTCCTCATTCAGTTCTTCCTCTGTTGTTCCTTTCCTGGTGGAAATGCTCCACACCAAGTTTCTGCACCTGTTACTCTCACAAAAAACCAAGAAATACCTGCCCTTGGTGTGAGGGTATTCACAGTGATGGGAGTCTGCAGAGTCTCAACCCTGGCTAAGAAGACACCCACTGTAATTGATAGATGGGGTGATTACCACCAGCAGCACTACCCAAAGGAAGGGAAGAAAGCAGCTAAGCACTGACGACATCCTGCAGTCAAGAGGCAACCAAGTTGCAGAATATCTGTCTTTCTTACTAATTGCTGTGATTTGGTTCTGAGACAGCTAGAGGTCAGCAAGAAAGCAATTTGTTTCATTCAGTGGAAAATACAAGCATTTCTGGGGTATAATCCAGACAATTCTCCCATACTCACCTGGGCAAAGTCAGGCCCTAAACCACATCGTTTTATTTGAAAAAGCATTTGAACGGAGGAAGGATAGTATGGTGAGTGTGAAAATCCCTCTTTAGGGTTGCCTATGACTGAAGTTTAAAGAATTAATCCTTGATATCTGGACAGCAGGGAGTGAAAAATGCACTGGCAAACAAGACATTTGCTTCCCTCTGGCAGGGACTACGGTGACAAGAAGGAAAGATAGAAAAGCAGGCCACGTTGCCTAGAAATGAAAACAAAATTCTTTTTGCAGGAAGCACAGAGAAATGAGTGGAACAGGGAATTAAGAGAAAGATTCAGAAAACAGATCACACACAAACAAAAAGAGGAACCTCCCTCCACCTCCCAAAAGCCACTGATGCTTAACAAGGAAGCAGGAAAAACAAATAAGGATGAAAGGACCTAAAAATTTGCTGTGGTCCAAGAGAAGAAAATAACTGGCCTTTTAGTAGAATCAGTCCATAGAAACAGTCTGTAGGTAAGAGAGATTGCAAGGTCTGTGTATCTTGCCACGTCCTCAGCTGCCTTCCAGAAATCAGTATGTGTCAACTGAAATTACACCAATGGAGTTCCTGGACCAAAGATTTCAAATGGTTGTGATTAGCTGGCTGTCAAAAGGAGATGTGTAACTGAAGTAAAATCTTTTCTAAAGGGAAGTCACAAGTGCATCATCAAAAACAAAGCACAGCGAAACCCAAAAGGCGGAGGAATCATCCACGCTGACTCAGTGTGTTTGAGAGATCCAACTGAGACCCGGAGTCCTGTTTTTCAAATTGGGAAGAAAAACATTTCGACCCAGAACCTGGGAAGCCTCATGGCTTTGGGTGTGAGAGACACTTGTGTGAAGCTGGGCCAGCTGATGTCATCCCACGTGAACGGTGGGATTACCGTGACAAAGAGTCGCACCAGCGAAGTCTGTTGTTTCTGGGGTCACATTGCTATCACTAAGCATGCACAAATGCAAATTGTGAGATGTGACAAAAGTAAGAAAGCTATGGCAAGCACGGTGAGGCTTGATCAGGCACACTTACTTTGGGGGCACTTAGAAACACATCTGATCACTATGGCAAGCTGCTATAAAAACTCTGCCAAAGCAGGGTCACTGAATGTGATTTCTGTGGCATTCTTTGCTGCCTAGAATGGCCCTACTGAAGATGGCTACTCATGTTTGGCTTTCCAGAGAACAGCAGTATCCAATTGACTTCAGTTTGTATTGCTCAGTCAGTATTCCTCATGGTGTTAGCAATGATCACTTTCCCTCAACACAGAAATTCTAACAATGACAATTACAAGAGAAAAGTATTTTTTTCCCCTCATTGGTTTTTCCACTCCCCTTGGACAGCAGATGTACCTACACGTTGGTGAGACCATGGGCAGACTGCGCCACATGAGAAATTCACGGAAGCAGCTCTGCCTGGAGGGCAGGTCCCTTACAGGACTCTGAACAGTCTAACCAGAATTCCACTGAACCTAAGCACCAAGCAAATGAAATCATAACTTGGAAATAGTTGTTCTCTTCATTTTTGTCATCCTTTTACATGAAAGCCCTTCCTACTCTTTTAATCAGTCCTGCTTTAGAGTATTTGCAATAGTTTCAGACCAGATGGAATCATTCATTGACAAGCAATAATGTATAACAAGTGTCCAATAATTAATAATTAACTTGGCATTTCATAATTTGTTACAAAAATCATCATATACTAATTTACTGCAGTTATGAATCCAACAGGCAATTCCAGATGTCTGCTATAACTTGGCATCAGCTCATGTTCTTAATGTACTTATGGTAAAGCATTTTCATTTTCAGAAAGAGCTCTAGCAAAACTTTACAACCAAAATACACAGGAAAATAAATCTCCAGTTCTCTTCTCCACACTCAAACTGAAACGTACCATATCTTTCTGTGGCTTAATAAGAGAAGTTTCCTAAGGAATATTTCTGCTCTGGTGCAAAGCTTCTGAGCTATGTTGCACAGAATGTACAAATTTGGCTATTTTCAGCATATTTGGTGAGAACTTGGTATCACAGCAGAAGCTCTTTTGAAAGGTGCAGTAAGAAATCTGTTCATGTAACTACCAAAGTGATCCTCATACGATTTATAGTCCATTTTGTAAACCAACATGTGAACCCCCACTAGCACCATGCACCTGATCCCTCTTGAGTCTGGCAGTGGGACCAGAGCATAATTGCAAAGGTAGCCAGGACATTTCTGCAGATTAAGTAGCCAGAGGCTACAGTTTATCACAGGAGCATAAGTAAGAGAGTTTCTGGGACACGGGGAGTTTTAAATGCACCTGACCACAGTTCGCCCATGACAGCACAACACAACAGTATTGGGATTAATCCCAGGGTTGATCTTTCTAAAATGATTTTGCATCAGATTAATTCAGAGCTTAGGACAAGTATTCAGAGACACTGAATGTCTTACCTCGAGATGCATACCATTTTCACTCGCCTAAGGTAACTACACTTTGCCTTATGATCTAACAGCATCGGTGCAGTAAAGTATCTGAGAATTTTTCAGACTTTAAGAAAAGAAATATCTAAAATTATGCTTGCAATTTTCCATTACAGGTCTTCTCATGTTTCAGATACTTCTGTGGACACTAATTAGATATAGTTGACTCTACAGTTAATGAAGAAAATGCCTATATGCACATGCAGATGCAGTGTCTAATTGCACATGTCTCCAGAAGAGCTCTGACATCACATGGCAGATTTAGTTTAGGGCATCAGGACATTGTTTTCACCTTTCCAGAGGGATTCTGGACACATGTCTCTGCTGTACCACCACTCCAGACTCCCCGCAACAGGAGCAGTGGAGAATGAGTGCCTAGGCTACACAGTTTTGCTGTTGAAATACCATGAGCCCTTTGCAATATATGGCAGTGCTGTGTAAAGCTTCAACTCCTCAAGTTAAATAATTTAATCTAAAGATGTTAATGTCGATTTAAAAAACAAAACAAAGCAGCACACCTCTCGCTCCCCAACATCTCTAGCCCTAAGGGGAGCTGCGAAGAAAACCCTATGAATAAGATCCAAGGGCTCACAAAGACTGAGAAGCAAAGGAAAGCTCAAGCTGTATGATGTCTGCTCTCAAAACCCAGTCTCCTGGGAAGGAAGGACCAGTTCCCTATGGGAGGGACCCTCCCTATAACACTGGGGAGTGGGTGGTGCTCAGGCTGCATGGGACAGGTCTCCACTACAGAGCAAACCCTTTGCTTACCCAGTAATTCTGTGGGCATGAGCATCCATCCCAGCAGATGCCCGGCTCTTCCCATCCCTGCTTTGATGCTTTTAGTTAAAGGACCTCCATGAGACAGAAATGTCTCAGTTTTTCTTTTTTCATGTCTTGTTTGTAGCCTTGGAAGACCCTTTTTGAATAGGCTGCAGTTTCAGTGTTTTCTGTCAGACAGACAAGCTCTGCAGACTTTAGATTTCAGCTTTTTCTTAGCCTACAGGCAAATTAGAAATACATGCACGTTTTAGGAGACTAGAAATCTCAGGGGGACACCTAAAGGGAACTGGAACGCTTTCATAGCTAAGTCACACCAAGGGATGTTACCTTTATTCAAATAACCTTTACATAAGTGATCATTTGTACTGCCTGTGAGATGTCAAAGCAGTCGGGATAATCAGCAAAATGTCAATTCTCCTGCTTCCAGCAGACTTTGCTACAGACCCCAGCAGAATCCTGTGCCCCTCTGGGGACTGAGTTGTCATGCTGCAAGAGTCAGAAGTGAAGGTGGGGTAGTTAATATCCCAAGCAAGGCACCTACATTGATCTCCAGTCTACTCCCGTTCATATTTCTCTCGGTGGGATTAGATGCAGAACAGCCTCCCCAAAGACCACTTAGCAGGCAGTCTGTGATTTGAACCACTTCAGGGCTTCTCGATCAGGTTGTTACCAAAGACTAGCAACCAACATTTCTCAAGCTGCTCTGCCCTTTTGCTTAAGGTTGCTCTGTGCCCACTAACCAAACTGATATCTCAATCATGGCAGATTAATGTCACTTGGCCGTACCCTGAGAAACAGGGGGAAAAAGCATGTTTTTTCCTTCATAAAGGCCACCATGCAAGAAGTGACCAAGATGAAGTTGGGCTGTTTGCCCATCTGCTCCATATCCCGTCAGCCAGATGCTGTATTTTCCTCCTCTTTAGTGAGGGAGACTCCATCCTGCGTAGTGAAAGACGCTGGGTAATACAGTTATAAACACCATCAAGCCTATAAAAGGGTCAGTAGGCGATAAATAATTCACTTTTATCAGAACTACTGATTCATTACAAGTTCAGCAATTGCATGTCCTCCTAGTCCAAAATAATAGCAGAAAAGGGGAATAATTTCAATAGTCTTGTGGTTAGATATATTGAACTGCTGTATAAGCATTGAACTTACCTCTCTTTTACCTTTTGTCCTTTGAAAGGTGACGAAGCTGCTATTATGGCGGGGCTCACAAAATGCAAAATGGAAGCCATTTCAATTTGATTTTCAGGGAAGGTTTTGTCATATATCAATGACAAACTGTCCCTAGAGGATGTTTATAAGTTTCAAACCCACTACAAGGTTTATTGTATTTTATATTATCAGAGATATATGAAACGGCTCTGATTGCGTCCTGTTTCCCTCCCTGCTATTGGTGTCTGTGCGTATATGCAGTCACATATATGTGTGGTCACAAAGGAAACGGGGTGAGGGGGCCTCCAATAGCCCCGCAGTCTGGTTCAGAAGTGACAGATGAAATTCCCACTGTGACAAACTAAACAGAAAAAACCTCTTTTAACACCTCAGGACTGCTGAAAGACCTGGGGGAAGTGGATGCACCCAAACTTCTGCTCTGGGTGTTCATAACCATATGTTACAACAGCAACAAAGAAACCTCTCCCGTGTCCTCTTCAAAAAGCTGGAAATTTGGGGGTTTTTGCGTGTTGATTTCCATCTTGATTCCAAGGAAGAAACAGCTTGAGAAGTCACATGCCTCCCATGAAAGAACCAGAAACTCCAAATCATTTCTCGCTGTCTGTTCTGTTCCTGGCCTTCTGATCTATGCTAATTGCTAAGCTTTGAGTATGCACTTGAAATTTTCTGTGGGCAATGTGACTCTCTTCAAATAAAAATAGATGCCAGAAATTCTTTTCTAACTGAAATACAGAGAATGACATTTAATGTAAGTGTTTCATCATTATTAATTGCTTTGGTATTCATTGAAATTATGATGGGTTCATTTGAATGTACAGCATAATTTCTGAGAATACTCCGAATGAGTAGATGTACCAGATCAGAATGAAAAAGCATAGTGAAGACTTCTAGGAATGTTATTTATTCCATAGAGGTGTGTGCATATTAAGAAATAACCCCCACTATTTTACTCTATAAGAAGTTTTGTTGAAAATCTGAAGTAAAAAATTTTTCAAAGCAAAATTATTGAAGTCATTCATTTAAAAAAAAAGGAAAATAAATCATACCCAACAAGTTTTGTGTTAAAACTGTGTTGTGCATTTTGTTTTAAAAGTCAACAAAAAAAAAGCAAGCCCATGGATCTAGCCCAGGTAGACAGGCACCAAACCATCAGGCATATTACACAAGGCCTGTCAGGGACTATGGCATCCTACAGCCTTGCTGAAAAAGCCACTACAGGGCTTTCTCTTGAGAGTCCAGGGAAAACTGTGCACAATCCAGCCAGCTTAAGGGCAGAGAGTCTCCAGGGTACACTAAGAGCACAATTGTCGGTTGTGACCCTTTCTCTATTAAGACATCTCACCGCAACAAGCCGGAGTCTCTCACCTCCGAACACAGAGGTGCCGTGCAAATTCCTCCACTTGTCTCTTCTCTGAAAAGCCCCGTTAAGACTTTCCACCACTTCACAATGTCAGAAATACAGTGAAAAGAACTGACAGATCCAGCCACTCAGGGCAATATGTAGCCAGTTATTTACAAGTACACGCAGACAGATGCCATACTATTTGGTTTCAGGAGAAAACAAAATGCTCTTTCTTCCTCTCTTGTAACTGTTTCTTCCAATCTCTGACTCATCACCTATACCATTTTCCATGTTTCGGGCATGAACCCTTAGCTGAATAGGGTTAAACTTTCCAATAGCGGACACTAAACTTTGCTATCGAGCCAGTCATGGCATTGCAATTTTACTCAGTTTTCATCGCTGAGAACAGCGTGGTCCAATAATGGGCACCAAACAGAAAAGGGAAACAGAGCCTGGGCAAAGGGAAGGAAAGCAGTTGTACTGGAGAAACCTATCTTGATGACTGGGAAGAGCAATTAGTTTTCTTTTTTAACTTAAATTTCTGAGTAGAGCAGTGGTACATAAACTGCATGAGTACAGCTGCATGAGTCTAGAGCAATGGATGCTAAGAAATCATGAGATAAAAATAAATGGTTTTGAGACATAATAAAACAAGAAAGATAACATTTCCTATTCCCATTCCAGAAGGTGAGTGCACACCTGAAGACACACAGTGGTGAGTATTTGGATAACCATCCTTGTGTCATACCTGTGCCACCCATCCTGTCACCCCTCCTGCACCCCATATATGATACCACAGTAATGCATTTCTCCATCATATAAATAATTTTACCTTAGCTCTCATGCTCTACATTTACACTTGGGAAAGCTTATAAAGAAAGAGTCATCTGGCCTTTTACATATAAAAGCTATTATTTTATCTTAATGCAATAGAATAGTTATGATACTTAATCACATGTAAAGTTTATTTTGAACCAGGCAGAAAGATTCAAATAACTAAGTTTATATATTCTTTTACAGAATATAGAAATGTTTCGCTCTGCTGGCTTAGAGCAGCTGAAGGAACAAGCATAATGACATTTTCAAGTAAGAAAAAATCTGGTTTATTTGTAGAAGTAAGGCGAAAGGCGATGGGAGATGAAAATCCTCTTTCTCAAATTAGAGAAAACATTTGAAAATATATGCCTTTAATATATACTTTTACATCTGATGATAGAATTTCTGATAGAATCAAGGTCTTGCTACTAGCCTCCACAAGATCAATATTGGAGTTAGTAGAAATTTTTCTGGTAAAATAGCTTTCTGTCACCAATATGTCAACTTCTCAAAAGCAAAAGTTTGTGCAAAAAATAGATGTGCTTCAAGAAGATGACTATGCTGGGGGAAAAAAATGAAAAGAAGAAGAAAGAGATTCAGAGCTAGTATTTGTATCCTAGTCTTTTTCTCTCAGATGAGTGGCCAAAATATTGTGTTTCTGTTTCTGAGATGAGCAAGACCAGAACCAGTATTACCAGGCAAGGATAGGCTGTGCCCCCCATATTTTACATGATGTGACTCACAGTGCTTTTAAACCTGAGACAGGGAATAAGCTCTCCTTTTTGTGCCCCCATTGACATAGCACTTATATTTGTCCTGAATGAGAAATGTTCTACATGAGTTTCTCATTTCTCCAGTTTGAAAACAGGTGAACGTACTTGGGTTCATGCCCACGTGGAAGAGGCAATCAAGAAACCTTTTCCAAGGAGGCTGAGAAATATTTCCTATTTGGACTTACTTAATATTACTAGTGCTGAAGAGCACTTTCAGAGTCTTACAAAGGTGTTAAAAAAAGTCCTTTCACAGCTAAGTGGAAAAAAGCTTGACAGCAAGATAGCTACCTTTGCAATTAAAAACATCAGCAAAACTGTAGCTGAAAGTGTTTCAAATTCAGTTCTATCCAATGTTAAACTGCAAACTATACGAATCCATATTTAATAGCCAACAGCTTGCTATCAAACTGCATACCTTCTGGCACAGTGATGCAGACACATAGTGAAAACAAGGCATTTTAAGGTATTTCTTGGAATTTTTTCAAGTCACCAATGAAATTTAGTTCTCTTTTACAACTGGAACTTTCCATGGTGGTAATACCAGCAGTCATATGGTCTTCACAGACATTAACAATGTGAACAAGTACTACTGAGGGAACGATTGAAAATGCAATTGCAAACCAACAAACACACCTGAAGTCATCTAATGACAGTGAGAAACAAATTTCTATGTGTTAAAGACAGGGGTATCAGTTGAATGATTTATCCATAGAAACTTAGGGATATTAAATGGTGGGTCTGTTAAAAATTCTGTGTTTATTACACAGGAAAATGACCTGTAATAATAATAAATCCTTACTCTGAAAAACTCATTGTCCTGGTCTTGGCAGGAATAGAGTTAATTTTTCTTACTAGAAGTGGATATACTGCTGTGTTTTGAACTTAGGATGAGAATAATGTTTATAACACATTGATGCTTTTGTTTTGCCAAGCAGTCAAGGACTTTTCAGTTTCTCATACTGGCCTGCCAACAAGAAGGCACCCCACACAAGAAGCTGGGAGGAGACACAGCCAGGACAGCTGTTCCAAATTGGCCAAAGAGATATTCCACACTATATGACATCAGGTTCAACCTATAACTGGGGGAGTTGGCTGGGAGATGGTGTGGTTTAGGAACTAGCTGAGCACTGGTTCCAGGTGGTGACAAATTGTGCTGTGCATCATTTGCTTTGTGTACTGTATTATTATTGCCATTGCTCTTGTTATCATCTTCCTTTTCTGTCCTATTAAACTGCTTTTATCTCAACCCACAGGTCTTACCTTTTCCTTTTTGATTCTCTCCCCTATCCAGCTGGTTGCAGAGAGGGTGCAGGGCAGAGAGTGAGCATACAGCTGTGTGCTTGTTTTAGCCGCCTGCTGGGTTAGACAACAACAGTCATGAATCTCCAGAAGCTGTTTTGTGATGAATATAGCAAATTCAGGGGCACTCCATTTTTTAAAAAATGAAACTATAGAAAATTCATCTTGTTTTGGAAATGTCCAGCCTACTCAAGAACTACACCTACTGAACAATATCTCAGTATCACAAACTGATATTATCCATAACTTTGACTATACCTTTGGTCAGACAGCAATTATAACACCTGTGTGTCTATGGCCTAAACAGGCTGATGTTAATGTACACATAGCATTATTCCAGTGTGCAGTTACCACTATTTAATATGTCCTCATTACAAGCTGCACTTGGAAGCATGATGACTATGGCTTCAGAAACATAACAAACTTTGCATAATGCATATTGCATAGAAGATCATTTTCTGGAGCTTTCTTGCTTTAAACAATTTTGTGTGATAAAAGGTATTTTCTTCTCTTTCTTTTTTTACTGCTTAAATAACTTTAAGAGGAGAGATTACATTATAAACATATTCAAGGACAAGAGATTTAGAAAAGGTAAACACTGTTTGTGTTCAGTCTATTATGAGGGCAGAAACTAAATCTTTGGTCTAAGGTATCTAGGAAATCCTCTTTGTCAGCATCTACTGATTCTCAGACATCCAAAATGTCTTATACAAAGACATATAAAATAAGAGTATTCTGAAGGGATGAGGAAACAGACTTGTCATGAAACACCACATTAGAAGGAGCTGGATTACATCCAAAATGCCAATTTGTTTTCAAGAGGGGAAGTTTCTTGAGATATTTCATATTTTAGCTACTATTATTCAACTGTGTCTACATTTTTATATCACAAATGAGACCATTTGCTTGTGTTTTCTCCCCCAGGTACCAAAAGCATCCCTGTTTTAAGAGTCTGCCATGGAAAGACACTAAGGGCATAGGTTTAACCTAAATGAAGCACCTTTCCTACAGTGAGATGCCAAGTTGATTTAGATGGTCTTGCATTGCATGCCTAATGGCAAAATACAGGCAGCTAAATCTGAAACCCAAAAGCTATTTAACAGCACACATCTATATTAAACCACACTCCAAGCCTTGGAGATGAGAATTTTTCCTCCAAATCCACTATCAGCAATTTTTTGATAGCATAGCACATACCTACCCCATTTTATAAGCACAAGCTTACACCCTCAAAACCATAGGACTACAAGCAACTTAGACCTAGGACACTGTCTTTAAGTCAGCTACACCAAAGCAAGCTCCCATGAACATATTAAACTGCACCAACTGCTTTATGCTGAGTAAAATTACTTTATCCTGAGAAAAATTATGTATCTCCTGATGCAACACTTACATACTGAAAAATCAAATAGCAGAGCTCTGAGTTCTGCCTTGTCCTGCCTCCTCCCTGTTCTTGACCCAAATGTTCACTGATTCACAAGTGAGGTGGTAGTGGTGTTAGCAGGGCTTTCACCAACACTTTGTACCAAAAAAATCTCCATGAGCCTGATGTGGCTCTTCTTAGGTCAACTAAGTACAGGAGCAAACTGTATCACTAGACTGGTAATCAAAGCCTGAAATCCCATGAAATACCTATCATCTGTCTATTGATAATGTTATAATGTCATAAGTCCTTCCTGGGTATTTCACCGAAACTGTAGTTTTAAAAATGCGTCTGGTGATCTTGAAAGAAAGTCCAAAACCAACCCTTCCTGCTGGCCTCTTCCAGACCCTGCTGCATTTGTAAAAAGAAAAAACCAAACCCAAGGTTTTAATTAAGAAACAAAATCTGGGGGCTGTTGACTGCATTGAAAACTGATTTTCCTTCCGTATCTGCAAAACCAAAGGCAGGTGCATTTGGGAATATTTGTACTGCTGACTGTTTGACTGGAATCTTCAAATGGATTGTTCATGGTCCAAGTACTCAGGTGTAAAGTTTACACAATCGAATTCTAAGTGGAAGAAGCAAGAAAGGCGTGACATCTCCTATATCATGGAGTTAAAAAAGATATCTCTTTGAACCCGAAGTCCTGTCTGCACTAGGAACAACATTTGCTTATTGGTCATGACATGAGCTCCTACGTCACTCATAACACATGAAAATATGGTGTACCCTCAGATGTCTGTGTGTTTTGGTATGTAAAACAGAAGCTCTGTCCTGGGCTTGAATTACTTGATGAAGTGGAGGACTTGATCACCACCCAATAACTTTCAGTATTATGCAAAAGTGATTGTCAGCAGTGGGCTTCTAGTAAAATAACTATAATGGACATTGAGAAGGTGAGATCAATAGAGTACTTAAGCAAGTGCTTAAATTAAGACAGGTAGCCCATCATTTTCAGCAGGATGATGTTTAACTGCTTTTTTGTACTCACGGCTACATAGCCATTGATGTACAGCACTTTTAACCAGACCTTGCAAAACACTTTCCCACAGCAAGCCACAGACCTGGCAAAACTGTGTGAGGAAACACCAGTGACTTGTTACAAGGGAAGACATGGCCCACAAGAGAAAAGCTGTGATTTCAGCTCAAATGCCACACAGCACTGCAATGCATCCTTTTGAGGCAGCGTGAGCAGGACAGGCAAAGACCCAACCTGCAAGAGTCTGAACTACCATCTCCTTTGTTTGGGGTGGTCAACCAAACGTCACATTGCCAAGGCAGCGAGGCAGACGCTGCGCTCTCGCTGCCGATACTTTGAATGTCCTCTGGGAAAATAAAGGCTTCCCTTTCTCTGTTAATGTGGAATCTTTCATGAACACTAAATTCATACAAAAAAATTAAGAGGGGAAAATCCACCAACCCAGTTGTAGTTTAGCAGAATGACACAGTGGCCCTGAGTTGCAGTAAACCACTGGAAGCGTGGAGTGATTCGATTTTCAAAGCAGTTGAAAAGGCACTGTTTGAATGCAGCACTAAGCATAACTAATTTATTCTGGTTGTGTCTTCAGGCTGCCAAATGCATTTTAAAAAGGACCCTATTTAAAATGCATCCTTATAGCAAAACGTACCAGTGTTACCTAATTGGACAACAAAAGGAGCGGACCACTCTCTCCCTTTCAAGCAAGAAAGATGCAAGAAAACAATACTTCTGTTGCAGCACAATAACAAAGCTGTAGGTGACAACTGCATTTTCCTATCAGATTCAGCCTTAATAGGTCAGCACAATCACTACCACACTAAGTTTCAGCTTGCCCTATCAAAAAAATTAGAACAGACAGGCACCACTTTAAGGCAGTTGGTACAATTTACCTTGTCTTAATAGGGTCTTTCTAGGGTGGGAGGATGACTAGGAGTATAAACAGTCCTACAGATATTTTCACACTTTTCTTTGGTGCTTCGTAATATTGGTTATAGAGCTATTTTGCTTGCTCAGAACAGTTGCTTAGTCTCTTTATCTAACATCCCAGACTTCATTCTATTAAATAGTAGCAGATTTTTTTTTAATGTTCATCAGGTTCAGAGACAGGCAATGACAAAGCTTCTCCCAGTTTTTTTTCATGGCCCTTTGCTTTCTTTTACAGAACATCACGTTTTCCAGTAGCTTAACAGATGCTTTAATATCAATATAAAGGTGTCCTTGTTAAAAGAGGCATCCACTTCTCAGGGTCCCTGAGGTAGGTGATATGAATGAAAGGTAGCTATGGCCGGGATCCTCATTGTCAGGACAGTATTTTGAGGACCACTGGCTGGAGGCCACTGCTAAACATCAAGCCCTAAGCATTGAGTCTGGCTGAGTCCCAAACTCTGGCATGTAACATAGTTTCTGAGTTGTAAGTATTAATTCTAATTTAACAGAGGAAGCCACAATTTGATAGAAGTAGCTGGATCTGGTTCTGCAAATCTCTAGTAAACTGGCACCCATGTTACAGACAATTATATTAAATATTCATACCAAGTTAACATTTCTGAATTGCTAGCTGTTCAAATGGGAAACAAAAATATACCCCAAATTTGTAAAATGTGCCTATTATCTCTGATTAATGTGTCCCATCTGTTTTCCTCAGAAAATTATCTCTCTGTAAACATGGGCTTCCATGTACGATTGCTGTCACTGTTACAAACAGGGGGAGGAATTTCAGTAAGTACAATTTTCACACTCCTTTGCACAGGAGGAACTGATTATACAATCTGCATAACAATATAGGAACTCAGACTTACAGATTCCATGAGGCAATTAAGCAGGCAGGTACAGTGTCCCAAGTGCACTGTCTGAGACAGTTAATATAATATTCAGAGCAGCAAACAGTAGCTTTGTGTCCTAAAATGCAAGCTCTTCTGATTTATCTATCACTGAGAGAGGAGAAAAAAACACTCCCGTTCATAATAGGAATATTGTGACATGAGACTTTGTGTGTTGTCCAACATAAGCAAGGCAATAAATCAAAGAACAGAGCAGCCAAATTTTTAAAGAAAGGATGTTTTCAGCTGAAAGAGAACTGTCCTTGACTTTCTTCATCTGGATGTAAAACTAAGATTCAACAACAAATAAGAGTAGAAATAAAAATGTACATATGAAATAACTGTAGCTCTATCCTCAGAAAAATCAAAACATGGGGAAAATGAGAAATCTCTCTGCTGAGATTTTGCAATTGATGAATGCTGTTTCAGGATACAAGGGGATACTGTCAGCTCATAATTGAGACAACACAAAAATTAACTAGAAAAGCTTCTTTTGATGCCAGCTCTTGTCTGTGCATGTGTACTTCTGTGTGCATATGTATGAAGATGCATGTGCAGCTTTCAGTTCTTTGCTTTTATCTTCCTTTTTTTTGTTGTTGCTGCTTGGAAGATCAACACAAAAAGGGAAGACAACTAATGCACCTCACGCTGAAAGTTTCTCTCCGGGGGGAAAAGCCTTTGCCCACACAGCACACCATTAAAAACGGTGAGGCTCCACATGGGAGCACAGGGCTTCCCACACACAACAGCCTGCAGGATCAGGGGAATTAATGATGCAAAATGTTGTCTAAAGCGGGCACTCGACTATAGAGCAAAAAAATGCAGATCTAAAAGCTCAAGGAGATCCTTATAATGGCAAAATGGAACACAGATTTTTCTCTTTGTACTGTCCTTCTCCCACAAACACTCACCATGAGAAAATCCCTTTTATTTGTTTGCCTGATCTCCAGTTGGTTATTCTTGAAGAGCTGCCAGTTTTCCCCTTCCCCCATGGCTACATCATTTCCTTCACGGTGTGCACACTGCAGAAGGGAAACATTTTTACGTTCAGAGCTGGATTCCAGTCCCTACTAGAAATCTTGCAACTGAGGAATTATGCAGGAAAAAGGTAAATCCAGGTCACCCTCACTCCAGCAATCCCCAGCTGCTATGATAGCCCCTGGAAGTGACAGTAGTCAGCCTTGAAATTTCTACAGCTATGCAAGATGTCTGGAAGCAATACCATCTAGCATACAGTTGGTATCATACAAATTAATACAGTGTAAATTCTGCTACATTGCTGCTCACCCCAGTAGCTCTTTCTTTCCCTTTCAGAAAAGTAGCTGTGCTGATCAATAACCAGAAAATCTGTTAGAACCAGAGAAAATTGTTTGCCTTGTGAAAACTGGTTCTCTCCTGTAAACATTTGCTTTGAAATAGCATGGACTGCAGCTGCATCCTAGATCAAGCAAGCCAGCAGAAATTGCTCACCCTAGTTTGACTTGAGAGGGGTAGTCATTTCTGCTTCTATCAATCAGCCTCAAACTTGACCCCTCTCCCACCCAACTTATGGTCAACGCCAAGGGACTGCAGGATCAGGATCATTAAGCAGTGCTGAATGGACAAGTCCTAAAGCGAAGCAGAGGGACAGTCAATTGTAGGCGGAATGCAGCAGATTTATATCCAGTAGGTGAAAGAAAAATGACTCCTAAATGGGCTGGAGCAGATGTGAAACTAGTCTGCCACAAGCAAGGATGAAGCATGGGGATCTCAGAGAACAGCCTCTTTGCTATCCAGCTCTAAAAGCAATTACCATAGATAAAAGCAAGTTCCTGGAAGGGCAGGCAAACTGACAGGGCTCAATTCTTAAATAGCAATCTGATCCCAGGGGAGCTTCCAGGTCACTTACAGACCTACCATCACAGCAGCGCTACTGACTGAAAATATGACAGCAGAGTCAGGGTGGGAGAGACTGTCCCTCCAAATGCACCGATGTCCAGGCAGAGGGGCATTCAAGAGAGAATCCACATGGAAATTATTGTTCTCAATGCAGGTGCTGGGGAAATGCAATATAGTCAGGTCTGGTAAGAGAGAGCTTCGGCTTCACAAATCAGAAATAAAACTCTCAGGCACTTAAATTTTTAATAGAATCCCCTTTTATTGTGCTAAATCTGATCAAGATCAGTGTTCGGTAGTTAATTTCACAGATCAGAAAAATTGTTGCATAATCCCCCAAACACAATTCTGTAAGGCCTAAAGCTGAATCACATTTCTGCTGTTAGTACAAAGTCATATTAGTTTTTTAATAATAGAGGAAATAATAATATATTACATTGTATGGGGAGGCACCTACTTGATCTAGTGCTACGCATCAATTTATATTAAAAAAAAGAAAAAAATCAGAGAAAATATCAAGGTTAAAGTGAAGAGTTAGAGGAAGACTGAAGAAAATACAGTATCTTTCATTCTCTAAAAGAAAGTTTTTGAACCATGTATCTCATGAGCCATGACAAGGAGCAAAAACTGAGAAGATAAAGCAGAGCGAGAAGCTGGACACTGAAGCATGGAAAGATGTATGCTTAGTATTACTTAGAGAGACAGGTGAAAACAACGGGTAAGTGAACAAGTGAGAATAAAAGATCAAGAAGATGCGGTTAAAGCTGAAGTGGTAGCAGATGGCCATACTGCAAGAAGAGAAAATAAAGAAACTCTACTTGTGAAAAAAATAAAGACCAATAAAATAAGTTTAAAAAAAGAAGCCATCACAGATAAAACTTTCAGGATATGGATGGCTGGAGACAGATCTATCAAAGTTTTACTCAACAGGGAAATGGTTAAAGGCATCATGTGATAGCTCCTTTGATGTCTGGGTAGTTCTTCAGATCAGGCCATCTTAGTGCAAAGTACAAGGCAAGCTAATGCACGCATGGGTGCATTGTGATCGCTAGGGGTAACCTAGATAGCATTAATAAGCACAAATACTTGAGCTTTCCTTGATCTAGCATTAACCAATTTCAGATCCATCTGTTACATTTTGGATAGCAGCCTGGATGTTTCATGTTAACTTCATATGCTTCTAAATTGCCACCAGTTGTATATTCTATTAAATAATGTTCATAATTCAACAACCGTCTGGACAGAACGAGGGCTATGTTCTCCTCACAAATTTCAAAACAAGTGCCTAGAGGAGGGAGCATAGAGACCTGATCCCATGCCCCTAAATTCTCTCCCAGGTTTAAAGAAAACTACTTAACAGCATCTTTCTGTGGCCAAATTAGCAGAGAAACACATTTAAACAAAATAGAAATGTGCTTTGAGCGAACAAGCCAAAGGCTTGTAAGCCAGATTTTATCTTTTCTTAAACATAAGCAGTCTCATGACCTTCAAAGGCCTTTTCCTAAGCAATGGAAATTTGAGGCTATAAGTGACAAATCTTGTTTGCAATAAAGAAATGGGAGGTAGGGAATTGATTTAAGGAGATAGGATTTGATCCAGTGAGTTAGTGGGAAAATAAAACAGTCTAACCTCCCTTTACGGCTTAGTTTGAGCCTGTAGAGCCATCTCCATTTCAATTCCCCTCATTAAGGAGTTTTCTCATTCTCAGTTTCTCTCATTAAATACATAAAGTTTAAAAGGTGGCAACTAACTGGAAGAAATTGTGTTTGTACAGTGAATTGAAATCTAACAGTCTCGAGTTTTGCCCTCAATTACATCCACACAAAGATACTCGTAACTTTGGTACTAATTGCAAGTACAGATGGTATCAAAGTCATTTATCTGCATCTCTTGGGATTTGTCAAAAGAATGAAGGCAAAGTGGCAAGCTGAAGTGACCACTCTTGGTTTACTCATGTGTGTTATCACCGGCAGAAATAAGCTTGAATTTTGTGCTGCTGAATGAAGCCATCCCAGCACCGAGCTAGAAACAAAGCAGCAGAAGTTTCCAAAATTCCTCCACATAGTACTATAAAATAATGTTGAAGTCAACAGCAGTGACTGAAACAGTAAAAGTCACTCTAATAGTTCTTTGTTGTACCTGTAAAAAAAATCTTTATTTTTTGAAAAGCGATGAAAATGTTGATTTGGGACCCTTTTGCTCTCAACCAGAAGCCCATCATAAATTATGTAAATTGTTCCATCGTTCCATCTTCCACTTCGGAGGTGCAACCAGGGATTTCATTCCTCTCCTCCTTCTGTTTCTCTACTGTATAATCATCAACAGTAAGACACCTGCAGTTTGCGATTATATGTGACTAGTAAACCTGTCATTTTCCAAAAAAATGTCTGTGTAGTCACTTGTCATCTAGATCCAGTAGATTTACGTGCACGTCTTTGAAAAAATTCCTCTTAACTCAGAAAGCGAACCTGTGCTTTCTGCTGAAAATACCTCAGCAGCTTGCAGGCTCCCAGGAACACTTGGCTGCACAGCCCTCTCTGGGAAAATAACAAAAAAAAATGACATTTTTCAGATCAAACACAAGCTTGAAAATACTTACCCTCCTAAAATATTAATCAGGAAAACAGGAGAGTACCATCATATAACGTGCTTGGAGTTTCTGGCCTAGTCAGGCAAGTAAAATAAAAAAAAAAAAAAAAAAATAGGAAGATGCTTACAGAATTCAGTGTCTGGAAAGCTATGGTTTAATCTAGAGATGCTTGGTCCTCTGATCTCTCCCCATTATAACAGGTAATTTATTTTCTTCTGCATTCTTTCCGTATATTCTAAGCAGACATTAATTCCAAATACAAGGAGAAACAACACTCTGAAATAATATTAAAGCTGATTTCTGAAAACTTTCTGAATCATCAGCCTAACTTGGCTATTTCTAAATATCCTCCACTAACTCAAATAATAACTGAGTATGTAAGATTAAGTAAATCTTTAGTCAAAGTCAACATCGTTCTGCCTTTTGCCTCCAGAAACCCGTAACTTAATATTCCTCAGAGACATATTTGCTTTTGCTGTTAATGAATAGCTTTGTGTTATTTCCAGTTAAGTATTATGTATTGCCTACTTCTTCCAATTTTTATTTGCTCCTTGGAGCACCTGCAATTTAACACTCAGACTGGTACCTGCATCTGCAGCACATCAGAGTTTTTCAGCAAAATCCATTGTCATCTTTGAGTAACACTGCTAGCCAAAAAACCCCAAACCCTAAACAAAAAAGACACACCTGAAGCCCCTTCCAAACAGTTGTGGTTGATTTTAAATCCTACTTCCCATAAAGTTCATCTCCTGTATGAACTGAAGGACTTCTGTCTGTTACTATGTCATTTAGGAGCAACAGGTGTATGCCAGACTGACAAGCAAATTATTCTTTCTAACCCTCTCAATTTATAGAATCACTTTGAAAGGCATGGGGGTAGAGGAGGCCTTTTTATCATGATCAATACAGGGTTTCCCTGAAGGATTAAATTTTGTATATTTTACTTTTATATACATATATATAATACTTGGATGAATTTTCTCTGTGGTGTTTTTTATGTTCTGGGGTTCCTATTTATTCAGGCTACCAACTTGTAAATTATGAGTTATATTGTATATGTTTGCAGGTGATACTCTCACTTCCCATTTCTCAACAACATGTGCAAATGCTTACATTCACAACAGCCCTCGCAAAAATACTACTTGAAATTACATTTTGCCTCTTTTTCCTTTTTCTGCTTGTCTTTCCAAAGAGAGAATAATAGTGTTCTGTGGTCTTCAGTCACTAATTTTTGTTAACACAAACTGGGATTCTCTTGTCTTCAAGTCCTATCAGAAAAAAAAAAGAAGAGAAACCCCACACAGCATCATATTGAAAAGCTTGTTTGTGCCTGGAAATTTGTCTAGCTTTCCAGTTAGGTCAGTTGGCCTGGGGAATGCTGTAAGCTTTCACTGCTACCACAGCCCCCCAAAAGGGGCTTGTTTCCAAGAACAAAAATACCACATTTAAGCTAGCGTACACATTATAAATTGCTCTCTGAGCAAACTGAAACACATCATGGTTTTTATATCTTCTGTAACACCTGAGTAATTGAGCTGTGAGCAGGTTTCAGGCTGGTGGAGGACCACTCGGTCCCCAGGGTCCTGGTGCAGCAGCTCATCTGTTTCCATAGCTGCCCAAGGTGCAGTGGTTGTTACAGTCCCTCTCTGTCCTGGGAACTCCCATTTGGGTTTGGGTACCCCTGTGTGCATTCTGGGTTTGGCCCCATTACAGCACTTCCCTCTAGGTCACCCTGAAGAGCACTCCCTCGCATCAGGTCTGGTGTTGCACCTATTAGTCCACTCTTCTTCCCCCATCCCTGGAAAAAGAAGAGATGCTACTGAAGCTCATGTACTGCAAGTATATAGTCCTTATTTCATATCTACTGTTAAACAGTGGGTTCAGTTTATGACAGTGTCCCCAATGGGAAAACGATCAGTCATTGACTTCAGCATCCCTTTTGGTAACTGCATGGCAGAGGTGAACAAAAGCACAGGTGTTATTTAGCCCTGAGCAGACCATAACTTCTAAAAAAGCTACTAACACCAAGCTTTTCCTTAGCACAGACCTGGCAAAATAAAGAACATCTCTTTTCTTTTTCCTTTTTCTTTTTTTTCTTTAATAGTAAACTGCTGCTCCTTGTTTCTGAACCATGCAGTATGGATGTTCCAGTTTGTGATGTTACCAACAGTTGCCACTGCTATTTGTATGGTAACATAGCTGGGGAGGGCGGGGGGTGGGGAGGTAGTTGGGGTTTTTTCCCCCCAGTTTCATGAGCCATTTAATGTGGTAACCAATTCATTTTTTTCTAGGAAGCCCACAGCCAGGTTTTCAGACTTGGGAAAGGGGATACAAATGCCAGATACATTACATAAGGTTGTATATCACCTAAATTGTGAATACAGTGTAATATGTATAGACTCTGCCAGCTGCTGACTTGTTTTCACTGTTCTCTACACATTTGGTCTGAACGAGACAGTCTCATTAGGTTTACAAGCCTCTGTTTTGTAGCAGGTTGAAGTCAAGGACATAAAAAATAAAAATATAGTACCTAACTTTGATTTGGACATAGTGAAGATTGCTTTAAAGAGAAGCTCATTGTGTGTGTGTAAAAATGCAGATTGAATATGGTTTTACTTTGTACCTACCCAAGTTTTAATACTGCTTTTATATTTTAAAACACAAAAGAGATGTAGAAGTGAGGGCCTTATGTAAAATTCATTGCAAATCTTCAAAACAGGTTTGATATGGCCAGTGACAAATGATGTCCCATAAAGCATTGCATGACTATTTTTAACATAGCTCTCATACATAATTTCTCCTGCACTGATTGCCCAGCAATATGAACACATTGAAATACAAGGCATTATAAATGACAAGCTTTCATATCCCCACTTAATCTTTGCAGGACCCATACTCACTTGACTTCATATAAGAAGCAAATAAAAACAAGTGACACTGACAACTGGGACCATCCCAGCAGCTTAGCTCTAGCCATCTATCTGTATTAATCACTGCTTTATATACACGGTGACTGACTGCTAATGGGAAAGATCCCAAGGTCTTCATCCTTACTTTCCCTTTACTGGGCAGTAACTTCCCTTTCAGCTGAGATCCTAAAAGTCAAGCCCTCCCCACACTGATACCACCAATCAGTGTTGACTCTAACCCTCTGAAAAAGTAGTCTCACAATGTGCTTTTTTTTATAAGCCAAAATTCCATTTCTCCATCACTTTCATGAAAGCACAACTTTCTCTTACCTCCTACCTCTCTAAAGTTGTTTACTTCTGCACCCTCCTCATTTTTCATCTACTACCTCCACTTTTGTCCTTCACTGTAAGATAGATGACAAAAGACCCAAGCAGCAGCATGCATTCTCTTTCATTCCCAGTTTGCCCACTCACTTTCTCCATCACAGGATTATCTGGGATCTGAATAAAAGCTAGGATCCAGCTCCCCCAGGCACTGAACTGCTGTATCAAGGGCAGGCAAACAGAACCCGCTTGCAGGCACTGTACTGCAGCACGGACCACAGGCTGAGGCTCTGTATCCTGCGGTGCTGTCCCCAACCTGGTACAAATGGGGACTGGGAAGGAGTCAAAGTAGAATAGACAGCAACAAGAACAGCAAGTACATCTCCCAGAAAAGCTTCATCTCTCCTTCCCAGGCTCAGGTAACGTGTCTGCATGGCAGTTTTGATGCGGCTTTGGTTGTGTGCGAGGGCTGGAGGAGTTCAACGCCCTGTATGCCTTTGCTAGTCATGTTGCCAGCATCAGTTTACCCTTCTGTTAAAAGGAAGGATGCTGTGAGCCTTAGGGAAATAAGACATTTTTGAGATCCAGGGTGGAAATTGTAAGAACTTGGTGTCAGCGCTGCTTTAATTTCATACTTTGCACCTGCATTTTTATCCCAAATCTCTATCGTTGTCACACTTTCTGAGCACTGGGAAGCGCCTCTTCAACCTTCCCTGTTATTTGCATTGCAAGGGCAAATTAGAAAAAACTGCCTCTCACAAGCCCAGGCATCCAGCGTGATCTCCCAGCCCCCCGAAATGACTCAGTGGATCCAAGCCTCCTCCCTGCTGTGTAAACAGGGCGTACGAGCAAGGACAGGGAGGATGTCACAGCCACCGACTCTCCCTTATACTTGGAGCCAACGCTGGCACCAAACACTGCCGCACCTCACTCCAAGGGGGAAGGGGCTGCTGAGGAACATGAGCCATGGGTGGCGGGAAGGGGGCCCAGCATCAGAGCCCTCCGCGGGCACCGAGCCGAGCGGGTATCCGCAGGGAGCTAGCGGGGCAGCTCTCGCCTCCCCTGCCGCTCGCCGGGGCGCCCGGGACTCCAAAGTCCCTGCCGCCCTCGCACCCGGCCCGCCTCCCCGCCTCTGCCGCTCGCTCCAGTCCCCGGGGCCGGGCTGCGGTGGGGAAGTCCCGCCCCGAGCGGGGCGGGAGCGGCAGGGGCTGGGGACCCTGCTGCGGCCGGCGAGGTTGACGTGCTGCCGGTGGAGCGTCCTGCCCGCGGGGTAAGGGAGCGGGCGGGCGCAGCGGGGCCGCAGGGTGCGTCGCTTCAGCCCGCCAAGCCGCTCCGTGTTCTTACCGCGGCCCAGACTCCTCTCGGGCTCGTCCTTAATGCCCCGAGCCCGAGAGGCGCCCGGACCGGGAAACTTCGCTGGAGTTGAGGGACGGGAGCTGCTTCCGCCTCTTCCGCCGCCGGCCCGACGCGCTTTGCCCGGTCCCAGAAAGCCTGAGGCGGGGAGGGCGGGAAGCGGCGGCGGCGGGTAGCGGCAGTGCGTCGTGTTCCTGCAGGCTTGGGGCCGCGCTGGGAGGCGGTGGCCTGAGGCGGAAGGGCCGGCACGTCTTGCACCGGAGGTTGAGAGGGCCCCGCTCCGCGGCGCCGAGACGGGGCCCAGCGCGCCCGGGTGCAGCCCCGGCGGAGAGGGCCACAGCCGAGCGACGGGGAGCGGGGCCGGACGCGGGAGGAGACTGCGGCCGAGACGGCGGCGCAGAGGCAGGCAGGGCTCCTGCAGGGAGACCCGCAGCAGGTCTGGAGCTTGGAGTGCTGAACTCCTCCTTCTTTCTGGACGTGTTTCAGGGGATCGGATGATGGTTATCAGCAGAGTAAGCCCCCAGCTCTGGCGGGTTTCACTGTGAGAGTGCGGCTACGCTGCTATTATTAGTGCTGGTATTTAATGTCATAACGAGTTAAATATTGGAACTATGTCCTCTCTAGTACTCTCCTGTCAGTCCCTGAGGGTGGCTCCATGAAGGAACAAGTGCCTAAATACAAAATTGGGACCTTCAAAGCCTGCCTTCAGCTGCTTCTCCATCTGGAAGCACCCACAGCCCTCTGCAAGATGTTTCCAGAGTAGCTTAAGCTTGACAATGCTCAACAGCAGGGCTCCAGACTCGGCAGCAAGCCTTGTTGTAATGGAGACACCATGCATTTTCTCTCTGGCCTGAGGTGTGCTGTCCTCTATAGAACACAGTTGCAGCAGACACCCTGCTTTGCCCTCCCTTTGCGCCAGTTTGGTAAGCTGCGGAGAGGAGTGCTGGTTCTGAGCGAGGGATGTTTGGGTCCCCTCTGCCAAGTGGGGTTCAGTGCTGTAGCTGAGCCGCTGCCCAACAGTGGCCTCAGGTATTCAGCAGCCCCTCTGCAGCAGGTCTTGTGGTGACATGGCCCTCAGTTGATGTATACAAGTCCTATTGGTGAGGAACTGAGATGAGCATCTTTTGCTCTACCAAGTATATAAATGTATATGATCACTAAGAAACTTGTAGATATAACTCTTATTTTAGGCATGTCTGTTGTTAATGACGGTATCTTCTGTATGCTAAAGGCTTGTAGTAAATCTTGAATGAAACAGAGTTTTAGCTGATCACTTGCTTTGAAAAAGTGTGTTTGCTTGTCTGGAATTCCTTTGTGGTTTATAATGGATACATTATTGTCCTCTGTCATAATATGTTCTGTGGTGTTTAAAGGTTGTTGCCTTCTTTCTGCTGGGGGCTGTGTGCCAGTGATGGGTGAAGTGATGCTTTTAATAGGTAGTTTTGTATCATTTTGTCAGGTACTTTGGGGTTGTTACATGAAAGGCTATGTAAGTGTCATTTATTATTATGAATACCTCTCATGTTTTGGAATTTAACAGACATAATATTTGCCATCATGTCACCATCATCACATTCATTGTTGTAGTTATAATCAAAGGTGGCAACAATGGCATTCAGATGCTTAATTACATTTCATATAGGTGACCAGTGCTAACTTATTAAATTAATATGTGGCAGAGCAGGAACAAGTGTCACTTCTTCCCTCTGTGGTCAGGGAGCTGTCAGCTTGCTCCCCACATACAACAGTCAGTATACAGTGAAGCACACGGCACCAACTTCTGTATGTATTAAAGGACACTTTCTCTGCACATCCTGTGGGTTTTATTTCTTAATTCACTTGATCCAGTTCTAAAATATTTTTTTCCATCTTTCAAAACTGAAAATACTGAGCTATGTTCATTTTTTAGAAAGCTGAAACCAAGGTTGTTTAAGGTTTCATGAAAACAGAGAAAAGAGACTTCTGTGTGGATCCAACTGGCTGCCTCTCCGGTAAGAGGAGGATTAGAAACCAATGTAGTTTGTGGAAACCTAAGGTTCCAATCTCTGGTTTGATTCACAGCAGTTTTGAATTTAGGTCTTCTGTGTTTCTGGAGAATATACAAGTCATTGCATTGCCAGCTGTATTGGAAGGGAAAGGGAGTGTCCCGTCCCCCTAGTTCTAAAAAGAAAATTCCTTTTTTTCTCAAAACTGGTAGAGTAGGTTTTCTACGTGAACATCATTTTCTGGTCACAAATTTAAAAAGCTTCCTCAGATTTTTTTAAGCAGTGGCCATGTCTTTGGTCTGATAGTAATATTTATGTGGTTAATAATCTAAGAAAGGCATTTTCTCCTAGCAATGGCTGGGATACGTTTCAGAAGTATTTAACTACTTGGATAGAAAGAAGAAAGTAAGAAGAAAATCCACCACCACCACCACCATCATCTCTTATGACAGTTGTAAGTAAACTGCAGTCTCTTAGTTGGAATTCAGAAACATGTAGGATTACTGTTCTCAGAGGTATTCTGAAATCTTAGTTTTGCATGGGGCCAAAGCCACAGGGTTTTTCCTGAAGTAACTTCTGTAGAGTAGGGAGGTCCAAAGAAAAATGGGTATCTTACCTGCTGAGTTACTGTCTTTTTTTCTGCTCTTTAAGGGTCTCACTTACTTCCAAGTAAAAAAGGAGAATTGTTTTATCTAACAGTTGGTTTTGCCCTGTCCAGAGTCTCTGTAGTGATGACTAAATGAAAGGAATTTAACTTCCCTTGCTCTGATTTGTGTACCTTCTGGCAGATGGGTCATTCTCAGATGGGTCTGGAAATGTTCAACTGGTCTTACTGCCTGAACTTTTGAGGATTGCAACCTTTATTGCAAGTCATGGCCATGTGTTACTCGCTTTGGGCTGCGTAGCAATAACCCAGATAATTATTAGTTTCCAGGACAAACATAGTGAGTTTGTATCTTCTTTCAGAGATACTGTGATATCCCGTTCTGTGGTTCAAAAAGAGAAAACAGTGGCAGAGTCTGTGTCCAGTTCTTGTTCAGGCTGAAGATTCAGCAACTCCTGGGAAGAGAGCAGAAGGATGTGCAGGAGACCCGACAGTCTCATCAGCTTGTGTGTGTTGGTTGATCCTTCTCTTTCACTATTGTCCCCAGCTGTGGGTAAGAACTTAGTACCAGGAATTGTACAAGCAAGAAGCCATTGCCTTTGACCACTGACAAAGCATGAAGACTCTAAATAACACTCTAAGTTAAAAGATAACTCTAAGATATACCCATCAGCTTTAAGCTTTCACTTGGCTCACATGAACTTTTCTTGCATGAGCTAGTTTCTCATTCGAGCAGAAGTGGACCTTGAGAGGAGCATGCAGCTTGAACTTCCTGACACAGCCACAGCAAAACAATTACATTGGAAACTGGGTTATTTTTTTTTCCATTGCAGGTTGATTGCAAGTTTGGGACTACAGTTATTTGCAGTTTTCTGGAAGTCCCTGCTTATTCCAGTTGTTGCAGTGTGTGGTCTTAAATGAGGTATTAAACCCCATCTCCATGCTGTTTGCCATTGTGTGTGGTTTCACAGGCCTCAGTGAGTCAGTGACTGGTACGTTCTGCCACAAAGCTGAGCTTGGGAATCGTTCATCTGAATTTTCTAGCTAGTAATGTCCAGTCTTGACCAGGAGGTGGTAATGAACATCACACTTGCGTTGCACATGTGTGGTGAGAAGGATGAGATCTGTTCTGTGTTTGACCTCCCTTTTCTCTTTACCTCTGCATGTAAAGATCCATAGGCTGATTTGGTGTGGCTCTTTGTGATGATTCCACTCGAGTGATAATGTTCCATCCAACATGCTTACTGGAATGTTTAAGCTTGTGTGAAAATACTCAAGCATATGTGACCTTAAATAGAGAGAAATCCAATTGAAGGCAATAAGAATAACAGTAAGTGTAAAGTTATGCATATGCTTAAGTTTCAGATATGAAATTTAGAGAGAATGAAGATCAGACATTCGCTTTTGAAAAGCACAGACTTTTTTCCTATATCATATTGTTCTAGCAAGAAAGAGAGTGTGGGCTTGTAGTCCAGCAGCCATGAGGAGCAAATATGATTCTGTTCAGGCTTAAGAATACAAATGCATGCATCAACATGCAGGACTCAGCCCACATTTGCATATAGCATAATGTGACTTCAGTCCTGATTTTTGGCCTAAAACCAGTATGTGTGCATGTAAAATATAATTAATGTAATGTTGGACCCTAGGGGAGAATTTTTATCTGACCTTTTATCAGGAGTGATTTTGGAAGCTGCCCAAAGTGTAAAATCCCCTGAAGTTCTTCTAAAGGAGATGTTGATAGAAAAACACTTACAGGGATGTTGGTCTCTGAGCTCTCAGGAAGAGAAGCTTCAGTGTGCCTTTGTATGGAGAGCCTAGGTTTTGAGGCTGTTAGCTGGACAAAAAATAAGGTAAAAAAGTCTGATTCTGTTGTGCTTATAACAGTTGAACTTTAACCAAATTAAAAAAAAAAAAAAAAGATGCAAATTTATTACTTACTAAAATGTCTTAAACTCTGCCTGTGCAGCAGATCACTGCCTGTGTGCATAGGTGGCCATGTGCATGTCTTGTGTGCTTGCTCTGGTCCCAAAGGTATGGCCACACTGTGAAATCGATTTCAGAGGCTGTACTTTGTTCTGGTGGGGCTGTTCATCTGTGAGGCAGAAACCTGTTTTATGTATGTCTGGCTCAAAGCCCAGCTAGAGCAACAGTGTGACCCTCAGACCATGAGAAGCTGGAAGGTCTGTCTGTCTGCCACTAGCTGAGCAGTGGAGGGAGTACACAGTGAACACTGAAAAGCTTTGCTTCTCACTTGCCCAGCTCCTTTCCCCAGAGAGTGCTTTTTTGGAGGTTCTGAGGGCAGTGAATCAATATATTGGCCTGTCATGTATGTGGAATAGTGTTCAAATTTCTCTTACAATTGAAGTTACTTTGCTTTTAGGTTGTAGGACATTGCCAGCGCTGCTCAAGCAACTCGGCTGCTGTGGTACCTGTGTGTGCATAATTTGCTGGGACTTGTGCTTGTTGTTATGGATTATGTGAGGGTTGGCTAGAGTTCTCCTGATTTTTTTTAATAGTCTGTATCGTGACAATGTAAAGTCTTACTTCCAGTATCCTTTCTCACTTCTGTAGTGTAAAAGCTCAAAGCACATATACAAAATCTAGTACAAAACCAATATTTATTGTTTCTTTTGGCATAAAACATAACATAAAGGAAACTTATGTTACTGAATGGCTTTGGGACCAGAGCTAGGTCATTGAAAGCTGCTGCATTAACCCACTATTCTAAGTATCTCCGGAGCAGTGTGTTTCAGGAAAAAAGGTAGCAAGGCAGGGATAAGTGATGCATTTTATATACTTCCCCCAAGCGTTGTCTAGGTTTTGAATCTAGTGGCCAGTCTCAGTACAGATATCTGAAAAAGTGAGGATCTTACCTGCTTGATGAAAATGTAGTCATGGAAAGGTGGGAAATTGCAGGTACTCATTAAAGAAAGAGCTAGAAAATAAGCTCCCATGGGACTTTGACATGTTCTTGTAGGAGAGAGGCACCATGAGTGTTCTTCTCCTCTCTGACAACACCTGTAGTCAAGGTATGAAAAGTCTCCCATGTGAGTGACATTGATCCTTAGGACACAAAGCCTTGCCTCCATGTTGATACTCATGGAAGTACTAGAGTGTCATCCTCAGCAGTTTGACTGAGAACTAGGAGGAAGGCCAGAACAATGCAGCCAGTGTCCTTGTCCCCTTAGTACACTTCAGCACTAGGTGAGGGGCCATACTATGAAAAGCTGTCTTGACACTGGCTTTCTTTTTTTAATATTAACAGAGTAGGAAGGTAGTGAAAAAAGAAGACACCGCCTCTGAATAGATACTCAGCTCATTTTTCTGACTTAGCTTGTAAATTCAGGAAATTACTATAATCTCATAGCTTCAATTTGGGAGATGAAGAAGACCAATGTCTTCTGACCCAGTGTCAGTTATGAAAATTGGGAAGAATAAAAATGACTTAAATGATAATAAAAATCTGTCACCTTCAGAGTAACACATCTGCCATTTCTGCAGGAGAAACAGGACTTTGCCCAGAAACCTACATTTCTTTGTAGTACTTTTAGACCATTTTAAAATTGTGTTTCTTGGGCAAGATAGCCCAAAGGCAGTACCAGGTGTGCTGTTAGCTTGCCTAACACAGAGACATTAGTGGTGCTGAGAGTGCCCATGTAGGAGTATGGCCTCGCAGGCTGTTGGACACCTTTGCAGACATTGATGCAGAGGGAATTGCTGGACAAAATGGCAGGTGAGCCTGTATCTGTGCTTCTTGAACAGATCCAAGTTCACTCCTGCTGCACCCACCTCTCACTCAGCCTGTTGTGGTGAACTCTGCTCCACAGCCGCTTGTAGCTCCACTTCCCTGACACTATGCATGAGCAAAAAAGCCATGCTTTCTGAAACCAGTGTGTGAGAGAGAGGTGGGTTTCAGGCATGTTTATCCTGTAATTAGTGCTTGTCAATACATTTTTGAAGAAAGTAAAGTAGATCTGGCACCCATCTGTCAGAGAAGTAAAAAGCTTGCTTGCTTGGTTGGTGAGGAAGAGGAAGAAACATGGTGACAGTATTGAGTTTCTTTCACCCTGAAAACCTCTACAGAGTTGGCAGAAGCAAAGAAAAAGAGAGAAAGAACTTGATTTTTTTTAAATTCTTCCTCACATAGTCTACATGTGTTCTCTCCACCTCTGCTTCCTTCTTCCTCTGTCTAGCTAACTTTTTCCCTTGTCACAAAATGTTTACATGTGGATATGGTGAGATAACACAGCATAGACTAGCTAATAGTAATTTACTGTAGATGTGTCATGTATTTCTAATTTGGAGCTTTTCCATGCTCTGTAGAGGTTGCTCACAGTGGAATTGAATGCTCAAAGAATTTAATATATAGTGAGCCTGTGCCTATGTCACACTTCCTAGGACTGCATGGTTATAAAGGAGAGAGCCACTTAAAATGCTCTTGATGCAGCCAGGGCAGCCCTAGTTTGTGAATGGCAGCTGTGTTTAACATCTTCTGAACATAATAAATGCCTGTTGAGCCATTCATTTTCAGGTTTTTGTGGTAAATTTTGTGTCACAACAATCTGGATTTAGTGTCACTGTAATCTCACAGTGTAAAGTAATGGCAATAAAATGATTCCCATCCAAGTCTAGAGAGAATCTCTGCTAATACCATTAAAATGTGCTTACCGAATCAAAACAAATGCGGTGTTAGCCTGTGGAAACTGTGCTTATGCGATTATAATGTTTCAGCAATATGAGATTACTGTAGGAAGCAGCTAATCCAAACCTAGAGAGACTTCCCATTACAAAACCATTAAAATCACACAATGACTGAAGTGCAAATTTCAGATGGGAAAAGCAGAAACAAATTTTGTCATCAGTATTCAGGCAAAACATCTATCGAACTCAGTGGAGTTTCTACCAGAGTCAGGAATGCAGTACCATGACCTTTTTAGCAGCAAGTCTCTTTTCACTGAACAATACCTCTAGGAAAAATATTTACTTCACCAGTATTTAATAGCTGGCTAATGGTGAGATGTACTTTATGTACCATACATTTGGTGGTTGTAAAGATTTGTCCAGAGTTCATTATAGAAATGTTAAGATACTGTGTCGAGTCTTGTGAAATAATACAAGTTTTGGTTATATCTTAAAGCAATTCTCATTTTCTTTTTGTCTGAATATGTCATTTTTAGGAAATAGCACTTATTTCTCTTGTTTGCACAGCACCCAGAGCAGAGAAGCTTTGTTCTATGCAGGAGCACCTTGGTGATACCACAGCATAAATTAGTGATTTCTAAACCCAAAATACCTGTTACTGCCAGATAAGAGCCTACCTATTTATCTTCTGTCAGGAATCGGTACCTTTCCCCTCCCCTCAGACTGGGTTAAGTTTCAGTAAATATAATTCACATGTTTTATGTAGGACCATCTAAAATATACTTGTCTTGCCCAGAGTTGCTTCTTGGCTCTCTCAGAAGGCTGATATTACAGAAAGTGACTTGTCCTGTTCGATTACAAACATTCAAAATAGGCTCTGCTATGAAAATGATTTAGGCAATTATTCTGTAGGGGATATACATCATTTTAGATGGCTAAATGAGGTGATAGGAATTCAGTCTTTGGTTTATGAAAGAAGAAACTTTCTCAGAAGAAAGGTCTGTGTAAGACATGACATGCAAGTCATTAGTAAAGCACACAAACATTGATTTCTTTAGTAACATGCACATGCTTAAATTAAGCAGCAGTCCTTACTCCATTTAAAAGCTGTTTGCATCTAAAATCTGTTTTAAACACACTAAATGAATTCTGGTTCCATCAAGTGAATCTTACTGGGAATAATACATCATTACAGCATAATCAGGGCATGCTGCCTGTGTACATGACAGTGGGGAAGACCTGGGACAGTGGTTTTAAAAATAATCCCAGTCACAGGTTGTTTGCCACCTTTATTTTTCATACTTTTTTAATTAAAAGTAGTAGGTTTCTAAAACTGTGATAGCAAGCAGGCACAGACATAAATATTAATGATATTTTTTTCATGCAGATAAAATTAGGCCTTCTTTAAATGCTGTGTGTGTCAGTTTCCGTTCTTGGGATGCTTCTTATATTTATAAAGATCCTTGGCCTCAATCATAAGGTTCAGTAGTAGACAGTGGTTCTGTAAACTCTATGTGTGCTATAATCTGAAATCTAGACTCTAAAAATCAACTGATTCTGTCAGCTACAAGGGAAACCTGAACTGGAACGGGTAATTTTAAATGTTTCCTGCTGTTATAATCAGAAGACAGCACCCTCAGGCTATAAGAAGATCTCACACACGCATTCATAGGTCTTTGCAGTGGTCAGGCCAGATTAATTGAGGGTAATCTAAATTAACTATGTTGGAAAGGAATTAGTGGGAACAAATGTTGAAAGTCAACTGTTTATCAAAGTAGTAATCTGAAAGTGAGCAAAAATTCACATTCAATTAGAGTGACCTTTTTGAGTAGCTGTGCTATTAAATAACTGAAAAACTGGAGTGGAAACTTGTTAAGGAAACAGACTGTAATTGCTTTGTGTCAGGTTTGATCAAAAGAACTTAAATACTTATATATTTAGTTATATAACAAAATATTTATATAGGTTTGTTTTTCTAACTGCATAAATGGATTTGAAAATTGTCAGTTTGAGAAAGAGAAGTGCGTCTCCACTGCAGAGAGCAGTTATCACTTTTCATGCTGTCAAGGGTTTACTGCATACCAGATTGTAGATACTCAACACACACAAAAAAAAGTGAAGGTAATGCAGTGATCTTAGCATTACCTTAGTCTCTTCGCTGTGCATATAAGAGTGACTCAGATTATTAGATCACTGAACTTTCTCCAAAACAGTGGGTTGCTCTATCAAGCACCAGCTTTGTTCAAGGATAGGATTAATGACTGGGTTGGACAACTTAATTGAATTGCAGCTAGGAGCAGTTTCTGACTAAGACAGGTATTTTGCTTTTAATTATTTGCTCAAGAATAATATTTTCTGAAATCATGCACTTCTTAATTTATTTGGCAAAAAAATAAATCATTATATTAATCAGCCAGCAGTCTGTTCTATGAGAGTAATTATTCTTCTGCCTTCTCAAACAAGTCAACACACTCGTCTAGAAATGAAATTCATAAAAGAACAGTTCTTCCTAAGTCTGCTTTTACAGGAGACAGGCAAACACAGTCAGTCCTTTCTCTTACGGATAGCCAGGATTTCATATTAAAATAACTACCAGCAGTACAGACTTCACTAGGCAGGTGAGATCTGCCTCCTGGCAGCGGCTGGGTCGCTTTCGTACATCGGTACTCTGACAGTGACTGCTTCTCATGAGATGAAAGTATCCCCAAAGAGACCTCGACGTTCTTGTGCCCTTTGATATGTAGAGTTCAGTGCCCTTCAGATTTCGGATTTTCTGTCATCCTTGTAGATTAGCTGTAGCAGTTAAAAGGGAAGCATCCTCTGAGGGCTTCACCAGTAACAACCCCATGTTTATGATATTATTCACTAAAAGAGAGACAGAAATGGGAAAGACCTCTCTCTTTAATCAATAATGCATGCTCTAGTTAGTCCTGTCCTCTGGACATGATTAAACATGTATTTTGTTTCATAACTGATGATTTTGGTTGACTAGGGATTATAACTATATATCCTCAAGGCTTTGCAACTAGCATCAGGAAGATCTAACATGAACTGGGTAGTCAGCTATGGTTAATATTAATATGGTACATAAATGAAAAAGACTACTCTCACCCCCAAAACAAAAAAATCCCCAAAATCCCAAAGGGGAGAGCCACTGCTAATTCTAACCCGTAGCGAGTCAGGCCAGACTTGCACAGGGCAGATGCCTTTGACAGGAACCAACTGCAGACAGTAGCCTCAGTGTATATCTTTGTCACCAGTCACTTGAAGTTTTGAGAAACAATGTTTTGTTCGTGTTGAAGAAAAAAGGCTCTTGGAGGCCAAGCTGTATAAAATGTTTGCATAAGGTCTGTTCTTAACCAGTTAAATATTTGGCCAATGCAGCTTATGGGGAAGTACTTTGATGACTGCCCATTGGTTGGGACCACATTATTTTTAGTGACTGTTGTTGGCTTTGGAGGAGTTAATCCTGGGCTGTTCCAGACCTCCACAGAACAGCTGAGAGAAGGACGTGAGCCTCTGTTGAAGTCTGCAGATGATCACCCCCATCCCAGTGTTCCTCATACAGATGGACAGACATGGTGCCCAAACACTGACAGCTTCCTCGATGTGCGAGGGGGATAGTGAGTTCTTGAAGGACACAGATAAATAAAATGAACGTACTAGTAAGGAATATTCAGCCCTGGTGCCAAGTATGTTCATCTGGTGGCTCAAGCTGACAAAATTTGACAGCTGCTGAAGAGCAGAGAATCCTAAATGAACATACAGTGGTTGTTATTAAATAGGAAATGTGATATTGACTAGAGCACAATAAATGATGATGTTTTCCCAGTGCTGGAATGTGGTATTTTTACATTGGTAGAATACTGATACAAGTGCAGGTGAGTAAAATAAATGCTTTGGTTTTCATATTGACCACTCTATGGGAAACAGCATTTGAAAACCTTCCAGCGAACACACACAGCACGTAGCTACGTGCGTGAGAGAGAGGAGGGGATTCACAAATTTTGTAAGAAATGTTTGCAATGTTTTTTGTTTCCTTTCTTCTTCCTTCCCAGACTCTTTTTAATCCTTTGCTTTTGTGGGCTTTTTTTTTCTTTTGCTGAAGGAAAATGCCTTCCTTGAAAGGGAAAGCGCAGACTGTCTTGGGCCCTGTGGATCCCGACCGCCTTGGCTATACGTTGACTCATGAGCACTTGACTATGAACTTCAGCAGCTGCTTTTGTCCACCTTCTCCAGGCCAAGAGTCTCTGTCTGATGGGCCCATTGAGATGAAGAACTTGTTTTGGATTAAGCAAAATCCCTACAGCCATAAAGAAAACCTTCTTTTGTACCAGGAAACAGATGCTGTGAAGGAGGAGCTGTTGCATTTTAAAGCAGCAGGTGGCGGGACGATTGTGGAGAACACAACCACGGGAATTGATCGGGATGTGAATACTTTAAAGAAACTTGCTGAAGAAACTGGCGTCCATATTATTGCTGGGGCTGGGTTTTATGTGGATTCCACTCATTCTTCTCAAACACAGGCAATGACAGTGGAGCAGGTCAGTCTCAACCATTGCTTTGGAGTCTCTCTCCTATGAATTATTCCTCTGAGAGTTGGAGAGAAGTTCCAGGAAAACAGATGAAATCTAGAAGTTCTCAAAGTGAAAAACTTGGGAACAGCATTACTGCTTATGTGTTACAGCTGAACCAACACTACTTGTGTGTGTTGGGATTACCTGTCAGCATTTCCAATTCTTAAGCTCCATTTTCTCTTAGGGATTTGTTATAATGCAACAGTAAAAGGAAAATAAAGTACTTCATGTGTGGACATCAGGTATAACAACAATTATCCTGTTCTTTTTACAATTTTCAAGGCAGGAATATATCCCTTCTGTCTCTTTTGTCTCTTTATCTGGCTAATTGCTTCCCAATGAGATCACCCAGAATTCTCATAAAAAGCATAAAGAAGTGCAGTATTTACAGGGCAGTTGTAAATCATTGGGCTGCTCAGGCTGGCTGTTTTATCTCTCTTCTACACAATTTAGAAATGAGTCAACTTAATTTTAGAAATCAGTGGTCGAAACTTGAGCAGATGTAAAGTGATGCAGTGCTCCCGGCCACGCTGGACCCAAGCTGGCCCAAGAACAGCCCTAGTTTTCCTAAATCTTCTTGTAGTGCCTGAAATCTAATACCAATAGATTTCTGGGGGCAAAGGTTTCCCTTCTGTATTCAGTGGACTGCTGGAGACCCACTGATGTCCTGCGCTCAGCAGACAATCAACACTTAATCCGGTCTGGAAGGCAGTTGGTTACTTAGTAAGGTTTGTGCGGTGAGTTATGTGTGGTAAGTGGTGGTTCCTCATTTGCCCATGAAGTTGATGTGAGGAGGTGTTTTCTGATTCGGCAAAGGCTGTTTGAATATTTTGTTGCCAGCCCTAGATGTGCTGTTTAGTGGTACAAAGACGTTGTGGCGGGAGAGATGTTCTACAGGAGAGGAATGAATGAATTCTGTATCATAGGATAAAGTGTTAGGCAGAATCCTACTGTAAATGTAGTAACCTGGGCTGAGTTTTGTGTAGATTGAGTATTTCTCAGTATGTTTTATAAGGTTATTGAGGAGACAAGGTGTGGAGTAAGGATAAATCAGAGATTTATCAGAAAATTGGTGTGGGGTTTTTCAGTTTCCTGGGTATGCTTGCAAACTGTCCTTCCTCTGTTGACTTTATTCTTCCTTAAAATCACAATTTCCCTAACATTCAGGCCCAGAGAGTTAGGAGGTCATCATCAGTGCCATTTTGTGCTCTGAATAAGATACGTGGCCTGGTCTGGAAAAGACAAACTAAGGCTGTTATAACTAACTGCTTTTATTAGGAGATCCTGATACCTTTTTTGCGTATGAATATTTTAAAATCAAACTAATATTGACCCTGTAAGTTTGTCAGCTGAGCTTTGTTCTTGTACTTCTGAAGTCACTGGAGCTCCTGTCAGTTTTTTGTCGATATTCGTACAAGCAGGATTTCCCTTGTCTCTTCAGGATCTTTGCCAGAGTTTCTCCCTTTCCTGTCTGAGTGACAACGTTTTCTTATTCTCTGAGCCCTTGTTTTGCAAGAAATTACACTGAATTGTTTCTGGAGCCATTTCAGGAATGCAAGGCACAGGTTTCATTCTGAGCTAAATTTGGGTTTTTAAAGAAAAATTAGTCTCAGCCTGGATCAGTGTTGCAGTGTTATGTAGCCCGGCTTCCCTGGCGAACTCGGGCAGCTGTATGAGTGGATACGTTCACACTGATTTCCTTGGTGTTTATTTTGGTCTTAGTGAATGGCTAGCGTAACGTTAGTTGACTGGAACCAGCTTTTACCTGCAGTGTTTTCACACACCCACCCACCTGTTAGTTAAATAAGTTCAGAAGGACCTCGGGAGTATAACCAGCACAGTGTCCATAGGCCAAACCTGATGCTATTTAACACAAATAGCATTCGTAACCATAAATCTCATGTGCCTGTTCTCTAGCTTACAGGTGTTATTGTTGATGAGATACTCCATGGAGCGGATGGGACCAACATCAAGTGTGGTGTGGTGGGAGAAATAGGCTGCTCCTGGCCTTTGACTCAGAGCGAACACAGAGTCCTTCAGGCCACAGCCCAGGCTCAGTCCCAGCTTGGGTGCCCTGTTATCATCCATCCTGGCAGGAACAGTGATGCACCTTTCCAGATTATCCGCATTCTGCAGGAGGCTGGGGCTGATGCTTCAAAGATAGTCATGTCTCACCTCGACAGGTAAGCGGACTGCTGTGCTGTCCTGCCAGCGTTGCCATGACTCGCTGAGGTTTGGGGGAACTGCTCTGCAAAGAGCCAGGTTTCTGTTGTGTGCTGGGAACATGGCACAAAGAATTATCTTTGAGTTTACTGGCTTACAAATGTGAAGGTGCTTACACGGAGCTTGATGAGCTTCCAGCCCTTCAGTTGGGATCAGCTTTTATGTTCACACTGATAAAGAGATTTGGGAATTTAAACACTCTTTGAGGGCCTGGGAGCAAGATTAGGAATAATAGGAGACACATTTTTTTAAAAAAATGGATATTCCATTGATTTGTGTCCCTGCACAAATCAACACATCTAAAAAAGCATTGGACATTGAGCAGCTTTCACCATGCTGGGTGGGAAGGTGTTGGCTTCCAGCATTTTTGAAAACTGGGTCACTCTTACAGGGCTGACCAAAGTCTCCCAGATTCTAATGGAGAATTCCTTGACTTGGCTGAATGCTGGATCAAAGCAGAAGCCAGACCTGTTCAGTTCTGCTACCAGACAGAAGAAATATTGCTTAAAAAGAAAATAATTGGGTTTTGGATAGTTCTTAGGATAGACCAGATTGCTCTCAAGGAAACTAAAAGTTAGCTAAAACCAGGAGCCTTGCAGCAGACATAGAGAGGAATTGGGATGCTTTTCTCTCTCCAGTTTAGAAATACAGCCTCGTATTACCAAATCAGTTTTGTGTGACCTTGTGCTGCTCATGGTGAGCTGGAAAATATCCAAATATTGATTAGTTTGGCCAGTTGCTGAATAATGGAGACTGTTCGTAGTCATATGATTCCTAGCAATTGGATTGTTTGCCCTCAATGTGAGTGCAATACAGGCAAGAGCACTGGGCTCCACATTTCTATCTGTTATAGGCTGTAAGAGCTTGTAAATCAAGCTACAGGTGTTTGGTATTCACACAGAGCTCAGTGTTTTTCTTGGGGCTTTCAGCAGCATAAAATACAGTGCCACAAAATTTTATTGATACTTGATTATATATAAATGATAGGGACATTCTTTATGTATTTACCTGCATTCCATTCTATCTGTAGCTATATTCTCCTCTTATTTTTAAAGAAAAGCTGATTACTTAAATGTTTGTATGCACAAGGACTGAGCAAGCTGCAGGTATCAGAACTTTTATAGCCATTTTGATAAAACATAAACATCTAGTTCTGATTTTTTGCCTTTATGTGCTGTTGCAGATCATTGAAGTCAGGGATTTATTGGTGGAAAATCAGCAATATAAGTAGGGAAACAGTCAAGACAGGGGTGCACTAACAGCTGCTGATGCACAGCGTGGTGTTTCCTTATATTCCTTCTGTGATTGCTTTCAGACATTCAGGTGTGCACTTGCCGTAACACAGACCGAACTCCTGTGAAGTTTGGCTTTGCAGTGTGCTTGTAACATTTTAAGTCTCCTTCAGTGAGAAGAATCTACATGGGAGTGTTCCAGTCCCTTAAATATGAAATAAATTTGGACGTAGCTCCATGTTTCATGCCTGCTTTTGGCATAGACAGAAGGGTGGTTTTCAGGTGGACTTACAGTGAAATGATAAAACTAAAATACAGGCTACCATGTTTTGCAGTTTAGCACCTTAGAACAGAAGGTAGCAAGTGTCCATAGTGAAACTGTGGTGTAGGTAAAGGCCTGGAAGGGAAAGCTATTGACTCTTGGCTTTGGCCTTTATTAGGGATTAAGGCTCTAAAGGTATCTTGGTAGAGATGAACAGTGATTCACTTGAGGAGCTTTTGTTAGAAGGCTCACAGCAACTGTTATGAAGGCTGTTTGATAATGGTTTGGTGGATGGTCCTGCAGGGATTTATGAATGATGTCCAAACCACAGGATTGTCCCCTGTGTCCCATCTCCTTTTCCCTTTGCTCAGGGCTGCTCAGGGACACCAAACACCTAATTCCAGCACAGAGGTTAGCAATTGGAGCTGGGAATTGCTGCTGCTGCATCCATATGGCTTACAAAATACCTATAGGCTGATGAAATTAAGCTCTCCTGCTCTTTACTGGGACACAGCACCCAAAAGCACAGCACTAAAAGTAGTTTTAAGATGAAACTACACTAGCTGTGATGTTGAAATATGTTGTCAGGTGTTTTTTGCCACCTGCACAGGATTGAATACTCTTGGCTACTGTCTCTCTGAGAACTGAACAGGGCTGGATCTAAAATAACCCATTCTCTTGCTCTGCACTTTGAAAACTCATTTGGTGATAAATTTTCAATCTCTGTAAACTGTAACATTTATTTTAAAATAACATTTTTTTATTAATTACAATTGGCAAGTCTTTGACTCCTGCTGATGACAGGCTTGTTTAAACAAGGGTTTTCTCACTCTCAACCCATCTGTTCCTCCTACTTGATCCTGTTGTTAAGTCATAATATTGAAGTTATGACATCAGTCGTTTCCATAGCAACAGACTGTGATGTAATTGTATCGGGTAAAATTACTTGTGACAGCAATGTCTGCAATAATAAAAAGAAAATAACGACTGCCTTTTGGTTAATTGTGCTGTTCTTGTAGAAACTTGGGTTTTTTCTTAGATGAAACAGTGTTGTGGTTATAAAGATAAAAGCATAATGTATCATGTGAGTGGTTTTCTTTTCCTTTGGATAGCTTATACCCTTGGTAAAAGTGTTTCAAAGGAAAAAAAAAATTATTCCAGAGAGCTCTTACTTCCAGTGCCATTCTTTTCCAAGTAAGTGATGGGGTTTAGTAGCTTTGTTCCTTCACTCTTCAGATCTGCTGCAAAGCCCATGTCCCAGTGCCAATATATATTTTGGTGAGAGCCTTTCCTTAAGGCCTTCTGGCCAGATCCCAGTGCAAACAATGATACATTGCTGTTCTAATGACAATCCAGAAACATCAGTGTACAGAATAGAAACTAAGGACAAAGTTGTGTATTACCGGTGTGTGATGGATGAAACAAGCCCTGGATGTAGCTGTCTCCTGTAACTCTTTTGGGAAAGTAAATCTCTCTTGTGTAAGCAATCCATTGTCTTTTTTTAAAATGTCACCATGAATAAACCTCCTCCTGAAATGTCCTTCCTTGTTAGTTTGTCTGTTGAGAGCGGTAGTGATACCAAAGTAAGTAACTTTTCTGTTTCCCTTTAAAGGCTATCATAAATGTTTTCATTAGTTCAGGGGGGAAGGTGTTGTTTTGTTTTGTTTTAATGCATGAAGTCCCAGATGAATGTGGGAGAGACAGCGCTGTGTATCAGCTTAAGGTGCATGTGTCAAACAGGAGTCCTGTTTTTCAAAAGGGGGGAATTAAATCGTAGGTTATTGGGTTTGTTCCTTGCAAGTAGGAAGGTGCAAAATGCCTGTCCTTGTACCATGAAATTTATTTTTCCTTCTTCCTGTTACAATGCTGACTTTATGTTGCATGTGTTCTGCAGGACTATATTTGATACAAAGAAACTTCTGGAATTTGCTAAACTGGGATGCTATTTAGAGTATGACCTGTTTGGTACAGAATTTCTTCATTACCAGTTCCATCCTGATATTGACATGCCGAGTGACAATGAAAGAATTGCAAGGTATCTGCTTCCATGCTGTTTGACCTATAACATTACCATTGACAAATTAATATTATTGGTATTTATTTTAGGGGCATCACAGACTAATTCTGCTTGCTGTTCAGAATTGTCTTTTCTCATACTAAAATAATGCCTTTTTTATTTTCCCTGCTGCTGTCACATCTTCAGGGCAGCATGTATAATTTCTTCTGTCTGCAAAGGAAGATGTAGAATCGTAACATTGTAGAAAGTTACTTGAGAAAAAGATCAAGAGCTTTTTAAACTTCATTCTCTGTCCTAATTCCATGCTGATTTGGTTGAATTTATCATTTACTGCATTTATATAGGCTGCAAAAAAAGGAAAAAGCTGGATATATGGGATTTATGTCAAGGTTTTGCTTTTGTTTGAAGCGTAGTATTGGAAACCTAGTGCTGCTACTAAACATGATCTGAGCCTGTTGCATCTCCTCAGTAATGTGCTAAATGAGGTTGTCTGGGTGGATTTGGTCCTGTGCTTCCATCCTGAAAACCAGACTTTAGTTCTTCCAAGCACTTTATCGCCTCTCCTCCCCTTCTCCTTTTGCCTGTTCTGTCTTTTGAAGGGTAAGATTCCTGTCTCCTCAGAACTCCCATGCTCCTCACAGCTGTAGTGTGAAAATATTGGCCCCGCTGGCAGGATACCTCTTCCTGCTTCCCATCATCTCACGTGGGGTCTCAGCTCAGCTGCACAGCAGGCCTGCTGTGCTGTGTGAACCCCAGGTATTGCCAAGGAGATGGATTCCATGCAGACACAGAAGAAAGTGGGGTCAGCTGGGAATGGGCTTCTCACTCCTCCTGCTCTGTCTGGGGATGTGATTTGATGCGATGTGATCCTCTTTGTGCTGTTTGTCCACAGCGTTCGTGTGCTGTGAAGGGGCAGGTTTCTGAGAGGGGTGTCATCCTGTCTGTGTCTTTTTTCCTTCCACAGTCAGAAACAATTCTTCCCTTCTCTTTGATGGGATAGACTTTATGATCCCTGATAACTAATGAAGCAACTTTCTGGTGTTCACTTATATTTCAGGCATAGCTTCCCTGCCCCTAATTTTGATCAGCTTCAAGATTTTTCTTCTCTGTTTTCGGGGCATTCTCAAGGTGCTGTGGTTACTATTCCACTTACTGCCAAGTGTTTGCTGTTGCTTTTCACACTGGAAATCGTTTCTCTCTCTTAGCAGGGCGCTCAGCTTTCCATTCAGCATTGTTAACTGTTGCAATGAATCTGCAGTTCTCACATGTAGGATAGGGAAAGGTTCAGCTGTAGTATGCTTACTTATAAAGCTAATGTTAACTTAGAAGTTGTAATTGCTTTCTTGCTGATCAAAGCACAGTTGAGAAGGTAAAAATTAGAATTTCCCAGTGCTGGCAAATGATGGAGTTGGGTCCCTTTGTGAGGAACAGGCACTTCCCAGGTGCAGTCTGTCCATCTCTGCCACTTTAACGCTGCGGTCTGCTGCCAGGCTAAACTGGAGCTTAGTGGGAAGCTTAACAGTCACACAATGCAGGCACCCAGAGAATAAATTCTAACGAATGAGCTGAGCGAGGGCTGAAGGTTCGCAGAGTGAAATGTGGAGCTGAAGGACTTGTAGCAGACGGGTTGCAAGGGGGTGGCCAGAAGGATTACTTCTTTTTGCAAGCTGCCTGCTGGTCGTTTTGCCGAGTCTGCTTAGTTGGGCTGCTGCAGTAACTCCTCTTACTCCTTGACATACACTAGCACTGTGCCATGCCTGTCTTACTTGTTGTCTTCTTTAATAAAAATCTTTGAGGCAAGTTTGGGTGACAGCCATCTATATGGAATATGATGCTGACAGCTTAAAAATTTTATTAACCTAGTGTGCTAAATAGGAATTAACTAAAGATGTGAAACTAACTGTGTAAATGAGGCTTCTCAAAGGGCCTGTCACATACACAGTCTGGTCCTTGACCACTGTCATGGGACTTGTGGTGTGACCGCATCAGGAACTAACCCCATGAATCAGTTGCGCTGAGAAGGACTTTAGGTAGGAAATGATTACTTACTCTTGGATGTTAAACATGTGTCCCATGCTTGGTGAAGCTGAAGATCTTTAATTCCTCCATGGACTGGGACTGGGAATGCAAAGCCATGTGCCAGCTGGAATGAGTTTTCCTTCTCCATGTTGAGATGTGTGGTTTTCTGAGGGGGTTTGGATTTGTGTTCATTCAATAAGATTACCGGTTTGATTCCAAATAAATATAAAGAATACGTCTTCTGAGTACCTAAAAAGAATTGTTTTCAGTAACAATAGTCTAGCAGTACAGCAGTGCAAAAACTCCTAAGCCCTGCCCGCTGTGTGCTGCTGCAGTGAGACCCTTTCGCTGACGGGCTGCATTTTGCTTTTGCAGGATCCGTATGCTGATCGATGAAGGCTGTGAAGACAGAATTCTGATTGCTCATGATGTCCACACTAAGAATAGGTTGATGAAATATGGAGGTCATGGATATTCACATATCCTTGAAAATATAGTCCCTAAAATGCTAATTAGAGGCATTTCCCAAGATAAAATTGATAAAATACTCCTCGCGAATCCAAAGCGCTGGTTGACTTTTAAGTAGGAATAATGAGTAAATATTCTTGGTTTATTCTTGATAAAATTCAGATTTGTTTCAGGAGAGCAGTCATTTTAAAACTCTGTTCTTTTCAGAGAAACTGGAAGTTATTGATTGGATGCAAACAAACTGATTATGACTTATTTTTAATTAGAACAAATTTATGTGTTCTGTCTGCATTTTCTCCCATCTGCAAGGCTGTTCATTAATGATTTACTGGATATGAGCCTACCTGCAAAATGCTTTCAGTTGAAATTTTAAAATAATTGTTTCTAGAGAGCAATCTAATTATTAGAAGTTACCCAAAAATATCTTTGAAGATGCATCATCTGGACTTCGAAGGAAATTATGGGTTTTGATTAAATTCCCCTTCTCCAGAGTGTGATTTTAATACCTGTAATGTTGACAATCTTCTAATTATTCTTATATTCTTTAAATAATGCTTGATAAAAGGTCTGGGACTTCTAAATAGCTTCCACAGGCAACAGAAGGCAAAAGATATCTCAATTTTAAAAAGATACTGTTTCTAGTTTAACAATTTACTTATTTTTAACTGAAAGTGTAAAAAATACATGGAAAAATAGATTTCTGAATAAAGCGATTCAATGACCTTTTAAACTATGTGCAGTATTATTACAAATGTCTTTTTTTAACCACTTTATTTTCTTATCCTGAACCTTTGGAATCCCACAGCAATCACGTGAAGCTTCAGGCAGACCAGCAGCCTTTTGTAAGGATGCAACACCAGAAGTCAAAATATATTACATAATACAGTTTTAATGAGTTGCAATAGTTATAACAAAGGTTGTGATATAAGTCTTTACAAATCAGTATATCAAGATATGATGAAAAAAGAAGAAATGTTTGCCTTATATGAGTTTTTCACACAAAGAGTGTTCTTTGCTCTTGTCTAACTTTAACCAGGGTGGGTGATTTATCCAAAAAATGGTCTTACCCAGTAGCAGTGGTAGCCTGATTTCAAAAGCATCTTCAGATTTGACCATATGCGCCTCTGTAGTATTGAGCTTTTCCAATAAATACCTTAGTAAATACGCATTGCTAGTTGTGAAGGATCTCTAGCTTGGTATAGTACTGTTTGCTACTACATAGAAAATCTCTAGCTACGCCGCTGTCGTGAGTGCACTGACCAATAAAGGCAGCACTGGAAGGAACAGACATGAAGGCAGTTACACATCTGTTATTATAACACACTACCTCGTAGAAAAAAAATCAGGAGTAGTCACTGCAATGTACGGATGTAAGTTGGCACTTTGTCATAAAGTAAGAGCGTTAACCATTCTGGTGAGACACTACACAAGCGACTGGCAGCACAATGTCCCTTTAGAAATCCTAGGTCTGGAGTTAGACTGGTGATCCTGGGTCAGCCTGGACTAACTCCGCGTTTGTTTTGAATGGACGATTCAAAACAGAAACAGAGAGAGTAACACCTTCTGGCTAAGAAAAGCTCCACTCATTCAGAAGAGATGTAGAGAGATTCCTAACATCTTCACCAGACTTTTGCTGAGCAGCCAGCACCGAAGAGCTTTTTTTGTCACAGTGGCAGACACTTCCAGCATCTTAGTGCCGATAAATCTGAGTTTGTACCCTTAGTCCATTAGACAAGGTTGCTTTTGGCAAATTCCATGAAATAGAAATACTGGGGGTAGCCTCTATTACTCTCCAACAGTTTATCGAAGTGTTACCTTGATTTTGCCAAAATGTGAAAAATAGTAACAGAAGCCCCATGTGCCAAGGAGTTAATTAATTATCTTGCTAGAGTTTAGGTTTAGATCGGAATCTGCAAGTTTTAACCTGAGAGAAATAGGCAGCCTCCCCTCCCCAAACCAAAACAAATCATAAATCCATTGTCTGAATAAAAGTATTCTGTGGATACTACTGGCATGACTGATTTTAAAGCATTTTTATAACTATGTAACTCATAGTACCTGCATTTAGTTTAATTCTTGAAGCCATTAATCCTTTATATGGATTAAACTTCTTTGAGACTTTATATATATATATATATGAATGAGAAAAATAGGTTTTAATACACACTTTTTTCCTTTTTTTTCTTTTTTCTTTTTCATGTAAATATCTGCTTCTTTCTTTGCATATGTGTTATTTTTGGTAGTATGCTTATCCATGTCCATTCCATAGGCACACCTTACTACAAACTGGTAACTAGCTACCATGGAAAAAGTCTGTGTGACAACATTTTCTTGTGTGTCAGATCCCCCCACTCTTCCTTTGTGGGAATAATCCCACTAACTTCAGTGAGACAAGACACCTAAGACAAAGAAGGGTTTGACCCATTATATGCCTATGAAAGTCTAGTTGAACATCTGCAGTATGTTAAAAGTCAACTGCTTTATTAAAAGTGGTACCCAAGTACAGACTAAGTGCTAAAAGACTAATGAAGACTAATTGCTGCAAAGAAAACACTCTACCTTAGTCTGAGGATGTGGATGCCAGGCTTGCTAAATATTTACATAACTAACCGTCAAGAATGGCCCTGTAATAATTGTCTAAATATTTATTTACAGGTTTACAAATTAAAAGCCAAATCCTTTTTCCACTAATGTCAGTGGGAGCTTGGCCATTGGCATTGGTGGAATCAGGGGTTTGGTTGAGAAGAACAGTTTTTCAAGTGTTTGTTTTTTTCGGGGTAAAAAACCCCTGTTTCTTCTATCCTTTTAGAACACAGCTGAGGGGAAAACAAAATTTAAACGACTGCACTGGATTGATGTTGTAAGTCTAATGTAAACCTACAAAGCAGGAACATTGAGTTAAGGCTTGAAGCTGATTAATTTCTAGTTTTAAGTGGAAGGATAAGAAAAGTACAAGGCAAACAATTCCTTTGGAGAGAGAAAGTATATTTTGATTACCCCTTCCCTTTATTGTAAAATCATTCCTCACCACACTATGAGTGGACTCCAAGCATCATTGTTAGCAAGTAAGTCACAAGAACCAAAGCTGAAGTATGGATAAAGCAGCAAGATCATAACACATCAAAGTATCATATACACTGAAGAAGTTACTCAGCGTCCTTAGGTGTGGGTTTGGTTTTTTTTTCCCTATAAAAACTTGATCTATGTAGGACTTCACTCACATGGACACTAACAATGAGGAAGTATTTGCTTTGGCGGTAGTGGATCGCACATCTGCTTAACTTCTTTTGTGATTTCTTTAACATAAGGTTTCTCTGTGTGGTACAGATGTGAATCAGGTAGCTTTTTTTCCCCCCGCTACTGAGGTGTTTGGTGGTCGCTCTCTGCTGGGGTGCTTGTTTCATTGACTTTTGCCACGCAAATCCATTGCTTAGAAGAGCAGGCTTCGTTGTTGGACCGGTTTGGTGGGTCTTTTTACTCGTTATCAGTCAGCATAAATAATAAATCCAGAAAATGTGCTGTATTTGTTGTTGTTTCCTCCGTGTGCTTTTCCTCCATCTAATTTAATGTAAACTTCATCTCCTGGCTCCAAATGAAGAACCACGCTGTTACTGGCGTAGTCGTAGTTCTGATCAGCATCCTGAGCAATCGCACTAGCACGAACCTACATAAAATACATAATGAGCGTTAAGAAAACTCAGACAACTTTTCCTGCGTGGTGAGATTAAAGCACACCCTCAACATCTCATTCAGCATGCGAAGCTGCTGCTTTGACTGTCTGGCAACATACTTTGCAGGGTGTTTTTCCCCACCTCTCCTACCATACAACATTTGAGACTAAGGCAATGACCTGCTCCTTTCTCAGTCATCTGGCTCCTATGCAACTGTTTGCGCTCCTGTAAATGTTTGGAACCTTTTTAAATCTGTGCCATACTAATAGCTGGAGTTGGGAGAACTGAACCTGGTTGTGTGCCAGCTCAGCGTCGGTGCAACTTCTATGTGAGCAGAATTGGACACAGTGAGGCCTTATTGATACCAGGCTGGACTTTTTCCAGGGGTGATTTAATGTTATAAATAGGATTGTGCTGCAAAAAGAGTCCAAAAAGTATGCGCCCACCCATACTCATGCATGGTCCCATGCACACAAGGTGCAGGTAAGGATCCTAGCCTGGGTGAGGAAAAACTGTTACTGCCACATTTCAGTAAGCAAACATCAAATTTCTGTGTGCACATTTGAAAAATCACAGGCAAGTGATTTTTGCTTTTGCTTTAACAGGTTTTGGAATTTACAAGCCATGTGAGGACTTTTCATCTGCAACTTTCACTGAAACACCCTTTTTTTCCCCAGTTCTCCCTTGGTATTTCCCCGCTGTTTAAATTTGGCATTACTAACAAACTGGACGTAATCTGTAATTGCAAGATGTATGTTGGTTTGCAGCAGTGAATAGTCCGTGGTGCTGTAAGTCTCCAAATCATTTATGTGTAATTCGACCCTGTTGGGTAAAATATTTAAACATAATTGTAGGGATTTATTTCAGTGTTACACATCATCTGCTTGTTGCTTGTCTTTCTTCTAGCACAGTTACAGAGCAGTGAGTGATTTAGTGCTATTGCAAACCTGAACTAAGCAATAATGCATGACTTGGCGTACTATATGTGGGATTTTACCTGTTCTGAATTGAAAAAATAGGCTATAAATCACAATTTTCCATGGATTCGTTTCAAAGTTTAAATGATAGATTTCCAAATTAAATTTTCATGTGATATGATTTCACATTAATATTGAAATGTTAAAAAGGAGGGAGTTCTTTACTATGCAGGAGCTTATGGTGTTATCCAGCTTAAAAATGACGATGGAAATTCCTCATGCATCCTGTGCGAAGAGTGAGAAAGGCTTAAAAGGCTTGCAGTGGCGTGACAGTCTGCAAATATAAACTGATACATGGCATGATGATAAACCACATCTGTTTCAGCACTTCTTGAGCCCGAATTGCCTCCTATTGTTTACAGAGCAGGTCTATTTTGCTGGTGTTTAAGCAATAATTATTCTAAGCACTGGGTATTTCCTCTGGATTAATGACTGGCAGGGTGGAGGTGAAGGGTCTGCACCATTAACCCTGGAAATACCCTCCAAAGAAAACAAGGGGCCGAGAGTGTTGACAGCATAAATGGGAAGGAATAAATAAGACTGAAATAGAGAACTAGCATCCTGCATTCTGGCAAGCAAAATGGTTTAAATTACTTTCCAGATTTTCATTTACATCGTAATGAAATGCTACGGGGGGATTCGTCTGAAATGTAGCAATTCTGGGGGTAGCAAAGGGGAGTTTGAATTGTATCCGTGACTATCCTAAGGGAGTCAGCATATGGGCGCTCACTGCAGCAGCGTGGATATTTCATTTTTAAGATTCTGTATTCTGCTGGTTGAAGAAGAAAATGATTCTGGGTATTGGAAGTCCAGAAAGCAAAGCGTAGATCTTACTGCCCTAAGTACAGCAACAACTGTCCTGCAAACTCCCGTGTGCTGTTCTTAGGAGGTTTCCCTCCTTGTTTGATTAGCCAGGCCAATTCCTTTTCTAGAGCCTGGGAGAACAGTCCCAAATGAATCCTCAGTCCACTCCTGCAAGAGGGTAAATGTACCTCAAAATTAAAGCATTAACGAACTGTGCATTCCCTAAGTTGCGTGACTGCTCACCTCACCTTCCGCGAAGCCAGGCTCTCGGGCTGCACACAGTCTCCCTGAGCGCGGTGAGCTCAGCACTTCCCTGCTCAGGCTTTATAACCAGCAAAGAAGGCGATGTGTTAACAGCCGGGACCTTGAGGTGCCTCCTGTGCATTGCTTAGGGGGTTTTATTTTTTTCCCTGTTAAGCCATACGCTTTCCAAGGCTTTGCTTTTCTTCATTGTCAGAAAACACTGAATCTATGTTTTCTTTGCCAGACTCCAGCTAACGACTTACTTCCAAAATTTCCAGGCTTTCTTAGAAATAATACAGATAGTCAGCTGCTGTCACATCACATCAGCGTTTAGTGTTTCAAGTGTAAATCATAATCAAAAAGAGATGCTGCTGAATTAAAACTGTGCATGGTTTAAATGCTTCGTATGCAGGTATGCACCCAAATACTTCTCTTTCCATAGGTACAAGTAAATATGTATGTAGAACCAACCCTTGCACTTTTTTTTTAGAATATATTTGAATCTCTGTGCGTTTAATTTGTCTCAGGTCCGGTACTTAAAGAAATCGTATTTGGGAACAGTTAGACTGCAGGTTAAATTTAATATTTATAATTGTTACTTTTTAAAAGGTACTGGCGTGTGTTTGTCTTTTAAGGTCTGGGGAAATAAACACTTATAAACGGGTCAAAAAGAGATTGTTTCAATCGCAAATAAAATTGTATTCTCTGGGTTGACAGTATTGCCTCCGCATGAAGAAATCGGCGTGGCTGTATTGCACCGTGTTTTGTTTTATTAGTCCCGGTTTATCTGCTGGGATTGTATTTATGGTAGGCGTTCTCTAATTTAATTAATTGCTGCTGATGTGCTCGTTACTCTGTTTTCACAGCAGCCTCAAACAAAAGGTTACGAGTCACGCCAGATTCGCCTCTGCCGCCGCTGCTCCCGCCGGCGCCGAGCGCGGAGGGTCGCGGAGCACTCGGGCTCGCCGCGCTCCGCGGGGGAGGAGACACGCAAACGAACGAGCCCCTCCGCGACCTGCGAGGCACGGCGGGGACACGGCGGCCGATTTTCAGTCCTAAGGACACCGCGTAGAGCGGATCGACGCCCCCTCTTACCCCTTTCCCCCGGCCTACCCCGTCCCAGGGTGAAAAGCCCAGGGAGAGCGGCCAGCGTTGAGCTCCGGGCTCCCCGGGGAAAGCCGGCGGCCCGGCCCCGTAGCTCCCGGCGTGCCGGGACAGCTCAGGCAGCGAATGACCTGTTGAGCGGCTGCTTGTCCCTCGCCCCCCCGACCCACGGAGAGCCGGGGGACCGGCGGGAGCCCCGCCGAGCTCCGGGGGACGCGGGAAAGCCCGGGCACCCCGAGCAGGAGGGATGGCGGATACCCTGGCGGTACCGCTAAGCGCTATCCTAATTACAGCCCGCGGCTGTTAAATACCTATGAAAGGATCGCAAAATCGCCAAGAACGGCTCCCCGGGGGCAACGTTACAGGCACAGCCTCTGCGAGCGCGGAGGCAACGTTTATCCTAATTAAAATGGATGATTCCTCTGTATTTCAGACAGCAGCATCGCAGTATCTTTAATTATTTTGAAGGTTTCCATCCTCCCGCGGGGTGCCGGCAGACGTCGGGCCGGGCGCCCGGTGTGCCATCATCGCACGGTCCTTCCCCGGCTCGCCTAAGGGCGAGCTCCGTGGATGCTGAGCTCACGCGGTTACCGGCTTTCCCGGGCACAGGGAAACCTCCCTCCCCGCCGGGGGCTGAGCGTGTCACAAGCGGCGCCCCGTCCCGTGGCCGCTTTCCTCCTCCGCATCTCACCTTTCCCCGCGCAGGACCACCCTCTCTTGAGCTCACCCGCCGCCCCCGCCTTCCCTTCCTTCCCGGGGAGTTTTCCCGGCCCCGGGGAACATCCGGCCCCGGCCGAGGCTCCGCTAGCCTCCGTGGGGGCAGCGCTGCCTGCGCGACCGCCCCGACTGCTTCCCGCTCTCGTCCCAGCCGGGCTGCAGGCAGTGCTCCGCGGGTTGGCTGACACGGCGGCCGGCTCCGGGCGGGGAGGGGGCGGACGCCGGCCAAGTGCCGCTCTGCCCGCAGGTCGACCGAATAGCGGGGTGAGAGCGGGCAACAGCGGCGTGACTGTCGGGGAAAAGAGTGCCTTGAGCCCGTGTGGCCTCGGCTCTGCGCGGAACCCCCGTCCTCTCCGGGGGTCCTCGGGCACTCGCGGCGGAGCGGGGCAGCGCACCGCGCCTCAGCCCCAGCGCTGTCCGCACGGTTCCCGCCGGCTGCGGAGCGGCGGGCGCCAGCCCCCTCAGCTCCCCGGCGGCTCGCCCTGCCTGCACGCCGCTCGGGCCCCACTCCCCCGCCCCGCGCCGCCTCCAGCGGCCGCCCGTTTCCCCTCCCCGCCCGCTTCCCGCCCTTCCCGCTCCGCTCCGCCCGCTCCCCTTACGGCACCCTCTCCCTCGGGGAGTCCGGCTCCGCCCGGAGCCCGCTGTCCTCACAGCACCCGCTCTCTAGGCGAGTCTGGTTCACCCGCCGGGCGCCCGCTCCCCCAGGGAACCCAACTCACCCCGGACGCTCCTGCCCCTCACGGCACCTGCTCCCTTCAAAGAGCCCGGCTGCCCCGGGGCACCTGCTGCCCTCAAGGAGCCCTAGCCCCATCCCGGGCGTCCGCTCCCCTCATGGTACCCGACTTCCCTCCGGAAGCCTGGCTTCCCCCGGGCGCCCGCTGCGGTCATGTCCCCGGCTCCCCCCCGGCGCCCGGCGCTGCGCCCACCTGGTTGTTCTTGCAGAGGTCGGCCCACATGCTGGTGCCGTCGCCGCCCCGCATGAGCACATGGTAGGTGAAGAAGTAGATGCCGGGGATGGAGCAGGTGAACTTGCCGGTGGTGGGGTCGTAGTGGTTCCCCAGGTTGGTCACCACGTCGTCGAACTTGAGCACCTCGTAGCCCTCGTGCTGCCGCTTGAGGCCGGCGTAGAAGGCGATCTTGGGGACGGTGCTGTAGGTGGCGGCGCTGATGGCCCCCGCCGCGTTCAGCCCCGGCGCCCCGGGGGGGCCCGGCAGGCCCTGCCGCCCCGGCTCGCCCTTCTCACCCGGCGGCCCCACCGGGCCGGGCGGCCCCGGTTCTCCCGGGGGGCCGCGGGGCCCAGCTTTGCCCGGCCGGCCGGCCTCCCCCTTGGGCCCCTGGATGAAGGTGGGCAGGGACTGCATGAGACCGCGGTCGGGCGTGGCCGCCGTGCTGGGCGCCTTGGTGCCGCCGTAGGGGTCGCAGACCATGCGGCAGGTGCCCAGCATCTCGTAGTGCGCCGAGGTGCCGGCCGAGCTGACCAGCACCGGGATGAGGATGACCAGCAGCAGCACCATCACTACCCCCAGCGCGCCGGCCGCGATCAGCCGCCGCCTGCTGCCCACCAGCCGGCTCAGCGCAGGGCGATCCTCTTGTCTGCTTTTGGACAAAATCTTGATGGTTGGTCGGGAACCTCCTCAGAGCCGAAAAAACGCCGAGCCCGCCCGAGCTCGGCTCCCCTGGGGCTTCGCCGCCCTCCCGCTGCCGGTGGCGGCGGGGGCTCCCGCGGGTCGCGGCGCTCCGCTGCGGCCGCTGCAGCCGCCGGGCGGGCGGGAGGGAGGAGGGAGAGAGCTGCCGCCGCGCCCCGGCCGCCCGCACTTTTATGCTCCCGCTGGCGATCGACTTTTTTTTTTGCAGGCTGTGCCAGTCCGAGTCAACTTTCCCTGGAACTTGCCTTTCCTCTCGCGATCGCCCCGCTCGTCGCCTCGCTCGCTCGCTCCTTTTTTTTTTCTTTCTGTTTTTTTTTTGTTTGGTTTGTTGTTTTGGGGTTTTCTTTTTCGCAGAGACGACAGTCCTCAGCGGGGACGCGCCTCCCGGCCGCCCCGCGACCGCCCCGCTGCCCGCCGCCGAGAGCCCGCGATGCCGCGCCGCGCCGGAGCCGGAGCTGGAGCCGGAGAGAGAGCGGGATCCTGCCCGGGTGCCACCTGCCAGGAGAGGAGGAGGCTGACGAGCGCGCTGGAGCAATTTATAGGCACCCAAAAGCGCAGGGGAAAGGGGAGCTGCTTTGGCATCTCATTCCAGCATCTGCTCTGCTCTTCCCACTCACAGAGAGTTTGGCATTACTCTGGCAGTGTGGGAAATATATATTTTTTTCCTCTCTCCCTCCCCCACCCCTCCCGCAAACGGATGAACTGAAATCGTGAGCCTCACTCACTAGCTGCATCTTGCGATGACAGCTCTTTCTGGAGCAGACCAAAAGGAAGAGATGTGCTCAGCAGCCTCTGGGTACCCTTCAGGTCACCGATCGAGCATTTAAAGGTCAATCCACCTCCTGCTTAACGCTTCCCTGAGGCTGCCCTGCCATGTTAGTGGTTGTTTGGTTTTTGGGTTTGATTTTTTATTTGGACATACCGCTTTAAATGTAGGGATGCTTTAAAGTTGCCGATTGTCCAAGTGGAAGTTATTTGAAAATATACCTCCCACCTCGCAGAGTAATAGAGATTAGCATCTCTCACCGTTTCGGATGTCCCTCTCCCCCCTACCCCGCCCCGATTACTATAAAGCTAGAGAAGGGAACGGCTCTTCCCGTGAATTAAAACTGACGCACTCGTCGCCGGCTGCAGTGTTTCCCGGCGTTAGAGCCAGCCGCCGCTTTGCTGGCAAACGCACACCGAGGGAAAGAGTTCCCTTTTGTTCAGCAGCCAAAGGAAAGCGCGGGGCATATGCAGATCAACAGATGCCTGGACCTGAGGGAAAGGTCTCCCTGGCTCAACGCGGGGGCAGCAAACTGTTTTTGTCAAGTCCTGCGTTTTTCTTCTATTTTTCTTTCTTTTTTTTTTTTTTTAAACGTGTTTTAAAGGTTTCTTCTCCTTCTCCAAGGACTGGTGGACACCTCTGTGACTGAGTGGGAAGGTGAATGTGCAATATTAGTGGCATTTCTCCTGAGAAAATATTAAGGAACTTGTCCTGCTCGCAGATATACAAGGTACACAAAGAGCTGTTTAAATAAACAAACAGAATTGATTCCTAAATCATACTTCTGTATTCAGGAGCAATGGACGTCAATCAAACGTGGGTGACATTTGCCTGTCAATACAGGGATGATGGCTGGAAAGAGTGTGACTTATTACAGCAAGGCAAGAATCCGAAATGAGTAACAGCGGCAAATAGGACAACAACCAAATAATAGCATCTCCAGCGATGATCAGAGGGCTGTGATCTTGTCTTGGATTTTATTAGCATGAATCCCCTCTCCCCTCACCCGTTCCCTTTTCTTTTCTATTCTGCAACACAATAAGGTCAAACAAGCAGGCAGTGGGAAACAAAGATTCATTGATTCTTCCTTTTAAGCAGAAATGTCAGCAGCTCCTTTTGCTCTTTCCTGAGAGATTCAAAGGCAGCGAGTGTGCCTGTGCAACGTAGACATGGGCCAGCCCAGCTCCTTATCTCCTCAGAAAACTCCCGATAAAGCTTCAATTTCCCACACTTGTAAATAACTCTTCTCCCACCTCCCCCCACCCCCCCCTTTTTTTTTTTTTTCTTTCTTCCTTTTTTCTTTCCTCTAATTCTGTCTTTAAAAAATTCTTTACCTGGCACGGACACGAGCTAGCCAGTTCCCTCAGCTAAGGGCTCCCCCTCAAGACCCGGGAAGGCAGCTGAGCACTCTTTGAGGATGATGTTTGTATCTCATCACCCTCTTCACCCCACAGGAAAGGGCTTTCTCCCTGCTCTCTCATGTGGGCAGGGAGAAGAAGAAAAGTTGTGCCAAGAGCCAGGCTGTGTCTCAGCCTGTATCTGGGCCCTTGAGGTGTTGTATTTAGTCATCCCTAACCAGGCAGTTTTTGTAACGTCAGGATGCGTGTACATTTCCATTGCAAGGACCGTGTTGCACACTGGGAAAAGAGCAAATCCCTTTCCTTCGACTAGGCACGGACCTACCAGGGTCTGTCGAGCCATAGTGATGCTGGGTGGTTCACTGGCATCGAGCACACTCTCACTTCCTTACTCCAGCTATGATTAGCCTGGTTTCTAAAGCGAGGTCCTCCCATACCAGCCACACTTAACTTCTCTGTAGACAGTTTTATCCTTGTGCACGTGGCCGAGAGTGGTCATTCACTCTCAACTCTCAGAAACTTTCTCCCAAGGAAGGGAGCCACAAAAATCACAGCCCAAGAAAGCAGGACAGAGAGAATGGGACAAGCGTTGGTGCTGCACTGTCAGTGGAGCTTCTATGTTAGCTGGGAATGTAACCTGGGACCTCGAATGCCAGACCAGAGCTTTAGTTAACAGATTATCCCTAGTTCCCGAGGAAAGGCATATATATATTTCCAAGGAAACTGAGAAAGGTAAACAGAAGGGCTCAGAAGTTATGTACAGGAGGTCTCCGTAGTCTGGAGCAAAGTTAACGGAAATGTAGACACCTCCTTTAACCCTGGGACCTTTGTTTTCCTGAAGCTGCATGTCAAAGCATTGATTTGCTGTAATTAAGGCTTGGGTAGCATTTATGGTATAATATAATCTCCTCTCCATGCTCAAGGCTAACAGTCGAGATTGACAGTCTATTCTTAATATAACCATTGTAGCTACGTGAGCTGCTGCCACTCTTAACACGTTCCGTTTCTTTGTATTTCCGAGGGCCTCTTGCAGGCTTGCTCCAGCCTTTCAGCCTCCCTGTTCTCTTCAGGCCTTTACGCATTCATACCCACAGTTGGTGTTCGAGCTGTATCCCCTGCAGCTTCTGCCATTTGAAGCAGCCTTCTTGCAGCTCTTTTCCTTGCTGACTAATTAGTTAATGTTCATACAGCGCTGTAAAGACGCACAGCGTAACACGCGTGTCCATTTAACACGTGGGCCGTTGCCTCAGCACCAACACAGGGCACACTGCAGAGAACCCTGCAAGAACACGCCCACTGGCACACAGCTGCAGGCACAAAATGGCTCCTTACGCCCGCAGTGCTGAATTCTCAGGGTTAGCCCAGGAAAAAGCACTCCATGAGGAAGGGCAGCCCTTTCCCAGCTACTGTGAGCAGGAGTAACGTGGAAAAAGGCATATGCCGAGTCAAGGAGTGTTCGAACGCTGTGCCAAGTTCCATAGTACTTCTGCTCACTCCTATCTGCATCTGTTTTGCTCTTGCTTATATTTTAGCTCTTTTGTAAAAAATTGAGGGAAGCATTTTGAATTTCAGTCAACTCAAAAATTAAGGCTTTGCTACACCATACCTGTATAAACACTGCCTTAACTATGCATGTAAATGTTAGCAGTTCAGCCTGGATACCAGTGGCATGGCCAAAGAATGACATACGTTCACTTCAACAAGTGGGTTCAGTGCTACAAAATAAAATATGTCATAAAAGGGAAAAAATATTTATATTATTATGAATGGTGATGTGGTGGTGGGACCTTTGCTGCTACCCTGAATAATTCCTGGTGTCCTATTTCGGATCTGTTCACCTAGTTTGCAAAAGTCTGAGGCTTGGTGCATGTGTCATGTAGGACCTGGAAAGGACTGCATCCCGCACCAGTTTTGGTAGAAGCTCATACAGGCAGCAGTAACTACGCTCTCCCAGCAACTTGTTTTGGTCAGCATGACTGAAGACCATCTGTATTTGTGGTGAGACAAGCTGCCTGCTGGATTCTTTCATGGAAGGAAAAGTGGCTTTTGCGCAGAACAGAAAAAAAATTATTTTGCTGATTTTTCAGAAGCTTTTACCTGTCCTTTGGAATGTAGGAAGCCCTTCTGCAGGGCCTTCTCTGCTACTCAGGGACTTCAGCCATCTTTTTGTGTGTGAGTGACTGGAAATATTCTAGATCATGTTTTATCACAATCGATAACGCCTTTTGATGATAGCATCGAGGAGATCGGCCTCCGAACCTGAAAGTGAACAGGAAGATGATCCAAAGAAAATACGTCTGGCCTTGAAAGGGTTACAAACCACTTTCCAGAACCAAATGAGGGAGGCATTCAGGGAAGGCTGTCACTGAAGTGACAGGGCTCAACAAGGAGAATTTGCAAATAAATTCCCCATATCTCTTCCTTTTTAGTTTTTAATCTGCAAAGATCAGTGAAACATGACTGGTTACTGAGGGTAGAGGTGGGGAGAAATCAAAATGGAAAGATCTGTACCTGGGTCATGTACATCATGTTTTGACTGGCAAATTACCAGAAATACAAAACCACCACTCTGTGTGTAAAACCAAGTCCTAAACACGCAGGGAGCTAAAGATTACACATTTAACTGACCAAGCACAAAGATACAAAACAATCGTGTGTGACACCTGATAATTGGCAACATAACCAGCTGTCATTAACCATAAAATATTCTCATAATTGCAGGTGCCCTTGTTTACGCCCAAGATTGAGCCACTAGTTGCAAGCATCAAAGATTGCTCTTGCACATTTTTCCTCCCCTTCCCCATGTGTGCCTGCAAACCTGCTTGTCTGTCTTCTCTCCCCTCTCTCTCCTGATCTAAGCTGGTAAATTAAAGCTGTAGTGATATATGGGAAACATACGGTCAACTTTGGGAGTATTCTTCGATAGCGATCATAGTGTTTCTTCTCCAGCTCCAGTGGAGCCTCACCAGTTGATCATTCTTTCATGGGTGATGGTGTACACAGCAAGAGCTGCACCAAAGGTTGGCTTCATGGTCTCTGGGGAAAGCTGCACCCACTGAGACCCTTCTGATCTGTTACCCCTTCCAAGTGACAGACCCGTGCTTTCCTTCACAGGGAGAGCTGCAATTCCCACAGTTTCTAGCGAGGTCACCCAAAGCCAGGGCACTATGGAGCTGCCATTGAGCAATGCTTGTACAGACCAGTAAATGCCTCTTCCACAGACAGCCTCAACCTGCCGAAAAGCGCACTGCAGTGCACGCAATGACTTGCTTCATACAGCACATCCACCAACTTTTTCCAGTGCCCCAGAGAGCATGACCTCCCCTGCTTTGCAGCTCACAGTCTGGGTCAGCTGTATGTGCTGAAAATGTCCTCTTTTCTCAACAACCCTCCACTCCAGTAGGATGGGCATCTTACCTCATCACCCTCTTTTGATGGAGAGGTCTCGGCTTCTGCAACAACCTATGCAGCAACACCAGCAGTTTCAAGCAGGCTTTCTGCTTGATCTCCCTTGAACTCCTTGATTGAAATCCACAGCAGATAACCTGTCATAAGCAGACACGCAGAAGCACTCACAATGTTCATTAATAAACCCCAAAATGTAGAGATACCCATAAGTGCCATTGCATCAAGGAGTACTGCTAATAGTGGAGGATACAGTGTCGGCATTCTTATGAAGATGTAAATAGTAAATACAAAGGGGTGGAAGATAAATGCCTCTAACATGGGAGTAAGATTAAACAACCACTTTGTCCCTGCTTAAAACTATACCAATAAGCAAAGGCATAAATCATGTTGTGCTTCTATTAAAAATTATGTCACTTGTTTGAGTCAATCGGGAGGAGATTTCCAAGTGATTTGCCTATGAGTGTGGTTTTGGTTACTTTTGAAATGGTCATTAGACTGCCAACACTATTAAAGATGTTAGAAGAAAAAAGCAACAGCAGAGAAAAGCTTTTCTGAACTATCATCTGTGATTTACCCTACCTCCTTCAAACCCTAAAGACTCCCTTTCCATTGTTCTACCAACCCAGCAACCTTCTTGTGTTTCATACCAGAGTCCTTTATATTCATCAGGAGGTTGATGGATGGGCAATAAGAATGGATAGCTGGGAGTGGAAAACTCAAAATTAAAATCCCCAGAGTGGCAAGATGCCCAAGAGATTTATTTTTTCTTCTGTCAGCCCTCAAGTGATTTTCTTTTTGTGCCTGGTTATTGATTTCTGGAGTAGTTAATGGTGTAATTTACTTTGCAAATTGCAATTATTTCTGATTATTCATTTTTCTTCCTATATGTTCCATCAATTGAAGCAGGAGACTCTTTGATCCCAAATAAAGTGTCACACAGTGGACTTTGGCGTGATCCTGCAAGGTGCTCTGCCTTTGATTATTATGGTAGGCAACTGTGCTCAGAATGTTGTGAAATTTGGCCTTGCATCGTTTAAAAAAAACCCACGTTGCAATATTGATCTGTAGGCTTGATCCATCACAAATTAGGAATAGTTCCACTGAAGTAAGTTTTAAACTGAGAAGTTAACTAATGCATGTGAGATCAGAACTGGCTCTGCCCTTGGCATGGCGTTCAGAGAGCTGCAAAGCACAGGGAGTTGCAATGGGTGCTCTCCTTCCCAAGAGGGACTGGTTGTGCCTGCACAGTGAGGAAGGGACCAGGACATTTCCTCATGGCATTGTAGAGATCTGAGCCGTGTGGAGGAACCACTGTGTGTGTTTCCTGCCATAATGTCTTGCCAGTGCCATTATTAATAGTCTATCCCATACTGGATGTCGCTTTGGGACTGGTATTTGTGAATGTATCTTATGTCTGTGCATTTAGCATGAGCAATAAAAAAAGGCTGCAGATTGGAGAGAAAAATCAAAGTGTTTATCACCTTCTGAGATGTGCCTGTGAGATTATCCAATACATACATTTTCAGCTAGGCTGTTGGTATTCTTTCTATACAGCAATGAAACTCCAGTACACATAATTACGGCACAAACCCAAAAGGCATTAAGTGAGAAGAGGAATGCGGCTGGCTAGAGGGCGTGTGTGCCTACCATCTAGGCACTGAGATCTTATACGCTCCAGGAAGATAAAACCCCAACTGGAACTTTTTTCCTTTTGTGCAGTGAGCCACTATATTTCCGTTCTTAATACACAGAGACGCACGCGTGCCCTTGCACACGTATGCACACAAATGTTAAACAGAAACGTGTATGTTTTTCTGGAATCAGAACAGAACACTAAAACCTGTGGTTATCACCATTCATCAACCTGATCTCTTGTATATTATTGTTTAAATGTAATACAAAAAAGCAGGATAATATACACAATATTCCATGAAAATAATCACTGGTGCACGTGTGGAGTAACTGTGCTGAGCTAACTGATGGAGCGCCAGGCGCTGCCTGCACTTAGCACACGAGTGACTCCACTGGCCTGAGAGGAGCCCTTGCTCCTGAGTTACTACACAGTGAAGCTCACTGAACTCCTTATAATACGGTTTCACTGCTATTTGTGAGAACAGAATTTAGCCTGGAATCTTCTGCTTAATTAACTTTAAATTGCTAATGTTGGTCTTTAAATATCTGAAAGAGACAAGAATCTCTTCTCAAATTTATTGCCTGGGAGAGAAAATGAAACGGGAAGAATTTTCACTGAGTATCCTGATAAATGCCACTTCTCCCTGCAATGCTGGGAGGATTCTGAGAAGGATATCTGAGGAGAGGGCAGTGCCTCTGAGCAGAGTAAGTCTGTCTGTCCAGGAGACTGTTGCAGACCTGGGTTACTAAAGGAACGTCATTTTGGAGAGCAGCACTTCTAACCACGACGTTGCAGTGATAATATTCTGAGAGAAACATATTCAAGCGTTATTTTGAGAATTCATTTTCAGGCAGGCACAACACAGCACAGAGAGAGTGTCTGCAGGAGGCATCTTTGTACTTTGATGCATGGAGCAGCACTGCAGTGAAGGTGAACAGCGGCAACTTCAAGGTAGCATTGACAAAATTCTTCCTCCAGACAGCTTTTCTGGTGACTGCTCCTCCAACTTTTGTCTCCCACCAGGTAGGGGTATTAATGGCTTTAAGCACAAACTGCTTTGCTGCCAAATTTTTACTCAGGTTCTTTTATTCAGGAAGTATGGCAAGCGGAGAGCAATAGGCTGTCATGCTGCCAAGCATGGACGCTGTGGGATCCAGCCATCAGACAGCCTGAGTCTAAAGACTTGGAGTCAGAGTTCCCTCTTTATATATTTAATCACCTCTTTAGGGATTATATCCCAGATTATTTTTTACGCTGAGCAAGCATCTATTTGACATTTAACATACAACTTTCAATAGGTTTCCATTCTTAATTATATCATTATCACACCTCCTCACTCTATTATACCTTTCTTCATTGTAAAGTGCTAATAAGAAGCTAGTCTGAAACCAGTAAGTAGGTATCTCAGTGACAGCATCACATCTGGCTTGCCTTCCTCTTATGATGCTCAATGGACAGGTAAAAACACAGGTGGCTTTTCTTTCATTTTCCAGTGGAAGCAAACTGGCTCACTGCTGTGACTTTGGTATGTCATGTTAGTGTCCTTCATCCACACAACCTCCTTTGCCCAACTTCAGATGAACAGCACAAAGGGCAGTCTGAGCTGCCCTTGCTATTCCCTTTGCAGGGTTCTCTTTCACTTGTACGGAGGAGAGATTTCGGTGCAGAGGATGCTGTTACCGGAGGACTGCGAGGGGAAAGCAAATGCAAAACCACCCCATCCCCAGCACTCCAGTCACTCAGATTTGCTTGCCTCCACCCTGGACGATCACACCTGATGTGTTCCTGTTTATACATGTGCTTGTGCCAGGTTTCCAGAGTTTCCTTGCGAGAACACCTGGAATGCCAGTGAGCCCACAGACACTATCCTGCAGCCTGGTCTTTATTCCCTACACATTTATTTTCCTTGTGCTGGTTTATCTTCAGTTGTGTAAAACTGTAAATGAACTAATTTCCACTGGCTTCGGGTCAGACAAGCTGTAGAACAGTGAAAAGTACAGACAGAACCTGAGTTTTGCCAACCTGCGGTTGGATCTGCCACTTGCCCCATGGCAACGGGGACACCATCCCACTGGACAGCTGCTCAGGGCAGAGGATGCAGCACTTGCTCACCCAAGTGCTCCGCGGGGGCATCCGCAGTGCCAGCAGAGAGCAATGGGGAAAGAGGCAGCAGCAGCGTTCCTCCTGCATAGGCCACTCGCCAGCGTGCGACGGCAATTGTCAGGTAAGGGAGACGCCGCGGCTGAGGGACTCGGTTCTGCACAAAGGCGTGTGCTTGCCTAGCTCCACATCAGAGCTGTGGGAAGTGGAATAGAGAGCAAAAGTCTGTGGCTGATCTTGCTGAATGGGACAGATGGCAACCCTTGCCAAAAATAGCTTTGCTAGAAGTAGAACACATGGTAAATTGCATTAATTTTAATAATTGCTTTTTATGCTTTGATAAAAACTGGCAAGGACCTGAAGGACCCTCTTCCCAAGATAATTAGCATAGCTCTCCTTGACTGCTCCCCTTTAAAGAGAATTCTGTTTGGAGGCTCTTACGGCTCACAGAATTGAGAAGGATGAGGCTGCCCACTTGTGCCAGGAAAGCAGAGTGCTTGGCTGTGTGTGGGACCCACAGAGAAATCAGCTTAGCTGCTGTTATGTCAAGTAGCTTCGGGCCACTAAAGTAGCTCTGAGTTTGGTCTACAAGGGGCATGGCTTGTCTGCAGTCTGGCAACATCCAGCATCTCTCTGGCCAAAGGATCTTGCAGACTCACACTCTGAAGGAGAACAGATCCAAAGTCTTAAAAAAAAAATCAACCAGCAAGAGCCTTTTTCCAAAAGGAAAGGCATATTTTAAGTTTTTTTAATTTACTTTTTCCCCAGCAGATATTAAATTTCCTAGCTGCTTTAGGGGAAAGGGAACAGGCAGTGCCTTTGTTCACTGCAAAGGGGACTTTTGCCTACCATGGTGCCACATACTACTGTCACTTTGCCATGTGAAAAGGTGCAACAGGAAGAGCCCAAGCAGCTGGTAAAACACACTCTGCATTTCCTACTGCTTCTTACAACCCCTGGTCAGGAATTAGGGATGGAGACTTGCAAAGAAATCCCCACATCAAAGCAACCCGCCGCCAGCAATGGGGCTGGGCACAATGTCAGAGAGCACCAGCACCTTGCTTATACCACCCACCTCACTGCCTCACCAAATTGGTTTTGTCTTCTGCCCAACTACAGCTAAATCAAAACATGGTTCTCTGGCTGCTGGCAGTGTCCAGGCAAGGGGCTGTGCCAGTGACACAAAACTGATTTCTAATTGATGCAATTAATTTAGGGCATCTGTTGTTCAACTGAGTCTAAAATGACACTTGATTACCCTGGGGATTTCAGAAAACCAGCAACGCCAGCATTTCTTCTCAGTTCTCAGGAATACACAATGTGCTTCCTATTCATGGTGCTACACTTTTTGATATGAATGAAACATATTCCCTTTTACAGCTAAACAGTGGTCTATAGTCCAGAGCAGAGTCACGCCAGGATACAGTCACAAACCTGTCAGAGCCAGGTATGCAAGAGGCCAGTGTGTAGGAATAGCATTTGTCCCTGTTAGATTAGGGGAAACTCACAGGAACTGCAGTTTTGTCCCAAAAGAGTGCCGTGTGACTGCATCTGAACAGGGATGTTCTTTCTTCTTCCTGCCAGGGCCAACCTTGGGCAGACAGATGGGATTTGTGCCACCTAACAGCATCCTGGGCTGCTCTCAGTGTGTGACAGAAGTATGGAAATACAGAAATATAAACGTGTGGGGCACACAACGACTGCCCTGAAAGGGGACCTGAGCTAAACCTCGATGGTTGGTTTGCAGGTGTGATTTGGATGCACTAAATGCTAATTGTTCAAAGTGCTTGGGCAGACAGCTGGAATAAAATCCTGCTAATTCAGGTCTTCTCCAGCCACAGAGATCACAGATGTGAGCAAACCCTTCCCTGTATGAGAGTCCTGCTCCTTTTGTGTGGTGAGGTTTGGTTTTTCCCCCCCCAAGCCAGGACATAAGCAGGTAGGGAGGAGCTCAGCAGGGCCAGGGTGATGCTCTCACCTGGGGAGAAGGCAGCTGGCAGGTCCATGCTGCGGTGCTCAGAGCAGGGCTGGCACCAGGATCCACAATCTCTGCCACCCAAAATGCCTCCTTTCCTATGCCATCCCCCAGCACCCCAAGGATCTGGTCCTTGTGTGCATGTGTGGGTTTCACTGTTGGTGTTATTTGTATTTGGTAATTTTTTAAAGCTTTTTTTTTTTTTTAAGTGATTTAGATTGACAAATGTATTCTGATTTCCTAATATGTTTTCTTCACATCTTTGCTGTGTTTTTCCATAAGAATTATTCTGTTCAGCAGCTCAGGAAAAAACAATCAACAGCTAGAAGGTATACTCCACTTTGAATTTTTGCACAGAATTACAATGCCTCTTCTTCTTCCCCCTGATAAATGTATTTGTCTCTGTGTCTTCCCCACTGGCACGACCCTGTAGCTCCTTGTTTAACTTCATATTCCCATGCCCCTCGTGTTTTTGTTGACATGTTTCCATGAGGTGTACCGGGTTGGTCTCCCATCCTGGTGTTACTTCTACTCCCACTTCTCTCCTACAGCTGCACTATTGTTTAACAGCCTCTTCACAGAGCACCTCGAAGGCTCTTGATGTTTGTATAGCTGCAAGTGTGTGGTGAAGCCCTCTTCAAACACAGCCCTTAGCCGAGAAACACCGCGAGAAAACAAAGGGTGAGGGAGAAGTGGACAGACTTCAGCCAATGCTGCAAAAAGGATGAGGTATTCTGGAGCTGCTGGGTTGCAACCTTTGACTGCATCACAGGCAGCAGATGAGGACAAATTTCTGACTTTTCTGCAAACCTGTGGGTTTTCACTGTAACTGTAGATGAATGTCTCAGTGTGTCAGGAGATGAGAAATCTTAGAAACACCAACAGAATACCAAAAACACTGCAAGGAAACAGAGCTGATTCACTTTCTTGCCTTTCTTAGTAATCAAACAAGTTGCTTCTGATAGCTTGCTTTGTCATTTTTCTCCCAGAAATTAGCAGCTTTATTCGAATTACCATGAAGATGCTGAAGCCAAGGAGGCAGTGGGATGACTGCACAGTGTTTCAGGACTGACTGGGGCTGACCACGCCCCCAGCTGGGGCACGTATCGATCAGAGCCACCAGCCTGTCCTTATTGGTCCCATAACTGCAGAAACCCAGCTAGGCACCAGTGGGATTTCTGAAAAGTGCTGAAGTGAGTGCTGCTACATCTATACTGGTGTTGGGCAGGTTTGCCTGGTGGCAGACAAGTCATTCTGCAGTGGGTAATTAAAAGGACCAGATAATATAGAGAGAGTCCCTATGATGCGTGATGAGTGAGTGAGCTTTGTTAACTGGGAGCTATTCCAGAATGACGGATACAAAGTTATTTAAGCATGCTAGGCAGAAAATTCCCTTGTTAATCCATCATTGGCAAATTTCGGTCGTGATACTATGAACAGTCTACATCATTACTGGGGATGGTGCCTAAACTTCTGTTTAGAACCACATTTCTGGTCTCTGCAGAGGGGCAGATCTGCCCTGCAAGCTCAGGTTGGATACAGGCTTTCTGTTTAGGAGGGGAGATCCTGAAACAGAGCGCTGCTCTGTGCTGAGCCCCATTCAAAGATTCTCAGTCAGTCAAGTCTTGCGGCTGGCTCCAGAGAGGAAGAGGGGGAAGAAGAGACACCGGGATGGGCTCCGCAGAACGCTCTCTGCTCACTGCTAGGACTGGGCTGCAGAAGGAAACCTGCTCATTTGTCACTATAAAAAAGTTACTGGGAATTTTTTCTGGACCTGAGTGCTGGCACTCCAGTGCTCAACTGTCATGAGAGCAGAGTCTCTGTATATGATAAATCATCATGTGTAATGCGTTTGTCCATTTTTTCCCCAAAATTGTATAGAATGGTCAAACTGCAAAGAATTAAATCCAGATCCAAATCCTTCCTTGTCTCAAACACTCTGACATCTGCTCCTTGGTTTATTTGCTAATTTCTGAGCCAGATCCTCTCTGCTTTTCTCATATTCTTTCTGTACTGCTCTCAGGCACCACAGCCCAGCTCTTTAATGCGGGCACCCGGCTGGTAACCCTGAAATGCAATGGCAGGTCATATCCGAGTTTCCTTTGGGTATGTTTGTGTTTTTGATAGCTCACCTGTGTGTGCAGAAGGGAGTCACTTCGCAGGCTTCCTGAAAGGGGAATTGTGACTGATGGAAACAAGACTATAAGACACATAGCAGAGCACCAAATACTAGTAAGGCATTTCGCACTATCAAGAAGCAGTTTAGCATACTTTATTCAGGAGGAAAGTTCACAAGAACTCCACCATCTTTTCAGTAAACCTGTTTTATTTGAAATTGTGAGGGGCATGCTCTGTGAAACAAGGGCAGACGATTCCCACTGTGCCACCATTAACCCTTTTCAGACACCCATGTGAGAGGCCTGGCTTTCAGAAATATGGAAATATAGCTTTTTGCCACAGACCCTGGGTGTGGAGGAGATTTACTTCGAGGAACCTTCATCCACCAGTCCTTGCAGTGGGGTGAGAGGCAGGCAAGGCAGTGGCTAGTGCAGGTTGCATGGCTACCCGTGTGCAGGGCACTGCACTCCTTGTCCTGGCCCTGAAGCTTTATTCCTGACATCTTGTAACTCCCACTCAGGTGCATCAGCCTTCATTCACTCTCTGGAAAACTTTGACCCTTTTTCCCTAGCTTCTTACACCCTTTTCTTTTGGAGTGCCACCACCTGAGTCCCAGAAAGCCAGGCTAAAGACCAGACAGTGCTTCAGAGCTCTCAGCAATGTGGTGAGCTATGTGTCTTGAAAGCAGCTGAGCTTTCTCTGCTGGTTGGTAATGCTGAAACAGAAATACTGACAGAACAAGCGTTATTGCGAACACAACAGGAGCTTTTGCTCCTCAATCACCCTTGAATTTTGTGAGTATCAGTGCAACGGATTATAAATACACCTCCCATTCTCCCAGGACAGCCACCCTGGGAGGCAGGGAGGAGGAAGGTAGTAAGCCCCATCAGATAAATAACCTAAAAAAATGAGGCAGAGAAAATATGCTTCAGGCTTCATCAGCAGTTTGGCATCCAAAATGGATCCGAAGGCTGACACCTGGGCAATGGTGTTGCATGGTGCTGTCAGTCAGTCTTCAGCCTAAATTTTGGGTAACCCTTATTTCCAGAGCAAGCTCCAGCATTGGCTGCTGACAACTGCCTCTGTCTCAATGTCACACGACATTCAAGCAAACAGAGGTACTGCAAGACCTTGGAGATAGGTGTTATGATCCCTGCAAAAGTGTTTCAGAATTTAGGCCACATTTTATTTGCCTTCCTGGCAGGAAATGTCTGCCATGGCACCTGTAACCAGCAGAGCAGGCCCAAATGAGAAATGAGATTTGTTTTCGTCTTTTAAAGGGTGACTAAAAGGAAAAAGACATTAAGTAAAGACAAGGTGGAAAAGTGGCTTATTTGAGAAGTGTAATAGATGTGCAACTTTCTTAATAATCCCACAGAAACTGATTATCTCAGTTTACAACTAGTTTGAGGCAAAACTCAAAAAAATGACGAGGCTGCAGTCATAGCCATCACTTTAGAGGGGGATTAGTCACATTATATTATAGGGAGTGGTGAATTGCTAAAAAGACTTCTTCATGTCTGCGTTGCTGCAATTACTCCCAATTACTGTCACTCACTCTTGTAAGGAATTTCTTGCTGCTGCCTTTGCACCAGCAACCTTCCTCCACGGGGACAGAGCGGAGCGCAGCTGCCATTAACAGGCGGCAAGGCCTGCACCACCGCCTTGGCTGCACCAGCTGGGCAGTGCTTCCTGTGTGCTGATGGCTCCCCAGCTTCCTGCCGCTGCCCTGTGGTCACTGACCCATGCCAGGGGCCCAGTGGAGTGTGGGGGAGTGGCCCCTCTGCTGCCCTGCAGCCACAAGAGAGTGGTGGGCAGCATTGAGGCATCCATTACACGTGCTCACACTTTATCCCAGCCAGAAATGAGCTGTCTGCCCTGGCCAAGCCTTCATGTTTGTTTTGCAGCTCCCCCAGCTTTCATTGGCCTCCCCGGGCAGTCTGCTAATCGCCTCTTCTTGTCATTGCTTTTTCCTCCCCTTCCCCTGTTGCTGGTCTGAGGATCTCCTATTAACCTGGCTGATTTCAAGACCATCAAAACAATTGTCTTGAGGCTCATCCAATTATTTACCTTGTTAAATCTCTTCCAGTGCTGGAAAGGGGGAAGGAGCAGCTGGAGGACTAAGACCAGCTTTCCTCTGTGATCATTACAGCTAGCCCTGATGACTCCAGCTCACAGGGACATGAAACCTTTCTATCTTGCAATATGCCACAAATGCCTCTGGCCACCAAGTCTTCCTGCCTGCTGAGCCAAGCCCGGGCACCTGGGCCCTGATGGTGGTGGCAGCCCTGGCTTCCCACTGGCCTTTACAGATCTCCTGCCATGGCAGAGGAGTGTACCCACTTGCAAACATATGCCCAGTGCTGCGGTGCCTGCACCCCCTCTGCGGTGCCTGCATTCCTTCCTTGTCTGCCAGTGGTGGGTGGTAACATGGCGGTGCATGCCAGTGACCCCCCATGCCAGGCAAGGCATCTCAGTAATGTACCATGTACCATGTCACTGCAGAGAATTACTGTAGAAATGCAATTTTTTGGGTTTGTTTTCATTTGTATCTGCAGTATCATGACTGAAATTAGGCTCATGCTTTTGGAAAGGAAACAGAACTCACTCCTCTCTATTTGTTTTATTTTTCTTTGAAACCCCAGATCCTCATTCCCTGGACACCCTCCTTTGCTTTTGGGAAGATCTGGGCACTGATAGGATAGAAGCAGCTTGGCTCGTCGTTCCCTCCTAGATTCAAACTTTTAACAAGAGCCTCTTATTAATGACAATAAAAAATCAAAGCCCAAGCACTTGCCATTATCGGGGGATTTTTTTGCACCCACTAATGTGGCTGTGCTGGTAAGGACTGTTATTGAGAAATATGTGACACTGAGGTGATTTACCTAGGTGTTCCTGCTGCTGCTGATAGATTTGCTTTTCTCCACTCAGATGCTGGAGGCTGTTTTTGAGGTTTGTCCAGGAAAAGAGGACAGGGAGAAGCCCTCTGGTTTAGCAAGGTTTGGTCTGCAGCAAATGCAGCAAACACAGCGCACACAGTGCACTCTGTGTTGCCACCGGACCTGGCCACTATCTTCCCTAAGAAGATGCCTTAGAAATGGCTATTCAGCTGCATGGGGTTGAGGGGGAGAAGTGCCAGGAAAGGTGGAGTCACAGCCTGTCATAGAGCAAACAACTTGACTCAATGGAAAGACCTGCTGGTCTGTCCTGGGGACCTAGGAGTGATACCTTCCTGCTGGTTAAATCCATTTCTTCCATGTATTTGTTGAAGGCAGGAGATGCTGTGCCCTGCCAGTGAAACCACTGCTCAGACTGGGTGGTCTTGTGCTTACCTCATGAACATCAGCACAAAAAGTATGAAATCCTGTTGGATCCAGGCATCGTCTGCCTCTTGGTGACTGAAATAAAACCTCCTGGAAACCCTGTCAGGCAGCTGAACCCCACCAGCCCTCAGTGCCTGTGTGCAAGGTGCAAAACTCCTGCCCTCTGGACTGAGTGCTCACCAGCCCCATTTACTAGGACACTTTACTTGGACTTGACGTTTCCAGCTCTGGTTTGCATCACTGAAGTCCCAGAGGGAGCACCAAGGCTCAGCTCTGGCTCTGGCTCTGGCCTGGGCTTGGGCTCATCTGTCCTGGCTGGCTCGATGTGGGGGGTGGCATGGAGACACCTCTCCAAAATGCACATGTACAGCACCAACCACTGTCACTCAGTAGAGAAGAGCTCTTACACCCCCTGTGCTCTTTGGAGAGAGCTGGTTTCAGCGCTGCTCACCTCCTGGTGCATGCTTGTGAAGGAGCTGCTTTTACCTTTCATTTCCTAAGAGGGCTTGTGAGCTTCATGAGCACACAATGAGTCTTGAGGTCCTTCTCCTTGGCCCAATCCCTACTCCAAACCAAACCTCTCTCCTATTACTCATCACCCCAAATCATCCTTACCACCCTTATGAGCATTTCCCTCCCTCCAATCCCCTACATCCACAGTGTTATCCCACTCTTGCGTCCCTCAGGGTCCCTTGGTCACCCTTCTGCCTTGTGAGCTCCCAGGCTGTTGCATGCATCGATGGGAGAGCCAGGCTGGGATTTTTGAAGGTGCTTGGTTTCCAGCAACACCTCATAGGTATTCTGGCTGCCTTCCTCCTTGCTGACGAGCCTCATCTACAGAGTTTTCCTGCATAAAAAACTGCACATGTCAGAGAGGAAAGACAAATGACGATAGCAATAATGTGGAAGAACATCCTCTGAACATCCGAGAGGGCTGAATTCATGAACCACTTTTATCAAGGCGTACAAGAGGCACTTAAATATTAGCTGCTGCTTATAAATAATACTGGTATGTTAAATACACACATATTTTCACAGTTTTATAAAGCGAGTGATCTCTGTTTGCTTTCAACTGGAAATCATAAAGTAAAAATCAATGAGCTTATATCAAGCTTATATTATAGTCCTTGAAGAGTCAACCAACTCTATAAAAATGACTGTTTTCTAACGAAGATATCATTAATTGGATTGAGTTGGCAAAGTTTAAGTGCCTTGTCATATTTTGATTGCTATGCAGTGCTAGAGCTTATTGATTTTATAGAACAGCCTGTAGATAAATGTAATGATTAATTTCATTCGGTTTACAAGAACAGAAAACTTCTATGCAGAAGTGGATGCACTATTTTATTTTTTATAACTGTCTGTACCTCGCAGGAGCATGGGTCTAGCTGTGAGGCTACGTCAGGTGGCCTGGCCTTCCCTGGGTACTTATTTACTCAAAAGAAATTCCATTTTCTTCTCAAAACCATGGGGTTTGTTCCCCCCCTTCCATTTCAAGGGTTTTGGAGAGATTATTTTTCAATCTTTATTTCTTGGGTGGGGTGGTTGTTTCTGATTTCTTGCTGAAAAAAGGAATGGTCCTTAAGTTTTATTCCACATTTCTCTGTAAATATGTCAGCCTCAGGTCCAAAACCCAGGTCTAGCTCGTGGACCCGCTTCCAGGTCAGTGTTTTGCTTGGGGATGGAGAAGTTGGCTCCAAGCCTCCTGTGCAGAGCCTGTGTCCTGGGAGTCCCTGCATGCCTTCCGGTTCTGCCTCCACACCCTGGGCCCCATGGGTGCAGAAGGGGCTCTCCTGGAGGAAGGTGCAGAGGAGCATTGCTGCCAGGGCCAGCCCTTGCGAGGTTCTCCGCAACCTCAACCCTGGAGAATGGCCAGGCTGTCTGCTGGGGGACTGGCTGCTCCCCAAAATGGGGTGACCCAGGGTTGTGATCCCCTCACACACACTGTAACGAGGCTTTGCTGGATGTGGATCCCAGGAGCTGGCTTTTCTCGAGGCTTCTGGGTTATTTTTAGCCCCTGCTACGCACTCGGTGCCGCGTGGCTGCCTCTGAATTATTTGGTTTCTTAATTGGAGGAGTTGATGGAAGAGCAAAGTGAGGAGAAAGGAAATACCAGCAGCGTCCCTAGGGACACCCTGCCAAGCCTCAGGGTGACAGCCCTGCTCCCTGTGAACTCTCAGCGCTTTTTTGTACCAGCAACATGAGGAATTAAAAGGATTTTCGGGCCTTAATTTTTGTTCAGGCCTGGTGGTCTCCTTCCTTGCCGTTCTAATTGTGTAATTGCACCCACTGCTGGCAAAGGCGGAAAACTGCATTTCGAGGTGCTGCTGGTCGTTCCTCCTATTTGCACAACTAAGCTCCAAGCCTCCACACAGTGAGCAAGGTACCCGAATTAAATCACAGGTTTGATGTTTATGTTTGCCCTCAGAACGGATTGGTATTGAGTTCCCGATCTACAAGGTGTTTAATGTGTCTCTGGATACCACCGACTGAGCAGAAATCTTTGAGTAGCTTAAGTTGACCAGGAATTAAGACAGGAAAGTCGCTTTGTACAGTGTGGATGGTAATGGCTAAGATCATATCCCAGTAAGTACCAGTGCACCTCATTCCTCTGAGCCACTGCTCTCTTCTGCCCCAAACAGAGATGCTCATTTCTGTGTGGTCTTGGGAAATTGTGTGCACCAGGTGTGTTTGAGCAGCTACCCAAAATAAAATACCTGGATTGATATGAGAACAACTGAGTGCTCAAACCAGTCCACCAGTGGTATGGTTTCTAAAACTAACCCCTCTGAGGGGACAGTTGACAAGATCAGTGGTCCTCCATGTCACTGCTGTGATGTTATATACTAAACTGCATGGCTGGAGGAAACCCTACACCCAGTATTAAGCTAAAACCCACTCTCCCACTGAGAGCCTAAGCCACTCATGTCCCAGCACACATGGCAGCCTTTGCAGCATTGCCCTTCCTTCAGCAGTGCTCAGGGCTGTGGAACTGAGCCTCAGGCAAGCCCTTGGGCTCTGCTTCCTTCTGGGTGCTCCTCACTGTCATGTCCAGCCCGGTCAGTGGCTCCTGTCCTGGGGCTGACATCTTGCTGCTGACCAAGCTTGGGTGGGCCCAGCAGGTGCGAGGTTTGGCACATCAGGATGATGGGGGCAATTGCTGGGATGGGAGGTGACCTCACTGCCATCAGCATGTGATTTCCATGCCAGCAAAGCCATGACAAGCACAGCATCACCAGGCTCAGGGCAAGCCTTCCCCAGAGGCCTGTTGGATGCCAGCCCTCACAGAGGGCACCCCATTTGAATGATTGTTGAAACGATGGGATTGTTTTGCCTGGGGCTTGCATGTTGCCAGTCACAGGCATGAGTTGCTCCAGGCTGGAGGGTGCAGGCTCGGCCCCCCAGCCATGCTTCCCACTCCTTCTCGTACGGGTGGCTGCCCCAGAAGCAGGCCAGTTGAAGCACTATCTGGAATAGCTGGGATGGCAGGAAAATTGTGGGGCTGCACTCATTGCTGCTTGGCTGGGCAGCAACTGTGTGCTCAGGGCTGCCGGCGGCACAGGAGCTGCGCAGAGCCAGCAGAGAATCTCTCACCAGCAGCCAAGGAGTGGAGGTGAGGAGTGAGCACCCTGGCAAAGCTGCCTTGCCCTGTGTTTTGCCCCCAGTCACAACTCATTGCTAAACTGCCTCTGAATGTGCCTGTCAAAGCAGCAGGGGTGACTACCGTGGCTGGCACACGTGTGATTTACTGAGCGCCTTGATCTAAAAACACGGTTGAAATTTTGCTCCTGAGATATATTGCAAAGACATTGATTTTAAGGGCTTTTTCACAAACAGTTCCTGGTGAGCAGTAATTCAGTCCCTGCTCCAAGGGGGATGGGGAGAATCGGTGCCTGCGTGTGGCACTCACAGGTGAGCTGGAAGGGGAGGCGAGAGCCCAGCTGTGCCAAAGGCAGCCGCTTCGGTGGCAGCGCTGGATGGAAACCAGCCACAGAGACGTATGAATCACTGCGCTTTACAGGCAAATTACTTCTCCTTAGATCAGAGGAAACAAAGTACCCAGGAGGGGAAGAACATCTAACTTTTGGGAGATTATCACCGTTTCATCCCAGAACATCTGCCAGCCCCGATGTCAGCATGAAGCAACAAACACATGGCATGAATCCGGGAGTAGAAAAGATGTGTCATTGCAAGAAGGAGTAGGAGGAAAATAAGCAAGTTGACAGCTCACATCCTGTGCCATAATCCTAGAAATTGTTAATATTTACAAAATTAACAACTAATATAACCAATGACAATCTTATTCCTCCTGGTTGTCATGAGGATATTAACAGTTACCACCCGCTCCAAACTGGAAATATTACCCGTCTCCGGAGCTCCTGCTGCTCAGCAAGCACGGGGACGGCACAGACTCGCCTTCCCAGCTTTCATACCAGCACCATGCTGTGAGCCAGCACAGAGCACCCAAGCATTGCCGGGGCTGGCAATGCCTCCTGTCACCACCCTGCTCCTTGGGAGAGAGCAGGAGGGCTGGCAGAGCAGGAGGAAGGTTTTTCCCTCTCCCCAGCTCCTCCAGGAGCCCAGCACCTGGCCCTGGGCACTGCAGCATGGTGGGGAGAGCCTGGAGGAGGATGGGGAGGATGTGGAGTGCTTGAGGGCAGAGAAGTTTGGGCTGTGCTGGCCTGGATCGTACCTCTGAATGAGCTGCCATTTCAGGAAGAATGCCTGTGGTGCTGGTGTGATTTGCCAGCTGTAGGGATGGCAGCTAATTGATGAGCAGATGCTACAATGTCATTTCCTTAATAGGAAAGACCTGGCTAAAACCAAAATAAAGATGTTTGTATACCAGTGACTCTATGGGAAACATATTTCCAGGCTAAGAATCATTACAAAATGGGATACTCTAGAATCACAAAAGATGCCCACCTCCATTTTAAATAAGAAAGAGAGTAACAGTGGTGCCTAAGTTCACCCAGCTGAGACTTTTTATTGTTGCTCTTTTCCAAACACTCTTACCTGTCCTTCGGGAGGCCTGCAGGAGGCAATACTGGGTTAACATCAGACACTGTAAGTACAAGAACACTGTGGATGGTGCTTCACACATGGGATTTCAGGCTTCATTTTGCCCTATCTTTAGCAAGGAGCATTCATTTCCCAGGCCACTCCTTACACAGGCAGAGCATTATCAGTCTTATGGTAATTGTAAAAAGTTTTCTTTGTCAGGGTGCAGTGTGTGCAAAAAAGTTGCCAAGCTCCTTCCAGTTCCCTGTATGCAAAACCAGATCAGAGAAATACCTGCACTATTGTTTTCAAAGAGCTGCCAGGTGTGGGGAAGCTGTGAAAAGCAAACTTCTTTCTTGCAGGAATCATATTCTCCCCTTGAAGGGGCATGTTGTTGGCTGTATAAGGGGCTGGACCAAAGAGGAGTGAGGAGCTGCCCTTACAGAGGTGACACAGCACAATTGCTCACCTTGGGTCAACAGCCAAGGGCTCACAGGAATGGGCCACAGTTTGACCGATCCTCTGGAGAAATGACCGCGGGGACCATCAGAGGGACCCTCACGAGCTGTGATCCTCCTTACTTGGTTCTCAGCAGTAGGACACAGCAGTTCCTTTCCTTGAAGTACAGTGGGGAAATAAGCATGACCCAGTAAAATGAAGTTAAGATGTTTTTAAATATTAAAAAAGCAATGACTCTGGAGAACAGATACATAACACTATCAAACTCGCATTAAGACCGTTGTGTAGTTTGCTTGAAGAAGCTGGTACCTTTTTAAAACCACCAAAACATTAGCATGTTACATCCCAGATGGTTTGCTTTTCTTCCCTACGTCTTTTATTCTGCCCTGAGCCTCTGAAGAGCTCTCCTTTCCCCCCCATTTTGTTTTCTGTTTGCAAAGCTTTCTACGTTTCAGTTTTTCATCGTCTTCTCAGATCATGATCTTATTTTTTCATCTTTCTTTTCAAAAAACTTCTTTTTTTCCCCATCTGCCACCATCTTCAGTATAATACTTCTCCCTTTAGGATTTCTTTTATCCTTCTCATCTTTATGCCTTTCACTTATTCTTCCCTAGACCCTTCAGTCTTACTTTTGCTTGTCAAAACTGTTTCTTCCTCCTTCATGGGGGAAGAAGTGGGAAGGTTAAGTGGATTTTTTTGCTATGAACACCCAAGAATTCTCCAATCAATACTCTGAAACCCTGCAGAGGAGAGCTTGCACGAGTCTTTCAACACTTTCAAAATTTGCAGCAGTAGTTAATGAAAGTCTGACTAATGCTTGAATATCAGTGGCTTTTTTTAAAGCAGTGCTGTAGCTTCCCACCAAAAACATTCTCAAGCCTTCCCCAACAAGCTTTTATTTTTACACCAGAGACTCAGCTCCATGCATTGAAACCCTCAGAGCCCCATGGCAATTTCACAGAATCATAGAATGGTTTCTGTTGGAAAAGACCTTCAAGATCATGGAGTCCAACCATCTATCCAGCCCTACTAGGTCCAACACTAGACCATGTCACCAAGTACAACATCTACTCTTCTTTCAAACACCTCCAGGGATGGTGACTCAACCACCTCCCTGGGCAGCCTGTTCCCATATCTAACAACCCTTTCTGTAAAGAAACTTTTCCTAATATCCAACCTAAACTTCCCCCGATGCAATTTCAGACCATTGCCCCTTGTCCTCTCTTTTGAAACCCCAAGACACGGAGCAGATGATGGATGCAGGCTCAGACACCATCCATCCACGTTTAGCTCTGGTGGGATTTCTGTTCAAATCAAGGGACAGCCGTAGCACTATCCCACTCACAGGTCCAGGTGTACCCAGGAAGATTTCAGAAGAGCAGTGAGTCCAGTTTTGCTGCTAACTGAATGTATGTAAAACATCTTTTTTTCCTAGGGAGCCTGCTTTGGCGAGGGGGTTGGACTTGACAATCTCTGGAGGTACCTTTCCACCCCTAAAATTCTCTGCATCTGTGAATCCGTGAATCTTCAAGCCTGAAAGTAGGGGTCTAGCCATGGCTACAGGCATCTGCTATGAGAGTGGTGGCTCAGCCCTGTGGGCACTGCCAGCCCCAAGGGCCAGGGTAGCATTCAGTGCCAGGGAAGGATGCTGGGGGAAGGCTCTAGATCCTCTTCACCCCTTCCTGATAGATGTGCCCTTGGTATTTATTTTGTTCCACAAGGAATTTGCAATAGCAGTTTGGGGATCTTCTGACATTTCACTGACATTTCTTCAGGGCTTTTAGTAGCACAATAATTATTGTCATTAGGTACCCTCACGTGTTAATGCCTACACTATTTAATTGTCTGCATTCCAGCCAAGGGCCAGTTTTTGCTGTGAATTCTTAATGTGCACCCAACCTAGTGGCTCCATGGTCCTGTTTCAGTTGGACCTATTTCCCTAGACACATCACTTCCAAGACCTGGGAAACCTTCTGCAGAGCTTGCAAGGGAGAGGGCTGACTGCTCCTGACAAATCTACAATTTTTGCTGTTTTCCATCTGCCTACCAAGACTGCCTCAGTCTTCTGAAGTACCAAGGACCAGTTACAATGTGTTTAAAGCTCCATGCCAAATTCCTAGCCCCACTCACCAATTTAAAAACAATCTGTTGCAAAATACATGTCAATACATCTATTCCCAGACTAAGGCAACCATGTATTACTTAAAGCCTGTGGTAATCCTACACATGATCAAGAGGCAGGTGATGATGAGTCTTTAGATACAAAATTGTTTTAGTTAAAACCTTTTATTCTCTTACTGAACACAACAGGCCTGTTTGGGCAGTCTGGGCACACCTCCTGGCTTGCTGTCTGGCTGGCATATGAAGTTCGGGAACAGGTCGCTCAGGTATGAAGTTCATACAATTGGAAATCGGGATCAGGAAGGTCCTGACATGAGCGACCTAGGTATGAATATTTGTTCTTGCTCCTTGAGTTTCCTGGTTAGCTTTGGCTCTGCTTAGACTATGTTTTGGAAATCACTGCTGTAGATTTCAGGCCTTTCTTCCCCACTGATAAGACCTGAACCTATTTCAGATGTTAAACAACTTGTTGTTCAATCACTTCACAACTGCAGCTTCTGAGCTTGGTTGTGGTGCTGACTTTGTACAGATAAATATAGAACCTGTGGCATTTTCAAAAGCCATTTGGAACAGCTCTTCAATACAAGCACTTTCACGGCAGAGATTAAACACATTATTTGGGTTTTCTGCCTAAAAAAAAAAAAAAACCTTAAAAAAATTGGCAGAAATACCATTTTCTTCAAATGAGAAACTTCTTTTTCCCCAGATTGAGGCTGGCAATTGGCAGCTCTTCACAAAGACTTTTTCTTTTTTTCTTTCCTCTCTCCCTTCCCTTACTACTTGATTTCAAAATAACCTTCAAGGCAAAAAAGCAGGACATAGCAATGTAAAAAAGAAAGAGAAACTGATTAAAATTTTTCTCTCCTTGAACAGAACACTTTACATTTTAACTAACTCAGATGAAATTCTATCGCATTCTTACACAAGAAATTAACCCGCTGCAGGAAACTGGGCACAAACACTCCCTGAGGGACTGGCTACTTACAAATCCTACTGAAGAAAGTGACACACAATACAAATAAAGACCTTTATTAAAATCACTTGGAATATTATATGAAATTTGATATGGTATATTATAGGTGAAAAACTTGATTATTAACGGGGTGCGATACATGTGAAGAGATGACATTAATATACATATAAATAGAAAAGCTAAAATGTGTCTGACAGTGATATATTAAATGGCTACATAAATGTGACCGTAATTAGGAGAGTATGTCATTTTGTATTCCTTAAGCAGTACCTTCTAAAACAGTATACGTAGTAAATAGCTTTTACCTCTAGTGTCTGCTTTCTTATGAGTAACAGGAGATGCATAGAAATATTATAGGCACATGCAAAAGCAATGCAAAAGATATAAAAACAGAGGCAGAAGCCAGGGACTTATTTGTTCTTGGCTGCCAGAGGCTTACGGCTGATCTTCTTCGACTTGTCATTGTTCTTCTTTGGAGGTTCGGGGTTTGCCTGCATGTGCCTGCCATAAAGGCTGCAAGAAAATGAGACAAAGGATGTTAGGGATACAGTCATTACGCACAGGCTTTCACTCTGCAACATGTTAAACAGTGCATCTCGTTACTAGAAATAATCATAAGAAACAAGGCTATAATATTTATTTTGCCTCAATACACTGAATTTTCTCTTAGACCTCACGCTGCAGTCCATACTATTAGGTTTTTCGTGACTTATCGGGAAGAGCAGGCCTTTGGAGCAGCGAAGGGACAATCAGTTTTGCCTTCAGAAACCAGCAACCTTTAGTCTGCAGTTACAGGATTACGGCTCGGAAGGCGGCAAGGATGTGTATTCAAGTCGACAATGACAAAAATTGGGTTGAACTGGAGAGATAGAGTGCCCACTTAGAGCAAAGTGAGCATCATCCCTAACCAGAAAACCCAAGGGCTGGATAATGTGACAGAGAGCAATGGTGTCACTGCCGCCTTTGCTGCGCACACATGATTGATAGTACTGGGACAGCTACCAACACGTCAATGCCACATTAGTAAGTACCACTGATTAAATGTTGACAAAGTATCCTACAATTAAGATGGCTCGCATCACAGCGAAGCTAAATAGACTACATGGCTGAGAGGATCTTGCTAAATATCACATAGTAATTAATAGATAATTTATGAGTAATCCTGATTAAACTAAATTAAAAACCTACCCAAAAATAAACACAGCTCAAACTTAACTTCCCCTTTCAACATAAAGGCCTTTTTGAAGACACACTTTGTGGGGGTGTCAGTGTATCTAGAAGGGAACAGAGATAAGATTTGTTTCTGCTCATTCAGCTGTACAAACACCGATAGTGCTGACACCAATACTGAGATCCCTCTGAGAGGTGTCCCCCCCACTAATACTTCAGCCTGATGCTGGTGGGTGTCCACCCCAATCCCATACCGGACTATTGCCAGTCAAGCTACATGCTAAATGCTACTGTCTGCTCTGAGCTTTGTTTTGCTCTGCCTGGGGGACACTTCAGCCCTGGGGTTCTTGGACTGTGGAATGGGATTGGAGCTATTGGTAGGGTGGGGTGGAGAGGCAGCACTCACTTTCACCTCCTCAGCAGCTGCAGTTTTACATCACTCTGTCAACAGATTGCTGTCAAGGTGCACTGAACGCAAAACAGCCTTGCTCAAGGAAAATACAACTGTAAACTATGACATTACCTCACCTTCCTGAAATTTTATGCGTGCCATCACCTACTGTCAAGAAAGGATCAGATGCCATTTCCTCATGAATGCTGAGAGCCCTGACCCTCCATGATAACTGCATGCTGACTATCAGGTACAATACACACATTTTTCTTTTCAGAAGAGATACAGCCCCAGCAGCACAAGGCTATATTTTATCCAAGCACACAGCATGCGTACTAATAATCAAATACTCATCCTAAATAACTGTCCTGTTTTGGAAGCTGTAAATGAGTTGAGCGAGGGAAGATACGGAAGGAGATGGTTTGGTATCAGGAAATTCTATGGTGGAAGAGCACAGAAGTATTTCAGCTGTCATTTAAGGAGGTTGTCCCATCAGAAACGATCCAGGGTAGAAAAAAAGCAGGGGACAAGAAGCATCTTGTTCTCAATCATACGCAGTGTAGCATTTGAACCACTGTCAGCAATACTTGTGTAACTCTGAGAAGTTAGCAACAGAGAAGTGGAACAGCATGCTCAAATCTGTGAACACCAAGATTTTGTTAAAGACTAAATTAACATTTCAGTTGTTTTTTGGCCCTAGAGAAATAATACTACACTGGGGTAGAATGTGAGGGTTTTTTTCATGAAATAAGAAAGTCCCCATTTGGGACTTTAAACACTGAGTTAACAGAGAATCCTCTGACCCACTGTATCTGAGGAGAAAAAACCCCAGCAGGTGGGAGCAGAACTCCTGTCACTGTTCTGTGCCTTCTGCCTCCCACTGTCCCACTGCTCCTCCGCCCTGATAGTGCCAACCTGGAGAGGACTAAAACAGCTTTAGGGGTTTTCAGGTGTCACATATCTTTGTTTTGTTCAGGTTGGTTTAGGCTCCACTTTTTTGCTTTGGAAACGACAAGAACTTCCCTCTTGGCCGGCACTTTTGGGACTTACTCTGTTTCGTTTCCTCTTTTCTCAGTGCAAATGTTCAAGTTTGCAGACTAGTGAGATTTTTCTGAAGTAAGGGGGTGTGGTGGGAATGGTACCGACTACATGGATGCTTCTGAAGTGCAGAAAATTAATATTAAAAATTTTGAATGAACTTCAGAGTTCTGGCAAAGTTTACTTGGGCAATACCTTTTGACTATGAAATGAGGTCCAGCCACTACTGCATGTGTTACACAGCAAAAATCCCAACTATTTATGCTAAGTTTTCTTTGACAATTGATCCATATAATATTCAGTGTTATTGGTGCTCCAACAACCCCCTCACCCCACGAAAATACTGTGTTTATAGTAGCATATGTGCAGAAGTTGCAGGCACCTACAATGGTTTTACATTCTTTCTACTTATTCTCATGTTCAACCACTTCTGTCGGCACGTGCACTGAAGGAAGATAATTATTCGGTTTGAAATAAGCAAATCATATATATCTATTTAGGGTTCACTGGCAAAGTTTCAAGGAAGTTTGAGCTGCACGTTGCTGCCTCAACTGCAGATCAGTGCTTTACAATCTATCACAGTAGTCTGCTTCGCAAAGAGCAAGGATCAGCCGCATTTACATTACATAAGCCTTTGCAGACAGGGACTCTCTCTTGTGTTTGCACACATCAAATATGGGGAGACATATGGTGTCACAACAACATTTAAATACAATAATGACTGTGATAATGCCTCTGGGACAGAATTTTCCTTCTGTTACACTAGGGAAAAGATAAGTCACAATTTTCAATGAACTTGTGGTACAAAAACAGACACTGCTTTTATAGTTTCCAAGGAAAAAACAACAGGAAAAAAACCCAAATCCGACAGAAAAAAAAACCCCAAACAACAACCCCAAAAAAACAAAAGGAAAAAAGCTAATGGAGCTGATCCCTTATGGAGAAAGAGCTATCAGAATTATACTAGAACCTAGAACCCTGTGGCTGTAATAGATGTGGAGTTTCCATATAGAGTCCTTAAAAATTTTGATACCTACTGTGAGGGTACAGCCACAGAAACCCAAAGCTTGCACGTCACCATCTGTCAGCCAGGCTGTAGTAACTAACTGTGTACATGCTCTTCCTTCTGGCATCGCTGTGAAGTCAAACGTGTTAGGGAAGAGACCCTTGCACACTGTCCTCAGCAGCAGAGGTCAGCTCAAGACACGCATGCGGAGTCAACGCATCTCAGCTGATGGATGGTAATGTGTTAGGAGATGGCACCTTGACGTGTCTGTTTGTATGCCTAGACCCCTCGCGAAGGCAGACTGACTCCATAAAGAGACAAAGGAATACTGAGGCAGGTTGTGGCTATTGTTTCAAAGCAGGTTTGTGAGGTCAGTGCTGATAATTCATTCAAGGCAGCACCTTCACACTTCTTATTTTGGAATGTCACCCGTTCACGGGGCTGGTATAGCTCTGAGCAGGACACTACACACCATTCACAGCCTAAAATCTCAGCTGAAGAATAAAATTTGGAGTGCAAATAAATATTTGAGATCCTTGTGGCTTGCAGTAAGTCACCAGCTAGTTATTATAACCAGTTCAGAAACTGCTGATCCTTTGTAGACTTAGCAGCTACAGTACTGCATGCAGCCTTCTCATTACGTTAAAGTGAAAAGGGAGATTAAATGCAAAGCTGAAAATGCAGAAACCCCTCAGATAGCAATCTCCAATTGCCTTCTTTCCTTGTATATATTTTTCAAAGCAAATACGTCTCATGAACAAAACTGTTTCTTTGTATGCAAATACAAACATAACCAAAATCTCCCTATATTCTTTATCTGCCCCACTGGAAGTAACGAATGAGAGCACTATGGCTGCTGCAGCAAAACTAACAATATCAAGTGAGAAAGATGCTCATTAAACTTCATCATTCTGTCTACTTTAATGATGCTTTTACTTAATAAAAATTCCCCAAGCAGTTGCAAGGATATTAGGCAAGGTCTTTGGTTATGTATCAGGGGTCTAAGCTGTCACCAGCAAGCATGCAGTTCAGGAGGGGCATTCCCAAGGGGAAAGAGTGAATACAGCATTCTGGTAATAAATTCAGAGAGAATCAATAACCACAGCCTGCCACATTACTTAACCATTTAGGAAAGTAGGTGATCCTTCTAAATTAAACTACAAATTGCTAAATGTTGCAATTAACAGCATAAGATCAGGCATGGAGCCTTGTGACTTGAAAGGATGCAGTCTCGCTACTAAAATCTTGGAAGTTAAAAAAGAACCAGAGTTAAAATTCATAAAGCTCAAAAGAGTCACTATTAAAACCCACCTCCAGCACAATTACCTCAAATTCTCTCTCGTACAACAAACCACTCAGTAGGTAGAGGCTAAACGCTCCCTGACATGAAAAGAGTGAATGTGTGTGAAAGCTAGTTCAATGCATGAATGGGTTTTCTTGAGGTGAAGCATTTTGGAAGATGATTTCAAGAATGAGCCATAAGAAATACACTGCTCTTGCTTTATATCTGTAATAGACCTATAGGGTAAGCATGCAGAATGAAAAGGATGTGCATGGTTACATACGATCCCAGAGAGATGCTAGCTCCAGGTACGTACTGTAACCTGAGAAACAAAGGTGAAACATTCCAGTGCTGTTGCCCTTTCCAAAAGCTCGAGCTCGGGTTCAGGCAGGTATGAGCTAGGGAGCCTGCTTTGGCAGGGGGGCTGGACCCGATGATCTCTCGAGGTCCCTTCCAACCCCTACAATTCTGTGATTCTGTGATTCTGTGATTTAATGCTCAGACACAGTTTCCAATGGGGGTACTTACAGTCACCTCAACAGGACGGTCCCCAGCTCCTGCAGCAGGAGAGGGGAAAGGCTGAATCACTGGTGACATCACTAGAGACCCAACGCTGAAAAAAGTGCTTGCAAAACCGATACGTGCTGGCTAGCCTGTATTAGTTACAATTCTCAAGCAGTTACTGCAAGATGCAGTCCTGGCAGCTTTTCCATAGCTTATTGCTGTTTCTGAGTGACTGGGAAGGGCCTCTTCTCCTGTGGGAGCTGCTGAGGCATCACTTCCTCAAACCACATCTTCTCCCAGGCAGGGACAGAGACTAGGATTAAACTTCCCAGTCATGTACCAGTGAGGGAAAATAGTAAGGTTTAAATTACTTTGTATGTATAGTATTGACATAAGTCAGATGATTTAAATTAAGAGGAGCACTGCATGGGTAAGGGAAATGGGTATCTGGTTTCCTTGCACACTTGGATGGCAAGCTGAAGTTTTAGGATACTTAATAAGGAAGAACAGACAAGAGTGACTCATTTTATTCAGCTAAATTTTTGCCCCTTGTTTGCGAGTGCTCTGAGAGCAGATGGCAGCAGTGTCGGAGATGTTCATCATCTGAAGCTCTCTGCAAGTTTCTTCAAAAAACCTCAGCTTTTGGCCTGTCACCTGCAAACCACCTTGCTCCTCGTGCTCAGAAACAGAGGCAGCACTGACTGGCTGAAGGGAGCAGGCGCTGGCAGGGCTGTGTGCCTGCTACACTGCAGGAGCCCCTGGGCTCCCAAACCTGCAGCTTTGAGTGTGTTGGAAAACTGCTCCAGTATTTTTAGGTCTGTAACAGTTTGTCTTCCTCTGTTGCCCACTCACACTCTGGTATGCCTAATACTTCAGACCGCCCCAAATCTCCACATCCCAGAGCCCAACCTCAAGATGCTCCGAAGTATAACAACCTGTGACATTTTCCCATTCCCTCCCCCTGTTCCAATAATCTTCATAACCCAAACTTCCTGCACAGTTTGCCCTGGCATCACCTTTCCTAGTCCAAGTCCTGAACTTCTTTCAGAGAGACTTTCTGCATCACCAGAAAACCTTAATCCCCTTGAGTGATTTCGGTGCTCTTAACTCCCAGAGGCAGTCCACAGGGGAACTGATCACCTCTTCTCATCTTGGTTGAACACTTTTTTCTAGCTAGTTTCATTTGTTTGGAGCCCAAATTAGATTAGAAGGAAAAAATTCAGTACAGATGGAGAGTTTTTTGGGTGATCCAAGTGTCTGCTGGGAGGTGCTTAGTTGCTATACTGTGTTACAGATTTTCACCAACTGCAGCGGACGGTGGGCAGCAGCTAGCTGACACACAAACACTTACATTTACGTATTTTAAAATGTTAGATGAAGTCCACCCAAAGCAACCACTCCCTCTCTGTTCCCACTTGCATGCTTTCACAAGCTGTTAGCTACCTCACATTAGAGGCTTTGCTGAGTCACACAGTCCAGCGCTGACTTACTGTGAATTCCTGCCTAAAAACACTCTAAATCTAAATAAGCAAAAAAGAAATATTCTGCCAAAACTGTCCTGAAGCTCGCTGTCTCAGGGACTGTATAGAGCGTGCATCCTGCAAAATAAGCCCACCCATCCCACATGTCTCCTCCTGGCTGCTTCATCACTCAGTTAATTAATTCCTCGCAGGGCTCCCTTCTGCCGGATCACCCCACCCGTGTCTCCCCTTTACATTTGCTGTGCCATAGACCTGAAGAAGAGAAAGACTTAACCTCTACATGCCGTGTTTCCCACCCTGGTTCCCTACAGGTTACTGTCAGATGGATCCTGACCAGGTAGACCTTCAGCCTGAGCTCAGAGGCTCCCTGTGGTGCTCCTCACAATAGCATCCTCAGTCCTGCCGTGAGGACTCAGCAGCCCAAATGCAGCAGTTGCAAAGGGAATACAGTCCAGTCGGATGTGTAAGGAGACACCTCGAGGGGAGATGTGTCTGTGTGGGGAGATTTGAGCCGATTTACAAACACCTGCTCTCCTACAGGGCTGGCAGTTCATGGATAATTTTAATTCTGCCAGACACGCCCGCTCTTAAACTGGTTAATTTAATCCTGAGTTCTTTGAACTCACCGTCTTGCATGTTAAGGAGAACTATTTTAAAAATTTTTTTCCAGAAAGGAATTCCAAGTAGGTATTAAGCATTTCTTTAATTAATATACAGTAATAAAAGAAAGCCTTCTCCTTATATTCTCTGAGGCTAGCAGCCTTTTGAAGCAAGGACTTTAAATGAGAGGCTTGTTAGGGGAGCACAGCTGGAAGCTCAGAGAAAGCTAGCAAAAAAATAAAAAGTCTTTTTTAAAAAGAAAATGTACAGGCCAAGATTTGCAAAACTGGCTAATGACTTTGCATACCCAACTTGAAAGACCTTACAAGAAATGTGGCTTTTGGCAGAGAGGGTTTTAAAAGCACGTGGAACACTAGTGTCTGCTATCAGAAAGCCAGACCTATCTAATAATCAGGGAGCCCAGCACTGAAAATCGCAGTTGTGACAAAAAGCCAGTGACACACAAAGGAAACTTCTGCGGAACAGCCACAAAGATGGGAAGGAGAGGACATACTTACACTTATTTCTTAAAAAAAAAATATAGACAAACAAGCACTTAGATTCTCATCTAGAGAATCTATTATTCTGGTAAAACAGCTAGCACAATATGAGTTAGCAGCCTGAGAGGACCAGGGAGAGAATGATTTGTTTCTGCACCTGGAGAAAGTCCTATCAGACTGTCTCAATTATGAAGAATTTCTCACCCAGGACTCACATCTTCAAGCACATCCAGGAGGGCTGATCTCCCTTCCCACACTGTATTTCAAATAGATATGTGAGGGGTGCAGACTGGTCCCTGGATCCACTCCAGGCATGGAGAAACTTCTTAAGTCAGAACCTGAAGTCCTCACAGCTGAGAATTCCCACAGACTGCAGTGGAGTATTAACCCCCCTTGTTCTTTTCGCAGAGCAAGTGGTGCTTTCCCACTTACACATCACCAGAAAAAAGCAGTTTTGTTTCAGACACAGGCCTCCCTCAGCAGCAAACCCTGAAGGCTGAGGTATCCACTACAACAAATGACATCCTCCACCTAATGAATCAAAGGAATTAAGAGCTGCAGAATCTGCACAAGCAGGCTCAGCTTCTCTGGCAGAAGCCAGCACAGGTGGCTGCAGAGAAAAATGCACCAGCAAGGAGGAAAAACACTGTTCAAGTGAGAAAGGAGCGTATTCTGTTTACTGAAGTGATCTGTATCATCACTTCGCTTTATGTATTTATAATTCCAGGAGCACTCAGTAGATAAATCACCAGCTTGCTCTGTATCACCAAACCATGTTGTGGGGACCATATTCAGGGACTCTTGCTGTCTCTCAAACTAACCCTGGACGGGCAACAAACATGGTGCAGAAAACACTGGCATGCAGCACAGTCATCTTCTGGAGCCAGCTGAGCATTGTCTTCTTCATTCTTATGTTATTTTAATGTTGCTGTCCACACAAGTCCTTTGGGCTTAAGTAAACCAGGGCTCATTTTCCTTCTTGAACGCTACACTAAGGGGCTTGCTGCTCAGATAAATCCCCTTACATAATCTTTATTATTGATTTACGACATGCATTTTGCTGTGCATCTAATTAACATTAAAAAAAAGGAAAACAGAGGGTAAAAATAGCTAGATGCAAACTAAGGAACTTTCTTTAAGTTATTCTACATCTGGCAGGTATGTATTTCTTTCCTAATAAATAGATAAAGTGTACCAACAAAATGTATAGAAGGGACTCTGGGGAAATACTGATACAAAGTCTCTTTCCTTTCTCCTTTTTTTTTAATGCAAAACTGAAGTTCTGAGTTAATCTGAGCCTGCTCTGCTGCACTGAGGATGCCTGATTTCACTGGCAGTAGCAGGAAGAACATTCAGGGGACCACAATTCTCCACACGCAGGGTTTGTATAGCTGCCCTGCTCTGCTGGGCTGGCTCGCATGCCTCTCCCAGGGTGTCTACCTTCGTCATCCCACCAGCTGCAGGGCCGGCTGCCTACTGACTCCTCAAAATAGACCCAAAGACCAAACAGTGACAAGGGACACAGTGACACAGTGGGGAACTCAACCTCCTGAATCACCGCTCCTGAGACCCTCAAAGGTGAAGGACTAAGCTGCACAACCCACTTGGATGACACAACACAGCTCTTGCTGAAAGGCTGTGCAAACTCTGTGGACCCCTGTGTAAAGGGGACATAGGACTTACTGTGGGATGCTTAGGGGGAGTCTTGGGATTAAGCAACAGTTTAAACAGGATTTGGGAGATGTTTAGGGGAAGGACCAAGAGAGAGGAAGGGGATGGCAGAGAAAAAGTGTAGGAAAATGGAGAGCAAAGTTCAAGCCAGACCAGCTGACCACTGACCAAGGGTCTGAGACCAGCTCCCAGTAGGCTGGTAAATCTGGGTCTGGGGACCTGACACTTGAAACATCAAGATTTGGGAGCCAGGTACCAGAGGGATCCATCTCTGTTTATGATTGGACATGTCTAAGTACACGTGTATATACATGGTCTGAATTTGCCTTGCTACTGGTGGGACAAGGGAACAGCCACCAGTGGAGAAATCCCAGGGCTCCTCCAGCACACTGTATTTAGCTGCCTAAAAGCACCACTGGGAAAAAGGTGAAGAAATGAGGAAACTCACATAATCCTTTTGACACAAAGGACTTTATCTGAAGTGCTGCAAATCACAGACAATCCAATTTCACCCAGTCACCTGAATCGGCTTTGCTTGGGTCTTGGATGTGCTTTCCAAAAAGGCTTGTCCAGGGGAACATTCTTGGATTGAATTTTTGAACATGCATAATCAATCAACACAAATACTGAATTTTGCCATCTTCCTCAGGAATCTCTTTCCAGTTCCCAAATACAGCCCGTTCAACTACCTCCTGGCCAACGCTGCCACAAACATGCCAATGATATCAATCTTCCAAACCCTCTGGTGAGCTGTGCTCAGACAGGTCCACATACATGCAGAGGATCAAGGAGACCCAAAGCCAATTTCAGAATTGCTGTCACCATTCATGTTAAAATGCTGGAATTTTGAAAGCCGGGGATCAAGTATTTCATTATGGAAGCAAAAAATTACCACTACAATGGCTCTCCAGTTATATACTTCAACTGCAAAGACCGAAGATGGTCACGCTGATACCATATAATAAAACAACACAGACTTCACCCCATTTTCCAGCCAGTTTTGAACAAAGCATCACACCATTAATATTTGGCAAACCATTGCTGGGATTTAAGCAAATGTTTGGCATTTTTCCATGGCTTTTACTGTGCCAACAAAGCTGTTCCAGAACCTTTTCAGGAGGGACCTATGTTATGCTGCAGCCAATAATCTTTATGGTAACACTGCAATGAAAATGTCGCTTACTGTAATGAGCAAAGATCATAAGTTAAGCCCCCAGCTACCTTTCTATTATTTTTCATTGCAGTCTTTCTGGGTTTGTTATGCTTCAGGAGTACTCAGGGAATTACACCAAAGTAGGCTCACTAGTCAGCTCTTCATTACTCAGACCACACTGAAACTGAGCAATCAGCAAACTGAACCAGCTCCTGAGGTAAAACAAGACACTAACATTTGTTTGAATATTTACCGTTTCTTTTTTAGCTTGTCCTCTTTCTTAAAGCTCTGTTCTGTAACACAAACTTGCCTACAGTTGGAGGCGGTTCTGAAACAACAGGAAAATCACATAATATTTTTTTTATGCCATTTACACCTTGAATGAAGGTTTAGGCTTCCTCCCGTCTACCAGAAACCACCTGTGGTATACTCAAGCTCTCCTGACAGCAGTGCTGTTCCTAGATTTGTGTTCCATAGTACTAGATGAGCTGGCTGAGACAGGAAGTCTCGCTTGCGATGCGATTCCTTGTCCCTACTCCATTGCAGATTTTTACATTGGCTTCCTTCTTGCAAAGTCGACTGCCTCTTTGGAAAACAAGTTACACTGACATCAGAAGTTCTGATATCATCCAATCCAACACAACTTCACAAGTTGCTTGCAGTGTCTTTCATGGCCCATGGTGTGAGGAGCTGTTTTAGTTTGTGTGGCAAGGTTTTGGTAGCAGCAGGTGACTACAAGGGTGGCTTCTGTGAGAAGCTGCTAGAAGCTTCCCCATGTCTGACAGAGCCAGTGCTGCTGGAGCAGTCTGTTCCTCAAGGTCTGCACCCCACCGAAGCCAAGGTGGGGAAGTTTGTGAAGTACTGCAGCCTGTGGGAAGGACTCAGGTTGGAGAAGTTCATGGAGGACTGTCTCCTGTGAGTGGGACCCCATGCTGGAGCAGGGGAAGGGTGTGAGGATCCTCCCCCTGAGGAGGAAGGAGCGACAGAGACAACATACGATTAACTGACCACAAGCTTTGGTTTTATTTCTCACTATCCTACTCTGTTTTGATTGGGTAATAAATTAGATTAATTTTATTCCCTTTTGAGCCTGTTTTGCCCATGAAGACAAGTGCTGAACGATCTCCCCCTGTCCTTGTCTCAACCCACTAGCCTTTCATTATATCTTCTCTCCCCTGTCCAGCTGAGGAGGGCAGTGACAGAGCAGCTTTGGTGGGCAACTGGCCTCCAGCCAAGGTCAACCCACCACAGGAACATAGAGCCTTTAGAAAGGCTTTCTTCCCTGTGTCAGTCTGATTTTGATTTCAACAAAATCACAGCAAGTTTTGCCCCTATTTCAGTGGGTGCATGGCTTAGCCTTTAATGTCACACAATCTACTTCTGACAACTGAAAAACCACTAGTGTGCACCATACAGCATGGCCTATCCCATGAGATAGGTCTCAACACAGACTTCTTGGATATCACCTACATCTCTTACTTTATGTCTTTCCTAAACTTGGGAAGTGCAAAGACCTTTAGATTACTTAATAATTAAAACAGAGGTTTCATACTCTTTTGTGTTGTAATTAGTGTTGGCAACTGAGGTACATCTTGGAAACTGCAAAAACAAACACGGCTTTGTGAAGTCAATCAAACAGCATGTTCTTTGTTATTTAAATCATCTACACATGCCCATTATTATCCAAGCAAGCAAACAGATAAACTGCACTTGCAGTACAGCTTGTAAGCCCCAAACTACACAGCAACCTGTGAACAACATCTAGGCTGGCTATGAACACTGGAGTGAAAATTATGTCTTCTTATCAACTGCTAGTAATAGCTAGGGCCAATGAGTCACCCTTCTTAAACTTCTTAAAGCATGCATTAACCAAAATAGTTTCACTTAGAAGGAAGGTGGGATTATGCATACCGATATGATCTGGTTTTGCTGAACATCTTTTTGCTGTAGGTAGGCAGCACTCATCCTAAATCATTGCTGCTTACAAACGCTCATGAGTAAGAGGAACAAATATGGAACTTTACTTAAAAGGACATGAACTGGTTTACTCAGTCATCAGACATTTGCAAAAGGCACCCACAGGAGCCTTCAGAAGTGGTGCAAAATAACCACCTGCTTCTGGGCAAGGGGAAAAGGAACATGGAGTTGAAATGACTTCTACTGCAGCAGTCTAAGTACCATGGTAGCAATGAAGGCAGAGGGAGTACAACACAGGGGAGCCAGCCTTTGAGCTGCTCTCTTGGAGGATAAGCTGCAGGACATCTACTCTGTCTTCTGAGAAACATGTTGGAAAACACATTGCAGGGAGGGCAAACACGGTCCCTGGACTGCTGTCCTTACTTTCTGGTTCCTCAACACACAGGCTACTAACACATTTGCCAAATCCCAGCCTGTGCACACGAGGTAGCAAGCAGGCACTCCCTTACTTGTGAACCCACCCGAGCATTCCCCAAGCTTGCGGCACAGAGCAGATTTGTAAGAAACAGGAATGGGAAAAGCAAAGTGGGAAAAGATTTGTCAACAGCTCTCTGTCACCGAGCAAGCACTTCATTAGCCTGTCAATTGCACAGTGTCTAGGAGATACATTTATTGACAACTCACTGCCAATTGATCCAACATCTATATAAAGCTCTTCTTATGCAATGAGGTTGCTGACTCACATGATCATCAGATCTATAGAGAACTAATAGCTGTACTGAGCCCCAAATTGCTTTAATTTCAAAACAAAATGAAACCAGAAGCGGTAAAATCCCACCAACATCTCAGTATCTAGACCACATTGACTCCTTACAGCACACTGTAAAATGAGATTCATTTTTGATGCACTTCATTGGTGGGGTATGGACTCATGGCGAATAAGAGCCCTTTTACAAAACACCGTATTTCACTTCTATGGCCATTTGTGCTCACAGAATTACTTCTGCCATAGAGGGAGCCTGCATTTTCTATTTCCTTAGTTCAGCATGGAAGTACCCCCCAGTGATGTTCAATTCTGCATGCCAACCAACTGCTCCGTGTGCTCGGGTCCCTCAGCCTCTCGTCGGGTTCAGATAATGCTGCGAATAGCTAATTGATCCTGCAGTGGCTTTAACAACTGGCAGTCACTTCACACACCAGCAGCAGTCCTGCAGTGCACACACTCCTCAAAGCTTGCTTTGCTTTGCATTACCTGTTTTATCACTTCACGATAAGCCAGTGTCAAAGACAACAGGAGTAACCTATTCTGGCATCTCCATCTGGCACTATATATCAGACCTGTGCTGCTCTGGTGGATTAGTTTCAGATCCCTGTTGGCAGATCAAAGGCAGTAATAATAACCACAAATCAATCCCTCTTTAAGGCCTAAAACATCTTCTCCCTCACATAGGATGCCTCATTTCTTCACCACCCCACAGCCCTTCTAAATACCATCTTCGCCTAGGCACAACAGTTGTATGCAGATCCTCAGGCCCTGGAGAGTTTGGCGCTGTGTTTTCAGCTGCTTTCTCCTATTCACCGACAAACAAAATGAGCAGCATCAGTAGAGAGTGGCTCATGTAGGTGAAACCGTTGAGTCCCCAAAAGTCAGAAAGCTGCTTGGTGCCAAAGTGAGGGCACACAGAGAAGATGGCTTGCTTCCCTCAGCCTCATCTTAGGTAATACATTTTCCAGCATCCACCGGTAAGACAGTGCTGCATTTTTACTGAAGTGCCCAGCTACCATCAGCTCACTGCTCAGTGCTCTAAGCCCGCCAACAGATGTTTTCAGACCATGTGTTCAGACACAGAATAGATGCGTCCCCAGTTGAACAACTGCCCTGCAGACAGGTGACTTTCTAAAGGCATGCTAAAGACATTTTACCTACTTGATTAGCACATGCTCTAGAAAACAGGGCTCAGAAAGGGGATCCATGAGGTTCAAGCTCCACACACCTGCTCCAATACAGGGGAAGCATCCAGTCCCTTTCGCAACGACTGTGCTTGTGTTCTTGAGCTGGTGGCTTGAATTCTTGGTGCTCACCTGCTAGGTCTCAGCTAAAGGCAGTGGGAGTTAAAATGTGACTCAAAGGCTAGGTATCGGCTCTCTGCCTGGCTACACTTTACTGCGAAAATGAGATTTTCACTGCAAGGGAAGTAGCTTTTGTTTGCTCCCTCTCCCTAACACCTTCATGGTGAAAAAGCTGTATTTACCAAGATACAGCTAGGCAGTTCCCTAGGACCCAACTCACCCAGAGATACTGTGGCAAAAAGAAATGTCTGTGCCTTGGATTTTACAGGAGAACAGTTATTATGCTGTAAAAGATATACCTGCATGGGCAGTGAAGACATAAACACTTCTCTTATCTTTCTTTAAGTCTTTCAGTCTTGTAACTTGCAGTTTGAACTATGTCTCCGAAGAGACTGCAACATCAACTAGAATAGCAACCATTCAACATTCCTACATTTTTCCTAAAATGAAACCCAGAGATAAGTGGTGAAAATGATAACTGCTTAAAGGTCTTCTGATATTCTGAACAAAAACCCGAATCAATTAAAGGCCATAAATTCTCTGGTGTCAGTGCTGCATACAGGTACAGTATGCGCAGGCCAGAGGGATCTAGTATTTCAGGGTTACCACGTAAGGGCCCAAAGGACATTTTTTTCCTAAAATTCTTTTGAATACAAATGTATCATACTTTGATACTGATTTTTTCAGCATTCAATTAAGAAACAGTTCCACTTGATTGACTGTTTATCACTGGTTTTTTTTTACTATACACATAAAACTAGAACATTGTCTCAACATACGGTAAATGTGGATAGTACATATTGCTCATAACTGCACATCATTTTAAGAACTGTAACCATACTATTTCTAGATAATTTTTAAACTATGACAAAACTGCATGCTATTGAAGAAAAATGGCAAGCCTATAAAAAGCTACATGTGTTTGAGTCAATGAAGTGTAAAGAGTATAAATTTTTTCTTTTACATGCTAGTGTAAAAGTGAGAAAGTCAGAAAGATTAACCAAAGTCAGAAGTCAGAAAGATAAACCAAAGATAAACCAACCCCCTCCCACTACTGAGCTTAGAAATATATCTGAAAAAGAAAAAAAACCCAACCCCACATTACAGCAGCAGCTTCTAGAACAGTTGAATAAACCTTGGGGAAGGCCTTAGTGTTGAATTCACCTTCCCGGTAGTACTGAAAGCACTGCTACTAAAGCAATACAATAAAGTTTATGAACTTCTCTTTACTGCTGCATAATTTATCTTTGAGAAATGACACTATAGCAAACAACGGCTCTCTATGAATCTCTCTGGGCCTCAGTGGACTGCAGTATTTACCACAGCAAGTAACCTGGATCAAGATTGAACTCCAAACCAAAATATACATAACTTTTTTTGTATTAACGAAGAATAATTCCAAAGTTAAACAATACAATACTGAAGTGCTTTTTTATACTCTACAACACCTTCCCAACTAAAAGTATTTTCTGATACTTTACACTGAAAATCAAAAGAAACAAGTTCCAGAATTACTCACAATTCTTTCTATTCAGGAAACTTTCATTTTTCTATTACCAAATCCCACATCTGTTCCTTCATTAAAAATCCCAAATAAACCAAAACAAAATCCCAAAATCCAAAACCACACCACAAATTCAAATCAAACATAACTAAATCTCAGCAACCGCAGCCAAAGGTACCAAAGGTAGACCAACCTCATGTCTTCACCTGGTCTAGTGCTCACAGTTTGCTCAGACCACTTTGTAGCACTATAGTTACAGTGCTCTAGAAAATGTTTGTTTTTGGATGCATGCTTTCTGTCAGCTCAGCAAGTTAACACGACTACACAGCTGTTTGGTTCCCAGGTTTGATATGATGGAGGCATGGGAAACCCTAGCCAGAGGAAAAAGGTAAAGAGAAGAAATTAGATCAATTCATTTTCACAACTAACACTCCCCACCATGCCCCCCCCAAAATCAGATTGTATGTATCAAAGCGTATAACTTCACAGAGCGACAAGCACACCTGTTGGGGAGAAAACTTCGTTGTTACTCAAAGCCCACAAGCCCATGAAAAGCTGACATAAGGAGCTGTGAGGAAGAAGAACAATGGAAAGGAGATTTGCAGAGTAAGAGTCAGGACACATTTGATGAGTCTGCAGAACAGCTTCATGAGAAAACCATGAGATATTCAGTGTAGCCTGGAAAACCAACTGTGCTGAGGGACCGATGACCTATGAGTAGAGCAGGGTAGTTTGTATCCCCGGATATTATGATTGTTGGCCAAATGGCATGTCTCTGTGTGTATGTCTATTACAAGATAATTTCAGGATGCTGCATTATTTGATGAATCCAAACATTTCAGAGAATGTTCTAGGCAATGGGCAATGCCATATTGATTTTGGTGAAAGCACAAAAATGAAAGAGGAAAGGTACATATCTGCACAGGGTTTGTGACCCCTTGCAGGTAGTTTGCAGGTGAAGCTGGTTCCGCCATCCAGGTCTGTGTCCAATGATGTACAGATCAAAGAGCCAGTGAATGACTGCCATCTTCTTTGCCAGTGCTAACAACACCCCCTTCCCTCCATATCCTTGCAGCACCTGCTCCCAGTGCAGTTTAGAAACACCGATGCCCAGGAGAAATCACCTCAGGGAGAGGAAAAAAGACTGAGCTAGGTAAAGGACAAAAGAGAGAAAGGAAGAGCCTTGAGAACAAAAGAGGGATGAAGAGAGACATAAAACTAATGTATGGAAAAGCGGCTGGCCTTGGCATGGGAAAAAGAGGAAAACACTGGTATATTGCCAGAAACACACAAGCAACTCTCAACTTTGGTGAGGAAAGGGAGCATGGAGGGAATGGAGGAACAGATGAGTGTGCTGAGCACATGAATTCATGGAGTCATTATGGCACCGAACAGAAGAACATGGCAGCTCACTGACTGATGCAAGGAGCTTATCCCCCAAATGCAGGACAAGTTCTCCTTACTTTATGTTTTTCGGCAAGACCAAGTACATTCAGCATGAGCACAGACTGCAGCAGACCCTTCCCCGTTTAAACATACATGGTGCTTGTCACTTCTTCACATCCATCTTTCAGTCACATTAGCTCCGTTAATGAAAAAATAAATGTTGCAAAAGGGAAGTATTAACATAGCCAGTGCCGGGATATTAATTTTAAAAACGCTCTTTACTTTGTAGCAGAGCAGTCATATATCTTGATCTTGAGCAGTTCTTAGCCTTGTCCAGATTCTGATTCCATGCTATGGAGACAAACTCTGTCTTGACTCCTCTTCCTGCCCATAATTCATCTACCTGACAGCTTTAGTACTGTACCCACTTGATGGGCTGCTTGTATTTAGTAAAAGACAATAATTCTTAACTAAGCAAAAAATGAGTTTTTAGTGCAAACCCTGGATAGGGACTTACTGTGCAGTACAGACACAATACAGCTCAAACTCTGTCTGAAGAGAGAAGTCACCCAGTTCCAAACACAAGAGTTGGCCTCACACTTTGTGAGAAATTTGCAGCTCCACGAAGAGGAGGGTGGGTCCCCAGTCTCCAGGGATGAGCACTAGGTCCTGTGAGCTGCCCACAGGCATCACTCAGTGTCTGGCTTTGAAGATCCACATTACATCCTTACAGTGCAGGTGCAAGACAGAAGTGAAGAGACGCATGCAGGTAACCTGCCTTCTCTAATCTGTACCCTAATGCAAACCAACTAGAGATGTCAACTCTGCATTTTCCCCGAATCAAGGGAAAAAAATACAGACAGCACAAAACTACTGCTGAAGTACAAGGACAGGGTCAGCCCATGGCTATTGTTCACAGGTTTTTGATTTGCCAAGAGAACAAGGCATCCAGGGCACAAGAGCCCGTGCAGCCTCTGGGATGCAAAGGTGGTGTTCTCAAGACACAGAGGACCCGTGAGTTATCTCCAGAACAGTCCCTGTCAGAACCAAATCAAACTTTTTCAGGAATGGGAGAGGAAGCAGAAGCAATTACCCTGTCAGGAAATGTGCCAATACATAACTTGGGAATAAGCTGCATATGTGAACACAAGATGAGTTTATTTCCTCCACACGCCCATCTGTCCGAGCCATGACTTCAGTCGCTCGCTAGCAGACACCGGGTGACCTGGGTGCTCTCGTACCGCATTGCTGCCCGCCTCCCCAGCCACGATCTTTGGCAGATGTCACATGCTAAGTTAGCATTACTGCAGCCCCAGCTGATATTGTCTTCAAAACTCCTCTGTCCCTGTCCCCCCCACCCCCCTTCTCGGTCACTATGGCAACGCCCATCATCCTGCAAACAGCACCAGCCGACTCAGGGCTCGCTCTGCACTCATTCATCTAAGCTGTTTAAAGAATTGCCTCTTTACCCTGTGCAATGCTTCCAAAACCAGAGATTTACTCCCTGCTGATGCCCCCACATCCTTGACACAGTTCCACTCCTCCATGTCGCAAACCCACAGCTACCCCAACTGCAGTCCCACTCTGGACTAGGTAAAAGAGCCAAAATGAAAACCAAACAGAGAGCATGTTGTGTGAGTATCTCTAAGTAGGCTGGAGGCAGACTGAGGATCTTCTCTTGAAAATCCTGGATCTTGAGAGCAGCTTTCACTTTTTAAAGCTGTCCCTGCCAAGTCAAGGCATTGAAATCAGCTACAGATAGTCAAAATGAAAACAGTGAAGAAAGAACAAAGGGCTTCCCTTTGATCTAATTTTTTTCCAGGACTCATCTTCCTTGCTTGCTATTTTAATTGGGTTCTGACCATATGTTATTATTCCTTATGTTATACCCATTCTGTATTTAATGTTAATCCTGGCCTGGGAGAAACCACAAGATTTCACTTAACTTGATTCCAGACTTACTGGTATTTTACTGCATTATTGAAATATTATTCCAGTACTGGCAACTTGCGATCAGATATTCTTGTAGCCTGAATATATATATATATATTTTTTTTTTTTTTTAATTTGGAAATTATTTGTAGTAAGGAGGAGAACACATTTGTGGTGTGTTCCTTAATTCTGCCAGAACAATGAAGAACATGCCAGGAGTTCACAGCTTCAAGACAAAATAATAGGCACATAAAATAAAAACAGTTTGAAGGAAGACAGACACTGTTTTAAAGTGAATTTTTGCAAAAATTAGTTTAATAGTACTGGTGTTTACGTGTATGGGGATAAAAACTACACATTGTACAATGGGAGATATCTAACTTCTCAATACATGGGAGAAAACAACATTTTCTTTCAGAAGGAAAAAGTCATTTTCGTTGAGGCAGTATATAATTTTCCACACACAAATGTGTTCATCCAAACCCAACCTACATGTCTCTGTACCTTATGCTCAAATTTTCTCTCACTGCATTCAATACATTAAGTGCTGCCTAACTCCCACCTCCTGAATTCAGCAAAAAAAATCTTTTTTTCCTTAAAAAACCCACCCTTTGAAATAGAAGGTATTCTTATTGTTATAGCCTACAAGTTAGAGGCTGAAAACAACCATTAGTTAACAACCTACCCATTACCCTGTAAAGCATTAACAATGTGCAAACCACTGCTGTAAGGAAATTGCCCAAAGAAAAGGGCAGGGCACACTCCCTGATCCACTCTCTTTCGGAGAACAAAAACGTACTGGGGGTTACCACTCAAAAAGCTTTGATCTTTTGTCCTCCAGTCCTGGCTAACATTTGCTAGCCCGAAAATGAAAAGGGTGGGCCATAGCACAGCCAAGGGTTTGGCATCCCTCAGCACTCACACGTCTAGGTCAGGGTCTAGATCCTGGATGCTCTGGACCTCTTCTGGAGCCACCCCACCACGCTACAGACAGGGATATGCTTGAGATTATACACAGCACCGTGCTTAGCATGCTGAGGGTTGCACACCCCTTATATGCTGGAGCAAGTCAAAGAGTTTGCTGGTTACTGTATCATAAGAGAGGAGGGAACATACCAAAACTTGCACTTTTGTAAAAGCACCAGGAAAAGCGATGATGCAAAATGGCTCAGAATCCTTTCAAAGCCTGTTACGTCAAGTTATGACCCCAAAATAATATGATTTAAATAATTCAAAGTAGTGACAGAGTTTATTTCAAAGTAGATGGAGTTTAGCAATACAGTGGTAGTAAAGGAAGTGTGTGGTCTACCCAAAGCAAACATGGTGAACCAAATACACAAAGACCCAGAGTGCTATGAAGAGGATGACCAAGAAATTACAAGTTGGTTGTGTCTTTGACATTTGTCTATCATGTCTCTCTCCCATTCACTGATAGGTAATGGGAAGAAAAGGCAGCCAATATCCTTTTATAGCCTATCCTTTGATTATTTGGTGTCCTTGATTTCTGCTTTTACTAAATTCTCCATTTTTCTGCTTTTGCTGCACTTCCTCCCTACCTCTTTCCTTTGCCTAATCAGCTGATTCTCCTCATTTATCTTCGCTGTCCAGAATCTTGGCTCTTCCCATTTCTCTTCCCTTTCCAGCTCGTCAGCCTTCTACTTCTTACTGGTCTTCCTCCTGTACCACTTTTATGCTGGCTATAATTTTATCATCATCACCATCACTCCCCCCACTCCCCCCTTTTTTTTTTTTAATACAGGATAGTCATCTTTCCATCTGTGCTCCCTTTTTGCCTCTCAGGTGGTTAAATCTGAATAGCAGTGACTCTGTTTTCAGACATTTAAGTAGGAAAATGAATGACTCTTCTTAGTATTTTCCTCAGCAGATGGATGCACACTACACGGACGGGATCTGCTATAAAATGTTTTAAGATTTCTCTGGATTCTTCAAAAATATTTTAAAAGTATTTAAAAAGAATTTCATATGAAACATTTAGTATAAATCTTGATGGGAATTGCAGTAAGTTCCATTTTTTCCTTAAAAAGTAGTCATGGAATAAAAGTTATTAGTGACATCTGTCATATTATAAATTACTTTATAAAATTTAGTAGTGGCAGCAACAGATGTAGCATAAAACACTGTGAAACGATCTCCTTAATAGAGCATCCTTTAAGGAAAGCAGCTTCATCATTGACAGTCATTTAGTAACACAGGAGGCAGCTTCCCAGAAGGTATTTGCTGCTGTTATATTAGGGGTAATTAAACTATAAGGTGATTTATTTCTTTGCAGCCATGTAATTGAACTTTCTAAAGCCCTTAATGACACCTTATGAAAGTATCAGCAGGTATGGTACATGACTGTCCCCAACAAAACAGTGTTTACAACACAGAGCCACAAAAATTCTACAAAATGCCATTTGTTGGCAAAACATAAATATATTAAGCCATAAAAAGACAGTGCGCTCAAAGTAGAAATGCCATCACCAAATGCACTTCTCTCCTTCACCCTTCTCCTAGCTCTCCCTTTCCTGTGATTGACAGCAATTTTCTGAGAGTAGGCATTATCTCCAGGCAAGAAAATCGGTTTATGTAAAAGATAGCTTTCAATTAGTCCTATTGCAGAACTATTGATTAAAGGAAAATGTAGGTAACAATATATATTTTAAAAAAATAATGTCTATTTAAGAGCTGAAAAGCCCTATATGTAGAAATTCAAATGAGTATCAACGTCTCGTACATTTTCCCCACCACATTAACTAATCCAGCAAAAAAGATCCTTGGTATGTCATTTGCTGATTGATGAGCACAGAGAGCTGAGACCCGAGCATGGAATTTTATTGCTGAAGACATTTTCATCTGCAGCCAAATCACCAGGGAAACACTTTGTCAAACAACTTCATTCTGCAGGGAGACATTGTGACACTATTGGCAACTTAAGAATTTGTTCTGGTTTTTCCAATAGCATCTACCTGTCCGTGTTGAGAAATATTTACAGTAGCACTTCAATTCATGCAGATGTCCAGCCTAAGACCTGGATACAAGTGGTTTGCATTTCATTGCAACAATATGTAAAAAATAGATGCTCACAAGCTCTATTTCTGTACTCTATTTATCTATATAGAAACGACCCAATATATTTTTGGCAGAGTTTAATACCAAACCCCTGCACTCTCATAATAACAACTGATCTTGAGCATCTGCAAGGCTACAAATTGCTACTTGCTTTCCAGAGCTCAAGTACCTTTTTAAACCCTTTTGTTTTCTTTTGCAACTGCTGTGGACACTGAATCTTACAAACTGCTGCTAACTTTTATACCATCAGGTTAGGCAAGATGTTCAGCTTCCAGTAGGACACCATGGGTTAATATTTCCACCCTTATCCACTTGCAAGTGCTAAGGAATCCAAGTCATGACGATTGTCCTGAAGCTTCTAATTATTTTCAGTGTTGAAGGAAATTCCCAGGTTTCATAATTTTTTACTGCAGTGGCAGCAAAAGTGACCTATTATGAATTTTTCCCAGCTGAGTAAGAGGCATTTGGTGTTCTCAATGGCTCAGCTACACTGTCCACGATGGGCTAAATCCAGAAATAGGTGGCCTCAATCAGGATTTGTGTATAAAATTGTACGCACAGTTCTTTTGTCTGTAGAAGCATAAGAAACAAGATGCTTATGACTACCTGGCATGTGGTGGAGTGGGGGAAGCACAGAGCGTTACTATTTCTCTGCACATACAGGCATGCTTTCAACCCATCAGAAGAACAGCAATAAATACTCAGCTTTGATACAAACCCCAGTCCCTTGCATTCAACAGGGTTAGAGTCTCTCCTTGGGATTTTAGGGTTAAATACTTTAAGCCTCATTGAAAATTCTGCATCTGAAGATGGGGGTTACAGCTGAATAATCCTAATTTTTCCCACAGAAGTTTCCCTAGGTACTGCCATGCCATTTTATATGGGCAATCTGCCAATGGCATTGTTCCACATACTATAAAGGACGGGGGATCAAGTGTTTAATACTGCCAGTCAGCTTGCGAATAAAAAGGCTTTCATCCAGCACTGAGCATCCATTTCCACCATTCCTCTCGCCACAGGATCCACTCAAACCCCTGCTGCTGCCTATCTTCCTGATGCTGGCCTTTGGAAACACACACAGAATTATGCTTCAAAAAAAAACCCACACCGAGCCACACGTATACTAAGGAAAAACAACATGCTGAAACATGCTCTGAGCAGGTTACCACCAATTTCATTATCCTTTTTTTTAAGCTACAGACACATTTTAACAGTTGGCTCTGATGAAACATATTTCTCTGTGTCACCTGCTCTTATATGAAACCCTCAGATCAAGTCCCACCTCAGACAAATCACCCCCTTTGCTTCTAGATAAATTCTGGCAGGGATGAAGGGTGAATGATTTGGTGTGAGATTTTAAAATCACAATTCTTCATACCTGCTGTTTCATTTGCTCTTTTTTTTTTTTTTTCATAAAAGCGGAATTAAAATAAAAACAACCCAACACATTCTTTCCTACATGGTGAACAGCTTAGTGAAAACAAGTGGGTGGGTCTCTTACTGGCTGAATTACATTGTGAGTAGAGCTACGTGCCTATCAATCTCGGCTGAGACCATCTACACATCTTTCTACATGACAGCTGTGCTCTTCTTACAAGTCCCCAGCACTAAGCTGCTTTTGTAATGGCAGGTGAGGCGAGTGCCCAGCTCAAGTTCACTTGTCCTCGTTCGCAAAGCTGGAAACGACTCCTCTGGGCCGGGTATCCTCAGTCTGACACTGCTGGCCTTTTCTTAGCAGAAATAATACATTTTTTTAGGGATTTTTTTCCCCCCAGATCTTTGCTTTGTGATCTTTGGCTTGTTGATCACTGGCTGACGACTACAGCTTGGAAGTTCAAATGGCACACAAATAAATATAATCCAGACAGCAGCATAGTAGTTCTTACGCTCCAGAAGATGAGCACACAAGGACAGGTTCAGTGGACACCTTGCCTCACAGCTGGAAGAGGAAGCGCCCTTCTCTTTCCACCAGAGCGTATGAATCCAGCTTGTTACAGGCACTCTTGCGTTAACGTGACAGGTTTACAACGCCCTGGCTTGCTCAGCAGTAATGATCTTTCAGCGTCCCTGTCAGATCAATGCACGGCTTTCCTCGGGACCCGTTTACTGGAACACTGGTCAGGAGGGAGTGTAACTTTGCAAAACAGCATCCAACCCAGACGGCTCCACCAGGAACCACTGCGGTGAGACATGGAGCTGCTTGCAAACCTCTTTCATTCTGTGTGCTGCAAGGATGCATCCCTGACCCTCCACAGACCACACCTCGGTGCAGCTTTGTCTGTTGTAACTACAACTGCTGAGGATTTTGAGCAGATGATCTGCGTTTGTTGCAAGTCCTTTCCCGCCACTGGGTGGTAATTTTTGACAAATGTCTCACCCCATCTGGTCTTTGCCACTGGCAAACAGGAGACAGTGGGAGGCAGTTAAGGTATCGTCCTGAACAGACTCTGACAAACTGAAAATGGAAAGAAATCATGCGACATCTCATTACCATAAAAACATGCTGTTTTTTACTCTCTCCTAAACATAAGTGTAGCTACTCGTAGCTTGATCACGAAGACCTGTTAAAAAAAACAGAAACAAAACAAAACACCCAAGAAATGACAGCTCAGCCAGTACTGTTGGGTAACGAGTCATTTCTTACAGAGCCTGCAGAGCAACTTCTTCCTTTGAGACAAAAAGGTGTTTGAGCGGAGGGGGCAGATGAAGAGGGCTTTGATCTTTCTTTTTTTTTAAACACTGCACTGTTACAGTCTGAGCCGACAGAACCAAATTTCAGTACCAATATATGTGGTCCTTTATTATATTTAAGGTTTAATCCTCTTGCTCTATTCAAGAACAGCTGTGAACAGCATTGCTTTTCGTCCAAAGAGAGTTTAGAAGGTGTATTCATAGATACCTTAATCACAGATGCATACAAATAACAAGTGATTTCTTATTGTAAAATTAACTTTTTTGACTGTGGAAAGTCTATCCCAAAATTTGGAAGCTGTTTCTCAAGGAATTTCATTTTCACAGCTCAGAATTACTGACATGAAAACACCTTTGTTTTGCATGTCAGACACAAGGCACTATCGTTGCATGTGTCTGAGTCCCGAATGCGGCTTCACCACAGTGTTGCTGCCTCTTTCAAACGTGCCATCTCTAAGAGGGATCAAACCATGCTGACATTGCTGCATCACCATAAACTGAACCCCAGCTTCTCAAAGAAACGCCACAAGACCACTTCTATGGACTTGTAAGAAGCTTTCGGGTACAAACGCTAGTTATACTTAAAATGCATCAGTTTAGCTGTAAAAAAAGGCAGCTTAACGATAATTCAACAGGAACGCATGTTGTCTTCAAGCGCACACAATCTCCTAAGAATAATTTACCCTCCTGATCTTTTTTCAAAAGAAAGCAAAAGCCAGAGTGCTGGATGGCAAGGGCAGCCAATGTCACCAGGAAACGAAGAGAGCCAGTGTGGTCCCTTAGCTGGGGTCCCATTGCCAGGCACAGATGCACAGTTAAGGTCGTTACAGAGCAACTGCAAACACTGCATTTTTCAATCCCGCTTCAAAACTAGTATTTAAACCCTAATATATTGCTGTCTCCATCTGAACACCAGAAATAGTATGAAATTAGGACTCAGTACTTATTCATGAGAACAAATTTAAGCAATTTTTCTTTTCAGGATTACAGGCTTGATTCTCCTCTCATTTGCTCGCACACAGAAAAGGAATAATTCTGCTGAGGTCAGTGTCAGTACAAGAAAGGGACGAGTCATTCCTTAACCACAGGTCTGTACTGAAAGGGAAGAAGCAATTCCCAGCCCAGGGAGTGCAGACAACAGCAAGCAGTGAAGAAGCAGAGATAGGAGTTTCACATCAACTGTCAAGACTATACTCAAGAATTCAATGGCTGAACCAGCTATAGTGGTACACAAACAAGTCCACAGATGATTTGGAACCATTTCCCACAGACTGAAGTCACACTGGTAACACATATAGTACAAAAAACCACCAGCAGATTACATCAAAATTCACTTCAATGCCTGCAGAGAGGTTAAAATTTAATTGCCAGGATACAAGATTCAGATGGACAGATATGAATAAAAACAAAATTAAACAAAACCCTGAAGTTCCCTCCTTTCTACTGCAGAAAATCAACTGGAAAAAAAAAAGGCATGAATATTTTACAGGTATGAGCATTATTAATGGTTTGTATATTCCTTTTACTTCCCTGTGGGAACACTTTTTTCTGTTGTGACAGCAACAACTTCTTTGACAGACAAGAATACTCTTTAACTCCATAAGGTACCAACTTAAACTGCCTCTTGAGAAGGCTCAAACACTGGTGACTAGTCCAGAGCTCCAGAAGTGCCAAACCTGAAACCCCCATCAAAATTTTGACAATGAACACTACAGCCTCACACCTATTGGAATCAGCCAGATGGATGAAGGAACAACTATTTTTGCAGGAAATTTTATCCAGAAGTACAAAGCCAGGATGATAATACAAAGAAACCTGTCAAGCCAGGCAGACAATACATTTCAGAACCAGAAGAGTGACCCAGCAGACATGTGACACCGAGCAGCACAGCAAAGATCAGCAGCTGAACAGCCAGGACCACCACCAGGAAGCTGCAAGTGGAAGAATAGGTTGTAATGACTCTTCCCTGTACCTGCTCTCACTCTTCTCTAGGAATGACTAATTTTTCACTTGATGAGATCAGAAGAAATCCCAGTAGAACAGAACAAACTTGTTTTGCAAAGTTTTAAACCCATTCCAGCTTTAAGGAAAGGAAAGCATGAGAGGGTGTGGATAACACAGTAAAGAATGGGGAAGTCAGTTTTGCCAGTCTCTATTGAGGAAGAATTAGCCACTTTGTCTTGTAAGACCCTATGATCAAATGAGCTCTGGCCTCAGAGGACACAGCTGACCTCAAGTATTAGATCTACCACTAATACACAGTGATGCAGCTAGGCAACTTCTTTTAATTAGCCCTGTATTCCCAGGATACAGGAACCCACCAACTGTAAGCTGGAAAAAAGTAGGATACAGAAGGCCACACTGGTCCAGAGGATTAGTCACAGGAAGGATCTCTGTGTCCAATGCTTTTCATCACTTCATAAGTTCTCACCTCTTTTAATTTGGCAAGTCTATGGTGTTATGTGAAGGGATTTCAAAGGTTAAAAATGCAGCTTTTAAATTATCTGGATCACACCTTTGCTGCTTGAAAATAAGCATCTTTTCTTCCTTGAGAATTACTTTTCTCCTTTACTTGGCTGCTCCCAGTATGTAATAGCCATCAGGAACACCTGTTGGGGAAACCAGCAACTCCCTTCAAAAATGAAGTGAAATTACCGCTCTTCTGCGAAGAGGAGTTTCTAAAAGCTGGCTATTTAGGCCACTTCCAGCCTACAAGAACACTTCTCCAGCAGGAAATGCAAGATTTTTTCTATATCAGGATCTCATCTGTTTCTCTGAAATTCCCCAATCCATACTTAAGAATGAGGTAATTTTTTAATCAGAAGCCTATTCTGCGAGCTGTCTGCCCTCAGGTCCATCTCATTCATCTTTCTGGACATGGGTTTCAGTTTTCTCCTCCAAAGAGGTTAACAGATTGCTGTAATTGGATGCCCTCAAGAAAAGTGCTTCGAGTACCAGAGCGGCTAGAAACAGAACCAGCCCATGCTCTGAGCAAGAAAAGATTTTCCTCTTATTAAATATTGCTAACAATGTGGTTTAAGTACTTCAGGGACAAGCCTGAACTCAGGAGTTAATTCACTTGTATCTTGCTATGAGGAGGTCTTCCCTGGCTTTCAGGCTAAAACTGTCCATATCCCTTTTGTAATAAGCTAAAAAAAAAGAAAAAAAGATAAAAATATTACTCTGACTAGTACATTCATCTTTTAAACACCCATAGACTGTTATGATCCTATAATTAACTCCCTCCCCACCCCCCCCCAGGTTCATTACTGGCAACTACTACTGCCACAGCTCCTCATGTGTCTTCCGCTGTACTTGCAAGCCTATCTCCTCAATTATCTTCTAAAATTACTTTGTGAAAATGCATGAATAAGAAAAGATATCTTCACCAATCTCTAACCTTGTGAAACCTGTACTGTATTTTTCAACATTAAGAAAGCACATCTGTTTCTACATTCTTTTTGTGTTTTGGGTTTTTTTTTTAGGAGGATTGTAATGAGGTCACATTACTGTAATTACAAGTAGAAACCAAAACAACTTTCAACTCATCATTCATAGTGAGTTAAAATGGACCCATCTGAATGACATGTAAAGTTATGTGACACGTCATCTTTCAGAAAGCATATTTCTGTAAGCAAACACCTCATCGAGTCTCACACCCTCCACCACAATTAAGACTTCTTGAAGTGTCAATCTGAATATGCCTTACACCTTTTAATTACGAAAGAGTTGAAATAGCCATGTAAAATTGGGAGTAAATATATTTATTGGGAGTTAGCATAACCCTGAGTAACCAAACAAGGGTAACAATGTATGATCAAGCCTCTGAGATCACTGTAGAAAAGCAACTATGTGAACACCTCTAACTACCAAATCAGATTAGACTTTTCCATATTGTAAGTTAAACTGAAGCCTTCCCCATTTCAGCAAAACTGAATATATAAACTCCACACTTACAAAAGCTCAATTGTTATCTGTTGATACCACTCTCAGATAAAAACGGTCCCTGGGATCGCCCAGCACCACACAATGGCAACATACAGTATGCAGGACTACAGGGAGTTAGTCCCATAGTACCCTACACACTGAATCGAAGATGATACATCTGGACAATACCAGTTAAATCCATAAATACAGTGGCTCTCTGGAAGGATAATAAGATATCATCTCTTATTGAATCGGGATGTGCAATGATGGATACCCTAAAGAATGATGGATATGCTTCAGTTAGAGGGAGAATTTCTGCTACAGATAGGGGTATCAGAAGCAGATCTGAAAAGAATATTTACAGCCTTCAGATGCAACACAAATATTATATCAAAAGCATTTGCTATATCACTTAACCCAGGCAAAGATATAAAAACACTTCTAACGTATCATCTTTTAAAAGAAGGTCTTCCAGAAAAATCCGGTTATCCAAAAGACATTTCTTCTATTTCCTGATGATAGAATTTTGAAGCAGTACATTAATCAAAATTGTTTCTAAGAAGTGGGATTTTTCTTCTTCCTTTTTGTTTTTATGGTCAGGACAGAATAGCAAGGTGAAAAGGACAACAGACCCATTTACTGAATTACACACTCACACACGTATTCTTTTACATACTGATTGTCAAGAAAGTAAAAAAAGATCACCATCACCCAAGTGTGAATAAAGAAATGTAATTATATTGACAGCTTCTGTTTTAAAGGCACCAGAATTACCTGTCACACCAGAGCACTGTTCTGCAGGTCTGAGGGACAACTTTGAAAGGCATTTGCCACTAAACCGATTTGCCAGGGCTCCTGAACCAATTCACACAGGAAAACCATTTAAACTCCAGCGCCTACAACACAACCGGAGTGAAAGGGTGACATATTTGCTCCCAGTTTGAAGTCTGTAAGACATGGGGACAGACAATGGCAAAAAAAGCTTTCTTAAAAATATTAGAGCAATCAGCTGGGACTGTTATATCAAGCAGAGGGGAGAGCTCTCTGGGAGCAGAAGCACCAGTGAAGCATTTGTCCCACATTAGGCCCTGCTCCTGCTGACATTTCTGTGTTGTTATTTACATGCTGAGAAATCCTTGCAGTGTGCTGAACTAAGGGTGATTACTCGGGAGGAAAGACCTGATGACAAATGTTACTTCTGCAAGAACACATCCTCCTTAACAGCACCGTCTTTAAATCTAACTACAGATCTAATATATTTACTAGAAACTCTGCTTGAAATCCTGTGATTTCCCAAAGCCTTGCTTTACGATTGCTCCTCTTCTCAGACGACGTTTTTCAGTGGGTTCTAAAATAGCTTGGCTGCTTCCAACATAAAAATTAAACTTATCTCCCAAAGCATCAAAAAATATAACCAATAGATAAAAGCACTTTATCTGACTTTTAAAAATACTGCTGTTGGAGTTAGAAATCTGAGAAACGTAAATAAGAACTGGGGCCACTAGGTGTTGTTAAAAGAAAACTATTTCATATCCTTACGCGGTTGCAGCTTTGAAGCTTCTACAACTGTCAAAATAGAGAAGAGAAATTTTACGGGTACAAGAAAAATATTTCTTAAGTTCTAGGTGTTTCAAAACTTGCCTAAAACCCCATATGCACTCTGAACATATGTGAAAGCGAGATGGATGAAGGCCAGGTGGCTTTCACTGGAGGGGTAAAGCACGTTTGCCTCAGGATACGATGGTGCGTTTCAGCAGGTCTCAGGGAGCAGCTGGTACGCTGTAAGGTAGTGTGACTGCATCTCTCCCTTGCTCGGAGGCTCAGCACTGAACCAAACTTGTAGCAGCTGAGGTCTTAAAAATAGCTTCCAACCATAAAAGCTGAACTGGCCCTGAATTAAATGCAGCCTCTCAGGCAATGTAGCAGTTACAGAGTGACTTGATGTAAACCACGGGTCAGCAACCTTGCACAAGTAGCATGTCAGACTGCATGTATCCATTCCAAATCAGGAGAAACCCAACAGGTACCAAAAGACACTGCATCTTGGAGAAAAACAGGGCTCTCCTCTTACCAGCAGCATCTAGCCTCTGCAGAGGAACAAGCTCTTCCAAAATGACAACTTGGTGGGGAGCAAGTGCCAGAGGCGCTACTTCTCTGGGACAGCTCCCAGCATGCTACAACCTAGCTCCTCTTCTGCTACATGCTGCTTGAAGTACATGGCTCTTTGCAACATACTATGTCAAACAGAGGACTGATATAACATGAAGGCATATGGACAAGAGGAAGAAAAACCCATACAAAGGGGTATTCCTCCTGTGACCCACAAGTGACTTCTGCACAACTTTCTTTTAACTCACATCATCTCTATACCACTGAATAATAACAGGTTTTCTCCCCACAGAGCTTTAGGTGGATCTATCTCCAGTAACCTGAATAGTGCGCATTTACCCAGAACATAAGTAGCCTGGTTGCATGCAAGGAATTTCCAAGGAGACCAAAATACAGTTCCTTCCCGAAGGCAAAAATTGCACCTGGGGAGTAATCATAGAATGAGTTAAGTTGGAGAAGACCTTTAAAGGCCATCTACTCCACCCCCCCCTGCAGTAAGCATGGACACCTTTAACTAGATCAGGTTGCTCAGAGCCCCACCAAGCCTGACCTTGAATGTCTCCAGGGATGTGGCCTCCACCACCTCTCTGGGCAACCTGTGCCAGTGTCTCACCACCCTCATAGTGAAGAACTTCTTCCTGATGTCCTAATGGTATAGCCAGATGCAGGCCCTGGGTCAGGTGTTATGGAACACTACCTCTACACACACAGCAGATTTCTGTGTCAGTACAGAGGCTGTTTATAAGCTGCTCTACAGATATATATTGTGACATCCCACCATTATCCACACCAACGTGCCTGTTCCTTTCTGTTCCATATGCCCCATGGGAATATTCCCTGGGAATAATGGTGAAAGGGATATGGAGAGGAGAGGTCTTGCCTTGAGACAGCAGCAGAATGAGGCTGGGACACACAGCTGGGCAGGGAACTTGGAGGCTTAACTACAGCACCCAGCACTTCTCTGGCATGTTGGTCTGCATGTGGTCTGCCATGGGAATTAAGCTGCGGAGGAGATCCTTCTTCACAAACTAAGTGTTCAACTAGCTGCAGCCTAAGCATTCACCATTCACCCTTAGTATACACATTTCTTAATGACCTTAGAAGCAAGAAGAACAGGATGACATGGCAAAATTTCTTTCTACACGTTCTTTAGTAGCATTGTGTGCTACGGACTGCAGGACTGGATGAGCCTTTTTTGCCCTGGCACAGCCACTCACTCATGGGACAGATCCTCTTCTCTTCCAGCAATTGCTTTTAGAGAATTCCTGAACGGGGGTCACACTTCATGTATCTTATTTAACACGAATTTCTTCCACCAGGATGCCTAACTGCTTCTGGTACACCTTGATGTACCTTTCACCTCTATAATCGAATGACAGGATAAAACCCAAACCTCCTCCATTTGTTTTACATCAGTCTCAGATTATTTCTCATAACCCAAGACTACGAGAAATACTGAATAAAGTTCCTTATTCACCTGTATCATGCCACTTACTATTTTACCGCTCTCTAGCACATCCTAGTTGATTGTTTCCATTCCAGGATGGAGAGTTCTAGTCTATTTCTGCACATTTTTCCAACATTAGTATCTTAATTTAAACATCTGATCTGATCTGGAACTCAGGCTGGCCAGTTCTGTAAGAGATAATAAAAAGTCCTTCTATAGGTATATTAATAGTAAAAGGAGGGTCAAGGAGAATCTCCAGCCCTTATTGGATGCTGATGGCACATTAGTGACAAGGGATGAGGACAAGGCTGAGGTCCTTAATTCCTTCTTTGCCTCAGTCTTTAACAGTAAAGAAGGATATTCTGTGAGTACTCATCCTCCGGAACTGGCTGACAGGGAGGGGAAGAATAACAAAGTTCCCATGGTTCAGGAGGAAATGATTAGCAACCTACTTGGCCAGTTAGATACCCACAAGTCAATGGGGCCAGATGGGATTCACCCAAGGGTACTGAGGGAGCTGTCAGATGTGCTTGCCAAACCCCTTTCCATCATCTATCAGCAATCCTGGCAGACTGGGGAAGTTCCAGTCGACTGGAGGCTGGCAGATGTTACACCCATAGACAAGAAGGGTCGGAAGGAGGATCCAGGGAACTACAGGCCTGTCAGTCTGACCTCAGTTCAGGGAAGATCATGGAGAGGGTCATCTTGGGAGCTATCATGCAGCACATGCACGATGGCCAGGGGATCAGGCCTAGTCAACATGGGTTTACAAAAGGTAGATCCTGTCAAACTAACCTGATCACCTTCTATGACAAGGTGACCCGCTTAATGGACGAGGGGAAGGCTGTGGATGTGATCTACCTGGACTTTGGTAAAGCCTTTGACACAGTTTCTCACAGCATTCTGACTGAGAAACTAGCTGCCACTGGCCTGGACAGGTGGACCCTCAGCTGGGTTAAAAACTGGCTGGATGGCCGAGCCCAGAGGGTGGTGGTGAATGGAACAAAATCCAGCTGGAGGCCGGTCACGAGTGGCGTCCCCCAGGGCTCAGTCCTGGGTCCAGTCTTGTTCAACATCTTTATCAATGATCTCAATGAAGGGATTGAATGCTCCCTCACTAAGTTTGCAGATGACACTAAACTAGGAGGAAGTGTTGATCTGCCTGAGGGTAGGGAGGCTCTTCAGAGGGATCTGAACAGACTGGACCGATGGGCTGAGACCAATGGGATGAAGTTTAACAAGGCCAAGTGTAGAGTGCTGAAAGAGTTGTCAGGGCCTGGACCAGGCTGCCCAGGGAGGTGGTTGAGTCACCTTCCCTGGATGTGTTCAAAAAAAGGGTAGATGAAGTACTTAGGGATATGGTTTAGTTTAGGATGAGAATGGTTGGACTTGATGATCTTAAAGGTCTTTTCCAACCTTGTTATTCTGTGATTCTGTGATCTTCCCTTCTTAACTAGGTAAAGCCACTGAAAGCCTATAAACTCTGAATCTACAAACCTTCAACTTTCTGATATAAATCTGACCCAAAATTGTAAATTTTATTTTGTCACCCAGTGACAACTATTTTTCATAGTTGTTCTCTATGATTCCAGGCTGAAAGATTTTGTTACAGTTTTACACATGGGTACCACACAGATCACTTAGCTACAGGCACGCATAATCTTAACCTGACAAGTATTTTGCAAGTTACAGAACAAAATAAGTTGTTTTACCGGCTTCAATTGGCAAAATAAATTCTAAGACAAAGCTATTATTCTTATCATGACTGCTTACCTAGAATATAATTCCTGCCCAATGAAATCCAACAGGAAAAAAAAAAGAAAAGAAACAAGAGAATTAAGAATACTTTTTTTCCCCCCCTTTTTCTAAATTAAACAAATCCTTATGTGTCACGATCTCCCCGCTGGGCCCTTCTAGGTCGTGCTGACCTTTCACTCAGGAACAGATTCCAGCCTTTGCTGTGAAATAAACAAACAAAAAGTATTTCCCAGAGTAATAATTTTATCTGTCTCCAGGTAAGTCTCCCCTGCCTTTACATTCCCATATTACTCTTGAAAGACACTGACAGAAGGCTGAAGGCTCTGTCACACAAAAATTACATCTGCAGAGGACAGGAATTCAATCTTGTAACACTCCTCTGACGGGATAACGTTTTTGTAGACCCTCTCCTAAAAGGGAAAGCATTTTTCTCTTTCTTATCGGTTTCATCTTTTGGCAAAACGAGCCTCACAATTTCAACTGAGGATTTGTGAATAAGATTGTTTATCCGAAAGGAAAATGATAGCTACTGGCTTTCTGACTGCTAGGAAAAAAGGAACACAGTTAAAACATTAGCCATCCCCCGCTGAACAGAAAGGCTACAGGAGGCAGGCATTTGCCAGAATATCTGCTCAGACTAAGCCACAATTCTACCTTCTTTTAGAAGGTTCACAAATAAAATGAGAGAAAAGTGAATATGGAAGGGAAATTGCATTAGGAGGAGAACAGTGTTCTAGGATGGACAGGACTAGTTTCTGATGGTAGACCTGAACTAGTCTCAAGGCGAGCAAAACTCTCAATTAAGGACAAGCAGAAAGCCTGACAGGCCTGTCCCCAAAAATCCACCATGATATAGAACATTCACACTTCAGTTTGTACTGCTACTTGGGCCATGCTTCACTAACAAATATAAACACTAAAGAAAAGGTGATAAAAAATTAGCAGGTTTTTTTTTTTGAAGGAGAAATATTACTGAGCAATAAAGAAAACCTGAAATAAAAAAAAAACCCCACAAGATAATTACCAAAAGAACATCTCCCTCAGCTGAAAAATAACAACAGAATACGCAGAATTTTCCTATAGCCAGCATATGTAAACTTTTTATTTTTTATAGATGCTCATTTTACCAAGCACACTTCCAGGTTAAATAAAATAATGCTATTTGAAACAGTTTACATTTGTAATGTCTTTTTTTTTTTTACTTTAAGACATCCTGCCATAATAGTGAAGTTTTACAAGATGATAAAACACATCTGTTATTGAGCAGAACTACTCTTCAGAGCATTTCTACAACTTCAGCTTTGTGTCCAATGATGCACCTAATGCACCTTTGTCTAAGTCTGACAAAGAATACCCATTTGCACATCTCTTACTGTTTAAGGAGCTTAATATTTTGGGTGGATAACTACATTACATACAAATACTTTGTCACTTATTTTTGGCAGTGATGTATACAGAGCTCACTGTTTGCCACAGCAAATGCAAATTACTTTTTTTTTTTAAAGGAAAACTACAATTGCTTATTCTTGAAGCCTGTATTTTACACCTTTTTGAGCATAAGCAGATAAATTTTCAGTGTCACTGTTGCTGAGATTTCCTGCTATTTTTATTTTCTACTGACAGAACATTCAAAGCTGACAAATGTTGTAGAACAGACATAGTTATTAAAAGCTTCAATTTACAGCAAATAGTGACAGTTTGCTTTTGCTGCTCATAAACCAAAAATCTAAGAAGTGTAAATAGAGGGAAGGTGGCAACAAAATACTCGGATAGTTCTTTAAATAATTCTACAATAATGGTGATATGGAGTAACACACTTGCTTTCATTGTGTGCATCCAACATCATCAGGTTTATGGATCTTGAAACAGCCCTTTTAAATTTGGCTTATAAAAAAAAAAACCAAACCAGGTACCATACACCTAAGTGAACAAACAAGACAAAAAAGATAAATTTCAGATGAAGCATACAGTATATTTAAGCACACCTCTTTGAACTGCTTGGCTTTGCTGTGAAATACTATTGCTCTTTACACTGAGGTGGTGCTTATGTTTGATGATATCCTCTCTAGTGAAAATGGTTATTTCTCCTTCCTCACTTCCCTTTCTGTCCCCACCATAAAATTTGGGTAGAAGTTACTACTACAGTTTTTCAACACTGAAAAAGTTTATATTTCTCTGTCAATATCCATATCATATACTTTATTTCAGCACACAGATCCCAATCAGATGAATTTTAAGTTTTTTAGTGCAATGGGAAGGTAGTTGCCTGAGATGATGAGGATCACTGGGAGCACAGCACTCTGCTTAGAGATGGCTAGTCAGATACATAAAACATTCCTGATGTTAAATATGGAATTGCTGGTTGTATATTCTGCAAGTTAATAGTATTATGAGGCAGGGTATGATGGATAAGGAAGGAAAGCATACCTGTCACTTCATGGTAAAGACTGGTAGAACTCAAGTATGTCAAGGAGAGCCGTAACACTTTGGATGTTCTGGCATTACCACACTTACCAGTGCACATGCTCTGCCCGACCTTGGAGGCTCAGGCAGTTGGCATGTGTCAGAGCTCATTTCACAAAGGACCTACAGCAGGTCTGTGGGTGGGCAGCATCTCCTGGTGATGGAGCTTAAAGTGATCTCCCCACTAGCAAAGAGTACTGGCAATAGGAAAGGGGATTTATCAACTGTCAGAAGTGAACTATAGAAAACTAAATCATCTTACCCAAGCTGAGATGATAAACAAACATGCTGAGTAACTATTCTGTGATTGCGGTGTCCCCCAGCCAAAAAATGGCTGGTATGCACAGTCACAAGTCCGATGGTATATTTAACTTTTTAAGAGATCTCCCCTTATTTCTTCCCCTAAAATAACTGTCACTGAGCAACCTTTTTTTCCCACATATTTGACTCTAACTCAGAAAAGACTTCCCTGTACTTGAAAACCCATGTTAATAAGTCTGCAGTTCGCACCACTGACACTAAAAAGTTTTGCATAATTTTTCCTTTCACTGCACTTCGAAAACTCCCAGCACAAAGACGCACAGCACAACACTGCTTTGCTCTCCTGTATGTAAAAAACAACTAACAAGATTCCTTTTCAGAACATCAGGCTTGCAATAAAATATTTTTAGCTTTAGGTATAATATACCTAGTAATTGCTCTGAAGACTGAAACAATAGGTGTTTCAAACCAAGCACCAAATCAGTTGCCCATTTCACTTGAGAAAACCAATTTAAACACACACGTGGGTTCTGACTGACACAAGCTGCAGCACGTTTCAGGAACTGGCCATACACCATCTGTATACCATGGCATGAATAAACAGGCAACCTTAAATCATACCTTAGTAAGGGCAGCAATCTGAAAGTACATGTTTGATGCATAATTTTAATTATATTTCTTACTTGCTTCTAGTTATCTTCTCAGATTAAAAAAGTAATGTTGACTAACACCACAGTGGAATTCTGTTTAGTTCATCTTTTCACACAGCAATTTTTAAGTCGACCTACAGAAGACAATCTTTTGGGCTTCATTGCTGCTTCCAGAAAAATCCCCAAAGGAAAAATTTTCTGAAAGCCACGCTTGACAAGAGCAGAAAACAACCTCATAAGGTAGCAAGCAAGCTGTGGTACATCTCTCTAATTTAAATAGTTATTTTTGCTTGAAGGTTTTCTGTTCATATTTCTGTTCACATTCTTTCCTGACAAAGTTGTGTTTTCAGCTACATGAGGATATTGTAAAAGCCCTTAACTTTTGTTTTCAAGTAAATAACCTTCTCTCTCTTTTCTATGTAAGGGAATCTTGAGGGTTGGGAAAGGAAATTATTTGAAAAAAATAAAAATCAGCAAATCTACTGTAATGTCTTATGCATGGTTCACACCTCACAAAACCACAAATCACAGGCGATAAAGCAAAATAACGGGTCTGAAATAAGAGGACTACAGTTCCATGACAGAGATTAAGATGATGGAGGTATTGCCTTGCAATGCCCTCTGCCCACTGAGGAGCTCAGATACAAACTGAACCTGTGCTCCGTATTTCATGTGGCCTTTAGAAACAGTTACTGACCAAAATTACGATCTCTCTGCAGAAGCCTCCCCAACTCCCCACCCCCTGAAAAAAAACCCCAACCCATACAGCATCAGGTCTCTTTTTCCCCTTTGAGATCTGATGTCACTACTGTAATCTTTGTTTATTAGGTGCACCTAAAAGCACCATGGACAGACCTGAGGATCATTCAATTCTATGGAACAACAAAAAGTGTACTAATTAATTATCACCTTATTAGCTTTTTAGGGAGAAGGAAAATTACGTTCTTCCTTTCTTTTTTTTTAGGAGGAGGTGGGGTGGGAGTGCATGGGTGGGCGGGGAAGATGAGAGGAAGGGTGAAGAAAGGCCAGACTTTGAGAAGACAGTAAGAAATAGTCAGAAAAATAAGACTGACAGGACATTGAAAAATCATCTACTTCAATCTTCTGCCTCATGACAGAATTAACTAGTTTGTCTTGAGATCTTTTTAAAGATGTCCAGGGATGACAGAAGTCAATTTGAGTCCATTTTTTTGTATTATTCTCACTTTAGACCATACTTTTTTTCCCTTCCTCTTCTTCAAAGACTTGTAAAACATTTGAACACAGTTCAACATTTATTTCTTCAGTGCAAACCCTTGGATTTTCTCCATCTTTCCTCACAGGTAAACTTCTCTAGCCTTTGTCTTTGCCCCTTCTTTGGACTTTTTCTGACTGGTTCCCATCTTTCTTGCAGCTGGGCTACATACCTTAAAACAGGGCTGACAGAACTGAGTACAGTGGGCATATTGCTTCTCCCACGTAGGATTTATATCTCAAATGTTATTTCCCAAAATCATGAATGATGTATATTTTCAATTGTAACTCTGTCTCCTGTACCGTTACCTTCTCTTCTACTCTGCTAATCACTTGATCATGCTGCCATGCCTACAGAAACAATTCCTGTCTACTCTTCTCAAATACACAAGTTCCAAATTTTTCAGAGGAATACTTTCTTATACAATAAATAAACCGTATGACTAAACAGTCAGTAGGCAAGTACAGTAAGACTAAGAAAGAGAAAGAAAAACAACATCTGATATAAACACTGATACTCAGGTTTGGCTCAAGAAAGATGCTGAAGAAAACTTTCACAAGCATTCATGGTCATTCTGAAGAGCCATTTTCCAATGCAGATACCTACACTCTGATCTAGTGACGTGCTAAAACTACTTCCCAGCAAGTGTAGACGTGGCAGGTGTGGGAATTTATAAGGGAATATATAGCTATTAAATTAATTAACACCTCTGATTCAGGTGCCCCGTGCAACAAGCACAGTAGTGACAGAGAGCGAGTCAGAGCTCTAGGAGGTGTAAAACTGTAAAGAAACAAAACATGGGTTGGCTACTGTGAATAAAGTACTGGGCAAATTAAGTTTTGTTGCAAAGACAAGAAAATTCTTCCACCAGAAATAATAATAAAAAAAATAATTTGGAACAATCAGGATTTGAATCCTGATGATATTTCTTTCACAACACTCTGAAGATCTGGTCATCCCCTAGTGTCCAGATAGCAAAGAGCATCATTTCCCTCTGCATATGTCACTCCACTCCAGACCATACCAGAACTCAGCAAAAATAGTTTACTATTTTAGTACACTGTGCTCAATTTTCTGTTTCTCTTTAGTTGGTTCTGCTCAACTACAATCTGATAAAAAAGGATCATTCCCCCCAGCCCCATTTCCTCTACCCTATCAATGACACTAGTTTTATCGTCACATTTCCCACAGAGCAAACTCCTGATGTTCTTCCACTGACATGGAGAAATCTCTCCTGACATGCTATGGCAAGGAACTGCCCCCTTAAAACTCAACATTTGCAAAGAGGTCCCATTTGTACTGCGAAACACCCAAACAGGTATCAAAAATAATAATGAAATTATAAAGCACTTGGGAAATGTTTATTCCCTATGACATTGTTTTGGTTTTCAGACACAGTTCTCAAGATCAGGAACTGTCTTGTATTTGAGTATCATCCAGGACATTTTGGTAGCATGCAAAATCTAATAGCCATAACAGCAATAAAAGCAGTAACACATTTCTGATGCTGTCCTTAGAGATTTCATGTTCAAAAGAGTGCAGCCAATTAATGGAAAAATCAATGTTGCCAGTAATTGCTTTTAGAGTTGGGTGGTTCAACCCCTTTGAATATGATGGTTGTATTTCCACCCACTGGGTGAACAACCATGATAGAAAGCTCATTTGCATGATTTTTAGAACACACCAGTACTAACTGAAGTGATCGACATGATTGGGCGCCACAGTACAAGAGGGACACAAAACTATTGGAGAGTGTCCAGAGGAGGGTAATGAGCATGGTGAAGGGTCTGGAGGGAAAGTCTTACAAGGAGAGGCTGAAGTCCCTTGGTTTGTTCAGCCTGGAGAAAAGGAGACTAAGCAGAAACCTCATTGCAGTCTATGGCTTCCTGATGAGGGGGAGTGAAGGGGCAGTTGCCAATCTCCTTTTTTTGAGGAGGAGTGAAGAGGCAGGTGCTCTTTAGTGACCCTTGATAGAACCTGAGGGTACGGTATGAAGCTGAGACAGGAGAGGTTTAGGTTGAATGTTAGGAAGAGGTTCTTCACTGAGTGGGTGGTTGGGCACAGGAATAGCCTCCCCATAGAGGTAGTCACAGCACCGAGCCTGGCTAGTTCAAGTGTCTGGACGATGCACTCAGTCCCATGCTCTGACTTGGCTGGCACTGCGTGGAGCCAGACTTGATGATCCTTACGGGTCCCTTCCAGCTCAGGAGATTCTATGATTGCAAGGCCTATGACATGATGTTTTTTTTCAGTGCATGGGCCAACATTATAAAAACCCATCTCTTGCAACTCAGTATGGGAGCAGGGTATTAGGAAAAAATCCCTAATAGAACCCTGTCTTTTTAGCTATAACATATTTTGAACTTCTTGCACCACTTAGTCAACAAAATTAGCAATCAGTAGAAATCGTAAAGCAAGACAGATGGTTTAGTTACTGTCAGTAACATATTTCAGAGGTCTGTAACAAATAGCAGCATCAAATGAATAAATAATGTTCAAAGTCTAACAGCCGGCTTCCCTAACAGTGTGAAAATATGTAAATGTTACATCGCTTTACTCTTCAAACTGGCTCTCCTTTCATTCCTCAGAGACTCTTCTGTCAGAATAACAAGCTAAAAACAAAATATGAATGACAAGTGCACATACTTAGCTGATTGAGAACACAGAGTCGAACAGTAACCATATTAATCTCGTCTCTCAAAGAGCCTGTGTGAATTCCAGGCAGAAATATTGATTTTGATCTAAGCTACTGCAGCATAGATTGATAATTGGTGTTCAAAATCTATGTGGGAGTGCTTTCCTCCAAAACGGCAACCTTCAGCACTTTTCTTAGTTCAATTAGGACACCCGGAAGTTTATGCTTAAAACCCATTAACGCTATTAAAATCCTTTGCTATTTTATACATCCTTGCCAAACATCTGACTTGTGAACTTCCAGTATATGCATAATCAGAGCCTAAAGCCATCAGGAAACTGTAAAGGTTATCAGTGACTTTACTCTCGATCTGTGTGTTTCCAATGAAGCAACTATTCATGGTATGGAAGCAAATTTTCTTTCCTCTGTGCACTACTGCCATGCCAAGTTGCTTGACTGTAGCACTGGAGTGGCATTATTACTGCTCATTTGTCTCCAACACAGCTCAAGAGTGCAGATCATACTCACCATCTCCTTCCACATACCACACACCTGCTGTCACGCTACAAGACCCTAAACACATCCCCAGTAATTCACCACTCCCTTTCCTGCATGTTCCCTGACCAACTCACAAACCACCTCACCACACAAATGCTCTTGAAGCTGCTGCACTTAGAGGAATAAGATGCAGTGGATTACTTGGAACACAGCAGCTCACTTCAGTATCAGTGGTGCTCAGCTCCCATCACTATTCGTTTCTGCACGATGGTGCCTCAACTGAAAAATTAAGGCTGTCCCAGGCAGTGGTGGTTCCTTCCCACTACCCCCATGTGCATACAATTTGATCTTTATAATAAATCCCATTCCCACATTTGGCCCTCAATGAATCAAGATCAGTTTAAACAGAAAAAAACCACCCAGCAGCTAGCTAATTTCCAAAACCTGTTGGTAGGGGAGACTATGCTGGCAGACAGTCTCAGGAGCTTCACAGAAGGATGAGGTAGATTCACTGACAACAGGTCTGTTAAATAGGTGATAAAAGGAAGAGTCAGGTAGGTACTCTCCATCATGCCCTAACATGACGATGCTGGATGGCAGGAGAGAATAAAAGGAAGGGCCTGCAGGTAGCAGCCAGTCTTGTCTGTTCACCCTGGACAGTACCTCCTACCCTCGCTCCGCTCAGGGGGAGGCTGCAGGGCTCAATTGGTCATGGGTCTAACACACAATGTCTTTTCTTATGTCCTTCAGATGTCCATTGTAGAACCTGGCAGCTGAAGCAGTCAAACCACAGGTAAGACTAGCCACAAATGAATGATGCTGTAAAGGTTTTATTCAGAAAAAAAACACCAATATATTTGTCCAAAAAGGTCAAGAATCATTATTTTATAACTAGCTATGAAAAAGTCTCAAGCTACTAAATGAAAACTGAAACATTTCATTTAGAAGTTTCACCGTGAGAGGTTAGGGAAGCAGGTACCTAAATCCTAATTAGTGCTGCATCCCATGATTTTCATACACTAATTCACAAAGGCCCATTTTAATTAAAGGAAAAACGCCAGGTCATTTTTGTTGGCATCATTAGGTGGAAAAAAACCCCACAACACTCTACAAACCAACAGCAAAAAAACCCACCCCAGCAGGCACGAGCAGCTGCTTACTGCTTTGTAATGCCATAAATAACAATTAGATTAAACCACACTCCAGGAACAAGGCCCAAAGTTTGAGCTAGCATCACTCTGTACTGACTTGAAAAGTTTTCTCAGATTGTAATGGCAATAGCATTCAACATTCCCCCTCAATAGAGTAAGTTCACAGGAAAGGAAAGGGTGTAATAAAACTGATGATGACAGTATCTCATTGGTTGCTGTTACAGAAGGACTGACCAAGGGCAGTTATTGGCCCAAACTGTCTATTATGTTGGTTAAAAAAAAGGCTGAAAAACTTCCAGTTTCCTGTGGTAAAATTGATGTCATGTTGTTGTGAGAGGGAAAAGGGCTGTCTGCTCTCTGAAGGAGAAAAGAAAGGTTAAGCTTTCACCCTTCAAACAACTGTGCTGACAGTAAACCTTGAGGCTGCCATCACCCTGAAACCCATAGGTAGAAGAAGTTTCACTGCTGGCAGGGACTTAGCAAAGAAATTAATATCACCAGCTCACTATTAGCCTGTCCTCGTCTCACGGTAGCTTCTACCCTGTCTGCCTCTTTTTCTGCTTGGATACCCAGAGAGAAACTCTTTCCAATTACAACACTCCCAGAAAGTCCATCAAGTATCTTTTATTCACACCACCTGTGCTGGTAGGACAGATGAGTGAGGCTGCTTGGACAGCCACGTGCTTCTCAAACTGCCACCCAACTAGAGATGTGAAATGTTGGACCACATACAGAGAAAATCCCTTTTCTAACTGTTGTGCAAATACAATTGCAGAGAGTCTTTGAGGCGCTTAGTCACACACTGCTCCATTACCTGCCTGGGACACTCCTCTCAAATCAGCGCATAGTTTGGTGTTTGCCACTACCCAATCAGTTCGGGTATTGGGCTTGTCCACTTGCTATAGCAAACACCTCTAGCAACCCACCTGGGAAATGATTTCTGTTATCAGGCCACTTCAGAGAAGCACACCTGGACGTACAGACCATTATGACACAACACCCTTCAGCTGGGAAGAGACAAGAGGCAATTTATGAGAGGAGTTTTTGTTCTGCCCAAGACACCATCACAGAATCATAGAATGTATTAGGTGTGAAGGGACCTTTGCAGGTCATTTAGTCCAACTCCCCTGCAGTAAGCAGGGACATCTTCACTAGATCAGGTTGCTCAGAGCTCCATCAAGCCTGACCTTGAATGTTTTCAAGGATGAGGCCTCTACCACATCTCTGGGCAACATGTTCCGGTATATACCACCCTCATATCTAAGGACTTTTTCCTAATATCCGACCCAAATCTATCCTTTTCCATTTTAAAACCCTTATAAAACCATTACCCCTCATCCTATTTCTACATACTCTTTGAACATGGAAGTTGAATAGTGAGTTTTCACTGTGATCCTACTGAATCAAACCACAGGATCACACTTTCTGAAGAGGAAAAAGATTTTCTACATGCTATTCTGTTGAGAAGTTAAAACAGAAGGCAACACTGGTAAAACAGTCCCAAGCATCTGAGCACAGGAACTAAATGAACAAGTATCATGATGAAAATCAGGTGTTTTACTTCGTTTACATAAGGGTGAGCTCAGACAGAAAGAGGATAAATAGGCTGGCTGAAAAAGAAAAATTTCCTCAGATTTCTCCATACGGACCCTCACACTTGGCCAGCACATTCAGTTAGAAACCTCCCCAGAGAGATAAGGTAAAACACACAGAGTTGCATCTCCTTTCTCCTAGCTTTCCTTCTCCTCCCACACCTATTTTATTTGCAGCGTTATGCCCATGTGGGAGACCTTAATCTTGCAACAGGATTTCCCACACTACTTGGAGTCCAAACAGTTCTGATGCTTTGCAAAACCCTTTGATAAGCAGAGAGGCTGCACGTCCAGGGGAGCAGGGAGCCCACAGCTGGATTGTGGCTTTTGTTCCAAGAGAAAGGAACCGCTGCGCCTCGGGCGCTCTACAGGCAACAAACGCGTGGTCATGGGTGGCAGCAGCGGTCACAAAGCGATTTGTCACATAGATTTGTCACGGTTAGTTTTTCAACTAAGGTGTTTTCTTCTTAAAGCTGTTTTCTGTTTAATTATAAATGGGAATCTGGGTGGATTCCAGCAAGACATGAAATAATAATGTGTAAAAAGAGATTGTTCCTTTAATCTCCACCAAGACATATTTAATCAAATGGAAAGTGTCTGTCTGATGGTTTGTGCAGAATTTCATTTGCCTCTAATTGCTTTTGACAACTAGTGGAAATGATGCTGCATCACCATGCAAATGGCAGTACAGTAACCCATTCCTAAGGCATTTGCCATAAAGCAAAGCATTCCAGCTACAGTATCAGACTCCCTTGGCTTTTATAACAAGGCCCAACCAACTTATAACTATTCTATACTCTAAGGTGGAAATGTTTTAAGTTACATTTTGCTTTCTGAAAACTAAGCTTTTTCTTCTTTCCCACATTACATACACACATATGTATATATATGGTTGACAACATAAGATACACAAGATGTATATGTACCACATTAGGTTCCTTCTGAACATTGTCCCAGGCAGACTTTTTTGTTTCAATTCTTTTGGAAATTAGTTTACAGTCACTTCAACTGCCTATCATGTTGGTGGAAAGCCTTCCCAGCCTGCATTTTATTTTATTTTTTTCCCCCCAGCAAGAGAGTGCTGTTGCCCTGAGAAATGCAGGGGAACAGTTGTGAGGCACCACGCTCAGTAGGTATATAATTGATTGTTATAACTTTGCTGGGACATCTGTGGCGAAGGTTATAAAACTGCATTATGAACATGTTTTGCCATCTTATGATATCTTTAAAAGAAGCAATTTATAGTTATAAACCGGAGAATGGATAAGCATATAAAATTTAATTAAATGCATATTCTAACTTTTTTCAATGTATATCCCTTTTCCATCTAAATAAAACCTTTAAAAAAACCCCCAAAAACAATTATATGTAGAAAATATGTATTGCTACTAAACCCTTTGAAAGTACTCTTAAATGTAAACTGCAAATACATGTTTTTAAGAGATGCTGATAGGGGTTTTGGAAAATGACCCATGGATCGTTCTAAAATTTAGACAAATTTCCATTATAATGTCATGATAAAATGGTCCCGATAATGTATTGAAGGAAGACATAAGAATAGAGCAGTTCATCTTTGCAGCAAGCAGTTATGAATAATTTTAATAAATATGCAAAGGCTACATTCTGCCACATAAAACAGCTAGTCAGTTGTAAACCTGCAATACGTTTTTAGGCTACAGTACGTGTATAACCAGAATTAAATAATTAATTACCATCCCCATGAATATAATAATTTGGATTCTGCAATATCTGCATATCACATCAGTTTCTCCATGATTCATTTTGGTCATCTCACTATTTTTCCTATGAATATTATTGTTACAAATTTATTTTTAACACCGTTTGTATTTTTACTTCATGCCGACAGAATTCTACACTGCAATGCCCATTGTTTTCTAAATCTATCCTTCTTCCTAGAAAGGAATACAATGGAATTCAGTTAATGGATGCATCTTCTGAACAATACATAATTTCAGCCCTAAACTAAATATACATATATATACAGGAATGTGGCAGAATATTTACGGATAGATGTGTGCGTGTGTGCAGAGACACATACACCACCAACATATACACTCACAACCTGTTAGAAGTCCAACTCTCTCCTCCTAGCAGGAATACAGGGGGTGTTTCAGCTTATCTTAATTCAGGCTCCCTACTTCTCCTACACATATACTCATTAGTGCTCATGCATATATTCCTATGTCGATGTATGAGTGAAAGTGCCTTTCCAATTCCCAGCTCCACTGTCTGTGAAATTTGTTTGTGGAAGGGAAGATTTTGTGTGAAATATGTTCTAGCATTATCTAGTATCACAAATGAATCCTTTACAGGGAAAGAGGTATGACTGACCTTCACCCTGTTACGAGGATCTCATTTTCTTACACATAAATGTTAATACCTTTGTCAGTGAGGATGCAATGAAAGCAACTCCCACTATTTATGATGTTTACATAGGTAAACTTGTCTCTAGTAAACCAAGTTTCAGAGGATTAAAACTAAATATTAAACGTAATTAAGCAATGAAACAAGGTTTATGAATAATTATCTTGATTAGCGGATACATGAGTTGCCAAGCAGAGGGAATACAAAGTTTTAATTACCATTCCTAACACCATAAGCCACAGAATACCAGGCATTTATATGGCCATGGTAAATATTACTGGGAGAAAAAAAAATTAAACAATGTAATACCTATAAAATTAAATCTTCAGAAAAAGGAGCATGCATCAGTACTGCTGTAATACAATGGGAAGCAAAACACAACAGCAGCATGTGAAAGGAAGATGTTTCTCTTTGCAAAATGAGGGATCGAATATTTGTGAGTGCTCAGGTTAGTGTCACTAGTCTAACAAAATGCATCTGTGGGTTTCAAGTTGGTCCATGAGAACCCTAACCTGCAAACACTCTCCCATAAAACAACGTGGGATGTTAAGGTTTACTGCAACTCTCAGACATGTATTCGCCACCTCCAATGCTCTGAATCTATGCAGTGAATCACTTGGAACTGATACATGACTATCAGCTAGATTTCGATCGCAGGCACAGCTGAATTGCTAGGGCAATCGAGCTGGCAGTATGTCATCGTATGAACAAGACTGTACTTACATGGAAAGCAGGAAGAAGCAACTTTTCCAGAAGAGATTAAAATCTCATTTTGGCATGTGTCTACAGAATAGTCTTAAAACTGAAGCAGAGAGTAAACAAATTAATCAAAATCTAAATTGTGACATGCCAGACTGAATTTCCAAGAATTTCACCCGACTTGAGAAAGAAACTATTTTGTTTCATTTCCCAGAGTAAAACTTCAAATTAAAGCCAATCAACAAACAAAGAAAAAAGATTCAATATTACTAATTTTTAAAAAAAAAAAGCAAAATGTCTTAGTGAAGAAATCTGTAGACAATACAGTATGATTTCATGTACTGGTGTCTAAAAATTGGGTTTGAACCATCTTTCTAAGTTATATCAAAAGCATCACACCAAAGACCACCTCAAATAAGCCAGGTCAGCTACAGCAAGTATCCAAATACACTGAACAGAATTCATCCTTGCTAGCTTCTCACAAAAATGCAGGGCACAAGAGACAAACTCATAAAAAAGAATGTATCATCTGTCCCTCAAGTTCTCTGTGCTACTTATTCGAGCAGCTCTCGACCCTTTCCATCAGGTGTAGGTCCTATGGAAGGGGCTGAGGGACCTTGGACCAGAACAGCAGGAACCCACCCTGCTTGAACTCTGGGTGCTGAAGAAAAGGTGGATCTCTATGCTTGTGTCCTATCTGTGGCACCTCAGAAACTTCTAGTCAAGTTAAGGAAAATGAAGGCCTGGCCAGGTAGATTTTACACTGAGAATGAAATGAATGGAGCAATCATAAACTGTGCTCTTAACACTGGTGTGCTGGCTGATTTCATGGTAAAATGGATATATGTTTTTGTCTACTGCCTATGCATTCAGTAGTCTCCTGTGACCTTTAGGAGCTTATGGCCCCTAAACTAAAGTGACCTTGTGTTGAGATCCTTGAGAAGAAGTCACTGTAAAGAAGTTACTAAAGCTATATGCGAAATCTGTGACAGGACCGGTATTCTATCTCACACCTTGCTGGCTTCCTGATATGTCTTCAGTTTACAGAAAGACTTGGATGTCAAACTCCCACCTTGCTATTCATCCAATGGATATTTCGAAACTTCCTCCGGAGCTACTCTGAAATACATTTCAAGCAAGCCTCCTGAGCCACTGTCCAAAATAAACCCTTTAATCCACAGTATTTAACAACTCTTTTGACTGTATTGTTACATATTCTACCACAAAGCTATCCTAAACTTGGACCAGTCCAAACTCCAGTCTACCTTAAAATCAAGACCGGTGATTAGTTTGTTCTATACTGAATGCAAATGCTACTGAGCAACAGCCATATAAAAAATACATAATGAGATGGTTAGTTATTTTGACATGTTAATGACAAACACCAGCTTAGAACCTTCATGTCTCATTACAGATTTGTCTCAAAAAGACAAAAACCTACTCTTGACGTAAGATTCACACAGAAGAAACTGTAGGTAGGCTGGTAAAGAGTTAAAAGAAGATGTACAGCCACACCTTTACAGCTATATGTATAAGAGAAATAAGAGCACCATAGTTCTCTCGTATCTTACACACGCTGCCAAGTGAGCAACCCACAGCACCCAATTTCAGCCACATCTCACTTGAATTGGAATCAGACCACAGAGATAAACTTTGAGAGCTACAAGACAACAGTGATTCTGTAGGCTGTTCATCCCACAGACAGCCCTATTTTCAGTCGTACTTTGGACTACAAGCACAGAAAAGGACAATGCTGAAGTTAACTGTGCTTTTCCTGTAAAAGCACATGCTGGGTAGAAGAGGGAACAGTAGGGTTTCTTTTGTGCATTGTTCACAGTTCTGCATCACTTGGTAGCCATCTGGAAACATCCTTTCTGGTTATTAACACAGACTAAATTCAATCTTCCTTCAGTTATTTTTTTTATTAGGCAAAACATCAGAAAGCTAGCTACAAGAACTCCACTAATGAGACACGTATTTTCAGCATCACCAGATTCTTGTGAAATACACAGGCTGTCAGGATTTTTCTCCTCCCCCTGTTTTCTGCACACAGACAAATCCAGCCTTCCCACTAGTTCACGGATGTCGGGGAGTTTTTATTTTTACATTCTTAACAGTACTCGTGTTCTCTTCACAGGACGTTTGCTTCATTTGGTGCATGAAGTGAAAAACCTGCATAAGGACCCAGGTTCTCCTCCATGTGCCTTTGGACACATGGCTAACATAACCAGCCTCTGCAACAAACTTACCCCAGCCAGGCTACCTGCTCCTCTGGGCTAGCACCAGAGTTCAAGGGGGTAATTCAGACTACAACTGACAAAACAAGTGACTACTTTCCAGCTGTATCAGCACACCAAATCCCCTTGCTCAGTGGTCACATGAAAGCCAGCGCTGGCCCAGGGTGGACATACAGGGCTGGCATCACTGGATTGCTTAAGGAATATACCACCACGGAGTGGCAGCCAATGACCCAGCCTTCTCCCTGGGGCTTCAAAGGCATGACTTAGGTTTCTGGTGAACTCTCTTGATCCCTGAGGTGCTCCTTGAGTATACAGGCAACCTGAGGCGACACTTGTCCATGTGGTGACTGCTTGACATGCCTCATTTGAGTACAGAGATGAAGCCAGGCTCCATAAAACAATTTTTAATTTTCATCACTCCCCAAACACTCGCTCTCCTCTGAGGACAGGGCTACCAGCTTGCACATGGATTTTAACGCTGACACGTCGACGTCAAGGAGCAAACAGTGGCTATCAGGGGAAGATGAAACAACCAGCCACACTCCCAGTGCTGTCACCAGTATGCCTTTACCACATACACCAGTGGCGCCATCTCTTGCAGTCAAACAGCTACTGCGTCACATAAGACACTAAAGGTGTAACTGGAACAAATATCGGAGCTCTTTGTGCAACCAGGTTGGAGACCGCAGCATGTTTGGGGCCTGACAGTACTATTTGCAATGGAATTCCATCCCACTCTACACCTGAAGTGCATACGATCGACTGCAACTACTACATAGAAGTTTTAGATTTTAATTAGAGTTCTAGATTATATTTTATATACAAATTTCATGCTTTTCCATCAGAATGATGGTAACATGAAAAATACATATACATAAAAATTAAAGGAAGAAAGGTCTAGCACAAAAAGAATTGTGCCACAGCAATGTCTTCTTTAATGAAAGTGCAAACAAAACCTCTGACCCTAGCAGTAAATGTAATACACAAGTGTCAAAAACGTAGTCTTGAATGATCTTTTACATGCCACTTTGTTCACCCTATTAAGATGCTAGTTGTTTCTTTGATTTATCTGATAATAAATTTTTGATGACTAGTCAGTCTCATAAAAATTGCTCTGGTGCTGACTACATTGATTAATAAGCCCAAAGAATCGAAACTGTCAGAAATTCATGTGCAAGAGTAAATTATTGCCAAACATACATTAGATATTCCATAAAATATAGAATAAAAAAGGTTGATTTGGTAATTTTATCTTGCATCAATTTGCTTGATATAATTTATATTCAGGATCATCACTGTCAGTCCTTGCATACCTTTCCTTTTTTTAAAGTCAACATTAGAGTAAATCTAAATTTGGGACAGGCAAGAAATGAGCAGGAGACAGAATATCAAATACAATAATCAAAACTAACATTCAGAATTTAGCTTGGAAATCACATCCAGTTGAAAGGCGACTAAACGCTGTCTTCTCAAAGTTGCAGATTTTGTAAGGAAAATTCAGTTGTATTTTAGGAGTCAAAACTAGCACACACATATCCAGGCCTAAATCCCATTCTTACGGAACTGTCATATCTCCTTACTGGGGCCTTTCCATGTAGCAAGTTCTTGAACTAACATCTTTGAAAAGTCTTGGACTCTGTGGTCTCACTCTCTTTACTTGGATAACTCCCCAAAACATTTAATGTGCATAAAGTCCCCCCAAACCAGATAGTGGAGCAGGTCAGAGGTAGGGATCTGGGTATGGATAGTGGTCAATTTATCTTTTTCCTGTCAAGGGGAACCATACTTACAGCACCAGCTTTAGGATTTGCTCAATTTACTACTGTACAAGTTTACCATTTCCACACCAATGTGCAGATGAACTTTTTCACAGTGAGGGTGACAGAGCCCTGGGACAGGCTGCCCAGGGGGTTGTGGAGTCTCCTTCTCTGGAGATATTTAAGACCCATCTGGATGCCTCTCTGTGTGATCTGCCCTAGGGAACCTGCTTTGGCAGGGGGGTTGGACTTGATCTCTAGAGGTCCCTTACAACCCCTAAAATTCTTCGAATCTGTGATTCTGTGAAAAGCCTTTTGTTGCAAGATACATGACTATAGGATTGGAAACTTGCCTGACTATAAATTTATAATTGGGTTTAATGGTTAACAAAAATGATTCAGGGATTTGCTGTTCCCTATTCAGTGAAATGAATGCTGCTATTTGCATCTAGCCCTGGAGCCAGCTTCTTAAAACATCTGGCAAAACTATGAAGAGGGCTAATATTCTTGCATTTATTATTACTGCTTTGTTGAAGTTGGAGCAATTGAAATTGCCAGTATCCTATGTAAATCTATTTACTGTTTATGCTCCTGCATGGTTCACTTTAGACTGTAATTTCTTTCTCCAATTTCCCAACCAATTGTAATAAAGAAGAAAGAATACAGGATATATGTTCCTGGGATTTTTGATACTAACTGATTTTCATGATCAGATTTTTAGGGTTAAATTATTAATATGGTTGGCTACAGAACATAAAAAAGCTATTGCAATGCTGTAGTCAAAAAGACTTTGCTAAACAGGACACAAATCTGACTAAACCACAGCTCAGTAGGACATTTCTTGTTTTATGGAGGAAAGAATTGAAATGCAGGACTGAAAAATTCTGTGTCACATACAGTAGAAGCTTCTGATTTTCAGGTTACACTTATCAAGAAAAAGTTAATTTTAATAACAAGAATTTAAAATTAAATCAGATCATAATGGTTTTCAACACTGTGTAAGGGGCTGTAAAAGTGCACATAAACCAGATGGCAGTAATACCTGATGAAATAAAGCCATGGCTTTTAAAAGGTTTAATTAGAGCTTGCACTACAAGTGGCTCCAGCAAAATACACCAGAATCATTCCCACCTCAGCCTTCCACTGGATAAGCCATTGACAAAGGTAATCATAAAATTAGGGATACTTCTCTAACTGATAGCCCTCACCAGGAGGGTAAAAAAAATGTTAAAGATCATACAAAACCCTCCAATAATACAAGATTGAAATAAGAAACTGGAGTTCAATAAAAGGCAGCATGTAATAAAACAGATATGACTGCGTAGAGAATAGAAATTGCAGACAGTTCTGCTTGATTATAAAAGCGCCACTTTTTAATTTATCTCTCAAATAAAACCAGCAAATGTGTGCAGTAACTCTTCTTGTTTGGCTGTAAAGAACCAATCTGAAGAAGAAAACAAGTAAGCAAATCAACTTAATTTTGAGGATTACAAAGGGTTAACAGGCTTACCACTACTTACTGTTAGCTACACAGGTTTACCAGGAAACCCTTACAGCTACCAACATGTTTTACACACAGGTTCTCAATTAGGATAATTTTGTCTGCTGTTTCCTATTTATTCTCCTGGTGTATTTTCTTTAAAATGCTCTATCCTTTTTGTTACCTACTGTAAGGTTTCAATTCTGTTCTCTGCAATATCCTCACCAAAAAAGAAATAAATAAAAAAAATGGATCGAGGCCCCTTCAGAAAACGTTAGGCAAGTCTCTTTAACTGGATGCATTTTGGACTGCCTTTGGTCAGCAATAATGCTACCCAGAAATGTTGAGGAAACCTCTTGAATCCATTGAGATTGAGAAGCTGGACCCATCATGCCCAGAGCAACTAGAGCAGCAGAGCACACTATTGGATATGAGGCTTTATAATTATGGTAGTTCTGGTAAGGTCTAAAATCAGGTGATAAAATCATCTTTGTATACTAGGGATAACGTATGGAAAGCCATCACGGTTCATATAGTAACTTTCATGCCAAGATGCTGCTCTAAAACACACTGTCCCAGAAGGTATCCCAAAGCAATCAGAAGGCAAGTAGGGGAAAATGAATCTGCTACTTTCCCTGTCAGCTTGCCCTAGCAAGCATCCTTTTACAAGGTTGTACCTTGCTTTCTTTTCTTAATCTGCCTGATTTCTGCTCTCAAATACTGTTCAGGTGTCTGTATTTAAACACATCTTTAAGATCTCTTTAAAACTACTGACACCAGAATGGAATCCAGTACCAGCCTCAGCTGACAATAAAAGAAGTTAGTTCCTACTCCCATGCTCACAAACTCAAGGCTTCTTTTAGGCCTTCTAGATACAGCGTTGAGCTGAGAGCTGACAGTGCACTTCAGTTATACCATGCCTCTTAAAACACTTTTCAGAGCCAGCTGCTTTCTTAAAAACATTCCTTTTTCTCTCCTTCTGTAACCATCATGTGTGGTATATCCTGCACAACTTATTCAGGGCTACGCAGATCTTCTTTGAGCTACTTTAAAATGTACTACACACAGGCATAGTTCAGTAACTGATCCAGGAGAGCCCCGATTTTCACTGTTGCCTTTCACCAACTTCCAGGTCATCTACAATTTTAATCAGAAACAATGGTATATTTGCTTCCAAATACCTGAGAAGAGCATTGAATGGTTACAGGTCAGACCTCTATGGAGCTCATGAGAAATGTCCATGTTGGTAATTTTCTCCCCAAACCTATTGGACACTTGATAATTCTTTTTAATGTTTTACTGAAATTATACAGTGCTCATTTTCTAACGAGAACATTGAGCAGCTGTACAAGTTAAATGCTTTACAAAGTTCTACATAGGGCTGTTAAAGAGTTGCCTTGACCAACCAAATCTATAATGTTTCTTTAGGAAACAGTTCTCAGAATGATATTCATGCCTTGATTATATGAATTATATTCATACTACAGTTGTATTCTTTAAATCTTCATTAGTTGAATACCATATCTCTTCTTCATTATCTAACCCAAAATTGATGTCAGAGTAAACTAGGTCACAGTAAACCAATTTGGTCTATTCATCTTCCTTGATGTTAGAAAAATACTAGCACCTGTCACGTTTTTGGCATTTGTCTGACACCACAAATTAAGGCTGAACTTTGGTCAGTCCATACCGCTCAGTCAAGTCTCCTAAACTTTCTGAGCGCTTCTCTACAGGTCTGGAGGCTTAAAACCATTTCTCGAAACAAAATGTTGGTGAGGCTTCTACTTCGTGGGCTGAGAAATAACACATTTTCCCTAAAAGCTCATCTTGTTTGCACTGAACATAGAAGCTTCACAGAACTTCCTTCCTTCATCATTATTAACAATCCAATACCATAGCTCAAAAAAGGGCCTACTTAATTTCTAGAAATTAGAATAGGATACCCATAACCAGCCTCTCTGATGACTATGATCCCACTTTGGACTGGATCTCCTTCCCACCACACGTACTTTATTCAAGCCCACCTATCAACCTTCCTGCTCAGGGTGCCACTTGCCTGCACATCTCACTTTCCTTGGTTGCTTAGATTCCAACTTACCCTAGAGGCCAGGTCCTTGATTCTGTTTCTTACCCATTTCTTAGACATGTCCGTGCTTGTTTCTCATTTTGGATTTTACCATAATTACCGCTGATTTTTAACTCAGCTACTGATCCTTCCTTGCTCTATTGGGACAAGAAACTTTACCTACTTCCCTACTCAAATCTCATATCCTACTGTCACCATTTCCCTACCTTTGGTTTCATCAAGTGCTTTTTCCTCACTGCTTCATTCTGAATTGGAACGAAGGGCTTCAAACATGGCCCTAAACATCCACCCCAGTAACTTAAACCCTGGGTTATCATCCTTGACATGGTAAATGGATTACTGCATAATATTATAAACTTTATATGAAAGTTCACATCAATGGGAATAGTAATATCAGTAGTTAGACCGGTATTTATATGTGTAGTATCTATATCTGTCAGAAACATCAGTGATAGGTTTGGTTTTATTACATATCCATCTTAGTAATATATAAACACAAATATACGGAGATACTGTTTTTCTTGTTTATCTTTCAACATGGGTTCCAGTCTGCTCTTCTTTAGGGAAGAGTTACAGATTTGCATGTAAATGTTGTCTAAAGATGTCAGGACTCTGAGTCATCTATTTTTCTCTGTTGGAAATAATGCACTAATATATTTATCAATTTTTAAAATACAGCCAATAAATACAACATTTGGTTGGAATACGAATCAGTATTTTCATATAAAATATACAGTGCCATGCCTTTGGTACAACAGAACCAAATGTAAATGACATTTTTATGTTCCCCCACATCAGGTTGATAAAAGGTTTTTATTGGTAATTTTTTTTTTTTTACTGGTACGTGATGGAAATGTGTGAATCACGATTCTTAACACTCATTTATTTCTTAGCTATGATGGATCTCGCCTCCTGACATTCTTCAAGGGAAGCTTAATTTGCCATGCGTTCATCTTCACAGGGGATGCAGCATCTCAGAGAATCTTATCTAAGGCACATCACTGAGGTCATCTCTTTTCCACTATCTTCACCCAGCCTTTAAAAACCACCCCAAAAAACGCCAGGTCACAGCTACCACTGGCACTGATCCATGTCAGGGGCCAAATGTAAAAGATGTCAGGCTAAAAAGTTACTGAAATATAGAAGTGAGCTCCAGCAATGGGTTGTTGGGACACACTACACCATCTTACTTCCTGTTCTGCAGGCCCAGGAAACCTACACTGCAAACGAGAAGGGAAAAGAAGTACTTATAAAAGGCTCATCCTACCAGCACATGCACAAGGGCAATCTCTCTAGGAACAACAAGAATACTTATTCTAGAAGTGTAAGTATTTGTAGAACTGAGCCTAAGAGAAAACTAATGCATGAAGCCTACTATTCCACAAGCTGCCAGAGAATACTAGTGTAGGGGGGGAAAATTAAGACAGAAAATAGCATTTATTATGGCCTATTTTTCTTAGCAAGGTAGGGTAGACTCAGGCAATTTGAGTTCTTTAAATCTTCACTGACCAACACACATCATGCAAACAGCTGAGGCATTTAACCATACTCCTTTGAATCACATCTAGATTAGATGCTTAAAGCAGCTGATATGTGTTCTTCCCTATGGTCTTTATTTCCCCCAGAGAGTCTAGGATACTCACCATTAGAAATGGCTCCTGAGACCACACTGTACCAAATTCATCATTTTTTGGTATTGTTTCAAGATCAGAGAACAATTGGATATTACGAGAAGTTACTTAATTTTACTTAGAGACAGCCAAAGAGAAGCATTCTCTCTATGCAGCTCTGGAATCTAAGTAGCAGAAAGAATAATATGAAGATTTTTATAACACCAGATGAAATTTTCCTAATGAATATTTAATTTATATAGCATCAAGGAATTACTAGGTTACTAAAAAAACCTGTTTAGTAATTTTAAACAAGTGCACAAAACTGCCATGCATGTTTATTTAAACAAGTTATTTGATGCAGGAATATGCAAAATAATCTTTTGCCTTATTTACATTAGCAGACAGCAGAGCTTTGTCTACCCTAGCTTAACATTAATTGTGCTGGGCAGTTATCTAAATATATGGGGAAAATCTGGAGACATGAACAAGGTCTGCCTGCATCACAGGCCTGCCTTCCTTTGCCACAAGCAATTACGTCATACACTCCTCCTCAGTCTGACAAGTGCTCACTTTGAAACAAACAAGATTTTGGCCTTCATTTCTTCAGTCAGAAGGTTATCAACCTTGCTCACTTAATAATTAGGAATCTTCCTTCAAATACGCACCTGAACAGCTTATTTATATTTGTTCTTATGTCCACCATTTCTTTATGCCTTCAACGAAGTATCTCCCAATGACAGCAACGATCTCTGTTATCAGTCCTTCCTTTGCTAAATAAACTGTGTACCTTTTAAATCTCCTCTTGGCTCTTCATTCCTTTTACAATCCTTTTATCCTTCCTCATTTTGCCTGTTCCTGCCTGAATCCATCTTTCATGAACATGATGACCAGAACTGTGTATATTTCCTTTTCTGTACAGGAAAATTTCCACTCACTTAACCCAGCTCTGGAGATTGTGTTTCTCTTTCTCTTCCCCTCACTCCAGCACATCACACTGGTGGCTCACAGAAAACCTGTAACTAAAACACTCAAGCTGTCTCTTAATTTGCTAGTTCTTCCTGTGCAGCATGCTGATTTTCTTCTCTGCTTCTAGCTTTGTATTATCAGCAAACATCACATAACTACTCCTGGGTTTTGTGCTAGCATAAAAAAAAATTAAATTCTTGCATGTCCAAGACCATGCTGCACAAGTAACACCATTCCAGTACAATCTCTCCTATCAGTTCAACCTGCGGATGCCTCCATCTTGACTGCTGGCAATTCCCACTTCCCAAACACCAACACATGGATTATATCTTTACTTGTTTGACTTCTTTTCCACTCCGTGATAGGTGGTTTTACTGATCATCATCTTTGCATCTTGGATAGCACCAATCATGCAGCTGAAAAGTTACAGGATTAACAACGGTGGAGCAAGAACTGGAGTTATTTCAAGATATTACTCGTATTCTAGTGCATTGCCATCTTGCTGGTCCTCCTCTAGTTGTTAAATGCTAAAATACTCTTCCATTAATATAACCTAGATGAAGAATCTCTTACTTCGTGATCTGTGTCTGCTGCCCTGGAAGTAGCTGCTACAGAATAGTGGGGGAGCAGTACAACAATTCATTCTTGGGAAGAAAACTGGGGCGATTGTCTCTAAATAGATGACTGAATCAAGAGTGGATTTTTCCAGATTGTCACTGCTGATAAAATGAGATTTTCAATTACAACTTTTAGCACACAGCCTTCCCAGGGAAACCTATGTTCCAGTGCTGCCAAGTGATATATGCTCAGCACAGCATTTGTCAAACCATTTCCTCTACTAAAAGTTAATGTGTCAGTCTTTAAAATGGCTTGCTCTTCTGCCACCTTTCCTGATGGGAATGTGAAAAGTGCAAGCTACTTCCTTTCGCAAAACATCTTGTTGAGACTCGACTCCAAATTGACTGCCTTGTGGGGAAAATCTGCTTTCTAGAAACCTAACAAACGGTGACTGTTCTATCATAATTCTGCCTCACTGGAATAAGGAGGTCAAACAGGGAGACAACAATCATTAAATAAAGTGTTAAAAAGTGTTTGGCTGGGTTCTAAGCACTCAGGACCTCGCAAATTGTTTTGTTTTAGCTGAGATTATACTACCAGCTGATGGTGGCTGAAATAGACTCTGTTGTGATACAAGCAAAATCACTACCCTTTCTGTTACAAGAACAGGCAAAGAGCAGGTTTCACATGAAGATTGATCAAAAGCACATGATTAATGCTAGATATATACTCAAAGAGCAGCTTTCTGGACTAACTCTGCTGTAAATGCAAGCAGCCAAACCCACCCACTGGTACCAATTCCACATCTCATCTTTACCTCATCTTAATCAAGTCACTAATTATCTTGCACTGATCTTGATGAGCATCACAAGATTTCAGTTCTTCATAGGAGCTTAATTCACTGTTTTCTTTCAAAGATTCATGTCTGCCTGCACTTGTTTAAGTACACTGTAACCACTAAATCATACAATCCATCATCTCTTTGTCAGTACGCTAGACAGAGAAGATCCCCTGAGAATATGCTCACAACATAAAGGTCATTTTGAAAGTTGACTAAAGGCATGAATAAAAAATAAAACATTTAGTTAAGCCCTTTGAGGAGATGAGGTTGCCATTACCCTTTACTATTTGAGCAAGTGCAACTGCTTTTTGACGCTACTGTGACACCACACAGGGAGTTTAATGGCAGCTCCTGAGTATATATAGAATCAAAAACAAAGCTCAGCTTACTAACTTAACTTTCAAAAAGTTAGCATGGCAGAGATTAAGAATCATAATATACTTGGCAAACTGACCTATTTCCAAATGATGCTGTCACAGGATGATATGCGCAGTGGGCGTATTTTAGCCAACAAAAGCTAGCAAGGTGCCAAGAGCTGCTGAATTTCCTGTTAAGAATTAAGAGCCTCTCCACACTCGTTTTCTGCCACAATATATGGCCCATCTTTTTGTCAGTAGAATTCTTCCTTGAAAAATGAGGGTTGAAAAAAATCACTAGGCATCATTTCTCATGAAAGGTGAGGAAATTAAAGGAAATGAAAGAAGCTACAAAGTAAGAAGAGCTGATCTCAGGGTCCTACTGCCTAACACGCTTCTGAAGTGAAAAGCTATTCCAGTTTTATATTTGGCATGTAAGTACGACATAAAACAGGAGCATGAAAATCTACAAATGTGTGAGACAAATGACATTTTATCTTTAGACATAATCATCCCTCACTGGTGTCATCCATACTTACCAATTAATCACTAGAGCATGAATATCCCAAGACAATGCTAAAAATGGGGAGTAATTTTTCACTAAACATGCCTGAAACAGGCAGTACATGTCGCAAAGGAAAGAAAAGGATTGTGATTTATCTGGTAGCTGCTTCACAAGTGCAACCTCACAGAATCTGAATGGTCATCTCCAATACTGACTGCAGTGTACGGTCATGGCATGTGCCAGCCATCAGTAGAAGCCTCAAGGTTTAGTAACGTGACTGCAACGTATTGCCAAGACTCACTGAGTTACCACTGTCTGGCTGAGACAACAGCAACTGAGTAAATATGATGTTCTAGTCATTGCAAACACAAAATAAACTGTATTAGCATAAACCCACTTAGTGAAACGTAACTTGCTAAGCCCCTGAAACTTGGCACTTGTGATTGTATGAGCATACCCTCTCTGTCTTAGCTACTATAGACAATGTTAGACTTGTAAACAAAGTAAAATCAATATTTCCAATCAGCCAGCAAAAACAATGGGCATAGGGAGACAATTACCATCTCTGGAGCTCAAAATCCATCTACCATATAGATGCATAGCTTCTGGTGTATGAAAGTACCAGAAAGTAAACTTACTGGTATGATTGTCAGCTGCTAATGCATGTAAGCTGTTCTCTCCTCTCAGTGTTGCAAGTGAGGTTGTCCAAACAGCATTCTATCCAATCACCCACTTACCTGTACTGCTTTGTCTCACAGTAAAAGTTAAGCTGGCTGGGCCTATCAAATGCTGCAAGTTATTTTTTAATTTTTTCTTTGGGATGAATGATCCAAAACACCCCAAGAGCTCAATTTTGCTTAGTTGGATATATACAGAGAAAAATGACTGCATTCAGATCTCAACCTTGAGATTTGCTTAATGAGAAAGACACGGTACCTGGACATAGACTCTGAAAGAAAAAGGAAGTTGAAGGCAGCGTGCAGTTGCTAACGGGAAAATATCAAAATTTCATCACAGAAAGGAGTTTTCATTTCTTCTGTGTTCACAGCTTATTTGCTCTTGTGCACAATAATGCTACTAGACCTGCTGCCTAGATGATGCTATTGCTTATGAATTGTAACACCTAAAAATCAAATGCAAACAGAAAAATGTCTGTAGCAGGTGGTATCCAAGTAATTCTCAGATCACATATTTAAAAGAAACTGGAAATAAAAAGGACAATCTTTTTTCAGAAGGAAAATCCACAGGCTCTCTTTATAGCATTTGAAACAAGTACCATCAAGAATCAAAAGGAGTTGCTACTGGGACTCTAACAAAATGATATAGATATTTTTATTTATGGTTTAATTATAAAATTGTCATATGCCAAATGTAAAAAAGATCTAAATATTAACATCTGCATGCACTTGCTTTTCATCACTAATCTTTGAAAATAATGACATTTCAACTGAATAAGCTTCTAAGATCAAAAGAGAAGCCATGAATAAGCCATGGAAAGATTCTTTGATTTTCCTTTTTTCCCATATTAGTGGATAGAGTGATTTTGCTTACACTGTTAACTATACAGGCTTCAAATATTTACTGTGGAGAAAATCAAAATCAGCCTGTTAGCCAACAACACACTGTTACACCTCAGCAAACATAATACGGCTAATTTAAACCAAAGAGCAATAGTTGGGGGAAGCGATGAATTACAGAAACTTTTATGCCGATTTTGATTGCACAAGGAGAGTTGCCAGAGCAGTTTAACATATCCACAGTTATAAAATATTTTTCTCTGTTTTAATTGATACATAAAAACAGCACCCCATCTCCCAACTGAATATGGGTCAAATTCACAAAACTGCACTTCAGTCCTTGAAACCTTTCTGTCCTTACAAAGCCCAGAGCTATCCTCATGAGCACTGCACGAAGGTCCGTCATCTACATTGCTCAAACAGAAACACAAAATTGGCAACAACAAAAAAAACCCACCAAAATTTACAAAAAATTACCAAGAAATGTAGATGCGACTACACAACAGAGTGTGGGGGAGGGATAGTATAAGGAGATAGACAGCTGTTCCCCTACACCATGTCTGTAGTACAGAGTACTACTGGAAGGAGAGTGTTGCAGCCCACTTAAATATGCCTTGAGAACAAATATTACAGCATAAGTATCAGTACAGTTCTGAGATACACAATTTTTATAACCACCTTCCCATCTGTGATTGTTTTCATTTAAAATTCTGTAAATGAAGAAAAGCCTACAAAAGCCTTTGCTGGATCATTTTGTTTCATATAAAAATTTACCTCTCAGTTATTTAATTGGAATTCCAAAGCCTTCACTTGTGAATACTCACCTTTTGTAACTGCATTCATATAGCTACTGTACAAAAATTGTCACAAATGCTTCTAAATTATTAAGATATATTTTTTAAGTAAAGGGGAAATGCAAAAACTAACTTTCCAGTCTAGAGGCAATACTGCGTGTTGTCATACCTATAGCTCCTAGGAAGACTGTATCAAGGTAGTTAAGACACATAAAAATAACTTCCTAACTAAAGTTTTACTGTGAACTGGGAACATGGAATTTTTTTACTCAAAAGAAGTATTTCAATTCAGTGAATGATTCAAGACATTATTTCCAAAACAAATGCTTAGCATGGAGAAGTCTCAGCATGAGGCTTATTTTTTTTCCAGTCACATTGTTGATGAAAGCACAAGTACCTGGATTTGAATTACAAGGGCTGTAGACTTTCGTAAACCAGTCCAGATCAAATTGAGTTCAAATTCTTGACAGCTCTTTCAAAACATAACCACCTGTATCCAAAAATGTTAACAAATACCTACTGCATCCTATAACACCTTACTGTACACACTTAAAATGAGTACTTCTCAAAGGCTTGTAATGCTTGCTCTTTTAATATCTCACATGTTGCTCAATAGCTCTTAAAAATGAACAACAAACACAGGAAAGTATGAATCTTTGTGCTTCCCTACCATGTGTAAATCACGTTAATTTACCTTCTTATCTGCAAAATTCCTTAGTAAAATTGTACAGGTTTGTGCATTTGTCCTAATACCAAGCTACTGCATAGATTAATAAAGAAGGGTGCAGCTGGTAACACTTTGCCCAACACACTACAAGGAAAAAAACCTCAACACAGCTACAGTATATACTTACTATTTATATGTTTCTGAACGAATGTATTCAAAAACATGAGATACTCCCAGCTGGAACTGGTCAGCAATAGGGGTAACCCAAGGATTGTTCTCCGCTTTGAAGACTTGCTTTTGACCAGTCAAATCCAAATTACCTGAAAGGGATTAAACAAAACAGCATATATATAAAAAAAATCAGAATATGAAAAATTTGGAAGAAATATCTTTCTGTGAATATAAAACTTCATTAGTTTCAGAGAGTACAACCTAAACAAAAGCAGTATTTTGGTGTTAGCTGAGAAAAAAAGGACATAGTAGATCCCACCATGATGGAAGCAGTTTCACTCTATTCTACCTATATGCTACTACATACTGCACAACAGGATTGAGGTCAGCCCACTGCACATAGTATTTATTAATTAAATTAGTTTTAAGCACAGCTTAGTAGTACATAGGCGTTGGGGTGTCCTTCTGCAGGTGAGTAACTTCACTCAGATGGGCAGAACAACTGCAGTAGAACTTGGGGCTTCCCAATTCCTAAATCTGACCCTCCTGGTTCTGCTGCAGCATTAAGTCTTGCCCAACTTGACCATTAAATACAACCTTCAGGCCCATGGGACAATGCAACAAAGCATCCTTTTTCACCATGGCTTGCAGGAATGAAAGCAGAACACTGTGGTAGGTGATTGCTCTGCATTGCTAAGAACTTTTCCATCACTGCTCCAACTGTAACATCAATTCCCAGTGCTCAAAGTGGTGTTTGTACACTGACTCATGGTTATAGTTCTCTACACTAAAAATGAAAATCATTCTTCCAACATGACATTTTATCCATCCTGTTAATGGGAAGACTTCAGAGACCTTTCGGGGGTTTGCTTGGGGTTGGTTTGTTTGTTTTGTAAATGTTTACCACCCAAAACTGAAACAGTGCATGCTCTACTGACACTCTTCACAACTACAGATACAAAAGGCACGATTCCAGGACACTCTAACCCTTTAAATATTTTCTTGTATTCTTCAAATTAGAATAAGAAATCTGTGCTACCATTTAAAATTTATTTTTGTGAATGTTAAGATGAAGAGAGGCCTGCCATCCTTCCAGAAATCTAAAGTAGCAAATAAAAAAAAACCCCAAGACACGTCATCTTTAACTACAGGAAACAAAGCAAAAAAATAAATAAATTACAAGGTTTTGAAGACTGACTGAGCCAAGCTGTCAGAAAAATCTGAAATCAACCTGCTGTGCCAGTTTCTCAAAACTGGAGACACTCACAGAAGGAGGATGAACACACATGCATGCCACGGGAGCTGCTGCAAGACACATGCTTGCTGCCCATTTCAGTGCATGTTCTACATTACAGCTAGTCCTCGATGTGTTTCTCGCTGTAAAAAGGGTTAACACAATTAGAGTAAAGACAGACCATTATACCATGTGAAAAGATGTCATGCATCTCGTGCTGGCCTATCAACAAGTCACCATTACCTTAGCAAGCTCATCTGTCAGCTGTCTGAGGCCTGTTCTTTTGAAATAACAACAGGCAGGGAGCATTTCACCTCTCCGTCAGTCAGGCGGCAATTGCCCTCGCTGCCTCACGCTTCAGTGCGCCTCGTTAGGAGCCTCGCACCCATCTCCTTTATTAAGGGACTCGGCAGCCCTGTTCTAACAAGGATCAGGAAGCAGGATTAAGTACTGTGACAAAGAGGACCTAATAAGCTAGAAACTGGTGTGTGTAAATCTGTGCAGCTGGCTCAAGGCACAGGCTCACGCTGCTTGCCATTCAGTTTTCAGGCCCAGGCCACCGGGGAAGCAAGCCCGCGGCGTGATTAGCCATAACCCCCTGACCGGTGCTGCTATGAAGGCCATGTATCACTCAGGGGCTTGCTTTACCATTGCAAATTGGATTTTCCATTTTATTACCTGCAAAAACCCCACATACACTGCTCTCCAAAACTACCAACGCTGTAAGCACTCACTTGTAATTACAGCTCTGCGAGTACTACATCCAGGTACAATGATCAATCTGTGTACAACTAATAAAAATAGTTACATTTGGGGAGGCACGCTTGGGCCCATCATGGGTCAAATTCAATGCTGCTTACAGGAATAAGACACACTCCCAGAATCTCCATAACCAGGGCCTCATCTGCATCATCTCGTCCTGAGCTGTGCCACATTTTTCCATCCCCACAGCATAGTGTGCCCACTTCCATCCAAAATAACACATGGCCCATATAAAAATAATTAACTGTAATTCTATTGAAGCCAAAGAAATCTTACAGCAAAAAGAGGACTCAAGTAAAATGAACTGTAGGTCTCCAAGTCAAAGTAATCACTTTGGTAGTAAATGGAGTTAAATCCAGCTGGCGACCGGTCACGAGTGGTGTTCCCCAGGGGTCGGTGCTGGGGCCTGTCCTCTTCAATATCTTTATTGATGACCTAGATGAGGGCATTGAGTGCACCCTCAGTAAGTTTGCAGATGACACTAAATTGGCTGGGAGTGTGGATCTGCCTGGGGGTAGCGAGGCCCTACAGAGGGATCTGGACAGGCTGGAGAGCTGGGCTGAAGCCAATGGCATGAGGTTCAACAAGAGCAAATGCCAAGTCCTGCACTTTGGCCACAACAACCCCAGGCAGCGCTATAGGCTTGGGGCGGAGTGGCTGGAGGACTGTGTGGAGGAAATGGACCTGGGGGTGCTGATTGATGCACGGCTGAACATGAGCCGACAGTGTGCGCGGGTGGCCAAGAAGGCCAACGGCATCCTGGCTTGCATCAAAAATAGTGTTACTAGTAGGAGCAGGGAGGTAATTGTCCCCCTGTACTCAGCACTTGTGAGGCCGCATCTCGAGTACTGTGTTCAGTTTTGGGCCCCTCACTACAGGAAAGACATTGAGGCTCTGGAACGCGTTCAGAGGAGGGCTACTAAGCTGGTGAGGGGTCTGGAACACAGGCCTTACGAGGAGCGTCTGAGGAAGCTGGGATTGTTCAGCCTGGAGAAGAGGAGGCTTAGGGGAGACCTTATAGCTCTCTATAACTTCCTGAAGGGAGGTTGTAGTGAGCTGGGGGTCGGCCTCTTCTCCCGTGTAGGCAGTGACAGAACTAGAGGGAATGGTAGCAAGCTGCGCCAGGGGAGATTCAGGCTCGACATTAGGAAGCACTACTTCTCAGAAAGGGTAGTCAGGCACTGGAATGCACTGCCCAGGGAGGTGGTGGAGTCACCGGCCCTGGGGGTGTTCAAGGAAAGACTGGATGTTGTATTGAGGGATATGGTTTAGTGGGAGCTCGTAGTAATAGGTGAATGGTTGGACTGGATGATCTTCTAGGTCTTTTCCAACCTTGATAATTCTGTGATTCTGTGATTCTGTTTTTCCTCCACCTTCTGTTTTTCCTCAAAAACATTGGGGCAGGTATGGATATTACTTTTTACCTTCGATGGGAACGGGACAGGCACCATCCCTCAGGGTAAAATTCATCTCATCACAGAGAAAACTGGGGCACCCAATAATCCACAATGTGCACTGTAACTCACCCCATCACCCTGGCAGCAACTGGCTTGGCAGCTCATCCCTCTGGCCACTGGCAGCTGGAATGAGAGGTCAGCTGCCAGCTCACAACCTGGGGTATTAATTGAAAAATTTGATCAAGTGTTGTAGTACAAAAAGGAACAATCAGTTTGTCCTCATGGCAAGCACCAAGCAGAGAGTGAGCACTCCTCCATAAAGGAGTAACAGGGCTGCTGCATGGCAAACTGGGAGCACAGGGCACCCGATGCTTTAAACTGCTCCCTGTGCTCTACCAAATTTTTTATCTGGGAATGAAGGACCGAGATGGGCAGAAAACCAAGCAGGAAAAGACGTTACAGGGAGCCTGCCCCACTTTACCGGTACTACAGAGGAAAAGAAGCCTGACAACAAAGCCTTGAGAACAAAGGAGCCCTGTAATTTAAACTGAGACAGGGTGCAAACTTGTCACTCTGTATAACCATTTATTGCTTGAGACCATATCCCGGTGTCTGTTCTGCATTTAAAACTAAACCCTGTGTGAATCAATGGATTACCTAATTCTGCTCTGGCTGCAGGACATCCAGGAGTCTCAAGCCTCAGTAACACCTCAGGAATAGTATGTGCTGGGGTAACCAAACCCACAGGAGCCCTGAATGAACCCTTCTGCCCCAGTGCTACAAGATGAACCCAGCAGAGTGGAAGAGATGATTAAACCTGCCTGAAGCAATGGCTTTAGTACCAGGCTCACCACAGCGGTGCTATGCAACTGGACACCTTACAGATGTGCCCCTGTCACTGCCTCCCCCCAACAACACCCTCCTATCCTCGACTTGTTTTTATGGCAGCCCTGTGCTAAGAGATGCTGTTATTCCATCCCTGCAGCACTGGAGCCACAGACCAGAGAAAAAAGCCATGGCAGATGCACCTTCATGCATACTGTCTAACAGCAGCATCAGCAAAACACTATCCCCAGACCTTCAGGAAATTTATATACTGTTCTGCTACACAGATCACATCAAATACCTCGGATATTTTTAGTAAGCAAAATACAAAATTGCCTCTAGTAAAAAAAAATCCAGTACTTAAGATTCAATCACAAAATATATTAGGGTTGGAGATTGCATTGGTGGTTGCTGGTTTGTTCTTTACATGCACATCAGCCTATTAAAAATAGTTATCTTCTCTAAAATTTGGCATAACTAGTAGTGAAAAATTGCGTCTCTTCATAATGGATTTAAGGTTCTTGCTATTTTGCTGTACTGAAAGAGACCAGCTCCATTGAAATGCACTAGTCACATGCCTCTGGTATGAGAGGAGAAGGCTATATTTAAGACTAGTCAGCACAGCACCTTTCCTGGATCATAGAAACATTTTTCCTATTATTTTCCAGTGCTTCTAAAATTATTCTTGTAAACAAATAAATGCATCTATACCTATATATATATATATATATATATATATATATTTTCAAACCTCTGTATCGCATAACCCAGGTCTAATGTGCTTAAAGAACCTTCTAATTTCTAATCCTGAAGGATAATTTTTAAGCCTTCTATCATGAACAGAGATTTCCAAGTAGCAAGAATCGAAAGTGGACACGTACTGCTGCCAGTGAGCAGATGCTGAAAAGACAACAGAGTTTGGAAAAAAGAAGAGCAGAGATGTAGGTCTAACAGCTGACTGCTCTAGATGACCTGCACAGGATAACCAAAAGCCTTCTAAAAGAAGCCAGCTGTGTGGTCTTAAAAATACCTGATCCTAGCATTTCTTTTTTCTGTCTCAGCATTCGTTCTATCTAAAGATGAACCTGAACCATTAGGTTTGATTGGATCAGTGTGACTGCACTTCTGTGTTTAACCCACCTTAAAACCAAATTGTTCCTATGCCCAACTAGTCAGCCATGCAGACCCGAAAACTGCTGCCCAAATCTTTTGTTAGCTGCCACCTGGAAGCTACAGCAAATAGATCTACACCAAAACAAACCCTTGAAGATTCAAGGACAAAAATCAAAGTATGCATTATTTTTAGTTGTCATGTATTCTATCTAGCTTATGCCAGCTATTGACTAAAAATACCATTGATCACTGCTTAAATTCAGAGCTCCCACAACCATGGGTGGACAGAAGGGACATCTTGTATGACAGAGGGCACACCCCATCCCAAGTGACACTGAAGGAAAAAGGCAGCTACGGTTTAATGGCATCTCCCTCACCAAATCTATCCTGCGTTTTATCTAAAACATGATACTTAATGTTACTTGTTATTTGCCTTCAGTGCTGTTGAAATAAGAAGTGGTTTGTGCCAACATTCATATTTTGCTCAACAGCCTGCAAAGGTCAGAAAAGAGCTCATAAAAGCAAATAAAATGCTGCCTCCCACAGTCGTATTTGCAGAAAGTAAGTGTCAGAGCAGTGATGATGCTACCTATCACTTGAACCAACGGTGTCTCCAGACTGCCCAGGCTCCTCCCATCCATTAGATCTAGCCCTCAAGGGCCTCTTAGATGCAATTATAAGCCCCTCATCCTCTGGCGATGTTTGACATCCAGAGTGTGTAGTATTTACCCAATGTACCTATACTTAAGGTATAGTGAGGTATGACTTGTACACATAGGCTTATTCAATACAAGCAAAAGCAAAGAGAATGAGCACAAACCCGACTTGTCCTTTCCACTTGAACGCCCCTTGGCAACACTTTAAATACTTTCAAAAATTAAAAGGTGAAATAATTAAACAACTCTGACATTTGAGAAGTGAACATTGGCATTCAGCATAAGAAACATGATCCTAGCTGTAAAATGCCAGATCAACGCTTCTTTATAACGTTTTAAATTCATCCCTAGTGGAGCTTCATTAAAATCAATGGAAATCATTTTTGGCTCGCATACTGTTGAGTTTCACATCTGCATCCCATTGACACTCTGACCCACCTTCCAGCCTACGCTGTACTGGACTGACCTCAAGGAGAGTCCTCAGGCTGTAACACGTCCCTTTTAGCGATTCCTCTTAAGACTAAATCAAATGTTCTTTCCCTTTACAATACAAAGGTCTTACTCTCTCACTGTCATACATAAAACTAATTTCATTCCTCCCGTCCTTATTCCTTTATTTAGATATAAATACCCTTGAATCCCATTTTATTAAAGGCTAAGTAAGGGATCAACCCACTACACTAAATTTAAACTTAGGTTATATGTAAAAATATGTCTGTCCTGGCTTCGTATAGATTTGCTTTACACTACGGGGCTTATAATTTTTATTACTTTTGTGGAATGTGCTTTGCCTCCAGAGAGGGAGAGATTGGTTTAAGCATGGAAGTGGAAGAAGTATCATGACTATTATGTCATAAATATGACACCAAAGCAATTCATTGTGAATGATGTCTTAAAATCTATGTAAAAAATGAAAATATATACTGATTTTTATGCCACAAATTGTTACTAAGAGTAAATTATTTTTATACCAATCTTAAGCCCATGCAAACTGTGCATTGGTAACTCTTATCATTCCTGTAAACAAGTAAGATCATCCCTGCTCTGAAGACCTCTAACACTTTTGAAGGATTAGTAACAGAGGAGTGCAGATTTAAACAGCAGTTATATAGGAACAGTAAGACAACAGAGAGCAAAGACTTCTTGTACATAAGTGAAGTGTGACTCAATCTTTCTGGAACCAACAGAAATATCCAGAGAAATATTCAGTATGATAAACAAATCTACAGCTCCATAGCATATGTCAAAAATATACATTTGCTTATCAATAAGTTCCTATGCATTAAAAGAAAACAACTAGTAAATCTAAACCTAGACTGATGCGCCTCCAAAAGATCCATCTCAGCAATGCTTTTGCCCTCTTGCCCCCGTATTCTTGTATCAGAGGAGGTCACCAGCATTTCAGAGAACCCCAAAACAACATCTGTGGTGGTTTTAGGTAACAGGGGAAAAGGTTCAACTCTCAAATAACAAGAAGTCAGATTCAGCACATACAGATAAATCAGGCACTACACCGCATCCAGACAGAAGCAGGCTGGAAGCCTTCCTCTGACTGCTTTTCTGATCACACACACAGGAATGCCTGCAGTCTCACCTGAGCATTCGACAGGAAGCCCCCAGGTAAGAGAAGGTTGTATCAGCAATCTGAAAGCTGGACACTGAAGCCTAAGCCCATCCTCAGTTTTCCAGAAAACAGGAGTGAAGATACTGTAACAGCACACGTCATCCTAACTTCTTAGATGTAAATGAGAATTTCCAGTAATGAGTTCAGAGATTAGACCACAACTTGTTCACCTGAATGCACCTAACAGTAGATCTCTCTGGCAGTTCAGTAGCAAAGACATTTTAAACAGAAAAAATCTGGTCTGAAAAACATCAGGAGACAGAGAGTCTGCCAGTGTTGTCTTGCTCAAATGGTTCACCAGTGTGAACTGAGCTGCCTGAGTTCTCAAATACTGATGCTTCTTCTGTCCATCTACATGACAGAAAGATAACATGTGCTTTCTTCTCATGGAGGTAGTGAGGACTAGCAGCTACATCTGGTCTCACTCTCCCATTTGATATGTTAAATAAAGACTGATTATTCTGTGTGATCTCAGAACAGCTATTCCATTTGCTTCAATTCTTAGCAAAAGGACCACAGCTGAAATAAAGTAATAGTAGACCAACTAAATCTTGAATTCTTTACTCTTGACATAAAGTTCAAGTGATACAGGGAAAACTGGCATTGTCTCAGCTAATACTATTACAATTCTATGGGAAGATGATTTTACTCTCCAGCACTGTCCCCTCAACCTTTCATAGAAGAGAATTTAAAACAAAGTGAATTTAATTCCAAGATATTTATACAAGATTCCAGAATCATAGTAAAGGCCAGTCAGAATCACTGTACCGAAGTGTAATGGGGAGTCTGGCATGAGGAGACTCATACCTGGAATGGGTCAAGACTGAAGATGAAACCTGGCAAAGGGAACAGAAATGCTGAACTTCTCCCTTAAACCACATTTCAGGTACTAAGTACAGGCAAGTTCACATTTCCATATTCAGGTGATTGGAGGAGTGGTTAACTCTCTGGGAATGAGGGGAGAGCCCTGGCAATTGCTACCATTACTCCACATGACAAACCTGACCTTAGCAGGACAACTTAGTAGAAAGAGTAAATAGTATTAACACTCACAGATGATGGCCACAAAGCAGGAACTTAGTCGATGCAGCACACAAGGCACTCCTGGGCAAACCACGCTGCTAATGGCTTGTACTTCCACATGACAAATCCTGCTGTTTCAACAGCCAAACTCCACCACACACAGCCCCCAGGTACCAAGGCAGCCAGCCCGGCTGGTGTTGTCGTGTGGGTAGCAGAAGAAACAGCATTTTGCAAAAATCTAAGAAATTACTTCAGAACGTTTCCTACATTGTCTTAACTCAAATTCCTTTCTCCAGCATGTCTCATGTAAGAGACACCATTTACTGGAAGACATACAAGTATTGCTAAGATTTCTTTCTTGCTTTTGAGAGGTGACACGCGGTGCTGGAAAAAACATTTCCTTCACTGCTCTGTGTATCAAATGTCCAGCACTGCCCAGGGTCTCGAGGAGCAAGCCAACAGCCACTGCTAAGTGTTCCTGGTGGAGAAACCCAAGAGACACACTGTGTGGCAGGCAGTTTTTTTGAACAAAGGGAATTAATGTGATGTCAAAGTAATTTAACATCAAAGATGTTTTACTAGCACAGGAAGCATTACAGGCTTAGAGGACCGGCATCCCAATTTATTTTGAAATATATTGCACATTTTTTCCAACCTCAAACTCCCCTGGGGTTCTCAATTACACGTGAATTCAACAGAGCATTCTCTCTTTGAAGGGTCCCTATCAGCCCAAAATCTAGTTAATTTAGAAATATGAGTTCAAAAAGGATTCACTATATTGCTTTTGCCCCGCACCTTTGAAACTTCCATTCAAACACAGGTTGCCAAGTACTCAGAAGAGCGAAACCACTTTTAAGTACTATGAAACACGTACAATGAACTAAATTTAACAACAAATATAACATCTGCTCAGACTGGCTCTAATTATGGTACTCTTACCTAGCACAGCTCCAACAGAACAGATGAAATATTTGCTGACAGAAACATCATTATTATGCTGATGGTACTTATAATCAGAGTACAGTCAACATTAGGAAAGCCTAAAGATACACTGTAGTCATCAACAGGAGGACTTGAGTATTTCAAAAACTAATGTAAGATCAACTCTGAATCTTGGGAAGTCTGGCAAGGATCACAACAGTGTAAGGAAATGAATGCCTGTGTTGCAAGTCTGAATGATGGGCTATAGAAAACATCTTTCTGTGCATAATGAAACTGCAGACTTGTCACCCTACCCCATACACCTTAACTCCCATCAGGTATTCTGTAGAATCTCCCTGGTTTCTAAACATATGAAAAGTGGGGGCGGGGGGGGGTGGGTGTGTGTGTGTTTGGTGTTGCTTGTGGTTTTTTTGGGGAAGGGGGTTTGAATTTTGTTATTTTTTTAACTTAAAGTAAGCCTAAAATGAGAAACACAATTAGCATATTCACATTTGTTCAGAGATGCTTTTCTTACATAAATAATCCATCTGTGACCTATCTTGTTGTGTACATTTTTCTGTTATTCCTTAATTAATAACTGCTGTACCAGTAGTCCCAGAAAACAAGTTACTCTGTTTATCCACTGGGAACTTGAGTAAAACTCCCTGCTTCCTTACACCATCTTTATCATAGTTCCAAAAGTCAAAACAGGTTGTTTTTTAAATTGCAAGATATCAATTAGCTGTTCCAGTGCTCAGAGCTGGTGTCCAAAGGGCCCCAGGATGTCCCCTGCTTCCAACAAGCACCACAGACCCATATCTGCAGATGTGAGCAGCATCGGGATCTGACACAGGTACAGTGCACCAACATTTTATACTGAAATAAAAAAGTAAGTTCAGCATTTACGTCAAGTATATTTAGAAAAGAAAGATCTTTTGTGAAATAAGTGATTCCTATGTTTGCACATGCCTGTTGGTAATTACCTAAGTAAACTGCTATTTTGATTAATATTAACTTGAACAAACAACCGCAGCAACTACTTTGTGTAATATAATATTCATTCACAAATTCTTGAGTAACTTCAGAAGCCTAAATTTTAAAATATCTTCCTGTGATAGAAACATTGAGACTTCTAGCAGGATTCCTTGAACTTTCTATTTAAAGCCAATGCTTTATCCACAAAAGATCATTTATCTGTTCAAAACTAAAATTGATGAAAGAATTACTTAGCATTCTGACCTACAGATTTAATTTACAGTATGTTTCACCCTCCTTAAAAACAAACATGGCTTCTTACTCCATCAAGGTGGAGTTGTGGTTTTTTTTCTTTTTTAAAGAGCTTGAATTTTCCACTTTTCATTTATGTACCCAACTTCATAGTTTTGACAGTGTCTCCCTTTACCCAAGGACATTATTTGATAAACTAGAACAGCATTGAATAGTGTACTTAAAAGCCATTGTTGCCAACATTCAGCTTTGGAAAAAAGAGAATGGTAATTAAAAATGCACTCTTAGAAATCCCTGTTCTTCCCAAATGCATAAACATAAGCGAACTCCATGTACGTGTGTGCACACATGCGTGTTGGCGGCAGGGGAACAAACACAGTCAGCACTAGAATCTGGGCTTCAAAAATCACACCATTTGTTTCCACATCAAACCCTCAAACCTACAGATAACCTAGTTACATTCTCTGGGTGGCTATTTGCATTTAGCTACCATTTTGTGAATATTCTGCACCTCACACTACTATTACAGTCCTGACTCTCTAAGAAAATCTTTTATGTGGCACACATGAGTCCACCCAGATGACCATACAATGAACTTAAACCACCACCATTGATCTTACTAATTGCATCTGCCACTGTACGTGGTTCTTGCTTCTACTCAGCTTTCTTTCCAAACACCGTTCCAATTGTTAAAGGGTCAGAATACACAAAGTGACAGATTTAGTGCTTCCTTGGCAATTTATATAACTGACTGCAACTCTGTTGTTGCAGTGAATCATGATTTATTTGTCTCACAATGCAGCACATAACCTTTTAAATGCTAGGGAAAAAAATGCCAGCGCCTCTTTAAAGTTTATATATGACTGCCTACCACCATTCCTCATGAACGGGGTTTTGAGAGACAAATGATAAAAACAAGCTGCAAATTCCACCCACCTACTACTCCCGGCCATTTCCTGCGTACATCACTCACACGTACTATATTTACAGACAAGCACCCTCACCCCGAGCACCAGTGTACTCTTCCAGACCCCTCTGTTCCTCCTAGGCAAGAATATTTTTTCCTAAATTAGCGATTGGTATTCTCTGCTAAACACAGAGGTGGATGACACTGATCTCCCCCAGCCTTCTGACTGGCACGTGCCACGCTCAAATTGCGTCAGGTGAAATTAAGAGCAGGCTGAATGGTTTCATTTATTGGTACCTCTCTCCATCGCAAAACTGTAACCCCAATGTCTGTCTGCAGCCTCTTCTCATACCCTACTCCCCAATATCTTCTTTTGCACATATTTCCATTACTTTTAAAAAAACAGTTTAATGTACTCCATTCAAATATGCTGCTTTATTCTGGTGTTTATATTGTGTCCCCCTCCCTGGTAAATAAACATCTAATGAATCATTGTTGTCGATCAGTGCCCAAACTAAGCCAGTCAAAAAGCCTTCAGCACCTTTAATTATGAAAGCGATAATGAGAGAGGAAAGATTGTTTACTTTAAATGGAACAGCAGTACCTCCAATTAATGCAAATAGGACCTGCTCATTGAAAAGCTATTTATCCAACATGGACAGCACCAGGTATTTGGATAGTTCCTCTTATGTTATAATTCAATTTTAAAAATTTAGGAGGGTGAACAGAGAAAGCAGATAAATTTGTTTTTCCCTCAGATGGCGACTATGGAATTAGAGTCCATTCATTAGGGTGTAGCACTTGTGTACCTGACTTTTAAATGGTCTGCAAAGGCATGCTTCTCTACATTGCCACAGGTGGTAGGGCTGTGCAGGTGAAGTGGCTTTTTCTAATGGTTCAGCAGATTCTGAACTGCCCAGGGAGGTGGTCGAGTCACCTTCCCTGGATGTGTTCAAAAAAAGGGTAGATGAAGTACTTAGGGATATGGTTTAGTTTAGGATGGGAATGGTTGGACTTGATGATCTTAAAGGTCTTTTCCAACCTTGTTATTCTGTGATTCATGTTTGCCTGTGGCTTGCTACTACCAGATCTCAAACAAACCCTCCAAAGGCCAGCCTGGTGCTCCATTCACTAAAATCCATTTCCTAAATGATTGCCTAGATATTTAATAAACAAGAACATTGCTTTGCATAGTGAACATGCTTGCAAATTGCACCACAAGTAATAAACCTAGACTTCAGTGTAATGGTACCTGGAAATACACCCATAACCTAGTCTATTTTAAATACGTGAGAGTTCTAGCACTACACATCATGGACTGCAAGGGAAATTATGCCGGCTGATCATGAATGAGGATCTTGGGTAAGACCAATGAATACCTGAAAAGGAAAGTATATTTATAGAATAGCATTGGAGTAATAAAGAATGGTGGTGACAAGGACTTAAGTTGTGTCAATGCATCTCATCCTGATCAGGCAAGGCAGAATCACAAGTCATTCTTCTAAGAGATAGTGATATCGTTCTATAATGCAAACAAGCGTTAACTAAAGGAGAAATGTTTTCCTTGGCCATCCTCAGTTTTGCAGGTACATGCAGAGGAGACAAGAATTTTGTTTCAAACACTTCCATTTGGTTTGGGCAGTGATGGTAAAACCACTTAAAGTAAATTTGCTCTAATGCTTGTAAGGCAGCAGCATGTTTAGAACATTTAATTAGCCACAGAAGGTGGTTAGACTCAGTGCAGCATTTAACTTCCACTTTCTGGGAAAAAACTAGGCTATAATTTAAGAAGCTACATAAAGGTACATTTGCAGACACTACATGCTTCTGAAATGTATTGTGTTGAAAGAAAATTTATAAATAAACATGACTGACAAAAAGCTAATGAAAGTATACCTGTGACAAAGAATAAATATCTGAAATTAAGGAAACGAGCAACTTTCATTCACCAGTGATGAGGAAAAAAAAAAAGCACCCAACCAAAACCAACTCAGCATCACATATTCTGCTAGAATGAAAAAGGGAAAAAAAAAAAACAAACCGTGGTGGGTAAACAAGTCAGAACAACCATCTTCCCCCAGCTCACAGGAAAAAAAGCAGACACTTTCCTTTGCTGCATAAACCAAAAAGCATACATTGCAGACCGTCACGTTTATTCACACAATTGCCTCATTCTCTAATAGGCCAAAACAAGTTCCTGTGAAAACAAATGATTTTGCTTTATCATGCTAATTTTAGTCACTGTCTCTGAGGATTGTGAACTATTATTTGGAAGATAACCAGTAGAAACAAAGAAGTTTCCCTACATAAATGTTCACAATAACAAGAAACAAGGAATAAAACTCCTGTAACAGATGTTTCAACAACAGGTAATTGATGCAGCTACATTATTCTCAACAAAAATATTTGATGACAAGATCTGAAACCAAAGTCTGGTTTGGGGCAAACAGGCACAACTTCTATTGAAGTTAAAGCCCCTCACATAAAATAGAATACTGCAACACAAATCCAGCAAAATCAATACTTAAGTTTCAAAGAAAAACTCTACCTTACAGGTTGAAAAAAGACACTTGTAATCGTATTTAAATGACCGTTATCACAAATTAAAGTACAGCTCCACTGTCTTAAGTGAAAGAGCTGTCAACTCACTAAGAAAGTATGCTACTGAAACAGAAAAATTCCTCTGATTAAGCTATATTTTACTGTAGTTGGTTTTAACTTCAATTTCTACAGGAACAGTCACAAAAAAGCACCTTATACTGCTATCATTTTCCAAACACTGTTCTCAAAACACCAACAGAGGCAATAGCAGCTCTGCAGACCCAGTATTTCTGATATGTTATATAAAGCAGGATGCTATATACAAATTTGCAATCAAGTGTACTAATACACAAGGAAAGCATAACATAAAAAACACCCCCACCACACATTGTCTTCCAGACCCTCCAACATGTCCTGTCAGAGGGAAAAAGGGAGTGCTTCTCAGGGAAAAGTAAGTATCAGCAACGAGGACTTCAGCACAAACATTTCCTACAGTTTAACAACTGGTTTAGTTTCAGAGGAAACACAGTGCATCATTATTGTCATTATTCAAACAAATAGATGATCACTGATAATCTTACCTAGTTCTGGGGGAAGCACCGTAAGACGATTTCCTTGGATATGAAGTTCCTTAAGCTGAGTGAGCTCACCAATTTCTTTAGGCAGCGATATCAGGTCATTGTCTCTAAGACTCAGCTAAGAGTGAATATAAAGTAGTCAGAACAATTTTCAGTTACCATAAAGCAGCCCAAAATACAACTCTACACCCTCTGCCCCCACCTTTCTCCTAAACACTCCATTCTTCCAATTTATTTACAAATGTCTGCTGGTAAACAAGAAGCAGTTCCAGGTGTAGCGGTCTATTCCTGCAAACATACCCCACTACTCCTCAAATTGACTAGATTCTATTCCTACAAGCGTTGCAAAAGTGAATTGATTTTCCAAGAATTTAGATAAATTACTTACTATCTGCAACTTTGTGAGCTTCCCAATATCTGGCGGCAGGATTTCAAAATCGTTGTCGCTTAGATAGAGTGCACGCAGGGTGGCTGCAAATTAAATAGCAATATATAAACAGGGTGGCATATAACCCAACCATCTGAGTTCTAATCAATAAAAGGGAGTCAGGTTTGATTAATAATCCTGACTTGGTGAAAAGCCTTTGACATACCCAGGGCTCGCAATAATAACAAGCAGGTCAAACTTAGATTTACTAGCTTATTGTATTGTTGGTGAGTTCAGGAAAACATCTATATTCAAAAGGACTGGCACAATTAACAATTTCTACAACAGTAGACTGGCAGGTCCTGGCATACAGGCTCAATGCTCAGCTGTCAGAATACAGACATTACTCTCTATTGCCCCCTGATTCTTATTTATTACATCAATTTGCATCCTAAACAAACATTAAAAACAAAATCATCTGAGTTTTTCTGACAAAACACATCTATGTTAAGCTCTGTGGAAAGCACAGCTTTATACTGGGAAAGAGATCTTAAATGAGAGTAATACTGAAGACTCGAGTTGTATAGTTTGTAATTTCTGTGCTTCGTCTCTATGAGATTCACAGAAAAACAGGGTGACCCAGTACAACCCTGTAGCTTGCCATTACTGAGTGAGCTTACATGTCAGTTCAGGGAAGGAAAAAAAAATATTAGACTGGAGACTCACAAAAACCTGTTGGGTGCAGTGGAAAGGCAGGCAGGCAGCAAAACCAGGGAGGAAATCCCATTTGTCCTATGTAGTTTACTCCTCATAATTTCATTAAATGTGACCATCTTTGATAACACTGATGTAAAAGTCTCCCTCTGCCAGGTTACAGTCACAAATCTCTGAGAGCAGCACTCCTCTCCCCTTGCCTGTCACTTCTGCTGCTAAATGCACTGATCCTGAAGCCACTTCAGCACAGTACACTGAAGAGAGGTAGCAGAATCCCTACAATCCAGAAAGTGCCAGAATTGAAGTTGCTTAGGCAACCATAACGCAGCCCTTTTGCACATATGCATTACACTACCTTTATTTTAACTCAGAGCATGTGTTTTTAACACGTGCAAAGGTCAGCTTAGTTCTACCATTCCTGTGCCAAGCTTTGAAACCTTAGCATATTTTTAACATACTGGACACTTCAACATCCACATGCTGCTAAAACTCTTTCAGTAATGAACCATCAGGAACACAATTCTTTCCAGAGTCAACACACAACAGTTGCCTTACAAAACAGTTTATTTTTGCCTGAGGCTTGCAAGCTTCAACAAAGTTTTAACTATGGGACCCATGGAAATATTACTTGGAAGCAAACTAATAAACCATTACTAACCAAGTCTTCTCCTGTCCGATGGTGTCAGGTGACTATATATCAGTGATAAATATTGCTGAGCTATGTAGAAATATTCAAGAGATAGTCAAAGAAAAAGATAAATATCAGGAAAATTCTGTTGGAGTTGCATCTCTATCAAGTAAATTTCAGCTGCAGAAAGCAAAGCATCATATCATGAAGATTTGCAGTGTTTCCTGAAAAGTTTCTTACTCAGATAGAAGAAGTTTCCTGGTAGAGAATTTTCATTTAAGTTGTTGTAAGTCAAGTCAAGAACTTCCAGAGCTGGTAAAGAGCCAAATCCCCGTGGCAAGGTGTTTAACCTGTTCATGCTGTAGGTAAAGAGGAAAAAACAGAACATGACATCAGCATTTGCCTAATCTAGTAGGAATAATACAGGCAACAGGAGTTTAATCTAAAAAAACATAATCTACACCAAGCTTCCCTTTTGTTCTGAAAAGGGGTTGGATGCTACAAGATGCTGAGCAAGCCTTTTGTGATGCAGACCTTATTTTACCTCTCATTGCCATCAATATGCCCAAAGCTCATGTACTTGCAAGGGATCCTGTCTGTTACATCAATCAACAGCCACACCTGAAACACGAAACATAAGGGAGAGAGGTGCCACACACAGTGCTATACTGGGCTTAAACTGTGCCACGGAGAAAGCTGGTCCTTGGAAGATGACCTATCTTCTAGCTAAACTATAAGGTACCTTTTGCACATCATCTTGACCATCTGCCATCCCACTGTACCACATAGTTCTTCACCATGGTACCAAATACAAAGAGCAATACCTCAACTGCCCAGTATTTATGTTCACTAGTAATTGCTGCTCAAGTCCCTTCTTAAGAACAGCAAATTTGTGTCACTAGAGAACTATGGATGCACACTGAGCGTGAAGTAAATAAAATGTCAGTCCCCTGACTGATGAAGCTTAGACTAAATACAGCTCGTTCAGCCAGTCTTAGAGCATGTGGGAGAACAGTTCCCATTGGCAACAGCTGGAAGAACCTGGGGAAAGCCAGCAGAAGGAAAAGGTTTCTCTGATAACCCAGAGCAGATGAGCTACAGAAAACGGTAACTTTTCACTGACCTCAAAGGGTTTGAGCAAGGTGATCCAAGTAATCACTAGAGCTGCTGCAACAAAGGCAGGCAAGGAGCTGGAGGGTGTATTCATGGAACCTGTTCTTGTACGAGCAAGAGTTCTGGTGGCTTGTCATAGGAACAGAAAAGAGCTACCAGCATATTTATGCTGCCCCCACTGCAAGTACACCAGACATATAGCCTGCATCTTTACTTTGGTTGTCACCTGGGTTTGAAAGTAAAACAGATTATGGGCACCTTCAAGAAGAGCACGCACAGGTGGCTAATTTGAAGAACTGGATTTTACTCTTATCTCAGGACTGGAAACACTCTGACATTTTACACATCATCTCTAAACATATTCTGAATTTCATGTCCCTTCAGATGCAAAAGTGATAAATAGCAACAGCCACAACTGACATTGAGAGGAGATGCAATATGAATGTATGAAGTGTGTTGTAACACTAAAAACTACGAAAACTCAAGAGCAAGTATTGCCAGAGTTGGGTACCTAAAAATAACGGAATTTTGGCTCTAATCTCTAGGGTTTTCCCTCCCCCATGTGATGTCTGCCAAACACTGTGCTATCCTATATAATAAATACTATAGAATACACCTGTAGGTCAGTTAAGCCCATTTTCTAAAAGTTCTTTGAAGACTGAATTAAACACAAGAGCAGTTGCACCTCCAGACTCCGCATGACTACACACCCATGTGAGCAAAGGCAGGAGAAGCACATACAACATTAGTTTTACAGGCTCACAAGCATTAACCTCACCTCTCCTCTCTCTTTTGCACAAGCCAGCCCCACCAGAACAAGAACCTGTAGAGATCAGCTCTCTGTAGCTGAACTCCAGATGAAATAATCTTCCTCCTCATGCTCCATAAGAAGTCATACCAGTGACATGTACCTACTATTACTGTTGTAGTAGTAGCTATTAAAATACAGAACAGCATTCTCCACTATCACTGTTTTTAAAAATGTTCTGTATATTTAATAGGACTAAGAAAAGCAGCTCCTTTTTCACTAGTAAAAGAGTAAGTGGCCCATCCAGCCTTCCCTTTTGTAAACAAGGAACAATGTTTGTAAGCAAGGGAAAGTGTTTGATGTGAAGTGTTTTTACTGACAACAGGCAGAATGTCATCTATTCTTTGACATGGGGTAAAACAACCAAAAAAACCCCAACAAAAACCCAAGCTCAATGTCTCTGTCCAGCACAACTTCAAACACTGAGCTTGTGCCACAGAAACAGTGCCACATTTGTCTTCCAATTTTTTATTTTTTTTATTTCAAGCTTTTAGCGCAGCATTACACCTTCTCTCTTTCCACCCCACCACTTGAGCCTTCTGCACCAAAATCCTCCCCAAAAGTCTTCTAAGCTCTTATTCAAGGTTCCTTCTCCTGCAGAGAGCTCTGAGACCATATGCACTGCAGCTGACAAGAGGGTTCCTGAGCTGCCCTTCAGCAAACTATCAGGGCCAAACAGTTTCCTCTGAAGCAGAACCCATTTTGCAGGGCTAAGGCTGGGCTGTAAATCCTGTGCCTGGAAGATTATGGAGAAGGAAGGGGATTAAGAAGGAAGAGCATTTACTCTGCAAGATCTTGGGCTACATTACACATGAAGGCGGCAACTGCCGTTCCCAAAATGTCTGATGGTAGAAATTCCCCGAGTGGAATTTCACACTACATTTTTTTCCATTAGCTACACTAACAGTTCTGTTTCAGCCCATTGAAAGAGCCCAATTTCCTTCTCCCTCCACACACTGCAACACTTCTATATGCCATTCCAAAAATACGGATTTAATGCCCAAGGTATATATAATCCTGATCATGAATTAATGTGTGTTCTGAAAAGCAAGTCCAGGTTCAAACATAGCTTAAGGCATACCAGAGATTGCAAGTGACCAAACATCAGAGAAGACAGATCATCATGAAAGCATTTATTGGTATTCCAACAGTTTAATTACCAGCACTTTACAAAAGTATCTAAAGCAGGATACACAATGTCAAAATTATTTGGTAATCAAAGTTGTTCAAAAAAGTTTAATGTGTTCAGCAGTTTGAATTTACAAAATACATTCTTTCTATGAGAAGTCTATAAAGCTAGAGCTTATGCCTACAAGTGCTCTCCTAAGCTGTTACACTTTAATATGCCCCATTAGTTTTAAGAAGGTTCTGTACTTCACATTTATTTTCTTAATTCAAGAAAACCTTCTGCAACTGTAGTAGTTATGAAGTATCACCAACTCTACTGACATACAGTATCTCAACACTTAACAGGAATGCCTCTGGCTCCAATTCAGTCAGTACTAGTTCTTTAAATTAAATATACACCATATTTAAAGATTTGCTGCTTCTTCCATGGGTTTAATAGAAATTGGAATTTTTTAATTCCCAAATTCAGGATGTTGGAAATAGAGTCTTAAATTAACATGGAAAAATTAGCATTCAGGTTTTTGTGGGGGTTTTTTGTTGCCTTTTTTTTCCCCCAAAAGCACTGCAGAAAATAGAGCCTGGCTTTTACTCAGCAACCATGGAATTAAGAGACAGTTGCTAGGGAAGTAAAATTCAATAATTGTTGTTTGACTTCAGTATTAGACGAATGTGAGTTGCTGTTGCCCTTAAATGGTTATCAGTACACCAGAGTAAGTGCTTGATCACTTTTAAGCATCTGATTATCCAGGACACTGGCTAAACACTCTGAAGCCATAATGGCCAAGTTATCTTCACAAACACTTTAAAAAAACCCCAACCCACCATAACAGCAAAACATAAGATCCAGTTTGAGTTGTGACAATGTTTGACAGTACCTCTATTACAGCAAATTTCTGCATTAAGATACGCACCCAAGATTCAGGTGTTTGAGCTTCTGAAGGCTGCTAATCTGTGTAGGCAGCTCCTCAATCTGGTTGTTGAAAAAGTTGAGCACTTCTATGTTTCTCAGGTCTGCGATGTTTGCTGGCACAGCTGCGGGAAAGTTTCCACAGTGAGAGACTGCAATTACAGCAAGCTACCTAGACTATAGATGCTCCACTAGCACCTGTCTTCTGCTCTGTTTGTGCCATGGCTGACAGTAGAAACAGCATCTAATAGCTACTGCAATAAAGGCAGTTTATATCAAAAACATCTCCTTTTTGGAATCTGTTCTCATTGCTGGGAGCAGTCACTTTGTACACTTCAGAAAATAACTACCTTACAAAACTATCTTAAAACATATTGTAAGATATTTTGACTAACAAAGAGCACTGCAGAGAAACAAGGACAACAAGTAGACTAAGAAAGAGAAGCAGGCCATCCTCCGAGTCATGTAGCACACACAGGCCCCAAGAAAGTGGGGCCTACAAGACTCAGATCATTTCTTTAAGTTGAAAAAATTAGTGTTATAAGGAGCTACACCAAGACAGTTTTATTAAAGGTCTTTAACATCAGGCATGAAGTAAAAACTCATTTTCAGCAATGGCCTATTCTGCTTAAATTAACTAGAATCCAAGCTTTTGTCCATTTAGAGCAAAATTTACAGAAAATTAAGGTCAGCCCTAAAATATTGTTTAGCCCAGCCCATTTTCAGTTACCTCCCATGAGTAACTAACTGATCAATACAGATACATGGCTACATTGGATTACCAGAAAACCAGTATTATCCAGCAACATGAAAAATAAGGCAGAAGCACAACGTGAACATGCCCCTGCACACGAGGTTAAAAAGCTATTCAGATTGGCATCTTTTCTCCCTTCACCACAGTGAGATTTAAGCAGACAGCTGAGGCTTACACAAAAGGAGGCTGACAAGTCACTGGCACTGAAGCTTGCACCTGCGTTCAATATTCACCTTGGTTCAGTCTCAACTTTGACTGCATCAGGAACGCACAGAGCACACATCTAAATGGTTAGAAGGTTTTATGAGGCCATGATTTTCTTTTATTTGTTGGCATGAGGCAATCTCAGTCTTAAAATGGAGTCAATAATGTTTACAAAGCAGAACATTACAGTATGTCATATCTACTAGATTATAAGTCTAATTACATTGTGAACAATAACAGGATCCCTAACAAACACTTTAATTACACTACATAAATATGACTGTTGAGGGTCATATTCATTGCTGGAGATTTTTAGCAGACTTTTTATATAAAGTCATTAGGGCAAATCGAAACACTTAACAGCCCTCCCTCTGCGGTATTTTCCTACTGGTCCATGCGTATCTGTCACTCAATGATAGCAAGAATTATGTGCCTTCAGAAAGTAACAGGTAATGTACTACTACTGTTTTAAATTATTCCCTAACAGAAGTTAACTGAGTATTTTAATTGACATAATTCAGCTGTTTCCAGCCTCAATATTTCACCAGAACAGTAATTACAAGTATTAAAATGTTTTCCTTTCAAAAATTAGACTTTACAATATGACTTTGATGAGACGCAGTGGACTGGCAAGCAGTGTTTCTGCTCTTCTCAATCACATACTACGTTTATGCAAGACTAGGACTCAGAAGCACTAGCAAATGCAGGTTCTACTGTTTGGGCTTTGACTAAACTAGAGACCAAACACAGTTCTCCTGAAGTTAGAGCCTGACATTCAGGAGACCAGACTTACCAACCCTACAGTCAGCTTGGCTGCCTATGTGTCAATTCTGTATTTCAATTCTTCAGGTTGAACAGTATCACAAGAGGATAAAGAAATTAGGAAGCTGTTTTCCAAGACACTGAAATTTCTGAAAGCCAACTAAAAAAGTACATCTTACACCAAGGTCAATACTATCACTGCAAAGACAGGAAATGTTTTTGATTTTGCTGTAAGGCAACTGCAGAAACTGCCAGAATCCAGCCACAGTTTGTAAGTTTCCTCAGGCAAGGAAAGACAGCAACACTTGAGGTGCCTTTCAGTTGAATCAGTGTTGGTTAACAGGCACCTTACATTTGGTCAGTCCTACTCACAGAAGATTTAGTTACCTACCAACCTCCCGCATCGTGGAGTAACAGCAAAGCTGTTCTGTGAACAGACCACAAGATGGGGACAAGTACCCTCCAAGCAGCCTGACAGTGACTCAGAGCAAAACAGCTGGCCCCAATTACTGAGCTGCCTTCAACTAACAACTCCGATTTAGCGATTACATCCTTTCAAAGACCTGTCCAAACCAGCTTGTTTCCCCCCTTAAGAAGAAATGAATTCTTAAGCTTGTATCTCACTTCTGACTTAAGGCAGGAGACTGTGAAGAGAGGAAGAAGCATTTCAAGGAAGAAGGTGAACTGTCATCTTAATTAAAAAACCCCAAACCACTGCAAACAAAAAACCCACAACACAATCAAAAAAAAACCCCATGAAGTTCTGGAAAGATATGACATCTATACATCAAGACAGGAAGAAAATGGCTTCTAGAGATTTGTTCAAGAAGATTATACTTGAGCTGAAGATCACAGCACCGGAGAACCCTAGTTTCAATGGGTTACTACACAGCTGAAGGGTCAAATTCTGCCTCCTCATCCCACTTGCAAACGTAAGACAAAAAACTCAAACTCCATTAGTTAGTTTGTTAGAGGGGTTTTTATCTGGTTTTCTTTTGTCAGGCACAGGGTAAATAAGCATCCCTAGTGAACAACAAGAGTTGTGTCCTTGCACGCTGTCTGCTAAATTTCTGCTATATCTGTAATTCACACATACTGTATTTCAAGTTGTTAATTGCACTTAGGATACTTTGTATCGTTATTTTATTCAAGCCATAATAAAAGGTGTGTGGGTAAGCAGGCTGAGATGAGAAAAAGGCTAAAAATTTAGCAAAGGATTTGAAGGAAATACTTTGTGCCTCACCCTGTTAAATCAAAACAAAAAGCCCCAATCCAGAATTACATTTTTAGTTTGGATGGAGGAGCTGGAGGCATTTCATGAGAAGGAAAAACAGAAGAGTAGGTCAACACCAGGCTTGTGGTGGGGAAGGGAACTTTTTCCTGTAACAGCTTATTTTCTGGTTCAACAATTCAGATTCAGTTGCAATTGAATCTAAGAGAGCATTCATTCACAAGAAAAAAAAGAAACCAAAATTAACTCCTGTACTGGTCTTGCAGTTAAACTGCACACGTTCAGTACCTTCAGGTCTGAAGACCAGCAAGGCTGACTAGGCATATAATGTTCTCAGTTCTGAACTTTCGACAACTGAGTGCACCCTGACTACCATCCCACTGTTATGTTGCAAAATTTTCCCCAAATAAATAGCAGACTGCCAAATACCAAGAAATTCATGCTCTGGCAATACTGAATTCCACTCCAGCCACCTTCTCATGATGAGCTGTGAGAGTGAACTGTCAGCATCCTGGTTCCATTCACCCACATATTTACAGTACGATCCACAGTGTCTTAACAACTCTTCTAAGACCATCTGCTGCCCAGTGTCATTAACAACTAAACTCCCCCTCAGCAAATGCTAGTAAAATTTGGCAGCCCAATGCCTTTGCATTCTCCTGTGAAGCTTCAGTCATACCATGAAGCCCCATTCATATTAAGTGTCACTTCACAAGACCAGGAACAGCTTCCTTCCCTTGTTCAACACTGGAAGCTGCACCACCCTGTAGTGATTCACTACAACAGCTATAGACTTCACCTTGATTTCAAGAGCTTGATTGAGATTCAAAGAGGTGGTCTACAGGTTGTACACCAAGGAACAGGACTTCGTGCTTCTGGAAATAAGGACTGGCAACTTGCTATATTTCCAAGCATTAAAAACCAACTACCAACTATGCTCTTTTTTTTGCCCTGAAGTTACTGGCAATTCCTTAGGTACCAAAATATAATCTCATCAGAGCAGCCTTTCACACAAGTTATTACATTTTATTCCTACATAAGCAGCAGCTGTTCAAAAGTTCTGGTACGATTTCCAAAACATACATAAGAAGGAATAAATGCTACAATTCAATGCCTGTGTAGGTCCACACCTAGATGTCCAGAATCTGGACTTTAGTTCTCTTTCCACACCAAGAACCTGAAGCCAACACTAGACATCTATCTTCACTGGAGGTCTGATGTTGCCTTCTGTTGGGGAACAGATACTGGGTTAGAGGGACCTTTTCTCTAAGGCAGTTATGTAGATCAATGTGCTAAGAACATTTACATCCAAAGCAGCTTGGAGTTAAGTGTTTCAGATGTAACCCTTTCTCATAAAGCAGGAAGTCAAGTGGTTCTCATACCACTACCTAGAACTGACATCTAGATTCCTTTAGTACACCCAACCTCTGCCAAAGGAAGAGCACCACAGAAAATCGAAGGGGAGGAAAGGACCAGTCACTCTTTAATCATTCATCTAAGTTTTAAGATAATTCTTCTTGTAGTGGCAGGACCCTTCATAGAGCTTCAAAAAACCTCTGTTTCTGAAAACAATCTTCAGGATTATTTCTCTTAAAGCTTCTGTGAAGCACTGCAAAACAACAGGAATCCAAACAACTTTAGAACTAAACAAACTCAAGTGTTTGCAAGATTAAGTGTCCACTTGCTTTTCATCTAAAAGATGAAACCTATGTTTTGGCTCTTTTTTTGGTTTAATGTTGGTCCCTACTAAATAAAAAAAAAATTTCTGGGGACATTTTTTGACATGGGTCTCTTGAAATTTCCTTTACAATTTAAAACTAAAATGTAAAACATTTTAGACAAGGAAACTCAGACAGAAAAAAACATGACAAGAGCCAATAAACTCCCCAACTGGACAAGTGAAATGATTTAAGTAAAAGTATCCATTTCCATGAGGGGAACACACTACTTTGGTTTAACACTTTGTTTCATTTATACTTTAATGGTGAACGTTCAAAATAAACATCGTCCCACTGCTGCTTGGAAAATGATACCTGTAATACCTGTCTGATCATAAAACTGTGAGTAAGCTTACACTGTCATCAGTAAATATGATTCAAAGGCTCCAAAAAACTTCCCACTGAATTCAACGGGTTTTGAATTGGACAGCAAATGAAATAATTTTAATGATTGTAAATATCATTAGTTTCTTGGGCATTCACATATTTAGAAACTTCAAGCTTCAAAATCCCTCTTTTTTATCTAGCATGTTTCTTTAATTAATGAAGTAATTTTGCAGTCCCTATGAACATGACGTTCAGTAGTACTCCAAACCTTCACAGGTTATAAGAGAATATTTATCCAGAAGAGCTATTAAAATAGCATTACTTGACAGAGAAGAGATTTATAAGACTATGCCAGTTTCTCATTAAACTGTTCCACTTAAAAGCTGGTCAGGAGTCATAAGGAGTAAAGAGAACTCAACACAGACCTTTGAGAGAGCCATTAGTCCTTTGTAGATCCCAGGTAAGGTTTTCTTGTCAAAAGCAAAAAACCTACTTCTTAAGCCTAAAGAAAAACCTGTGGGCTGTGTAATATAATAAGCCCCATTCTGCAGACTGTTGCTAATCCGGTTAGCGTCAACAGGAACTTTTCATGAGTAAGGATCCCTCAGAGTAAAGGTCATAAAGACATGAAATGTTACCCACATTTCATGGAGGAGGAAGAATTTAGTATACTAAATATATAATGCATTCTGTGCATCCAATATAACTGTACTCATAGAGCTGGAGTCATGTTTAGATTAATTTGACAAGGATTCTGTTATACTGAGAGAGAAGCAATCAGCTTCACCAAAATGAAAGGAATTAGCAGAGGAAGAACACAACAGTTTTCATTTTAAATATTCATAGGCATGCTGATATCATACTTGGCAGTTAACTGGAGAGAATCCTGATCCCAAGTGAAGCATACAGTACTTAATTTACACATTCAGTAGTTCAGGTTTCCCCTTTTGCCCTCCCGCCACTGTCTTCTTAAGATGAATACCAACCTTCCTCACACTGAAAACATTAAAAGAAAAAAAAAATGCCTTGTCTCCTTAATCTTCAGCTCTTTCCAGAAACCAGAAAAGTTCTTTTTTGCAATTATCCACAGAAACAGTGAAGTTATTAAAATGCTCTTATGAACATGGTTAAATTATACTATAGCTCACTGATGTGCTACTGTGCTAACAAAGCAATTTATCAATAAACACTTTTAATTTAGAAGCCAGAGCCGAAGGAGAAGTGCTGTGAGCACAGAAAAGGCTGAGACTGGGAATCAAGTGACATCTAGTGAAGACAAAGGACAAATCTGTTCTCTGAGAAGGATGCTTAAGATGAACTTCAGAGTTTGGACAGACATACTAGAAACCAGGGGCTGAGGTTAGGAAGGGATTGCTAGGTTGAAAATACGTCACCTAGCAGCAGAGAACTGAAACTACACCAAAATAACTCACAAAGATCTGATGTTTGTTATCTTTTCTACAGCAGGAAGGAACAGTACTGTCCAAATGCAGATGAGTATAAAAATGTTGATATAAACATGTCCCCTCATATTTACCAGTAGTTCAGAAGAAAACAGACTATTAGCCAAACTTTTTGAATTAGTGTGAAATGCAAGTATGGTAGAGGACCACAGCACCTTCAGCTTCAGTAACTGCTTTGAAAGGAGTGTACAGTTCAGCCAAATTGCTTTGCTATACTTCTTTTATGTCAGGGAAAAAAATCTCCATGCAAAAAGCTGAAGAACACAGGCTACATCCCCTTGTTACAGGTCAGATCATCTGTACGAGTTGATATTTCAACGGCAGGGAATGGTTAGGAAAAAGAACTTCCATAGGACTAAAGAACTTTAGCTGATAGTGTTAAATTGAGATTTATTATTACGCTTCCACCCAATGCAATTGCAGATGGTCTCACTGAATCTCAGTGAGAATCCTTCAGGTGTTTAAGTTGCTTAAGCAGGATTTTTTCAGAGTTTCACACTACTGATCAGTAGCCAGCTTTAGTTAAATCAAACCAGCTGAAGTTCAGCATGTTCATCTCTCCCTCCTTTAATATTCTCTCTTTACTTTGGTCTGACATACAGCTTACAAGAGGGACTGACCAAAGATCTGAACACCACATTGTGAACAGATACTAGACGTTACCCCTCGCAGGACAAGGTCAATTCAGCCTCTTACTCAGTAATACCAATCTACTTGCGTGCTTAGTAGTGCTTGTTTACAAAATCGTGCTTTCACTGAGTACCTAAGAAATAGTTCATAATTTCGCTTCATTTTATTAAGTTTACACTTTTTATACCACTGAAGTGTTTGCAAGAACTGCTGTAGGACTATTTTTCACTGCCTCCTGGATCAACCGACTCTTCCTCCCATTCAGCATCACACACCGCGGTGCCAATGCTGGTGGTTGGAGGGACCAGCCTGTCCACTAAACACACAGAGGAGGAGACTGAAGTAAAAAAAACCCATACTGCTCAAAAGAAAAGTCAGCATGTGTGTTTACACATGATGTTCTTGCTTCAGCCTCCCAGTTTAGGCTCCCTATACCCAGTACTTAAAGCCACTTCTTTGAGTCTGTATGGTACAGGTCCTCCCTACACCCCTATGTTAGCTGATCCCAGCCTCCAGCTGACTATACATTTCATTTCCAGCTACAGGAGATATTACTCCCAGGCAAGAGAAACCACATTACCAAGACTGCCCATCCTCAGATAAAGATAAGGAAATTATTTCACTCTAACGGGTAGTTCACCCTACAATGTTTTTGACACAGTACACCAATTGAAAGAGAAAGAGGTCAGATGGGAAGGTCTGAAGGGAAACCCTGTATCATTATCCACTTCAAACCAACACATCTGATCATTAGAACAAAAACAAATACAAATAAAATAGAGTATGAAACCAAACATGCAAAACTAAATCCAGTTTCCCCTCAACCTAGATCAAATTTACCTTCTCACCTCTGTCCTTCAATATCAGCAGAAAAAAAATTCCACTCAGCCTGTTAGTAAATTCTCTAAGTTGATACAAAATTAAGTTCTTCAAGTCAGTTCACTTGTGCAGCATTTACTAGCTTGAAAACGCCAACTTCAAAATAGTCTGTATGTGGTAAGAGGATTTCCAACAATTTTAAATTACAACCTGCACATAAGCATGGAGGAAGATAATTTATATGGGGCTTCCACAAAGAAAAATTACAGCTGCTAAAAGCCCCAGGGAAGTAAGTGAAGACACAAAGAAGATAACAGAAAACACTGAATTACAGAAAAGGGGTAAATATTTTTACTAATACCTTTTAATAAGAGAACAACTGCTTCTGAAGAGCTGTGTTAAAGACAAGCAATACATGTCTAGTGCTGTATTTGGTACATATGCATAACTGAATGTATTGCCATACCACACAAACTTTGACAATGTAATCTATGCATAAGTTGGGGTAGTTTCAGGATGCACTCTTTGTATCATTACAGCACCAAAATTCTTTCATAAATTAGTTGTCTTCACTCTCTCAAAGCTTTTTAAAACCCCAGCTAAAATGCTCTACACTCTGTATTTCCTCAGAACCAAAGATTTGTTTTTTTTCGGGGAGAAAAGAAAAAAGCTAACGAAGTGTTTAATCTAAACGTGTGCTGAACTCAGATGTCACAAATTTAGTAAGGCATATGTATAGGGATCTCCTTTTCCATCCTTCTTGCAGTCCCCTGTGCATTGCATTCATAAAGGTATTTCCCTTTAGAGATATCTGCACCAGAAATAGGAAATAAAACCAAATCAAAACACATGACAGAAATTAAAGGCTTACAGGTAACTTAAAGCACCACTCCCAAGCAGAGCTAAGAGGCCACCGTCAGACAGAAGCCTTGTGCTGTGGCCACGACTCTAGTTTCACTATGCAGGCAGCCTACTTGCACCATTTAGGGGTATATCTTATCAGTACAACAGCATGGAATGACTTACTAGACGTAAGCAGAGGCAGAAGCAAAGTAGAGGGGAATATAAGAAGCAAGAAAGAGTAAAGAGTATTTAGGCACCTGGTTCTCTCCAGAAGTTAGTAAGATTGCTATATAAACAACCTGATAGCAGGCAAAATGCAAAGTGTCACACAGTACCTGTGGGATACACCAACACATTTCAGCAGTCTGGAGAAGACAGAGCAGCTAGACTGGGAAGGAACTGGGGACAGACAGTGTTGCTAACAGTCTCCGGGACGCCTCCAATACATCCAGGTATACACTGCTGCCAGAAAGATGACTTATGAAGGAGATGCCCTAACATAAAAATGACACTAAGAGATTTTAGCAGCATGTTAAATAAGATCAAGGACACAGTCAGGAGGGTTAACAGCAATGAAGGGACAAGCTTCTGTGCTGGTCATGCACAGAGAGCCAGACAATTTAGCTGGAGATGGTAGAGCAGAGCAGCAGTAAGCTGTGTGAGCAGGAAAAAAAAAAAAAAAGAAAGTTTTTAAGAAGGCAAAATGCACAAGGGTGAAAAAGGGTGACCACATGGCTGTCAAAGGAACATGACACAGTTATTCTGACAGGATCAGAAAGTGAACTCAGAAACAAATTCAGGCATGGAAATGGGAACCAGTAGCAAAAAACTAATTGATCACCTCACAAAAAGGAAAGCACTACAGATACATGAAGGATTTCACTCAGGAATCAAGGAAAGAGCCACAGAAAGAGCAAAGGACAGCATAGGACAGGAGCTCAGAGAAAAGAGAGGAGGAGAGAGAATCTGATATTCAGGTAATCTAGGGGAGATTTGAGAAGAAAAAGTGGATATGAATCTCTCATCATTCAGACATTTGATAATGTTGGGTAAGGAATCGGATGCCAAGAGCAAGAGGATAGAAAAACCATCAGGAATGAGCTATGAATAGCAAATGACTCCTGAGAACATCTAAAAGCAGCAGAAGAACACGGTGAAGCTGGCGAGCAGAGGATCACCTGAGGTTAAGGAGACTGAGGAGAACTGCAAAAGCCAAGCTGCTGTCCAGCGCTGTCTACCAGGCAGTGACTGCTACCAGGGAGGCTGCTGCCCGCAAAACTGTGAAAGATATTTAAACAGTGACCTCTAACGGACTAATCATGTAATACCGGTGTTTCCACTGAGGAAACAGACTCCCGGTACGTCCAGGTAATGGCACAAACCAGCTACCAGCTTGGAGTAGAAGCTGTAATCATTTGGCAGATCAATTAATTATCTCAGGTCGGTACGCCAAATAGCTGTTACAGTAGTTACAAGTCATCAAAAGCTTACAGCATACCCCAAAACAAGGGAAGATAAAACACATCGAATTGGCAGCGTAATACGTTGTGCTCACACCCATTGTCAACGCTGAAGTGACCTAAGATGTGAAATTTTGTAGCCACTTTGAGTAGCTGGAGAATCCCTGAGTTAGCTTAGCTAATGTTTAGAAGTTTTAGTACCGCTGCATACTTAATGGCAAAACAGTTCACAAAAGCTGTGCTGCAAAGAAAAAGCCAGGTAAGGCCTAAGCCACAACACATCTGCTCAAACAGTTGCCTTTTAAAACGGGAATTTCTCTGTTGATCATTCTACTCCAATTTTTGCTCGCTTGCAAATCTCGTGGCATACGGGGACCAAAAGTTGAAGCCTAACCTACCCTGCTGACCTCTGTTTGAAGCTGCAAAGGTAACGTTTCTTCTCCAAAGGCAGCCATTTGGTGTTCTAGTGCAGCCAATTTATAAAAAGAGGTAAGTCAGTGAGATACACAAACCTTAAAATTACCTCATACTGACTCACCTATTTCACACTCTCCCCCAGAGCTCCACACCATCCTGCTTAAAACCATGAGTCCCGGAGTAGAAAAGAGAGCCAAGCCTAGAAATATGCTCTTGTCTGTTCCCCAGAGATCCCAGTATTCTGCAATTCCCAGCCCATCCCCCAGAATCTTTATGAAACCACATACTCCAGCTGAAGAGGTTTGAACCAAGTAGGGCAAAGTTTGCTTTCAAGAACTTCCATGACTTTAAATCACTAAATAATGGAACAAAAACCTGGTGGTACAATATATGGAGACACTGGCCCATATGTCCACATTAAGTTAAGAAAAACCACAAATACTCACTTTCTCCCTCTGCTTTCAACAGGATTGTGACAGGAGACCCCAAAGTGGAATCATCCTAGGTTTGTCACTCACGCAGCAACTGGTTCAACAAGACTGCAGAACCACAGCTATTTAGCTTCTCCTAGAGTTTGGCTTCTCATTCTGAAGCACAAAAACGTCTCATCAAGCAGCAGAGGACAGACTCGGTTGTTTCAGAAGTTACCTAGAGCAGAAGCAGCCAGTTCAAGACTCCCCCATGAGCACAGCACCATACAGCTGAAAAAAGTCCAGTCTAATATTTTCCAGAAAAAACCAAAAATAATCGATGTGGATTTGAGTAAATGTGATAATGAATGATTTACAGACATGTAAACGCACGGGCACCAGCAGCAGGAATGGCATACAAAAACATAACTAAAACCATGCCACAAAAACATTCTAAGCAATGTGACAGGTTTAATAGTGCAGTCCTCATACTTGCTAATGAAACTTTACTTATTTTTAATAGAGTTTGCTGGCAAAAATATGAACTACAGTTACATAAAAATATGCAGATCCAAGTTTTTACATGTATTTATTCTTCTAGATAGACATATTTACTCTAAACAGCAGAAAAAAAAGCAAGCAGAACACTCATTTAAATGACAGAAAACTAGTAGAAGATGCTAATATGACCTTAGTGTATCATGTCAAGTGTCACTGCCACCAGCTTCCTAGTCATTTTAAGAACAATCTGCTAAGACAATTAATTACGTAGCTTAAAAGATTAGGTCAACAGTGTCAAATACGAGAATATGAACTTGAAATTTAGCCTTTTAAAAATGTGTGCTGTCTATTTAAATGTCTACATCAGTTTGTGAAAGAATACTAAGTTTCAGATTTGATGAGTTTCTTCTCAGAAGCAGCAGTGGTTTTATCTTCCCATAAAAACCCCAAACATAGCAATTAGAAAGGTGGATAGAATCCCTTGGCTGAGAAAAGATACACTTGCAGCCTGCTGACCTAAGGGCTACTTTAGAAAAAAGCAGTAATTAAAAGTTGAGATTTAATGTAAAAAAACTTTAGAGCAGTAGCAGTCCTTGAAGTGGTATTTCAAACTCTAAACTGCTTTAAAAAAAATTGTGTAGTCTGGATTTTCCTCAAATAGTTGACATCAGCCCAAATGCATCCTCTTGGAAACCTCTCATGACCATACCTTCTTCCCCCAGTCAGGTCTACAGCCAGGATCTTATAGCTAGGACACAGGTTAGTCACTTAGCTTTTAAATGTGCGCTGAGGTATGTCACCCTTCTGAGGCTCAGTTCCCAGACAGCCAAGTTTACCTTGGCTCAAGTTTCCTTGCAGGAGTTTTGGACAGTTTTCTCTTCCCCAGGGAAAGGCAGAGATCTGCTGCCTACCCAAGCAGTCGAACTCCCCCTTTAGCTATGTTTCAGATATGTAAGGTGTCACATGGAAGAGATTATTAAGTCCTGAGAAGTCTATTAGCTTTCAAAAGTTGCAGGATTTTTACAACCCATGTAGAAAGCCACGTTTACAACTCATTTCATCCCTGTTGAAAGTAAGCAGTCATTCAGACAGAAGATACCAGTGACCTGAGGGAATACCAAAGACACCATCTAGACTGGGTGGCCCAGTAGCCCAGCTCCATCAATGGCAGGTGACAGACGCCATAAGCAATCTGCCCAAAGCAAGATTACCATGATGCTTTCCCAAAACAGCCTCTCAACTTCCAGCTGCTTGTAACCTTATGACCTTAAACACACAGCCTTACCCCGGTTTAGAACAGCAACGCTTATGACTTTCCCTTCCTGAATTTGCCCATTGGTCATCATTTGTATGTTAGCTAGCCAGAAATCGCTGTTCATATTTACGAAATAAGTTGAGATTTCTTTGAAAACTACAATAGGGCCAGAAACAAATAGAAAGACACAAGTCTACAGGAAACTATACAGTCAGAAACAGGGCCTAGAATAACTAAATCTTACTTCTCACAGCCACTAACAGAGTGCCCACAGTTTTATCTATTTGCTACTACTACAAACCCTTTAAGCTACACATTAGTATCCAATAAACTCTATCCAGAATATTAATGTACTAGAATCTAAGAATATGATCTTTTTTTCCCCCTCATGCTTAATCCTTTGCAAATACTTAATTTTAAAAACAAGATTTGCACATTTTATATATTTCATATAACAAGTACTTTCCTATGGTTTGTGCAGCAAGCACTTTAGATTTCAAATAGGCTGGTGTTTATTGGGTTTTTTTGTTGGGTTGTTTTATAGGGGGGTGTTTAGGGGGTTTTGTTGGGGGGGAGTGGTGGTGTTTGTTTTTTGTTTTGTTTTTCAACCCCCAGCCTCAATTAGTAAAGCTTTTCTTGGGCATAGCCTGGTGCATGCCAAAGCACCTGCTCAGAACATGCACTCCCTTTGGTGGCTCCAGTCCCCTCCTCATTTCATGTACTCTTAATAAAATTCAACAGTTCCAAAAAGGGAAGGAGTGGTTGAGATAGAAATCCACTGGCACACGCAGAGCACAGACAAGTACACCAGAACATCAACAAAGCAAACGCTCTTCCTCTCTTCAGAAGATGCACAGTAACAAGGACCAGATGAAACTCATTGCATGTATTTCAAATAACCATGAAGCAGGAATGTTTGCACGAGACACTGATGGGTAATCCTGGAACATTCTTCTACAAAACAATAACTTCTGCATTGCAAAAGCCAGTCTGCTATCTGCCTCCGCTAAGTCTCTTCTCATGTTTACATTATCCTCATGACACCTAATAGCACCTCATTAACAACTTCTTTACTAAGTAGGATCCATAAAGTAGTAACTGAAAGTGGTATGTGCAGTATATGCAAGAAAACTTACATTCAGATCTTCTATGACTGAAGCAGACTGCTTGACTTTCATGCCTGAAGCTGACATTCACACATTTGGTTATAGATATAATGCAACTAAGTCACAATTTATTTTCACTTCTTTCTGTCAGATTAATTATTCATCTACTAAAATGTAAACCCTGTCATTTCTGATACAGTTAAAAATAACCAGAAGACCTCAACTAAAAATAAGGACTTCAGAATTATGTTAGAGAATGGGTTTTTGGCTGTGCTGGTAAGAAGACTGAGAATTACAGACCTTCCAATACAGGGCAGATTTGGACTGAAGTTGGAAAGGCACATTCTACATGGCTGCTAAGTCACATCCTCAATCTCATTATTAAAGCTGAAATGCTTCACCAAGAAGCACTCTTAATAGTGACACTGTGCTCCATTAAAAAAAAAAATAATCAAACTATCAGTGTCACCAGTCATATATTGCTTAATGGCCTGTAATGAAATAAAACCCAGGGTATACTTACTTGTAAGCTTGTTGTGACTCAGAACCAGCTGTGTGATATGAGACAACGTAACTGCAAGTGAAGAGAAAAAGAAGTTAGTTTATGGACATGGCAAATGAAAGCTGGTTTCTGTATGGATTGAGAGCAGTCCTGAGAAGGACTTGGAGGTGCTGATTGATTACAAGCACCTCAACATGACCCAGCAATGCGTGCTTGCAGCCTAGAAAGCCAAACATATACTGGGCTGCACCAAAAGACGTGAAATGAGCATGTTGAAGGAGGTGATTCTGCTCCTCTACTCTGCTCTTGTGAGAACTCACTTGGAGTACTGCATTCAGCTCTGGGGTCCCTAGTACAAGAAATGACATGGACGTGTTGGGGGTGAGTCCAGAGGATGGCCACAAAGATGATCAGAGAACTATGAAGACAGGCTGAGAGGGTTGGGCTTGTTCAGCCTGTAGAAGAGAAGGCTTCAGGGACAGGACAGGGGGTAATAGCTTAAAGCTGACAGAGGGCAGATTTAGATTGGATATTAGGAAGAAATTCTTCCCTGTGAGGGTGGTGAGGCCCTGGCACAGGCTGCCCAGAGAAGCTGTGGCTGCCCGCTCCCTGGCAGTGTTCAAGGCCAGGCTGGATGGGGCTTTGGGCAACATGGTCTAGTGGAGGGCATCCCTGCCCATGGCAGGGGGTTAGAACTAGATGATCTTTGAGGTCCCTTTCAACCCAAACCATCCTGTGACTGTAAAATCAATTTCAGCTAAAAAAGAGGCAAGTTACTCTCTCCACTCCAGTAACTCCAGTACTGTCATAAGACAAGCTCAAGGCTTAAGGACATATCCAGCCACTCCTCTGCCCCTTGATATGTACACCAGCATTTTTCCCAACAGAAACACATGCCACATGAGCAATGACATTTCCACATGCTGCAAACTCATTACCATCAAGTCACAGCCAGATTTAAGTCTTAAGTAGCAATAGCAGCATTTACAATTCTTACCCAAGACGCACAGCAGCAGATTAGCATTGTTGTGTGGTGAATGGCCTGGTGACAACATGCGATATTTACTCAGGTCAATGGAAAGACTTGATTGGTCACAGCCCTTCAGATTCCACCTTACAGAATAAACAAGTGCAGGGGACAGCGCAGCTACAGAGATCAGAAGTCCCCCTATACATCCTCATCTTTTACATTTCTTCTTGCCTACTCCCACTTTCCACACAACCATCGCTTTCCCTAGAAGCAGCTCCACAGCCCAACTTACAACAGTATCTGATCAGAAAAATACACTGAAGAGCCAGAGGAGAAACTCACACTTTGGAGTATTTCTTTAACATCTTCCCCCTCCTGTAAAAAGTTTATGTTTTACTGAACTAGGAAGAAAAAAAAAAAAACAAAAAAAAAAAGAGAGAGAGAGAGGGAGAGAGATCATTTCCTCCCCTAAACCTTTTCCTTACTTCCAGCGTAGCCTCTTCAGAACAGCTCCAGGAACTACCTGGCTGCCTCTCCCTGGCAGCTGGGAACTTTTCCTGCCTCAAGTGCTACATCTCTCATCCCTCAGAGCTTTTCTCAAGCAACAAACATCACTAACATCAGCCCAGAGACAGCCCACAAGGGTAGTGCTGTCTCAGAGAACTAAGACACCCTGGCAAGCACATGTGAAAACTGGCCATGCATCAATACTTAATTTCAAGCTGGAGGAAACAGCTTGGAGAGCTTCTACTTACTGATATAGCAATCTGTTTCAGCTAACCCTTGGAAGCTCATGACTTACCCCAGGCAAATATAACCTGTTAGCAGAATTAAGGCAGAGACTCAAAGGCAGAAACAGATCAGAAAGTTCAACATGAAAGAAAAAAGAAAAAAACAGCAAAAAGCATCACCAGTTCCCTGTGCAATTGCAGGTTGTGGAGGAAGGAAAGGCAGGGAGGAGAAAGGAAGAAAGTGAACCCACCCTAAATTTCTTTTAAATATGAGTGTTCTAAGTACTGCCTACATCAGCTCATGAAGCAGCACAGGACAGAGCAATGCCCTCAGACAGCCTGTAAGAGTACCTTATAAATACCAGCACTAAAGGGTAGAAAAGCACAGTTGCCTCCACAGCAGGCTCTGAGCTTTAAAACATAAAAGGCACATCAGCATCTGAGCCATAAGCAACCACTTCACACCACAGATCACTTCCACGTGTAGGGATGCAACGTGCACCAAAAAAGAAAAGGAAAAGAAAAGAGGGGATGCTGGAGCTAGTTACAAGCTTGTGAACAGAAAAGCATAAAGAGTGTTTGGGTGTTTTTCTCATAGTTCAGATATTTTAATGGCTGTGACAATCAACAAAATTCAACATTTCATAGGCCTCTGATATCCAGCCCTGACTAATAAGAACAAACCCACCAGTAAGGCAGCAGTACCAGCTGGGAGTCCTGAGATGGGAAGTGTTCTAGTCCGACATCTCCAGCTCCAAGGCAACTTAATCTAGATCTGAGCCAGATCCAAAACAATGCCAGGAAAAAAACCCCTTCTTTTCCTACATTTTACTTATGAAACAAGTTATCTAGAGCTCTGAGGCTTCGCCTGGACTCACCAGCACCAACAAGAAATCAGCTTTGCTCCACTGTATTCAAAGAGAAATAATGATTTTCCTTCCAGGCAGTGGAGTTACCTACTTGGCCCATTTCCTCCCACCCTGCAAGGAGAATAATGAGTATCTTTTGCATCACAACTCAAATGGGTTGTGTGCCCATCCATTTACACAGTGTCACCCTGTCCAAGATTTCCCCCTTTTCCCCTCACAAGCCAACACAGGAAAGGTCCAATTACTCAACTAATATCCTCCCCAATGCTCAAATGTTCAAATAAATCTTAGGTGATCAAAAAGGCAGGAAAAAAGTACACAACATGGGCCAAGACTGTATTCTCAGCTCTGTATTCTCAGTTCCCTTCACACTGGAAACTGAGCACTAGCCACATCACCATGTGTTTACAAATCACCATGACTGAGAGCCAAGCAGCTTAACATGTGTCAAGGACACTGAAGAGTGTCTTTAAGGCTATCATGTGGAGCATCACAAAGAGCAGGGCTCTGGCTGCCAACACCAGATCCAGAAGACAACACTCCAGCTCTATTCTTGAAGATCTGGGGTATGGGAAGATTTCAGAATTTCTCCTTTGCCCTTCCCAGTAGCATTGGAGAGTAAAGATTTTGTTCAATTTGCTTTTTCAAAAATATTCATTATTGGTTTTAACACAGTACAAAGTTGCTTCTGCCTCACTTTCAGATTGGTTTTTAAAAGCAGAGAAGTTGAACTGAAGTGGTAGAAAAAGACCAATTAACACCACCTCACCTCCACACTAAAAATCCAGCACCTCAGCACAAGCACAATGGGCAGCTGGACTCCAAACATGATGGCTCCCTGCACTGCTGTGGCCAAAGGTTTGCAACACCCAGCTGAACCACAGGGCTTGGGACCAGCCCCCAAGGCAGCCAGCCAGCCAGGCACAGAGCGAGTAGTATGAAAACTTTTGCACTATTTCTTTTTTCTTTTGAAGCTGATTCTGCCTTCAGATTATTAAAGAAGAAGGAAGACTGAAGCTGTCATCACACTTTTCATGGCCTTTACCACCAGTTCGTTCCAGTTTGGTATAGAGCTTTGCCAGCTTTAGTAGAGAATGCGAAATTCAGGTCAAACGCTCTTTCCTTTGGAGTCCATAATGTACTTTGTTACACTAAAACCAGCAATCCCCATGCCATGCCTTGTAACGAGCACCTGGACTGACATCAGAAGCTACATGAGGAAAGGCTCCAATTGAGTTCATATATCCGTCACTGTGATAGGCCTTTCTCAGTTCTTTTCTGCCTATCAATCACCTCTGCTAAGAGAGGGATATGCCTTCTAGGAATGATTATCTGTTAACACTGAGCCTAGACACGTCCATGGTTATCACAATAAAGCAAACTCCAAGGCAGTGGTAAGGAAGCAGTCCTGACTTCCAGCCATGCCCCACTCAGTGAAGCAAAGCATACAAATCAGAATGACAACTCTAACATACTAAAAGCAGCATTTAGGTTTTTGTTTCTGTGCTCAAGATGTAATTCTATATTTAAAAGACAAAGCATACCAAAAGATAGTCATAATTCCTGCAAGAAGCCAGCTTATGAAGAGACATCGTTTGCATGTGACTTGCACCACAGAAGTATAAAGTCACTGAACCGCACCAAGTGTTAGACAGCAGCACACATGCAAGTGCCTGCTCTGGATTGCTCACAGACTGAACTGAGAAACAAAAGGAAAAAAGGAAGTCTTCTAAAAATAGAGAGATGAGGCAGGCCCTGAGCTACTCCATGTGTATGCAAATGGTGAACCTTTCCTGACATGATTTTATCACTTCTGTACATCAGAAGTGAGGATGCTTACTCAAGGGCAACTATGCTTTGGGGGTGCAGACTTGGGTCTTCTAAAGATCAAATTCCTGCTGAATTTAAGTATCTGAAAGAGTTCTGTGCATATTTAGCTTCTAAAGGTAAGCCTGCTGACTAAACCATCAACGGTACGGCTGGCTTTCAACAACATAAGCTTACAAGTGTTTTCTCACTACTCCCCCTCCATATTTGCCACATTGCTGCCTTCTTCAACCGAGTCTCTTTTCAGACGGGTTTCTTCTCACACACTTCTACAGAACAGAATTAAGTCCCAATGTCAAAAATTTTGAGCCAAAGTCCCTAGACCAATGACATTTCAATCTGGTCTTTGCTTGTCTGAATTCAACTGAAGCCTAGATGTGTTGTCTGAAACTCCACTAGCTCAGTCAGTCATCAATCATAACAAAGATTCCTACTGCATCTTTGACCTGCAAAGCAGGCTAGCATCCCTCAAGGAAAAAAACAAGCAACATTGCAGTATTACTTTGAAAAGAGCAAAGGTTTAAGCATCTGTGTTCTGGACCACTTCCAGTACCATTGTAGACATCCCTAGACAAAAAGATTTTCAATCTTGAAAGGTCCAAAGCTACTACCAGTTTGGAGACAGATTTGCAAGTGTTTTTGGAAAGGGAGCCTAGATGTAAAATGGCATTTGGACTCTGCTTTCACGGAGGGGAATTTGCCCCCTTACATTTAGCTGACCTGCGTGAAAACAAGCAGCCACTGGAAAGCCCAAGTTTGCCAGCACATTGCCACTCGCCTGCTCCCGCGCAAAGCGCGCTGTGGAACTGCTGACTGGTTTGCCTCATCCTATATATAAAGTCAGTCCTGTATGACAACTAAACTCAACTCAGCTCTTCTGATAACGACATTTGCCCGTAGCAACTAATTAACACCACTGAGTAACACCTAGAAAGCTGAAGGGGCCCAGTGGGACCATTTTGCTCTGGACATCAGCAGCTCAAGAAAGCGCAACTGAAGCAGCAGGACTTGGTGAGGACCACTCAACAGGTCAGACAATTCACCCTGAGAGCCAGAGCCCGGAGCCCCCAAAGGCACTGCAACTGCCACACAGGAATTACTGTAACCTCCCTACGATGCCACCACATGAGCTCCTAGACACAAACCAGCAGCTTCCTGAGGACTGCAGACCTCACATGCCTCGTTAGCATCACAGTAATTAGCATACAGACAACAAATTATTCTGGTTTTGAGAATCTATCGGACATCCACAGAGAAGTTTGAGGGTAAAGATACTACTTGCAACTTGCTTGTACAGTAATTAAAAATTATCATTATGGTCCCAGTGCCACTATTGCTTCACAACAGAGTAGGCCAAAGGAAGAATATTCAAGCTCTTATCTTCTGGCTCTAGCGTCACACCATTTCACATACTACTGCCATGCACTGTGAATTAGCTTTATGTAAATATTTAGATGACAAGATTTAGTTGTTTTTTTAAAGAAAAGGAAAAAACACTGCAACAAAATACCAGGAAGACTCCAGAGAAGTTGCTGAACCAAGATAAGACATTGTTTTCCTCCAATGGGATAGTTCATGCAGGATGAGCATTACAGTATTGTAGAAAACTACATGCAAGTAGCTTGTCCCTCCATCTTCCGTGCTTTGGTTATTTTAGGATCAGACAATTATATCAACACTAACTTTCTGATAAAAAATTCTAGGCATGTTAATTCCTACCACACAAGCATGTACTTTGTGTAAAATATGAAGAGCTTACAGATGGAATGATAACGAGAGCAAATTAACACTTACAGAGTAAATAGGATTTCATCCAATATTCATTCCCTGACAACAAAACCAGAGCAGCAGATGTCTCAAGTTATTTGGGCAAAATAATTCCTTAATTCCTAGCTTCCCCATATCACTTAAAGATAAATAAATCAGAGAACAGACACCATTTCCTAACCTAAGAACAATTCCATAATTGTCGATGGCCGTTTATAGTCCTACCAAGAAATGTCCCAACCACGGGGCTAGGGAAAAGGCTCATCATGTCATCCTCGAATGTGACTGTTCACCCTCCAGGACACCCATTAATACTCCCTACCATTACCTGTCAATACCCAGGTAAAACCAAAAATCTATTTATTTCACAATATGGAATTTTAAAAAGCCCACATTAGAATGCTCCACTGGGCAAGATATATTTTTAAAACTATTCCTGTATGGGTGCACAAATATAGTAAAGATGTGCTCCCAAATGGTATAACATTTATTCTATCGCATGCTGCAATAACAAGAAAGACCTTTTGAAGTGTTAAGCTGTTTCACATGGCCTTCACATTAGCATGAACACCTAGATCAAGGGATATGTTTAGTCTCAAATGACATTTCCTCTCTACAGACCATCTTCTAAAGAGTTTTCTCATATTGCATTTCTGAAGGCCTTGGAAATTCAGATGCTCTGAAGGGCCTGTAGCACAGTTCTAGTTGGTATTTGAAGTCATCAGAGAAAACACAGAACTGCCCCTATCCAAAACCAGAACTGAGCTTCTAACAACATGAACTCCTGAGGAGCAGTGGTTGAGAGTCTACTGAACTTCTCTTTGTGAATCTGAAAACATTATAAACCAGATGACAAACTCCACTCTCCCTTTATTGAAGGCAAAAGTAGGAAGAGATGTAGAGGTTGCCAAGCTTCTAGGTCTAAACGAGTTTAAGACAGGTGCAGATACCAAGCATGAGTCTCCATCCAGATAGGAAAAGTATTTCACCTTGATTTGGAAATAGATGTTTGCATTTGACAAAGGCAAGTTTGGTCTGTCTCTTCTCTCCCACAACTGCTACAGCGGGTGCAACTCAAGGCATAGGAAAACACAATGACCTGAAAGTCATTTACTGGATGAAATACAGAGTGGAAAGAGAAGCCAGAAGAAAATCCTACCGAAGACAAGACATACATTCCCCTTCCCCTTTTCTCCTCTTCCACCCCCACGGGATGACAGTTTAATCACAGTTTTTATTTTTTTTTAACACACATGACAAGAATAGGTCTGCACCTGAAGGGAGGATTGCTACACCGAGCAGATGCTATATGGTGCATTACTTCCAAACCCACGCGTCTGCACTTATCCAAAGTGAATTGAACTAGGGGAGCTTAAATACAATCCACTAGCTACTCTGCAGCAAGTACTCAGATAAGCAGTGGGAGAAAGACTGGTCCTGTTCTTGAAGAACAGCAATTACTAGAGGGAGCAGCTTATTCAACAAGTTACTGGCTACTGGGGCTGGGGCACTCACAACCATCGAATCATTGCATGAGAAAAGATCCCGATCAGGGGCTACTGAACACAGTCAAGTCAGAGTATCCTCCAGCCTAGTCAGTCCTTAAACCTCAAACAGCCAAAACCAAGGAAAATGGCATCAAAATGTTCTCTCTAATCATAACCTACCCTTAACTCTAAACATCTACTAGTGGCCCTCGTTAAAGACATGCTGCTAGGAAACAACAGCCACTGGGCATAATTCATCATGCTTGTTTCTATTTAATGGAAAAAGCAAAGTATCTAAAAAGGCAAGCTCTAACACTGCACTGGAAAGATATCCAACAAACCTAGAAGGGAAGACACCAGGTCAGACTCATTTAGCTTCCCTGTCAGTTCTGAGAGGCAAAGAAACCCAAAACACCCACTCTATTCTAGAAAAGGTCATCCATTGGGAATCAGATGACAGGGTCTGAAAACAAGCAAATTTAACATTTTCTCAAATCATTACCTACAATTCAGAGGTAATCCTTATTTTTTAAGTTATATTTGGAGGAAGCTATTCCTTCGCCAGATGGAAAGTAGCAAATACTCTGATGATAAAAAAGCAAAGGAAAAAAAAATCCCACAACAAGCAAGCCAATTTGTAATGCCTTCTCTGCCACAGTGCAGACTAAATTGAAAAAAGCAAGAAGGTCCCAAACCAGGATTCATTTCCCCTTTCCCTAACCCCCATCTCAAACTGGAGAAGGCCCCAAATCTCCATGTTAAACCAAATCACAGGATGTGCAAGAGTATCTGCACACTGACGCAGTGTAACTAGGGTACCAGAAGTTACACTTCATGAGGTAGGGCCCTCCCTACCAAACAAGCTTCAGATGCTTAATTAGCAACACAGTGTCAACGACCACACCACAGTCCCTGACCCTGCCTGCACAACCAACCCAATTAGCCTCTGTACAAGAAAAGCCTTTTTATAAAATTTTGGCCTGACTGATCTTTTTCAGCATTACCTTTTTCTCCCCATTTGAAAGATCAAAACTGGCTAATTAATTACGTGTCTTAGTGTTAATAAGAGGCACCAAGTCTACTTAACAAAAGTAGCAGTACTCTGTTGCTGCCCTACATACTTAATGCATTAATTGATCTGAAAGGTATATAGCATATAGTTCTGAAAATGGGTCTGTAGTGGATGCGAGTTAAACACTACTTTGTGTCTATTGGATGAACAGTTGTTTGAGACAAAGTGATGCTTTCTATTTAATGAGATCGTGTATACGGGCTCTGCAACGTAATCGTCCTGAAATCCCACACAAAACTGTACTTAAGTCTTTGTCCTTTCCTGATGGGACTGGAGATATGTTGGACTGCTGCTGACTCTGCAGACAGTGGTGGCTTGGTAGTGAGTCACACATTTCCCTGGACTCACTTCCATCATGTAAGAAGAATTATGTACACTTGCTCCTGGCTGCTATGAAGTTTAACAAACATGGTAAAGAGCTAGACCAGGAGACAGTGAGATTTTCAAGTACGCTGGTTGTCTTAGATTTTATTGTTTTCTCATTACATCACACATTCAGGAAAATTTCAGCCTATGGCACAGTACAGCCAGTCACAACTTTAACTTACTGTGCATCAGCTATTATCATAACATCACGTGTACTCTTAGCCAAAGTAAAAGCAAGGCAAAGTAACCTGTCTTCCCCTTCATTCATGCATTCTCCAGAATTGTGACTGTATGCTGCTATCAGTACATTCTGCACACTGCACTTAATGTGACATACTAATAACAACACACTGGCACAGTTCTGGAGCACGCGCTCCATGCATCTGGAGTAACCAGAGTGTGACAGTACCATAGCTGTAACGCAGTATTACCTCACTCTCCTTTAGAAGAGCCATGCATAGCTCCAAGCTAATGCCACTCTACCCTTCTCAAAACAACAGTGGAGATGCTACGGGGCTGGTGGTTTTGCCTCGTTAGCGGGCAGAGGCAAGGGCAGACAGGAAGCCAGGTCTCCCCATCACTCAAATTCGGACAGGGAGCACACAGGGCTGCAGCCGGCAGGTGCAGCTGAAGTGACGGGCAAGACAGGTAGGACCCGGGGCTCCCCACGCCGGTCTGTCCGGCGCAGCAGAGCAGCGGCTCTCCCGAACACGCTCACGGCTCGTTATGATGCTGCCAGGAGCAGGAAGCAGAGCGCTTCCCCCTCCCCACGGCCCCGACGCCCAACGCTCCAGCCCCACACCCCAACCCACCCGCCCCAGCGGCACGAAGGAGACTCGAGTAGCCCCGCCGCCGCCGAGGGGCCGCCCCACCGCGCCCAGGGCCGGCCGCGCCCCTGGCGCGTCCCGGGACAAATAAGGAAGTTTCCGCGCTCTCCCCACCCGCCGCCGCCGGTACCTACAGAGGCCGGGGACGTCCAGCATGTTGGAGATGCCGCGGTCGCACATGTCCACCTCGGGCTGGTTCTTGTCCCGGCTCTCCTCCACAATCTTCTTCAGAGACTTGGACATGGTCTGGGCGGGGCAGAAACGGACACCGTGAGGCGGGCCCGGGGAGCGCCGGGACAGCGCGGGGACGGCTCCGACCCTGAGCGGGCCGAGGGCAGCGAGCGCGCCCACTCCGCTCCGCGCCCCCGGGGGTCCCGTCCCGCCGCGCCCCGCCCCGTCTCCCCACACCCGCCCCAGCCCTGACTGGGATGCCAACCGCCCTCCCACACCCACGCTGAGGGGTAGGCCTGCCGCTGTCCCCAGAGCGACTCACGGCGCGGTGCTGCGGCAGAACCCGGCGGGACGGGACGGGACAGAAGGGGAGTGAAGGGAAGGGAAGGGAAGGGCGCTCGGCGGGCGGCTCCGGGCCGCTCCCCGCAGCTGCACGCCCTCGCCACGCCCCCTCCCGCTGCTTCCCCCGCCCTCGCGCGCAAGCGTGCTGCGGCCCTTCCTCGGCAAGCGAGGGCGCACCCCACGCCCGCCCGAGCGGGTCACACCCACGGCTAGAAAGCCGCCGGGCCAGTCAGCGTGCCTCCTCGGTGCCGGTCCAGTAGCCATTGGCTGAAGGCACCGGAGGAAGGTTCGCTGGCCAATAAGCGCGCCCTGTAGGTGATAGCGGGTTTTAGGCCGTGAGCTGCCGGGGTTTCGTTTGTGCGAGTGCGGCTTTGGCGCATGCGCAGTGGTGGAGGGTGCGGGCTGCCGCGTGTGGCGGGGCGGCTGCCTCGGAGTCCTGCCCTCGCCTCAGGGTGCTGGGCCCCAAGACTCGCCCGTGGTGGGCCTGGCGTCTCGCTGCGGGGCCGGCTCCCGGCGAGTGCGGCCTTGGGCAGCCGCGTGCCATCGCCAGGCCCGCGGAAGTCGCCGGGGCAGTAGAGGAGCGCGGCCCCGGGAGAGGGGCTGCCATGGGGTTTCTTTCTGCCGTGCCAGTCACCGGGGACAGGCTGGTTGCGGTCTCGAAGGAAACCACCACTCCCCCAGCCCCCGCAAGTGTGCGACAGCCTTGCTTGGAGCTGGCACGTTCGGAGGGCAAACGGCGTTCGTGGTGCTGCTCAGCCTGTTTCTCAGCGGGTGCTTGGGCACATCTGGATGGTGCAAGCTTCGTTATGTACACAGCTGCCTTTCCAGATGCAGCGCTAGCACTGTTTCCATGTCCAGGTCTTGGAAAGCGCTTCATGAACCTGAGAAGGCGGGTTGTACAGCACCATTTTGCACAGAGGAGAAATTTGACTGGGGGTGCCCTGTCCCACATTGCTGCAGCGGCTCCTCATGCCCTGGCAGGGGTCCGGAAACCGGCAGGGCCTGGTCAGGGCAGATAGTCAGCTCAGCCCCAGTGAGTCAGCAGCAGGAGAGAGCAGAAGCTGCAGAGCCATAAACCCGGAAGGCTCAGGCTCCCTAGGAACTGACCAAGTAGAGATTCAGAGCGCTCTGAAGCTTCATGGATGCTACCTAAGGCAAAAGATGTTATTGCAGAAATAACCTCTTTTTATTGTCCATTTCTTTAGGTATCTGGGTTTTCTAGTTGGCTTTAGTTGCAAAACTGGTCACCAGGTTGGGCCCAGGTTCTGAGCGCTTTTAATTGACTTTGTCACCGTGATGTTGGAATTGCAGCCTTACTGCTTAGAGTGTGTTTATGCGTATAACATCTTTGATAAAAAGCTCCTACTTACTGTCATTTAACAGATGTGGAAGCTGAGAGCCATTATGACTGAATCTATAAAATCATCCAGAGTCAGGCCACTCTTTGAGAACCACAGCCTTGAATTTTGCATGTGTGCTCACTATGCACTGCATGGTGTTACTTAGAAACCTAAAAATAATATCCACAGAAACCAAGGTAATGAAAGGGAAGGTACCAGATCAGCAAAGGAGGGACTCTGCTGGAGGTGCAACTTCAGCTTTTCCCTTAGGAATGTAAAGATTTACTTCTGGGTTGTGGAATTGTAGTGTGTTTATCCCTAGATGACATTTACTACCTTGAGTCTTTTGATGAAGTTAGAGGCTGCTTTCAGGTTTTTCCTATAAAACGCAACTGGAAGAACTTCTATTTTGTCAGGATTGCTCAGCAGAATGCAGAGTCACTCAAATGTACAAGACAACGATGTTTTTTTGTCTGCAGGAACATGAACCCACATCCCTTTCTTGGTTAAGGAAATGCCCTGACTGCCACCAGTCTGTTGTCTCAAAGACCCGGGTGCCAGCACATCTGTGGTTCTTGTTTGATGGAGAATGACTGCAGGCTTCATTTAGCAGCAAAGGCTTAGGCAGATCTATTGTCTACAAAACACGTTCCCAACCTGCTTATTCCAACAAACAGATAAAGCACACATGACTGTGACCAGATGCTCACAGAACGGTGACTTCATGCCCCGTGTATGCAGTGAATAGTGTGTTACATTGCACGTGCACATCCATATTCAACCCCTGCCATAGAAGTATTTAATTGCTCCCCACTTAATACATATTGCCATTGCTTCGCTTTTGTCAGGGTTGGTTGGTTGTTTTTTTTAACCATCCACCTAATTATATTATCTTCTTGTCTAAACAGTTGAAGGACCCCCCTCACGCCTTCCTTGCGATCTACTTTGGTTCCTGCTTTAGCAAACCTTTCATCTGAACAAACGCGCTAATCTGTGCCCTAGCCAGGTCGGCACAGGATTTGGGAATGAAGAGTTGCTGTCAAGCCTGTTTTTTAAAACAGCTCAGCTCCTCGTGAAGCCTTTCATACCAACTGGATGAGGATGGGAAAGCAAGTAGGCATGGCACCCTGTCTGAGGGTCAGGTCATTCCCCCATATTCCTAACGTAATTTTCAGGTTCCATTAGCAGTTGTACTCAAGAAGACTAATTTTCTGCAGAGGACCTATACCCCGCAGTGACCCCGTCTTCCCTCACTCATCCCCTACCACCTCTTCCCAGTGCCTATGATTCTTCTGTGACCCCTTTGATCCCAAGTATCCTCAGCTCTCTCTATACTCCCAGCTAGTGGCTGGCAGCTTGGGACTGGGAACTGGCTGATGAAGCCCTCCCCACACCCATGGCAGTTCTGGTCAGGGTACAGGCTTTTCCAGCTTAGGTCTTGCTGCGCTGTCCAGCTCCTGTGACGGTATGCTTCCCCCACTGCCCCCACTTTTGCCTGACTTTTGCCTGTAAATCTGGATTAATCAATAACCATTGGTGATGGTCGTGATGGTTGTCATCCACCTCATGGTGATTTTGGGAAGACAGATAACAACACAATAGCCAAGGGCTGTCAACGCTGATGTGTCCACCTGGACAGAGCAGTGTCCACTGGCACGCGTGGGTGGTATGTAAAGGTGACTGAGCCGATCATCTTACTCCATAAATATTGAGCAGCTCGAGAGCCCCTTGAGCTCTCCCGAAATGACAGTGAGCTGCACATCAGGATCTCCCCTTGAAAGGGATGCCTCTCAAGGTTACTCCTCGAGGTTGAGAGAATCCTTGCCACAACAGATCTGCAACAGATCCTCAGTAAGTGAATTTGGAATAAGTTCACTAAACTTTGTGATCTTAGCTAAGAAGTATAAAGGATTCATTGTGCATATATAGTCCTTCGGACATAAACAGTTGACCTAGTCTGGGACTAAGACTGGATCCAGCCACACCTAGGCTTCTCTATGAGAAGTTTAGAAAGCAAGGGGGTCCTTTCTGAACCTCATGACTCAACGTGAGGGTCTCCCTGACAGCTTCATCTGACCCCGTTCTCTATGCACTACATAATCAAGATTACCTTACCATCGAACATTAATCACTGTCACATTTATTATCAAACACTGTTACACCCTTTGTTTTATATCAATAAACATATTGTTGCCTTTCTCTTAAGAGTGAACTGCACCCCTCATCTCTCCATCCATGACAGCTACTGAATTTTTGCTTATGAAACAACTTTAAAATATCTTTGATATCTGTCAGATTTGTTCTAAATTTGTCACTTGGCATAAATGTTTGTAAAGTGAATGCCTGAATTCATTGGAGAGGCTGGCATATGGCTTCTGTCCTTAGGACAGCAGGCTGAAGTCAGTGACTGTAGGTAGAAGGATGGCCAGGACTGTGTGGTAGAGCAGCAGCTGCCCTGTAGTGGTTAGAAGAGGGGTGGTTGCTCCCTGCACCAGTGCCACCCAGCCTGCTCTGGCCAAGCAGTGAGCACTGGACATGCCTCCCCTGGCTCCTCTTGCTGGGGAGCAGCAAGGGGACGAGTGGCTCTGACGCTGCCCTCGCTCTGTTTGTGCTATGTAGTTCTTCTAACTAAGAAGAAATTTTTTTCTCATAAGAGTCTTTTTTTTCAACTTTTTTTTTTTTTTCATAATAGTCAATGTTAATGCAGGGTTGTATTGTTTATAATGCAGAGTTAGTGTATCATCAGAAAAAGACAACGGCAACATGCTCCTGAAAACACAGTTGTGTACTGCCAGGAACTGCTACTAAAATGCACTGCAGTAAGTATTTATTCAGTTACACACAGTATTTATTTTGCTGATCTTGGCTTTGTAAAAGCAAACTTCTAGAATTTGGTCTCTATTCATATTATCATCAAAAAACTTCTTAAACATTTGTTAGTAATCCTGTATTGTTGCTGCTGTTGTTATTACAAACAGCAGCCGATGCTATGAGCTTTTGTTGCAGTTCCTTTTAACCAGGACTGCAGAAAAATTCTGTGGTTTCAGTTTGGCAGCTGACAAAAAATAATTACACTAAATATGTTAATTCTGGTGCCTGGGACACTTATCTTGAGTTACTGTTGGAAACAGACACCTCCCCTGCTTTATGAGCAGAGTGAAAACTGTTTTTCAGTCAAAATTGCTCTGTAAATTTAACTAAAATTAGTTAATGTTTTAAATTGACCAGCACCATGATTTCTAGTATTTTTGCTGTGTATCTCCTCTCTCCTGTACTTCAAGTAACTATAGCCCCAACGACCTCATTGTGGTATCCCTTCTCATGTATTGTTTATAAAGAACAGCCCTGCCTCATGGGAAGGTCAGTCTAAAAATACTGTTATGGACCTGCTGGTGCTTATTCTTCAAATCCTACTCTTCAGAGTGCTTACCACTCACATATAACTGTCTGATAAAATACATCTCTGTATAGCAGTAAATATGTATAGTAATGTGCAAAAGAGGATTCACATGTAAGTTAAAAACATGCAAGCTCTGGGAGGTGAAGGCATGCACGATTGTTATCTGTGCCTTGTCACTGACAGGGGGAGGTTGTTTGCAGTCATGCAGGTGTTATGGTATGGACATACAGCATTCACAGCTACGACCTTATCTATAAAATAGACAGCAACATGCATACACATAAAAGCAAATGTATTCATGGCAGCATTGTGAGGTGAAGCCATAAATCTTATTAAACACGTTTCCTGTCTTCTGTATCATACACTGCAAAAACCACACAGAAGTTTCATGGGATTATTCTTTCTAAATTGTCTCTTCAGTTGTTCCTGTTTGCTTTTGCTGTGCGTTCATTTTAAAGCAAGTGTTTTAAATGACTCCTTACCTTCCAAGACAGAAACATGGCTTAGCACCAGCTCTCTCCTCTAAGGATCTCCGCTTTCATACTTCTGCAGTGGTATTTCTGTTGTGCTTCCTCATATAAAATGTTAGAGAACAGCGGTGGGTTACTTTGTTCCTGTTTTTTTTAAAGAATGGGTTTGATAATTTACTCTAATTTTAGACTTTGACTATTTTTGGCAAGAGTTAGTTGGGCTAAATCAATTGAACCTTGTACCAGCAGCTTCATTCAACAGTCTTCACAAGCACAAATTCTCTGCCGGATTTTCATTTCTTTCCTAAGGAACCTCATGCATTTTAATCATTTGTAAATAACACTTTTCAGAAGTTTAGGGTACTTGTAATATTTAAAGATGCACCAAGCATTAGTTGTTAGATACCAAAAAGCCCCACAAAACCTTACAAATTTCTCTTCCTCCCATTCATAGTGCTCTTCAGTCTTTTCAATGTTTTCCTAAAACTTATTCGACATTGTGATGGAAAGTCATACCAAGAACAAGTATTTATTATACCCAAAATGTCCAAAAACATTTAATCTGCTTTAAAGTAAAAACCTGCTTTTTCTCTTAATGAAATCAACCGTTTTGAAGTACAGATTTCAGCAAACTCATCAGTTTAACCACAGTTTCCCTCTAGAGCTTAAGGCCAAAGTTCACGTTGCTAGAATAGCCTCGTGCACATCACAGGTCACCTGATCACATCTCCATACTATTCACCAAGTCAACAATAGTTCACCCTCAGCATGGTGAGCATGGAGGTGTCTTCGGGGAATTCAACTTTGTGTCCATAAACTGGATGATGTGTGATCGATACCAGTCTCAAAAAGCCACTAATTAACTTAATTCATTAAAAGCATGTACTTGTCTCTATTGTTTTTCAGTTTATGCTCTGTCATACTCCTGACAAGGTCAAGGTTTGATCTGAGAACTCATTCTGTCTGGGAATGATCTGCTTTTAACATGAAGAGTGAACGTACCTCAGTGCTCTCTCAGGGAGACATACCATTCTCTTTCACCTGTGGTTTCTGGATGCAATGCAGACAATGACAACATTCTTACCAAGTCAGTTCATGCCAAAAGTCTGATGTTTCCATGACCAGCCCCTTGGCAGCAAGAGACAGCATTCAGATCTTGAGGAGATTCTCTGCCCTGCACCAAATCCACAGTTATCCGTAGGAAGCTCAAAACCCCAACGGATGCTCACAAAGCCCCGTGATGCAGCCACCCACGAGGAAGAAATAGTCTTGTTTCAGGTCTCTGCAGGCGAGCAGTTGAAACCATGCTTGATGTACAAGTGCAACATCTTCCTCACACACTGCTGTATTTATTTGAGCTTGCTAATCCTTTTATAGGCTTTTTTGTAAATCTTATGGAACAAGATTATATCGTCCCTTGATTGCTAATATGAAATCAGTGTGGCATGGACTTTGAACAGAAGTTTTCTGGGACAGGAATCTGAAAACGTTTGACTATATGGTCTTGATGGCTTCCCTTAGTGGAGACCCCATCCCTGGATATACTCAAGTTCAGGCTTGTTGTGGGTCTGAGCCACCTGACCTAGTAAAATGTCCCTGTGTACTGCAGGGGGGGTGCACTAGATGACCTTTAAAGGTCCCTTCCAGCCTAATGCATTCTATGATTCTATTAGAACTTCCCATTCTGCCGGTAGCTCAGTAGGACATAGAGGTCTCCTACTTTGATCCAAGTACAGTTTTCTCTGGTTTTCCCATATTAATATTCCAGCACATTAGCAGGAGTATCACCTGTGCATGAGCTAGTTCTTTCTTGGTGCTTGGACAATTCTAAAATGCAGGCTTACATATCATTCTGTTGGTGAGTGGGAATGTACAGGTCTTCTCTTTCTAACTTATTACCAGATCATTCTGAGTTCTGGTTTCCAGCTTGCCATCCACCCTTTTGTCCTTTCTGTCTGTTTTGTGTTTTCTACATTTTTTTTTTTAACCAATGCTGTAACGTTTTCTGTGTTTGTGCAGTAATGGCTGTCTTGGCATTCACTGTCAAATCTTAAAAAGTTCCTAGAGTTTGTTAGAGCTGCCATTAACATTTTAATACCATTTCATAAGTAATTATTGCAACTATCATGTTAAGGAATTACTGTGACTTACTCTTCATAATACTTAGAAAGTGAGAGTTCTGATGAGGTGTGAATTCCTCTTGCCCGTCCATCACCGGTGACGTTCAGGAAATTAATAGGTCATTTGTTATGAGTTGTCCCCAAAAAAAGTGTTTTATGGTGGGAATCAGCATCCTCTCAATACCCCAACAATCATTTTTTATGTATGATGTGTGTTTGCCTTGGGAAGGAGCAAACCCATTCTAGTCACAGATCAACTGGTATTTTGATGTCTGCCCTGTTCTGAAGGTATATCCATTTCACAATATCTAGAAGTTGCCTGCAAGGGGACTAGGAAGGTAAATCAGTTACTAAAAATCTTGCAAGTTTTTCAATAATTCAGTCGTAAAATAGATTTTAAAGCCTAAAGTTGTAACTCAGTAAATATAATCACAAATATTAGTGTATATTGAACACAATCCTGACATGGCTTTTTGATGTGGGTGAGATTAGTGCCACAGCATGTTCTTGTTGTGCTAAACTTCAGGGAATGCTTGAGTACTTAGCACAGTATTATGGAAAGTTTTTCAGCAAAGTTCACTCTGTAAATGGTAGTAGGACAGGGGACATTTTTTAGCAATGTCTCATTTTGTTGTAATTTGAATAGAAATTTAAGTAACGCTTTCAAAGATGCTTGGGACAAAACCACATAGCTAGTTAAAGACAACTTCGTATCTTAGCTCTTCTTATCAACTACATTGAATGTCATGTGTTTGTGTTTTATACTGGCTAGTTTACTTCTATAGCATTACCTGGAAAAGCTGGAGAAGTGGCCCCATGTGAACCTCACGAGGTTCAACATGGCCAAGTGCAAGGTCCTGCACCTGGGACAGGGCAATCCTCCTCATCAGTACAGGCTGGAAGATGATGTGATAGAGAGTAGCCCTGCAGAGAAGGACTTGGGGGTGCTGGTGGAGAAGCTTGTCATGGCCAACAACGTGTACTCGCAGCCCAGAAGGCCAACCATATCCTGGGCTGCACCAAAAGGAGGGTGGCCAGTAGGTTGAGGAAGGTGATTCTCCTACTCACTCTTGTGAGACCCCCGCTGGAGTACTGTGTCCAGTTCTGGAGTCCCCAGTATTAGGAGGACATGGAACTGTTTGAACAGGTCCGGAGGAGTATCACGAAGATTATTAGAGGGCTGGAGTACCTCTCCTATGCAGACAGGCTGAGAGTTGAGCTTGTTCAGCCTGGAGCAGAGAAGGCTCTGGGGAGATCTTATAGGAGCCTTCCAGTACCTGAAGGGGGCCTACAAGTAACTTGGGGAGGGACTTTTTAGAAGGGCATGGAATGACAGGACGAAGGGAAATGTTTTTAAATTGGAAGGGGGTAGATTTAGATTGAATATTCGGAAGAAATTCTTCACTATGAGGCTGGTGAGGCATTGGAACAGGTTGTCAAGGGAAGTGGTGGCTGCCTCCTCCCTGGAAGTGTTCAGGGCCTGGTTGGATGTGACCTTGAGTAGCCTGGTCTAGTGAGAGGCGTCCCTGCCCATGGCAGGGGGATTGGAACTGGATGATTTTTAAGTTCCCTTCCAGCCCAAACCATTCTATGGTAAATGTAAAATTTGTCTTTTGTGGCATATTTACTCAGAGCATTTGAAATTATGTGGAAGAATATAAAAATATGTTTCAAAAACCCAGGAAACCCTCATTGTCACAGTTGGGCAGGTTATAGTTTATTTTCAGTACAATGGGAGATCACGGTCTTTGACAGAACTCAAATTTGTAACACCTACACTTGCAGTAACTTTTAAAAGGCCTTACTTCAGTTGCAGTTACCATAACCAGATTTCAAACTTATTTTACCATCTAAAGTCTCGTCAGTACAGCAAGGAGCAGTGGTGTGTTTCTCCTGAACAGTGTTCTAGCTTGTCCAGCTTAACTGGAATCCTGATGGTAAAGTCACATATTCCGCATGAAACTGTATATAGACTTGATGAGACGTAGCAGTAAATGGAGCGATGTTTGTGTCCTAAAAATAAAGACCAGAAAAAGAAAAGCTTATAGAACACTGAGTTCCTTTGGAAAAGCCAGACAGTTAAAACTGAGGCACAAATTGGACCATCCTGTAGAAGGGACCTCAGGTCTGCACTGGATATTGCTTTTGCATCTCTGCCCCAGGGTATGAGAACTGTTTAAATCACAAATGCAACTAGATACAGAGCAGAACAGCTTGATGATGCTTCCCACTAGATGTCACTGTAAGGTCTGCATTGGAAGGTCTCTAAGGTGTCACAAAAGCCTTGTGCCTTCGCTTTGGCTCCTTGGTAGGGAATTCACGCCAGAACAGGGGAACAACCCTAAATACTAAACCATAAAGATACATTTAAGCCACTTACAGGGTCACGGGCGGTAGGGAATACATACCATCCCACAGTACGGCCCGGCTGGGGGATAAGTGGCATCTGGCCCGTTGTGAAGGATCAGGTAGTTGCTGCTGCAATCCCCTGGGTCATCGATGCTGATGAAATCAAAGTTCACGGTGACAATTTGCCCCTTGGGCACAGTAATGACCCACTCGCAGTCAGTGTTGTTGTGGTAAGTTGCAGGGTAGCTGGGACTAGCAAACGAGCCAGTGCTGCCGTATAATGTTCCTCCACATCCTGAAAGCAGACACTGTTCTTTAGCTTAAAAGGCTTAGTTTCACAAGATACTACATGGTGTAGTACATTAGTACAGTATTAGTAGTAGCACTGAAAACCTGAGACATGCTGGGAGCCAAAACAATGAATGTGGATAAGAGCATTAGTCCAGTAGGAGACAAAACCAAGAATATGCAGTGAGCATTAGACCATCACTGGACATTAAAAATCAAAACTCCCCCAAGTCTTTGAAACAAGATCCAAAGTCTTAAGCCTGTACCTTGGTCAGTTCAGTTCCCAACTACTCAACTAGAGACAAACTCTCTTTGGTGGTTCTTTGGAATGAAAAATAGTGAATCTTCATCTGATAGAAAAAAGCAGAGGACAACTCAAAGAAAATAGTCACATTAAGTAAATTCAAGACCATTTATACACAAAACTCAATCTCCTTCAGTGGGCAGAAGCAGATGCCCTGGGAGAAACGCAAGTTTACAGAGGAGGAGTAAGCATGTGCAGAATATGCTTCAGATTACTCTAAAGTCTCCAAGAATTTTCAGTTCACAGCTCCCAGAGGTGGCACCTTTGTATTTATAGTCTTTATCAGATGTCTTCCATGAACTTTTTCAGGTAGCCCTTGAATCCATTTAAATTTGTGGCATCCTATGGGAAGAAGCTGCACAGCTTAACTATATATTCCATAAAGAACTGGTTTGTTTTGAACCTTCCACCTCCTGGCTTTACCTGAAGGCCTCTAGCTCTTCTATGGGAGAAATCCATGTGCAGAATGATCACTATTTACCATCCAATATCTCTCAGTTTTATAGATGAGCAGTTTCTTGACCAGATTAAAGTCTCAGCATACCTCATTCAGAAGGTGTTTATTATATTAAGCCCTGAAATTTTCGCACTTATGCTGGATTCTTTCTAAGAGGAGGAGACCAGAACTGTGCACATCATTCAATTTGTGTGAGAAGTATGGATTTATACAGCGATCGTCTTTCTGTTCTCTTTTCCTTACCCAACAATTCCTAGCACTGTGCTATTAGTGACCTGTGAGCTCTTGTTTTCATGGAATGATTTTACCCCCAAGGTCACGTTGCTGAGTCAACTCACAGCCCATATTTTTGTAAGTAAATTTAGGAATAAAATGGATCTTGCCCCGCTGATCTTCAGGAACAACTCTCTCCAGTGACTGAATAGTACCAGTGGACTGTGGGCACTTGGGAAGGTGCAAACTGAGCAGGCTGAATTCCACATTTCTGCGTTTTCCCTCTGTGTACAGCTGCTGAGGGAATTACTTTGTAGTCACAGCCTTACCGCTTGATGATGAAGTCCAGGTAATTTCATATCCATCATGAGCCCCTGAAAAATCACTCTTGAAACGAAGGAAGACAACATGATTTTGGGGGAAGATGGGACTGGGCACAGTGTTTCCACAGAACCTGCCAAGTAGTGGGGATTGCTCATCACTCCCATTTCTGACCTTCAGGGGACACAAAAACCATTGCTGCGTTAAATTCCTGTGCCAGCTATACAGCAGTACAAACACGCAGTGATACAGCACAGCACAAACTATGTAGTGTCTTGCATGCACACTATAATTGGCATGTCAATACTGTTGTAATTCCTTCTATGTATTCGTGCATAGAAGGGAAAAAAGAGCCCATTAACCAGGCTGTCCAAGTTTGGAAGTAATTGCACAGAACATCATCAGAAACTAGCGTAGCTAAATTTTATGGTATGGTACTTCTCCTGACTGAAAAGATTACTTGACTGGGAGCTAAGGCTTTCCAATTCAAGCCCATGTTTTATTTTCCAGAAGAAATGTTAATATTCCAGATGAAAAGATTCATTTTTACCCTGCAGACCACTCTTTTCCCTGATCACATTAAGACACAGACCATATTACATAGCTCAGATTTAATCTGGAGGGTGGGGTGGGTGAGGTTGCAGCCCATATAATGCTGGTGCTCAGAGCCATTTACTGAGACAGTAAAGAGGATATGAAAGGAGAACTAAATGATTATTCTGCCACAGACATCTGATTTTTGTCATCTGAGCAGTGAATAGGGAAACCTTTAACAAGCATGAAAGGACAGTCTGAGGTTTGCGTAGGAGAATATGCATCTTATTGACACAAAGTACCTTTACAAATACCATGCACTTGTTACTAGATCTCCTTTTAAAAAAATGGTTTTTTAGCAAAGAATATTTTTAAGAAAAATATCAGCAGATAGAGTCTACTGCTGGAACGAAAGCACTCAGATTGATGGCTTCCTGTTCACGGATGAAAACTACCCTGGCTTGTTCTGTTAACTGGGTAACATCAGCAAGAGCACTGTAAAGATGTTAGCTGATAAGGAAACCATTCATTGGGTTTGGACTTTCTATAGACTGTACTATAATTTCCGAGTACCTTTCACCATAAAGCTGTAGCAATAAGTTACTCTGTTAATGTCAGTTCAGCTCAGACTTGATCTGAGCTTGTTAATATCCTTTGAATTCAGCAGATTTTGACACAGGCCCATAGAATACATGTACTTGCTCGATACCTCTAGGAAGTCTCGTGAACACTGGATGCTGTCCTCCAAATGGAAAGCATGGAAAAAGAGAGAAATTGTGTGATTTGCGGGAGCTCGTAGAATGATAGAGCAGTCCATGTTATTGGGGTGTCGACCAGGCCAGCCGGGGCTCTTCAGGTAACCAAATGGCTGGTTATACTCTCTGTTGCAACCTTGAGACGAAAAACCAGAAACATGTAAGTATTTCACATCTCTGGATTGCTTTTCACTGTACAGAACTGACAAAGAGAATGGTAGGTAGATTTTTTTTAGACATTTCTTCGAGCTTACCTGTAGCTTGATAGGTAAATCTGACTCCATTATTAATCATATATTCATCTGATTTGAAAGTCACGATGGCAGTACGATCGTAAGAATAAAATTCAGGGACTGGAAAAGTTTCGGCGCCACAGAATCTATGGACCGATCCTTGGCTGTGCTGCAACCAAGACATCACAAGTTACTTAATGATATCATTTGGTTTTCTACTTACTGAACTTGAGGTGAATAGATTTCTCAGCACTTTCTATACCAGTTATGCCATTCCATTTTAAAGGTCTCATGGAAATCACTTAATAATGTCCCAACATTTTATGTTCATTATTATGAGAAGCAAATCAAATGGAACAGGCATTTTCATGCCAAAATAAGAAACAATGAAAGAAGGTTTAGAATAATACAAGGGATACAAACAGAGTTTTATTTTGTTTTGTTTTGGTTTTTTTTCTAGTGCTTTCTACAGGCTTCTCGGCATGAATATTTATTTTTATTGTGGTTCTTGGGTGGCAGGAAGTACAGTTAGTTTATGAAAACTTGCTCTTGGACAGTATTTTCTGGGCATTGAGTTTGGCAGCTCTGTTATCTGCTGCATCTGTGAAAAACTGTACCACCAGGTCTAATTCAATGTGTGTACAGTGTGCTTCCATGAAGGCTGCGTACCAGTTTACAGCCCTTAAGTGGGGGGCAGTGCATAGTGCTTTGGATGTGCCCCTCGCACAGAATCATCAGTTAATCTATTACCAAGAGGGAGGTTTCTCCTCTCTTTGCAAAGGGTGAAGGGAGCTGGGAGTGAAATGCTAGGAACTGTAAATTTCTTACTGTTGGTGAGTCCTTGAGCTCTAGATAGTTTTGAGAGCAGTCCTGGCTGGAATGGAGGTGAAAGGCCTCTACCACCACCCTGACTTGCTGCTGCAGAGGGGCATCAATGACCCAAGTGCAGAGGGTAAATGGTGGATACTCATTTGGGAAGTTAGGGGACGTTGCAGTCAGGGACGTAGAAGTTGCATTATATACTCCTCCACACAGCCCTGTGTAAAATAGTAACAAATGCATCACAGACTGAAAACTGGGATTTTCCAACTGGGGAAAAATTATTTATGGAACAAAACTGCAGTGGGAAATACACCTTCATATTCAACTGTGACCCTCTAGAAGGAAAAAAATGTAAAGCACATGCTAATTCTGGGATGATGTGTATTGTAAAACCCAAATAAATGCTTTTTCCCTGTAATACCAGGATATTTGTTAATGGTGTTTGCGCTCTGACAGCCACACCACAGCCAGCCAAACCCGATGTGCTGCTTTTATCTTGCTTATAGATTCTCTGTAGAGCTACACTAAGAAATGTCTTTACACTTTCCTGAGCCCTGTATCTAGAATAAATGTTGACAATTTATTATTTCAATATGTATTTCAAAAAAGGGATCACAGCAATCGATATGCATACGTATACACCCATACTTACGATCCACTGTGGTGTAGGTCGCATTGAAACCTTCCCTTTCCACAGAATTGTCTGTGATAAATTCCACAGTCAATGAATTACGAGTAGACAGAAAAGGAGCTGGCACCATAGACCCACAGAATGTGCCAACTAAATTGGCGTTTTCATTATCTCCGTCATAAAGCTGAAAGAAGAAAAGCATATAAGCCACTAATACTTTAGGCACAACAAACAAGTAAATCGAAATAAAGTACCCTGACCCCTCCTGACATTACAATTTCTCTTATTTGAAAGCACAGTCGGTGCTCTTGGGCCTTAGCAGGATGTCCTTGATGACTATAATTATTCACTGCCATATTACCTAATTCTGTTGGACAATGTAAATCTCATTACTGAACATTCTGGTCCTGTCTCTGCAAATCTATAAAAAATGATCCCATTTTAACTTGGCATTCTGTTTTGATTTTTATATGTAATCACAAAGTGCTTTTCCATGAGAAAGGTTGATTTTATGCACCAAAATGTAGAATTAATACATAGTTTCATTGAGAACCTCTAATGCTCAACAGGATCTATAACACTCCTTGGAGGATCTTGTTTAACAGCAATCTGCTATCCTATGTTTCATATGTTCATCTCCAAAAGAATAGCTTTAATGGGCAAGCATTTAGCATCAAGACTTACTTATTCAAGATTTTAGAAATTAACTTTTTTTAAGAAATTTTGTGTGATAATGAATCTACATGTTTACTTTCAAGGTGCTTGGATTTTGTTTTGTTTCTATTCTGTGAAATAAATACTCATTTATATAGGCAGTCTTAAAGGCAGGATGTCCTCATAACAATGTTAAAGCTCTTACTGATTTCTAAAAAGGCAGGATGTCTTCTGGAATAGTAATTTAACCAACAACCCCCCCCTATATATATATATATATATATAAAAATTGTAATTATATTAAGCAATTTAATTTCTTCATAAGACCATTTTCTAATAATTAAGTTTAAGCCCTTTGGAGAGGATAATGTATTGTATCTCACTGATTTTTTTCTTGTTAAAATATGCAACTATCTTACTTTGACATAATCGTATCGGCAAGTCTGAGCAGACTGGGCTTCAAGTACAAATGAAGTGAAGGTGAAGTTGATCAGTTTGTTTACAGGTGCAGTTATGATCCATACACAGTCCAGATTTTTCTCATATCTTCTGGTCATGTTGGAGACTGGAGAGCCAAAGCTATAGGCTGAATTTGTCAGGTAACCACCGCAGCCGTTCTGAGGTCCTGTTGAAGAAGCAGAATAGTTTTAAAGTGATTTTTTGACATTTATTTAATCTTCAATTCTTTAATGTCAAGCCAGCAGCTTTTTCCTGTGCTACAGAATGTTACTGTCCTGTCTCACAAGGACTATCTGAGTGATTAAAATGCTTTCAACACAACCAGAGTTAGATAGAGATGAATCACAAAGAGGTTCATGTCTTCCGTTGAATATAAAATCACTATCCACTTTGGAAAATGTGATTTTTTTAAAAAAAAGGATTTATTCTTTTTTTAAGGGACTGTAAAAAGACAGGGTCCAGAAATTAGTGGTTAGAAGGCCTTTTAATATAGTCCTTGCCTGCTAGTAGGAGTACTTGGACAGTAGGTGGCACTGGGTTGCTGACTTTGAAAACCTAGTTAACAATGAAGTTTATTTTGGCAATATGACCCTGTTCTGGGGAGACTGAACTTGGCAGCCTGATGCAGGGACCCATAGTCATATTCAGGAGTCTAACTAAAAGGGACTTACTTCTGGAAACATTTTGTGTGGTGGGAACTTCACCCCCCTCCTGACAAGCTGCCTGCTTTTCATTTGGATCCTGCATACAGAGCTAAGTTGCTGTGAAAACTTGAACCCTATAATGTTTTCAGTCACATTGGAAGAAGTTTTTTTCGGAGAAAAGCAGCTGTTAGATCAGAACCCTTTTACTGCATCTCTGCAAACAAGAAAAAACCCAACAGACTATCTGAAGGGAGGGTTTTTTGTTGGTTTTTTGTTTCACTTCTTGTTTGATTTCCAGAGGTTGGGCTGAGCTAGTAAATCTGATGAAATTGTTTACTTCATGCTTCCTTCCCCAGTCCTTATGATGTTTCCTGGCCACTTACTTAACTCCAGAATACAAATAAAGTATGGCTCATACCATGCTTCAGCTGAGTCTGAGAAGGAGCTCTTGTAAACCTCACAGAGAGAAAGAGTAGCTGCCAGCTGCCTCTTGTCTCCCAGAGTGAATCTTTTCAGGAGAATTAGGTAACGAAAGAAGCTACAAGCTGTGGCTGAGCAACATGAGCAGAGTTTCAGAATTTCAGCTGCATGTGTAAAATATTCCTGCCTGGATGATGTGCAGTGACTTAACCTTGACACACTGATGGATTTCCAGTCACAGAAAACTGCCCCCGACTTGACATGCACTATTACAAAAGAACAACAGCAGGGGAAGTGCGAGCAGTAAATCACGTCCTTGAGAAGGGTCAAGGGAGGAGGAAAGTGTGAGACAGGAGGATGCCTGGCCCTAAGAGTGCAGTTTCACTACACTTTTCTCTGGGTTCACCCTTCTGCATGACTTACTTGGTGCCCCTGAAACAACGTTGGAGCTGTTTCCTGTGCTGCATTTTGGACACTGCCTGCTAAACGTAACATTAAGCATATAATCGTTAGGCATAGATCGTAGCCCCACCATCCCGCTCTGCAATACTGAGTCTGTGGCGATATATGGGTCAGGCACCTCACAAAGGTCCCCTTCACCCTGTTCAGGGTTGGAGTTGCAGAGACATCTGTCAGACCATTGCAGCTGGAATCGGGGAATTGCCAAAGCCACGCAAGAGGAAAGCTCTCAGTGCTGCTGGGTTGTCTGGTTTTGGGATATCAAATGTCTGGACCTTTGCAATGGTGCACTTCAGTGCTTGCTGCGCAGCTAGAAAGACAGCTCAGAGAACAAAAATACAGATGTGGGTGAGCTGTGTGTGTACCGCACATAAAGTGGATCTGACGGAGAGAAACATGCCAAATCCTCATTGTCAGAAAATGAATGCTAGCTAGTATATAGCCAATAACAGCATCAAAGGGGAGATAAATAACTACAAGTATGATTTACAGTTAATAAAGATGAGGTTTCACCATTAGCTTTCACAATGCTTAGCCTGCTCAGCAGGGCTGAGTCAAATGCTTACAGGCCAGTACGTTATAAATAACGGCTAGACTGGAAGCCAACCAGGTATTGAGCAGTGCTGCATCGAGCCAAAGAAAGAGCAGCCCTTGTTCAAAAGTCTGTCCATCCTGGTGTTTCTCAGTGCTGATCAACGTTACAGCTGATTTCCACCACAGAAGTTACGGGATAGTGAAGCTGTGTAGATCTAAGGAACACCCACAAATAAAAGCAGAACCAGCTGCTCGACAGGAGGGAACTCACACTATGAGAAACACTGTCGTGCTGCATTTTAGCCAGGAGACAACTCACTGTTTTAAAAAATGGCACCACATCTGAAGAGAAGGCCGAAAGGCAGCTGTACAGCCTGCTGGTGATCATTGATGGAATGGCTAACACAGCCAGAAAAAATGGTACCTAAAATATAGGCAGAATCTGGGACTGAGAAGTCTTCATTTGTAGAACAGACTCTTAGATATTAAAAGCTAAGTTTGAGCAAAATAATGAGAAATGTACCTTACAGAACAATTTGTGTGTGGGCAGATGGACTGACTACACAGCTGATTGTGTTGTTTCAGTCTCTGGTTTCTTATTTAAAATATAAATCACGAGGTCATCATAAATCAGATTGCAATCTTGTCCTCCTCATAAAGGGCTTGGCAGAGAACACAAATTACCAGAATAACTAGGGCACACGCTGTCATCACTAATTGCTTTTGTTGGGAAGCATTAATGAAACTAAAAGGCTGAAGGACCATTCAGAAAAGAAAGGATTGAAGGTTCCCTATGGCAAATAAAAATAATTACAGCAAAGAGCAAGCACATGTTCCTCTGTTAAGAGTTACATCCTCTAGATATGGAATGAAGATAAAGATGAATCTCTGAAGCCGCCTTTGAAGCACAGCCAGGAGTAAAGCTCTTTTAGGCAGGTACAGATGCAGGGAAAGGGAGCCTACTGAATAGCTTTAAATCTATCAGAAACAACTACACCAATGACATTACAAAACATGGAAAAAAAATGTACTGCCCTTCCCTTCTTACTAAATGAGCATCCCCACCACCTACCAGAAAGCAGCAAAGTTCAAAGAACTGTTCTATTTCTGCTGGAACAGTAATGAAAATCCTCTCCCAGATTTCTGAATCCCATCTGGTCTCACCTAAAGCATCCCTGGGAACTCTAGACTTCTTTCTGATCCAAACTAAAAATCAGAATAAACACAGATTAATTCTGGCAAGACTAATGCTTCTTTACTGACAGGTCTTATTCCTAGTGCAGAGGAATGCCTGGGCTAATTGTGGCTGTAATCATTACCTCATAGCTTGTTTGGATCATGGCTCAGAAGGATACAGGGCTAGAGAGGGGGCTTGTACTGTTGTGCTTTGTCTCATGGCTGATACTGAGGGTTGGTACACATTCACAGGCTGAGCTGAGCTGTTCCTGTGTTTGTCAACCACAGTACAGACACCGCGACTTCGCGTGGCAGCAGGACCCTGGCAGCAGTGCCAGCCATGACCACAGCGCCTGCAGCATTTCAGGAGGAGGCTTCTGAAAGCACATCATCAGCCTAGCCTTTACAGAGAAAGGGTTTTAAACTGGTTTGATGGCCTGGCAATGGTTCCAGCAGTGACATTTAGGGCTGCAAAGGGCCAGTCTCCTGCTTTAGCAGGGTGCTACAAATGTGGTCAGACAAAGTTCATACTCTTAAGTTCTGAGACTATTGGCTGATCCCAGTCCAGACATGCTCGGTGCCAAGCCTGCCCTAGTTCTGCAGAACTGGAATGTATATACTGCCCTGGACCATCTGGGAGACCAGAGGCACACAAGTCCAGCCTCTTTCTAATACTGCTTTAGCTCACCTGTTGGCATCCCAGCTGCTCTGGCCTTTGCAGATCTCTCTTGCAATGTGAATCAGAAATATCTCCTCACCCTTTATTTGCATGCACCGGAGTACAGCTTTTCAGCTGAAGAAGTCATTGTCTTCAGTCAAGCTAGGACAATTCATGCCAGCAGAGAGTTCACCCACAGCTCTGTGAAGCACCTAATCCCAATGTTGCATCGGCTTTTAATCGCCTAGTCACCCTCAAAGTTATATTTAATCACTGTGTCTTTAAATAATTTTTCACCCCATTTTTTCCAATCAGTCAGAAATACCTTAATTTCAATGTCTGCCTCTATTCTTGTCTGTCCAGATCGAGTAGTAGGCAAACTGCTTCCATTTATTTTCCTTCAGGAGAAGAAATGTCACAGACATTAACTAACTGACATTTCTGAGAGGCATTTGTAGGCCGCCTCTTAGCTCCACAGTTGTATTCTTTTCAGAGATATCGAGAGAGTGCTTTCTAAATTTAGTCAGATTTCAAGCTGATGTATATTTTTATTTTAGCCCCAAAATACATTTAGAAACAGGAATTGTGACTTATGAGCATACATTCTGAGCTTGTTAACGATGTTCTGATTTTCATAGACTATAATAAGATCAAGAAAAGATATTATTAGTCACAATTTATTCATTAACTAGATTTAGCTAATCATAGTTAAGCGATGACAAGGTAATGAATCTGAAATGTGTAATATTAATGTGTTATATATTTGGTACAAAAAATGTGTGAACCGAAAGCACAAAGAAATTTTTGCCAGAAGACGTGTGAGTTTCAGGCAATTTGCTTGTGAGCCAGAGCCTCTGCAACACCAGGTTCTAAGTCCAGGCTGGGTATCTTGAGATACCCCCTGGAAACCAGTCCTAGTGGGCTCTGAAATCTCTGCCAGGCACTGCTGCTTTTCCAAAGGCAAGAGGAGATGCAATGGCATGCACAGGTCATGGTCAAGGACACATTCTTCTGAGAATTTTTTTGTTGGAGGGAGAAAAGATAGTGGGAAGTCTGAGATTCAGCTGTGCTGAGTCCTTTCCCACCAAACAGTCTGCAACTGCTGTGGTCAGTGCTGATGCCTGGTGCCTCCTACAGCAGGTACTAACATTATTTACATAAATCAGTCCCATGAATTACTGCTGGTGGTACGGGAAATTAGAAATGGCTCACAAAAGAACACCTAACCCTGACCTATGCAACAGAATAACCAAAGCGATGTTTTACACTTTATATTGCCCATTCAGAGCTGGTTTGATTTGGTTTGGGATTTATTTTAGCAGTTCCAAACAGTCCACATCATAAACTTGCACCTGCGCATGCTGAGCACTGCTGAATGCACTTACAAACTGAATTCAGAGTGAGCCAGGCTCTCAGCTTGCAGGGCAGAACTGGACTAAGAACTATATTTTTTTGTTGCTAAAATAAAATAATATTAAAAAGCTGTGAAAATTCTACTGGGTCCATTTTTTTGAAGGACACTTTAATTTCATTAGGGGAAAGCCTAACGGTCAATCCATTAGTGAGACACTTAGCTCATTGTATTCCAAACAGGAAACAAGTAATTCAATACACAGCAAATAGAATAAGGGAAGACAGATACTTCTGGGTGATGTATCAGGTAAGTTACAGATCATTTGGTCAGGAAGAAAAGGATAGAGATTATTTCTATGGCATGCATATTAGATTATGTAAATTACCTACTAATGTGTTTTCTTGTTATATCAGAGAAGTTTCTTTTTTACAACTATTTTCCTGCTAAACTCTACTTACAAAGGGAAGAAAATCATATGCAAAATTATCAATATTCATTCAATAGAAAAGTTCATTTGAATAAAAGGACAGAGGGATCCTTGAGGGAAACACTGGGCAAACTGAGGACAATGCAGAGGACAGGGTGTTTAAGGACTTCACATTCTAACAGCCTAATGGTTGCCAAAGGTTTTGGAGGCATTTCTTCTGCCTCAAAGCCAACATCACTAGTTTTCTCATTCTTGCCACCCTATTCTTCTTGCCTGTTTATGTCCATCTGGTTTTCCTTGTCCTGTGTTTAAATCATAATCTCTTTGTGACAGCGGGTCGTTGCTTTTTCTCTGCCTGTGCAGTGCCTCGCACAGTGGAATCATGGCCCATGAGCTCGTGGGCCCTGAGGTAATGCAAACAGGGGAGACAACATGGGTGTTAATACAGTACATTGTACTGCTACTTCAGAAAGCATAAATGTGAATTTCTCCTGCATGCTCACAACAGAGAATATGAAAAGGGGGAGGGGAAAGAGCTGGTTACAGCTTGAACACCGGCAGGATTTAGGGCTGTAGAGAAAAAGCAGGCAGTCTTCCTGCCCTCCTCCATCCCACACTCCCCACTGTCTCATGCTTCAGTTTTGCCTGTACTGTATGGAGAAATCTGAGGAAGACATTCCAACCCAACCCACTTGTCTAACCATGTGCCATGCTTTGCTTGGTGAGGCTTCTTTGGACAGCCCCCATGAGCGGACCTGCCTTTCAGAAAACCCCTAGACCCTTCTCTAATGGTTTGGAAGCTGCTAAGAGAAAGTGATGTGCTGTTAATAAGGTCACAGCTACATCTCCTGACAGGGGTTGCTGACTCCTTAAAAATAACAAAAAAACCCCAAGCCTTATCTGTCTTCTCATCCCTTGCATCATAAACCTCAGAGGGATCACAAATTGGGGTGAGAGGGTCACCCTGCTGCTGGATGGGAATAGGCAGAAGCTCCATTTATCACCAAAGCACAAAGTCCCTGCTATCACAGCAGAGTTGGCAGAGGTACATGTAGGCTCTGTCCCTGAAGCCAGGGTCAGATGAAAACTCAGGTCTCCCCTTAAAGCCAGAGAGATAATCGGAAGATCTTTAGCTGAGTCACCACCTCAGAGCACGCAGATCTCGCTCTTTGGGGAGAGATGTTAGCTCTTCTTCCTTCACAGAGACATCTCATGTAACCAAATGCCCTAAGCTGGTATTGATTTATCTCTTCTCATCCTTTTATTGATTGCCTCAAGGAGCACACACTCGCTGTGGGAAGGAGGTATCATTCTCATTTTACAGACTGAAAGCAAAGGCAGAAGAAAGGTCAGTGGTAACTAAGGTAAGAGGAGTCCTTCCACAAATCTAACACCTGGAGCAGGCTGGGATCCTTCAGTCAGCCCAGTTCACCGGCTCAGCCTGGGATCATGTACAGTGATTCCAAAAATGGGGCCAATAAGTGTTCAAACTCAGCAGCAGAGACAGTGAAATGATAAACCCTCGAAACTGCACCTCGGGCCACATGTTCCCCCAGCTCAAATGCACCCTATCTCCAACTCTGTTATGACAAAGAGTGCTGCTTGGGGCATGTGTTCTCACCATGATACTACACAGCGTACAGAGAAGCATGGGGAAAGGAAAGATGTTTGACAAAAAGACCGGCACCCTATTTCATACTTTCTGTTATTCTCCCTTTTCCAACTAGTAGGGGGACCTTAAATATTCTAGCGGGTGCAGGATCAGTGATGTAAACAGATTAGAGCACTTTTTTCTGCAGAAAGACCAGGGTTTAACTCTTTGGATGCCTGGTTATTGTCAGTATTGCCAGACTTCTGTGAGTTTCCTACAACTTCTCCTTTCCCACCCACCACAATGGTTATCAGATGGTCTCCCAACTAGTAAAATTCACAGGAGAGAAAGATTGGATAACCCTGGATTTTGGCAGTACCCCTCAGAGAAGGCTGATGAGGAATGAAATTGGAAGAGCTTGTGAGGAAAGGAAATAGTTTAGTCTGCTACAAACAACTGTACTGTTTCTGTTCTCTTCCTTCCAATACATAATCAGGGTCACTCACAATATTAAACAGAGAGCAATAATTGCATTATCCAGTTGTGCTTCCCTAGGGTAATGATAGAATAATGCCCTCATTGTCATTCAATAGAGAATGAGGCTTCTTGTTTCTCTATACATAACATCTTCCTTATTCAAGAGATTTATCATTATTAATTGTCATCTGATTGCATTTGTACTCTTACAAAACCACATGGGTTTTATCTTTTGACAGACATGAGGCAGCTTCTCTAAGCACCATTTAGAATAACAGGCTTTTAGATCTTCTGGTTTTGTTCTCTTTCATTTGAAGCAGAATCTCAGGCTTCATATTCCAAAGATGTGTCACAGAGTTTCCTGGCTCTATTTTTTAGACAAATTAAACTGGAAACGTTTACAAGACTGTGACTCATGTTTTCCTTTTATAATATACTCTTTTATTTCTTGGCCATTCTGTATTAGCATGGGACTGTCAGGATCCTTCCTAACCGCTGTGGTGTTTAGTCCTGGTGGCTTGATTCCCACAGAGGAGGAAGAAGACCTACTATTAGGCATCTTACCACCATGGGCTTTTCGTCACACAGCCACACATCTCTGCATTGCCATCTTTTCCAACTTGCAGCTCCATTGCTCCTGAGTAATTCCTGCAACACCACAACCTCCATTTCCTTGGGAGCCCGCAGAAATATCCCTCAAAAAATCAGTTTAATAGATGTCAAAGTTTATCCATAAAAGGCTTCTCCTCACTCTAGGAAATAATTGGGCTTGGTACTGACTCAAAGAGCTTGGCTTGTGTTCTGTTGTGTGCTTAAGCAGAATCTCTGTGAAGTTGCACAAATAAATCTAAAGTCATTGGCTAAAAAAATTGACTGCATGCCAACAGGAAGAGAAAGAGCATGGAGAGTTCCTGATGATCTCACCCTGGAAACACAAACCCAGGCTCTGGGGGATCGCTGACAACTGAAACCTAACGGTTTAAAGACAGCAACACGTGAAGCTACATTGTGTTACTTGAAATATCAGTTCACAAGAGTGGTTCTAAAAGACTCTAGTAGCAAATAATTACAGTGAAGCAAAGAAAGAGTTAATAATAGCAACGACCATGCGGTTCTGTGGGAATATTTTTCTTGGCAAAGCCTGTAGGACCAGTTATTTTCCTTATCTGTAAATACTTTCTCAGACTGCATCAAATGAGAAAGTTGATGGCTAGGGGTTGGGAAGGGATTCAATGACTCAGCAGAAGACTATGTTTGTTCTGCTACAAAGGCTTTTCATTCTGATCTGTCTGAGTGCCAGCTTCATAAACTGGACAATTACTTCTTTCTAGATCTCAAAAACATTGAGTTAATTACACAGGAAACTAGTAGTGATGACATGAAGTCAGTTTAGATGTAATAATCAGGTTTTGCTTGTCATCCCTAAACAATTCAAATGTTGTAAGAAGATAAAACATTCCTTTCACACCTTGATCTAAAAAATAGACAACTAGGCTTAAGCCTTTTATTAAGGCATGAATCAAGCTTTGCCCCTTGCTGTCATGTCCATCAAAACAGTTAATATCTTACTAAGATCCTCACTTCTGTTATGGCCAGCTAAGCAGATCGATCCCCAAAATCAGTAGAGATCTGCACAGTGGTGCCTGGGGAGGGGGTGGGTGGGTGGGTGGGTGTACCCCTGCCTTAACTGAACTTAGCACATTGTTTTTTAAAAAGGTGTGAGATGAACTGCAAGGAAATGAAAATAGAGAGCGGATGGAAAGGAGGCATTTTTAGTTCACCACTGTGACTACAGAGCAATGAAAGATCCCAGGTACTGCTAGATTTCCTCCAAAAGAGCTTCAGGTGCTGCTAAGCCTTTAGTCACCCCAAAACTATCTGTGCCTTCAGAGAGGAGGAAAATGTTAGAACAAAAGCAATCATCTCAGAACCCAGGCTGGAATGCAGGGACCCCATAAGCCTAGTATTTAGCTTAGTTCCCTCAATTTTTACAAAATCAGAAGCATGCTTCTGCTTGCAGCACCCCTAGGGAGCGAGACCACAACTGCTCCTCACCAAAGGAAATTACTTACCAGCGGATTCTTGGGGTTATGAGTCTGATAATGCTCTTACCTAAGGTCTCCCTGAAAGATGCTTTCCATCCCCTGTCTTGTCCAAAGAAGTCAGTGTTAAACACCAGGAACAACTTATTGCTGGAGCTCTTAATATTTGGAGGCAGTTCTGAGCCACAGAATTTCCCACGGAGAGGAGCATTGGTGTCTGAGCCGTCATACACAGCCACATAATCTTTGTAGCAGGAGGGAGATATTTCAAGCTGGAAGCTGTTGAATCTGTGAAATACAAGTGGACCTTTAGGTATTATATTTTTGTTTCTGTTGCTGTGCTGTGTGTGTTTTTAGTGCTTGAGGAAAGGCCCAAGTAATAGCAATAGCCAAAGCCGTACACAGACAGATACCACAAAGCATTTCTCTGCAGGAACAAGTAAGCAGAACTATTAACTGCATGGCAAAACACTCCAGGCAGCCAGCTTCAAAGAAAGAGCACCCTTGCTGCTGTCAGCACACCTCGGCTTTCGGTGAAGCAGCGGGTCTCCCCTCTGCAAACACACCACCGCTCTCACTTCTGCAAACTCTGAAGCCTGCACTTGCCTGGGGCACACCAGGGCCATATGAAGTGCAGGCTCAGAGCACAGCCCAGCTACACCTTCTGCTGAGCTGGGAAATCTTCTCTTGATTCACCATCAGCACATATATCACCTTTCATTGCTCAGTGGCAAGATTTTGTGGCAGCCCTGTCCCTCCTTAGGCAGGAGAGCACATACTCAGAGGTAGACACTTTCTGGGTGGGTATTATTACGTGGTCTCTAAAGTGAGTACCAGCCTTCTAAAAGAATTTTTTTTTCTTGTATCAACTCACAGGAGTCTGAGAACTCCTCAAAGGCCAACAGAATTTAACTAAAAGCATGAGCTGCAATTTTACAATTTCTCTTGCTCACCAAAGTGGGAAGTTAGGATTGTGGTGATGCTTTGCACATAACAAGTTACACAGGAAGATGTAAGGAGTCTGAAGTTGATAAATGGGGCTTCAGTAGCCATTTCTCATTTTAGTTCAGCTTTCCCTTTAGAAAAGGAAAGATAGAGAGAAAATTGTCAATAATATCTGTCATTAGTTGGAATCAGAGACTTGGTTACATACTTGAGGGACACTACTTTGCCATTTCCAACTGTGATGTAGTATGAGCAGTTCATGTTGTTGTGATAATCAAGAACTGAATGGGCTGGACTGCTGATAACACCAACGGAGTCATTGAAAATGCCACCACAAGCTGCAGGGGAAATGGAGAAAAAAGAGTGATTACTGTCTGAATGCCAGTTTGATCCTAATTCTCATATTTCTTGCAGGAGCTTGTGTTAGCACTCTTTTAGCCAAAAGGAAAGAAAAAGCCTTGATAAATTAGGAGCAGTCATCACTGTCATGCCTAGGACTGGTTAAATGCAGAGACACCAATCAAGTTGAGCTCTGCAGCAGAAGACTCTAGAGTCAGGTACCAAAGTAACAGGTTGTTACTAGTCAAAAAGCAATGGCTCTGTCTTTGTGCAGTAAAAGATTGAGCATGATTTCAAGTGCACTGCAGTAGGACCAGGGAACAGCAGGATGGGGAGGGTGCCCTGTGCGGCAGGGTGTCAGGTGTATCTGAAAGAGCTATGTACCCATTCTTGCTTGCCAAGACAAACCTAGATGATCTGCGGGCAAAGAAATTCCCTCATCCAAATCCTGGCCTCATGGAAGCCTCTGAAAGTTTGGCACTGACACAGAAGCAGCCACAAGTACACACATAGCCTTACCCTGACTTTTCTGGAGTAACTGTACACAGACCCTCCTCTTCCTTTCCTCCACCTCCTGGGGTATTTCTGTAGCACTTCGGCAGAGAGGAGTCCCTAGGTGTCATTAACCCTGGGGACTGTTCCCCACCTCTCCTTGTGCTGGGACCAGCAGTGGGGGGTGCCTGCGATGGAGCACTGCATACTTGCTCTCTGGCTGAGTAGCAAGTTAAACTCTGCAGCTGTGAACTAAAGGCACTGCTTGGCTTCTCAGGGTTTCGCACCACGGATGCTGATGAGGCCAGGATGTGGCTAATGTTTGTTTCAGGCTTCAGCGCTTGAGGGAACAAAAACTATTATAAAACCAACACTAGTCTCCATTGTAAGCCTCAACCTTTATTTTATAATCTTAACTTGGCAAAAAAAAACATTACCCTGTGTCCTGTTGATAAATAGCTCAAAGCCACACACAGCTTTTCATGTTTTAAAGGACATGCCATTGCTCAGGCCATGACCTTAGCAAAGGCAGTCCCACACAGGGATGCTGCTGCGTGCAGAGCCCCTGGCTCCTCAGCAGCTCAGGCTGGCAGCCCGGAGCGCTGGCAGATGAAGGACAGGAGCGGGAGGGTAAGGAATCAGCACTATTCTGCACTAGGAGGGGGAAGCCTTTTTTAATTTTTTTTCAGCAAACAATACAGCGAGAGGGAAGAGGAATGTTAATTGCCAGAATCTGCATTGTATACAGCAACAAAGCCAATAAGGCTGCAGTCATATTTCTCAAATGTCAGAAGTCACAAGTCAGATAGCAGCAACTGACTTGAGCGAGTTATGAAGGTCTTTTTCATGAGTAACTGCACCCTGTCACTTCTCAGTGCTCTCTCTTATCTGTATCAGGCCATTCATTTTATATAAAGAAGTTAGCCTTATGCTTTTTGCTGTGGCTTTGGACATGAGGAATGCATTAAAGGAAATACCAGAGTTAAGAACTCACACTTTGCAGTTGAAAAACTAAATAGCTTTCAAAAATCAAAGTCCCGTCTCTACAAGTTAAACCTAGAATGTATCAAAACTGACTTTGAAAATAAAATTAATCTTTTGGGATATTTAAATTTGTGCAGATGTAAATTTTAAACTATAAAGTTGGAAACTTCTTTTTCTAATACACATTTCTTCTTTAAAACAAAAGAATCTCATGTGAATGACAAAAAGTTTTGGTGCAAATATTTATTAAAAATAAAAATATATCTTGTCCTTTTTTTTTTTTTTTACTTTAACACCTGGCACTGAAAGAGGTTCATCAAATGGAGGCAAACAGCTGGGTCCATTTGAAGATCCTGTTCTTGTTCCTGTGTTGTATAGTGTAGTTTTAGTATAACTAAATTAAACTGTTCTCCTGTATGTGATTAAATGCACTCAGTTAAATAACCTGGTGAGATTTCTCCTTTAAAATTATTAAAAAAAACCAAAACCTAAACAAACAAACCCAAAACTCAACCCCCCCTGCCAAAATGGGTAGCATTTATTTTCCACAGCAAAGAAAAAGCGTTGCAGTTCCTGACTTGGTCCATGTAGTATCTTGAAATTAGAATAGTGCGGTAACACATCAGTCAGTGGCAACATGCACCAAACAGTCCTATGTCCTAGGAAATGAGAGCTCTTCTGGGTAAGTACAGAGGGAATATGAGCCACCTCCCTCCATCTAAGGGATTTCCAAATTGAGGTACAACATTTCCTACACTGAACCATTATCTATCCAGAGTATTTCCACCACCTAAAGCCCTGGACAGTGGCTACTCACCAATTGCTCTGTATCTTGCCTGGAATCCAAAGCCTGCAACGTGGGAGTCGGTGTAGAAGTTGAGTAGCATAGGTCCAAAGACACTGACTGGGGCAGGGAGTTCATTACCACAGAGTGTGATGACAGGATGTGGGGTAATCCTGGTCCCACTGTAGATGCTTAGTCCATCATAAAGACACGTTCTGCTCAAGAGCGCTGGGGCTGCATGGACATATAATGGACATATGTGATTTCCTGAGCTTCAGGTACATAGACTTCATGCAGGCTAAGAAATTCTATATCACTTTCCATGCCAGGTTCTTGGCAGCTCATTAGCTTATTGAGGAAGCAAATGTCAATTTTTTACATGCAGATAAACAGAGGCAGAAAAAGGCAGACATCTTGCATAGAAGACATCAGACAGGTCTTGCTGAACACATCATCTCGAAAAGAATTCAGGCCCCTTAAAACAAAAAGATGTAGATTTCATCCTGTAGTTTGCCAGTGAAATGCTGCAACTGTGGCAGTCAGTGGAGATTCAGAGATGACCAAGCAATAGGAAAAGAAACAATGATTTTCAGGAGCAATCTGCTTTAGGGGGCAAATTGGAAACATAGAAATGGGGAATGTAGCATTCTATTTTTCCCCCTCCCCCTGGTTTTGAGTTTCTCATCTGCAGTAAGGTTTTAGAGGACTGAACCATCATCTCTGACTCCCTGCCCTACCTTGCTGACTTTCTAGCCACCTCACCATTTGCAACCAGATTCGACTGAAAGAAGAGATCTCAAATGAATTAAGTTCATGTAAGTTTCATGAAGGTCAGTGGCTGAGTTAGAGTGCCAGCGGAATGTCCCCAAAGAAGGACAAGCTGTGCTTTCAGCATAAGGGCTGTGAGTTCGGGCAGCGATCTGCTGAGCAGCCTGTGAGTTCAGAGACAGCTGAGAGTCATGAGCATGGGGACAAGTTAGTGGTACCCAGGGTGGTACACCAAGGGATGTGTGGTGAGAACTAGAGAGGCTGGGCATCATGTGGGAACAAGAAGGGAACCAGGAAGCTGGATTAATGCTGGCAGTGGATTAATGCTGGCAGTGAAAACCACAGCTCACATCTACTGAAAACCAAACTATGTTAGCTGATAGGCTTATAGAACTCTTAATGTCTTCTTCATTATTTACAAGCGTAATGGAAGCTGGCGTGTTAAGTTATCATGCTCAGCAATCTGTTACCAACAATGGGGCAAGCACTTAGACTACAAAGGATTAATCAGGAATTATCTAAATTTAACAGGAGAGACCCTGAGCCTCACACTGCAGAGGAGTGATTCCTGCAGAATGTCCAATCAAAACAAGCTGCTTCCTAATGTTGTAGGAAACCGGATGACTCATGTTGAACAGGATGACATAGGAATGAACATAGGAATGGAGTGATAATTCTGTTTCAGAAGAACAAGAGTCCTCCCAGCAGGAAGATATATTTTAGAACCTCTCTGGAGTTTTAATTTAAACATTCTTTCTCTCTAATGAAGGCAATGTATTCTAATATGTTTTAAAATTATGCCAATAGGGAAATATAGTACTAGTCTGACTTTAATAAGAGTAGCTAAACTGAAAACAACCAGCTGTATCAGATAACTGATTGCACTGTTAATTATAAAATAATTTAAAACATTCTTCATGTCCTACTCTATTATGAGAATACTTGATAATGTGATACAATTAAAAAAACACCTAATCAATTTTAAAATAAAAACAAATTTAAAAAAATGAAACAGAGACAAAGGTTATTTCAGAATGGAAAAGATTTGAGAAAGCAGCTCAGGTCCCTTTCTGGAAACACTCTGGAGAAAGGCATGAAGTGGAATGGATTTCTCAGCAAAGCAAAGGTCTACAATACCTGTCACAAGTTGTTTTGAACTGCTGCACTGGAAAGGATGTTTGACATAGGATGGTGAGCAAAAGGATTAATTTCTAGCTTTGAAACCTCATTGTCTGGGCTAATATAATTTGTGACCCGTGAATCCTGGCAGGACTGATGATTGTTTGTAACTCTTCATTTGTTTACACTTCTCCTTAATTTCTCACCACACCAAAACTTTTTATTCTGTACATAATCCCCAGCCTTGGGTTCCCCTATGCTATCTCTTCATGTCATACTTCCAGCCTCTTCACATACTCGGCATATAATCAGCAATTCTTCTCTGTGGTTTATTTCCTCTAATTCTATCATCTTTGATCTTTTCTAGACCAATTTCTGCCCCTTGCACTACAATGGAACAGCTTTCACAAGTCTCCTGAGATCTTTTCGTAGCCAGATGTCAGACCCACATCCTCTTTGAGCTGACAGGCACTTTACATATTGCTAGCACTGTTGTTCTTCATAAAACCTCTTTACTAAGAGCTTTTGCTCATCCTTCTGGTATTACTGTATTCTCCCTTCTGATTCATCCATGAGGATTCAATGATTCTGTGTAATCTCATTTGCAAGGACACATGCAACTACTATATCTATAGACCCCATAAGTCTATTTCCCACTTCCAGGCCTCTTTCTTTTCAGATTAAAATCTTATTTCTGTCACTCAACAAAATCTTTCAGGATGAGAGCTTTTCCCCCACCATCTTCTTCCCATGCATCTTCTTTCTTTACGCCCTCAGTATTTTGCCTGCCCTCATTAGGTCCATGCCTATTATCTGGGTTTCTTTAGGCTTTAACATAAATATAACATAAATATTGTCAAGTGTTTCCAGTTGTTATTTTTAAGATAAATTCAGTCATATCCTTCTACATATCTATGGCTCCCAACAAAAAAACTAGTAATTTTTTCAACATAGATACTGTACCATTTGTTCCTGTAGCCTTGACAGTATATCCTTCCAAATGCTGCTGGAAATATCAATTATTTGGCCTGACGTAATAAGCACATCTGTCTTTCTTTGAATTGCTGTGTGTATTTGCTTTCAAGGCCTTTTGTTATCTATCTGCACTCTATTTATCATCTTGGTCCTGCTCAGCAATGACACATTGACTCCTGCTTCCAAAGTTCACATGATAAGAACTTCAGTTGTCCTTACATTACATTTTGAACATGCCTTTGGGTTGTCTCCTTTCCATTTAGCAGAAATGTCTGTCTAGTCTCATTACTCTCCATAAAATTATTTATTTGATATGATGCCTGCACAAAAACTTGGACCAAATTAGGGCTTCTAACTATCATATCACTAATAACAGTGTCCTCCTTCCATCTCTCTGTCTGTAGCCATAGATTCCGATTAATTTTTATTGAGACAGTCCTGTTATTTTGTTTGAAGTTTGTAAACCTTAAAATAATTAGTATTTGGTGCACAATTGTATCTTCTGGTATAAATGGTAATATAATTAGTATTATTAATGTAGGAAAAGTATTACATAGATATACACTCCTGTGAAATACATTAACCAGCTCCACAGCACAAGATACTATTTTGAAAGCAATGGATTACAAGTCATATATCTATTTTCTTTCATATATCTATCTTCTTTCAAAATAATCTACTGCAAAAGTTGTCCATTTTCTGAATTGCCTAGAAACATCTGAGAAAGCAGAGAGAGAAGAGTAAAAAATCAAGATATGATCCTATCTCAGACTGCAAAATTACAGTTGCATGCTTAAAATAAAGGAGAAATTAACAAGTTATTGAAACATTTTTCAAGTAAACACAGTACTAACACAACGCAGTTGTTTTGCATGGACAGAGTAGAAATCCTACCACATTCTAAAAGGAGATACTGCAGGAGGCCCCCATCCATTTCCCCTAATTTTCATGATTTGGAATTCAGACTTTACTGCATGTTATACTTGAAGAGTATTACAGCCATTTAATAATGCACTACCCCAGCTGTCCTAGAGGTGTATTTTAGGGATGTTCATCTGAATAGAGTTTCTGAACAAAAGATGGATGTGATTATTTCTCAGATAGCAAGTCTACTATGATAGCTAGGCAGGTAAGGCTTTTTTGATTCATTTGAATACATTAGGTTTGTGTGGACCTTTGACCCAAGGAAGGAGGTCAGATGGAAGATGACATTTATCACTGTCACAGAGTGGGGCTGAAAAAACAAACTCACACCCTTTTGTTCTGTTCTTTGTAAAATAACCAAACACAACAATGTAGGTGGTACTACAAGAAGCAATGCAGCTTCACGAAACCGGCAAATCAGAAAAGAGGTTCTGTAACTTCATTCGTTTTGGCACAGGAAGAGAGACTCTTGGGGCTGCAAGGAAGTTACAGAGACTAAGCCAAACTCCATTCATAGGCTTAATCTATCTTATGTTTTGCTGCACATCTTAAACATCTTGTGTAAGCTATTGTCTATGGCTTCTTGTAGTGGTCAGTGGGTAATAAGTGTGAGGGAGGCCTTCAGAAGGCAATTCATTCCACCTGTACAACACACTTGCTTTTCAAAGCACTTTTTCACTGTAGGAAGAGATAAGTCTAGATGATAAATCTAAATTAGATGTTTATCTTCAGGGGATCAAAGTCAGATAAAACCAATTTTCTACCTACAAGGAAGCAGTCAATCTAGATTAAATTTTGATCACAAAATCAACAAATGTAGCTTCCTCCAGTTCTGTCTTGCTCTGTTACTTGCTATATTTAGTGCTTAATACATATTTAATACATAGTACATGTATGTCATGTTCATTTTGTTCTGGATACTGTCACTGTGTCACTGCTGTGAGTTAACTGCCTCATTTGGAGTTGTTCCTTGTAATCTGAACAAGCATCTCATCATAATTAGAAACTTAACTACTCTACAGCAGAGAACTGTGACTAACCCATGAAGTCATTCAATTTTGTATTAATGTGTCACTGCCTTCTAATTTTCTGGAAAAGATATCTCAACCAGTTAAAGTCAATGAGATATGTATGCCTTACAGGCATTATTTTGGATACTTCATTTCATTACTAAACAACCATGAAAAAAAAATTGGATTTCTTTTGTGAGGTCAAATAGGTAGTAAATTATGTTAATTGGACATGTAGCTAAACTCTAAAAACCCAATCTAGAATATCTGCATTAGTATGGTTAAGATTTTAAAGGCCACACTCAGCAACAATCTAAGCAGGTGCAATGCTTTGTTGCATATGGAATAGCTGGAAATGTTTTTAACAGATGCTGCCAAACATTGTTCTGCCTTTGCAAAAGAACTAAGGGAGTTCATGCTGGTAACCCATGGGCACATGTGCTAAGCATATTCAGTGGGACAGCTGAATAAGTTTTCCCTTCTGCATCATAAGTTGCAGGATGCTGGTTTCAATCTACTTTCCAATTCAAAGCCAGGCAATTTCTCTTTGCTACAAGGTTATATTTTAAGATTTTGTGAAAAATATCAAAAAATCAACTACTGGAGAGTGTCATACTTCCTCTTTTATAACCAGGTGTCCTTTAGCTGATATCCGGGTCTTTTCTTTCATGTGACTACAGATTTTAGTTTGTGTAGTCTAAGGAAGCCTATAACAATAAAGGAGAAAATTGCCCTGGAAGAAGGAAAATACTTTTAGTATTTATTTAGGTCTATGCTTATTATTTTTTCTGTATCACCTCTTTGATTTAACCTTCTTAATAATAAAAGCTTGACTTCATTTATAAATTAACTGAATACACAGAATACAGGTCAGTAATGTACTCAAATGTGTCAAAATTGGCATAATCTGATTCAGCAGTGTCTGCTGAATAATAATGTCTTCTTCATGAAGAAATTATGTAATTTCTGTGGTTGCATTTAATTTAAAAAAAAAATCTTAAAGTAGTGGTTTGTACTGGGAGATGACAAAAATGTTTCAGATAAAATCATAGTCAAATCAAATCTTTGTCTCAGATCTAAATTAAGTTTGGACCAGAATACTGGTCCAATGGTTTGCAAACTTAAAAAGAAAATGAAGGAAACTTATTTTCTGACTTTATTATTTGGTTGGAAGAAAAATTCAAATTATGCACTCCCAGGTTACTAACAAATTACTCAAAAATCTTTGTCTAGGTGACTTCAAGAGACACAAATTAAGATGGCCTCAAAATACATGATGCCACCCAAGTAGTTTGGACATACTGATTCCTCTCTGTTATAATGACATCTCTGCCCATAAAACATTTGATCCTATCAAAGTTGGGAAAGTTTTACTGTTCGCATCAATAAGACCAGGATTATTTCTTGGGTAAATGCTGCCAAGTTTGAAAGTCTCAAGAGTGACTTTTGTTGCTGGTTATATACACGGAAACAACTTTTATAGGTTTTCAGTCACTGTAGTCTTTCCAGTTTCCCAATAATATGTTCATACAGCTTTTTATAACACCTGAGTATATTTATAGCCATTTTATCAGTTAGGGAAACAGAAGCACTGAAAGGCAAAATGGCTAGCCTAAGACAAGAAGATTATGAGACTCAATGGCAAAAATTAATACAGGAACAAACACCCAAATTGGCCACAGTCAGTCATACTGCAACCACCTGGCATATTCCCAACTTCATTGCTGTAAGATATTCAACAGTTGAGATCTATCTTCACTCTTCTGAAAGCTGTCAGTGACACAAAACTGAACCCTGGAAACTATCTTTGTAAATGTTTGCCAGGAAGTGGACATGAAAATTAAACCATCAACCATTTTACATGATAGAAGGCTGGTATGTTTTTAAGTAAGAAGTTACACTTGATAGTACATACTGAAATTATGAAGAACCAGTTACCTTCCAAGTGGAAAGTCTCAAACTCTAGAATCACTAGTGACTGTGGTCCCTGATCGATGATGTAACTGCAGTTCAAATTGTCATCATACTGACCAGGGTAGTTAGGAGAAAGGATACGACCTGTAGGTCTGGTGAAATTTACTCCACATCCTGCAAACATAAATAAATAAGACATCGTTAGATTGCAGGTGATAACATCATTCTGGTTTGCCATGAGGAAACCTATAATGTACACAAAGACTTAATCTCTCCTTAACAGGCTGGTCAAAAACCCAGGAAGACTAAATCACAACGGAAAAAGTAGCTCTTACACACACAGAGCAGTGTTTTGGGGGCCTTCCCACCTACAGCCTCACATAGTATCTTTGCATGTGTTGGATAAGACCAGGCCACAGTCCCTCAGGCCCACTGACCAGAAATACACAGCACTGCTCTTCTTAGGGGTTTGGCACCTGCACAGTTCAAAATCCCTGAGTACACAAAAATGTACCTGAACTGGATGGGGGGTTATTGGGGCAGATTAGCAGTTTAGCTACATCAGAAAACAGCCATCTTAGCCCAAGTGGTACTGTTTTTATTTCATGCCTGACAGCCAGGGTGCAGTCTACTGTAGAGTCATCTCTGGGATGCTTTGCTATACACAGAGGCAGAAGACATTTGCCACCCAGAACATCTCAACCACACACAACTGTTCATTTTCATTATCCTAGTGACTTGGATGGCCTTAGGGTTTCTCTTTATTTTAAGCTACTGGTTTAAAAGTATGCAGTGCATAGTGAAATGCTGATGTAAGATTAGGAAAAGGCATATGAAGCCTGCGATTGTCTCTATTAAGAAGTTGCTAGTTGTTAGCAGACAACATTAGTGCAGACATAAAAACAAAAGCCATTTCAGTTCAGAATTCTGTATACTTCAGTAGTGTCTTCCTCTAAGCACTTAGTTTCTCACTGTCTTAATCTGAATCCAGCGAAGGGAAAGTGGTTTCCTTTGACAGCATTCTACAAAAAACCCAAACAACCAATGGCAATTGAACACTACCTCCTACATTTCTGGTAGGTTTGACTGCCACAAAGCACATGCCATGGTGAAAGAAATGGAGAGGCCCACCCAAGAAATGCCACTTGAGCTACATGAAATGCAAATACAACAATGCAAAGAAAAGCCCAGAGCAGGTGCTGAGAAGTCATTTCTTCTCCTGAGAGGAGTTTATGCAAAGGGCATGGGCTGCTGCATACATTGGAGAAATTACAACAGTTTCAGCATGTGCCTTTGAAAGAAGAAGAGAGATAAAAATTCTAAAGGTGAAGCAAATCCTTCTTCCTTTTAAAGAAAATTATAGCTTTAGCTTCCAAGTAGTTTAATGACAGAGAAACAATTTCTTAAATTTAAAGCCTATTCATTTCTTTTTGGCACACTGAAAAGGCAAAGGTGGCTAAGAATGACTACAAAGTCATAGCTGCATGGAGGATCTTTGGCAAGTCCAACACTGCAGCACACAGTAGCTCCATTGCGTTCAGTAGGGAAACTCTTGGTTTTAAAAGCTGGGCAGAGGCTTCAATGCCTTGTGGGACTGAGGTCTGAGTTACTACAGACTGCTGAAACTAATCCAAAATGGACTAATAGAGCAGACACATGGATTTAATGCTACTTACTGCTTATGAAAGATGCAGAGAAACCTCTCCCAGGAGCATCCTGAGACTGAAATACTGTAGTTATCACATTGTTTGGAGCAACAACAGGATCAGGAGCTGAACTTCCACATCCTGTGGTTAACAAAGCTGCTGCTTCTTCATCATTTCCTCTCCACACCTGAGAAGCCCAGATTGGAAATGGTTTAGTGATTTCAAAGCCCATGTAGGTTGTAGGAACCCACCAGGAATTTCACGTGCAATTGTTCTTCCCATGGACTTAGGATTCATCTCACACTGAATCTTAGCAATCTAAACTGAAGGTGGTCATTATCTACTCACTCTGCAGCTGGTGGAGACAAAAAGACTTGGAGTGAATCCTAGAATAACTTGCCAGGGACCTCTGAAGGCCATCTGGAGGTCATTTACTCGAACCTCTGCTGATAGCAGAGCCAACATAGGTCCAGTCCAAGGATCCAAAGAAAAATATTCTCTGCACACCATTACCTACCTCCATTTTGTCTCTGTTAACTTATCCCCATATACCCTATGAATATCTGTGTATACAATGAATTATTAAATGCAAGCCTTACATTATTCATAAGTCAATACAACCCAAAACTGTCATGGTACAGAAATACAGAAGCATCAAACTGGAAGATCTGTATCCTTAATATCTAGTCTTGCTAATGAAAAACTATTCCCGTTTTTGTTATGTTACTGTCATTTGTTCAATGATAAGTATCAAAACATGTAGAGAGTTAACAAAATAATATAATTCACAAAAAATGTTATAAAAATACACCTTTTTAAAAACCCTATTACTTCCACTGTACCCATAGCCAATTGAAGTTCAATTAAACCATGCCTTCAAGAAGCACATGCAGGTTTATGTAGGTATTATCTCTTCAGTAATTACTTAAACATGCACTTGAGGTTCACAGTTTAAGCGCCAAATTTCAACACACATAGAAAATGAAACATAGGCACAAATAGTTGATGTTTCTGGTGCTTAAATAATTTCCTGTATCAGGATGATCATTGTCAGGGATTTAAAATGTATTCTTAAAAAAAATAAAATTGTAATAATAAATATATTTTTTGTCAATGTGTTTGTACACATTGATTTTTTTTAAACTGGTATTTCATATCAAAAATATATTTAAACAAAATAATATTTGGTTTTTCAAATGATGTGTTTGAAAGGGGTCTAGTGGAACTAGAACAACCACATGAAACTGTGATTGCTCTAAGTTACCCTCCTAGAAAGGGTTAGATAAGGGTTAGTCTGTAAGTGTAGGCATATGAATAGCCTTATTCACCTGGCAGGGCATATGAGGCAATGGGTGCTCAAGGATTAATATGAACAGTCTGTGGCCTGGCCAAGATTTTTGCAAAGTCACTATTGATTTTGGATTCCTCTGTTTTGTCTGCTCAGCTTGGAATGAATGAAAAAACTTACCCCTGTTCTGCACTTTTTCATATCGAGACACCTTCATAGATCTCACAATGGACATTCAGAAACAGAGGTGGACATCACCAAAAAGTTAAGATTTTCCTCTATGGAGGAAATTGTCAGCTGACAGTTTTGACCACATCATTCAGGACAGTTTAGAAATTTGAAATTAAAGCACTTTTACTGGGTGAAGTTAAGACTTTCATATTATTCAAACTTATTGTAACATATTACATCAATTAATCAGTGGAGCAGGCTGTGAGAAGACAAATCTAATAGTACTTTGTTCCACAGCCTTAACAAAATGAAGGCAACAGTGGTTTGTAAGTCAGTAGGTACAGATCAGATGTACAGCTGCTCAAGTCTTCCTACATGTTGTCAAATTATGTTTGCCCTTTATTTCAAGTGGGAGTTGTACTGCTGTGGAGAAAATGAGCACAAAACCACTGAACATATGCCAAATGCCTGAGAGAAAAAATGACACTGTGAAAAATTCAAAGCATGTCCACTCCATTCTGTTACTTTGAAAACAAGTGGTTCTTGACAACCTATGAAAGATAAGAATGCTATCTTTGTCTTTTCAGATTTAAAAAAGAAGGATTAGTGCAACTTGGAGAGTTTATGCACTTATAACGAAGTTTTGTAGAATTATAGTGTCATATTCCTTGGTTTTTATTCACTGGAGTAACTGAAATGGTCTTTTCATTATACTATATTTTCTGATTACTTCCTGCTTCTGAAGTTGTATGTTCTTTTTTCACATTTTTCATTTTTGGGGCAGCATGTAGGGTGATGGGACCCTACTGGAGGTGGAAATTCCATAAATGATAAAAATTAAAAATACATACATTCTGCAAACCAACATTCTGCAATCATGGTTTCTTAAAGTTGACCTAATGCAAACAATTAATTTACCTTCACATAACTGCTCTGGCAACTTCCATTGCGATCTGGGATCAGGAAGTTACTGTGGAAGCTCATCTCCAAGTGTTTGCTTTCATGTGTAATGATGGTCCATGTGCATCTGGTGTTCACAGGAAAGTTTTGAGGCCAATGAGGAGACTTGATCACACCGTTATCTGAATGAATGATTCCACCACATCCTGGAAAAAATAGCAAGAGGTGGGAGAAATGTTCAAATATTTCCTATTGGTGTCAGCTTTGATTTGCTGCTTGCCCCCATGGCTGAAACAGTGAGAGAAGAAAGCCATGGCACCCATTCAGATTTCTTTTTCCTCTCTTTTGCTTAATTTTCCTTTCCCTACTCCTGCATCGAGGAGATAGTTACACTCCAAAGAAGGTCTGTCTTTGTACTTTGCTTTCACTTTTTCACAAGCTCCTTCTCCTTGCCTGTTCAAATCCTATTTCTCTGCCCCATCCGTATGTTGATGACAATTAGAACTATTGCTCTCATATATAGTAAGGGTCGGAAATACATTAATGAGGACCTTCTCTTGAGGCTGTGCAGGTTCCTTCCCACATCCCACAGCATGCACATCATGACTGACAGCCACTCAGAGAAGTACCCTGGAGAAAAAAATCAATCTACTGCTGAATACTTGTTTTTTTCACTCTGCAAAATGTTAATAATGCATTTCCACATGTGGATCTACTCAAGCTGCATGCTTTTATACCCAGGGCAGAATGGTGACTTCTTCTCCAGTCCTGTGTATCTCAGTGGGATTATGGAGAGGGCTTTAAACCATCACATAACAAACCTTTAACAATTGTTAACAGATTCATTTATAAGGGGGAATAGCTGGTCATGGCTCTGTGGCAGCTCATCTTCTTATACATAACAAGTTTAGTTAATTTGAAACATACTTGCAAATACCATGCCAAGAATGATTTACTAGGGGTATTCATAACAGTGCTAGCAACCCATTATTATTTCACTGGTGATGTAGTAAAAGGATGAATAAAGGGCAAAAAAAAAAGCTTTATTACATTCTCCATTTTTTCTTCTTAATTAAAAAAATGTTTTAAAAGTAAGGTTTTATTTTTTGTTCTTCTATGTTAGATAATGGCATTTGTGTTTAGAAGGATACGAAGCCAAGTTTTGCTCACACGTACAGAATGTAAACCCAGAGATTCTCAGTGGACAAATGAGAAGAAGGCTGAAGAAAGGACACCAGGCATATTAAAAAAAAGATCTCCTGTCAGAGAAAGAGTACTGACTATGCACATTGCATGTGTATGCTAATGGCTGCTACATCACTGAGGAGTGGCACATGAAATTCCAGTAATGACAAGGAAAAGGGTCAAAAACTGTCTTAAGTAACAGAGTTATTCATGTAAGCAGAGGTTATTGATATATTTAAGAAGACTCCATTGAGTGACTGTGTGGACACTGCTAGATCACTGATGGGAAGCTGATTAGCACCAGCTAGAAGATTTGCAGCCAAACGTGACACTAGAGAACACCTTTCCAGCTCTGTGTTGAGGTAGGAAGTCACAATGATTTCTGTCCTGCCACCAGCCAGCACATCTAACTACACTTGCCTTTGGTCACCTCCTGGAAGTGTGCAAATGGCAAGCTACTTTTAAAAAGGGAGCTTTTTAAAATCTACCAATACAACCCTGTGTGTGTACCATCTTCAGAAAGGTACCAGTATCTCCACTGAAGTGGAAAAGGTTTAGGTTGTCGTCACATGTGCTCCCTGAGTTCTGTCTGCCTCTCTCTTTTGAAACTGAGATCTTTCTAGCTTTAAGTGTTTAAACCAAATCAAACTGTGAAACAATTGTTATTCAAGAAATAAACTGTCTCATAATCACTGACCATAGATACCACTGCTGGGAGGATAATGAGCATGGTATCAATTTACAGACATCAAGAAACTGCCAGTGGGAGGCTTTAAAAAGTACAAAATCAGTCCAAATTTTATTTCATTGTGTAAGATCAGACAACACTGGTTTAATACTTGGCTTTTTTCATGCTGGTTTCTCTTAAGAATGCAGAAGATGTTGGCATGTATTTCTTTTGTTCTTTAATGCAAACTTAATTAAAAAGGAGGAATCTTATTTCCTTTTGTGGCTGGGAAGTGCTATATGGACATGATGCACTGTTATGTTAAACCTGGTAAAAACAGAGGGTTTTTTCACTTACCTAGAGATTCTGCTGTCCATGTTGCATAAAAGCCACCTCCTTGAATTGAGTGATCAGAGTTAAAGATGATGACTAGCTTGCTGGAACCAGACCGAATAGTCCCAGGGGATGTGTTTCCACAATACCTTCCTATGACAGGAGACCCAGGAGAGCCACCATTCAGGATAGTAACAGAGTCCCACTTACAAAGTGAGTGATTTTCAACGTGGAAGGCTGTAAATGTAAGCTGCAAAACACAGAAGTGACATTCAGGAGCTAATACCAGTCACACCAGAGGAGAGGTTAGAGTAATTCCATACAGATCTCATAGCAATCCTGGCACAATGATTTCTGAATATGCTCAGAAATCCAAACCTGATCCTCACTTCACCTTGATGCTTTCCTGCAAGTATTGCTTGGTGGACAGGCAACAGCAGCTTCTTAACATGAAGACAGAAATGAAAAATGAATACACATGTTCAAAGCTGTCATTATTGGGACTTAACCATACATTGGAACTTACATATGTGCTTCAAATTGGTCTCAAAAAATACATAGGTGTTGAACTACTTTCCCACACTCAAGTCTGCTGGTCATGAAATCTGAAGTTGTATGCTCAAATACAGGCAGCTATGTAAGCAGAAAGCCTTGGATTTTTTTCTTATTTTGAATCAGAATGCGTAACAATTGCTAAAAATAATGCTAGTTTCCATTACATCTGAGAAAAACAGTTGCATGGTTGGTTCCTGTGGGCCTGGATGCATCACATAATAGTCTGGGCTAGGCAGGCAGCTTTGACCCTGCCTCCCATCCACACTGACGCCATTTGTCCTTGGAGGGATACACACATGGGTGGGATTTCCAGTTCAAAGATTTAGATTGCTGATCCAGTAGACTCCTGGATTTGTTGATGTTGAAATATTGATGTACACTAATGACTGCCTGGCCCTCTTCCAATGAAGGGGTTTTTTTTGCCAGTTCTAGGATTGAGATACTTGTAGAAAAGTTTAGCAAATGCATAGTACTTCTTACTACAACTTTTGTGTGTATTCATTTCCAAAAGAACGCTGCCTGAGGAAAAGACCAAATACATATTTAGTTCAAATGGCTTAAGCCTGGAACTTTACCAGCAACTAAAACTGGCAGTTTTTACTGGAAAAGGTTAGTCTGCCTTCACTGAGGGGCCCCTTCTCAGTCCTTTAAAAATAGTAATTTGCTTCCATCTGATTAAGATTAGTTCTGCTTTAAACAAATTTGCAGATTAAATAGACATTTTGTGTTCTACTAAAATAATCCTGTATTCCCTGAAATAAATATCTAGGCAGTGGTCAGAATATCATGCAGCAGAAGAATTAGGATTATGGGTTTGCATTTCTAAGAAATACCTTTGTAAATAAAGAAAACATGATATTGGAATTAGTGAGAGACATTACATTTGAAAATCTGTAATATGTCTTTACAAAACTGCTTGTCAAATATTTTTCTGACCTGGACCTCAAATGTCATTTATTGGCCCTGTTCTCCAAAGGAGCAGTCAAACAATTCAGTGAGTGAAGTTTAGCACTGCTTCATCATAAAAGTGCTTAAATTGGTCTCCCAGCAGTTTGGCTCTAGAAAGTAGAACCTCAGGCAGCCTGTTAATAGTTATTGGGAAATAAGAATAGCACCTTATTGATGTAATTTGTACCAGCAATCATATTATCACCCAGACTAACTAATAAGACACAAAAGTAACTTTCCAGTGGCTTGTAACTTTTCTACAGAGATGAAAAAACTTCAGCCTCGTGTTTATTCTCACGATAATGAGAATATTCATGCACATACAATAATGTGAGTTATTTTAGTTTCCTAAACATAGAAAATCATTGTTTAACAGAAAAGTTAGTGTTATGTTTTGAGGTCAAGTTAGACTAGATTCTTCTGCTTTTCAAACAGCCCAATCTAGTTTGGTTGTGTTATCTTCGTTTCCCCCCCTTTCTTAGGTAAAGACAAATGGTGAGATATTTAATTCTTCCACATTTATAATTTTCCAAATTGCCTGAAACCTGGTCCTCAAGATTCAGAGGGTGCTTGCCTGTATCAGGAATAGTGTAACCAGCAGGAGTAGGGAAGTGATTGTTCCATTATACTCAGCTCTGGTGAGGCTGCATCTTGAGTACTGTGTCCAGTTTTGGGCCCTGACTACAGGAAGGATGTTGAGATGCTGGAGCACATCCAGAGGAGACCAACAAAGCTGGTGAAGGGTCTTGAGCACAAGTCCTTATGAGGAGTGGCTGAGGGAGCTGGGGCTTTTTAGTCTTGAGAAAAAGAGGCTGAGGGGAGGGAGACCTTATCACTCTCTACAACTACCTGCAAGGCAGTTGGAGAGATGTCGGGGTTGGTCTCTTCTCTCTAGTGACAAGTGATAGAATGAGAGGAAATGGCTTGGAATTGCACCAGGGGAGATTTAGGTTAGATATCAGGAAGAATTTCTTTACTGAAAGGTCTGTCAGGCACTGGAACAGGCTGCCCAGGGAGGTGGTGGAGTCACCATCCCCGGAGGTATTTAAAAGGTGTATAGATGAAGTCCTTAAGGACATGATCTAGAGGTGGACTAGTCAGGGTTAGGCTATGGTTGGACTTGATGATCTAAAGGGTCTCTTCCAACCTAGGTGATTCTATGACTCTCTCACTGCCAGCACACAGTCATGTCATTGTGTTACTCACAGTGATGGTTTCACCTTCAGGGGCTTCCAACAACCAGGAGCAGTGATTCAGGTTGCTGTAAGGCTCTGGGTAGTTAGGACTTGTGACAACTCCCCTTTCACCTGACTGTATGCCACCGCAGGCTGAAGAAAAAAAGTACCATTTCAATACATTTTTTTAAGATTATTCATCTTGTAATAGTTCTAAAACACACTTAAGTTGGACTTCTATAGGTAAGGCTGAACGAGTCATCTGAGAAAATGCAAGTGTTAGAGTCTTTGTCATTGAATAATGAGTAAACAGATGCAATGACCTTGAAATTTTTCATTTATTCTGATACTTAATATAGCTCTGCAAAACCTTTGGCAGCTGACACAGTTTCCTCTTCCACCTTATCTTCCATTTGTTTATTTCAGACTCCTAAGCAAACCAGTGCCATTCTTGGACCAACACAATCAAGTAGAAAACTTGCTGATGTGTCTAGATAAGCACCAAGGCTAAATTCAGCTGTGACAGGAAGAACAGTTGTGCTGGCAAAGTGGTGTAATTTGCTCTGATACAGCTTTAAGTGGATTTCAAAATGAGTGCAAAGGTTCAAGCACCAGAATGCATTTCAACCATGCTAGCACCCTGGAGGCCTGGAGTAAGTCAAATTTGGCTGGTGTTACCTGTTACATCCCTATTCCCAAGAGCAACCAGCTGTTCTGTGTCTTGCACTGCATTGCAGAAACTCAAATGCAGTTCAGGGAATGAGGCAGAAAATAAATCTGAAAGTTAAATTGCTAGCATATGTTTGCTTTAGGTGGATATAAATAGTGGCAGGCACTGTGTAACTTTTGAGGGCCTCTTTGAGAGTTAATCCCATAGAGTGTATTTTCAGTATCACCAAATGAATGGTAATGTTCCCCAAAAGTGCCTCAGTCAGCAAGGGCAACAGGCTATCAAGCCATTTACCTTCGAACGTGTAATGGGCCAAGAATCCTTTATCTTCTGTATTTTCATCGCTTACAAAGTGTACCCAGATCTTGGGGGCAGCCATGACTAGTGGCACAGATGGTGCAGCCTGACCACAATGTCTGGCTATTAGCTCTCCATCAGCATCCCCTGAGTAAAGAAAGAAAAAAAATATACTTTTTGAAACCTAAAAGTGCTACAGTAACATAAAGGAACACATAGGGCAAATGTGCATGTCACTTTGTTTTGAGTAGAAAACAAAGAAAATACATATCACAATTAATAACTGACTCCTTGTTATAGGCATAGGTAGAGTGCTGCAGTTCATTGCTGGGATCTAAATCTTGACAAGAAGTAAGTTTTCTCCAAAGCTGTATTAATTACTTTCTCCAAAGTTGTATTAACGATCCTTTTAATATCTTGGGCACCCTCTCTCCCCTCCCTGCCATCCTGCTCACTTCATTTTGTGTGACCCATCGGACCTGAAAACAAAGAAGGTGCCCCAAAACTGAAAAAAAGGTTTTTGAGCAGAACAGTGGGAAGAGATGTCCCAAAGACCTGGTCACATTGAAGCCTATTGAGCCTATGTGTTTGTGACATCCTCTTTAAAGTCAATAGGGATTTTTAGTTTTCTACCTTTTCTACCATATAGGGATATGCTTTGTCCACGAACAAGCTGCTACTGCTGTATTAATAGTGGGCACCTCTTTCCTAGGGAGCTGAGCATACTGTTGTCTGTATGGCAAAAAATTTGCCAGTATTTGTTCAAATCATTGAAACCTAAAAGGAAAACGCAAGTAGTTGCATGTCTGTAAAACTGAATGTTTGCTCATGTTGGTGTAAACTTATCCATCACATTATCCATCAGTTTCTGGTTATTATGGATATATTCTCAGGAGAAGAAAAATAAGTGTAATAGTGTTCCTCACAACATCCAGGCAATGCCATTCCTAAGCTGGCTTCTCTAGAAACAGCAGGCTGCTGGCCTTAAAAGTCTCTGTTCAAAAGCAACTCCCAGCTCCACAGAGAGTGGCAGGCTGTTCTTGCAAAGAAGGCATTAGAGCAGGAGGGAGAAACTTTGGGCAGTCTTCAAAGCCCTTTCACTCTTATTCCAAGTAACATGGCTGAGTAACTTCATCTTTCCATCATATACAGTGACACAGCTGCCATGTGAAATGTCTTGAAGCACAGAGATAAAAGGTGACATATAATAAAATTCTATACATGTAAATGCTAAAACCTGTCTTGTTGACATGAACTAAAAATTATACTGAGCTGTACAAGCAGAAGACATTAATGATAAATTACAATTGGGAAAAAATAGTAATAACGACTTTGAGGATTAAAATATAAAGTGTACTCGTTCTTTTTTGCACTTCTTACAAGGTGACAGATGCGACCCTCGTTACTCAATCTCTAGTGTGAAAAGTGACACCAGTCACCACCACTCTCATGGATGGCCAGCTGGCCAGAGATCTAGACTGTTGATGAATGGAAACAGAAATATTGTGCTGGAAGATTTGGTTCAAACTGAAGGGAAAGGTCTGAAAAGAAAAAAAATAAGCCTTCCATGAAAGCCAAAATTTAGGAGTAAATTTCACTGTAGAAATATGCTCAGCTGTATTACCATGTACAGACTGTGCACGTGTCTGATAATATATCAACTTAATATAATCCCTTACCCTGAGAAATTTGAAATATTTATCTATTTAGATTAAATATTTCTCAGTGAATACACAAAATTAATTCTGCTTTTTTGGTTTTTTTCCTTTTTTTTCCCCCCAGTACCATTAAGTGTGTTGTGTGGGTCACTGAGAAGAATTTTACATGTCTCAGCTTTATTTAGGGCGTCTCGAGTAACTTACTATTGGATTGGACCTTTTCCCAAACGCACATCTGCTCTGCTGAGGGTCTCAAACAGCACCTGCCTGAGTTCAGAGATACTCTGTGCTATTTACATCTTGGTGCTCATTAAATGTTATTTGGCTGCATACACAGCTGGATTAGGGCGTTCTGCCTTTGACATAAGACTGGATGTGAAACTGAAGATCCATTAGTATGACCAAAATGAACATTACTGTTTCATTTAAAAAACTGTGCAGAGCCAATAAGGCTACACGGTACCATCTTTCCTCTGACTGTATTGCCTGGAGGCCTGAGGTTCGCAATAAAGTGAGTGCTGGGAACTGATGAGTAACAGAACAGATATATTTTAGTATTTCTTTCTCTGAGTTCTCTTTCTATTATTTCCCAGCTCCAGTGCATATATGGGAGAGAACTGCCAGGCTAGGCAGCTATGCAGGCTCTGGCTCTTCCCAGGGCAGTCTGACAGTTTACAACCAAGAGCTCACGTTCAAATGAGTGCAAATACATTTGTAACAGATTCCTGCTCTCAATTCCCCCCGCTTACTTTCAGGAATTATTTCCTGGTAAATTAGAACCTGCTCTCTCTGGGACTCACATATACAGCCTCTCAGTGAAGAAGACAGCTGGAGCTTTGATACTACACTTGGCATTAGCTGAAGTGACTTTCATATGACATTTCCTGTTGCTTCATCTTGCAGAGAGCTAAAGATGCTCAGCTATGCAGAGATATTACTGGTGCATTAATCCTGTGATTGTTTTCCTTTTAAATGCTTTAGCCTGTATTTTGTGATGCAGTCTCACAGGAATTACGGATTTTGTTTTGAAGAACCATTATAGAGTTCAAAAGTGGGGTCTGAAGCGAGTATAGAGCCCTGAGCTTATGAATAATTCAAGCATTCTTTACTCTATTCCTGCTATCCCTGGAGATATTTCAGGAGCAGGGAGAGAGAATGGCTATGGACCGAATAAATTGCTTTGATAACTCCAACTTCTCCTGACTGCCATCTTTCAAGGGAGAGGAAATCCAATTCATATTTTAAGTTGTAAAGGGATGCTCAGGTATTTTCATAGAATCATAGAATCACAGAATGGTTTGGGTTGGAAGGGACATTAGAGATCATCTTGTTCCACCTCCCTTGCTATGGGCAAGGACACCTCCTACTAAACCAGGTTGCTCAAAGACCTATCTAGCCTGGCCTTGAACACTTCCAGGGAGGGTGCATCCACAGCTTCACTGGGCAACCCGTTCTAGTGATGAGTTTTGCAACCACCAAAACAATTCATCCCTTAAAGGTACCTGCCCAGTTTTCCACTTTCTCCCCTGAAAGAAAGGGTGGTCAAATTCATGCATCCATTGCTCTGGCAATGAAATCCCACTCCTAGTCTAGGAGGCAACATGAAAGGCATGCATGTGAACACTCTCTCAACTGCACAGATCCTACAACAATCACTCTGTGCAAATATATCTGAACAAGATTTGCACAAACACAGCTGCACAACTGGAATCTTGAAAGGCTGAATCCATTCTCCATCTGAACATACAAACCTATTCGTAACTCTAGGTAGTCATACTGGCAGTCCTGGTGATGTTCCAAGTGGAAATCCTCAAAAGAGATATATATGGATGAGTTATAGTGGGAGGGATTTTCAATGGTCCATTCACAGTTCAGGTTACTTGTGTAATTTTTGACACCATCATAACCAGGAGAAGAGAAATTGCCATCTGTATATCCCATCAGGGGTCCACCACAAACTGCAGAAACAAAAGTTATTTTATTTAAATATAGTAATAATTTCTATATTAAGAGAAATCTTGCCCCTCTTTATTCTGATATGCACATGTCAGCAAGCATATGCACTGATTAGATCAAAAGTTTTTTCCATCTTCTTCCTACTTTTATAATGTACTGCTATGTACAAGAAAATTCTTGCCTAGTGTCCTGGAATTTATTGGCAAGTCTTTACAGACACATATGTAAAGCAAAGAAACAACAGTTATTCAGAATATCAAACAAAAAAAAAATTAATAAGAAAAAAAAATCAGCAGCACCATCAATACAACAAGCATTGTTTAATAATTTAATATTTTGACAAAATCTCATTGCAGCTCCAGTTCAGTGTTCCTCAGATATACCCATTACCTAATTCTAGACTCAAGAGAAGATTTTTTTTTTCTGGGACATACCCTCAAGAGCAGTACACTCATGCTATGGTAGGATGCTTAGGGACGAACTGGAAATTCAAGTTCGAAAGACTCAAGGCAGTAATCGTAAGGCTCTGCCAGCTGCCTCCTCTCTGGAGGCTGAGCTTGCAAAAGTAGGTTAGCAGCACTCTTTCACAAGCCACAATAAATTAATTACCCCCCTGAGTAATAAGGAAGCACTTGAATTATTCCAGTTGTCTCTGGCACTATGCTTTTTGAACCTTTTTATGGAATAAGGCCACTTCAGACTATCTCTTACTCAAGACTAAGTACAAAACAATAAATCAGTGGTGTGAATAAGGACTGTGATCCATAACAGAGGTTGTTCTTTCCATTTGAAGTTTGACATAACAGGCCCAAGAATTCTACAAGTCCCAGAGATTCTCCATTTTTTCAAGTCCTTTCAACTAATTAAAGATATGTATCTACCCCCATCCAGAGATGTAAGAGAGGGAAAAAAATGTAATAGAGATTTGTTACCTGTTTAGGTAATTTTTTTAATATGTGCCAGTACTTTTGCTATGAAATGATTCACCAAATATCAATCACTAAATTAAAAACACACACACTACCTGCATCTTCACTAGATGTGTATGAGACACTGAAGCCTCTGGCTGCATGGGACACATCTGTCACCAAAATTACTTTCATTGTATTTCCAGAGGATTTCACCTCAGTGCCTGGATTTACTTCACCACACAGTTTGGCAAGCCGGGGAGAGTTCTCTTGGAGGCCATTGTAAACCTGTTGGGTCAAAATAAACTCTTATGAGATCAAAATACAGTCTTAGGAACATCTCCTGTATGATTTAATAGTGCTTTACATCTTTAATACAAGGTTCATTGATGTACCTCACAGCAGATTATTTCCCAAATCTACTCAAAACCTTGGAACAAACAGCCATTGCTCTGAGTGGATGAGGGTGTGAAGTAAAACATCAAAAATAACTTGCTTGTTTTGCATAACACAAATATATTCCCTCTCTCTTTAAAAAAAAAAACACAAAAAACCCCAACAACAAAAGCCAACAGAAATTGAAATGATTTTACTGGGAAAAATAGTTATTTGAGCATGATATTTATATCTTCAATCACTCAGTAATATCACTGGTGATATTCATTCCATGTCAAATGATTCTCTTTGTATTCCTGCTAAAGCCAACATCAGCTTTATCAAAACCTCCTCCAACATATTCAGTGCTGGTGGGCATTTTTGATTAATTCAAACATTTCACTTTTTGATGATCCAGATGTATTTTGCTCAGTTTCTCTTATACAGCCTTTACCCTAGGAGTTAATTTCCTTCTTTCTACTACTATCTCAGCAGTGCAAGTGAGGCAGAAATAATTCTTCCCACTGAGACTTGAAATACGTTAGAGTCCTGAAGGCAGAAAAGCTGGCAGGACAGATCTTCCTTTAAGAGATCATTACTTCGTTAATCGATAAAAAGCCAGCTCCCCATGGTCTGTCTAAAGCATCTGTGGAGGAAAACAAGGAGATCATCTACAAATCACCAGGGAGAGCTACTTCACCCCCTCACACTCCTGTGTGGGCTGGCTTCTGATCATACTAAAGCTAATTCTGATGTTTGAACTGCTAAGCTGAACAAAGGGGAAATGAAACTAGATCTCACATTCCTGCAATGTCAGAGAGGAATCATATTTTTGAGAGATTTCTACATCTGACCAGGTCCAGTTCTGTAGTTTGATTTTTTTTTGCACTAAATATATAAAAAAAGAAAAGAAACGTGATAAAATAACCATAATCTATGTTTTTGGAGATGGGGTCTGATAAAGAGGTAGAATTTCCTGGGGTTTTCCTATCTTTCAGAATATGTGAGTCCAACACAATAGCACCCATTTGTTGTAATCTACATTTTTCTTTTTATCTTTCTTTCTTTCTATTTATTTGTTTATTTTTACATTTACAACAATAAGCAACAATGGGAGTAGCAACCTCCAGAGTCAAAAGAGACCTAGATGCACTGATGCACTTTGTGTCCACAGAAAACAGACACTGAAAGCTTTCAAAAATGCCAAAGCTTTTTTCCTTAACTGATAAAGATACAAGTCCAATGATTTCTTCGAATCCCTCCTGCTGCCTGACCCGTAATTAAAACAAGCAAATGGTCTTAGACACCCTATAGCACTAACTTTCTCTGATCTATGTGTCTTCCCCAGATTAAATTATGATTTGCTTTAAAACCAGATGCAGACCTGCAAATGACATTTCAGCTCTATTACATTCATTAATGCTCCATAAAAGGATGAGGAAGAGCATTTTCTGCCCTCGTGCCCAAAACTCACAGCCACATAATCTGACGAGCACCTCCAGTGTTCTTCAGTTTTCATATCATTAAAGGTTAGAGTCACACGTCTGCCTTCTTCCACCGTGATCCTCCATTCACACACTCGACTGTGTGGGTATAAGTTGGGATAGTTGGGTGAAGTAAATGTTCCAACAGGGGCAGTAAAATCCCCGCCACATTCTGAAATACCCAAACATTGGGACATTCTTAGAGCAATGCATCACTTACAGAGTTATAGAAAAAAAAATAATAATGCAAGAAGAAGAGCTCCTGAGAGCTTGGTTTGATATGTCTGTCCTGTCCATATGTTTGTCTAAACAGCTACGTTTCTGCCAGTCTTTATCAGTCAGACATAAATGTAGTTGAATATTAATTAACCAGAGCAGCTTCTTTTAGTCTAATTAATATTCCCTTCTCTGAAGGGCTCATACCAGACTTCAGAAGCCTGGCTTTGATGTCAAGCAATACAAGTCTCTGACTGTGGCAGGACTGGGACATTTCTGCTTTTCAGATGACCAGGCAGCACTACGAAGAATGATCAGGGTCTCAGAGTGGGTAATGGTGAAGGATGTGGTCATCTGCCTCTGGTTAACAGAGGTAGACAAAAAGGCTTCAGGGAATTTAAGCAACGCTTTTTCAGTACAGCTATTTTGTGGTTTTCCTATTTGTGTTATGAATATCAAATTGTGCTCTAAGGAAAGAACACTGAAGGTCTTGGGTATAAAGTGCATTTTTCTTCTGAGACTAATGGTTCAAATTTACCAGCTTACACTTGGTTTCCTTCTAAAATACAGAGACACAGTTTAATGGAGTTCTGGGAGAGAGTTAGTCCCTTTCCTCACCATCACAGACACCCACAGAACAGTCAAATCTGTGTAGTCACCTGTATTGAAGTTTTGCTAATACAATTTCTCTCCTGTCATTGCATAACAGGGTCCTGGGAGCATAATAATATTCCTGTGTCACCCCTCCCCCCACCCCCCTTCCTTGTTATTTTATTGCAGAGGCAAACGTGAAGAATATGGAATCTTTCAGCTGAGCTTTTAAATGAGCTGGAAAGAGTTAAGGATTGGCCAGAGATTTTTCAAGGCAACTGCCAGAAAGAATTTCTTTAAAAGTAGCCATATTTTGGCAGGATAAGCATTGCATGGGCACTAAAGAATGTGAAAGAGAAGTGTGAAGCAGGAATAGGTCTATGTCCTTAGTCCTGGTCAGAGCAGCTCTTTGAAGTCACTGCGCTCAGGACCAGGAGCAGCGGGTACACACCGAAACACATGAAATTCCACGCCAACATATGAAAACACTTTTTGTGGTGAGGGTTACTGAACATGGGAATAGGCCATCCAGAGAGGTTTTGGAGTCTCTATCCTTAGAGATATTAAATGCCTAACTGGCCACAGTCCTGGGCAACTTCCTCTGCTTGAGGAAGTCGAGCAGGGGGTTGCATTACCTCGTGTCCCGAGGCCCTTTCCAACTTCAACGTCTCAGTGGCTTTGCAGTTCTGTGATTCTGTGCAAAACCTACAGGTTAAAGACTATTTCCTTTAGGAAGATTTAGAAACATCACTCACCTCAGAGCAATAGAATAACATAAAGGAAAATCACAGCATTTCTTTATCTTCCCCCTCATCAAGAGATGTAGGAAGGGTATGTTAGGACATCTGTGGACTGATTGTTGGAGAGAAAAGTGTGGAAAAGTGTTCTTCATTGTGTGAGACCTACCACTGATGGCAACATCCATTACAGCAGGAGATTTCTTGCCACTCAAGGTTTCAGCTTGGCTAAGTAGTGGTCAGAGAGCTCTATTCATACTTCCCCCAGAGTTTAAATTTAAGAGCAAAGACACACCACTCCAAGAGTAAATGATCTACAATATATGCCACACTAATGCAATTGTGGTCTGTGGCCTAGGTTGCTTCTCTAAGGGTAACCTGCAGCCTTTCAAATCCAACCTTCAGTACTGGAATCAAAGCGCAGTCTGAATCCTCGGGCATTGACCGATCCATCAGTGACAAACTTGACATAAGCAAAACTGTCAGAGGTGTCCACAGCAACAGGGAGAGTATTACCACAGTACTTGCCCAACAAATTTCCTGCAAAAAACAAATACAGAAAGACAATTTTATATCAATATATTATTTATATTTATATTGATGGATCATTTTCCAATTTAACCAGGAGTAAGCTAGGAAAATCCAGTTATTGCTGGGAAATAGAAAGGCTTTGTTTGCCTTATTTTGATTCAGCAAGCAAGTTAGATAGAAGCAAATCCTGTTCATTGAAAAAGCTCACATTGTACCCAAAGGGACATTCTTTCAGGAACCTTTGCTGAGGTTTTGTAGTAGTACAAAGGAAGGGAAGACAAATACTGAAATAATTCTCAGACCAGAAGCGTTGTGTTCTCGAATCTCCACAAAGTCATTTGTGCAGTCGGAGGAGTTTTGAATATCTAGGCCTTCTATTCTGATGGTAAGATAGTGGCCCCTGGGACCCTGCAGAAACCATTCACACAGTAGGTTGTCTTGATAATGAAGCTCAGGATACCCTGTGCTTTCCACGACGCCAGTTTGTCCTATCACTGTCCCACCACAGGGAGCTGTAAAAGGAAGAACATTGCTTGGTTCACTGAAGGACCTTAGAAAGATGACCTTTCTCCTAAGCAAGACTTAAAGCCAAGACACAACTGACCTGTTTTCTAACTGTGGTAATAAAACAGGAATTACCTTCCAGTTAAAAATTTTCCACATTCTCCTTCTAGTTCAACCAGTCCTAGGTGGGGTGGGGGGTTTTTGTTTGTTTTTTTCTTGGATTTTTTTTTCCACACATAGTCTTCCATTGAAAACATCTCTTTCTCTCTGTCATATCTCCTACTAGTTTGAATAAACACAGATTCCAAGGTATCTTATCTTTACCCATGTCCATATTTACCAAAACTTCTTGAAAAGCTGTATCAGATAATTATAATGTTTGCTAAATGTAGATCTAAAATTTTTATAACTGGTAAAAGTTGACTGCTGGTTTGGGCCCACAACTGTGTTCAAACACCTCTTCCCTTCCTGTTCACACCCCACTCCTGGCGATGCCTTGGTAAGGCATCACTGCACAATTTGTGAAATAGCTATTTATTTTTAATTTTCTCTCTCTCTGAAAACTCCTTTCTCTGTGGTACCTGCAAATGCACGTTCATAATACCAAGGCCTAGAGCAAATATTCCCAGGTGGAATCACGGGATTCTACAGTGCATTCCATTGTCTGCTAGTTTCAATCTTTCATAGCAATAACAGATGTGTTCATACTGTCTGCTCTTCTGAGTGATCTGTGCTTGGTTCCAGGATGACTGGCATACAGCTGACATACTGTAAATCTGTTATGGATAAATACAAACTGTGGCTTTGGACACTAATAATATTTTCTTGCAAGCTGCTTTAGTTTTCACATTCAGAAATATCATAGGACACTATATTGACTTAAGGGCTTGAGATCTTACACAATCATCAAATTTCCATGCAAAGCAATATAGCCCACTACTTTGCCTTTGAGAAATTAACAGTCCTAGACTTTCCTGTGTGAGTGATGTTAACATAATATCTGCTATTCTCCAATATTCTCAACATTATCAAAGCAAAAAAGTAGCGTATTTCTCAATCTGATCAAAGATTATTTTTTATTTAATTGTAAAACTGTGCTAGTGCTTTCTAACCCTGTTTTTGCAGCTTGAGAGCAAATAATCTTGAAGTATTTCTTTTCCCAGATGACAAATAACAGTGGGTTCTTATTGTTCATTCCTTTTTCAGTCCATTGTTGTGCTGCCCATTTGTCTAGCAGCGCTGTTGTTATAGATCGATTTATATTTATATAGAGAAGATCCTAATTTGTTCTCCAGCCAACTCTCAGCTGATCTTTGCATTCCCCTTCAGGATCTTGCTCATGAAAGTGACACTAATTCTGCATGCTGAAAATCAACTCTTATTACATTTATCCACATCAACCTGCCCCTTTGATAAGAGATATCCAGTCTTTGTTTCCACTCCTGCAGATCTCTCAGCACTTTTCTATTCCCATTTCCACAGTTTCACACCTTGCAGAACATGCTGGTATCAACCCATATGATGATTCTGATGCTTCAGAGAGGCACGTGTCTGTCAATCCACCTCATAGGCATGACTTATTACAAACGCTTGACACTTGTGACCAAAATCTTCTCTAAAATCAGGGAAATTGATAAATGCAAGCATTACCGATGGAATATTTAGCATTGAATCCCATGCGTGTGGCACTGCTGTCAGACCTGAACCTCAGGTACATGACAGCTCCTGAGGACCTCTGTGAGCCTGGCATCAAACTTCCACACAGCTTGGCAATGATGGGGGCAGTGGAGTCAGCGCCATTACGTAGCTCTAGATAACTGGAAGTGCAGCTAGAAGAGAAGATAATTTTCTGTTCAATGTCTAGCATTAGTGGTTTGAAATCATTTCAGAAGGTGCACAAAGCCATGAAGCTGTAGGGAATTAGATTGGTTTATATCCATTGTGACCAGGACAGAATCAGCAAGTTCATAATCAATGATAGTTATGTAATATTTGGATCAAAAGAAGTGCTAGAAACATGGAGAAAGATTTATCCCAAGCCTAATCTATGATCAGATCAGATCAGATAGAAGCAAGTCCTGGGGAGGGATGTGAACTGCTCTGATAAAGTAGTTGTCACCACCTTTAAGATACATTTTTTGGTAGTGTTCAGATTGAGCAAATATTTCCCTACTAAGTCTCACTGATGACTGTTGAATTAAAACAGGAAGGAGTAAAAATTCAAATCCAGGGGCTTACTTAGGTGGACTTGGAAAGACTGAAAATATCTTAAATAACAACTTTGCCTGCAGAATGATGTTGTATCCTGGGAGGCCAGAGAGAAATTACACCTTTGGGATTCTCCATCCTGGACTCTTTTTTCTACCCATGGTCTCACAGGAGAGGGTCACCTTTGTCCTACAGTGGTCCAGCCCCAAATCAATGATGCTACATCAGTTAGAAACTAGGTCTTATGTTATGCTGCAGGCAGAAGGTACAAAACATATAGGTGCATTGCAAGTCAGAAGACAGGCAATGGAGGAGGAAGACAAATTGTTGGGGTGGTAATCCATTTGATTTAGAACCACTTCAGAGTCAAAATGATTGAACATCTGAATATAAAAGGACAAAATGGAACAGATTTTAAAGAAAGCCCCTTTCTACCATGGACGCTTCCTCTCTGTTATATTCATCTCTATCATGCACTGCAGAGGCCTAGGAATGCAGACCACTGGCTTGACAGCTTCAGTGATCTCTCTCGGAAATTTCCTAATCACTTTTGGTTGTAAATCAGGAAGTAAACTCCAGGGACTGTACTAGAGAAAGTAATGGGGAAAGAAGAAAAAGAATGGAGTCTCTGAAGAAACACAGGCAAAATAATGGGGATATATACTTTGGTGATGGTTCAATGTAAAACTGATCTTCAAATTGTAGCTCTACTGCATGTCCATTAGGAGCAGTTATGGTCCAGACACAGTCAGCATACGGGGGATAATTGCTTGGATAGTTGGGAGAAGATGTATATCCAGTGGGGTTGAAATCACTGATATAAATATTTCCTCCACAAGCTGAGAGAGATCACCAACATAAAACAACAACATGTTAAGAAAATGGGTGAGGCATCAAAATATGAGTAATCACTTTATTCTAACACAGTTTCCTTTCAGTGTCATATAGTTACACCAAAACCAAATGCATTTTACTTCTTGTTGTAAGACATTTTACTGCAGTTGAGTCCTATGTTCCTGTGCCCCGGCTTACCTAGCCCTCCTCATTTCCAGATGTTCAGTGCCCTGAATTAAATGGCTTTTAGGTCTTCTTTAGATTGCTTCTAAACCAAGCAGAAGTATATTTCTTGTTTTGTACATATCTCGATCCCCAAGAGCTAGCAAGATTACAAGTCAGACCCATACATCCTTCTGTGAATTACTCCCTACCTCTGCTCTCCAAAAAGTGAGCTGTCTGTTGGACACGGTAATGAATGTGCAAGGAATGGCAGTCAGACCAAACATGAGGATTTATTCAGGTCCTTTATCCTACAAAACTATCTTTATTTTAATCAGAATTTTTGTCAAAACCCTTCATTAAGTTCTAGAAATACTGGTTTAACACAGGGTGTTAGTCAAATTTTATAACCCTTCCCCTTCATGAATCCCCTACAGTAATGCCAATAATAATTCTTTGTGGCAGCAGGGAAAAAAAGGCAGAAAACAAGCACTTAAAAATTTGAGAAGATTGACAGGTTGTCTTAGTTGTGTTTAGTTATGGCGTTTAACAGGAGATCTCCTGGTATCTCAAGTGCCATGTGTCATGAACAAGGTGGAATAACTGCAAATCCCAAGTCCCTGATTTACCCCTGGGACCCAAATCTCTATTTCTGAATTCTTTCAAAAAAATGTCAGCTCTGGCAGGGAAGGTTATTTTCTCAGCTGAGAGTAAAACTTGTGAGAAATGTTACCACGTTTGGAGACACACTATCCTAAATCATTCCTGACATCATTGAGCACTTGTGCTGGGTACTTGTTTCCACTTTTTTTTTTTCTTTCCTGCAGGAATTTTTAACAGCTCTTCCTAACTATAGAAGCTACATCCCTGCTAAGAGGTTTCCCCTAAGTTGGTTTTTAGGCTGTGTTTTTTGTTGTTTGGGTTGGTTTTTTTTAACTTGAATACCTCCAGGTTCTATGACCCAAAGCTGGGTCTCTAAAAGGAGAAATTTGAGTGCCGGATCAGAAGTCATGCACTAGAGAAGGAAACAGGACATTTTTGCAAGACATCTGATTTTACCAGGGTTGGGGTTTACAACAAGAACGTCCTTCAAGAGGACAAACTCCAAGTTATATCTACCTAATTGCAGAATTTATTTCCTGGACTTACCTAGACTCTTAGCCTCGTATTTCAGTTTGAATCCTTGACCCTCATTTCTGCTGTCAGAAATGAAGTGGACAAACAGCTGATTGTCTGTGGTGTACATGGTAGAGAAGGGGCTGCTTCCACAAAACCGTCCATTCCCTCTTCTGGACACCAAAGGTGGAGCAGCATTATCTAACCCATTCTTCAGCTGGAAGAGAAATTGCCAACGTCACTCAAGCAAACAGCCTGGAGCATAAACTTTGAGCACATACCATCTCAATGCTTCCAGCCATGGGGGGAAACAATAACCTAGTGATTAATGAATGAACAGGAATAAATAAGAGAGAGAGAGAGAGAGAGAAAGAAAAAAAAAATCTCTGTGGTATTTCTCTTTGGTATTTCCTTTCCGTGACAACTTCTGCTGCCTTACTGACTCAGAAGTCTGTTAGATTCCATAGCTTTAACAGCTTTGAGGATTTGGTGACCTAGCCAATAACCTCACCTCTACATAATCTCCAAGGCTGCAGGAAGCATCCTCGTTCTTAACCTGGAAAGGCTGTTCAAAATGGACAGCAATGATAAATCCAGAGGTTACCACTACACGCCAGGAACAATTCAGATTAGGAGCATAGTCTTGAGGGTAGTTGGGGGATGTTATCACACCACTGCTTGTGTGCAAATAGCCTCCACAACCTGAGAAAAAGGAGTTGAAGCACAGAAAAAAATATTAGCATCAACTATTCACATAGTCATTTAGAGAAAAGCCCTGTCTGCTAAAAGGAAGATGTGACAGGTAAAAGCAAATGTTGAAGCAAGTGCATGAAGGGCATAGAGCAATGCACACAACGAATGATCTCCCAGATTTAAGGTATTAGGTTGCAAGTTGACACACACTAAACATCCTGACAGTGAGATTCACTTCTCAGACAACAGAGGAGTAAACAGGCATCTACGCCAAGGACCTCCCATGGCATGAGCATATTGTTACAGTCTGAGTACACTGCTTCTAGCCATGGGCCAAAAAGCTGTCACCTGCTCAAGCTGCCAGTGAGAAAACCTTCCTGTGGCTGCCCAGTGTTATCACAACACCTCAGCTGTCGCCTCAGCCCATTATTGTCCCTGAGTGCACATGGGGTGAGTGCCACTGGAAAATGTTGACATTCCTGATGGAACTTGTACAGCTTTCTGCATCTGTCTCTCTGGTTTGTGTCTATGCATTGAGTCATTTATTTCCCTCTCTTAGCTGGGCATTCTTTCACCCTTTAGCTGGGCTGTTATAAACTTAGGCATACACCTTGCTTACTTCTGAAAAGTGACTGGTCTGGTTGAATAAGGCTTTGTTGTACTGTATTGTATCTCCTGGGAAAATAGCAAATTTTACCTTTGCAGTCAGACACTTATTAATGTGTATCCATGGGATGTGAATAATGGGTCTGTGTGATTAATTAGATAGACTCTAGATGGCTGTTTAAAATGCCAGAGCCTTTTCTCTCCTCACGCCATTGTTAGTAGCAAAGCAGACATTTATCTTGGGTAAGAGAAACAAATCTTACTTTTGTGGTAAGAGGCATTAAACCCAGCTCCAGTAACACTTGCATCTGAGATGAAGTGGATGAACATTGCCTCTCCAGTTGATCTTATTGGGCCAGGAGGTTCTTGTCCACATAGTATAGCCAGCACTGGAGAAAGACTGGTATCTCCTGGCATCAAAAGAAGAAGTGTTAGTGTTAAAAAACAAAGCAGTTCACATCTTCCTGTTGGCTGCTGTGGCTCACACTTTCTGGTGGGTGCCTTTCAAGATCTTTAACCCCTTACAGGTCAATAAATACTTTTACTAAATATTTTTCTAGACCTAGCTAGTTTTATTTTAGCTAGCAGAATGTCTCGGTATAGACAAACTACGGATTTACAGCATGTTCCCATTATTATTTAGATTGCTTAAGCTCAATGGACACAAGAATTCCAGGGACCTTGAGTATCTATTGCATGCTGTTGGGGTAGGGTGAGATTGGCTTCTTACCATCTCGGATTATAAGTTTGTCATAGTTGCACGAGCTGTGAGATTCTATGTCTAGGGCTAGGATATTGAACTCAACAGTGGATCCAGGAGCTCTGATAAGCCACACACAGTCAGCAAGATTTCTGTAATACATGGGCCAGTCTGGTGAGAAGAGGAATGAAGGTGTTTCTTCAGTTGTTGCAGTCCCTTCACATGCACCTGTCACATACAAGAACATAAAAATGAAAGCATTCTCTTTTTAAACTGAACACATCAATTTAAGATGAAAATCTTACAGTTCAGCACAATGGGGGCACCATGATGATGTGTGTTGTCACAGGAATGCATGCTTCAAGCATTGCTTCAGTTTGGACTTGGAGTGCAAACCCTGAATATCCTGACCTATAAGGATGTTCCTGGGTTTCCTGGTGCAGCAATGATGTGACCTATTACACCATGAGGAATACCTAGCAAAAGACTTATGACCATTTACAACACCTTGCGTATCAGAAAGGAGTGGTGCATGCTTAACCAATAATACATAAACAATTTAGACACCCCACCCCCCACCCTCCCCCAAAACCCAAGCATTTTCTCTACTCTCAATGTTTCAGCTCTAAGTTTAGATCCAAACAGAGTCCTTGCTGGGATATCTAGTGGCCCAGTGCTCTCCCAGAACATCAACATATTACATAGTGCCACTGTCATACAGATCATTTAAACTCATTACATGCTGCTACTGTCCTGCAGAGACACAGGGATCCTTCATCCCCCTGTCCCCAAAAATCTGCCATCAGATTTAGAAAGAAGACATTGCACTATGTCCCATTTAATCTTAACTTCCTCTGGTTGGACAGCTCAGAGAAAAAACAATGGTACAAGAAAAATACTCCTCCTCCTTTCTAATACTTTTTCATGAAAGCATATAAAATCCTCAGCTTTCATGAATTACCTGTGTAAAGAAAAATGCCCCTCTACCAACTTGCTTATTTTTTAAACACTGTAAAACAGTATATCAGAGTCCCTATCAATTGTTTTAAAAGTTTTAAAATGATTAATTAAATGTCAGTGAAAGCTTTCCCTCCATTAATAGCTAGGACTTTCTCTTGTGGGGAAGTTTTTTAGATTTGCTCAGTGTATCGCTGGCTACATCACTTTTCACTGCGCAGCACACTGAAAACCCACCTCTAGCGATTGTGCGTGTAACAGCAGAAGCATCCACTGCGTACCACTCCAAAAGAAAGCCTTTTCCAGTCACAGACGAATCTGACTGGAACTGGATTGTCACTGAACTGCCAGAGGATGCAAAAGAAGCAGGGTCTGCTCCACAGTATGTTGCAATAGGACGAGAATGAATGGTGGGCCCATCATAAACCTGCAGACAGGAGAATGGTGCTGTTCCTCACACAGGCAGATTTTCATTCACCCAGCAAGTTTCCAAGGAGAAAATTACCCTCGTTAAACTGAGGGATCTTTTAGCAAACTCCAGAAAGAATCTTCTCTTACAAAAAAATGAAACAAAATCTCCTTTTCCATTATATACTGTTAATAGTGAAGTTTTCACAGACGAAGGATCTGAATGGAAGGCATCAAATTCAGCTCATTCCCCACTACAGGACTGCTTTTTAGGGACTAGGACTGACGTCCCATGTTAAAAAGGTCCACTGGTACAATCTTGTTCCTTGCTGAAGAAAAAACCAACACAATCTGGAGGAAAAAATGGCATCTTTCTGTGGGCGTGGCTTTTGTTTGTTTGTTTTGTTTGTGTTTGATTTTTTACCTTTTCCCTCTGAGGAACACACCTATTTTAAATTCTATTAAATAATTATGCTTTATTATTTTTTAATTAATTTATAATATAAAGTCTTGGCTGGTTAAAAGATGCTTCTATTTTGCCACCTTTCAAATCTCTCCTGTCTTCTTGTCCTCTTCCCCCAATAAAAACATAGAGTAGAGAAGGCTAAGAAATATTAAATAAACATTAACATTACACTGAAGATCTGATCCTTGAGTCAAGTTAAAGGTCAGGCTTATTCATACCCACTGAATGGCTAGCTGATATAAAACACTCATTTTATTTCTAAGGGGCAGACAAAGAAAGGCAGGGTGAGTTAGAAGAAAGAAGATGCTGTTAATATCTGACATGAGATGAAGTTTGTATTTCCATTCTGAACTAACATTATATCTGGATATCAGTGAGTTAATGATGAGTAAAGGGAATATATTGAACTAGTACTAACTTTCTTTTTCCCAAAGAGGAAAGAAAAGGATAATTACTGAATCAGAGGCTAAAAACAATCAAACAAAGATATTTAATTTCTTTAACTATGTAGTTGTGCTTAGCTAAGTTCAGAGAGATGTTGTTGCCTCTGTTGTTCCACTTTGCTTAGCACCATGCATTCTTTTTTTTTTTAGCATGGTAAAAAGGCTAGGGTCTATTACAGGAGGTACAGAAAAACAACCAGCCAGGAAGAAAGAGGTACCTTCCTACTGCCAACAGCAAATTATGGATCCAGAGAGAAAAGAAGGTGCAAGCAAAGGCTTATTCCTTGTAGGATTTTAAAATAACCTTATTTTTAGAGGCACTGCGATGTTATTTTCACTGTTGTCGTTAACTGAACCAGGAAAGAGCAAAGCTCAATTTGGTACCTGACCTGAAATTCTTGGATTTGAAATTTCAGGATGGTACGTTGTAGACTTATTTTTAATAAGTTTCAAACTGACAGCTTGGAAATACTTGTTAGGGAGCCAAAAACATGTAACCCTTCTTTACAACAAATAATTTTTTGACAGCAAAAACAATAAGCCACATCAGATCTTCAGAAATTCTTCACATTCCTCTTGTACAGTTCACTATTCATCATTTTTATCAAAGTTAATGGAAATAAAGTAACTTCTCACAATGAAATCACCTTTAGCTTGTCATAAAGGCATCTGTGATGATTTTCGATATCCATCTGCAGGACACGGCCATGGATGACTTGTGAAGCGTTAACGTTTATCCGCCACGCATAATTGGAATTGTGAGGGTAACTTCTGGGCCACTGTGGTGAAGTTATTTGTCCTCTGGTTCCCACAATGTCATTCCCATACACTGAAAAACAAGACAGAAACAACCAAGCTTCTAATTCGCATAGATTTAAAAAAGCATTGGGGCCCAACCTGAAATACAGCTTTCAATTCAGCCCATCTGACTTAATTTACTTAGGACTAGACAGTGCTGTGAGGCACAGACTTGTGTCTCAGACAGTCCTAGGATGCACATCTAATTATTTTCTTGTTGTGAGGGATGCAGTGTATCCTTATCTAAGGCAATTACCTGTCCAAGCCATGTTGCTTTACACGTGGAAATGAGAAGATGGCATATCTAAACTCCTCCCTGACAGCCTACTTCATGTTCATTTCTTCCCAAAAAACTTTTAAAAATATCTTTTTTTTTAAATACCTTTGTGTGTGCTGGTGAAAAATGGTTTTGATTTCACTGAGCTCTGATCTACTGTTAATTCTTTTTGCAAATGAGTGGTAAAAGTCTCAAAGTAAAAAAAAAAAGTTTAAAAATTAGAAGTTTAGCTTGCATAATCAGAAGGTCTGTGGGTGTTTAGCTTCTGCCATCTGCTCATGCAGCAAGTCAGACTGATGTGTGCAATGGTCCCTTGCAAGTTTGGAGCATAAACTGGAGTAATTTCCTGTTCTTCTCATTCTGCATCCTGGGTATTGGCATAGATCCAAACTGGAAGATGGACACTGGGGTACTCAAAAAGTAAAATAGAAAGCTGTGAAATAAATGGTTCTTTCTTAATTTGTCAATTGCCAAATCAATGGCAACATAAACACTGAATGCCATTGCTCACCCTCAGGTAGCAAAGACACATGGTCAGACATTTTTAATTCTAATAGGCTACTTGCAAACTTGGGTTGCCAAAAAAGATTTTAGTATACAGCTTTTATTTCTATCTTCACAGCCCAATACTGCCAAAGGAAGACTCTGGTAACAGGTGATAAACTGTTAGAAAACAGCCAATGAAATAGAGGGCATTGTATTTTCCATAATCCATTAAGCTTTTCTGCTTCTGGAAGGATAATAATATCAATTTGAAAAAAATATTGTCTGTTATGATAATCCAAAGAATTTAATGTCTAATTCTTCTGATTATGTTAGTTACACACAGGTTCTTTCTGACGTGTTTCAGAGAATCCCTTTATATTCAGCAGATATTTTACAGAGTATTTTTAAAGTGAATTCACAGCCTTACTGACATAAGCCAGAATTTTCTAATGGACTTTACAAGGCCAAACACTCAGTTCTGTGAATCATTCTGGAAGTGGTATGAAACAACAGTTTTCCAATGAATATCATTTACTTACAGTGAGAGAATGTGGCCCTGAACCCGACATCAGTGCCTGAGCTGTCTGAGACAAATTTGACCCAGAGGATATGTCCAACAGTAGATGTATAATTTGAAGGCAAAGATTTCCCACAGAATCGTCCTGCCAGCGTGCCTGTATCATTCCCTTCACGAATCTCCACGTAATCTTTGGTGCAGTTGCTACTAGCTTCCACCTGAAACTCCCTGTTTCAACAGCAGTAGAAGAGCATTATCAGGGATATGATTGACACATACTTCAGAGTTTGCCCTGCCAGGTTTCAAACCTGCCTGTAGCTGGTATCCTGCTGGTAACAGCTAACAAGTGGGCAGCAGCAAAACCCTCCAGAGTCCAGAAGTCATTGCTCATTATGGGGCAGTGCTACTGATGCAGGGTCTTTCCTTTCTTGCCCCTATTTTACGACAGAGCTTCAGTTTGCAAAGTTATAACTTCTAAAGTGTTCTCAAACCCTTGTAATATTTGTTAGTTCTTCAATAACAACAATGAAACATGGAAAGATCCTGATATATAAAAACCAGATTTTTAATGTAAGCTGAGGTGAGACTATTTACTGGGTGAGAGGATACTTTTTTGCCTTACAAAATCAGTTTGCAGCCCCTTCATTATTGTGTAGTATTTCAGTACATTCTCTTGTGAGAAAACAATTTCTAGAAGCATATGTTTATTTGTAGTTAACACCTCAGAGCTCAGAAATCCTTAGTAGTTTCTCCTGAATTTGTAAATATTACTGCTTCTCTGGCCTCTCTGAGTTTCACATATCTGGGTGTGCAAAGTACTAACAAAGATTGTTACAAACTCTCTTAAACCAGTTTTTACCTCAGAAAAAGAATGGGATTTAGTAATCAAATTATAAATTCTAAGTTATTGCACCAAGTTGAATGCTAAATATATTCTAAAAATCATTATGCTATTCTAAGTGCTTTGATTCAATCCAATAGACTTTCCAGAAGCAGGCCATGAATATATAGTAAAGGTTCCAGAGAGTGCCTCTTATAACCAATGCTCCAAATATTTATGCCTTCTGATTTTCTAGTAACAGCTCCGCCCCTTCAGTCCTCAATATAGTCATATGTGTTCAGTGTACATGTGCTGTGAAATGGTTCCAACCTCTCATCTGGATATACTTCTGACTAATTTAAAGCCAGCCCTGAAATTGCAAGATGGGCATTTCTGTACAGACTGAGCTGAAGAAAATTAATGCCTTGTGCCAACAAAACTTTATAAACCCCTAGTATTAAATAAAATAAAATAAATCTGTTTCTAACACAATTACTCCATGCTTTCCAGCATTTTTAGCTTGCCTTTCAGCTATGTGTAACTGAAGAGAAAGAGTTTACATCTACTCAGTGTCACTTTATATAACCGAATGTACGTTCTGCTGATAGTTTCTGCTTCGCACTAGATTTCTGTTTTGGTTCTGAAAAGTTGTTCTTCATTATTTTGTAGCAAATATTTTGGAAAATGTTTTCAGGCTGAAGTACATTTGCTCTGCTTCAGTGAGTAAAGGAGGAATAGAATGTCCTTTTCATTGAGTTAGGGAATCAGTACGTGCCTAACAAATTGCATCTTATGCAGTCAGCATGTTACTGGGCAGATTTTCCTTTTGTCCTGATTAAGTCTAAATGCAGATTTCAGAATTACTTTTTATTTTCCTTCTGATTCTTGATAAGATTTGCAAAAGCTTAGTGTTCTCTTTCTTGGCAGCAGCCACTGTTTGATACTGGGAAACACAGAGGCTCAGAAATCCACATCACGGGTAAAGAACAACCTAACAACCCTGGTAAAGGCCTCCAAATTTTTCTGTGGATCACACATAGCTTTCCTGTCAGAAGTCCTCAAAGGAAAGTTACTTTCCTAATAGAAAAACAAAATTCTTTCACTCTCCTTGCCCCTGTTGGACTACCACTGCTATAATTGTTGGAGCAATTTGGCAGACTTTAATAACAATTATAACCCTACAATCTGTGGAATAACTGGACCCTTTATTTTACTTAGCTCTATAGTACTACAGTAAATCTGGTAGTAGGAATTTCCTTTGTAAAGAAAAGGCAGAGCAATGCTAAACTTTCTCTTCTTGGTTTTAAGCAAGAGAGAACTGGCTTCTTCAGCATCCCATGTTGCTCAAAAAAACCCACCTATTTATATCATGCTGTATATGCCTTAATAGAAGCAATGAGTAAGATAAGAGAACACTGATTGCAAGCTGCCGCTGACCACTGCTGTGTTGTCTTTCCAAACTATTCTAAAAACATGTTTCAGCTTTATCATCTGGCAATTACGTTTCTTAATAAACATAGAGCATCCTTCCTTCGTGTCTGTTAAAGGGCAGAAAAGTAACCCTTGGCAATGCATTTACATGAAGGAGAGCTGGAGCCGGTTGCCAGGGGAGCTGAGAATCGTCCAGGCACACTCCGAGTTCAGCGGGTACTGCTCAGGATAGCCAGGGCTGTTGAAAGCTCCTCTGTCCATGTGGAAAGTACCCCCACAGGCTGCAATAAGAAGACAGCAGAGGCTTGAGAAGGATGACATGAAAAAAACCAACCGACCTTGACATTTGCTAATGAAGAAAGCATTTCTTTTGTCTTTAGCTTGTTGATATACATGCTGAGACCTTGGCCAAAAAGAGGAAGGGTAAAAGGGGATTTTAAAAGAAGGAATGTCAGAGAGACAAAGAGATAAAGGATCTTTTTCTTAAAAGTCAGAGGCTTAAGGTAGCAACACCTGTCATATGGACTTACATGATGACGATGCAGCATAGGTGGCATGGAAGCCCCTGGCAGTAATGTTGTTATTAGAGATGAAATTCACCACCAAGGCACTACCAAAAGAAGTGATAGGATGTGGTATAGTAGTGCCACAGTAACGGCCTGAAAGAGAACAAGACAGAGAGAAAAAAGGAGCGTTCAACATGTAATTACTGTTGCTAATTTAACATTTGGCATTAATGCCTGACAGCAACTAGGCAATACTTGTAGCCTACAATTGCAGTTGTCAATTCAATCTACATAAAAATGAAATACTCCATCTCATTAGCACAGAACTCAACTCTGGAGGCAATTTTTTTTAACAGAGGAAGGACCTCCTGCACTCCAGACATCCTAGTCACTGCCTATTCTATCATTTTGCTCCTTTGTATTCCCTCTATCCAGAAATTACAGCCTAATTGAAAGAAAAAGAAATCCCATTTAAAAAAAAATCCCATATGAAGCAGTAGTTTCCATTTCACTAAATTGGTTTCTAATAAAAAACCCAAGTGACAAATTACAGACCACTTCTCCTGCAATGGATTGTAACATGGGGGCTAGGAATATGAATCCTGATCAAGCAGAAAGGCATCAGACAGCAAAAAGAGATAGCAGCTAGTATCCTGGTCCTCTTGCCAAGTGAAAGCCAAGGGTAAGAGATCAAAAAAATAGTTCTGCTCTTAATTACAAGCCAGTTAAACTGAGTGCAGCCCCACTCCTGGCACAGGAACATATAGAAAAGTAGAGTAAGGGAGGGTATAATCAAGCACAGATAGTCCAAATTTCCCAGAAAGGAATCTGAAGCAAGCCTGGGGATGTGAGGGGAGTCAGGACCACCCTGTGGCTGGGGGTCTCGCAGGGCTTCCTGGCAATATAATCACTGAATTTTGCTGCTCCTGGATGCTCCTGCCACTTGAAAGTGATAGCTCTGGACAGTGATGCTGAGAGAAAGCTGTAGAAAAATCAGGAACAACCAGAAAGTCAGGCTTTCCAGGGCTTAAGGAAAGCCTATTTTCTGCTCCCAGAAATCTGCAGCTTTCTTCACCTACGTTTTGTGTGGACTGTGCTTATGAGTGTGTGTTAGGCTATGTTTCTGTATAGTTAACTGGGAACTCAGTTTAAATAGAATTGCTTGGTTCCCAACATTGTTCAACTGAGAAGGAAGGAAAAGGCAGCTGGAGGCAGCTCCAAACTGCAGGTTTGCAAGCATACAGTCAGGCCCTGAGCAGACTGTGCCATACATGCTGCAGACTTATCCTCCACCCCTGGTCTCTTCCGACCAGAGTGGCAAAAGGAGCTTCCTTTATAAGAGAAAATCCATGAAGCAGGAGGACATTCACAGAAAAACTTCTCCTGCATACCTTGGGTGCAGTTCTATGAAAGAAATAAAAAAGCCAAAGGTCCAATACCTCTAAGAGGAGCCTCGTAGTTATTCCCATCCAAAATCTCCACAAAATCTGTTGTACAGTTTCGTCCATTTTCAATATCAAAGTCAGTGAACGAGAGTGTGACATGGTTGACTGGCAACAGCAAAGAGTAAAGACTTAAAAAGATGTTTGGCATTTCACAGAGAGACAATTACATATAAACAAATGTACCCTCTTTTCTACCCTGAAGTCAGTCAGTCCCCATAAAACATAACATCTGAAGTAGTTTGATATGTGGAGTAAATTTGATGGAAGTGGATTAATCCTTGCTGCAAAGGTCCTGGTAAATCTCTTCATATTTCAGGACTTTCTAGTACAATCAGCGTTAGAAGCATAGGATTAAACACATACCCATTAATCTACATTTCCTAATATCTGAACAGCTTCATTGTATGTCAGCAAACCCAACATGGAAAATGTACACACATTCAGAAACAAAACTTATTTCTACACATCCGTGACCTTCTGTCCCTTTGTGATCTATACCATAGATCCAGACAAAATGTGAATTGATGCTGCCCTGCTCCAGGCTTAAAAAGGGCTTGTTCTTTCATCATTTGGTAACATTTCACATACATCAACTGGACTGGTTAAAGGATCATTAACTACCCTCAGCTATATTTGTACAGAATTGGATTTTCCACACCCTTGGACTTCAGGCTACATTCTGAAAAAGAGGATTTCTGACTCAGGGTATTTTTTACTCTTGTATTGCTCTTGCTTTTCCAATATGAACAAAGGTGAAGACACAACTGGAAGAAAAGTAGCTGTCCACAACAGCAATCTGTAATGGTAGTTACTCCTGACCTTGGAGCTGTGATACAGTTTGAGTGGGTCAGAAAGAATCTCGTGATTTAGATGATAACTAGAGTTTTCTTGCACATTGACCAAGCCCGAATTTGACACAAATATTTTGGTTCTCACTGGGTTCAATTAATTAGCTAGAATAAGCTGAAATGACAGACATGGACCCAGGCGCTACATCCAGCAGGGTGCCACTGACTGGCATTCAGCTACACCGCCCGCGTGTTCTGCACTCTTTTGTGTCCCGTCCGGTCAATCAATTACAGCCATCAATGCAGGTCCTCAGGACACAAAGCAAAAAGGAAAAACGCAGTGGGTGGCAAGGGCAGGAGACTCGTTGGCCTCCTCGGTAAAAGCAGAGCAGGAACTCAGCTGTGGTTTGCCATTGGCGAAATCTGTTGTATGTGGCTGTGCTCTGCAGTGCTGTGCAACTGGGGCCAGAGGTACCTGCACCGTGCGGTAAGCGGTGGTCCTGGTGGTAAGAGGAGGAAGTCACTACATACACAGGCTCCTTACACAGCATTTTTCAGGTCTCTCATACTGATGTAATTCAGGAGACAACAGTTATACATGAATTTTCAACCTGGATCCAGGAAAAGATTGTCTTTAAAAATAAATGTTCTGTAGGTGAGGAGCAGCTTTGATGATGTCCTTTCATGTATTAGTATAAGAACCAGCGCTAAAGAAACCCTGCTGCTTATCTCCTGATTATTATTTTTTTTTTGGCAGATTGATTTCCATGGAATCACAGGTCGGTTTGGGCTGGAAGAGACCATCAAAGAGCACCTAGTTTCAATCCCCCTGCCATAGGCAGAGACACCCTCCACTAGACAAGGTTTCCCAAAGCCCCATCCAGCCTGGCCTTGAACTCTGCCAGGGAGGGACAGTTATAAACTTAACATAGCAAAATTAGCCTATAAATGTGGTTGGAACATTCTGTGATTTTAATTGCAATGGTTAAATGTCAGTTGAACAACTGAAGTGCAATAGTTGCTATTAAAAATAAGCTTTTTTTTTTTAATTATGTTACCAGGCTACTATTACCTGATTTTGAATACTTTTTAGAAATCTTACGGAATGTAAAGGTAATACTGGGTATTAAAGGTAATCCCAGTATCTGATGAAAAGTATTTGGTGCTTTATGATCAATCATAAATCTATCTAAAATTAGAGAGGAATGTCTGAGGGTGTATATGCACACAAGACCATATTTTTTTAATCTTATTTGTACTTGAAATTTAAATTCCTCTGTAACATTTCTCATTAATTAACTTTGGGGTTTTTTTTTTGTTGTTGTGTTAACAGCATAGATTTAATCTAACACAACTCTAGCTTAAAAAATCCAGACCAAATGATTAAATTATATATAAATTCTTGGATTTTCTCATGGATTAATCCAACTTCACATAGTATTCAACACCTGATTTATAATTGCAGCACTTGGGTCACGGTAAATCAGCTGAAATGACAAAGTTGTAAACTGTTTTCCTCACTATAAACTAAATCTTCTACAGTGCAATCTGATTTAGGAGAGATCAGAAGAGCCATGCGCTCCAACTACCAGGATGCAGAACTTCCTAAAGAAATAAAGGAGGAATTTTGTATTGTTATTACAGAAAAGATGAGGATGTTAGTCACTCCAGCTAACTATAAAAGGCGTTTTTACTTACATGGTTCCTGAGCTTGAATAATCCAGCTGCAGTTCTGATTGTTTGGGTATTTGACAGGATACAGAGGAGAGGAAATTGCTGCCCCAACTGAATCTGACTCTATGAAACTTCCACATGCTTTAGAATGAAACACACAGACAGAGACATACACACACATAGGTATTTATATATACAAACCACATATCTTAGGTTCTGTTGGGAAAATGAATGCATAAAATGTAACATGCTACATCCATGTGAAATGAAGATAAAGTTAATGACAGTGGTTTACCAGAAAAAGAGATCCAAGGACTAGCTGCCTGCACTGGGTGTACTCTCTTGACTTGTATCCACCGGCCATGCTGCACTTGGCTGATGATCTGAGAGAAGCCAGGGTGACTTGGCAACAGACCTCATCTTTATCAGCTCCTTATAGCCCAGAAGAGCACTTGTTGGGGCCAAAATAACTTTGTTTCAGAGTAGTGCAGTCATACACACACTTCTCTGATTATTTGCTGGTATTGGCAACGAGGAAGGGAAAAAATAATGAGAAGCTCTCTAGAACCTTCCAATGCCCAAGGATGGCATCACATTGGATTGGCATAATCCTCTTGTGAACTGTGCTTACAAAACTGCAGCTGTGTGAAACATTGCACATACACAAAATCTTGGCTGACTTTATCACTGGCCAACAGTGCTGAGTCCTGCCATGCGCCATCTTTAAGGATCATCATAAAACCTCCAGATCTGAGTTTAACACACAGCTGCTTTACACAGCAAAGTGGGGAGTTAGGTATGAAAGACCGAGATTCATTTATTGTGCTGTCCTGCCTAAAACATCCAGCAGAAGATGGGACAGCAGAAGAGAGTTTTCTCAGGAAGAGGGTAGCTGGGTTGCCTACATCCTAGGTAAGGAGCACTTGCTCACCAGGCATGTTTTGTGCAGGACCTAATCCAGTAAATGTGCTCTGAAAATGTTTAACAGATTAGGGTCTCGTAGCTGTTAGTCAGAAATGCTTAATTAGGTATCTAACAAGTATATCTAGGGAAAAATTGAGATTTTTGCTGGTACAATTCCTCCTTTTCTTTATAATTTTTCCCCATATTAAAAAAATGGGAAAAATACAAATCTATAATGAAATGAATCCTAAGAACAACAGGAGAGAAAGGAATTTTCTCTGCAAAAATTCAATGGTTAAATCCTGGGGAAAAAATATTTCCAAAGTTATTGTGAAAAATTAAAGAAAATCACTAATAGTATATAATTTCATGAAAAATTCTGCCCAGTTGGTGTCATTTTTCATTAAAAAGGAAACCATGTAAAATACCAATTAGTCCTCCACAAATTGGACAGTTGATGTTTGGCAGGGTTTGCAGGCCTGAATCCATGGACTTCATCAGCAGTACCACACAGAATTCTTTTACAGCTTTTCAGATTCATGTGCATGGATAGACATATAAAATGTTATTTTGTCACTAGGTCTGTGGAAACTGCCAGTTGCACATTTTTCTCAGGACAGTTATGGGCAGCTTACCCTGTCTAGGGAGGAGGAATAAGTTGCAGCTGTTGTGTGCTAAATAACTTTGCTATAAAAAATACCCTTTTTTCCCCAATCAAAGAATATAAGATGATCCTTAGATTTAATGTCTTTCATCTATAATTTGGAAAAATTCAGTCCTGTTAAAGATACACACTGGTATGGTGCATGCACAGAAACACCACTTCCAGTTATCTGCTGTGTCTAGTTAAAACAAACTGGTGATTAGATAAATATGCATTGATGTAAGTAACAAAATTACCTCCTGTAAAGACTCATAGAAGGATTCTATTATTCTAATGCAAACAAACTGGTGATTAGATACATATGCATTAACATAAATGACAAAATTACCTTCAGTAAAGCGAGCACTGAAGCCCCTGTGCTGGATGCTGTGATCAGAGCTCAGTCGGATGTACATCACATTCTTGGAGGAGGTGATAGGAGGAGGGTGCTGTGTCCCACAGAGTTTTCTAAGAAGTGGTGCTTCATTGCTAGGGCCATCAAATACCTGTTAAGAAAAGATCAAACGAAGTATTTGGTTTCAATAGGAGCACTAAGACTTCTATTTCACCTCCTCTCTTACATTTCATATATTTTGATCTTAATGCAGCCCTTGTATGGGCACTACAAACAAACTATACATTGCCTCTCTGAATTCCGTGGCCATTTCCAAACAATACTTTTATTTCAGGCTGAAGCTAGTATAACCTTCGTAACAAAAATGCATCAAGGAACTATGTTCCTCTGTGTGTATCTGGTATGGGAGCAACTCTCCTTTAACAATCCAGATATCCCTGTACATGTATTGCTTTCTGCAAATGGCTAACAACTTCCCTGGTTGTTTTCATGCAGATAAACCCTGCATCCTGCCTCAGTAAAGACTTCTAAATTGGCCCGAACATGCAACTCGTTCACCAGTGGGAGCTATGACTGCGGATAAAAAGAGAAGTCGCTACTGTTACGGGCTTTTGATACATGTATCCAGCATGAAGGATCAGAGTCCATATCTCTGTGCTTTTTAATAGCTTTGGAGTGCTGAATTACACACACGAAGTGTTATTTAAGAGGTGGATAAAGAAAAGTTTTTCTAAAAAAAAAAAAAAAGGAGGAAGAAAGCAACATTGTTTTACAAAACTTCACTTTTCATTTTACCACAAATGCCTTCCTTCTCTTTTTTCCCCTTACAGCTGATAATTTTGTTTCCTTCCTGTTTCACAATCAGCACTTGAGGGGTAGTAAAACAAATTAGCTTCTAGCTTAAGCAACATCAAAACTGTGACAGGAGAAACTACAGAGAGGGTGAAACAGCCACAGTCTCAGTGTCCCACTAGTCTTTCCTAGCACTCCAGAGATGTTACTTTTTGGTGCTGTGTTTGGAGCCATGAGCCAGTGTCAGAGCCCTTCTGCCTGGTTGCAGAAGTGATGAGCCTATTCACATAAGCCACAGAGGAAGAACCTCTTGGCTACTGGGCAGCAACAAGAACTGGATTCAGTTCCTGCTTCAGCATTAACGACCCACATTACCACAGGCACGTCATTTAATATAACCTGTGACTCAGTTTCCTAGAGCAAAATAGAGAAAAATACAGATAAAAATATGAATAGGAGGGATGGAAAAAATTCAGGTTCTAGGATATTAAAAGCTATGTAAGAGCCCACTTTGAGCAAAAGAACGCCATTGGGTTAGTGGAAATGTACTTCTGATTGACTTCTGTTATTTCAAAATGCCTCAAAGTCCGGCAAGTCTGTGCAGTGCAGCTCCAATGAATTAAAAGTTTCTAACTAGACTGTATAACACAATGTTTCTGCTTCCAGCATTCAAAGGCCTTTGAGTACATATGCAAAAAAAATATCTAAAAACAGTAGCTGAGAAAATGGTGACCTGCCTCAAATAAACCTCAGACCTGAGAAATGAGGGACAGAACTCCCGCTTAATCCACTGCCATATCCTACATAGCCAATGCTGTTTCCATGAGTAAAACATTTGCCCTTGGTCTATAACACTAGCTAGCTGTGAGTGACCTTGTGACAGAGTATTCAGTGTACTGCAATGCCTGTAAAAATTAGGATCTGCTAAAGAGACCCAAGATATGCACCCATTCAATCTTTTCTTCTCTCTTGGCATCCTGCTATAATTAGCCTTTAATACATAGCCTGCAGTGTTTATTCTTGCTCTGCACATACATTCTGTATATAAATCAGACTGCCTGGAGTTAGAAACCACAAACCATGGAATGGGAAGAAAAAAAAAAAAGTAACAATGGACAAAATAACCCTTAGGAATTAAGGTACTGTCTTTCCCTAGACAGTAGTGAGAGGATTTTGTCTGAATGCTGGAACTGAGAGTAAGTATTGCCTTCACAAGGAGAGAGGGACTGACCACAGTTCACATAAGCTGCTGGGTTCGGTGGATCTGTGCCACTGCACAGCTGAGGATATGACCCTTAACACATGGGCTGTTATGAGACTCTAATAGTGGAACTTTCTCACTCAGGAAGATATTAAGGATGAGTGACAGAAGGGATCAAGGAGGCATTTCTTCCTAAAGCTTTCTGAAACAAAGAATTCTTTTTGTGATAATACTGGGGCAAGAGCACAAAGTCAGGAGTGTTTTCTAAATCAAGTGTATTTGGTGTTTCTGGGCATCTTACTTAAAGAATAGTGCTGTCTCATCTTTCAGAAACCCAGGAATGATTCCTAGCCTTTACAGTTGCTGAAAATCTGATTCAAGCAACAGTTCAGCATAAGCATTAGTGAGGTACTTCAGCAACTCTTAGGGGTTACAACAGCTACAAGTTAAGCAGGAACAGTAACTCATGCATAGTGTATGGCTGCAGCATTTTTGCTCACCTGCTGTTTATTAGCTAACACTATAGTGAGGATTTCTGTCTTGACTCTAGATCAGAAACTACAATATTCAACACTAGTCAGGAAAGAGTTGTGTCTCTCTGCAACTTCTTGAAGTTATTTTGAAAACATCTGAGAAATGCATTTCTGTGGCTGCATGAGTCAAGGAAAATGATGCATCTTCTTACTTAAAAGCCAAGTTTTCATTTGCACTGTGTATAGCAGCCATTTGCTCTTCTCTTCCCTTTATACAGTTAACATATCTGAGTGATTCATTGCCTTCTTGTTCAAATGTGTCCTGCATTTTGCAAAGCACATGGCAAAAGAGGGTATTTGTTGTCTTCTGAGGCATAAAACCACACATATTTCTATCCCCTCTGCCAGCACCTGGAATAAATGAAGTCATACCTTCTCTCTAGCTTCCAGTGTACTACTCTACATTCCTGTGTACTACTTGCTATACTGCAACAGGAGAAAGAAATAACACTTACTTAATCAAAGCTTCTGAAAAGACATAACTATTTCTCCCTCCCCTTTTCAGTGCCTTGTGTGACAAGAACTGCTTTCCAAGTACATCCTCCTCCAGACTCCAAATAATTGAAACTCTTACTGACCTGCACTCCTGGTGTATCATCGGTTCCAATACTGGTTAAACACATGGGCAAAGAACCCACAGGAACTAGTAAATGAACTATTTCTTTTCTTCTACTTTTCTCCAAAGAAACAAATTAAAAGAGAGAAATTTAAAAATTATTCCTCATGTGTGGTGACAGTGAGAGCAAAAAGTCTTCTTGAAGATCTTAACGCTTTCTACAGAATATAACCAAGTTATATTTGAAATTGGAGAAAGTAAAGGCTCTAAATCTGCATTTAGCAGATGAGGAGATGTTCATGTGTTCTGAGAATAGATTAAATTACAGAACCAAGGAATCAACTACATTTAGGCAGCTAAGAGAATGAAGACTCTGCTCTTCGGTGGCCTGGATGGCTCTCTGTGCACTCCATCCCTTGACCCTAGATGGTGCTCAGAGCTGTTACACCGTGCATCACCATTATGGGCTTAGAATTCATTTGGCTGAACCTAGATTTGTGCTCAAATTCACATATGAAATCACTGAGCAGACTGAAAAATGCACTGGGCTCTTTGGATTTGCAGCAAAGCCAAGAAGCAGCAGAAATGCATGTTCTCCCTCCAAATGTGCACTAGAAAACATTACAGGAAAAAAACCCCAAACCAACCATTTTCATGTGTTTCCCACAGAAAGGAATTTATGGTAGGAAAAAAAATAATCCTGAGTCATAACACGGGGAAAAATGACTGCACCCAGAAGGGGAAGAATGAAGGAAAAGGCCATTGGTACACTTAAGGGTGGAGGGGAGCCCCAAGAGAACTCACAGAGCAAAAATGCATAAAGATAAGTAAAAATGTAAGAAACAGAAAAGGGTGGAACCACTGTGTTACTCACACACAGTAGTTGTTCTTATATTAGAGAGAGAAAAACAACCCACCAGCTTCCTTAGCTGCCCATATTTTCCATTTACACAGTTTTTGGAATGCAAATCCTAAACTATTCCCAGTCAGACATCCACTTATGTATTTGCAGGCACTCTCTGTCCTACTCACTCTGTTCTCCTTTTGCTATGTGAGGCATATAGTAAGCCTTTGAACAAGATGAGCACAAATCACATCCAGATGTTGGTAACAAGTGATTTTCTGCTTATTGGCATACTAGGTAGAGAAAGAAACCTCATCCACTCCTTTCTTGACCTGCCAGTCCCCCTATATTAGCACTGAAGAGCTCTACTCCATGCACCAGAGCCTCAGAGCCCTTCATTATCTTTTGGCTTCAAATCAGCATTCTCTCTCATCCATTCTCAAAGCACTCCTCGCTTGGTGAGCAGTGATTGATGCTTGCTTGGATCTCCCTCCCTGCTCACATTGCTGATTCAGTTGTGTTTGCTGAGACTGATGGGCAACATCCCTCCACCACATCCAAACCCCCAAAAACCAGAAGAGAACCAAAGATACTTGTATGGCAATAGAGGAAAAGGGGTGTCACAGCGTTGCACTGGTCTGCAAACTCCACTCCTGCAAAGCGCTCTGCCTCAGCTGTCTCCTCTGCCAGCTGAAGGACTGATTAATGCCTTTCAGTGATTAAAGCCCCAGTGCCTATATCCAGCCTATAAAGATAATGGGAGCTATGCCTCTGTCTGCAGGGAGCTCATGGAGCTGAGTACTCTGCAAAGTGTTTAGATAGGTATATACATCCTCTGGCATCAGGTTTAAAAGATAAACTTATATACCAGGTGTTTTCAAAATTTAGCCTTTAATTTGGGGGGGGAGGGGGAAAGCCATTTTTACCAGTAATACCATTTCAGATGGCCAGTGTTTCTGTCAGGCAATCTGATTCTGTACTTGTGTGTGATATCACAGAAGATTTTGAAATTTTTCCAAGTAGATTATCCTGTTCAATGATTCCCTGATGTAGCTAATCAATTTCAATAAAAAGACAGCCATATTTCCCTATGCTTCAGAACCAGAAAAAGAAATGAACAGTCATTGTACAGTACTTTGTGGCCAGATGAAATCTGCAGTTTTGTTCTGCAAAATGGGGACACATTTCCTTTCTTCTGGTTCAGTACAAGAAAGCTTTATAAGACAATGTTGTCAAAGCTGATGCTTTTTTCAAGAGTCTTGGTTCCTGCCAAATTGAATTCTCTGAATGACAGTTTATCAAGGAGAGGAAAGCTGGATTTTGGGCTACAGCCACTGTGCTTTATCTGACTGGTACTGATCACACATGCCTTTGTACTGAGTGAAGTGCAATTTGACATCAGAGGTCAGGATTTGATGTCCCTGTTCCCAAAATGCCAAGTGGAGATGTGGAGAGTTCTCTGTTGTTGTGCAGTGATTGAACAGCAACCTGAACTTCTGTGACATCAACAAAAGTTCACAAACAAACAGCAGCGTGAAGCTTTTAAGAGAGCAGCAGCGATAATGAAGCAATTAGACAGCTGAGGAGCATACAAATATACAGTGCATACATAAAACACCCATCCAGTTAAAATTTCTTCTGATCCCTCTCTCTCTGATTTTGTAAGAATGTGGGCAATCTATTATATCTGTGACCAGTCTACCCTGTGGCTTGGAACAAGCTGTGGTAAATTGCACTATGAATGGCAAAAGGGTCTCACAGTAACAGCCATCTATGTATAAGGTTATTCCTGTAGTATTAACTACAACTCACACCACTGAAAGCAAAAACATGGTGCCAGGATGTGGCATGCACTGCTTTCAAGAAAAGATCCTTCCAGATATAAATGGGGACCTGGAAGAATGCAAAATACCTCTGTAAAGTCTGTTTCATTGGTGAAGCAAAGTGTGCTAGATCATAACTATTTCGCTGTAAATTTAAGCAGTAGCTCATCAGTGAATAAATATGACTGTGCAACTACCAGTGTGAAAACAGCTGCAGCCTGGATTGCACAGGAAGCCTCCTCTTGTGCAAGCATTTCACCAGACTTAATACGGAAACATGAAACTTCTATTGTTACTTACTGCAACACTGTCATAGTTACACAAATGGTGACTTTCAATGTCAAAATCCGTGAAGTTCAATAGGACTCTGTGGCTGTAGTCAACCTGGACAACCCAAGAACAATCTGTGTTGTTATTATAAGGTTGAGGGTAGTTTGGAGAATGGATTTCCCCACTGGTTGCTTGGAAAATACCACCACAGCCTGAAAAAGACATAATCAGGTTTAATCAGAAGCTCTTTTATGCTTAGCAAGATTCCTCTGTTTTTAAACGAAGGGAGGAACACCACCATCTTTATATTTTCTACATTAAAATTCTGTAAGATGACTGTTCCAACTATTGAAGTCTCCTGTCTGCAACAAAAGTCAATGGAAATGCCTGTCAGGAAAGTATAACGTTATCATTATTGGTGAATGTGCAGCAATGCTTATGACTAATGTTTCTTTCTAGCCTCAGGCTGGTAGTAGATGTCATAAAGGCTGAGACATTAGTGCTGGTATTCCTCTATCCTAGATATGTAAAAGTGATAAAAAAATACTGTTTATTTGAATGCCATGGACCTAGCATAACAAGAAAGCAATGACCAGGCCTGGCTGGGCACAGGGGTGAGAAGGACATATCTGAAAATATCAAAAGAGCTGTGAGCTGGACTTTCCCCATGAGCAGCACAATTGCAAGCCTCCAGTTTCTGGTTTTCTACACTTGCAGATGAGGGCTTCCTGAGGACTCCACTCTCAGGTATTTCTGGCCAGATTAGCTCCACTGCTCATAAATATCTAAATAGCCTGGAACGAGGGATCCTGTGTGGGAGTTGTCAGGGCTTTCAATAGGACTAACACAAACAAATGGACTTTTATATGTTGTAAAGGGACAGAGGAGGGTGAGAGAAAAACATTAGAATTGCTGTAGATGGAGGCAGCTTACTGGAAGGATAAAAACTATACTGTTATAGTGTTCTGGTGAGCGGGTATTTTGGAGGCTAGAGGGAGGTTGGAGTATAACAGGCAAGATGCTTTATAGGGATGAGAAAACTTCAGGGGGCCTAAGGAGAAAAAATAAGCTGCCAGATCACGGAAGGGGATTAATTCAAAGGACTATTGTAGACTTCTATTCAAAAAAATCTTGTGCCATTCTCATAAAACTTGTGAGAAAAGAGAAGTATAAACCTTGACAAACTAATGAATCAGTGTGCTTAATCAAGCAAAACCACAAGAATTAAAATCTGCCTCTCCTCACTTTTCATTGCAATTACTTTCTGATAATTGGCCTTTTCATAAGAACTCCCATGCAGCGACATGCGGTTGGACACTTCAAGCATGTCTCTTCTTTTACTGATTACCAGTAAGGCTTTGAACAAATAGTCACATGGGGGATGGATGAACCTTATGGAGTTCAAGTACTTACTAATCACCCCAAATATTTTTGTAGTCCACCAAGTTCTCCAAGTTAAGCCATGTTCTCATGTATTTTTCACTTTACAGTTTAAAACCAAAAGCATCATTTAGCTAATAAAGGACTCTGTGTGGGTGAGACAGTGGGTGGGGAGAACTGCTGGCATGCAGAAGTTCTTTTCTGATTACAAGGATGTCTTGATAAATTACATGGTGAAGAAATTCCATCAAGGTAGACTGTTTCAAGATACATAAATAGGCCTAGATTTTAGCTAGCTATACATTTTTCCCTCTGTGTTTTTCAGCATTTCAGCAATTCTCCTTCAGTTTTCAGTCCTATGCTGTTTGACTACTGTAAATGTTTGCATGGTTGATCGGCTATTCTCAGACTTAATGAATTTCTCATGGTATTAATCAGTATACTCACCACCTGGATTTTCTTGCCATGAGGCATTAAAACCTTTCCCTGTCACTGCTGCATCTGTCTTGAAAAGAACAACGGCTGAATTGCCAGTAGTAGAGACTCGCAGTGGGTTCTGTGCTGATCTTGAAACACACAGCTGGGCTAGTCTAGGAGAGAAGAAATCTGGGCCACCATAGACCTAGAAATGGGAGAAACACAGTCAGTTTTGCAAAGAGACCATCTGCCACACAGAATACATGAGAACTGTACAGCTAGGAGAAAAAAAAATAGTCTGTAAATATTGAAAGTGATTCCACATTTTTAAATGCAAAGTAGCTAATGAAGTTGTTTTCTCTGCAGGATTACTTGGTATCTGAGCCACGTGGTGCAAGTATGAAATCCCAGATGATTTGAAAACAGCCTTGTATTAAGTAAGAATTTTCTGCTTTGGGGACTTTGTCACATTCTTCTCCCATCCCTCCAGAGTTAGCACCTTGTTTCTGTGGGAATGCAAACCAAATTTTTTTTTTGTGTACTTGTGCAAACAAACTATATCTCTTTGCAGGAACTTGTGCTGATATTTTGCATCTTTTATGTTTAAAGGCATGGTTGAGACTGATTTTTAAACTGGGAGTAGATTTCATCACTCTTTCTGATGAAACAGCAACAAAAAAGGCAATTTCATTGACTTTAATAGCAGAATCAACATCCAAGCTACAACATTTTTGTCAAATAAACTTAATTTTAACAATACTCTTTAGAAATAAGGATATAGATTATACATATTTCCCACAGAGGATAGGTTTTGACTTTCAAGAGTATTTCCTACTCAGAAGAGTGTGCCTCAGGCAGTTAGAAACCAGAAAAACTACTTTCTTAAACATCATCAGCAGCGTTGTGTACTTAATAATGCACTTTTAAACCAATTCAAGTGAATTAGATGGCAGTGCTGGAGCCTTGTAAATTCTGTTTCTTGTTTTCCAAAAGGGATGTGGGATTTTAGTTTAAGCCCATTTATAACTGGTGGAACTGGCTTGCTTTCCTTAGTCTTCCCTCTCAAAGCTAAATAAAACACACATGTGCTCAGTGCAGTTTCCAAAACCAAAGGTGATTTTGGTGTCTAGTGCCTCCAATGATTGAATTTTCTTGGCTTTTTGCATGCTAATGAAACACCACCTGATATTAAGGGTCTCCTGCCTTCCCTTGGTATGTCCCTGGTAGGACAGCAGCTGCAAAAGTCAGCTTGACACTAACATAAAATGTGAAAACTGTTAAAGGGATAAACCAAATAAAGAGTGTGCTATTGTCTTTCAGCAACTGAACTAGCAATAGATAAATTCTCATTGTATCTGCATATATTATGTATGAATCCTAAAACTAAACTAGAGAATAGCAAGTTCTAACAGCAGATCAAGGGAATGGGAAGATAAGGCAACAAATCCCATCAGGATTTTCCCACCAGTAGCATCTAAAGTCTGTTTCAATATTTTATTATTCTGGTAAACATCAAAAAGGTCAAAAAAAGAAATCTCTTAATCTCTCCAGAAAGCAGCAGTACTATAAGAACCAACCTTCTATATGGCCCTTTTGCCTCCCATCTCTTCTAGTTGAGTATTTTAATAAACTTTGTTGGATACATTTTAACCTCAGAAGAAGTCTGGGCTCTGTCCAAGATAAATATCTGTCTTAAAAATAGCTGAGCTAGTCCTACCACCTCCAGGGCTAAGTGAAGTGCATTGATACATAATTTGATTGATCGTGGGCTTACCAACTGCTCACAGTGCCTGATGGTGCTGTGCCATTAGAAGTATATGGGAAAAGACTTTTTTTTTTTTTTAACTGGAAAAAATTTCAGTGACTCCAGGGTAATGTGAGACCTCAGAAGCTGAAGCTTGCATCCCCAGAAGAAACAAGGAGTTAATTTTTTGTAAACATTGCAGTCTGTTAGATGTTCAGAACACTGTATTTTGGTTCAGTGGCTGATTGCACAGGCTTAATAGCTTAAACATTTCCATTTTGACTGAGACAGCACTTTTTTGCATTCTGCAGGGAGGCTGCATGACTTGAATGGATAATGGTTCCTCTGTCCAATCAATCATCTCAAAGCATTCAAGAGAAGTCAGAATGGATGAAATCATGGCTCAGATTAAGAATCTGTAATGAAGCAGTCAGTCTGGGGAAGAAGCATGTTTGTCCCCTGGAAGCTCAGTGTCTTCAGCAAAGTCTTACAGCTTGGCTGCTTGTGAGGCCCATGACAGCTGCATTTCTCAGAAGTCTCTTCAAAATATGAGTTTTAAAATGTGTTTGTGGTATACTTCCTGAGTCAGAGCCACAGCATGACATCTAGCAAGAACACATGCTCTTAATCATATAACCCAGCACAGAGAAGCTATGTGGCAGAGGAAACAGCAGGAGTTTCTAATATGCATCTAAAAGGCATCATGGACCAGTCTCCCACATCATCCCTGGTGCTCCCTGGGGCCATCTGCACACCACAGGCAAGGGGACCAAACCCAGCCCTGACATAAACCCTGCTGATTTCTGTAGTGTTACCTCAGAAATGAAATTTAGCCAAGCTGAACCCTTATAGGTGACCTCTTGGAAAAGAATTAAGGATGGGGAAGAAATATTGATGGAAATCTAAGGTTTGTGGGTCTCTTTTACATCTTTAACTGTTCAGTGACAGCCTTCTGCACAGTTTCAAAATGAAAAGCTCAGTCAACAGCATGCTCTTTACAGTTAGGAGTTTATTTTCTTTTCTCCTTTATGCCGGTCCAATTAATCAGATGCTTTCACAAGGGCTGGAACAAAAACAAGTTAGAGTGTTTCCATGACAAAAAACAATAAAATGTTACTTTTGGCTACAAAGAGAAAAACCAATAGTTACCACATGAAAAAAAGAAGAGGGAAAAGAGAATGGATGGAAAGAATGAATTCCAGGGTGTGGTTTACAAAGAGTCACAGGATGTCTGAGCTGCACACAGATAAAAATAAAAATAAAAACTTTTAGTCTGACCAGAGCACCTGATCCAGAGATAAAATGATGTTGGATAGCATAGCAGGGGTACAGGACACTGCCATAAAGCCCATGGTTTTAATCTGTTCTTATCATTTGCTTCTGCCCCGTTAGCTCCATTTATTGTCAACAGTCAGCATTCCAGAGTTATGAGCAACAGAAAGCTGGTTTTATGTGGTTGGTCACCCTCATGACACAGATTTTCTTGGAATAAAACTGATCCCTGTTCAGATATAACTGCCAGCAAAGAGAAAGCCTGGCTTTGACAGAATTAAGAATGACTATAATACTTAATGTATCTTTATCTTTAAATGAGAAGACCAGAGCATCAAATAAAGACTTGAAAATACAAATGATTGACAGGTTCATTCCTTTTCAGCTCAGAGCTACATCTTGCCGTGATAGAATATATTTATAGTTTACAAAAATCTGGTCCATGTTAAAGAAAAGCTGTCATAATTTAACAAAGAAGACACGGTAATTTCTCATGGTAATTATTTTCAATAGAAGCCATTTAAAATGTATTTTTAACTCTTTCATTGTGTCCAAAATGGCAGCTTTTATTTCCATGAAACATTTTTAGAAAAGATCTTTAAGAACAACTTAAAATTTGCTTATGGATGTTTGTGGAAGGAATGGAGTCTGATGGGCAAGGGAGAAAGACAAAGTGCGACAATGTCATAAACGAAACGAGGATGAGGATTAAAGGAGAACGTGTCGAACACGTGAGCATGCAGTATCCATGAGATGAACTTGAGGATTTCACACACAACATTTTTATGTAGCTATTATTGCACAGTCTTGGTGAACATATGGCAGGCCAGGGAGAATGACATGGAAGGGACAGCTTGCTTAGGAGGCATTGTCAAAGGAAAGGGGAGACAGTTGCTGCATTTTACAAGAACAAATATGCTTCAGAAAAGTGGGCAAGAGGGAAATGTTCAAGAAACTATGGTATAAAAATTAAGTTAGTAGCAAAGATGCTGCAATGGGAAAGATCTCTTAGAGTATCCCTCCAATTGTCTGCCAGGTCAAAGGGGTGAGGGTGTTTCTAAGCAAAAAGCTAAATGTATCCAGGTGTGCAAGTTTTGTGATTACTGGGGATGTTTTATTACAAGGTAACAGATTTTGGAAAAGCAAGTTAGGCTAGATTGCAACATTCCAAAATCAGATTATTTTAGAGCATAGGGACTAGCTAGCAGAACAGGGAGGGACAGCAGGGTGGAGAGCTACTGTAGTACTGATTTCGACTTCCTATTAAAGCTGGAACTGTCCGGCTTGAAAGAAACCAGGAAATGGTAGAATTCATTACTCAGAGATAAGAAAATAAAGTGAAATCAGTAGAAAAAGCAGACTTCAAACCCAAAGAATCAGTAGACAAGTAACTTCTCAGAAGATACTGTGAAAGAAATTTGGAACCTCAGCGATCACTGAAACGCCTGTGTCAAAGGCACACAGGGAACCTCTTTTTTCCTAACACTTTTCAAATCTGTGTGTGTGTGTGGTTTTCAGCACATAGACAACTAAAGCAAAGATGACAAGATAGAGCACCTCCTGAAAATGGTTAACCACATCCCTTTTTTTCCCCATTAAATTTGAGTCATCATTTGTTCTGTACAGACTATATCAATTATGCTGTGAATGTGTAATGTTATAACAAAACAAGAAAACTCTGGCAAGATAAATAAAGCTCCACCAAATGCCTGGCATTTGCAGGGGATGCTCTTTGGTGCCAGGCAGAACCTTTCATCTGCATTAAGACATGAACTCATTTTTTTCCAGTATGTCGATTTATGTTAGGTTATCTGTCAGCAGATCAAAGACAGGTGTTGGGAATCAGATGAGCCAAGGTCAGGAGAGAAGTAACCTAGAGGCATGCCAGTTCTGAGGGCAGAAGGCAGGGAAGTTCAAATAGCAGCTGGGTATCTGTGCTGATGAATGAGTAAGGTTGGGAAGAAGTAAAGCATAGCAACTAAATCTGAGATGATAAAGAAAACCCAAAACCTAAGGTGAATACCTTGCTCAGGGACACAGAGCAGCAAACTGTAGGACCCTCTTAAACAACTTAGTGAAGCGATTTGTGTCCAACAGCCCACCCGCTGGTTTCAGGCCAGTCACCCCACTAGTCAAAACGTTGTCAAGCAAGTTGTCCCCTCTTAGGGGATCATGATAGCTCCTGGGTGACCACCTTCAGATTCAAGAAATTGTCAACCACAGCAGACTTAGATTTTGTAGCTGTTCAATGGATTCCTCTGAGCAACAGAGCCATAACTGATGCTTACACCACGCAGATTAGCTTCAATCTAGTCATTTTAAGCACAAATATCAATGAAGCTGCAATGCAACAGACTTCATCAGTACCCAAAACAGCCAACACAGGTCACCTACTCACAGGCACTGCTGTCAGCAATGTGATATACAATCATACTTGCCAGTGCTACTGATAGAGAATTCATGCAACAACTTCCTTACACCCTGATTCTACAGAAGTCCCAAAATCAAGAGGATACTGAAAAAACAGTGTCCATTTGGTCAAGATTTCCACTTTATTGCTGAGCTAGGAAAGCCTGTTTCAGAGCCCAAAAGCTGGAGTTAAGTTCCACATCTCTCCTACTCATACAAATGCTTAGCAATCATCTATCTGGCAACTGCATATTTAGTTGCTTTGGGATGTGGGTTAAGTCTTCCAGGAACGTTGCTGATGAGTGTGTGCTAAGGACTGTAGGCTGGAGAAATCAAAGCTACAGAGGTGAGAACAGGCAGCAGTATGTGTAGATGCTGGACAGAAAACTTTCTAGCTATATGCTGGACACATGTCACATTACCCAGGAGACAAAAGGCCCCAGAGGAGCCATACAAGATCTCTTAATCAATCTTTGGGTTCATTAAGAAAACATTCAAATACCACCCGTATATTGACATCAAAAGACCCAATGGTCACCTCCATTGGTGATCTCAAATGTCTCTAGTGAGTGATCTAGAAAGTCTATACTTCCAAAGAATTTTTTCCTGAAATTATTTTCTATCCCTTCTTCTTCAACTGGAAGTCTATTCTCTGTTAGCTGGGATGGTCACCTGGCTGCTTTCTAATGTGAGTACAAAGATGTCATATACAGTAGGACCATCCCCTCTTAATGGCCTCTTAAAGGTCAGTAAACCTTAGAGAGATCCCTTTTCTCCTTTTGCCACCCTAAGCTAACTAGGACATTGACTCTTCTTTTATTCTTTTTCTGAGTACAAAACATTCTTCATAGTATTCAGCACAGAAGGTTATAAACCTCACCTCCTTGGATGGTCCTACACAAGGTCTCACCTCACTTTTCCCCCCAGTAATCCATTATAGTCTTTTACATCAGGAAATTTTATCTCCAAGGTACTGCACCCTACACTTAGTTCTTTGTAAAAGGTGGACTCTTTAAGACTGAATTTTTCAAAGCAGCTTTGTCTCTTGTTAGGAAGTGTACAGTGCCTAGTGTCATTACTGATTAAGGTATACAGAGAACAAAGGCCTAAAAGAAAAAATTAGTAAGAGCCCCGTGGCTTCTATGTTAACATCTGTGGAACTAATTGTAACCACAGCTGAAATGGGAAACGGCAGCTAAATGGTTTCTTCTGCTTCTATAGTTCCTGGGATTATCTGCTCCAGACAGAAAAGCATGTAACTTGATTATTTTTGAGGAGTAAATCTAATGCTCTTACCTCCAAAACATCATAGTTGCAGTTTGGGTGATATTCAATGTCAAATTCCTGAATGGTGAGTTGAATGCTGCTTCCAGGCGTTGTGTGAATGTACCAGACACATTCCCTGTTGCTTGGGTATCTGTTGGGGTAGCCAGGGCTGTGAAATGAACCAGAAGGTCCAGAAAGTTCTCCTCCACAACCTGACAATACAGCAAAAGCAGACCATCAGGCTCTGGAAAAGCTCACTGATATCACTGCAATGAGAACAAGCATTAGCATCCATTTCATGCACAGGTGTGTATTCAGGGCTTAAGGGTCTGGTCTATCCCAGGGGGCAGAGGTGTAGCAGGGAAGAGAAGCTAAGGCATGGCAGGCTGGACCTGCTGGCACTACCTATGCATTAATCACTACACCTCCTGTTTTGGTATGTTGCTCACCATACATCAGCATCTGAAAAGTGACATTTTTTGTATTGTCCTCTAACTTTGATCAGTTCTAGAAAGCTGAATCAGATCCATCCTGTTACTGATCTCAACTAATACACAAACTAAGTCACCATGGCCAAGGCTTCCTATTGTTATAAAAATGCCATTTCCCACTACTTTAGAAATCATACAATTAAAGACAATGCAATTTCCCTCAGCCCAGTAAGCATGATTACAGGCTGCCACATCACAGTGAATAAACTGGCTTCTTGACATTTGGTGGGTTTAATGTTCTTTTTTATTGAATTGCAACCATGCGAAGACATGCTAGTTCAGAAAGTTCTGTATTTTCTTTTCAGATAAGAAATTATTGCCCTAACCTCAGTCCCCAGCTGTTTGGATGACTAAGTTAGTGCATACTGTGAGCTAGATTCGAAAAAAAAAGTAAAAGATACAAAACAATGGATCACATGCAGGCCATGATTTGACAGCACAAAGCAGACGGACACCTAAAACTGCAGTTTTATCAGTGCTTTATGGTGACATGGCAGCTCACCTCCCTTTGTTGAGTTCCCAGGAAGACACTGTCCCTCCCCCAGTCCCCGGGGTGAAGGTGTCAGCAGTGTGGGAAGGCACAACAGCCATTCCCAGTGACAGGGTAGACTTAGTTCATCTGCATTGACGGTGAAAATCACCTCTAGAGAAGCGGGTAGGGTTGCTGTGTGTCTGTCTCATGCAGAAAGCAAGGGAATTGTGGGTTTGGTGTGTGTCATACTGCCTTACAGTGGCACTTTTTTTCCTCTCTGTGTTACCAGACCCCAGGTGTTTCGTTTAGGCACTAGCTAATCTTTTGCTTGCACAGTTTTTAAGGGGTCACTCGATCTTTGTAAGTAAAGTCCATACTCCATCTTTCTCTTTGGCTTCTTCTCCAGAGGGAAGGTTCTGTCACATAGCAAAAAAAGCCCCAAAATGCTTAATGAAACCATCTAACAAACCGTGAGCTCTATATTCCCAGAGGCAAATGCTGCAGTATGTCAGAAGTGATAAATAGCATCTGTATCAGAACTTCTAGTTGTAGGAAATACTTTATAACATAAACCAAATAAACTCCCCCTCTGACCAGCTAATCTTATCCACACAGATGTGTAAAACTCCCCTCATCTCTACAGTCTATGCAGAAGTTGGCATGTGAACAAGGAATCTTTGGCCATTGCTCTGCTAAACAGTTGTTTTTTTTTTCTTCCAGGAAGTTGTAAATCAAGATCTTCAATTAAATGCAAATACTTTCCTCAACACCTTCTGTGAGAAACTTGTGGTTATTGAAAGGTGGCTGCTAAACCCCAAAAGTATTTGCCAATATCTCTGCCATAGGGTCTTTCAGCTCCTCACTGAAAACTTGAGTTTGGCTTTGCCACAGTTGGCTCTAGGATTTCTAGAACTCAGAATACAAATCTTTGAGAGGTAGGAGCAGCAGGTCTGAAAGGGAGCAAAGCAATAAGAAGCTATTTTAAACTAAAAAAGAGACATCTAAATGCAAATGTGGGGAAGATGTTCTCCAGCCATGCCAGTGTAACACAGATCTCTGTCAGTCCATCATCCAGTACTCACCGGAAAACCACCTTTTAAACAGAAGAATTCCTACAATTGAACAATAATCAGCTGTAACCCAGGAAAGCCTTTACATAGCTGAGGTTGAACTCACAGGTGAATTGGCACAGGCTTAGGTCTTCTCCCTTTTTCCTCACCTTCCTGCACATGATGCTCCTTATCCCTCAGGTGGTTTGCCCTGCAGCCACAAAGCTACTCTGTCAAGCTACCAGACACCTCAGTCAAGGAGAAAAAGCAGCTTCTAAGTGTATTTGAAACCAATCCTGCCTTCAGTCCCTCTGGAGAAACAGAAAAAATTACTGCCCTTACTTCCCCAAGGCCTGCCAACACTGGTGGATAAACGTTAAGTGCCTGAAACTTTGATATCCACAAGCATTTCAGCAGACACACAGAGAGGAATAAGGCCTCAGTGTAACCCACCACCCCATTTTTTCCCCAGTGCCATCAGAAGATAGCCTAACTTTCCTTAAAAGAAGCCAGGTTGCTGGGTTTTTACTACTGGAGGAAAAAAAAGTGTCGGCAGGAGGGGAGCTGTGCAGCTTCTCTTCCCCCAGCAGCAGGAGTGACACGGTCGCTGAGGACAGACTTCAGGAGGGGAAAGCTGCCTCGCCAGCTTGGGAAACAGAGAGATTTCTCAACAAACAGACTGGATGGCTCGGCTCCTGAGGGGGTGGGAACCGGGAGGTAGGGGAGTTTCAGCAGGCGAGAACAAAGCCAATTGCTATTTATCACAGCCTGAAGAAAGCTGGGAACATTTTAAAGCTAAACAGGCAGTTATGACTCAGCTTCTCCTACTAAGTGTTTCCTGATAGCCAAAAAGACATGTTTTTTTTATTTAAACCCGAAATGACTCAGATGAGTGGAAAGCCTGTGTGCTGCACTTTGAGGCCCAGGCCTTTCTTTCTATCAACCCTTGCAGGTAGCATTCCGGTTACTCACAATCCCTCTCCAGAGGGGTTTGTGTTTTCTCTGAGCTCAATCGATCTTCTCTGGGTGAGGTACGTGAAGCACATGAATAAGAATGTCAAACTCTTGTTACTGTGCCATTTCTTTTCTTCCAACTACAAATGTTCCCAGAAAAGGCTTTTTGTTAAGAGAGAAGTGATTCTTCTCAAGTGCCCCAGTAAAATGGAGGTAAAATTTAGATCTCTGCGATTCAGTTCTAATAATGTGCTGAAATCATGCTGCCAATCATTTATTAATTGTTTGTAAGCAGACTGGAAATTGCATGAGTTTATGCTGAATTATTCACTAATAGATGAGAAAAGAACTCACTGATCTTTGCACATGTGTCAACTTCACACCTGAACTATTTTGACTGACCTGTGTACGCAAGCAGAAACCTCCATATCAGAGCAGAAACATTCTCTCTGAACTCTCTGGCCAACTGGCAGAAACTACGTATTATGCTTCTGCTCTTAGATGAGGTAAGAATCAATTCTATTTCCTTTTTTTTTTGAGAATATAGATGCTAGATATTTTTTAACAAAGTATTTACAGAAATACTTAAGGGATTAAATATTTCTGCTTTTAAACTCTCCTGCTACATTTGTGGAGTACTCAAATGAGGGAAAAAAATTAAATAATGATAGAAAAAAACATTAAATGTTCACAGATGTTGTTTGTGAAAGTTTGCCCAGCCTTAGAATTTAAATAAATAAATAAATGTCCAGGAATACTGCTTTAAATGAGAAGGAAATTTTGATTTTTTTGATTCACTGACTTTGCAGCTTATATTTCTGTTCCTGGAGCATTATGGGTCTTTGCTATTCACAAATTTTTTGTCTTCAATATTTTAAAAAAGGTGAATTTAGAATTTGATACCTGATTTGTTCAGTGTCTTCCCCATTTTCATGAGCCACACAATTTTTGTAGCATTATCCCTTTCTTTGATTGAATCACAGACATAAGCCATTAAGGAAAACTAAACTGCAAGTATTTTTCATATTATTTGTGCACCAGCTATGAAGACAGATTCCCTGCCTTAAGGTGCTTATCCTGGGCTTTGAAATCTGCCTTGGCAGATACTTAAAATAATCAGAAAAGAACACAAATTACATTCATATGAATGGTGTTCAGGCTGAAGATGTACATGTAGATGGAGATGCATATTTTTTACAAACATATATGAATATATGTAAGGATTTTGCATTTAAAAGGAAAACTTGAGGAGATGTGCCAGTCCTGTTTTTTTGATGCATGTGCTTGTATGTACTGTATTTCCTATTTTTTGAGTAAGCTAAGTAATATATTTTGATTTTATCTGGAATGTAATTCCTATACAAGAGTAGCCTGCCTGCTTTAATAAGACATTGAAATAGGAAAAGTTTAAATGATGATGTAGTTATCTCAGCTAATTAAACTTCTTCCATCTCTGTTATCGCCATTAAATGAATGCAAACCTTCTCCCAGTGTTTACATTTGTCTGCAAACATCAGATTAGAGTTTGCTTCTGTTCAAATAAATGGAATTTGTGCTGCTTATGGCAACAAATTAAATAAAATTTGGTATTTAGGGGTAAATACAAAAGTGGAAGCAGAACCTATAAATTGCTGCATGACTTCAGCTCTCACTGAAATAACTGAATAATCTGAAACCATTCTGTCCCTACTGAAACATCTCCAAAAGTTCTTGTCACAGCAATGCATGATCTTGCTATATGTGGACAGATATATGGACAGCTGCACTGTGGAAAACTTTCTTGCAGTTGAACTGCACACAGCATATGCTGGGTTTGTGCAGATCTCCTTGCAGTCATTGCAGAAACTTCAGCCCTGCAGTTAAACTAAGGAAAAAAAAAAGGAAAAAGAAAAAAGGAGAGGAGATACTCTTTTAGTGGTGTAAGGGTCTTGGAATTTCTTTGAAAAACGCTTAAAACAACTACCTAACCTGGTGCCAGTTGCTAGGAAATCAGACAACAAATAGAAAGCTCAGGAAACATGTATTTGGTGTCTTTGCTTTCCTCTGGCTAAAATCTAAGTAGTTATTGAAGATTGTGCAAGGGATGATTTATAGATGTCTTTCCATATTACTGCCTGTCTGGTTAGCAGACGGTGTTCATTACCAAAGAAGAATCCCTATTCTCATAAATAATTACAGCTGAATAGAGAAGTGGTAATCTGTGGAAACCTCTATTCTTTGCAAGGTTTTCAAATTTATTCATGGATAGGTTTTAGCCACATGCTAGAAGAATTCCTTCCATAAAGTTTAAAGTGAACTGGCGCTGTTCCTGTAAAATCAGGGAAATGAAAGGATTCAGAGTTGTTCCATTTCTTGTGCTCACGGTGAAGTATTTCAGTAAACGTTAACTGACTCTAGCTGCAAGGAGCATGTAGCGTGTACATTTGCCTGTACTACACAAATACTTGGATAAAGTATAACTTGAATTTGCTTTTTAAATCTTTGGCTGTTTTGAGTAGGTTTAGTTCATAGAGTATTATGCAGTGGAGCAAGTGGGATAATTTATCTCCCTAAGGTTTATGCAAGAGAATGAAAATTCAACTGAGAAAGTTTTTTTCTTTTCTTTTTCCTTCTGATTTGTTAATCACTTCTGTAGCTTCAATTATTGTATCTTCTGGTATTTTCTATTAAATTCGGCTATTTTCTTCAAGATGTCTCAATCTGAAATCTGTAAGAAGTATGTTAAATAGAGTACTGAGACCCAGACACCTAATGGCAATTTTAGGTATTTAAACAGGAGTTGAATCCTCCAAGGTACTAAATGGCCACAGTTCCCACATTAGCTGCCTGTGTTCAGTGTTTAAAAAGCACCATTTTCTATCTCAGCCATTGACTGAACTGTTCAGCAACAACATTTTAAGAAAATTTTGGCCCTTATTCTTAGACATTATTTTGGGGGGATGGGAAGAGGTCCAGCTTGCTGAAGGAACAGAAATGAATTTATCCTTCATTCTCAATAGAGAATAAGTCTATGGTTTTAATAACCAGACTGCAATACAAAAAAAAAAGCTCTGAACATGGTAGCACCCACAACTCAAAACTTCCAAAGAACAGACCACGTGCATCCACAAACTTAGCATGACAGAAAGACACTGAAAAGGACTAGTCATTTCTGAAAACTGCACAAATGGCAGTTTGTCAAAGGATGCAGAAGAAATCAACAACAGAGCTATGATTCAGGCTTAGGAAATCTGGGCCTTGGCTCCCTCTTTGACCTGCAGTGCAATGCTCTTTCCAGCAATCCTAACGGATACCTGGCAAATGTCTGCAATGAACAGCTTCTGCATTTGAATCTAATCTCTGTTTCCGTTATGCTTCCCTGAAGAACTAACAAACTGTTTCACATTTTACCTAGCCCACTCACTGAAAAAAACAGTCTTTAGTTATTGTATGCCTTTTCATAGTTTTTGTCTTCTGAAAGTATAGCTCCAGAGTAGTGAAAAGGTCTCTTCTCATGAACCAAGAGGGCTTTCTCCACATCCTATCCATCAGCCATAGTTTCTTAGGGAAATTCAATGGAAAGAAGATGATGGTGAAGGAAAAGAACAATGCAATACTTTGCAGCTATATAGTCCTCAACAGTATGCTTTGCTTCTTTCTTAAAGTCAGAATTAACGTGTCACAGAAAAAAAAAAAAGAATACCAGGCACAGATTTTGACTATGCTGAGAAGAGCCAATTGGATTTATAAGCTCTACTGACAATCAGGCAGTCTAATGAGTAAGCTTCCAATGAAATGCAGATGTATATAGAACAGTCAGCTCCCACATGTATGTTGCTGAATAAGGTAAGTGACGGGTCTAGGAAATAACGTGTCTTCTCAGATAGTGACTGTTACCACTGGTGTAATTTTGCACTGAGACACCTTTGCCCTTTTGGCCTCCTGATTTTTATTTAAGGAGAGTGATTCAATCAGCATGCCATCTTCACAACATCCAGACTGTTACCAAGAGTTTTGTACTTTCTCAAAGGGACAATATATGCTTCAAAATATTTTTGTCTGTATTAAGCTTCCTAATAAACAGCAGAAGTGGAAGGAGGACCTTGCAGATTCAAGCTTTCCTCTGGTGAATAAGCCTCCTTGGCTGCAGAAGAAAAAATTAGTGATTTAACCACACCAACTCTAAATCCAGCTTCATCAATGAAAGCACCTCAGACAAACACTGTTATTTCAGAACCAAAGCCACTCTGAAATTGAATTATTTGCATTACAGATTTCCATCCAAGTTAAAATTACATAGGACAGTTTTAAGCATAAATACCACATTCTCTTAAGATCAGTAACAAATTCTGTCTTTGGGAAAGCCTAAAGACTGGGTTTCCTTCAGCAACTAAGCAACCGAACAACAGGGGTTCAGCTGCAACTGGAAAGATCAGATGCAAATGTTTCAAATAAAAACACTTCAAATTTGTGGCAAGAGAGGCTCCTCACACCAGTTATCAATGAGGTAAGATTTTGGCATTTCAAAATCACCTCATAACAATGAGGAAAACTGCTGGAAAGTGTCTGAAATTAACTATCATGGTGGCAAGTGTAAGTGCTGCTCTCTTTTATCACCAAAGTATGTGAATGTCCTTGATATATATCTCATAGATGCTTCACAACTGCCAGTTAAAGAGCACGTGGACATCTTGAGAAATAGTTCACAGCAGCTTGAACTCTAGAGCACACATTTGTCACTTGAGCAGAACTAAAAGCTCCTCTCTCAGCAATATATATAGCCTTGTTATGTTCTCATCAGGTGAGATGTTACCAGATCCAGGTTTAGATTCTCTTAGAGATTTGCCCTCAGAGAAGAGGGGACCTGCATGCTAACTACAGCTCAAACCTGTATCTCCTGATGAGTTCCTCTAGACTAAGGGACTTTCTCAACTGAGCTTTTTTTGTGCATTTGGAAGATTTTCAGAAGAGAGAAGAAAATATAGCACCCTGACCACAGGAACATATCTAATTTTATCCAGTCTAGGGCAACGGTATATACCCAGACAATGTATCCGCCATGGGTAAGAGGAATACCCATATGTATTTTTGCATGACACCAACCAAGAGGAAAAGGAAGTGCCTGCAAAGAACGAAAAGATGACGACTGCAGTGAGCTCTGGAGGAACTTGCAGTCATATTACAAGCTGTCAGGAGTTGCAGTTGTGACATTTGAAGCCAACAATGAATTTCCCTAGGAGCCAGCCCTATGTGAACTCACAAATCCTGCTCTGCTGCTCAGACACAGCCCCACATTGGCAGTCTGGGCCCTGTGCAGTGTAAGGCTGCAGTTTAGCATCCAGGAGCTAACAGAGGGGCAGTGCTGGCTGAAAAAGAAGTAAACATGCCAGAGCAAAAAAGGAGTGCAGGGGGATGGGAGAGAGATGAAGAGTGGGGGAATGCTTGCTGGGGGATGTGGAAGGAAAGTGCGAGAGTGCTTATCAGGCAGGCAGATACTGGAAAGCTTTGAGAGCTTGAGAAAAGCAAGTTAACCCAGCACCATGGCTACTGTGTGGAGCTGATGTCATCTGGCTGTACATAAAAGCCTCTGCTTTTCCTTCTTTTGTCCAGTCCCAGAATGACATCACCTCGAAGCACAAGAACGTACCTTTGTGCTGCAGCACTTCCCTACTTCCCCTGCTGGCTCCTGCCACACATCTCACTCCTCCCACATATGTCCCTGCTTCGCCCAGAAATGCTCCTTGACCTCCGCTGAATGCAAAACACCACTGTCTAGTCGATGAGAGCCCTTTGGTTGCCTGCAAATGCCAGCAGTCTGTGGTAGTGCAGTGGAGCTCCCATTCAAACAATGTATAGCATGCCATACACCTCAGCAACCCACAGTGGGGCCTCTGCAGAGGATTTCAGCTGCTTCACAATGCTGTCAAAGCTGAATGGTGTGAACTGATTAGACAGACAAGGCAACTGTGGCAATTTAATTATTTTCAAGGTTGGATCCTCTGATGGGTAGTAAAAACGGCACACAATTTAATCTTGTTACAGTCCAATACTGCTGCTAAATAAGCAGAGTGAAAAAGTTGCATTTGTAGCCTCACTTATGAAGAAACTGCAAACATGGCTTGCAGTTGTACAGTCATTAACAGTTTTGTTTATAATTGACGCGCATGCTTGCCTATTTAATGAGGCTTGTGACAGTCTTCGTGACATGAAAGAACAAGAGAAAAAACAATCAAAGCACATCCTGACCAATGTTATTTCACGCTGAGAAGGGGGGTGGGATGCAGCTGGAAATGAACGTGCTACCCAAGAAAACAAGCACCACTAAAATAAACTAGAGAGAGGCCTGCACAGAAAACACAAGTCCATAGGAATGGGGCAAACTGAGGGCTGTTTCCCATTAGAAAGCTCAAATCACCCATGATTCCCTGTAATAGCTTATGTCTCTTGTTCAGTACAGAAATTTTACAGATGCTCCCCATGCCTGTGCCTGCTCCTGCAAATGAAAGCTTATGTCATTAGCAGCTCTCAGTCTCTGGTCAGATAATCTTCAAAGGCACGCATATGCAGAAACATCCACTGGAAAAGTGTTTGAGGAATTATGAGGAAATGCAATGTATTTAGGGCTGTAATGGGTTATTTCTACCAAGCTGACTTAGGGTGGCATAATCACAGAATCACAGAATGATTGTGGTTGGAAGGGTCCTCAAAAGATCATCAAGTCCAATTCCCCTGCCAGAGCAGGATCACCCAGACTACATCGCACAGGAACGCATCCAGATGGGGTTTTAATGTCTCCAGAGAAGGAGACTCCACAACCTCTCTGGGCAGTGTGTTCCAGTGCTCCATCACCTTCACAGTGAAAAAGTTTCTCCCTATATTCACATGGAACCTCCTGTGCTCCAGCTTGCACCCGTTGCTCCTTGTCCTATCAATGTCTGGGACTCTGTTACATGTACAGAAGGAAGAAGGAAGGATACCTTCCCAGGGAAAACCTGGTTAACTTACCATTAACATGCCACAGCATCTGGAACCCGCTTCTAGCATTCAGTCCATCAGAATAGAACACCACATGAAGGCTGGTCCCTGTAGTGCTCCCTGCCAGTGGGACAGACTGTCCACAGAAAGTGCCTATCAGGTTGGACTGTGTGTCAGGCCCATCATAGAGCTGAAATGAAACAAAATGTATCCCAGTGAGTAAACAGAGGCTCTCCAATTCTTCTACAGGATGTCAAACAAAAAGCAGTAAGATTTCTTGCACTGGCAACCTTTGCACAGCAGTATGAGCTCTGGAGAGCATGGAAATGAACAAATATAACTGCAATACGTCTTTAAACCTGACTGCACATGTTTTTGCTGTTTCTGTTTTGGTGTGTATTGGGAGTTGCTGGGGAAGAAGATAAAGGGCAAATGGCAATGAACTGAAAAAAGAAGGAAAAGGGGATGCCACAGTTCTGATTTGACTGTGCATCTAACATGCTCGGTGCCTCCAAAGCCCTTAGTGACAGCTCTGTTTATATCTTCATTTCCTTAAGACTGCACTCAGGTGATTTCAGAACTGACTGAGCTTGTGATGGACAGAAACAAGCAGTCAGCATCACCAGGGCCTCCCAGAGCAGTGAGGATAAACTGAAAACCAAAAGCAAAGTAAACCCTCAAAAACCACAAGGCAAACTTCACATGTACTTATTTATTGTTTCATGATCTTATGCTAGTGTCCTGCTTTGGAGAAGTGGACTGAGTCATACTTTTGGAACTTTTGTACTTAGAAACACTTTATGTTTGATCATCTGGTCATATTCTACGTGATGGTATTTTGATGTTCAGTATGTTGGCAGATGTGATGTAGACAGGCTGAAAATCTTTCTGTTCCCCAAAGACAGATGAGAAATCCTCCATCCCACTTGTAAAACATCACCACTCTAAAAAACAAACCAAATCCCCCCAAACCCCAAATAAAATGCTAAGGAAATATTCCCATATTTAAATCTTGATATCTGAAGTTAGTCAAATGCTCATATTTAAATGAAAACACTTAATACACAATTTGATGGGGTGATAGTTAGTGCTTAGAACTTTTAAGCCTCTCAGCATTAGTTGTCTCCAAACAGGTTTTAAAGGGTCTTTCAAATCCAGTGAATCACACCAAATGTGGATCTATGTTCTTCACCAAATATCCCAATGCTCAGTGTCATTTTTCAGGGATTAGGTGTATAATTTTTGCAAAACTGGTAAAAATGAGACAGTTTAGTAAACTGTCTTTGACTTAGGATACCAGATTGTCGAGTTAGGAGTTGCTTTATTATTTCTACTTCTGTTACTATGATTCTTAAAGTTAAGAAAAACAGCAGCCTTTGTGCTTTTTTATCACTTTGCCACAGTTCATCTGTCTCACAGAGCACATCTTCCTAACACAACCCAGCAAATTACTGGCACAGAAACCATGTCTGAACATTCCCATTGTGAATTTTTGGCATGTTTCCTTTCAGAATTTCAATAAAAAAACTTTTCTCTGTTCTGAAGCCATCACCGTAAAGTTCTCTCCATGCAAAGAATCAAATCTGTGATCTCAGAAAAACAGCCAGGGTTTATTTATCTTTGCTGTCCATCCAAATCCCTTTTCCAAATACCTCTGATACCACTAAGAAGTCTCTTACACTCGACCCTCATACTGTGTATGTATGATACTGCAGTAAATATTAACTATGCTAGCTGCTAATTTTTTGCACACAATTTCTAGCAGACTCACATATGGGAATGAGTAATTAAACCCTTGGCTTTTCTCTTGAGGATGCTGGTCTTGCGGAACCTTCAAAAATCTCGTTGACTTAAGACAGTTGGGGCCAAGAAATCTACTCAAGTGGTTTCAAATACTCAAGCAAATAGTTTAGGTTGAATGTCTTTTTTTTTTTTATAAAAAACTAAATTGGATGTAGTTCAGCCAGAAATTTGGACAAACTGCAGGAATAATTCTATGGTAATATTCCAACATTAGTGACCCTGAATCTCTTTGCCTTTCAATCTTCTAATGCCACGAAAGTCTCAGAGCATGAGAAGTATATTAGAACTTGAGAACTGTCACTCCATTTGTATGATTTCTCTAGGTGAAATCAGGCAAACTTTAAACTTTCTGATTGCAGACCTATTGCTGGCAGTTCTTGCAAAGCCTTGATCAGATGTGTTTGATAATAGATATGAAATTGGAATAAAGGTTAGATGTTAAGAAGTTGAACCTCCATCTATATTCTTTCCAAGTGCAGTTTGAAGAACCACCTGACAGACAGATCAGCTGTCCCATGCCCAGCATTACAGTTACAACCATCTTCCAAGCCAGGCTGAGAGCTTTATGCATTCTTTTGTGGCTTAAGTTCAGCAAAATTAAATTAAGTCAGATCCAATTAGATGTTTTAATAGCACCACTTCCTTTGACAGCTTTGTGGTATATACTACTCATATTTCTGTGGCTTCAAGCCATGGAAATGTTACGCCAGAAAAATATGAATAATGAAGAATGCATCAATGTGGAGATTATGAATCTGTTCTCTGAATAGAAGCAAAAAACTGTGTTAAGGTACATATTCAACAATCAACCGTTAGCCTGAATGTATAAAAATGAAAAACCACTCTCACAAACTAAGGACTAAATCATACCCAGAAACTTTCAAATCCAAACACAAATCCTAGCCTACAACGTTTGCCCACCAAGGGAATGTTATTCGATCTAAGACAGCAAATGTCACGTCTCTATGTAATTTTCCCTGAAAACAGTCCGTCAGTTTTCAAGACACAAAGGATGGTTACCATGGCAATCCCTTCATGCCGCACTGCCCCGTGGGTTCAGAGCAGAGTTTCGCAGGAAATTCGAGTGCCTGGCCAGCTGTAACTCATTGAGCGAGGCAGCACCGCGGCCGCTAGGATTACAGTGGGTTTCTTCAAGCTGTCTTTCACTTCTAAATGAAGGGAACAGCTGTGTGTTTTCACAGGGCGTTTTGAACTTCTCAAGCCACGTTTTGCTCTCACACAGATATGGGCAAGTGAAACTGAAGCTGCGCACAGATCTCATGAACCACAATTTCTCTTCTGATCTCTGAGATAGTGTTTCTTGTCTAAGGACCTGCTTTGTCAGCTGTGCTATCCTCAACTGCTACAAATCAAGGGAAAGTCCTTCCCTGGGCTGTACGAGGCAAGGTCCTCCCTTGAACTGTTCAAGACAACTGAATTTTAAGGCACTTTATTAGCCACTCTGGTACCTTACTGACTCCAGGAACTGGGGATGGGGTGCCTCCCCGCTCCTCATTGGGAAGAAAATGCTTGCTTCCTTCCTGTGTAGATACTTGTTCCGTAATTTATTTGTTCAGACCTCTTAGCCTCCATCAGAAAATCCAAGGGCTTTGTAATGATTCTGGCAGACTATCCAAGAGGCAAAACACGCGAACAGCTGCAGCACATGTTCAGATCCTTAGCCTCTCCCCTCTAAGGGAAGCAATTGCCCAGCAGCACCCAGAGCAGTCCATTTCCTCAGCCTGCACCTGGCACTGGCCCCAGGGGCCCCAGGTACTCCACTGTACCCCAGGATGCGGTACATTCAGATGAGTTGTTAGGCATGGGCTCAACAACTGTTTTAAGAAACTCCGTATCAGGCTGCCTAGGAGCAAGCACAGAGACTGACACATGAGTAAAAAGGAAGGAACTAGTTCTCTAGGGGGTCAGTCAAGTTGTGGGACTGCCCTGAAGTAAAGTGGCCTCTGAAAACCATCTGCTGTACATAGGACTGGGTCTGGGACAGCAGGGCTAGTTGAGGCTTCAGGAAGGGTTTGGCATGGGTAGCTCTCCCAGAGGAGACAGCAGTATTGCATTTTGGCTTTTCTGACTCTTCAGCCTGGAAACATGTCACTGACACCAGTAACGATGCTCTGGAGGCCACAGATGTTCACCTCTCTTTGAAGGAGCAAAGCAGTGTGACGTGTCACAGAAATGCTCCTTGCCAGAACTGGAGCAAGGGCTCAAGGACTGAGCTGACCAGACAACAGAGTTCTTGCTGCATGAAAAGAAATAAAGATCTCAAACAAATGGAAGGACAGAAACTTTGAACATGTTCCATTTGGGCATATTCAAAGCAGGGGCATTTTTCTAGCCAAGCACCTTGTCAACCTCATTCCTTCTTGCAGAGTGAGACTGGCAGGTAGCCTTCCAGGCAGGTAGTGGCACTCCATCTGTTCTGTTCTCCTGGCAGAAAACTGGTTATTTATTAGGGCATTTTCTTTTGGAGAACTTTATTTCTGTGAAAAGACATTATTTTTTCAGCAGGAAAATCATTATAAAGGAAAACCCCCAGCCTAATCTGCTCTGGAAAGACTGCTAATGTACATTAGTTAGGCATGACACTGTCTCAAGCCAGAGATGATGGAGTCAACAAAGACAAACTTTCAGTTTCATTTGAGGGGAAAATCCATCCCATGAATACTGACAGTTCTCATTTTATTGTAAATTAGATGTCATTAATTAATTCTATAATTATAAGTAATTACATCAATAATTATCTCAATTTGAATCTTGAAACAAACTATATGCAGTACGAAAGTCTTTTTACAGCCACCAGCAGCAAGAGCCCTGGGCTGCATTTGCAGAACTCAGGAAAGGATCAGAGCAGAGATCACCTTGGATCAGAGCACAGCTCGAGTGTCCCACCCATTGCCTGTGCCCCTAGGACATCTTTGAAGAGCTACACTGCTGCACAGAAGTATCCCTCTATTCTTAGAAGTGAGAAACCTGATATGGGTCTGTTTTACTGATTTGACTCATCTAAGCACCATAAGCAGTGATTACAAGTGTCTGAGCAGTTCTTCCTGAACGGGTCTTTTTTTTGGAAAGGAAATTCTGATGGTATCGCAACAAATATATTACCAGAAAACAAAATTAACTGAAAAACAGACAATCATCATCCAAGTAACAGAATGCACTCCCAAGTGAGATCACCGTTAGTTGTTAAATAGAGAATTAACACAAATAAAAATAACCCATTTCCAAGCAACATACTTCCTTCTAGAAGAACTAGAGTACAAGCCTAAGACCTTGCAGGTCTGTTAGCCAGAGGAAATAAAACAAACTAAAGCTCCAGGATGCAGCACATTGCACTAGCTTAGCATCATGGTGACAACAGTTTTCACAGAAACAAAGGCAGCGTAAGACTTTGAGTGACTTACTTGAAACTTTGAAAGCTTCAAGCAAAGTTGAATTATACATTGGACTGCAATGATATTTTTTAAAATAATTTTTCATTGTTTACATTATCACTTACTGCCTCCTTAAAGAAAACCAGAATTTCTAACTACAGGTAAATCTGCTCATTTCCGTCTTTCTGAGAAAGGTTTATTTCTGCAAATGATATTAAAATAATGATTTTCCTTAGCAAGGCTCTGGATTTATTTATTATAAGAATGTAAGAAATGCAGGGTGTATCTTTGGATGACATCCACCTAGCAGGTCAACCCCAAGACCTGCCCTCAAAACCTTATTTGTTCAGCATGATATTTTAAATCCCCAAGCCTGCATTAGGAGAGCACCTCCACCTATCACCATGCTGTCTGGAGAAGGTCACAGCCACCTGCAATGAGGCAGCCCTAGAGTCTCACCCATGCACAATAGACAGAGCAGGCTGAGCTGAATGCAAAGCAGCCCAGTGCAGGAGTGCATTGGAAAAGCCTGCCTTTCTGCTAACCACTGTGGATGCTCTGACCTCAAATCATGGCTCCATTGTCTGGGGCAAATCCAGGCTGCCCCTGTGTCCTCCTGTTCCTGAATGTGTGTGTGCCTCTCCCTGAGCTACAGGCAGAGGCTTGCTTTCATGACCAGCCCCCATACAGGCCCTTGTAGTGTCTTTCCTGCTTTTGCTGACCAAGGGACTGCTTGGAGATCCACTTCCTTGTGGCAGTGGGATCACACATGCCTGGTCACAAGGCTGTGGCTGCTTTGGTAGAGTGTCCGTTTTCCTCAGTGCCTCAGAAGTTGAGATAGCTCCTCTGCAGTGAGAATCCACTTGTGGGGAGGAAACAGGACTGCTTTGGAGCTTAGGACAGTATTTCCAAAGTTACTCTTCAGCAGAAAGCTGCTACTGTATGAAAAGCACCTTACAAGGAGATGGGGCTGTGCCTAAGGACATAGCACTTGAGGGGGTGGAGAAGGTGCACCTGCTCTGACAAGCCATGGGGTGGGCTGAGCAGACTGCAGTGCTGCTGACTCGTGTGCAGGGCTGACTGCTGCTCCTCATGTGCTTTGCCAGTCTAGAGGAACTGAACTGCCAGTACAAGCAACTTCAAACTGACACCTTCAGCAGCTAGAGACAGCAGAATCCTCTCCAGGAATCCCCTCATTTGAGAAAATCTGCATCATGAATAACCACGGCAACTGAGGACAGCTGCAGATTGGTCTTGGCAAATGAAAATAGAAGAAAAAGGAAATGTTGGTGCCTCCTAGGCTTTCAGGAAAGCAAAACCACTGCTGATGGGAAAAACAGGGAGGGGAGGACAAGACCTTCCTCAATGTCTGGTGTGGTTTTCTCTGAGTCATCTGGGGGCTTCCCTTTGGTAAGGGAAAGCTTTGACCAATTCAGATGGGGTTTCTCCAGCCACCATGTAATTTCATACTGTGACATCTGCACTGGTTGCACAGACAGTCTTAAAGATGCTGGACAGGCTTTCCAGCAAAATTTGGAATACAGAAAAGAGGAGAGAAGAATCCAGCTGCAACTAGATGAGTCCCAAATGCCCTTTTGCCAACAAGGGGCACGCACACTACTATCATATGGTAGTATTTCACAGTCACTTTATTGTACAATGCTTTTTCCTGAAGGTACAGGCAAAGTCACATTGCTCTGAGCTGTCAGGGTGTGGAAAATGCTGAGTCCATGAAGATCTGACTCCTTCTGTGAGTCTAAGAGCAGAGCCTGTACTGGCTTCACTCGTGCTTCTTGTCATCTGAGGTTTCTGTAGTCACTATGCAACCCTTTCATCACTGACAAATTTAGCAGTCTTGAAGGGTGGGGATCTTTGTGTGCATTAGTAAGTCTGCCTCTAAGTAACCTTTCAAACAGAAAAGCCAGAGCGTACTTTGATTCTGGTAATGTAGGCAACTGGGAAAACAAAATCTGACCCCTGAGCCAGTCTTGTCTAGGGTGGGCAGCTTTTTGGCCCAACACTCTTTCTGAGTATCCAGATCTCTCACTGAAAATCAGTACAAGGGCTAAGATTTCCTTGTGTGCCAATGGTGAGGCCTGACAAAGAAACCCAAGATCTGTCACTTCTATCTTTTCAGTCTTACACTGAAGGACTTCTTATGGAGGCCCATAACCCCCAAAAGGAATTCAGGGATGGGCTGGCGTGCTGCCAGCTTGCATGGTAATATGGTAATGGATACCACAGAAGCCTGGCCAGCAGGCTGTAATTTGATGTCTGCGTGCAGAACCTGGGTGGGTATGTTTAACATATCATCTGCTTCCCCAGGGTGATGTACTGCTGCTGACATTTTGTAAATCAATGCATGGCCATAAGCAAAGCCATTCTCTGCGCTTGGAGGATTCCTGCTGCACTTAAGAAAGACACACTCATAAATAAAATGTAATAACATTAATATCCTAATATAGTTTAAGCATATTTACTAATTACGAGTACAAAAGGGAGTAAAACTAGAAACTGGGCATATCCCCCAACGATAGGCTAATAAATAAAAAGGATGACCAGCTGAGTGCAAGTGGCAATTACCTAATGCGGTATTCCCAGATGGAGAAAAAGGATATTATGGCACATCCCTGGAATGCTACTGTGGTTTAAAAAAGGAAAAAAAAAAAAAAAGGACATATCCTGTTACCACCAGAAGGAAATGAAACAGTTCTCAGGAGCAGATGCCATATTAATTACTGTACTCATTTAATAATATTCCACATATAAGAGTGCAATGGTATTTTAACCATTCTGAGCCTAATGGCTGAAAGAGTCCAGATTGCTTAAATACACTGGTGACAAGGAAGCAAGGAAGTGCTTTATTCCAAAGAGGAACTCTCTCTTGCCCTGCAGCAGGAAAAAGGCTACTGTTGATATCAGGCAGTCATTTGCCCCATCCCTCCCCTCCCTCATGTCTTTTGCATTAACACAATGATATTCCATCCTTGCAGCTAGACAAATGTGCTGCACAGACCAAAGGGGATGAGACTCAGAGAGCTCTGCAATTTGTCTTGCTGTATGACACAATTTTATTATCTGCTCATCAGGCTGGTGGCATCTTGTGAAAGACAGGGCAAGATCTTCCCTCTACTGACTGGAATTCAAGGGATGGTTTTACATTCTGAGTGGAAGAACATAGAGGGAGATTATCACTGAAGGACAGAAAGATTAGTGGGTTTCAAACGATAGTTTTCTTGGATAAGAAAGGAGTATATTTCAGACCTACTGCAAGACTCTCATCTTCAGGGCAACAACATGACTTACAAAATAGCTTTGCCTCCATGGGGATTATGTTCTGTCATACTAAATAAGAAGGGAATTAATCATTAAAGATGGGGGGTTAAATATGTGCTTTTCCAGCTAGTAACCTGGTGAATGTAGAGGAAGAAATGACATCTCTATGTCATTGTCTGCAATATCTCACTGGCTACAGCATGATGACTCCTCTAGAAAGACTAATGTTAGGTTATTAAGCCAAGCCACAGCACACAATGTAATTTAAAGACTATCCAATCTAATTACAGTCAGTGCAGCATCACTATAAAACAGTCTGCTATGTGGTCTGCCTAGTATCATACAGTTGCCATTTCTGTTCATATCGTGATCACAAGCAATTCATCTCATAGTCTTAAAACTTCTCTGTAAAACTCCTTCCCAAATGTCACACATCCTGTGAGCATTACTAGTCATGAGCCAACATCCTCTGACAGGCCATCAAACACTGCTCATTTATCGAGACAGTGCTTATATGAGATTAATGCTAGAGACTGACATTATAAAAAACGTGCAGTGTTGCCTCCCTCCCACACTGCCCCTTCTCAATTTCTGGCACCTACACACAGGGGCAGAAAATTGCCATGTAGTCAAAAGAACAGGGCTTTTTCCTTCCTACTTGACACCGGTATGAGTAGTTGTACGTGCTGAAGCAGTAGAGATGAAGGCCCTGCCCAGGCCAGACTGACTCAAGGCTTCCTGTGGATAGCAAATGCTGCTCACCATGAGTAACACCGACCAGCTGCTGCAAACAGCAGTTTGGTTCAGAAGAAGCATCTCATAATCAAAGGAGAAAAGAAAATATGTAACGCAATACATGACTGACTTGTCATTGTACAGCTGTGACTGCATTTCAGTCTGGGACAGTCATGCCCAGTACTTGCACTTGTGTGTACTTTTTGGACATCTCACTATCTTTTTCCTTGTCTTGTGTTTGAAAGCTGTTTGCTTTAAGGGATGATGATATCTTTGGCAACTGACAGCCACTAGGAATACCTGTGCGTAGAAACTATTGGTTTTGCCATTATTCTACATGTTTGGTTTCTGACTCACATGGGTACTAATCCAGGGAGCAAATCAATATATTTTGTGTATATCAGACTGAATTAGTCACAAGGAAGATGCTCTTTTTTTTTACAGTATGTGAGGGTTTGGGTCAGAAATGTAAGTCAGAATTAAACATGAAGATGAAGAAGAGGCCCTTTTCCAGTATAGAGACTGGGACCTAGCCCACAGTGTCTAGTGGGCTAGGTCCAGCAGTAGTCAGGAGCACAGTTTGCCCAGTCCAACTGTCCCCACCCTGCCAGGCACCATGATTTTCTCCTTCAAAATTCAGAAAGATTAAAAAAAAAAATCAGAGGTCTAGTATGAGGCATTTGAAACGTCATAAAAATGTCTCCACATGCATTCTGTTTCTTCTACTGACTTTTAAAAGTGGCTCTGCTATTGGTGTGTTGTTTGGGATTGTTTTGTGTGCTTTTTTTGTTTTGTTTTCTTTGGGGTTTTTTTGCAACTGCCATTGCTTGATTGTACTCTGCTCAGGCAGGTGAGCTCTCTGCCATAACACCTCTGTAGCATTTAATTTCGTCCTTCACCATCACATATCATTTTCTCTTACTTCCTCTATTGCCATTAGACTGATCACCACCTAATCCAATCTAACAGCTAACTCTTGTCCTTCTCATACCTAGCCTCTCAGCAAGCAGCAGCAAACACTGTCACCAAGCCTGCCATCTGTTAGCTGCCACAGAGCCCCAGGCAGCTACTGTCAGAGCTAAGAATATAAGTATGATGCTGCTGCCTGTTGCAAGGGGCTGAGGTGGGAGACCTGCTGCCAGCAAACTCAAAAGGAGATGGGAGCAGGGGAACCTGAAAGCTCTGGAGGAAAAGAGGCACCCGATCAGCACCGGTGGCCATTCCATTCTGTGTGTGAAGCTACATAGGAACTCTCTCAGCAGCAGCTTCCTATTTCCTCCAAGAAAATTGTGACAGGCTCTGATACGTGGTCCACACACCAGCCACTTGAACTACAGCAAATGGGATTATGTCTCTAATTTCCCTGTGTCATACCCAGCCAGGGCATCAGAGCTTTCCCCTTTTAGGCCTCTTTGCAATAAAAGAATCTCAAAACCAGGATGTGGCAGAAAATATGTGGTGTTTGTTGGGCTTTTTTATTAACCTTTTTCCCAATTTGCAGTAGCATCAGACTCTGCATGGATTTTGGACAAAAAAGTACCCAAATATCTGCAGTCTACTTAGAAAGTGAACTGCACACTTGCTTCAGATGATTGTCCCTTTCCCCTGCACCACAGAGCACTCACAGCCTTGCCACCATGCTCCCATTTCGCAAGAGGCAGGGTGGGAGCGAACACTATTCAGTTCCCTGGCTGGTTAAACTTTGTTCTCTTTTTTACACTATGGCACATATTTGTGCAGCATGCAACAACCAAGTAAGAACATCTTTTCCAAGGGGTATTTCTTAATGGCACTTGGAGAAAGATTTAAGTAACGTCACATGAATTGCAAATGAAAGCCTCCTTAACACACTTCCATGACACTGTTTTTCCCTTGCATTTTCCTCTTTATACCTTTCAGTCTGTATTTTCTTTGATTGAAAGCACTGAAAAACTGTTAAAACAAAGAGTGTAAGTACTTTTCTGCTCCTTGTCTCATCACTCCCCCCAATATATTTTGTGTTCTTTTAAGTGCTTTGGATCAGATCCTTGCCTCTGGCACCAGTCCTCCAGCCTTGACTTACGGCTAGAATAGCGTTTTCTGGCAAGTCTCTTGCTGTTCACTGGCTGGCTACTGTGTGCAGGTCTCCTGCTTTTCATGGATCAAGGGCTCAGGCGTCCTGAGACTAGCACTGGCCTCCTCACTTGGCTCCAATGTTTCCTTTGCAGCCTCCTCACAAAAACGAACCAGGATTTAATAGTTAGTTCTCAATACAGTGCTCCCTTGTTTATTTTCTTCACATGTCTATTCTTTCTTTCCATTCCTAGTCACAAAGAGAAGAAAGCTGGAAGGATACCACTTTTGCCAGTTTATTGCCAATTTTGAGCTGTGAAAGCTGGCATAGTAAGGAGGTAGAGGGAGCAAGGGAGGACATCTAGAGGGAACAGAATAGCCCATGACCAGTCCAGTCAGCCTTCTGCAAGACCCCAGTGTAAGCAAGTACCCCCAGAAATGTGAGCTCTGTTACTTAGCCCTGTCCTTGGATGTAAGTAGTCTTCTCTAACACTTCTCTAAATTTCAATTCCTCTTGTGCAAAACATAAGTAGAGCATAGGGACTATGTGCTGGCATCCTGTACAAGGGTGACATGTGAAAGATGGATTAGCCCAGCAAAACCCTGAAATTGTAGACAGGAGATTGTAATCCTTAGTATAGCAGTGATCATGACTACACTCAGCTTTCCACCGTATGGAGCACAAACCAGAGAAAATATCTTTTCAGTTTTCCTAGAAATACATTTTTTGAGGAAATGAAAATAGAAGATACTTGGCTTTATATTGACTGATGGCTATTGGGCTAAAAATGTCTCTTTTTATTTGTAAGTTCATTTTCTTTCAGTCCCTTTAAAGAAGAAGAATAATTATGAAAAGGAAAATATCAACAGGAGGCACAGCAATTTTCCCTTTAAAAATGCAGAAGCGTAACCCATTGGTAAAATGTTACCCACTGGAAAAATTTTGAACATTCCCCACTTCTCAGATAAAAACATGATGAAAATAAAGTTGCCTTTTAGCAATCAATTTCCAAACCTCAGGATTTGTTCTTCTTTACATGAAGCTGAAATCATGACACCTCACTTCACACATGAACACCAGTTCATCTACTCTGAGGTGGTAGCTAGACTCTGTGGAGCAAATCTTGGCACCTGAAAAGTGATGCATCCTCCCTGTAGCAGACACCTGCGCCTGGGTAGGATGAAGTTCTCTCTGGCAATGCTTTACTCCCTCCTGATCACGGAGGAAGTAGGCCAAAATTTTTGGACTTAACACTTGTGCTCTAATGGCTAAATTTAGGTAAGATACATTTCCCCTTGGCCTTTTGTATCCTGATTGTTTTTCTTTATTGGCGAAGACCTGATTTTTCTGGTTTCTAGAATCTGGGTACATACCTTCAAGAAGTCACGGTCACAATTAGATCCACCTTCTAAATCAAAGGCTGTGAAGCTGTAGTTGACAGTGTTCCCCCTTGTAGTTTGGATAGTCCAGTTGCAATGCTCATTTAATGGGTATTTATTTGGAAAATTTAAACTTTCCAATATGCCATGGCTACGATTAACAGTTAGTACTTCATGGCAAACTGAAAAAAAAAGTGATAATAAATTATATTTGTGCAGTGCTTATTAACCCAGTATATAAAAAATTACTAATTGAAATTACTGATAGCATTAGAAGGTGAGAGATTATTTATTCCCAGATTAGAGAAATCACGGAGAAAGAGAACTGTGAGCTACTGAAGAACATACTGCATACGTTGCAAACAAAATCCAGACATTCCAAACCTGAATCCTTCAGCTCTACTATATCCTTCCTTTCTGACACTTCCAGAATCAGTTTATGTTGTACATATATTTTTTACATGGAAAAATGTGTTTTCTTCCGTGGCTAAAACAACAAACAAAGTACACTACTTGTATTGAACTTTTTAGCTCCAGGAACTGGAAGTGATTGTGAAATTCTTTAAAAAGGAGCCATGATTTTCCCTGTGAATCATCCAATAACATCCCAGCATATGAACTGGACACTCACCTGGGAATATCAATGTGGGCAATCCCTCATCTAGAGACAGCACACAATGTGTATCGGGAGCAGACCAGTGTAAGAATGCAGAGAGAAGAAACAGGGGGGATGCAGGGAGCAGGAAGGCTGTTTGCTTCATACAGCAAATCTGCAGTCTTTGAACAGCAGAAATTGCTGAGATTCACTTGCAAAAACCCTTCTATTTTTTGCCAGTGGGGATAGTACACCTACCTCCTCCAAACTTTTTTTATTCTTTCCAAATTATTTACAGAGCAGCAAGGTCTGTTTTTTAGGACTTCAAAATGCTCAGGGCACAGCGGAAGGTCAGGGTCAGGTGGAGTGCTGCTTGCCTGCAAAGCTACGCTGAAGCATACAAGTGTTTGAAAGGACAGGATGAAGAGCACAAAATGAATTCTGAAGAATGCAAGATGGATAAAAGCTGCTACCCCCTGCCATCAGGATTTTATTAGAAACATGTCAGGCACAAAGGTGTCTTTGAATGTTAACTTGATACTGTGTTTCCTTTGCAATGTTTTCCAATTCATCATTACATTTCTTTCATGTATAAGTAAGTGCATGTGGCATCTAAGCATCCTCATTTTATACCACCACTTCCTACATAATTTTAGCTTTTGCGCAAGGCATTGAAAGCTTTCTCTGATACATCTTCAGGAATTAAATATGAATGCAAAGTGTAGATCACATTATCTGATAGCTCAGGTTCTATATTTGAGTGCTTTGAAAGTGCTCTGGTTGATTAATGAAAGAGGGGGAACCCTTTCCTAATATATCATCTTGACTTTGCAGTACATGGTAGTTGAGTCTTTGATATCTTTAAGGAACGAGGGAGCTAAAGCTCCTTCAATCTCCTAATTACTGTATGTGCTGTGCATGGATGAATAGCTTTAGTTTTTTCGTAATCACAGAATTGTAGGCGTTGGAAGGGACCTCCAGAAATCACTGGGTCCAACCACCCTGCCAAAGCAGGTTCCCTAGGACAGGTCCCACAGGGAGGCGTCCAGGTGAGTCCTCAATATCTAGAGAAGGAGACTCCACAACCCCCCTGGGCAGCCTATTCCAGTAATCGATTTACTATTGCCCAATCCTAGGACAACTTACTGTCCATAAACCTACAACAATCACTATCAGCTGGGCATGTCATATTGAGTGTATGCAAAGATGCTGGAAATCGTTTCATATGTAATGAAATATGTATGAATATGTTTCATATGTATCTTCCAATATGCATTTAACCATATACACTAGAGTGGATAAGGAGAAAAGTAAACACTAGGACAACATATACTTAAGGTTATGACTGGGAACAAAATAACTTTAATTTGTCATGTATCTTCTTTAATTATTCTCCAAATGTTATTATTCTGATATTTCTGGAGTAGAACTATTTTTAAAAAGTTTGCAAGAAAAATGTGACCCCTACCATAAGACACAAAAAGAGAAACATTTCAGAATGTTCCAGGTAAGTACCCACAATGATCCAGGATGGCTGAGGGTAACTCACCTTTTGCCATCCTGCCCCTCATAAGCAGAGAGAAGAAGAGAGAAGCTTATTCAGTTTGCTTTCTCTGTTAAAAAGTGAGGAGATTGGGCAAGCAGAAGAGCAAGAATACTCCAATTTACCCTGTTATAGATTTCCACCACTTGTTATTCTGAGTAAATCTGAAGTGGTAAATGACACCAGTGTATAACAGTAGATCCACCTCACCAGATTTCTTCTAGGGAAGAGGTAATCATCATGGGTAGATGGGCAGATGATTTTTAACTCTCTTTGTTTTGTGAGTGCAGCAGACTAGAGAATCTGGATCAATAATATGCTGTATACATTGTTCTCTGCTCATGAATAGGTAAGACCATGGGCTGCAAGAAACACATTCAGGAACAAGCTGAACTGTAGAAACTTGTTCTTCTCACCTTCTTTTACTTACCCTGTTTGTATTTAGCTAAAAAACCTCCACCTCGCAGACTGCTATCTGTCCTTAGTTTTACATACATGCTGTCTCCACTGGAATGGATGGGCTGTGGTATCTGATTCCCACAAAATTTACCCAGCTGTTTAGCATTAGTGCTGTTGCCATCATAGACCTTAAAAAAAAAAAAATTAAGCTGATGGCATTACAAATCCAAGTTATTTTCCTCTGATGTCTGCTTAGGGAACTGTTACTGGGTATACAAGAGGTTAAATTCTATTTCTGTTCAGAGGAAGTCTGACAGGCATTTCAGAAACAAGAAAATCAGTGGAAAAACAGGAAGCCAGTAACTGAATACTGGTGGGTTTTGAGGGGCTTACTCACCAAGAGGGGGAAACTGCATTTCACTCCATTTCAACTCCATTGAAAATACTCACTTTACACAATTCATATATGAAATTTGGGATTAACAATAGGTTTATTGACACTGCCATGCCTTTTTCTTTTTAATTTACTAAGAGACCATACTAAGGCCTTGGTCCAAAACCCAGCAATTTTAAAATATATAGACAGAGTCTCATTCCAGTGGCCTTTACAATCTAGACATAAATGCTTTTCTTAGCAGCAACCACACAGACACTGCTGCCTTATATCTCACTGCTCTGTGATACAAGGTAGCATGTCAGGGTGGCGCTTTCCTCATCTATGCCTGTTCACTTACAAACATTGGAAGACCAGGGCCCTGTGTTTTCCCTCGCCTGCACACTCATCATACTCAGCTGCCCACGTCTACTCTATGAGCAGCGTCACGAGGTACGTACCGCAAGGAAATCGAAGTTGCACTTTGGGTGGTACTCAAGATGGAACTGTTCAAACTGGATTTCAAATGGGGTTCCTCGGCTTCCTCTGAGTAACCAGTAGCACTCTGAATTGTGGTAATACGGCATAGGGTAGTTGGGAGACATGAAGATACCAGAAGCAGTTGTCAAAGTCCCACCACAACCTGAAAATGTCAAAGAAATCAAACCAACATTTAATACCTAGAAGAGTAGACAATTAGACATGACATGTGAAATTCACACTACTGGCCTCCTTCACATGCCCGGAACATATTCATCTGTGCCCCAAAAATCTGCATTAGCCAACACTGTTGTGAGCAGAAGAGAGCCCATAACACATAGAAATATTAACTATCTAATTTGAGGAGTGCTCCAGATTCACAGTTAATTTTTAAATAGAAACCTCTCCATTGAATTCTTAGTTACTGCTTTCCTAAACAAACAAGAAAGCTGATGCTACATTATATCTAGAGAATAGTATATCCTTCTCTACGGAGAAAATGAAAACCCAAGGATCAAGAAAGTAAGTTGTATCCTTAATCCTAACATGAATAGATGTTGCTATACAATTTGCAGACAGTTTTTAGAAAAGGGGAAGCAGAAATGATGTGGAGGAAACTGAGAAATTAAATACAAATAAAAGAAATGAGATTTGCAAAATGGTTTTATACTAGATGCAGTCATTTTACCTGCTGATGTGCCATCCCACTCTGCTGAAAATCCCTTTCTTGTGCCAAATACGTCACTTACAAACTTTATCCACAGCTTGTTGCCATGAGAGATTATAACAGGAGGCAGGTCTGTACCACAGTATTTTCCAAGGGGAGGAGAAGTTTCATAGCCTCCATCTCTAGAATGACAGAGAAGAAAACCCGTGGGTCAAAGAGGGAAACTATGAGAAATGTTAACAAAACAAAACTCTGGGGATTCTTTCAGGCCAGGAAAAGACTAATCCTGGCTCTTCATCTTCCACAGCAATACAGCTACCAATACTGGAGGAGTCCTGCTACTTGCAGTAAGTCCTACCACCAGCATCTATTTTCTGGGTGTGTCCTGTCTCTTATCTCAGCAGCCTGTCCGGAGTATGCCAATACAATAACAGAAGTATCTCAAGTAGATTTGATGTTGCAGAGACAGCAACTTCTCTGTATTCTATAGGGTGGTAATCATTGGTGTAACCAAAGGTAATCTTCTAAACTGAGGAAATAGTAGTTCACTCATTTCTCACTGTTTAGCCTAACAAAAAGCCAAATGAGCTGATCTATTAAAAAACATATTTATTTGCCACCACACAAATGGGAACCCATTCTCAGAAAAGATATGATCCATGTTTAAAAATATTTTCTTAGCCTTCAGAATTGTTTCTACAACAAATTATTTTCCATTTTTAAATTAAGTAGCATTTCCAATAGTATTTTCTAATAGCGTAATGGGGATGCACACCTAATGTTCCATTTTGCTACCTGCACGTGTCTCATGGGAATAGAAATGAATGACAACCTGCTTATCAATTGCTTTCTAGCCTTATCTTTAAGCACATCCATATTACAAATATCCTACAGGTCATTAGGACAATAATAAATACATTTATATCTACATATGGGTGTGATCTTTCTATGATGCTTTTTAAGTTGACAATAATACTTTCAATTACATTTTCACAGGTGTATAGCTTCCTTTGAGAGAAATTTCTACTAAGACCTTGTCACTGTTTTCTTGTTATCCTCCCAGTTTAAACCACTTGCTGCTGTTTCATGTCACTGACAGCAGCAGAACTGTACCAGAACGTCCCCTCACTTGCATCTCAGCCTCTGCAGCTGTGATCAGATGAATAATTTTCTTAGTTAACTAAATGCAATTTATTAGAGGGCACCTCAGGACAAGAAACCAGAGTGGCACCTCACCTAAGACTTATCTAGCTACTCCACTTAACAGTACCAGGTTTGGTGAGGGATCCTGGAAATCCAGCTCTGGCAGCAGCAATGTGCTGAGTTGCACCTAGTAATATTTTGTCCATATCTTAAAACCTGATTAATGCTGCTGAGCTCTTCACCACAGTGACCCTGAGTCAGATTTATGCTATAAATGCTTTCAGTTCTTGAGGTGAAAAAGTGGAAAAAACCCAAACAACAACAAACCAAACCTGATACAATTATATCTATCCCAAATTAAGGTATTAACTGTTAAAATAAAGATAGATTAAATTTAATCTCAGATTGTTGTTTTATAATGAAAATATCAAATACTTTACTTAGAAAATATTAAAAAATCTTTCACTTTTTCATAACTTTCTCTAGTTCATATGTCCAGCTGAAAACCAGCTAATTCAGCAAGAATTCAGAATCTCAATATTGCAGCTTCGACAAGCAGCTTTTTGTTTGGTTCTAAAAAATAAAATACCACTTACAGAGGAATAATCCATACAGAACACCAGAATACCTAGTATAATGTTCAGAATGAATTTTATCATGATGCTCATTGAGGTCATGGAAACTCATGGCATGCTCAGAGTGAAAAAACGACACTGGCATTCCACAGACATGGTTTATTTAGAGAGCTGGCTCACGAGAACAAAAATGGGTGCACTGGCACTGCAAAGGGCAAATCTCATAGAGCAACACAGCAGATGTCTACTTGGCACAGCTGTATTGTAAGCATGCAGCTAACATTCTTGCAAATCTTCCTTCCTTCTCCTTGTCTCTTTTCTGTAAAATTTACTTGTGCTGGACTCTTTCAAATAGCTCAAATATGTCACAAATAAAATAAAACTCTGTGTTTCCACACTAAGGAAAACAACCTGTGCATGAGAACAGAGTCTGCATACTCCACTTGCACTGAAACTGGAATTTACCAAGTGAGAAAGCTGACAATGAAGAACGACAGGAGAGGAAAAGGTGGCCTTCACAGTTCTCCAAGTCCTCTTTCTACAGTGACAGCATAGGTGTATAGTTAAAACTGTAGCTTCTGAACATACCTAAGTGAATTTGGGCAACTCCCATGTGGTTATCAGTAATAAGGGCATGAGAAATAATTAGGCTTGCCTGATTTCTACATAATCCTCCGTACAGCGTTTATTCCCTTCCAAGGTGAAGTTGGTGAAGCGCAGCACAATCTGTCTGTTTATTCCCACTGTGATGGTGTATATGCATTCTGTCCAGACAGGGTAGTTATTGGGATAGTTTGGAGATGTTAGCACACCAGTTTCAGTATCGTAGTTGTGTGAGCACACTTTGGAAAGAAAAGAAATGGGCATGAATGAGTTTAATATGTATGCTAAATTAAGAGGAAATTCCTTTCCAACAAACAGAAGAGCAAACATCCTATGCTCCTGTGCATTATAACTTATCCTGGACACATCTTACTGCTGAATGCCATCACTACAAATTAAAACCAGAATCAATCTTTTTCATGGGATTTCTTATATTTGAGTTGATTTGTCCCCCTTTTACCAGAACACTGCGTCTGTAATAAGTAGGCACTGTCAAGGTAGCTCCAGCTGCCTAAATAAGATTTGGCCTAAAACCCAGGAAAGCAGAGAGAGGAACCTGAAAAGATTTCTTGGTAAGCACAAGAGGTAAGATTCCTGAATTTCTGAAAATTGGCGGTGGTAGAAACTGAATGCAGTCTTAAGCTACAAGGAGACACTTTATTTTTCTCATGCATTCCCCATGATTAAACCTAGGAGATTGGGATTTTACATTTAAATTTCTTTCCCCATTTTCTGGGCCACAAGTGAAAATCAGTTGGAAAAATAGTATAATCCTTAGATTGTGAGGACAAAGTAGTTTTACTTGAAGTCTAATCCTGAAGATATCCACTACATCAATTTTCCTGCAAGCACTGGAGAAGCATCTTGGTATTATGAGCTGGGAATAAAAAAATAGAGTGGACTAATATTAAGCCATAACCTGGGCAAAAATTTTTTTTTTAAAAAAAAGCTCTTTCAAAAGCAGAACTGTAAAGACTATAAAAATACTTTCTATAAAATGGTCCATGAGACATTTTGGAGAGAACCATGGCTGTGTTTTAGGTGATCACAGTCTGGCTGCAAAAAGAGCAAGAAGAGATGTGACCCGTGTGTTTTGTGTTAAACAGGGAATCTTGATGCCACTGCACAAGGTCCCACTGACACATCACCTGGAAAAATGGGGATAAGCATGGTCACCAATGTTCTGGAAATCAAATGAGAACAAGACAGACAGAGAATGTGGAGAAAGTAGGAAATTAGTAGATTAATGGGTAACAGACACTAGATGAGCTTATCTTTAGCTTAGCAAATGCAGGAGAAAAAGACAGAGATAAACATCAAGAAGCATTTATTTTAACTAATTATTTCCTCCTTGAATTTGAAGGGTGGGTGCCTGACTCATGTACCTTTAATGGTTAGAGGAATTGCAATACTGTCATTCCTTATTCCCTCAGAGGGTAAGACCATCAGTACCAGCTTTCAGCCTGGAGAATGTTAAAACTGATGTGCTAGATAAGGGCCCTTAGGGTAAAATTAGCAACACAGAAGCCAAAATATTTTTATCAGCCCTTTAAAGAACAATTTCCACAGAATTTTCCGGGTTTCTTCTCTCACCAAAATTGCTTTCTTGAGAGTAATCCACACAAAACCTCGGACTTCACATAACAATCTTCTTTATGAGCTAGGAGGGATAAATACAGTGGAACAGTGACTGCCTTAGAAATGTCAGGGTTCTGGCTACAGTGAAATAAACCCAAGCGTAGACTGAGCACGCACCACCGTGAACTCATATTTTGTGTCAGCCAACTCTCTTCTGGTAACTGGATTCATTCATTGTGCTCTACTTCCAGCAGGAGAGCTGGCACTTCTCTTTTGCACTCACCTCGCTATGAGAGCATTTGAGGGTGTGCTTGGGCAGGAATAGCTCCTTCAGTAAAACTGTTTGGAAAGTTAACAGGAAAAAAGTACTTTGCCTCCTCTGCCAAAGTGCAGGATTCAGTCTAACTAACTCCATAATGTGATTATTATATGTCTGGAAAAATTAGCAATTCAGCTTTGTTTGAAGCTACTTGTTGCAGCTCATGAAAAAGAAAAGGTGGCACCAGTTGTCGAGGACAGCCACACGTCTTGCTTTGCCAGTATGTGAGGTTTTGAAAGTTATACAATCTGCTTTCTGATTTTTGTACTGAATGTGTTTGCTTTTCTGAAAAGAATGCCATAAATGGCACTAACCCACTGTAATAGTCAACACTGGAGAAAAATGCTGGCCTTTGTACCACTAACTCATGCAATCATGCATACTGCAGAAAATTACATCCATATTTTTTCCCATAGAGATATTCATCAGTTGCCATAATTCTCATTATCAAAAATATAACTATAGTGTCATATGTAGTTTTCTTTTGATCTCACTCTGCCAAAGGAAAACTGGGATCCCAACAATTAGATCTTTATGTAACACTACAGATTTAGGGAAAAAAAGGAAGAAACTATCACATGAAGCCTCGCCACAGGCAATGGAAAAGCACATCTGCACTTCAGGGCCTTCTGTTACTGCTGCTGGCAGATGCTAACAGGCTTAATTTTTACCAAGGCAACAAAGGTTCTTTGTGGCATTTCAGACTCAAACTCTTTAGAAACACTGGGTACAGCTGTTCTAAAAAGAATCTTTGAGTCTCATCTGCTGATTTAAGCATAAACACACATACTATAGAGATGTATACAGATGTAGTTTGGTGTATATAAGCAGACCAATACCCTGATCAAACATAATCAAGTTACCTTGGCCTAATAAGTTGCCAGTTGCCAGCTGATTTAGCTTTTTCCTGAGACTTAAGATGAGCTGAGCAGATGTGCAAGATACATGCAGGACTTTAGCTCAGCCCTGTTCAACAATGGTCTGTATCTGGATATACATGTATTTGTCAGACATTACTTTCTATTCTTGCCTTTGCTCATTCAGCTGAAGAGAAAAGCCAGGCAACATCCTCCTAATAATTACAGGAACTGAGATCTCAGCCTGTACTCAGCTATCAATAAAGACACAGAAATAGATACAACACTTTCAGGTGCACTTTTCAGTCCATGGATTCACAAATGTTTTTCTTTCTTTCTTCATTTTCCTCAAAATCTGTCTTCTTCAGTCAATCACATTCAGCTAACATATACCCCACAAAAAGGTATTTAAAACCAAGTTACCCCTCTTGATAAATAATATAATTTGTAATTCAGGATTATATAGAGGAAAAATCTTCTCTTTCACCACATCCAGAGAAAGGCAAGGAATAAAACTCTATCAGGAAGGCAACCTGCTAAAAACCTTGTTAAAGTTGACTTTTCTCATCAGAAAGGATGAAATGAAGCCTCTTTAATGAAACAAATAAATGAAAAAAAAAATATTCCCCCAAAACTCCAATTCAAAGTAAAACAAAAAAATTTCTGCTTACACTGACTTTAGTGCTATCCCTATTAGAAAATTGTGGCCTGGATCTTTTAAGATCCTGAGCAACATTCCAGGAAAGACTGAGCCTTTTCAAATTTTTTTCAGTAATTTTACATGGGTTCTTTGTGGTGTGGTCAGCCAAGGTGGGCAAATGAACACCTAAACTCTATCATCACACTTAGTTGGTTGTTGTGATATTTGCCTACCTGGTCTTTGAGTCCTGGACCCTACGGAATAAATCCAAATATTACTTTGCTTTCCATGTGACTTTCCCCTTTAAAAGACAGAAAGATGGCCAACAACTAAACACGTGAGGTATAGAGACTTTAAGTGGACAATATACATTTTACACAACTGAATATCATGTGGGCATGACTGACTGAAGGACTGTCATTTGTATTCCTGCCATATGGCCTATTCACCACTACTAGCTGGCAGACTGCTAAAACAATTGTTTGCACTTTATGGCCCATGGCCATGGCTATATCTTGTGGCATTCAAATTTTTTGACAGGAAATACAGCTTGCCATTATTTGCAGACTACTTTTCAACTAACTAATATATCACAGATAAACCATGCTAACAAAACACTGTTTGCTAAGATGCAGGGAGAAGACAATTAGCTTTGTTTTATATAAAAATAGTTTTATTCCCTCTTACTTTTTTTTTTTTTTACTTCTACTTATTCTTTTCTTCTTCTATCTGGCCCATCTTTTCAATAGTTTATTCTCCATAAAATAACTCCAGGCAAAAGCCTATTGAAATGTTTAATATGAACCAGAACAGCTTTGTCCAGTTCTGATATTGGTTATACTTGAGCTAGCTAAGAAAACATAGCTCAAAAATATGAAGGATTCTTACTGCACAAGAAACATTATTAGAAACATATTCTTCTTAGCAGAAAAATGAAAATAGGTAGCAGATGTAAAGAAATAAAAGTCCACAGCTTAGGCAAATATCTCAGACACTATTGTGTTCAGCAGTTCGCTACCTTAGTGTAACTGGATATACATAGGATGAGTATTGGGCCTAAATATCTCAGTGTGACAACTAAACATGATATGATTTCAGGGAAGTAGGGAGTTGTTTCTCACAGCAAAGTCCTCACACACACATGTGTTTGCCTTCTCTCAGGGCACAGCAGCTTCAAAACACTTCATTCTTAATAAAAAATGAATGTTAGCAGTCAAGTGTTTATGACAACTTTATAGTACTGCTATGCTTGTGCTGAGACCAAAATAAACAAACCTCAATAAAGGAAACATATTGTAGTTTCAACTTCTCTATAAGTTTATTACTCTCACTTTCAGCAGTTACCTGCTATTTTGCCTTACTTATACAAACTACATTGTTTGAAAGGAAAAGCATTTATTCTAGAGGTCATAGTTTTAGGTCTGAGTGAGAATAAATTGAGAGTTAGCCCAGTTTAGATGAAGAGTAGTAAAGATATTATGAGAAAAGAAAATCATACCTGTTGTTTAGAGTTTGGATGGAGATATCATATAGTTATAATTCGGAGAAATATTGTGTACAGTTTTGAGTTCTTAATAACATTGAGAAGAAAATGGACTTGAATTTTTAAGGCATGGTTTGAAACCATTCCAGGGACAGTATTAATGCAATTTGAACCTCACATGATACATATAGCAGTGTTTTGGGTGAAAGATGAGAAATCCAGTCAGCATGGTGGTGGTAAAGAAGGGCACTATGGAGGAGAGTGGGCATTGTGAAGCTGGAAACCACTGAGATAACTAGCAAAACCAGAGAAACAGATAGATACAGAGAGACAGAAATATAGACTAATGTTGAGTAAATAATATTTTGATCTTGATGAACTGCGAGAAGAACTGCTGTAAGAACAGTGTAGGAAGGGATCAAATAGACCCATGAAATATTAATCTGAGGTAAAGCAAAATAAATATAATCACATTAACAAGCAACAACCATATTTACAGTTTGCAGCTGCAAAAACAGGTTCATAAAGAGTTTCTTTATAAAACTGATAATTTCATGATTCCTCACTAGTAAGAACTCAGTTTTCAAACTACAGAGTCTTTCTTGGAAAGATTTTTTTCATGTAAAATTTGGGTCTATTAATTTCTAACAAATAGAAATTTCCTCCTTGGAATAGTTTTCATTAAATCTTAATTGTTTTTACTGGCTTCTGTTTTCCATGCATGATAACTCACATATGAACGAAGGCAGCTGAGAAAACAGATTATGCAGATATATAAATTCTCTGACAGTGAGTAAAAGCATGGTGGCAAAACCTGTACTAGTCTCACTTAGACATACACTTGAGAGATGAAATAATGGCCAAATTTTCCAAGCTGTCAACAAGAAGGCAGTTATTTTTCACAAGCTTGGAGAAAGTCAGAAAGCAGGAAAAATAAAATTATTAAAGAAACTAAGAGTAAACAATGAGCAGCCATTGGTAGCTTATGGCTGCACAGATGAGTGCTTTGCATTTCCAGTATTCCTCTAATAAATCCCTTGTAGCCTGCACTCACACACTAGAGGCACCTAGAAACCGGCTAAGGATGTACACACAAATAACCCAGCTGCAAATGTATTCTTATTCTTACTTTTTTTCGTTGTCGCACTCTATCTCTTCTGCAGTTTTATTCTTCTAGGCAGAACTTGTCCCTCTACCCACATAAATCCTCTTTTTCTACAGATCTGTATTTAGCAGTGGGGGGAGCAATAGCAGACCCATGTCTCCTGGGTCTATGAAACTGGTAGTTAGGGTCTTTCACCAAGAGGCTGCTTTTTCAAGTGCAGCTCAGTCACTGCTAAAACACTCTCAGCACTGGAGGCATGTGCAAACACTGGATCAGCACAGTCTGAAATCACAGATGTGCCCCCACCCTGGAAAACCTTCAAATCAGTTAGAAATCAGAGTGGTTTCTCAGTTTTTCTCTGCTTTACAGAACTAAGAGAATGAACAGTCACTCTTTTCTTCAGTAGTCTTTACCCCTTGACCCCTTAAAATGAGATATGTAAAGAAGAGATTTAAAGTGTAACAGGAGCCTTGAACTCTTCTGGAGGCAGAAACACTGCACTGTGGTAGCATGAAGAAAACCAAAACTAGCTCGTGCTTTCAGATTATTTTTCTGCTTTCTCAGATTTTATCCTATATGACCTTTCTCTGCTCATCATCAACATTGTACCTTACTAGGGCCTAAATTAATTTTTATGGCACCTGATAGTCTCCAGTACAAGCCCGTGAATGCTAAGCTTCCTGATCACACATGCTCAGCTCAGAATGGACAAAGCAAATCCAGAAAATACTTTTCCCAAGTAGTTCATGCAGTTCTGCCATGTCAGCTCTTACTGGCTTTTTTAAAAACAGCAGAGTTGTTTACAAAACTTGCTTTTGCTTTCTGCTTTCCTAGAGAGGAAAAAGCTTTTGAAGCAAGCAGGATAAATAGGGAGGTGTAGAAGAGGCACCAGGCAGCCTCTGTTAACACAGAAAATAACGTGTCTGTTTCTTGTGGTGGTTATTTACAGTGACAGCTGAAAACATTTAATTTGCGTAACGAACAGACTGACATATTACCTTTTGATGCATTCAGGGAGATATAATTAGCTGAGAAGCCCTCAGCTGCAATGCTGTGATCGGTCACAAAGTACAACGTCATCATGTTGCCACCACTAGTGAGAGATGGTGGAACTGATCTTCCACAGTACCTGCAGCAAAAAGATGTCCCAAACTGAGTGGCAGTACTTTATCAGGCATCTGTATTACTGGAAGGGGATTCAGCTTTCCTGAGAAGTTTGAACAGCCGCACATACACAAATCTCTCCTTTGGATGACACAGATCCCAGCCATATAGCCTGTATCATGGGACTAAATAACACATGATGCATACAAAAGTATAAGTCTAACTTGCACGGTAAATCAGAGGAGAAACTGTTCATTGAGTTGTCAGATTCTTAATGAAATTTGTCTATGCTGAACCTACAACATACTCTGTTCCTTCGTAGAAGCTGAAGTGGCTGGCCAAAGACAAAGGTTGCAAAACACTCTCCATTATAATATGAGCGTCATTTGCTCCATATGTTCCAAAATGCTGACATGTCAGCCAGCTACTTTACAGGTTTTAGCTGCAGCTGGATACTGTTCCTGCGAAGTTCAGATGTTCTTGAATTCTAGGACAGCAAGAAAACCCTGTGTGTACCCTCACTGGAGAAGGAGGAGCGGGGGGAGTATTTGTCCCTAAGATACAATCACATATCAGGAGAAAGTGGAAGCAAAATCCTATAAAATACAGACATTGGTTCAGTTTTTGTTGAGATCCAAATGCACAATCTTTTAAGCAATCTTTCATTTTGGCAAGTGTTTCATATCATGTCTTTTCTCGGGCACAGATATATTAACGCTTTTGAACTTATTTCCCATAAATCAAAATGTTCATGGAGCTGGACAATGCTGGCTATTGAAACCTGCCCTTAAAAAAGCTATCCTCTTGACACAAGTTAATTTAGATATATATATACTATTTATTAAATGTGATTTTCATTCCATGTCAAAGGAAGCTGCCTTTACTATGCTAGGCAGAGAAATTTCAGCTATTTTTTCTGTATTGCAGAGAAATTAATCTATACACAGATTGAAGGAAGCAAGTTGGATGTTGAGATCTCTACAGTAATTCAGCCCTGTAGGCTAATGGACATACCTTCCCAATTTTTGCACAGTGCTGTTGTCATAGATCTCAAGATAATCCTTTCTGCAACTATAATCAAATGCCAAGTTGAATGAAGTGAATGTTAGGCGGATAAGGTAGCCGGGTTGAATGTTGATAATCCAGGTACAGTTAATACCATGTGGGTAGACATCTGGATGACCAGGACTTGTAATGGTTCCTTCTGGTCCAGTGAGAGTCTCTCCACATACTGTAGAGATTTAAAACATCAGATTAAATGATCTATTTATTAAAGAAAATAGGCATTTATAAAATGGTTACTTTTCTTTCTGAAATTCCGCAGTATTTTTCCCTCAATGCATACTACACTAACCACTCTAGAATTTATCTCCCATAAAACTTGATGGCCAACTCTTTTCAGTTTAGAGGAAAACTTGGAAAGTTCCAACACTCTACATAGAAAACAACAAAAAAATCCTTACCTGTATCTATTGGCCAGTACTCAGCTCTGAAGCCAAGGTTGGTAAGAGAGGAAGCTCTGAATTTGATATAGAGATTGTTCTGTGTAGATTGCACTCTAGATGGTACAGCTGTACCACAGTATTTCTCCAAAAGAGGAGAGTCTCTGTTGTTGCCATCTCTGACCTGAAGAACAGTGTATTCAAAAAGACTCATACAAATTTTTCTTATATTAAAGTTGTAAGCATACAGGAATTCATAAGAACCATACAAAAGAAATCCTTGCTAAGTGAAACACTACCCTTTCTTCATCATGGTTTCTACCACACACATACAGTGCAACCTTATGACTGCAGAGAAATGTCAAAGCATGTTAGATAGAGGAAAGTTGATATCTTACACCCTCAACGATAAGCATCACACAAACCTCTCAAACCAGGTCTGTCTAGTTAAAAAAACCTGATACTCATGTCTGATTATCAAAATGGTCATACCATCTGTGGAGAAACAAGAAAAGATTTGGAACCCCATTATGAACCCAGAAAAGCTTTTATAACTGCTATAAGAAGTCCTTGTCTGTCAAGCAGTTCTGCTTTAGTGGAGATGAGTATGAAAAGGAACATATAGATAAGAACCTATCTACTATTCATAGTATGTGTATTATTCTTTACCTCAACGTAGTCTGAGTCACACGTGGTTGTATTCCGAATGTCAAAGTCAATGAAGTTAAGAATCACCACTTTGCTAGCTGGCTGGGAGATGATCCACTCGCAGGTCTTTGGGTGAGGGGACATCCTGGGGTAGTAAGGTGAATGGATAGTGCCTGCTCCAGACAAGGAGCCTCCACAGGCTGCCAAGAGATGCCAATATTTTGTACTTGTGATGGATAGTTTCAAGGAATGTACTATAATATGATGTCTATCAAATATGACTTTGAAATTAGAAGAAAACCAGCTCTAAACCCCTATCTTCTTACAGCATATCTTCCTACAGCATCTACTGCAGATCATCCAAGTCATATTAAGAATTTAAAGGAAAGTATTGCTGTAAGTAAACACATACATAGAGAAGATCAACCTAACTGTGCCCATGAAACCTAAAGGATTTGACTCAAATTTTTCACCAACACACATATATTTGTTGGTGATTAAGAGCCAGAAGATAGGAAAATTGAAAGTAAAAATATTTAGGCAGAATTATAGCTCTATTGTCTTTGGTATGTTAGCATTAAGTGATTTATCATTAATAGAAGCAATGAGGGGTACATTTCCAAGCTTGCTAGGAGTGCCTACAACAGGCATACTGACACACCATCTTAGCATTTCTAGAAGTAGCAATAAATAAATAAATTTACTCTATGTTTTCTTTCCTTTCTTCTTAAGTTTGTTTTAAACACATTATGTGGATAATATAGCACAGAAATGACTAAAAGTGTCCAAATTACAGATCAGTTTACTAAATCACCAGTTCCTCTTACCAACTTGATAAACGGCCCTGAAGCTAGCCCTTTGCACAGAAGTATCAGACTTGAACTTGATCCAGAGACTGTGGCCAGTTGAAGTGATTGGAGACATTACTGTGCCATGACAGAATTTACTGATAAGGGAAGCCTCCTCACTGTCACCATCTCGAACCTACTCATCGAAAAGAAAAAATGAAAATTGTCAGATCATAAAAGCATTGGGATCTGATATATTGATAAAATTATAATCCCACAGAGTTGCTAAATAACAAAAGGAGTAACTACTTTACTTATTTATAAGAGGGGCAAAGAGCCATCACTGTAATTAGCACAAGCACATGATTAACAAAAGCTCAAAGGAAGGATCAAAGAATCAGCAGAGCAGACATATATACATGCTACTGTCACAGGACATTAGGAGGAGACTGATCCTCTCTGTGCTTTAGAATCATAGAATGGTATGAGTTGGAAGGGATGCCAAGGATCACAGAGCTCCAACCCCCCTGCCACAGGCAGGGCCACCAACCTCAGGCCTGGATCTACACAAGGTTGCCCAGGGCCCCATCCAACCTGGCCTTGAACACTTCCAGGGACGGGGCATCCACCACCTCTCTGGGCAGCCTGTTCCAGCACCTCACCACTCTTTCTGTAAAAAACTTCCCCCTAATATCTAATCTAAACCTTTAGCACAGTTTGTGCCTATACTTCCAAAGTGATGCCTTTAGGGTGAAAGAGACATGTAAGGTGCTCACCAGTGATACCTATGAAAATTTTGTCAGCACTAAAATCTGTTGGGGAAAGGATATTTGTTGCTTTCTCACTCTGGCCCTGAAGTTTCTAGTGATTTTTTATGTGACTTCTCCAGAATAAGCACATGTCCCATCACACCCAGACAGCTCACTAACCAGAGATGCAACTCTGAGTCCCACTACTTTATCTGAAGGGTCCAGTGCCTGATGATGACAATGAAGCTGTATGAGGGAATTGCTTCCGGCTTTTACCTTCTGCACTCTAGTGATCTTAATGAATTTGGTAATCACAGGAGAAATGTATCTGATGTGTTTTTCTAGAAGTTGATTACAAATCTTGATCATTAAGGAGAGTAGAAAGGAAAGAGGTATTGAGGTATTTACACCTCTGAACTTCAGGCCTTGAACCCACAGTCCGGATTAGGTGCATTCAGGGGACCAGACAGAGCACTGGTATAGCTGAAGCGCTCCAAACACTCTCTGAGGTGCCAATCTCATTCCAAGAGGGAAGCCAATAAGCTGAGATCCAAAATAAAAAAGGTTCCCTGCTGTTTGCCCAGGCAAAAAATGCAACTTTTCTCCCAAAGATTCTCCTGAAAACAAAACAAGTCTTTTCTGCTGTAAAAGTGACTGATGTAGTTGGAGCTGTTATAAATGCACCCATATGCTGTCAACCCAAAAAAATCATTCCAGTGAAATCACTGGCAAAGCCAGGGACATCCAGCTTTCCGGTCCCCACATCACATTTTCTTTCCTCCTCAGCTACATTTCTCCACAGCCTCAGAGAGAAGGCAGTGAACCCTTGTCAGTGCCTTTGTGAGCAGGCAGTGGCTGGTCTGCTTGCCCAGCTTTGGCAATTCCCAGTTGGTGAGATGGCTTTCTGACTAACAGATATTTTTGATTTCCCTGGAACTTGAGTTTAAGGTGCCAGAATTATTCTGAATTTACAGCAGAGCAGGTCAGAATTTGTGTTAGAATTTTTAGAAAATCTTTGGACAGCAATTAAAGCTTCCAGAACTATAATTTATAGGAGTTTACGTTTTTTCTTGAGCTGATTTATAAATAAAGCCCAATGAGTAGTGATAAAAAACCCAGGTTCCCTAAGTTTTATTGTCCTGTTTTCTTAGTGCAGATTGCTGGTCTCATGCTGTTCCTTCCTTAGCAAAAGACTAAACATCCCTCCCTGATCAAGTGCCTGTGAGCTGTGTCTGGTCCCTGTGGAAACTCTGCAGGGTTCCTGGCAATCACCAGGGATGGGAGAAATCTGCACCTTTTCAAACTCACAAAAGAACTGTAGGAGAATGATTTTTGAAGTAACTTAAACACCCAAAAGCTATCTCCCTAGCTGAACTTCATTATGAAACCCAGTGAGACAGTATTTTAGAAAAACATATATGGAAAATATATGGCCTTGATAAAAGAGCATGGGGCTTTAGTTGTACTGACTGCTCTGGTCAGAAACGTCCATCATGTTCCTCTGCTTTGGGCTAAGTCACCAAGCAAGGGGGTAGGAACAAGAAGAGGACAGAAGCACAGGGAAACTCAATGGCAAACAGTGAGGTAAATGCCTTGCTGAATTAATACAAACTGATTGCTTACAACACAAATGGTTTTGTTTCTCGGGCTGCTGTGAATTTAGCTGCTGTTCTGCCAGCAATTAAGCAAGAGGAGTACCAGGCCAAACAAACAAAAGCTGTCTGTTTTCATTAAACACACTTCCCCTCTCATTTCAGAAATTAATTACACTTCATTCCAACCAAAGTCTGTGAGTTAGAGGAGGAGGGATGTCAGCACAATAACATCTTTTAAAAATGGATTAACTGCTCAGAGCTCACAGGGGTCTATTCCTTGCTTGGTCAAGAAGAGATTAAGCACAAACTCAAGCATGCACTGCCACGTAACCATGCAGCTGTCAGTGCAGGACCCAGCTTCATGCTGGGGCTGCAGGGTTTTATTCTACCTGCTTCAGCTTTGGGAGCACTGTCACTAATTGACTGGGTGTCTGTTTGTTTTTCTTCTGTTTCATTCTGTGTGGTACAGACACAGTTTGATACAGAAAGCAGTACCCAGCACCCATTCCATGTAGGATAAGGTATTGATGACTGCAACTTGATGATGCAGTGTGGAGAAACACGGGCTTGTGTACAACAGCAGAGCCTTGAGACTTGGCGAGTTGGGGTGAGGCACAGAGGAGCACAGGGACAGGGTGACAGAAGGGGCATGGGCCACTGAGATAAAGATCTTGTCAGGCCCTGAGGGCACCACTGGGACTCATTGGCCCAGATGCCCCAGCCAGCGCCCCTGCACACTGCCTGCAGCCTAGGACCCCAAGTCAGCCCCCCAGGGCCATCAGTCGCTGCCCAAACTAGACTGCAGGTGGCCATGCTACGGGCACTGTTGCCCTGAGCCCACCCACAGAGACATGTCCAGCCTGACCTTGGACCAGCCCTGTCCCCAGGGAGCTGTGGGGTCTTGGGACTGCCTTGCTCCCTGGCTAGGGCAGTGGGATGGGCCCTGGCTGTGAGACTCTGCTCAGACCCCACAAGCACTCAGGCCTCAAGTCCCTGGCCTGCATAGCACCATGTGAAACCTCACTTGCGGGCAGCTAAGGAAATGCAGACCTGGAGCTGGATAAAACTGGGTTTACAGTTAACAAACAAAATGAAGAAACAGTATCTAGTGTACTGAAGTGGCACACTGTATTAATAAATACAGATGTAACACAAAGCTGCAGGCCAATGAAGAGAGAGCTAGGTATAAAAGCAAACATGAAAATCACCTCGAGTGGATCCCAGTTAGTATCAACTTTACTACTGTAAATCATTAAATTTTCCACATAGAAACATTCTAACAGTACTAGTATTTTTTCTATAATAATTAGATTGAGACTAATAACAATTCTTGAATTAGACTTCTAAGATTTCAGTTATGGGAGTAATAAACTTCTGGCATGCTTCCTTTTTGTGCCAGAACAAAATTTTCTATATAATACCATGACTCTAGAAAATGCTGTGTAGTGGCTATGTCATTATTTCTATTTTTCTTGCATTTGGCATGCATTTACCAAAGGTCCAAATTCCACCTTAATCATGCACAGCTGATTAAGAATTAATGTTAAGCTAGACAGATTTTCTTGTTCTCTTATCTTTGCTTCATTCCATATGTACAGTCCTGCTCTTTTAGCCCCTGTGACTTTTGGACTCTAATAAATTGGTATACTTAGTCCTTTGGTTAACACGTATTTCTGCAGTGGCCCCTGGGACAGGAATTATGAGACATGGTTTTGTACACATATGTAATCAACATTTCATATCAACTGATTTAAGAGAAGTCACCTCAATATAATTTGAAGAACAAGCAGTGTGATTCTCCAGCTCCATATGGGTGAAGTTGAGGTATATTTTTTCATCCTCTGGCTGTCTGATAATGTAGATACATTGTCGGTTGTTGATATAGGGGTTAGGCCAGAAAGGGGATGTGATAACCCCTTCACTATCTGTGTAATTTCCTCCACAACTTGGATCTGCTATATTAAGGAAAAAATATATCAATTGAGATGTTCACTTGTTGGGAATGTCACAGACCAACCTTTAATGCTGAATTTCACTTACCAGGAGATGTTGTATAGACAATGTGGAAGCCCTTATCAGTAACTAAGTCGTCAGAGTGAAAATGAATCCATGCATATGGACCAGTGGTTTGAAGTGGGGGTGGAGATCCAGTGCTACAGTATTTACCAAGGAAAGGGTCTTGTGGAAGAAGACCATCTCGAATCTAGACAGAGCAATAGATCAGCATTTAGGATCATTAGATGTGTGCCAACTATGAATGATAACAACATTCTTAAAGTGACCTCTGAGGCCCCAGGTGATATTATAGATGGTGGGTGGAAGAAGGAAGCTGATAGGAAGTTTCCTTCAAAAGGACAAGAATATCTGGAGATATTAAAAACCTGCCTGGACATGATCCTGTGCAATCTGCTCTAGTTTGCTTTAGCAGGGTGGTTGGACTAAATGATCTCCATAGGTCCCTTCCAATCCCTTACTATCCTGTAATTTTACTATTCTGTGATTTTGTGAAACATGCCCACCAGCATAGCTGTGCTGGTGCTCCCAGGAGACTCAGCAAGGGTTTTGTGAAAATGGAAGAAGAAAGTATCTGGAGGCCTACAATTGATCTGTTTTCCTGAAATCATTTGTATTACACAATTTTGGAGAACATGCTGTTCCAAGACAGCTTCTCTTTTCCATGACTGGGAATTGGTGAATTCTCTAACCATTGGACTTGATGATCCTTATGGGTCCCTTCCAACTCAGTATATTCTGTCATTACTTTGCACCTGAGAAAAAGCCCTAAGCTCACACATCAAGTCATGGACTGTACAATAATATGAATCTACTAATCTTAGACCCCTTTCCCTAATAGTTTACATTAGGCTGATTAATTCTTTGAGGGTTGACATTTAACAAGGAATTTGGACACTGAACTGTGTAAGAAAGTGAAAGCTTCCCACCTGAATCCCATCCCCTTTAGTCAGAAGGCTTCCACTGATCACAGTGGAGCAGGATCTCATCCCCTTCCTGTCATACTGCCTCTACCTGACTCTGCATTGATGGCTGGAAAAAGTAGAAATGATCATTTCAATCCAGGCTTTAATTTTCAGACAGTCCCCTGTTTTGAAATCTCCTGTTTTGCAATAACATAGCCATGAAATTTTGTCATACTCTACAATTAAACTTTACCTCTAAATGGTCATAACTGCAGTTTTCATGGTGTTCTAGGCTTAGTGTGCCAAAAGCAAATGTGATGAGGAGGCCAGGACTGGTTGAGATGGTCCAGAAACAGTCTCTGTTTACAGGATAGTTACCAGGGTATCCTGGAGAGCTTATTGAGCCGTAAGTACCGGTCAGCTCACCACCACATTCTAACAGCAAGGAAACATGGAAGAACAGTCTTTAACACCACATGTCAGGTCAGAAGATGAATTCTCCTGCACTGTCAAAACTCAAAGATCAAGCCAAACAAATGAACAAGTTACTTCTTTCTTTAAATTTTACAATGAATTCTGCAGCTCAGTCCCAATTTGCACAGTAAAAGATTATTTTTTCCCAGTTATGATAGAAATACCTTTAGAATTATTAAATGCACTGTGTTTTGGATTGAATTTACAAAATTAATCTGAGTTTCTGTACTTTGCAAATAGTCTCTGTGTCTTATCCTAAAAAGGACTGTTTTAATTTAACAAAACAAAACGAAACAAACAAACAAACAGGTTAATTACAGGGAAGGCTGGTTTCTAGATCTGTAAGAAAAACCCCATCCTTCTCAGCATAACTGTTGGGAATGGTAGGCGCAACTTCTGTATAATACCTAAGGAATAGCTAGTTTAGTCACATCTATACCTACTTCCCTTTTATTTTTAGCCAAAAGATCTGTTTTCACATTTCAGTGTCCATATGTCAATTAGTAATTATCTAATAATGTCAATTGAAGGAAAAAAAATTGCCAAAAATCACATTTCAATAAATATTTATGGAAATGAATAAACCATTTCCACCCTGGGATTTCTACACTTATTTTTTTGCTGTACAGTTCTTTCAAAACACAACGTAATGCATAATATTGTTTCTAAATAATACACAGGACACTGAAGTGAGTTTGATGTTGCACAAGATGATGTGGAGTTTATCTCTAGTAATGCACTGCCAGACTTCCTGAAAGAATCAAGCAAGCGGCATTACCAAGGAATCAAGCAGAAGAAACATACAGAAAATCATATCAAAAAGCTCACAGATAATTTAAAATTAACTTCCCAATGATCTATCATGTTTGGAAAGCACAATTCAAGCTCTTTAGCCTCTCACAAATTGTCAGTGTCAAAAAAGACTAACTTGTCTGCTCAAAGTACTTCTGTGAGAAAAAAGAACTAATCAGAAGAAGAGCATCTCCAGAACACATGTTCTTTGGGGGATTCCTCACAGGACTTACAAAGCAGCTTTGAAAACCAGCAGAGGCATAGAGTTGGAGTTTAAATATTTTAAGTTACATATAAGTCTATATTTCAGCCTCACTCCCTAGTATAGTCCTGACCTACTGTTCCTAGTATTTCCTAATCAAAAGAAATGCCATTCATTTTGCTCCAAAGCTATGAAGATGCTAAATTACACGATGTTTTATCAAACTTACCAGGATCCTGAGATTCCCACTGAACAGTAAAACCTCCAGCTGTAATCATGTGGTTTGAGTAGAACCAAAAATACAGTGAGTTGTGGGAACTGAAAAGCCTTGCAGGAGGTGAGGAGCCACAGTATTTTCCCAGCATATACGCCGATGCTGAAGGTCCGTCATGGATTTGAAGGAAGTCAGAGCTACACTCATTACTAGTCTCCAGTTGGAAGAATGGGAAAGTAATATGCAGGATCTAATGGGAAGTAGAAAAAGAAGAAATCTCTCTTTTTTTTTCTCCATCTGCTGAGACACTGTTTATGCAGTAAATCTGAGTACAGCAGATGTATTTGTTCAAGCGACTGTGACAATCTACAAGCTTTGGAGCCATTATGCTATTTCCTGAAAAGTTCCAGGGCAGAAGAAGATACTGCAGAATCTTAAGGCTCAAAAGAGAGAAGTTAGAAAAGAATTTGGACAGTGGAGTTGTCTGGGAAGAGCATTATTTCAATAAACTAATAATTGAGACCATTTGCTGCATCTGTTGTATATGTGAAATATATATGAATATCTATTTCAAGCCATGTGAAAGGCTTGAAATATAGCAAAAGAAACTTTATTCCAGATTTTCCATGGCAGTTTGTTCATCAGATGATTAACATTTTTTATCATTGCTGTGCTTGAAAGTATTGTCATGGGAGTTAAAAACCTAAAATTATCTCTTTTTGCAATATCTCGTAGACACTTAGTGACATGCTAAGCGTTATCTATGTTCAGATTCCTCACTGGTCTGCTTTAATACAACTCTGCCAAACACGGTAATAGCTCTCAGGCTTAAAATCTACAAGCCTGAGGATATGTCAGACACACACATATCAGAATATACATTTGTGTGTGACATTTAAAAATTAATCCTTACAAAATTCAAATGTTGTTATTACACAAAACCATTGACCATATGAATTCAGCATTCCGCATTCCCATTCTAAAGCAATGTAAAACAGATGCCTTCTCTAGGTGGTGGCAGGTGAATAAATTCTAACCCTCAGCTCCATAGGAAAAACCTTGGAAATTTAACCCAGGCAAATTCTTAGGCCAAGGAGCCTGAAGGCTTGTAAGGATGTGAAACTTACTCTTTCTGAAAAACTCTTTCTTTTGAGAGGGTTGGGTCACAATGTTTGAATATGTGATATGAAGATAGTCATGTTTGCTCTGATGGGTGGAGGGCTCCTGCAGAGTGAGGGTTTCTTTAACCTGAGCTCTATTTTACCTTGTTGGGATAAGTTTGAATAAGCCAAGCGCAGCTGACCCCATTGTTGTACTGCTGGCTGTTTGGGTTGTTAGGGTAACTGAAAGTTCCCCTGGAGCCTGAGAGATATCCTCCACAAACTGCAGAGAGAGAGAGAGAAAATTAAGCAGATTAATTTGTGCTATCACTATACAGACTTAAACAAAACCTAACTTTCTAGCATAGCTTTGGCTTCCTAAATATTTAAAACAAGGGTGAAAGATAATTCAGTAAAAGATTCTTCAGGATTTCATCTACTGTGGAATGACATCACAAAAGTGACAAAAATTACTCCCTGAGAAAAAAAAGACATTCCTGGAAAAATAATAGAGATTTACATCTGGAATGTGTGGATACTGCCAATGGATGTTGATTCTGACTTGGGAAAATGTACATAACTAGTTTGTTTCCTGAAGACTAGCTCCACATTGAACTTCTAAATTTTTCACCTGTAATGAAATAACATTTTTGAAGCTAGCATGATATAAAATTATCTTTCTCAGAACTGGCGTATCGTAGAAGTAACTATCTGGAAGTTTTGTTGTCCCATTTATTCTCTTTCATCAGATCTCTGGGCCTGATAATACCTCTCAATATACCACAGACTGTTCCCACTGAACCATTCAATGAATGGGAACTGTGAACTGGGAATACCAAAAAGATATGCACCCAGAATACAATGCACATATAGATACAGTGTACAACAGACAGCTGTAGTTTATCATTGAATTGATGCTAAATAAATATTCTAATCTCAGCAAAATGAAGTATTTTTTTCAAGGAATGGTGAAAAAAAAATTAAAATATTATCCATCTAAAACATCTCATAATTTCTCAGATTGAAAATTATCATGTCATAAAATGTATTATTTTTCCCTTGATCAGGAACTAGTACAAAAGTTGATACATTAAAAATTCTCACTGGATAAAAACTGGTTTTCTGTCCTTTCTATTATGAATGGTTCAAAATATTTTTTTCTGCATATGCTTAATAATAAAACATTACTGGTTAGATATTTAAGGAAAATAGGAAACAACCTGAAGTAGCTCTAAAACAGAGCAGATTTCACAGTGGCTCATTGAAGGTTTTACATTGTATACTCTGTGAAAAGTTAATCTGCTTTCTTCACAGCAGTCTGCAATACATTATGAGCCATCCAACAGATGGTTGCCACTGGGACAGTCACTGGAATGCCATCCTGACCTTGTTTAATCAAAATTAATTGAAAAAAATCCCAAGCAAACAGAAAAAGTGGTATAAAGAAGAAACGTTAAAGCCAGGACCTTGCAGTCACTCTAAAATTCAAGAGTTCCTCATTTTCATGGATAACATTTCTTTCATTAAATTTCTGTTTGAAAACCTTTTCTGGCTTTTCATCTTGACTGAATATGTCAGAACCTCTCAGCTTCACAACAAACGGAACAATATGCACAAAAGAGAAACATTAATATATTCACTTGTAAATCTGTTCTCCTTACATCGGATTCTCTTTCCTAACCAGCTGAATGGGCCAGTTCTCAGGAACAGAGACACAATTTTAGGATGTCTGGCCTCCAGTCAAGGCCAGTGGGCCTGCAGATCAACTTCATTGCTATGCTCCTTCTGCTAAACAAAGCAGCTATAAGCAAAACTCAGGGAAAACTCTGACTCCAAGGCACATTGGGTTGGGATCTGTAATCCACGAGGAAGGTATTTGGGATTTTTTCCCATCACAACTTGATTCTTATTCACATATTAAATCACATACACCAAACATCTTGCTGAAGCCTTGTAAGCCATTTCTCCTGGTAAGGAGGTCCCAGCCATACCTTGCTGGGCAGTCTGGCACTGTGGTCCAGTCCAGGCGCTGGTGCACTCGCAGGAGTAGCTGTTGACCCCATCAGTGCAGCTACCCCCATGCTGGCATGGGTTGCTAATGCATTCATCAATGTTCTCTGTACAATTAGGGCCTGTCCAGCCCGCATTACACAGGCAGACATATCCAGACACCATTGCCTACAGGTATAAGAAAATGCAATAAACTTAATGATCATGAATCACCTAAAGCAATCAATACAGTTGGCAGAAAGCCTGATATTTACATTTACTTTATGTGCAGATGTCAGAGCAAAGGAAAAAAAAGCCTTTGGAACCTTGATGGTCACTGATGAGTGCCAAAATAAATCCAAAACCTAATCAGATTATCTACCTCTTTGCTTTTTCTATTAAATTCTTTCTTTGCAGAGCTCTTTCAAATTACTTTCTGTAAAGTCAAAGTCTGTATTCATTTAGTCATTCAGGAAACTGTTTGCTTGGCATTAAAATAATCACCCTAGAAACAAGTCAATCATATTATCTAAATATTATAAATAGCAAGTCAGGATAACAGTGGTTTATAAATCATTTCTCTCCAGCCTGTTCTCTGGGAAATCTGCACTGCAGTTACGTGGGCTGTTAACTGTCATTTTCACCCTGAGGGATGTTAAATGAGAATAATTGCATTGCCTTCTCTGCTTTATTCCTTATCCTCTATGTCCCTTTTCCATTTCTTTTGTCTCAGCCATTACTACTTCTTATAATCAAGTCTTTCCATATCTGTAACTGTTTTAATTTCATATGTCCTCTTTCCTTATAGTTCTTGTTTTATTGACACACTTTGTACAGGTAAATCAGAACATGGTATTCTAAGGTACATGCTAACAATCCCATCTTTGATAACATACAATCAATATGCTCTATTTCCTTTTGCATTCTCTGTCCTCTGTGTCATGAACAGAGAACTTCAGTATGATGGAAGAGGATTTTGATCTATATTTAGGGCTCTGATTGCTGCTTTAGGAGATGAAAAGGTGTTTTCTGATCTGCATTGCCTGATATTTCATTAACATTACATTTCATCTGTCATTACACAGAACAAATTTGTCTCTGCTTTTCCCGTGTTTTGTTAGGTGCTTCTTTAGTCCCATTACAGAAGCATCTGTCTACTATCTTTAAGTAGCAGTTTGTAGCCATGCTTGCCTATGGCTGTATGTTAGGATATATTTACAGGAAGAATCATGTATTTTAATTGACTAAAATAAACAGTTTCTAAATAGTCAGGAAAAGTAGATGAGATCTGGGCACAAAAGGCCCTTTAAATATCTGAGTGAAAAGACAATAGGTACCTGCAGAAGAGAGAGAAAGGAATGCTGGTAAGGGGTGGAATGGAGGTGAAAGGATCATCTGCTTTCATACAGAAAGTGGGAAGAGGGAAAAATAGCATCATAGGATCATAGAGACATTTAGGCCAGAAAAGACCTGTAGGATCATCAAATTCAACTGTTAACACTACGAAGTCCATATATGTCCCATTTTCCTCCTGCTTCCAGGGTTATCCCATCATTCCCCCAGGACGAGTGGGTACAAGTGAGATCAGACTCTATTGGAACAAAAGATTTACCATTTGTGAACATTTCTCCAAACCATAATAATAAATAACCTTCACAACAGAATTATTAAAATCCCCAGGTCTGTAGCACTGACTTTCCTGATCAGAGCACACCTCACTGAGGAAGCCGAAAGGACATCACAGGGTCCATCTGGACAAAGTAAATGACTGCCACTAACTGCGAGGAGTCCAGCACTTACCAGGCACTGCCCATTTGCACAAGGGTTTTGCAGCTGGCAGATGTCACTGAGAGGAGAACACCCATTTGGTCCATATCCACTTCCAGTGTATCCAGACGTGCAGGAACAAAATGGCATTGGCCCTTGGGAGATGGGACAAGAAAGTAACTTGGTCCTTGTTGCAGTGAAAATACCAATAATGACTGTAAAGGTCTTTGACCTTTTGACGCAAAGCTTTATATAATTCCAACTTATTTCATCTTTTGATACCTTCCCTTGTCAATGTTCAGTTTGACCACAGAAAGGTCTCTAGTGCTGCTTTGCTATGGGTACCTGGGAGTCCCAGGTCACTTCCATGGAAAGTGAGTTGAGAGCAGCCAAAGGGGATTAAGAAAAAAGAGAATAATAAAATCAGCTGAAATTGGAAAACCGTGTCAAAGAGAAATAGTGAAGATATCCACATTTTTATGATAATCTGCTCCTTGGTGGAGCCTGTCTGTTTCTGTCAATGTTTGTGGAAAGACCTATTACTTTAGGTAAACGGCCAGTAAATTCCTTTGGGTGATGTAAAACTGACTGTGGAGAAGAGGCTGCAATCTAAACACATTGCTAGGACATGGGTTCAGCCTAACCAATACCTCCCTGAGATTCACACTGATATTAATTACAGTCCGTAAGATAGCACCATACCTGGAGCTGAGGTACAAGTAGCCGAAGGATGGCACCCTCCATTATTTAGTGAACAAATATCAACCTGGGTACATGTTTGTCCATCTCCCTCATAACCTGTTCAGAGGTAAATCTCAATTAGTCTGTAACACACTGTGTTCTCTGAGAACTGACAGCAAAAAAATAATCTGATGAGAAAAAAACTCCCCTAACTCAGGATGTGAAAAACAGCTGTCTGCAGATCAAGAGACAGAGTTGAGATCAGCACTGGAGTAAAACCTGGCATATTTATTGAGGCAGGGATGAATTCCAATCTTAACTAAATCCTCCCATGATTTTGGGAAAAAAGGTATATATTACTGAAATACAGGTGACATCAGAGTGAGGTCAATGAGCCACCACATGCTTCCCTCCCTACACATCTGCACCCAGCCAGCCCGGACCACCTCTGGGCTTCCTGCTGCATGCCAGAGCTGCCCTTGGGTCTCAGTCACAGCTGGAGCTCCTCTCAGGAGGCTCGGCGTGACCAAAGCACTGCAGCACAACCCTGCACAGCCAGAGCACATCAAAAATTGCCTGAGGCCACTTTTCCAGTGTTGGGATAACCCTTCAGCTTTCAGTAGCCATTTAAATAGCCACTGAAAGATCAGTTAGAAACATTTTTTCCTGCTAGTATTTCTGTTATTGATAGCATGCATCTCAAAGAATTTAAAGTCATAAATCACATGTTATATAGACAAGTCACCACTTCAACTGCTTGACCTGTACTGCAATGGAAACACTGCCGCCTTAGACAGCATTCAGAGCGTGACAAACAATTATCTAGGCTTTCTTCAGAGAAACAATACAGCCGATTTATGGCACACAGGATACTCTTTCAATTAATACAGACAATGAAATTACTATCATAATTATGCAATCCTTGTTTCCCATTAATAATCTTTTATAAGAGAGTCCTTCATCAAATCATGGCTCTAACACTGAAAAGGGCTACCTAAAACAAGAGAAACACATTTCAGAGGAACATTATTAGAGACATACATCACAAAATGTTCATTAATAGCTGACACAGCTTGAATATACATGGACTCTAATTTTTATATTACAGGATTACTTTGTGTATATACTTCTACATATAAAACCAATCTTTGGCTTAAGTCTACCATAAAATAGGCTCAAATGTGTTGAATCCTCATCTTTTAAGCCTTTTTGTATAGTTCTATCAATAAAAATATCCATTTTACCTGGTGGACAGACCCCACAGTGGAAGGATCCCATTGTGTTGATACATTGAACCATCGGCGCTGTTGAGCAGCCTCCATTATTACTTTCACATTCATCAATGTCTTGGCAACTGTAGCCATTTCCTTGCCAGCCTTAAAAGAAGCACAGGAGAGACATTAAAATAGAAAATTCCTGGCCTTTTCATTTTCATCTTTGAGCGTCTCTTTTCCTAGGGCAGAAAACTATGACATTTGGATTTTATTTCATCAATGAAAGAATACCTGTCCCTCTCCTAACTGATACAAGCTATTACTGGACTGCAAAATAGGATACAATACAGCATGTTGGAGAAGTGTGTGCACAAACATTTTATTTTAACTGCATTCTGGATATTTCAGAATCAAACACACTTTAAAGAGGAGGCAGCCTAGTGCTCACATGTACAATTTGCAGCAAAGCTTTATCTTAACTCTCCTTAATTATCTTAAATACTCCTCCTATATACACTACCTACGCAACTCAGGTAGAGGAATCGTAGATCATATGGCTTGGAGGGACAATTAGATTTTGATATTGTCTCAGGGCAGTGAGCATATGGACATTTTTATAATGTTTATAAATATCTCAAGTGTGGGAGATAAAGGGAAATGGCCAGCCTCTTTTCAATGGCCTGTGGGGACAGGACAAGGGGCAAGGGCCACAAGTTGGAGCATTAGAAGTTCCACATCAATATGCAGAAGAACTTTTTCACAGTGAGGGTGACAGAGCCCTGGGACAGGATGCCTAGGGGGTGGTGGAGTCTCCTTCTCTGGAGATATTCAAGACTCATCTGGACGCTTCCCTGTGCGACCTGTCCTAGGGAACCTGCTCTGGCAGGGGGGTTGGACTCAATGATCTATGGAGTTCCCTTCCAACCCCTACAACTTTGAGAATCTGTGACATGGAGGTACCTCAGACCTATTACATGAAGGTAATAGGACATGATGGACACGAAGGTACCTCTGGACATGAAGGCACCTCTGGACATGAAGGCACATCAGATCTATTTAGATGCTCAGTTTAGGATGGGATATATCATTCATTAGACTCCACTGCCTATGGTACCTAGATAAGACAACCTGCAGGCATTTGTTCTCTAGACTACAGACAAAACCATTTTATGGAGTCATCTGGATCGCGTGTCTGTGCTTATGAGATACAGGCAGTATTACCTGCTGCCACCCCCTCCCACACGAGAGCACAGAAGGATGAGATACCTGTGGGGCAGGGACCACACCAGTAGGATCCTGGTGTGTTGTGGCACTGCACAGGTGGATTCTGTGAACATGGACGATTTGGGAGGCTGCATTCATCTACATCAGCACTGCAGGCAGGGCTGCCTGGAGGGGACATCCAGCCACTGTCACAAATACAGCGGTACTTGGGCTGCCACAACAAACATCACATTACAAATTTAAGACAGAGCAGTCAAGAGAAAGGCAGGAGGAGTTAATTTTATGAAATGTCTTTTAAACTATAGCAAGAAAGCTTGAAGAGCGTTACGTGGTTTGCACATTCTTTTTTATAAAGTGTTTTGGTAGTTCTCTCTATTTCTTCCTCTGAATTTACCTATTTAGACTATGAAAGCAACAACAGGCTCATTCATTATGTTCATAAAAGAAACCTGTAATTTACCCCAAAGCTCCCAGAGAAATTGAAGAGCAATTACGAGCTGTACATAAACATAATTAAAAGTCATCAACTTGCTTTGTAACCAGGGTAAACAGATCGGTGTAAGAAACCTGTAATCAGCTTGGCTGTTTTCTTTTAAGCAAACTGTTTGGTAATCTGTGCAATGTGCAGCTCTGACATTAAGTTGCAAATATACGTTTTCTCTGAGGAAAACAGTTTTTTCTCTTGTAATATTTACTAATGACCAGATTTCAGCATTTATCTAGCTGTGGTCCAATTAAAGCTAATGGGAGCTTTATTGTTGACTGTGACAGAAGCAGACACTGTTAAGCCAACACTCAACTCTTTTGAAATGCTTTCTCCACAAAAAATGGGCAGAAAGCAAATGACAAGTTGTGAAAACATTTATAAATTGAAAAAAGGAATTTTTTTTATTGCATAGCATGAAGAATATGTGGTGTATCTGGAAGGACACATGGGTGTGCAGGAGTGTAAAGGAGCACAGGCTTGGCAGGGTACTTTTGGAGAGCTGATCTGTGTGTGGAAAGAGCCAAAGCTGGCATATTCCGTATGTCCCTTTGGAGTGAACAAGTGAACACCCTGTACCCAGACTTTTTTCCCAAAAAGAATGAGCTGGCTTGCTCCAGAAGGGTCACCAAGTGTATGCTAGTATCCACCTAGTGCAGATGCTTGGAGAGCATCTGGATTCAGAGACTGAGTCCAACTGACAGTGCAGAGCAGTGAAGATGAGCAGCAGCCATCCTGGCCACTATGCTGTCCTGGCACTTCCCAGGCCACTGCCAACAATACTCCACAGGTATATCTTTTCCCAGGAAAAACAAGATTCATGATGTTTGTCCTAAATCATTTAAGTAATGAAATATTCTAGCAACTTAGAATTCCCCAAGTAATGAACAGTAAGAATGTTATGATTCACAGAAGATTTTGACTTATCCAAAGAATCTTCCCAAGTTCCCTATGGATGTAGTAGCATGTTACACTGTTGTAGTTCTGTGTGTCTGGGTTCTGGTGGAGGAGGGGGGCTGTAGGGTTGGCTTACAAGAAGCAGCAAGAAGCTCTCTTCTCCCCACAGAGAAAACACCAGCCAGCTCAAGGCCAGAGTTGTTGCTGACCAAGGCCAAGCCCATCAGCAATGGTCACAGCGCCTCTGGGAATCACATTGAGGAGAAAAAGAACACAAGCAGATGCATTTTGCCACCAGAGAAGGGAGTGAGAAGATGTAAGAAACTGTGCAGTCACCAAGGCCAGTGAAGAGGGGGCAGATGAGGCACCCGAGGTGCTGGAGAGAAAGATGCCCCTGCAGCCTGTGAAGAAACCCATGGTGGAGCAGGTGTTCTCCTGCACCCCATGGAAAAAGACGAGGAGCAGAGACCCCACCTGCAGCCTGTGGACAGACTCAACGGTGAAGAAGGTGGAGACATATGGAGAATGCTGTGACCCACATTGGAGCAAGCCTCTGGAAGCAGATCTGTGACCCATGGAGAGAGAGAGACAGAGAGAGAGAGAAAGAGACCCACGCCAGAGCAGGTTTGCTGGGGGTGGCGCTTATGAGTCCGTGGGGTACCAGGCTGGAGCAGTCTGGGCCTGAGAGACTGAGAGACATTCTATGATTTATGACTGCCTACCATAGCAGTGACCCACACCAGGGCAGCTGGTAAAGAGCTGAAGCCCTGTGGGAAAGGACTCACATTGGAGAAGTTCATGGACCGTGTCCCGTGAGTGGAACCCCACTGTGCAGTATGGGAAGGGTGTGAGGAATTCCCCCCGCCTCCAGCTAAGAAGGAAAACAACTCCTGAGGAACTGACCGAAACCCCCATTCCCCGCCCCTCCCCATGCCACAGTAGGGGAGGGGGAAGAAGACAGTAAAATCATGACTAAAGTGAAGTCTGCTTAAGAAGGGAGGGGTGGGGGAAGGAGCTTTAAGATCTGGTCGCCCTTCTCATTATCTGACTCTGGTCTCACTGTGTGTGAAGTGTAGTGTAATAAATTAGAGATTTTCTTTCCTTTATTCTGTGTTGAGTCTGTTTTGCCCGTGACACTAATCATGGAATGATCTCTCCCTGTCCTTACCTCGACTCCTAAGCCTCTCTATTTTCTCCCCAGTCCAGTTGAAAAGGGGACTGATAGAGCGACTTTGGTGGGTGTCTGGCCTCCAGCCAGGTTCAAACCACCACATACACGTAACTCTAAAAAGACACAAAGCATTTTCAATTCTTTCTCCTGTCCTTGGGACAACAGAGAAGTTAGGTTATGTGTACAATGGCTTTCTGTTTTTCAGCAGCAGCCTGTGCTACACAGTTTTGTGGTGCTCAATGTTATTTATTGCTTATTCATGCTGTGCTGTGTAATGAGACTTACACCTTGCTCCTTACCTTGTTGGGCTGATCTCTCTCTGCATCTATGCAGATGCCATGCCCACAGAGTCTCTCAGATCCTCCCTGGCAGTCATCAAACTTCAAGGCACAGTGAGGCCCGTAGGTTTCTGGAGTACAGGAGCAGCTAACAGTGAAAGCAGACAGAAAAATGAAAATGTTGCCTTCATACAGCCTTTAGAGATCATATATTGCCACAGTAAGAGATCATTCCCCACTCTTTCAGTTATGTGGTGTTGCTTATTAAATCTGTCTATTTAGTTACATTGACAATACTATTAATAATCATGCACAGATGCAAGCTCCTGTTTAGCAGAGACTCACAAATCACATCGTACTTGTGCATATCCATGACTGCCTGACCCTATGGGAGAACATACAGCCTTCTCTTACATTCATAAGTACAAATTCAGAAAAAAAGAAACATCTAACATGAGACTTTAGTGGAGTATGAGCCTGGAAATCCCCCCTTCAGTCAGAGAACACCTAAACCATGTGTTTCAGTTTATGACCTTCATATAATACCGAGTCCCTAAATCCCCAACTCTAGCAATACACAGAAATGCCATGTCTGACCTGTCCCAAGGAGCATGGTACCTTCACACCCACACCTCAAGATATGGCAGCAGTCCAGCTTTCAGGTGAGCGTGCTGGGCAGGAGGAGGTGTTTGGGGTTGCTGGGGTGAGAATAACGAAGTAGTGGGCTGAAGGGAGTCATCCTACTGGGGGGAATCAGGTTTGCAGGCTTCAGGCTGCATGTGTTGTTGTATAAAGGGCACACCTTAGTCACAGCACTGTACATATGTGGTGGAACTGAAATTGGGAACTTCTAAGCCATCGAGTAACCTTTCCCTTTTCTCTAACCTGTTATGTCCACATCAACAAAATCTGAGGCTCTGAAATACAACTGGAGAGGACCTAAACCTACTGAAGTCTCCTATCAGTTCACAAGCTTTGCATTAAAATGACAGTGAGACACTTGTTTGGATGCAGGTTATATGTTGCAACATCTGCTGATGGCTGCTCCTCACAGAGACAGGCACACACCCCTGTTGAATCACTTTTAAACTGGCTAATGAAAATTGCACTGTAAAAACATTTATCTGCAGGATTCGAATCAGGGTTTTCCAGTGCAGCTGATCTGGACCTTGGAGCAATTTATTAATAAGCTGCCACTGTCCCTGCCAGAGTGTCACATGCTCAGTTGAAATCGCAGTTTGATAAGCCAATTGCAGGTAACTAAACGCTGCACCCAGGACAAGCAACCTGGATGAACTTAGACTGAATAACCCCCCTCACAATAGCTTAATGCTTAACTGCACTCTGTGGTACTGTAAGACGGCATGCTCATTATTGTAAGAAAGGGCAGATAGTCCAACACCCTCTTGTCAGTGCAGTAGCTCAACCTGGGCAAGAACAGAGGCAACAGGTCAGGGAACCAGATCACCTTTGTATGTTCAAAGTACATTCAGGGCTTCGTGTTTGACTCCAAAGGACACAGCCAGGCAATCTGACCAGCTCCAAAGGGGGAGGACAACAGCATTGTCTCCTGCCTCATCTGGAAAAGATTAATCTATTGCCTATCTGAAGTTCCTCAGAAAACATCTTCAAGAAGTGGCACTGTGCTCTATCCCATCACTGACAGCATGTCATGATGAGGCCCCCGTTATTTTGGTTCTGACACAAAAGTCTGACAGACATGGGGACTGTCACAGCCTTTCATCCAACATGCAAGGTCCCATTAAGGCTCCAAACCAGGAAGGCATTTCCTGAATACTTGCTCTTTTTCTTCATACTTTAGTGCTTTCCTGAATTACAGACTGAAGTATTCAGGGAAAGGATCTGAACAGGGTGTGAAGACTGTGGTATGCTCCATTTCACGGTACCTGATCCAGTACAGACAGACAATATGTGAAGTGAGACTGTGAATGGGGCTGGGGAAAGGACTACATGTCTCATCAGTGCCCTCAATAATCCTGAGGGCACAATGCAAAAGCACTAATATTCAGATTTGGATGATTTATGAAGAGGCCTTCATTCTTTTCAGGAATCATCAATTCAGCATGTACCAAGGAGGGCAAGAATTACATCAGGGAACACACAGGAATCGTGACTGTACTAACACAAAGACAACACTTGCAAGAAAGGCAGAGAGTTTGTCCTCTCACACCTTAATTTAGTCACACACCTGCACGCCACATCGCTGAGCACAGTAACAAACAACAAGTAAAGAGAGACTGCTGTGTGTCATTTCCTTGACAGATGCCTGTGTTGGGGACAACAGCAGGCAAGCTAGAAACATCCTTTAAAATCAAAGAAAAGCTGACAGGAAGCATCACATACCCGTGACACCTCAGCAGGCTCTGTGTTAGTGCCGATGCATGAGGAGCACTGCAGAGAACTTCCCTTGTGCAAGGTTCTTCCAAGAAATGACAAAACACTATAATCCAATGTTAAGCCAAGCAAATATTTGTGGGGGCTAAGATTTTCATGCTGAAGCAGGAGACATAATGCTTTGCAGAAAGCTGTGGCATGCTCTCCAGCCCGCTTGTTCCTGCTGCACAGGGAAAGCTTTGTACTATATCTGCAAGTTATTTATTTACCAGATTACTTGACATTTGGGAAAATAAGACACTGAACATTCAGGCTGGCTTTCCCCATAAACAAGAGCATGTTTCCAAAGGAGCTGGGCACAGCCAGGGAAGGATATGCTCCAGGGACCTCATGTCTATGGGTGCCTGCACATGGGCAGCCCAGGCACCCTCCTGGCCACAGCGTTTGCCCTCCCTCCCTGTCTGGCAGCACAGTGCACTGCTTGCTCTGCTGACATCTCAGCAGTGCCCATATTTCTAGAGCGGGTGAGGGCACTTCTCAGAGTTACATAGCCTGTTGGGAATGCCAGTCATCAAGAGTGCCTTTGCTGGGCCAAAGCTCTGCTCCTGTCCACCTCCTTCACCCTCTCACTCTGTTTGGTCTCCAGGGGAAGGGTATAACAAGGGATGATAATGTGGCTGTGCTGGGTGGGCACACTGGTCAGGGCTGGTAACTGACCAGCCCCACTGGCACACCACAGGGCAGCAAATTTCTGTTTGGCACAGCCAGTTCACCAGAGCCAGTGTCCGATTTGCAGCCTCCTTCCCCAGCATGGCTGTGTGGCAAATCTGGTTCATGCAGCTCTTCTTGCGTTGGAGCTTCAGAGGGCCTCCTGTGTCTGTGGTGGGCTTGGGTGTACCATATACTAAGGATTTTATATTCTCTCAGACTGCAAGAAATTATAGCGCATAGATACTAAGCAGCCTTACTCCCAGAAGTTGTGCTGCAGGTGTGATACGGGGCACACAAACTGCAGTGTTTTTCACAGTGTTTCTGTGTCTAGTTTAGAGAAGTTACCTGTAGCTGCCTGGTGTGTTCACACAAGTAGCTCCATTCTGGCAGCCTAACGCTGTTCCAGCATAGATCTGGCATTCATTAACATCCACTGAACACAGGAGGCCCTAAAATGAAATGGAAAACCAGTTTATTTTCCAAATAACCAAGAAACTAAGCAAACCATGGAGCCAATGTTTAATATAGTTTCCAAAGACATACAAACCATGGGCCCCTATCAACATAGCTTCCCTTATGAAACATTATAACAAAACTCTATTTGTCAGCTGTGTTTCTGCGATCCTGGTTATCAGTCACATGAGGGATAATATAGTTCAGATGTTTGCAGAAAGCATATGGATAGCATAGTACCATCATCCCCCCTACTTTCCAACTTGCTATCCAAAGACTCACAAAACTTTCTTTCAAACTGTTTCTATAAGGGGGGCTGTTTTATTAAGACTGAAAGCACAATAATTCTGACTCAAATATTGCTGAGACAATTTTCAGGTTGAGAGCCTTGGAGAAGAAGCTATGACTTTTCAATCTCTAGTGCATATTACAGAACCATTAAATCCTTTGCCAGTGAAGCCTTTGGATTTCAGAAACTCAGAATGGGATTGATTACTTACACCCCCATTTGTTTGATTTGTTTGAGCTTGAATAAACATCCTTCCCTTCCCCCATTCTCCCTCTATCCTTGTGTAAGATCAACAGCAAGGCAAGCAGTTCAGTTCACTCTGCTCAGCAAACACCCAAGACTAACTCTCCAGTGCAGGGACTGCCAAGCATCACTGACTTCATGGGCCATCACCCACGTATAACAGTGCAGGGTTGGGACCAACGGCTTGGGCTTCACGTTTTTTTTGATATATATTGATATTGTTGAGAAGCAAATATGTTGCCCTTCAAACAAACGATGAGTGTGATACTGCTGCTTTGCTGTTCAGTGTATCTCACTCTGTCCTGAGCAACCTTAAAATGCCATGCTTGATCACAATTACACTAAGCCAGGTGTACCCTTACAGTTAAAATACACACTCCATACTCAAGGAGGTTGAATACTCACCTGCCAGTTGCTGGGACAGAGGCAAAAGAAACCGTCCAGAGAGTTCACACAGGTCCCCGAGTTCTCACAAGGGTTACTACTGCAGGCTTTCCTCTGGATAGCCTGAATCCCAGGAAAAGTGTAGAAAATTAACTTCCTTCTTATTTAATGTTTCATTAGCATTTATTTTCAAGACAAATGTTTTTTCCATTCTTTCTTGGGTTCCTACCCTCCGCCCCCTTCCCCCTTTTTTTTCCAGCAATGTTGATTTGGGAAGGTTTTGAGCTGTTTCACTCCTACCTGTATGAAATAAGGACTAATATCCTGGCCTTACAAAGACTGGCACTGCAAGCACTAGGATGAGAAAAGCTCTGTCAGAAGTAAATATTAATAGAGACTGTTCTTTGGCAGCAGACTATGAATCTAGATGGAGGTTATCTTGTCTTCTCGACTGCATGGGCGACTCATCTGACAACTGCTCTTCTGGCAGCTGTAGCTTCTCACAAGCTCAGCGGAGAAGCAGGTGACAGACAAAAATTATCTATTTCCAGTACAATATAAAATCCAGTTTGAATTCTCCATTTTTTGTCTTGACACATCAGTGGAAGAAGAGTTTCCCTCTCCTTAGTATTTAGTTGTTGTTCTCAAGTCCACAACAGTTTTTCCTTTACGGAATGCAGGCTCCTACACAGTTTATATTTTCTAAGAAGACATTTAGACTCCTCTACAAATCCTGGCTTTTTTCAACCTCCTGTTACCAAAAAAAGTTTTGTGGAGTACTGCATGAGAGGAAAGCAACCATTGAGCAATTTAATAATTGCAATCTCACTTTATTTGCTCGGGGCTGGGTTTGTCTTTTTTAATTTCTACTTTGCTTCCCATTTACTCACCTGCTCTAAGCTCTGAAGTTTGTTGTCAAGATTCACAATCTGCAAGAGAAATGCAAATTATACCATGTTTGCCATGAGAGCAGCCACAGAGGTATGTGCTGGATACCAGCAGGCTAACAAAATATTTTCACTTGAGAAAACAGAATAACTCATATGTGAAACCAAGTGTCAGGTTCAAATCAGGCCCCACTTACGGGATTTCAGTTGTTTAGGGTATTCAGAAAATTACAACTTAAATATATCCCAGTTTGGCTCCAAAAAGCAAGACCTAGTCTTGTGAAGGTGTATGCAGGTGCGTAACACTAAGAATGTGAATATTCAGGTGGGGCTGTTCTCTTTCTCATATGCATGCTTATGGGTGTTGGTCTTTTCTCCCAAGTAACAAGTGATAGGACAAGAGGAAATGGCCTCAAGCTGTGCCAGGGGGGCTTAAATTAGATATTAGGAAAAATGTCTTCACCAAAAGGGTTGTCAGTCACTGGAACGGGCTTCCCAGGAAAAAGTGGTTGTTCCATCATCCCTGGAGGTACTGAAAAGATGTGCTTAGGGACATGGATTAGAGTGGACTTGGCAGTGCTACATTAATGGTTGGACTCAATGATTTTAAAGGTCTTTTCCAGCTAAAACTATTCTGTGATTCTGTGACAGAGTCTCGAGACAGCACACTGAAAGCCAAGAAAAGGTTCACCTTATTCATATCTTAGTGGGTTATAGCCACAAACAACAAGCTGAAACTGAATCAGGGAATACAGGGGATACCTATCAGGATAACCTCCCTAGAAGGAGGCTTCTTAAACTATAAAATACTTTCCTACAAGGAACTTAGGGCAACTCTGTGACTAAAGACATTTCAACCAAGTCAAACAACAGGTTCAAACTCTTCCGTTGGAGAAGAATCTTCAGTAGCAGGGTACAGACTGGAGTACTGCATAAGTCTCATCTTTCCACTGCAAATCCCTGTAGCCCTTTTCACTTATGGAACAGAACGTTTCTGTGATATGTATAAGAACATATAGGGTCCATTTCCTGTACTTAGTGGAATTTCACTTCCATAAATATTAGAGGACATAATCCATAAAGATGTTGACAGTGAACACAAGAAGCATCCTGGGAACTGGAAACTATGGGAATTACAGGAATATTTTCATTGTCCACAGAGTTACAGAAGTATCTCAACATTAAACATAGACTCTGAGCTGACGTTAAATATGGACTCTGGCCCAGTTCCCTGAAGTCCACAAATACTAAAATGAATCAGGTAACGATGTTAACCTGAGGAATTCAAAACTGGGAATGCTGGCGGAGTATACCACATAGGTATGGCTCACCTTGGAGGTCAGCAGAGCAACCTGCTGGGACACGTTCTGAGAGGCACCACTGGCTTTTTTAAGCTCTTGAATCTCTGCTTTACTTTCTCTCACCTAAATTTAAACAACAGAGATAATGTAAAACAAGCTTGGCTTCTTACAAAGCTTGCAAAGGTAAATAAGCCGGGCTTTTTCAAGCTTAGGTAAGTTTCATTCTTGCTTAACTTTACTACTATAAAGACCACTTAAATACAGAGTGCTCTGTTACACATACAATTTAATCTTTCAATCACTTTCTGTAATGGCATGATTGCTTTACGAGTCTGCAATAGCTTATTTTCACATTCGGATGCTGACACAGGTAACAGAAAACAACAATCATACAAAACACATCAAACATTTGCAAAGACAAATTCTGGAGACAAACTATTAATGTGCAAAACTGAAAAAACGCATTAAGGCAAAGTAACTATATCACCTGGCTGAAAAGTTCTGCAAGGTCTTCTTCATTAATTTTTATTTTCCCCAGCGGTCCAGTTCTAAATTCAATATTTTTGCTGGAGCCAGTGTGGAACACTAAATTACCCTGCTCTGAGGACAAACGAGGCCTGTTATATCAAGGAAAGAACAAAGAGATCGTTTAGGTACACATATCTGCCAAAGAGTAAGGAAAAAGAGCTGCAGGAAAGCCATTCTGCTCCCAGTACTGGCACTTAGAATCCCCCAGATGAGCAAATGCATTTCCAAGCAATGGTACTTACTGCTCATCATAAATGGTCCTTTTCTGCCTCTTTTTTTCATAGTGGTTTGATTCACATCTCAATCCAGTAAGTAACAGTAACACAACTAAAAGCCCAGGAGCAGCCCAAAGCATCGCTCTTCTCTGGCTGTTCCACGTTTGAAGTGAAACTTCCAGTGCTGAATTGTACCCTGGAGAGCCCAAGTGCCCTTTGCTCTCGGCTCTTTATTCACAGGGTGCCCATTCTGCTGTCTTGTCTTGCAAGGGTGAACTTTATCTCAGCTATCTTAATTAAAGATTGACAGCATGTAAATCCCTCCAAACAGCAAACGCATTTTTCTCTTCTTGCCTTTTGGTTTCAGGAGCTTTGGAAGACCATTAATTGAAATCTGCCTGGTTTTATCATTATGTCTTTGACCTTTGCACAGCTGAGCACCCCAGTGTCTCAGAGCACCATGTAATTGGCATCTGGCTACTGCAGGAGCCTCTCACTCTCCCCACACACTGCATCACATGGGTGAAGGAGATATTATTTGGCCACACTAAAGGACTGAGATTGTTACCAAAAAACCCACCCCAACAAACCCCACATATAAAACCCACATTGGCTGGCAAGGAGCATTTGTATTGAAAGAGAAGCTTCTAGACAGTAATTTATTGGGCAGATGACACAAACAAGTCAGCAGCACCAAACAGCATCCCATGGAATACAACTGCAAAATACAATTTTAACCAAATATGGTTACTCTGACTCAAGGATGACTCAGTCCCAGATGCTGGGGAGACCATCACACACCAAGCCAACCGCATTTTGTTTGGCATGTGCATTCTGTCTTCATTATGCACACTAGGGCTCCCAAATTCAGGGCCAGCCATTGACAATGCAGAAGGCCAAAGAATTCAAAGACTCAAAAGTAATCAAAAATTGCAAATTAGTATGTTCTGAGTGCCAGAACTTGCATCATGACCCCATTTTCCTCTACCTTTCAGTACGACCTCGCAGCCCTCTCACAAGAAGTGTCCTGTGCAGATGTTTGTTGATACTTGCCTCTGAGGCCCAGGCTGTTGTGGCTGGAAGCCATGACAGAGTCTGCATCCCACCTCCCCTTTGCTTTTTCCAGAGCCTCCATATTCCCCTCGCACAAGACCTCACTCTGCTTTCCTCTCCCTGCTTGGGAGAGCTTTGTGTATCTTTTCCTCCCTCATGCTAGGAGCTACCTGAATGTCCTGGCTCACCACCATCCTTTACAATTTTCCTTTTTGTTTAGTCAGCAACTCGGGTTGCTCACATTTCAGAACCCTACCGAGAAAAGTAGCAAAAGTTGTAACTGCTCTCGCTTGGAAATAATGTCAGTCACCATTCCTATACACCTGTGGTGGGTTTACCCTGGCTGGAGGACGGATGCCCACCGAAGCTGCTCCATCATTGCCCTCCTCAGCTGGATAGGGGAGAGAAAGTATAATGAAAGGGTCAAGGTAAGGACAGGGAGAGACCATTCAGCACTTACCTTCACAGGCAAAACAGATTCAACAACAACAAAATAATCTCATGTATTACCCAATCAAAATATAGTGGGATAACGAGAAATGAACCCAAATCTTAAAACATTTCCCCCCACACACCCCTCCTTTCTTTACTTCCCATTTTCTCTCCCTCCTGAAACCCCCAGCAGCACAGGGAGATGGGGAATGGAGCCTGTGGTCAGTTCATTGCACGTTATCACTGCTGCTCCTTCCTCCTCAGGAGGAGGACTCCTCACACTCTTCCCCTGCTCCAGCCTGGGGTCCCTCCCATGGGACACAGTCCTCTGTGAACTTTTCCAACCTGAGTCCTTCCCATGGACTTCAGTTCTTCACGAACCGCTCCAGCGTGGGTCCCCCACAGGGTCACAAGTCCTGCCAGCAAGCCCCTCTCCATGGGCTGCAGGTCCTGCCAGGAGCTTGCTCCACTGGGGCCTTCCCATGGGGTCACAGTCTCCTTCAGGAGTCTCCACCCGCTTCAGGATGCGGGTGGAATCTTTACTCCCCACCATCCTTCCTGGGCTTCAGGGGGACAGCCTGCCTCACCATGGTCTTTTCCATGGGCTGCAGGGGAATCTCTCCTCCAGTGCCTAACCTGAGTGTCTGTAGTGTTTCTTACATCTTCTCACTCCTTTCTCTGGTGTCAAAAAGTGGCTGCTCATTTTTGTTGGTTGTTTTTTTTTCTACTTCTTAACTCTGTTATCCCAGGGGCTCTACCACTATTGCTGATGGCCTTGGCCGGTGGCAGGTCCATTTTGAACCAGCTAGCATTGGCTCTATCGGACATGGGGGAAGCTCCTGGCAAGTTCTCACAGAAGCCAACCCTGCAGTCCCCCAGGTACCAAAAGCTTGCCATGCAAACACAAAACAAAGCCCCAGACCTTCCTCAGGGTCATGGAGCTCCTGCATTTCCTAACCCTGCCCAGCCTTCCCAGTTTGCCCTTGTCACCTACGGATGACCCGCAGATAATGCAGACATGCCCTGGAGCTGAAGGTCTGAATGAACTCTACAGCTTTCACAGACAGAAATGTTATGAGGTCAAAGCACCCTGCGAAGAGGTTGGATGTGGCGATAAAAAATACTAATGTCACCTCAAAGAGACAGATGTGCACTGTGAAAATGAACGTGAAGCCAGGATAGGTGATGTTCGTGGTGCTGCCATGAATAGCTATAATGTCCAAGACTGTCAGCTGCATCCCTCCACCTCCACTCAGAATTCAGAACAGCGTGAGCCTGCTGACTGTCTTTCCCATGATCACACAGACTGTGAGGCAGCAACTCAAGAGTTAGGTACTGCTGGTGCCTTGAGATCTGGCAGGGCAGATGTGAAGCTGCTCCCAAGCCCACGGAGGACAGCCCATCCCATCACACATCCCATCCCGGTGCAGTAAGCAGCAGCTCAACTCTCTGGATGCTCACCTGCTCTGCAGCAGCCTGTGGCCTCAAGGAAGCCAAGTTGATTGGCTCTTGCTGCCAGAACAGAGGAGAATAAGGAGAAGTTTCCGTAGGGAATAGTGTTTAGATGAAAACAAGAATTGTATCCTCACTTGGAAACTATCCTCCTCCACTCAATCCAGATGAGCTACAGTATTTCACAGCAGCTGAGAATACTTCCCTCTGCATTTTTTATTCACTATTATGGTCTTTGCTCTGAAACCTCTGCTCAGGAATAGGAGAGCATGGATGAATTATTGATGTTTCTGTCTAGTCAGAAGGACACCTTCTGCCTCTGGGTATCCTGGCACTGTCCATTAAACCACTGCTCACTAACATTCTTCATGTCAGTTCTGATGTCTGTCTGGGCTTTTTTTCTCTTCTGCTTTGGTTTTTGTTTTAACAGCCAGTTGGGTGCCGACTTGAAGAAACCATGGGCCAAATAAACCTGCACTTCTTAGCAGGCTGGTTGAGTGTGTGCAAACTTCAAGGACTCTCACAAAGTCTATTGCATGCTGACAATTTTCAGACACACAAAATCCTTCCTTTATTCTTTTCTTTTGCATACCAAGTATGCATTGCCCCTCTCTGCTGCCTGTCAATCTTTGATTCAAGCTTCCTTTTCCAACTAATTAACTCCAATATACCAAATGAGCAATGAGCAATAAATCATAGCGGATGGGGAGAAAGCTGCTAATGCAAGGAGGAAGAAGAAAATTGCCTTCTCTTCATGCAAGCTTTATAGCTTAGAAAATGATTGACCTGAACACCAGAATATTTTGGCTATACACTGATTAAAGGATGGAAAGATGTCCAGTGCTCTGGATATTAATCCAAACTGTGCATGACACACTATTTTCCATTTCATTAGACTCTCCAGATTTTAGTTAATTTACACTCTGTTCCCAGTGAATGCATCTTAGGCTGGCCAAGTTGGGACATCTATAAACCATCTGAAGGAGAAAAATAGGTCCACACCTTTTAATTTTACTGAAACATACTGAATTGTGACATCATTTTTGGAGGAACAGAATGGAAACCCTGCAAATGTTTGGCATAATAGGGGCTATTCTTTCAAAGAAGAGTTGGCATACACATCTCCTCCTGGGAGAGGCTGTTCACCACCTCACTGACATAACAGCTGACGAAACACCTCTAGGGTATAGGTTGTGCAGAGATTTGGCAGGAAGTAATAGACCATTTGTCTTTACTTCAGTTTAAAGTTCACCCCATACTAGCAGAGACTACAATTTACCACCATCTTGTGTGGCTGTGTGAAATGGTGATAGCACTACTTCTCCAACAGTACGCACCTGCAATGCAAAGGTGCTGCTGCAGAACAACAAGAGTTGACTCAGATTACAGCCAAAAATTCAATATGCATTAACTGCACCTAGGAAGTCAACTCAGATGCAGAGAAGTGACACAAGTCTGTGACAATGCTCCCTTTTTACATGGGGGAAGGACAACTATTGGTGTGAATCCAAATCTGGGTAATTTTTTTTAATGGAAGACTAACAAATAACCCTTTTTTCCTGTAGATGCAAAAAAGATTCCTGCTACTTGATGTTATGACTCAAATACCTGTAAATAATTATGAACCCAGACTCGTTGCTGGTTTAATCCAAGTTGTGCATATTTACCCGAGTTTCCTGTCAGCTGATGTCATGTCTCCCAGTCCTTCCATCTTCACCTCCCTGGATCCCCTTTCCTTGTTCTAATGATATTCCAGTGTTATGACACACAACACACAGAGCAGCACTGCTACCTCCATGGTACAAATGTGCAAATTGCTGGTATAAACAGTGCTCCAGATCGAATTCAGCACTGTGTGCCCCTACAGCTCCCAGATGTGGCAGCACTAAGCTGGTGTTAGGTCCTATACAGAGGATAGACCACCACAAGGTTTACATCCAACAGGGGTGACTGAAAAATAACAGTCCCCTTTCTGTCCCTTCATAGCCACCCATCACCGTTCCTTCCAGCTCTTTCTGTGTGTCTGGAGAGCTGTATGGCACAGCACCTTCCCCAGGGGCCGCAGCAGCTGCAAGCCTCCCTTTCCCACACAATTCCTTAAAGATTTACTTCTCAGCATACTGCCCTCTGAAACCTGCTTAAGATTTTGCTCCCTCAACACAGTCGATGAAGTTAATAAGTTACCTGCTGATGAAGTTAAACTGACTGGCCAGGAAATCTGGGTTTTCAGTATTTAACAGCAAATAAGAGAGATGAGTTCTGATTCAGTGAGGTACTTCAGCTGGAATTGATCTACCATTCCAATTCTCCCTGGGTTCCTTTACCACAATGAAGGCAGTCATAACATTCGTTAGTCTTTCATTATGAGACTCGTATTTTGGTTCCTCTGACCTCCTGATTTTTCTTCCTACACGTAGTTTCAGCAAACCACCAACCACTTCCATGTTTCCTATGTTCTGTTTCACTCTTTTTTTGAAATTAGGTTCATGAAAAGTTTCCAGTCGGTTACATTGGCTTTTTTCTTTCCTATTGATTATTCCAGTCCTTTTGGCACATTCCAATTGCTTTAACATACGCTGGAGTTATTTTTAGGGACTTCCATTTGCATAGTCACCCTTCTCCACTAATAACCCTAAAGCCATGAAGGGACCTGGCCACACAACCTCCCTCGGATTCATTCTGTTCTGTACCACTGGCTTTGTCGAGAGGCTCAGACCTGAGGTAAGCTCGTAAATCACTTGCTGCATATTGATGCTGTGATTACACATATTGGCATTCCATCACCATACAAATATAAGGAGGTAAGAGTGGTCATAGTGGGTTAGAAAAAATCCATCTAGGTCAGAAAGCGGTCCCCGACAGTGGCCGAGGGCAGAGAGTTAGGAAATGAATGCCAAGTGAGATCAATACACAGTCAAAAGGCCACTCAGAAATACTGAGTAGAAACCCATTCTTAAGTGTAGTATTTCTAAACAGGACTGGTTTATTTTTGCAAATGTATACTGGGCAAACATTGGAACTAATCAAAACTATTTATGGCTGTCAGGTATGAGCAAACATACCAGCCCCGTGCATGTGCTTCGCTTCCGAATGCCAGGATGTGATTCAAAAACTGCTGAGTTACAACAGCCCAGTGCATGGAGAAAAGCACAAGGCAAATGTGCTCTCAAGGAAGCCAGGATTTCAGGATGCATCCCCGTGTTTAAAATCAGAGCAGCTCCCCACTGTGTGGGGGGGAGATTTTAGGGACTTATTTACTGCAGAGTTTTCTGAATCCCAGTGCAGGGTACCCAGAGTGGCCACCTGAAATTCCCTCCGACAACCCTCTCTCATTAAAAGTGGCATATTCCACTCAATTTTAACCCCTCCAACACTGCTTCTTGCTTCATCAGAGCTCTTACCAAAAAATCCCTTGTCTGTGCTTCCTCCCACTGTCAGAAGGACCAGGTGGAGGAGCGTCATGAAGAATAACCCAGTCATCTCATCTTCACGCATGGCTGCCTGGTCACATAAGGCCACATCTTTTCTTCAACACCTATATAAATTCCCCAAGCTGGGTAATCAACTAAAGATAAAAATAACACAAATCTCTTCGTGCTTTTCACAGTAACATTTAAATTGACATACCATCACCACGTAATACTTGATTTCCCCTGGTATCTTGGGTATCTGTTATCTACTCAAACAAGCTGTTATTGAACAACCATTAACTTCCCCTAATGAGGCAGTAACACTAGAATACTCAGCTTTCCACAGGCAAAAGGAAAACAGTTACTAGAATTCATTTTAGGTTCTATGCCTAGTGTCGTATACTTTCAAATTATTTTTCCTCAGATATTTCTTTATACACTATTTATATAAGGCTGCCCAGAAAGGCCTGATGTTCTTAACCAATTATTACTTTGCCTCCCCACAAGTCCTTACTGATATATTTGTTAAACACCTTGCAGAAAAAAATCCAGAGAGACGCGTATGTGGTTTTAAATACCTAAGAAGCAAAATACATTAAACTGGTAGGGAAAAGAAATGCAATTCAGTAGGGCTATGATAAGCCAACTGTGTTAAACTTTAGCATGAATAGCAAGGAAATAGAGAGCTCAAAGGGTGAGCTGAGAATGAAGAGCTCATCCTTGAGACATAACAAATATTTGCTAAGTTTTCTATTTATTTTAGAAACGTGACAACTGCTTAAAGCCAGAATTACACAGTCATTGAGGCACTGGAGCTGTTTGGATTTCTGTTGATGTCTCTTTAGAAAACAAAGCACGCTTTCCCATGGCTGCATTTAAGACATATGACAGTGTTATCGTGGATCAGTGTTTTCCCAGCCTGTAACGCAGAGATTTTTGACAACCCTTATACTCTCTTAACAAGGGTCAGCAAAAGACAAGATAAAAACACCTGAGGGCAAGAGCTTTACCTACACTGCACAGAAGGATGCACCTCCATCACGAAATTTTGAGTTCATGTATCAAAAAAGTATTGAAACCCATTGCATCAAATCAGTGGTATTCTCCTAACTTCACTGCCACTAAGGTTTCTTCATGAGTACAGGGAACCTGTAGATTAGCTCAGATAAAAACTTTCTGTAAGGAAACCATCAGGCTTCAAAAACGACTGCGTAAATACACCACCACTGAGTATGACATCATTTTCCTCAGTGGAACTTCTCAAGTTTAAGGGAAGGCAACCACATCATCTCGCTCAGCTAATGAACTGCTTTTCAGATTTGCAGAGTAAGCAAGCTACGGAACAAAGAATCAGATTCTGGAAATCTCCTTCCATCCCCAGAGCTGTCTTCCAGATTTCCCTCATTTACCTTTCAGCTGCTTTTGCAACCACATTCCACTGCTGTGAAAACGCTTCAGCTGAAGTTGCAAAGTGCAGCACTGATGCAGACTGCAGAACGCTTATGATTAGGAGCCTGCTTGGAAAAGGAAGCAACATGATCATCAAGTGAGGTCAAGCAGGTGCAACCCAACAGAGCTCAGTAAACCCGTCCATTAATGACAAACAGATGGGATAAGAAGCAATCACTCAATGTGGCAGCACTGGTATTACAGGGTTAGCAGGGGTAAAATACACAAATATGTATTTACAACTCCATAATCTCTTCTTTCAAAGTATCTCCTTCAGAAACAGTCCTGATTAGCAAAAAGATTTCATTCTTTGCAGTCACACTGAATTAAAATTCACTGTCAACACATAACAGCCTGTACTGCTATGTCAGTTTTAGATGCAGCAAGGTAACTTTCAACTTACACTTTAATACTGCTTGCCTGTGAGTGGCATATAAATCATTAAAACATGTTTTACAGATTAAGGAATTGAAAACTAATTATTAATAGCAATATTTTACCAAATGATATTATACTGAGACAAAAGGAACAGACTATTTATGTGGTTTAGCAGAAAGAAATTCTAATTTTTTACATAAAATTCAACTCCTTTGCTTTCATATAAATGTTTGGATCACACTAGATAGCACCAGATCTTCCTGTTAACACACTTCTCCCAAGAACAAGAGTATTCAGCTACTAGTTACTGATCTGGCTGGTAAAGCTGCACCATAACCACCCCACAAACAGTAACTCCGGTTCATAACACCATGAGAAACTTGCTCCCTGCAATTCAGCCATTGCCAGAGCCTGATGTTCCTCTGGTACTTTTTGCCATTTCAGCACTACGCAAGACCAGGCAAGAACAGAGGCCAACCTCACCCCTCTATAGAGCCTCATCCACAGCTCCTTGAGAACTGTTCTGGTTTTCAGCTGGTGTAGTTAATTTTCACCAGAAGGTGGGAGGGGACAGAGTCAGGACAGCTGTCCCAAACAAGCAAATGTGGTACTCTGTAACATACGACATCATGCTCAGTAAATATGGGTGAGGGAGGGCACAAGACTGTTTCTCTTTCACAGCTAGAACAGTCCAAGAGTTCTTGGTCCAAAGACAGACTGAAGCAGATCAACCCAACCTTTTCTCAGTTTAGCAGTCCAGAAGCAGCACACAAAGAAAGACTGAAGAAGAAACACACCAGGAGTCAGCAGAAGATAAAGTACAGCACAAAATAACACCACCAAGTTCCTTTTCCTTTTCAGGAGCACTATGGCAGCATGTCCAGAGCAGCTCTGTTCTCGACACTCTGGTTTCCCTGCACAACAGTACACCATGTCTGTACCATGACAGCCAGTGGGGAGAAAAATGTAATTAAAAAATTAGTATTTTCACAGGATTGGCAGCTTACTGCCTTAGTGCACAGGAACTATGGTCAATCTAAGCAATCCTTCAGTTTTATGACACAGCAGCTGCCTCATGGATGCTTACTAGGCATCATCTCCCCTTCTCCTCCCTCAAGCTGATACCAATACAGCACCATCTGCAAGGAAAAGTCACCAGCGGACACATACTTCTTTAAAAGCCTTTCTGTTTTCCCATAATGTTCTCTATTGTTTCAGAGATAGTAAACTCAAGACTTGATGACTAAAAAACCCCCATTCGCTCCAGTCCTATAAGACAGAATACAACTCTGGGACTCTGGCTAGCCAGATCTCCAACCCCTCATACTGAAGATTATTCGCAAAATTTGGTAGAAGCAGCAGCCCATATAGTTTCCTTCTCCAGTTCCCATGCCATAGGAATCTTAGATATAGAGCTTTTAAGGTTTTTTTGTGTCTTTTATGTGTACATCTCTGGTAAGGAGGAATGATCTTATATTAATTCAGGATAAGTGAGGAGAGAAACCATTTCTGACAGATACAGTTGGGTTCTAGAAACCTAGAAGAAATTAGAGAGGATGAGACAACTATAAAATAAGGATGATACTCTGTCTTCTTAAAAATTGTATACAAAATACTGAACTTAATAGTTTCATTAGTTACAAAAAACCCCATCAGTTTCTCATGATATATACAATAGCTCTTTTAAGAACGGATCACTGATATTTACAGATATAGTCATTTTCCATGTAGAACTAGGTCTCTCCACTTAATTACATTGACATTTACAGCCCTTTTATACTGTACTGCGAAGATGTTTTAGGATAAAATATAATAGTCCTAACCATTTTCACTGAGGTATATGTAACTGTCGCTCTTTTTCACTTTGCAAACTACAAAGGACATTTAAATACAGCAATTAAGTCCTGGAAACTTCCACTTAAATAAAACACCAGTACAGTGCAAATCCCCTGTAAGAACAAGGTACTAAAAATGTATCAGAACTGTTCGGCAAAGTGTCTGGAGAGATGTTTTGGTAAGGTGTGATTGTTGTTCATCTGCCATCAGCTTTCTCTTGTAAGTTGGAAGTATTTTCTGTCATCAGCCCATACTCATCAGATTCAGGTTTGAAATTATCCAAGTAGAACGGAGATCAATTTTGCCACCAGGCGTACATTGAGGCTGTTTCCCAGAAGACGGTAGCATTGCTTCACTGTTACTTTGTCAGGAAAGCCTAAACGAAAAACATAGTGCAGCATCATTAGTCTGGGTTTGTTCCTAGCTTTCAGCCACCTTTTTTTCAGTAACCATTCTTAGTGGTCACAGATTGCAGCAGGGTTCACCACCCTTCCTAAAATCCACAAAGCTATAAAACCAATTCCAAACAAGCTCATTGGACTTAGATTGCTTCTTCCATTACCAGTACTGCCACCCCTAATGGTTAAGAAGCAGCCTCAAAGCATTGCCACAGTGCGTAGCTAATATCCATCCACCCACTCTTCATATACCATCCAGCAGTCTCGGGGAGGGGCAGTGGCACCTAGAGTGCTGCACAACTGCTGCTTGAGAAAAAAAAGAGGAAAAATAACCCGGTTCAGGCATTGTGAGAGGGTTGTGCTGTGTATTTAGCACACAAAGGCAACCAAGCTTCTGAGAATGAAGAAGCTCTCAACATCCAACTGGTCTGCCATAACAGTCCTCACCTGCAGTCTTGGCTTACTCCAGCTCATTTGCTTCAACTTGAGTGAAAGAGGAACGGCAGTGGTGATTCAACTCTTAGGGTCAATTGCTAAGCTGCTGAAACTCAATCACATTCAATTATTCGATCTTTCCCTAGAGACAACCCCATGGTCATCACCAGACAGTTCAGTGTGTTTATGCATTGAACCTGTGTATTCAAGTAGTGACATATATGCTCTGAAGTTTTCTTAGCACTTCAGAGAAATTATCTTCCAGGGATTTCTCAGGAGAGAACATGGTTGGACAGTTGCTGAGCCAAGGGTGGAAAGCTGAGGAGGTGGTGTCTGGGAGGAGATGTTCCATCCTCCTCTGCCAGTTACTAATGCCTCAAATGTGGACTGCTTTGGTAAACACAACTTCTGCCAGCTACTTCCTCTCTACCCAGCTTCCTGGCACTCACATTTGGCCAATTGTTCTCTCTTTGGAACAATCGCTTGTACTCCCACACATACTTCCTTAGATGGAGTTTTCACATTAAATCACTGAACAAGGTACAGAATATAGACATTTCTAAAAATGCATATAAAAATAAACAATATTCATGCACACATACACGTGAACTTACAGCCCAAGAAGTTTATCTGAACCCTGAAAATTTCAGAATTTCTCCCGCCTTTCAGCAGCTGAAAGTGTGAATCAATTTTCAGGGTTCACTGTTGCCTTTACCCCACCCCTCCTCCATCTGCCTGTTACTGTTATCTTGCACCTTCGATCTCCTTGGCTCAAGAGCAGCCTACATCAGAAGAACAGATTTAACAACTCACGGTACACTGACACTGGCTGCACAGCTCTCACTGCATCACTTGCGTCACGCATGCTACTTGATAACGTTGCAGGCTTGGCAACGGGCACAGCCACATGGTGCTGGCTTTTCACTAGGCTGTCATTTACTTCCTAATAGCTGACATCCATCACTAACGGGCAAAACGGGAAAGGCATCCTGACATCACCCTCGTGACAGCACGTCTCAGGTGCAGGAATGCTCTGATCACTTTTATTGATATTGCTGTGGGACCCACGGTAGCGACTATGACAAATGACTGCAGCATTTCACTGATCTATAGTGCAGTTACTGTTTATATAATTACATGTGAAAAGCAAAAATACATCAGTTAATGTTAAGAATGAACAATGACTAATTCTGGACCTCACACGCTGGAAGATGACATCAACTTGTTGAAATACGGAACCATTTAGACACAATCATGTGTCTTCTGATAGTATCGTGGCTCCAGCTAGTAACTAACAGCATCTGTTACAAAGCTTCCTGACAGTCTCTTAATTTCATTTCCAGCTTATAGTTTTCTCATTCTTTAGGTTCGTGGACCACCAGCATATCTGCAGTGGGTACAACTCCAAGGTTTCTGTTGTTGAAAATTTCAGCTCAGATGTTGCTGTTACTACAGAACACAGGACCAGAGAATTTATAGTACATTTCTCTCCGAAAACACCACACTTCACAATAATGAATCAAAATTTAACATGGGAGAAAAGCTGTCAGTGAGATGCCCTTTGCTGTAGCTATAAATACAGCAAATTGCAAAAAAAAACCCCAAAACATAGCTTACAAATCCTCAAAGGAAACTTACAGTACCTAAAGCCACCAAAGATTTCAATCAGCTGAGTAACACTTTAAGCACTAAGTGGGAGATGTCTTTGATTAATCATAAAGGGAAGAAATGTCAAACTTGTGACTTGGCACACTGGAAAAAGCTCGTTCTGCCTACGAATTAGCAGTGTATCCAAGAGGAAGCCACTGGATGAGAGAGGCTTGTTTTATGTGTTGTGGAAGTTGGAAAGTAATATAGTGAGGCAGAAAACTGCAAGAACTGGGAGGTGGAATCTGTCGTTGTTCCTCCCCCTTGCAGTTTCAAGGTAACAAAAACTTTGTTAAATGAGCACTTTGCAGATGGTGATAATCTGGATGCCCCTCAAATTCAGAGCCCTGACTCATCTTCAGAGTTCAGTTCTGCTGTGCAGAACTATTGAAGCTCACAGCTGTCTCCAAGATGAGCTCTCAAGAGAGAGCATGGTATCACCCCAAGCGCTCAGAAACAGGACAAGTCAGGTTTCACAAACTGACCACCCTAAATCAATGGAATTTTCCAGACAGTAATTTCTTCACTGTCTCGGTTCTTGCTCTGTAAAACACAAGCAATATTTACCCTACTACATCTCTCAGTGATGTTGCAAAGACTGATTTAGTGCTTGGAAAACAGAAGCTGCATAAAAAAAAAAATAAAGCACAAATGGGCAATTCTGTGCTTAAAAGGGAGCTTGTATGCATGAGAAACCTACACAAGGCCAATCCAGCCCTGTTGCGCTCAGGTTTCTATACATCAGCACACATCAATATGGAACAGAGCTGTGCTAAGGAAAAGTCTGTCTGCACAAAGAACTAACCTACTGAAGGAGGGGCTATGAAAAAAAATCTGGCATGTTGGCATGTAACTCAACACAGCACACTCCTGCAAGTACTTTTAAACAATTAAGTTTAGTGCTTGTCAACTCTAACATTTTACTGTGCAACCTTGATAACATTCTTTGAATGTAGTAATTCTGAATATAACTAAGTAACAAATGAGAAGAACTACAACTGCAGAAGAAATAAATACGTTAAAAATTTTAGCGCTCCTCAGAACTCTAAGTCACCGAGGTAACTGAAGAAAAATACAACAAATTACTTAAAGTCAGTGGTGTCATTCTATGGATGCTTATGCTACTTACAGACAATAAACCGATCTGACGGCAGTGGGCCAAACTTCTTAGCAGCTAATAACAGCTACACTTTCTTGTCTGCCTTTCTTTACAGAGAGAACTCTGGCAAACTTATTTCAGGCTTAATTCTGATTGACTTGTATCAAATGTATTGGTATTGCTGAGTCTTACTCCTTGACACTCTCTTCTCCACGAAAACATTTAGAAAAAGAAGTAACTGACCAAGGGCTAGGATTGTCTTTTCTGGAAAATAGAGAGGACTTAAAACACCATTAACTGAAGAGTTTGGTGCCTCCTGAACAAAGGAGTATCTGTATCTTCTGACATTCCCTTTCTGTCAGCAGCTGCAAATGTGTGGAGGGGAGAAAGCAAGCAGCTCAAACACTGAGAGCCACTAACAGATTTGAATTGGCAGGTTATGTTGACTTACCACAGTTGTGAGTAATGCTGGCTGCTGAGTAAATAATTTCAACTGTAAACAAAGGTATTCCTTCACTGCCATTCAGTAATAGAGCATTTCTCATGCCAAAATTTTGGTCTTAAGTTATGAAGATGAACCTAACCACAGAAGCTGGCTCTAATAAAATATAAAATACAAAATACACTAGTGGAAACTCAGAGTTAGACAAATAACAAGAATCAATTATAAAAATTGAGCAGTCAAACAAAAAGTTGAAATATAAACTATGGATTTATCCCCAGAAAAAAACTACACTGGCATTTCTGCAGAATGATGTAGAAATCAGTACTCTGTAGCACATACCAAATTCCAGAGGGAATCCATGAAGATTTGCTATTTCTCTTGGGGTAAAATACCTCAGTTTTAGCATTGACAATTTCATAAGCTTCTCTTCTTCTGGCAACTCCTCAATATGCTTAAAGACTGATTCAAGCTATTTAAAAAAAAAAAAAAATACTGAAAACAAGAGCTATCACCGATGCAGGCCAAATGTATAACACGGAACACTCATATCTTAACAGAATGCTGCTTTGATTATCACAGTACCAAAGACAATAGTGTGTTTTCTGGAAAGTAGGACTGGTGGTGTATGTTTACATCTAGTATCTCAATACATGGACTTGCAAGAAAGAAATCAATGTTGCCATGAGGGCATTCATAGTTACTTCCTCCAGTTACAAGCTATACCAATACTTAATAAGGCCATAAAGTCTTATAAACATTTGTTAACGACAGGAGAGTGACATAATATAACTCAACAGCAGACCATCCATACAAATTAAGCTTTGTGGATACAGCTCTTCCAATAAATTCACTTTGAGATTATCCCGAGTTCTAAAGCTGCGTTCTCATTACGCTCAGAAATGCCATATACTGTTAGCGAACAGCACAGAAACACAAGAAGTAGTGCTTGTGTACAAAACAGGCTTTGTGAAAAGTTCTTTGAATGATGATTCACCAATACATTAATACATTTATTTTTACCTTCCCCAATGCCAAAATACCATTTTGTGGTGAACTTTTTATCAACAGGAAAAACTTTTTGAAGTACAGTGTCTTCCCAACTAACACTTTTGAAAGTCAAACACTACTGTGTTTATCCACAGAATTAGTAATTTTAAATGTTTTCACATACCCGTGACACTTCTTTATGACACTACAAGCAATATAACAGGAGCAATTCATATTCTCCATGGAGAGGCAAATACCTTGATTTAAATAACCTGTTTTTTAGAAACCAAAGTAAATGAATTGGAATTTGAGCTGGCATAAAATGTAGTTTTGAAAGCTTTTCTATTGCAATATTCAGAATAACAAAGCAGAAGACAGGAAGAAAGTTTTAGAACAAGTAACTGTCATATGTTGAGTCTATACATTCTTACCTGTACATCTACTGCTGTCTGCAGAACTGAGCCTGTCCCTTCTACATAGTGTCCATACCTTAACAACAACAAGAAGAACAATCACACCTTAAATTAGTATTTTCATTAGACCCAGTAGCACCAACAGCTGCAAAGATGCAGGGAGGTTACTTAGGTTCCTTTGCTTTGATTAAAGAATCACCACCTGGATAGATAAAGCAAAAGGCCTTGTTAGTAACAACGCTAACCCCTGGAGCACAACAGCCTCCGAACGTGCTCTCTGGGGATGAGTCTGCAGTTGACACACAAGGGTTTATTGAAAGAGAAAGAGTGCAGGCAAACTTGCACTCTAAAACCATACGATAGCTTTTTTGGACGCTTTGTGGTTGACTGCATAACAACATGTTTACGCTGTTGTCTCTTGCAGGCTATCATTTAGATATAATTATGGGCTTTCGGAAACATGCTCTGCTGGTCTAATGATGATAGTGTTTGAATGTCCTGAACAGAAAGAGACTGAGTCAAGTCAACAGATGGCTGATGTGGTCTGCACCAACCATTAACAGAAACTATTCTCTAGTTTTATCTGTGCATCTGTAAAGACAGTTATTAAGGTCTTTTGCTTCATTTGGGGCCCATTCCAAAGCAAAGCACTGGAACAATTTTTGTTTCAAGCCATTCTAATCCCACAATGAATAAAGGAATGCTCTTCCTTCGCCACAAACACAATGACCCAGTACGGCTGAATCTTGAGAACTTCTTCAGTTGGGAAAGGTTTATGAGTAGTTCTGCCAGTATCAGAGAGAGCAACCTCATTTTAAAACAAAAGGGATCAGAGCAAAAGGTCCTAAACACTGATACATTCCATGTGGAATTGAACTGTCTTGTAAATACATCACCTTTAGTTGGTTAGATGCATTCTGAAAATTCCCTCATACTAAGTCTAAGAGTATAACACACAGCACTGAGAAATCCTCATCTTCTTATATAGCATCTGATCTTATTTCAGAGGAACATATCTAAGCCAGAATAAATGAGGATAAATTTCAAAGAGGTATTTTAAGAGTTTTATTGAGTGAAAAGAATCTTTTAATAGGATCTGTTATATAAAACAATCTAAATAACTGGGACTAGAGTACAGAACTCCTCACAAGAAAAAAAAAATCCAGTTGTTTGTAAGAGTGGTTTGGGACTGGTGTGTGTGTCAGTTTAGCACAAATGTGGGCAGCTGGCCAGCCTTAGCTCTGGATTGTTATTACTGCTGCTGACTACAGAAAAATTAACATTCATACCTTAGACCCAGAACATAATTAAAGATGAGAAATTTTGCCACAGTAAGAAATGATGCATTGATTTTTTGACATTTCATTACGAGTTATAATAAAATAAATTGGCTTAAGGAATTAGTCTTCAATTTTAATCTGACTCAAGATTTAACACACCCCCCATTTCTGTAAGCGTTTGAAAAAACCTTAGTTTCATAGACATTATTTCTGAGTATGTGTCCTACATTATGACTAACCAAAAAGAGTAAATTCCACAATGCCAGAAGGAGTTTCTGTAACTAATATTACACTATTTTAGAGGGTATTGCTTCTCTTGTTAATAGCATATTAAGAACGTACAAGTCCAGAATGATTATCTCTAAAGAAATAATTTTCATTTGATCTTTCCTTTAAAATGGACGATTTTCTCTCACAATTTCAATCACCACAGGCATACTCTTCAAGAGAGACCATGGCGGCGTTTGCAGTCTCAAGGATTGCCTACAGTTGCCTAGGAGTCCAAAAGTCAGGAGGGAACATAGGATGTGCTCAAACTCTCACACACCACAAGCTGTTACATTTTGCCCCATATTCCACCAAATACTTTCAGAAGACATACTGGTATGACAAAAGCAGAAAGGCAAAAAACACTGATGAAATATTGGTGTTTGAGGTCTTGTTTAACATCTTCATCAGCAACTTTGATGAGGGAATAGCATCCACCCTCAGCAAGTACACCAATGACAGAAAGCTGGGTGGAGTGGCTGACACGCAGGAACACTGTGCTGCCATTCAGCAAGACCTTGACAGGCTAGAGAGCTGGGCAGGGAAAAACCAAATGAGGTTTAATAAAAGCAAGTGTAGAGTCTTGCATCTGGGAGGGAATAACTGCTTGAATCAGTACAGGCTGGGGGATGACCTGTTGGAGAGGAGCTCTGCTGAGAAGGACCTGGGGGTCCTGGTTGATGACAGGTTGGCTATGAGCCAGCAGTGTGCCCTGGTGGCTAAGAGGGCCAATGGGATCCTGGGATGCATCAGGAAGAGTGTGGCCAGCAGGTCTAAGGAGGTGATCCTCCCCCTCTACTCTGCCCTGGTCAGGCCCCACCTGGAGTATTGTGTCCAGTTCTGGGCTCCCTGGTATAAAAAAGACAGGGATCTCCTGGAGAGAGTCCAGAGAAGGGCTAGGAAGATGATTAAGGGCCTGGAGCATCTCTCCTATGAGGAAAGGCTGAGTGAGCTGGGGCTGTTCAGCCTGGAGAAAAGAAGACTGAGGGGGGATCTGATTAATGTTTATAAATATCTTGTGTGGGACACAGGGGGAAATAGCCGGCCCCTTTTCAGTGGTCTGTGGAGACAGAACAACAGGCAATGGCCTCAAGCTGGAGCAAAGGAAGTTCCCCACCAATGTGTGGAAGAACTTTTTCCACAGTGACAGAGCACTGGGACAGGCTGCCCAGGGGGTTGTGGAGTCTCCTTCTCTGGAGATACTCAAGACCCGTCTGGACGCTTCCCTGTGTGACCTGCCCTAGGGAACCTGCTTTGGCAGGGGGGGCAGACTCGATCTCTGGAGGTCCCTTCCAACCCCTACAATTCTGTGAATTGAGGTCTGGACTGGAGAAAGCATACACAGAAGACCAAATGAGAACTGAGAGAAATCTTTCCCCCAGTCTCAAAACTGATGGTCAGTATAATTTGTATAAAGACACCAGACAGGCATCTCAGAGGGATTCTTGGTACTACTTGGGAGTGCTGTTCTGCTCCATTCAAGGTCCTCTTTCCTAAATATGATGCTTTAGAGAAACACAAGAACTGTATGTGTTCCAGGAGTTCTGCAGCAACTTACTCTTGGCCTCAGAAAGTGATGTGGATGAAGCCTGAGAAATAATTATAATCTTTCTCTTAATGCAGAGCTGTAAATGATATGAGGACATTGAGAACCATGTTGGAAACTTTCCTACCCAAAGGCTCTTAAAAGGGGGAACAAAGACAGTAAATCAGAATCCTACATTTTGATCCAACAAGAACTACCACAACAATCTGGCCTGGTTCCTTCCACATCAGCAGAAGGGTAACAGTCACATTCCATGTCAGATTTCCCTCCACTATATATAAAGACTTCATATTAACTACTCAGGGCCCTCATTCTATGTGATTTTTATAAAGACAACCACAAACTACTATGACATATTCTAGTGAAACCATAAGTGCCAATCTATTTTTGATAATACTTAAGGCATACATGAGATATATAAGAATTCATTCTGGTCTGAAGTTTTTATTTGACTATTCCAGCTAAGAAACAGGTCCTACAAGGTGTCAGGTGCTGACTATCCCCCCAACTCAAAACAGTGAGGGCAGAAAAGGCATACATCAATGAGTGCCGGGTGAAGGGCTTTCCTTTTGCACAAATTTTAAAGTTCTTTCCTCTTCTCAGTTTTTTTATTGTCAAGAAGTTAAAAATCACAAAATCCACAGGAACTCTTGTCAATCTGGCAGTCTAATTTCTACTAATTAAAAAAGTTAAAATTAGCCTTAGCTCATCAACTAAGCCATTTTGTTGACGCATTCTGAGAATTAAAAAACATTTGAAAAATTCATTAATAATATTCCCAACAGACTTTCAGGCCACAACTAGCATTTTCCAATACAAATGCATTCAGGAGAAGCTCCTGACCAGTTGTCTGTGGGGTTTCAAAGCACTCACCAACCTCTGGCAGTTCAAACTGCAAGGTACAAATCAGAATACCACCCATAAAAGCAGTGATGCTGGGCTCCACCCAACATGATTTGTAATGCAGCAGCCTAACTGGTTTTATGATATGGCCAATCCACAGCTATTCTGACCTACACAGCTGAAAAATTCAAGAAATCAATAAAAATACAGTGGAGAGAGTTTTAATGAGGAATGGATCTGTTATGCATGGCACTTCGTAACTTCACTGAGCAATATAAAGAAATTCATTAATGAATCAGTATTACACCAGTCTACTGGAACCATATTTCTGCAGGGGTAATTAAGCTTCTGTGAAGGTCAACAACAAATGGCACTGTCTTTTGTGAAAGCTTTTTTGGAGTGGGCACATGATGTTCTGCCAGACAGATTCTCATGTTGGCATTCCACTGGACCAAGCAGCTCACTATAGAAGGAGATTTTTATTTTTATTTTTTTTCCCCCCCCACAGGCCTGGAGTTTTTTTTGATGAACCATCTCCCCTTGTTTTTACAGTACACGAGGAAAAACACACTTAAAACTTCAGGCCATGATTCAGCAAGACATTTTCTTTGCAACTTACCCTTTTGTAAAGCATGTGGATCTCCGGCAAGTGGGCTTAACAATGTCTAACAAGAAAGCATAGCGCAGTAAGGACTTTGGTGGTAAGAAATACTGATTCATTTCTTCATTTTCCTCTTCCAAGAAATCTTTTAGCATTTGAATAGAGGAATCATTGTCCTGACCATGTTTCCTTTCCATTTCTTCTACTGTTTCAAGCTTAAAAAGAAAGGCCCCTTTTGGTAAACTCTTCTTGTTGCTGCAGTCAGGACCAACATTTGGATCAAGATTCTTCTCTTCTGAAGACAAGGAAGAACTAGCTTCACCTGCTTTGTTAGTGACTTTATCCTGGGATAATTCTTCCTGATCCTGATCTGGGAATCTTGTCAAGATCTAAGAACAAATTGTGAGGAGGGAAAAATTAAAAGAGAAAAAGAAGGAAAAAAAAACCACAAAAAACCTGCATTTGATAAGCAACTTGACAGACAACTCTGCATGAAGAATTCTTTCAGAGATGCTCATAATAAAGCAAGTAACCATTTGATGTTATTTTCATGAAGATTAAAAAAAAAAAATGCTAGCATCAGTATCTGCTGACCTACCAGAAATGTCAGGCAAATAACTGCCTTTGCAAACAGACCTTTCCAAGGGTGTGGAAAAGGTAGCAGAACGCATTGTTTTCTATCCCACTATCAACTACTGTCCCCCAAATTTTCAAAGCTATCTAAGCCACTGGGATGCATTTCAGTCCTTAAAAAACTCAGTATTTGGGTTGAAAGAGGCACACATAGAAGGTCACTTTGCTGTTTGTATCACTTATGTCTCCATTCATCAACACACACCATTAAACTGAAAATGTAACCCTCAATCTTTATGAAGCAAAGCAAATTCAGATGACACTAACCGACTCACCTGACCAGGAGCCTGAAAGGAAAATGGTTCTTGGTGCTTTGCAATTAGAAAATATCGCAGCCTGGAATTGGGAATACCAAGCTGTAAGAAAAATCCACAAGCCTTTAGTCCACATGATAAAGATAGAAAAAGTGGCCTATAGCATCATACAAGTTTTCTACAGTTATATACAGTAATAATACATTGATCAGACACACTAATATTTTGCAGCTTAGAGGTATCAGAATTGATAATGAGGTACAATGACGACGTCAGTGTTTAGGTATGGTTTTGACTTTCTCTGTAAAGGAACAGGAATGTAAATGAACTTTTATGTAAGGGAAGAAGAAAAATTACATGCATCAATTTCTTGGGACAGCTAATACCTGTTTTCTATTACAAAAGCAAAAGGGTGTCTCCTTGCCTTTTTGAACGAGGAATTAAGACATCTAACAGTGAAACAAATGCACCACAACTGGTTTTCAAGCTACCCTTTATCAAATTCTCTCAGATATATTCAGTACATCATTGATTCCATTCAGTCTTGCACAGTCTAAAATCTCTCTGAAGTCTTTTGTTAGTTGCCATGAAAACATGCAAACAAAGTCCCTCCTCCCACAAATGACACAGTCACATTTTCTGTGCTGGGAAATTCCCAGACATCAGCACTTCTGAAGCAGTGAGGCTCCTGCAGGGAAAACCACCTTCTAGGTCATGATGTAAACTCATGCTTGTTTGAAAATATCAAAGCAATACAGAACTAGGTTCTGAAGAGTAACAGCAGTAGGGTTATGCCAGTATACTGATGAGAAATCAGAAGTCATGCCAGATGGCTCTCTCATTCAGAAAAGTGCATCTTCAGCTCTGGGCATGACTCTCTTCTCTGATACAACAGATCATTTTCAAATGTTCTTGAGCTCAGTGCAGTTTGAACTGCTGAATAACACTAGAGCAATTTTAAAACTCACACAGGTTGGAGACAAGAGGAATTCTTGATATTTAAATCCACATCTCTCTAGCGTTCGCAGAAGTTCATTTCTAGTGAAAAGAATCATAAAACAGTTACTCCCTTGATACAACCTTTAGGTCCTAAAGAAAACACATTAAAAACAGCACCTCAGTTGCCAAAACATTCAGCACATTCAGTGAGAGACCTGGACAGAGAATTACAGATATGAAGTTCAGTGTTACTGGAGCCAGAAATTCCTATTTGAGATTCACAAGTTTCTTACATCTACTTCGGTGTAAATACCCCTTCAAAAAATATCCCATCTCTACGAGAGTACTTACAGTGTGTCAAGGAAAATAATCAGAGTGCAACACATTCTCTTTATTGTGAAGTATAAAACAGTGATCAAAACCACTACAAATAGCTCCCTACTTCCCTCTGTTCACATATATGGCATCAATGAAGCCTAAAAAAGGGTTAACTCAAAGGATGACAAAAATTGGTAGCTTTGGTAATAGCAGTGAGGTAGCACTGTACTTTATAAACAATGGAAAAATCACTGAAATAGAAGTCTTCTTGAAAAGACTTGTCTTCCTATTCCATGCAGACTGCAGTACTCTGGAGCTGTGATCTGTATCCGACACCATATGTGACTCTGCATCATGATAAGAGAAAGCAAGCATTTTGACTGGGACATGTTGTGAACAACTTGTTCCAACCACTGGACAGCAAGGCACAGCCTAGGGAACCGTAGGGTCTACAGCAGCAGCCTGCACCTCCAAAGCAGCAAGCAAGCCCTGTCCAGGGCACGTCTCCCAGCTGCCCGCCATACTCACTGAGGAGCATGATACGCGTGCAGGGTGGTTGCACCCTCAGTGCTTTAAGGAAAGCTACTCTACTCCAGCAATAAATAAGAAGGAAGATCACAACCTCCTGTCTCTTGCTCTGCCCACAAGAGAGGGGAATGCTCCTGCTGTCATTAAGTAACCTTACTGACAACTTTCCCCTTCTATGTACCGGATAAAGATTACATACAGGCTTCATACTGTATCTGCAGACCATTTGGTGGCCACCCTTGAACCAGGGATAAGCTACTATCAAACTTACTGCGGAAAGCTCCTATACTCTACTGTGATCTTACCACAGAAATACCATGAGCTCCTGTCAAGGATAAAAATCCAAAACCTCTGAGTGCTATACCTATTGCTATTTTTCTTTGAAAATTAGTATTGAGCAAGAGGACAAAAGATCAACCAAAATCAATGAAGTCAACATGTTATCACATTTTACCTGCTTAAGAGAAATAACTAGTTATTTAGCAAGTTCCTTTCACAACCTAAGATTTTCACTTCTAAATTAGCTTGCCAATCTCTATTATGTTAACTTCAATCCTAGGAAATAAAAATCCTCCCTTCCCATTCTAAAGAAAACATCCTTTATTTGAAAGTAAAAACTGCAGAAATTAGACTTTACCTTGCAGAAGAGGACTCAAATCCTTTAACATTTTCTAAAAGTAGGTATTTTGGAAGCTTCTGAAGCCTACAAGGATTTAAAAAAATTAAATCAACAAATCAGAGTAACAAGATATGAACTACATTATATTCATCCACAAATTTGTTTAGCTAGAAGAAATATTTGAGCATTTCCACATTACGCCAGCTGTCAAGTTTAGCATCCTTAAAAAAAGGCACCTCAACTTCCAAGGTTGCCTAGATCAAATCATTCCCAACTGAATTCAAAATGTGAACTGCTGGTAATTACACAAAACAACAAAACCCACTTGCATGCAGACGGGCTGCTGAAACCTCCTGTACCCCATGCATGTACTTCTGAAAATGCTTACCACTGTTCATTTCCTAAAGCCTAATATTACTATTCAACAGATTGAGTTTGTAATAGAAAAGATAAATTTCAGGGATTAAAAACAATAATCACGGTTTAGCCACAGAAAACCTTTGGTTTAAAGCGCTTAAACCTGAAATCAATAACAATGTCACATCAACTTTAGTGGTAATAGATGAGATCCAGTATTCACCTAACTGCTTTAAGAAATATGACATGTTTAGAGCTCAAACTACACTCTCAGTTTTCTATCCTTAATTTTTTCAGTTTGATTGGGAGGGAAGGAGATGTGTAAAATTTAACAAGATCAGTAAACAAGCGTGGAAACGTGTTCATTCCAAAACCAGCATATTAAATCTCTGGAGAAAGGAACATACCCGAACCATGCCAGGGATCATTCTAACAATTTAGAAGCACAAGATGATTCAGATTCAAGCCTTTGGGAACATTTCCTGGCACGAATTAGTTCTCTAGTAAAGCTAATGTAGACATAGTATGTTTGTCACACGTTGGTATCTCAGACCAGCATGTAGATACTAATGTAAACAGACACCAACTCCATGCTTATTGAAGTCAGTAAGTGACTTTGGAATTCCACCGGTACAAATCAGAGCAGAATCTGTTGCATGTTATTAAGTGTCATCAACGAAAGACATTCATGTGAAGAATTAAAGAACTGAAGTGTTTCACATGAAATTAGAAAGTGTACAAGATACTATGTCAAATTTAAAAATACTAAAAATAATATGAAACTGAAAAAAGCAGCAGCAGCAGCCAAGCTCCTTCCCTGCAGAGGAACAGAGAATACATCTGTTGGCATGTTGACTCACATTCAATATCATCATCACCTACTACGATACTTATTTTTAAGGTAACAAATCCAGAACACAGCCTGAAATGCAAGAGCTCATACAGGATCAACAGATCACAAGACAAGTAATCACTATACAAAGAGTATGTGTTAAGTACTTGGCAAGTATTAACATTATAAATGTATCTGCAAAAGTAGCCCTTTGACATCTTAGCAGTCAATTTCACTGGGTTATGGTTGGACACCACAGACAGCATCCAGACCATCCACTGCTGGCTGGGTACTCCAAGTATTCCCCAGCTCCTTCCAGATCTTACAACTATCCTTTCCATATCTAATGGTTGTCTTCCCAGGCTACTTTGAGCTTCACTTCAGCAACTTTACAAAAGGGTGAACATAAGGTAAAAACAGCCAAAGCATGAAAAATTATTGTCTAGTTTCCATAAACTGGATGCATGCCATACCAATTTAGAATGCAGAGTGCTAATTCCTGTATTAAGAATTTCCCTTTTTTGGACTTAAATACTCCACACTCACAGAATCACAGAATCGTAGGGGTTGGAAGGGACCTCGAGAGATCATCGGGTCCAACCCCCCTGCCAAAGCAGGCTCCCTAGCACATACTGCACAGATAGGCGTCCAGACGAGCCTTGAATATCTCCAGAGAAGGAGACTCCACCACCTCCCTGGGCAGCCTATTCCAGTGCTCTGAAGCAAAGACACTCAAGGTCTGGCAAACATGCCATTTGTAAAAAACCACACAAACACTATCACAATAAAACATAAATCTACTGGAACTGAGAAACTCTGCAGAAGCCACCATCTTGAACATATTACAGACTGCTTACAGTAAGTACTGCCTTACAAGAAATACACCAAGAAACAACCTGCCCAAGGGAGATAAGGGTCATCAGCGGACTCTCATGGGGTGTTGAGATAAAGTGCCAGAGCCAAGCCCAGCTCCTCTGCATCATCATGAGAGTTCTGTAGCGTCAAAAGCTTTTTTTTTTAAGAAGGAAAAGCTTCTGCCCTTTATGTAGCTAAGCCCACAGCAACCAGGAAACAACATTTCCATATTGATGCACAACAGTATCCCAAAAGCAGCCAGCCTTTTAACTGTGTCTCAGTTTGACAGAAAGGAATTCTGAGGTCAGGATTCCCTTATGTGTAAGGAAGGTAATATTATTCTGACAAATTAGTAGCTTACTATTAGCTCTTTTTCATTTATCATTTTGAAAATTCAGTCTGAAGGACTGAATGACATTCCTTTTTCCAGAAAAGACATATGCTGCAACTTCTGGAAACCCATATTATCCCTCCAACAGAAGCAGGGAAAAAATAATAATATTTCTTACTAATTAATTGTCTAATTTTGCAACCAACCTACAGAACTTGTATTATTGTGTTTTTGTGTGTATTCTCTGTCACTAATTTCTTAGGTGATCCCAGCCAAGTCACTCAGAGAACATAGAGACAGAAGGGCTATCTGCTGATGACAAGGAAACCAAGGTAATCCCATTAAGTTTTGCTGGCTGCAAAATAGTTGTTTCTGGAAGAAAAATGAAGACCCTTTTCTCCCAATGTTAAAAGCAGTTTGAAAGAAAGACTGTTTGTTGGTACTCATTTCCTTCTGTGCAGAAAACATTCTTAAAAAAAAATAATCAAAAAACAGGAAAGAAAAAAAAGATACATCCAACCCCCACTTTGCTCTCCTTCAATTCTAAGCGCAAGACTAACCAATGAAGGAATATCCTGAGAAGGTCGGTTCTAGTGTCCACCAGAAGCACAACTGCTAAAAATGGTGAGCATTGGGTGCACCATAGCTGATGCAAATTCTCAGGCTCATGTCAATTGGTGCCTAATGGACATCTCAATCCAGAAGCAGAGATTCTGCTGAATAATCTCCCTGAGCAACTGCTCGCCTCACTTCCCCAGGAAGTATTCTTACAGTGCTATGCACTTCTTCCAAACCAAAAAGACTACAAGCACTACTTGGAGCTGATGCCTAACAGTCTCAGTAAGAACCATTTAGGACAGCAAAAACCACTTTGGATTTACTGTTTCAAACTTTAACACATAAATAACAGAAATAATTATGCCTATTTTGTTATGCACTAGGGCCTGACCAGGCAAAAATTACATCAATAAAAAGACATTTGAATTCTTCAGTATTGCTACTCAAAAAGAGAGATTCAAAAAGGTGACTAAATGTTGAATGAAAATAAATAACTCTATATATTTCATTTATGATATAGCCACAGTTTAAACAGACAAACAACAGAAAGAAAACCAAAAAATAAAAGCATATGCAGTAACTATGAGACAACAACAACATCAGAAAAATACAAGTATTTTGAAGTTACATGGGATCCTGTGAAAAAAATGAAGTAACAATACAATGCTAGTAGTATCCCTATAAAACATTATAAATGACATCTCACTGAAATATTAAAGCTCTATTTAGTTACAACAAAGGCTTAAGGACTGAGATAGAAGTTCATTTATACCTTGGGAGAATATCAAGGATATAGAGAAAGCTCTTTGTCCGTGGATCGGATACATCACCTTGCAGGCCAATTCTGAGAAGGAGTAAAGAAACATGTATTACTTGGACCAGACTGACATTTGACCTACGTTTTTCTAAAGAATGCTGACACTTTTTACTTTGACTTTCAAAATGGGATTCTGCAAAAACATCATGTAGAGACATGAGGACCTGCTCACAGAGGCAATGTCCTAAGAAATGCTTGAAAGAATGAAAGTCTGTCCCTGGAATCCATCAGCTCACAGTGAGGTTAAAATTGAAGCATTCGATAATGAAATCCACTCCCCAATCTGCAAAGAGTTTAGCATTCCAGTCTTGTCCAGCAAACCCCTCAAACATACTGGGCTCTGAAAGAACAAAAAGCCCCCACTGGGTTCCTGGGAATACCCCACTATTTCACACTGAATATATGAAATTATTTCTATGAAATAAAGCCACAGTGTTCACCATTTTGCAGCATTGAGACACACGTGAATTGTAAACAATTCTGCAACATTAAACTGGATGCCTCATGAAGGTTATAAAGATAACATTATATGATTCCAGGGTCATGTTCCTCTAACAGACACTTGCATTAGCTCTTCAAAACATTTTTCCATTAACAGTACACACTGTGATAACAGCATTTTTCTCCAAAGTGAGCTATATCTACCTTGTAAATGGTTGACAGGGAGGACTCATCAAAATCATATCAAAAGATAATCTGTCAAATTCTTTCAGTGTTATGCCCTGAATTAGGAAAAAAATATAAATAAGTGTCAAGTGCTATAAACTGTATAAAACTATCAAGTCATCTTTCAGATCAAACTACCCTTCTTACTTCTACTGAGTGCTTCATCTAGCAAAGAACCTACCTCATCTCCATGTGACTACCACTACCATGTGACCTAATCATTTCAATCTTTTCTACCTTGGCAAAATACAATGCAAATATGAATTAATTGCTTTGAATACGAATCAAGAACACTAACAATGTTAGCATCTACATATAATCTTGAGGTTTTTATCTACTTGTTCTTCCAGAAGAGCTGTGTAGTGGTTCTTCCCATAAACCACACCAAAATACTGGCTAGGTACTTCTCCCCACCCATCCTCCAAATAAAGGATAATGATTCAGAAAAGAAGTCTTTGTACATCAAAAACAATATTAAAATATTCAAAACAAGTGAAAGAAAAATTAGATCTTATTGAAAGACAACCTGTCTGAGAAGTAGCTTGACTGTTAACATTATCATTTTTACAAGTGCAAATTGTAGGGTTTAACTCTTAGAGGCTCACTACCAACACATCCTATAAAGTTTAATTCATTCTAGTTTTTATCCCTCAGAAATATTATATGGCTGAAAGCTTCACTCTTCAGAAGTATTTCTGTTCAGAGAAGAAGGAATTAGGTCTGTTGCAAGAATTACATAGTTCCTCTAGACTAAATTTTGACCAAGACAAAAGGACCTGTTAGGGGCCAAGAAGAATAATGATCAAGTAACTATGAGCTGGACAAAGAAATCACTGCCTTACATATTTTAAGGGATTTCTATATAGCAAATGTAACATAACTGCCACGGAAACTAGACAAAAGCTGCCATTTTTCCCCCAGTAAATTTAAATATGGTCTTACTGACTGTAATCTGTTCTTTCCTACTATAAGGAGACACAGGCAGGCAAGCATTCTTTTTTCTTCTCCCATATAAAACTATAAACTATCATTTAGCCTGTTATTATTGAGTGCTGAATAAGCATTTAACCTTTAACCACCTACTTAAGTCTTACTTAAGGTAAGTGTCTTAAAACAAATCCAGTATCTTTTACTGTCATGCTGTAAAACTGTAAAAGAACATTAAGTAGTATACAGTAATTTCTAACTAAATCCAGACAAAACAACATGCCTAATTTGTCCCTTGATTATTAAAACATAATCTAGTTTTACCTAGTTCTTCTTCAAATAATTTGGAAAAGGGACAGTATTCTTAAAACATTTGATCTATTGTGTCCACAAAAAATTGCAAGACTGTCCCATCCAGTATATTTTCTTCTGTTTTACAGAGCTCAGCTATAACTACAAAACAAAGGAATGCCTCCAAGTAATTTAATTAAATTCTTTCAAAATCCATTAAAATTTTTTTTTAAAATCTAAAATAGCGATTTTTGTCATTCCTTTATTGCTGACAAGCATTCCACTTGACATTCACATAACCTTTCCTGATGCAGCAGTCAAGGCTTTCAGAAGACCACAGTGTGAATATCCCTCTAACTTCAACAAGCAGCCATATATAGTACAAGAAGTCAAAGTTATTGCAAAACTGCTATATTCATAACAACATACATTAAATCTTTTTGTCTTGTTACTAATAAGGACAGTGAAGATAACTTACTTCTACAAATGCCTGACTAAAGTAAAAAGGACATTCGTTACTCACCTCAATTGTCTTTGCCCATAACAGTGTCCTGGGAAAGTTGTGCTTATAAACTTCATTGGCAAGAGTGTTCACATCAACAGCAGCAACAACCTCTGCACATGCGCAGCTTTCTAAAATATAAAAAGTACCATGAAAGCTTCTCTTTTCTACTCTTGGGAAAACGTTTCAGTTCACTTGCACTAGTTTGGTACGAAAAGAAAAAGGGGAATCACACGATCAAACTCTGCTGTCTTGCCTTTAAAACTTTTCATATAAAGCATACTGTGTTTCTACTTGCACACCAATACTTCCCTTCCTTGCATAAGCAAAAATGGAAGCTAACTACCCACTTCTTGATTTGAAGATACAGCCACACATGAGCCCCACACAGGGCATGTCTCTACCATGGTCCTACCTGCACTCAGATGGTCACTGACCACCAAGTTCCTTAGCTACAGGAACACAGCCCGAGTCAAGCTGTCAAGCCCCCCACCACTGCCTGAGCCTTTCCAGCCACTCACAAGTTACATTGGTTTAGATTCTTGTTGTGGAAAAAACGACACAAATAAATATGTTTGAGGTACATCTACTCTTGCAGTAAAACTTAGGGAAGTTGCCTGAAAAAAATTCTGCTTATATTCAAATACAAGCTTGGGCCTTGAAACCAACTGCTGCCTGCTTTGAGTTCAAGATAAAATATCAGATGCTTTGAAGGACATTTGGCAGCTCCTCTCCTTTTGATATCAAAGACACTTAGAGGTGTTATTGAAAAGAGAGCACAGTGTAACACATCTACTGACATCTAAAATCCTGGAAGAAAAATACACTAAAACAAATGTAAATAGATAATGGAGTAACAGAATAGGTTCTAGAGAAGCTAAAACATAAAAAGAACAGCGTCTAATCCACTGCTCATCATGTCACACTATTTATTATTACTAACCACAATATCTTCACTGAGACTTTCTATCCTGGAAGATAGGCTGTGGTCACCACTGGAGCCGCAGGCAGAAAGCAGTGACCCTACTTCCTGATACATACCACCAGCTTCAACCACCACAAAATTTACATTATGGTCATCATTACAAAATCCCTGGTGAAACACAGGAAATTTTTATTTATTTTAACCAAAAGAAACAAGGCCGATAGCTACATGCCTCTGCAGAGCCTCACAACATGCTCAAGTAACAAATTAACAAATGAGCTCATGAGACATCTTACGAATTACTGCTAGTCAGCTAATTCTTTACATTTTGAGGGGATGAAAAAACAGCTATGATGTCCCAGATGATTTAATTTTGAGAGATGTAGTTATCAGCCATCTATTATCTTTCAGGTTTTCAAGGCTGTCTTATTCAAAATTAACATGAAAGAGAAATTTGGGTATTGGAAAGACTGTAGCAGACATTTTAACAAAGCCCAACCTGATTCTCCTAGTTTACCTGGTACAACAGAGTGCAAAAAGAACAGGAGTTTCACAAGAAAGAGATTTACAGATGGCTGCCTATTAAGGGTCAAGATACAAATCCTTATTTGCAGTTACCACTTTGACATTTTGGACACAAATGGTAAACAAGTATTGAATACAGGTGCATCCACAGACAACAGAATGACTACACCTGAGGTTAAAGAACAGGTATGTTAACACTGACATCTAGTGTGAAAAGAACTTCACCTTAGCAGGTTGTCTCAATTTACAAGCATATTCAAGAACCAACACTTCCATCTTCCTAAGACAAAGCTGTTAACACCTCAGTGTTGGCAACAAACTTCAAGCACTGTTCAAGAGATTGCTTTTCTCGTTTCTCCTTTCAGTTCTTAAAACACGTTGACCTGACAAGCTGATCCTTACTGTGTGTTGAGGCACACGGTGTGGGGGGGAAATCAAGAAACTCAAGTTATTCTCTAAATGAGTATACTGTTTAAAAACGACAATTGGAAAGGCAGGTGGTGAGCTTTCTCCCACAACTAATGATTCAGACACTCATTCCTGTTACTAACATCAATCCAGTCTCTCCCTGCATAGATACAAGAAAAAAGAAATACTGGGGATTTGCACAAGGGATTTCACAGGCCCAAATGCCTGGAAATACTGAAAGACAGCACACAGCTAACCGTAATTTCTTGAATCCCCTTGCAATAAATACAGTGTTCAGTCTAAACCAGAGATGTTAACCCACATGGAAAAAGGGCAAGTTTTCCTGAATTATTCCACCCGACATCCTCTGTTCCCAATTCAAAGACATGATAATTTTCTCAAAGCTGCTTCTCCTCTTTTTCACTCAAAAGCAGTGGCTCAGTTGGGAGTTCCTGTTACTGAACAGACTCCCTCTAAAAGCTGATTAAGCGTATTTGTGTGAAAATACCCTGGAAACGCATGAAGGAGCTCAAGCAGACAAGCAGATCTCATACATCCAACCTAACAAAGAAAAGCTTGTGTAAATTTTAAACAATGCAAAAATGAAACATTTTTAAAGTACTCATCCTGAAATTTAAATAGCTTCCATGTAAAACTGTGATATTCCATTTTGCTATAGCAATTTTATTTATTACTTGAAAATTACTACAGGAATGTATCCTAAAAAAGACTGAAAGCAGAATCAAAAAAACCAGAATCAAGACTGTGTTTAACAATGTCAACCGACAAAAGGCACAAGAGCAAGCCAGGAATACAAATATGCCCCATAACTGCTGACTTAGCGAGATGTTAAATCAACTCCCCAATATATATAGCTGAACTTCCACACAGAAACAGACACAGCTCTAGACTTTTTTTCCAAACAAGTACATGCAATTTTCAAAAAAGTTATTTATGAGAACTGCAACTATGCAAAAAGCAAATTAATTTTATGCACACTAAAGACAAAATAAATACACATTTTCTAAGTTAAGTATCTGCTGGAATACCTGATTTGTAATATTCCTCAACACCACCCTAGACTTCACATTTCTGAACAAGATGTTGTAGCTCAAAAGGAAGCCCGAGACATGATGGGGAAGATGCTGAGGGAGTGTTACTTTCAGGCAGACTAGATTGTAATACACTCTTTTGACTAGAAGTAGCTGAGCTCAAATTTGTACAATCCTATTAGGGCAGTACTTATTTCACACTTGAGTCTTAAAACTAGGATCCACATAGCAGAAACTCTTTAACTGTTATTTAAAATCACCTAAATAGGCAGCAATCAAATTTTGAGGCCCAACTCTCTATTTTGCTGGATACATCATGCTTATTAGCTGTTTTAACTATGAAGCAATCAATCGAGTGAAAGGGATGCTGCTGAAATGACTGGAAAGTGCAGCATTTGAAACAAAGGAAGACAGGATGCATGCATTAGCTTCTGGTATGGAAAAACCTGAAGGGTGTCAATTCAACTGCTGAAAATAAGATTTCTGACATTACAATATCTGTTCTTTTCCCTGTTGAAATCAATTCCTTTGTCACACGTTTCTAGCAGACCTGAAAATTAACATAGATCTGTTTATATTCACCACTCTACTTTTGCAGTAGAATCATCAATATCAGCAGAGCACATGAAATCCACAGTGTTACACCAAGGGCAGTGCCTGGCGGAATTCAGCGTATTGGAAAATCAGACCAGAATAGTTATCTATTCTAACAGGTACATGGAAACAGATGGGAAGAGGAAGATTAGTCACATGTTTTGTTAGTCTCATTTCCTTTTAAAACAGAGAGTAAAGATTTTATTTAGGAGTTGTCAGCTCTTGGCTGAAATGATTACGCTGAACTGCCCATGGCTACAGTCAACATGACTGTAAGTAAACTTGGTACTTGCTGCCTGCAGGACACTCAGCAACGTTTTTCACTGTTCTATTTGTACAGGATTTGTTCGTGTTCACCCATATAAAACTTTGCAAATTTACATTATAGCACAACTGGCACCATCCTGTGCTGTGAAGGGCTCTATTTTAGAGAAGCATTATATCTAAGTGAGTTTAGGTGTAAAAACTTGCTCAAAGCAGCAATATTTTTGTTTTGCATTGTGCTGAGCACTAAAGCTGCCTGCCAGCTCTGTCTCCTTTGCCTCTCCTCCTGAAACAGCTGTGCTTAGAGTAACTACGCACACCAGCTTATGCTACGTAATTCAGAGAGATAACCAAGTAAAATAAACACAACCTGAGACAACAGAGAACAACAGATTTAAATTCATATTCTGTAAAATTGAAAGGTAACAATTGCAGAGGGAAAATATCACCCTCTGTATCGCTGCAAAACTACGGTATTTTCTATAAGATGTCCTTTCCACATTTTGTGCACAGTCTTTTTTCCATGACCTGGCAGATCACAAACACTTGTGGCAGACCTGGAACCCATCTTTCATGGGAAAACTGCCTAAGCTAATAAGCCAATTTAAGTTTGTTTTGTTGGTAATGAGAAGGAGCAGGCTGTTTGTTTGATGGAAAGTTGCTAAGGAAATGAATTTGTAGCCATAGATTTTCTAAAAATAAACCACTGTACTCTTCACTGCAGAAACTCTGCACTTTATATATGTATGTGTGTGAATATATCCTTTATTTATATAGTATTGTAGTTTTAGGCATAGGTGATCCGAACATCAACCTTTACAAAGCCTGCAGGGCTTAAAGCACAGAGTGGAAAGAAGGGAGAAATACACTCCCATCTCTTAGCTCCTTCAATCTTTCAAGAGTGTGAATATGAACAGACTCTCTGATCGCCAACTTCATTCAAGCTCAACTTTCTAAATTGTATCTTTTTGCATGTCTTTCCTGTTAAGCTTAAAATACCACTATAAAGCATTCAAAATCTAAAACTAGAAATGCTGAATTATCTACAGCTGAAGTATCAACACAGAGCTAGAGAATCCCCAAGATCTTTGAGTTTTGCAGTCACTTCTAGATTCACGAACAGCATTCTCTGCAGTGTCAAAATCCCTCATTCAACTATGTAACTACGTACTAGTAACTTCAACATACTGTTAATAAACAGAGTATAAACTTCAGGAAATTTATTAAAACTCAATTATGTCTTACTGTAGGAAAGGACAATCTCAAAACAAATTGCATACTACATGGTGCCAGATGCATTTTACTTTAATGACAGCTGCCAAAACAATAAACATCCTCATCCTGCAAGCTCAAGACATGCTATCCTGAAATTAAACTGATGAAAGATCACAGCCAAAAAGGCCTCAAGGTAGAAAAAATGGTGTCATATTTCCTGGAAAAAAAAAAAAAAACCAAACGTTATTTGCCAAGTGAAAACACTAGCAATTTTACAGAACAGCAGGAGGTTGGACCAACTCTGCTAAACATAACTGGCCGCAAAACTGGCTACATATCACAGTCAGGAACTAACACAGAGCCAGAAACTCGCCAGAGCTGCAGAATCCCTTATGTAGAAAAAGGAGCTTTCCTGGGGTGCTGCCACTGAAGCATTCCATGCTCCCTCTTTTCCACATGTTCCCATTATTTTTTCTTGGCTGTATATATTCACTAGAAACCATACAAAGAAAATAAAGTATTACACATAATCTTCATCTCTTCTGTATCTGGTTTGTCAAAGCACTGGTGAAATGAAGGGCTTTTTTCAAGCTTCATACTTCCATTGAAAAAACCTTTCTAGTATTCCCATACTTGATTTAAATAGAAGATGCCAAACAATCATAGAATCACACAATGGCATGGGTTGGAAAGGACCCCAAGGATCATAGATTTCCAACCCCCCTGCACAGGCAGGACCACCAACCTCCAGGCCTGGATCTACACAAGGTTGCCCAGGGCCCCATCCAACCTGGCCTTGAACACCTCCAGGGACAGGGCATCCACTACCTCTCTGGGCAGCCTGTTCCAGCACCTCACCACTCTTCCTGTAAAAAACTTCCCCCTAATATTTTAATCTAAACCTTCCCTTCTTTAGCTTCAATCCATTCCCCCATGTCCTACCATTATCCTTCTAAAAAGTTGATTCCCCTCCTGTTTATGTACTCCTGTCAGGTACTGGAAGACTGCAATGAGGTCCCCCCACAGCCTTCAGTGTGCCATTCGCTAAACAATAACAAAACCAAAAAAAAAACCCCAACAAAACAAAACAAAAATCAGGGACATTTTCAAATAGCATGGTTTCATATATACATATAGGCCTAAAATATACAAGAAACCCTATTATTATATAGGAAAAAGTACTTACAAAGGAACATTAACTCTTTTCTGTTTGATTTCCACATAAAAGCAAACATCTAAATCGCCTTTGACCTTACTTTGTTTTTATAAAATGTGTAAGAAAACTGAATCCAGATGTCTAGAAGACTTAAGAGAGAAGATCAGAAATTATCAAAATGTCTGTCTATATCCATATTCCTGAATGCATTCAAATCATCAGAACTAGTTTTATATAACAATCTGTCATTAAATACTTAAGTCAGTCCAAACTGCATAGAACCCTTTTTATTCGAGTTTCCTGACTGTTAGTTTTAACAGCACTCAAAACAAGATTTTAATCTAGAAGTGTATGGTTTGGACTTTTTCCAAGACAACACAATGCCTAAGGGCAGAGTTCTCATATGCTTCCCAGAGAAGTAAGCTCCTAGATTTGCAAAAAAATAAACAAACTTACACCAACTGCAATACAAATAGTATTGTAGCTATCCTCTTTCCAAACTTCAACTGGAATGTAACCATTTATTATTATCCAGGGTCATTTACATAAATAATAAGTCTTGTATACACAGTCCTTTCATCTGTTTTGGCTGATGCCACTACAAATCTCACTATTCTTGCTTACTGTCATTTCTTCACTCAAACGCAAACCCACAGTGACAGAAATTACAACACGTGCTGACACTGATGCATTTGTTCAGCAAGTTCATAAAGAGCAAGCTTGAAAATAAATGTACCCTTTCAGTAAATACCACAAGGGGTGTGGTTGATTCCTTCACCCTCCAACAACACAAGATAAAAAGGTGACTCCTGCTCTCAAGTCTTCCTGTGCACAGTAACTATCCACTGGACACAAGTTTACCATATTCTGATAATCTTCTAAGGCTGCATTCCCATGCCTTCAGAAACAAGACATCTAGAAAAGCAGTGTTACCATTACAGCTGTATACACTACACACAATATATTGCACCCTCTTTTCATTTGGTAATGACTCCAAAATCTGTAGTTCCATACACAGATATGTTACTCTTAACACTTTAAGGGTGTCTCTGGAAATAAGGCAAATTCATTCTTACAATAGGTGGTTAGGATTATTTACAATAACTAGGTACCTATTTGGTATGTTCTGTATTCTTATACATTATAAATTTATACAACATATACATATTAAAGCAAAAATTATATAGTAGAAAAAGTGCTACACTACCAATTATAAGTACAATGGATTCTACTCTGTAAGCATAACCTTTACACAGCTATCTGGAAAAATAACACGGTGAGTTTTCACTTCGTGTTTGTATGACAGCTGTCTCTCCTGTAGATGACAATCAAAGAGCTGCTAAGGCTTAGGAAGGCTTAAGTATCTGAAGACTCATAGTTAAAATTATTATGGTGAATCTCATAAATTATACAAATGTCTGTTGAAGTGTATATACACACAGATATTTAAGTTTATATATATAGATATACACACACATGCAAATGTGAGACTTTGAAGTAACAAGGCCCAGGACACTTTACAAAGAAAATCACAGAATCACAGAATTATCAAGGTTGGAAAAGACCTAGAAGATCATCCAGTCCAACCATTCACCTATTACTACTAGCTCCCACTAAACCATATCCCTCAATACAACATCCAGTCTTTCCTTGAACACCCCCAGGGCTGGTGACTCCACCACCTCCCTGGGCAGTGCATTCCAGTGCCTGACTACCCTTTCTGAGAAGTAGTGCTTCCTAATGTCGAGCCTGAATCTCCCCTGGCGCAGCTTGCTACCATTCCCTCTAGTTCTGTCACTGCCTACACGGGAGAAGAGGCCGACCCCCAGCTCACTACAACCTCCCTTCAGGAAGTTATAGAGAGCTATAAGGTCTCCCCTAAGCCTCCTCTTCTCCAGGCTGAACAATCCCAGCTTCCTCAGACGCTCCTCGTAAGGCCTGTGTTCCAGACCCCTCACCAGCTTAGTAGCCCTCCTCTGAACGCGTTCCAGAGCCTCAATGTCTTTCCTGTAGTGAGGGGCCCAAAACTGAACACAGTACTCGAGATGCGGCCTCACAAGTGCTGAGTACAGGGGGACAATTACCTCCCTGCTCCTACTAGTAACACTATTTTTGATGCAAGCCAGGATGCCGTTGGCCTTCTTGGCCACCCGCGCACACTGTCGGCTCATGTTCAGCCGTGCATCAATCAGTACCCCCATGTCCATTTCCTCCACACAGTCCTCCAGCCACTCCGCCCCAAGCCTATAGCGCTGCCTGGGGTTGTTGTGGCCAAAGTGCAGGACTCGGCATTTGCTCTTGTTGAACCTCATGCCATTGGCTTCAGCCCAGCTCTCCAGCCTGTCCAGATCCCTCTGTAGGGCCTTGCTACCCCCAGGCAGATCCACACTCCCAGCCAATTTAGTGTCATCTGCAAACTTACTGAGGGTGCACTCAATGCCCTCATCTAGGTCATCAATAAAGATATTGAAGAGGACAGGCCCCAGCACCGACCCCTGGGGAACACCACTCGTGACCGGTCGCCAGCTGGATTTAACTCCATTTACTACCACTCTCTGAGCCCGGCCCTCCAGCCAGCTCCTTACCCAGCCGAGGGTGTACCCATCCAAGCCACGGGCTGCCAGCTTCTGCAGGAGAATACTGTGGGAGACAGTGTCAAAGGCTTTGCTGAAGTCTAGGTAGACCACATCAACAGCCTTTCCCTCATCCAGCAGATGGGTCACTAGATCATAGAAGGAGATCAGGTTGGTCAAACAGGACCAACTCTCATTTTTTTATTTGGGGAAGCCCAGTCACAGGGAGCCTCCAGGACTTGCTGAAGGTCACCAGGTGATGCTTTTAACAATTCAGCAAACTGAGCTCCGGGGTTCACTGTACCAAATCAAAAACTCACATGGACACATGGTCTAGCATGAACTCTCTACACCAGTTTAAACTCCATATTCACTTTTCATACATATAAAATGTTACACCAACCTCAAACAGTCAGGCTACTACTGGATCACGTATCAGCTGTTCACCTAACCGGGCCACAAAAACCAAGCCTGCACCCACACCAATGCACACCCTGGCTAATTTATCATCCCCTGCATCTGCATGACCCTTACCCCAGCTGACCCTGATCCCAGCAGCAGGGGCACCTCAGCAGAAGACAGAGTATGTAGAAACAAACACAGCAACAGCCTTCCCAGGAGCAGCTGCCTGGACTAAACAATGACCATGGATCCCTGATTTCCATCCCAGTGTGCTCCTGGGTACCTGGTGACACCCAGCATGCCAAGAACTCTTGTCATATGCTCCTTAAGTTTACAGCCATGTACCCCTAATGCAAACACATCACTAACCAAACCCTGTTACCAATCCCCCTGATGACCCGGCCTGCCACCATGCAGCCCCTGAGAGCAGGACAGCGAGACGGCACTAACCCCACCGCCACGAGGCCCCTTAGGGTTTGCGATGAGGGGACTAAACCGGCCTTCTACTCCACAGCTGCCTTCCACACGGCGCTTGTGGAGACAGAGTACGTAGAAACAAGCAAGGGGGCGACACTCCGGCTGCGGGAGGTAAGGGTCCGTCTTAGGCCGCCCCATCAAGAAGATGGCGCCCTCCACAGCCTCCCTCCAGGGGCCGGGGTCCCATCGAGAAGATGGCGCCCTCGAGGTGGGGATGGGCGAGGAGGCGGGCCGGGGGCGGTGCACGGCAGGGCTGCGGCAGCAGCGAGCACCGAGGGACGCAGCCGTGACGGCCACTCGCCGGTACCTTTCAGGGCCTGGTGCATTCCCCCAATGCCGCTGTAGAGCTCCAGCACCCGCAGCGCCGCCATTCGCGCAGCGGGCGCCCATTCCGGTCCTCCCGGCTGCCTCCCCGAGTGCCTCCTCGCCCGTTCCGCCGCTCTTTCGTTCCCACCTCCCCGTTCTTCTCAGTGCCAGCAGCATCCTGCCAACACCCGTCCGCTGCGCGGCTGGGGAGGAGGAGCAGCTTAATTTGCCGTTGCTAATTGCTACTTAAACCCCAAGGTGTGAGTTTAGGCCCGGAGGATGAAGGCGGTTCCTGTCCCCTGAGGTGGCCGTGGGGCTGATGCTGGCCAGTATCTGTGCCACCTGCCCCCCTCCCAGGAGCCAGGGCTCAGGAGAAAGTGTCGCTTCCCCCCATGCATCCTCCCACGAGGGCGGCAACGACGTCCCTAAACCCACGGCCCTTCCTCCAGCCCTTCCCCAGCACTGGGTGCCCAGCCTTTGCCGGGGAGAGGGAGGCTAAGCCTGGCCTTTAGCAGAAGGGCAGCGGGGAGAAATTAATCCCAGGTTAATTAATTAACCTGGGATTAATTAATCAGCTGGGCAGCTGATGCAAATAGAATTCGGCAGTTTTATGGCCCTGAGTGTTTCATGATTTTGGTGTGCCGTGATGTTTTCTGAGAAGTCATTTCAAAGCCTGAAATGACTGAAAGGAAGGAAGGAACTGATGAAACCGCTAATTTACCGATGAAATTGCTTTTGCTAAATTGGAAAGAAAAGGCAGCTCGGAAGACATTGCTGCCCATGAAAAGTAGTTTGTTTTTAAAACAAATGTTAGACATGCATTTACATATATACATGTAACTATCCTGCACGCTGTTATGGGTTACCCCCCACCCACACCTGAACAGACACTCACCTATGCCTCAGTTTGCAGATTTAGTTTCTAAAATGAAGATAGAACCTGAAAAAAAACCCCAAACAAAACACACTGAATATGATTCTCTAATTTGAGTTACTCACATTTTTGTGGGACCTCTTTAAAATGTGCACAAAATAAGATGAATTTGAGGAATATTTATTTTTTCTTTGAAGCTGTCTTGTTTAACCTGCTATAGTAACTCCTACCTATTGCCTTTCAGTAGAGAAAGAGTTTTTAGCTGAAAGTGGAGGGACAAAGAGAAATCAACTGCCTTTCAGCAGACTTCTCCTGAATACAGGATGCATCAGCTGTGGAAAACAGTGGAATTCGAAGCAAAATTTCAAAGTGAGAATATTGGACCTTTACTGCTTTTTCAAAAGAGTTCTGTCCTTTACCTGTAGATCTCCAGAGCCTGGAACTGCTGCTTTATTTGTCAGCTGTGGAAGGAAGCAAGCGACAGAAGAGACCGAGATCTGCTCCTAGATATGAAAGGGAGTGCAGCAGCTGAGGTACCAGGGGAGAGCAGCGTGCATGGCAACCAGCAGTGAGGCAGGTTGCCTGCACAGATGGCTGACAGAAAACTGAGAAAGGTGGGGGAATCACATGGCATAACAAAACCTGGAATGTGTTGGCTGGAGAAAACAGCTGTGGGCTCTGAAGAAGTAGGTTCAGGATGATGAAAGTGGCTACAAAGACCAAGGTTTTTGTAGCTAAGAAGATACACTTCAGTAAGGACTCCTTCAAAATATAGATGTAAGGTGAAGGTAAAAGGTGGTGTAGGCTTTGAAATGACTTCTCAAAAAACACCATGGCACATCAAATGGTAAGGAAGGTAATGAAATATGGTCATGGTAAAGACTACAGAAATGAGTGAAGCTGATGAATGAGTTTGAGATCCTTGTATTACTATTTGAACAACCTATACATCACGGCAGTGCTAGACAGTGTAATGAGTGGGAGCTGTAGATGGCCAGGAACAGTTAATTTATTTGGAGCTTCCCAGTAGCTGGAGCAATTAAAGCTATAGAGAGGCAGTATTTCCTTATATCAGACAGGGAGACATAGCTGAGCCCTGTTTTTCCCTCTCCTTTCCCTGACTCCAAGATATTCGTGCCACTCACATATGAGAAAAGTAGAATCTGGCAGAGAAAGCAGCAGAGATGTCTTTGCTACGGTGGTGGCAGTAGATCATTCCCTGCTCAGGGGAAATCCTCCACCTACCTACTCAACCAGGCATCCTCTGTAGTAAACTGGAGAATCTGATCAACACACCTCCACTCTAGCAACAAAGAAATTCATAAACTAGGTTGGGATTTTGTTGGCTGCTTCTTGCAAAGAATGGGAAACACCAAAATTTCCCCAATGCTCGTTTTTTAAACAACTGCCAGTAGTCAGTTTTATAATTCTGTATAACTGTGCCTGCCCTAACCTGGTTCTCATTATTAATTGACAGCCGCGAAAAGGACCAAAATTAAAACAGGCATCCTGGAAACAGTTACTTTTAGTTCTACTCCCTTTATAAATATGAAGTAATAATAAAAATAACAATAGGTTTTGTATCAGATCTTAGAATAGTACTTAAGGTATGCTGCTTGTTGCAGATTGGGGCAATAGCCAAGAAGTGCCAAGTTCTGTGGCCACTCACACCTTCCATCTTACAAAAAAGCTGAATGATTCCACAGAGAATGGGTCCTGTGAAAGTGATCATTCATACTTCACTCAGAAAATCCTGCTAACACATGCTGCCACTGCCATGGGGCAGGGTAAAGAGTTGCTCACTCTTGATCTTGTGACCCCGACGAAGCCACATGCCTGCAAAGTTTCCCAACTGGATCTCTCTGACTTACTGAAATTTGGATATTGTGACAGCAACTTCTTTCTCCACTCCACGTATATTGGATGGTTTGGGTTCCTGTAGATCTCAATGAACATGTCATTTGATTAACGGAGTAGATTAGTAACTAGGTAGAAGTTCATTTTCCACCTCTGGACTCTTAATGTATTAATTTAGGACACAGTTACAGGCTGTTTTGTGCATCAGTTATGGCTCAAAAATATACCCAGCTTTAAATAACAATAGGCTTTTCTAACAAAGATGTTAGTTTATTCTAAATTAACACATCTATAGAAATATGATAATACATTGATGAAGCAACTATTTTCTTGACTTTAATGTGTTTTTAGTAAAATATATTTTAAGTAAACTGATCATTTAATAATATTTTAAAGGCTGGCGGCATAAGCATGTGATAATCAGCATTTTCATTGAGACAGCTTTTGAAAGCTCCTGCCTCCTAGCAACTAGCAGCATTTCCTCAGTGTTGAAGTTTCCAAAGTTTGCCCACATCTCTGATGAGTGTTATGATACAGGTAATCATGCTAGATCTGTAACTGTTGCCCTGGTAACCCATAAACATCTAGTGCAACAGCTTCATGTGGTAAGAGGAACACGCAAACGAAACCACTGCAATGTTTTCTCTTCTTACAATACTGCAGAATTGTAAAATAGTTACAATTATCCACGCTGTCAAACGACATCACAGAAGCATGCAAAAACTACTGCCTTAAGATTCTGCATTGTACTTGGCAACTGAAAAGTAAAATTATAAATTACAACTGGACCATGTGCTCTTATCCTCAAAGTGAGAAAGAAAGATTTTTACTGTTGTGTTTCTGTAATTCACACAAGCAACAAACGGCACAGAGCAGACATGCACAAAACATTTAGTTGGCATCTCAAGCCTTCTGCAGTTACAAGTAACTCCTCCCCACCCTCCCATCTGCAGCAGAGAGAGACCAACAGGGCGGCACAGCCTCTGCCTGCACCCAGCTGTGAGCAGAAGGCTGCCAGCCTGCAGTACATCACAGGGCTTTATTGAGGCTGCAATACCACAGCAGCAGAAGTTGCTTCAAGTTTCCTTTTAATGTAAACCCTCAGTGCAACACTAGGTAATGGGCTCTAGCAGACCTGCAGCCGAGAAGTGTTTGTCAGCATTTCCTCTTTGTTCAAGAAATGGAAGGAAAGCAAGACAAATCTTTTTTTGTTGATACATGAAATGTTTGAAAGTGCATTGACATGGGTCAGCCAAAACTTCAGTACAGGTAAATATTAATATTGAAGGCTGAACAGCAACCATTTCTTGTGTCTGAATGCCTGGCATAACCTACTAAATACCTAAATGAGAGTCAGGAAGAATATACAGACATCTCAGCTGTCTAGAAGGGAAGCTCATGTTCTGGGTCAGAAATCACTGTGGCTAGGGAAGAATGTGAGGCATGTCATACTCCTGCAATGCAATCACTGAATTGAAAAAAAATCGCTGCCTGGCATAAATTATTGTTTCCATAACCATTGGCCCAGTAGGTTACTAATAAACCTACAAACCTTTTGTAGTTTATCAAAATTGATCTGTACTGGATGTAATGTTTTGGAGGGGGGGAAGGAGGAGGGGATTTATCAGGCTTGGTTTCAGCTGAAGTGATGCTCAGCAAAGGTAACTCTCAGCCACAGATGGGGCGTTTCTGAGAAGCTTGCTGGGCCGTGCCAGTATGGTTAACGAAGCCTATGATTTTCATTTATAATGCCACGCGTCTGTAAGACTCAAAATGAAACCCACATCAAACCAGGTTTGCTAGCCTCTCTCAACGTGCTTCTAAGAACTCTATACAGGGGAAATTTACATAGCTGAAATTATTTGGAAGAGTCATCAGAAACAAACATTTTTAATCTTTCTCTTTTGAAATGTATTAATGTCTCCATCTCGGGATTTTATTTTTACGTTCTGAAGCTATGCTTCCACTCTGTGTGGAATAAGGAATACAAAGACATTGCTTCTCTAATTAAATTTTTAGTTTAAATAAGTTTAAATCTAAATAAATCCAGTCTGTTTGTTATGTTTGGCCCACAGTGGTCACCCTGGCTGGATGAGATACATATGTTTACATAATGTTATTGACTTTCTTCTTTTAGTTACACATTCCAGTGCTTGACCAAAAAAAAAAAAATATATTTCTCTGCGTGTGTGTTTTTAATTAGACCCTTGAAGGATCACAGGAAAGGGGTGACAGTGGGCACAGAGCCAGGTAGTGTTAAAGGGGGAACCAGTTCAAGCTGCTCCGGCAGGATGAGATAGCGGCCTGGGAGATCCCAGCTCGCCTGCAGGAACTGGAGGAAACAGCATAATGCCTGCTGCTCCCTGGGGAGGAGGGGGGATGAGGGGAAGGACAAAGGACAAAAAGAGTGCAGATGGCAAGCCTGGCTCTTACCTTTTGCTTAAGGCAGGAGTTTTCATCTTCAGCACCTCCATATGATGTGCGTGGCATTTAGGGTGCAGAGTGACAAACTGCGAACGACTTGTAGCCATATGTTGGTGTTGGTCATGCTCTTTATTCACAAGGCCATCTAGAATCAACTAAAGCTTTCGTATACCACAGACGTGTCTTCAGAACTTCAGCCTCTGCTCATACGTTTTTTCATTCAGTCCCATGTGAGGAATTTAATCTGACTAAGACTGTCATTAGCACAGAAAATGAGGTTTCTTACACTGGTCACTGGTGGTAGGATTTCAGAAGAAGGGTGTTTCCTCCAGTGAAAAATAAAATCTTTAGTGCAACCACAGCAGAAATGTAACTGTGAACTTGCTGAACTGTCTTGAAATTAGATAAACCACAAGTCCACAGAGTAAGTGCCATAAAATCTACCTGAGAAGATTCGCCCTTGGTGCCTACACACCATGGATGTGTCTTCTACCCTGGCTATATATTGCTGGCATTTTGCAAATGAGTTACTTCAAAGCCAATTTAAAGCTATTTGATATCATCTATGGACTGCAGTTACAGAAGTGATTGAACTGCAAATATTTTCTTTCTCACTCTGGATGTGTGTACAAATGGCTGTCAGGCATACCAGCATACTAAAGCTTAGTGGCTGGGACATAGCTCTTTTCTACCAGAAAGTCTTGAAAGACTCTTGGAAAACAGTCTATAGAAAAGCACAGGTTTGAAGAACTCATGAGATTTAAATTTAAATTTAAAGCATTGTTTTTGCTGAGACCATCTAGAGAAGAGGCCTCAGTAAGCCTAACCTAAATGGGTCAAGGAAGTCTAAAGTAGTTCTTTCTGAATAAGAGAAAGCTTCTTGCACAAGATATCTGCCAGTATGGACTGGCAGTGTCAATAGTCAGCTGCAGGGAGTTGGGCTGATTTAAGACTCCAGTAAACATGTGCCACATAACTCATGAGAGAAATACAATGGAAAATTGTTGGAATTGTCTGTCAGGATCCCTGCATATCAGATGAAGTCCCCGAGGATGATTTCATTGCAGTAGCAGTGCCAAGTCAGCACTCATCTGCTATGGTATAGGACACTGTTACTAAAATCTAACAGAATTAAACACATGTAATTAATTAGCCTACACTGAGCATAATTCCCATTGTCATTGCCATCATGTATACTGTAGTACAATAGTATTATGTCTTTCATCTGCAGGATATATCTCAAGATCCCTTTTGATACCACAGAAGTTGATTTTGTTCATAATGCCACTGCAGGACAGTGGCATTATTACCATATTCAGGGTAAACCATTCCCTAGTCTTTGAAAGATCCCAACAGCTGACCTGCATGTTGTTTCATCCTTGTGTGCTTCAGACTTGGTAGGCTTGGTAACGTTCACGTTGTGGAGTTTATGGGCAATCCATATCAAATAAGCACTGGCAAAAGTCCAAGAGTCAGCAAAACTAAAGGATCTACAAAGCTCCTAAATAGTTTCTAGGTTCCTTTCCTTTCTTAGAAACTAGAAGTCCTAAGTTTCCTAGGTCATCTTACACAAGCCCTTCCCCCCTCCCCAAGTGACCGTATAAGACCAAATTCACAGGAGAAGTTTCAGATAGACAGTGAATATGTCTTTGTAATGGGAAGCAGGAACCCTTTCCACCTCAAAAAATACTGACCCCTCCATTTACCCAGATATTTGCTCTCTTCCTTCTCCAGCCATATGCACCATCTGCTCTGCATACAGTTAATGTTTTTTCCACTCCATTCCCTGTAGCCTACAATATTTTACGCATACTCTCAGTTTAAATCTGGATCCTCTTCCTTCCTCAGTCCCAACTGGACAGGGTCTATTTGTGCTTGAAAACTAGGCATAGAGCTGGCAGGTAAAAACAGCTCCTCTTCTTAGAAGCTCAGTCTTCTCAGCTCTGGGGTGTGTGCACCACCGCCTCTTTCCTTTGTAAGGAGCCAACTAATCCCAGAATGGCTAACACAATGTACGCTCAGTTTCTGAGTCTTGTTGGAACCAAGGATTTGGCACCAGAACTTGGACTGAGGAATACGCTAAAAACTTGGCCTTCAAGGAGCTAGTACTGTTCTGCTTGTCCTGGGCATCTCAGAGGAAGAATAGAACAATTGCTGCATACAATTAACAGTTCCATGGTTGTGTCCTGCCTCTTCCTCAGAAAGAACATCATCATTTCCTGGTATATCATGGCAAGAAAACATTATGCTATTTATGCTTCGTGTAAGTGATGGAACTGGGGGAGAGAGAAGAATGAAATCACTCCTCAGATTTAATTGTTTTTTGGCTAGAGGAGCTCTTTAAGCAGTTTGCTTTGAAAAAGCTTGGCCAAAAAGAAGTAGTAAATGTCTAACTGATGGGGTTTGTTAATGGCATACTAGAATGCCTTCTTTTAGCTTTTTCCAAAAGAGAGAATGGATGGACGAATGACTCATCTTTGAAGTGTTTGCAGTCTCAAAATTTAAAACAGCAGTCCCAGACAGATTTTATGGCTTTTTTTAATTTATGGTTTCCCATTGTAAGGTGACAAATGAACATCCATCCACACTGTTGACTTATACATGTGCCAACTGCCTACTGCAGGGATAGCAGTTGAGTGTTGTTCTTGATAGCAAGGTCAAGATAGCAAAAGTCAGCAATATAGGAAAGGACAGAAAGAAGCCCTGCACATTGTACAACTTTTTACAAAGATCCTACTGAAAGCTTAAACCGACTATACACTAAAATGCTTTATCTGATATTTAAGTTAAAAGGTCATTATAAAGTGCCTGCTGTGATCCTTGAAGAATTCCTTGGAAAGGAATACCTATATCACCATCAAAAAGCTCATTAAAATTGTGCTGAAAGAAAATAAGGTGTTCCAGAAAAATCGTCTTTATGAAGATATTTGCAATGGTAATTCATTCCATTTGTGAGACTCACCATAAAATGCACAGTTAAAATTAAGTCTACATGAAACAACTTCCAACATTAAGTATCAGGGTGAGAAGTCAACAGTACTGAAAGAATTTCTCTCCTTTCCCTCCTCAGTTTATTTGTGATAAGCTGGGCAAGCTTTGCACCATAGGAAAATAGGTAGTAGATGTTAGTACCGCCAAATCAAAGCATCTGAGACAAAAAGACAGTAAGCACAGGGGAGGGCTGACTGAGTGGACCATCAGTGAAACATTGCTTTTCTTGTCAGTAATCTGTAGCTCCTCTGGTTTTACATCAGTCCTCAGGAGTGGACCATGCAGTAATAACAGACCCCTGTATTTTCTCCTGGATGTCTTTGTTTCTTGGAGCTCTCGGTGCATACAGTGAAATACTTTATTTTCTCCTCAAGTCTTTCTCTTCTGTGCTCCTGTACATTATCTGTATATGCTCCAGAGTGGGCCTCTCTCTCCACGGGCTGCAGGTGTGTCCTCCCCCCACCCCCAACCTTGCCACACAAAACCACAACACTGTATAAGGATTAAACACATCTAAATGTTCACTGAACATCATTATTATTTTAAATTTAGGAATAGTCCCTTTCAGTTATAAAAACCCTTGATGTCCTACATCTTGTCTTGCCTGCATATTTCCTCTCTCACTTTGCTGTCCCTTAACCAGAGTGCAGCATTCATCATCACATTCCTTTTCTTTCCACTCAATGTGATTCCAGTATTTACATTTTTCTGCTGTTGAATTTGGTACCTCTTCCTTCCTCTCAAAATCCAAAGGGATTGCCCCTGATTATACCATGTTAATTTACTCCATTGTCTCCTCAATCTACCATTTCTATCACCCTTTTCATTATCATAATTTCTCCATCGTGTGCTGTGATTTATCCTGTATATGCATCAACAGGGCCACCCAAATACTCTTCTTATTCCTTTCTCAATAAATCTCTTCTAAAAAACCCAGCTTCTCTAAGTAAAAATAATATTTTTAAACAGATAATTGTGTCAAATTAACAGTATCACCATTCATTTACATTTTAACCCTCATGCATCTCTCCTGTTCTTTTGCCTTCTACTGCAAGTAAGAGTTTTGCCTGATTTATCTTTGGCAAAATACAAACCTCATGAAACAAGGAGAGCAGATAGCTAAAATTTCAAATTATGTGTTTTGGGGCACCCAAATCAAGACTGAGGGACTTGGTACATTCTGTAAATCAGATCTGCTTAAAGAGTTTCAGGTTGAGCATCGAGCCTCAAACCATGCCAAACCTCTTGTCAGTTTGGAAAACTTTGCCCTTTCTGCCCCAGTCATTACTAAACGTATTGCTGACATGCAGCAGTCAGTGCTATTGCCATTCAGTAGAGTGAGACAGATGGAGTATACAGGATGCCATCCTTCTTTTGTCTAAGGGACGGATTAAAAAAATTGCTATACCTATGATAGGGCTGAAAAACTTCTTCTCTTTGTTGCCTGAACTGTGAATAGTGTTTGAGAGAACCATGGCACTCAGGGCAGAGGGCTGTACTGGCTTTGAAAATGGGTACCTGATTTGGTGCAGAAATGACCTGCTTTGTTGCAAAAAAAGTCCTATTCTGGCAGTTTGAAACCATAGCAGAGGGGAACTTTTTGCACGACAAAAATGATTTTTGGAAATGTAAGTCAGGCAACTGGCTGGAATGAGTCATGTTCAAAATACTTCCCTAGTGATGAAACCCCTGCCAGTTTCATATAGTTCATTTTACATTAAAATATAATCACACAGAAAGGTTTAGTTAGTTTTGAGTATAGAACCTAGTCATTTCCTTGAAAAAGTCAGACGCTAGTCACACCAGGTTGATAAATGCTTTGCCACACTGGCAGTGACGGTAGGCAACATCATTTTAAAAATAAATTCCATAGAAGAATTTGCCAATTTCTTTCCTAAGACGTTACTCAAGTTCCTCAAGGACATTACTCACAAGGGGAGACTTCAGTGCCTGGGTGTTTTGGTGTTCTGCAGCCCAGTGGCCTTCAAAAACCCAGATCAGCTTCCCCAGGCAGCGTGCAGAGAGACGTGTTCTCTGCGTTCAGAGAAATCACCAGCCTTTCTTGGGGGCCTCCAGCTAAAGGGAGGGACTGGCCCCAGCTGAAGATTTACAGCCAGAATCTGTTTTTCGGAAACAGGAACTTTTGTGCTTTCAAAACCATAGCAGGCTTAGCCTTTTCAGACCAGGGCTGAAGGAGGAAGTGCTTGGACTAAAAGTTACAGCACTCGCTCAAGCATTTGCTGTGGCTGAGCATTATGGAGAGTCCCTATTCAGTTTGCTGTGGGACGTTAAGAGTCTTTCATATCCTCCTGTTAAAGCAGGTCCCTTTTGCTTGGAGTTTGCTCAATATTCATGGAGCAGGGGAAGTGTGAAGGAACGCCTCTGTGGCCCCATGCGTGCAGGGCTTAAGGTTGCTGTGTGGTACTGACACAAAAGCGATTGCATTTGCATGGCAGGATGTTTTTCCTGGATATTTAATATTTATGAGTCATACCTCCTGGGATCAGAAATTTGCTAAAACTGCACAAATCTGATTGATGAACGTATTCACATCTGTTTAGTCAAGGGCTCTGATAATGGGAAAGCACATTCGATATTTGGACCAAATTTCTCTAGTTTTTCACTGTTTAAATGAAATGGGAAATCAAATAAAAAGTGAATGCCATTCTTTTCAGTAATGTTTTGAGACTGAGAGATGTTCTTCAAGAAAGCCAGGGTAATTCTGACTTTTATGAGGACTTTTTCCTTTGTAGTGTACACTCCCTCTATGCACACCCATTTTCCTTGTTAATGAAAGTTACACAACAATCCAATATTTTTTGCTACAATTCTAGGGCTTGATTTTGTATTTCATTCTTGGCAATGAACCAACACATCAATTCTCTGGCAAAAAGCCAAAAAATGCCAAAATAAATTTTGCAGGGTGTACTGGAAGGCTAACGATAAAAATCCCTATATCTTTTTTTAAAGAGTGCTGCTGCCTTATCTCTGATCTGCCCCTCTAAAGGTAAGGGATGTTGCAAGCTGCCCAGGCAGCTGCCTGAGTGTGTCCTGGAATTTCTAACAAAGGCATCACAATAAACAACACAGATGACAAATAGTAGTTTATGAATAATCTCCAACATGGTGTTGAGTGATGCTATTAGTTGTCTATCTTTCATGTAAGGCTCCTGACCATAGTCCTTTTCCTTAAAATTAGGTGGATTACTGTGGTTTCAACTCGAAGTTCACTCTCCATGATGATTTTTATATTTATCTTTCCTGACAAGTACTGAGGAAATCTTTTCACATTTTGAGATGAGTTCTTGTTTCTCTTCAGGGTTTGAGATGCAAATGTGGGTTAAATTTACTACAACCCTACAAGAAACTTAGAGCTTCCTCCATTTATGCAGCTGTCTAAGTGCCAACCAGCAAAAGGCACTTGAAGGTTTACTGTAGTCCTGACGACTGACAATATATGAGCATTTCTAGGAGAATTTCATAGTGAGAAACAGCAATAAGGCAGGTGGCCAAGAGTACATATGGCAGCGGTGACATAAACATATGGAAGTCACACTTGAAACATGGGGGGGTGGGTCATATTTATTTACTAAAACAAACACCTCCTCGGATTTGAGGGGCAAAGCGGTTTCTGAATGAAGGATGAGTGATGCATGTGGGTGCCATTAAAGGTTTTGTGGAGTATAAATAATTTGTGCTCTGTTAGGAAAAAACAGATTGGGCACAGCGCACCTTTAAAAACCCAACAATCTGCTAAAACTACCAGTGCTTCCGAGTAAAGCATCTTTAATCTGTGAGGCTGATGGTTATTTGCTGCTTTACTTTCCTGGCTGTTCATAGGAGGAGTGTGTACTTTTGTGCCGGGGCTCACAAAGGCTTACAGCTCAAACGTGACGGCTTAAATAAAGAGCTCTCAGACGGCCGTACAGCACTGCAGCGTCCTGGCTGGGCTGAGGTACCCTTAGCCTCAGGAATGCCGTGTGACCTCTGCCTCCTATTCAGTGGGTGAATGGAATGAGCTGTAGCCCAGGACTTACGCTGCAAGCACTTTAGTAGCTCAACCTTGTCAGCTTCATTTGCTTGATTAAGCTTCAGTGAATAAAGGAAATTAAAACCTCAAGGACCTACATTTAGGTACAAACTGCATTCCTGCACTTCTGGTTGCCATCAGAATGAAACTGAAGCACAGTTGCCTTTAAAAAATATATTAAATCCTTAATAAAATATACAGGCTCTGATTCTCCCTCATAAGGTACAGTATCTGAAGTGCAGTAGCTGACTTCACTGTGAATTGGGGTGTGAAGATTACCTTCGTCTCTGCCTGATGTTTGTGCTCAGGTATATCAGAATTTCCAGTGAAAATATTTGCTTCTGCAGGACTGCAAGTTAAAAAGAATTAAAAATCGGCGGTAGTTTTGCATCCCATAAGTGCTGAAGTACTACATCGTATAGGTCATTCCCTATAGCAAAGAGGAAAATATCTCTCTCACCTGATGTGTCAGTGTGCGTTTACGGAACATGCTTTGGTTATTCAGGCTTTTAATTATCTGAATGACAGGGATACTGTCGTCTTCCTTAAATGACTTCTGTATTCATATTGAAAGCAATCAGCTGCTACTGAGACTCAGTTTTTCTCTGTTAAATTCTGACATCACTATTGCCCTATACCGCTGACCTACATCATTCATCTCTACCACTGGTAGCACCATTTTGGTAGCAAAACTGCTCATGAAACCCTGGGATTTCTGTCTGGCATTTGAGGCTTCTTCCCAAGGATATTTGTCCGTCATGTCTAACGAATAATTACAATTTTACCAGGTCCTTTCCTAAGAATCTCATTGTGAGCCTACTGAAATTAATAGTGAATGTCTTGTGGGTACAACAGTGCAGAAGCAAACCTTTGTTGAAATCAAGCCTGCCACTACCCTACTTATTAGAAGGACTGCATCGAAGAGCAAGAGCCTGATTGCAGGGACTGCAGTAATGTGCTGCCCACAGTACAAAGCAGTGACGGCTGCGATCATTGTTGCAGGAGTGACGGATTTGAGCCTTAGTCGTGTAAGTGCTCACTTAGCTAAAGGAAAAAGGCACTTAGCCTGTAAACGTTGTCTTCAGCACAGAAGTAGAAGCTGAGGCCTCTGTCATGGAGGCAGCTAAAGAAGGCTGTTTATTTTGGACATTTCGCGACCGTTTGTGAACAGTTAGCATCACTCATCTCCGTTCTTACTCTCTCTCAGAAAGCTAGGAAAGAAAAGAAACGGCTTCGCAGAAAGATCAATGGATGCGTACGCGTACACTTCATACCTGCAGAGGCCCTTATAATGTGCCTATCCTGGGTTTTTCGGGGGATTCTGCCTGTCCTGTGGCACAGCATTACACCCGCCAGCTATCCCCTCCTCCCCCCATTACCGCGCTAACTCTCTCAGGGGGATAACGAGAGGCAGGCGAAAGCTCCGCGCCTGCTTCCGCCAAGCCGAGGTTGCCGCTGCTGTCACCACCGCCCCGTCGCGGGGATTTCCCCCGCGCCCCCATCTGCGGGCCACCTCCCCGCCGCGCCCTCCCTGCCACATCTCCCGCAGCCCCGGGAAGAAAGCCGCGGGTCCTCGGGGCTCAACCTCCGCGCCGGGCCGAGGGAGGACGGTAAGGGTGCGACCCCCTCCTCTCTCTCCGGCCGCCCCGCACGCCCGCCTTTGTGTCCGCGGCGGCTGCTGGCAGCCCCTCTCCCCCCTCCCCGTCCCTGCGCCCCAGCGGCCACCGCCCCCTCCCTGCGGGCCGAAGCGCGGCGGGCGGCGCGGCTATTGGCGGCAGGCGGCGGGCGGGGCGGCGATGGGCGGGGCGGGCCCGGCGGCGGGCGGCGGCACCCCATAAGAGGGGGCCCGGTCCGGGGCCACCGCCCTTCTTCGCCCGCCGCGCACTCGAGCTGCCCCGCTCCGCTCCCGGATTACAAAGCCCGCACCGCCGCAGCCATGAGCTTCAGCACCAAGAACTCCTCGTACCGCCGCATGTTCGGCGGGGGCAGCCGGCCCAGCACCGGCACCCGCTACATCACCTCCAGCACCCGCTACTCGCTGGGCAGCTCCCTGCGGCCCAGCACCGCCCGGTACGTGTCCGCCTCGCCCGGCGGCACGTACGCCACCAAGACGACGTCGGTGCGGCTGCGGAGCAGCATGCCGCCCATGCGGCTCCACGACTCCGTGGACTTCTCCCTGGCCGACGCCATCAACACGGAGTTCAAGGCGAACCGCACCAACGAGAAGGTGGAGCTGCAGGAGCTCAATGACCGCTTCGCCAACTACATCGACAAGGTGCGCTTCCTGGAGCAGCAGAACAAGATCCTCCTGGCCGAGCTGGAGCAGCTCAAGGGCAAGGGCACGTCCCGCCTGGGCGACCTCTACGAGGAGGAGATGCGGGAGCTGCGCCGGCAGGTAGACCAGCTCACCAACGACAAGGCACGCGTGGAAGTGGAGCGGGACAACCTCGCCGACGACATCATGAGGCTGAGGGAGAAGTGAGTGTGCGAGGGGAGGGCGGGTGCGGGCTGCTTGGCGCTGCCTCCCCCGGCCCGCTGCCGCGGAGGCAGCCCCTGCGTATCCCGAGCCGGGATGGGGACGGCGGGAGGGTTGGAGAAGGATTTAGAGGTATTCTCCGCTCCCTCCTCACCGCTGTCTCTCCCCTTCCAGGTTGCAAGAGGAGATGCTGCAGCGGGAGGAGGCTGAGAACACCCTGCAGTCCTTCAGACAGGTTTGCAAGGGCTGGAGGGAGGGAGTCTCGGGTGGTGGGGGGAGCCTGGGCGGGGGTGCCTGGGACGGGACGGTGGGACCGCAGGAGTTTGCTTTCCCCGCACAAAGGAATTAATTCCATCAGGTCTCAGGCAAACTCTCCTTGTTTTCTTTGGGGGAGATGCTGCGGTCTGGGGAGGGGGCAGAACTATTGTCTTGCTTTATCCAAGTCTAGCCCGGGTTACAAAAAGCGCTCCGACGTGGAATCGCTTTCCGATCCAATAAAAGTGAAAGGGGGCCATCTGCTCGCTTGGCTGAAGGGTATTAATGGTTTCTATGGGATTCACCGTGGAATGCAGATACAGGCATTACAGCGAGTGTGGTGGCAGCAGATTGAAATAATAGATCCCTTTGTGTCCGAGGGGAGGGCGCAGTGGGCTGCATTCTTACCAAATGTGTAATGGTGCAGGCATACTTCTGTCGAAAGTGGCTATCATGTGTATATGGTCTAGTCTTTTGACAAAACAGCTCCTTTTCGATTAATCACTTTGGTCAGTGCATCACTGGACAACAGTTTTTAAACTTAAATTTTTTCGTATGGGTGTTTTTTGCTGCCAAGAAGTAGGTAATTTGTTCCTTGGTGTGAGGGCACATCAGTCAGGTCTGTGCCCTCTGGATGTCCTTTAAGAACATAGGATTTAATCCTCTGTGAACAAAGATGCTAACATAGGAAACAAGTTTGCACTAGAGTTTAGGCTCTGTAGGATGCTACAGTGTTATTCAGATAAACTAAAACCTACCTGACAGCTAGAGCTACCTATGCAAACACTGTCCAAAAACTGTTAAGCTCAGGTTTTCACTTTGGCAAAGCCAGCTTTCATCTTGGATTAAGCATTATTTGGACAGGGAGATGTTTAGGAATGTGCGTTCTCAAAACAAGGTCTCTTCCATAAAACTGCTGGTGTGAAACAGCATCGCTAGCATTCCTCAGGCTGGACGTGACTGCCTTTATCTCTGAACAGCTGGGCACAGCCTGACTTTGTTGCAAAATTCTTCGTAAATGTTAGTAGATGCCACCATTCAGGAAATCATTGCTTGACTGACTGTTGGTGTTTGCCTATGCAAAACTTTTGATTACAGTGTATTTATAGTCTCTGGAGGAGTGCAGGTGTCTGTAGGTAACATGTGGAAGCAGACACCTATTCCTATTCAGAGACTGGGGATTAGAGGTCTCTGCTAGCATTCTGGGGACAGAAGTTTAAAACAGAACAGTTTGAGATACTACTTTGCTTCAGCTTCTGTTTTTTTGAGTGCTAAGCCTGTTTAACGTAGTGGGAAGTTCCATGCAGAAGCATTTAACTTAAGCTTTAGAGAACCTTTTCCACTTGAATTCATTGCTGAGTCAAATTGAGGGATCCTTTGCCTTAAGGCTGGCTTAAATGATCTTTCATACTTAATTGGTGCATTTCAAGGCATGTTTTCCTCTATTTCAAACCAATTAAACTTTGCAAAGGCTCAAGGCTTAAAGAGAACTTGGCTTTGTGCATGCCCCACTTCCACTACCCAGTGTGGAAAGGGCTGTACTGCAGCTCAGCCTCTAGCTGGGCTGTGTGGGCTGTGCACTCAGAACTGGATCCATTTAACCTCTTGAGGTGTAGCTTATGCATAAGAATTGCATATCGTTGGTGGTGGAAACACTAAACTAAAATTACTCATAATTGGTGCATGCTGGTTTGTTTTACTTGAGCAGTAATATCTAATTTTTTTCTTACCTGTGGTTAAGTTTTGAAAAATATATCTGTTTCAGTATAAGTATTGTTCTCCTGCAAGTGAAATTAAATTCATAGAGTGCTGAAGCATCTTGGTGTTCTTTCCATTGTAAATAACGCACAGCTTTTATGAACCCATTATATTCTTGCACAGGAAAGTTGTAGGCATGGATTTGGAACACTTCAGCAGATACTTTACACTTCTGATGTAGCATCAAATGCAGTTGTATACTTCAAGAGTTTAAAAGAAAATGAACAAATATTTGAACTTCAATTTTGTATTTCCAAAGGCTTTTAAGACTATTTAACTTGGTTGTACTGAATTCTAATTCAATTCTTCTCCTGAACAAAGACATGTGATTTAACTCACATGTTGAGGGGTGACTACCTAAAATAAACCTAGCGGTTCTGTGAGTTTTCTCCTTTGAGACAAAACAAGCATCACAATTAGTAAGAGGGTTTTATTTACTGCAGCTTTGCCAGCTACTCGGGCAACAAGGAATAGATCCTGAACCTCTGACAAGACTAACAGGTCAGCTCCTGGTTTGTCTGAAGTAAGAATAGATGCTGAACCCTGCGAACTGTGTGACTGGCATTTAATGATCTCCTAGGATACAAGCAGCACATAGTCCAGTTGCACGTATATATGCCTTACACTTTCTTTTCTCAGGCTGCAAGTAGCTTATCCATTTGTGTCTCTCTGTACACCTAGGAAACTCAGATACACCTATTCTTCACTCCCTAACCTAATGATGATGGTGTACTCTGCTCCTGGCATGAGTACTGCTAATGGGGCTCACCTGTCCTATAAAGGAAAGCGGATCCTCGCCCAGGAGATAGCAGGGCTCATCGATCGTGCTTTAAACTAGTTAGGAAGGGGGAAGGGGATATTAAGGCGGCTGCCAGGGTTAGGCTTCGGGAGACACAACGGGAGTTGACGGTGGGAAGAGGTAAATACCAACAGCACAGTCGTGGACTTGGGGACGTTTTTCCACGTGAGAGTAGGGAAAATTCTGTGGACTGCCCTGAGTACTCCTCCGTGGAGCCACTTTTGCCAGTCCCCTGTCAGAAATCTCGCTGTGGGCCGTTGAGGATACCTACATCTGCTTCACCACTGAACTGTCTTTACACAAATGCACGTAGCATGGGAACAAACAAGAAGAACTAGAGATCTTTGTGCGGTCGCGGGGCCATGATCTCATCGCAATCACAGAGACGTGGTGGGACAACCTGGACGACTGGCACACTGTCATGGATGGCTATGTGCTTTTTAGGAAAGACAGGCTAGGGAAGCGAGGTGGAGGAGTTGCTCTTTATGTGAGAGAGCACCTAGAATGTGTTGAGCTCCACCTGGGGAAGGATGAACCTTCTGTCGAGTGCTTGTGGGTTAAAATCAAGGGGCAAACCAGTATGGGGGACATTGTTGTGGGAGTGTGCTATAGGCCCCCTGATCAAGAGGAGCAGGTAGATAACGCATTCCATAAACAGTTAGAAGTAGCCTCAAGTTCCCGGGCACTGATCCTTATGGGGGACTTCAACTACCCAGATATTTGCTGGGCAAGCAATACGGCCAGTCGTATGCAGTCCAGACAATTTCTGCAGTGTGTTGAAGACAATTTCCTGCTACAGATGGTGCAGGAGCCCACAAGGGGAGGGCGGCTGCTGGACCTTGTTTTCACTAACAAGGATGGACTTGTTAGGGAAGTGAAGGTCGGGGGCAGCTTAGGGCAAAGCGACCATGAAATGGTTCAGTTCATGATCCTGGGTGGAAGAAGCAAGCCAAAAAGTAGGATAGCTACCCTGAATTTTGGTAGAGCTAACTTTGATCTCCTCCGCCACTTAATGGGGGCTATCCCGTGGGCTACGCTGTTTGAAGGAATGGGAGCCTGCGAGAGCTGGCTAGCATTCAAACAGCACTTCTTCCAAGCACAGGAACGATGCATCCCTTTGAGGAGGAAATGGGGAAAGAGAGGCAGAAGACCTGCATGGATGAACAGGGAGCTATTGAGCAAACTCAAAGAGAAGCAGAAGATCTATGAATCATGGAAAAAGGGTCTGAGCACCTGGGAAGAATACAGGAATGTGGTCAGGGCCTGTAGGGATGCAACTAGGAAGGCTAAAGCCCTCTTGGAAATTAAGCTGGCAAGGGACATAAAGGATAATAAAAAGGGGTTTTTTAGACACATGAACAGTAAGAGGATGTCCAGGGATAATGTAGGTCCCTTGCTGAATAAGGAGGGTGTCCTGGTTACGGGGGATGCTGAGAAAGTGGAGATATTGAATGCCGCCTTTGCTTCGGTCTTCACTTCAAAGGCCCCCCGGGACCCACAGACACTGGATGAGAGTAGGACTGATTGGGAAATGAAGAATTTCCCTCTGGTTCAAGTAGGGGAGGTCCAGGAGCGGCTCAAAGGGATTAATGCACACAAATCCATGGGCCCAGATGGGTTACATCCACGTGTGCTGAGGGAGCTGGCGGAGGTGATTGCTGAGCCGCTCTCTATCATCTTCGACAGGTCTTGGAGGACAGGAGAAGTGCCTGAAGACTGGAGGATAGCCAATGTCACTCCAGTCTTTAAAAAGGGCAAGAAGGAGGAACCTAGTAACTATAGGCCAGTCAGCCTCACCTCTGCCCCTGGAAAGGTAATGGAACAGCTTGTTCTGGATGCCATCTCCAAGCAATTGGAAGAGAAGAAGGTCATGAGGAGTAGTCAGCATGGATTCACTAAGGGGAAATCGTGCTCGACCAACCTCATAGCCTTCTACGATCTCATCACCAGCTGGGTAGATGGAGGGAGAGCAGTGGATGTCATCTACCTTGACTTCAGCAAGGCCTTTGATACTGTCTCCCATGACATCCTGATAGCAAAGCTGAGAAAGCATGGGATAGATGAGTGGACAGTGAGGTGGGTTGAGAATTGGCTGTCGGACCGAACCCAGAGGGTTGTGATTCGTGGAGTAGAATCTGACTGGAGGCCTGTTACCAGCGGTGTTCCCCAGGGCTCAGTGTTGGGTCCAGTCCTGTTTAATATCTTCATTGACGATCTTGATGAGGGAATAACATCCACCCTCAGCAAGTACGCCGATGATACAAAGCTGGGAGGAGTGGCTGACACGCAGGAGCACTGCGCTGCCATCCAGAGAGACCTGGACAGGCTGGAGAGCTGGGCAGGGAGAAACCAGATGAAGTTCAACAAAAGGAAGTGTAAAGTCTTGCACCTGGGAAGGAACAACTGTTTGTATCAGTACAGGCTGGGGGATGAGCTGCTGGAGAAGAGCTCAGTGGAGAAGGACCTGGGGGTCCTGGTAGATGACAGGTTGGCCATGAGCCAGCAGTGTGCCTCGGTGGCCAAGAGAGCCAATGGGATCCTGGGATGCATCAGGAGGAGTGTAGCCAGCAGGTCAAAGGAGGTGATCCTCCCTCTCTACTCTGCCCTGGTCAGGCCCCACCTGGAGTATTGTGTCCAGTTCTGGGCTCCTTGGTATAAAAAGGACAGGGATCTCCTGGAAAGAGTCCAAAGAAGGGCTACGAAGATGATTAAGGGCCTAGAGCATCTCCCCTATGAGGAAAGGCTGAGTAAGCTGGGACTGTTCAGCCTTGAGAAGAGAAGACTAAGGGGGGACCTAATCAAAGTTTATAATTATCTGAAGCAGGGGATGCAGGGGGAATCAGCCAGCCCCTTTTCAGTGGTCTGTGGGGATAGGACAAGGGGCAATGGCTGCAAGTTGGAGCATAGGAAGTTCCGCACCAACATGCGGAAGAACTTTTTCACAGTGAGGGTGACTGAGCACTGGAATAGGCTGCCCAGGGAGGTGGTGGAGTCTCCTTCTCTGGAGATATTCAAGACCCGCCTGGACGCCTATCTGAGCAATATGAGCTAGGGAGCCTGCTTTGGTGGGGGGGTTGGACCCGATGATCTCTCGAGGTCCCTTCCAACCCCTACAATTCTGTGATTCTGTGATTCTGTGATTCTGTATAGTACAACACATACAGTAGATTCAAAGTGTCTTCAGTTTAAGTTACTTTCAATTTATTATAAGCTACTAAAAACTCTGTAGCTGTTCAGTTGTCCTGAAAAAAAAAAGTCTTACAGGTGCAGATTTCTGTAAAATCCACTGGAAACTCTGAATGTCTGTCTAATTGTGTAACCATGTTAGGTCATAGCCATGTTATTTCCTGATAGAAGTATCTTCAGGGCTTTTTTGGAGGAGAACAAATGAATTAAGAGATTCTTTCTCTGAATTGAAAAACAGATGATATGAATTGTGGGTGTAAAACTGGACTTGATAGTGAAGTTGTGGAGAAACACATCAAAGGGGTGTTTTGCTGGATAAAGAAAACAGAAGAATTCTTCTGGAGCAATAACCTTACCCCAGAGTAGGAATAATCCACAGAGTGGCTTTCTAGGAGTCTAAAGAAAACACTCCTTATTTCAAAGGTGCCATAATAGTAAGAACTGCTGATGAGGAATACTTATGCTTTGGGTGAATCCAAAATAGCTTTAGAGTAAGCTGTGAAAACCTGATACACTAATACCTTGTGGATATAAGCATGCAGCTGAGTATGCAAACAGCATGGAAGAGACAGCCTTCCCCCTTGGAAATGAGTTGTTTTACTTGCATATTTTAAATGTAAAAACTTAACCAATCATGGTTAGTACTATGTTATGTTTTTGAACTAATTCAGGCTGCTCCCATGTAACATTCGTGGCGTATCTTCTCTTGTGCCTTAACTGAATTTTTGCTATTGATTAAGACTATCTCTGTCCAGCAAAAGTTGGAGTCATTGCCAGCTAATGTGAGGGTGTAGGCAGGGATGACTAACTCAATTTGTGTTTATGCTCATACCTTCTTTTTCTCAAAGGAGATCCATCAAACCACTTGGGAGGAGTAAAAGCTCCTAGTTCCTATACATAACCCCACTAGCTTTACAAATACGCTTTCAAGCTGTGGTCTGTGGACCTGAAGGGCTGTGTGCTTGATCACCAAAGAGTCCATAAGAAGTAAACAAGGCATGTAGGCCCATGGGTTGCATTTCTAAGCCCCACTGGAAAAAAATGGAAGTCTACAAATCACAAGGCTAACTTTTCCGGTGTAGTCAAGGTAAAAGAGCTCATTGCTGGCTTATGACTCAGATATATCTGCTTCATCTTCAAGTAGGATTTACACCCACCATGATCTGCTTGCTCTTGATCATGCTTATCAATATGTTGGCAAAGATGAAGTAATTTACATGCCCTGTATAGTTCCTAAAACCACAGTGAAGGTTCATATAGTGGTCTCTGAGCCTAGTGTAGGAGGGGGCCAAATGATAGAGTTGTTTTCCATATTATCTGAGAAGCTCCGATGTATCGTCAGTCTGTATGCTACAGACCTTACTTTAAAAGACTACATCAGTTTTGTAAGAATGCTAATCATTCTTCTCTCTTGTCAGGATGTTGATAATGCTTCTCTGGCACGTCTTGATCTTGAGCGCAAAGTTGAGTCCCTGCAAGAGGAGATTGTCTTCTTGAAGAAGCTTCATGATGAGGTGAGCTGAATAATGAAGTCTGTGATTAGGTGCTGACAATCTAGTGAGCAAGTAAGCTCTTCCCTGGTTCTGTCCCAGAGTCCTCACCTGTGTATGTTCTGTATGCTGTTGTGTAATAACACCAAGCATCTGCTCCTTTCCAAGGAAATCCGGGAACTGCAGGCCCAGCTCCAGGAACAGCACATCCAAATCGACATGGATGTTTCTAAGCCTGATCTTACTGCGGCCCTGCGTGACGTTCGTCAACAGTATGAAAGCGTTGCTGCTAAGAATCTTCAGGAAGCTGAAGAGTGGTACAAGTCCAAGGTAAGTAAAATCTGTTCAGGTACTCTAACGGCATGTAACAGCTTTGCTGTAGCACTTGGTGTTCACTTGGTCTCCAGTGGACATGAGCGCAGCCGTGGCACAGGGTCTTCTTTAAACCCCTAGTCTGGGAAGAGTATAGCTGAAAACATTGCTTTGTGCCATAAGCACAGCATCTAAGTAACGGGTTTGTACTCAGAGTCCATCCTATGCTCGTAGCTGGAAGCAGATGTTCGATGAAATACTGGAGAAAGGATGGGTGGAAAAAATGATGAAAAGATGGGAAATATTTGTTTGCCCCCCTGTAAAAGGTTTAACTGAAAATTCCAATTTAACCATTGGAACTAAAAGGCATACTAAGAGTAATGTTAAACTTAAATGTTTCAGGTGTTAGGGCTTGTAATGCTTTCGGTTTCCCTCAAATTCTGTGCCCTTAAAGTCTGTTAGGCCATTTCTGTTGAAGCGTTACACTAACCAAACTGGGGATTTCCAGTTTGCAGATCTCTCTGAAGCTGCTAACAGGAACAACGATGCCCTGCGCCAGGCCAAGCAAGAAGCTAACGAATACCGCAGGCAGATTCAGTCTCTCACCTGCGAAGTTGATGCCCTCAAGGGAAGCGTAAGTAGAAGACAGCAGTTGTTGGGACAGTCTTTGCAGCTTTAAGCACTGCACTGCAGTTCAGTTGTTGATACAGATGTGAATGCAGCTTGTCTCCTGTGCAATGCAGTAGCATATCAGGGCCTTTTTGAAAAGGGTGCTGTGAGCTCAGTTTGCCTGCATGTACTGCAGCAGCTGCTTTGATATACCTAAGCTATAAACAATTAATTCATTCCCTTGCTATAATATTTGCTGTTTATGTAACACTTCCTGGAGGTGCTTATGGCTTGTCTGTCAGGTATAGCTAATACTATACAACAAGCTGGAGGAGCAGTGGAAAGGAGTGTCAGGTCTTGCTGTTGCTAGAACCTGACTGCCTTAAAGGCTGGCTTGGAATGGGTTTAACAGTGCACCTGCAAATCCCCTCACAGAGGAATGCCAGCATGCTGACTCGTACTGCATGTGTCAGACTTAGTGTAAGGGACTGCTCTGCCACCCGGTAGAACAAATATGCCGTGCACCTCAGATCAAGTAGCAGAATAACCCACCTTGACTTTGCAAAGGGAAGATAAGGAGATGACAAATTTGGGACATGTCTGGGCACTTTCAGAAAGGGGAGCTAATGTAACTCAACCTCACTTTTTTAAAACAACTGAGGGTAGGGAAGAGTGGCTGAACTGCAACAAGTGCTTGACTTCATTATTCTCTTCCAGAATGAATCCCTGGAGCGCCAAATGCGTGAGATGGAGGAGAACTTTGCTGTTGAAGCTGCTAATTACCAAGACACTATTGGTCGTCTGCAGGATGAGATTCAGAACATGAAGGAAGAAATGGCTCGCCATCTCCGCGAGTACCAGGACCTGCTGAATGTAAAGATGGCTCTTGATATTGAGATTGCTACCTACAGAAAACTGCTGGAGGGTGAAGAGAGCAGGTAAAAATCACATGTAGACATTTTCTAAATGGCAGTTACTAGAAGAAACTCTATACCCACGTCTGACTTTATCCATTTCTTTTTTTTCCTTCAGGATTAACATGCCTATTCCAACCTTTGCTTCTTTGAACCTGCGAGGTAAGCTGCTTCTGGTACTTCAGTTTAGACGGCTGTGCTATCATTAGCAAGAGTCCTGGATAGTTCCTTTTACTCCAGTGTTGTATAAATACAGTTGTATGTAAATGGTTTTTTAGATCTACAATATTTGCAATTACTTAACTTTGGTTGGGAGGAGCTACTTTGTTCCTGGGCACAATGTTTTTAGATATCAGTCCATAGTGGTGGGTTTAGATGCCTGCTGAAGGTGCTTTAAGGGGATTAGGGAGAAAATGGAGAAGAGTAGCTCGTTCAGAGCGGGATACTTCTTCCTGTACTAAATTTGGATTCTGAAAGTAGACACTAAAATCTGTTACACCTCATTTCTTTGAGGAGGTGCCTCATCTGGCCTATTAGTAATAATATACTTTCTTCTGCAGAAACCAACATTGAGTCTCAGCCAATGGTTGACACTCACTCAAAGAGGACACTTCTAATTAAGACTGTTGAAACCAGAGATGGACAGGTTGGTGGTAACTTTGATTTTATTTCTATCACAGATGGCTACCTTAAAATACTGTGAGTTTTTTTTCTACTGGTCAGTGCAGCCTGTATATGGTAGTAAGTATTGAGCATCTGGCAGTCCAAGCTGTGTGGCTAAACGTAAAGATGTAGCAACCAGGCTTCTGTGGAAAGGATCACGAAATTCTGATAGTAAAACCTGAAGTGGCTGGCAGTGTCTGGTGTAGTGAGACAGTTCAGCTGAGTTAAGAAGTTCTCAAAAGATGTCATGTATCACCTGAGAAAAACACATGGTACTTGTCTGGAAACAGTATTTTGTACCAAACTAAGTCAATAAAGTTTTAATAGTTTCTGCACACTATTTACCAACTAAGACTTCTAAGTGAGAGTTGATAGCCCACATTTCTGTGGGTACTGGATGCCCCAGTTTTAACTAAAATACCCCCAACAATATTACTCCTAAAAATTAACGCAAGTGTCTCTGTTTTTTCAACAGGTTATTAATGAAACTTCCCAGCATCATGATGACTTGGAGTAAAGCTGAGGTGAAGATGCATACCTATTCATGCAGGAGAAATTCTTACCAGCAAGATTTAAAAAGTCCACGTCTTAAAGGAAGAAACAGCTTTCAAGTGCCTTTCTGCAGTTTTTCCATGAGCGCAAGATGATTATGCTAGGAAATAGGTCTTAGATCTTGCAAACTGACTCTCCCTGAAGGATTAGAGTTTACAATGGAGTCTAGTTTACAAATAGCAATATCTTGTGCTGCAATACTGTTTTTAAGTATCTGAATTCAATAAAACTGCTTTTTCCAGCGCAGTATGAGCAACCTGTCGCTACTTCAATAAATCTTTGGAAAATGGCTCTTGATGTGTTCTAATTTGTTAACTTCATGACTTTCTGGAAAGCCATAACAATGTAATGCTGGAATTACTATACGGTTGACATCTCCAGTACTGGTGGTGTGGAATGCTGTTTTTTCAGTTTAACTAGATAAACTGTTTTACTCATTTACTGCTTAGGTTTTGGAACCAACTAAAATGGACTATAACTGGCAGATGCATAATGTATTCTGATATTTCTTATCACTTGAATAAAATGTTACTTCAAGCTAATAAAAATTAATCTTGCTTCCATATACAAGTTATCCCAGTTACTAAGTTGAGAATGCCCTAAATACTTCAAAACATGCCTCTAAGACATAGTCATTAAGTAGCTGTGAAAAAGTTGGCACAAGCCCTTATCTGAGACAGCACCTTTGCAAAGTTAACAGCTGACTTCATGCAGTGACTTCATTTTCTAGGAAATGCTAGTTCCCAAAGGCTTGTCTGAGACAGAAGCTAAATTGAGTTGGGGTTAGGAGAGGTATTTAAAGGGAACGCATAGAAAGACTAACTTGCCTTGCTGGTTAGTATTTAAACACTATTAAAAAAGAGCCACTGTGCTTGGTGGTGTTTGCTGCCTAAGTGCAGCAGAAGGGGAAGAGGAAGCTCTTGTCCGGGCTGCCATAGTCTTCTGGGAGGAAGAAGTGAAAGGTTGAAGTCCTCTGTATGCTTCAGAGAAACTTTCTTTTTGTTCTGCAGAGCTGTCAAAACCTTAGCACAGCTTTTTGCCCTGTAAGAGTAGCTGCTTTTTTCTGCATCCCTCCTCCTGTAATGCCTTCTTCCTGTGAGCTTTCACCCAGGTGGGATTTCTGTTGAATGAGTGGATGGGAACTGGAGCTGTTCAGTAAATGTGAACTGTGTTCAGTGCTCATTTGAGGTAAAGGTGGTTCTGTGTCTCATGTGAGTGTTTGGGATCTGAGCTGAAAGAAAAACGTGGTTTTTCTTCTACATAACTTCTTATGCCCAGCTCATAGTGATGAAAACACCCTCAAACTTTTAACATCTGTATGAGTTCTCCCTTGTCTCCAGTAAGTAAATAACCAGAGGCAGTGCAGGCACTGGGTTGAGGGGGCAGTTTTTCATCCTCTGGTCTGCAGCAGCAGGTTAGGAGAGCTGCAGTAAGGATGCTGAAGAAGGAGGGGGGCAGTGTCTGGGCTGTGCTGTAACCCTCGATGGCTCAGACACACAGCTATCCTGCAACCTGGAGGTTTGCATCTCTGAACCTCCCAGGGAGAAGTGCTGAAGTGGTTCTTCACAGCAGGAAAGCACCTACTTTTCCAAAGAAGGCCTGGTGATGCTGTTCTGACCCTGCTTTTCTCTAGGAATTGATCACAAAGGACTTCAACCTCTTACTTCCACTTCCTGTCAGGCCAGAGGGGAGTTTTCTCTTCCCTGTTACACTGCACTTGGGCTGATTTTCAGCAAAGCATATGAATCCATCAGGCTGCCCAGCTTGGTGCTCTAAATGCTCACCTGAGAGAAAAGTCCTGCAGCTGGTCCTGTGTTTGTTATGGTGACTCCTCCATGCTAAAAGAGCCTGAAGTGACTGAGGAGAGCACCTGGACCCAAACCTATGCTGCAAAGCAGAATGGATTTAACCTGGTCTACAGTGTGGTGAGCAGGATATCCTCACTAAGATGCAAAAGAGTTAACCCAGCTTCTTTCATGCTGTGGAGGCTACTGACACCATGTTTCCCGCTACTTATCAACATCCATAATGATAAAGCATGGGAGATGCTTTCTGTGATAGTGACAGCTCTGAGTGGGTGCAATACCTGATTTTGAACACTTAATAGGCACTGGTGTGTACAACTTTTTGGGATAAGAGTCCTGGTCCTGGTGTCCTGCCTATTGCAGGCTAGTGGAGTCTTTTTCTGGATCTGGGCACTGAAAAGTTTGCCCAAAGCTTAGTGTCATTTCTTGCAGCTGAAGCAATGTGGGAGCCCTGGGCAGGGGCATCTGTCACGGAGAGCCACCTCCCGTGGGGCACAGTGGGGACCTCGATGGCTCTGGGCAGAGACTTGCTGCACAGCATGCTTTCTGAAGTGCATGCTGACAGCTGGAGGTTATCTGAATTGTGAAGTCGTTTCTCCCTCTGCTGCCAGTGACCTGGCTCGCTGCTTTCTGTTGCCTTTGATTGCTTCACCCAGGAGATGAAAGAAGTGACTGTATCCAGCTCTGACAGCGCAGCAAAGGTGTTATTCCTGGCTCTTTCATGTTCCAGCTTACTCTTGTGCAGAGCTTTCAACCTTTGGAATAAATAGAAAAGTAAATAAAAATAAGGCCTAGTTGCCAAGGGGACGGGAAGATTGCAGGAACCCTCCAAAGCCTGCGCGCTGTGTGAGCGCCGGAGTGCCCCCGTGGCGGAAGGGAGAGCGGGTGGCGACTGTGTAAACTCTGTGTTTGCTCTAAACACATCAGGCTTATGCTCATACAGAATCACTGAAAGCGCTTAGTGCCAAGCCAGCAGCTGACCTCAGACCCGCATTTCACATCCTAGCACCTGCTGATGGGAGCTGTGCTGAGCAGGGCGGCCTCAGAGACAGCTGGGCCCCCATCCTGCCCTCCAACGCACACCGGGCAGCTGCTCCAGCAGCACTCCAGGCTCAGCTTCCTTGCTTGTCGAGTGAGAGTCACCAGGTCCTTGTACAGGAACAGGTTACTGCTGAAGGCGACTGTTTTTCTGGTGAATGTGGATTTCTAACAAGACCTTCTGGCACCGAGTCTGTCTGGGTAACCCAGGCAGAACTGGTTTTGCGGAAGTCGCTTCTGTCACATCATGAAGTCTCTTACATGGTGACTTTCTCCGATTGTACAAGCTGTGCTCACAGTAAATAATATTCATCCTTTAGATAATCAAGACTCCTCAGATTTAGTCTGTTTTCCTTCATGTACCTGGCTTGTTTTCCTTTCCTTTCCTTTTTTTTTTTTTTAAATAGTCCTGCAAAATATGGAAACTGTTAGCAAAGACTCCATATTCCAAGCCCCTGGGAATCTGTAACTAATACATTTCTTCTGCAGTACGGTTTGTCTGCTTTAGTATACAACACATTTACTTTTCCCTTCTTGTACTCTCTTTTTTCCCTCTTTTCCACCCTTTTCTTTCTTGCTTTCTTGCTTTCTCACTTACTTGCTAGCTCTCTCTCCCTCTTTCTCTCTCTCTCCCTCTTTTCTTTCCTGTCTCTCCTTTCTCTTTGCTTTGGTTCAATTCATGTCTTCAGCATTGAGCATACATTTTTTGGCTCACAAAGAGTGCTCACAGACCTGGCCTGACCAAAGACTCTGGCCTTCTCTTTTCCCTTCCCCGTGACAGCTCTTCTCAGCTGTTATGTCTGTAAACGTCTCTGGTGCTTTCACTGCTGCTTACTGGGCTCCGTGGGAACTTCTGTGTTTTTTAATGCACAGAAAAATACAATCATAGAATCATTTAGATTGGAAAAGACCTTTCAGACCAAGTGCAGCTGTTAACCTAGCACTGCCAAGTCTGCCACTAAACCATGACCCTAAGAGCCACATCTATGTGTCTTTTAAATACCCATGAGGAAGGTGACTCAATCACTTCCCTGGGTTGAGGAGGGGGAAAAAACCCCAAGTGAAATAGCAGCGAGACTGCTGTGAGATCCTGGAGGTATGGTTTGAATGTGAAGTTTGGAGAACTCAGGACACCCTGGATGATGACTGGAGGCAGTATGACAGAAATCCATCCAACAGTGGTAGTGGTAAGATGGTGGCATTTCTGTGCCTCAGGCTGCTGCCCATCAGGCTGCTGCCCCAGGACTTCAAGGTGGCCCACAGAACGTCAGGCACCTGGGCTCCTCATGCAAAGCCATGAAAGCATTCGAGGAACTGAGACCTTCAGGAACCTGTTTATAGGACACTGTTCAGCCTAGACTGGTGAAACCTCCAGAGTGGGGTCTGGGCCAAGCCTCACCTTATCAGGCAGGGTGCCTGTTTCTGCTGGTGATTAGAGCACTTAGGGGGCTCCCACTCAAAGTCTCATTTGCAGGTGCAAAATGCCATGTGTGAGCGGGTTACTGAGTGCTTTGGGACTGGTCTGTTCCCCCTTTAGCCAATTAAAACATATCCCATAGACTGTCAATCATACAATCCACAGAGCACAGAGAAACTTGTGGCAGTTGGTGGCAGTCCCCAAGCCCCCCTGCTGTGTGGAGATCATGTCCTGCTGGGGCACACCTGGCGCTGGGAGGACCCCGCTCATGGCCAGGGCTTGCGTATGACAGCTGATGGAAGGCGAGGTGCTCAGGGAATAGAATTCTCACATTTGGAGAGGATGAGCAGTGGAGTGGCTGGATAGGGAATCTCACTGGTGCTTTAATGGCAGGTAAGTATAGGAGATTGTATTTGCAAATCCTTCCACAGGGAATGGGAAGCGTGGATATTACTGAAAAATTTAAAGTGATTTGCATACAATAAACCGCTCTAACAGACATTTGCTTGAGTGCAGTCACGCATGCAGAATTAGCAAGTGCCAAAAATAAAATTACGTCTTCAATCTTCATTTGGTCCCTTTGTGCTCATGCATAATGATAGAGCTTCCAGCTGCAGGTTCATGGACCTTGTCTCATTCAGTGCACGTACCTGACAGCACTTCAGGAACCACCATTTTCCTACCTCCTGCGTGTGTTTTCCCCCAGTTTATTTATCTGCTTTAAAGAGTCTGAATTTTTAATTTCCTCTAGGGTACTCTCGGCCGTTCTTCTGTGAGAGATGAGGTACTATCATCTGCCCCGTTTCACTCATGGGGCCATGAAGCACAGGAGTCAAGCCCAGAAGTAGAAGCTGACCTCAGGGGACCAGCAGGAGTTTGGTTAGCACTATGTACTTTTAAAGCACACTTACTGATCCCAGGTCCAGGCAGTGTGCCAGTCTGGGCCTCAGATGAATTTCGCACAAAACAAAGCTCTGACTTTCAGGGGTACCTAATGCAAAGCGTGGCTCAAGTGAAATTCCTGGCCTCAGCCAGGAAAGCTACAGCATGAGCAGGAAAAAAATCCAGTTCTCCAACATGGTGTAGAGCCGCTTGAACCGTGGGCCCTTCTCTCTGTGCAGCATGCTGCACCCTCCATTCCACATTTCACTGCTGCAATGAAGGCAGCGATGCTCTTGCTAACATCCCTGATCACAACCCAGTCCCAGTCATTCCCCAGGCCCAGGAGCTTCCCAGGGGTAAAAGGTTCAGTTGTCATCAGCCAAACTCATTGGTTCAGAAAAGGGCAAGGCCTCAGGAGCCAAATCTCTGCCCAGCGGCGTGCAAGAGTTTCTGCACAAACTCCTAGGCCTGACATTTCCAGCGGGTTTCTTTTTCAGAGACGTATATCAGCTGTCTCCCTGTGGTGAGTTGCATGAACTGCAAGGGGAAGACAGCCTGTATGGAGCACTTCTCTCCGCTGGGGCCTTGCAGGGTACTACGGCCATAAAGGGCAAATACACAGCTTTCTCCAAGCATTGCTCTGCAGTTTGTCGCTGCTACTCCTGGGATTCTGGAGTCCCAGAAGATGTCCCATACAGCAAATAAAAACATGTTCAGGATGGAGAATGGTAGTGGATTGAACCCGTTCAGCAGCCCAACACTCAGTGCAACTGCTTGCTCACCCTTGTCACCCCCAGTGTGACAGGGGTTGGAAGCAGGGAAAAAAGTGAGAAGATGTGTAGGTGGAGATAAAGCCAGTTTAATCAGTGAAGACAAAGTGGGAGGAAACCCGGAGAAAAACAAAGTCAGTCACACAGCACCCACACAGGCAGATGCCCAGCTGGTCTCTGAACAACGGCCACTTTGGCAGGTAAAACCCTTCCTCCTTCCTTTACTTCAGTTCTTTGTTGCTGATGATTGAGCCAATTGAGCATCATGTTGTATGATATAGAGCATCCCTTTGGCCAGTTCAGGTCAGCTGTCCCATCTGTGTTCCCTCCCAGTGTCTTTCCCACTGCCAGCCCACTCGCTGAGGGGGTGAAACAGGAAGAAAAGCTGAAGTCTTGACACCATACAAGCACCGTTCATCAACAACCAAAACATCGCTGTGTCACCAACTCTGCTTGAGCCACAAATGCCAAACAGCACCACAGGGGCTGCTATGAAGAAAGTTAAGTCCCGCCCAGCCAGACGTGTTAGAAGAATTTAGCGAAGGGTCAGATGAGTGTCAATCAGTGTCTGTGTCCGGCAGCTGGCTGGAGGCTATGTATGAGGCCTGGGAAGGACTTAGAGTCAAGGTTCATCCGCTAACAAATTTGGAGCAGGGATTTAAGCTCAACTCTCATGGTGCAAGGCATTCTATAGACTTTACAGATGTCCAAGATATGCACATGCTAGAAAAGCTCTGCCATTTTATTTAACCAGCTTTGTTACGCATGGCAAGGTGAACAACATGGTGGTTTTGCAGGCTGGAGCACTCGACATGCAGAGCAGCTTTCTGGGCTAGTTAGTGTTTAAATGGGCTAGTTAGTGTTTAAATGCTCCCACCTGCTTTACAGTAATACAGTCATACTTCTAAAGCTTACCTTGCAAATTTGGGATGGGAATTGGAAACATGCTTTCTGCTGTGACAGTCCTTTGATGATGTTTGCTGGAGTGCACAACAGGTTTGCTGCCCCCAGCTTCCTCCATGAGATCCCAGTGTCCTGCAGCTGGGCAGCTGGAGAGGTGTGTGCCTGTACCCTCCTGCCAAACACAGCATGAGGTGCTTTCCCTGCTGTTTCAAGCTAAAAAGACAGGTCTGCAAACTGGGAGAGGAATGAAGTGGTGATTTCTTGCATGGGTTGGATACATTTTATCCTGGCCAAATCCTGTTCCAGCATTCTGTCAGTTGCAAAGTGAATTATTTTTTTTTCCCTTATGTTTAAACAAAATTTCTTTCATTTCAGTTTGTCTGCTGCCTGTAGTCCTGACACTGGATAGCACCAAGACATCATATGTCCTCCATCCATACTCATGGGTGCAATCCCCCTGAGCCTTCTCTTCCTCAGGCTGGAGTCCCAGCTCCCTCAGCCTCTCCTCCTACGTGCCAAGCCCTGAATTGTCTTTGTGGCCCTTGGCTGGACTTGTTCCTGTATGTCTATCCCTTCTTGTACTGGGGAGGCCGAAGGCAACACAGCATTGCAGAGGGGTTTCAGCATGGCTGAGCACAGGGGAGAGAGACCCTCTTCCACAGAGTTTAACTTCATTATATTGAATTATACTGGCTGGTTATGAAAAGGATCCATAGCAAACAGTGACCTAGCAGATGGGAGGGTAAGTAACAACAACATATGAATGGCCATACTGGGTCAGAACAGTCTCCTACAGTACTTGCTGAGGAAAAGAGCATAAGAAAAGAGGCTCCCATCTCTTCATTTTGGGGAAAAATGAAATTAAGGGGCTTTTTGAGCCAGGGGCTTTATCCAGATCATTGATGAACTTGTGTCACTTGGTTTGAATGCTTTTATATTTTTTTGTTTCTAACAGCCTGAGTTTCAGAATTTGACAGTGTGCTGGGGAAAAACATTTTCTCTCGATTATTTTTCCCTCACTGATCTTGATGTTGACTTTCCAGTAGTTCTTGTGTTACGAAACACAGTAAACAATCATGCTGTGCTCAATCCCTCTCCAGGAGCTCCCCCCCAGTGCCTCCACGTTTCAAACATTTACAGTGTCTTCTCATCAAGAAGGCAGCCTGTAACCCTAATAATCCTCATCACGCTTCTCCTCACTTTAGTTCTGCCATAATCTGTTTAAAACAAGGTGGCTAAAACAAGCAGTTGTCAAGCCACATGCATTGATTGGAGCAACACAGTGACATAATGGGAACTCCTGGTTGGTGCTCAGTTCCCTTCAAAGTAAGTAAAAATATCCCATCTACCTTTTTTGATCACTGCTCAGAACTGGGCTGATGTTTTCAGAAAGTTATCCACAGTGACTCAGGACTAATAGTTTGAGTCTCCTACTTTGTCGTCACTGACATTAAATTTTCATCCACTGTTTGATCGACCAGTCATCCAGGCCTGTGCTAGCCTTCTGCAGCTTTGAGCTCGATGTTGATACTGACTGCCCTTAATTTTGTACCAACTGAAAACTTTTCACTCTGCCAACTCATTGAGGAATATAATGAATGGTGAAGTCCAAGTGTGCAAATACTTGTGGGAGCTCAGTGGCAGCTCCCTTCCACAGTGAAGTTTCTCCATTATTCCTGTCATTTCCTACTTTCTAGCTTAAAATAGGGACAACCTTCCTTTTGTATTCCTTAGGAATCTGCAGTGGTTGTTTTGCAAAAGCTTCTGACAAATTCTTCCATCTGCAGCACCCTTACTCACAAAGCTTGTAATACCCTACAGATATTTCCACCAGATTCATGAGGCGTGACTTCCTCAGGAGAAAGTGTGTGTGGAATCCTACCCAGCATAGCTGCTCTTACAGTTCCTCCTGATTTTGCCTAATAAAAAATTAGATTTATTTCTCTAGAGATTTCAGCATCACCCTGGAGGCTTTCTTAGAGCCTGAGGTGATACTGGCTGTTGACTGTTTCTGTGATGCCAGAAGCATCACAAGTAGCAAATTAGCAATTTCATGCTGAGTTACCCCAGACCCGTATGATGGGTGCCATCCTGACTTCTTCTTACCTCTCCATGTGTTTATTTGTTTCAAAAACCTCTTCTGCTTGAGATTGCTGTCATCTGTCACCAGAGGCTCCTTCACCTTGTACTCAATGAACTGTATTCATGCGAGTTTTTTCCTACGGTCTTATCTTTGCTGTGTAATCCTTCTGCCTCTTGACTGCCTCATTTGAAGCTGCACTGAATTTCTGGAAGACATCATGGTTTGGATGTGTTTGAAAGTGTTTTTTACTGGCAACTTAAATCTCAAATTGGTAGCTGATCTATCTCATTGTAGATTTCATTTGCCAGAATTTCCTGGGTTTGTCTTTGCAACATGATTTCTGTCAAGTTCTAGCAGTTCCCTTCGCTGTCCTCTTTAATTGGGATTTTTTGTGGTGGTGGTGGTGGTTGATTGCTTTTTTACCTTTGCTTCTAATAGGCTTTCCAGACAGACAGTAAGCAAGCAGTCCTCAGTTCAGTATGGTATCTCAAAAAGATCTCTTCATGGTTTAATTTTACCTTTTTGTTTTTTCTTAAGTGGTGCCCATATTTGAAGAAAGATCCCTTTTCAAGCTCAGCTCGACTGAAATGGACTTGAGGTTATGTTTCCTTCCTAGCTCAGTTTTGAATTTCAGTACATGCAACCGCTTCACCGCTAACCTCTGTACTTTCCACCTAGGCTATAAATTACTTCTCTGTCCCTTGCAAGATGTGTTCTTAGTATTTGTCTGCTTTAACCCATAAGTATCTAACTACCTTTCCCTCTAGGTAGTTCAGCTCCCATGTACCTAATTGAACTTGGAGCAATTGCTTTGAACTTCGTGACATCTATTTCAGAGGTGAAAAAGAGCTTTTAGATGAAACCCTGTCAATTCTTTTCTCCCAATGTTATTAGATAGACTAATAAAACACAGGGCCTCTGTCCACAAAACTTAACTTACACTGTCATCAGATGAACAGGCACTGCAGACACTCCCCACAGGGGCTGGCAGGGCAGAGCCTTGCCATCCAGGGCCCATCCCAGCTCCCCCAGTGAGGGAGCAGGGCAGGCTGATGTTGGAGGATAGCTAGGGCGGCCCCAGCCCAGGACATCAAAACATCTCCATGGGAAAGGACGTGCCTCACGTAGAGGGTGTCTGGTCTAACCTGCATAATCAGAAGAACAAGCAGATGAGACCTTCTACAGACAGCTAGAGGTAGCCTCATGTTCCCTGGCCATGGTCCTCACATCAGACTTCAACAACACTGATACCTACTGGAGGGAGAACACAGTGGGGGATGGGCAGCCTTGGAGGTTCCTCGAGAGCATTGATGACAATTTCCAAACCCAGGTGACAGAGGAGCCAGCAAGGAGAGGCGCTCTGTTGGATCTCAGGCTTATAACCAAGGAAAGGATCTTTGGGGAAGTAAAAGTCAAAGGCTCCCTTGGCTGCAGTGACCAAGAGATGGTGGAGTTCAAGATCCTGAGAGGAGGGAACAGGACAAAAATCAAGATCACAACCCTGGACATTAGAACATCAGGCTTTGATCTCTTCAGGGATCTGCTTGAAAGAGTCCCATAGGATAGGACCCTAAAGGGAAGATGGGTCCAAGAAAGCTGGTTGATATTCAAGGATCACCTCCTTCATGCTCAAGAACAGTCCACAGTCTATCCCAGGGAACAGGCAGTTAAGCAAAAATGCCAGGAGGCCTGCATAGATCAACAAGAAGTTCCGGGCAAAAGTCAGACATAAAAATGAAGTGTACAGAAAGTGTAATCAGGGTAAGATAACCTGTGAGAAATATGGAGACACTGGGCATACAGACATGGTTAGGAAAGCCAAAGTCACCCTGAGTTGTGTCTGGCAAGCCAAGTGCAAAAGAAAGGCTTCCATAAATACAAGGGAAGACTAGGGAAAATGTGGGCCTGCTGCTGGATGGAGCAGGGGTCCTGATGATACAAGACATGGACAAGGCTGAGGTACTGAATATCTTTCTCAACTCAGTCTTTGCTAGCGAGACCCACCTTCAGGAATCCCCAGAGACCAGGGGGAAAGATTGAAGCAAGGAAGATGTACCCTTGGGAGAAGAGGAGCAGGTCAGAGAATACTTAAGCAAACTGGACATACATAAGGCCCTAGGATCTGGTGGGATACATCCATGAGTGCTGAGGAAGTTGTCTGATGTCATTGTGAGGCCACTCTCAATTACTGTTGAATGATCATGGTGACTGGGGTAGGTGTCTGAAGACAGAAGGAAAGCAAATGTCACTCCTTTCTACAAGAAAGGCAAGAAGGAGGACACAGGGAACTACATGTTGTGTCTGACACCAGTACCCCTCAGTGGGCCTGGTCTCGGGCCCCACCTTGGGGTTGATATCTTTGCGCTGTCCCAGCACAGGATCATAGACTGAGGTTGGCAGGTCATATGACTGGAGGTCATATGATCCAACCTCCTGCTCAGGTAGGGTCACCTAGAGCCGGTTTCCCAGAACCATATCTACATGGGTTTTGAATCTCTCCCGGGATCAAGGACTCCACAGCCTCCCCGGGCAGCCTGTGCCAGTGCTCAGTCACCCTCATAGTGGAAAAGTTTTTCCTGATGTTCAGAGGGAACCTCCTGCATTCCTTCTGGTGTCTATTGCCTCTGGTCCTGTCATTGGGCAGCACTGAGAAGGGCCTTCATGGCCCTTTGCTTGACTTTCTCCGGTATGTTTGTGTTTCTCTTTTACTGGGGAGTCTGGAACTGGACACAGATCTCCAGGTGTGGTCTCACCAGTTCTGAGTAGCAGCCAAAGATCACCAGAAAAGCTTTCTGCAGTCCCTGCACCATTACAGCAGCGACGGTGGGGCAGATGGGCAGGAAGAGTGTGGAATAATGTTAAAAAGAGGAAGCATCTCACTTTGATTCCTAGACTGAACACAAGGAACCAACCATATTAGATACTTTGCTCTTGCAGAGTATTAGATGTTGAGGTATGAAATCAATCTTCAGAGGAAGGTGAGTAAGGTAAGCATGAACTGAAAAGCCAGCATAAAGCAGCATAGCAAGTGGAAGACATGGGACACCCTCTCTGATATCATGATAAGAAAAGTGGTCATGGAAGTGTATGACTGGTACTCTGGTAAGTCTCAAAACTCACCAAAAAACAGATCAAATAGTACACTGAGTGCTGGGGATTTGTCTGGTGCAGCACCATGGGCTACAGACAACCAGAACCATCAGCAGGGTCTGAATGTGGGAAGTCCTTCAGCTTCTATGCATCCACCAGCCTGAAAAAGCTTCCTGGTTTAAAACAGGCTAGGCTTTTTTGTCCTTCCCTTGCTCATGGTGATGCTCACATTATTGCAGCTTCCAGGCTGGCTGGTATTTCCAAGCAGGACAAGAGGCATCATGGGCTGCCCCTAATAGCCCAGAGTCCCTCATATTCCATATCATCAGTTTCCAGATGGAGTAAAAAGTTGCACTTTCGTATTTTGCACTGTGAGATATGTTGACACTAAGGTAAAGTATTATGTAAGTAAAAGCTGACATGAATAAATTCTGCAGGTTGTTTTGCCTGCAGTCTGACCAGAACCTGCTGGAGTTTTTACAGGGGTGAGCAGGAGACAGCAGCCACGTGAGCGGAGGTGGTAGAAATACCACAAGACCCAGAAAAGACAGACTGGTATAGGCTTGGTTATAAAAGACTTGGAAAACCACTATTTTATGCATGAGAAAAAACCACTAGGTTGGCCTTCTACCTTTGTTCCATCTCCTTTCTGTGTTCACAAAGCAATTTCAAATAGAGGATTTGCTTTTCATCTCTCAAATATTATTTCTGTTCATCCAAGAAGCCCTTCCCCAAATGTGCTGTGTATCACTGGGGACCTGCTCCACACTCCAAATGGGTTTTTTCATGTAATAAATACTTGACATTTAGAAAAATCGCTTCTAAATTTACACAGTGCCGAGCTCACAGTTTGAGATCACCCTCTAAACACTCTGAAGTGCCAGGCGCATAAATAAATATCTTTGCAAATAGATTCTCATTTATTACTTTTGCAAGTGTATTTTAACTTCTTGGGAGACGCCTGATTGCTGCAGAAGGAAAGGAACAGCTCTGGTTTAAATTTAATAGGAATAAAGTGCAGGAGAAAGGCTGATCAAAAATGTTAAAATTCTTTATTCTTTTGATACGTTTTTGCTCTTTGTAATTTTATATTTCATAATAACAGTATTACACATCTAAACTCTTCAGTTGTGCTTTATGTCATGGCCAACCAAGGATAGACCAAGCTGTGAAACAGCAGCAAGAGAGAAACTGCAGTTTTTAGAGAGAGAAAAAGCTATCTGTCTGCAGTTCTTGCCTGGTCTCCACCATACAGAACATAAGTGGGTCTCAAGATGTAGCGGATTTGCCCCCATAACACTACTGGGAGGGACCAAGCACTGCTGTCCCCGTTTTGAAGAGTAATGGAGGACTAAGTGCTTGGCCACAGAGAAATCGAGGGACTGATCACTGCTCTCGCTATGTGGAGATTAAAAAGAAAAGTTCTCTACAGGGGCATCCTTCCCTCTGAACTGCAAAGTCTCCCTTCAGCTCCAGGTGTGTGAGAAGATTCCCGATGCCACAGATCGGTTAGCCACCCTGCTCACCATCAGAAAAGACCCATGGATGCTGCCTGAGCGCTGAGGTAACGGTGCTGTGCAAGGACACAGCTGTAATCAGCGAGCAAGGAGATCCTTTCGGTTACTTCAGCTGTCAAAACCTGTACCTCTCACTCAAGTTGTCTCTCTGTTGTCAGTGGAGGCGTAACAGCACTGGGGTGGATGGGATAATGGGCTCTTTCCAACATCCCACTGGCTACAGAAGGCAGCTGTGTCAGCCCGGACGGTGAGCCTGGGTACGGGCTGTGTGGGCCTGGCTCCTCTTCAGTACAGGCTGAGCCTCAGGGACCAGGGCTGCTCAGTGCCCCTGAGTCAAGAGCCTTCAGCCTGGGGACTGCCTGTGCTTTTCAGTGAAGTCTATGAGTCAGTAACAGTGATGGCCATGGCAATTACAGGCTTTTGTGCTGGTCTGGGTGTGCCCAAACACTGCTTCTTGGCCAAATCAGCACTTAGGTGTTTGTCACGTTTTTCTGGCAAATGACGGATGAAGCCAAGTGGAAGGGAGGGAGTGTGGAGGTCCCTGTGAGCATGGACTTGTGCTTTTGCTGCCACTTACCTCTTTCTCCGAGTGTGGATATCCAGATCCAAGGAACTGGCTGTGCAGTCAAGCTCCATGCCATCCTCTTCATTAGTGTCGTATTACTCTGAGAACTGGCTATTACCTACCTCCAGTTTTGGTTCTCTCAGGAAGATCTAGCTCATGGCTCCCAAACCCCCTCAGACTCACAGTCCCTTTGTGACTTGCTAATTAATTTATCCAAGTGAAGCAGTGACGATCCCGCAGTGAAAGCAGTTTTACTCGCACTGCTAGATTGCCCAAGTGAGCCAAAGCCAAAGTGCAATAGGATTAAACTGCTTTCAGCCTGTCTATTCAGGGCTGTGCAACAGTTTGAGTGCACAAATCCAAACCTGATTTCAGCAGCGACCATTTGATAAAGAGCTTTTACATTCTGACTAACTTCTTGTGACCGTGAAAAATGTTTTAGAGACCAAAGAAACAAAGCTCACTGGGTTCGTTATTCACCAAGGTACAGCCTCTTTCAGATAACCCTTACCGACCTGATCTCATTATGTGCTGTCTCATTATGTGATGTTACACAGTCTGCTACTTAGCTGCTACGGCCCTGGCAATGAAGCCTCAGGTCACAGGGGTAATGACCAGGCCATAGACAAGCCCTGTGCCTTGGTATGAGTAAGGTAGATGGTTGTTCAGTCTGTGTTTGTACCTGTGGACCCTTAGGATGGAGCAGCAAACCACAGACATTACAGCCCAGGCAGTCACTCTACGGTCTCTTTATAACCCGTGAAATCTAGGGCACGATTTGTCACATCCTGGTGCAGAAACAGAAAGTGAGGTAGGTTAATTATTCTCCACTTCTCACCATAGGCCATAAAGGGAACTTACAGTGATGACACCTGCCTTTGGTTACATGGAGACCACCTTTGGTGTCAAAATGCACCTACTTCTCTGCGAGACTATAAACTCCTGTGCTGGGCCACATCCCCCTCCCTCCCCCACTTTTTCTTTTCCCCTGGTCTGAGGTCACTTTGCAGTGATCTTCCATCTCAGCTGATCTCTTGCTATCTGACTTTTGAAATTAATATCCTCAGCAAATCAGTCAGCTCCTGCAGAGCACATACAACACAATCAGTATAATTACTTCACGTCACACCTCAGTTGTCACTTCACTTTAATGGACTGCAAGTAAGATGAACTTGAAAAGTGCTCTAAGTTAATGTTCTTAGAGTTTCTATTTTAGACTCTTCTGAAAGATGTTAAATGTATTCAGAACAAGAAATTTCATTCTAGAAATTATCTGTTACAGCAGAGCAAAGAGGGCCAACAGAGTTGAGAGCTCTATGATTAAGGCACTGTTAAAAACCATTAAACGGAGACAGGGAAAGGGTAGGACAGAAATAACGGGCCTGATTTCGTAAATGTAGGTGTTCAGTATGTATGAATTGATACATGAAGTGGCCACCCTGACTATGAAGGTGCATCCTGTGCTTATGGACCATGGAACTCAGTGTACAAGTCATCCTAGCTCGAATTGGAAGCTTTGGTTGGTGAGATGAATCTCAAGCCATTTCCTTCTGCTGCCCTGCTCAGCTTTACAGCGAGGTGGAATACTTGGGTGAACCTGTGTCACAGGTGCTAGGTGTGCCTCCCACTCTGGCATGTCCAGAACTTAAACATGTCTGGCATTTTAAAAGGAAGCTATTTTACATTAGCATATGATGAAGAACAATTTGTTCAGTTTCAGAGTACCTTAATCTCCCATTTTAGGTCACTGCCTCTGCCCGCACAGCCCTCTGCCTTCCTTCATAACATTTCTCCATGACATATCATGCCTGAGCATATCCAGAGTATCTCGTATCTTGTCTCTTACTCTTCTATGCCTCAGAGAACAACATTGCCTTCTTTTGGATCCAGCTTTGACACCTTTCCTGAGAGTGTAACAATTCTGTATTTTGGAAAATTAGAACCAATTCATTTAAATCCAGCTAGATTATGAGTCCCTTTGGACCTCTTTGATATCATAATCCAGCAATATGCCGCCCAGCTCAACTCCTTCCTCTTCTACAGGTGATTCCTACCCACCATTCCGCAGCAGCACTGTGGACAGTTTAGGACTGTCAGATTATTTTAGCTCTGAAAGTCTCTCAAAATACCTAATAAAATAACTCACTCCAGCATTTCTTCCTCCAAGGATGGTGGCAGGCCGTGAGCTTCTGGACTAATTCAGCTTTGGGTCCCTGCACTGCAGGAAACAGACAGCAGCTTTAATTCAGTCCTTGCTTGATTCTTTTTTTCACGTACGTGATAAAAGTGTTTCATCTGCATTTATATAATTAAGAGCTAATGCTTTCATTATGGTATCGCCATTAACCAGATGGTTCCATCTATCAGCCTGCACAGCCCGTGAGACCTTAACGCTCCTACTCACTGTTTGGCTTTGGCCCAGAGTGAGGATGGCACTTGATGCAAGATGGAAGAAGCAAGCTAAAACCAGCATGTGTAGCTCAAAACCCAGGCACTCACCTACCAGAACACAGCCACACTGGGATCCTTGAGGAGAGGATGCTCTCTCCTCTTTTTTTTTAAAATGCTGATGGTCTTCCTCAGCCCATATGTGCATTTTTCCAGCTTCTGGCTGTGGTGTGGCTGTGTCCCCAGCTCCTCTAGACCACTGCCAGTGCTTTCATCTTGTGGACTAGTCTTCAGCCATTCTCTTCTCCTGGACTAACCCAGTCTCCTTACATTGCAACATCTTCACATGATGCCTTTGCCTAGCAGCATTTTGAGGCAGAAGGAAAACATGGTCTTGGACAATCTTGTTGCTTTTGGTACAATTCCTTTTTAAGCCCTGCTGCACCAGGGACCATGTGTGTCCCACAGTGGGAGTGCCATCTTTATGGGAGATGCCCTTCCCCTAGGAAGCCAGTTTGTGCTTGGTGTGATCCAGAGGCACTGCAACTGTTTGACAGGCATAGCATCTGTGAGCAACCACTTCCCTCCTCCCCTCTTCCTGCCCAGACAGCTTTTCCCAGCCTGTTCCTCTTCTAAGCAGGGGATGAGGAAGAGGCAGTGCTTTGGCTGTGGCAGCACTTGCTTATTCTGTAACCGCCACGCAGTGATGCTCTTTCAGTGTTCAGCTGTTCATCAGCTAACATTTGAGCTGGCTAAGCTCATTCTGAGACACTTTCTTTCCACAGTAGAAATCACTCTTCTGCTTTAGAGGATGCATTTGCACGTGTATGCAATTCCAGAGGTTAGCACAGCAACCAAAACCCTTTGGTTTTGATCGTCTGTGAAAGACTGGCACTCTGTGTGAAGGAGTGAGGTCACAAAGACCCCGATCTTCATCTTTGGGCAGAAGCCACTTGGTGGTCCATGAGGCCACATAGAACCCTTCTGTTCTACTCCTCTGTTGTGCCTGTAATAAAATTTGGCGCTCCCAGTTCAGTCCCTAGAGGGCCCTAGAGGATAATAGTCCACATCACAAAGAGCTGCACGCACGTGACTTGAGGGGACAGCTTCTATTTGGAGAAGTCACAATAGGCAGCACAGAACCTACATGGCCTTCTCCTGCCCAAAAGTAAAAAGTAAATGCTTTGAGGGAAAATTCTTTCTCAGAACTTCACCTGTTTGAAATTAGTTCTCTGCAAGTGTCTGCGTATGTGTCCTACGACCAAAATCTTATTAAGGACAAAACCCACATAAACAAGCCACTGAAACGTGTCTAGAGGGTCACTACATGCACATCTACAAGATACACTCACACAGTCAGTGTTTTCTGTGAAAAGGTTTTGTGTTGGTGGTTTAACATTTTCAGTTAATCCCTGTTATCAAAGCATTCAGTTATTTCTGGAGTACCTTTCAAGTTTAGTAGCTATTTTTTAGAGAAAGAATTTAACAAATTTTGTTTCTTCTTTTTGTTCCTTTCCTTGCTTGATGTTTCTTCAGTAAAAAACCCCAAAACATTTCAGGTCATTAGAAGTACCAAAGAAGAAGGTTAACTGTGGTGCCATACAGTAATGGAAAGGAGTGAAATGACATGAAGGTGTAATTCAGGCATTAACAATGGAACAATAGTAATGAGCAAGCTGGTCTAGTGGAGGGTGTCCTTGTCCATGGCAAGGGGGTTGGAACTGGATGGTCTTTGAGGTCCCTTCTAGCCCAAACCAGCCTGTGATTCTGTGATTCTATGAACACGTGCACCAATGGCCCCTACCCCTCTATCTGTTTTTAAGAACAGCTTGCTTTTTTCTTGGTACAATTTCAAGGAACCATCCATTTTTCTACTGACAGTTGCTAACACAGCTGTAAAGGAATCAGGTTAATGCATTTAGTATCCTGTTAGGGCTCAGAGGATGCTTTTTTGATTGTTAAGTCTCAGGAATTCAAAAAGGAAAAAAAAATCACAATTATGCCTAATAAGTCTTTATTTCCAAACAGAAACTGCAAAAATATTCTATTACAGAACAGGTACCAAGTGCAGAACTCTAAGTATGCATTGTAACAGTGAAACCATTGCCTCCTCGACAAAAAATCATCAGGCACTTTAAACATGAAAACAAAGTACAAATTCAATCAGCCATAACAGATGACTCAACAATACAACTTCATCTCGGGTTTCTGTAATAAAAGCACACACATGGCTGAGGGGCTTCCCACGCCTCCTCCTAAATCCTGCGCAGAGACACTTCTATGTTACGCCGCACACATTCTACTCGGACAATATCAAGTTCACATCTGAAAATGTAAATAAGTTCAGCGTTGAGAGAATTTGAGAGAACCTGTTTGGACACAGCAGCAGCAGAGCCTACACTAGCAGCTGCACAAAGAGCTTGGCGCGTGTGGAGGAGCACAATTATACCAGCTCCAAGGGGGAGAGAAGCTCTGCTCAGACAGTTGCATTTGGAACAAACGGAGCTGAAAGGAACTCAAACAATACGCATCTTATCCATGAAACCTCTGGGCAAAAGCTCTGGTGGAAACTCAACGGCATTATGTTCTGACACGTGGAACAGTCTCTGAAAAGAAAAACCATGTGTTTGCCGTCCCTTCGGAGCAGTCCCGTGTGGAACCTCTGCATTCCTTCCTATCTTCCCACTTGCAGTTCTTGCACTAAATCGAAGCAGAGGTGGCTTCTTAGACCCACTTTAGAAAGACAAAGCTCAGAAGCAAGTATCCAAATGACTAATGAAAATAACCTTCTAGAAATCAGACAGATACCCCTAAAGATGATTTTGGGTTGTATCACTGTGTTTTTATGTAACTTCCCCCACAGTTTACTCTGGTAGCATAAAATAAAATTAACATTTTAAATAATTTTCATTAGATACTCAAAAGAATACGAAGAATATTAACATAATGAAGATACTCTATAAAATGTGCATATAAAGCACGCAGGAATTTCAGCTGCTACACTGCAGTTTCACCAGAATTTAAGATTGGGTTTGTATCACAAGCACTAATGACAATTACAACAAGGAGAAGATGTTTTTAGGGAACCACAGGGCAGCTGAGCCAAGAGCTGAGAAGCCAAGAGGGTTGCTGAACTACAGACTTGCCATGAAGAATCTCCTCTTGTAGGGACTAACGTGAATAGTGAGGAATTTGATACCAGCAGTCTTGTCATAGACTAGACTTCGCTGTCACAACCATTAGCATGATTTGTTCTGATGGCTCTTGCCACGATACCATGAATTCAGGGTGGGATCATTAAGTTCTTCCATCATGCAATTGTCTGAGTTTTCTCCTTCACCGGAGAAAAGCGAGATGTAGAAAAAGACAAGACACAACAGTACCCAGTGCAGCATCAAACACCAGTGTGGCCTACTGTGCTGCTGAAGCTACATTGGGATTTAGCAAAAGACTTATTAGATGGCAAATGAAGAATGCCACTCCTCATATTGAATTTCAGGGGCTAAAAAAACACATCCCAGAAGTTCCTGTACTTGTAATAAAGAAGTACAGCCACTGTTATCATCCTTAAACCAGTGTTTGTAACATCTGCCAATCACTACCAACGGGCAGAGATTGCTGACTCAGAGGGGTGTGAGATCACTAAATTACTACACACCACAGCAGTAAGTTTAGTTACTGTGCAGAGCTCCTTTGCATACAGCAAACCCAACCAGAGATGCTCCCATCAGAGCAAGGTCCTGTCATGTTGCTTGAATTCACATGTCACCGAGAGCGTACTGTTCTGGGAGGCTGCTACCCCACCCCAACCAGTGCACCGTAACCCAGGTTACTGGGGGTATGCCCTGCTGAGCTGGCCTTCCTGAAACAAGAAGGTATTCTGAAATGCCACTTTACAAGAGGAGACCAACAAACAACTGCAATAGCTCCTTTGTTCTGTGGTGTGCTACACAACATTTCATGCTCTACTTGACCATTATGATAATTTAGAGCCAATTAAGAAATACTTTATGAAAATCTGGAACAAAGCTTAATAAATATAAATCTTCCCACTTGTGCTCTGCAGGTGAAAGCCCCAAATGATTTCTCTAGAGTTCCCTGAGAGATCAGCAGCCTTTGAAACTTTTGGCTATCTGGAAATTCAGAGAAGGATGATGATTCAGCTGAAAATGACAGAATTTGAAATCAAGGGGGCTGGGCTTTATGTCATAAATACACACCCTTAGACTCTGCTCTTGGCGAGAGCCTGAGATACGGAAAAGATCAGCACAAGATGAAGAATTACCCAGCCGTGAATATTTCCAGCTAAAATACATTTTACTAACATGTTACAGAAGTCTGCTGCTTCAGAGAGTGCAACAAGTGGCTATCAGCTCTCTGAAATAAATCTGTGTCAGAATAAGCACCCCACTGAACATTGCTCGAGCTTGGTCTCACACAGACCTCTGTACACAAGTGGACATGTGCTTTGTTGACCCAAGTCCCTGGAGGAGCTACTGCATGGATGGATGTTTAGGATTTCATGAGAGTGACAGAACATAGAAAGATCTCCAGGTCAAATGTTTTTTAAACATAGATTGCTGTGTCAGGCCGTAGCTCCAAAACCGAGGCTGCACAGGGTCAAGGGCTAAGTGATCAGTTAACCTAGACTAATTAACCCATCCAGATACCCACACTGGGTAAAATCAAATGATACATAACAACAGCATTATTTTTCCTAGTAGTTTGGGGAGCCCACAGAAGGTGCTAGGTCACCTAGATTATTAAGGGTTTTTTTCCTGAATCATACTGGACAGAGAATTTCATCTTGACTCAAGCGTGGTAATACAGTCAGACACCTCACTACTGAACAAAGGGAAGAGTATCAAAGTGAAATTAACTGGTCTCAAGACTGCCAGAGCTCATGCAGCTCTGCTCCCTGCAGACACTGCCTGAGATGCTGGGATCAGCCAAGACTGAAAGCACGGGTGTGCTGAATAATCAAGTTTATACAAGTTTACTATCAGTGAACTGCGAAATAGTATTTACAGCCAAAAGTTTTTTATGTTTATCATTGCAGAACCTGCAGACAGTGAACAGTTTGTTGAAATGACTGTACTGGGAAAGAGAGAAGGGGGAGCAACACTCAACCAGTGCAGGCACCTAGAGCCCTTAGGCGCCTTCTGCCACCGTGGGGAGAGACAGGCTCCTGCCTACCAGGACGAGCTCCTGCAGGAGCTTCTCTCTCCCTTCTGATGACTGTGGAGGACCCTAGAAGTATTCTTTTCATGACTTGACTGAGATTTTGGGAGACCACCAGCTCTGTCCAACAACCTTCAGACAAGAAATGTCCCCTCTGTATCCCTACAGTCCCTCCTGCACTGTCTCACCTTCTCCTTTGCTCTGACTCTCAGATTCCCCTGGCTCTGTTGGCATGAACCAATTCTCCCTTTTTGTTGCCATGTCAGGTTTTTGCTGGCTCCGTGTGCCAAACAGCTCAGCGTGGGATCACACAGGAGCTAGGATGCACAAAGGAAGGGGTGGAACGCAAGAACAAGGACTGGACTGCGTAGCCAGCTATTACAGCTTAAGTCACCATGGAGCTACAGCCCAAATTTAGCATCTCCAGTTAGGTAATGTGAATATCCCGCCTCGCTGCCTTCCTTGAGAAGTAAACCGAGCCATTTTAAGTATGTTTTACTATGCCGCAAGCATAGCACCTTTGATTCATAGCCGTACACTCTCCCTAGCAGACACTAAACAGGACTACACAGCACCTCATGGGGAAGAGAAATTACCAACTTGAGGCAGCAGTGGATCCTAAAGGAAGATGCAATGTTAAAGATGCAGAGGAGAAAAAGGAATAAAAGCAGCCAAGCAGTCTAACGATGCCATGAAACAGCCCTGTGCAAGGACACGGTCAGCCTCTGCAAAGGTACAGGGGAACCATTAGCACGTTGTCAGTGTTTCTATCTTTAGAAAAGTATTTGATCCCAATATTCACTCCACAGCATGTGACAGCACTGGAGGCCCACAGACCCTAAAAATGATTATTCCTCATGTGAAGTAGAGGGAACTGAAAGGCCCTACCCAACTTTTGGTTAAGAACCTGTAGTCAGAACTGCACTTGGCTGGATCTTGCAAAAATTTCATAAACATTCCTAGGCTGGTACAACATCCATTTATCCATCATTAACCTGGCACAGATGTGCAATAAATGAGAAATCACAGATGTAAACCAAATGAGAAATAATTTATTCAGCTCCCCAGGAAAACGCCCTTTCCCACAATGAGTGCACCTCAGCAAGGGCTGATCAACCTACCCCTGCCCTGTCACACCGCAACACCGCCATTAACTTGTCCAGCCTGTGCACAAATTAACAGGGCTGAGCCACCCAGCACACAGCAGCAGCAGCTATAATAAAGCCGAGTACAAGGCCTGCACTCCTGCGGAGCGAAGTGGATGCAACTAACATCTCATAATAACTTCATGTCTGGAGCAAGGCCTGAGAAAGCTACATTAAAAATAGGTTCTTAATCTAAAGTCTAATAGAGCATAGTTTTATCTTCTGAGGAGTTAAAGGTATTTGCAGGAAAGGGTAGGAAAGGTTAACAATTCCTTCACGCATTTTTTGTCAGTCTCATACTCCACACATATCACTGAGAGCTTTGAGAGCAAAGAGGATCAGGTCCTCAGGTCATCAGCAAGTCTAAACTTGCTGAAATGGTGCTAAAAAGTCCAAGTGCCTGTCTGGGTTACAGAGCTCTCCGTTTGCACTCGCTTGTGAGAGCTACGTCACACTCCTTCAGTTAAGACCTCTTTTTGTCAAGTAAACTAGAATAGGCCACCTCTTTCCAGCTAAACCTCTCTTAAAATGTATTGTTCCAGTTACTAATACATGTGTGTTATAAATAACACAGCTGCTCAGGAGGAGTCCAGACACACAGTAATGACAGCTTTTTATGGTGTATCATGGTACACCACATACACTGATTCACTCAGATAATGCCACATGGTGCTAACTAGCAAGCATTTTTGTGATCAACTTGCTTCTCCATTGCAAAAAAATTTCCCTTTCTCCTCCCCACTTCTTCTACTTACAATCAGGTTTCGCCATTTTACTCATGCTGAGTAGTTCACTGAATTTAATCCAAGCAATGGACAATACCCTTTGCATCACTTCTACGTACACACGAAACACCTGCAATTGTTCCAGACACAATGCAAGATCCTCTCCATTTCTAAAAGATGTATGGATTTTTCCAAGTCAAACCACGTAGCTGCTACACAGCCCAGACCGTCTCATTGCACTACTATGCTGGAGTAAGCTACAGTCCTTGCCTGCACACACGTGCGTCTTTGTCTCTCTGGATGAAATATGCTTCTTTGCAACCTAGGCTGTTGGCATCACCCAAAGGACAAGTACATCACTTCACACACCTTCTATCTACAAACACTCTGGAACAGTCTACGTGAGTGACTTAGAGCATAGGAGGGCTTCTTTTGGGAGCAAATTTGTCTCTGATCTATAACTAGGGCCTCACAGTAGGAAATCATCCGTACCGCTCCTAGCACAGATGCAGGGTCTTGCAGTAGCCAGCTGCCTGCACGTGAGCAGCAGGTGTCTGTGGCCAGAACCTGGCACAAGTTTCACTGCTGATGAGGACAAAAATGTGGATGTATGGTGCTGGAACCATAACAGATCACAGTACATCCAACCCTTGTGCTCGCTTCCTTCAGTCACCAGGTGGGAACATCGACTCGGTTCTGATGTCTTTGTTTCTGTCAAAAGCCCTACAGAGGTCCATTCCTGTATTAGTGGCATCGTTCAATGCCCCAAAGCACTGTTTAGTTTTTAAAAACCTTATTTTGAAAAAAACCTACTTTATTGCTGATATATGCAGCCAGGATTTATGGACACTTCTGCCTGGGAAGGAGTAGTATTGGCTTCTGCTATCACTATCTTGGAAATGGATCAAGGTGCTGAATGTGTCTCAACTAACAGACCTGGAACCGTTACAATTGATTCAAATATTTTCAGGATTATTTATGTGATTATAAAACTGCTCCAAGGTAAGCTTTCATGTATTACAACAATATAGAAATGCTATTCCAAAGTATCAGTTTAAAAGACTTTTTGAACCTTGTAAGATTCAATTCATTTAAGTAGGATTTTTTTTTCAGATATAATCCTCAATGAATACTGAATGCTCTTTAAACAGATGATTGGGGATTTAATGCTACAGTGGCAAGAGGAGTTTTAGTCAACAAAATACCTGATAGTATCTGACTGCAAATGAAGGAGAAGGAGGACACTCTATCTTTGAACTGATCATTCAATAGACTCAAAAAAAGCCACTGAAACTTCTAAACTTCTTTTAACAGAAACTTGTTATTATGAACTTTTTGTTGATTTTTGTTGTTGGGTTTTTTTTTTCAGTGTGTGGGTTTTTTTTCCCTGCAGTAAACTAGATAAGCAATAACATACAAGCAGTCATAGCTAGGGGAACAACTGCTTGTCATAGCTCCTGTAAAGGTTAATGTGATTCTTTCCATCAGGCTGATGTTCCACTTTCTCTTGTCACAGGATGTTGCTCCGCAGGTATGCCTGGACCATAGGGAAACTTGAAGCACAAGAACTGCATAAGTTTTAAATTAAGAGACTGTAGGTTCTTTTCTTATACCTTCTGGTAGAGGAGAAGAGCTTGGGGTTGGATCTAAGAGGATCATTCTAATGCTCCATGCAGTTTCCTTATCTACAGTCACATATTGACAGGAGAAAAAGATGCTAGGTGAAAAAGAAACAGAAGAAATTATACATTGGTATGGATCATTTTTCTAATGAACAGTCCATCTCGCATGTCAGCCCAGATACAGATCTGGGATTGCAGGAATGTGTGCAAAGTCATGCCCTGCCAGGACTCCGGGGATTGCACCAGGGAACCTAGTTTATTGTCCTCATTTTGCAGCTGAACTGGACCTTCGACAGGAATGCAAGCAAGAAGAGGGGTTTAAAAACAATTACACAGGTCTGGTCCTTCAAACACTTGTTCACTAAATTAACATCATTCACATGAGTGATCCCATTAAATCCACAGCACTATCTATTGCCCACCAAAGGAAAGCCCATAAACCACTCAACTACCTCTAACCTGAAGGATTTTTTTTTAATCTATGCACCCTGGGACAAACTAAGAATGTCATGGCTCTGAATTAATTACTCCTCCGTAGCATTTCTCATCACCTTTCTCATGCAGACAAACGCTAGTGTTTACAGGATCAAATTCTTAATTGAAAATGTTCACTGCCAACTCACGCAGCTACCGTACAGAGACTATTGCCTGTATTACATGACATTAACAAAGCCAGAGATCGTATGTCAAAATGTTTTAATGATTCTTTAAGGAACAAAAGACCACGAATGTCACATATTGCCACCATCCTGAGATTGTGCTTTGCTACAATTAAATCAAAAGTCAGGAGTTTCAGAATTTCCCAAATAAACGCTATTTTGTATTTAAAAAAAACCCAATTACTCAAAATTCAGAACTGTAGCAGTCACTGTGTGAAAAATCACTGCCTTTTCTCCCCAGTGGAAAATATTTCTCTATTGTAATAATGCAGTTTAACGCTCACAATATCACGTCAGACCAAATCCAACACCGAACTGCTGAGATGATGATATACACAAATTTTCTCCTTAGGATCATCACCCTGGAATTAAAATAATACAATAGGTTATTGATATTTCGTCTAGTAGGAAAACTGCTTGTTATATTCTAAATAAGCCAACAGCTCAGACCTCCACGCATGCACTTCACCTTCTGCATCTGCTTTTTCAGACTGGGAGTCTGTGACATTTATTATGCAGTATTATAGGCTCACAAAATTCTCATGGGTGAGCTGGACTGCTAGTGCCAGATCTAGCTTGAGCATCTGCTCTTTTTAAAGGAGGGCTCCTTCATTTGAATGCCCCCAGAACAGCTCACACTTGTGTGACCCTTTTCAGGCTTCCCAAGCTAACCAGGGCTGGGTCTAACCAGTATCTTCATGGGACACATCCACTGCTAAGCTGAAATGGATATGTTTTAAATTAAATTATTTTAACCATATTTTGAAGTAGCTAGAGATTGAAATTATTCTGCTTCTTCAACAGGCTAGTTCTGCTGTGGAAAAATAAAACCAAACAAAACTCCTCCTAAATGTATAAATACTTTTTTATTTGATTTGAAATCTAACGTAGATTCTAATTTGAATTAACTGTATTTTTTGATCCCGGTGGGTTTTACCTAAGCCAGAAGCAATTTACCTCCACCTGTTTCATTACTAACATTATTCTTAACACTTAAACTTACTTTAGAGCTGAAACACGTGAGCAAAGTGTGTATTTAAAATCTATGCAGCGTGGGTACTCAAGCAGAAGACCTTTCTTTCAACACTGCATGCATCCAGCAATTTAATGCTGGACAATATTTGCCTGAGTCAAGGGTAGGCTGAAATTTGGCTCCTGATGGGAATCCAGAGGTGTCTTTATTTTCAAAATGCAGTATAATTTTCTCGAGATAATGAAAAGTGAATTGTGGGACAGTTCACATTTCTCTAGCTACATGGAGATACCATTAATATAAAAGATTTCCAGCAGAATTTAAGCTCATGTTGGTACCCTGCTGTTATAAATAGGTTATTTATAACGGTATTTATAACTTGCTTGGATTGACAGCAACTTTCAATATTAAAAAAAAAAAAATCACACACTGACAGAGTTTAGAACAAAATGATTCTCTTTGATGGTAATTACTGAGCAAGTAAGCAGGCAGCCCCCTGCTTTACAGGGTGCTGCCCTGCGAGCTCCACCCTGAGCAGCACTGCTGCTCTCTGTCAGAACTAGATGGGTTTTAATCATCTATTTGGAATTAAAAAGCCCAGACCCAATTTTACTTTCCAGGCAAGAAACAATGACACTCAGTGAAAGGTTCACCCTAACCACCAGCACACCTCTGCTCAACCCCTCCTCCTTCACCCTTCTGCTCAGAGGATTCAGCAGGCTCAAGGAGTCTCAATTTCATTCTTACTTTCTATGCTTTTTTCTGTTGACTGGCTCCTCTGAGCAGCTGCTTACTGCTACTGTGCTGTATGTCAAAGGAATACATGCTCATCTTCCCTGCTGTCTCTTTCGAGCAATCAGAAAACCTGACGGATTCTTGGTCAGACAAAATTTGCATTTTAACCAAGCTTCTGGGCAATCAGGTTTTTTTTTTTCCAGTCTGATTAATTTATCATCTGACATTTTTTCTAATCAGATTTTTCTGTCTATTTTTAAATATGAATCAGGCCACTTCCCATCCTTGAACCTATGTTTACTTGAAGCTAATGACATGCCCTTCAGGCTTATCAGGTTAAACCAATGAACAAACAAGACTTCCTTCAGCTGCAGGGCCACGGCAAAAATGATTTTGTAATTTAATAGTAAATAATAAAGATCATTATTTTAATTGCATTTCAAGATTTTGCTGATGTCTCATTTTCCATTTTACCATCTGTGATAGGTATACATTAACAAAGACATGTGCATCTCTGTCAAGCATAATCACAAAGTTGCAGGAGTGGCTACAGGGGCAGACGGGAGCTTCCCACACTGCCCAGCAAGAGCTCTACAGGGCTCACATAGCTGGCAGCTCCCTCTATCCAATCAGCAAAGATTCACCTTCGAAGTGACCAGGATGGTGTTTAGGAGCAGTACTGCCAAAATGATTCATTGGGATGCAGCTATGCTCTCCCCATGCTGCTGCAGAACCTGCTACCTGCCTGAAATACAGGTGTTTGCAGCAGAGTGGCTTCCTTCACTTCTTATTTACAGCTGTGTCCCACTAATGTGCGAGGGAAGCTCTGGCGAGACTTCTGTGGGCACCCAGTGGTGTGAGGAACCCTCAGCTACCCACAGGCAGGGAGGAGAGGGGACCAGGGAGAAGAACATAAAAGGGAAACTGTTCCATTTTTAGAGAAGGTCATCTTCAGTGAAATATAGTGATTATAGAATTTCAATTATCTCTACTAGTTGACAATAGCAGCAGAATGGTTGCTTATACTGAAAGCATTTAATCTCTTTGGGCTTCTAGCTTTGTAAATGTAAGTGATTATCATAGTGGAGAAAAATCTTAGGGCAGCACAACATGTCCTTCTGGTTGCTTTTTCTTTACAGCTTATTTTGTAAATTTGGCCACAGAAGTGATTTCCAGTCTGTCAAGCATGGACAGCATTTAATTAACCCACACAGATGCTTAAACATTTTTGTGGCTTCTCTCTGCTTCTCTTTAGATTAAATATTCATAAAGAGCTGCCTTTCATTTTCTTAGCTGGGGTAGTTACTACAATTAAAATCACATGGTATGGCTCCAGCAATTTATATTATAGGAGGAATAAATACAATGGGAACTGCAGGGTATAAACAGCTTAGCCACAAAGGAAAATACATTTCGTATTTCTTAACCTTTCCAATATGCTGCAACTTTTTATAAGCAAAAAAGCATGCCTCAGCCACATGTAACTGCACACACATACACCTCCTTCTAGGTAATCTCCTGCCATGGATGAGGAGAATGGGTTCACTAGGTGGCTTCTAGGTCCCTCCTCACATGTTTTATATTATTCTAATAATATTCAAAAGCAGTTTACTTTTCTATTTTTTCAAACTGACACTGAGTAAAATTGTGCCTTCTTGGCACTAGCAATCTGCTAGTTTAAAACTTAGCAACACACCAAGTGTGAATATATCTTTGAAATTTTCAAGTACATTTCAGAACTTAACCAGGAGAAAAGACCTTAGCTTTTCAACTGAAAATTTCTGGCTTGAACAAGATGATGCTATTTTAATTTATTTATCTGAAGTAACACAGTTGTGAGATTACATCAGTCCAATTAAAGCATATTGTATACAATGGCAATGCTACCATACATTTCACTTATTGTTAGATCAACTTGAACCCCCTGGAAAAACAGTTCCATGAAAGGCAAATCTGATGACAGTATTGTGACCTGGGGAATTTCTGAGTTAGCTTCAGAGATGAAGAAGCATTTATACAAACAGATCTTATTTTGTCAACAGGGCAAATCAAGATAGAAAGCATGCAGACAAATCTTTTCAGAGTCATCTGTATTCTGTACACTGTAAATTGGCTCAAGGTCAGAGGCCAGACTCGGTGCTGCACTTTGCAGAGGCAATACACAGAAGGTAGGGCTCCAAGGGGGATGGGACAGTTAGAAAGGATAGAGGAAAGGGAATGACACTTCATCCTATATTTGTAACTCCCAGATTCTGAGCTGCCTCAAGGTAAAATCCTCAGCAAGATCTCCTGCAGTGTACGGCAGCTTCCTCACTGCTGTCTCTCCACAAGCTGTTCTGCAGCCCAGGGCTGTGAGAGCTTACTGCTCTAAACTTCTCTGTACTAACAAGAGGGAACAAGGGCACATATGCATGTTACTCCTTCATGAAGCACTCTTAACAGGCCTCCCTATAGATCTGGAAAGGCTGTGCCAGCATCAGGTGTAGCACCTCTTGTAGGACACAGTATGTGACCGGTTTTAATAATGCAATTCAGAAAGGAGGCTGGTTCATGGGAACTGACACCAAACCAAACACCAGTCCAAGATAAGGAGACAATACTGGCTGATTGTGAATTATGGTGATACTGTGTCTTTAGCTACGTTCCCCACTGAAAATTCACAATTAGGAAACATTTCTCAACTCTGTGTTATGTTATATTTATAAAAAAACCTCCAAACTTGACTTGTTTATGAAGTCTCATTGAGTGTAAGGTAGAAATGTCTCTCTAAGGAAGAACGGACCCCCGCTGTTCATGAAACAAGTTTTCCCTTGACACATTACTTAAATAAAGTAGTTTTCTGTGGTAAGAATGTGACCTACCTTTTTAGTCTGATTCACATTTACCAAACTGCAACTTCAGAATGCCTTTGCCATGAAGTTGAAGGATCTGATTGTATTCTTTGGGCATTGCATGGAAACCTGGTTTAGGCAGCTGGTTGTCATAATAGTGGTGGCTGATTGGCATCTTCTCTGTGGACTTTGAGAAAGGCCAGAAGCCATAGAGCTTCACATTTTCACACAGCTCAAGAGCAGCACTGGTGATCATAAAACCAGATGACAGCCGGTAGGCTTTCACACCCTTAGTTCTCCAGAACTGGGCAAGACTTTTCAGATAGGTAGGGTGAAAAAAAATTGCCCTTTGGGTTGCTTTGGACTCTTGCAAAGTGTGATATACTTTGAAAGAAGTGGCTGTGTTGCTTCTGAAGGAAAATGCTGGCAGTAAAAGGAAAGCATCTCCATAGACCATGATGTTCTCCAGAAATTCTTTCTTCTTTTCATTTAGTTTGTTGTATCTGCAAATTGCAAAATTTTAGGAAAGGAGTTAATGGAATGTACTACTGATATAAGTAATACAGACCAAAACAGCACATGTACATGAGTTATGAACTCTGCTGCACCAGTTCAGCATGTCTACATTGCAAACTTATACCAACCTGTTCTATGTTGCCATTATGTGCAGTTATGAAAATCTGTCTTCATTGTACAATAAGAACACACTTAATAGGATTGAATTTGCAACGTGGGAGCTACTGGAGCAGATCAAATTCACTGCTAATGAGACCAGGTCTGGTTTACATAATCAATCTATTAATGAAATTACAAAGGAGAACACAAAATAAAATAATATTGTATTTATACTTTCTATGTTTAAAAATCCATGCATTATGATACATACAGTGTGTGTTTATGAAATGTGTTTCTTACATCAATAGGTTTACAATAACACATCTTCAAAATCTGGGTGTCTGCCTTGTGTGGATAACAAGTCTGCATGTGAGCAGTCTTGGAGCATTAGAGTGTGTTCAAGTTATGCAGGGTCTTAGCTGCTCTTGAGACACTTTCAAAATAGCTGAAAATAGAGGCAGCTCTATTTATCTTCTTTAACTGCAAAGGGAACACATGGAACTCTGTAAAGATTTAAGAGATCTAACTTCACAAATTAAGAGAATTTATCCTCAGATGCTTTGGTTCCCCAACAACCAGCACAGAGACTTGGTTCCCTCCACTGGATAATTCCGTGCTCCCAAACATTGAATAGTAAGGTTCCAGAGTCATCCAAGAAGTGATACAAGACACAAAGGGGTCACTCAACTCATTTCCTTAATAGATCTGAGTTGTCTGTATCACCGAAACACATGGAGATTGCAACCCTTTTGGGCCCCAAAGCACTGAGTCCTCTTTTGTAGGTAGTTGTCTATCTGAGCAGTGTGTTATCACCTTTTAAGGGCTACCAGAGCTCACTTTTCACCAACAGATCCAGCAGAAATTGGAAAACTTGCTTTCATTTCTCTTCACAACTTGAGCAGGTTCAAACCCTCTTCTTGTGCAGCACTTCAAGACAAAGGACAGCAGCCACTGCCATTCCCATTCGAAACCCTCATGAGAGAGTTATCAGTTACCTCTTGCATAACTGAACTCATGGAAGGAGTGATACACCCCTTCTCAGCCTGAAGGGGTTTAAACTTACAGCTGCTGCTTCCCAGAAAAGTGGCATTACTACCAGTCTCTGAAACAAAATGAATGAGAAAGGCTCAGCCCCTCCTGCTGACCCTGGGCCCCAGTGCATGCAAGAGCTGCACCGCCAAAACAAGCAAGAAATGCCTGAGTCTGTGCCTAGGAAGAACGGTTGAAGGGTGAACTTTTGGCCCTTACTCCAAGCATTATCTTTAGTTTGCTCAGTGTGAAGTGCACAAACATCCCTCAGGACAGAATTCAGATCTCTGTTCTTCCTTAGCTGGAAGCCTGAACAACTCAACCTTGTTTTGCTTTCCTTTCCTTTCCATCTCTGCCCCTGTAATGTGCAGAGCTGCCCAGCTCCATTAGAACAGAGAAGAACTGTGCTTCTTTCCTCCAAGACACTTCATCTACATTGTACACCCTGGCAGACACAGTTCAAAAGCTGATTAACCTTACTAATAATATTAGATTCACCTGAGTACCCAAACACAGATTTAGAAATTAAAGTGAATATAGTTGGCATAGGTCTTCTGAGAGAGGAAACAAACTTAGTTCTGCTAAATGGGGCCAAGTTGCTTCTTGCTCCTCCTTCAAAAGCATTTACAGTGTTCTCTGAATATTTAATTATTTTTTAAAAAATCTTAAAGTCCTCTCACAATCTCACTGCATCCTCACACAGGTTTAGCTCCTACTTCCATTAACTCTGCTGTGGCTTAATTTGGCTAAAAAGTAAGTGCAGCTGGGGCAGTACACTTTGATCAAGCCCAGACAAATTGTGCATAAGGTCAGCAGTCACCAGTGATGCTGAGTCACTGGGCAAGGTTCTTCTTTCTCATATTCTTGTGCAGCCCCACTAACATCAATGAGCTCAAACTACTTTTGGGGAAGCAATTACTCATCTTCATTTAAGCCAAAAAGGGCTGTGTAAGTATCCAGGTAGTTAGTACTCACTGCAAAAATCAAGTTCTATCCTTGAATCAATGACAAATGCCTGTTACCATTCCTACATGCTCACTGTACTTTTTCCTTTAAAGGCGGGGATGGGGTCGGGATCTAAAGCCTGGTGTCTGTTTGACAAATACAGATATGGCAGACAAAAAGATACAGTAAGATCAGTAAGCAGTAAATAACATGCCACAGCAGCCCTTTTCATAGATAAGCTGCAGTTCCAGCCTGCTGAAGATGTCAGATTAGTCAGCCTGGCCTTATTAGATCTTCTTTTCATCAAGAAAGAAAAAAATATTGCTGAGAAAAAAGTGTGTGAGCAGCTTTTGCATGGATTGAGAAAATGGATTGCAGAAACCAGGCCTCTATTCAGGCAGCAGCCTTCATCAGAACGGCCTCCAAGCACATTACCTAAGAACATGTGCTTACACTCCTCCTGATAGAGTCGGACACCCATTTCCAAGCTTTCCTGATATCATTACAATTCCTTCCTTCTGTTGGGGGTCATGAGGGTCATGGAGGTGGGGGTGGGGGAGAAGAGGCTTGGGCTTGCAATCATCAGTTTTGCTCTGTCAGAAATTGCGACTGGTGCTGAGAACTGAGGCCCTTTCTAATCTGGGTATTGCTGACTCCTTTCTTCCAGAAGAAAGCCCAGTTTTAACAGATTTCCATTTAGACTTGTACATGGGAACTAAGACTTAATGAAGTAATCTGCATGCACTGCTCTCTATGCTGGTATCCCAACGGATTCCCAACAAAATCTGAATCATGTCAAACAATTACACAAATATTGCACAGAAAGAGATTTGCAGTTGTACTTACTTCTGAGCTATGATACTCGGATTAACAGTCACAAGGTTTGTTTTATTGCCAACATCTTTGCTAATGCTTCCCATGGTTGGTGGGAGGTTACACCTGAAATTGAGAAACATTTACTGAAACAGATGTGCACCAGAAATGCTTTACAGTTATTATTTGCAAATTTCTCTCTTGGGCAATGACACTTTAACGTCAGCTCCCAGGGATATCTAAGCACTTTACAAATATTAAATAAGGCTTATAGCACTTCTAGTAAAAATATTTAATCTGCTGTACAGATGGTTAAAATAGGGCACAGAGAGCTCATTTTCATAAATCATCTCACAAATCAGGAGCAAAGTTAAAATCCCGTAAGGACCCAGTCTATGAATGCCCTATGTTAGCAGCTAGGAAACACTGCCCCTCTTGCATAAACAATGCATTTCTTCTGAAAGACTGCTATTATTTTCTGTATTGAAACGGTCTGATTGATACCAATCCCTCAGCTTGCACAGTAATGTCGACTTCTGTTTCATGAGACAACAACATCATAACTTGCCCAATTGCAGAACCAGTGATTTCTGTGAAAGGTAAGGTCCTCAATAAATTTAGTACTTTTGGATGCAGATTTCCTATTTTATTAAGACAGTTATCTAACCAGAAAGATGGGAGTTTTTTATTATTTGAAAAAAAAATATTAGTCAAAAGCAGGAAAGGAAAAAAAAATCCAGCAGACTGTGTGACTGGACATCACTGAGAGAAGGATCATCACTTGGTTACTCAGTTGCCTTGCAGGAACTACAAAATGTGAGTCACATACTGAGAGAGTAGGCCAAATCACACTCCTGAGTATGCCTGATTTTCTCCACAATCTATTGAAGGAGCTGAAAAAAACCTGTCTAATTTTTTAGATGGCAAACAGAAGGTGAAATAAATACCAGGGCAGTTAAAGAACTACAAGAGTGAGCTAACCCTAGGCTAAGTAAACCATTTATTAAACCAGAAGTAAAGGTAAACATGTGACATTTAATACCACTCCTTCTTATTTCAATTTCAGGATTTTCTTTATTCTTTTGTGTTGAGTTAAAAAAACCCAACACACATACCCCCCAAAAAAACCAACCAACCAACCAACCAACCAACCAATCCCCCCTCCCCAAGAGAACATTCCCTCTCCTAGTGGATGTTAAATAAACAGAAATTTAGACATTTCAGGTTTTCTGATAATCACTGGCAAGGTATCTTTGCAATCATAGGTCACACATGTATCCATACAGTCGTCTCTTTACTTAGAATGCAGCATTCTGAAATCTGCAGTCTCCTTAGAGAGGCAGAATCAAAGAATTGTCAAGATCCTTCCTCATTGCTACAAACTGGCGTTGGCTTGCCTCCAAACCTGCCAAGTGTTCAGAAACATTTGAAACCTTTTGTAAGATGAAGCAGCTCCTACCTAAACACAAAGTCAGAACGATCGATTTCAGCTCCGCAGCTGGAATTTTTCAGAATGCCTCCATTTCCAACCACAGCACAGGTCTTGAAGGGATAGACTGAAAGAGGAGAGGACTGCAAACAAACAAAAGACACAGCCAATGCCTTTATAAATCTTTTGATTGCTTCTTTGCATCTTTAGTCCTTTGCCCTTGCATGCTTAATCTGGTAAATCCCAGTGAAAGCATCCACCATTCAGCAGCCAGGGTTGGCAGGCCTGGACAGCCAAGAGCCAAAAATAGGCACCAACAGACTGAGAACTGCTACTTCAGTCATCAGTATTTTGAGGGAATAGCACTGGATTGATAAAACAGGATGAGTACCTTTTAAATACATGGAAATTATCTAGTAGTGGACTGAATTTTTGACAAGCTAAGGAACTAACTTGTACTGAAGACTGTTTAAATTTACCCATTTTCCTTTGCACTGCAGCAGAGTCGGGGTTGTCACACAGTCATTGACTCTGTCAGCTAATAGCAGGTAACTTTGTAAATGCTCATTACTATGTCATCACACAATTATGATTGATGTAAAATAATGAATTTAAGGGAACCTGAAGATGCTGTAAAAGATTATCATGTGCCTTGGCTTATCTCATCGTGAATGTGATGGCTAACCAAAGGGGTTACTGTTTCTGGCTGCTATTCCTCTTCTTGCTAGAGATTGCTGTCGTGCAGTGGGGAAGCTGAATGGGAGCTAAGCGCATCCACTTGTGAACCAGCACAGATCACAACCTAGCAAATTAATGTAAATGGTTGGCTATTTCAGTTGACATCAATATAGTTGGCTGTTATCCTAGGGTCTCAGAAACATCTCATCCATCTCATTCTGCCTCTCCTGCTGTGGGAACGTTCATATCCAACAGGGAGGTCAACAGCTGGGCTACTTTGACTGTAGAAACTGAACCCACTTGTAAAATTGAGTCAAAACTTGCATACACAAAACATTATCCTTCTCTCATCAGCTTGCCCACAGAGAAGCAGTAACTTGCTATGAAAAAGGCAAAAAGTGTGGGGAAAGTGGCAGACACCACATCAGCTGGCAATATATTACAAAACAACACGTTCAGATATTTTGTTCAGTTTTGAAAAGATAGTGGAACACAAAGGCCAGACACTCTGGCAAGCTATGCACATGAAACAAGATTTTTTTTTCTTTCATTCAGTTTTGGTTTGGAAACACTGTAATCTCTCTCTCCATGAAGTTTTTTGTGATTCACAGCAGTATTAGAAAGCACTACACTCATGATAGCTGAGATGTCACACATCAAGAATGCCAGTCAGATAAAGAGATCTCCCACGTGCTCTTTCCTTCAAGAAATTAAGTGGATCTCTGTGGCCCTCTTTGTCTGGACTCCAGAGCTTACATGTCTATTGTAAGTCCCCAGCTGAAAAATCTGATTCCTTTGCTCAACCCGTATTTCTGGCTGCAAAGGCCCTACCCTGGTGGGCAACAGAGCTGGTGCAAGGGCTGGAGGGAATGTCCTATGAGGGGTGGCTGAGGACATTGGGCTTGGCTAGTTTGGAGAAAAGGAGGCTGAGGGGTGACATCGTTGCACCCTGCAGCTTCCTGAGGAGGGATGTGGAGAGGGAAGTGCTGAGCTCCTCTCCTTGGGATCCAGTGACAGGACAGGTGGGAATGGTTCAAACTGCACCATGGGAGGTTTAGACTGGATATTAGGAAGCACCTCTTTACAAAGAAGATGGGCAAACATTGAGACAGACTTTCTAGAGAGCTGGTTGATACCCGAAGCCTGCCAGTGTTTAAGACATTTTGATAACGGCCTTAACATGCTTTAACTTTTGGTCAGCCCCGAATTAGTCAGGTAGTTGGACTAGATGACTATTGTAGGTCCTTTCCAACCGAAAGTCATATTCTTTCTGTTCTGTTCTGTATCAGGTTTACCACCAAAATAGCTTTCCTGAGTTATATGACCAAGCCTGCACTGGAAATAGCATGGGAATACAAGGAATATGAAATGTTGTTCAAGACCGAAATGCCTCTGAAAATGGGAATGAGAAAAGCAAGGCAAACATTCTCAGAGGGTTCACTCCTGAACTCAGCTGGCTGACAAGCCAGGCTGCAACTTGTGTTCTCTAGCAAGTCTACCTACAATCTGATCAATGATACCCTGTCCATGCCTCCACCACTGCAGAGGAAGGAAAAAAAAAAAAAAAGGTTTTACAAGGTGAATGAATAAGGTCATACAGGGGCAAAGGGTCTCTTCCAGAGGAATCAAAACAGCTCTGTTACTAACCCAGAATATATATGATATTGCAATTATAATAGCAGGTAAAGATACAGTTCCTACCATAGGCAGCATCTTAAAAATGTCCTCTGTAATGAGGATGGTCTTTTTACTGTCCACTTCGTAGCTCATGTTGCTTCCCAGCGGGGTGTTGTTTTGAGAAGCAATAAAATTGTGAACTGCATCACAGCAGGAAGCTAATTCTGACCTGCAAAAAAAACAAACAAAAACTGCTCAGTGACAGGCAAATAAGGATTAAAGCAGTGGTGGAGAACTAGATGAATGAAAACCAGTTCTAATTCACTATGCGACAAAAGGCTATGTGAACCCTCTGTAATGTCATTTCCCTTGACTTGCTTTGCAGAGCAAGTCCATTTTCACAGCAGATGTTCAGAAACCAATCAGACCAAGAGCTCCTTTTCTTATCCTGTTTTTCTCTCTTGGTCTCTCTTTCTCATCCAGAAAAATTGCTAAGATTATTACAGAAACACCAAGAGATTTCAGTTGCCAAAGAATTAACATTGTGATTTCAATCAACATAAAACGAGTGATTGTAAGAAACTAGAAGGCTGAAGAAAGAACAAACCAAGGAGGTGAAAGACACAGTGATGGCAAGTACTGACTATAGTACTTAGTAAATAGCTAGACAGTTGCAAGCCAATTAATTAATAATTCATTTCTGCAACTGTTCAATGCAGTTTTCCTGTGTGCAATATCACAGATGTTAAACCAATTACATCACAGCTTGCAAATAAAGATGGCTAGGGACATCTTTGCGCTAGATACAGAGAGCCTAGCTTCCCTGAAACATCTAGCAGAAGTCCTTAAAAGAAGACGAGAGTGCAAAGGATTCACTCAAACTTTATGAGGGAGTGAAGGCTATCACCCATCCTACAACTCCTGCCACCTCCAAACTTATAAAAAAGTTACGTGGGTAAGCATCCTACATTGTTAACAGTGAAATGCAATCAAAAGCCCCACCAGACATGAAACACTGTACTTAGTTCTACTTTAGGGAATGAATTTCAGACTGTAAGGCTGAAATACTCATGGCCAGCCACTATTTATCAATTGGTAGGACATAGCTATCTCATTAGGTGAGATTCTAAGAGAACTCCTAACCATACAGGGAATAAAAATAATTGATAACAGAATCCCTTGGAATTTTTAAGAAGATAACACAGCAGGGAAAACATAATCATTCCTATCTGAACACTGAAGGTTAATTGTGAAGAAAAAAAAAATTTACTGTTAGAGCCAGAGGAATAGAAAAGTTTTGGTTTATACTTTTTCAGTGAGTAGGGTAAACCAAACCATTAGTACTAGTTCAACAATACAGGCCAAATTCTGGCTGAAAGTAAGATGACCTTAATAGGGTAAGACATAGGAAAAAGAAGTTGCTTAATTCAACTTTATCAACAATGTACATAGAACAAATATCTAATAATAATACAATTCTGATGGAGATGAGGCATAGTCAAACACATGGAAGAGCCCAAGGATTATGTTTCCCACTCCCTGTACCTTAGGGAGGAGCCATCCCTCACTGCTCCCTGGTAATCACACAGAGATCAAGGAATCACAAAAAAATCTAATCTTGATTTCCTTCAGACTTTTCTTAAAGCTAAATAAAGCAGGATTAAATATCATCTGTGCCAACCATGGGATATTCAGAAGAAAAGAAATAACAGCAGAATATTCTTGCTCAGCTTTAGTAAAACATGTGTTGATGGCTACCAGAACCTGAAAAAGCAAACTGATGATAGATAGCATTCATTAATACAGATGATGTGGTTTTGCTTTTTATTACTCATTTGGCAAGAATGAGTGCTTCAATAAAAGCAGAAACAGTTTGGAAACAAAATAGATATCAGAATTAACAAGAAAGTAATAGTTTATATTAATATTGTGGATCCACTGAGGAAACAAAAAAGAGCCAGGCTAGTTCAGAAACGCGAGAGCAAGAGATTACATAGTGAGATATATATATTCTTTTATATATGTATATATAAATATATATATATATTTATATATATATTCTTATATATATTCTTATGTTACCTAAGAGCATGCGTGCTAAAAATTTGGTGATAACAACAGAAACCTCTTAGATCAAATCATGACAGAGAACCCCACCATGTCCAAGCATCCTTGTACAGAGCTCCAGTGGTAACACATGTAACCTGCAGACTGTAACACCCACCGACTTTGTATTTAGTGATCTGTTTGTACAGATTTTGTACACATGATACCTCTACAACTGACAGCAAACAATGAGGAGGTAGAGACAGGGCAGTCCAAGCAATCTATTACTGTAACCATCGTCACAATATTGATGTCATATGTGGTCACTGTCATGAGTTAATGAGATTCATAAGATTACAACAGGTATCATCCTAGCCAGTTGTTTTAACAAGTGAGCTATGTAAGGTGTTGCAAATCCAAGACAACATTTTAACTTCCGTATCATGCCACCTGGGGAGAGAGAAATTGTTAAAACCTACCATACAAAGACGCTCCTAAGCAGATGATGAGATACAAGACAAGGGTCACAATCTTAACAGCACCACATGGTAATACCTTAAAGCCAACCTCTGTCCTCTGGAAGGGTAGAAAGTGATCCAGGTTGTCTGCTCTGACTGGGAGAAAACACTGAGATATGGGGGCAGCTCTTGGAAGATGAGACTACACAGATTGAACATCCACCTTAGATATGTGTAAGAATGTGGATGAAGCTTACAGTAAGAAGGAAATTCCAGTTGTTAACAGAGCTGCTAGACTCTGGGGGCTGACCTAGAGTGTTTAGTAAAATATTTGTTGATGGCTACCAGAGCCATCAACACCAGAGTGTTTTTATGATCCAGTTACAGCATTAGAAGTCCACAGTGAAGGAAGCTGGAGTCAAAGTACCCAATTTTTGTAGAGCACTAGGTTTGGAAAGTATCTCCTCTGGAGTACAGATTGGTACTGCTAGTTTCATATTTGGAGGAAGCCTTCTCTCCAAGATTTCTCTGGAAGCAGTTGGAAACGGAGTGAGACCCAAGAGCTTTTTTTAAATCCTGAGGCGTAACATCAACCACAGATAATTCTTACGTGAAGTTAAGCAGAAAGGGAGTTGATTGCATTAGCTGGAAATTTCACTTGTAACAAGGAACAAAATCAGCACCTGGAAAAAGACAACACCGTTTGGACTGATAATAAACACCTCATAAAACTGAGTAAGTACCATCTTAATAAATTAACTGGACTGCTGTATTTGCCTGTGAAATTGTGTTTGCATTAGACAACACAGAGTCGCTGCTGCACTGGAGGATGGTTTTTGTTGCTCAGCAGACCCTTCCACTGAATTTCATCCTTTGTGGACTCTGGACCCATTTTTGTACTGAGGTCAGCTGGGATGAAATTCAGAGCCCACATGGCATCCAGATAATTTCTTCACAGTTGTGACTGATGAGAACTTACAAAAATCCTGGTTTCTGAAGCAGTTATCAAAGTATTGAAACAAGCCAGAGGAAAAATGTTTTTTTCCAACTGCTATGCAGTTAGTGCACACTGAACCATGGGCAGCAATAGAGGACTTCTGTTTGATTGTACATGTTCCCAAACCCCTCTGCATAGCCCAAGCACTTCACAGGAGCAGTCCACTCCATTTAGTGGAAGTCAGTAAGTATCTGCAGGACCTAAATATGCTGATGTAGTTTCTTTGCAGCTCTTGTAGTAGGTGTGTAGCCAGAAGCTCAGCCTGAACTGTTATCACATATCAGATTAAATTGAGGTGCAGGGATGAGGAAAGTGGATGGGGACAGACATTGTAAAAGTATCAAAATATGCAAAGCTTTATTCTAAATAGTAAGACTCTCGATTGTCCTCTAAGGCCACGGTAGATGGTGATGAGAATCTTAATTTGCAGTAAAGAAAGCTGAAGTTCAATATTAGGAAGCATGCTGAAACAGGTTGCCTGGGCAAGGAACAGAATTTCAATGACTGGGGATTTTTAATATGTATCTGCCCAAACTTCTTTCAATGATGGTCCATGTCCATTTGATTCTAGGACACTTTTTACAAACATCTGTACAGATGAATATTTGTTTGCAAAAAGAGTATCGTATCAGTCCATAAAAGGGATAACCAAACAAAAGTAAGACTAGCAAGTATTTAAAGCTGGAACCCCTGAGCCTGATACAAGTGTATTTCACATCACAATTTGTAATATCATTTGAATAAAGGGTAAAGTATTCCAAGCAACCAAAGTGTGTGGATTACTAATAACCAGAAAAAGTCTTTTCTGTCCTAATAGCTTGTTGTAATAGTTTATTGTACACGTGAAACCTCAAAGGTTTCATATTGAAGAGACTGTGGTGACAGTACAGTGAAGAACTTAACCAAAAAATCTACTGTATAACAGCAAAATTTCAGGGGTGCAGCTACAAACAGTGAGACCAGCTTTAATTTATGTTCACCACTGCAATGTTTTATAATAAGCAAGCAGTTAACTTACTGTACTGCACTGGGGGCTCTAGACAACGTTATTGGTTTCTCCAGGCTTCTGTCAATCCAAGTCGATAGCATCAAAGTGCACTGAGGCATTGTGACGTGTTCCAATCTTTTAGAAAGAAGTGGTTATATCTGATATCTGAAACAGAACGTGTTGAGGGGGAATGCTACACTGACAGCCCTTGAACTGTCTATAAATGAAGTAACATCATAAATGTCTAAGACAATGATAGTCAACAGGGTTGAATCTGAAATCAAGGCTGAACATGTAAAAGTGTAATAAATTTTTCAAACCAAAGGCTATTTAAAGAGTCCACCATGAAGATGTAATTAACTCAGTCTGATCCAAAATTAGGTCCCCCCCTTATAGGAATCTTTAAACATTTAGGAAAGTATAGTCTGTAGAGCAATTAAAAGATTCAACCATTTCTCCAAACTGCCACCAATTGCTATCTCTCCATCCAGTCTCTTTCTCTTCTGAAACAGAAATATGCCTGTGAGTATATAACTCCTCATTTTAGATATGATCTACATGCAGATAGATATGATCTATATGCAGCAAATGTACCCTTAAATCTCAGAGTTCTACGTATTTTCTTGTATACTGGCATGGAAGGTTTCAGAGAGTACAGTGGAATTATTGATCTGTTTAGTGTTAGGGAAGCTATTGATTATGTGGTGGTGTGAGCTTATGTAAGCATAAATTGACCTTGCAGGGTATTTTATTTGTGTCTCAACTGTGGTTCATTGCAGTATGCAGATGTTTTAAGCAATACTGTTATGTATGTTAGAACGTAGGGCACTACAAATTAATCTCCCAGAAGGAGTGGGATTTTATAATCTGCAGGAACCTTTAACACACACTTTTCAGAAGAGATAGTAAAGCAGGAACAGGGTAATAGAGGTAGAGTGGAATAAAAAGCATGAGGGGAAATTACAGACTAGGAAAACAGGTTGATTTTTTAACTGTTCTTTTCAAGACCCAGGGTTCTTTTTTAAAAGTAGCAAGGTTTTCTTCTAAAAAAAGTTAAAAATTCTTTGGTGGGGTGGAGCAGTGTGCAAGCTAAACTGCAATGTAACATCAGAGATTTTAAAACTGTATTTTGCCCATAGGAATTTCCTTCTCCTTTCATTATCAGATACACATAAGGTTTGTCAGGAATGGTATTTCCACAGGGAGGTGGCCCAGTATCCGTAACTCACACAGGGCTATTCCAGTATGACACCACTCCAGAAGAACTGTTGTATTCCTTTTCCAGGCTCCAAGCTCAGCGAGATAGCCCAGAAATACAACACCCAGAAGTTTCTCTGAAATACAATATCTGTTTGGCCTTTCTCCATGCCCTTCATCCCCTTCCTCTCCAGCCATTTTGAGGGCTGTTTTAGCTATTTGTTAGCTTCCAGCAAAAGCAGGAGTTGCAACTATTTGGAAAACCTGTAGATTATTTGTCACCATGTGTAGCCCAAATAAGAATAAACCAAGTTTGAATGTCCATAAAACAGAGAGATGTGGAGATGTAAAAAACAAATGCAGCTTACACCCACTGGGCTCTGTAATTTGTTGCACTAATGAAACATTTCTTTTAAATGGAAAACCTTTGAAGACTACTAATATAATAATTAATATTCAGGTTACTTAGGGAACCTGAGACTCTACTGGCTGTAGCTAGAAGAGCCTTTTTTCTGGAGTTTTAAGAATGATGCTTCCAGGCATCTGCAAGATCATTTCCCCTCTTTTTTCAAGTTTGCACCAATTCTCTTCTATAACCAAGAAATCTGAGGACTTGCTTTGTCTAAAACAAGTTAGAGCTGAAGTAAATCTGAAAAGAGAGGAAGAATTCAGGTGGGCTTAGAAAGAAAGGGATAGTGTGGACATGCTGGATGATTGCAGAGGCATAAAGAACAAGAGAAATAAAAAAAGAAGAGAAGCACAGCTGAAACTCATGAAGGAAAGGTCCACATAAAAATACTTAAATATTTCTCTGTACATCAGTAGCAGTAAACCATAAAGACCACCTTCCCTACATCACTGTTTGTAGGATGCCATCTACACCACTTCTGGTGCAGGTACATATCTTTGCTAGCACCTTCTGTGAAGTTAGATAAAACTCTTCAGCAATGGTTGACACGCTAATGGGGGGTACAGTAAATCTTACATAGATTGCCAGAGCAATGAACCACGTGCTTGAACTTGCTTCTCTGAGGGCAGCCTAAATCTGGCTGTGCTGATGTCAGCATTAAAGATCCTGAAGTAAATGAAGGGTCAGGAGACTGGCTACACAACAGAGGCTGGACAAAAATCAACCAGAGAAGAGTGACTTTGTGTTTGAGAGGTATTAAGAAGAACAAGCTTGTACTTCCCTTGTGATTCTTCTTGTTTTTGAGAAATGCATGGGTAAACATCACCTACCTGTCCAGAACCCCTGACCGCTGCCAGACAGCAACTTAGCCAAGTGCACCTGAGCAGGTACAGCAGGGTAGCTTTAGAGGAGGCCTTTTGGGAAAGGGAGCTCTCTGACAACAAATGGACACAGTTTGCACAGCGGCATGACAAAGCTGAGCTAGGTAGCAGAGGATCAACCTGGAATCCTGCACTCTGCTTTTTGTACAATGGGTTTGCAAAACCAGGGTGGTTTGTGCCACGCATGGTTGTCAGCTGTCACCCTTTTGCCAAAGACAAGTGTTTCTTTCCTGCACTGTGCTTCTAATTCATATTCTTTTATTTGGCCTGGATCTGCTGGGAGTGAGTCTTACAAAGAGAATTGATGTGTACTCTTTGGCACACAGTGCTGTCTTCTAGGAACGTAAGAGTTACTGGCTCAGATCACATATTCATTCCCCCCCACCACCAGTATGATGGTAGCCAACAGCGAAAACTGCAAAGGAAAACATAAGAAAGCTTCTCTGAGAAATTCACTACCTCACGGGAAGCTGCTTTTGAACCCTATTAATTAGAGGTTAGTTTAAGCCCTGAAGTGTAAGACATTAAATCCCTTATAAATATGCATGCCTGTACTTCAGAACTTCAGGACATACAGAGATGTCACACAACTGACATCACGCCTGAGCAGCATGTAAGTGTTCACTCCATTTAACAGACAGGCAAACAGGGAAAGAATTTGAGCAGCTTCTCTGCAGCCTAGTCAGCTGTCCGACTTGCGGTGGCACTGGCAGGTGAACAGTACAAGACAGGCAACTTCAAGCTCTTCTCCTGAAGGTGGCTCACTGTATTATGCCATTCCTGCTGCACAGCCCCTCTGAGATTAATTTCCTCTTCTGCAAAATGGATATGTTTATCTACCTACTTAATGAGATCTTTAGAACTGAACAATATTTGTACTATACAACTATTATGCATTACTGACACTAGGCAAAGTTATAAAAAGCATGAGATGTACTGTCAAGGGTTTATTAATTCATTTATTTCATCATGTTTCTAGAAGCTTTATTCTCCATCGAGCTCTGTCAATCTATCATTTCTCAGCTAGAGTGTCCTTGCAAGGCTAGTTCCAAGCTCTTGGGCTAAAGTCTGATAAATAAGTTTGGGAGTGCTCTAAGTATAGAGTGTATACTTATTCTCCTCCTGGGGAGGAATAACCGTCTGTATCAGTACAGGCTGGGGGATGACCTGCTGGAGAAGAGCTCTGTGGAGAAGGACCTGGGGGTCCTGGTTGATGACAGGTTGGCTATGAGCCAGCAGTGTGCCCTGGTGGCTAAGAGGGCCAATGGGATCCTGGGATGCATCAGGAAGAGTGTGGCCAGCAGGTCTAAGGAGGTGATCCTCCCCCTCTACTCTGCCCTGGTCAGGCCCCACCTGGAGTATTGTGTCCAGTTCTGGGCTCCCTGGTATAAAAAGGACAGGGATCTCCTGGAGAGAGTCCAGAGAAGGGCTAAGAAGATGATTAAGGGCCTGGAACATCTCCCGTATGAGGAAAGGCTGAGTGAGCTGGGGCTGTTCAGCCTGGAGAAAAGAAGACTGAGGGGGGACCTAATTAATGTTTATAAATATCTTAAGTATGGGAGGCAGGGGGAATTGGCCAACCCCTTTGCAGTCATCTGTGGAGATAGGACAAGGGGCAATGGCTGTAAACTGGAGCACAGGAAGTTCCGCACCAACATGCGGAAGAACTTTTACACAGTGAGGGTGACAGAGCCCTGGGACAGGCTGCCCAGGGAGGTGGTGGAGTCTCCTTCTCTGGAGATATTCAAGACTTGTCTGGACGCCTCCCTGTGCAATATGAGCTAGGGAGCTGCTTTGGCAGGGGGGTTGGATGATTCTGTGATTCTGTACACAGACTTAGTAGATTTTATACTGAATTTCTTTTATTTTTAATTTTTATTTGTTTGTTTGTTTTTTAAAGCCTCTATTGACCAAACACTAAGGGCACTGAAGGTCTCCAGCGTGGTCTGGGAGCAAGGACAACTGTAAAATTTTGATATCCTATTTCCAGAAAACAGAGAGGAGTTTGAGATAATGGAAAAGGAAAGCAAATACTTATGCAAAAGCACATATCTTTTGCAAAATAATCGTCTTTAATGCCCTAAACCAAAGCACCCATCCTTGGTCATATGAATAGAATTTTTGGATGATATCAAGGTCAAATTTCATGAGAACAGAGGAAGATACAGTGCTGTCACAGCTCTTGAATGTTGATTAAGTAATAAGTGTTTGTCCAGCCTGTGTTGTACCATGGGTTTCAACAGGGTTTTTTTTGCTTGGTATTCAAGCTAAGTCAGAGCTAGGCAGCTTACCTCAATGCAACACATGTTCCACATTTTCCAGGTGGCTTAGTGCACCCCACAGTTGTCACTTTTGAATATTTCCACTCTGATCGTTCGTGGTATAATCCACCTTGACTATGACCCATACTCCTTCTTGGAAAGCAAAACCAGCAAGACAAACATTAAGTATCTTGATTTTAAAATTCCAACAGTCTCATGTGACTGTTGAGATTGTGGGTATCATGTTTGCTTCCCATCGGCCTAGAAGATGTAGAAGAAGTTGGCCCAGTGGAAGGGAGATTGCAGAGTCAAGCCAGCAGAAGGAGTGGTTACCCTGCCACCTACTCACACACTTAGCACAGCAGCAGAAGTGGCAAATTTCTGGCAAGTGGTGGCTTGGTCTGTTTGGAAGGAAGAGGTTTTGAAAAAAAAAAACCCAAAGATTGGACCCCACCCCTCAAATCTAGCAGCATGAAGAACAGATGAAAGCAGCTTCACCACTTGTCAACTCTGTAAGACACCTGCCTGTTCTGAAACAGAATGAGCTCTTTCTACAGCTCCTTATCCTGCTCTGGTATCTCTGTGCACAGCTAAAGCCTGCAGGTGTTAACTGAAAGTTTCTTAAATCTTAACCTTGTGTATTCTCCTGCCTCAGCTTTGGGAAACACCATTAGTCAGTTACAATACACAGCAAACACAACAATTTATGTTGCACAAAAAGCTTACCCCCAAAAAAACCTGCTTCTTCAAAAAGTATCAAGCTGAACATGTGGATATTAGGTTTTCAATGCTAGTTAACCGCAAAGATTTGGAAGGTAGGTCAGTTTATTTATTTTTTAACAATCATGACAGAATCTTTCCTTCTGGTCCATGTAATAATGTAATTCAAGGGAGTATTTCCCCCTGGAGAAAATAGGCTTGGCACAGTGAAGCTGTTCCCTAAACCCAGCATGATGTGTTTCCAAATGAGAGAGGAAGCTTTTCTGGGATGACTGTCCCTACTGAGCATGTACTTACGTGCCATCCTGAACAAGCAGAGATGTAATCACATGCTATGATACACAGTGTCAAACCTAATGAGTGCCTTGGGCCCTTCTGTAACAGAAGCAATAGTCTTGCAGTAAGACTACACTGCTTCATTACATGGTCTTACCAGAGTGCCAGTTCAGGTGGACAAAATCACATTACTGACTTCCTTTTTAATACCATAGGTTTTGTGTCACAAATATTTTAATCCATTCTACTTAGGTTAGTTAACTATTCCTTATAGTTGGGATAGGTGAAATTATTTAATCTGTGTAGTTCTTTTCTCCTACTCGGTGTGTGCAGTTCAGTTCAAATAAATAAGCAGAGCCCCAGCATCAAAAGATCAATAGAGCCATATAGCTACAGAAGCAGTCTAAAAGCTCTATAAAAGTAGGTAAGATTTCAATTTATGGCTTGTTAGACAAATCTATGGCAAATAGTTTTTCTAAATGAGACAATGAAAATTACCTAAATTTTGTAGATTCTTCTGGTCTCCTTATCCAGGTGCAGTTCTTCAGTTTTGTGACTATGTGAAGATAATAATCTTCTGAATATCTAAAAAAAGGCAACAACATCAAACACTAGAATATATATGTATATATATTTAGAAACAGTCTCTAAAACATTCACATGATGCATGTATTAATAATAATGTGCACAGTGCATATATAATAGATTGCTTTTAGAACTTCATGACCTATTTTATTTTTGTAATTTTTAACTACTACCCTCATTTAATTAGCATAACCTATTAAACATCATTTCTTAATAGTGATATCCTAATAAACTTTCATTTTCAGAAGCTTTCAAAAGTACACTGGCTTCAAACTTAAATATTTGACCATAAATATCTTGAAGTTATTAGACATCACCTCAAGTGCAAAACATTATATAAAATGCTCTTTCTTGTATTTGGCATTTTAAACTTCAAAAATGGTTTGTAACGTGGCTCTTGCAAGCTAAGATGAAACATTATACTTTGTATGCATTTTCTTTCATTTACTTTACAAGATCCCCAAAGCTCAAGTCAATCATCTAAGATCATAGACCAATAAAGATATAAGTTTTCCTTCAAATTATCTTAAATAAAACAATCCATTGTTTTATATCAATTAGCACTTTGGTTACATTGGTACATGCAACCAAAGAGCTTTCTGCTCCTTTTAAGCCCTTTCAAGAGATTTAAATTTGTCCATATGTGAAATACTTCAGAACATGCAAGTAAAAAGAATGGAAACATTTCTTCCCTTGTAAGTTCAATGTTAATACTTCTCCCATTTCGGCTCGGATCCTAAATCAGTTGCTTTTTTCTAAAACAGCAACTCTGACCTATAAGGAGAATGGGGGAACGGGAAGAAGAGATGGTATGGATGCTATGAAGAAAAATTCTACAGGACTCCTGTCTCCAGAAAAGGCCTACCTTGTATTATTTTAGTAAAAATGGCTTAGTGTTGGCTCAGAACTAAATGATCATGAGTTTATTTATGCTGGACCTTAGAAGAGTGTGTTTTGAACAGACTGGCAAGAGTTGGGAGGGCAAGAAACCTCATTTGCTTCTAAATGGAGCATGAGAATTGATAAAAAGGAACATAAAAAAGGCTGTGGTGGCTTGCAGCAGCAGAGGTCAACATCCTGAAAGCTTCCTTCTCTCTCTGCGTTCAACATGCTTTTAACGCCAGAGCTTTATGGTAAACATTTAAAAAACCCCAAACAAACAGATCCTTTTTTATTTGCCTCATAAAAGTACAACTGCTGAAGTTAACTTGTTAACCTCTGAGTAAAACTATGTCACATTTTCACATGGAAAAAGTTTTAAGAATACTATTACAATAGAGATGGTCTTCGACTCAAGTTTGTACCTGTGACAACACGCATGGCTAGATGATTGTGCCCAAGCTGATTTTACTGAGCCCCTGCTCAACTCAAAAGAGCAGGAAGGAAGAGGCAGAAGTGGGAGAAGAGCAAGACTCATTTCATTGCAGCTGTAGCTGATCTGATGCTTTACAGAAGTACATTCTTCCTCCTTCCAGTCCAGCTCCAAATCAGTTCTCTCCCTTGTTGCCACTGATGGTACTTACTTGACTCCACTTCTGTTTTGTTTTTTTCCAGCTCCTGCACTTGCCAAATGCCATCATAGGTTTCTTTAATTCACTACCATGGCAAAAAAATAACCCAGAAGAAAAAAAAAAAAAAAAAAAAAAAAAAAAAAAAAAAAAAAAATCAAAAAACATACATAAACACTTTCTTCTTATTCTTTAGCATGTTAAACCAGATTAGGAAAAATGCCTTTAAACACCACAGCCAGTATAAGCAGCAGTGATGGAAGTGGATAACTAGGAACAAGGCTTTTCTATTTTGGCAGCTGCCTGCTGACATGTTGTATTAGCAGCCTTGTAACTGCAGCCAGAGAAAACAGGAACTACTTTCTTGCTGAAGCTGCTACCTAAATTGTCTCACTGTGGGGTCAGACAAGTGTCAGGAACAGCACAGGGCAGGACAGAGAGTGTATGGGGAGGGAGGATGGAACAGAAGCGCAGGTCTGAAATAGCCTATGCTGATGTTGAATCACTCAGTTTTATTCTTTAAGGCTAAAGTATAAATAACTTTTAGATTCTGGGACTTACAGAAAAATTTGAAGAATTAATAGGATAACAGGGCATAAAGAGTTACTTGGACTATCATTATCCAAGATTAAAAAAGGCAATGAAAAAGCAAATTCTAGCCTTGAGTCATTGATAAGATGAAGATCAGAGTCAGAAATGAAAAGAAAAATTACCATCAGCTCAGAAAGAGATTGCATGGACTGACAAGTTATTAGCAAGTTACAGGAAAACATTTGGTACAGAGGAAAATCAAAGAATCATCCCTAATGCTAGTTCTGAGGCCTCCTGAGAAAACTGGGCAATCGCTGTCAGAAACTGTGAACTGAAGCTGCACCCAGGGTAAAAACACCAATTACAATGCAAAGAACACTGTCGCCTTTCCACTGCTCTCTACTGGATGGAACCACTCCTGCTCAGAGGTGTCTGTGCTCACCAGCTCACCCAGCAAGCCACCACTCCCAGGTCTTTGCAAGGCAGAACACTCCCTCTGTTGTCCCATGCATCCAGTTTTGCTCCTCAGGTGACATACACAGACACTCAGACTGCCAGAATTCATCTTTGCCAGTGCTGGGACAGCATCACAAGCAGCAGAGACAACCCAGCAGCATGTCCTGAGGGACAGACACTTCTGGCTGTGGCAGCTCTGCAAGGCAGACCCCAGACCTGCTCACACTGATATAAAGCTTACATGAAACAAACTCTACTTGAATATAGAAAATATTCCCATAGATTATTTTTTTTTAAATACTCAAAGTGAAGCTCTGGTATTTGCTGCAGCTGGGTTTACAGCCCAGAAAGCTTTGTTTTCATCTCAGAAAGCCTATTTTAGTATTTCCTGCTTTAAGGGAGCCTTGGGGACTCACTCCTCCAATGGAATCAGTTGAGAAGGCCATCAGGGTATCATTTCATGGCTCTGCTGTAACCCAGACAGTCCTCTTCTCCACTGTTCTGTTTTAAAAAGCTGGGACAATACATATATTTCCACTGGCACCCAGGAGCTTACAGCACATACTCACTGATGCTAAAAGGGTTTTATTATTAAGATAAAAAACGCTCAGGTAAATTGAACTATAAAAATACACAGACAACAGAATAATTATAGTGCTGAGAATAGTGAATGAAACACATTTTGTCCTGGATTTGTCTGCCACCTGCACCACAACCATTATAATAACGTGCTTTTGTAGGAAACTCACTTACACTGTATGAGCCTTGCTGACAAATAACACCTGGAAGTCGGGGGGGGGGATTGCCTATAGTACTTGTCAGGTATGCAGTGACCTTCTCCGTTAACTGCAGTGGCTAAGGAGGAACTATTATGCACAGTCAAGGCACTGACAAAGTATAAGTATCTTCTAATTTTTGGCAGATATCTAAAGGACAACAGCAAGGACAGAAGTGTTGAGGTAGTGGGGAGACAATAGGTAAAATATTCAGAACAGAGACAGATGCAGCCTCACTGGTTACTTGCTAAAACTAAACACCTACTTGAAAAAAGCTATGTGAATTTCTAGGAAAACCGAGCAGCAGAAGTGAAAAAAGGAGATATTACTACTTGGCAAGAAAGAAACAAATAAAAAGAAGAACAACAGCAAGAACTGCAGGAGAAAAGGAGGATCTCTTTGCCTTTGGACACTTTGATATTACCAAAGCAACTATCAGTTTTTAAAGCCCTCAGGAGAGCATGCACAGGGCTTGCTCTAGAATAAAAATGGAAAACTGCCAGCAAAACTCAGCATTTCAGGCTCTTTATCACCACCAGCACATACCTACTATAATAATAACTTCCCACTTACATAGCATTTTTTACTACCAAATCATTTGACAAGCTTTAAACTAGCAATGTTTTTCCCTTTCTGCCAACTTAAGAGGCAAGAGCATCCAGAATGTCCCTGAAAGTGCAGAACTGCAATGTAAAGCACTTATATACCATGCCTGTGGGTCACACCTTGAAGAAGCAACAAAGACCCCTGCAGCTCCTCTCAGTGAAGGGCAACGAGTTACAACATTCATGGCACAAGGCAATTCCTTTGTTCCAAGGACCACTTTCTCTTCCTACCCGCCCAACACAACTGCCTCGTTAGATGGCCACAGAATAAAGGTCTCGCACTTTGTAAAGTTTCTCCTACAGTTTCAGCTCCAAAACATTCCAGATAGGAAGAACACATCTGCATACCTGCAGTGTGTACAACATTGTAGCACACAGGATAAATAACAGCATTTATATTGCTATAACTGGATTTTGGAGGCAATACAGTAACTGGTTGTCCTTCTCTTGGACACTCAATTTTTCAGACACGAGCATTCTTTGACCTTTCTTTGCCAGTCTCTGGCTCAGCTCTTGGTAGCAGTGCACCAGTAACATAGTAGTCTACACATTTCAAGGAGTAAAAACTTCAAGGATTAGTATTATGCAAAGAGAAAGTGATGAGAGGGCAGATAAGACAGGTAAAAAAAAAAATAAAAATCATGATCTAATGTTGTTTCTGTGTTAAGCAAAAATTTGACTTCATTCCTTTTAGTGGGGAAAGACACATAACTATTTTTAGCAGAAGTTTTGTTTCTCATTTCATTTCTCTTCATTTCACAAATGGATGGGGAAAAAAAAAACCAACTTCCAACTTTAAAGACACCTTGCCACATCATTAATTTTAAGCCGGAATGTGGTCCTAATGGGAAGCCTTTCTTATTTACAATGTTTTAATTATTGGTGCATCCATACAGGCAAAATGTTACAGGTCAAAAGCAATGGGCTGCTTCTCCCATTCTCACTTTTGAAAGTGGGAAGGAATTTGAGCAGGGCTGATATCAAAGATTTTTTTTCTAGGTCAGAAAAAGACAGAATAGCAAGTTGAAACCCAAAATTAATTTGGGGTGTTTTTTCAACGTACCTAAAACTGAATCATTAGTTTCCTGTGGACTAGTTATTATAATGAGTGCAATTAATTAGCAAGTTTTTATATTAGTACATTTCCATACTTGCTCTAGTGAATATGCTGAATAGAATCCATTAACGGAGATTGTGCATAGCAGAAGTGCTCACCAATTGGGGAAAAAAACACTCAAGAATGAAATTATGCCTCACAGATTCTGTTCAACCTTTTTCTGAATATCTTAGAATAAAATGCTGCTAACTGGCAAGGAGAAATCTTGTTGACTTACACTGTGAAAATTAAAAAAAATCCAACCTCAAATAAATCTAATTCATGTGAAATAAAAAATGCAGGCAGATTTCAGTTCCCTGTTGTGTAGCTCCACATTAATATCATCGAGAATTATGTATAAGAGGACAATCTTTTACCCTTCTATTTAAAACAAACAATGCAGAAAACGCAGCAAACACCTACCTTTTCTTCTTGATAGATGATGACAAAATGTTGTCCTGAATTGCCTTACATTTTGAAGCCTGCTCAAACTGGTAAATTCCATTTTTATTAATAGTTGTTCTGTTAAGGGGGGGGGGGGGGGGGGAAGAGAGAAAAGGCAACAAGCTTTAAAAGAGAGGACATATTCTGACAATGCTGTCACATTTACTTTCCTGTTACAATATGGTTAACAACTGTTGATTTAGCTGAAAACAATACCAAAGAAATCTCATTGCCTTCTATTGTGAAGCTCTTGTATATAAGGGGAGTTTGCTGCTAGTGACTATAAAGCATTTGATTCTTTAAAGTAACTATTTCATAGTCTGAATTTATATTTTCTGTTTTACACTGTAATGAGAAAATGTAATTACAGAAAAAGAAATTAATTGGGAAGGTTTTTAAACATTATGTTTTGAAGGTATTAAAAATATTCAGCAGTAAAAGATTTAGCAGATGGGATTTCCTGAAGTTGTTGATGAAATGCAATATTCAGAGCCAATACAGTATGCATAGGAAACACTGCAGGTGAATTGGATCTTTTTACTTGGACCTTAACTTACTGACTCGAGCTTAATACTTCCTCCCCCATGTTTAGTCTTTATTTACACAGTGAGAATAATATTTGTAAAAGGAACCAAGGCAAGTGCCAGACAGGGATCTGTAACTGCTGTTGTCTTATTTTCACCAAACTCCTGTGTGGTCCTCTTGCTCTAACAGTCCCAGCAGAATAGATAGAGCTGTAAATTAGTAGATGAGGGAGATACCGAGGTCTTATTCCATTCACCTCAGCTCATCCTGTAGCTACCTTCAATGTCATACAGCCAGACTCTTCTGTCATCAAGCTTCTGCTGTCATTTATCATGATTTTTTTTTTCCTCCAGCATTTTTATTTTCCTTATTTCCATCTTCCTTCCCCTCTCCCCCCACCCTGTTCCTTTGGGGTTCTTTCCACTGATTCACTACTTACGGAGCACTTGGGCACTGCAACTTACTTATCCAAACCAGAACTACACATACAGAAGACACAGATGCTGTGTCATTCACTCCTGGGTGTGAGCTGCAGCAGTGAACAGAACCTGTGCTGTCCTTAGAAACACAGCACAACTGAGCCATCTCTGTACAGAAGCACTCATACGCAAAGCAAAAGGGTCGTCCTGCTTTGTAGACAATATACTCTGCTTCTCAGCCATCATTCCTTTTATTAACAAGGATAAAAGCTCCATTGCCTTCACCTATTAAAACATGGAAACCTTTCATCATCAACAAGATTTCTGACAAGCTGATTTTGAAGCTCTTACTTGGGAAAGATGCCATTTCAAGTCACAGAGTCACAGGGTGGTTGAAGTGAGAAGGCACCCGTGGAAGTCATCTGGTCCAATCCCCCTGCTCATGAAGGGCCACCTAGGCCCAGGACCATGTCTAGGTGGGTTTTGACTATCTCCAAGGATGGAGACACTACAACCTCCCTGGGCAGCCTGTGCCAGTGCTCATTCACTCTCACAGTGAAAAAGTGTTTTCAGAGGGAACCTCCTGTGTTTCAGTGTGTGCCTGCTGCCTCTGCTTTTACCACTCGGCACCACTGAGAAGAACTTGGCTCTGTCCTCTTTGCACCGTCCCTCCAGGTATTAATAAGGTCCCCCTGAGCCTTCTCTTCTTAAACAACTAAAATGAGGCAACAGCCAACAACTGATTGTAGAAGAAAGCGCAGATAAAATGCTTGTTTGTTTTGCTGCTGAACTGACTGGCGTGTTCACAGCTACGACACCGGAGGAAAAGGAACAAAGCAGCTTTCCTTCTCTTTCCATTGCCCATTAATTTTCTAGTGAATCAGTCACTCCATAGGAGCATTTCACCCAGGACATTGGCTGCAAAGGAGGGAGATCAGCTCTCTCCCCTTCCCCCATCAGGAACTTCTTCCCAGCACACAGTCAGTGCCCTTACAGAAGTGTGCAGTCTGCATGCCCCTTGTTTTGGGCAATGTAAGACTCCACCACGTAAACCTGTCCTTTCAGTTCTGCAGTGACATTAATAGGAACAGCTGGCGCTACCTGCAGAGAGCTCCTTGGATCATTTTGCATGCAGCTCCTTATCTTTTTCAAGGAGTGACATACAAATGTGAGGGCAGAAGGCTCTCAGAGCAAACAGTTCAGAGGATCAAGCAAACAATTCAGCACACCTTACTTACACAGTAAGTGCCAACAAATATTCTGCCTACACCACTTATGCCCACAGGTTTATTGCAGCTTGAAATGGTTCCATGTACACAAAAAGAACCAGGTTGGGCCCTTTCACAAAAGAACCCAATGCCAGTTCCCAAATAAATTTAATTAGCACTGAATCATGTTTCCTCTCTCTTGCTTCTTAAACTCCGTAAACTCAAATATTTGCTCTTCAGCTACAGCTTAAAGTAAGAGAAACAGCTACAGGCAAAGTTTAACTCTAAACAGCACCTTAAAAAAACCCTAGTTATCGATACCACAAGCCAAGTGCATGTTACTGCTGCAAATATGTCTTTCATTACAACTAAACTTAAGATGGGGGATGCAGATCTGAGCAGTGACCCAAGCCCTTCTGAGCCACAGCTGGCCAGAGAAGACCTTTTTTAACTCACAAAGCCTGTCAGAAGACCAAGTTGGAGCAGACAGGTATCTCCAGCTTGGAGGATCAGCTCGCTGTTCAGTGCATTTGCAGGCATCATCAGAGAACCAACATTCTTTCACAAGTAGGTTTCAATTCTGTGCAGAAAATCATTACAAGGTCCTTACAGCTTCCTATTACTCTGCATCCTGAGATGAATGGAGGCAATGAATAAACGGTCTGTCAACTAAATATAAGCTTTACTCAGCAGACTTTTAGTCTTTCTAAATTCATAGCACTAAGATCAACTGAAGCAACTTGCCTCATTTTAAAATTCGTAATTGCTTTTTATCTACACATTTTCATGACTTAAAAAATTCAAAAAAGGAAGAAGTCAAATAAAAAAGAACGCAAAAAATAAATCCCTGCTCTGTGTTGTTATTAAATCCTGATAATCACTTTTACAGTCATCAAGAGGAGAAAAAAAGAGTAAGGAGGCTTTCCTGCCCTTTCCATGACACATATAAAGATTTGTGAAATGCCACTATTGTTGGAAAAAACAGACACAAATTTTAACCCACAGTCTTTATCCATATAATGCAGGCACAAGATAGATCACCAAAATGCTTCTTTTGTGTCATCTTCCACAGCAGATTTACTCAGATTTACTCAACCCTCTTTGTATGGTGCAAAATGATAAAAAAAAATTTAAAATTTATTTGCAAAACATGAAAAACTGTGACATTCTGCAAAAGTGAAATTTCTGATTTTGTGTTTCACTGTCAGAGTGACTGCTTTGCAAGTGAAAGGTTCAGATAAAAGGGGTGTGCAAGGGCCAGTCCAGACTCCTACTGCATTATTCATTGCAGAGCTGTGCAGACATCAGACTCATATTAGATTTCTGATCACTTAGGACAATTACGCTAGGCAACATTTAACACTAAATGAATTTACCTGACCTGGTGGACGACAGCCTTTGCTCAGTATTAGAACTGCACTAAAACTTCTGCAATGAAATCAGATAACATGCCTAATGACACAAATTCAACTAATTTTGCAAACTCTTAAGCTAGATGAGAACTTGAAGTGGACACATAAAACTGATGAAACAGGGCAATTTCTGCTGCATTTCCCTTTGAGGAAAGCGAAATGTGTTCAAAACCAACCTGACTGGGCAAAACCTGAAAAACAGGGTGGGTTTTTCTAATTCACACATGATTAGCTTGAGGACCACATACTTCCTATGGCAATTCTAAGAACTCAGAAAGTACACCATCTGTACTTTAATAAAGCTACAGTAGATAAAGACCATGTGCCATATTTATCAGCATGCTGTTATTCTATATCTTGCTGTCAGGCAGATAGCAGTTCCGTAAACTGTAAAATTCTTTTAGAATAAGAAATAGAGAAACTATATGGAAAGTCCACAACCCTTTTTGCTGCACCTGCAGCATTCAATCCTGAGACCATAGGGAGCCTTAGTGCAGGAAATCACCAGCCAGACTTGTACCTCGATTAACATGGAGTTCTGGGGGAGCACTGATACAGGGAGGGAAAGAAAAGGCAAGCCCTTTAAAAACCAAACCTAACTCAACCCTAAACAGTTATCAGAGTAGGAAAATGGATGGCCATTGGAGGGATGAAAAAAGTATGAATGATATGAGACAAAAAAAGCAGGTGGAAAAAGGTAATACAGTGCTGTGAAATATACTGTAACAAAGATATGCCCAGGACTGAGAGGCAAATCCTCCAGAATTCACACAAAAATCAGCTGGAAACAACTGAAAGAATGGGGGGGGGGGGGCATGTGTTTCAAAAGCACTCAGAGCTGGACTGTCTGGCAGCACTGAAAGCAACAAGAATTTCACCTCTAACTTCAGCAAAAATTAAGTCCACACTAAACGTAAGGAAAAATCCCTCACTGGATTTATTTATTTCCTGCCCTGCAGAACTAGTTGTTGTATTTTTTCTAGGGCATCCTGCTCTTGTCTGCCTGAAGCAGCACAGAACCTCTGAACCCTGTTCTAGCTGAGCATCTCCAGCTAAAAAGGGTAACTTCTGCATGCAAAACCGCATATTTAACCTTCTACCAAACTGGCACTGAACTATCCAGACTGTGAATTCCTTCTGTCTTCATCTCTCCCTTGAAGAGATTAATTTATATTTGAATCTCACAGTCTATTAGTTGAATACTATTAAAAACCCTGTAATCTGCACTTCCCTAGAAAGGCTGCTCTTAAGTGCTTTGACACTATTTCAGAGGAATCAGATGATAAGAACATAGCAACATTTTTAAGGTTCACAACACCCTGATTAATAAAGCAACACACAATTTAAATCTTTGGTGAAATGGACTATAAAAACGGTTTTAATCAAACCACAGGAGTAAGAATTTGTCTTGTAATGTTAATCACAGTTAACTGTGAAAGCAACTGATCCTACTATCCTTGTTCAAGTTCCCATGGAGGTTTGTTTATCAAAGGAATGTTAAATCAGGTCTTTGAGACAAGCTGCACTTTCAAATAATTTGGAAGACCTTCCAGTGCATTCACCAGAGTTACATGTAACATCAGATACTCTTCATTTATCGAATCCATAAACCGCACGACAGGTAACATGACAAGCAACATTCAGAGTCTCACAGTGGGTAAAGTGAAAAGAATAAGGTGCTTACACTCAAAGGATGTTACAATAGCACACAATAGACAGAATGACAGAGCAGTTTCACTTGGACCAAATAAACAGAAAGAGGCTGGGAAGCCTTTCACCACTATCAGGACATAAATGTGTCTGGCAGCAGCTTTCAACTGAACATCTATTCCTTCAGACAGAGCTAATACACGAGGCATGTGTTAGCAATGTGGTCCTAAAATACGTCTGCATGCATCACTTGGGAATGAAGGGAAAAAGTACTAAGAGGGCAGTAAAATTAGCAAAGTGGCCACCAGTGCTGACTAATCTAAACCCTACAAAATTATTTGTGCAATATACTAAGCTAGTGTTCATAGCAGTGGTAATAGGCTGTCTCTTCTTCCCCTTCTGCCTGCCAGAAGGCAATATTTTGACAGGAGACAGAATGTACAGGTCTCTGTAGCATAGTTAATTAAGTATAGTTGTTTATTCCCTAGGCCTGCATAAAGATCTGCTGCTGAGAGAGGAATTGGAGAAACCAACACTATGGAACACTGTATTAATACTAACTTGTTTACTTGTAGCTCCTCAATCACTTCCTCCCACTGTTCAATTACCCCAACAATCTCTGCACTGTGCTTCCCTTGGACCTGCAAAGGCAGAGAGCAATTTAGGGAAATACTAAGTGAATGCCTTAAAATTGGCGACACAAACAGAGAAGTGGTGGCCAGTTCTTCAGGGTACTGCTGCTTTGTTATTACTTGTATATGAAGTGTATATAAATACTGCTTCATAAAACTATTTTCACTTCCCTTGTAGAAGCTGGCCTTATTTATCTGCTTTATATTCCTAGGCAATACAAAAGGAGTTAGAATTTCTGCCCAAAAATTAACATAACACCCTGGGCCTTGTAACAATGAAAAGATTACCTAGCTCCTCTAACTATTGTCACCTTCCCCTGAGAAGCACTTGCAGAAGTGAGCCCTCTATTTTGCTATTAGTGCTGTAACTACATGAACGGGTATGTCAGCACAAACATAAGTGGGAAGGGAGGGAGAAAGGGATGGAAGGAAGGAGGACCAAGTATCTAAAGGTGGGACAAGTGCAGGACTTCTTTTTTTGGTTGTACTGTTGGCTTAAGCAAGTTTAAGCTGCACTTGCAGTTACAGAGAGAATGGTGTGAGGCATGGGCATGAGGATTGGCCAGAGAACCATAGTATTTTGGTGTAAATTATACTGGTTCCATGAATAAATTTTGGTGACTAGAGAAATTTTACTAAAAGTTGCCTTCTTTTTAATAAGAAACTGTACTACAAGGCATAGTAGGCTGTGAAATAAAATCAAGACATAAACTGGAAGTCACACTGTAAAGGCAGTCACATTGTTCAAGTTATCTAACACATAGTAAGAAAAAGCAGTAAGAAACATCCCATAATAGACAAACCACATTTTCAAGGTTATTTACCAGACACAGATCTTCAGAGAACTTTAGGTGCCTAGTCACCATCTAATTAAACATTGCCTAAATATCTATGACAGTCTGAACCAATCCCCTGCTTTTCATCCTTTCATCCTTCAGTTTCATCCTTTTAAAAGAATTACTCAAAGTAAAAGAACAGATTAGCTTTCAATATTGCAAGGCAACAGAATAATAGGGCCTTAGAGATTCTTCAGGAGATGTTTGGTTACAAATATGCCTCCAACAGCAAAGGAAATCCTGATAAGAAGAAAGATTAGCTGAAGACAGTCTAGATTATTAATACTTGGAGCTCAAAAAGGATAATGACCAGTTGGTGGTTTTTTTTTTTTTCCTTTGTCCTTTTCCAGATCCTCCCACCAAAGTTGGTGAGAAAATCATAGCTTGCCAGAAAAATGCATGCAACTGTTGTAGAGATCAGTCTGACCTAACATGCATGCACAGCCTCTTATTCTTACATGGGAAGAGACAAAAGGACACTGCCATCAGCAGCACAGCAACACTGTTCAATCATATGGGTACTTTAGGGGAACAGTACTTCAGGAAGTCTGCACCAATAGATTGTTCCTAGTTTTATGCATCAACATAACAGCATTGCCTCATATGATTCAAAAGTTCACTAACCCCTACACAACCTATTTAAATGAAGGACTCTTCTGTCTTTTTGCTATACCCATGGATAGGGCGGCAAAGCCCCACTGCAAACTGGAATCTAATTCCTATTGACCAAACCATCCATCTCCATCACTGAGGGACTGGTGTGAATCTCCTGAATGAGTCCAGATGCTCTCTGGATCAAATCTCTCCAGCATGGCCCTCAGCCAGGCCCAGTCCAGCTGCTGCCTGGATCAAACCCCTCCAGCATGGCTCCCTGCCCAGTCCAGCTGCTCTCTGGATTAAGTAACAGCTCCTGGTCCGTCCAGCAGCTCTCTCTCCTTCCTCCTATGCCAAACATGCACTACAAACCCCTGTCAGGCCAGCTTACTGAGTGTAGTCACTCAGGTGAGAAAGAATATCCTCTCTTGGATTCAGCCAGAAAGCCATCCCTCCAAAGATACTACAGTTACAGAAGCTAGAGTGAAGTGAAACTTTTTTTGATGAACAATTACTTGTCACACTTTTTCTGTCATTTAATCACGAAGAAATACAATTTCCAGTTGATCAAAACGAGCTTCAAATTGGTGCCAAACTTCTTCAACTAGATTAAGGAAAAACATGTATTTAAAATCTCATGCTCATTGCCTTATTACAGAGATTAAAAACTGACCCAGACATGCCAAAAATTTTCAGGCCTCTTTGGTATGTGTTGCTTCTACTTTCTTTTCTCCAGTTGTGAGCGTACCAACAGCAGATGGGAAGTAGCTAGACTCTCTTCTCTGAAGTGCTCTCTGCCAGCATTTCTAGTCAATTTGACTCCATGGTTTTGCACACAGAGCTGAGTGGCAGGAGACTGCAGCTCAGAAACTAGCAGGGAAAAGGAAGACTACAAGAAGACAGGGCAGGAGGGAACAACAGACATAACACAAAACAGAGTGGAGAGGAGAATGGAGTGACAGCTGCAAAACCCAAAGCAGAACAGAGTACATACTACCCAACCAATAAATTGTAAGGAGTGGGAAAGAAAGGGAAAAAAAGCAGAAAGGGAAAAAATGAGCACAGCAAAGGCAAGCAGGCTGGAAGCACATAACAGCAGTTAGAATTCTGTTCCTTTCCTTTTCCTTCACTCTAATTTTGCATTTTGTGTATTAACTTATGGCTTGTGAAAGTTCTAAATTTTGAGGCAGGGGCACAAGGGTCTCTCATCAGAAACATGGAAGAAACCTGCTGTTAGTGTACACAACAGTGGTTACTACCACTATTGCCATTTGCACTCTCTTAGGGAAACTAGGGGGGAAGAATAGGGACCTCAGGAAGAAAGGTTAACTGCATTGTCACTACTGGCTTCAATAGAACCAGGACATCACAGTTCCCATTAAAGACCCCAATTCCCAAGTTCTTTCTAATTTTTACCATGTGGCCTTGACCATAATAGGTATTAACAATAATCACTGGAACTGCAATGTTTATGAGGTCATATAAAGTAAGAGAGGACAGCAAAACCACTTGCAAACTACTTCTTAAGTAGTAATATCTCATGTGTGGATTACACCACCCTCTTCTGCACTGTTAGTTTTCCTACAGTGTGTGAAGACTCAAGAGCACAGAAACACAGTCATTAATACTGAAGCCTGCATGTAAGACATGACTTGTTTCACAGCTAATTTTACCAACTATTTTAATGTTAAACGTCACAGTATAAAATAAGAGACTGTAAAGATCTATGCTATCAAAAAGATCAAGACATGGGATCTGGCAAAAGGGCTCCCACAAAACAAGATGCTGCACACATGAAAAAGGCTTCATATGTCTGGCCTTCATCCTATGGATTTTAAGGGAGAAATCTGTATTTTTAACTAAATACACATTACAAAACTGATAACAATATTACCGAGCTCCTGTTCCACCTTCCTGGAAAGAAGAATAAAAGATACCTGGAAGATGCCATTCAGCAAGCACTTTTTGCATCACGCATTAACAGAACTGCTATATGCAAAATTTTACTGGGCTCAAAACCAACATCAGAGTGACAGCCGTCATTAACAGGCCCTACAAACAAATAATTCATTACAGTTAGAGCGAATTTGTGGGTTTTTTTCAGTCTAGTAAGTCTCTAACGCTTGCTCTGATTAAGCTGCCAAAACAAAAGGAAGAAATAATTGGAGCGAAGGCAAATTGGTGCTGCTGGAGACCCTTCCACACGGACCCACGCTACGAGGCGCTGAAGGCGGGCAGCCCGTACCTGTTCTCGGTCTGAGGCAGGGATGTCAGGGGGGACCTGAGGGCTCGCACCACTTTCGGCGTGACAGCAGCTACTCCTGCGTCCTCCTCCCAGCCCCTGCCAAGCAAGACGGGAAAACAAAGTTGTCAAAAACAGTGATTAAACATCGCCAGGCGTGAACAGCGCCGGTCTCTATCCCGACACGCCGCGAACACCCGAGCCAAGCCGAGCCCAGCCCAGCCCGCGCCGGGGTCCGCTACGCCCCGCTCCCGGCGGAGTGCGGCGAGAGGGACTGCCCAAGTCCCGCTCCTTGTTCCCCGGCCGGCTCCAGGCTCTCCCGCCCCGCAACCCCACCGCAGCGGGAGAGAGCCCCGGCCGCCCTACCTGGCGCGGAGGGGCTGCTGGCCGCCCAGTCGCAGGAGGCAGCCGCCGAGCAGCAGGCTGCCCAGCGCCGCGGCCAAGGCGATGACAGCCCGCATAGTGCGCTCGACAGCGGCACCCGCCGCAGCTACTGCCGCCCCATAGTATTTAAGGCAGGCTGCGGGGAGGGGGAGGTGGCCATGAAGCCACAGGGTCTCTCTGCTCCGCCCCTCCTCTCCTGGCGGCCGCAGCTCTGCGCCGCCATCAGCCCCCCCTCCCACCACGATCGCTGCTCGGGGCCCTGCTCTCCGGGTCGGCAGGGGCTGGTGGCGGCCGCGCTGAGGGGTTGGGCAGAGGCAGGTTCAGGCTTCCCGCCAAACTTTCCCCTCAGGCCAGCGGCGCGGAGCTCCCCGGGCGGGTTCCCGTGAAGGGGGTGGCGGCCGCCACGCAGAGGCGGGCGGGGGGCGTCTCGGAAGGCTGCCGCCTCCGTGTCCCTGCTTGCTTCTGGGGCGGCGGGGCTGGCGGCGGGGCTGGAGGCGGACGGTTCGGTTCGGCGCGGCGCGGTGAGCCTCCGCGGCGTGAGGGCGGGATGCGGGCGGCCTTTGCTAACGGCTTCTCGGGGCGTTTTTCGGAAGCAGAGGCGGCGGGGTGGGTACCGCGCGGCGCGAGGGAGTTAAAATAGTGTCGAAACTTGAATTGCGAGGGTCGGCGGGGGTGGGGGTGAGGATGTGGCGGAGCTGGAGAGCGGATGGAGCCGCCGAGCGGGGCGGCGGCGGGATCGGCGCCGCGGGGGTTACCGGGGAAGGAGGCCCGGGCAGCCTGCCCTGCCCCGTGCCAGGTGCAACGACGTCGCTGCTGCTTTGACAGCTCTTATCTACAAATAACATTACGGGGGTGTGTGTGTGTAAATACAATGTATTTGCAACGGTTTTAGTAAATAAATGTTTCTGTCGAAAGCTTGCATCTTGTTTTGACTGATTGCACTTAGTGCTCCCACAAGGCCAGCCACTGCTATGAGAAACCTGGCAAGGTGGCAAGGTGCCATCAGTTAGGGCCCCTTTATTAAGAGAGTGTCCAGTAGAGATGCTCTACCTTAGACCAGCATTTTGGTTGTGAGCCAGCTGCCTGACACCTTGCTTTTGCAGCTTCTTCCCCATCCTGCTTTCTTTCTGTAGCAGCAAGTGTGCTTCCTAAGCCTCCGAGCTGCTGTTCTGTTTTCAAACAATGGCTGGAACGTCTCTGCTGCAGCTCTATCATGAAGCAACAGGGGACGTGATATTGTGACGGGCAAGTATGGTCACACTGAGTGTGATGGGGTATGCCAGGAGGTATCTATTTTTTTAGGGCAGCTGTTACGTCTTGGTGAGCAGTGCTGTGTGTGCTGGTGGGGGTCAGCTGGAAGCAGCTGCAGGCTGGTGTTGCCCACTGGTAGCAGTTATTGAACTGGTTCAGAGCATGCTCCCCTTGGGAGCACAGCTCAGTTACCCTCTTGGCTTTGAAACAGTTAATTGTAATAGAGAAACAAAGTGTTAAGGCTTCTGAAGTTTGCTGTTTTGAGGTTATCATGAAACTTAAATGTTTTGGACATGAAGGTGGTGTATCACCATTTCCAAAAAAACTTGCTTCAGGCTGATCATCTGTTTGATATTGCACATGAACATGTAGGGGCCAAGCTTTTCAAGGTGCAAATATGTTCACTGGCAAGAAGGTGTTAGAATTTTCAATCCCATTGTTACCTCTGTAAAATTTGAAGCTTCCTGCTTATGTTAGTCCATTATCAGGGCCTATAGGAAAGCTGGAGAAGGAGTGTTTCTCAGGGGTGTATTCGTAGGACAAGGGGTAATGGGTTTAGACTCAGAGAGGGCAGATTTAGATTATGTAAGGACGAAATTCTTCCCTGTGAGGGTGGTGAGGCCCTGGCACAGGCTGCCCAGAGAAGCTGTGGCTGCCCCCTCCCTGGCAGTGTTCAAGGCCAGGCTGGATGGGGCTTTGAGCACCCTGGTCTAGTGGAGGGTGTCCCTGCCTGTGGCAGGGGGGTGGGACTAGATGATCTTTGAGGTCCCTTCCAGCCCAAATGCTCTATGAGCCTATTTAATAATATTCATTAAATATTCTATGTAAACAATAAATCTTTCATTTAAAGTCTGGTCTTATTCTAATTCTGTTCTGAATGAAAGATGAAGAATTACAGTCCAAAAACTATTTCCCCCCTCTGCAGTACAGTTTTCCCATGAGTCCTGAAGTATCACTGTCAGTTAATCCATGGGAAATTTAGTGATGTCATTGAGGACATCGTATTTCAAGATAGAGGTCCCCTGCCAACACCAGTCTGTAATATCAGTAGAGATTTTTTCTCAGATCAGAAGGTTAATCTTTGTGTCATTTCAAAGTTCTTGTAAAGAAAATGGGAAGATTGTAAACCATATCTGTTTAAATTAGACTTGGCGCTTGATGCTTGTCTACCAACAACTTCACAAATGCTTATTGATTGATTGTCACAGTATCTCGAGGTGTTACCAGCCTTAATTTCCTGGCAGAGCCCCTTAGTAGAGAGGTTAAACGACCGAACCAAAGGGTGAGATGAGAATCAATGGTAAATAAGGATTCAGATTTAGGAATGCTGGATTCAAAGATCAAGTTTTTCTTGCATTGTGTTGCTATGTGAGAAGTGACAGTGTCAGGTAACATAATGTAGGGGGTCAAAATGATAAAGGCACAGGTGCCAAAGACGCCACACAGGGAAGACTGAACAGCATACCCTGAGACTGCATCCTGTCCTCCTGGTGACAGCTGGAAGCTGCTGCATCTTGTCAGCATCCCCCAGCCTCTGATTCCCATTAGCTTTCAAAGTCAGTGGGAACTGTTAATTGCTGGCTTGCACAGAAGGAAGAGCTCACTAATCAGCCAGGTGGTGTCATGATGACTTTGTTTCTGAGTTCCTACAACCCTACTTAGCTGCTAATTTGGAAAAGTAAAATGTAGCCTTGGGTATCATCCATGAATGTCTGCTGCCCCCCAGGTCTACAGGATTGCATCTCAAAAGGAATCTGGTGGTGGTGCCTTTAGGGGTACTGGTCACATGGAGCTAGCTTAGCCTTCTTATTTCCAGCAGCTAAATCATATTAAGAAGCAATTAATGTTCATTAAATGCTTTCCTAATGCTGCTTTCTCGTCTAAGCAATGGCTGTCATAGGGATATTAGTTATTGCAAATAAGAGGGGACATGACTGGTACAATTAGGAAGAAAAGAAAGGTACTAAAGATTTTTAGTGAATCTGAAACTGTGTTGTGGCAAAAGCATAAGAGTTTCCAGAGTGAGTTTTTGGTACAAGACTACTATTTGGCTATTTCTAGTGTAGTTAGCAATGCCAGTGCTTTTAGAAAAAACAAGAAAACAACCCAACCCACCCCCCTGAAAAAAACCTGCAAACACCTTCTCCCAAAAAACATACCAAACAAACCACCAAAAAACCTCAAACCCCCCAAAAAACTCTCCAAAAAAACTCTCCCAAAAAACCCACACAAACAAGCCACGTGCATTTCAAACTGGGTGAAAGTCATTGGTTCATTTTGTTTAACAACTTCTTCATTTATTTCTACCCACAGTTCCAGGCAACATGGTTTAAATAATCATAGGGAGAACTGAGGTGCTGTCTGCCAGACTCCAGGACATCAAATTGTCCAGACCACAAAAGAAAAAGGGTAAAACCAAAATGTACTCCTGTACCCCACATAAAAAAGTCAAATCCAAACCCAAGAATCACCTTGTGTGGCTGTTGCTTCTGTGTGTATTCCATATTGCCTTAATGTTGTTTCACTGTTCTTTTTCAGAACATCCTGTAACTTAACAAATTAGGCTTTTATTAAAATAAAGCTAGCTGAACTATGAGGTGTTTAAGAGCAATTACGTGTCTCCCAGTTGTGAGATGTTCACCAAGTGTGCCACTGATGGCTTGTCCTTTAAGGCATGGTTTGCTCTCCAGAGATCAAGGTGAAAAAGGTCAGGGTACACAGAGGTTGTGCCATCCTTCAGGATGTTGGCTAGCTCATAAAATATCACAGTTACGGTAGGACTAGCCTGATTTGCATGAAAAACCCCACATTGAGTGTCCTTCGCCAGATTCCTCTATTTAGTTTAACTGAGTAACCAGCTTCTCTTTAGTGGTTGTGATCCTGCCCCGTGGCAGCTAAATGTTCTTTGCCAAAAACTCATCTTGTAGCATAAGCAAGCTTGAGGCCAGTAACTGCGGAAAGTAAGTGCTAGTGCCAGCTGGGTAGGGCTCCATCCAATTAAGGGCACCGCGGGCATTGAAATGCCCGTGATTGTAGTGCGGTCCAGTGTGTATGCGCTTCCCAAGGAAACCGGTGTAGGGGGGAGCGGGTCTGAATTCTATTTAGATATAAAGGAGGGGTTTAATATGTAAACCCTGGTAACTTGCAAGCTGTTAACCTGATGAGAGAGATTATTTTTGTTTTTCTGTTCTCCTTCCTAAATGCTGCCGGCATGACTTCTTAACGTGAGACCCTGAGAAAGGCCACGTTGGGTCAGACTAGAACAGTGTTCTTCAGCCAGTGCACAGGAGCCGACACCATGGGAAGAACTGTGCAATGATCCATCCCTAGAATCCTTCCTCAGCTTCCAGCAATCAGCAGCTCGGGGACTTTCTGAACCAGAGCTATCTGTTTGTTTAGCCGCCTTTCATGGATTTTTCTTCCATAATTGTGTCTAATTGCTTTTTGAAACCATGTAAAATTTTGGCATTGACAGCAGCTTGTGTCAATGATTTCCATCCAAGCTGAAATCCTTCTCATTACGGTTAGCCCAGGAACAATTTGCTAAGAAAAATCTCTGTCATTATTTGGAAACCCCAGGCTCCTACACTAAAGGACAAGAAGTGGTAAGCATTCTTTTGCAGAGGATTTTACTACACATTGCACAAATCAGCACTGCTGTTGATACAAATTCACAGCATCCATTGCTAGAATTCAGAGTGAGCTATTACAGAGCATACTGTGAATGCAAATTAAAAATAATGCACGGCACTCAACCAAATCCTAATGGACCAATGGTACAATGTCAAATACATCAGGAGCTGAGACTTTTAATACTATTATTAAAACCCCAAGCAAACAAACAAAGCAAGTAAATCAGCACTAACAAAAACTGTTCAAGCAGCATTTACTCGGCATAGATCAGCACACAGACTGACAGTGCAGCTCCCAGCGGTTCTTAAAATGCCTGCACGGTTGAAGGGGGGATATGCCTCCAGGGATGTCACATAATGGCAGGGTTCTCATCAGGCACCGTGGTCAACTGTTGAGCTAAACATTTCTTTCCTTCAGTGAGTATGGCACCGTGTGTCCAGCTGCTTATCCATAGAAAAATCCAATTGAATTTGTGTGTAAAGTGCTTGGCAATAGAAATGAGGAGCTGTAGTGGAGTTCAGAGTCATCCTTAGTGATACAAGTGATGGGCTGCAGTGGTCAGTCAGCATCGTTTATGCTTATGCGAAATCAAAGCCACAATTTAGGAAAATAAATAAATATGTGACGTAAGCAGATAGTGCGGATTGCTTTGAAGAAGAAAAAAGGATGGCTGTATGAGGGCCTAATCTCGGGATGGGAAGATTATTGAGTTTGATCCAGGATGGTGGCCTGACAGCTCAGCTCCAACCTGCCTTCTTGGGATCACAGAGCACTGAAAAATACTGCAGGGTTGTTTTGTTTTGTAATTCCTACATTTCCTTTACTGAAGTTCAGAGTGCAGTAAATTTACAAAAATCAGGAAGCGTCATATGCTGATGTATGGGGATAGAATGCTTCGGTGATACTAAAGGAAATGGCAGGAGTGATACATAAACTCTTGGATTTGGAGGGTTAGAGGAAGGAAGATGGGACCTCTGTCTTAAACTAAGAAAAAAAGCATTAGCCCCATTACATAGATGTAAAACATAACTGCCCAGTTTGCAGCCTAACCCTATTCTTGCATAACACTGATTCTCTTGGGCTCTTCTGCAATCAAAGCTGTTGAATACTCCACAGAAAAGTACCTGCTGCAATCCCTCATTTCCCACGTTCCATCCATTTTAAGCTGTTTGCAGCATTGCAAAGCTAATGCTAATAAGGCTGCAGTGCAGGGGAGGTGCTGAATGGGTGTGAGTATGCCCAAGCCCCCCTGGCTGCGGTGGCCCTACTGGAGAGAGGGATGTGGGGATGGATTGGCAGTGTGGGCAGCCAGACAGGATTTGTGACTGTGGGATGCCTCACTGAGGAGAGGGGATTACCTGGAGGAGAACCCATGTCCCAGAGGTCACAGGGCTGTGTAGAAAATAAGTTTGAGGGTCCTTGAGAGACAGGGAGTGAGCTCAGCAAGGTGCTTCAGCTCGGATGCAGCTTTAAGCACGTGGATATTTCTTCTGAACTGAGGCTGGTCTCATGCTTCTTGTGAAGTACCTGCGAGAGTCTTCCGAGAGCTCAGTGTGTCTCCGCGATGCAACGTCGGTGTTAACACGGGGCAGGGGGCATATCTGTGCAGTCATGGGGAAAAGCAAGACAGTCACTGAACCCTCAGCACACTCAGGGAAGAGAAATGATGTGGGAAAATAAGCCATGCAAGAAAATATATCTCTGCATCAGGGTAGCCTTGCTGTCTTGGGAACCTTGGTGAAACCAAGGGAGAAAAAATTTAAAAAGCAACCTAGAAAATTATTTATTTATGTTTTTCTAGTAGCACCTTTGAGTCACCTATAAACTGGAAGTTAAAACCTTTGCCTCCATACAGAAGTCCAGACTACTTCAAGAGCCATCAAGATACACAGGCATTTGGGAAGGTTTATTATTAACTGGGGTTGTTTCATGTCTTTGTTTCTCTCTATGATGAAGTAATTTTCTGTCTGAATGATGACGGTTATAGACTGGAGTCCAAAATGGGCCCAAAAACTGGGAACCATGTGGACATTAGTGCTGGTACATGAGCATGGCTGTCCTGCTGTTAGCAAGAAGGGCGGTGGGGGGAGTGGCACTGGGGTTGTCCCTGACAGCCCTGGGCAGCGCAGCACATCTCCAGTGTCAGGAGTGGGCAAGGTACCTGGGACTGTCTGTGCCCTGGCCAGGGGTGTGAAAGGCAGCAGGAGGGCCAAGAGAGGGAGCTGGGTATTTTCCCTCTTCCAGCAGATCATCGCTTGGGCTTAGCTCCCCATCGCTTTTTCCCCTGAAAATGCAGTGTTTGATACAGTGCTCCATCCCCACAGTGAGATCCTTCGGTATGTAAATATAATCTCCTCTGTGATTCACACATTAATTAAAAAGAATTCTTTTAAACGTTGCCTTCTCCATTTCAGTAAATAGGCTGATATCCTGTGCTCGGTGACAGGCCCTGCTGATCGTGTTGCGCTCCTGGCTCACTTTCATTAGGCTCTGCAAATATACTGCCATTCTTGCAAAATCTGTGTGCTGGCTAAGCCAGAATCTCTCTTATGGTCCTCAGATAGCCACTTACGTATTTGTCTCCTTCTCAATTACTGCACTTCCAGAGAAAGCACATTCTGGTTTATTATTATCCAGTGCTTTCAGTGGCCTGCCAGGAGAGAATTAAGGTCTAGCAGAGGGGGAAACCAAATGTAGCCTAGGAAAAGTGAGTGCCATCTGAACAGAAGGGATCAATAAATACTCTTCTGTTTAGCATTATTTTCAGTACCTGGCTCCCCGGTGAGACTTTCTGCATCACACGGTCATTTTCTTCTTAGAGATTGATCAACCTTCTTTTTAACCTTGAGGGCTGTGGCACCCATAGGAGACCCACTGTACAAGGAGTTGTTAGAAGTGCCTCAAAATTAGCAAGTCTGGTTAAACAGACTAAGCTTATACATGTATGGTTTGCAAACAGCATTTCTGAGTCTTCTTTATTCAACAGCCTTGGTTGCCATCACCATCAGATCTGAAGGAATCACATATTGGTGTTTAGGAGGAAGACCTAAAGGGGGAAGCAGAAGGGAGCAGGGAAGGACGGGGTCTCCAGGGTGGCAAGGGGGTGCGTGGGGGAGCCGCAGGGACTCAGTGTGACAGACAGCCCGCTGGCGTGCAAGGGTGCGCGGAGCCCCAAGGGCAGAGGAGAGGGAGGATGAAGGCATTTTCAGCTGAGGGATATGCTGATGCTTAAAGTACCATTATCATATGCCGGGGAGATGTGCATTTTAAATACCCACATTTAAAATCCTTCGCCTTTAATTTCGTGTTTGCATATTGCATGAGTATGCATTTGACCGAATAGCTGAGTGTGTGTGAAAGGCGATTCTAACGCAGGGAATCATCACTTGAAACCTGCAGCTGGAGAAGATTTATTCAGGCTTTCCAGATGTACTCAGGCTCAGCTTGTGTGTGCTTAAGAGCAATCCAAGAATTTAACAAGTAAGCAATATGTGATTTTATTGATAACTGTTGGGTATGGTCATGACTGAGTCCTGCTGACAGCTGATGGAGGGTAACGCAGCCAGCAGCGTTACCTGCCCCAAACCACTCTGCCTGCATCTTCCTCGGGGAGAGACGCTGCTTCAGCCTTTGCACTGCTTTTTTCCTTCATGCAACTCACTCTTCAGTAACGTATATGGTGCAGTAGTTTCTTGAAAAAAAGAAAAATACAGAAAGTTATTTTCACCAGGGGTGAGATTGAGATCACAAACCCAGCCCACACTGGGGGAGTAGGAACTCGCTCACTTTCTCAACTTCAGTGAACCAAATCATCTGCACTGAATGGCATGTTTTCAGTTCTGTGGCACATTAGCCTCTAGCTAAGGATGAATAACGTGCAGTGGCAGGTGCTGTATGGGATATTTGCATGTAGTGTACTGAGCCCTGTAGAACAGGAACCAGTGGTTGTCACAGGGCCCGTTTCCTGTCTCACCCAGTGATGCATGTCAAGATCTGAAGCAAGATGATCTCTGGAAATTAAAAGGTGCCGAGTAATTCAAAATTGTGACATATTGATTTCTTTTTCAGACACCGTATCGTTTGTAAAGCTGCAGCACAGTGCTGTAACTCAATGTTTTGCCCTTTAACGATTGGTCAGTAGCCCAGTTATAAATACTGTGCTACCATTCCCTGACATTTTACATTTATTGAGTGTATATTTTATCTAGACTCATGAAGACACTGCAGAAAGTTTGTAATAAACACAAAAACAAAAATCAAGAATGTGTAACTACAGAAGAACACTCCCCACATGTGATGGAAAGGTCCTGGCGGATGTTCTGCAGGAAATTGAGCCAGGGAGCTGGGAGTGGAGCATGGAGAATTGCACTGGTAAGGCACTGGTACAAATCCATGCCCTGAACACCAGCTGAGTGAGGGAGGTCCTGAGCCTGATGTGAAATGAGTGGCGGTGCTTTGAGCTGGCCATTTATTTTCCTCATAGAAGGCATCGTCCTAACCACATCCCCCAGCAGCTGGTGGAGGGGACAGCAGGGAAGGGAGACGCGTTTTCCCCAGGCTCTGGGTGAAGGAGCACTGAATGAGCTGTGGGCTGGGCACATGAGGAACAAATCCCTCTTGGCTTTTTTCTGGCTATAGCAAGCAGGCATTATTTTTTTCAGGCTATAGCATCTGCACTCCAGGGTCAAGGTAACATGACAAAAAAGGGACAGAACTCTTCCTTTGACTGTGCTGATCTATTCTATAATCACACGATTAAGCCTATGTGATATTTGGAAGCTTGTGTTAGATTTGTTTCCATATTTAGTCACTTCTTATATTTAACTAAAAAGAACATTTTGTGGAATTAAGTTATTAAGTACAAACTTAGAAAACTAACTTCCCATTTACATTTTTTTTTAAAAAAAGCCTATAGATACTGTGTTTTCCTAGGTGGGATGCAAAATGAATAAATGATGTACAAATAAGCTGGTTTGGGCAGTTATAGGTACTAAAATTTCTAAGGACCTCTGCTTCTAAAAGGGGGCTGAAATTACATATTTTTCATGCAAAACATTAACCTCATTAGACCTAGTTATCTAAAAGATCTTTAAAAAGTAAAGGAACAAAGTCTACTTTTATGGGACACAGCTGAGACATCATAGCTGGGTTTCGTAGGCTCAGATACAGTCACCTGGAGTATAAACATCCATGTCCAAACTGTTTACCCTGGCTCCATTTATATTTACAGTACCAATACTAATTTATGGGCAGATATTTATGTTCCCCGAAAGTGAATGTATTTAAGCTGAGATTTCTTGCTGTGCATATAAAATCCCAGGGAGGCTAGGGCAGCTCTAGGTGAGATAAAGCCCTTCTGCCTGACAATGAAAGAATCTGTGGCTGCCCCTTCCCTGGCGGTGTCCAAGACCAGGTTGGATGGGGCTTTCTTTGGGCAACCTGGTCTAGTGGAGGGCTTCCCTGCCCATGGCAGGGGGGGTCAGAAATGGATGGCCTTTGAGGTCCCTTCCAGCCCAAACCCTTGTATGATTCTATGGTTCTATGATCCTTAGGGGAATTAAAAACATTGGTGTGCTTTTAATGTAGCAAATGGCTGCCACACTCTCTCCCGCATCACTCCCTGCTTTACAGGAGGAAGTATACAGGTTTTACAAGCAGTTCCTAAGGCAGTTCTTCTGTTAAATTCCCTAGAGAGCAGATTTAGTAGGTAGGAACTACTCAGGAAAATCCTGCCCCCACCGGAGTAACTCATCCGTCATCCGTGAAGGGCTCCAGTACCCTGAATGTGGCCGGCACCAACGTGCAAAGCACCACCAGGCTCGTTGCTCACCACGTTTGTATTAAGAAGGTCACACAGCTTGTGCTCGCTTTGGCAATTCAGTTACTGAAAGCTGATTCTTCTCAAAGTTATTCTTCCCCCCATTATCAGAGACTTGGAAGGAATATTGGGTTAATATTTCATTTACATTCATGAGAAAAATAATATTTAATGAAAGGCTAGTTGCTGTAATGTTCTGGAAGCTGATAGAGGAGCAGATCAGTGGACTTGTATTGTGTCAGGCTGAGCGTGCTCCTTCGAAAAAACAAGCTGCCAGAGGTTTTGTTGTATTGAGTCATAAATGTGCAAGGTGATTATGGCTGATAAACCCCTGAACGGAGCTCATGGGCCTGGGCACAAAGAGGACTGAGATCTGCAAAATGTGGTGAGTACAGAGGCAGCCTGGCCACGCAGGAGGCCTTCCCAGGCGGCGTTACAGCTGGACCATCTTACTGAACAAAAAGGAGCTAAACTCCTTAATAGAGAGGGCTGGCAATAGTGTAAAAAGTCCTTGAGCTGTAAAAACAAAATAAATATTAAAGACTCGTTCTGCGATTCCTGGAAACTGTCAGTCAAAGCGTGGCAAGAACGTGGTTCCTAAACCCCTCTGGTGAACCCCTTTCAAGAACTTTTCTCTGTTGCATTTGAGTGATTGTGCTCAGTTACAGAGGCAGAAGCGTTAAAAGGATTTCCATCATGCAAAACATTCAAAGCTATTTTCATTTTGTAAATTCCTCTTTAAGAAAGTAACTGTTGGGGGAAGGAGAACTAGTTATTAAAGTAGATGATGCTGTCTTGGTAAACAGAGCAAGCTTGGCTGCACAGAGAGCTTGTGTCATGCTTCTCCAGTTACTACCTTTTTTCAAAAAAAAAATACATCAAGGAGCTCCATTACCTTGAAATAATAGTTTCCATCGGATTTCTTCAAAGCACATGCTATTCTTAATTTGAACAAAACAGACATTCTTTATGTGTCTGTCCGATACTTAGTCTGTGCTTTATGTAAATAAATGTTATATTTATATGTGAGCTGGGACCAGTAATTTGCCTGTGCTATAGCAATGGATCATACTGTCATAGAATTAAAAAGCAAAGAGTCGGGTCATGAGTTAGCTTCATTGCAAGCCCTAAATTAAATTAAATAAGATTTGGGTGATTGCCTTTCCCTGCCTAGGATTAAAATGTTAGCTGTTTTTGAGATCAGGAAAACATTCTGAGGACAAAAATCTCAAGAAACCAAAGGATGCCTGTAATTTAATTATGCATCTTGTGATATTTAGTGTTTTTCCCACTGCTCAGTCACCAGAGTCATGAGACTCTGAGAAGCTGAGCTTTTTCTTTAAAAACTAAATTATCAGTCCTTAAAATTGTTGAGAAAGGGAAAAAAAAAAGGCAGCTCTTGAGTGTTAAAGAAATCAGAAAGAAAAAAGATTAAATATTTTGGAAGAATTGGTGAAGTCCTATGTGGATTTTGAAAAGCCACACTTGAAAAAATGAGCCACTTCTTTCTGTGGCAACTATGAGCAACCGGTACTGACAAGAAGCTGCAAGTTTATGGGGACCATTTTTAAACCATTTTTTACCACTTGGTCCTAAGAGATACATCCCAAACACATCAAGATGAGGCAGAACAGCCACAGCTTGTGTTGGAGCAGAGCCCTGAGCCTCCATCCCTGCCACAGCAGACGGCGAGCAGCACATGTGCCAAGTAGGAGACATCTGGCACAGCTGGAAGTGATGCTCCTGGCGTTGACTAATATTTAAAGTATTAACAACTTGATGGCAAGTACCCTCAATCAGCAAGCTGTATTATTTATTTTCTACAAATTTCGCAGCTATGCTTATGGTCTGGGACCAGATGCTTACACCAGCCTGTCCTGGAAGCTAGAGGAGAGGTGAGAAGGGAAGGTCCTGAGGCTGAAACACCTTCACACCATCCCAACCGGAGCTGGGTGGCACCAGATCTTCACCTCCAGAATGACACCAGGGTGATGGCTATGAGACATTTAAGATCGTAACAATCACTGGGTGGGTGTAGGGTAGCCTCAACACCTTTCTCTAACCATGTCCAAGAGGAGAAATATAAGAAGAGGATAGAGCCAAGAGGTTTTTCATTAGTGCAACCCCTCAGCACTCTGAAATCTCCGAATTGCTGGTGATAACCAGACTGCCTTGTTAAAAAAACCTAAAGGAGTTATCTTCCAGGAGTTTGTCTAAATTCCTCTTGAACTCACTTGCCAAATGGAATTGAATTCCACACCTTGGTTGGGTGCTGTGTAAAAAACCCCAATACTATGTAATTTCATCTTCCTTAAATAGCTGATAATTTCACCACATTACCTTACTGTATGCAAATAATGACTAACATTTTATCAATTACCATCCTCACACCAGTCATTGATTTAAATATCCTTGTCTCAGTGCTTCTCAGAGGATGGGCTCTTTTCTAGTTAATTTCTTTACACCTGGAAGCAATTCTCAAGGAGTTTGATAAGTATTTGGAAATGCATCTTATGAAGAATCCAATCTTTCCAATGTCCATCTTTAGGACATTTTTTTCATTGTCCTTGGTAATTAATTTGCCAATATTACATGCCACATTTCTAACAAGCTCTTTTTTGCACAAGCTCAGTATACAATAACAAGGTGCTGACTATCTTTCATCTGTGGCTGAATAAAAGCATTGAAAAACAGTGAAGGAAAATGGCAGGATAAGTAAATCAGAACAACAAAAATAATGTTTTGTAAGGGAAAAAATGTTACAGGAGATTGTATCTTCTACCCGCAGTAGGAAAATAAAAAAGAAAGAAAAGAAAAGAAATATCACTTCAAGGTTTTGTAAAAGAGACTAATTTGAAGGGACTATTTATAGGTGCTGCACGTTATGTTAATTTGGCTTCTACTGACATACAAAGGCTTCCTTTGAGAGCTTTTATAGTAAAAGAAGGAAGAAAGCAAGAGAGCGAGGGGCTCTCACAGAGTTACGATAAAAGCTGCTGTCATTATACCAGATCATGAGAAAAAGAGAAGGAAACTGTGAGATGCCATTCATCACTTTGAGAAATGCCCACAAACAGCTGCTGGTTAGGGAGGACTAGCTACAATATTTATGAAGAGGGATATGTTATCAGAAGAATGCAATTTTTCCTTTTTTGCAGGCTGTTTACAAACTCACCCTGATTTCTGCCAGTGTGTTTGTTAGAAAGGTTTCATTCAAATACCTCACTCAAAACAGTAAGAAAAAGATTAGTTTCTATTTGAGAATAAATTTTGTTTCCCCCAAGTGTGGGGCTTTTTTGCATAAATGGGATATGAAATTTTCAGCCTGTAGTCTGTATGCAAACAGGTCATTTTAAGTGAGCTTACATTCATTGTATCGAGGTCAGTGATCACACTGGTTTTTTCTGCTGCACAGCTGTATGCATGAAAAACATGCTTTTTGACATGGGAAAACAGACCAGAACTGATGAACTATTGACAGTGGATATAAATAATAGATAGGAAACAGAAAGGATCTGAGCACTGTAGAATTTCAGGTTTTGTTTTATTTTGATGGTTGAAAGGGGATAGTGGTACCCTGGTCACCTGCACCAATTGTTTTACTCATAAAAAATCAATTTTTTCAGGAAGACAAAAAAATCTTTACAAATTAATGCCTGAAAACAGCAAATATAATATGGCCAAAGAATAAATGTCACGTCAGAAATGATGTGTTCATGGATACTGCTTTGTGGGCAAGATCTTTTCACTCCCACTGCCGATGGCCATCAGAGCCAACCCTTTGTGTGGTGAAACAGTTCCCTCACAATGTAGAGATCCCCTAGAAACATGGTGTTAGAGTAGCTTTATTTAAAAATATAAACAAAACACCAGAAATAATTCAGCTGGACCCTATTATGACTTGTTCTTTGCATCAAGATGTTTTCCCACTAGTCCATACTAGCAGCATTAACCAGAAGCTCAAAATACTGAAGAGAATCTCTCCTCCCAGGTACAGGCAGAGCAGGGGAGAGGGGGAGGGAGGCAGGAGGAGGTGGGTTGGCTGCTCCCCCCCACACAAAGTCCATCTGTTGACCGCTGGGGTGGCCTAGGAGCACTGTGGAGTGTTTGCCTGGCGTGAGCAGGCACACAGCACTGCCCCAGGGAGTTTGCAAACCACAGGGTTACTGACAAGGATTTTAAAATTAATTATCTGCACAACGAAATCATCAAGTGTATCGCGTTTTCTGTATTGCCCCCACATAACATGGATGTGTAATTTAAGAGCTGTGGCTCAGAGGAGCAGATGCCTGTGGAGGTGGTGTTGGCCTTGGTGGCTGTGCCAACTTGCATGGGGATTTTGCTGTGGTATGACTTAACATCATCCCAGATGTTAGCAGAATGAACTCGCACTGTCAGCTCACATCTTGGGACAGGAAATCTCCTGCATTTAGTCCAGATGTAAGGATGTATGTGAAATAGTTTGGCCATCCCTTTTCATTCTTTCTCCTAGCATTAGTCCGCAGCCAGGCTGGAGACATGTAAAATCAGGGGCCTCGTCACTTTTCTGATCAGGGAGAGGAAGTAATCAGTGGCTGTCAATTCAACAGTATGCCTTGAAACATCACCATCATGCTCATGCCTTTTGAGCTTGCAGCTGTTACCAAGATGACAGAGTCAAAATGAATCCCTCTGGATGCATGGTTAAGTCAGTGTAACTTCTTGTCTTATCATCCTGTTCCTCAAGGGAAGAGGCAGAGAGCATCCTAATCTCCTGCATCCAGTTCTTTCCATTACTCCCAAGGATAGACTACTCTTCCACTTCAAAAGGTTCATAAGGTGCCCTGCCAGTGTCACCTGCAGTTGAACAAGAGGAGGCAACAGCAAGAGAGCCCCAGCTCCTGTGGTGAAATATCCTTATATACGCAGACACTGCTTCTCAGGCTTGTCCCATGCATTCAGGTTCAAAAACAATCCTACCAGGTTCTTCTTCTGATAGTCTCTCCCTCTTACACTGATCTCAGAAGAAAGATGGATTTTCTCTTTCATTAAGTTTAGGAGAGTTTCTACCCATCAATCTCCATCACATGGCTTGGAGCTGGCTCTTAATGCCTTATAAAACATTTCTATATCTGGGTATGATTGCAGCTTTTTTGTTATATGTAATGAATTTTCCTCATTAAGACTTTAAATCATATTACATATTTGTTTTATCTGCTTAATAATAGAATACTATCTAAAGACTATCTCAGCATAATTTGAAATTAATATGAAAGCTGCAGGCTTTAAGCCTGAGAGCCCAAGGAAGTAGCTCAGATATAAGCTTCGATAAGCATTTTGGAACTGGAGATGACAAGTCTTAACTCATCCCCTCCCATTAAAACAACTTCTCAAGGTTTAAAAAGATACCCAAGCCTGGATTCCTCACTGAAAAGTAATCCAGATTTAAACCTGACACTTTCTTCCTGCAGTGGGACCTGCCTTTAGTTTTCATTCTAGCATTGTTCAGGGTGGGGCTGGTGCTACTTAAATTAGGTTAATTCTGATAGGTTAATGAATTCATTTGTATTCTTCTGCACCACTGTCTTTACCATACTTCGTCACTGAGACACTGAATTTTCAGTTGATGCAACCAGATAGAACTGAATTGGAAAAAGCTGACATTTCCAAACGTGTCCAAGTAGGAAATGATTCAGTGGTTCCAAGGAGCAGAGCCAACTGTGAAAGACCATTTGCAACATGATATATCTGGAACCCTAAGCCACCCCTTTGTTTTATGAGCTTCTAATCTTTCTATTTTAATGTGTGGCGCTTTCCTTTTCCATAGGAAGATTTTGATCAGACGTTGGTTTCTTTTGCATCTGCTGGGAAGAATTTGCATTGTAATTTCCAAGGGAACTTGTCACAAGGGCTGCCAGTGGTCCCTGCCCTCTGCAAGCCCCACTGGATCCCAGTCAGCCCAAGATGGGCTAGCAAAGCACATCCAAAGAAGCTAGTCAGCAACTGAGCCGTTGTCATTTCAAGGGTTTGACTTTGACCTTGGATTCAAAATATTAATTTGCATTTGTCACAGAAGTGGCCATTGAAGTATGGAAGTTGTGCAGGCTCGCTTTATAACAGCCTATTTTGCAGCATATTGAGGTATTGTATGCCCCGGGAGAACAATCAAAAGCTTGTTTTACCTAATAAGGAAACTGCTGAGGCACATGAATAACCGTACTGCTTTCCAATACATTTCACACCGATTAATTTTTCAGTTTTATGAAGCAAGCTGCGGTTATCTTTGAGTCAGGTTCAGTGAATCAGTGCTTGACTTTAAATAGAAAAGTACTGATGTCGCTGGGCAGATGTGCCCAGGCACTCCAAAGACCAGGGCTCCCATCAGCTCTGAATGACACTATCCCCTCCAGTCTCCCTCTTGTCTCCCTTGCGCAATACCGACTTCCTCTGTAATTAAATGGTGTTTTCATGTGATACAACGTTTTCATTTAAGAACTTCTGTATCTGCCCTACACAAGTTCAAACGTCATTAAGAAAAAAAAAAAGTCCAATTTAACCTTTTTGCTTCCTTTTCTATACAGTCTTCAGGTTTCTCTGAACTGGGTTGCTTGTGGTACAGAAGATGAAGATGTCTTTGGCAGGTTGGCTGAAGACACAGCTGAGCTGTGTGCTCCTCAGATGACTTTGCGTTGTGACTCTGTCCATGAAGAGGGTTCCATAAACTACCAACATTAATATTAAATACTATGTCTTCTCTGACATGTGCAGATCACTCTTGGCTTCCCTATTATCATTAAATAATCTCGATCTTCAGTCTGTCATCTGAAACTTGCTAGTGGCTTTTTCTTCTTCAAATTGCTGCTGAATTGCCAAAAAGAATACATCATTCTCCTTTTCAGCATGCCAGTCATTTAGAGTGGCACTGAGACATTAATTAATGGCCCGTGCCTGAAGAATTAGAGCTCAGACTTTTATTTCAATTGTATATAAGCACTTCTGCTTTTGAACCACACTTTACACTTAAATTCAAGTCCCCCTCTGATTCAGAGTTTTCCTTGCCAGCAGTCGTGGCATCAGTCTGGGCTGTTTGCACAAAGAAGTAGGGAGAGTGACATTTACGCTTACCAAGAATCATGTCTCTTTTAAACACAACAGAACAATCTGTAGGCTCTTGTAGAGCTTTGTTCTTTTCACCCCCTGAACCTCTCTTTGTAATTATAGCATCAGGGACACTCAATCAGTACATGATCAGACTGAGAAATCCAGGAAGGACTTTCACACTCACATTCTACCTTATTTCTGATTTGATCTATAAAGCCATTGTTGCTTTCCAGGAACTTTGCAGTGCTACAGTAACAGTTTCTATAACATCATTGTATAACATCTTACCGAGCTGGGACTCGTTAGTAGCTGGTTGAGAAAAATCACAGATAAACTCAGCAATGGCTGCAGAAATTGATTCTGAAAATTGAACTGGGAATATTTTTCCACCCAGCTCCTGAGTACAATTAGGATACATATTAGTAGAGAAATTTAAATAAGTAAAGAAAAGGTCCTCTTGGACAGCACAGATTAGTAAATATCCCAAAGGTGTTATTAGAAACCAAAGGAGACCGTGATACATAATATAAGCAGTAGACTCAATGTCATCATTGAATCCAATAGAGAAACATCTCTTTCCTTTGGTTATTCCTGGTGTTGCTGTGCGTGGTTAGTGCTGGGCACCACTCCTGAGAAAGCAGTTCTTTCCTCTGAGATGCAAAGTCTTGCTGATGTTAAGCCAGTAGGAACAGGATAAGCTCATGTCACTTACCTTTTCCTACTCAACTGCCTGGGTCTCTGCAGTCCCCAAGAGAGCACTGGTGCACCTGAGGACCGTCAGCTGCACGTTGCTGTTAGGAGGGATGAGGAGAGGTGCCAGTGACAGGGCTGCAGGACCATCACCTCACAGCTTGCACCGTCCCTTCGGTGGGCATGGCACATGAGCACAACTCCCTACCCAGTACTTGCATAGGCCGGGCAGGTCAGGCAGCCACACATGGAGATCCCTTTCAAAACAGTAGTGAAGGGCATTGAACCCTCACGCAGCTGAGAGCCCCCGGTCTCCAGCATGGCACTGACAGCCCAGCTGCAGCCAGGGCAGGATTCCACACATAGCTTTAAGCGTTCTTAGTGTGAAAGTTGCTGTACAAGTGTCAGTCATCGTGTTCTTTGTTGGCAGAGGGTTAGGTGACTCGTTTTATCACTAAAGCTATTCCTAGAAAAAGAAAATGTAAGTGCCTTAGAAAGGGAGAAGGGCTCCAACTACAAGAAATCCTATAGTCTTTCTAAGGGCACCTGAAGCATCTCAATTAAGTACCAATGAAATCCTGAGTGATTAATGATCAGAGGAAATAGCAATGGGATTATGTTACGGGCTGTGCAGGATCGCCCCCGGCCCCAGTAGGGGAAGCAGAGATCTGCGGTGCCAGAGAGCAGAGGTGCAGGTGCAGGCCGTCAAAGGCGGCTTTCCAGACAGAGGTGTGGGTCTGACATTTCACAGATTGTCAAAAGCTGCACGAAAAAGTCTTCGACATCCTAAACAGAGAATTCTGGAACAAACACTACATTGTTTACCATGTGCACTAATTCATCTGCTACCAAACATCCTCCTGCCCATAGGAACGATTTGCGCTTGCCTGTCTCGTTATGTATTGTTCAAGAAGTTGAGAGAGCTACAACCACACCAGCATTTTACCCTCTGGGAATAGGTTTTTTAAGTCACTTACCCTGTCAATTCTATTTTTGTTTGTTTTGTGGAATGGTCTCAGGGTGCACAAGTTGGATTGCTTCCAGATGAAATGAAACCAGAAGACATGCTTCTGGACTGTACCTAATGTGCTACAACTACTAATGGCATTGGTAACATCCTCCACTGCCCCACCCCCCACCCCCCCTGCCCTGAATAACGTGGACATCGGATCCTCAGTGCCAACTGTTTCACTCCATGGATCTACTCCTGTTGCAGGGCACTACTTGCCAGTGTGGGTATCCATTCAGACACTCCAGCCAGACTCATGCTGATTTATGCCTCTGCCGATCTGCTCGGCAGTGTGGGGTCTCTGCTGCTTTTGATTCAGTTGGGGCATGTCAGCTGACACATCTTCAGGCCCCACACAACCTCCAGCTCCTTCTTTCATGATTCCCCATTGCTTTTCCTTATCGCTTTTTTCCTCTGGTGGATGTACTCAGCCCTATTCCTTCCTGAGGTGTAATTTGAAATCACACAGTGCAGCAAAGCACAGAGAAGTTAAAATCCATTGAGTTGGCAGGCTTGAGAGAGGGCATTATTATGGCAGAAAGCACTCTGGATATTGCTCAACAATTATTTCACCTATTTCAGTTACTCCAAATACTTGCAGATGTGTTTCTACCTTCTCTTCTACTTTTTTTTCATTTTCCCCAGAGATTCGGGAGTAGATGGAAATCTGAAATCCGGGGATTGGCCAAAAGCCCATATTCAAAAATTGCTCTATTTCAGACAGGAAAAAAAAGCCATCAAGGTAATATATGGACTTGAAAACTCAGCTACAAGCACCTGTTCATCTCTTCTTAGATGAAGTTCAGTTCAGTGCATCTTGCTTCTAAAATTGTCCTGACACTACTGGGAATGTTGGCTCAGAGGAAAGGAAATGAGCAAACCCAGCAGCTCTGCCAAACTCAGCACTACGAACACTGAACGCACTGGGAGCAGAGGGAAGGCTTATTATTCACCTCATGGTCACTGGCAGATTTGACCGTCATACTTCATTTTCCATGACGTTATATTCAAACAGAGGAGGGATGTATCAGAAAGGCTATTCATGCCTTGACCCAGGTCTACACAGAGAGGGGCTATCAGTGGTAGGAAGTCTTAATTAAGGGGTTTATATTTTTTATGACCGAGGGCCAGGTTTTCAGATGTGAGCAAGTTGTGGTCACGACAGTGAGAGGGGGTTTTGCTGTCAGGTCAGGTCTACATGCTGCTGCCAATTTCTTTGCTGTTACTTCCCCCCATATAATATCCAGTTAAGGGGGTGCTCACAAGGCAGTGATATGAAGACAGAAAGAAGTAATTTGCAAAACAGGAAAGATTTGCAAAGTATGCTCATGGAGTCCAAACGAAAAATCTCTGGCCTCAGTACTTTGATCTGAGCTTCTGAGATTGCCAGAGGCAGAAAACAAGGCAAGAACCAATGAAGCTCTTTGTTAGGTGCTTTACAATACACATCAAATTCTTATTTCCCTTGTCAAAACCCAGTTTTAGAAACCAACCAAGTGGGAAAACACAATTGCAAAGTTGTTTATTCAAGAGGAGAGAGGACTATTTACCTGAAGCCTGTGACCCAAATCAAGATCTGTTTGCAAACTCTGTAAATTCAGACATCACCAAAAGTTGTTGCCTGCTTCAAAGAATTGTGGTGCCGGGTTTTCTCTGAACTCTTGCCTTGATGAACAAAGTTTTTGTTCCTCACACTCAAAAACGAAACATTTTTTCCATGACAAAGTTCACTTCTGAAGTGAGCAACTAGAGACTCTCCAATGTAAATTAGTGCAGCTTTGTCAATGTCGGGGGAAGATCTAACCCTTTGCTTCAGTAGGCTGGAGAACAGGACATGAGAAGATTCCTGATTGAAAACTGAGGCTTCACTAGAAGGCTGGTAAACAAACCCTGTTTGTTCAGGTTTTATTATAGAACTGCACAGCCACATGAAAGATGCAACATGTCTTTGCTTTGTGCATTGATCTATCAGTTGAGAAAGGGTTCAGATGCAGCCAGGTGGAAGAGCAAGTTTGTGTTTCCTTTCAAAGTGCACTCTCGCTTTTGTTGTCCTGATTCACCGTTCTTAGAGCCACTGGGGGCCCAGAGCCTTTTCAAGTCACTTATTTACTGCCCTTCGTGGATCATCCCAGCTTCCCCACTCTCATTCACTCTCAGGTACCTCCTGCTGCTGCTGCTATTGTCAGCTGTTGGAAAGAGAAGACAAGAAAAAAAGCAGAGCATCCCTCCTCCCAGACATGTTTCCTCTGTATTTCACCTACAGAGGCTGCCTTCCACACCAGTACATCGCTTCACCTCCCACTGCAGTCATACCTGCAGAGCTCTTGGTAGGTCCCCGTCTCTCCTGCTCAATGTGGTCCACTTTTCAAAAGGGCTGCGGTTCTTAACTGGGACAGTAACCGTTTGTCTCTCTCATCTCTGTTGTCTCAAGGCGTTCAATAACGACCTTTCCAATAGTTATTTATTGCCACTAACAGCACACTAGTTACCAGCCAGGTTCATCCTGCAGATGCAGAACAGCACATTTTGGGAGCAGCTATTAGGGCAGCGGAGCAATTTTTTCTGAGCTAATGTGAGTCGTGGGGCTTAACTCTGTCACGCACACACGTAACCATCCCCCACCAAAATTTAGAAGCATGAATCTCCAGAAGCGTGGATCCTCTTCACAGGCATCTTGCAGCTCTATTTTACCCCTTGCTTTATTCTCCTAACCAGCATTTTTACCAACAGCTGAGTATCACCTTCTGAGAGGGGTTTCATATTTTACAGCTCTCGTATTACTTCTGTCAATAGCTGAAAAAATTGCCTACGCCTTTTCCAGTACAGAGGGCTGTATTGCTGCTCTTCAGTGTCCAGAATATCTCTTTAACATGTTTCTGACTTAGGCAATGGAGAGTTTTTCCTAGAGCACAGGTGGTTACAGATCGTGGGTGCCGTGCACACGAGGACAAGAGCTGTGAAAGAGACTGAACCGTGCCTGTTTGGGGCAATCCTGTCAGAGCCCACTGCCTGAGAGTGGGCTATGCGGCGTCCTCTCCCTCCATCCTGTACCTTTTCTTCACATTGTCTGTCTTTTTACCTTTTATTGTAAAAACGACTTGCTGTGCTGAAAAGCTGTAACTCTGAATTCTCCAAGAGCTCCCAGACTAAAGAATGTTCCTTCATTACAAGGAGGAAGAGAAAATAAACAAAAGTATACTCAAAAGTAGGGAGAACGCCTTGTGAAAGGAAAGCATCAGGGAACAAAGCGTTTCGTGGAGAGGCGGGGAAAACTGCGAGGAAGTTGGCATTTTCCAGGAACGTATCAGACCAGGGGAAGCAGCTCAAGTCACCATTATATTTTCCAGGAAGGTAACAGGAAAGAAAGATGGCCCTGCAGTGTGTATTTTTTAAAAATATTGCTAGGAGACAGGCACTGGGTTTTTGTCTATTCAGGTTTACATCAGGAGGTGTTGAAGCCTGTGCCTGTGATCAGGCAGCGTGACAGATACGTGTGCAGCAGATCTGTAACTTGTCTTAACACAAAACACATCATATACTGTTATTACCATCACTGCGTCAGAACAAATTGTAATGGGGATCAGATATCAAAATCAAGGGAAAAAACCCTTATCTACGGCCCTGATTTAACCTGTGAAAAAGCAGAGATTATTCAGTGTTATCAAAACAGAAGGAGAACTGATTGTGAGGGTTAGAAGAAACAGAAGCCAGTGTTGCAGTACGCAGGGTAACCAAACCCCAAGTCACTGAAGGACGGATGACAATTAAGGAATTCCAGGATTTCTACAGGCCAGACACTGGAAATCAGTCTGAGTGTGCCTGCAGCAGTCTGTGCAAGATGTGTGTGTTTTAAGCATCCAGACCTTGGCCAGAGCTGAAACATTTTCAGGGAAAAACATTTTGTAGAAGTTTTTAGAGCAAGATTCAATGTGCCTGTAGAGAAAGGACGAGTCATTCACAGTCTATACAGTGAAAAAGGATTTTTCAAAAGGGAATAATGTGAGCATAACATCACCCCGAATAATGGAACTCTTGTTAAATAAAGGTTTGTATCAGCTTGATACTGGCTTTTGAGCTAATCTGAGATCTCAAAGAGAAGGCCTCGTGCTGCGGAGCACAGGCATGCTGGGTGCAGGCAGAACGGCTGCCATGGTGGGTGTTCAAGAGCTGCATGCAAAAGGGCAATAACATCATGGAAATTCAGTTTTGTGGAATGGACTACTGCATCTGTTCTGAGGTGGAAAACAGGTCAAACAGCCAGGCTCATTAAAAAGTAAAAGAGTCCATGAAGACAGAAAGCAAATGCACGGGTAAAAAGAATGATAGACACAATAAAGGTCTAGAAATGGCAATCAGAAAGTTTATTTCTGAGCAAGCAGACAAAGAACAGAAACAAAACAACAAAAAATACCATTACCATTAAAAATGTAAAGAAAAGAGTCTCATGTTTTATGCATAGTGTTCAACGTAGCATGAAACGAACTTATTTATGCTAAATATATATATATATATACCACATCTGGATTATTATTCCCACCACTTAGAAACAGCACTGCAACAACGCCAGATACATAATCTCATACTTATCTATTGGCCTCCACATACCAGCTATGTTAATGATAAATAGTGCACTACTACATGATTATGATAATTTCAGATGCTTTTCAAAATAGTGTTAGCTGGAGCCTAAAGCTTTCCTGGAAAACCATACCAAAATTGCCTAGAGGACACTCCCACCCTTCCAGATCGTGGAGCAGTACTTGTGGGACTGGGGCTGTGGCTTCTACTTTAACAGACAGACACTACCTCCTTAATTGGTGTTAAAAGCAAGGTTAAAATCTTTAAAATACAATGAGAAAACAACAGATCAAGCAGAAAATGTATATGATGAAGCTCGTATGACCCAAAGCCTTCATAGTCATGGGAAGATTAACAGGTATAAATAACAGTGAGTAGCCTCTTGTGATGCTGTTGCTTACCCCATGGTGATTTATGAATAACAAAGGACACACAGCTAGAAAAAGAGTCAGTTTAGCTCCTTTCAGAGAGAAAGAAGGAAGAAGAGGTATGCCCAAATCACAGAGGATCAAGCAGAAGCACCAAGAAGTCAGCAGATAGGATGGGCCAGGGAGTCTGGACTGAGCAGAGCAGCGCAGGGAACAAAGGGAGTGTGTCAGGGACTAAAGCCCACAAGATGCTCTGAATACCCTCCCAAGACTAACTCAAAGATGGAGGTTTAAGTTGCTAGCCATGCTATTGACAGGCAGATGCTGAATTTAAGTAGTTATATGGGTTGGTTATAAGCAGCTTGACAAGTGGGGGAACTTTGTTCTTCTCCCTTTCCTACAGACGGTTCAGCTTGGATGCTGATCCCCTTCCACACAGAATTTGTGCTCTGTGTGTCTCAGAATTTCCACTGTTGACCTTTCCATAGTTCCTGTGATAAATTGCTTGGAGGAACAGCTTTTCTATACCTTTTTCTCTTGTTAAGATGTTTGAGTAGACTCATTAAGTACAGCATTTGGACAATACCCAGGCAGCAGAGATGACCTCTTTTCCGTCAGCTAAACAGACCTGCAGACAGAGTGCAATTTTCTTTAGACTTGTAAGTGTTTGAGGGGGGTGCTAAGAGGATTTCACGGTAGGAAACTGGGGATTGTGGAGCAGCATGCTGCAGGTGAAGGCAAGTCAGTAGTTTGCTGTAGTAGTCTGAACAGTGTGTCCATCTTACTCTTCCAAATTCTCCCGATCTTTCTTCAACTTTTAGGAGTTAGTGGTGTTTATGTGATGAGTGAATAGGAATGGCGTGTGATGAACAGTCTCAGCCTGAATTCCTATGGAATTTTATCCACCCAGCGCTTCTTCACAGACCCAGGTATTCCCTATTGCATTTCCTCTCTCATGTTCCTGAAACCCTTGCTTTCTTTCGCGTCCCCTAGGTACCAGCTAGAGGGAGGCATTGCAGGGTGCAGTGGCTTATGCAGAGCCCCTTGGTGCTGGTAGGGCAGCCAGCGTGCAGAACCTGGTCCAGCCAGTGGCACGCCAAATAGCATGGGTACCTGCCCGCTGATGCTGCCGCTTCCTCTCGGGGTGGCACTCCTGTGTTCTAATGCCAATTAACTCCCCCGATACCTTTTAGGAACACATTGTCTTTGAGACATTATTGCCTCTTTTCAATGTGGCTGAAATTCACAACTGAGATGAAAAGCCATCGGAGAGACGGCAGATACAGGCATGGACTGAAAGTATGGTCACGCGCGTATCACTCTCTAGATGTCCGCTGAGGTACAGGACTTTGAACCCACTGGTGGACAAAAACCTCAAAAGTATGGGATTGATTTCCCCCTTTAGAGATAATCTGCAGTGTTTCCTTCCAATTGTTTCAGGTGGGGTTCAGAAGTCCTGGAGAGTGTTCTGGTTAGGAGACCTTCTCAAGGTAAAGCTGTTGTGCAGCAGGGATATGACTGGTCGTCTTCTGATGGAGCAGCCTATGAGCAGTGTGGATGTGGGAGGCAGCCAGTGCACCTGTAGGAATACTGTTTGCAGAGCCAGCCACCTTATGCTATCCGTACAGCCAAAGAGGCGAGAGTGGGGTTCACTGCAAGTCAAATTAAATGTCTGAAGAAAGTTAAACAAACTGAGTCCTCCCAGTGCCATTTCTCTCTCCTGACTCTAAAGACAAACTTGTCCGCAAACATCTGCAGTATTAAAATCTAAAGGTAGGTAAAAGGAATCTCACCTTAGGGTCCAGCCAGTAATTTCTCTTTCATTTTACTCCCAAGTAACAATATTCTCAAACAGAATACAGGTAAACATAAAGTAACGTGGCAAGACGTTTTTAAAGCACAACCTTGCTATAAAATGCATGGGTGCCAAATAAATCTGTCCTCTTGGTGACAAAGTTGTCAGCATTATCTTGAGAGGATGCTATCGTTCAGCTTGCAAATGCTGAAGTTCCAGCGGAGTAAGAGAAGTGCACTTCATTAAAATCCGTCTCTCAGTACAACTACTGCCAACACCATGAGCTGTCTCTGCAATTAAGAAAATGTAAAATGATCCCCTGCAGAGAGGCGTACAGTAGCAGTGAAGGGAACAGAGTCAAGTCCAACCCTAAGCCAGCAAATAATTTTCTTTTTACAGCTTCCCAGAAAGGATTTGGCAGGGGACATGAGAGACAACGGGGCACAGTAAACTGGTGGAGGTTTTACCATGAACCTACTTCTCTGTCATGCTATAATGCATTCCACTGAACCACACTCCACAAGAAATAGATTTTATATTTATATATGGATGAGTGTCCATATATAGAAATGCGACTATGAAGGAATGAATGTTATTTCCTTCAGAAATGAGTACTGCTTGCAGCAGTCATTGCTGTCAAGAGTGACTGCTTCTGCCTCCTTGCCTCATAGAAGGAGCATCACCAGCTAGTCAGCAACACCACTTACCCTGGCTAACTCTGGAGTTCAGTTCCATGATGTGTTTCTCTGCTAGATCCTCATTATCACACATTCTGATCTGCCTGAGGCAGCTATTAAGCCCCTTGTCAAGTCACAGCTTACATCTTGAATCTGAATCACATCTTCTTTTAGCCTAAATTACCTCTGCGTTTCAATACTCTGAAATAGACATTGTGCAATTAAGGCATTTTAAAAGCATTAATTGACACTTATGGCAATAACTCACTGTTGTTTTGTGTCAGAAAAGCTATTTGTCTGCAGATACTGTATTATTATTATTGGGTTTAGTGCCCCCTTTAGTTTTATGTCCAATAAACAGCATCAATCCTTTGTGAAGACAATAAAATGTTCTCAGTGTCAGAAGGGACTGGGCCGTAATGCAGAGGAAAAATTGCCTTTGCCACAGCCTTGAACCGAGCAAGGCCTGCTACATGAAATGAGGCGGTGGCTGAATTTCTTTCAGCTTCCCAAAAGAATGATCGAGAGAGATGCAGTTTAGAAAACCTAAAGCAACAGAGAAAAGAGAAATACATACGAGGTGTTCTACAAACACAAAGGGCCGCCTGGCAGTCGGTGTAAACCTGAAGCCTAACTTCCACAGCGCTACGCTAATTCCCACCAAGCGGCCGTCTGGTCCACTTCAGCTGTCAGCAAAATCCAGGAAACACGGAAACCTTCTCAGGTTGCCACAGATATGCAAAATCAGCACTTATACTCTGGAACTATCTTGTTTTTACTGCGTATGGCTGTTAAATCCCACATTCCTACTTTCTAAACAATTCTTGCTCTCACTTCATCCTTTGTTTTCTCAGCCAATTTCTTGTCTGTCACAACATTAGGCCTCTTTCTAAGCTTTGAAGAACAAAATATGGTTCTTTCAGCTAGTCACACTTCCCAGAGGGCATAGCAGTAAAAAATGAGATGGGTGAACTGTAGAACAGAGATTATTGTAACTCCATTCACACTCCTAAACTGAAAGCCACAAACCACTGCAAGAGTCCAGGTTCACAGCAGTGTCTGGGTTTCCTTTGAAGATCTATCCCCTCATATCAGAAGGGGCCTGGAGGCTACCCATGTCTGAAGTGAAATGCTCTTGATTCCCCTCTCCTGCAGAACAGGTCACCTCAGTGGCGGAGGATCTCAAATTTTTGCTAGGGTCACTAGCAAAACTCAGGCTACTTCAGAGGTTTCCCGAGGCTTCAGAGAAGTGTCTGTGGAGGTGTTTCAGAAGGACCCCAGCAAATTTTCTCACTATGGAGCTGAGGCACAGAGTGGCCCAAAGGCTCCTTTGGAGGCATGCCGTACAATGACAGGCACGGCCACCCACAGAAACTGGAGTTTCCAGTTGGTTCCTGGTTCAAGGTCCTTCCACTGTTCTCCAAAGTTGAAGGCACCATGAAAGAATATAGATGCCACGACACATCAGAAGATGTTTCCATCCCATTGCTTATATTGGAAAGAAGGAGATTAATTCAGGATAAAAGATTACATGGTGTAAGAGACAGAGTGGGGTAAAATTAATACCGTGGAATCTCATTGAATGTGATTGTAATTTTCTCAAGTCTGGAATGAATTAATCCTTTACCCCTTTCTCCTCCAGCAACATTACTTCTTTTTTCTGCTGGGCAGAACACCCAGGAAATCTTTCCTCTAGATCAAACAATGGTGCATGAAGCCACTGAGGACTGTTCCTTTCTGTCCCTTGCTCCCTGTGCCTAATCTCCTCTTCCCTGGCTTGGCAGACTTCACTCCCTCTTGCTCTCTCCATGGCTTCTTTCACCTGGTATCTTGACAGCCTGTCCCTGGCAGCTGGCTGCCTCTCCACCTACTGACCCCGTTCTGCCGGGGCTGCAGTCCCGTAAGGCAGCTGTTGCGGCGTGGAAGCCTCCGCCGGCCGCTCCAGCTGGGGTGGCAATGCAGCTTTCCATTGGCCTTCTTCCACCCTGATCCCTCTGCCCACATCCTCCATCTCAGGACTCAGAGGCTGAGCTAGCCAGGGATTTTCTCAGCAAATAATGCTGTTTTGACAGAAACCTGCATTTCCACAGTATCAGAATATTCAGGAAAGGTTTGATCTGGGACTGGTTCACAATAAAACCCCTCACTGCTTCCAGTTTTGTTTCTCCACAGTTCTCATTTGGAAAGGAATGATGGCATTTCTAGCACTCATCCAAATTAAAAAAGAAAAATACCACCATTTCCCCTGGTCTGTGCATTCTCTGCACAGCAGCAGAGGAAGAGGTCCCACAAGTTCTATCTCCAAACCTACTGCGAACTGCAGACCTACCCAGCTGTGAAATTTTAAAATCTGATCTCTTAAAGGTTCTTCTAAATTGACACATCCTTCCCATGCACCATCTCAAAATGTAGCATTTGAGATGAAGCCTCTCAATAATGAGTCTACCTAAGGAACAACAGCTCTTTAGAGCTCAGTGTGCTTACACAGGGATAATTTCTCCATTTCCCATGGAGGAGCAATGGGAAATGACAATGCAATGGGAAATCTCCTGGGTAGTACACTGAGGGAATTTGCTGTCATCCTGAGACCAGCAATTCTCTTCCTGCAGTTTCTGAGAGAGAAATCCTGAAATAATGGCTTGGCTGCAACTGACTTTATCACATTAAATATGCAACTGTTACAGGTCTTAAGAGTTTTGTGTAATGTAATGAAGTAATTTAACCTCTTTCTCTAATTTGAGATTTACAGTTTCACTGTGGATCTCGCAGCTTTGCAACCACGTGTTCCTTGATTCAAAAACACCAACCAACCAAAAAACATGCTCACCATTACCAAAACAAAGGTAATGACCTGTCTTGAGAAGAGGAAATTCTACATAATAATACTTGGGCTCTGAACATTTTTGGGTACGAGCCACAGCCTCACAGGGAAATAGGAAATACACACAGAAGACAGATCATCACTGGAGGGATGCTACGGGCCTGTGATGGGAGTTTAATTGAATAACGGAAAGGTTAAAGGCCCGTGAAAGGTGGACATCTTAGTATTAGCACAAGGAACCTTGAAGGTTTAAGTGTCACCTCCAAAGTAAGGTATATGCAGTAATCTTAGAGCAGAAAGACCACCCAACATGCCCTGGGAAAGAGCTTGTTTCAGGCTTCTCAGCACGCATGGACACAAAACCCACCTCTGAAGCAGATTCCCCTCGAACTGTTCTGTAGCCGGGAAACTTGAAGACGTCTGTTAGAGACCAACCTTTTTGTTATTCCTCCAAAGTGTCAGACTGACATTCCTCCTTGCCACAAACGATTGATTGCAGTGAGGAAGGATAGGTCTCATATTTTAAGCATGCTGGCCCACCTGCATAGCTCATATTTCTCTTTCATACATATTTTATTTTGTGTAATGAGATTTCATAGCACAGAATGAATTAGGCGATACAGGCTATGCTGGAAAAGATGACATCAGAAAGATGGGAGACAGGACTAAATTAACTGCCACAACTATTTACGGAGGGCACCCAGAACCCTGAATAGATTTACGTCTGCTGCTTGAAACTTTCATGCTCTCTAGATGGAATCAGATCAGTCTAAAGGTACTGCTTCTTCCAAGAAGTTCTTGCCATCTCGGAATTAGACTACATTAAAGCTCGTGAGGGAGGCGTTGATTCTTTCAACATGTAAAAAGCAGCACCTGCAAACTGTGTGACTGCAGGCACAGAGTGTGCCCAGCCACGAAAACCAGAGCAGAGATGTACATGATACCACTCGTCAGTGAAGCACGTCTCATGTGTCATCTCAATACCAAGGGCTAAATAGCAAGCTTGTTCCAGGCACAAGCACAGCAGCCAGGCATGAGTGACTGACTCAGAAACATACAGCCTCTTTTTTTCAGTTCCCTAAATGTATATCCTACACACCACCCTCAGCACATGGCTAAAGCCAGACACGCTTTGTCTGACAAGAAATGTTAGTTCTGTTGTCCTCCGCTGGCTGTCTTCTGCTCACTGGGATGAAGACACTCTGCCCCCTAATGCTTCTAGTCATTCGAGCAGTAAGTGCTGGGGAGAAGGAGACACTGCTGCGCCTTGCAGTATGACAATTAACTGGGCTGTGGTCTTGCTCTAGGGTGAGAAGGAAACTTTACAGATCATGGGAAGGTGACTGAGCTGCTTCCCGCTCAGCCCTGCTTAACAGCTCAAGGGTTGTCATGAGCATTCCAAGGAGTCGACGGAGAGAAACAAGGGAACTAAGAAAAACCTGACATTATTTACAAGAGATGTGACTGTTCCCTCTGTCAGTAGCCTGCACAGATCAGAAGGAAGCCAGACAAAAAAGGGAATCATGCTTAAAGGCTGAATGCACTGAGAGAGAGAGATATCCTGAAGGATAACGCTTGCCTCAGGCAGATGGTGAAGTTACTGTATTTCCCCAAGAGTTAAAGCCAAGTATCAAAGAAGTGGACTACAAACCTGCCATGAACTCAAGGAACTCACATATACACCAACCACAAAAGCTCACTGTCTTCATACTCAGTAGGTAAGGATGTAAGTAACTGCACTGGTGGAGACAAACAAACAAAACCCCCAAACCGGTTCAAACATAGCAGACATCTTTCAGGAGGCAATCACATTCATGAGAAATATTAGTCTTTAATATTTTATCTTCATCCTGCAATTATTGGGACAATTAAGTTATTTCTAAAGAATGCAGCCATTGCACCAGTTTAGGAATATCACAATGCAGTGTTCTTCCAGCTGTGGACTTCTGCCCACTTAGGAAATAGCAGGGCTCTGAGACAGCTGAGAAAATCACTGTATTGTGTCTGGGTGAGATGGAGTTCATTTTCCCCACAGCAGCCCTCACAGTGCTGTGCTGTGCACTGGTAGTGAGCAAGGCGTTGGTTGATAACACACCAGGGTTTGGCTACTCCTGAGCAGGGCTGGCACAGCGTCATGGCTGTCTCCCCAACACTCCCCTCAACAGTAGGCTGGGGTTGGGCACAGCCAGGACAGCTGACCCCAGCTGACCAAAGGGATGTTCTACACTGTATGGCATCTGATCTGCGATAAAAGCTGAGAGAAAGGAGGAGGAAGGGGGAGAGGCATTCGTTTTTTATGACATTTGCTTTCCAGAGCAACTGCTATGTGTTCTGAAGCCCTGATTCCTGGGAAGTGGCCAGACATTACCTGCTGATGGGAAGCAGAGAATAAATCCTTGGGTTTTCCTTTGCTTCCACATACGGCCTTCTGCTTTTGCTCTACTAAACTGACTTTATCTTGACCCGAGAATTTTGTTCCATCTTATTTTTCTCATCGCCCTGTCCTGTTGAGGAGGGAGGTGATAGAGCAGCTCAGTTGGCACCTGGCCTCCAGCCAGGGTCAGCCCACCACAACCAACCACCTACACTATATACTCATTCCCACACAGCAAAAAAACAGGTAGGGAAATAATAACCTAAGAAGTAGCTTAATTTTGGTTTCATGGCAAATAATAAATATCATGGCAACACTGTTTAATATGATTCTTAAGACAATCTTTCCATTTCAAAGGGTTGAGAAACAGAGAAACCGTGCCCACTTTTTATTTTGACCCAAGTTTCATATGACATTAACACATTTCTATCAGTAATTACCTATATCTATTGATAACTTTTTTTTTTTAAAGCCTGTCTGTATCAAGTATGGATACAATTAAATTTATAACATAAAAGACAGCAGCAGATACTGCCTAAGGATCAAACAGGGGTCAACTGGCAGACCCAAGTTTTGAGCTATTCTTCTGTCCGAGAATAGTTAGTTTGTGTCTCCACTTTCTTCCTGTTAACCCCAAGATACTGTCATCTTTTTAAAGATTAAGTACCGGTGTCCTTAGTATCTGGGCATTATTTACTAGATTTCCAATGTTTTCAAGTGCTGTATTATTGTAGTATGCACAGTAAGACATCCTCATATGTTTTAAATGAGTAATTCTTCTTAAAAGCATGAAAATATTCAAAAGTGGTTTTACCTCATGAACTCTTAGACAATTACTCTACTTAGGGGCCTCCACAGGGTCTTTGTTTCCAGAAAGACAGAACCTTTTGTTAAATTTGCTGGATATGACATAAAGATTGGAAAGTTAAATGAATCAAAGCAGAGATGATGATCACTCTAAGACTCCTTCTGGCAAGAATTCCAGATTGTTGTTCTCAGCAACACCACCTCACTTTGAATGAAAACAGGAGTAATGTTAAGTACTTGGCTTTCAGCTGGCTCCAAGATCCACAATTCCACTTGTCACTAGGTGAATCCCAGTCTTAATGGTCTTCCCAGACTTGCTGTACACAATAAATTGTAACCTTCCCCCTTCAGTACTCAAATTTGTTTCTTTCTGTTGTGAGCTGAAGGTCTATTCTATTATACAATGCATCTTCATATGTGATAAATGAAGAGGCACAAAAATTTGACTGCGCACCCAGGGTTCTCTTCAGAGCACAGGAGAGTGCTTGGCATGTGAAAAAATACACCCATCTGAACCTTTTCTTGCTCATCATCGGCAATTTGTTCTACTGAATCTGGAACGGCCACTTAAGGGCAGGCAAAGTGCCATTTTACGAGTGTGGCATGAGCGCAGACCGCCAAGAGACTACATATGAACATCGAAGCTGCTCAGTGACAGCAGCATTCCAAGCTAGGAATGTCCTAGCAGCTGTGGGGGCTGATCTACCCTGCCTATTTTTAATGGGATGTGTCACTGGGCCTAGACTGATATCTGCTGCAGATAGATGAAGAGAGTTTTGACGACTCTGCTGAGTTCAGATTGGTATAATGCAATAGTGGTGTTAACGCTGGAGATTTTCTGGCTTTTCCTTGTGTTCCACAAGGAGCGGTGCTGGGTGCTGTAAAGCCGCGAGGCAGGCAAGCCGCCACGCAACACGTGCGTGCTAACTCCTGGACGGTGCTAACAGGGGGCATTACAGTTTACCCTTTTCCTAGCAAGTCCAGATTTACACAGACACAGTATGTGCCTATATCCCATCATACTCCTGTTGAGATCAGTGGACATTCTTCCACTAGCTCCTATAGAAATCAGATTGGTTTAGCTTTGGTAGAGGGCCAGGACAAGTAAATCCTCTCCTGTGAATTCAGATCAGACCACTTCTGTGACTTTCAGACTGGGAGATCTATGTCTTCATTATAACACATCTAACTAACAGGATTTAGCCTTTGTATGCAGTTAAGCTCCTTGGGGTTACAACCCCTTGATTCCTAATTCAAAAGAAGTAGGTGTGAATGCTCACATATTGCTTTATCGTACTGCCATGGCAACAAAACCCTCATAGCTGCGATGTCGCTGTTAGTCCTGTAGCGAAGGACAGCCAGAGGATGTTCACTGCCTCCACCCCCCTCAAAGGTTAACACCACAAAAAACTCCTGTTCCAAAACACCGAACTACCCACTATTGTAATACCTATTTCAGGACCACCACAACACAATTGTCTCTGTACATGCTGACAGATGTTATACGTTCTCTTGAATGCCATGTGTTTTCCCTCTTGTTTGGTAAACACATACTACTTCTCATACCTACATCTTTTTTAGTGAAATATGTTTTAAGAAATATAAAAAGGAAGGCTAGCTACTGGTAATTATGTTTATGGGGACCTCAAGATTGATTTGTGAAATAATTCCAGATAAAATAGTGTTTGTAAAAAGAGATCAGTCTGGTGTAATACGCTGAACAGTTGTATGAACTGACTTCTACACACTACCAAAAAAAATCAAGTAGAGCATAGTTTAGAATATGTATTTTAATTGATGATGAATTTCTACAGTGCTGCAGTATTAACAATCTCTAAAACAAATACCTGCATCTGTAGCTCAACAAATCTTATAGTCCTTGCAAATTAATAAGTTATTAAAAGTATCATATTGTGCTGTTTTCCTGTCTGTGTAAACTGCTAGTGATAATGCATTTCAGAAAAAATAACAGTAATGAGCAGCTGCAGTGCATTTACATTATTAAGAAATAAAATTCTATACATGATGCTCCTAGATAAGTATTCCTGTACTTACACTTTTACAAAGCCACGGACAGAAAGGACATAAAATACATTCAAGACTAAACAGAGAAGCAAGAGAGCTATGAATAAAAAGGCAACATGTTTCAGTCGATACAATGTGACACAGAAAGTATTGTACACTTCAGACCTGGAAAGCCACTACCAGTCCCAGGCCTGAACTTGACAGCACGTTCTCAAGTGAGGGCCAGAGTTACTGGACATCCAGGATCTCCACAGTTTGTCTTGGTACAGCCTTAAGTTCACTTTGAGACCTACTTTGGTGAACTAAGAGTTGACAAGACAGGTCTTCTCAATCTGGTAATTCATAAGGATGAATCACTTGCTGATCTTCAGTCCTACTGATGGCACTCAAGACCCCTCGGACGGCATCAGCTCAGAACTGAACCAGGAGTGCCTGCCCGCTAGTGAAGGTGTGCCGTCATCAAAGGGAGTTCAAGGAGCTACCCCTTCCAAATATTAACCTGCCACTTTAACAGCCTCATAAAGCTTTGTAGGCACTAACACTACTGCAAACCATTTGAGCAAGAGAATACAGAGCTTTGCAGAAACATGAGGCGTTTGTTTCTTAAACAGTCATTGTAACAAACAGAATAAAATGTTTTAGTGGGCTAATCATCTATAAGAAGTATATATGTTCAGCATGAGTTTAAATTGTAAACTGGTAATAAATAATACAGTATCTCTGAGCACATTTTAAAATATGCATTATGAAATAAAATTTAATTTTCAGAAAAACTTTCAACCTTTTTGTTCAAAGCCACATTTAACTGATTCTTTATAAACAACTGCAGCCAGTCTGCCTGCCTGAAAATTTTGATTTATGAAGCCCTCTTGCCTAGTGCAGAACTTATTTGTATTAACTTTCCTTCCTTCTTTTTTCCTAAGGCAGGTTAGCAAGAGCTGAATTCACAAAAAATATTTATGTAGCAACTAGATTAAATTATAATTTATTGTATTGGTTGTAATTTATTTTCATTCTTATTTATTTAGTAATGATATACATATCCAAATGCCCACTACAGTAAGCTACTGTAAAGACTGCAAGTACCACAGTCGCTAGACCCAGATTTAAAATGCATATTTCTTTCTGGATAAGTAAAGGTAGGTCCTCTCTGGTCACAGAAGAGGTATCCATGCACCTCCCTGTTAACTACTCATTGAAATCACTCCATTATCAAGAACCTGGCTAACTGTTATGTTTGATGGGAATTAGAAGCACACCACACCATTTCTCCAAGGCTGTTCATTTCAAACTATACTAGTGGTGGAGCTATTTAGTGGTGGATCTGGTTAATGGCTGGACTTGGTGATCTTAAAAGTCTTTTCCAGCCTGAATGACCCTATGATTTGATTGAGAGCAGTATGGGACAGCTATCTGAGCTCACCGGTATTTCAAGAAATACAGGCAGCACCGAAAGAGCCACATGGAGCAGAAAAGCCCTTTCTAAGACACCCTTTGTGCACACAGAACCTCCCAGCTGATCTCATAAGCTCCCTATGCAGAAGGTATGAGAGTGTGCCGAGTTTCCTCTCACATCCCACTTAGGGAGTGGTGAGACAAACAACATCTATCAACTCCTGCTCACAATGGCCTCAGTGACTCTCTTAGCAGCTAATGTGGAAGATGCAGTTTTTCATATTCCTTTGCGCTGCTCCTGCCCCGAGACCAGGACCTGGCCTCTAGACATTCTGGGCAGAGCTGTGAAACAGGGTGATTCACCCAGTCTGAACTACAACAGCCCTTCCTAGTAGGAACGGTGAGTGAGTGTTGGGGGGAACCTCAAGAAATCCAACTGTAGTTTATAAAAAGGACAGTGTGTTTCAGTTACTACCAATAGTAGGAAATGTCACCGGATGAATAGGAATCTCTTTCCAAATGCCTATTCATACGTATTGTCATTAAAAAAGCTTTGTAAGGTCATACTCTATATTAATCTGTTCCAGAAGGCAAGGAAGAAAAGGATAAGCAAGAAAACACCATTAGACAAACATTAAAGACAGTGATGTTTGAATACATTCCTAATCTTTCATAAACAGGAAGATTTCAATGCTTTAGAAGATTGGGAATATTGCAGGGAGGAAGACAAAAAAGACAGGTGTCAAAAAGAAGTTGGAAAGAGAGCACCATACGAAACTCATACTTAAACTTTTATGTCCATTTAACAAGCTAACTAGATGTTTCACAATGTTAATTGAAATTTAAGTAAGCTGCCTAGGATAAAATCCTAGCCCATCTGAAGTCAGTGGTAAGAGGATTTTACCTGCAATTCTCACTATCTTTGAGAACATATTAAAGCAAAAGGTATACATTGAGGCTTCAGTGGAAGGCTTCAATCAAAAAAGAAGAGGAAGAAAAGAACACGTTGCTTTTTTATAGTACGTGCCATGTAAACTAACCTACATGGCAATCTCTCTGGTCTATGAAACCATGAAGGCAGTACTTTAAGTTACTTTTAGCTTTACTTTTTTTTATTTATTTAGCAAGACTCTTCTGTAGCTGTAGTATTGCTTTTAAAATTGTATCATTACCTTGTGCACTCTTGTTTTATGAACTTGCAAACCCGAGATTTTAGCAAACACTGCCATATTTTTTTATCATGGCACATGTACAAGAAGATATAAAAATAACTCCCTGATTGACATATGGTAATATCCTTAAGCCAAAATGAAAAAAACCCAACCAAACCCAACAAAAAACCCCCACCCCACCACAGTATTACAGCACAAGTGTTCCTTTAATTTCAGGAATAGTATCTGTGGGATGCACTCATCTGACCAAAGATTTCAAAATCACATCCTTAAAATATCCAATGCATTTTCAACTAGTTGATAGCTATGGCCTTCAGTGAGCTGCCCTGACAGTAAAAAAAACAGAACTTAGTCTAATCTTAGGTACTCGTATTTCATCACACTCTTCTGCTTGATAACTGAGAAACATGGCTAAAAACTGCCATGATGTTCCTCATTGACTGAAAAGCAAGTCAAGTTTATAAAACAATACTCTAAGAACATTGGACAAACACACCTGCTAGTCTGAACGTGTGTAAGACAACTATATTGTGACTGAGTGTTGTAGATGTAGTTTATATTTTTAACTCTTAATAATTTTAGCTGCATATAAAAGAGAGAATAAGTTAAATTATAGCACCTTGTGTGAAATTTGTCCTAAAAATACAAAGATTAAGCCTTTTAAAATTGTAACAACTACAACTATTCTACCTCAAGTCCACTATGGACCTGTCATTTAAAAGGAAACTAATTTACATGTAACAAAGACATGCATAAATATGACAAATTTAAGGCACAAAATGGAATTTGAAAATTAGGGATGTAGTAAATCCTTGCTTTTCCATCAAATTACCCAATACACCAGAAAAGGATATATCTACAATTTTCAAGAAAGCTGTATTATCATAAAATTACTGAAGCTAAAAATGGAAACTGCCTCTTAAATTACATAGTTCAAACTCTTGTCAAAGGAAGATTATTTTCCAATATTGTGCTAACTTAAAACATTGCAAGATATTGTCTGCATTGATAAGCACTACTGTGTCATTCTACAACATAGCTGATCTCATTGGTAGGATCTTTCTCCTGATATTCACTGGAAATTTACCTTGCCTCAGTTTTATATAATCAATTCTAGTTATACCTTCATGATAAGAAAGCCTCTTCCTTACATGTATTTATCTCGTAAGAGAAAATTGTACATACTTGACGACTCAATCTTTCCAACTTCTTTCTCATTTCAACTAATTCTGTTGCTGTTCTCTGACTTTTCAGGAGACAACTGAATTCCTCATCCCAGAGGTACCCAAAATATAAGATCATACACTAGAAATTACCTCAGCAATCACAAGGAGCGTTCTGATTTCCAGCTGCCTGATACAGCTCTTCCCCATATGTACTCTTCTTTTGATATTCGTGATGCCAGAAGCAACTGTTGCCTACACTATCAAGGCTTTGTACTACATTATTACATTTCAATCTTCTCTCTAAGTATCCAAGTTTCCTCAAATGCATTACCTCCTCTCTGAATCTCTTAGGCTGCATCTAATTCTTTTCTGCATTTAATCCGCCTGTTGAACCTCTCCCACTCAGGTATCTTATAGTGTAATATCATCTGTAACATCTATTAATATACTGTAGATCCCCTCTTGCAGATAATTGAAGACATCAAATAGAATTAGGTCAACGCAGCATAAACAATTAATGGGGAGGGAGCAATTAAACTTTCACAACGGGATGATTCAAAGCACAATTTATATTTTAAGACACTATTGAAAATATAGTTTATCCCACTTAAGCTATTTATAGGAAGTTAAATGTCTCACTATAGATACAGTTTCTAAATGCAATATCATTATTTTCTGCATACATAGTCAAACGTAGAGTAGGAAACATGCTGACATTCAGTCTTCTTCAGCAAACGAGTCCCATTCCAGCCACTGACCAGAGAAAGGGAGGCACATCAAGCCTACTCCTCAGCACTAACTTTTAACCAGTGAATATTATATGTGTTATTCTACATATACTTAAAATTACAAATGAAAATACAGAGATCTACATTTGCACTGACAATCAAGAATTCAGCTCCTTTCAGAAGTCCTTCTGGAATCCTACAGCGTGACCCTGTAATTCAAAGAATGTTGAACAACATGCTGGCAGTACTTGTAACTGGAAAAATATTAGTTAATATAAAGCTTAAATAACATTTAAGCCACCTAGTCTATGAAAAACATCATTACCTAATTTATGCTCTGTTTTCCAGAAGACTCACTTTCAGTACAACTTATCAACTCCCCTTCTGTTCTTGATGACGACTACAGCTCAAAACAGACCTTTCAGAACAGAAAGCACAGTAACCAACTATTCCAGTTCTTACACCTATTTGTGAACCTATTGAAAATAAGAAAAAAAAAATGTCTGAAGAACTGGACAATTAAAAATCAAAGTGAAACCAACAAGGAAAAGGTAAGTCTGAAGATATATTAATTGTAAAAATAATACAGTCCATGCTATTTTATGCACAGTTTTTTATTCTTGTTCCATGTTTTAAAACTTGGACTCAGAAAAATCACAGGAAGTTTTGGGGTTTTACCCTCTTTTTTCCCATTAAAAGCACCATAGTTACACGGCTTGATTCAGTCGTCCTTTTCCACAATCACCTCTCCATGAAGCACCCTTCTTCTCTGCCGCAGCATGTGGAAGTAGAGTTGTGGAAATACTTGATCAAAGCACAAAAGAAAGCAAATTAGGTGAAAGAACTGCAATATATCACATAATGGAAAATCACAATTTTGCAGAATGATGAGCTGAGGAAAAACTACGGCACACAGTGCTGCAGTTGGTTAAGGTAAATAACAGCAAGTCACACGCATTGCAGCGAATCACAATAATTACTCAAAAGTCAAACAAGGCCCCCTGAATGTACACCCTGTGTTCAAGGAACTTACCCCCAGTGCTTTCTTTGTACAACCAGCACTTAAGCACTCTCCAGCAGTGCCACAAATCTTTAAATCTGTGCTAAGGTAAGCTCGTTTGAATTAAGAATACAGATCTACCCCACTTATTCAAGTCCGAAGTGAGGAGCTTCCTTTCTCCTGGCCCTCTGAGATCTATTATATTACTGTCCTACTGATACATTTAATCCTTATATTTAACGGATAGAAAATTGGATTTGTTCCTGAAGCACTAAGTTATATAAACAATTGTAAAACTATCATAAGTTATGACAGCTTAGGACATTTTTTAATTCATGTAAACGACTCTTGCTGGCATTCATGTTTTCTTGTGACAAAAAATATCACAGTGTGTGTGCTATGAAAGTCCACGTTTAAGGTGAACTCCTTAAATTAATTCCTTTTATGGATGCAGATCACATTTCAACTTCACTTTACCTGCTTCTCACTGTCTCTCCCTAATCTCTTGCCTTTTTTCAACTCTCATTGTCCAGGCTACCTAGAATATTCTATTTGCCAAGTTTGGCCTAGCCCCATTCACGGTACTACAGCCAAACCAGGTTACTTTCTCCTTGCCTATGCTGAGTAGGTACCAGTGAAAATAACACTGGAAGTGAAAGACAGATAGTCTCTAATCTCAGCTCTGGTTAGCCAATTGATCTGTGTCTTCTGGTATCCAGAAGTACAAGGACAATCTGATTAAACCAGAGACTGAAGCATGATTAGAGAGGTTTGAGGGGTAGATTTCTGTGAAAATGAAATTGTGGAGAACATTGCTTCAAGTTTTTCCTGAGCATGCTCAAACGGTGATTTTCAGAGGTGACACATAAATGGATATTAATAGCAACAAAAGCAAGGCAAATCTCTGGCACAACTTGCAGAACAATTTTTAAGACATTGTTTCAAAGTGGCAGAAGCACAGAAATTCTCAGCAACAGTCACAGAAGGTCCCTTCCGACCCAAACCAGTCTGTGATTCTGTGATTTCTGTGTGTAGGCAAAACCTTTTTTTATGTTGTCCAAGTCTTAGAAATGTTTTTAACATTTTCACTGAAAGTTTTAAGACAGCTTACGTTCTGAGGCAGATAACAGGATGGAAAATTTCATTCCAACCAAATAAAGCACAGCAAAGCTTGGAACAACAGAAAAACAGCTTTTATAGTAGAAAGTGTTCATCAAATTTAACTACAGTGTTTCCAGCATTGCTGATAATTGATTACTATCCTGTCAGTGTTACTACAGTTAAGTAATACTTACATGGTATATAGGAGAACATGACAATAATAAGGAAGTAATAGTAGTCAAAGGAGACATTATATTTGTTGGGAAGTCTCAGTGAAAACATTCCTGTTTTCTTCACATAGGGTAAAGCAGCATATATGGTTAGCAGTTCACCTGCAACTCCAGCAGGATACAAAATGATAAAAAAGTTGTATCTGCATTAAAAAAGAAACCAAACTTGTGAGAAATACCCCTGAATTTAAAGTTTCCTCTTGCTATTATTAGTGCCACAGCAATGTAATATAGTAGCTCCTGCACCAAAATCAAGGACCACATCCTGAATTCACACAGAATACCAGTTTCAGTTACTTTGGACAGCACTGCTTAGGTTCACAGAGAATGCATACATCAGTCCTTTTATTTAAAAACACTGAAGTAGCAGAATGGTTGCATATCTTTCTAATACTAAAGAGTAAAAAAAAACCCCCAAATTTGTAGTGTCCGATGTCTTTTTTTGAGATTTATTGATATTGTTGTCACTGACAGGATTCAGACCAGGACTGGATCCCAAATTCAGATGATCTTACGTATTTTTGTTACAGTGCATGCACACTGGGTCAACTCTATGATTTGTAATTTCTTTGAATACAATGAAAATGTTGAGAAATACCAGAAACCTTTTTTACCCACTGCCACATGGAAAATTCAAATAATACTACATTTACCACAAATTGGTAAATTAAACTGGAAATTAAAACCAGAAGAAAATTGGAGTGCACGAGATTTATCAGATCCATTTTAAAATGGAAAGATGTTTTAAAAAAAAAAAAGGCACATGGTTCAAAGCAAATGTGGTTTGAATGCCACAGGCCACATAGGTGATGACAAAATGAAAATGTAATCAGTAGGGTATGTACTGTCCTTATGCATCGCACATCACGGAGGTAAAGTTTCTCCTAAGGAACAGCTTTCGGGTCCATGCAGGGAACAGCGATGAAAGCTGTCACACAGACAGAAAGGTACAGTGTGCACCCCATGACCAAAAGAGATGAGATCCAAACCACCAGCAACCAAACATGAAACCCTCCTAGGAGCAAGTGGCCTTAGGGGACTCACAGGTCAGAGAACAGATTAGGGGAACTGATACCATGACAGTTTGTCTTTACGCACCAATGTAAAAATTCTGCACTAAAATTTAGAGCTTGCCTATTTCCATTTACAACAGGCAAGCAAATCTTGTACACTGACAAGCTAAAGATCAGAAATTTCCAGCTCTCAAGGAGAACTGAATTTATGACCAGTTGTACTGTTTGATTATCCATTAATTTGATGGGATATTTTGGACTGCATGAAAAGATGATACATTTTCAAATGTTTTGTGACTAGTATATTTCACCATGTATCTCTGATGTGAGAATGTCAGTTTTCCCTATTGTCTGTTATAAGGAAACAAAAATCTGTCATTCAAGATACATTGACTTGATGGCAAAAAGGTGTACCCATCAATGTGGTACCTTCTGAGTGCATTTCTCTTCCTGAAACCTACATAAAAAATTATTAATGAAACCAAACCTCATTTTTTTTAAGTTTGCCATTTAGTACTTAAACATAACCAAGCCTACTACCTTAGGTATCAGCAAGAAGATAATGTATTATAAGATTGGACATAAATATCAGAGTTATCAAATAAGTGCATTAGGAGCATCAGAACTGTGTTATCTATAAAACAAAAAATAAGGAAAACAAACAAACACACTCTTTTTAAAAAGAGTTTGTTGCACTGAATATTTTCCTTCTAACAGTGTAAGGCTGTTTGTCTTAGGTGTATTTTTCAAATAATGATTACAGAGTATACTACTCTTCCAGTTAAGTCTCTTGATAAGCATGCAGCCTCTGTAAAATATCTGATCCAGTGGCCAACATCAAGTATGCTTCAAAAATCAAAGCAGTTTTGATATGGAAAACACTTTTTATGTGGGCTGAACTACGTCATTATTTAGCTTCGTACATTAATATAACTTTTAAAAAGCTCTGCTAAAGCAGAACTTCTCATAAAGTAATAATATGCATACAGACTGAGTGACCAATCCCACATTTCCAAAGACTAAAATACACAAAGACTAGCACAGGTGCTTAATTTTGGGCATTGTATTCAAAAAGCATCTTAAGGAGCCATACTATAACTTAAAAGATGACTCCAATGATAAAGAAAAGATATAAATTAAAGCAGAGTTCAAACTGCAAGAGACAGAAAGCAAAGAAAAAAAATCACACCCCAAAATGTCAAGGAACAACGACCCCAAGTACAGGAAGCAACCGACTTGTACTCTGCTGACACATAACCAAAGCTCAAACATCTGCGCTCCTGTGTGTTAGCTCAGCATGCGTGAAACTAACATGCACAGAACCATGAGACTGAAGTGCAAGACATCTCCACCTGGCCCATTTAATGAAGTATGGCAAATGGTTGAGCAGGTTGAATGTGTAGAAGGAATATCGAGTAATCTCTGTCACAGTCCATACGACCAGAAAAAGAATAACGCTCTCCTCATTCTGGATCTGCAGAAGTATAAAGAACCAATACTTTCTTCATCCTTAAGCTTCTTTTTGTGCAAACTGCAACAGACTTCTGTTTAAGATATATGGAACAGAACTAACAACTAGTAAAGAAAGAAAATTTTGGCATAAAAGTAATATGCTGAAATCGTTACCATGTACAGTTCTTTAGCATATACATTTACTAACATAGAGACATTTTGCAGACTGAGAAATTTTTATCTATTATGCAAATATCGAACTATAAAACCCTGTAATTGAGCTTATTCCTCCCTCTTTCTCCATCTGCATTTTCACTATGCTATCTCCTTCTTTTAGTTGTATCTGACTGACTTATTTTCTTACTCCCCAAAACAGCTAGAAGAAAACATCACTACAGAAGATATGTTCCTTTCATCATCAGTTGTTAGCCATTCTGTGTTTCACTACTCTGTCTCCTAGTCTTTCTCTTACTTTTTATCTTGCTCCTTTCTCACCATGCAATGCATGTCTCCACAAAACTTTAGACAAAAGGAATTGCTTAGTATAATCTACTGATGAAAACTTAGTCGCAGAAGATTAAATTGGGCAGACTTCAGGGAGCTGTAAGATAGTTAAGGAGCTGGAACACAGATGGATTACTAAATGAAGAGTGGTTGGTAGATCAAGAGCTTTGGGTAAACTCACTCAACAGTCCCATTTAAAGTTTAAGTTCTGAGTCATTAAACTGCCTCATCAGTAGGTAGCACACCTATCTGCTGTTTCAAAACACCAGTTATTTTTCACTCTAAGTGAACAAATAAACAGAAGTCCCCAAATACAGAGAAGGTACATGGGGATCTATTACAAACACTACCTTCTGAGAAGTAGAATTACACGCAAGTAATTTTCTTTTCTTTAAAAGGGGAGGAATTTTGTAATACACTTCCATGCCTGAAGGCTGAAAAGCTCCAGGGATGTCTGTGAAATAAAATAAATTTATTTTGTTAAAATTACAAAAAAGGGAAACATTTTTGGTAATAAAATGCAACATGGTGACAAAGCTTAATACATCTCAAAGATGCTGAAAAGGCACAAATCTGTCAAAAGTCAAGAACTTGAAATGCTCATCATCTCATAACATCACATCCTCAATGTGTCAGGCAAAGAAGGTACACGTTTAGTGAAAGAATCTCACCGACATCACAAAAGAAAAGGAGATGTAAAAACACTGCCAACCTCACAAATAGCAACAACTGAAGTGCAAAGGCATTCAAACAAATAGGCAAAGGGAAAGACAGAATTAGGCTGTCCTTAGCCTCATGCGATTAGAGGCAAACACTGATAACCCAAACTTGGATTCATGTCACAGTGCTAAATGCAAGCAGAAATGCTTTACATAAGTATGCAGAGAATTCCTATCTGTTGCCTTGCAAATCTCCAGTCAAGCAGCGAGATCTGGGTCTGGCTATTATCGCTAACATGCCTCTCACCACCTAAAGTGACCCTGAACATTCATGCCTGCTAAGCAATAACAGCGTGAAATACAATAAGACATACATTAAGATGTATTTTTTTCTCAGACACAGCTTGACTCACTGTACTGAAGACAGAGGAAACAAAAGAAATGACTAGATAAGCTAAAGATTTGGTTCACTGCAGATAATAATACGGCAAAAGGCAGTTCTTTATTCCAGCATTCATGTAAACTTTCAATATAAAAAACTTGTTAGTCTTTAAGACATTTTCCATTAAGGGAAAAATGAAAACACTTAGCTTACCAAAAAGAAAAAAAAAGAAAAAAACAAGCCAAAAAAACCCCACGCTATGAAAAGCCTATTTCATGTTAAGAAAAGCGACAGTAAAAGAAAGGATGAAGTGAACGGAAACAAAGGGATGTGACAACTGAGGCAGGTGCTATACACCCCATCAACAGAAAGGCATATGCCATCTGCTGGTGAGACAGTTTAATGGCTCAGCTTTTCAAAGAAACTGAGGAGCACAGACTCAACATCTATCAATTCTCCCATGCCCTTCACAGAAAGCAGACCTCAGAAACCGACCGTCCTATCTACCATCTACAAGCAGTCTGCTTGTTACGTTCTGCTAATGAATTGCCAGACTTAAAATAACCACCTACAGCCAGGCAAATAAATTACTATCATTTATACAGGACCTTAAGTGTCACTGTGGCAAGCTGGATGACTTGATATATTTTTAATGAAAAAAATGCAGTGTGCATATCATGAAATGTTATTACCATAACATTAACATCTTTAGAAGGTTCCTAAAATAAACTGCAAAATCACAACCACATTTATCTAGGTAAATTCTATTTAAGTTGTATTTTCATTTACATTAATTCGGTAAGTGCTAAGACCAGTTTTTGAAAGGGAACCAGTAACACTGTGGTAGATTTGCTGTTAAATAATAGCAGTAATCATCAATCTTACTTAGGCAGACCACAGCGGGCATGATGCCGAAGACAGTGCTGATTCACAGCTAAGACCCAGACCCAGTCTCCTGGGTAGATGCACATAAATCCCATCCTGTAACTTCAACTTTGAAAAATCACACTCAAGTATATAAGTATTCTCTGGAGGAATATAAATTTTTATTGTTCTGCCTTGTTAAATGAGATCTGTATTAATAGCTTCTCCTTAACAACAATCAAAACACAGCTTGCTCACACACATACCTGTTTTATACTATGTGCAATGAACCACACCATGAAGATTCTTGAACTCACTTGGACCCCAGTCACAAGCACGGATGTGCGAACTATTCCTTAAAAGAGAAACATGTTATCTCTGTTCAACAATTCGTGTGTTAATTAGTTACAGGAGAAACTAAAACAAAGAACTCACCAACTGCACAGTGGACTACCTGTAAATAAAAACAAGTTGGAGGTTACTGATGTACAGTATGTTACTATCTGCACTACAGACATGGCCTTTTGATATTTAATGTAAACCTAAGCTTAATTCTGAAGAATGGTTTGGGTTTCTTGTCTCTAGCTAACAGTCTTTGAAAGGAATACACATCAGAGCCCTGGCAACCAGTGCTGTGATGTACTCAGTATCTGATCTGTGCAAACACATGACAGAGATTTATTTTCCTAATTAATTGTATATATCACATATTTAGATACTTACAAAGCAGTTATTGTTTCAACTAGAAAGCCTCCCTTCCATTGTCTTATTCAAAGAATATTAAAGGAGAGATTCATATAAGGGATGCTAAACACATAGCAATTTTAAAATATTCTGCATTCATTATGGATTAATAACGTCATTATAATTTCAACAATGACAGCAATGAAGCTTCAGATTAACTGTATCTTCTGGACAGTCATATTTAGCAAATAGTGTGCTTTTCATGATTTTGACAGATTTGCAGAGAATTACTTGTAAAAGTTTAATAGCATAAACACCTATATGGAGCTGGCCACAGGAATTTATTAATAGCTGCTTGAACTACAGATGTAGGCAGATTGAGAAAAGAAGTTACAATGTAGATAGGCACTCTTTGCTGTGCCTGGGAAAGAACTGTAAATGCTCAGTACGCCCAACCATTTCATTCCATTGGTGTACCATAAACTGAGACCACTGGTGCATAGTTGGCAAAAGTAGTGTTATTTGAAGAATATTTTGCACAACTCGCATGGACCCTGTTGTAACGGGTCATATATGGCATAGGAATCCAGCCTGGAAATAAGCAGAAGCAGGAAAGGCACAGAAGGATAATGAGCCTAGTGTAACAAATACAAGGGAAGCCATCGTCTCATCTCTGGAGATGGAGACGAGATCCCTACTATGCTAGAGGGTTGATCTGCTGGCTAGAATGCCTTCAGAGATTTTACCTTCTGAGTTAAAGGCTCTCAAATCAAAGCAGTTCCCAGGTGGTACTTGATTTAAAGAAATATGAGAATTAAATTTGAAATAATGTGCCCATTCAACAACACATTTTACCCCAAAAAAACCTCCATTAACTAATAAAATTAAAAGGACTTGAAGTATTAATACAGTATTTTGATATTAAATTCAGGTTAATAACGTGTTTTCCCTATGATATGCAGCATCCAGTAAAGCAAACTAATGTTTAAAATTTACCTCAAGCAAAGCAAATGTCTGGAAAAATTTAAGCGTCTTTTGAACGCTTCTGAATAAGCCTCTATGTGTTCCTTTCTGTATATAAAACCGCACCATGGCAATACCTAATACCAGCCACCTACAAAAGAAAGAGAATTGATACATTTCAAATTAGAGTTCTAAAAATATCCATCCACCGGTAAATAATTTAGTAGAATGTTTTCTTCACAGAATGTCTTTGCTTCTTCACTTGTTCGTGTTCATAGGAGATTATTAAAAATACCTTCAGACATAAATATTGTAGATTATTGTGTAAACATGACACTCTTTTATCTCTTTGCTTGGAAAAGAATAGAGAATGACTTGTTTACCTTCAGAGGATTGACTTGAATTGAGGCAACCCCCCAAAACCACATGTCCATCAGACTTTTCACTGGCAGTAGCTACATATTTTTATTAGTAAATCCTCACACATATTTATTGTGAATTATTGTTATTCAAAACCACGTGATGAACTCAGCACCAAAGCCACCATTTTAGGTGAAATGTTTGTATATTTTGGGTCAAATGTTTATATTTAACCAGAAAAGGACCAGAACCTGTGCACATAATTTTTATGTTTTCCGTCGCCCTGTAACTCATAATTATAAGAAATGGCTAGTGATCCGAATGCTTCTGTTTGTGATTGTCCAATTAATTTTACCATTATGATTCAATTTTCAAAAGTGTTGAGATTTCAAAAAAATCAGGCTCCAAAGCACTGAACTGGAAAGATCGGTGCTCTATGCTCCTGGCTTCCAGAGGCAGGTATATTTAACCAGCATATTTGGTGGTGTTTTGGCTGATTTTTGAAACACTTTTTTAAGGAAACTAAACAATGATACCAACTGATAACCCTACTGGATGTAAAAGAAAGAAACGGTATCTTTCAATCAAACTGGAATTTGATATAAAACTTAAACTAAGCTCTCAAGTGGAAACTGCGACTAACGGAAATGAACTTCCAAACTCTGGTGGCTTGATCTTCACCACCCAGCCCAGACCCAGCACAATAACCCAAGGCACGTGCAATTTCTTCCACATAATTAATCCATGTTTAGACAATTAAGATTTTGCAAAGTACTGTACTATATGTTCCAGTCTTAATGCAGAGCTATACCACATTCTTACAAACATCATGCTAGTGAGATGCCTTGAAACAGTTTCAATCTGCAAAGACTAAGAAAGCACACAAATTCTTTACTATATAGACTTACAGGCATAACAAGAGATATGGATGGCTATGTTGAGAATTAACAATAAAAATACAAACATTATGATAACTTGAGCTTAACTTCTTGACTGATGATATTGGGAAGACTTAGTTCTTTCATTCTACATAAAGCCATAGCAAGCATGCTGTACAGCGCCATGAGCTCTGGCTAAGGAAGGGTGTGAGTGACAAAGCAGAGAAGTCTGAGAAATACTCAGAGGCAGATTCAGAGAGCACATAAATACTCAGAAAAATGCCTATACAAACATTTGAATAAATTTTTAACACATCTCCCATTCTTATACTCTTCCCTAAGCATATGGCACTGGCTAAAATTGGAAACGGAGTACCAGGAAATACGTATCTTCTGTTATGCTGTAACAGCATGAGAGTTGCATGAACCATGACAGCTCTCTGTTCACCTTGGATGGCATGTACTTCAGTCTCAGGCCCGTAGCAACTCCTACATGCAGTGGTTACTGCTATGCAGCCACTTGGCGTGGCCAATTCCAGCACTTCATGACAGTGTTTTAAACATGCACCGAGTTTGTCAGGCTTCCCCACATCATAGGAACGATTCCCCTTCGTGAACCCTTCTACTTTAAGCCCATGTATCAAATCTGCTAGAGCTTCAAAATTTACACCCTGCAAGTGTAACTTAGATTTTATAGCACATTTTATATCTGAGTGCATTAATTTGAGGCTCTCTCCCACCACTGTGGAAACGAGGCATTACTGGAATATCACTGGTAGTCCTTCACAGTAAAGCTGCCCTGTTGTCACAGGGAGGTGTTTGACAAGAGGAAGGTGACAGTGAGTTTACATCCAGCTGGCAGCAAGAATGACAGAAACAGCTCCATCCTAGCCCTAGACTGAGAAGTTAGAATACATCTAATCTAATAAGGTGTTTTCTGCCTCTCATTCTGTAACAAAGGGTGGCAGACAGAAGTAAGACTATACTCAGAAGCAAAGACTGCATATCTTTTTCTTAAATAATTTTTTATTTGGACACAAGTTTCTGTAGATCAATTTATTTAGTTGTCAATGCTTTGACTTTGTATCTCAGTACAAGTTCTTGTACTGATCTGTCATTTTAGTCCCTTAAACCTTTGCTAGAAAGAAAAATAAGCCACATTTTTTAATACAATGACTGCTAAAGTGACATCATGTATTAGTTTGCTAAAACTCTAGAAACGCTTTGCTATACCGCAAATACACTGTTCATGTTACTTATTTACCCTGTGTAGTGCCCCTGTTAGGCGTTGTTCTATTTCAAATACTTATTTTTCTCTGAAATTGTATCTGTAAAAGATTCTAAGAATTTTTTCCTATCACTTATTTCTCTGTTTCCATATAAAGTATTTTGAATGTCTTAATGCCTTTATATATTAATGGGAGACGGGAGAGAAGGAAGTGGGAGACACTGAATCAGGACCTAAGGTCAAAACTAATATGATTTGATAATCTTCTCCAGACACATAAAAAGTCAGTGCAAAGAGTCAGTGTTGATTAGCAAATTCACACATGGAGCACAGGGCTGGGAATTCAGTGAGGTAACATTTCTGCTAGCTAGAAAAATAGATTGAGTAAAAGCACTTTTCCAAAGGTGCTGCTGTAATATAGGAAGACTAGAATACGAGTTCAAGGATCTCAGTTGCTAGTGAAAAGAAAGCCCTTATGATCATATTCCTGGCTTTCTGCATCAATGCTTCAACTCCTGCTTGGAGCACTGCGTGTCAGTTTTGCTCTATGGGATTCAGACTGCAGGGCGTTCACCCATTAGTAACCAAGGTAAAAGTGTTCTCATACGCATGACACCCTAGAATTTATAAAACTCTTGATTCTTAGTTTTAAGTATGTGGAAATTAATATTTTTCTTTCCGAGAGCTAGTGAACAGATTTTTCAGGAGTGAAAATACGCGCTTCAGGCGCTGACACCATAGACGCGAGTGCTCTCCCGATCGGTTACTCGAAATGAATACCCACTCTCCTCACAGCACAGCATCGCAGTACGGAGCACTAGCGCAAACGGGCTCTTTCCTGCCCCCCGCCCCCTGCTCATCTTCGCCCGCCCGCTGGCGCTGGGGACGGCGCTCGCCTTTGGAAATCTCTACCTCGCAGGGAGCCGGTAAGAGCTCTGCTCACTTAGATCCGGAGCTCATGGACCTGAACGGGGCGTGAGCTGACAGAGCCCGTCACAAGCGGGAACCGTTGCCCGGAACAGCTCACCCCGAGCCCTCGGCACCCCTCAGCGCCCGAGACAGCCGCCCCGAAAGCCCCGGCGGCACCGAGGGGCGCTTTCGCCTCCCCGCGGCCCGCCGGCAGACCCCACCCGGCGAGGCGCGGGGTGCCGCGGCAGCGCGGGGGCCGGTCCGGAGGCGGGCGGCGGTGGTTGTGCCGAGGGACGCGGGTTGCGCGGCACCCCCGCCCGGCATTCCTGTCCCGGCTATACTTAACCTCTGCGGCGGGCTCGGGGTGACGCGCTGGCGGCTGGCAGCGCTGCACCGTATTAGGCAATGCCTAGCAGACACGGGCTAGCCCCGCTACCGGCGGTTCCCCTGAGCCCCCGGCTCTCACACCCGGCTGCACCAGGGCTACGCCAGCCTGCCGGGGCCCTGGGACCCCGGCTCGCCTCGGGCTTGGGGCACGCAGCTCTCGCCGCTCCGCGCTGTCGCGTGGCTCCGCGCCCCGTGAGGCGCCGCGCTGCCGGCCCACGGCGTGCCCAAGCCCGCTTACCCCGCGGTCATGGCGACGTTGTAGAAGATGAGCCAGGACGTGGCCAGGGCGCCCAGCCTCCTCTTCTTGCCATTCTCCTTCTCCTCCACCGCGCCGTTGCCGCCTCCGTCCTCCTCGCTGGACGCCATGGTTCCCCCGGGCCAGGGAGCGAGAGGCACACAGCCGCGGGGAGGAGGGGCTCCCTCCGCGGCGGGGCTGAGGCCGTGCTGACAGCCGGACCTCGCGCTGTCTCTCACCCCATCTGTCTTCCTCGAGGGCCGCTGCCCGCTGCCAGCTGCTCACATGGCGCTGCGCGCTCCTCCCTCCTCTTCGCGGGGGCTCCCCGGGGCTCGCCAGACCCTCTGAGGGCGGCGCGCCGCGGCCCCCAGGCGGGCAGGGACGCGGCCTCCGGGCAGAGCGGGTGAACCCGGCGGCGGCCCTCACGAAGGGTCCCCGGGCAGGCAGGGTTCCGGTCCTCACTCGCGGCCCCAGGCCGTTAGACCGCTGTCCCCTCCCACACGGGGAAAGCTCCCTGTGGGTGGCTGCCGGGCAAAAGTGGTGCACATAACCCACCCCAGCAAAAGTGACAGAAAATACCAGAGTTCTTGAAAAACACGGACGTGTGTGCCTGAGACTGAACATCTGTGAGTCTGGTCAGACACTGACTGGTGGGAATGTGCCCAGAGGGTCCCACCTTAGTGTCCCAACAGCCAGCTACCAGGCCGACCCTGGAGAGACAACACCTTCCAGCCTGGTAGGTTGCAATACCCAAGAAATACTAAGGCCCACACCTGAGAAGGGGGAAATTTCTTCCAGAGGCCCAAAGAGAACCAGCTGGCAGACTGAAGGACAAGATTTTAATATTCATGTTGCCTTGAGCTGTAGGCCAGTACACGGAGCATTGCTGGGTCTCGCTCTGGACAGGGCAGCAGCCTCAGCCTGAGCTATGCTTGTGTGATTCGGTGTATGGAGGCACCCGCTGCATCAGCCACCCTGACACCTGGCTCAGTCTGTGCCTGCCTGGGGATGCTGTTCATGGCGGACAAGTAGCCTCATTTCCACAGCTAAGCATGGTGACCATGGCTGGTCTGTCCAAAGACCTTGAACTCAGGCATATATAGACCAAAGAATTCCCAAAGTGGGTCAGGATATATCCTTGAAATTTCAGTCCTAAAAGATTTCAAGACTCCAAGTCTACCTCCTTTAGGATGAAGGAGGTCATCTCAATGTTTAAAACACCCAGGTGGCCTCCATTCCCAGGGACTTCAGATAAAAGTTTAGTAGATGTGTCATGGAAAAACTTGGTCTCTCTCCCTCTCCTCACCAAAGCACACAGACATTCAGCTTTCAGACTCAAAATACATGCCCACCAGCAACAGCAGATGTATGATGTGCATGCAAAAGAAGTCCTCGGCAAAACGGCACCATGCATATGCCAGCAAGATTATAGTGAGTATCCATATTATGTATGCACATGTGTTTTCTATGTCTAGGCAGACACAAATATAAACCAATTCATTAATTCTGTAGTTAAAAAATATAGACAGGAGAATTTATACTCAGAGTTGAGTGGTCTAATTCAGAAGTTTTTGCCAGCCTTATGCTTCAGGAAAGAAACTATGTAGTGGGCAAATGTGGGATAACCTGAACCTAAATTTCACCTTAATGTAACTGATAAAATTTTAATTTCACTCTGTGGCTATTCAAAATATTTTATGTATTTACTTTTTTTAATTGAGTATTCCAGCTCCTCTGCTTACACATTTTTTCCCCCTAAATTTCACTTTTCTCTTCAAACCTTCCTACCTTCTTGGTTTTGACAAATTAAACACATATAACGTAAAGAAATGTTTTTTGTCTCATTTGAATTTGTGAACTTATGACTTCATTAACTGATGAAGGCTTTCTGATTTTAAATTATCATACATGGAGGAAGGCATGGCCTGATCCCAATTCTTAGTATTGGCTGTGATTTTTTAATACTTTTAGCTATCATTTGCCATTTCTCTCTTGAGAAGTGATTTGAGGTAATAAAAGCTATATGATTCCTGAAGTAAACATTTCCCATTTTTAAATCCCTCCTTGGATGTTTTCCATGCTTTTACACAGAATCTTTTGAAATTTGATAAGCAACGTTTGATATATTCTCATTAGAATCCTATATTTGGATGCACAAATTGTCTGTAATGATGACCAGGTCTGACTTCAGTTTAGTCAAATAAGAACTTACTAGTGAGAAACCCCTGAAGATTCTTATTATTTTTTCTGGATTTGAATAAACTAAATATTTGTGTCATCTGCACTTTTTGACATCTGTCCTGGTTCTGGCCAGGCCAGAGTGCACCTCCCCAAGCAGCCAGCACTGGGGAGCTGAGTTAGCCCGGGCTGTTTTCCACACCACCTGACATCATAAGAGGGGTTGGTCGGGGACGGGTGCTCCTGGGTGCCTCCAGGGCAGTCTGAGTGTGTTGAGTCGGTCCTCCTGTCACAAGATACTCTGTATTATTACTGGTGTGAGTGAAATTTGCTGTTATTGTTCCCCTTTCATGGTGCTTTTGTTAGTAAACTGCCCGTATCCCAATGCACAGAGGCTCTCTCTATTTCTCCTTGGAGTGAGCAAGTGGTGCATGGTGCTCAACCACTGGTTGGGGCTGAACCACCACAGCCCTTTTTGGCACCCAATGTGGGGCTCGAAAGGATAATGGTAGATCTTATCCGATTGTGTTAAAAAAGCTGAGATAAATATTCATCATGTTGTTCAAAGAGGTGATGGCAACTAAGATGTTTTGTTTAATCATCTGGCTCTGGTGTATGAACTTTATGCAATCCCTGTTTTTGTTGTTTATCACCTCAGGGAGGGGAGTCAGGTTTCTAATTCTGTTATACTGTGTGATACTGATTTATGACAAGATATTACAAAGAATCACAGAATCACAAGGTTGGAAAAGACCTTTAAGATCATCAAGTCCAACCAATCCCAACCTAAGCTAAACGCTATCCCTAAGTTACCCTTTTAAACACATCCAGGGAAGGTGACTCAACCACCTCCCTGGGCAGCCTGTTCCAGGCCCCAACAACTCCTTCAGTAAAAAATTTTTTTCTAATGTCCAATCTAAACCTGCCCTGGCACAGCTTCATGCCATTCCCCCTTGTCCTATCTCCTGTCACCTGGCTGAAGAGACCATCACCCACCTCTCTACAACCTCCCTTCAGATAGTTGTAGGCGGTGATAAGGTCTCCCCTCAGCCTCCTCTTCTCCAAGCTAAACAGCCCCAGCTCCCTCAGCCGCTCCTAGGATTTGCCCTCCAGCCCCTTCACCAGCCTGGTTGCCCTTCTCTGGACGCACTCGAGGACCTCGATGTCCTTCTTGTGGTGAGGAGCCCAGAACTGGACACAGCACTCGAGGTGTGGCCTCACCAATGCCGAGTACATTATCTATGTCTGTGAACCTCAGAGGATATTTCTATGTGGCATTTCTCCCGTTTCCATCTATTGGGCAACAGCATTATTTAACAGTCCCACTGAATTTATGGGGAAGACAGGGGGTGTGGAGGGGTGCTTTTTCCTCCCCTTTTTCTTTCAGGCTTGTTACAGCATCTTTTGAGACCTTTGACTATCCCTGGGATGATCAGACCAGTAGATGCCTCTTGCTCACTCTCCTGAATGTCTTTCTGGTCTTATGTGTTACAAACAACAGTTCCAAGAATATTGTCAAGAGGCAATATTCTTCCCTAGGGCTGAAGGGTCAGAGGTTCTTTTTCTAATCATTATTTGTCTCTATTTACCCTGTATATATTTGTATTTCTGTATTTTCTGAATCACTACAAGATCCTTCATTTTAAATTTGATCAAATGTCATTTTCAAAGCATCAAGTAACTAATCTGTGATTAGAAATACTGTACTCTTATAGTGACAAAATTATTTAATCTAGTAGCTCAATGTTGGCTAATGCTTTTCTCCCCAAAAAAGTCTCAGGATGATTCATAAGGCAGAGCTTGTCTAAATACAGAAATGTAATCAGTGGAACTGCATAAGTTTATGCATTAATTGCATTACCTAATTCTAAAATAATCATCTTCTAAAAGCAATTATGATTGCCATAATTTCACAGTCTGAAATCAAACTTCCTAATAAATTTTAAGATAGTTAGATGAAGATCTTTTGTTTAAGATGAGCACATCGTTACGTTTCATACTCATTCTCAACCTTCACAGGTAGTTCTCCTTATTCAACTGTAGTTCCAAGCATCAACAATGCTATACTGTCATTACAAAAATGAATGTTTTTTCCTGGCCTTCTTGATGACTGGTATTATAAATGTGTATTTGTCTTCTGGGTTCCTATTGCAGAAGTTGATATTCAATACCTTATAATGCTGAATGGCTTTTATTTCCAATCTATGTCCAGAAATGCGAGGTGAAGCTTTTATGAGAATTACTTTCTCACACAGTGTTCTATAATGATTTTTGTTAATTGTCAAAAAAATTACCTTTCCAATATGGGAATATTGCTATGAAATGTCGTAGTGCTCTGAAAATAATATAGTGATTTATCAGCTCCACTATCACAGGGTAAGGTCATCCACTATGAAATGCTGCAAGAATTACTTAGTGGGATTATCTTCCTACTTCGGAATAGTTAAATGCCAGATTATAATTTAAAATCCTGTGGAAGGAGAATTTGTTAAAAAAAATCCAACTGATATTCTGCTTGTCCTTCTGCTCTGTCTTCACTTAATGCTCCCAACATGCTTTGCAAGAACAAAGTGTTGAGACAACAGAATTATATATAGTACTTGCACACTATTTTAGGTTTTTGGTATGTAGTAATCAGTGAGGTATTCAGGGATAAATGCAAGTAAACAGAATTTAGCTACGTCTAAATTGAACAACACAGTATTTATACACTTCTTGTGCATTCACAGAATCACAGAATCACAGAATTGTAGGGGTTGGAAGGGACCTCGAGAGATCATCGGGTCCAACCCCCCTGCCAAAGCAGGCTCCCTAGCTCATATTGCTCAGATAGGCATCCAGGCGGGTCTTGAATATCTCCAGTGAAGGAGACTCCACCACCTCCCTGGGCAGCCTATTCCAGTGCTCAGTCACCCTCACTGTGAAAAAGTTCTTCCGCATGTTGGTGCGGAACTTCCTATGCTCCAACTTGCAGCCATTGCCCCTTGTCCTATCCCCACAGACCACTGAAAAGGGGCTGGCTGATTCCCCCTGCATCCCCTGCTTCAGATAATTATAAACTTTGATTAGGTCCCCCCTTAGTCTTCTCTTCTCAAGGCTGAACAGTCCCAGCTTACTCAGCCTTTCCTCATAGGGGAGATGCTCTAGGCCCTTAATCATCTTCGTAGCCCTTCTTTGGACTCTTTCCAGGAGATCCCTGTCCTTTTTATACCAAGGAGCCCAGAACTGGACACAATACTCCAGGTGGGGCCTGACCAGGGCAGAGTAGAGAGGGAGGATCACCTCCTTTGACCTGCTGGCTACACTCCTCCTGATGCATCCCAGGATCCCATTGGCTCTCTTGGCCACCGAGGCACACTGCTGGCTCATGGCCAACCTGTCATCTACCAGGACCCCCAGGTCCTTCTCCACTGAGCTCTTCTCCAGCAGCTCATCCCCCAGCCTGTACTGATACAAACAGTTGTTCCTTCCCAGGTGCAAGACTTTACACTTGCTTTTGTTGAACTTCATCTGGTTTCTCCCTGCCCAGCTCTCCAGCCTGTCCAGGTCTCTCTGGATGGCAGCGCAGTGCTCCTGCGTGTCAGCCACTCCTCCCAGCTTTGTATCATCGGCGTACTTGCTGAGGGTGGATGTTATTCCCTCATCAAGATCGTCAATGAAGATATTAAACAGGACTGGACCCAACACTGAGCCCTGGGGAACACCGCTGGTAACAGGCCTCCAGTCAGATTCTACTCCACGAATCACAACCCTCTGGGTTCGGTCCGACAGCCAATTCTCAACCCACCTCACTGTCCACTCATCTATCCCATGCTTTCTCAGCTTTGCTATCAGGATGTCATGGGAGACAGTATCAAAGGCCTTGCTGAAGTCAAGGTAGATGACATCCACTGCTCTCCCTCCATCTACCCAGCCGGTGATGAGATCGTAGAAGGCTATGAGGTTGGTCGAGCACGATTTCCCCTTAGTGAATCCATGCTGACTACTCCTCATGACCTTCTTCTCTTCCAATTGCTTGGAGATGGCATCCAGAACAAGCTGTTCCATTACCTTTCCAGGGGCAGAGGTGAGGCTGACTGGCCTATAGTTACTAGGTTCCTCCTTCTTGCCCTTTTTAAAGACTGGAGTGACATTGGCTATCCTCCAGTCTTCAGGCACTTCTCCTGTCCTCCAAGACCTGTCGAAGATGATAGAGAGCGGCTCAGCAATCACCTCCGTCACATCTGGGTGTGTATCTCATTTTATTTACTACTCTAGGAATATGACAGAAGATGCTTTCAAAAAATGTGGTGTAGAATGGATTGCATAAATTTTGAGGGAAAAGCTAGAAGATTCCTTTGTGTTTGGGACATCTGAAGCAGTTGGAGTTTTGCACTGCTACCACAAGATAAATGATTCATTTTGAGCCTCTGACTGTACAGTTCAGTAGTCAGTGAAGGAAAACAGGCATCATGAACACAGGCTGAAGTGGAAGTTTCTATTTGTTATAAAAATACAAAACTTCTGGTGTGAATATTTATAAGTCTTTGTATGAAAACTATTGATTCTACATCCCTGAAAAGCATTGCTATGTTTATTTTATGTTCTGAAAAGCACCAGTTTGAGATGCCCTTGTGTGTTGTTTTATTTAATCCTCTTCAGAAGCAAAACTATAACCCAAACTGCAATATTGAAGAACACAGACGTGTTAAACAGAGATGATTATCCTCCTCACCTGAATGTGTTTTATTCAAAATCAGTGTATTTTTTGCTATAATAGACTAATTGGACTTTATACAATAATTATTTTCTTCATAGGATATTTTGGACTATGCCACTGTTTAATTATCCTGACTTTCTTTTTGCATGGCTCGCCTTGGATGGATTTATGTATAGAGCAGTCCCACAGGCTGTAATCTGTTGCACTGGCAACCTTGTACACTATGCAGGCTGGCTGTATCAAAAAGCTAGCTCTGCTCTAATGCTCTAATTATATAGATATACATATCAAATGATCAAAAATTAGAATTAGTACCATTAACTTCAATGGTACTCTCATATGAGTAAAATAAAGTACATGTTGAAAATTAACTGCTAGCATAAGCAAGATACTCTTAAATTCCATTCCCTATATTATACAATAAATGTAATGTTTCTCTTAAATAAATAAGCTTGGCTACCTTACCAATAGATATCAGGCAGATTTTTCATAGAGTTTCACAAAATACACTTCAATAATATTAAAAATACCTGTGGTTTTCAGTATATTTCAATAGTATATGCAAGCACTGCAATCTCTATAGAGGAGACTGCTTCCATTATTAGTTTCAGAGCACACACAGTGTTTGCTTGTAATTTAGTTTTATCTCAAGGACTTGAGTTTAAAAGGGCTCTTTATCAAGGGAGTAGTTCTCTAATCTAACTCCCATTATGGTCAGTGAAAATTTTTCCATTTTCCTGCTGGAAAACAAAAAGGTTAATTTTAATCTGATTACTGGTTGAAAACTGGTCTGAGTTATCAGCAAGGAAAAGTGACCATATTGGGTGTAGTCAGTTTGTCCATGCTGAGAACAGGTGTTCCTGCCAAATAAAGCACTAGGACAAGTGGTTCCCCATGGCAGTGTCGGGGAGCTGGCACAGATTGATGCTCCTACCGGCATCCCTCGGGAAGCCCAGGCACCCAGAGGCCCCAGCAGCTCCCACAGTATCTGCTTCTCACAGATATATCACAGTACATCACCATAACCTTCCTAAAGCAAATAGTATAAATATGTTTTTGTGTTTGACTTTGGTGACCTTTTTATCTGAAATAATTTAACAGAACCGTGGTGTAAACATGTGAAAAGCTACTTCATGTGAGTTGCTTTGCAAGTACTGCTTTGAATACAGAAAGATTGAGGGAGATATATGCCCTTGTTTCTGGCATCTGTGTGGGCAAATATTAACTAGAAAGACGTGCCTTACAATTTTTAACGTGGTCACGGCAAAATGAATTATTTTATAAAGGTTATTATTTCTAATGTCACACAGACTTGCAGGAACTCCAGCTATATGCATCATATAACCCTACTTGCACACTTCATAAGTATTAAGTGTGCAAAGGACAATTAAATAATTTTAGCCAGTCTCCTTGTATAACAAAGGACACCAGACTTACTGTATTGATAGGCTTCATATATTCTCTTTATATAAGGAAATAAATAAGAATACCATAAGTGAACCATGGAACTTAGATACTTATAAAATATAAGGACACGTACAATAAGATTATAGATGGGAAGCAAATCACTGTAGTTCAGTACTTAGAACACTTACATGTGGCCTGTGACGGGGATATATTTTGTCTTAGTCATATCATTGTTATGCACTACAGCATCTTGTATGCCATCCAAAACATCTTGTACTTACCCTGTCAAAGACAAAAGCTGTGATTAAATGGACTGCTGGCACTTTCTCTCTTATGAACCTTCCTCTTTTCCTTTGATTTTCTTTTCCACTCAGTTTCCAGTTCTGAAAGCAACATACACAGTGGACTGCAGAGAAAATGCAGTTAAAACAGAGGTCAGTGTGACCGATCCCTGAGACAACTGTTGGTCTTCATATCTGTTTCCTTGCTAACAGTGTGCTGGTGTGACTTTTCCCTGGAGTTAAACACCTTATCTTTACAGTGCAATAGCCAGCAAACTAATATGTGCTAAAATAAATGGGCACACCGAGTACAGTATTCCTCCAGTAAACTGGAACTGCAGTGAACTTTCCCTCCATGGCCACAAGGTTTTTGTCTTCCTGTAAGAAATGCACTTGTCTAGTGCAGATGTGTGTCAGTTCAGAGATTGTAAAAAATGTCAGAACTTCCCCTGTTCCCAAGTACCCTTTCCTATTGGAAGAGTATAGGACTATAGGGAAATGAGTCATTGCATATCATCAGAATCCAGAACTAACCTTGGTATGGATAAACCCTTATCATAATCTAAAAAATAAGTAATAAATTATACAAACAAATAACAATATTAAACAGCTGCTTAAGCAAATTTAGAAGTATGCCACATCTTTAAAATCCAGGAAGTTCATTGCACTGGCAATTAACTGAACACGTGCCTTTATCTCTTCACAGTATCTGAGCAACAGCATTATATTAAAAAAATGAAGGGTGCAAAGAAAGAAGTGTTCTTATGAATCTGTTTGCTTTGGACAAAAGTAGCACATTTTTAAAAGAAAAAACACTACCCAAAACTTGCTAAAAGGCTGTCTAGAGCCAAGTCCTAAGTCAGAGGACTGCTAGGTAGATAAGCTCCTCTATGAAATCAACAGAGTTGACTGTTGCAGAGGCCATCTTCAGAACAAGGTCTGAAATAGAACAGATGAATAATCCCCTGGACATGCCTGTTTTTCTTGACCCAGTCTGGCGAAGCTCAGTCCCCAGCCCTGCCTTCCCACCTCTCCCTTGCCTGGGATCTAATTGCAAGGTGAGTCAGATGAGTGACACAACCCAACAGGGAACTTTCTGCAGTGAGGTAGTTTTCAGCTGATCAGCTGATGGTGCAGCCACAAAAATGAATTGGAACAAATTCCAAATCTAATGTGAGAAATGTAGTGGCAGCACATAGTTGTGGGCACAGGGAGTGCAGTGTTGCTGCATGCTTTATCAGCTGTAGTTACCCTGAAATTAGATGCAATTTGAGACTGTACCTTTGAACTTTATTCCTTACTTTTAAATAGCCAGCTCTGGCAGCACGAGTCTCATTTCAAATCCAACAGGAAATAATAAAAACATTTTGAACTCCATCCAACAAAAGAAGTTTGGCACACTTTTTTTAACAGCATACTCATGGCACTAGTCACACATAAGGTGGAAAAGCTGGTTTCCATAGCTGTGTGTCTGAGAGGGCAAACCCCTCGCTTTGTGGAAGAGCGCTCTAACTGCTACCCATTGCTGTGCTGTAGAATTCTGGAGCTATGGGACAGGGAAAAGTGGGAGGTACACTGTAACACAGAGTATTCAAAGGTCTTCACACTGTGTTCAACAGGAAAAACATTGTTACAGAAACAAAACATGAGCCCTGACTACAAAGCCTACAGATGTTCCCTGAGTTTAGACTACCTTTTTCAAAATGTTGAATAGGGTGTTGCCTGGGAAATAAAGTTGCCTTTGGATCCTTTTCAGTTGAAGACAGTCTAAAACCCCAGTTCACCACATCTCTTGTGTTTGCTCCTACGGCAGGACTACTGCATAAAAGCTCTACCTGTTTTGAAAGGATTCTTAAAATTGATTTTGAAACCCATCAGAGGGAAGGAAAGAAAAAGGAGATAAATAAGGCTTTGAGAACATCTACCATATGTCTTTTGTGAACATAATGGGGAATGATGAATGGTGAGGATGTAAACCATCCCCTGAGAATATCTAGCAGATGTCATTGAATTGAAATGGAATCCAAAGAGAACACCCAGTTCCTTAAAAGTGGTCAGTCATAAGCAGTGGTGAGTAGATCTATGCTGACCTGTATCAGCTGCTGAGAACAGTTGTTCTGCACAGGGAAAGAAGCAGAACTCAAGATCCTGGAAAAAAATTTAGTAAAATGAGGCAATGCCTAATGACTGTAAATCCCTGTGGGAGGAGGCTTTGCGTGCAGTTTTCATTTGATGTGTCAGAAGTCTGCCTAATGCATGCAGTCACATTCATTATTGAGCATGGTTAGTGCTATTGATTTCATCTAGTGTTTCTGCACGCAAACAGTAGTGATATCTTTTATTTGTTTGCACTCTTGTGACATGCCCGTATTGCTCTCTGAGATGTCTGTGATTCTTCTCTCACGTGTGTGCATGTGCTCTTTTTTGTGACCCAACTAGTTGAGAGTTATTACACAGTACTAAAGATCCTTAAGGATAATGACTTGAGTTTTCAGCAGGAAGAGGCAGCACGTGTCTGTTACTGTGGGATACATCCCATGAAAGCCAATAAGATAGCTGTATGAAGTGAAGCAGCAAGATGGACTGCCTGACCGAAGGCCATGGGATATTCGAGGACCGGTGAACAACCGATGGCTACCGATCTCAACGAGGCTCTAACCGTGAAGTGGTCGGGCTCCCATGCCACGCTGACAAAGATGCCATCACAACCACCACCCCGCACCTTTGCTGTCAGGTCACCTACATCAGAAGCATGACAGCAGTAACAATGAAAAGACTGAGCCCCATGTATAAAGGTCTGAAATTTTCCTACAGGGAGCGAACGTGTCTGAGCACGAAACCGACTCACCTACTAACGAAGTGAGACACGAAAGAGGTCAGCAGAACTAAATGAGATAAGCCCCGCCTTGAGCTCCTGCCGGCCCTAAGCCGCCTGGCCTGGGGCAGGGGGGCCGGCCCAAGGGAGCGGCGAGAGCAGTACCGGTACCTGCGGGTAGCTGAGCGGCAGGCGAACTGAGGCGCTCGCCCACACACCTGCCGAGCCCGGCGGGGACCAGACGCAGCTCGGGCCGCGGGTGCCTGCGGAAAGGGCCTAAACAGCCTCTCTGCCATCCGCGCTCCGCTCTCAGCGCCGCCGCGGGGCGGGCCAGGGGCTGCAGCCCGGGCGCGCCGGGGCGGACCGCGGGCCATCAGGCGGCGGCGGGGCCAGCCCCGTTTCCCAGCATGCTGCGCGCGGCGGGCCGGCTCCCTGGCCCTGGGAGGAGGCGGCGGCGGCGGAGGTATCCCGGGAGGGAGGAGGAGCCGCTGCCGCCGAGGGCTGCTTGCTCCGCCGCCGTGCTGCCGGGAGGGGAGGGGTGGCCTCGCCGCGCCTCCGCGTCCCGCGATGCCGCTCTTCGCCACCAACCCCTTCGACCAGGATGTGGGTGAGTGGTTCCTGCGGTGCCGCTCTGCGGCCCGGCCTCCCCGGAGGTAACCCGCGGCCGGCCCTCGCTCCGAACCTTCTCCCGCCTGCGGTCGGCCCGGTTCCCCACAGCCCTCTGCTGCTGGCCTCGCCGGCGGCCGCCCGGCCTCGCGTGTGGCGGGGAGCCGGGGGCAGCAGCGGCGGCCGGGCCGGGCCGGCGGTCACGGCGCGGCGGGGAGCGGCCGGGCCGGGGGCGCTTCCTGGCAGCGGGCGGCGGTGCCTGCGGCCTGGTCGGTGACAGCACGGAGGCGGCGGGTGCTGCTGCGGGCCCTGCCTGGCTCGGTGGGGCTGGAGCGAGGGGATGCTTGGGAGAAGCAGGCTGGCCTGTTTAGCAGAAGTAATGTTGTAGCAGAGCAAAACAAATAGCGAGAGATGCTTATTCCGGAGTGTCGCTGGAAGGATGAGTAAAGAGCACTGTCAACAATTGCTTCACAGATGGGCAGTGAGAACATTGTCAAAGCGGTCTGCGTTCAGCGCGTTAAAGTGAATTCCCGTGGGAGCTTTCTTTTTCCATTTCGTGCGAAGCTTGGCGTGCTGTGATCGGGTTTCATCCCTACCTTGCTTGTACTGAGGCCAAACTAGATGGAGAAGAAATGGCAGGCTTTTACTTGACAAAAAATATTGTTAATGCTAATATGTCTGAGCTGAAGTTAAAGTAGCATATTGGCAGTTGAATACTTCTTTTGCACGTCTGATCTGTGACTGTGTACTATGATTTGTCTCCTACCTGCTGCTGACATCTGCTTTACTTTGAGTGATAAAAGCTATGCGAAACAGTGGAGTATAAAAGGATTTAAAAATTTTTTTTCAAATTTGGATAAGTACTCCTCACACCCACCCTTATTATCTTCTAACAGCAGTATAACACTGCCTGTGTTTCTTGGAACGAATTTCTTTAGGAGTCTTATACTTGCTGTAGCTTTCAACTACAAATACATTGTTTCTATCTTCACTTCAGAAGTCAAGGCACCAATCCTTCTAGCTTTAAAAAACCCCCCACAACTCAAATCTATTTGAAAAATATGTATTTTTTCCTGAGAGTGAGAGTTAGTGTATCAACAAAGGACTGTGACACAATTTCTGTATATATGTTATCAGGATTTCTTAACCTGCTGCATCTTAATAAAACATAGCTCACTTTTCTTCTCATTTTGAACAGTTAAGAACACTTTTCTGCTGAAGACTGCCCTTCAATTTGTAATTTTCTTGGCGGCAAAAGTGACAATGGCATATTTTGAAAACCAGTGAATCGTTTTTCTTAATGATTTTGCTGTTTTGTAGGGTAATTTGGCAGTTGAAATGGAGGAAGAAATTGCACTGTTTGCCAATTTTCTGTGGGCCATTAGAAGATTGAAGCATTGGTAATATTATGTATGAGAATAATTTGAACTAATAAGATTAAAAAGCGATAGCTGAGGTTCTGGCAAATCTTCGCTTTTCTTTTTGTTACTTCCTAAGGCCTCTCTCTGGCCGTGGAGATGAGACTGCTTGAGTGGGTTTCTCTAGAGCTAAGTCTGATAGATGTCCTTCTCAGCATTGGAAGTGTCATAATTCCCCTTACAGTTACTTTGGTGGATTATTTGCTGTTTTCTGGGTGCAGGGGATGCCAAGCCCTTACCTGCTGTGCTTGCCTAGTACTATCACCAGTAGGTATTTTTTCAAACCTATTGTTCTGTATACAGTATGAGCACTGAGAAGTAACCATTCAACCACAAATTGTTCTTGGAAAAGCAAATAGTGGAAGGGCAGTAATTTTCATCAGTAAACACAGCCTCTTTCTGTTGGGGTCCTGAGGGTGACCGAAGGAGCAGAAGACTGTTCAGTTGGTGGCAGCTTACTTTCAGGAGCCTGCTGCCTTTATCCATCACCTAACTGGATTTGTACTGGGGAGATGGGAATGACGAAGTCTCCTGGAAAGTGTCCCTAGGCCCTTCTTCCCTGAGGCCCCTTGCGAATGTGCTATTATCTGGATGAACTTCTTGGCAGGCTTCATAAGATAACGTCAGCTGTAAAGTAAGCTCTCATGTTCTTGGGGAAACTTCCAAAAGTTGTCAAGCAGTAGTGTTATTTTTCAGTTCTTTTCTCAGAATGGAAGTTGAGTTTTCTTCTTTTGTTCTTGCCCAGCAAGAAAGTTTTCTTCTGAAAATCGGATTCTAAAGCAGGAGAACAGTGAAAAGCTATTCCTAATTTCAAATTAATTTGGACATTGGTGTAATTGATAGTATTGCTGTATATTTTCATCTGCTGGACAGCTAATCAGTACCGTGTAATAGTTGGAAATTATTTTGGAACCATTTAGGGTGATGGACGGCAGAGAACACATCTGGAACTAAATTGTTTTCCATTGTACTGAAGAACATAAATACCTCTGTTCAGAAGGAGAAATTTCTCAGTTTGGCCAGTCATTAGTTCAAAGAAATGCTTTGACCATGATTCCCAAGGTGCAATTCATTCTAATAAAATACTCTTGCTATTTAAACTCATTCTTTAGATTTACGCCCTTGGTTAGTCACCATCTTCAAAACCATCTAATTAGATGTCTCTCAGAGCTGGTCTTTTCTCTGGTGAGGCCAGGTTTGCCAAAAGGAGGGAAAACAGTTGCCGAGGATATTCTTGACCCCAGATAATTATGGAGACTGAAGACAGTGAGCTAACTTCTGGCTGCAAGGGAAGATGAATTCCAAGGATTGGTTCAGCTTGTCATGAGGCTGGCATTTTATGTCCAAGTTGGCCAGCTGCTTTTCTCAGCATTGTTTTATGGAGAAGGATCTTAACTGTGAGCTAACAGGGAGTCTGAGTAGAAAATGTGTGGGAATGAAGCTATAGCCATCCCCCTTTTTAGTTATTTATAAGTGTTTATGAAAAATGAGAACTTCTCACTGTAGATACATTCCGCGTGTGTTCTCAGTGAAAAGTGGCAACACCGACAGGATAAAAATCAGTGGAATACCTCTTCTGTATAACAGCCAACAGGAAAATATTTTTCAGTATCCCTTTCTGAAAATCAGTCACCGGACTTTGAGTTCAGCTGGGCAATTTGAAGCCAACATGGTATGTTCCTTAGGCAAAAGAGGTTTTGTAGACTGTAGTTCTTTTTCTTTCCTCCGAGGAAAAAGCTGTCATTTTAAGTGCTGCCCTTATTTCAGCTGTGACTGTGTGCATAATAATATGAAAATTCAGGAGAATCAAAGTAGTTCTCCAACATGTAAAATCTGTTCCTCTAGCTGATAAAAATAAGACTGTATATTTGATGGGAAAAGTTAAGTCTTGCTGATTTTCCTTCTGAAACGCTGCTTCTACTGTGAGTTGATATTTGGGCCTCTGCAAATAAATCCTGGCAGTATTTATTAGCATAACGTGCCTGTGATACACCTTGTTTACAGAGTAATCATCGTTGTTCTCATATATCCCTAATGTGCTCACCTTCCTGCCCTGTTGTAATATTTCTGGGGAAAAGGTAGTTTGACTTCCATTGGTTTTTTGTTAGAATTTGATGTAAGACATCTAAACATCTAAATTATTTTTGCCTGGCTTGTCTTACTGTTATTTTCAGCATTGTCTTACCAGATCATAAACCCCTTTGTCTTCATTCAGCTCAGCTTACGGAGTTGAGCAATGTCAGTCTTGGCTAGGCACGGTGAGATCCTACAGAGACCTCTGAAGGAACGAGTTGAGGTGGCCTCATGTCAGCTCAGCCACCGCTGCTTTCTTTGCTTGCCTTGGATCAGCTAGCAGTGCTGTTACAGGACACCTGCAAGTGCTCCCATAAGGACTTTTTAGGAATACTGTAAATGGGGATACAGTTAAACTGTAATAGCTTTACTGAAGATGATGGTTCAATAGGGAATTCTTCCTTCCTTTCTTCCTTTCTTTCTTTCTTTCTATGGTGGCATTGCCTGTTAGAGGGAATCTTCAGTCTCGTCTAAATGGAATCTGGTTGGACGTATTCTGTGCGGTTATGAGCATGATAGGGAAATTCAGAGTGGTTAATAGCTCAGTGGTGTTTTATGTAGAATGGACCAACAAATGCATTTGTTCGTTTTATGTGACAGACAAAAAGAACAAAATTAATTACTTTTAACTTCAGTGGTGTGGAATGGTATGTAATCAGAATTTCTTGGCAACTGCAAAAAGAAAGAAAACATTGCAATCAGCTTTTCAGGACTGCTTCAACTATGTTGAAGAGATGAAGTAGCTACATTTATGTTTTTACAATGCTTTGGAATTTTAGTATTTGCATTTATATATAGAGAGGGAAAATTATTTATTTAGCCTTGGGAACTGAAGCCTCAAAAAGCTGGAATCAAAACTCAATAGCCTTGGTGACTATTAAGCAGGTATTAAGAAGACTTTCAGTGGGAGAGAGGGAAAGGAGGCTGAGTGGAGTGTTGGATTTTTTTTTCGTTAATTTTGTGGTGTTTACAGTGATATAATGTTTTTTTGAGGATTCTCTGTCATGTTAGAACCTGGTTATAATTTTAGTCCATGAGGGAAGACTTTCTTTAGTTGTTCTTTTGAAGGCTTTTTCTATCTGTTCTTTTCTTTGTAACTTCAATTACTGAGAACTTCAGTGTTTCATTGGAGAGATGTGCAACTGGGAAAGTGAAATCATGTCTGTGAAACTTTAGGTTAGTTGAATATTCTGACAGTTTTTACTCACATTTGTTTTAACTGTTTCAAATCATTTATGTTTTAACTGTTGGGTTTTTGAGGATGCTTTGATCTGCTGTTATTTCTTAAAGTTTTAAGTAGTTGTAACATATTTGTGACTTTGTAACAGGAAAATGTCTTAGTTCTAAGATTGAAATGTTAAAAAAAAAATCAGTAAAATCTAAAGCTTAGGAAGTTCAAATCTGCCAACACTTCCCTCCAAAAATGTTACGAGCAATGGGTAGTCTTAAAGTTTTCTACTTTAAGAACTGTATCAGGAATTCACTGCAGTATCCAAACACTGAGAAGAGTATTTACTCTTGCAAAATTTTATTGTCAGTAGAATGCTGTTGTTCAGATGCAAAACTAAGGCAGAGGAATCAAGTGACCAGCACATATTTGCATGGAAAATCTTCAGCAATATTTCTATTTCTCTTACCAGCACCTAAGCAATCAACCACTAGGTCTGGTAGTGGCTTTTCCAGTGTATACCATATTTCTTCTGTCTAATTGTACTTTATAAACATGATGATGATAAATTTCTTTTAGGACAATTATGAATTATCAGGAAATTTTTTACTTTTCTGAAAACAGTTCACTGCTTCTGTCCTAAAGGGATCAACCACAGTTGTGTTTTATACGTAATAGGGAACTTTAAATAGAATCACAGTGCAAATATTTTTGCTTTGGTTGTAATTTCTAAACAATGCACAAAACCAGAGGAGAAAACAGAGCTGTATTAATGCTCCAAACCTTCAGGCTTGTGTCAGTTGGAGGAAAATGCATCCTCAACAAAATGAATGAACTTTACAACACGAGGAGAGGTTGGTGTATTCAAGAATCCCTTAAGAGCCCATGCAAGAGCCCATGTACTTTCACCACAGCCAAAGTATAAGTAACATAGCTCATGTATTCAGATCTTTCTGTTCTGGCTTCTGATCAATAGGTGTAACACTTTCTTCTGGGGTTTTGGTACAGCATTTCAGAGAGACTAGACAGCATTTATACAGAAGAATGGTATTTTCTTTAGAAGGCAGATGATGATGATCAGTTTTGTATAAATTTTATTCAGAGATTTAGTTGAAAAGAAAAAAAGATTGAAAATATGTTTGGAAGTATGATTTCAGCATTTAGATACTTTATTTAAAGTTTATGTTCCAGAATTTACTGTGAAATTTTGAAGACACAGACACAACTGGGATTTCTATCAGAAAGCATTTTGCTTCGGAGCACTTTCTTAATTACTTGTTTTATATGTGATTTATGATTATGTTTGTGCAGTTGAAGCAGCATTTCTGACTCAGGAGTTGTGCAACTGCAAATTGCTGGTCGATGAAAGGTGTGTTGTAGAGCAGTACAACTAATGCTTAGCTTATTATTTTTTATATTTTCCTAAGCATCTCTTTCTTTAGGTGTAATATATTAGAGGCTGGATGTTGAGTAAGATGGAATTGGTCTGATTATAATTAGTATTCTGAGTAGAGAAGAAGTATAAAGGGAGAGGCCTGGCAGAAAAATGTGTTGTATTGGTTTTGTGTATCATGCTTTTGTTTTAGGAATTAAATAAATTTAAGTTATTTATAAAGGTATTCCTGTGTTGTGCAGAGTTGTTGTCTGAGCAAGTCATAGTTCTAAGTATCCTTCTCCTCTGAAATTACAGTGCTCACCAGTTTTTGTGTCTTTGTGGAATTTATTGCAAGAAAATAATTTTAAATAACTCCTAGAAAAATAATGGTGAAAGTTGAAGACCTGTAACAAGGGGCAGAAAGGGGAGGGGGGGAGGTAAGAAGGAGGGAGCAGTTATAAAGTAAAAAAACCTACTAATTACAATATGAGGTGACCTAAGATTTTAAGATTTTATCATTTTGCTCTGGTTAAAGTTACTACACTACTAAAGTTACTTCAAGTAGGCCTTGCTTGTGCTAGGAAAGCAGTGCCTTGAATTTGGGTGGTACAGCTTTACGGGAGAGAGGTGTTTCGGAAAACAAGAGACGAAGTTCCATGGTGTATACCTCTGTGTCATGTAGTCCTGTTTTCCTTTGTGCTTGACGTAGCATTAATAAGTTTCCAAGACCATTGATTTCATGAAGGAGTCAGCACTGCCCTTAGAAGTTGTTTTACTTAAGTCTGAAATGTTATCTGACCCTGGCTTGGTGTTCACTGAGGTGAATAAGGTTTTGGAGCAAGGACAAAGTGGAGAAATAGGGTTGGAAGCAAACATTAATACTGCTAAGGCAGAGTTATTTTTGATCAGAGATAGAACCACCACCACCCCCAAACTAGCAAATTTGTAGTTTGTTACATGTTCTGTGTTAACCCACCCTGCAGATTTCAAATATAAATGTCTGGTTTTGCCTTCTTACCAGAGTCCGACAGTGACAAGCCAGCTGTACCTGAAGGCTGGTAAGGTGCCAGCTGTTAGTCAGGGTAAGCAAACACTGAGTGCACATAAACTTGGAGTTTTTTGGCTGTGACTGTGTGCTTCACATTAGAAGAGAAAACATGAATGGATTTTAAGTGATGATAATGTAAGTAGTTTAGCTTGAGTAGCTTTAAGTCATGATTTTTTCTGCACAATACTGGTGAAATGTCAGAATTTTGTGAAAGCTTCTTTGTTGCCCCTCTTCTCAGACTGGTGAAAGGTGATGGTCACTCGCTAAGGCTCTGACAGCCATAGTGGCCTCTTCTGTGGACAGTCAGTGTCACATAGTGTACTGCTAACATTCACAGTATGCTGTTAACTTTTAACTGGCCTTGTTTGAGATAAAATTTAACTGAAACTCTAGAGATTTTTTTTTCTCCTCACATTTACGTTTAATTTTATTATTTGAGGGAATTAATGGATGCTTGTTGCTAGAGAAAACAGAAGAATATAATGTAACTGGGTTTCAGACTGAAATTTCATAAGAAACTCTTTAGTGGGGAAACGTTTTGCAAGCAAATGGCAGTTTTTATCAGGACTGAGTTTGAGTTCTAAGGAATATACCCATTATAGAAAACTGGTAGTTGTACACATGGATAAATTTGCAAAATACTCTTACTGAGAATTAAAATGAAGGTTGTAATCATTGTAGTTGATATGGATCAAGGATTTAATCATTCATCATCTTATTTTTAGTTTAGCCAAACTGTTGAAATTAGCATTAAAACCAGCTTGTTGTGTTAAACCGCAAGCATACATTATTTTATTTTTTGGTTTGTAAAAGACATAACTGATTGCTGTGCCATTTCTCTCTGGAAAGAGAGGAAAGAAGGATCAATTGTTGACAAAAGTAGAGATGACTGTCCATTATGTAGGATAACGGAAAAGGTCAAAGTTTTGGCTCCATTGGATTTCTCAGCTCTGACTACTGAAGGATGTGCGAACTGAAGCTTGGTGTTAGGCGTGAGTCAAGGGTGCATGTGGGCTGGGAGGAACTACAGCTCTGGAGAGCACCATGCAGACACACTTCAATGCCTTTTACCACCATCTCATTTACTTGCATGTATAAGGTATCCCCAACTACAGAACTGGAATTCAGGAGTAGTGAAACAGTATTAACTTCTATAAGCAGGATACAGGCTCACTGCTATGTTCTTATCACGTTTTTAATTGGCATGCTGAGTGGGTTCTGCCGTGATGGTGTTCCTCTCAATTTTTGCTTCACCGTTGACATTTCCTTTATGAACCACATTTAAAAATGAAGACTTTCTGTCTTATATATACTTGTCCTAAACATTGTTTGGAACAATAGTAGACTGAAAGAAAAATGGTTGGTTGATCAGCTGATACATCTTAGTGCTAGATGTTAGCATGATGTCAACCCGTGATTTTTTGTATTCTTGATGATTATGGCCGTTTTTTGTAATCAAGTAAGTTTTCTGATTCAGTTTAGAGAGAACAGACAGTGCTCCCTTACTTTATCAGATAGAACATATAGAATTGCAGGAAACTCCATCTAGGATTTCCCTGTACTGCTTTGCAGCTTTTCTTGCATCGGGCAGTACAACGGATGTGTTATGCCAGTTGTATCTGGCAGTGTTTATTTTTTTCCTCAGACTTACGTTGAGGGCACGTAACCAGAGCTTTGCTTTTCTGCATTTTTGTTCTGGATTAAGAAACTAATTAACCCGACAGAGAAAGGACAGAGAAACTGATTCATAAAGCCAAGCCATCAACTTTGGGATGAATAATTCCTAGTAACCTTTGGAGATTAGATGTTTTGCTTTGTCTTTCTCGTCTCTGCAGTCTTGCAAGTGTGAATATGGATAATGAATTTTTCATAGCATATAAATTTTTATAGGAAATCTTTGTTTCCTTTCATAAAGCTAAGTAATCTGAGACACTCCCTGAGGGATGATACTCATTGCTCAGGCATATTTTGTGTTTTGTAGAGTGAGGTGAATATTTGTAGAGTGAGATGAAGCAGGGATAGGAAACAAAATTTGTATCATATTCTGCACTCATTCTTCTTCTGCTTGGTGGATAATGGAAACTGTTTGTGCTCTCCAGGCCTGGTCTGATCTATCAGTGTTTAATCTTCCATTCTGGCTCAGTTTCCTTTAACACTTATTTACTGTTGCCTTCTGTGTACCTAAGCTTTTCTGAGGGCAAAATAGAGAGGGTCTCTTTTTTTTAGCCCCCCTTCCCCCCACCCCTTTCTCCCTCTCTCCTTCTTCTCTTGAAGTGGAATCTATTACTTCTCCACGTACCCTCTCTATTTTTTCACTCTTTGGCAGGGAATACTCTTGTCCTATTCAAAAGATTTGGAAGAAAGAGTTCCAATAGCTTCTATGAGATTACAGCTACAGAAACTGCTAAATCAAAGCTAAAGAGAGTGGAATATATCATCCAAAGCAACAATGAGAATGGGGAGATAAAAGTTTACTGATCATTAATGAATTGTTGAGGCCTCTTTGTTGAGTTGCAGTAGACAGAAAGGAAATGCAAATAGTGTCTGAGAAAAGTGGTAAATGCAGTTGTGTCTGACTCTGCAAACAGTGAACTAATGCTTTGGTTATTCATACCCTACTAAGCATTCTGTTGGTAGCTTTACTACTTTTGTCATAATCTTGGGTATATCTTTATTATGTGCGAAAATAACCCAAAAATATGTATTTACTTATGAGTTTAAATTAATGGAGGCAAGCAGACAATTAAAAAGAATTAGGAATAATAGTTTTAATATATTTATTAAATATATGAATGTGTCATGCATTTAGCAATATACAGAGAGGTAATATTGCAACATCTTTCTTGACAATTTGCTAAATTCTTTTTATCTGTTTTTACATTCTTTTTTTTTCAAATTTTGATTTACTTCTTGTTTTTTATCCACCAGAGAAAGCAACGAGTGAGATGAACACTGCAGAGGACTGGGGCCTCATTTTAGACATCTGTGATAAAGTTGGACAGTCACGCACAGGGTAAGTAACTTCAGAAATTTCTTCCCCAAACTTTTAAATTGTATTATTTCAATTCCAGATGAGAGGAATGAAATTTTTGTTAATTCGTGTAGACTTTTGCAACAGCTCAATTTAACTGAAATTCATTACAAGGAAAAGGAGAATACATGAATTTTTTTCTCAAATATTTTGGAACTTTTTGTTTGGAAATACTAGCTGATCTGTTAAAATTAAGACTTGCATACAGCAGCTTTTCAACAATGTAACAGAATAAACAAATGGTTTTGTTTTAGCAGGGGCACTGTAAATTTAGGAGACTTCACGAGGGATTTTTCTTACAGAATCATAATGTAGGTTGGAAGTGACCTCCAGAGGTCATCTAGTCCACACGCCCAGCTCAAAACAGGTCTAATTAGATCAGGTTGCTCAGGACCATGTAGAATCTTGAATGCCTCCAAGGGCAGAGTTTCCACAATCTCCATGGGTAACATGTTTCAGTATTTAACTACCCTTACAGTAAGTAAATAAATAAATAATCCTGCAATCTGATTACAATTTCCCTTGTTCCAACTTGCCCATTGCATCTTGTCTTTTGACTGTGCAGCTCTAAGAAAGAGTCTGGATGCATCTTCTATGTATTCTCTGATTAATCAGTTGTAGAAAGCAGTAAGATCACCTTTTCCTACACTCTTCTCAACTTCTCCATCTCTCCTTGTATGTGACTCTTCTCTGACCATCCTGGCAGCCCTCTGTTGGACTTCTGCAGTGCATCACTATCCTTCTTGCACTGAGGAGCCCCAAACTGGACAAAGCACTCCAGGTGCAATCTTACAAGTGCAGACCAGAGGGGAAGGATAACTTCTCTGGCCCTGTTGGCTGTGCTGACTGCTTGGTTGACCCAGGATGCAGTTGGTTGTCATTGCTGCCAGGCTGCACTGCTGACACCAGTCACCCACTAAGACCTGCAGATCCTTTCCAGTGGAGCTGCTTTTTAGGGGCTCAGCTTCTGGCCTTTGCTAGTGCAAACCATCTAAAATCCAATACTTTGGCCTTGCTGTTATTGAAGTTGATGGAAGTTCCAGTCTGCCCATTTCTCCAGCCTGTCCAGGTCCCTCTGAATAGTAGCCCTGCCTTCAGTATGTTTATTGCTCCCCCCTAAATTCGCTGTTGTCAGCAAAGTTCCTGAGAGTGCATTGCCTCCTGTCATTCAGATGATTAGTGAAGACATTTAGCAGTGTTGGTCCCAGCAGAGATCCCTGAGGGACCCTACTAGTTGCTACCAGCTAGCTGGAATTTGCAACACTGTGAGATTAGGAGGCGAGCCAGTTTTCCGCCTACGTTGTCATCCTTTTATCTAGCCCATATTTCATTGGTTGGGTGATAAGGAGACTATCTGAGCTTCAGCTGTCAAAACTTTGCTGAAATTAAGGTATAAAGCATCTGCTGCCCTTCTCTGGTCTTCACTGCCAGACCACCAGTCTTTGTCACAAAAACCACTGTGTATTTCTCCCCCTTGTTTTGAGAAGCCATTCTCTGACATCAGGGCTTTGATAAATGTTTGAACATGTGATGTTAAATTAAACACATCTTAGTATGGGCTGCTAATGCTTCAGTTATTGATTCTTTACTAAGTGTTCTTGTAGGCTTTATTCATGCACTTGTCTTTGACATGAAAAGTTAAAGTGTAATTTGAGTTAGCAGATGAAAAATGTGGTTTCAAGGTGTTACTTCAGTGTAGTATTAGGCTTTGGAAATGTTTTAAATACACCTTCTCCAAATACTTCCCAGTAACAATTCAGGTAAGGAACAGCTTCACAAAGAGCTATGCCATTGCTGCTGTTCAGTGAAAGGCTTCTCTGAGAATGACTCGAACTGCCTTGTAAGGCTGCGGGAAACAGTATGAGATGCCAGGTGGCAGATTCCCACACGGGACTTTTGTTCCAATGGACAGGTTTGCAAATAAACTTATTCCTTGGGATTAGAGATGGTCTTTAGAGGAGTACTTATAAATAGCACGGCACACCGAGATTTCTGCTCCGTGTAACTGAATTTAACAGCTGGCAAGTTTTGGATAATGTTTCATATTAGTCTATGTATGTAAAACTGCAAATCTGGTCATTGTGCCTGTAACAGAAACTGTTATTGAAGGCTTCAGTATTCTATTTAATCACTGAAAGATTTCCATTGGCAGGGTTTGGTCTCAGCAGTTTAGGTGGAGCAGTGTTCAAATGTATGTAGCTGCAAGAGAAGCCTGCTTAGATGTACAGACAAAGCTAGAGGTCTTCCTGTAGCATTCAGCTAAGTCTCTCTGGCACAGCTGGAATTTCTGTTGTGATTTGTGGGGTTTGTTTATTTTTGGGGGCTTTCTGTGTTTTGTGTGTGTGGTGGTTTTTTTTTTTAAAAAAAAAAAAAGTCTTGGCTGTGACTTTGACCTTTGTAATACTTACCCTGCTTGTAATATGCTTCCAGCTGACTCGTTGCTTAAGTTCAGTTTCTGTTAAAACTTGCTGATAGTGGATTTTCTTTGTTTTGATGGATTATGTCATGCCATAGCAAGGTAAAGCAAGACAAAGTTCCCTTTAAGTTTAAATCAGATATGCTGCAGTGTGTGTGGTTGAAATACTCCCACAGTTTAAGTTCCAGTGGCAAAGATGCTAGTCCTCTTGACTGAGTTCTGCTTTAATCTTTGAGACAATTCTGATTCAGTACGAGTTGACTGTTCTTGGCAGAAGTTTAGATTAGAAAAGCTCTGCTTTATGGGTCTTCTTTGTACCAGCCTGTAAGGTCCTTTGCATGCCTGCAACATTTTGGATGTAGATCGCCTTACACCTGAAGCTACAGTAGATGAGAAAGGTCTATTCTCCATTAAGTGGCACTATTACACGGCATGTTGCCTCATTTAGGATTGCCAACAACTTGTTTGCATCCAGCTTTGTTGGAAACCTGATATGCTACAAATGTGCTACATTTTCTAAGACAAATTAGTTACAGTTCAGCAACAGAACTGATACTGTTATTTTTACATTGCAATACCTTGGTTACAGAGAATAACCAATAGCTAAAAATTTTATCTTTCTTCCCTTAATCCAACCAAATAAACCAGGTTTTAAAAAAGTTAGAATTCCACTGAATCTCTCTGTTTTCTCTATTTTTTTTTTGTGGATTTCAAAATCTGATTAGAGTTGATGCCAAAATTTTCATAGAAAACGCTGAAAGGACAGTAAAATCAGTAATATTTTTATTAGTATGCCTTTTTTACAATAGCATATGTAAAGATTGCCAGGTGTATTGTGGAAATAACAATAATTTGATCATATTCTTAAAGATCTGGAATTTGTCCAACTATGAGACAATCAACATGTGTTTTTTAATCTTCAAATTTGCTTTAGGAACTCGTACAGCTCAGCAGTTGCATATTACATTATTTGTATCCCATTTTTGGAGGAATATTGGCAGTTGAGTGAGCAAGTTGCCTTTCCAACATGGAAACATGATTAAACCAAAGGTTTTACAGTTAGAGGCAATCTCTTTTTCTGGTTTTGTACAGCATTATTAAACACTTTTATTTTAAAAACTTTTATCACATTTGACTGTCATTTTTAATCCTGTGGCTACAGGAAAGGTGTAGATTTTTGCATAGTGTTGGATTTCTGCAATGAAAATGCTTACACAACTGAATCTATATATTATCAGCTCTGAGTAAAATAAGGTTATAAAATTTAAATGATTCATTAAGCAGAAAAAAAGGAAAAATGAAAAGCCACATATGGTATGTTTTAGCATGAAGTGCACCCGCCCCTTTCTTAGTCATTTTAGTGCTTGCCAGTTCCTGTATCTAATTGTGTATGTATTTGGCTTTGAGATTCTTTTACGTTTTGTATGAACGTAATGAGATATATCAGCCTTTATGCCTGAAACAATCACAACTTCAATTTTTCTCCAGAAAAGTTACTTAATAAAAATGATGGCTAAAAAAAAAAGAAATTAAGTCAGTGACTGGGAGAAGACACCAATGGCTGAGAAAATAGAACTGTTCATTGTGGCACTGTCTGTTAGGGGTGGGGGTGGGTATTGAAAAATTGTCATTGAGAAATGGTTTTTCTATATTGCTGCTTGCCTAACTTTGTCCTGATTCCTTGTGGATTAGTCACTGCCTCAGTGAGTCAGTATTCTGGTTAGCTGATTCTTCTTTGGTTGGTTTTGTGCCTGTTCATACACGAGAGAACAGTAACATTGCTTTACTTGATAGTCTTCCAAACTAATTTTTTTCCCCTCCCCTCCTCGAGTTACCCAACCTCAGTAACTTTTTACTTAGTTGTTGCATTTCATGCCTAACAGTCTTCTGGATATTTTTGCCTGACTTTCTCTTTGTTGGGATGCATCACTCCTGAGCTTGGAGGAGGTGATCCTTGAATATCAACCAGCTAACTTGGGCAGCTTTTCCCTCCAGGGCTTTATCCCATGGTACTCGACGAAGCAGGTTCCTGAAGAGGCTGAACTCTACTATTTCATGGTCCTGGCTGCCCTTGAGCTTTACGTTCCCCACCAGCTCCTCCCTTGTTGGTGAGAACAAGGTCCAGCATGGCAGCTCTCCTTGTGGTCTTTCCAGGAACTCCTGGATTGCTTATGCCCTGCTGTGTTGACCCTTCAACAGATATTGGTGTGATTGAAGTTCCCCATGAGGACCAGGGCTTGTGAATGTGAGGCTGCTCCTATCTGTCCATAGACAGCCTCATCCACTCGGGTCTACCTGGTCAGGTGTCCTGTAGCAGACCCCCCTGTAATGTTCCCTGTCCCTGCCCTCCCTTTAATCCTGCCCTCCCTTTAATCCTGCCCTCCCTTTAATCCTGCCCTCCCTTTAATCCTGCCCTCCCTTTAATCCTGACCTATAAACTCTCAGTTGGCTCCTCATCTATCCCCAGATGGAGTTCCATGCACTCCAGCTGGTCACTGACACAGACGGCGGCACCCCCTTCTTGTCTCCCTCGCCTGTCGTCTTCCATCCCAGCACTCCAGTTACAGGAGTCATCCCACAGCATCTCCATGGTGCCAGTAAGATCACAGCCCTGCAGACATGCACACTTCTCCAACTCCTGTTTGTTCCCCATGCTATGTGAGCTTGCAGAGAGGCATTTCAGTCAGACCCTGATGAAGATGATTGACTGGATGGAGTGGGTGGAATTCCTTTGGGCCGCACTTTGGGCGCTCTCCTGCTGACTTGCGTTCCTTCTGGCTCTGGGCATCTAATGCTGGCATTGCCATCAAACTCATAGAGTGGGATGGACTGAGGTTGCCCTGCGCCAGCAACTTTTATTTTAAGTCCCAAATGTTTTTAGATATGTATGTAAACTACAGAGGAGTAGGTGGATGGACTGCAGAGCGTTACAGTTCTGTAGTTGTAAGGGATTTTGCGTGAAGTCTTGAGTATTTACAGTAATTCTCGCTAACTACCAAAGGTTATGTAACTTATTCGGAGGTTTGATAGCTGAGAAAGCTAGCACCCCTATGACAGAAATGGCTACAACTGTGAAAGGTGTTAACTTAATTTTTTTAATGTTACAGTTACAAGCTAGTAAATGATTTACCGATGATGTTTGGAAGAGCTTCCTGTCTGCTAACAGTATCATGCATTTTCTTGTGTGCTGTTGGAAATGTTCATTCCATTACAGTTGGTTTTGGTTTTTTTAAAATCTGTCTTGTGTTTTTTTAGGCCTAAGGACTGTCTCCGTTCTATTATGAAGAGAGTTAACCATAAAGATCCCCATGTTGCTATGCAGGCATTAACAGTAGGTTCTTTTTAATGTAGTGCTTTTCATTCATGAGAAATTATATTGCAAAAAATCTTCTCTGGGTACTCATCTTTCTTTCTTTAGCTTCTAGGAGCATGTGTATCAAACTGTGGAAAAATCTTTCACTTAGAGGTCTGTTCAAGAGATTTTGCCAGTGAAGTAAGCAATGTGTTGAATAAGGTAATGTTGTGAATTCATTTATACAATGCATAGAAAAGCGAAATCAGAAAATTCGTGTAACCTGAAAGTGGATTGGTATCTACTTTTGGAAGACTGGAAACTTGGTGGGGGGTAGAGAAGGATGCAGGATGACTGGGAAGATTGGGGCTGTGAGAAAGAACTTCCGAAATGCCACTTCACGTGGCAATTACTTCTGTATTCTGTTCGGGGAGGTGTGGTGTGTTCATCTATAAATATACAAATTAATTTTCTCATTAAATAATAACAGTGAAACACTACACTACAGATGTGGTGAAATGGCAATAGTACAGAGCTTTTTTAAACCTTGTTTTACTTTATTTTGGGCCTAATACATACCGTACTGTTACAGACACAATGCTGGTGTGCTATTCTTGCTGTCTAATAAAGATACCCCTTAGTGATACACTTCAACATAAAAATCCAATATAGATGCTATTGACAGTAATGTTAAATTGTTTGAAATTAAGGAATTAAGAACAGATTCCTATATTATTTCTACTGTGCTTGCAGGGTCATCCAAAAGTTTGTGAAAAGCTGAAAGCTCTCATGGTAGAATGGACTGATGAATTCAAGAATGACCCACAGCTTAGCTTAATATCTGCTATGATAAAAAATCTTAAGGAGCAAGGAGTTACTTTTCCAGCTATTGGGTCACAGGTATATTAAATTTTGTCGTTGTTCTTAAAGGGTTTCATGTATTCTTTATATCCTCTGTTTCGTATTTTACAGTTTGAATTCTGTAATGTGTTTGAGAGCAAAATTATATTAACTTTCCACAGAATTGTAGGGGTTGGAAGGGACCTCCAGAGATCGAGTCCAACCCCCCTGCCAAAGCAGGTTCCCTCCCACAGGGAGGCATCCAGGTGGATCTTGAATATCTCCAGAGAAGGAGACTCCACAACCCCCCTGGGCAGCCTATTCCAGGGCTCTGTCACCCTCACTGTGTAAAAGTTCTTCCGCATGTTGTGTGGAACTTCCTGTGCTCCAATTTGCAGCCATTGCCCCTTGTCCTGTCTCCACAAACCACTGAGAAGAGGCTGGCCATTTCCTCCTGTGCCCCACACTTAAGATGTTTACAAACATTAATCAGATTCCCTCTCAGCCTTCTTTTCTGAAGGCTGAACAGCCCCAGTTCATTCAGCCTTTCCTTGTAGGGGAGATGCTCCAGGCCCTTAATCATCTTTGTAGCCCTCAGCTGGACTCAAATCTTGTCTGTCACTCTTAACAGAACATTCCTTTGAGGTGTGAAATACTCTGATTTACTTTAGATTTAATGCGTTTTGTTGAACTCATTTTTACATATTTCACTTTTGGCTAGGCTGCTGAACAGGCAAAAGCAAGTCCAGCTCTAGTTGCCAAAGACCCTGGTACAGTAGCTAACAAAAAGGAAGAGGAGGATTTAGCTAAAGGTGAGTGTCTTTACTTGTTGGCCTGATGAATACATTACCAGATATCTCATAAAACAGAAACAAATGTTCTGCTTCCTTTGTGGGAATAGCACATTTATGGATTTGGGTTACGATTTATGTTCTTTTCTTTTTGTACCCTTCCAAGATGGTTAGAGATTAAAATTACTCTATGGGTTAAAAATACAAAAAGTTCCTGGCTTTTACTTCCCCCCACCCCCACCCCGCCCCCACCTTGCCAAACTGAAACGAGTAAAAAATCTGTAAAATCTCATGTTAAGGGCATGTTCCACTATGGAAATATTTTATACAAGTTCTGCACTTGAATTCTACCTCTTCCTTGGGAAGTGAAGCACATTCATTTGCAATGTAAACATTTTATGGAAGGAAAAAAAGATTATAGTAGAAGTTTAATGCAGGTTGGGTTTTTTGTCCTCTATTCCTTCTTAAACATAGTATTTTTTTTTTCCCCCCCCCACAAACCCAGAGGAGTTTAATATCAGTGAAACCTTTCTGTTCAGTTAAGTTTAATTGAAAATGACTAAGAAATGTAAAATTATTCAAGATAGAGAAGGAACAGGAATGGATGGAATTTTGCTTGTCTAAGAAAAAGCTTTTCGTTATGAATAAAGAGGTCCTTATGTACTGTGAGGGTGACTGAGCACTGGCACAGGCTGCCCAGTGAGGTTGTGGAGTTTCCATCCTTGGAGAAATTCAGAAGCTTCCACAACAGGGTCCTGGGTCACTGACTCTAGCTGGCCCTGAGTGAGCAGGGGTTTTGGACAAGATGACCTCCAGAGGTGTCTTCCAACCTCAGCCAATCTGTCTGACTCTGTGAATTCAAGCTAAAGACTCCTGATCTAACAGAGGAACAATGTGTAGCTGAACGGTTCTATCTCTCTAATTTTTTCAAGTCATCTGGAAAAGATGAACACCAACATAAATACTTCACATCAGTTCAAGATAATAATATAATAATAAAAAATGGATGACTTCACTGAGTTATCCTGTTTGTTCTTAACTTCTGTTTATTCATCCCGTCCATGTTGAAAGCTTTGTAAATCCATGGGCAGAATTGTGCTCACTAGTTGTAAAACATTCTTTTGTTTTTACTGTTTTTCTTAAGTGAAAGGCAGAGGTTGATTATGAGGTGCAACACAAATGGAATTATACTAAAGGTATTCACAGTGTTAAATTTTTATATAATTCAACCCATTCTTACATGGAATTTTCATATGAGTAACTCTTCCTTTGTAGCTATTGAACTGTCACTAAAAGAGCAAAGGCAGCAGCAAGCAACACTTTCCAGTTTGTATCCGAGCACCTCAAGCCTTTTGACAAATCACAAACACGAGGGCCGAAAGGTTCGTGCAATCTATGATTTTGAGGCTGCTGAAGACAACGAGTTAACTTTTAAAGCTGGAGAACTTATAACTATCCTTGATGACAGGTAATTTATATAGAAGGCCTACTAGAAGTATATTAGACTGAGAATATTTGTATCTTCTATGTAGAAGCATACATTAGAATAGAATTGCAATAAAACACATTTAGATATTAAATAATTCAATTATCTCCTAGATTATTTTTTAACATACCAATGTAGCTCCATAAAGATGCTTGTATAAAGATTGCTGTGTATGCAAAAACTGTATTTATGTACAAGCAACATAAATGCCTCGTACAGTTTAATGGTTAGGAAAGTTCCATGTGAGTATGTTTTATTTTAATGTATGGGGTTTCTAATTACTTTTTGTCTTTAGCGATCCAAATTGGTGGAAAGGTGAAACTCACCAGGGTATAGGATTGTTTCCATCCAATTTTGTAACAGCTGATCTCTCTGCTGAGCCAGAAATGAGTAAGTAACACTACAATTATGTGTATACATTAAGCCTGTATTTCCATAGTGATGTACTTTCCCTATTTCCTTTCCCTTATGATAGAGTTCAGATTTAAGTTAATGTGATACTAGAAGTAAAACTGAGGAGCCCTTGTGCTCTCAAAAACAGCAGTCATACATTTGTGTCAGACCAAGGTTTCCCAGGTTGGCATCTGCTGAAAAATATGATGCTGTCTGCTAATGACTTTGAGTAGCTTTCTTGAGACTCATGTAACAACTCCATTGACACCTGGAACAAACCTGCTGTTGCTACATTTATCTAAATTGTCTTTTTGCCTTGTTGCAATGGTACATATCTAATCAAGGAAAAACTGAAGGCCAGATGGAAGTCAGAGGCAGATTATGACTGTTCAGACTCAAGAAACATGTTCCGTAGATACGTGTGTCTGCGTAATGGAAGGAATTTCTTTTTTGCATACCTGTCCTCTTCTTCTATCTGTTTGTGTCAGTCTAACCTACTTTAACTATTTATTAATAATACGAAATATTAGACAAGGGCTTAAGTTGATAGAACTAATTTCTGTAAGTCTGGTGGGTTTGTAAGATGAGTCTCATGTGATCTCAGTATGAGTATGCCAAAGATATGGGCAGGTCAGCAGGATTACATGCTGTAGGAGTCATCTGTTCTATTTTAAGACTAACTGATAAGAGTAGTATGATAAGAGCAGTATTTGGCAGCTCTTCTGTTGGTGACTCCACTACAGAGGAGTAAGATGCTTCTGTAGGTACAATTGGATGGAAAAGGAATAGCAAAATTTGAGAACTTTCAATTCTATACTTTGCTGTGGAGAAAAGAAGGTTTCAGTTTGGCTTAGAAGATTTTACCATTTTTCTCTTAAACCTGACTTATTAGCCCTATTTCCTCTAATCACACTCTTCTTCTGTTTTTCTGATGTCTTATGTGCAGGGAGACTATGATGAAGACAGTAACGTGCTAAAATGTATTTCTGTTGACGTTGTGTGAACTAATGTCTTTTTTATGCAAATTACAGATTTGTTTATGAAAATGATATACATCTATGGAGAATTTTTAGTCCCTCAAAAGTCAACCAAATAGTTTGACGGTTTTTTTAATTTTCACAATAGATGTTTAAAATACAAAGACCTTAGATGACGTGCTAGCTGCATAGCATTTACTTGGTTCATTTTATAAAATAAAATCTGTTTATCTTACAGTGAAAGCTGAGAAGAAAACAGTGCAGTTCAGTGATGAAGTTCAAGTAGAGACAATAGAACCTGAGCCTGAACCAGTTTATATTGATGAAGTAAGTGTGGTATGAGTACTGATTTTTCAACTGTACATGTAAATGTGATGTTTAACCTTGTCATTGTATACCTCAAAACCAAAAAAAATTGAAATATCAGGAATACATAATCAAAAGAGAATTGGAAGGGAAAGTTTATGTAATTGAAAAAAATTGCAGTATACTAATTTTTTCATGTGTCTAGGAGTTCTCATGAATTTCTGAAATTTAATTTGCAAACTGCATTCCATTTAGGGCCCTACTGCAGGATTATACAGCTGTTCACCTCCAAACTGAAAGCTTGATTGGAGTGACACATTTGCTTCAAGTTTTGCTTTAAGTACTTCAGGATACCTCAGAGATACTCAGCTTGAATGCTAGCTTCCATTTATTTCCACCATAACCACCACAGTGATTCTGTAAGCTTCCCAGAAACTCAGCCCAGGATGTTGTTCCTTACTTTCTTTTTTTTTAATTTCCTTTCTCTCCCAGGGGATTTAGAGCTCTTCAGAATTTTTTTCACTTCTCTCTCATGACCTTCCATTTCTTTCTCAACTATAGTTCTGTCATTGTTTTTTGAAATAAAGAATCAGTTACTGCCTTCCTAAAGTTCTGTTTATCTCCTGCCTCAAACGCTCTTCCTCCCAAGAGTTACAAGCTTGTTTGTAATCTGCTGAAATAGCTTATCTTAGGTCTGCCTTGAGGTGCCTTCCAGCTTTTGTCTTCTGTTATTCCATGTTTATGTTTTAGTGTCTTGTCTTGTTTTTAGAGTTATCATAGTATAATTTTTAAGGGAGTAGTTCATTTGACTTCTTCCTGCCTTTCCTGGGGTTAAGGAGGAAAAAAATATGGGTTTAGTTTCCACTTTGATACAAGCTATAGAACTCTGGCCTGTTAAAGGCTATTTATTTGATAGCACTCAATTTAAAAGTGATTTGTAATCATTTACATAAAATTTTTGGTTAAGCAGTATAGTTCACTCTAGGACATACTTTTCTAGGAGCTTGTGCCTGTTAATTTTTCACCCTTTTGTATTTTCGTAAATGGGTTGCATTTAAACTGGTCAATCAAAGATGACTTATTCTGAAGGCAACTGTGCACCCCCCAGAGTGATCTTAAAAAACCTTTTTCAAATATACTAGTATGTATGTAATATATATACTTATATATATGAGTCTGATAGGCTTCATACACTTTGAAAATGCAGCATAGTTTTTCAGTGAATTCTGTTTTAAGTAACCTTCTTTTTCAAGTACTCTCAATGTATTGTCAAAACATTTGCACTGATCCCACTAGGTGGTAGTATTGCTTATGTAATAACTGGAACTGAGACATAGAAGCTGCTCAGAAGGTGCTGTTTAGAAGGACTTTTAGGAAAAAGGGGTATTCTGCACATACCACTTGTTACCACTGATATTTTTAGCATTTGACTTTTCCTTCCTCAAGCATCTTCATTCCTGTAAAGTAGCAGGTCTGATTTGTATTTTTTTAAACTTAGTCTAGATGGTTTCCAGGTCCCAAGAGAGCCAAAAGGCTGTTGTAAATAAGGGCTTTAATTTACTCTCCTAAAAGTGTTAATTCTTCCCCCGTACATATGCCCTGATTCTAGGATAAAATGGATCAACTCTTGCAGATGTTACAAAGTGCAGATCCATCTGATGACCAGCCAGACCTCCCAGAATTGCTTCATCTTGAGGGTAAGTTGTTGTTTTCCTCTCAGTAATTACCTATATCAAGCCAAGGTGAAACGACTTCAGCTTTCATGTGCATGCCACAGGCGTGCCTGAGAAGGGTGCCTGAGCTGTAGTTATCTTCTCACTTCCTGTTTCCCACATCTAAGAGACCAAAGTGCAAAATTTTAACTTAAAACAAGCCCACTTCTCTCTCAAGGAAGCTATATTCCATATTCATCAAGGAATATTTAATTCATTCTTAGTCATCCATTTTTCTCCTCCGTGGAGTAGCAAAGCGCGAGTTGCAAAACGACTGTAAGGAAGAATCTATGAGGGGAAACAGAAATACTTCTGAAGCTTAGAATAAACTTGTGGATATTCCACATCCTTTTCACTGGCATGCTCATTGCTATAGGACTTTAATGTTAGCGAATATTTGAGTGCTACAAATTAGGCTAGTCCTTTAGACCCGAATTATTCAGACAGCCTCTTCAAAGAGGCATTCGATCTGCATTGTTAGATACAGCAAAAATTTTGTGAGCAGACTTTGAAGAAGGAAGTAAGGAAAATTTACCTCTTATGAGACAGGACATTGGTTTGAACTGATGATTCAGATGGGACTAGACTTTGTTACAAAAATAGCAGATTCCAGATCATTCTAGAAGTTAATCAGGAAAAAGTGCATAAGCTTGTAAGCTTTTGGATATCTTCCATCTTTCCACACCCATCTGGAAAGCTGTCAGGCAGAGAAGGACCTGGGGGTGTTGGTTGACTGCAGGCTGAAGATGAGCCAGCAGTTTGCCCAGGCAGTCAAGAAGGCCAATGGCATCTTGGCTTGTATCAAAAACAGTGTGGCCAGTAGGTCTAGGGAGGTGATTGTGCCCCTGTACTCGGCATTGGCGAGGCCACACCTCAAGTACTGTGTCCAGTTCTGGGCTCCTCACCATAAGAAGGACATGGAGGTCCTGGAGCGAGTCCAGAGAAGGGCAACCAGGCTGGTGAAGGGGCTGGAGGGCAAATCCTATGAGGAGCGTCTGAGGGAGCTGGGGCTGTTTAGCCTAGAGAAGAGGAGGCTGAGGGGAGACCTTATCACCACCTACAACTACCTGAAGGGAGGTTGTAGAGAGATAGGTGATGGTCTCTTCAGCCAGGTGACAGGTGATAGGACAAGGGGGAATGGCATGAAGCTGTGCCAGGGCAGGTTTAGATTGGACATTAGAAAAAAAAATTTTACTGAAAGAGTTGTCAGGGCCTGGAACAGGCTGCCCAGGGAGGTGGTTGAGTCACCTTCCTTGGATGTGTTCAAAAAAAGGGTAGATGAGGTACTTAGGGATATGGTTTAGTTTAGGATGAGAATGGTTGGACTTGATGATCTTCAAAGGTCTTTTTCAACCTTGTGATTCTGTGATCTGTAAATGAATCCTGTTCTAGGAACTGCACATCAGTTCATTTTAATGCTTTTCCATTCTACTTTGGGTAAGTTTTTGTGGTGTTTTTTACAGGTGTTAGTGGTTTGAAAAACTCCCCTTCCCCCAGTTACTATTCCAGGGAGACAGCAATGCACTGTTGGTGTCAGATGTACATATTACTTCAACCATTGCAATCTATTTTCCTCTTCATTGTTTTGCAGTAATGTTAGTTGAGCACATGATCTAAATTGCAGCAGCAATATTTATTCCTCGAAGAAGAGATCACCTTTACCTGAACTTTTAAATGCAAAATACTTTCAGTTTTACACTCCCTGGTTGTTTAATATGTTTTGTTCCACTGTATTTTCATTTTCTTTTTAAAATGTACCACTACTGAAAACTTTGGTGTATCTCATTAAGTTGTTCATGATGTTGCCTCTGTTACTACAACTATTTTGTGATTATAGTAATGATTTTTAAAAAAATTTGGACTAGCATCTACAAATTTTGATCGTTTTTTTGTTTTGTTTTGGTTTTTTTTAAACTTTCTGACGTGTAGTATGGAAATCCTTCTTACTCTGATATATTTTAATGTCCCTCTATTCTAGCAATGTGCCACCAGATGGGACCTCTCATAGATGAAAAGTTGGAAGATATAGACAGGTAAGTAAGGAACATGTGTGTTGACTCAAATTAAGATTCGTTCTTAGAAAGGCCATTGTTACTTAATGATATATTAATTATCTTTCAGAATATTAGTAACTTCTCACCTGGGAGGAGGTCTGAAGGGTTTCTTTCCTAGGCACGTAATATTTTATAGTGTTATACCATTTGATGGTAGGGCCCTTGTCAGGCATCACTTCACAGACAGTAAGAGCTGCTTCACACCTCGTGAAAAGTTTTGCAGTGTTGTCTGTTCTGTACTGAAGCTATCTAAATTGTAAAATAAGCTGCAAAATGTATTTTCTAGGAAACATTCAGAACTTTCAGAGCTGAATGTTAAAGCAATGGAGGCTCTTTCACTGTATAACAAATTGATGAATGAAGACCCGATGTATTCTATGTATGCAAAACTACAGAACCCACAGTATTACATGCAGTCGTCTGGTGTTTCTGGCTCTCAGGTATGTATGTAATCTTGAGTAGCCATTGATGTTATCAAGTACATACTGAACTATGGTAATTTCTTACAAATTATTAATGATAAACAGTTTTTCACGTGAGCTAGCTTTTTTACAAAACTTGCTTAGATTTTTTTTACAGTGTAGTTTTCTACATTATTATTAATGTATTATTAATGTATTATTAATGTATTATTAATGTATTATTAATGTATTATTAATGTATTATTAAATATTAAATATATGCTGATATATAAAGTGTGGTGGAGCATGTTGATTGCAAGTAATAATTTATTTCCTATTTCTGTCCTGCTGTCCCAACCCTCCTTCTCTCCCCTGAGTTGGAAACCTCTTTTTATGATTTTTGTTACCTTAATACTAGGTTAAATTATCTTGCTCCCTCAGAGGTAATCTCAAATAACTGAGCAGTATTTTCTTTCAACACCGTGTGTAAGAAAAAAAAGAAAAATTGTTTCCAGCAGCAAGCTTTGACTATTCTCCTTTTGCAGGTTCTAAGACTTCTAGTTCTTCTCTGTTCAGTTCTTTTTGATCAGTGGAAAAAAGCATCCTGTGCTTTGAGTAGTATGTAAAATAAAAGTAAAGCTGCCAGGCCTTTGCATAAGTGGGTCAGAGAAAGTAAAGAACCAAAGGAGTACAACGCCTGTTTAAGATTATGCCCTCTCTACCCTAAAACCAATCTTTTATTTTAGTTTACCTTTTTATAAAATAGCAGTAGAGAGCATTTAGCATTTAAATTGAAGTTACAAATTGTAATTCTTTGATGGCAGCATTTCCACATAAATGGTCTTTTAAACATGTAAGTATTTAATTCCATAGTGTAATGCATGCTTGCTGTATTCTTTTCCTCTTTGTAGGAATATGTAACATTTCAAACTGTTTTTTCGATAATATACTTGCTTTTCAAATGAGTAAAAAAAAATTCAAGCCAACCTGTTAATACCTATTCAGTATTCTATAAACATTGAAGTAGTTTTAGTTATTTTATCTTCCCACAGATCTGTACTTTTGGTGTCTTTTAAGAAGAGGCTGTATGTTTTTGTGTTGTCATTAAGAGGATCATTGTCTTCTGTTTATATATGATAAACAACTTGACTGTCAAATAGTTTCAGGGTTTTATAAATGGGCATGTGTCTGGGGATCATTAAAGGGAAAAACTGGATTCTGGGGTGAAGGTGATTGTAAAGTTCTGAAAAGTTAGGTCTCAAGCCTTTGCTGCCTTCTAAAACCTCTTTTGCAATATTGATAAGCCGCCTATGGATATGTCACCTGAAATTCATGGATCTTAAGATAGGAGGGCTGAATATTGTAAATTTACATTAACTCTGGTATGTGTGAGACCTGATAATTTCTTCTAGTAACTTGTGTTAAGCCAGATAATTAAAAATTGAAGAAAAGTTTAGAACTTTAGTCTTGATTCAGCATACAATTCGTATATCTACTAGTAAGCTTTTCCTCTAGTTGGTTGTAAAACGTGACCTTATTTTCAATTGAAATTTTCTTAAGATCTCTTTTTCTCTTCTGCCCCGCTCAAACAATTTTACAGTGGCAGTCTCAACAGTTACCTGACATGGTAGGTTAAGTAACAACATGGAAATGATACATTATTGGCGTCCCATTTAACAATTCTACTTAGTGAAAGTTATCTGGGCATCAAAATGTATTCTGCTTTGTACTGCTATGTGTTACATGATTTAAAGCCTTCGGTTTTCATACCAGAGTAGAACCTCTTGATTAGCATGAGTGATAGTCATTAAAATAAAATTTGGAATACAAATTGTCCGGTAAACTATTTGGCTTTCTTGGTACAGGAGAAATGTAAATAGTGTCCTTTGAAAATCTGGTAATTTTTTTGATACTACAACAATTAATAGAAAACAATCGGTTGCTTTCTATGAAAAAATCTGTAATAATAAGTTTAAGAAACTGTATTTAAGTTCTGAAGTCAGATATTAAATACCAGGGTTTTTTTGTTTTTATTTTTAATATCCCTTTATTTAACTTCCTAGGTTTATCCGGGGCAGCCTCAGAGTAACGCATATTTGGTGGCCGGGAGTGCACAGATGGGCCATATTCAAGGCTATAATCTTCCTCCTGAACAGCTCTCTTCTCTCAGCCAGGGCACAGTTACTCCATCTGCCAGCTCTGTACCCCCTGGTCAGCCTGCACAGGCTTCTTACACCAAGTAATTTTTAGTATTTTCCTATTAAAGTTTAAATCAATTTAAACATAAAGGAGTAGAGATAGTAGTTAGCGTAGTAGGTAAAGGAGATTTTAAGTACAACTGAAAGATACTTCAGTCAATTATTTCCAGTGTGCTTTTAATCAGTGTTTTGTATTTGGTAAAAATTCCTGACAGTCTTCAAACTCTGTTGTTGTTTTTGTAATTTTATCTAATTTTTAACTTTATATGTAAGAAATCTATGATTATATCATTTATCTAAAATAAAAATTAGATAAAATGCTAAAGACATAACTGATTTTATTATTATTATAAAACATTCATTTAATTATGAAGATATCTGCGGCTCTGGCTGACTTTGCGTAATTTATGAGATGGTGTGTATTGGGTTTTTTGTCAAATATCTTACTGTGGAAGTGTGGGGAGAGTTCTGCTCTCTTTGGAAAAGTAGTGAATGGGCTATGAATGCTTCCTAAAGCTTACACAGCTTCCCCATATAAAGGGGTTACAACTGGCTTTCTGTTTTGGGTAGATGCCCAGGAGATGCTCAGCTTTGGCTACGTTACCTATATTGTGAAAATTTTTGAACTGACCTTAAAAAAAAATTAGGGTTGGGTTTTTAAACTCCCTGTATAAAGTAATTTTATTTTATGAAGTTGTGAGAGACATCCTTTTTGAGTTATTAAAGTGTTTGTTAGCCTCTTTTCCCCGAAGTTACTTATTTGGGGCAGTAAGATGTATGTTGATAAAAGGGTTTCTGGATACCTCACCTGATTTGTTTTGCTGTTTAAAATAGTTGGCTGGTTTGTGGGTTTTTTCATGGGCAGAGTGGAAGATAGATGGGATTCTATGTTGCCCATTAAAATAAAACAAAGTATAGATTCACAGTCTAGTTTTAAATCCATGGGAGGTATCAGGTGCGTTTAAATGTGAGAGGTGTGGTTGAGTTTGAAATGGAGTAATCATTTGCTATAGCTTTGACAAGGTGTCAAGAGTACAGAGGTTTTTGTGTGCATGTACAGAACAGCTGAAGAAGCTACAAAGTGTTGCTGTTCTGTTGGTGAATTGTTTGTTAATTCAACTTTTTCTTTTTTTCTTTTTTTTTTCTTTTCCAGCGCAATGGTTGCCCCTGTTGCTGGAAATACTTACTCTAACCAGGCTTCAGTGTACAGTCCACCACCTGCTACTGTTGATGTTGCTGCTTATCAGAGTGCTGGAACTAATATGTCCCAGGTGCCAAACTATAACTTAGCATCTACACCTCTGCCACAGACAGCAGGCAGCCAACAAGCACCTCCACAACAACCACAGCCTCCGCCACCTCAACAGCCACAGCATAGTTACTCACAGAAGGCTCTGCTATAGGATCCAGGACTTCTGATTCCTAATCTACTTTAACCTCTGCTAAAGGCAGTTGGCAATTCTATGAGTTTCTTCCTTTAATCTCTTAAACTTTGTTTATCTTCAGCTTAATAAGAATCTATCTTGGTGAACAAGTTCAATTTGCACTGACTTTTTAGGATTTTTTTTTTCTAATTTTGCAGAGGAATGGGCATATTTAGGACATTTCCTTTTAAAATGCCTAAAAATTGGTACAAGATTATTTATGTCTGGTAAGATTGGCTAGTCTGTGAAAACTCAACACTTGCAAGCTGTTGTGGCATATATGTTATGTACATATAGTTTGTGGTTGCAGTAGTGGCCATTTCGTATAGCTATGGTGATCATGTGAATATATTTAACACAATGTTTAAAAATAATTTACTTTACTATTTTATTTTAATCATGAACTGACAAACATGTTTCATAGTTTTGTCTAGTTTTATGACAGATGCGGTGTCTTTTTCCAGTGCAGGAAAAGCAGTAATTCTGCATATCATGGTTACACTTACAGGCTAAGGTCTATATATGAATTTACAAACTTATCTGAGTGTAGGTTTCATTACTTCTGGAATTGAACACAACTGTATCATGACTATTAGATGGCTTATCTACCAAAGTAAGCTAGATAACTAGGAAGCGATTTGAGGGGATAACAGCAAATTATGATTCTGCTTCAGATATAATTAATAACTTAAAACTACTATTCAGAGGCTGCTAAACGTATTGTGGGACCATGCAACAGATCAGGATCTTGCATTTTATCATGAGAAGCATGTAATTTATTTTTTCTGAGTTGTTTTTTTACGAGAACCAGAACTGTATTCTGTGTGTGTTGGTAGAGATTACACCAAAGACTGAGCAATTGAGTTGGAGGAGAAACAATGGAGTTCTAACTGGAACACACAACATGAATAACACTACTTTATTCAAGTTTTCTTAATTAGAACATAGAGAATTATGGACATTTAAATCACTTTGCTGAACAAACCTTCAGGGCTTTATTTTCTCTCTTGTGGCCTTGCTTAGCAATTCATTCTGTTTACTGTTCTCTACATAAACACTTCTGCCTTAAACATCTGTTTCAATTTCCAGTTGTACCGTTTGAGTTGATTACTCTCATACAGTATGAATAGTTTATAAGGCATGTTAATTTCACTTTCAGGTTACTTTGAATTCCCTTCTGCAACAACATACATTAGCCTTCCTCTGTTACTTAACCAGGTGGCTCTTTAGGGCATGGTATTTTCTTTCTACAGCTGAGATGCTGTGAAAGGAACATGGTAATGGAAGGCAGAGTTTCTTGGACAAAGACTGCTGTTACTTTGCATTTGTGTTTAGTCTATTAATGCATCCAGGTTTCTTCTTTTCCAGTGACTCTAATTCCAATTAGAGCAATACTAGATGGCTTCAACACCAGATCTGTGTTTTCAGTCTCGTTAGTATGTATGTCAGAAATTGTTTGCTTTTTGTGTACTATGTTTTAGAGCAATGCTCCTGGAATTAAATGTTGCAATTGTACACTATATTATAAGCCGACCTGAGTTATCCCATGCACTCCCGTGTCTGTTCATGCCTTTGTTTCACTACTTTAATAGACGTTGGCATTTTGCCTGTCAGTGCTTTCAGATGACTGCTTTGCATAACTTCTAACGGGTGGTTACAAAACGTGCCCATAGCTGATGTGTTCTAGTTGGGGATGTCCTGGTCAGCTGGCTGTTTTAATATACCGGTATTTCCATGTGGTTTTTTTTTTTTTTCCCCCAGATTTTTTAAGTACCCTCACAAACTGTCATTACTTCAGTACTTGTGTCATCACAAACATCTGTGGAATTTGAAAGGAAGTATTAAAACAAAAATCCAAGCTATTATCATATTTTTTTGTAGAATGAAGAGGTGATTTTCTTTGGCAAAGGCATTTAGTATCATTTAGCTAGTGTCATCTGTATGCTCTAGGTACCTTTTTCCAACATCAGAGAGATAGTTTGTATGGAAGTGTATAATTTCTACAGAAAAGTGAAAATAACTTTTTCCTCCATGGTTCTTAGGCCCTGATTCAAGGAGGAGCTTGAAGCAACAGAGTAGTCCAGCTGACATTGACTATTTATATTCTTAGGTTTTCACACATTGTGTTGCATGTTCCCTATGGAACTTCTGTACAGAAATGACTTGGCAAAGATGCTTTTGTTACTAATTTGTCTTTATTTTTAGAATGTTTGAAGTCGTCTTTCCTTAACACACAGAAATGCTTGTTCCTGGGTTCTCCTTTGAATACTGAACACTTACGTGTATCTTAAGTATTTTTGCTTTCCAACTTACTTATTTTGGACATTTCTCCATCTTTAAGAAAATTAAAATAACTTTTCGTATGTATACGTCATGACCAAAAAACACTTTCTAAAACACAATGCCACTATAACTTCAGTTTAATAAAAATTTTGAAAAAAAAGTTGGACACCTTTTATTTTCCTTCATGTATTTATTAGAGTTGCTGCTCTAAAGTATCTCCTGTAACAAAGTGAGAATTTTAGTTGACTTGGAAGTGGTTCCATTGTCCACAGTTGGTGGCATAGATACTAGATTTTTAAGGTCAGAGTCCCAGTGATCCTGTTGCATCCCATGTTTCTGTTTCACATTGAATTTGGAGCTGTACTGCTTCAGGGAGATTTTTCTCATTTATCAGAAAAGATTTTTGTTTTCTCTCTTGGTTATGTCCCACATGCTAGATTGTGATATCTCCTCCTACCTTGCCAGATGCTATCATTACACTAATTCCTTCACTCATCCTCTGGTATCCTCTCTAACTGATAATTTAGCAATTACATTTCAATTCACCTCCTCTCAGCTGGTTTAGCACTAAGAATTTGGAGATGCCATTGCTGGGGCTTCTCTGCTGTAATTTATTCTGAGATTCCTTGTTTATGTGTTGTTTTGACCCAGTTCATGTATGTTCTGTCTATGGTATTGAATGTTGGTGAGGTGGGAAAGTACCTGTACAGCTGCTGTTTGGGAAAGCTTTTTAGCAAATAAACCAAGTGTTGTGAAGTTAGTCTAATTGAACGTTAAGAATCCCTGGGAATGCCATGTGATTCATGTTCCAATAGAAGACCTAATATTTTAATGCCTTGTTTCCTTACCTGTAAATTGTCAATGAAAGGCTAACATGTTTTCAAACTATTTGTATAAACCTTCATTATTTAATCCTTTCATTAAGGAACACAAAAATGTTAATTAACTCCAGGAGGGGTATTTTGGTGGCTTGTTTGTCATGAACTGGAGCAAACTCTGGAAAGTGCCTTCTGTGCATTTCACTTCTATAAACAAAGCTTGTTTACCCTTGTGTATCATCTCCATTTATGTGGGCGTAACAAAGATGTCAAGATTTACTGTAAAGCATCCCAGGAAAAATACTGAGGCAGCCCGTTAAAATTGGCAGCACTGATGTTTTGGTAGTACATTCCAGGGTGCACAGTTGCAGGAACAGTTGTGACATATTTACCCGCCTCAGTTCAGTAACTGGTACCCATGTAAATGTGCATTTAATGTTACCAGCCAAAGTCCTTCTAGACAGGAGTAAATCAACAGTCAGAAGGAAGAAAACAGAAGAGTTGCCGCATGCCTCTTGACAGGCATGGAGCGGCGTATCGCCCACGTGGTACAGTTACTGTGAATGAATTTAAAGGGAGGAGAACCGAAATTAATTTGAGTAATCAGAACGTCAGAGAATTCTACCAGATTGATGATGCTTAGATGTAACAAAGGAGATAAATTTGCTTTTAATGGTGTGTACATATTTTGATGATCAAATCCTAGGCTGCTATTGTAGTTCTCTGATTTCATCTAGGTGGTAGGAACATCGGATTTACACTGGAGAACTGCTTAATACCTCATTCTCCCATTTTTTTTAGTATTTTCTCTAATATCAGTTACCTTTTTCATTCATATTTCAAATATACCTGTGCAGTCTTTACATACAAAGGTCTTACCGTATTGCTTGTCTTCTGGGTTTCACAGATAGAATGGAAAAGAACATCTCTGACTACAGCAGCTGCGATGGCACTTTGAGTTACTTAACTGCAGCTTCCTTTGGAGAGGATGCGTGTATCCATTAGGAAGAACAGCGGAGCTTATTCCTTCCAGTTAAGAATTGGGAGGAACTTTTTTTTTTCTTTTGGTAAAAACTGAGTTACACAAACCTCTGTTGCTACAAAGCATTGCTAACAGTGGGCAGAATCATTTTTTACCTTTATTTGATCTTAGTAAAGCTGACCGACACCATGTTACAGAGACTCCTCTGTTGTTTCCAGCTGCGAGGAAGAATATTCCCTCCATGCATATACTATCCAACACCCAAGTAAAAGATGGGAAGGCCTTGATGTTTGTGCTTCTTGCTTCAACATGTAAAAAAAAAAAAATCTATGTACTTTTCTGAAATAGGGTCTCTGTGTTTAAAACCATTCCATTTGCAACTGTGTAAAATCGCAGATCTAAAGTTCACTTTTCACACTGCTACCTTGGCAGTAAAAGGTGGCTGGAGTTTTTGTTCTTCTACCCCGCATGTGCTTCTGGAAATCCAAGTAATTTTTGTCTTTGTCATGAAAAAGAAACAAAGCCTGCCGCAGTCTGCTTTGGTTTTAATAAAGTGTACACAGTAGCAAAGTGCATTCTAGGTTTTGTTTGTTTTGATGCTCCCTTTGATGTTGGCATCTGTATATATTTAGATGTACTGCACTGTTGTACAAGAGTTGTTTTAGTAAATAACACTATTTGTAAAAACTGTTAATTGTTTTTGGTATGAACGCAAAATATTAAAGTTGGAGTATTTAGTTCATGATGTTGCAAAGTCAATTTATATATTTCACAGAAGAACAGTCACAGCAGGACTTGCTGTGCTGCGAGGACTTGGAGATGCAGTAGGCGAGGTCTGTTACAGTGTGTAGCTCAAACTTTGTCATTTCAGGTGGGGTGGAGCTGGGTTTTCAGTTGTTCCAGGTTGGTTTTTTTTCAAGGGATGGCAAAGAACACAACTGATCTCTACAGTCTAATGTACATGTTTGCTTACAGATCGCTAGCAAACACTGCTGGCAGCCTGACGGCTAATTTACACAGTTATCTGATGGTTAATTCCATTTCTGACAACAGTAACACAAAGTAGCGTAAAACACGGTTGTGTGAAATGAGTTGAAGATCAGGCTAAAGCCCAATTTGTGAATCTATGTTGCTGCTTAAAATTCTGCAGCAGCTGAAGCATGGTAGTCTTGGCTGATGTATGCTGTGTTCTTAAAGCAATGATAAACTTGATAGGTTTCTGGCTTAAACCGGTGTATCTGGGATCGCCATGGGAACAGTGAGCAGCAGATCAGTTTGGCCTGTTCTGAGGGCCTCTTCCAAAAACAATGAGAGCTAAACATCTTAGGATATGTGATTATGTGGACTGTGGGTTAATTCAGTATGATGATTTCTGTTTCAAAAGAAAATCCGTTTAGATGAAGGAATTAAGCCCTGCAGTTTGTATAGAAATGATTTGGAGCAGGGAGGGGTAATTAATGCTGCGTTTGCTTTACTGCCCCTCTCTTTAGGATAGAAATCATGTCTCTGTTGAGATGCCTGTGATGAAAAAACAGTTTGAGAGTTTGTTCCATAGTACTTAAAGCTTACTGTAAAATCTGCTGCCTGGAACCTGGGAAACAGGTAGAATAAGCATCAGTCGGTGTTTAGGGGATCAAACTGACTATCTTCTCTTAAATGTTTCTTCTCTTAAATGTTCGATGAACTGGTTCATATGTAAACTCTTCAGAGCAGTCACTTCACACCGTATTATGAAGCTGGGGACTTGCATGTATCGTCTTACTACTGTAGCTGTTTTTCACCATCTTATGCTACGCAGTTATAGGATAAAGACTTACCTCACAGTATTTGTGAATTTAAATTACCTGGATTATTTGAAGGTCAAGGCTGTTTTGGGTGATGCTGATTGCAATCTATGTTTTATGCAAGAAATGGGAAGAAACCCGTTGTGAAAGAACTTTTGGAGAAACTTCCACTGCTTGAGGCTGATTTGCACCTTTAATTTAAAATTCACATCATGTTGGAAGTGTATACAGCTGACATACAGTAATACAGAAATCATATGGGGCAAAATATGGCAAGTATGTATTTCCATTTGTAGATTGAGAGCATCTTTAGAGTCTCTTAACTTGATATAAATACAAAGAATATAGTGATTGCTGTGCATTACATTTTGCTTTGACCCTGCTTAACCTTGTTAGGCATGAGTTTTGAATCTATATAGAGATACCTTTTGATTTCTGAAATCGGTGCAGGTTGGTGTCTATGTCCCACGTTCCTGAGCTTGGTGACATGTGCTTCCTTAGCCATGGTACTTCAGACCCTCCTCACAGAGATGCTGGATCCAGCACGAATGTGTGGTGGTGTTGGAAAGTGAGACACTCCCTGCTACTAGAAATTAATTTGACTGATCAGTGTCTCTATTTACCGCTTTTGGCTGTAGGAAGCACATGTGTCAAGAAATGGAACCCTTTGGTATATCTATGCCTGGGCCACTTAATTTTATATGATACCTTCTAGAACAGTTTTCTTAGCTTAATTTATTAATGAGCAAACATCTGCCTGGACTGCTACTGAAATCACACTGGAATCTATTTCTAGCCAGTTGTGATGGCTCGCCCGCGTTGACTCACATCCTCAGGTATTTGTGGATTATGCAGATGTGTTTGCCTTCACAACCATGTGTCAGACTGTCCCAGTTTACTGTGCTTCACAAAGCGGTGTGAACATTTCGATCCCTCTGGTTTTAATGTCTTTTAGACTTGTGAAATTGTCTTTTCCGCTGCTCCCCTGGTGACATGCTCTTGGAGATGATGCTGAGTTGTGGCAGAGTTCATTTAGGCAAACCCTGCAGCAAAAAAAAAATGTGTGGCCTGAGGAATATAGGAATATGGAGATGTATGTATAAATAAGGTGTTTTAGGTAAGAACAAAGGGAAATCTCAGCTCAGCCAAGGACAGAGAAGTCATGGAACTGCATAAGGACACGAGGTCAGTGCCAGCCACCTCACTGAAATATGCTACTGAAGCATCACAGAGGTGGTTTTCCGAGAACCCATAGGTGTGTCTAAAGGGCTCTTGTTGGGGGTGTGTTTGTTCAGAGGGCTTGCTTTCCTCCCGGTGCCACGAGGAAAAAAACAGTGAAGATTTTTTTTTGCTTTAACAAAGTCCACACTCTCACTTTGTAACAGATATCTGGCAACTTCCTTAGAAAAGTGTTCTTTATTATCTGATTGTGTGGCTAATGCCACTGGAGTAGGATTTGGCATTAATAATTTGTAAAACTCCTCTAGCTCACTTAGCTGTAGAGTAGATGGTTTTAATCTAGTAATTTATCTCAGTAAGCTTGTTCTTTCTCAAAACAGACATGCTTTCTACTCCTGAGCACTTCTTATCTTTCAGATAATCAAGGCTTCCTGTAAATGCTGGCTGTTCCTTCCTAGGTTGCAGAGTCCCACTGATCACTTCAGAGAGCAGTTATTTGCTTTGCTTGCTCAAACCAGTCCGTAATTTTGCCTCTTCCATGAACTAGCCTCCCTTGACTTTGTCTATCAACACCAGATTTGTTGCTCAGGTTTTCTTATTCAGGAGGGATGGTAGGTGGCAAGCTATTAATTGTGTACCTGTAAACAGCACTGAGCTGAGCAGAGTTCAGCAGGGTCCTGGAAATCAGTGGCAGCAATGCAAGGAATCCAAATCCCAGGTCTTCTCTGTGTGTGCATATATATATATATCTATATATATATATATGTACATTCAGTCAGTTCCACATAATAGATGTATTTCCTAAAGGTTATCTCCTCCTTTCATATGCTTTCTAATACTTGATACTTATAGTGCCTGAAACTGCTAATGGGTAATAAATCATAAATTTAGTTATATATATATATATATTTGGACATTTCTACTTTGCAGATTGTCCTTCCACAATAATACAGGTATATTTTGGAGCCTTTAAGTTGTTTTCTGAAACTCAGGCAGTCCATCTCTTTAGTCTCTGAAAGTGCTGTCTCTCTCCCTCACCACCGGTTCAGTCACACAACTGCTGTAATCGGACTTTGCATTTTCCAAGCCTCTGGAATGCTGCTGGGGCCTGCAGTGTATTCTTCACAGGGCACCTTGCCTTTAACTTTGGGTCATCATTTTCTGGTTTGCTTTGTTCCTTGTTCATTGGTGGTGCAGTTTCAGAAGGGAATTGTCCAGATTTCAACACAGGAGAAGAGCAGCTCTGTTCTTGGAGACCAAAGTTTAGTTCCAAAGGGTTTAATGATACAAGCTGACAGTTGCATCCGATTTGCTATTTTTCTTCATGACACGATTTGGAAAGGCAGATTCAGTACGTGTGGCAGGTCCATTGTAAACTTTTACAAGTGGTTCACCATACATTGTGTGTTGCTTTTAAGAATTTGATTAAACTTCTACAGTCCCAGAGATGATTTCAGCACTTATCCCAACTACATCACGGGTTTGACGTCTTTTGCAGTCTTTTTTGTCTCTGCTAGAGACTTTCTACATTCTTTGAACTCTCGTTTGTCACTAAGGACTTCACATGATAAATGGATGGAGGGGAGAATGTAGGAGAAAGTTGATTGTTAATAGTGTTAGAACTGTCTATTCCAACACTGCATTTATCAAAGTTGGTGTTGACATTTTTTAGGAGCTAATTTATATCTTCCGAAGTGAAAGCATGTCCTTCAAGAGCATAGGTTCTTTCTGCCACTTCCTGACAGGGAAAAAATGTTTCTAAACCTATGACAAATAGGGATGTACGTTCAGAACACCACAGGTTGCTTTGAAAAGAAAGTGTTTACTTTATTCTACGGTGAATTAATCTGAGTACTCAGATTCCAAGTAGTTAGACATTATAACCTTTTAAGCATTATTGAATGGCTGCAATTTTTACCACACAGGTAGATGAAGACTTTAAGCTTTTCCAGCAATGTCAGTCAGTACTGCTGGGACTAGTCTCTTTGGCAAGTCCGTGCCTCATATTTGAAAATAAACTGCTAGGAAAACGTTCTGTTATGGAACAGTTCTAAAGATAACAACCGAAATCTCATAACTAGCTCTTCATTTCTTTCTTGTACTTTACGCAGGAGGAGGCTATTCTAATTATTTTAATTGTACCATTTAGGTAAAGGAAATAGAATAGATTCAAGTGTTTAAAAGTCAATGTTTTCCTTTGGAAGTTGTTTTTAAAGCACTGTACTGTACTGCTGCAAAATTCTGATGGAAATGTTTGTCTGCCTAATTAACCAACCCTATTAAGAAGTGGAATTTCTAACAGACCTTATAAGTGTTTCCACATAAGCATAATCTAGTAAGTTTCTGTATTTTAACATGGTATTTCAGTTATCCTGCTCCCTTTTGTTGTTCTGTTCCCTCCTCATGCTTTTCTGTGATCATTTTGGGAAATTTTAATTACTACTTTTTAGTGGAGTTTACATAAATACAACTTCCATCTAAAAGAGAATCATATTCATGAAAGATGGAGTCAGCAATGAATCCAAGTGCAGGGAAAAAGTCACTTTATTCACCTAATGCTAATTTTTTTTGTTTGTTTTCTAAGGGAAAAAAAAGGGGGTTATGAAAGAGACTTGTTAAATAGACTATTTTGAAGACCAAGATGGGCACTCCCAACATAATTACAGACTTTTTTCCTCTCCAATTTGTTTTGGCTTTTTTTTTCAAATAAATCAATAACTGTATTGTACACAAAAACATGGTGATCTTGACATTTTCCTTCCTATGTTTGCATTTTCCTTTCATTTTTATCCTAAGAAACCCCACCTTCACTGGTCTCAATTCCTGGCAAGCCTTTCAGGCTGCAGCCAGTCGTGTGATGCACAGCTCTCCTCAGTATCTGGAAATAACACTTCACTATTGAAGATTCGCTGTAAAACTCTCATGTGGTCTGCCAGGAAACTTGTTGCCAGATTGTGTCTTGACGGCGATAATGTCCCCATTAACTATTGGAATTCTGTATCATCATGTCAGCTTAGCCTCTTACAGCCTCTTGCCTTACCTATATAATCCCAGTGCTGACTTTATTCAGTTTACGATCTTGGAACTCCTCCCTCCTCTTACTCATCAGAGATTTAACCAAATAAGAAGCAGCTCTGATCAGAGCAACTTTCAGTATGTATTTTTGATAAAAGGCAGTCTGTCTCATACATTCCCCTGGATGTGTTCCAGCAAGTCCAGAACCAAATACCTATGCTCATGGAGACCTCCCTATCCTGGGCTACTGGCAGGGATGACACCAGAGGCGTGTCTCCACATCACTATTTCGAAAGAGGGCTCCCAGCTGAACGCACTGCATGTTGCCTTTACCTAAATGAGGGATTGGAAAGTCTTAAAACGCTGGCTAATGGATACACATGGAGTTAATTTTCTGTACCCATACTGATGTTCTTGCAGTTGCAATGCAGTTTCACATATAAGCAGCAGTCAGGATAAAACAGCGCTGACCTCCTACATGTGCAGTTTAGCTTTCTGAATGCTCCACTGGCGTATTAAGGAGCACAACCTCCTGGTTCATTACCGCCAGCCTGGTTTTTATCAGAAGTCCCACTGCATGTTCTAAAACAGTAAATCCTGTAGGTTTAACAATCTTTCTTATCAACAAAGTCTGAAGAAAATCTCTTTTTCATGATCCCCTCATAAGCCCTGGGATCCTACAGGACAGCTGTAGCATTGTCTACATACACACGAAATATTTAAGCCCACCTTGTGCTTCCCGGAATATCAATGTTGCCTGGTTTTTCTATTTCCTTTGGGGGCTCTGAGATTTAAATTGTCCCTTGGGGAAAAGAAAAAAAAGAAAGAGGCTTGGCCAATGAGGTACGATAGTGTTGGATAATTTATTTTAAGAATAAAAATCAGTAATGTATTAGATCAGTTTCAGCGGTGTAAACCTAAAGAGTTTGTGTTTCATTTGAGAAGTTTGGTAAGGGAGGATCTTTGGCTTCCTTGGATGCTGTATTTAGGTATTAAAGATGTAACTTCTGGCAAATGCTCTGTGTTGATAGTAATCTTTGCTTCACTAATCTTTCAGTGATCCCAACACAAGGGATATTGTGCCATAAGATGGATCTTGACCACAGATCTAGCCCGTTATATTTACACAGAAATATTTGTCTGGATTTCTCAGGTAAGCCAGAGTTGTTATCCACAGCTCACTGCCAGTATTTGGGCTACTTTATTTTTTGTTTTTAATACTTGTTTGTCTCACAGAACAGAAGGGGCAGCAGTTGAGGGTATCTGTAGTAAAACATGGAATATAGCAGTCCATCATTTTGGGTAACGTACTTTGGAATAGCAATGACAAGCAGAGATTGTGATGAATTGGGCTTAATCTCTTTTCATAGCACTTCACTGCCAAATACATCAAGTGTTGGCTTTCCTCGAATTAGGTGAGATGTGTGAGGTACGGTCTCAAGGACTTGAGGCATGGAGAGAATGAAGTAAAAGAGCAAATTAGGACTTGAGGTGGATGGTGCAATCAGGAGAGACAAAGAAGACTGTGCTAATAAACAAATCTTTATTATTAAAGGTCTGTTTCTGGAAAGGCACAAATGTTTTGTGTAGACAGGGCTCATCCGTAAAAACCCTCAACTGTCTGTAAACAAAACAGTATTTTAAGTCCATGTAAAAATTAACCTCTTTGTGTTAAAACAGATGTCAGGCAGAGAAGGACCTGGGGGTGTTGGTTGACTGCTGACTGAATATGAGTCAGCAGTGTGGCCAGGAAAGCCAATGGCATCTTGGCTTGTATTAGAAATAGTGTGGCCAGTAGGTCTAGGGAAGTAATTGTGCCCCTGTACTCGGCATTGGTGAGGCCACACCTCGAGTACTGTGTCCAGTTCTGGGCTCCTCACCACAAGAAGGACATGGAGGTTCTGGAGCGAGTCCAGAGAAGGGCAACCAGGCTGGTGAAGGGGCTGGAGGGCAAATCCTATGAGGAGCGTCTGAGGGAGCTGGGGCTGTTAAGCTTGGAGAAGAGGAGGCTGAGGGGAGACCTTATCACCGCCTATAACTACCTGAAGGGAGGTTATAGAGAGATAGGTGATGGTCTCTTCAGCCAAGTGACAGGTGTCACAGCTCTGATCAAAGCTGCACCAGGGCAGGTTCAGATTAGATGTTAAGAAAAATATTTTTACTGAAAGAGTTGTTGGGGCCTGGAACAGGCTGCCCAGGGAGGTGGTCGAGTCACCTTCTCTGGATGTGTTTAAAAAAGGGTAGATGAGGTACTTATCGATATGGTTTAGCATAAGATGGGAATGGTTGGACTCGACAATCTTAAAGGTCTTTTCCAACCTTTTAATTCTGTGAGTTTGTGATTCTGTGAAGAAAGCCAGGGCTCTGAGTGACATCAGAATTACAGCATGTTCTGTAATGTCAAGACAGATGTTTCCTGCTTTGGCAGCAGTAGTTAAGTTCCTCAACTAGGAGAAGTATTAAAATGAACAAAAAGCAAGGATATATAGACAAGCCTTTTTGCACAGTATTCTGACTCCCATGGCATGCGATATTCTGAGCACTTCAGTTGCGTACAGTTGCACTGACTGGTTTGTAGCGAAAATCAGGTCTTGTGTTTTATGAAGCACTTCAGCTTTCTTTCCCCCCTGTATATACTTCTGCTGTCGACCGCTCGGCGCTCAGCTTCAGGAGCGTAAAGGAAGCACTGGATGTATATATGGACAGAGCGTGGTTTGCTATATCCTGCTTTGCTGCCTGTGTGACATTTGCTGAATTGGTTTCCTGTAAAAACTGATACATCAGCTCACTTCTGGTCATAGATAACAGGCAGGAAGAGCTGCCAGGACTCCCAAGAAGAATAGTTTGTATAAATCCTCCAAGCAGCACAGAGCTGAGGTGAGTGTTTTTATCTTAGGAAGAAAAAAGCAAACGGCATGTTTTGATACTGCAGACAGAAGTTGTTCTCAGAAAATACAGATATTTTAAGCCCATGATTTCAAACCTACTGTTCTATAGAATGCCCAGATAAGATGACAGTGTCAGCGTGAAATGAAATAAGAGGGAAATGAACTGTTTGTGTTGTTGCTGTCTTGACTGCTTGGCAGGCTGCCACAGCGGGCCTGCCCGGGCGCAGAGTTACACCCCGTTCTGGCTGAAATACCGAATGGCACAGCGCCTGTTGTACCATCAGAAACAGGCTGTGAGGATCTCTTGTACTGAGTCTCATGCTGCAGATTTCTAATTTCTGGGACTGCTAGCAGAGGTAACTTAAATTGGGTTGCAATGCAGATAGCACAGCCAACTACTAGTCAGTGAAAAATCTATGGTTTATCTACAGACTCTCATGGTGCTTGAAATGACAAAAGTGCTTTGAGATAGCAAACAAGGAGTTTCTTTTTGAAAACCTCTGGGCTTGAAAATCTTCTGTGAAATGCAGGAGATGGAAAATCACAGAAAAGATACTAGTCTTGGCAAAGTGAGCATCCAAAAAAAAGGAAAAGAACTACCCTATAGCGAATCTATTCTTAACCTATCAGGGCAATTGTTTCTATTTGAACTTTTCTGGTTTAACTGCCATTCAATCAGTTTGACATTTTAGATTTAGGATAAAAATAACAGCTAGATTTCACATTTTCAAAGTAATTTTGATGCCTAACCCCCACTGAAGTAAGGCCTCAAAATAATCATGCCACAATTGTCTGATCTCTTGGTTCTAGTTGAAGTGCCATGAAAGGCAAATAACTTACCCCAAACTCTGCCTGGTTTGGGATTATCTGGCTTTTTCTCTACGTGTTCTTTGCCTTTTACTGGACATACTTTCCCTTGTGTGGTTTGGGGTTTTTGTTTTGGTTTGGTTTTTACTTTGACTTTTATAAGAAATGTCTACCTAGGGAAACCACCTACAAAATTTGGAGACCAGGTGTCCCATAAACAAACTGTATCTGTGTGAAAACAGGAGATGAAGGCTCTCTTGGTAACAGGACCATTGCTGTTTTGCCAGGGGGGATGCACAGGACTATTTTGTAAGAGAAAGGGAGAGAGTACAAAGCTTCTCAGCCATACAGTGCTGTTGATGTCCACATGTGTGAGGGGTGAGCCCTGCTGCTAGTGCAAAACAAGGAGATAGTAGTCACAGAAAAGAATATGGTACTCTGAGGTGCTGCACAGAGCCAGGTATTTTTTTGGCTAGGGCCCAGACTGGGTGCTGTTGCCTGGTGTTTTGGTCTTTTATGTGGTTTTCAGAACCATGTTTGTATTTGGTTCCCTACTGTTCTGATGAAAGCTCTCATGGTTGTACTTGCTCACTCTGCAAACAAGTTTTTTCATGAGGAACACTGTAGTCTCACCTACATCATCCTACAAGTATTGAGTGACCTGCACAGTGTGTGATGTCAACATACCTTACACTGGTGAAACATGGTACGCAGTGGCTGTGCTGTGTGCCACGGACATGTAGAAAAACCAGTAGCCAAGGTTAAATTCCAGGAGCTCTGCACATGAGAGTGCTGTTTCCCTGGATTCAAAATCTCTTGGCATAGCTCCCAGGAATCTGGACTGCTTCCCTTTCAGATTTTGCAAAGTCAATATTCACAAATATTCTCAAGGAAATGCCTGTTGAGTCTGCTACACAGTGGTATAAGACATTTCACTTAAATCTCAATATCTTAAAATATTTCATTTAATGGGAAGAAACAGTGTACGGGAAACGGTGAAACTGGAGGTTTTCCTCACATAACACAACAGGTAAAGCTTGGCTTTGGGGCAGTGTGAGATGTTCTGACTCCTTGTGATACTTCTCATTGGGACAGAAAAAAGGCAATGCAGTCTCTCTGCTGTTTCATGCCAGGGCATTTCTGTGGAAAACAATGCCCAGTGAAGAGCTGATGAGATGTCTTATGTGAGGATGCTTCAGGTCGAGCCAGTCATTTTGCGAGTGGTTCACTGAGCAGTTCTCAGGTGGCACGTTCCTTGGGGCAATGTAGTGCTGTTCGTGTATTTAACATGTTGCTACATTTCTTTATAACTTCAGAGCTCTTGACAAACTTCTCAAAATTCAAGGCAAGGCTGTTGAATTTCCCAGAAACGATGATTTACAGACTTAGACTCACCCTTCATGTATCATTAAAACTTTGTAAGAGGAGAGAAGTTTAAACTTCTGTCTTCCCTTTCTCTTTCTCCCACAAACACCTAGCTCAGGAGGCACTGCATGGAGACAAGGTGGGAAGCTGTTTATCTCTTGGAGTGGAGGAAAAATTGAGAAGGCTCATTATGGCAACTCCAGCAGCCTCCTGAGATCTAGGTAAGGATTAAGCCCCAAGGTGTCTTGTATACCAGTCCCAGCCTCCTGTTTCAGAATGTGCCTTCTCACAGCAGCACTCCACATCATCCCAGCCCTTCCTCACCCTCGGTAGGTCTGCTCCCGACATCAGAACTACTCTGTCACTCCAGGTTGTACCAGCCTCTCTCCCTCTACTCCTGTCTTGCAGGTCACCCTCCTTCACACATACCTCTTCAGACCACAATTTACAAAATTGTTACATGACTTTTACTTCACTTAAAATAGGCTGGAGGGTAGAATAGCTCTGACACTTTTTGGCACGCAGGTTTCATCACATTCGATACTCAGTATATACACATCGCTGCATTTGCTACTCTAGTAAGTTGAGAGAGGTATTGACTATCTCCTTTTAAGAGTAAGAAGTGAGGGCAGAAATAAAATGAAACACAGGATTGCTAGGTTGTGTACTTAGGCCTGGCTTTACGGAGAGCTGTGTGCTCATGAGGACTGGCGATGTTCCTGGGTGACGCTGCACCGACAGGACACAAGCTGTACAGATCTGAAACCCGCTGTGGGAGGCATCCATTGCCGTACGCGTGCCCAGATCCAATGCACCCTGCTGTGGTCTGATGAGTCACCCTGTCTCGTGAATCCTGCACAAAGACAATCACTGTTCAAACAAACTCGGTGAACTGTGCCTGAATGCATAAACAGCGCTGGACTAATCAAAATGACATTATTTGTTGAGTAAACAATGTCAAGTAAAAACATCATTATCATTCTCAGGAGAGGCAAACCTAGCACATTTGTGAGCCAGACATGGGGTGAGTTGTAGTTGGGCAGAGGGCCATCTCACGGTTCTGGTGCTGGCCTAAAGGGAAGTCGCTGGGAGGGACGCTCGGTCTGTCCTGGCACAGGCAGAGCTGAGGCGTGGAAATTTTATTCTGTTCTGCAGAAAATATTACCAAAACAAAAATCCTGTTGTTGAAGAGCAATGTCCTGCGAAGTAATTTTTTTCCCCCGCTGTATTGAAAATGCAATCCTGTGTACTCACTGCCTGTTCAATTTATGCAATACTTCATAATAATTCAGCTTTACTGGGTTTATTTTCTGTTGAAAAAATATTTATAATTTCTGCAAAAATGGTGAAAAGAATTCCAGACAGCACAGGCTTAAGGAGCTCATTCAATAAGAGAGAAGCTTTGAATATTAAATCATAGGTGCAACCGTGATTCTCAGTACCTTTAGTGAAATTAGGTATATTTCCTTCCAAAGCTCCAATATTCTGCCTATGGATAAATGCCATACTACGGGTAATACTTCATAAACTTGAGGTTAGCACATGTTCAAACTTCTGTAATACATTAGGAATGATTTTTTTTTATTTAAGGTGAATTTTTTGTACTCATATTATTGTTCAGTTTCATAGTTCTTTGTGAAATTGCACAGAAACCTGCTTCTTTTTTTCAAATAAAACCACTCTATCATGTGTGTGCAGTACTTTGCTACTGTAACCACCATAGGTTAATATTCATGACGGCATAAACTTACTGGCATCATGGATGCAGACTTTTATCTACCATAAAGAATATTGCAATGTTGCTCAACTACTACCGAGCAGAACGGTTGCCAAAAGAACTATTTAAAGATTTATCTGGTAATACAGGAATGTGTCGTGGTTTTGCCCCAGCCGAGGGCCGCACCCCACACAGTCGCTTGTACTTTTAAAAGGAAGGGGGAAGGAAGGTTGGGGGAGGGGGAAAAGGGAAGGAAGAAAGGAGGAAAAGAAACCACAACCTAGAAACCAGAACCACGCAGATTGGGATAAGGATAGTTTACTAAACAATAACAGAAAACTAGATATAACAATAACATAAGTTTAAAGCACAAAATAGATGAAACTGGTGATACACAATGCAGTTTCTCACCAAACCACAGAACCCAGGCCGCACAGCTTAGAGCCGTCCCCGAACCCAGAAACTGCCCGTCCTGGCGTTGTCTCCTCCTCTTCCCCCCAGTCCCCCTTTATACTGAGCATGACGTAACTGGCATGGAATATCCTCTTTGGCCAATTCGGGTCACCTGTCCTGGCTGCGTCCCCTCCTTTCTCATTAGTAAGGAAGTATGAAGAACTGAGAAAGGTCCTTGATTGCCTGGCAACAACTAGAAACATCAGGGTGCTATCAGCACTGTTCTCATCCTAACACCCAAACATGGCATTCCATCCACTGCTAAAAATAATTAACTCCATCATAGCTGAAACCAGGACAGAATGTCATAGTATTCCTATTCCAGCGAGACAGGATCAAATCTCTGGTTAAGGGGTGAGGGCTATGATTACTTCAAATAATCTAATTTTGGATGAAAAGTTAAAACGAACTACCAAAGAAACCCCAAAATAACCCTCCTCTTTGCCAACAAAACCAGCCCAAACTCTACGTGACATTTACCTATTGATCCCATGACCTGCTCAGAAGCATTGTCTCCTACTGATTTATTCCTGTCCTAAAGGATGATAGTTCTTGGAGGACCTCTGACAACACATGTCTGTGGTTATATTCTGAGTTGATGATGACAATGGATATGAAGATTGTTGGTTTTTTTAATTAAACTGGATTTTATTTGTGTTAATGTACCATGATACAGCATATGAAATATTGCCTTTCCTTTCTAAAAAAACCTATTTCCTACTAAGAAAATCTCTTCATCCTTTATTAAACAATCTTTCATCTGTGAACTGCCACATTTCCGCTGCATCTCTTTTTAACCATGATAAATAACCAGAACTGAGTGAACAGCTCAAAGGTGGTAACTGTTATCAGTGTGTTTTGATGTTACACCACTTGCAAGGTGTGCTCTGTTCAACTCCCGCTGAGTTCCAAACTCAGCTGACCTTTGACTCTGCAATAATATCTACATAGCTGGATATGTGTTCATTTTGTTAATTGAGAAGTAGTCCTATCAAAAGACTTACAGCACCTAGATGAATGAGAAATGGCAGTATGGAGGTTCATAACTGTCTCTTGTGCCAGTAACAGCGTCATGGGTTCCACTGCTCTGTTTGTGTACAGCTCTTGGCCATACAGAGCACTGCAACGAAGGCAAAATTCCCACAGTTCTCACTTAGGAGATCTTTATTACTGCAGAGAGAAAACTGAATAGACTGTGAAGAGCAAGAGTATTACCACAGTGCCATTCCCTTTCTGTCTCCTTGCTGGAGGGGATTTGTAGCATGGATTTCATGTTTGAGAGCAATTCTTTTCTGGAAGTGAACTGAGGTACTTTGGCTTCCAAATCAGTCGTGAGCTATTTTCTTCCTGTACAACAGGTATCTGCTGGTAGGCAGATGACAGATAAAAGCACTGATAGCAAAGGAAGTTTCGGATAATTGTCTTAGGAGTTATGTAGATGGGCTGAACACATTTGGGTATCTAGAAGAGATTTTTTTTGGTGGCATTAAAAGTAATTGCAGAACAATGAAACTACTTTCTTGGCAGTGTTTCACTTCCCTCCCACCCTGGTGGTCAAAATTTCTTGTTGAAAAAATGGTATTGTGAAACAAGTGCTGAACTGGGTCCTACTTAAGCTTCACAATGCCCATGGAATAAAACTTTCAACACAAAAATATTTGCTATTATTGGATTCTAATTAAATTAGATTTTTTTCTTGGTGGGTGGATAGAAAGCGACCCAGTTTATGGCTACACTCCACTGTGTCCCTGAAAAGAGTCTCTTTACTTTGTAAGCCATTTTCTGAAAAGTGTATAACTTACAATATTTCTGGTTTTGAGATTAAAAATCCCAAACATGTATATGCTAAACTGGTGGCTTATCTATGGAGAAGTCCTTTCACCAAAAGAAAGTAAGTCTCAACTGCATTCATCAAGCAGCTCCTAGCTGAATATGCTAATTCTAAGTTGTGAACACCTTATTACTAAGGACCTCTTATCTGCATTTCATATGAAATAGTCCCAGCCCCACAATTCAGTATCTAGCTGTATTTATGAAACATAACATAGTAGAATACCATGAAAAAAAAACAAATTAGAAGGCACATGGCAGAATCTGTGTATGCACATGTGTTGTTGTACAGCCATGGATTCTCTCTCTTTTACCACTTGAACCTGCTCCATGATGACAGAAATGTTTTAGGATTTCCTTACTTGGCCTGAGCATCTGAAAACATTGGGGTTGTATTTACTGTGGCTTTTAACTATACAGGTGACACTCATTTGTATCTGTAAGCAACCAGAAATGTGAGGGCATGGACATTTCTCTTTTTCCTGTAGCATGGGTCAAGCACAAGCTGAACTTAAAGTGTTAGAAATCATGAGAACATACATACATTCCAAAATGCCATGTATATTTATGAAGCAATTAAAGTATATGCAAGGAACAATGTTATTCTTGCTTCACAGTAAAGGCAGGATGTTGGAATGCTCTATGTTTTTTAAATTTAAAGCACAGATAGAAGATTACATTAGTTGAATTTAAGGTTAATATTGTACATGATATTAACAGTATTCTCAAGGGACTTTTACTAGGCAGAGGTTGTCTGGTGACAGATATTACAGCCTTGATTGTTTAACTTCTTAAGACAATTTATTGTATTTTGGGTTTAGAAATCAGAAACATCAAAATGAATTTTTGAATAACGTTTCAGAGGAATCTTATTTGCATAAAAAGGAAATATGAACTATGCCAATCCCTGTGTTTTTCCCCTGCTCAATGCCTTGCTTATATAGCTTCTTCTTAGTATAGTGCAAGTACTGTGGTAATAATGAGGATGCAAATGATGCACATTTTGTTATTGGGTATGTGTTTATTGTATATGACCATGCTACCATTAGAAATGTATAGAAAACTACTGAATGCCATCTGAGAAATACAGGCTCCCACTAGAAAAATAAGAAATCTTGGATCCAAACATGAAAGAACAGTTAATAATCCACTTGTTTTGCTTCTGCACAAACAAAATAGGTGTCTTATGCTTCAGATCGGGATATGATTTCATTTAGACCGAATTTTCCATCTTCTGGTTGACTCTCAAAGTCAGGGGCCACTGTGACTTCAGGATTTCAAGGTATTTTGCCAGGAAGAGTCACCAGTTGCAAGTACTGGGTGTGCCAGAAGCAGAGAGTGTCCGACCTGTTTCAGAGGAATTGAGGCCTTTCTGTTCCAAATGTAAATGGCAGCTGGCTTGCTACCCACGGAGAGAGGTGGAAACATATGTCTATCTAGGGCATGTATCCTGTCATTAGTTATTTAGCAGATCGGACTTCTGATAAATATTTACCTACAAATCAGCCTGAGGCTCTGCAGAATCCTTTTGTGTCAAAAAAGAGAAAATCTTTCCCTTGAACTATATCGGATCAGAACATACGATTCATTTATTTGCATGATGGTTCCCAAAGAGTAAGCCAGATCCAGACATAATTGTTGAAGACCATGCTGCAGATAAGACATGGAGGCTACATAAATAAGCTCATTGAGATCTGTGCTGCTCTAGACAGGATTTATATATAAATATGTATATATACACATACCCCCACGCGCTCAAAATGTCTTTGAAGTGTCAGGATCTCCAGTGTGTGCAAGGGACAACGAGAAAAAGGCAACTTTCAGATCACAAAGGCACATATCCCAAGAAAGGCTGGAATATTAGTCTTGGAGGTAGCCCTTCTGATGTCTCATTTTGGTTGGAAGGGATGTCTGGAAGTCATCTAGTATGAACCCCTCCCCATAGCAGGGCTAACTTGAAATTTAGATCAGCTCCTTCATTTGAAATTTAAATATAAATTTCACTGGAAATTTAGATCAGCTCCTTGTCCAGTTCAGTTTTGAGAATCTTGAAGAATGGCCTATTACAGTTCCTTCTGTCACTTCAGGGTATAGCTTGTTCCTGGTACAGCCACTGACTGCCAAACACGGGTAACTGCTCGCCTACTTACTTCCCTTTTTCTGCCTGTTGGTGTGACACACACATACACTTCAGTTATGTGCAGCCCCCTTTGCTATTTTGTCTAAAATCTTTTAATCTAGAAACTTTTTTGGCAGTTGTACTTACTTACACTGAGACTGAACTTGACACAGTGCCTCTCTTCTTCGTTTATCTTGGGCCAAAAAATACCACAAATCCCCAAACATTCAGTGACGGTCTTACGAGTAACAGTATTCTGTTGGAGCAGCAGCATTATTCTCCATCTTCTGATGTATTCCTTCTAACACTAGAAGCTTTCCTGGGCTTCCAGGTGTTGCTAACTGCTAGCAAAATAAATATGTAAACAAATATTAAGGTAATTAGGAAAATGTTTTTTTCTTACGCTTCTAAAAATACTTTTCATTCCTGAATCTTTTGAAGGTGGTAGTGCTAGAATGTGGAGGAATTCTTAATTTCTCAATTGTACTATGGTTATTTGAGTTAGCTATAATCTTCCCAGTGCAAGCATTCAGATCTCTAAATTGTTCAGCATAAAGGACATTGCAAAGGGTCAGTGAATAATAAATATCTGCCATATACTGCAGCAAGAGATGAAGGTTCCCAGATAAGTATTCATCAACATAACGATACAGAATATTGCCTATTGTGGCTGAAATACTCCCCACCTCCTGTCACTGGGCCGGCCTGTTCTTGACCTTTGTGTGGGTCCACAGATGTCAAGAGAAATTATGGAGCACTTCCTCTTCGCTCCCTGCACGTAGTCCACAGGAGGATCCAGCACAGCTGAAGTACCTGACTGGAATCCCATCTGATGTTAACAGGAATTTCATATTGACTTCAAATGAGCTTGGACTTCATCCCCATTGTTTATTCTCCCCTAATAATATTGTCAAAGTACTTTCTCACTCTGCCCCCACTCCTTACATGGGTGTTTCCTGGGCCCTGCTCTGCTTTTCCACCCAGAACCTCCAGCAAGGAGGCTTTTGAAGGTTTTCAATACTTAAGCAGAGATTTCTGAGCGTGTGGCAGTGCAGGGAGAGCTGCTGTACAGTATGATTGACACACAGAAGGTTGATGTTTCTCAAATTTGTGTATCCTGCATCACAAAGATCAGTAAGTCTGATACGTTGCAAAAGCCTCTACGTGTAAAACAGCACTAAGACTGTGGTATTCCACCCATTTGGGACCTTGCAGACCATATACTGATGATGACCTTTAAGGAATATCATTCTACTCCCCACAAAAAAAGGCACACGGGGGGGGGGGGGTGTGTGTGTGTGTGTCTCCTACCCAGCATAATAAGAAGCCATAAAACCCTCAAGGCAGATTGTGCTCTAAAGACACCTTTTCAGAATGATTATTTAATTCCACACTGGTGGTTCAGCTTGTGAAAACCCAGCTACCGGGCGAGGTTTCAGTTTTCTCACAAGATCAAGATTTTAATTCTGTGAAGGGCAGATAGAGCCACCGCCGGCAGAAGAACTGGCAAATAAGAAGTAGATGGGTAGGTAGATCGGTTGGATTTAATTTATGTGAGCTCCAAAACTGCCTCAGGAGGGTTTCCAAGCCCGTGTTTCCACCCCCCTCCCTGGCTCTCCGGTCCCACCGCCGAGCGCAGACAGGCTGCGCCTCTCGCCGCTCCCCGGCCCCGACCGCCCCCCGCGTTCCGCTCCCCGGCGGCTGCTGGAGCAACCTGCTCTCGCGTGGGGGAGGAGTGATGGGGGGCGGGGGGGGCAACCCAAATCCCGGTTCCCAAAAGTAGGTCTCTGCTACTTCTGCAATCCCTGCTCTCGGAAGAAACCCGGTCGTTGGAGCGGGGATTTTGTTTTAAGCCCCAGAGAGAGAAGAGGGAGGGGGATGTCCTGCTCGGCGCGGGTTTGGTTCGTTTGCTTCAAAAACCGACCGCTAACCCATATGCAAAGGGGATAAAAATAAGAGCCGCCACCACCACAACAACAAAAAGCCACCCAGCCCTCCTCTCAGCTATCACCGCTTTATCACCTGCATGTGCCTGGAAGGAGGCTCTTCCCTCCGCCGAGGAAAGAAAAAAAATCAGCTTAGGAAAGCAAAGTTTGAACAGCGAATTCCTGTTATTTCAAAACGCCCCATGTGACAGGATATTTCCTTATCATTCCGAGCCCAGAGCTTTCCCCTGATCCACCAGCCATTCACAAGTACGGAGAACCTGCCCGGCGGGAAGCCTCTCCTCGCAGCGGCGGGGCGTCACGGGGGAAGCCGCGGTGATGGCTCCGTCTCTGCTCCTGCTTCTCCTCGCACTTCTCCCCCGGGTTTTTCCGCTGCTGGGTAAGTGCCCGCAGAGACTGCGTGGGATGAGACGGAACGTGCCGGGAAAAGAGCGGGGTGATAGCGGGCACCGAGCCCAGCCTGACTCGGGGCTTGAGTTTGGGGGTGGGGAACACCTGCGCAGGTGGAGAAGCCCGCAGCCAGTTTCACCTCCTCGGTGCTGCCTGACGGGAGCCTCCGAGCGGCGGCCGGCCGAGGGAGGGCCCGAAGAGTAGCCTCCCCACGGACCCTCTCTCTGCCACCTGCCCCAACTGTCTTCCCTCCTCACCTGGACGCGGAGGTGCCCGGTGGGAAAAGCTGCTTGACGAGGGGGTCCGTTGGATGCACATGGTGTTGTTGTGGGTGGCAAACAGGGCTGTCACCAGCAGTGCCTCAGTTTCTCTGCTGTCCAGCAGGCTCAGAAGCCGATTGATTTAAAGCTGTCACCCAGCTTTCCTGTGGCTGCCTCCTTACTGCCGAGGAGGAGGCAGAGCTTTGTGTTGGGGCTCTGCCTTTCCACCAGTCTCTGGTCTTTGATGGACCTGAGGACCTGTTTTTGAAAGATGGTTTTGGGGTGTGGGACATGAGGTGTTGGCATGGAGTAGAGCTGTGAAAATAGAGAAAACCTGTGTTTTGTGGTGAAGCCTGGAGCTTGCGGCCTCTTGCTCTGAGAATTACTGTGATTTCCAGTGCACTGCTGTTTTCAGTGAAAGTTTTGCATCTGCCCTTCCCAAAAGCCTCTCAGCATCCTCAGCTCTCCGGTTTGAGGTCCACTGAAGCACTACTTCATAACACTGTCATGTACCCTTTATTGCTTTTTAGCAGTAATCATGGTAGGCTACCTGGTAAGTGGGTCTGTGTGAAGACAGTCATCCTATCTGCTTGTTGCCTTACTGCTTCCCCATCTCTTACTTCTGGCTTTTGGTGTGCTCTTCTGGTGCTCTCCACCAGTAGTGCTTCATCAGCTTCAAGAGTTACTTCTTCATTTACACCTGAATAATCTGTGATGTTTTGCACATGCTGCAGAGTGTGAAGCTACATTGGCATACTGGAAATCTTTACTGTGGAAAAGATACTGGGTCTGTGAGATTTTACAGTACATGGTACAATTTTTTTTTGTATAAACTGGAGCCAGAGCTAGATAATAGTCACAGTCGGGTGGATGAAGAAGAATGAAAGTCTGTGAGAAAAATTCTAGCAGGATCTCCTTGGGACACTTGAGGGAAAATATATTAGATCTCCCTGGATGGGTTATAATGGTGAGGTAAGTTGGTTCCCATGCCTGGCACATTCCTATGCATTTTAAAGAACCTCTTTCCAGAAGCAATTTCCAAAATATGGATTAGTCTGTTAGAAATTGATATCATTCAAAGTACCAAGACTGTGGTAGTCATGGTCATGCTGTGGTGAACCTCTGAATGTACCACCTGCAGCTCATGTATAGTGAAGAACAGCATCCTGTTGTGGGAGTTTTATAAAAAATAATGCCACAGAATACTGAAACACAGCTCATGGTTATATGAGTAATTTTGCTCAGCCCATTTTACAGATACAACTCATAATGTTGACAGGAGCAATATCAAGTGTTTACAGAGAAGAGTTGGCAGGCATAGCAAGTATGGCACAACTACCTGGCTTGTTTCATATTCTTCTATACTATCTAATAATTCACCAGGAAGTGTTGTATGGGAAACCTTTGTGTCCAAGCAGGTAGAACAAACAGAAATAAAGCTGTGAAACAGAGTGACACAGGACCATGTTAAAAGTCTGATGTATGGCCATGGATGAGACAGGAGCAACTCTGAGGGGAAGGAAATCCTACAACTGCAATCTCAGTAACTGTTGCTCCTGCATCCTGCTACCTCCTGCTCTGTCCTCCTGTTTGGTGCCAGCTTACTTTTAGTGCCTGCTTGGCATGTTGGGTCTTTAGCTGCTTACCTATGTATCATTCCCTGTCAGATCACTGTGAGTGCTGGGACTATTGTATAAGCAGCTATTTTGCGTTTATACACTAACACTTTGTAAAGAAGCAGTCAGAAAAGCAGAGGACTGAAGATTTGTCTTGTTTCACTCCCCTACACATACTGGCCAAACCTCTTTGTTCAGCTTTCTAACCTTGTTTCTGATGCCCAAACTCTGTTACCACTAAGGCTTGGATGCAGCAATCCAGGCTTTTAACTCTGGGGTGCCTTTTCCACATGCATAGCCACCTCTTTTTAATACCATAAGCTGCATAAAATTAAGAATGCTATTTTAGGTCACAAATACAATTTTAGCGGTTTGAAAGATCAGGGGCAGTCTTTTCCAAACATGGGAAAAATGTCTGACATCTCTTTTACCCAGAAAATTTAAATAAGATTTCAGGAAAAGAAGAGTTGCAAGCATTGCATGTATCAGTTTACAATAACATTATGCTAAGTGCTGGTAGAAAAGCAGAACAAAAAAAGTTATCACCAACAGTGATAATTATATATTTCCTTGTATTGTCTGTGAGTGAAACAGATTGGCAAAAGGCAACAATTGCTGTCTCCAGTGCTCATCAGTTTTCCACTACTTCCTAGTGAGTTGGGAGCCAAAGAACAGGAGAAGGAAACTGAACCATGGATGAGATAAGTCTAGGTCAGCTTTTTCTCTGAGAGAGAGGTTATTTGTTCCTAGGTTGTTCTTGTGCAGAAAAGCATGATCATTTCATATTTGAGCCTCAGCAGAGAAGGGAAAATTTTCTGTGGTTAAACTGTTTCCCCCTTAAATATTTCTCCATTACAGAACTTGTTTAATTTGGTAATCATTCACTTAAATAAATAATGTTTTAATTAGCTTCAATCCCCTGAGTCACACAAATTAATATTTATCTTTCCTAGCTTGTTAGCCCAGTTAAAATACAGTTTTAAGACCTTGTGCATCCTGTTATGTGATCCAGTATCAGAGAAAATTATTAAGTTACTGTGCTGAATTATACCTCAAGGGGATCAGAGAAGAGAAATTCTCAGTCTCTGGGCAAGAGCAGCTCAGAAATGTTGCACTCCATAGTACATCGGAGTGTAAGAGATGCTAAAAACTTTTCTAGTGGTTACAGTTTTGAAATAAACCTTGAATACAGGAAAATTCATGCTGTGCAGCACTATTTACTTAGAGGGAGAAATAACTTTGGGAGCTATGAAGAGCCTCATAGATTTTCATAAGTCATTAAGAGGTTTACCTGATCATGGTAAGTCAGAATTTCATTCATAATGGAGAAATGCTGATTACTGCAGTTGAGTGAGAAATGAACATTCTAGTTTAGCCCTACAAGTGGCTTCTGCATAAAGCTTAAAAATATCCTTTCCCTCAGTTAAGACTTCAAGAATTTTAGCAGACCTTATGGGGACAGAACTCCCCACTGTGGGGAAACAGAGCCTGAAGCACTTAATGTCTGTTGTCATCTCCTCATACCTGGGAGCCAGAATCAAGAAGCCAGTGCTGCTGGAGACCTCGGTGTCAGGTGTGCGTGCTCCCTTGTTTCAGTAGCTCCCATGGGTGCACCTTGGAATAACACCATGAGGGTGTTTTTTGTCTTCTGTTTAACCCATACTTTAAAGCTACAGGAGACACTAGGTCTGCATCTCGGCAGCCTTGTGCTTTTGAGTGTGGATGCAAAATAGGTGAAAGGTCCTCACATCTGAACTAGTTGCATTCTACAACCATTTTAGCAGGTATGCGACCCTGGGGAAACATATCTTCTTTTGCTCAACAGATGATGAGATTTTAACCCCAAGAGTAGTGTCCAGATTCATATTTCATTTAGCTAGTAAGCTATTTTAAATGATTCCAGTATTCTTGTCTTACAGATACTAGCATCTTCCTAATATATAATGAAGATCACAAGCGCTGTGTATTGGCACAAAGTTCTAGTTCAGTGACTACTGCTCCCTGCACTCAAGAAAATGAGTCACAGAAATTCAGGTGGGTCTCAGATCATCAGCTTATGAGCGTAGCATTGAAATTGTGCTTGGGAGTGCCTTCGAAGAAAGACTGGGTTCCTATCACTCTGTACCCTTGTGACAAGGCTAGTGAACTTCAGCGATGGGAATGCAGAAATGAGACTCTCTTTGCAATCCAAGGGGAAGATTTGTTTTTCAACTATGGAAACAGACAGGAAAGGAATATTATGCTGTACAAGGGATCTGGTTTATGGAGTAGGTGGAAAGTCTACGGAACCACAGACGATCTGTGCTCTCGAGGCTATGAAGGTAAAGTTCTGTAAATTAATTTCTGTACTTCAAACTCATTTCTATATATATGTATATGTGTAAATACTTAGAAGTGTAGGCGAATTTCCTTCAGCTCCTTAATGATCAGCAAGTGTGACTTCTGGTGAAATCAGAAATAATTGAGTGTGTGTTAAGTTTTTTGAGCAGCTAATTTTGCTTTTTTGACAAGGTGTCGATGTTCTGATTGATAATTAACCATGCATGGCAGTAATTCATTTGGAGATGAGAAAAAAGTCTATGGTTATTCAGAATGCTATTATGCAATAGGTAATGATAGCTGTTATGATTTACATGTGTACAGAAAGACATAGCATAAATATATAGCCTGTCATTTATGTATTTTTTCCCTTGGAGAACAAATGTGAATTATGCTCTAAGGACTTAATTAACTCTTGATATCTTCAGCTCCAGCGTCTTAAAGATACCTTCCTAGCTGTTTGAAGTGAGTCTCAGAGTTGGTGCTGAAGTGTTCAACAAAGATATAAGAAAATTTAAATAGTTAAATTAGAAAAAGTTATGTATGATACATACATACATACATGCATGCATACATATATTTCTGATAAGCAGCTGGGAATACATTTGGATTCTTTAGTTATTTTTGATAAACAGAAATGGGTACGGAGGGAGGTAAGGAGATATTATCTAGGGTTTCCAAAATGCTGATTGCAGTACAAGCCCTTGGTCTAGAGCCAGAATAAAAGAACCATAGCAAAGCAAATGATGTGAAAGGAGGGGGCAGGAGGGAGGGGAGATGGAGTGATGGCGTGATGGCCTGCCATTCATTCCTTCTTTGTTTTGTAGCAGCTCAGTGAGGCAATGACCTTGGTATGCTATCTCTCTAGCAGTCACTGTCAAGTAGTGTTCCTCCCATCAATGCACGTATATTATATGTGCAGGCACAGAAAACTGCTTTAGTTACTCTGATAAGTTTTATTGACTCAAGTTTCTGATGAAACAAAAAATATCTTTAGATGCCCGTGGAAAATTTATTTGGGCATAGTATATTGGAGTCACTCGCTGGCATACGTCTATTAAGTTTATACATACGTGCTGTTCCCTGTATCAAGTGGTCAGTAATTGAGTGGGTTATTGACAGAAAAATCAGCAGTTATTTGTGCTTTAAAAAAAAATTGCTTAAATGTGTAGATTTTATACTTTTGATCGTTACGCATGTAGAATTTAGGATGGGAATGTACTTGTCTTGGCTCAGTCAGTTCCAGTCACTGGTGTCCTTAAGCAATAAAAATTTGTCTCACTGTGAACTTAGATATCAGCTTAGACCTAGGGAGTAAAATAATCAATGTCGCATTTCTAGTATAGTGTGTGTACTAAGCTAGCAAGCTCTGTTGCTATAATGTGATCATAAAGCTGAACTGATATATCTCCCATGCTTATTACTGCTTATACATTTTTAAATTGTTGTGTTTCTGTAGATACCTACACAGTGAAAGGAAATGCCAATGGAGCACCTTGTGTATTCCCTTTTAAGTTTGCTGATAAATGGTATGCTGACTGCACAGATGCTGGCAGATCAGATGGCTGGTTCTGGTGTGGAACCACTTCAAACTTTGATGTTGACAAGATATATGGATTTTGCCCACTGAAATGTAAGTTTTGTATGTTCAAGGTTCTGCTGTGCTGTTGTTCAGCTGCCTGGAAATATTTGTGTCCTTATGTGCTTTACCATACAAAGTATGGATTGAAATGATACATTTTTCTGTCTCCATGCAGCCTGCTATCCTTTTAGAAACTACTTCAATATGTAAATATTGGGCTCAGCATAAAAAAGAAAAATTGATCAACTACATCCAGGTGAAAGTGTTAATCATATGCTAGACATTATAACTCACACCATTTACTTAAATAGAATGTTAATTAGATGTAGAGATGTTACATTAGTATATGCAAAAGCCCATGTAGAAGTCTATGCAGCAGAACTGTAAACTGGAATATAGCTTAATGCAAAATTAAGACTACTTGGTAGAATGACTTGCCTTTTTAGAAACATGTCAAGGGAGGTGTTTCTCCCTCTGCTCTTGTGAAACTCCACATGGAGTACTGTGTCCAACTCTGGAGCCCTCAGAAGAAGGACATGGACCTTTGGGTGGAGAACAGAGGATGGCCATGAAGATGATCTGAGGGCTGGAGCATTAATCCTGTGAAGACAGGATGAGACAGTTAGGCTTGTTCAACTTTGGAGAACAGAAGGCTCCAGGGAGAACTTAGGAGTGGCCTTCTAGTACCTGACTGTTTACAACGGCGTGTAGCAACGGGACAAGGGATAATGGCTTTAAACTAAAAGAGGGTAGATTTAAATTGAATGTAAGGAACAAATTCTTCCCATTGAGGATGGTGAGGCTCTGACAGGCTGTCCAGAGGAGCTGTGGCTGCCTCCTCCCTGGCAGTGTTCAAGGCTGGATGGGGCTTTGGGCAACCTGGGCTAGTGAAGAGTGTCTCTGCCCATGGCAGGGGGGTTGGAACTAGATGATCTTTGAGGTCCCTTCCAACCCAAAGAACTCTATGATTCTATGAAACATGGAGGAGATTACATAAACTTTTTACTAAATCACAGTATTTCCCAAATCTGTGTTCTACATTTTAACTCTGTGTTTGAAATCAATGAGCAGTACTTCCCTGGTTTGAGTATAGTTAGAGTTTCAACTGTAGAATTATGAATATGCAGAACTTTTAAAAGACATTATATTTCTTCAAGTAAATTGGAGAAATATGCTTGTGTGTATTTAAATTCTTTTAAATTTGAATAAAATTTGTCTGAATTTCTGTAAAATGTGTACCAAGCATTTTGTCTGCAAGCTGCTGCTTCTTCTGTCATGCTGAAAGATGTGGCCCTTCTCCCTCCCTTCTTTGTTATTGTGTTTTGCTGTAAAGCTCAAGCTGACTGCAGTCAGAGCTAAGGGGAAAAACATGTCTTTCCTTTGATGTGAAGAGTGTGGCTTGATCTTAACTGGTCTGATTATGAACAATTAGTGTCCTTGCTGGGTTTCCATGAATGTTGCATTCATTATTTCAGGCAAACCAAAACTGCATGGTTTTTTCTTCTGTGCCAATATTATTTGATATCAAAAAAAGTTGGGAATATCAATCTCACTAATAGACCACATGCAAGATCAACATAAGAGTGCTACCTGTTTAAAATTCTTTGAGTATAGCAAATAGCAGGCATCATTTAAATTTAGTTTAATTCTTTGGAATAATTCAAGGAAATCCATTCAGATGCTGTGATTGTTTTTGGAAAAAGCTGCTTTATGCTGATTGCCTGCTTGTTTCCTTCCTGATTCTTTGGTACTAGCTATAAAATATTCAAGTTTAGGTCATATATTTTAATGAGAGACAGCCTGCAGTAGCAGAAGTTTTAGTCCGCCCTGTGAGAGAGGAATGTACTGCATGAGAGACTGTAAGTTAATAAACTCCAACAGCACTATTAAACATAGAATGTTTATGTCTTTGTATGTTAAAGTTTATTTAATAAGATTAAAGTGTTGCTTCTTAAACTGCCTAGGAAAGTGAAGCTGCTGATATGAAAATATGTGATGCAAATACATACTAGGGCCTGGACAGGCATACAGTGAAATTCAACTAGCTGCTTTTTGTCATTGTGAGCAAAACCAGCTCAAATGGTCTCCAAAATAAAGGAAGCATAAAACTGTATTTATAACAGTTATTATACTCAATAGACATGTATAAATTTGACTACTGGAGGTAAAATAATTGTTAATATGACCCTTTATTTGGTACTTTAAAAAGAGATGCTCATACAGTGATGGAAGAAGCTTAAATCCCACTGGAAAAAACTGCTACATTAGACAATATCAGTGCTTTACAGGTCACACTGTGACTTTTTGAGCTGTAAGTTGCACTTCAGGACAAAAGGAGGTGTCGGGGAAGAAAATGGGTTAAACAATGTAAGACCACCAGGAGAATGAGTCATGAGGTGTGCCTGTAGCTGTATTTAAGTGGGCATAAGTCCATTGAGGAAACTTTCTTGACAGATGAAAGAGCTAGAATTTCTGTAAAGAATTTAGAAAGCCTTATAAGTCATGCATAACACTTGCAACTGACTAGAAGGAAAACAAAACTGCAGAGAATGAGGAAATATTTAAGTAGCCTTAGCCCGGTATTTTATTTATTGGCAAATCTGCATCTTTGTATCCATTCACAAATACTGGATTTATTTTTTTAATGATGGGCTTTTTTCCTCATGCTGGTGTTTCAAGTTTTTTTGAAGAGTTTTTCACAAGTTTTTCTAGGAAAAAGAGAAGAGCACTTTAGGAAAAGACATCTAAATGAAGATAGGCATGTGAAGGAAGTTAGGTATAATTTAGACTACTGACAGCATTATATCTTTACTATAAGTTCATATAAACTGTAATGTCTATACTATGAGATTCCTTCCCTACTCAGAGAGGAAGTGATGGCAGTATTTTACAGGCTAACAAGTTCTATAATAATTTTTTGCCAAGATGCTCTTCATGCAGTATCCAGGGATGTTGGACTGAGAGCCCAGTGTGCTTTGGATGGATAACCAAACGAACAAGAACACTTTATTGTTACTGCTAGTCAAAGGCCAGATTTCAACTTGCAATTTTGAAATCAAAATCTCTCAAGATTCTTCCATTTCCTAATTCAGGAGAAATATTGCATTTGGATATGATAATCATGCTGACATATTTTTAATTATAAATGCCGTTAAATGTCTACATTGGTTGGGAATTTATGTTGTTCCTCTAAGTCTGAATTTGTCTGTCAAGGGCTATACCTGAAATGCAATGCATTTTTGGTCTGGTCTGCTTTGCTTTTCTTTAAAGGTTGAGAACTTTGAAAGACATGAGTGAAATCTTCCAACTTACTATATTGTACTTCTGGGATTTGGATGGTAATCAGAGTGGAAATAGCTAGTTCTCTCTAATTTCATTGTACACAAAAAAATTCATGCTGAATTAATCTGTATATGGATGAAGTTCAGATTTTTTATTCTTTTTCCAGTTATGTACTGAGGACAGGTGTGGTTAAACATTAATTTAGTTTGGAAGCTAAAATATATCATTCCAGAAAAGTGATTCGTCTTCTGGTTTCCTCTGGGGATACTAAGCTTTAAACAATAGCATATAGCTTTTCCAAAATCCTGCTCTGTGAAAGTATTTGACCTCATAGAACTCAAATATCTTTAAAACAAATTTCCCAAGGTCCAGAAATTACCTTTATGTTTATAAAAGACCAAAGTTCTACAAGAGAGCACCACATGCAAGCCAGCTATAAATTATGAGACTAGGAGAGTGAGGTAGAATTTCAGATGATTGCCTGCTACTTGTTTACCTCTTCCTCTGTAATAATTGTACAAGATTTAAAAAACCCTTCCTATCAGGTCAGTCAGTTTATTTGATTATAGATTTACTGATTTTGCAATCTCCACTTTATGCCAGGGTTGCACTTGGGCACAGGAATTTATGGTCTTGTAAAATATACTGTAGCAAAGAAATTTTGCATTCCGATAGTCATAAAATATTTTGGACAGCAGCTAGTTTATGGCTAATGATAATGGGGTGAAAGTTCCCATTTTTTATGAGGATAATTTGAAAAGAAGCACTTAATAGTATCTATAGACTATCAGATTTAATGCAGGAAAAAGTGGAACTGGTTACTGACCTACTGACATCTAGCATGGATCCTCCTTTGTCTTGAGTTTTGTTTATTGTACTGTTTTCCTCTTCAGTTTTCTGAGCTTTTCAAATTTGGAAAAGGAAAAGACATCTTTCTCTCAAATTTTTCACAGCTTGCAACTTGAGAAAATCTGATAGAGACTGCAGGAATTTCATTTGTTTTCCCATTGTCAGCAGACGCACGGTGACCTCTGCTACATTCTGGTTTTGTCATGTAACTTTAACTCTTCATGTGATATTTAGCTCAGTGTTGGGGCTTTCTATAGGTTCAATTTTTGGCAGTGCAATATCACACTATTTTCTGTTTCTTCTTGTGGGGATGCAATTGAGATGAACCAGGAGAGGCTGCAGCAGTTCAAAGGGTGTGGTACCTGCTGGGGCCACTTGTCATGCTGGGCCTTGCTGGATGACCTTTTCACTGGTTTGGTGTTGCATAAGTGTGCCAAGTTCAGGTATGCAAGGAGACCAGAGTCGGGTGGCAGTGAAGAAAGTGTGATGGTATGTCAGACACATGCATAAGACAAATGAAGAATTGCAGGAAAGCGTGAGATGGATCCTGACAATGTGAGCTTTGCGTTCTGATTGCCTCTGATTGCCTCTACCATAGTAAGAAAATCCATAACCACTTTATATAGTACCCAGAAGTAATAAAAATAAAGAGAAAAATTGTCAGCTTGATGTACACCTTCGCTAGCATTATTCTGCCTGTTTTTAGTCTTTTTCTCCACAGTGGCAAATCAATTCTTTTAGCATGACTTAGTCACTCATCTTCTATCTTGAACAGCAGCTTTGTTATACCAGAGAAAACGGTGACCTTGTTTCGTTCCTTGTGTACTGTTGCACATGGCTGTCATGGTTTAGCTCTGCCCCAGATTTACTAACACATTAGAAAGCCTAAGGACTCCTTTCAAATTAGTTGTCTATACCAGCATTTAGGTTTTGTGCATTTTTGCTATGCAATTTTTTCTATATTTTATCTGGCTCCATCTTCATGATCAGTAACAGCATTTCTTTTTCTCCCTGACAGTTAACATTGATTTGTTATGGAATACAGATCCTTTAACAAATGTCCAGTACCAGATAAACTCTGAGGCAGCCCTGAAATGGCACCAGGCAAGAAAAAGCTGTCAGCAACAGAAGGCAGAGTTATTAAGCATTACAGAGTTGCATGAACAAACATACTTGACAGGTAGTGTAATATCCAGCAGTTGGGTTTTTTTTTTGTTTGTTTGTTTGTTTTTTAAAAGTGCATTATTATAACAGTGAACATTATATATCATCTTCCAACTTGAAAAGAGATTTGATTATGTTTTGGTAATTTATAAATTTAACTCTTATCTTGACAGATTCAGCTGCAAAATATTATGCAAATAGGGATTATTTTATCATGATTAAATATTGCCAGAAACTTACTCTGACAAAAAATACTGCAGGTGTCACTGGCAAACTTGCTGAATGTGTGTTCAATCCCACTGTCTGTGTCACTGGTGAAAATATTTAATAGTATGGTTCCCAGTATAGACCCTAGAAGGACGCCACTTGTTACTGATTTCCATTGAGACATTGAGCCACTAACTCTTTAGATGCAGATATCCAGCCAATTCCTAATCCATTAAATCCACATTTGGATTTCATGTCCATTCATCAAATTCATATTTCTCCAATTTAGAGGAATGATAAATGTATTTTTAATGCTATGAACAGTCTGTTCTCTCAAAACTTTTGTTTTCAATTTAAGGATTTGGTAAAAACATGGGTGGTGGTTTTTTTTAACTGTGTGTGATGAAATTATTATTGAAATAATGCTCAAGGGAGCAATCTGGCACTAATATGTAGGAATGAGTTGTGGGTAGGTGTGTTTTGATCACAAACTAATAGATATGGCTGCCAAATGTATGTGAAAATATTTTTTTTCATTCTCCACCTACCCTGGCAGTACCAGGATTTCCTGTCATATTCTTGATTGCCTTAACCACAACTTGTTTGTATAGAAGCCTTACAGGAATGCATTAACTTGGTGCCAAATCAGTTTCTGGTATGACATTCCAGCCCTTTCCAGTGCTTAACTACCCTTCCTTTTAACCTTGCCATGCTTCATGTGCTGCCTGTAATCATGGTGTCAAAGACAACTAAAATATATAGAGCAAAATTACATACTGGCATGATGTCGTTGGCAGAAGCAGAAATAATGTATATTGCACAGTGATTTTCTGTGAACTATGCAGAAATATATTTAATTCAAAAAAATCAGCCGTCATCCAGCTGGGTTCCAAAGTCTTATACAAAAGGCAGAGATAGAACATTTATTACTAATGACTATATATAATGCTACAGAACTCAGCAGGATTTTTCTAGGTGCTTTTTAAAACCAGAGCCATAGGTTGGAACTGGTTTAGGAAGCCTGACTTATCATTGGCTACAAAAGTGCAATCAGTTGAGTCTGAAAAATGTACAAGATGTGCTTTTAAAAAGACAGTATTTGGAATGATGCATTTTAACATAGTGGATAAAATGCAAACAAGTTTTTTTTTTACTTTACAATATTTCATAATTTTAAAGCTCACACTTGTTCATAGCATTGGAATAGAAAGAACACAACAGGAAACTATTTATGCTTCATTTTAGAAAACTGATTTTTGGTTTTGTGACCTTTTGTGCAACTTAATATTTTATAATTTTGAAAAACAAATTCAGATTTGTGATCAGTGGTTTACAACAAGAATTCAGAAGTGTAAATTTATTTTCTATTGTAATAAAATTAAAAAACCTGCAGTTTTTTCAGGTTTAGCATAGACACCTTAATTAAAAAAGTAAAAGTTGGGAAAAAGGGGGAAAGAGAAACTGGAAAAAAAGAGAAGCAGGTGGTTTAGCTAGAATTCTGCTCTCATGTTTTGAGAATGTGTTTACTCTTGCTGTGTACTTCCAACATCTCTCTTTGTCTCTGTTACCTAGGTTTGACTGGCAGACTGAGTTCTGCTCTTTGGTTTGGGCTTAACAGTTTGAATTTCAACAGCGGATGGCAATGGGTTGGTGGTGCTCCATTTCGGTACTTAAATTGGGTTCCAGGTAAGGTCAGATACATTGTTATTCAGTTTAAAAGGCAAAATTTTTGTCATTATGTAACTTTTTTTTCTAGTACTCCATTCTCCTGCAATTATTGAGTTTGTTTTGATGTTGAAAGGTTCTGACTGTGGCTATAAACCCTGTGCATAACAAGCCCTCTGCAAGGGATACACACAGGGATCACAAAGGAAATGGTAGCCTCAAAATCTAGAGGAAAGTTTTAAAGTAATCTATCTACATCTCATTTGTTTATATTCTCAATTTACTTTATATCTCTATAAACACAGAATAAATCTGATACTACAAAATACTTCATTTGTGAGATTAGACTGGTGAGTGTATGTTTGGGTTTGGGGTTTTTTGTTTGGGTTTTTTTTAGTGGGGTTTTTTTTTTAATTCCATTCCTTTCCAATTTGTTTTGGTTATTTGCTTAAAAATTGGATTTTCGTTTTCATTTAGGATTAACCTAGCCATGGCAGTAACATGTATCAAACTGAACATGTTAAGCTAGTCTACCTTGAAGCAAACCCAGCTACTTCATGCCTGTAATTGCAAGGTTGAACTCTGGTGCCACTATTAAAAAGCTGCTCTCCTATGTCACCTGTATGTTGTGAAGAAGATGTGCTTTTCTGGTTTTCTATTCAGAGTGCCTATGTTAAGGTGGCTTTTTGCAGGCCTGTCTCCTTGCAGTAGCTATTCAGGAAGACCTTGGAGACTGATTTAAAGTAGCTATCTGAAGTTAGGCAGAGTAAATATCTTTTTTGAGCATGTCACATGCAACTATATCCACAGTAACTATAAATGCACATTCTGTCTTATCATCCAGTGGCTTCCTTGTGTAAACTAGGCCAAAAGCATGCTTTATATGGACAAACTTATTGACTAGGTAAGTGTTGAAGAGTGAACTGAACTGCTTTATAAGTCTCTCTCCAACGGTGTGAACACACAAGGCAAACAGATGGGGTCAATTACAAGGTGCAGTGAGGGTATTTATAGGTCCATCACCCAAGGGCATTGAGGGGGATATGTGTGTGATGAAGAGTAGAGGAAAACTGATTATGAGGTGGAGCCAAAGTGGTGAGAGCTGTTCATGGTTAAAACTGCAGTCAACTCGGCGTCAAGAATTGGGTGGGGTTTGGTGTAACTAAAATGGGCTCCCTGTGTCTTTATGTCCTTGTATTTATTAATTTCATTCAAAGATAATACTCTTAAGACAAATATAAAATAGCTTATATGTACTTATCTCCTTCATGACTTTGCTTTGGTCCAGCCTACCTCTATCTCATCACCATTACTCTGGATGTTCAAGAACTGGTTGTTCTTCCACTAGTGTATTTTAAAAGAATTTGTGAAAGCTTCATATTCTTTCATCTCACTAGCCTTAAATAAATGACATAAAAACATGGGAACTAAGTTATCACTACTTAAACTGAAATTATGCTGATAAGGCTTTTGTGAGAGCTAACTGCCAACAGCTGAACTAATTTTATGCATTAAAACAATTTAAATTTGCATTTTTGAAGTAAGATCTTTTTCTCCTCTGGGAAGAAGATATAACATGACTGCAAGTTTAAAACTAACTGTAATCTAAGGTAATGAAATCACAATTCTATATGAAAATTTTCAGTGATTTATCTTGCACACTAAACAATATCGGCTTGCTGTGTTTATTGCTGAGCAGTACTGACACTTGCTTGTTATGTAGTATACTGAAGTGTGTTCCGGAATGAAAGAAAACCCACATTGAGTTTAATCATACTAGACCAGATCTTGAAAAGTTCATCCAGTTTATTGCAGAAGTCTTTTCTGTTCTACAGGTTCTAATTTTCTTCTAGATGTTTCTGCTAGTGCTAATGCTAATCTTCAACTGAAAATATCTCAATATCCTTCTATTGTCATATTGTTTAGACAAGTGGACAAGAAGTTCACATTAGCAAAATAATTACTTATAATTTTTCTGTCTTTACTGTTATACTGAGTACAGAACTCGTCTTAGATTGTACTGTGAATTTTAGATATTCTTTGTTTAGAAAGAAAAAAGCAGAAAACAAAAGCAATAGGTGCACTGTAATATCTTCCACCAAGACTTTGAACCTGTGAAGAGGCTGTTAAATTGTGAACTGGATAAATATATCAGCTTGTGGTTGCTGTGAAAAAAATATCTCATAAGGGAGTGAACTGCCCCATTTAGTTTGAACAACAGTGGAGAATCACAATTATCTATATGTCAATGTTATCTTATAATTAAAGCATAGAACAGATGAGAATATGAGAGTAACTGGGAGGCTAACTATGATGTGCTTATTCTTTGTTGTTGTTGCTGAGTGTTTTGTTTGTTTGTTTGTTTTTTAAAGGACATCCTTCTCCAGAACCTGGAAAAATATGTGCAGCATTAAATCCTGGCAAAGGTGCTAAGTGGGAGAATCGAGAATGTGATCAGAAACTTGGCTATATTTGTAAACGAGGAAATGCTACTTTAGAATCTTTCATTATTCCTACAGGTGAGTTTGATAATAAATCCTCAACAAATTGTTAATGACCAGTGGTTTTTATCTGTAATTCTGGTAGGTGTGTGTTATTGCACATGGTAAAACGAAGTAAAGGTCTCTGCAGACTCTGGCTTGACCAACATGCCCTGTAGCAAATGGTGTGAACTTCCTTTTTGCTCTGGCCTCCCTGCCTCCTGTACATTGCAGAAATGGTAGAGTTCTCTTTTCCAAAAACAGGCAGACTTTTCAGATTTTTTTCCATAAAGTAACAAGAGGAATAATACATTTTTTTAATAAAAATTATATAATTATCTAATATCTCATGTACTCATTGAGATGAATCTATTTCTCTGTTACTTTTACTGCTTATGAAATAGAGTATGCCAGTGCAAGTTGGTAGCGGACTAGAGGGATGTTTTAAAATTATTTTGAGAGACTTAAATAATTTTTATATATCTATTTTATAAAGAGATAAATATATTTATATATACGTACCATTATTTATGTATAGGTATAAACTATTTAACTTATTTATAAAATTATGTAAATTATATATATATATACAGATGATTTTTCAGAAAAGGAGTAATTCTTGTTCCTGTCTAATGTACATAGGAAAGGCAAAACAGTTTTCATCACTTTAGTTAAACCTCTTTCCTTATTATGTCTCTGTGTATTATAAAGACCTTGTAACATATTCCTTTATTTCACTGCTCCTTCTTCTGTTCTTTCCAATTTTCTTTCCTTTTCCAGGACATACTGTCTCCACTGACAGTATTTTGTATAAGTTTTAGAAGCAGAAAGCTAAACCATTCCTGGATTTCCAGACCATTTACTACAGTTATTGGCAAACTCAGTGACTCATGGCTTGAATGTACTTTTGCCAATGTAGAACCAGTCCAGTCAAAACCACTTAGGACAAAGACTTCTGCCTAATTTTTTTCTTTATTGCTAAGAGAACCCCTCCCCACAAAAAAGAGTTAGTGTCTCATTAGATGTTGAAATCAATATTTAATACTTAATTAAATTAATACTTATGTATTGAACTCAAGTATATTCATTTTCTTAGCCAGCAAGAACTTCAGTGCATTTTTTAATTATGTCCTATATTAACATGTTGTTTTGCTAGTATTTGCCTACAGTTGATAACCTGATAGTTTAATTTATATATGTGTTGCCTTAGACTGGCTACTGCTCATCCTTTCAAGTTTCCTACTTCAGTTCTTAAACACGATGACTATAACATACTATCATTCAACACTGACTGCTATCCTATTTAGATTTAAATTCAGTTTTGGGGGCCATTTCTTTCTTATGCATTAGACTATTGATTCTCCATCTACCCTCCAGTTTATCAGGAATTTGGTAGAAGAAATGATGCAAAATTTTTCAATTGTAGAAAAATTGCTGAGTAAACATGGTAACAGATTAACCAGAGACTGGCAGTTGTTGACTTCATAAAATATTTCCCAAAATGTCCCATGGGAGGAAGTCATTAAAGGAATAAGCATGGGATCATACAAGGTGTTAAGTGCCTTCAGTTTCTAGTGATGTAAAGGAAAATTCATGGCAGCTGATGTTTTCCTGACTAGGGCTACTGAGTCAAGAAATGGATTAATCTCAAATTCATTCACGCACGTAGTTGTGAACTTAACACTAAACACAGAGGCAAACCTTTCAAATTTTAACCCCAGAAGTTACAACTGAATCTAACAAGGCAGTATGTGAGAACCGTGGGACAGAAGAACGCTGCACAACACACGAATATAACCAGGGTTGGGTTCACAATGAAGTAGAGAAAAATCTTTGGAGAATATTTATTTTTGTCACAGATGAGGATTTTTCATGAAGATAAGTGTTGGGTGTTTTTGTAGCAGACGTGTTTTTTTCCAGCAGAGGGCCACATCATTTTATACATCTAAGTGATGTAAAATCTTTGGGCTTCAAAGCATTTGGCCTGTAATAGAGCAAAGTGGATTAATAGGAACCTGTTTATTTCACTTTTGAAACTTGCTTATTTTTTAACTTAATTTCCTAAGGAAAGTCTGCCTGTCTGGCTACCTCCACCAAGAGATTGACAAAGTAGATTTCATCCCAGTCCAACAAGGTGTAGTGATCTTTAAGTACTTCCAAATGTTTCATAAAACATTCAGTTAGAGGAAATAGATGCTCTTAGTGTCACTGATGTGGCTGCTGTGTGAGGTCTTTCTTATCAGACCACAAAGACTGGGCAAGAGAGAAAATTTGAGTGTCTGAATCACAAGACAAACCAGCTTGTGCTTTCACCCTTTTTAGACACCCAAGTCAATCACTGTGAGATCTTCAGACTTTAGGACACCAAATTTATAGATTTCAAAAGTATTTGTTCTCTGTTTCAAGAATAACCATTCTATGCTTACAAACTTAATTTCTCTATCTTGATCTATTCCACAGTAAATTTGTCTGCCTGAAAATTTTTTACACATTAATAGTTCCTGCTGCTTTTGTGTAAGTCAAATGAAGTTCAGTGTGTAGTACTTGTTTCTATTAGAATGAAAAATACATGTATGGCTTTGTGTTATCTTGCATTTCCTTTAAAAGGAGAATAGGGAAGCACAGAGTTCATTTTTGCAGAGTACTGGAAATGAAGAACTGAAGACTATCTTACTGAGAAATCCACAGCTATGCCATTTAGTAAGGCTTGGACCAAATAAACTAGACTGCCAATTGCTTTTCTTGTTTTGTGTCCTGCAACAAATTCCCTGGGGTTACTGGATTAACAAGCAAAAGATTCTCCCACCTTGTCATAATTTCTTTAGTGTTTATAGTAATATTCTCACAGCCTCCTTCATTCTGAAAAAGAGACTCTCATGGTCTCACCGGGGAATAAATACCTTTGTGACTGCCTTTGCAGCCATGGCTGAACTGCTGATGGCTGTTCTGTTCAGTGCTTATGGTTTGCAGAAGGGTGCACTAAGTGTGTTGGAAATGCACAACTGCCGAGATATTTTTTCCAAAACAATTCTCTGTTATAGCAAAGCACTGCAAAATTCATATGCTGCCTGTCAGGTCATGGCTTTGGATTTCTACCTAAATATTTCTACAGGATATACCCCACTGTTCTATATAGACACATTACTTTTCCTTCCCTGACATACACAGGATATTTTGCCAAGACAATTTCTGCAAACTTACCATCCTTGTTCTACTCTCTATATTAGTGTTTACTAAACCCATCTGCTGATTATAAATAAAGTGCTGGAAGAATCATAATTTATTTCCACAACAGCAATATTCTGTTTATTTTATGTTTGGATGGCACTCCTCCCGAGTCTGAATTGTTTGCTGAACAGCAATGTGGTTGTTGGCAGTACTCTGGTGCTGTTCTGTTGAACTTTTAAAAGCAAGGTTTAAGCATAAATCATGTACTTTCACAGTATAATTTTCTCAATGAAGATTTCAAAAAGGATTCTAAAACCAGTATTATTTGGGCTCTCTCATGATCCGCTAAAATGAGTTATTATTTTTCTTTGCTAATCTAGAAAATGGGGCTAAAGCATAAAATGCCTAAGATATGTGGAAAAAAATTACCCTCTTAAGTATGTTTTGTAAGCTCAAGTTTGTGCCATATAAATCTATACAGTATGAAGGGGGAAGAGAAATGCTGACACAGTGTAAAAAAAATTATAAAGCACACCTCTGCGGAGCTTGCCTTTTCGTATGTGTGCGTATGTGTGGGGAAGTTAAAACTGTGTTTTATGGCAATTTTTAATTCTGTCTTTTCACACCATGCAAGCACTTGTTAGCAATGTAGTATTCTTCAAAAAAAATTATGGAGTTTCAACTTTCAATCATGCATGCAGATCATTATCCCTGTAGATATTTTTCAGCTCTGCTGTTCTTCATGATAAAAGCATATCTAATTAATTTGTTTGTTAAATCTTTCCTTGTATGATTTTCTTTCTTTAGTTAAGAATAGAATCTGAAACTCTTCATGGTAATTTTTCTTTTCAGAGACTAATGTGCCTATTAGATGTCCTGATCAATGGATGTCATATGCTGGTCACTGTTACATAATTCAGAGGGACCCCAAAATATGGAAAGATGCCTTAACATCTTGCAGAAAAGAGGATGGGGATCTGGCAAGCATCCATAATGTTGAAGAGTACAGCTTTGTTATTTCCCAGCTTGGGTACCGTGAGTATTATTTTACAAGAACACACACATATATATATCTATACTAAGAAAATAAAATTTTGAATTTGTCTTACCTGTTGATAAAAGGAACAGCCTGTTATGTTAAAAAAGAATAAATAAAAATGTTCTGATAACAGGGTGCAGTAGGAGTTAAATTTTAAATTGCAAAAAAATCTTTGGAAGAAATCAACCACAGTAAGAGCACAAAAACCAAACTGTACTGTCACAGGAAAGCTGTGGTCAATGTGAATTGCATCAACCCCAAACCCCTATTCCTTTGCCCTGCTTCTACCTCCTTTTGTACAGATTTTCAACCTTTTCAAAATCTGGAAGGAGTTTTAATATTGGTCTGCAAAGATAGATGAAGGAAAGCAAAGTCTGTCAGTCAATGACAGCTTGGGGAGATCTGGGTCCTATTACCAGCACTGCCATCTCCTTATTTTGCAAGTCACACTGCTGGTGTTTCTTCTGAAAAAAATATGCTGTCTGTCCTAGTAAGTGGATTCACATGTGCCTCAAATTAATTATGGTACTTACATTCTTGGTTTCTGAGTGCACATTGGAGCTGCTGCAAGTCAAGTTAGGCTACAGATGCTGTGTGTTCATCAGAGGAAATGCAATGATTCTGACCTCGAGGCAGTTTTGTGGTTGCTATTGCTTTACACGAACCTGATTTCGCTCTCTGGATCAGTTGATTGGAGAAACATGTTCACACCTATGTATACTTCTTTGCAGTAGCTGATCCTGTGTGTGCTTCAGTGCCAGGGAAGTGTGAGTTAGTTTATGCTTTCTTGAAACAGCAGTAAGCTGCTTTGACGTGCCATGTAACAGCAGCCTTGGAGTGGCAATCATAAATCAGCTGACATGCTTTAGTTCTGTATCCTAGTCAGCTCCATGTCAACTTGTGATAGTCCTCACATTCCTAAAAGTGTGATTTATTGTTCTTTCATGAACAACATGAAACGTTTACTCTTTCAGAGGAGGTTATTAGGAAAGGTAGGACCTCTTGATGAGACATTAGGACATTTGAAAGATGTTATGCTCTGAAGAAAATTAGTTGTATTTTCACTTACTTGGAAATAGATTTTTCATAGCCTAATGTCTTCTCCGGAGACCTTTCCTGAACTGGTTGTGCTGCACTGGTTTTGTTCTGAAAGGCAAATAGTCCTGAAGGAAGCCAAGCTTCTCACATATGGCGCAGACACTGCAACAGACTTTTGAAAGCATTCTTGTCAGAGGAGTAACGTTGGAACAACTAAAGAAGCCTTTTAAGGCAGCTTACAAGAGTATCAGATTACTCTTGTTCACTACCGAGATGAGAACACCATGTATTCCCGTGCCTAGAAAATCTTGCCTGCATCAAAACTCTGTGAAGAACTGTACAGAAAGAACAATGTGCCAAACAATTCCCAGTACCATGATTAAAGAAAGGAAGTGGTACAATGAGATTAATATTGTCGTAGTAGACAGGCTTATGTTTGTATCACCCACAAAGGAGAACTTTAGAGAGGAACATGAAGAAGAATAAAGAAGTGCATTCTGGACGTTTACGCAGAAGTCCAGCATGTGATATGGCAAAAATATGGCCCTGTGCATGCCTGAGGGAGTAGGAAACAGTTTATTTACAAGTGGCTGGGGAAAAAAATAATCTTGGTGTTTAGTCACCCAGATTTAGAGATGATTGCAAAACTCTGTGACAGCATTTCTTCTTCAGAGGAGAAAATATTATGTAGGAAGAGGCTTCATAGGGCCAGGAATTGCTCTTGGCCTTTTCTGATTTGCATGGCTTATTTACATGACTTTGATGTAATAATTTTGTTATAGAATCTTGCTTATTGTTCATATTACTGTGCTAATTACTGTTCATATTACCATGGTGTGAGCCCACCACTGTAGGACCTCTGATGTGCTAGGTGCTCAATAAAAACAGACAGAAAGATATCAACAGATGACTAAGTAGAAATTAGAGAGCATGGATGGTGGTAGCTAAGGAAGTGGAGCTATAATGAACAAACTCATCATACTAAGGAGAGTATGATGGGCAGTGGAATTGGAACAGACTTCAATTTTGGTAGCAGAGGAGTTTTTAAAGGAGGGTACTGAGATGTGAAGTTGGAGGAATTGTGAACATGTAGAGCAGTCTGGAAAAAGAGGTCAAGGTGCCGGTTTGAAAATGAAGTCTGATATCCTGTGAAACTGAGTCCTCCTTATTGGGGGAGAGAGACGGTAAGGACAGTATGGATGAGCTGTGGGGACTGATCATACTTAGGTATAATAAAGATGGAAGACAAGGAAGGGAAAGAGAAAGGAGAGAGAGTTGACTCCATTAATGTGGCAGCCAGTCGGGGGTATAATTTTTGCAGTAGCTTGGTTGGTCAAAATGGGCAGCCTCCATGTTCCTGTAACTAGCAGATAGGAGAAATGTCACGGAAGAGTTTTAAGTTGGGGGGGGTATCAAAGAAAACCTCCGTCTGAAATGTGTTAGTCAGAGATGATTGCATTGGAGGCATCAACTTCTGTTTTACAGGCACTTCTATTGCTAGTGACAGCAGCATAGGAAGAGAACCGGTTCCACTGAGAGATGCACTACTGCAGCTGGTGTCTTTTGGGGTGGGCTCACAATCCCATTTTTAATTTCCATGGGTGATTTCCTTGTCAGGTTCACTGCAGCCAGCCTGGATAGAGGATGTTGGAGAAAGACTTACAGAAGTAGGCAAGAACTATGGTAACAAACCAAAGAGGAAAAAAACCTCTGATTGCAGTAGATGGGTTGTAGAAATTCGAGGTCATAAGCAGTGGAAAAAACCTGTTAAAAAGTAATTTCTCTATAATTCATAATGAGTAAGTTCTAGTAACATAGTAGTTCATACTCTTCTCAGAGAGACTGCTATCTAAGGAAAGGTCTGTGCATGTAGTTCGTCAATCTGATCTGAGTCATAGTGCTGTGGACAAAAGGAAGCATCTGCTGCCTTTAGCATAGGCTGGATGAAAGACTATAAATAAATAATTATATAATATAAAAAAACTCAGCAATTGCACTGAACAAAGTAATAAAATCAGTTCTAGAGAGGAATGCCCTTTGATGATGGCATTTAGGCTGACTATAAATGCCCAAATTTTTAATCCTCCTTATTCAAATAGCTTATTTAGAACAAAACCAGGTATGAACACTATAGCAGCAATGTGTTAGAGTGAAGTATTTTAAGTACAGACCAATAAACCTCTGAGAAACTGCTGCTGTAAAGCAACATCCTTGATCAGTTCTGCACTTTCCTTCCAGCTGAAACCTTGCAGTTAACTCCATTAACTGTCAACTGGAAAAAGTCCCATGACTACATGAGTTGAATTTTTCTCTGAAATGAAATGAGATATAGGAACACATGCAATGCAATATCTTGCAGGTACTCTGGTTGTCACCTCTAAATGGCAACATTAGGTTTCTGAACATTAGAAAAGAGCACACTTCTTTCTTCACTATACTAAATGGAGGAGGAAAAGGGGAGGTACTATTTCATTTAGGTGTTCATTCATATCTTGTTACAAGAGTTTAGAGCTGGAAAAAAGGAATTAATCTGGTTGTTTTGCAAGATAATTCAACAAAGAGTTATTTTGTCTGTGTATACCAAGATAAATACTCTACTGTACTGTCAATAAAATGAGTTGCCTTTCCTGATGACTGGAGTGGGTATATGAGGAATGATTTCCCCTCTTTATGAATCAGGGAACCTTAATTTCCTCTGAATTACCTATTAAACTTGTTGAGAATATATTATTTTCTGTTCCATGAAAATAGAAGTTCACATCATACAGAAGGACTGTTATCAATATAATCATATGTTTTAGAGCCAGCTGATGAGCTGTGGATTGGGTTGAATGACCTCAAGGTTCAGATGTATTTTGAATGGAGCGATGGGACACCTGTCACCTACACCAAGTGGCTTCGTGGAGAACCCACACATGCAAACAACAGGCAAGAAGACTGTGTTGTTATGAAGGGAAAGGTAAAGTCACGTAGTAATTGACTTAATTATCTTACAATTGCATTTATTCTTTGAGCTTTTTTCTATGCAAGACCGTAAAACTAGAGGATATTACTATTTGAAGCCACTGATTTTAGAGCCCTTTTGAGCAAGGTTCATTATTCAAAGTTGCCTGAAAGTTCATTTGTTGTCTTTCCTGAGAAGCAGGTGAGTGGTGACTTTCCTTGAAGGCACCTGCCTCCCAAGATACATATTTCTGGATTTCAGTTTGTACATGTGGGACTTTTTGAAGAAACTTCTAATCACACTATGAAGCACATGAGCATGTAAATGCTTCTCTTCAGGAAGGTACAAAGACACATTTTGAGTATGTTTGGATTTTTTTCTGCTTAACTGAATATGGGATATACACCTTCCTTTAAAAATTGTACTAGCAATTTTAAATTATGTTAGAGGGAAACACTATCTTTAGAATAATATAGGATCCTTCATTTCAGTTTTCTAGGCAAAATTATAAATTTTGGTTCTAGGTAGGTTAGATGTTATGCTTGCATCTGCACTGCACATGAAAAGCATATGTGAGAACAGTAGTCAGCAGTGGTATTATTGCAAGCCTTTGCTGAGTGACTGTATATCTACAATTAAAAAGCTGCTTTGAGAAGACTGCCTTTTGGAATATGGCAATGTTTGATGACCAAGGTGTACTATAGAATCTGAGATAATACCTGGTATAAAAATCAGTCTCTGTGTGATATTGCAAACTGGTATTTTTCCTTTTTGTGATAATTAAAAATATTGAACTTACCAGCTCCTTCAGGGTTTACCTGTTCTATTGGGAGGAAAAAAAATATTTACCCATACCGAAGGCATTTTCTTATTTTGCAAAATTAAAACTTGAGGATTCTACTTTTGGTGAACACACTTATCAATTGAAGGAGAGAACTAATTTATTTTTTTTCTCCAATTGGCCTGACCACTATAAAGACCTTGGGCAAGCCTGCTCTCAAGCCCTAATAGGCCTCATTTTCTATTGTGCTTCACTTAGGTGCAATCATCAACAGTGGCATGTATGCATGCAGCTTGTTCATGTGTCTGTCATTCTGACACACAAACACTCAAGTTCAGAAATTGAGATTGAGTGCAGTGAGAGATGACAGAGTCAGCTCCACAGCAGGAAGAAGGAGTAATGGACATAGACGCATTAGCAGCTGCAGCACTAGAAGAAAAATAGACCACATCGTCTGTTACAGGAAGGAATGAGTAAGAGAATTAGAACAGCATCCTTAGGAAAGCAAAACTGCAGTAGTATCCATGGAAGAGGCAAGCCCGTGTAGGGTATAGCATATTAATCTCCCAAAATTGAGCAGAGCTATGTATGCTTGTGGAGATATTCTCTGGCCTGGCCAAAGTTCAGACCTACGGTTTCATTGCAGTATGAACTCCGCAGTGAGAAGGAACTTCATCTCTGCAAAGTTTGATGTGTATTTTAGTGAAGAATGTGGCACTAGTCAGAAGCATGAGTAAGATTATAATCCATTAAATCTGATTCTCTATTGTATTAGTGGATGTGCTCTGGTGAGAAGAGTGTAAATGTAAATTTATTCCATGGCAACCAGGCCACGGTGTATGTGGCAACTGAACAGATTTTAAAGGTGTGAGGATTTTTTAACTCCCTTGTCTGTGCAGTGGTTATGCCAGTGCTAGTCGAAGGTATAGCTTTGTCTAACAGATTTACAGGGCCAGACAGTAGAAGGAAGCTGAATGCTTATATATGAGGGTTAGTCAATAGAGGTTGAAAATAGAAGTGCTTCAAGGACTTTTATACTGGTCAAAGTTGGAGAACTTTCTCAGGAATGGGAAGTTTGCAAGGTAGGTGGCCTTGGTGTATGTGGGTGGTGAGTTGCAAGGAACACATAGTTCAGGTTTTTGTCTGATCTGCCCTTTAGCTCATCTACCATTTGTCTCATTTCCCTTTAGCTATCCTCATCTGTTGGTGTGACCTTTGGGGCTTTATGGTATTGTACGCAGAAGTATCAGTGCAGGAAGTATTAGAGGTTAGAGACTGACAATCATTTCGTAATTTGGCTCACTTAAAAAAACCCATGGAGATTGCTCTTGATATTCATAGTTCCTTGATGCAATCTTTGTTATTCCTTATCTCTTTTTACAGTCATTTGGAACATATAGGGTAGATTAAATGCATTGCCAAAGCCATGTTTTTTATCAGAACAACTTGAATGCCTTCAAACTAAAAGTTTCAAGAAAAAACAGCAAGGGGCAGAATTTTTGTTGTGGCTCTGTGAGGATTTGGGTGGCCTTTTCTGGCCAATACAAGTGTTACAAAGGGTTGGGGGACTCAGGTTAAAAATGTCTATTTGCGTACAGAAGCTGATATCCACTAGATTCTCATTTTCTACAAACCTAAGCAAATAACTTCTTGTGATAGTTTGAATTTAACAACCTGTTGCATTTCTCTAGGAAAGACACAGTTACCTCAGTTTCTGTTGCAAGATTAGAAGAAAGATACATCTGGTTAATACCATAAGACTTTAGGAGAAAGGTGAAGCAGGGAGAGAATGCAACCAGCCCTAGCAGTATTCTCGTAGTGCAGGCAAGAAGAGCAGGGTCTGGAGTAAATCCATGTCACTCTGCAATGCCAAGCCCTGAAAGAACCACTATTGGTATCAGACATACCAACAGCTGTTGGTATTAGGTATAAAGCTTCCCCCCCTCTGTGTGGTCATTCATTGAAAGCTAACAGATACAGAAATTAATGGAAAAATAGGACTCATAGAATCATTTAGGTTGAAAAAGACCTGTAAGATCATCAAGTTCAACTGTTAACCTAAAACTTCCATGTCCACAACTACACCATATCCTTAAGTATCTCATCTACACATCATTTGAATACTGCAAGGCATGGTGACTTGACCACTTCCCTGGGTGGCCTGTTGTAGTGCTTGACAACCCTTTATGTGAAGAAATTTTTCCTACTGTCCAATGTAAACATTTCCTCTCTCATTTTGATGAATTCAGACCAAGGATATTTTGAGGTCTCTCAACTAAATATTTCTTGTTTCTCAGGGGGTGTGAACTGTTACAAAACCATTCCATACCCATCGCTTTTTGTGGCTTGTCTCTGCTACTTATATATCTAAGAGCAGATGAATAGCCTTCAAGGATAATGAAAAAACAGAATCACCAGGGAGCAACAAGGATCGGCTCCTTTGTAACAGATCTGGAACCACAAGCCTAGCATAGTAGCCTGGCTTGCAGGGACAGAGCTTGTCCAGACGGAACTTGTCGCACTGTCCCCAGTGAGGGAGCAGGGCAGGCAGCTGGTGACAGACTAGAACCCACGTCTGGGATCATAAGGTAGGTTCAGTCAAGCCAAGCAGCTAAGCCAGGATCAGGTCTGGAGAGAGTAACCAGAGTCAGATACAATCCAGTGATTGCTGGGAAAATCTATAGTGAAAAGACAAGTCCAGTATCAAGCCAGTGAGACAGTCCAAAGGTCAGGCTCTGAGTTGATAAGGCTCGTTGCCAGGAACAGATGTTGCAGGAGCTGGAGACAGGTACTTCTGTTATAGCATGGACAGGGATTGAAGCTCTACGCCTGAGCTTTAGTGCAGCCCCAGGGCCCATGGGCAGGCAGGTGGGTGGAGGTCCCAAGTGAAGATGGTGGGGGCCATCCATGCCCTCAGGCCACTAATTGAAAGTTAGAAATGAATTCTATCAGTAAGGCATGCAACAATGCCATCAGAAAGGAGTTTCATTTATAACATGCTTGTTCATCTGTAACTTCAGATGCCATGGCAGTTGCACTAGCCCAGTATTTCTAGGGATCAGCCATCTGCTGACTAAACAAAGCATAGTTAGAAGTTGACTTTCCCTGTTTCTACTGAGATTTGTCGAAGTATGTATATGGTCCCATTGATCATTATTTTGGGTTCACTGATTGGCTGAAGTTAACTCAATCTATCATTTATTTTTGTGGAGCAAAACCTGCCCCTGTCTGTGACAGCACCTTCTTTTTAAAGGAAGGGTTTATGTTTACTTAATAAGGAAGTAGGAGAAGAAAGAGATATTTGTAAAAGGCAGCTCAGATGACGTGGTGAGAAGTCCCTAGAAGAGCTGTGAAGATACAGTTACAGGAAAACAGCAAGAGATCTCCCTGCAGCTAGAATGCCAAAGCTTCAGAGAAGTTTTCCTTTGTTGAAGAAGTCTAAAGGTTGTGAAAATTGTGCTGATTTCTTCCAGGCTGAGAAGGTCAGTTTTGGGTGGTTATTCTAAGTGCCTGCAAGCCTAGTGAGACTGAGAAAGAAATGGTAGGTGATGATGAGATTGCCACCAATGGACTTGCCTTGCTTGCAGTTAGCATAAGACAAAGAAGACAAACCTAGTGTTTTTTCATTGTGGTAGCCAGTAGTGTTAAGCTTTGTGAGAGTTTTTGCTGGAAGTGGGTTTTGTTGAGGCTCTTGAGGGCTTTGCATATTGTAGCACAAGGGACTGTGTATTACCATAATGATGATTTTACAGTTCGGGGGGGGGGGGTTAAGATAGGAAGAAATAAAGAAAAATTGCTGCCAATTGCTATGATTTTATTTTTACAAAAGTAGAGTCTTTAAGGCATAGGTGAGACAGTGCTTTGCACAAGGCTTTCTTTTTCTGTCCTCATACCTTATTTCAACTGTTGAAACAAAATGTATGTAATATATAGAGGGAACATGGCAGGAGGTTCCTTACTTTCAGTACAGTTCTAAATGAATGTCATTGTTTCTTCTGAGAGTCTGTAGTATGAGGAGAAACAATGCTAATTCTAACTTTGACAAGGAACTTTTTGCACCGTCAAAGTTCTGTATCAGTAATAACTAAGGAATGTAGTCCTCTTGTTTTTTGGTTTTTTCTGTTGCAACTGCATTTCTGTGGTGAGACATGACAATGGCCTTTCCTCCTGCATGAGTAAGAAATGAGTAGTCTTCATAAAGATTGCTGTCACCTCCAAAGGTTTGCTTTTCAGGAGGGTAAATAATCAAAGAACATGTAAGTCAATGGTGAATCAGTCCCAGTAGAAGTGAGGTTGGAATGAGGTTGGAAATAAATACTGAACTTGAATGTAGATTTTGCTTCTTTGAAAATTAGCAAAAAAGAATTGAATACTTAAAAGCATACTACACCTTTTTTGAAGACTAAATCCCACTTGACTGTGATGTTCTGTTCTTATGTTCAGGATGGATTTTGGGCAGACCATTCTTGTGAAAAGAAAATTGGCTACATCTGTAAAAGGAAGCCTATGTCAGAAGCTCCTACAGAAGAGGAAACTATTGACATGGGCTGCCAGAGAGTAAGTGAAGAAAAAGCTGTCTGATCTGAATAGGATACTAAAAATGATTAAGGGGATAAATGACACCTAGGTGACTGACAAAGCAGGAAGTACAGATTCTGTGTTGTCCTCCTCAGAACAGTCCCTTTTCATTTCTATAGGAGATAGGATAGGTGATACATATGAATAAATCTAGGCTCTGATTGTCATTTGGCTCTTGATGCTCTCTTTTTTCCAGAACTTAAACCAAAACTAAAACCTTTATCAGGCCAATTTTCCTTGATTGACATTCAAACCTTCCTAAGGAATTTGCTTGTACCATCATTTCCTCTTCAGCTCTGCCTACAATTTTCGTCACAATTGTTCAAAGCAGGGAGGGTGTGCTCTCTACATGCTATTCTCAAGGCTTTGCTGTGCTCTCTGGCAGTGCTTTCTGAAGAATTTGTTATGAGTGCCTGAGTAAAATTAATCCGTTGTGCTCCTTCTGAACTGCCAATGGATATGGTGTTTATTTGGTAATGCTCACCTTCTGGTAACATAACACTCAGTAAATCTGAAAAGCCCACTGTAATTTGTTATGTCATAGGGAATCCTACTGGGTTTTTATTTTCCATAAGTCTGCAGAGGAAGTCTTTGATGTTTATTCCTAGTATTTGTAAAAGAGTACCTGGGTACCTTACAAATATTCAACCATTGGATAAGATGATGGGATCCTAATGCTTATGGATGTTATCCTTGCCTAGAAAACTAAGTGCATGCTTGTAGACAAATGTGTCTCATAGGTGAGAAACTGGAAACCATCTGCAAATTTTTTTATGAATTGTGGCTGATCACAGCAAACACTCCCTCTGTAAGTGTATTCCTGAGTTAATGACATTTGAATGACAAAAAATTAGAAAAGAGTGTCAGTGCTAATTAATAATAAACAAATTTGTTTGAGGTGCAACCCCCTTTGTGAAAAGCCAAGCTGAAATTTGCCTCTCAAGACCATTCTTATGACTACCCAATGCCTATATGCTAGTTCTAATACTATACTTAATACTAAAGTTCTACAGAAAAGCCTTTCGTACCTTTATAAATGTAATGAACTGATTAAAAATTCATTATATGTGAAAAATTGTTTTATGAAACAAAATTTTGAAAAAATTAATCCTACCTGTTTCCAGTCTGACTTTTTCACCTTAGTTGCCCTTTGTCTAGTGGTTAGTTGGCAGTGGTATAAATCAATTTGTTTTTGGTTTGTTTTGGTTTTGGTTCTTTTTAAAGACATCTAGAAAAGCTGCCACATATGTGATCACTTAATGTTTATTTTGACAGGGTTGGAAAAGACATGGTTTTCATTGTTACTTCATTGGAAATACATTTGTATCATTTTCTCAAGCAAATCAAACCTGTGGAAGGCATCAGGCCTTTTTAGCAACTATAGAAGACAGGTATGTAACAGTCTACTTGCATGAGGGGATCACATGAGGCTTTAACATCTTGTGTCTTCCGAATATCAAAATAATACTCATCTGGACAAAAATCTTTCTTGAGAAGACAGCTATCTGTAGATACAGAACTTCTCAGTTTTTGCATTGTATTCAGTTTACAGTAAAAATAGGTGATTGCTGTGAGAGCAGTATTGATATAGATGGTTATGTCAAGGAAAAACTGGAATTATCTTTTCTGTTTTGCTAATTGTAGTGGCCTGAGTATGACTTTTACTTGATGGAGGGATGCAGAATTATTATTAACTGAAGCTTGAATAGCTCTGAATTCCTTTCAAAAGAATTCAAATGAGAAATGATATAATTTTCACCTATTTGGCCTTCTCAGAATTGAGATACTTTTAAAAAAATCAAATTAGAAACCAAACGTTGATAAAAGTGTTTGGTACCTGAAAATCCATCACCATTTAGCCATTGTTCAGTCTGTGCAAATTTCTGAACAACTGGTGCATGTTATTGAATATGGAATATTGAGAAAATCAGAGTTATGAAACAAAGATTATTTTGCTTGCAGTTGACTCAAAGCTTTCTAAATTCTCTTATTTGTTTCTATATAATTTAAATAGCTATGTAGCACTGTGGTTGTCATAAAAATGGTTTACCATAAACAATGTCTTCATGACTATATCTTATAAAGAGGAAACTTTATTTAATTGCTTAGATTTCTTCAGAGCTGTTTATTTAAACACTATAATGAACTATGACAGGCTTTACCTCTATGTATGTTTACTTCCCAAACAAATGATCTGCATGATCATTGCATCTAATTTGCAGTTATTGATAATTTAGTATCATACTAGTCTAGCCTCTGTTTTCCTGTATTCAATAATGCTGAGATGCTTTTTCCATTTTTTTATTTGCTTGAAACAAGAAGTCATTAAAATACAAAGGTACTAGAAACTCTCAAAAAATACATGGCCTATAAGGTTTCTTCTTTGCCACAGTTTTCATGTCCGCCTGTGATTATGTCACTTTCTTTCTGGACATCCAAAGAGAAGGCAGAATACTCTGGTATTCAAGCTTACAAAATATCTATTATGTAACATTTTGGTATGTGCTTTGATTGAGTAACTCCACCCAAGCTATGGTTTCAAGGAGGTACAGTGGTAATTCTGAGAAAATAACAAGCATTTTACAAGTTTTGAAAATAAATTTAAGGGTATTAATTTAATGATTGTGTTCTCTTGAACAGATACGAACAAGCCTATCTGACCAGCTTAGTTGGGCTGAGATCAGAAAGATACTTCTGGATTGGACTTTCGGATGTAGAAGAAAAGGGAACATTTAAGTGGACTAATGGTGAATCTGTCTTATTTACACACTGGAATTCTGAAATGCCTGGTAAGTATAGCTCTATACCATTTAATGAGTCTGGTGCCCATAATACATCGCTCACTGCTTGAATATTTATTTACTTCATTCTTTAACTCTTCCTTGATGGTATAATGAATAATTTATCTCAAATGTATGTGCCTGCTTTCTTAAGCATGATGTGCTGTTGCTAACTTCCTGCTTAGTGCTGAAATGAATTTTTACATGCTCTTGGAAAGAAACTTTAAATTGAGATCAAGTTTCTGATTTATGTCTGTTCTGGGAGGGTTTGTGTCTGTACCACTCTGGAAGAGCAATCTCTCTAGGCATACTGCGTCCTTCTTGCAAGTCCTACCTCTCATATTGCACTTGCTTACTACATGTTCTGAGGTGTGTGAGATGATAGCATACTTAAAGCATCTCTGCTCTTAGAGAAAACGGGATTGTAGGAAACAAGAGACCCAAGGGAACATTTATGTTTAATCTTTTTTTTAATATACATTTTTCTAGATTAATTGGAGTTTATTTATTTACAGTTTGGTTGATGAAAATATTGCTTTTTCTCTGTTCTAATAAAAATATGGGTAGGGGAGGTCATTTCATCTTGGACGTGATCGCATCAGGAAAAGAATGGGTGTCAGCCTTCAGGGTTCTAGCATGTTACATTTGCCTCTCAGGACATTCTCTGATTCTCTTTAGTTTCAGTTCCTAAATGCTGATTTGAATGTTTCAGGTGGAGTGGAAAGGGTATGTGGACTGTGAAGCCATTACTAGGCTCATATATCACAAGTTCCTTTTTGAAAATCTTAGTCAAAATAGACAAATTTGAGAAACTAGCTCAAACTGTATCTTAAGTTTTAGGGGAGAATTTCTTGGATTGCAGGTTATAATGTTGCTAGTCAGGCACTGGAAGTGATTTGATGTGAGGTATGATTCAGTATCTCAGATATGGATGAACCATATTGCTTTATTCTGCTTTTTCTTCTTCATGAATTAGGATCACAGAATCTTGTAATGACAGAATGGTTTGAGTTGGAAGGGACATTTAAAGATCATCTAGTCATGTATGTGTCCCCTGTCATGGAGGGGACTAGATAAGCTCTAGATAAGGTGGCTCAAAGCCTCATCCAACCAGAACTTGAACACTTCCCGTAATGGGGCATTCACAACTTCTCTGGGCAACTTGCTCTAGTATTTCACCACCCTCATCATAACCCCCACCCCCACCCCCCAGTCTTCCTTATGTCCAATCTAAATCCACTCTCATGTATAACTGTTGCCCCTTGTTCTGTCACTACAGGCCCTGGTAAAATGTCTTTCTCCATCTTCCTTATAAGCCCCTGTTATATATTGAATGGCCATGGGGAGATCTTCATGGAGTCTTCTCTTTCACAGTCTGAACAACCTCAGCTATATCAGCCTGTATTCATAGCATTACCCCATCCCTCTGATGATTTTCATGGCCCTCCTCTAGACTCACTCTAATATTAAAAACATTTTTGATTCTGTAAAAGACTTAATTTCCATCAGGATAGAATACAAAGTTTTCTAAATTCTCATGACCCTGTGACTGGTACTTTTTGTGAATTTCTGTTTACAACCAGGAAGGAAACCGGGCTGTGTTGCCATGAGGACTGGAATTGCAGGTGGATTATGGGATGTAATAAAATGTGAAGAAAAGGCAAAGTTTCTATGCAAAGTCTGGGCAGAAGGAGTGACACTTCCACCTGTTCCTACAACAACTCCTGTTCCCCGATGTCCAGAAGGTTGGGATTCAAACAGCCGTATCAGCTTCTGTTTCAAAGTATGTTGCTTATTTCTGCATTAAGTATTTTCTATTTGCTGTACATACAAGCAAGAAAAATTGGTATACATATGTCCAAACAGTTTCATAAGCTTAATTACAGATTATATGTAGAGATCTTGTTCCTTTCTATTGAAAACTTTATGGTTTTGTTTCTTCTGTTAAAGTCCGATCTTCAGGTCTCATCTTCTGATCCTAAATTCCCATTACTTTAAGACTGAATTTCTCGTTCTTTTAAGATTAAAAATGCCTTTCTTCAGGTTGTTTTCTTGCAGCAGATACTCCCGTCAGGAATTCAGCTTGCTAACTTGGCTCAAAAACACTTGCACTAAGGCTGGGTTTCACGGAGGTGAACACTCATAAATCCTATATTCAAAGTTTCTGTAATCCCCACAGAACAAGTTAATTGCGATCTATATGGTATATTTTATCTGATTGCAAAATGCTTTCTTTAGCCTTTTTCAAGAGGAGAGCAGAAGAAAACATGGCTTGAATCTCAAGAGTTTTGTCGAGCTGTAGGAGGAGATCTGGCCTCTATTAATGGTAAAGAAGAACAGTATGTGATATGGCGTTCTATTGCGTGAGTATCTGTAGTGTGGTCATCCAGTCATTTTAATTAGCTTTTTGATCTTTCTTATTTTCAGGAGTTGCATTGATCTAGACATTCTTGGTCAGTATTTCAATCTGAGTTAATGTATAATGGTGACAGCTAGCAGTGGTTGCCTTTTAATTAATTTCCAACCTGGTTGCTATTATTTCTAATAGATTTAAGAAGTAGTTTTAAAGAAGCTTATTAATTGTTGTGAATGACAGATTATTAAAAATATTGTAATGATTTTATTAGTTTTGGTTTTATGTTTAAAGTTCTTATAAATGATTTTTTTTTCTTTGATTTTTTAATTTAAGGAACAATGGTTATTACCATCAGCATTTCTGGATGGGCTTATATTACTTGAATCCTGATGATGGCTTTGTCTGGAGTGATGGATCTCCAGTGAGTGATTTAATTTTCTACAGCTGTTATTTTGCATTCCCTATGCTTCTCAAATGTGTGTGGTGTATGTGTTTCTGTGTAATTTTATGCTTAATCATAACCCTTTACTGTGTCATGCTCATTTTAGGAGAGCTTAGGAATAGCAATTTCATGGATTGATTTTTGTGGCTAAAAGAGACTGGTTTTTGATAAAAGAGCATTGAATCGACAAGAAAATTAAATTCCTTTAAACTAAAAGGATGTTCTTATAAATGCAAGGACTCTTTGAGTGAAATAATCCATCTTTAGTATTTATCTTTGCTAAATGCATCTTTATCTGGAATGGTCTGGACTCTATGGAGCTGAAGACTGTTGTTTTGTGCCAGTGTGACTTGATTGTACTTTAGAGTAAGGTATGAAACTGTTGAAACAAAAGCCTTTGGAGATGTGGGTGTATTTCATGCCAGGTTGGTCAAAATATTTTGGTGGAAGTTTACCATAGAGAAAAATGTAACTTACAGTTTATTCAGAAAAATTAAAATCTCAGTAATATTTTTCTGAGAAAAATCCCAACATTTTTGTTGTGTCTCAGTAGTGTCCTACTATTTCACAATTACGGGATATTTACTTAATTTAATATCAACATGTAACATGTCCCATCATTGTTATTAGATGAATTTTATAGAGTTTAGGTCCTATAAAAAATGACAACTGTGATTAGAAACAACTGGTACCTAAGCTGCAGTCCAGAGGCAATCTGAAAAAAAAAGTTTGAAATGTCAGCATTGGACAGAGTGATTCTTGTTTCCTCTTACCTAAGTTTGGAATCTGACAGTAGGAACGTATTGATGACTCTTTCCTTTCTCCATTATTTTCTTTCCATGTAACAGAATCCTCACAAAACCTTTTCTGTCATAGGTGAGGTATGAAAACTGGGGCTTTGGAGAACCCAACAATTACCAAGGAATTGAACTTTGTGCAGAGATCAGTGGTGATTCCAGCATGCTTTGGAATGATAGGCACTGTGATTATCTATATGGATGGATTTGCCAGATAAGAAAAGGTATCACTCCTGCATATTAGCATAGTGAGAAAAGATTCTAATTTTATTTTTTCCTTAACGTTAAGAAATACAAACAATTCCAAACCTGTTTATGAGGATGATAATTCACATTCCACATGGAATCAAAGTAGTACAAGAATTGCCATGTCTTCGATGCAGTCAAAGATATAGAGCCTTCAGTGCCCTTCTGGGACTTCTCACCAATCTTTCTCTATGGTTCCAGAAGGGAAAATATGATACTCGAAAAATGGGAAACATTGCTTTGCATATTACATTTATTTTGACTTTTCATTTAGAGAAGTTCATGCCTTCTTCTTGGCTCGGTGTTGGGTCCAGTCCTGTTTAATATCTTCATCTACGACCTTGATGAGGGAATAGCATCCACCCTCAGCAAGTACGCTGATGATACAAAGCTGGGAGGGGTGGCTGACACGCAGGACACTGCGCTGCCATCCAGCGAGACCTGGACAGGCTGGAAAGCTGGGCAGGGAGAAACCAGATGAGGTTTAATAAAAACAAGTGTAAAGTCTTGCACCGGGGGAGGAATAACCTTCTGTATCAGTACAGGCTGGGGGATGACCTGCTGGAGATAAGCTCTGTGGAGAAGGACCTAGGGGTTCCTGGTTGATGACAGGTTGGCTATGAGCCAGCAGTGTGCCCTGGTGGCTAAGAGGGCCAATGGGATCCTGGGGGGCATCAGGAAGAGTGTGGCCAGAAGGTCGAAGGAGGTGATCCTCCCCCTCTACTCTGCCCTGGTCAGGCCCCACCTGGAGTATTGTGTCCAGTTCTGGGCTCCCTGGTATAAAAAAGACAGGGATCTCCTGGAGAGAGTCCAGAGAAGGGCTACGAAGATGATTAAGGGTCTGGAACAGCTCCCGTATGAGGAAAGGCTGAGTGAGCTGGGACTGTTCAGCCTTGAGAAAAGAAGACTGAGGGGGGACCTAATTAATGTTTATAAATATCTTAAGTATGGGATGCAGGGGGAATTGGCCAACCCCATTTCAGTCATCTGTGGAGATAGGACAAGGGGCAATGGCTGTAAACTGGAGCACAGGAAGTTCCGCACCAACATGCGGAAGAACTTTTACACAGTGAGGGTGACAGAGCCCTGGGACAGGCTGCCCAGGGAGGTGGTGGAGTCTCCTTCTCTGGAGATATTCAAGACTCGTCTGGACGCCTATCTGTGCAATATGAGCTAGGGAGCCTGCTTTGGCAGGGGGGTTGGACCCGATGATCTCTGGAGGTCCCTTCCAACCCCTACGATTCTGTGATTCTGTGATTCTTCAACAAATCCTATTTTTTTTTTCTGAGTTGAGTTTCAAATTATTAGAAAATAATTTGCAAATCATTTCACATATTTGAATTTGTATGTGTGAAAACTCCCTCCTTTACTTGGCCCATGTACTGTTCTGTCAACTAATCAAAACTGTAGTTGCAAGATGGAGCCTGGTTTCAAGATACTTTATTTTGCTTTGATTGGGGTTTATATCCATATATATTTTCTCACTAAATTCTACTGAGTTCTGAGTTTTGATGCTTTTCATTTTTTGAAGACATCAAGACAAAATGTAATTTAGGAAAATCTTGAGTTCCACAAGCAGTGCATCTACCTAAGTTTGAGTATTTTAGAAATGCTCATTTAAATATTTTACCACATTTGTATATTGAGAGGGAGGGGAGCAAAATAAAGATGCTACATTAGCTTATCGACAATAAAGTACTAGCTCTGCTTTATATTAGTAGAAGAATTTCTTAGGCAGAGAATTTTTTATTGCATGTCAGTATCTGTGAGATTACATTTTACAGCAAAATAAGTTATTAAACTGATAAATACAGAGATCTCCTGTATTAGAAGCTGTTTTTCTGAGATGCTAATGATGCCATCCAGGATGCAATCTCTATGATCCATATTGTAAACAAGCAGGAGAATTCCTTCACCTGAAATCTTTTCAGAAAGAACCAGTTCATTTCTTGGGATCTTTTCTACTGAATTTCCAGGGAAATTTTAAAAATCCAGATAAAAGTTTCTCTTCAGAAAAAGATGGAAAAAACCTCACTCTGTGGTAGCTAAGGCACTGTGGGAGAAGATAACCCAGCCTGCATTCCTGCTGCCTCTGGTTTAAGCCAGGATTCATATTTAAGTGACCTAGAGGAAGGAGGGAGAGGGAGATACAACAGTCTTAATAGAGTTAAAGCTTTTGGCCATGTTTTTCTGCATCCAGTGAATACAAAAAATAATTACTTAATCCAGGTAAATTTCAAGGTATTATATAATACTTTGCACATTAGGAAAAACTTATATTTAGACCATCAGGGAACAAGAATATTTGTTTAGAATTGAACAGTAGACCAAAAATAGGAGATTTACGCTATTTAGTTCCTTCTGCTTTTTGTTGTTAAATCCATTGCTAACTGTAAAATTCAATGTCAACAGAAAAAGAGGCCTATCAATCATAGTAAATATTTTCTCTTACAGCACAGAGTGTAGAATCATAATAATTTTTTTTTCCTTACAGGCGCAAGTGTAAAGCCTGAGCCAACAGAATCTCCTGCACCCAGTAAGTTATTGCTGTTACTGTTTTTGTGTGTGTATGTCTAAAAACATTTTTAAAATTTTACTAATGAGAGTGTCTTGTATCTCGGGAACAATATCGTTAGTTTACCATTTATCTCACAGAATACCAGACTACTGAGGATGGATGGATTATAAATGGAGACAAGCAATATTATTTCAGCACAGAGAGTGTTCCTATGGAAAAAGGTTGGGAGTTCTGCAAAAGGAACTTTGGAGACCTTGCTGTCATTGAGAGTGAAAGTGAAAGAAAGTTCCTCTGGAGATATGTAAGAAAAATCATTAATACTATGGAATAAATCATCCAAAACAAGTGAGCATGGGCAAAAATACTTTTCTCCCTGGTGTTCTCCCTGCAAATTTTACAGTAGTGAAATTGCAGTAGCATTAAGCCATTTTAATATGAAGAACAAACTCAAGTTTTTTTGCTTGTTTCACAGCTGAGATGAGGACAAATTTGGTTTGGTATTTTGTATAGAAATAAGCACAGTAAGCATTAAACACTGTTATCTGCTTTTCCTATTCATTGTGGCAGTAACACCACATTATATCTATCTGCAACTAGTAACGGGTTAAGGTAAATCTCAATGCTTACTTCTGATTGATCTGTGGCTTCATTTTGGCAAGAAGTAGTACACCTGTGATCTGTGATTCTGTAAGGCAGATGAATTAGCTATAAGTATTCCTATCAACAAATAAACTCAAGATATTTTAAGTCATGGAACAAAAGAGATATGGGCTCAGATCATTGGCTTTTGATTTTCTCGGTGTATCTGGGATGTAGTCTAGTGAGCAGCCTCTTTTTTTGTTCTCAAATTTGCCCCTTTGCTGCCTTCTCCTTGTGGGGAGAACATGCTTAAGCTGGAAGAACAACTTTAGGCATGGATTATGCCATGAGAAGGAGCTTTTGAATGAACTTTCCTAGGTGGCTGGGATTGATTGCCTGTTTGTATTGTCTTGAGGCCAACTTCTTTTAATCAGGAATGTGCTTCAAAATCAGGTTTGAACCACGTAAAACTTCTGAGCTGTCTGAAGAGTAGCAGCGAGATGATACAAGGGCTTGTATCAATTCAAATTGTAAGGAGGCTTGTCCCTTGCAAGAAATTTGTTAGATGATGTCCATTGCGGAGACTGTGCAAGAGGTGCTAATTTCAGTGACTTGAGTAAGACTGTGAGAAGTGTTCGTATACTGACTGCACCTTTTGGCCAGTGGTGAAGTTTGGCTGTGGACTGTCAGCTGTGAACTGCTTGAAGTTCAGTGTTGTAGCAATAGAACATAGCAATTCATATCCTCTGTCAGACATATATCACTATTAACATAATAGATTTCTATGATAAAAAAGGACATTTATGAGACTTTAATTTTTATATTCTAGATCTTGAAAAATGGCAAAGAGGATTCATATTTCATTGGCTTACAACTGAGTGTTGACCAACGGACAAGGTAGGCTAACTAAAACCGTTAAGCTTGCATCATGCTTTAAAATAATTTACTGAGCAGAGAAAAGTTAATGAAGTGCTTGAATAAAATTGTATCTGGTCAGAGCAAATGAGAATGTTTTTCCTCTGAATTCCCTTGCGACTTTCATGCTCATTGTTTTTTGATTATTAAAGTTAGAAAAATGTTTTCTGTAGTAAATATACCACAACGTGCCATTATATTAAACCCATCTTTCCTTTAATCCCATTCCTGTTGTTAGGCGTTTTCACCCTATATAATAATATTTATTCTATATTTGATTATATCAGAAAAAACCTTGGTTTGAATTTTGCCTTCAGCTGTTGTCTTATTCATACTCTAGTGATACATAGCTGCTGTAAGGATTAAAATAATATTTCCTGATGATACTGTTGACATTTTTTCTTTATAGAAGAGCAGCTCTCTTTCAAGTAAATGGACTTTCTTCTTGACACCACTAGAATCTAGACTAGATCCATAAACCCTAAAACTTGATTTATCCTTTAACACTATAAAAGCATTTACATTGCTTTTATAACTATGCATCAGACCTGTTGGATTTGGAAAGTTCTGAGTTACTATTTATTTTAAGATTTTGTATTCTGTGGGATCAAACAGGTTAAGTCAATAGAGCATGGATTTTCAAAAGACATACCTAATTTTGTGTCTTAATTTACAATGGTTTTACTCTCCAGTGGTTTAATTTCACGTTAATTTAGCTCCAGATTATCCAGGAGAAATGCTACATGTTTCCTAAGTAGAATTCAACCAAATATAGTAAAAAAAAGTACACTGCAGATAATGTATTTTGGATTTTTATTCAGGAGTTCTAGTTTCCTTTATTCCATGATTGCTATTGAAAATACAAATAGATGCCCCAACTCAAAATACATGAGATTTTTGGTGGATAAAAAACCCATTCTTTTTCTCACTCTTTAACAAACTGGAACATATTGTAGTAAAGGGGAAAATGCCACCTATTTTCTGTTTGTAGAACAAAGATAGCTATTGCCATTATATAGTTTCAGGTGCACTGTGAGGACAAACCAGTTTTCTGCATGTGAGTATGCAGCACCATGTTAATTTTTACATGTGATGTTAATTTAGGCCTGGATTCAGTCCAATATAGGTCTTGAAATACCTGCATAGATACCTTGTAGTTCTTGGTTTTCCTTAAAGTCCACAGTGATAATGAGGACCCGCCAGAGGATAATTAGGATGTTAGGTGGGCCAGATCTGAGCTGTCTGCCCTTCCATTGTTTTTAGAGACCCTAAGATGAATATGCTTTCAAGTGAAGTATCGTATGTGCTTGGACACACTTGCAGTCCAACAGGAATATGTCTCCTAATAAGTGCTTGGTTCCTGGTTACGATTTTGATCTTTATTGTTTAATCTACATGGATATGCAACTTTTTTGATGTTCATATTTTACCTAATGGTAAGGCACGTTGTCAGAGGAATTTCCTTGTAGGTAGTTTGTCATGCCCTTTTGCTTTGCATGGGGGAAAGATCAAGCAATTTACTAATGTTACAAATAAAATCTCTTATCTTTGTAATAGGCACAGGGAAAGTATGACTTGGGGGAAATGGTGAGCATCTGGGATCTCTCATGCTGAAATGATGTCTTGCTTGTGTGTTGCCTTGAATGATTATTTTGCTTATTGTCCTATCAGTTGCAAAAGTGTCAACAAAACTTCAACACATACCCTATGTCTTTGTACGAGGTCTAAGTTTAGTGCAATTAGCATAGAAGAAAATTGGTCAAAAAACCTTGTACACCCTAGGGTATGAATATCTCTATAAAACATATTACAAAATTACTTTTGTGACATGGAAGCAAATATATTTTTTATGTTAAAGAAGTGTTTTGTTGGATTGTTTTTCTTAAGCTGGATGGATGGTACTCCAGTGAGTTATTTGGCATGGGCACCACATGAACCTAACTTTGCAAATAATGATGAAAACTGTGTAGTTATGTATAAGAATTTAGGTGAGTTTCATATGTTTGTTCCTGAATTTTGTTATTTGTGTGTTTGTGTCACAACTCTTTTCTTTTTCTGAGAGGCACCCCTTCCACTTTTTTTGTTTTGTTCTTCTCCCAATGTTACAGAAGTAGACCATAGTATTATATTCCTGACTTAAAGGTTTTGTGCTCTTGTGTTTACCTTAAATCTAACATGGGGAAGCTCTGATGGAGGTCTGTGGTTGTGATTACTGTACAACTCTTTTATACGTTTTGTTAAAATTGGCCTAATGTGCCACTATAAAAATTGGTATTTCTAGTACCTGGTACTACACTGCTTTTAACATTCTGTAATTGCAGTGTGTATGAAGTGACACTTCTACGTAGATGCCTACATAGAGTTCTATGTAGATGCCTGCGTAGAATGATAATAAACCAAAAGACATTGATCTTATCTCTCAACTAGGAGCCTTTTGTGTAAAAATGAGTGAAAATTATTTTCGTTTAACCAGCTCTGGCTATGGCGTCCCATATTTTCCCATTTTTCTTACACTCAGGATTTTGGAATGATATAAACTGTGGTTATCCAAATCCCTACATATGTGAAAGGCACAACAGTTCTATTAATTCAACTGTTCCTCCAACAACATTTTCAACTCCAAGAGGATGTCATCCAACCTGGCTTTCATTTCATAATAAGGTACCATAACAAATACAGCATGTTGGATGTTTGGCAAAGCATTAAATAGAAAACAAGGGTATTATTTAATAATATTGTCTCTTACTAAAGCAAAATATTAATCTTTTTTGCAGAGAGATGCTTGATGCCTGCATGCTATTCTTTGTTTTCCCATTCACTGTTTTTCAGGAAAGGTGTTTTTTGATGCTTCTAGTGAAGTGGCAGATGAGCATATTCAGTTGCAGTTGACAAAGTTGTTCTCTAGTCATCTCTTTTAACCTTTTGATATGCATTTCTTAAAGAGTTTAGAAAGAGTTCCTGTAGTATTGATGCTTTGATCTTGATGGTTTTTAACCAAACAACAATGCTTTTTCAGTACTGAATACATGTTGTCTTCCTTAACTTGACTAATGTGGTAAACTTTGTGGAGTCAAATAAACATAAAGACAGACTAGAATCAGTCATGAATAACTTAGCACTGTTGGCTGACTGTCTATAAAAAGTCAGGTTTTTGCTAATATTCTAGGGATTTCAGATAAAATCTAGTATATGTCTTGTTGAACAAACTTTCTTGAGACCTTCAATTTTATATAGAAAGAGAACCAGCACAGAAAGCTCATTTTAAGGTGAATGTGGGGTTTTTTCCAGATAAGTGCATTATTTACTGCCTTTTCTCCATCCTGCTTTGCTTAAAGCAGTCGTTTTCAACCTGTGACGGATATTGGAGTAAAGATAATATATAGAGAATTTGTTCATATTTTAGTGTTACAAAATATTTGGATCTGCAGAAGATGAACGTGTCACTTGGCATGCTGCACGAACAGCTTGCATGAATTTAGGAGGAAACCTGGCCACTATCCCTAATGAACAAGTGCAAGGTACTGTGTATAGTTTTGTAGCAACTAGATGAGATGACATTTAATCTTTACAGGATGGCTGTTGTATTTGTGTAAATGTGAACAGGATTTGAATAATGACTGAACATCTGATTTTTGTTCCAAAACATATTTTTTTCAAATTTACTGTGAAATCTTCTCCTGAATCTACTGAATTTTGATGTTGGCTTTGATATGCATACACATGTATTTTGCCCTGGCAGCTAGGGTAGTGCTTTTCCTGCTTACGTCTGATGCCAGCTGGATGCAGCAAGTTCCATTCCAAATGATGCAGTTTCACTAGGTGGCATTAACTCACTGCATGGTTTTCCTATTAACTCAAACAGAACACCTTTAGGATCAAAACTTGCTGCCTCTGAGCAGCTTGGGGCAGAGGGTTGACTGCTCACACACCTACCCAAAACTCACTGCATCAGTGTACCATTCTTTTCACTAGATGACATTATTTTAATGAACCTAAGAGGTGCCTCCCTCACTGTGGGACATGAGCAAAGGGAAATTGCCTCATGCTTGAATAAACGCAGCATGCATTCAGTTTATAAATTGGGGAAGATTTTGCTAAACGTTAATAACACCCTCTTTTTAGAAATACTGTTTTATAACAGCGATGAGAGACAGATGTTGCACAACACATACTGTTTGTGAACTCAAAAGAGTATACTGAAAAATGAACCATTGTAAACCTAGTTTGTGTTGTAGTCTGAGCAATTAAATAGTTTACATTTAGACAGCTGACATGAACCTAGTGCTATTATGTTTTCCACATGTGAAGAGATGAAGAATCATCCTTTCACTTCTCAAACACAGTTAAATTCTCATCCAATGTAATTTCTGTGGTACAGATTTCAGGTGGTTCATGCAATGCAAGGGCTTGACTTGTAGGGAAAAGACAAACAAGCCATGAAGCCCTTAGCACAAACTGTTGGTATTGCTGGCAATGTAGGCATAGTGGCTTGAGTTCCTGTTACAGTATCTGACAGGACAGCCATGCTAACATTTGACAAGGAGATATACAAGTTTAATTCCTGGAAGTGTAAGCTGCAGTCATTTTAAAAGACTAAAGGAAGGTAAATGGTTGATAGAACAGACAGAAATTAATCTGTTGTTTGCAGAGAAGAGTGAACTCATAACAATGACTGCAGCAGTTGGCAAAAGCCATGATATTTGTTGTACTGGGTTGATGAATGCCAGCTCACCTAGCCTACTCTTTTTGTGAGCTAGCCATGTTAGCTAAGACACACAAGCATCTCCCTGGACTTTGCAAAGCTGTGGTAATGGATTTGCTTGTGATAAATAGTTCTACTGGGACTCATTTTAAAGCATGTCTTGTGCATTCTGCTCCCTGCTAAGACAGTGTGAGCTATAGCCTGGCGTTCTAGGTGAGAGGAAATGCTCTCACAGTTCTGTAGCAGCACCTCTCTGATGTCGTTGAGGGGGTAACCACTCTGGTGAAATTAAAAATATAAGTGTGCTCTGCATGGCTGTATATTTCTGTAAGTGAACTGTGGGACTAGGATTCAAACACATTATAAAAACCATTTCTGTCATGCTTTTGGGATTCATCCCAGTACCAGGTTAAATACTCAGCTGAAGTATTTCGACTGAAGCTACAGCTATACATATGGTATATGATGATGGCGAAAGACCACCTCCTTTTCATCTTACTTGTGTTGTCACCGATGAAGTGTTCTGTATTTCAGAAAAAAATATTTAATTTTGCCAATCTCAGTGAAGCTAGACGTTTCAGTTTTGCCCTCATTTCTCTTTTTCTTGCTCCCTTCTTTTACTCTAGCTTTCCTCACATTCCATATGAAAGATTTTGTTACTGATACATGGATTGGATTAAATGATATAAATCATGAACTGAGGTTCCTCTGGACAGATGGAACAGGAGTTTACTTTACAAACTGGGCCAAAGGCTTCCCGTCAGGACATATGGATTTATACTCATATGATGGTCAGGTAAATAGCAATCCCAAATTCTTCAATGAAATTTGATTTTAGAATGCATTTATGCATTTTTGGGGGGGTTTAAGACACGTTATTGCTTGACATTACTTTCATACTTTTATACATGTGAAATAGAAATCCAAATAGAGTGAATGATATTGAGCCCTTGGGCTGTTGCTGTATTAGCTGGTGACAGGATCTGTGAAGTGTTCACATGGAGACTGTTTTCAGATTTCAGTTCTCTGTCTGTGAAGGCTACACTGCTTCTGTATTCATGCCACATTCCCTGGCAGGCTCTGGTAAAGGGGCCACTGGGATCTCTGCCTCGTGACATTTGCCCCAAAAGCACATCGAATGAGCACATCCTCCTGGTCCTCTGACTGCGGTAGAGCCTGAACATAGCAGGTTTCTCCGCTGGCGTGCAGCTTGCGAGGGGCACTTACAAACATTCCCCTCGAACAGCCACATCTTACAAGTACCAGCAAATTCTGTCAGTCACAGTTGCGGAAAGGAGATGCTTCTATAAAAAGACAGCCATTCAGTTTTTACAAAGAAAACAGTAGAAAAGTACTTCCCCTATTCCTCTGTCATACAAACTGGTCTGATAGGGGACTCTGATCTTCTGTGTTTACATAGTTCTGTGCTATGGAACTAAAACACATTATAATACTAGCACATTATAATACTGTTTGTCTTGAATGGAATTGTTAATGTAGAAATCTTACTTTTATGAATAATGTCCTTTTTCCTATTTTAGAAAGTAGCACGGAGGGAGAAAATTTGAGAAAACTCAAAGTTCAAAAGGGAAAGCACATTTCAAATCTTACTTCAGGGAGAAAATAGATATTTTCATCTTTTGATAAAAAGTAGTATGATTTCTATGAAGTCTGTGAAAACTAAAAAAGTCACTATTGCGTAAATTTCAGATTTATTTTTAAGTTTACTTGACCTTAGCAAAAAATAAGTTACCCTATCTAATAGAAAATACTATGCAACCTCAGCGGGAAAGCATTAAATCTTGGTGCATTTTGCTCACAAATGAAGTGCTTCTCTGTGCATCTTCTGGACAGTAAAACCAAATAAGTAAATGGAATAAAATAAATATGGATCCTTCATTGTACAAAACTATTTGTACACGTGCAGCCTTTTCCGTTCATCCCTCTGTTTAATATGTGCTCACACAGGCTCCAGCTGCCGTGTCCACATCAGAGAAGTTAAAATGTCACTGTAAGGGTGGTATTGACAGATCAGTGGCTGCTTTGGGCAGGAACAGTTCTGTTCTTGCTGTGTGTGGTATTACACCTTGCAACAATAAATTTGAAGAGAGTGATATGTCAGAAATATTGCATTGCCCATTGAAAACCCAGGTTTTTTTCTGGGGCAAAGTTAACTACTCTTTTCTACAATAGCTGATTTCACTTCTCTTTAAATTGTCTGTGGTTTTCCTGCTATTTATGCTGTATGCCCGGAGATATGAGATACGGTCTGCTTATGCACACAAGAGACAGCAACATTAAGAAATTTGTCAAGTCCAAGAGGAACAGAACCTCCACATCATAAAACATGGGCTATTAAACATTAGAAGGATATGAGAATAAAACTACAGCATTACTTGTGTCTGAATATGTAAAAAGGGGACAAAAGTTTTTATTTGCTTCTTCTAGCTATTCGTAACTGGTTTCATCTCTTTTTGCCTCGAGGCTGATTGTGTTGTCGTGAGAAACAGTCCTGTTAAGGAAGCAGGGAAGTGGGCTGATGAGAGTTGTGATAACAACAGAGGATATATATGCCAAATTAATGCAGGTACTTGTCTTTTTAGTTAAAATGCAATCCAGTCTTATGGGTTTTCAGGGAATTGCTTGGGTGTGTGTATTTCAACATTTCACTTCCAATATGCATCCAAAAATTGTTTTTCAGGCAGGAACACAAAGGTTATGTGTGTCAGAGGTCCAGTTAGGGTCACTACTTTCAGCTGACTTCCCAGTAACTGCCCTGTTACTACCTTCCTGAGCTGAAATTTGTACCTGCATCTCTGGGATTAGTATGACCCTTGACATGATGTTTGTTCCATGATGTTGTCTGTCATTTTCTGAACATGCTGGTATTCAAAACATGTTCTGGAAAATACTGACCTGTACATGTAGCATGAGCTGTCTGGAGTGTGACTGTAAATCACCCATACCAAACTGGAGCTAATTTACCTCTAAAAAGGAAATTAAAAAGCAGTGAAAATTTGGATTTAAATATCTGATTGATTTTTAAGGACAGGTCTGTTGTGGAGTTTTTATTTTCTTTGAAAAAAAAATTCCCTGGAAAACAGCAGAGTCTCTGCAAAGAATCACTTTTAATTAAAAAATATTTTATTGAAGAAATTGTAACCCAAACTAATCCTAACTCATTTCATTAATATTATTCTGGAGGATTATACAGAATATACATATTTGCCTCTTGTCAGAGGTTGCTTTAAGCAGCTTTTTTCCTTTCTACAGCTTTGTACTTGATTTTTTACTACTGATCCTGGCATAAAGAACAGTGCATCTAACCCATGCTGATCAAAAGTCAGGGAATATGAAATCAAGAAAAAAAGCTTTTTGTTTAATTCTATTTGCAATGACAGTAAAATCATAATCCCCTTTTAAACAAGTTTATGAGTCTTTTATCCTTTATTTTACAGATGCTGAGTTTCTGCCTTCTACAAGTTCATCCCCATCCAGCATTATCCGCTATGGTAACAGTAGTTATTTGTTCATCCATACCAAAATGAAATGGGAGGATGCCCGAAAAAACTGCAAACGTGATCAATTTGACCTTTCCAGCATCTTGGACCCCTACAGTCATTCGTTCCTGTGGCTAAAGATATTAAAGTATGGGGTGCCTATGTGGATTGGTCTTAACAGTAATGTGGTAAGAACATCAAAGAACATGATGCTGCTTCTCTTGTGGACACATCAGGAACCGAAAAATCTTATTATCTCTCTTTACTTTAACATATTAGTTTTTAACTTAGTCCTAAATACTTTATGTGCGGTCAGATTTAGAGGTAGGAATCCATCCTCTTCCATTATTCTCATTAAATTATGTATTTTACACATGCTCTTCACACTTTTTCTGTAATACTACACTCTGTGCGCTTCCAAATGACATTTTAAATGAGCATCTTGAAATACTGTTTTGTGTCTGAAGTTTTACAGTGGAAAGCATTTATTCAAAATATAATTACCTAATTCTTAGAATAATGGGCTGTTGCTATGACTCTTTCATTATTTTTGAGGATAGGTAGCCAAATGATTAATTAATTTACCTAATTTATTTTTGTTTTTCTCTCCTCTTACATTTCTCTGGTATTTTGATACCTTCCAAAGGTTAAAATACAGCACCCTTTCTTCTTAGCACAGACACTTGTCCCTCATTCACTCCATTTGGCTGAGCACACAAAAGAAGTACAAATGAGTGAATGTAACACACCATTTCCTAAAACCCAAAAGATACCTCTAACTTGGCAAACAGGATGATTCACGGAGTTCACCAGCTTTGGTGGAAAATGATGATGTTTTTAAATATACTTTATGTTAAAATAATCTACATTTCTTGAAATTTGGGAGGAAACAGCTTGTACAAAAATTACTCATCAGGCTTTCACTCTGACAAATTACTTTAAAGGAAATTTTTATTACTCCCAAATTAACAGTTTTGCTAGGTTCAAAATGAATTCAATGTCATTTATGCTGCATTTCCTTTTGCAGTTCGTTGCACTGCTGTATTTCTCAACGAATATCTGGTTGTCACAATGTAAATTTAAAAGTTTTGTATTTATATCTGTTATTGATTTCCAAAAAAATGCTCAACCTGCTAGCACAAGGTGCTGCATAGACAGACATTGGACTGATGACAGATCAGTTAGTGCTTAACGTTTAATCATTCCTGTTGATTTGTTTTGTCCTTAGACCAATGGGCGTTATGAATGGATTGACAATTGGAGAATGAAGTATACCAAATGGGCTGAAGGGGAGCCAAAGCAGAAAATAGGTTGTGTCTATCTAGATGTTACTGGAGCCTGGAAGACAGGATCCTGCAATGAAAGTTATTTGTCTGTTTGCAAAAAACCTGATGGTAAGAACTCAAATCTAATCACTGTAATTACAATGAGTATCTCTTTAGAGTACATTGTGCTGGGTGGTCTGCTGACAGATGCTGGTTTTTAATTGATGAAATAATTAAAATTTACTTGGGTTCAATGGGTCTGCTTTAAAATTAAGGCAAACACATACTAACAAACAGCTAGAGTGAGTGTGGATAGCCAACCTTTTACACCAATGATGTTAGATATATTTTGCAAAGCTTAGATTCACATTACTGTGCTATATGCTCTGATAGTGAGTAAGCACGCAAGACCAAACACTCAAAAGTCAAAAGCTAAGTAATGTTATGTACAGGTATGGTGGTGAAGGGGGAAGAGCTGAACAATCAAGTCATAAGGTGTTGCAAGGAATGTTTACTTAAAAAAGCTTTCCAGGTTTTCCTTTTCTAACTGAATAATAAACTTCAGGACACCTCCTTTTAGGTTTTTGACCTGAAACTCCTGTTGCGATCATCTGTTAATGCTTTCCATATTCTATGATATTAGGTAGCAACCTGTGTTCCCAAGTTCATAGGGTCCTTAATTCAGCAAAGTAGTCAGGTGTGAAAATATGTTTGTGAGGAAAGAGTTGAGCTGAATTTAAGAATGTGTTAGAAGACAAAAGTATGGTTGGATTCTTTGCTAAATTAGATTTCTTGAGTTTACAGTTGTAGTACATTTTGTTCATAGATTTAGGATTTTTTCCCATTTTTATGTTGTAGTAAGCAGTGTAAATGATCAAGATTAATTTTTTTGAAAGACCTCAGTGAAATTAGCAACATTTGGTTGTAATAATCTGTGTATAAGAAGCTGTTTTGTTAAACTTTGTGCTTTCTTTTTTTGTTTATTTATTTTTAAACAGTTCAAGCTCCTACTGAGCCTCCTCAGCTTCCAGGAAAGTGCCCTGAATCAGAAGGACACAAATCTTGGATCCCTTTCCGAGGTCATTGCTACTATGTTGAATCGTCATCTACAAGAAACTGGGCCCAAGCATCTTTAGAATGTCTTCGACTAGGTAGAGTATCAGAACGTACAGGTTTCTGATTTGTTTTTCCCCGCTGTAGAAAGCTGAACATGTGCTATGCATTTTTGTGATTTCAGGGATGGTCCAAGTGTTGGTCAAGACTGTTGCATCCAATTATTGCTTTAATTTGTGAGGAGATGGAAAATAGCTGTCTGCCAGTGGTATATACTGCCTTTCTTGCGTGTGGGACCAGTCGCCTGTAGTGATCACAAAAGTGGAAACTGACTCTGCTAAGACGTAGTCAGCTTTGTCCACAGCAGTCATTAATCTTCTTTTAATGACATTTTCTATCTTTTCCATTCCTGATTTAATTTGTCCTTTCATTATTGCATTACTGAACCTTTATGCCACTGGCATGAAAGTTACAGTTCTCTAGGCTGGATAATTTATTAGTTAACTAGGGTTATTGTGTTACTTCATTCTTGCAACTATTTTCTCTGGGAAAGTGGTGTAAGATTCATTATGCCAAACTTCATGTCTATAGCACTGGTATTTATGTCGTTGGTGGCAATGCAATATAGGTGCCTAATCTCACATGAGAGCATGCAGAGCTCTTGTTCATGCTGTCAGTAGACCTGAATACAGCTTCATCTTCACTAGAAGTATATATTGACATTTGGTCACATGAATTGCACCCTAAACTCCACTGACTGGGTCAATGAGGTCTCCACTGATAATAAACCTAGCAGTGAAATACATGTCAAATATAGAAACCTAGACCTCATGTGGTAGTTTGACCCTGGCTGGAGGCCAGATGCCCACCAAAGCCGCTTTACCACTCCCTTTTTCAGATGGACAGGGGAGAAAATATCTATTGAGAGGCTTAGGAGTTGAGATAAGGACAGGGAGAGATCATTCCACAATTAGCATCATGGGCAAAACAGACTTAACACAGAATAAAGGAAAGAAAACTCTCTTATTACACTACACTGCACACACAGTGAAACTAGAGAAGGATAATGAGAAGTGAGACCAGATCTTAAAGCACCTCCCCCCACCCCTCCCTTCTTAGCAGACTTCACTTTATCCATGATTTCACTCCCTTCTTCCCCCGCATCGTGGCACAGGGAGGGGCATCTATACATATATTCATGGCTGGCCAAACAGATTGGCACAGACAGATACACAGAGCACTCACATGAACATAGTATGCACCAATGCCCTTACTGAATTCCTCTCTCCATTTGATTAAGATGAAGGTCTGTTAGTGGGAATATATACAGAAATACAATCTGCATGTTTCTAGCAGCTGGGCTTGGACACACAGGTTACCAAGCTGCTGGCACATGGATCTCAGTGTCCTCAGTTATCAGGACCTGGAAATATGACTCCCCATGGCCATCAGCCTTGTGCCTCTTGCTGTTACAGACTCTGTCCCTGCCATAGATACACACAGGTCCCTCCAGTAGTCAGTCCCCCATAGAACCATGAAATGTCTTGGGCTGGAAGGAACCTCAAAGATCATCTAATTCCAACCCCCTGCTATGGGCAGGAACACCCTCCACTAGACCAGGTCACCCAAAGCCCCATCCAGCCTGGCCCTGAACACTGCCAGGGAGGGGCAGCCACAGCTTCTCTGGGCAGCCTGTGCCAAGGCCTCACCACCCTCATAGAGAAGATATTTTTTCCTAATATCTAATTAATCAAAATCTACCCTCCTTTAGTTTAAGACCTTCTGGATGTGCAGTGAAGCTTTTTATCACACAACCTAACAGTAACCAAACATCTGATACCATTCAGCAAAAGAGGAACAATTATAAAAACATAAAGACTACACTGAAAAAAGAGGAACATTCCATGTTGTCTTACAATCTGCTGTCCCTGCTTGCACTCTGGGTTTTGTTTGCTGTTGGTAACTTTCCAATTATATCTTACGCATAGTAGAATTCTGAACTATAGTAGAATTATCAATATCTCTGCAATGATTCAAATTACTTTTATATTTTCATTCTTCATAACTGTACCTTCCTTAGCTAAGAAAAAAATACCTTCAAAAATTCAACAGCCAAATCAAAACAGTCAAGTGTCAAACACAGCTGTTTCCCCATACCTATTGACTGGATTCCTGCCCCACACTAATGAGAACTGAAGATAAAAACTGTTCCCATACTAATGAGATCTGACCTGGTTAGCCAGGGATTTTTCTTCAGAATATCAGCAAAGTCTGGTCATACGAGTTGTACAAAGGCTCAGAAACCATTTAATCATTAATATGCAAAGTTATATGGTGTACAGACTGATGTTAAACATGCTTTTTACCTAAACCTTTTATTTAGAGTGGGGTTTTTTGTTGGGGTTTTTTTGGTTTGTTCTTTTTTGGGTTATTTTTTTAAATAGTAACAGATCAGTAGAAATTTAGGTTCCATACCATATTGACCAGTTGTATTTTGCCTGGAGTTTTCAGTTATGTTGCTGTTTCACAGTGGATGAGTAAACAAACAAAATGCTACTGTGTTGTCATGGAAATGATAAGAAATACATCAGTAGCAGTGCCAGAGTCTTTCATGAGATATTACCCAAAGTTGGTATCAGTTGTGAACTTCAAAATTTGTTTGGAATTTGCAACAGGTAATCAGTAGAAAAATAAGACTGCCATTTGACAGGACACTGAGAATGCTTTCCACTGTAAACTTATGTCTCTAAGAGATTTCTTTGTTTTCTTCGGGTCTTACAGGTGCCTCTCTGGTATCAGTTGAAGACTCAGCTGAAGCCAACTTTTTGGCATACACCATTGAACCACTCGAAGGGAAAACATCAACTTTTTGGACAGGAATGTACAGAAATGTGGATGGTAATTTCTTTAATTTTGACATCTTTTTGTTAGGTGAATAATTGTCAGAAGCTGTTTGATTTGTGTGCTGAAAATGTCACACTATACCTCTGTAATACGTAAAAAGTGAAGTTAGGAAAGGTAGTATATTATTATAATAGGGGAAGCTGTGCAGTTTTAAACAAGGAATAACTAGTAACATTTAGGAGATAGACCAGGCACAGAAATATCACCTTAAAGCATGAAAAGTGATTCACATCATAGTAGGTCACAAAGGTGTGTATAGCAGAGTATGGACAGGACCATGCTGGAATTGAGCCAAAGTTTGAATCATTCTTCTCAGTTGCGGAGAGGCCCTGAGTTAAGATACTCCAATCTTTGAGCTAGAGCATAGTGCAGCTAATGTTACCTCTAGCCTCTAGGATCACTGTATGGGAATGATCAGTCACCCATCTTTAGTTGCAGTTAGCCCTCGCAACAGCTTCACTTTGAAGCTGGAATTGTTTTTCTCTTTAGAATTGTGTATCGCAAGTTTTTCTGCTTTCTGCCTCACTGTAAGGAAGATAAGGTAAGACAGAAGAGGAAACATGCTGCTTTAATGAAATCTTAAATTCACTGATTGTTGTTTTTTTTCTTTAATACAGTTAGTATTCAATTAAATAGATATTTCTGTCTTTATGATAGACCCAAAAGTTACTTAAATCTTGTGCTGTTCAGACTAAAATCTTCAGTATAACAATGTCAGAGGCAGGACAGCAGAATGGTTTGGGTGAGTTGGGGTGTGGTTTTCCTGAGTTTTGAAGGTGTGGGGGTTTTTTTGCAACTGTATGCTCAACCATGTTGATGACAAGACAGGTTGGAAGGTGACACATATTCAGTTATATTACTTAGATCTTAATCAGGAAATTGGAAAGTTTTCTGTAGAAAAGGAAAGAATTTAATGAGAGTAACGATTTTTAAGCATAACACACTAACTAAAGCTGTTTTTCTTGTGGTGAATTGTCACATGAAGTGTTTTCTAAAGTGGTTCTATAGCAGGTGCAGAACAATACAGTTCTTACAGTGATCATAAACAGAAGAGGTACTTCAGCAAGTGCATGTCACTGTATTCCTAGATAGTGATTAAAGTGATTTCAGCATAACTGCATGACTAAATTTCATGTCTTTGTAAAAGAGATTGTATCCAGATGCCATGCCCTGACACAAAGAAGGGAAGGTATTTATATATTTTCATATATATACACACACATATATATATACACATATATATAGGCAAAATATGAAGAAACCTACAAGAAAACAAAACATAGTTTTAATGCTGAGTTGAAGAATTTGCTTGAGTGCAACTTGAGTCACAAGGGGCACATTTATTCTAAATAAATAACACTATTAAAAGAAAGGGAGAAAAAAAGGAACAGGAAGGAAGAGACAGAAAGTCCCAGCATAGTTGAACAACAGTGATCACAAGATTTTTGAAGTAAAAAGTAGAATTGTGCCTGTAAAGTCACTGGGAAAAAGCAGAAACTGAAAAACAAACTGAAGAAAATTGGACTTAGAAGGACTTCAGTGGGCCCTTTGAAAAGGATAATACAAAACCTCCCACAAATTACTGAAATAAAGGGCATTCTGTTGAAGATAAAATATCTGTTCACATCAGTAATTTCTATAAGGTGAACATATAATTGACACTGCACCATTCCAATAAATTTTGGGACATAATTTATTAAACTTTCCTGCCTTTGCAACATCATAAACCAGATTGGCCTGCTATTTTCCAAAAATTGATGTTATATCATTTGCATAAAAACTTAAGGGCAACGTGATGTGTCAGACCAAAAATCTAAATAGTCTAGTGTCCTGTCTTCAAGAGTGGCCACAAGCAGATACCACAGGAAGGCAATAAATGCGTAGCAGGTGTCAAGATGGAAATGAATACTGCCTTGTTTTTCCATATTCGATGTTTTTTCAATTAGGAGAATGGCTGTGGTTAGACAACACTGCAGTGAATTTTGTCAACTGGAATGTAGGAGAACCTTCCCCTCAACAAAATGAGCACTGCGTGGAAATGTATGCAAACTCTGGGTACTGGAATAATATCTATTGCTCTTCCTACAAAGGCTATGTTTGTAAAAAGCCAAAAAGTAAGTGCTACATTTATGAATCTGTTTTATGTGTGGAGTATGCCTGTTGTGTGCTAGTATTAGTAGATGGCTATTACACAGTGCATTTTAGCTGGGTGTTTTGAGGTTTTAGAAATGCCAAGGGATACATGTTTCATGACAACAAAAAGAAAGAATAACTCGACAGAAAGTAAAAGACCAGTGCTCAAGTTCCTTCAGAATTAAAAAGACTCTGTTCCTATCTATGCTGTACCTAGTGGATACACTTGGCAAATTTCCCTGCTGTGAATTGATAATTGTTGAGTAATCTCAAAATTAGTACCGTGCTTCATACAAACAAATTTGTCTCATCTATTTGCACATACATTCCCTAGGGTATCCCCACTGCTCAGCCCGGGGAATACCCTTTGCTTATTTCCCTCTAGCAGTCTCATGTGCAGGCATTGCTTAAGCATGAAGTAGTATTTCTGTGAACTGAGTACTTATGAGTTGTGAATTAATGAACAGTTTTGGACCTCATGTCTCTGTGTTCTCTGTTTTGAGAAGATGGAATGAATGAAAAGAAAGGCACATAGCATAGTCTGAGTGTGCTAAGCAAGAAGTGTCCTGAAATAATTGAATGTGCAGATTTGACAGTCAGGAATATGTTCCAAAAAGTCATCATAATAATTTCCTCTGGCATATATTGCAATCTTCCAGCCTGTATTGCAATATCAAAATCTCTTACTAATACTTACTGAGAAGAGTGAAATGCATGTAGTAGCTGAAATATGCCCACTTCCTCTGCAAGAGTGGAAATGAGAGAAATTCTGCCACCCTTTCTATAAATTTGCTCTCGTGCAAAATTATTCTTATTCAGATGGTTGTAGCGATGACTGTATCTTCTCCGGGTAATACTGCAGAACTCTCAGACATTACTGTCTGTTCAGAGTTTACTTACCTGGCTTTTTACATTGTGACTGACAAACAAAAAGACACTTGATTTTCATTCTCTATCCAGGATTGTCACAGATTTAGGCAACAAGCATTAAAATCAATGGTGAGCCATCCTTTTTGGCCATTCAGCTCTCTTGTTCTGGGACTGGCATTCATCTATTTCAATACTGAGCTGTTTCAATACTGAGCTGAAGCAGACAATGACAGACAGTTACATTGTTCAGGATTAGCTTCAAGCAGTCTAGCCTCCTGAGCAGGAAAGCCATGGAGTCAGCCAAATGTCACTGTTGGCACAAGGACGATGTAGTTGCTCACTCAGGAACAGGACACAGTTGTATAAATGTAGCTTGGCTCAGCACTGTTCTACAAAGCTGTGATAATGCTCTATTTGCAGAATTTTAAAAAAATGTGTTAAATAGTTATAGGCTAATAAATAGGGTTAGAAGAATGATTTTACTTAGTTTTCCTTACAATGGCTTGTTATGGTTGCTGTTTTCTAGCGACTGGAAACACAGAACTGCAACTGAAGCCCTCCTCTAGAACAGATGCTATTTTCTGTTCCCTTTATTGAAGTAATTTTTACTATAGTAATTTGAAATTCTGTAATGGGCCCATTCCATATATAAACTGACTTTATTTTGTCAGTAAAAAGAAACTTTACAGATCAGTTCAGCTAGGTTCTAGGTCAGTGTGCTGCAAATAGACACTAGGCATATTATGTTCATGGCATCTCAGTCTCACTTTTCAGGGATAGCAGATCCATATCCCTAAATATACTGATTGCTTAATATGTACGTAGGTTTAGCATGCGGTCATCTCATACTAAAACCCAACAGAGATGTGTACAATATGCATGATCAGTGCTATCCCAAACTTGGTCAGCCAACAATTTTTAGTGAGGAACAGGGAAAAACTGGCTAGGTTATTATATTCAATTTTTTTCCAGCGAAATGAAGCAATGCAGACAGATTAGTCTCCAAATTTACATAATGTGAATTATTTCCTTGCTATATTTCTGAGACTATTTTTATACTCTGCTTTTGAACACAAGATAGTATTGTCTTCAAAGAATCACAGAATCAAAGGATGGTTGAAGTGGGAAGGGACCAAATCCTTGCTCACCCAGGGTGACCTAGAATCAATTGCCCAAGACCATGTCCAGATGGGTTTTGAGTATTTCCAAGGATGAAGACTCCACAACCTCCTATGGCAACTTGTGTGAGTGCTCAGTCACCCTCACAGTGAAAAAAGTGTTTCCTGATGTTCAGAGGGAACCTCCTGTGTTTTATGGTGTGACCATTGCCTCTGGCACCACTGAGAAGAGCCTGGCTCTGTCATCTTTATCCCATGCTTTCAGACACTCGTGTGCACTGATAAGATCCCCTGTGAACTTCCTCTTCTAGGCTAAACAGTTCCAGCTCTTTCAGCCTCTCCTTACGTAAGAGATGCTCCAGTCCCTTCATCATGTTAGTGACCAATTACTCAGTTCCCTCCAGTAGCTTTGTCTCTCTCCCTTGTTCTGGGAGCCCATGACTGGACACAATATATAATGCAGGAAACATTCAATGCCTCCAGAAACCACTTCAAAACAGTGCAAGTACAGAAAGCTCCCAGTTTCCTTGTTTTCCATAGATTTGCATGCTACTGTAGTGCAGACAAGTAACAAAATACTTTTTTATTGTAAACAGCATTAATAGATGCTTTTCTTGATAAAAATTCTTGGAAGCATCCAAATAATCATGCTTTGTTTTACTCTGAAGAGCTAAAAATAGAGTAATTGTCTCTAAATGTAAAACTAGCTGGTTTACAGATGCTCCAGCAGAGTTCTGGCAAATCTTTGGAAGAAAAATCGTTGGATTATTAATGAAATCACCCAATTTGAGTAGGGTGATTGATAAAACAATTTGATTTCCTGGGCTCCTCATTTTCAGAATGAAACATGATGCATTAATTCAGGATTTAGTTGTAGACTGATTTTATGTCCACATGGCCAAATATGGATTTTCACCTTCAATGATGGCCTGATTTTCCCAGCAAGCCAGATTTTGCGATCCACTTATTAAATTTTACATGAGTTACAAACACTTTAGTATGATGTGATATATACTAAGACACTTTGGGGTTCATGAGCGATTTCACTCATGTAGGTAGGCCATTAAATTCTCCTGGCAAACTAACAATATTACACTTGCTGTATTTATCCAGAATAAGCACCAAGAGAATTTGTAATTATATTGAAGATTATGTTTGAGCATCTCTGTCCTGAAGATGCTGTATAGGTTTGCTTGTGGTTATACACAGATGGCAAGATCTGTCTCCATGGAGCACTTTGATGTTTCTTTTCCACTAGTGTAGATACCTACATTTGAGACTATAGTACAATAGTCCACTGTGCTATGCCTTTTGATAGGTATATATAGCTTTGTATGGACTAAACCAAGGTGCTTTCAGTATTTAGTGGTATTTATTACCATATATTTTTCTGTATTTTCAGTATGTTCCAAATAATGTAACATAGAAATAAGCAGCAGAATAATATAATAACGTAATTATTTGTCAATGTTTTAAAATGCCAGCAACTGAAATGCCACCAGCAGCAGAGGTGCCAACAGCCGAAATGCCTGCAAAGGGTAGGAATATTTTCTTTTAATTAGACAAAATTTAGTCCCATGCAAGATCATAAGCAAACAAATAATCTTCTAGGTCTCATATTTTCTGATATACCTGAGTAGTATATGTGTTTACTGGGAGCATACTATTTCCAAATAGAATACAATATACTCCATTCATTGTCCAAATTAAAATTTAAAATAATAATAATAATTTATTAATATTATGCTAGCATACAATGCTAGCATTTTGAAATCAACTAATTTTATATTTTTAGCTTTTTCTCACATTATCTTGAAGCAAATGGAATGCTTTTGATTAAAATATTATGTTTTCTAAAGATACGGTTTCCAGTAATCAGGTAAAAAGTGTGAGAAATCCTCCTAATTTCTTTGTGTCTGTTTTCAGCAATGACAAAGGATGAGAAGAGTCCTACTCTGAACCATGGTAAAACAGGAATCGTAGTTATTGTTGTCATCCTCATCCTAGTTGGAAGTGGCCTTGCAGGCTATCTCTTTTACAAAAGAAGAAAGAATCGATTGTCAACAAATGACAGCTTCGAGAACAATTTGTATTTTAATAGTGATATAGCTCCTGGAACTAGTGACACAAAGGATCTTGTGACCAACATAGAACGGAATGAACATGCGACACTGTAATGTAATAAAATTAAATGTAATGTAATATGTAATGTAAAATTTATTGTAATAAAATAAAATGTGCCTTGTTTTAATAAAATTATGCAATTAGAATTAAGCCAAAGTTATTTTCTCATGTGAAAATACTGTAGTAGCCAGTTTCAGTGGGTGTGTAATGTTATATACATTTATTTTCATTTGTAGCCATTGTATAATGTGTCAGACTTCAGATCTCATGATCTGATGGCCTACACTGATGAGTATGGGTCTTAAGAAAAGAGATAATATTAATTAATTGTCAAATTGAACAAGAGAAATGGATGCAATAAAGGAAGTATAGTGCAGATAGATTCACTTGAGGTAGCCTCTCAGATTTGAACTTTCTGCACCGGATTTATTTCAAACCATGTTAATGCACAGATCCTCCAAGCCACTCAGCCAACATATCTCTTGTTCTACTGTCTTTCAAGTATTCCTAGGAATTTAGCTGCAGTTGCAGACTGTATTTAGGTGCATTGTCTTTCAATCATGTCGGGAAAAGTCCTTTTATGATAATTTCAGTTCCCACAATTTCACACAAGACAGAGACCTGAGTGCGTAGTTTTTGTTGTTTATGTATTTGAGGATTTAATCAGGCAAAATCTGGGAGCAGGCCTCTGGAATGGTAGAATAAGGTTGGGGTTAACTGCCAGCATCCTGGGTTTGTCTGGGAGAGGAGATGAAGGCCATGGCAAACTTTCCTTCTTGTCAGAACAGGGCATAAAATTTCCTTCTTATCCTACTGAGGAACACTCCCTGTACATGTTCTGAAGGTTTGAAGGAGCACTGCTTAGCTGTTAGGGTAATCACACGTTGGCACTGCTCTCCTGCAGCCTCTCAAGAAGTAGCACAGGTTTGTGCATGTGTGCTGGAGGACAAGAACAATTTAGCGTATTTGCTATTACTGATCTTAGTTCCTTTCAAAAACGGCTAGATGGGTTAACCTACATGGAAATCTTAGGTTCCCCAATGTGGAGTTTATATTCCTAATTTTTGTAAATCTTGTAAAATGTAAACCATGCATGATTCCTCACTTGCTTACAAAGGTTTCAAGGTTGTGGTTTCAGAGTTTGTTCTGTGAAATAAAGAATAACTAGCTTTGATTTTTTAACATAGTTTTTCATTTTATACTCTTGTCTATATAAGCCTCTGTAACAGGGTAAAGTTAAAAAGGAGATGATACAACCATGGAGACATTCCATCCAGAGTGGCAAGCAAATAATATATTGACCATTTTTCCCTGAATATGTCCAGATATTGTCTGCTTAAAACGAAGACAAAAATGTCAGCTGAATGATACAGTAAAAATCTTGAATTACATGTGAATGTAGGTAAAATGGGGAAATTTGTCCTGGAACTCTTTTTCTCCTCTGGCTCTGCTGCCCTTCTCCAACTTTTTCCTTGCTTCTGTTCCTTCTGTGTTTCCATTTTTAATGCACAGTTGTTTAAGCATGTCTTTTCAAGGAGCAGTGCTTCGAGTGGCTCAGCATGCCACCTGATGTGTCTTATGTGCCAGAAGCCTCCTGACTGACTGATTTATGATACTAAGGGGTACATCGCTTCAATTCTGTGGAGAAGGGATGCCAGCTAGAAAGGTATGTGAAAGGGGCAGTGAAAGGTCACAAGGCCGGGCCTGGAATCCTGGCCTCGCTGCACTCACTGCAGTGTGGTGCAAACAACTAATTGGTGCAGTCTCTACCCAAAAAAGTTCAGTCCAGTTCTGGGGCCCTGCGCAATCTTAAGGGCAGTATCTGCACACCGTGTGGTTCTTCCAGATAGCATTTTATCACACGGATATATGCGATTGACAGCGTGTAAAGGTTTGTCTCTTTGCCCGCTGCTACATTTCTTGATAGCCTTGCACTTAGTTTTCATTTCCCCTTTTCTCCAGAAGAGCTCAGACTTCAGAGGAAAGGTGGTGAATCTGCACGCTGTAACTTCCTGCCTGGGAGCAGAGATTGCCTAAGGAACAATGCTGACTTGACACAAAACCCAGAAGCATTTCTTCCCCACCGCTTCTAAAATTTCAGGCTGGGCCTTGCCAAGTGGAAGATGCTGGAGTGCATCTTTGCAATCTCCTCAGTTTCTTTCCCACTTTGTGGCCTGTGACAGGGTCTGCTCGAACAAACATAAAAACACCGAGGTGAAGCTGACTTTACTATTTTGCTCTGTTTCAGCCTCCCTCAGCAGACTGTTGACAACAGTCCTTCACTAAACACCAGTGTTTCTTCAGAAAGGGGCTAGGTTTGTGGGTTTTCTCCTTGTTCACATTGTTCTTGTTGCCTCCTGTTAGCTTTGGAGATGCTGAGACATTGTATATGGCAGAACCACAAGGCATTACGTTTTTCCTGCCCAAATAGTAACTAAGAGTGTCTTTTGCATCCCCACATCTTGAGTTCCTGAACAAGGAAGCAAGGGAAGTGGGAAGCGGAGGTCACAGAACGGAGTATTGCCATGCTGGCGTGTACCAGAATGCTTTACTCCAGCCTCAGTGCAGCCATCTTTGCATATGCATCATAATTCACTGACCCTCTGCACCTCTGGTGAGACAGTCCTTTCTTCTCTGCCCACTTCCCTGGGATCTCAGTATCCTTCTCAGGCTCCCATTCTTCTGGGGGTTGGACCCAATGATCTCTGAGGTCCCTTCCAACCCCTATGATTCTATGATTCTTCCCATCTTTTGGTCCAGCTGTACCTTCCAGATGGCCTTCAGGTCCCACTCTCTCACTGTTGTAATTCTTTTTCTTCCTTAATTCCTTGTGTGCCACTGTGTACCTTTTTCGACCCAGTGAGTTGTCCGGTTGCATCTGAATCAGGACAATAGAAGCAGGATCCCACATCTTCATGTAGGTATCTAGGGTTTTCATTGTCTTCAATAGCAGCAGTTTTCAGGGAAAGACTTGATGCAAATACGATATTGGGAAAGTTATCCTAAACCAGCCTCTCCTGAACACATGGGAACTGGGTGTTTTTAGAGGCCATACGCAAAAGGGATGTAAACCTTACTTGGGAGTGTGTTTTGTCTTCCCTACCCTGTATGTGCTTCCAATTCTTTTACCTACCATAAAGGAGAGAGGTTTTTCAAAGTGAAAGTCAGTTTTGTCAGAATGCCTGAAGGGTGTCAACGAGCAGGATGAAAATTATGGCAATATTCCTTAACAGTTTATATTTTGTCTCTAGCAATAATTGAAAATCCACCATTTTCCAGCTATGGCTTGTCTTTTTCCCAGAATTATGTGTTTCTTTTCAGAATTTCTTCAGATTTAATGGTCAGTTTGGGTACATTGCTCCTGCATATAGACAGGAATAGAGGAAAAGAAGGGAGAGGTGCCTCCTGAAGAACAAAGGTCCTATACTCTACAGCTTTTCTCCTTTCCATGGAACTGCAGACATGGGCAAATCCTGTTTTTCTCTGTTTCCTAAGTCATAGTTACTTGATTTGTATGGCATCCCAGTGCATTTTTCAGAGTACTGCATTGCACTCTGGCATTTTTCATCCTTTATTGACACAGGCAAGTCTCCCTCTTCTTTTTTACTTTTTTTCCCTTTGTTTCCAGTAAAAAGACATTCATGTCAGCTGCTTCATAAAGATAACCATCCTGAATTGTAAGGTATATCTCTGAAAATCCTCACTAAAATATTACCTCATAGAACTAATATTTCTATGGAAGAGAAAACTTATACATTAGAGAAACTAGCTTAGAAAGGAAGGTTTGTTCATCAATGTATTATTTCAAAATTACTCATGTGACATGATACAGTTCCTTATTTGCAGCTCGGAACTTCCTTGTATCTAGGGGGCCTTAAATACTGAAAAGTGCAGAAGGGTTTTCTTGCAAGAAATCTCACAGATTTCGTCTTCAGCATCAGTTACAGGTGAAAAGGAGAAGAGACAAAATTTTGATCATGGCCATCTACCTGCTTCTGATTTTTCTCTTTTCCTTTAGTACATCTCTTCAAATGTTTGGTAAGTATTTTTTTCTTTTTTTTTTTCTCTTTTCTCTGCTGAGTATGGAGGTTTGCAAGTTCTTTCTCATGCTTTCCTGATGTCCTCCTTGGTAGACAGTGAATTTAGATCTAGTCACATCATGTGATTTGAAACAATTTTATTCACCTTTTAAATTTGGTGGTGACTGTATAAGCATTCTTTTTCCTTAGCCCAGAATTCAAGGTGGTGTGTGAGTGAAAGAAACATGCCAGCAGATGTGGGCATAACATTGGCGGTACTGGTTCTTGAAAATCAGCCATCTGAATGCAGACAAAAGTTGATCTGAAAATAGTTGGAGATTAGAACAGCTCAACATGCACAGAACCAGTGGCTGACATGTGCTTTGAGTTTCTTAGCTTAGAAAGACTATGGCATACTGATCATGGCATATTGGAAGCCTTTCTGAGCTGATGGTTTTACGAAGGACCTTAAAAGCTTCTGTCTGTTAGATTTCAGACACTGATGCTCTGTCTGCAGCCCTTTCCCACAGGAAGGTCCCAGATAGAAAACTATGGGAATCCAGTTCTATTGCTTGAATACCAACAGGGCTGATCTAATCCATCACAGGAAAATGTCTCCAGCGCATGCATTTGGGCAAGACCAAGCTTCCTCTATCCCATCCTCTGCTAACCTTCTCAAGAACCACTAAAGCAGGAGAGCTGTCCCAGGGAAAATACCATCTGGCTTGTTCAGGTCTGCAGCCATTTAGAGAAACATAACTGGAGGCTGTTTGACCACCCCTGGAAGTTCTGGGAAGGGAGGAGTTTATGAAGCCCAGTTTAACTATTCCACCTCTGGCAAAAAACCTTGGGTGGCAGTAAAGCTCAATGGCACAGCAGAGAGAGTTGGGTGATGTTGCTGTCTCTCAGAGCTAAGGGACGCAAGGTGAGCTGCAAAAATGGTCAAGGTTTGGAGAAGGCTGAAGTTGTGCCCCTTTTCAGAAGCTGGTCTTGAGAAACAAAGCCCTGCTGTGCAGTGTCTCACATTTCTATTTACAAGTGTAGCTATTAATGGCACTTAGGATATTTACATAGCTCAACTGTGCTCAGAACCGAAGTGATGATGCTGCAAGTTGTGGCTTCCCTCCTCACAAGTTGAGATCTCTGAAGAATCAACTTTTTTGTCAAGTTGCCAAAAAATTTTCAAAATAATTAACCAAAAAATGAAAACCACCCTCTTTGCTTGATGAACAGAAAACCAGAGTGTCATTCTGGGCCCAGTATAAAAATGGTTGAATTTTGAGTATGTAAACCATTTTTAATAGCTCTGAAATTAAAAGTCCTTTTACTTGCAAAATTAAAGCCTATTTAATATGCTGTGTGGTGGTGGAACTTTGAAGAAATAAAGAAAATTTACTAGAGGTCATTTTTGAATGACATTTTGAGAACAGTGTGCTTTAGGGAGGAATATGAAGAGTAATTTCTCTTGAAGGTAGTTGTATTTTCAGCTTCTGTGTTGCTTGCATCTTAAGAAAATTTCAATGAATATCCTTCATACTGATGATGGACTTCCCTTGATTTCTTTCTCTATAGGCTCTAAATATTAAATTTTAATGTTGTAGAAGACTGTCAAATAGCAAGTAACTGACTTATCTCCTATGAAATTTCTCCTCAGACGTTTGTACTCTCAATTTATTTTATAGATAGTGGAATATTTCCAATCTATAATGAAGATAGCAAGCTCTGTGCCCAAGCTCAAACCTCTAGTTCAGTCATAACTACTGACTGCGATGAGCACAATGAGTTTCAAAAGTTCAGGTGGGTCTCTGCCACGCAGCTGCTGAGTGTGGCACTCAAGCTGTGCCTGGGAGTGCTCAGCAAGGATGACAGGGCTGCCATCACGTTGGAACCGTGTAACAGGACAAATGAGCTCCAGTGGTGGGAATGTAGAAATGACATGCTTGCCACACAGAGCAAGGATTTATTTTTCAACTACGGAAAAGGGAAGGGGAAGAAAATCATGTTGTCAAAATTATCGGGCAAAGGGAGCAGGTGGAAAATCCATGGAACCGCAGACAACGTGTGCTCCCGACGCTATGAGGGTGAGTACTCAAAATTAATGGCTGTTTCTACGTAATTTTGCTGCCTCTATTTACGAAGCATTCCACTGCCTGCTTGTCATGAAGCAACCATTCTTGTAGTGACATCAGTAGAGGAGCTGACTACAAATAGGAAGCAGAAATGTAAAGGAAATACAACTGTATATAATGTGCAATACTGTCAACTGAAAGAATAAATTGACTGAGGTCCACTATATAATTATAAAGGAGAATGGGAATTCTGTTTGTAGAGCAACAGCAGAAGGAAATCTGTGACTTTTTGATCAATTTATAGAAGTAGTGATTGTGCTATATTTAAATACTTAATGTTTCTCGTGTTTCCCAGGCTCAGCCAGAAGAAAAAGTGGGAATAAGAAAAAGGAAAGCCAATGCTCTAAGGTTTAGAAGGCAATGAGTCCTAATAACCTTGATGAAGGACCACTGGAAAGTCAGACTCCTTTTCCTGCATTATTGTCCTTCTTGGGCTATGTAGAGAGGCATATGGAGGTAGAGAGGGAAGTTAAATAAAAAGGGATGAAATTTTTGCTTTGCCCTATGACAGTTCCAGTTGGAATGAACTTTGACATCTTTTTATTCCGAGAGCAGCAAATTAGACTGCATAGAGATGTCACTTCCCAGCAGTCACTTGCAAATTTAAGATAAAACTTCCCCTAATGAAAACGAATACAATATTCTGATATCTCCTTTCCAAGCCTCTTCAGCCATACAAAAGGAGAAAAAAAAGGAAAAGATCATAAGCATCATTTGAGGACAGAAGTATGTGTGCAGTGGGAGAAGATGAGGCACAAGCATCTCTGATACAATAGTCCAGATAAAAATAAAAGAACCCCAACCAAACAACCCAGACAGCAGTTAGTCTGAGGGCCAGATAAGTGGTGTTTGAGAGTCTTAATTCTGAATATCTTGCAGTGGTCATTTCCTCTTGACATGAGAGCCCTGAAAGACTTTGTAGTAATGAAGTACTGATGTGTTCATCGCTTGCACAACTCCTCTGTGTCCATGGAGACCTGCCAATGAGCAGACACTGTGGTGAACATGTACTGACTGCTACTGCCCTGTTTTTCTCTGTAGATATCTATACACTTGGAGGAAATGCCTTTGGAGCACCTTGTGTGTTCCCTTTTAAATTCAATGGTAAATGGTACGCTGAGTGCATCCCTCAGAGTGAAAATCCAGGCTCTCTCTGGTGTGCAACTTCTTCAGACTTTGATAAAGACCAACTTTTTGGAAATTGTCCACCTAAAGGTAATTTATTGATAAAGACTTCAGGAAAGGCATTAAGCAAGTTTCCTCTACGGTTGTGATAAAAATGTCCTTGGGATGTGGAAGGAGCATTGAACAGCGAGCTGGGTTCTGGCTAGCCTAGTTCACTGGTGAGCTATGGCATGGTAAAGTGAGGTGTTAGCTCTTCAGTCTTACAGTTTTTTCCAGCTGAGCTAAGAAGTAGTCCTACAGTGCTCCCAAGACTGGTACATATGGGGAGGATTGTGACAGTGGTGACTGGGACTGATGGAAAAAGGAAGAGAAAACTTCTAGGACTAGGTGAGAAGAAAGTCAAAGCAAATGAAAGGCAGAAAAAAGTGCAATGGATGAGGAAGGTGAGATACAGAGAAGCAGGAGACAGTGGTGCATCATAGGGTGGAGCAGAGGACAGGAGGGCTGGAGCAAATGCAAGGGCACAGGGCATAGGCATCTTCACCCGCCTTTGGTGATCCTTAAACCCAGACATCACCCAACATAGCTTTCTCATAACGCCAGCACAAATACCCTACTCCTTCACCACTGCTTCACCTCTGATTGGAAATAAAAAGGGTCCCAAGGGACAAAATAGCAAACTATATGTAAAAGCTCATCATAAAGTTCCATAGTCTGCAACAAAGTTTTTATTTTTTGAATATTATTTTCTCCTTAAGTCGTTGTTCTCATGTGTTATAGACACCATCCACAGTCACCTTTGGAAAACAAGTCCTATGACAGAAACCCAGTATCAGATAAACTCAGAGTCGCTTTTGACGTGGCACCAAGCAAGAAAAAGCTGCCAGCAGCAGAATGCAGAATTACTAAGTGTCACAGACCTTCGTGAAGAAATGTATTTATTAGGTAAGGTTAAAAAAACAAACAAATAAATTAATGCATATGATTAAAATGCAGGTCAGGTCCAAGATCTTTAACATGGATACGTCTATTTACCTTGTTAAAATAGGTCTTAGTGACATTCTTAAAAACCTTGTCACTTTCTCCCAAGAAAATGTATTAAAATAGTTGAAATAATCTAACCTATATTTAAAAAACCCCAACACTGCTATGAAACTTTTAGATGCTTTAAAATTTTATTGAAAATTTTATTAAATAATTTATGAAGGCATCTAATGTCTTGACTGTTCTTTTTTAAAATTTTTTTATTTAGGGCTCACCAGCAACCTGGGTGTCCATGCGAAGCTCTGGATCGGTCTTTTCAGTGCACTTAACAGTGGCTGGCAGTGGATTGGGGGCAGTCCTTTCAGATACCTAAACTGGGCTCCAGGTAAGTGTACTTTTCTGAAAGGATGATCAGCATTTGGGCCCAAATTCTCATCTCTTCCCCAAATTCCTGTTACCTAATTCCTTTGTTTTTATAGAATTTTTACAGGTTACAGGGGATTATGAGAAAGGTAGGATATTACAGTAATAGGGATCTCATCCGAGAAGGATCATCATTAACTCTGAATTTCCCAGAAAAAGATGATACTGCGTCAAGAAACAGTTAAAAACAAGTATCTACACCACATTCTATTTTTCTTCTCCCAGCCACAATTTTCTCATCAGCCATGATATTCAAACCAAAGAAAAATAAACTAATGAAAAGTGATATAAAGTGAATTTAAAGAAAAGAGAAAGAAATATATGTATAAAAATATTTTGAACTGTTCTTCACAGTTACTGCTTATGACATCAATGTGGTATAATTTAAGAAGTTTCCAGTACTATAATCTAAGTCACCATCTTGCATGTTGCCATATTGCGTATTTTCATTCTTCATACTTCAAACACACTGAATTTCTTCTTAGGCAGCCCAAGGGAAAAGAGGAGCAAGTCTCATGATTGAGATGCCATCCCTCTCAGCCAGCCCAGCACGGTGCTCCCTTGTCGCCTCTCTTGGGAATTATCACTCTAAATATATGCCTCTTTTGAGATTGCAAAAGACTTTGGCCTTCCTTCTTGTGATGAGGTGACATTTTTCAGTGAAGGATACTCTGTATGTTGTGCCTCTTTCCTAAAGGAAATCCCTCTGTGGAATCTGGAAAATTATGTGGGACCTTCCAAGGTAGGAACGGCAAATGGGAAAACCACGTGTGTGATCGGAAGCTGGGGTATATCTGCCAAAAGAGAAACTCCTCCTTGGATTCCTCCACTATTGCCTCAGGTAAGTTGGTCAAAAAACGGGGCTATTTTTGCAGTGAGTGAGAAATACTGGGAGGATGTTGTACATGAGATGACTGTACATTGTCAAAACAAAATGCTTACACTTGTTGACCTGAGTCAAGCACTGAGAAGACTAATTTTCTGGCTCATTTTAAAGATGATGTCTAGATGTTGTTCATAATTTTGAAAAAATCGCAGGGTGCCAAAGGCAGCAGGATTATGGTTTTAGTCATTTTATCCAGACTGTGAAACACTGAGGAATACCCTGTCCTCTGCAAAATACACCAAAGATGTGTCCTGCAAAAAGAGGTGAGCCAGAGTTTGTGATCCCCTTGCTCTCTCCGACACTTTTTCACTCTATTCTGAAAGCAAGAATTAAGAATATGGGGCTGGTACTTTTTCCCACTTGAATTCCCTTCCCACCTGAGGTAGATTAGGTCTTATCTATGTGAACAAAATGGTGTGCAGTTACTTGACCCGGTAATACCCAGCATGCTCCTAACTCTACAGTAGCTCCTCAGCTACATGTATCCTAGTGTATGAGATCATTGTCCGGCCTGGGGAATGAATGGCACATCATAGCTGGCATCCTGTACTTTCTGGTTGCATCCAGACAGCTTACTGGGATTAGTTTCTGACCGATGCTATCCTCCAAGCCAGGCCTGGATATTGTCTAGGGGAAATGTAAGTTTGTACATGTCAAAACCACTTCCAGGGAGCCTTGAACGATGTGGTTTTTTACCCACACCAATGCTGGGCACACGTCCTGCCCTCTTCAGTTTGCTATGTATGTGCAGACCATGCGAACCTTCAAAGCAGTGGAAGATGACTGGCCATACTAAATTCACCCCAGGAAACAGCAGCTGGACAGAGTGTGGCATTTCTGTGCAGTTGGGGTTTCTGACGTGTCTCCTATAGCACAAATGTGCCTGTGCTGTCTGAAAGGTGATTTGTGCTGTGCAGGAATGCTGACTCTGTGTTTCCAGAGAAAAAATATGCAAAATCTCCAAAATTCACCAAGACAAAGTCCCTGTGCAGGGAAAGAGGCCTTATTCTGTGAAATGTGGCCATACCCACAGCCCCACTGAAGGGGATTTAAGACGGAATTGTGCCCTGGCCTGCATACCACTTGATTTAGGAATTGTTTAATCCTGTAGAAAGAGCTTTTCAGTAGATCTCAGCACAACTGGGATGGAAAGATCTGGTTTGTATTCTTCATGATCCTCAGATTTTTGCTTCTCTATTCTGCCAGTATGCACTCCAGTATTTCATTGAAAAAGCACTGAGCAGGACTGCTCATTAATTGTTTGAAATAATGTTTTTAGGTGACTTAAAGCCTTCCAAATGCCCCAGGGAATGGGTGCCCTATGCAGGTCATTGCTATAGAATTTACAGAATACCCAAAATATGGAAAGAAGCCCAGTCTTCCTGTAGAAAAGAAGATGGAGAGCTGGCGAGTATTCATAATATTGAGGAGTATAGTTTTACGGTGTCTCAGCTTGGATACAGTGAGTATTCCTGCCATCTACTTTTTTATCTGGAATTATACAGTTGCTATTACTCACGTAATCATTGTAAGCATGGTCTTAAATGCTTTTTTAAAAGTCCTTCAGTCAAAAGTGGGTGTGAGGTGTGATTGTTCTATCTTACACATACCCATACCTACAATTACCTTTGTGTTTCCAGAGCCAGATGATGAACTGTGGATTGGTCTAAATGACTTTGCAGTTCAAATGTATTTTGAATGGAGTGATGGGACGCCTGTGACTTATACCAAGTGGCATCATGGAGAGCCAACCCCAACACGGAATAAGGGAGGCTGCATTGTTATGAAGGGAGAGGTAAAAAGCCCCACCTCCTCAGCTTTCATGTTTTATTCTGTCCTTTGTGGCCCAAAAAAGGGAAAACTACTGTGACCAAAAAAACCCCAAAACAGGACAGGGGTTTTAAAGGTTTTTAGGAATTTGTTTGAATTCAGAATATCTTAGTTTGGCGGCAGAATGGAGACCATATCTAGGGACGTGTATGGTGAAGCACAAGAAGCAGCGCATTGCACTTGGTCTGCTCTGCAACAGTTAGGACAGAGATCTCCTGGCTGACATTGGTTGAAGTAACTTATCATTCACATTCAACATGATTGACCATAGTGAGATTCTTGAAGGAAGAGGGACTTTCTTATGCTTCCCTTAAACCACCCAAAACATAGATTTACTAGAGTTACTTTGGAGTCTCCTATTACTGGAGGCACATAAAATTAGGTACAAAAAAATTCTAACTTGTTTTACACTCAGCATGGATTTTACTCCTGTTTCTTCTTACCATGGTCAGGACGGATCCTGGGCTGACAGTGCTTGTGAAGTGAAACTTGGTTATGTCTGTAAAAGGAAAGTGTTGGCAGAAGAATCAGAGGAAGCAGAGGTTACTTACCCAGGCTGCCAGAAAGTAAGTGTAAAACCAAAGCAGTGAAAGGTGCATTTTACTTTCAGTCCCATGATGGTGAGGATCTAAGAAGTCAATTATTCTGACTCCTCGGTGGAGCCCTGGGAAACTGTTAATTTCATATTTATTGAGACTTCTCAGACTAATGGGGAAATTTTTTCTTTATTTAGAAAAAAATAATTATATCACCTGTTTTTTCACTCCCTTACCTGTGCACTCCACTCAGCTCTCTCCTAGTGCAGAACTGGTCACTTCATCCATAAAAGCTGCTCTCCATGGCAATTTCTGGGTTGCACACAGGCTTCCTTCTCAGAGGGTCAATCAACCCACCACAGAAGGCAGGAGTATTTGAGCTGGCTGTTTCATGGATTGTTTGTAGCCTCTTGCAACAGCCACACTTACAAAAAGAGAAAGCAGAGCAGGCTTTACACAAGGCGATGCAAAGTGGCTTTGAGCATGCTTGCCAGCTCCAAGGTGTAACCACAACTCACTGCTTGCAAAGGGCCCTTGTGTGTCCTTTACCAAGGGCAAATCACACAGTTGTGGTTACAAAATCTGTGTTTGGTTTTCCCCTTTGTTCCCTCTTATGGCTTCTGAGATTAATTTTGACCTGGGGTGTGGTATTAATGCGATTTTTGGAAGTATGCTGTGCTGTGCAATCTTGATGGCTCCTCCGTGCATCTCTACTGTTGACACTGACAGGGCTGGATGAAGCATGGCTTTTACTGTTACTCCGTGGGGAAGTTATCAGCTACATTTTCAGAAGCAAAGAAAATCTGTGAAGAAAACAAAGGCTACCTGGCTACTGTGACAGACAGGTACGGAAAAGTAATTCTTGTCCTTTCATACTTGCAACTGGGATGGAAGAGCTAAGCAGAAATCCATTTCTAGGTTGCTGTCATTCAGTGTCTTATGTGACTCCACTCCTTTGCTGGAAAATTCATGGTAGAACTGACAAAGAATTAGAAAATACATCAATCGGGGCCTGTATGTTATCAATACACATCAATTTAAACCATTACTACTACACACCTACACTATAGTTGAGCCCAGGAATTAAAAAAATTGAGTCAACCTCCAGCAATTCTGAATTACCGGATTTTTTAAAAACTTACTGAAATAAAAATAAACAAACATGGAACTCATGTCTTCTGGATTTGAGCTTTTCAGCCTTTTTTTCTTTGCAATGGGCAGATATAGATATTTATCCTTTTCAGAATAAAACTAGATTTTTTCCCCCGAGTGACAAGATTTAAGGGTCTTAAACCTTATAATAAAGCTCAGTAAAACACCATATCACTTATTTATACAGTATTAGTAATATATATGCATTAACACAAAGTATTGCTTGGCTTGTGTTCATTGTACAATACAAAAGGAGAATGGAGTCATTCTAAGAGCTAAACACGATTTACATTACCAAGATATAAAATAAAAATTAATTTATAAAGCAATTAGAACCATAAAAGTGATATCATTACCCTTCCTTTAATCCATACTTATCTTTTCCCACATGTTAACAAATCATCTTGACTTCACCAGATTTGCTACACTAAACTGTTTGAAGAAGTGAACAAATGATGATAAACTCTGTCACGTCATTTTGGTACTTATTCTTCACAGATATGAACAAGCTTTTTTGACTTCTGTAATTGGATTCAATCCAGCAAAGTATTTCTGGATTGGTTTCTCAGATGTGGAGGAGCAGGGGACATTCAAGTGGGCCGCTGGGGATGCAGTCACCTTCACTCACTGGAACGCAGGAATGCCCGGTATGTGCCACAGGAGTCACTGAGTTTCTGCTCTGAGGACCTGACAAGTGAGGATTTGGAAGCTAAAAAGTGGTTTTGAAACTCCTCTGGCACAAAGCGACAGAAATGACAGTGGAACTTCCTGTTTGCACTAAAGGGATTAAATCAGGGATCATGGTAACTCCTTCCAGTAGATCACCTGGGATTGCATTTGTCTGTTGGCATCATTCACTCTTTGATGTTGTGATGGTTTTGATAAGTGATTCATATTACAATGCAAAAGAAATTTGATAGAATTTCTTTTATGACTCAGTTGAAACTCACATGAGCTATATGAGCCATTGCCATCCAAACACAGTGGGGGCAGGTTACTCTTAATTATTTAGCACATGCTTGAGAAGATGCAGCTATTTGTCAATCAGGTTTAAAAATTTTATGTTTCATGAAGGAAGGGAGTCAGGCTGCGTGGCCATGCTAACAGGAACTTCAGCTGGATTATGGGATATTTTGAACTGTGAAGAAAAAAACATGTTTCTCTGCAAGCAGCTGGTGGAGGGAGTCACTCCCCCTCCTCTTCCAGTGACAACCCCTCTCCCATCGTGCCCAGAGGGATGGCAATCCACTCCTCAGAGCAGCTACTGTTTCAAAGTAGGTGTTTAATTTCTGAATGTAAGTGCTTGTAATTTCAAATGAGAGTATATCTTGTGTATGTATGCATGGAAGGTGGATTTCATCCTGTCTACCTGATAGGTAGCATGTGGTAGCATGTCTCCAGCCATCCTCGGGTGGTGTGGTTTGGAAGTGCTGGGAAGTGCTGTATGTAGGTTGAGCTGCAGTTTGGAGCCACAGGGACTCCAAGATGATAGGAAAAGCAAAGTTGCAATAGTCAAATTTGGTAGATTACGACAGGCTTATGGTTGTATATTTAAATAAGAAGTGATAAAACCAGAGACCAGAAGGAAGGCAGAAGTCTGTAATTCTGCTTCTAAATTTCTGTAATGCCTATCACAATATTTAACTGTCTGTCTACTTTTTATAGATTTTTCAGGTAGAAAGGGAGAAAATGCAGACATGGTTTGGTGCAAGAGATTTTTGCAGAGCCATTGGAGGAGATCTGGCATGTATACACAGTGAAGAAGAACAAAAGCTAATAGCTGGCTTGTAAGTTTCTGCATGGTCCATTGTTTAAATACAGGGAAGAAAAAAAAAGCCACACACAAAACCTTTTTTGAAAGACATAAAGGATTCCTAGTGATCAGTCCCTGCTTTGTAAAGACAGTGTACATCTTTGTATAGTGGCTGAAGGTAATGTGTAAAAAGTAGTGAGCAAAAGGGTTTTTTGGCAGGTGTCTGAGAAGGCGATGCTATGTGTTAAGTAGCTCAAATATACACAAAAAGATCATCAAAGTTTGTTTCAACTGAGTAGTTCAAAGAGATAAAACTGATCTTTTTAGCTCATTTGTACTTGATTGGTAGATGAAATACTCTTGATTAAAGGAATAGTTTGTGCTACTTTCCATCCTTGGTTAAGGGGAAAAATTGGGAGACTAAGGAAAGCCTGACCTATTGATGTGCTCATATAAGATGCTTAAATCAAGCCTATGAGTACAGGCAGGTCTACGTTTGGATGCCTAAGCTACTTTGCAGAACTGAGACCTCAAAATATATTTTTATTTGACTCGGTATTTGTGGACTAATGACATCTGTGATCTTTCCCATGAAGTACTCTGTTGTACTGCTTCCTGCCACATGCAGTGCCAGGGTGATTTTTTTCCCACATGAAAAGGGAATGATTATATGACTGTCTCAAATGATATGTCAAGCATCAAAATGGTGAAAATAATATAATGATAGATATTCTTCTTCTCTATTTCACACTGTGTCTGATTGTATGTGTTTGTAATCATTCAGAAACACAGATTATGTTCGCTTATCTTACTGGATGGGTTTAAGTGCCTTGGACTCTGACAGTGGATTTATATGGAGTGATGGCTCACCAGTGAGTAAATAATTTATTGTTCCAGCTTTTTGTCTAGTTTTCCATTTATGCTTTGGCAGAAAGCTTTCACAACCTCTCCTATGCAAGCTACAACTCTAGGAATTATTTTTTATTTTGTGATAGTTTGTAGTTCTAGATAACGTTATGACATTTAGCATAATGAAATAACAAAGGTGATGGAATATATCTCTTGATCTAAGCAAATCTCTATATTCCCATTTGTCATTTACTGGTAGAAATAATTTTGTATGTCTAGATGAGCTAAGCCTTTTTGCCCTCATTGCCTTAAACAGACTGAGGTCTGGCAGGCCCAAGTCCATATGTCAGGACATACAGATTGTCTTTTGTTGAAACATCAGAGCAGGGCAACCACCCTAGGGGTCAGAGGGTGGTACTTAGATACTTATTCCTAGAGCTTGACAGAACAACTTAAACTATCCTGATAATCAAGAGGTTACGAACTTACTGGTTTACTGACATGGCTTATAAATGCACAGATGTATCATTATGCTACGGAAGCTTCAAGTCCTCCTTACAATATCTGGCACCAAAGCACAAGACAGACCATGAACTCAAATGAAGATTTCAATGTGACAATTATTTCACTTTAAAAGGAAAATAGTGACAAAGCTGTGTTTACATTATAGGTAAATTTTGAAAAGTGGGAACACGGAGAACCGAACAATTATGATGGAAATGAAAATTGTGGCGTGTTTAATGGCTACAGTAATATGAATTGGAATGATTTATTTTGTGAGCATATGCAGAACTATGTTTGCCAAATAAAAAAAGGTAAGATTACTTTCTTCTTTGAACAACTTTTAAAGACAGATAAGAACATCCTTTTCAGATCTGAGCACACTATCTGTATGTATTAGAGCCAGCTGTGTCACCAAGCACAATGAAACACTTAGTATATTTTAATTATTAATAAACCCCAAACAAACACAGTTGAAAACTGTGAATTCATCCATGAGATACACATGTAAGTTTGGGATGTGCATGCAGTATATTGAGGAAGTGAAATCCAGCAGCCTAAATTTGAGCACAGTTTCTGCAAACTTAGCTTCCAGTCTGATCTAACAAAGTAATTTGTAGAGGGTAACATCTTTATTTCAGCTATTCTGAGAAATTCTGAGGCAAAAATAGGCACATTGAATAACCCTTAAGATTAATTTTATTGCTTGGAATTAAAATTGTAACAAATATAAAAATATATTTAATTGAGAGATGTCTGAGAAACGTAATATACTCAGGTATTAATTTACATTGCAGGAGCATCACTGAAACCAGAGCCTACTTCCACATTCAGTAAGTCTTGTACTTCCAATAATAGAAATAAGTTAAAATATAGTGAAGTTAATGTCTATTACAGACTGCTTAACATTTTACCTTGCAGATTATGAATATATTGTTAGTGAAGATGACTGGATAATATATAATCACAAGGAATATTACTTCAGCAAGGAAGCTATGCCTATGGAAAAGGCTAGGGACTTTTGCAAGAAGAATGGTGGTGATCTTGCTGTCATTGAGAATGAAACTGAAAAAAAATTTCTTTGGAAATATGTAAGAAACATGTTTTACTTAAAATATGCACAGTTCTGTTCTGCATGGAAGCACCTTTTTCAGCTGGTTTATGAAATATTAAGAAGCGGTCCCCATCATAAAAAAATTCAGTTCCACCTTTCATGGGCTTAGGATCTTTACCATAGTAATTAGTTTGATAAATTGCTACATGTCAAAAAGAAACAGGATTTTTCTACAAGATTTTTCTACAATTTGCTCTATTTAATCTCAAAGCTACTGTTGCTGAGTATATTTCATTTTCCAACTCATCATCTTCACAGAATCCAAGAAAAGATATTCACACCTTTTTTTTTTCAATACAGATTTCAGATTTTCAGTAAAAGGTTTAATCCAGAATATTTTCCAATAGGAAGTGAATAATCCAATGACGGTATACTATTTTTCAAATAGTTCCATACTATGAAAACCAAATATGCTTCCATCCTTTCCTCCAAACAACTAAGTATTAAAGCCTACCAACTTATTGTAGGCTTTTGGCACATTCTCACTATACTTTCCTAAAACTCCTGAAAACGTTGCTTTGTTTTGTGACCTGTCCAAGAGGTGTTTCTTACCTTCTTGAATGGCTTTTTGCTCCATTTCTTTTTTCATCCCATTCTGCTTTTTATTGGGTTTTTTGGATTGCTTTGTTTAAATCTGAATACTGGGTATTAGATGAAAAATTTGCGTTTTGCATTTTAGGCACATAATCCAAGCAACTCCCTGCACGTTGCATGCTATGCAATTGTACAACTGAAACTGAAGTGTTTTTTTTGAGAGTTTGCTTATTTTATCTGAAATCTGTTTCTTATATCTCATTAAGATTCTTTTTTTGTGTGTGTGTTTTAGGTTTTCAATAAAGACTGGGGAAATAACTTTTATATTGGCTTAAGTGTGAGTCTTGACAAGACATTCCAGTAAGTAAAATCATATCAAGCTCTTCAGACTCATAATATGAATATTTGGCATGGCTACCTGTAAGAGATTGTTGGAGTTCAATGACTGATAAAACCTTTCTACAGCCATGTTTTGAGATAAAGTTTTAAAATATGATTCTGCTAGTCCAGGCCAAGAGAGAAGTCAGTTGATATAAAAGTATTTTTTACTAATTCCAAGTGGGAAGTCTTGGTTTCTTTTTAGCAGAGAACAATGTGTGTGTAAGCTGAGATACGGGAAACTTAAAATACAAAACTATCATATGTCCTTTCCAAAGAAATATTAACTAAATCAACTAAGAACTGCCATTCTCCCAAATGACTTCTTTCAGATGGATGGATGGAACTCCAGTGAACTATGTTGCCTGGGCTCCAAATGAACCCAATTTTGCAAATAATGATGAAAACTGTGTGGTCATGTATACCCATACAGGTGGGTGCTGTAACAACATTCATTCTCTATGGTGTGGCATAGGCTAGAGAGGGCTACCTGTGCAAGGGCAGGAAGTTAAAACACAGAAGGCTGATGTTTGGTAGAGTGTTTAAAAAGCATTTGAAAATAAATCCTGTTGTCTTTCATTTATGTACTTAAAAAGCCCCAATTCGATATAGCTAACAGATTGGGTCACAGCTGCAATTTGATTCCTTGCTTTGTCCGAAAACTTCAATGTGAATAAATCAGACCACTGCAGATAGAGTCAAGATTGTTTTTCTTGTAACCTCTGTCCATTTTATGATTATTTCTCAAGGACATAACCTGTCTGTTATCATTTGTGCAGTTCCTAAAATCTAGTGTTTGGGCATGGCTTTGATTATTAATGAACAATCTTATACACTATTTTACTTGCAATAAAAACAAATACCCTTTAATAAAAAGAGTTGGAAGCAACTGCACTTAAACTAGTAAAGCACTTAGTCTTCTTTGGGGCAGTTAACCTTTACTTTTAAACACTTCTGGTCTCAAAATCTGTAGCAGAGGTGAACTTTCTAGGCTTTCTTAGGGGTTGATGGAAAGAAATTAACACTTTTGGGGAGTAAATATTATTTACCCCTGTTTTGGAGATGTTCTTTGAGATGAGATGAATTGTGTACTTCACTGAATTATTATGACAATATCTCCATTAAACATAAGGTGTGATTAGCTCTGCTGTAGATAATGACCTTTCTACTGTCTGCAGCTAATTAAATGAATAGCTCGTTTTTATTTATTCCTCATCTGTAAAATCGGGATGGTGATGTTAATGTTATATTCTTACATCACACTTCCATACAGAGAAAAGATACCCAGAGGACTGTGAGAAACTCAGGTAGTAAGGGAATAAGGACAAAGTAAAGTATCTTACATAGACAGAGTGATCCTAGGGATCTTACAGATATTAGAGAGCTGAATTAAGCAAATTTGCCTTTGGGAATACTATGGTTTTGCAATATTTAAATATTTCTGTTCTCAGACAAAATATTTGTATTCTGAATTTTGATGGAAACCTGAATATTTCTAAGGAACACACATAAAAATAACGCATTATTTCTAAGGGAGAGAAATACAAACACGTAAATCAGTTCTACTTCCTATGATAGAACTTCCTATGATAGATTTTTTTTATTTTTCAGGAAAGTACACTTTTTATCCCAGTCTTTACCCAAAGTTAATTTTTTTTTTCCCTTTCAATTTGCTTTCAGGTACCTGGAATGATCTCAACTGTGGCAGCATTGAGTTATTCATCTGTGAAAGGCTAAACACCACTGTTCGTCCAACTGTTGCTCCCACTTCACCACCACCAAAGGGTGGGTGTCCAGAAGACTGGGTTCTCTTTGATAACAAGGTGCAGTATAAAATGTCAGTATATTGTATTTTTAAAAGAGCAGAATAAAAACCATCTCTGATCCATTTTTTTTCAGTTGTAGCAGGGTTTTCAGTTATCACAAAATATGTTATGAATTTGTATATTTAAAGGCTCTAAAAATACGGTTCCTGAAATAGAAGTGATAGTTTCTATTGGGATCACATGAGCCAGAAAAGAAGGTGGCGTCATTTTAGAGTTTTGTTAATATTTACTGTATCCAAAGATGGCTGAGCAACTTTCCTTGTGTGGAGCTGTTGTACCTTCCTTCTTCTATATGTATGCTAAAATATTGGGGTTTATGCTAGTTTTCCAGTATAGGTCTTTCATGAACACCTAAAGACAAGCTAGAAAAGATTGCTAAACTAGTTAATCTCCCTTTTTGCCTAAAATATCCAGCTGATCTTTTTGGTTATGAACAGAGACACTTTCACTGGAAATTAAAACTTCATCCTGTTACTGATCTGACACACTTTTTTTCAGTGCTTTGAAGTATTTGGCCTTAATGAAAACGATACACTGACATGGCATGCTGCACGGAACAATTGTATTAATTTTGGAGGAAACCTGGCTACTATACAAAAAAAGGAAACACAAGGTATGAAGTACTGATGTTTCGATACTGGATGAGACATCAAGTAATTACTGATAAACAGATAAAAACAGATGTTACAGTTTCTTCAATATGTGCTGTTATTTAGACCATATTAATTTCAAGTTATGTTGAATGAGAAATTGCACCTTTATAAAAATGCTTGTGTAGGCTTTAGTGTCTTGATTAACATCTAAAATCATAGCTTTGGGGCTAATATAGGATGTACAAAGGAATTCATACCGATCAAATATTAAGATTTTATATTAGGAGCTGGTCATGTAATAACATGCCCATATTTTGATGTTTTTAAGTGTACATCTAAAAATAGAACACAAAGGGAATACGGTCACAACCAAACCACTGTGCCGCTAGCTGCTGAGCCAAATGCTGGGGATGTGATGGAGAATGCATCCTCAGGCAGCAGAAGACTCAGCTTCCCCTTGTTCCCCTTGCTCTGCCAGACCTCAGGCTGCCAGTCTTGCTGCTCAGCATGTTTTTAGTGAGGCTTCATGTCTGCGCAGGAAATGCAATGCCTCAGGTCCCGAGGGCTGCACACGGACCGTCTCTTAGCTCAGTCCATCAGCGCTTTTTCTAGAGCAGAGCAAGAACAGTCAGATGGTCTTTCAGGGGAAATTCAGTCTAGGCAGGAGCTAAGGGAAACAGCATCTGGCCTTCTGAAAGCTGAGGTCTCAGCATATATATACTTGGATAATAAGTATTTTATTTGTGCTATGCTTGTTTAGAAACCAGTTTATTAAATCTAGTTAACAGAGAAGCTACCAAAGAACAGAATGGAGTGCACAGTTTGCAGACTCATTCTCTATGTGCCAAGTTGTGTACTTACTTTAAGTTCTGTAATACCATCAAAATATTTTCCTTGCTTCCTCAAATGATCAACATCACAGAAGAGTGTACACATAAATCTCTTACAAAATGCTGAAAGCAATTTTATGTATAAAAATGTGTCCATCTTTGAGTTTGTAAATAGTTCTCCAGACTTCCCCCTGCATCCCCCTCAAATCTTAAGATTACCACTTTATTTAAAAAGAGAAAACCATCCTGGTAGAGGTGGCTGATGGTCTCTTCAGCCGAGTAACAGGAGATAGGACATGTAGAAATGGAAAGAAGCTGTGCCAGGGCAGGTTCAGATTAGATATTAGAAAAAATATTTTTACTGAAAGAGTTGTTGGGGCCTGGAAGAGGCTGCCCAGGAAGGTAGATGAGCCACCTTCCCTGGATGTGTTTAAAAAAGGGTAGATGAGGTACTTAGCGATATGGTTTAGCATAGGACGGGAACAGTTGGACTTAATGATCTTAAAGGTCTTTTCCAACCTTGTGATTCTGTGATTTTGTGATTCTGGTTCCAGGCACTCTAAAGTCTACACTGTTTGGGGAAAGTTCATTCAGTTTCCCTCCTTGTGCAATTGCTATTTTTTCCTTCAGCTTTCCTCATGTCCCTCTTGAAAAATGCTGCAGCTGATGCTTGGATTGGACTGAATGACATAAATGAGGAGCACACATATTTATGGACAGATGGAAGTCCCGTTTACTATACAAATTGGGCTAAAGGTTCCCGAAGCTACTATAGTAAGGTAAACATTATTTCCTGGTTATCACTCAAACATTATAACTTTTGTAGTTGAATACAATGGATGTAGCTGCAACTGTATTTTCTGCAGAGTTTCATTTATGCAGATTTTTACTGGCCTTGTTGCTTTGGAAAGCAGAGTAACCATATGGGACGTCTACCTTCACCCACTTTTTCAACTTCTGTGTTTTGTCATGAATTTTTTCTTGTAAGTCCAGACAGATGTTTGGAACCAATATGCAAAAGTCAGACAAGCGATCATTTCCCTCGCTCTACCATGACTGATCAAATAAATTCAAATAGATTCCAATAAATCATGGCATCACAATAATTGTATAATTTTGGGATACAGTGAATGATATTTAGACTTGATGAAAATACTCATATAACTGTGTGTATTTACATTTCTTGGCACTGAGGTTATTAAGGCAAACCCATTGAACAAAATCCTCTGCAAGATCCTCCTGGGTCTTCCTTTCATTTTTTTATCTTCTTCCGCTATATCATCTATCAAAGCTTCTTTCTGAAAGATCTCTTTGTGCTTTGAGACCTTCGGCACATTTTGTGTTTAATTGCAAGGCAAAATGGAGGCTATTCAGGAATTGTAAAGTGGTTAATGTAGAATACTGTACCTGATAGTACCACTTTTGTACTCTGGTGCTTACTATACCAAGTTTACTGAATTGCTTTGAGTCTAGCTAAAATGAGAAAATGTTATGCGAGGTCTGACCTCTGTGGCTGTCCAGGCTAGAGCTGGGTTTTGGAGTATCCAGGACCTCCCATCCTCGTGCATGCGTATGCTTTCTGGAGAAGGCTGCTCCCATTTTCCTGCACAAGTTGTTCCACATAGACCTTCCTTCAGTTGCAGCCATGACCTTGGCTAATGCCCTTTAAGGGTTTTGCAGGTAGCATGAGGTTAAGCTGATATTACACTGGGAGAGCGTCTGCCCCACTCTGCAGAAAGCCAAGGAGCATCTTATGCTGGAGGAGGAAGGTAAAAAAAGCCCAAATTGCAGTGGAAATGGTTGGGGAGGTTTCCCTCACCAAAGTTTGTTTCTGATTGCTACCTCTACATTACCGAACTGAGGTGACAAATTTGGTTCCTAGTGCTGGATTGGGGCAGGAAGAGGATTTCACCTCTCCAGACCAGCTTCAGTGCTGAGGAGAGTTTCCTCACAACCTCAAGAAAAACAGCAAAATAGAGCTGAAATGTCCCGTAGGGCAGACCTGCATGCACAAACATACACACACACAGGTGCACGCGCATGCACAGAGATTACATATGTACAGATGGTCCCAGACGCTTCCTCCTGCCTCTGTGCTGCACATTGCAACTCCCTCCATCAAAGTTCAAACATTTCTAGGGCTGACAGTAAATGCTTGCTGTCATGTTACTGCTCCTGCCCACTGTCCGTATGAGCTCGTAACTGTGACTTTCATATTATTCATCTGCATATGCTTGTGTGTGATATGTGAGTCTGTACATCCAGCAGCACTAGGAACATTTCCTATCCATCCACATCTTTTTCTGTCGATCTCTTCTCCCCTGAAGGATGACTGTGTCTTTTTGTTGAAGAATCCTATTGAACATGCAGGGAAATGGAAAGATGAAGCCTGTAAAACAAGCAAAAGCTACATTTGCCAGAAAAATTCTGGTGAGTTCTCTTTCACCGCTCTTTGGTACAGCTGATTGGGGTTACGTCAAACTGGTGTTAAAGTGACTTTCCCCTATTCGGCCCTATTTAACTGAAATTAATCCAACAGTATCACATGTACTGTGGGCTATCTTTATAAAATGAACACATATTTCATTTGTTGGAGAAAAAAGGCCCAGACCAGTAAATAAATTTAAAAAAATTAAAACCTGCAGATCATCATGTATTTTACTATTTTTGGCAATCAAGTGGGAGAAAGAGGGGTACTTTGTATGGATAAATTCCTCAAAACTGATGTTCTACTGTGACACTTATAAGCACTGCATCTTCTTTAGTTTGAAAGATGCCCTGCTTGTTTTCCTTCATAGTCTTACTCAGGCAAATTCAGCAGCAGCAGTTATATCCCTTGTGCTTGCTGTACATACCCTGTTCGTTGTCAGAAACACAACAAATTCTAAATACAACAGAAAAAATGTGGGGATTGTACCTTGCAATGCCCAACTGTTACACTGTGCTTTGGGAAGGTTTAGACCTTGCAGGGCCCATTCCTGGAGATGGTACAGTTATTTATGCTGAACCATAATTCTGATAAGAATTACAAACTGTTGTCACAGAAGATGAAAACATGGCTTTCATCACTGCACTGATGTGTTGGGACACATCTTAATTTGTTTCTCCAACCTCTCTTAATTACTTGACTACTTTAGTACACTATATCTTCTCTCAGTGTTATAAGTCTAGCTAATGTAAACCATTTGACTTTGCTCATTACAGACCCCAAACTGCAAAACTCCCAACCCATAGTTCCAATGTTTGGCTTTAGCAGTTACGGTGATGACCACTATGCAGTCATCAACAAAAAAATGAGCTGGGAGGAAGCACAGAAGAACTGCAGAGACCAGTTTGCAGAACTTGCCAGCGTTTTGGATCCTTATGTTGAATCTTATCTGTGGTTACAAATATTAAAGCATGGGGAGCCTGTATGGATCGGTCTTAACGGCAACACGGTGAGTCCACCAAATGCTTGTGGCAATCATACCACTACCCTAGATCTGCATTGATCATCCATATTTCTTGCTCCAGTGGTTGACAGGATCCACTGTTGCGGGTGGTTTGCTGCCATGTGAGTGCTACTGGTCAGATCTGTGAATGTGTGGCAGGCATCAAAGTCTTGCTGAGGTACCTAACTTCCCACCACTTCAGTGGTTTTACATTTTTTAATGTTTGGTCATAATGCAAGTGATAACTGCCCTAGCCTAGATTTCAAAGGCCAGCAAGGATGTACCTGGAGTACATAGTGGTAAAAATGGCTATGAAGTTTCTACTTCCTATGCCATGGTCTACCATACTCTGACATGGGGGAGCACTGCTGTTTCTGAAGAGAGATTAAGGAGCACACCGTGGAAACTTGGGTTAAAAATAGTTCTTTCTTCATGAGGTTATTTTAAGCCTTGTTTTAATTTAGAGCCTAGCGCTAGAAGAGTTTGTGCTGGGCAGTAGGGGAAATGGCAAGGTTCAGCACAGAGGCAGGAGCAGGCTCTGGCAATGCAAACACCTTAGGCTGATTTTTGGAGCCGAAGCCAGTGTCTTGCAAAAATCTGACAACAAACTCAGTCAATGAAGAGTGGAGAGGTCTGACAGGGGAAGCATCTATTAGAGGCATGTAAAAAGAACATGACAAAAAGATGATGCAGCTGAATATTGTGGAAATCAAAAGAAGAGAGGGAGATCCAGAGCTTGTTGGGACACAGACTGGGAGAGGGCACAGATGTTGAGGTGAGAGGAACTGGAGTCATAATTCAGTAAGAACAGACACTGGGAAAGCAGGATTAGACAGGAATCTGTGATGAAACATGGACAAGGACTTCAGTAGAAAAAAAGGACAGTAGAGGAACTGGCACAAAGTACTGGATAGGGTCCTGCCTTCAAAGATCCCAGGAAGAAGGGGCTGGTGTGCGCAGCATGGGGTGACCCTAGCCATGGCTGTGACGGGTGTTGGTCATCCTCTGGAAATAGTGGTGAAGTCCACTGAAAAAAATACATGCTCGCCTTGTCTCTAGCAGCTTTTCCTTACAAGAAATAGAAATATACCACAAGCCCTGTTGGCATGGGTGGAAGAGGTCTGTGCTGTGTGCCCCATGAAAAAAATGTCGTCAATATTGTATTCCTCCCTCCAGCAGAACTTTTGCTTTTTCTGTTTATTAATATATAGAGAGGAGCCTGTGTTGGAGAGGTGCTAACAATAGTTTCTCTGCTTTCTTTATTTGGTCTGTGTGCATATATGAACCCCCCTGATACAACTTTAAACTGTATATTCACATTTGTTAACTCAAGGCCCTTTGCCCTGCTGCTGCACAAGACGGATGATGTGAATTGAATAATGTATGTTGCATATTACATGACTATCTTTAGGATCTCTGCCCTTACTGCTATGGAGAAGGGAAGGCTGGGCCACACTGTTAGATGTTCATGATAGAGGATGAACTAATTTTGTGGGAGAAACTGATTCTGATGTTTTCTAAGTTTTAAATACATGCAGGTGTGTTCTTTCATTTTAATTTCTGTATGCGACATAATCCTTATTGTCATTTGCTTTTAGACTCGTGGCCATTACATGTGGTCAGATAGGAGGGTGAACAGGTATTATAACTGGGCTAGAGGAGAACCAGAACAGAACACAGCCTGTGTCTATCTAGATTTGGATGGGTTTTGGAAGACAGCATCTTGCAATGAAACATTTTTTTCTCTCTGTAAACAATCTGATGGTAAGTTGTGCATGGGAGAAATGTGATTAGGGAGGCTGGGACTTAAATTCGTGGCTTTATTTGAATTGAGCTTTACCACATACGCAAAGGTTGTGATAGACGGTGCAAGCCTTGTGGTAAACTATTGCTTTTGTTAAGGAAGAACTCCCAGATCCAGCCTGTCTTGAGTGACTTCCAGACATTTCATTTCACAGGCCAGTCAACACATGCATGTCAAGAAGACAAGCGCAACATTTCATGCTACAGACAATAGACCTTTCCTGCATGCTTGAGTGCAAGGAATTGCTGAATTGATCAAATTTAGCCTGACTATAAATATATTATTGATATATTTTTACATGTAAAAGTATCTTTTCTAATATTAGGAGATAAGAAAATTCTGTCATTGTAGTAGCCAAATCTATTAATTTATTTCTGTTTAAAGTGTAAGATCCTGGGAAGCTTCTACTGAGATACTTTAAGGTTCAAATATTGCACCTAATTTTCAAACATATTTTAAATTATATATGAAATTTATGATCTCTGTGCCATACTTCAAAGCAAATTTTATATTCATTTAAGCTCTGCTTTGGCTTCAATCAGGAAATGCAGTGCAATAGGCTATGAATTCTACTTTTGCCTTCTCGTTTAGGCTGTATGTACAAGGACAGGTACAGGCAGCTTCGCTGACCAGCCTTGCAACAAACTAGCTGGACAAAAGTTACTGGCTTGTTGTGGTGCTGTCAAGATCCTTTATGTATACTTACCCATTCCTCATTCCCTTTCACAAGTTTTAATTAAAAATTGCCTTGCTGAAGACAATTGCAGTAAAACGGGTGTAAGCCTTCTCTGGCAGATTGGAGGAACAGCGCTCCAACCAGCATAGTTAATTACTAGTTTACCATGATTAGTTCAATCTTTTATCATTAGTTAAGTCTATGGGGTATTCCTTTTACTGGAATAAGGGTCAAGTTGGTAGGGCTGATGCATGGTGCAGGAATGAGTGTCCCTTGGCTTTTAAGACTGTACTGAAGCCCATGTGTCTCCTTAATAGAGTTAATCCCCACTGAACCACCAGAGCTTCCTGGAAAGTGTCCTGAACCAAAGCATGGTGTATCGTGGATTCCCTTCCGTGGTCATTGCTACTATGTTCACATCCATTCTGAGGAAACCTGGTCTGATGCTTCCCTGAAGTGTATTCAGTTGGGTAAATGCCTGCCTTTATTAGTATAGTTTATAGTCTGTTTGTGTGTTATTTTTTATAAATGTGTATGTATATAAATAATAATTTACAGCTAATCTAAATTTAAAGCTTTTCTTCTATATGAAAAGGCTGACCAGAAAACGTCAGGATTGTTTAGTGGGATAATGTGGTGATTTAGGCCTGGCTGCCCACCAAAGTTAGCCTATCACTCCCCTTTTCAGTTGGACAGGGGAGAAAATACATATTGAGAGGTTTAGGAATCAAGATAAGGACAGGGAGAGATCATTCCATAATCAACGTCATGGGCAAAAGAGACTCAACAGAGAGTGAAGTAAACTCTCTAATTTATTACACTACACTGCACACACAGTGAAACTAGAGTTGGATAATGAGAAGCACAACCAGATCTTAAAGCACCTTCCCCCCACCTGTCTCTTCTTAGCAGACTTCACTTGAGTCATGATTTCACTCCCTTCTTCCCCCCCATTGTGGCATGGGGACAGACAGGTAATGGGAAAATGGGGGCTTCGGTCAGTTCCTTGCAAGTTGGTTTCCTTCTTGGCTGAGGTGAGGGGGCATTCATTCCACACACCCTTCCCCTCCTGTACCATGGGGTCACACCCATGGAAGGCAGTCCTTCACAAACTTCTCCAACGTGAGTCCTTTCCCACAGGGCTTTAGCTCTTCACCAGCTGCCCCAGCATGGGGCACTGCTATGGTGGGCAGTAATAAATCACAATGTCTCTCAGTCCCAGTCCTCCATGGGGTCACCAGCCTCCCCCCAGCAAACCTGTTCCGGAGCAAATCTCTCTCTTGCTCATCTCTGTGTCTCTGTCTCTCTCCACGGGCTGCAAGTGCTGGCAGAGTCTTGCTCCAATGCAGGTCACAGCATCTCCTGTATGTCTCCACCTGCTCCAGCATGGGGCGTCTTCACAGGCTGCAGGTGGGGTCTCGGCCTTTTCCATGGGCTGTGGGGGGACACCCGCTCCACCATGGGTTTCTCCACGGGCTGCTGGGTCATCATTTTCTCCGGCACCTGGGGTGCCTCCTCCCCCGCTTCCCTGGCCTTGGTGTCTGCACAGCTCCTTACATCTTCTCTACTCCCTTCTCTGGTGGCAAAATACAGCTGCTTTCTGTTATTTTTCTCCTATATGTGATTCCCAGAGGCGCTGTGACCATCACCAATTGGCTCAGCCTTGGTCAGCAGCAACTCTAGCCTTGAATCGGCCAATGTTTACTCTCTGAGGCCTGCAGAGAGCTTCTAGCTGCTTCTTTCAGCAGCCATTTTCTGCAGCCCCCATTTTCTCCCAGCACCCAGCTATGCAAAACTGCAACATATAATTAATTTCTAATGGAAAATCTTGCTGAAATTACATTTTAATACTTGATTGATTTGTTTTAGGTGCTTCTCTGGTTTCTATAGAAGATTCAGCTGAAGTGAACTTTCTCTTATTTTATTTGTCTCCACTTGCATTTGACTTCACACAGGTTTGGATAGGATTGTTCAGCAATATTGATGGTAATTATTTCACTATGCATCTTGTGATGAAAATAAATACTGAATGCTAAAGAATGCTAGCATACTAAATATTACATAAATAATCAAAGAAAAATAAAATGTTAAATGTTTAATAGCTTTTCTGCTAAAATACTTAAAACATAAACCACCAAGAGGTCTACCCTTTTTGAATTGTTACTGTAATTAGAATATATTTCGGTCTGAAAAAGTTTTTAGCTTAGAACTGCAGCAGCCAATTAAAGTGTTACCTGTCTTTTTTTTTTACTTGAGTCGCTTGATATTTAACCAATGTTAGTCTTTAAAGAAAACTTGTCTTGTAATTGAAAGCCGAAACAGCATTAAACAGAAGTTTATTCTCAAACAACACAGAGGATAGCAGCTCATACGAACTGCCTAACAACATTATCTAAATTTCAGAGGGGTTTTTTTTCATAAATTTTAATTTTGATACAAAAATATTTCAGCTTTTTTTGTAACTAAAAATTTGATCTGGTTTTGTGTATCATTGCACTTCCAAAGCCTGTGTATCAGGGCAGAGTTTCAGGGCACAGCTTCAGAAAGGGTCTAGACTGGGCTGCAGTGAATGGCCTTGGCTATGGCTACCAAAGTCCCTGTCTCTCACCACCAGCAAAGGCAGTCACCTTGGCACTTTGGGCCAAATTCTTCTGTTCCAGCTGAAAACTAACAGTACAGAAGCAGTGATCTGTTCCTAACCTGGTACACCACACTGCCACATTGCTAGGTGCAGTGCAAACAGGCAAGGGGAAAGTGCAGATACAGATGGGGGGACAGCAGAGGTGGCACTGAGGCAGCCATGAGTTATGTCAGGACATGCTGCTATGAAACCACATCCTGAGGGAGCAGAGATGGCAATTATTCCTACTTGATGTGCCTCAGCAGGAGATGAGCAGGGAGGAGTTATTAAAGACAGCTGATTCCGTCTCTGAAGATAATTGACTAACCCAGCTCTAACAAAGCAGCTATTCACTAGCTTGAACTGCAGAGTGTGGCTCACACAGGTTCTCTGCTTTTCTTACGGCTCCTGGGCACAGGAAAATCCTGAGCACAGGCTTGGGCAGCCTGGGCACATCTTCCTTACATCACTGCCAGAAGGCTAATGGAGTTTACTTTATCTGTGAGCATTTGCAATTAGTACATTCCCGTCTGAATATCTCTGGCTGTTGAAAGAGTGAGAAATGAGCCCTCTGCTAATTAAATCAACTAATAAATTCCATATCTGATGTCGTGATGCCTGGTTGACTATGAATTATTCCTCACTTTATTCACTCACTTTTAGGGGAATGGCTATGGATAGACAGAAGTCCAGTAGAGTATGTCAACTGGGAGAAAGGGCAGCCTGCAGGATTCGGTGATAAACATTGTGTTAAAATGGACGTGTCAAGTGGAACATGGAGTAGCAGTTACTGCTCAATAGAAGATTATTTTATTTGCAAAATCCCCAAAAGTAAGTTCTGAATTTCTGTGTGCTGGGTTATTTTAGAAGTAGTGGTTAAGATACATGAAGCAAAACTGCTTATGCACTGGGTATGTTTTATGCATTGATGCTGATGCATCTGGATCTGCATCAGAGCCAAGGGTAACTTCTGTTAGGGACAATGATAAATAATGCTGGAGAAAAACCTGAGCAACTATTTCTTCCTCTCAGTTTAAAAACATGGATTTCTTGGCATTTGCTGTACCTGGGAATAGGAGAAAGCTTATCACCTGGTAAAAGTGTGGAGAAAATTTCATAGTCATGGATAGAGTGCAAGTGTCAGTAGGTGATAAATAGATGACTAAATTAGCCCTGAGAAGAAAGGCTGGCAGTCTCCTGATGGCTAGGCTGAGGGCACCAGTGCAAAGTCACTGAGCTCCTGCAGAAGGAAGGTAGGTGCTGCCGGTGGGGTCGGTACCAGTGAAGTGTGCTAGGATCTGCAGGATGGCTAAGCAGAAAGTGTCACATGAGTGTTTGCAGTGGGGCCCAATTCATCTCTCTGCTGACACTGGTGTTGGGAGACACATCGAGATAGCCAAACAGCATAGTACATTTCATTTTAATGGTTACTTGTGGCCCTGTGGTCTTTTGGATATCACCCACGCGAAATCTGCGTGTCACAGGCAGTACAGCAGTGTTTCATAGAGCATGAAGGATGTAAATCACGTGCAGCTAGTGTGAGTCACTGTGTACACATGGATTCGACTGTGTGTACACACATCAACTGTGAGGCAATTTGAAACAGGCCAGATTTGCCACTGGCAAAGAGATCACTGCACAAAATACAAGAGATGCTATGAAGAACGCATTGAGTCTTCTGCGTGGAGAACTCCACGTGTTGGCAACGGACTCATCTGTGAGCTTTGTAGGGCCCAGGCAGTGAGTTCTGCAAGCAATTATCTGAGTCATACTCCCCAGTCAACTGAGGGAGGAAAGGAAGTGGCATAAAAATACAGCCTAAATGATTTTAAGTGCAAACGTGCTTTTCACTTTGGCAAGTGTAAAAAACTGACTTCTTCAGTGTGAAGTGTGAAGCCTTATGCTGTGGAAGTATAAACTCATTGGACATCTGTCTCTGCTATCAAAAACAAAGTGTTCAAAGCAATGAGACAATAGGATGGGTTTTTTGTTTGTTTTAACAAATATTTTAAGCACTAATATTTGATGGATTCAACATGAATTGTCAAGAAAAATGTCGGGGGGCTGGAACTAGATGGTCTTTTATACCTCTTCTAAAACAAACTGTTCTGTGATTATTTTAAATTTGATAGGAATGCAAATTGAAAAATATGTATGCTGCATTTATTTAATCTTTAAATAGTTGCTTGCAAACTGTGTATAACACACACATATATATATATTTCAATTTTAAAGTTACTGAAGTTGAGCCAACCCATGACTCACCTGTCAACAAAGGTAGGTATTTTCTTCTTCCAAGCACATTAATCAGAAATTTCAATACATTTAGAGGCATTTATTATTTACAAGTAAAATTGCTGCCAGAAAAGTTTCATTTAAATATGCAAGGCCAGGTTGGATGGGGCTTTGGGTACCTGGTCTAGTGGAAGGGTGTCCCTTCCCATGGCAGTGGGTTGGAACTTGATGATCTTTAAGGTTCCTTCCAGCCCAAACCATTCTATGAGTCTATGATTTTTATAATTTTTTTTAGGAATCTGTATAAAAGAAGAGCTCTTCTCTCGATGTGGATGTCTTATTGATTTTTTTTTTTGCTGTGTGAATGGTATGCTGTGATATAATAAAATGCTCCTTTTGAATGGAATATAGACAAGATTGAGCCCAATTTTGCATTGTTCATCCAGAACATGCATCAATTTTAACTGCTGCTATGGTTGTTAGGTGCTTTCACAGTTCACTGAGTTGGTTTGCTTAGGGAGGTGTTTGTTGTATGCAACAGCACCTATAGCCACTTGTAGTAATTGTTCTGTTTTATCTTTCACAGCATCGAAAAATGAAGTAGCTGCTTCGTCCGCAAATACTTTGGGTGGGATGATTGTTATACTGATCTTCCTTCTGCTAACAGGAATTGGCCTTACATTCTATTACTTCATTAAGAAAAGACGTGATCGACAAACAGTTACAGCCTGTTTTGACAGTGCCATATACCGTGGGGATGCTGACCCAGGAACTCATGAATCAAATTGTCTTGTGACCAATATTGAACAAAATGAGCAGGCATCGGTTTAATAAACAGTGTAATCTTGGGCCTGGAATACAAGGATTCTTAAGGCAAAGTTATTTTCTCCTACGGAAATTCTAGTTCATTTTGCACAGGATGCTTCTTGCTTTCTGTACTAGCAGGAACAAACAATCCTGCAAGACAGGTCTAGAGATCTGCTCAAAAAGCAGTAGAGTAGCATCTGGGAGAAGTGTTGAACACACACATAGACCTGGAGCTACACTGTGCAGGTGAACACTCGGCCAATCTCCATGGGCCCAGCATCACTTCCAGGCACAAGAAGAACCGTGCTTGCCACAGGCAACTGTGAGAATAAGCTCCGTACCATGTTTCACAAACTACACCCAGATCTGGAGGTGTCCAGAAAATGACACCTCAGTCTCCACCATAGACTGGCAGAATTACACAGGTTGGATGGAACCTCCAAGTTCACCAGGCGCAGGTCCTTACTCAAAGCAGGACCAGCTCCCTGCCTCAGCCAGGCATACTGCTGCAATGCTGTGAGTGCACATCTTTCTTCTGAGGTACCCACAAAAGCCCTTTGTCTTGCCTGTAGTATCTGAATTACAGCATTTTCCTCCTCTATATATGACTGATAGAAGGGAAAGTGTGAATTGTTTTTCTTCTGCTATATTTCTGAATTTAACAAGAGGTTTGAATTTATTGTGGATAGAAATATTTTAGAATTTAAATAATAGAACAGGAATCTCAAAGAATACTGAAAAAGGGAGAGGGAATAGGCAGGATGAATTCTACTTAATTCATACCTGAAAAAATGATATAAAATTTGTTTGTGAAATCTCCAATATCAATGAAGATTTCATGCTTTTTAGGCCATTTTTTCAAAGCCCAGTGGAACTTACCATTAGAAAGTCTTTATTAATTCCTAACCAAATTGCCCTTGACCAAGTCTGTTTTAATTCTTTGAGTTTCATTCCAGACTTCCCTCATGACTGAGGTGATAACATTATATGTCACACTGGCATCTTCTGGGTTCTAGTGATATATGTGCTGCGTTCAGAAACCCTAAAAGTATACAGTTGGTTCACATATAGGTTTTTTGTTTCACTTTTCCAGTGTATTTTATACCATATATAAACAATAAAATGACTCAAAACTCTTAGCCTAGAGAATGTCCTTGTTTAATTTGATATTTTTTATATTTTAATCTTTTCACAGATTTTAATTGTGTTTAAATTAAAATGTTTTACGTGCATATGAAATACATGTAAATATGTTTTTATTCTACTTTGGTTCATTAAATGGGCATTAGAAAGCTGCTTCTAAATAAAAGTTTGCATGTCTTCTTAAATAGAAAAAATTATCATGAAAGTAAAAATACTAGGAGGAAAGGATGGGGTTCTTAAATTTCTATGCACAAATAAGCATCTACTTTCTAATCTTGTACCTTAAATTTCTATGCACGAATAAGCATCTACTTTCTAATCTTGTACCTTCTCAGATCCCAGTAGCAATTTCTCTTCACCACCCTGTGAAAATGTGTCTCATTGCTTCTTTATGCTTGATATTTGAAAGTTTACCCGACCGAGTAGATGTCTAATGAAAGTGTGTATGTGCTGTACTACTCTAGCAGTTTCTGAGACAGATTCTTATATATTTGACTGCTCTTGTGATATCTCCTCTCCCTATTTTCTGATAGTAACATTAGTTCTTCCCTTTTTTACTTTTTACTTCACTGACTATGTCTTTCATATTTCTAATCCTTTTTACTGTTCCCTTCTAGACCTTGCTCTGTGGTATGTAGGTCCTTCTGACAGTGGATAAGGTATTTCGGGTGAGATCCTGACAACCTTGAGCAGATCAAAAAGATTAATCCACTATTGTAACACTTGCTGCAAAGGACCCTTCTGCCTGAGTTCATCTGAATTAGTTCTGTAGGATCTATAGAGGTTTGGATGGAGAAATGGTTACCAGAAATCAATAGGCCAAAGACAGGAAAGGTGCCTGATGAGAAGTTATTTTGTGAACATTTCCAAGGGTTGATAAGCTTCAGACTAGAAATCCTGTTGCACCTGTGAGGACTGAACCAAGAGTTTGATGGGGTGGTGCAAGGTTACTAGTGCACACAAGCATCAACAGAAGTTTGCATAACTTGGATCACATCCAAGGCAGCAGTGGTGGCTGTCTGCTAAGGAAGTGTATGACCCTCTAATGAGATGCCTCTGGAAATGCCAGTATGGCTTTCTCAAACTGGGATTGTTTCCAAATATTGCTCCAACAGATAGCTCTGAGAGACTGTGAGTGAACCCTGTGAGTGAAGTGGGTGTGCTTTGTGAATACTTATTTGCTATTTATCATAATAGCTTGATTATATTACTAACAACAGCTGGGGGTGGGAGGGGTAGGCAAACAACCCAACTTGTTCTAAGATATACTGGTTAAGATTTGCATTTCCCCCCCAGTTTAGTCTCCTATCATTGAAAAGGGAATTAACAAGAAACTTTTGTTTGTACCTCCTGGTATGATGCCTTTTCTTCTCAAAGTTCTTGTTTCCTCTAAGTTTGTTTGTTTTTTTAATTCTGAATCAATCTCTTGCAGTTTGATTTCTGAAGGAAAGTTGTGGCTGCCGCTGTATTTCATACCAAACCCTAGCTAACAGACTTGCTTCGAGTATGCTTCCCAGGTGAGGCAGATCTAATACCTAGTTTAAAGGCACTATGCATATGGAGGTATGAAATAGGTGCTGAGCTGCCCATATTTACCACATCAAGGTGCTTGGACACAGATATGTGGGAATTTCAGTGCCAGAAGAAAGCTTTTTACCAGGCCCAGGAACCTTGAGGGTTAAGCTGCTCTGGACGGAGCTTTGGGGGACCATGATTTGTCAATTTGTCTAATTTACACAGTTTCTAGGCCTGGGCTCACTTGCAAGACAATAGCATTTTTAAAATGCCTCTCCACCTAGGCAAGATGCAGGCACCTACTTTTTCAATCACTTGGCCTTTCTTTTCTGTTGCAGGGCAGTATTTTAGTGATGCCTTTTCTCACAGTTTCACTGTGTTATATGTCTAAATTGAAATGATAACGTCGCTAAAAAGTAATTGATTCTCAACTTGAACGGATTGCTATGTAAGAAGTAGTAACTGCCTTTAGGGAAGGGAAGGCTGTGGAAGAATTCACCATTGTATCTTTCTGTAAGTCAGATGGTGACACAGCCGTGGCAGGAAGATGTACAAAGAAGGAACATTCTCTTCCTCTAAAAGAACACCAATTTACTGTTCACTAATATTGGTACAAGTAACTTGGAACAGAAAAGAAAACAATAGCCGCGGTGCCTTGGCTAAAGCAGGAGTCTAAAAAGAAGTTTATGAAATGGAAGTGTTTAATTTTATCATTTCTGTTTCTGAAACTTGAAGACTGCAAAGGGAAGTGAACAGTAATTTGGAACAAAATGTAAGAAAGATCTATAAATACAAAGAGAAGAGACAGTTGTGAAATGAATTAGTGCCTTCAGGCCAGATTTCAATGGGCAAGAGACAGATTTTCTGGGGTCAATAGGAAAGGATTTAACTGCTCCATAAGCACAAAGTTGTCCTGATATCACTGTATCCGGACACAGGAACAGTTAGGGTTCATTTTGTCTTTTCTCAGCTGTGTCCTTATTTGACATATCCAGATTTCTGCCTTCTATGACATTCTGCAGGGCACAACTTTTCATTCCCTATCTGCTAAATAATGAGATCTAAAGCATTTTAAGGATATGCTTAGCAGTTCTGGGTTTTCTGAGGAAATATTTTCTCTCATTTCAGGAGAAGGCACGCACTGCAACCATTATATTGCCTTTTCACCCAGACTTTTGATCTAGACAGCTAGGTAAAATTCAACTCACCTACTTTTAGAACTAGTTGACATAATTCTCTTTTATAGTCAATAGGTAGGAACATACATGTAGGACTTGCAGTTGTTCTGTGGTCCACCAGAGGAGGCTAATGATGGGATAGTGGGAGATGGGAGAGCCAGGCATGGCCGGGCCAATAAGCAACAGTTCAGCAAAGCAGAATCATAGAATTGTCTTGGTTGGAAGGGACCCTTTAGATCATCAAGTCCAACTGTCACCTTAACCTGCCAAACACCACTAAACCATGTCCCTCACCTAACTGCCTTTTAAATACTTCCAGGGATGGAGACTCCACCACTTCCCTGGGCGGCCCATTTCAATGCCTACCAACCCTCTCTGTGAATAAGTTTTTCCTAATATACAACCTAAACCTTCCATGGCATAACTTGACGCCATTTCCTCTTGTCCTATCATGTGTCACTAGGGAGAAAAGGTCAGCCCCCACCTCTCCACAACCTCCTTTTGGGTAGCTGTAGAGAGCTATTTGATCTCACATCAACCTCCTGTTCTCCAGACTAAACAACCCTAGTTCCCTCAGCCACTCATAAGATTTATTCTCCAATCCCCTCACCAGCCTCATCACCCTTGTTTAGACATGCTCCAGCACCTCAATGCTCACTACTTTTCTGTAGTGAGGGGCCCAAAACTGAACACAGTATTCAAGGTGGGGCCTCACCAGTGCTGAGTACACGGGGACAATTACTTCCCTAGTCCTACTCAACACACTGTTCTTAATACAGGCCAGGATGCTGTTGGCCTTCTTGGCCACCGGGACACACTGCTAGCTCATATTCAGCTGGCTGTCAATCAACACCCCCAGGTCCTTCTCTGCCAGGCAGCTTTCCAGCTACTCTTTCCCAAGCCTGTAGCACTGCTTGGGGTTATTATGACCCAAACACAAGACCTTGGCTTTGTTGAACCTCATGCCATTGGTCTTGGTCCATTGATCCATCACGTCCAGATCTCTCTGTAGGGCGTTCCTACTCTCAAGCAGATCAACACACCCACCTTAGTGTCATCTGGAAACTTACTGAGGGTGCACTTGACACCCTAGTCCAGGTTGTTAATAAGGATATTAAAAAGAGAACTGGACTCAGCACGGAGCCCTGAGGAGCACCACTGGTGACTGGCTGCCAACTGGATTTAACTCCATTCACCACCACTCTCTGGGCCCAGACATCCAGCCAGTTTTTTACCCAGCAAAGATTACATTCATCCAAGTCAAGAACAGCAGAAGTGGAGACATTCTTTTTAAACACCTTCTGGTGTCCTGGGACATATTCAATTTGAAGAGAAGGTGTTGATAATTCCACCTGCTGGATCTGACCAGCTCGGGGGCTGCTTTTGGGGACGTGGCGGGAAGCAAGAAAAACAGGAAGAAGGAAAGGTATATTGGGTGTACGATGCCTGTGATCAGTGCGGGGGATGAACCAGCTGTCAAGGCAGTTGGAACAGTAGTGAGACTTTATTACACATCTCCCACCTGCCCAAAGATTTCTCCTGCACCCCATGTTGCAAGACAATATTTTATATTACCAGGCAGTGGGAGCAGCAGCCTTTTCTCCTGGTGATAGTACTTCTAATTGCAGAGCTACCACATGGGATGGTGATGGTTGTTAGGCTGCTATATGAAAGTAAGCTTCGGTTAGAAGCACAGTTTTCTGCGTACTCTGATTTAATGATACATTTAAAACCAAGCAAAATTTAGGATCTAATCAGAGTTAAATGTGTTCACCACAAATTTTAAAAGAAAATGGGAAATGAGAAATGTGCAATCTCCACATGTTGCAAAGGTAACAAACATCTGGGAGAGAAGAGACCATTTATCTTCTTGACTGATTATTTGTCAAAATAGCTACATTTAGAGCATATAACAGTGAAGCTGTTCATTTTTAGTTGGGTTAGAAATGAAATTGATTAAGCCCCTAAAACCTGGCTACATTAAATTCTAATTAACTTTACTGAAGATGTGAAATTTAATGATATGAAGACTTAGCATAGTGACACAAAAAAGGGAAGCGTTTTTAAATAAATGAGAAAGCTGAAATAAGATAAAAAGGAAGGAAATCCTTACATTTTGCATGAAAGTTATTTGCATTCAGCTAAAGATTCACAAGAGACAAGCACATTCTATGAATTTTCTTCCTTTAATTGTTTCCCATTCCTTCTTGTGTGCTTTCATGATTTGACTGAAATTGCACTGAACAGTAGAATCACTTCAGTTCCAGACTTTTACTATTTTATCATAATTCACTCCAAGTATCCATAACATGGTTTTTAGCTCAAATGATGTTTGGTATTTGAAACACTTAAAGCATCATTCGGAATGTATTTTGTAAATAGCTTCTGCCTATTCTCACACTTCCTTAGTGTGTCAGCATCAATAATTTTTCTTTCTATAGAAATATCATTCTTGATTGTGGAAATAAAAATTGAACTGAAAAAGGTCCTGAGCAACCTTTGAAATGGTATACAGCTTTGAGGCCATGCTTTGAGCAAGAGGTTCAACAAAACAACCTCCAGAGGTCTATGCCAGTGTAAAATATTCTATAGTTCTGTGGTCAGTAGTGGTGTACAGGATTATACATTTTGGATGGCATACAGGGTTATGCCCTTTTGGGGAGTTAAAACCTGTGCTGTTGGAAAAAAAAGAAAATGAGCAGAAAACGTGGTATGGACAGGGAATAGGCATGACCAACATTCTAAGAAGCAGCACCACTCTCTTGGCTGCATGACTGGTGGCCATATGTGCATTGCTAACACTCACAGTGGGCTTAAGCTTTCCACTAACATGAGATTAAAGTACAGATGCCACAAGGACTCTCCCCCAGTGTCATTTCTGTGGTGCCTAATCAGGTGCTACAAGCTCAAGAACTGTGGTTTATCCTCTCTGCTGCCCTCATCTCTGTCCAGAAGTTGACCAATGTCACTCACAACCTTGCACAGCACAGTGGCAGCAGTGTACTGTACCAAGAAGACATGTTCCAGGACTACTCAGTCACAGCCATGATGTCCTTATGGCTGACCATGCCATGCCAAATTAGGAAAGACAAAAGGTCTTCCTCCTAACTGTAAGCGACCACAAAATAGGTTCTTGGATCCAAGAAAACCAGTGAGGCTATTTAGTTTTCCTTTTTTTTTTAAATAATATTGGGAATGGTAAGCCCCAGAAACAAGTTCAGTGTTGTGCCCTGCCCTTTGAGCATGATAGTTTCTGCCCTGGGTTTGTGAGTCTCACTTAGTTGATGAGGTGGTTTTGGCTAATTAAGAATGTTAAAATTTTCTTTAGGGGCTAATTACAATACCCAAAGAAAAAGGAAGTGGTCAGTTATGACCAAACCTGTCATATTTCTAAGTCCTGCCTAAATACTAGTTCTAAGTGTTTCTTGGTATCTGCCAATATCCTCTAAAGTCCATGTTACATCAGTAATTGAGAAGTTGGGGAAGTTTTAATGAATGGTTTTATACAGTTGAAACTCAGGTATGGAGTTCTATTTATTGTGAAAAAAAGCAGTTTTGTTATTCTTCTTTAAACACATATGGAAAAATTGCATTATCCTGAATAGATTTCTAAACTTGATCCAAGTCTTCTTGAAATGGTCTACAGGCTGGCAACTGTAGAGTGACCTGAAGTGAGAAAGAACAGAAGAAACAGCTAGCTGAAAGTATGTAAATGACCTGTATTCTGTGAGACATTTTCTCCAGCCATGGCCACATAGATCCCTGTAGAGCCCTATCAGGCCTACACAACAGAAATGACAGGGATGTCTATTTGAATTAAGCCAGATAATTTGGCTTTTATTGGAATTTAAGAACAGCTCTACTGGGTCATATCAAGGGTTTGTTTAGCCTAGCATCCTGTCTGTGATGTCCAAAAGTGGGTCCTTAATGAAAAGCACAAGAGTTGGCAAACATCAAGTGGTAGCTCCTTGTTTGTCTCTCTTGGCTTCAAGGTTTGTAGCTCAGGGATTTCCTGAGCCAGAAGTGGTGCTTTTGCATTCATCTGTATATAGAAATTAGCATGCAGTTAACTACTGGGTTTGAATTTTACAGTACTCTTGAAACTCCACAGAAAGTACTCAAATAGACAAATTTTAATGTGCAAAAATGTCAGGTGATTGACTCTGATTTGCATGGAATAGGAAAAAAAAATCTACATAGAAACTAACCAAAAAGCTAGCTAGTAAACTCAGTGTATACTGTTACAAAAATTTCCTATATAAAAAAACACCCAGAAAGCGAGCAAAGAGAAAATGTAGTATTGCAGTGCTTCTTGGAAAGAGTAAAATATTGATACCTCACATGTGTCAAGAAAATTTCAGTCCTCTGCACTGTGTTTTTCTTACCATTTTAAAATTTTAATCCATTTTTCCGATAAATTCATTTTCTTAAATGGCCCTCAGCTTCGGGCAGCGTAGCGTAACTTCCAGAGTGTCAAAATATGAAAAGATTTTTCTAGTGCTCTGTACATCAGAGCGCAGAGATCTGGTGTCCTTGTAGAGACTCTTTTTTCCCCTTAATTGTTGTGCTTAAAACCTGTTGTCATGCCAACACAGCTTGACTCGTGATTTTTCAGTTGATGACTTCTAAAAGAAATCTTACCAAAAAAAAAATATATGTCCCTCTTTGTAAGTAGCCCAGTGATAGACTGTTCTGGTACAGTTCAGAGAATGAAAACTTCATGGAAAGGTATGGATCGATGAACAGTGGCAGCTCTCTGTGTGTATTATCCTTTATTATTACTTTAATTGAATGAAACGTCAGTGGGTCAGTCTTCCCTTGCACAAGAATGTTCTATTTTCCATTTGATTTCACAAACCAGTTACTGCATATTCTTTATTAAGTTCATTCTGAATTTTAGCTTATGGATGTTTTGTGGTGTCCCTCTGTGCCCCAGTGCTCAGGTTTCATCAGGAAATGTGAGTGCCCAGAAAGCACAGAAATGGACCTCTTCTAAATATTGGCAAAAATAGCCCTCATATACTTCTGTATTTGAAAAATACCTGAAACAAAACAGCCACATTCATGCCAATGTGAGCAGTAAATACAGTTACTAATAAAGAATAAATGTAGCAGAAACCTGGAGCCATTTCTAGAAGACCCAGCTTATTTTGGGAATTTGGCAAGTAGATAACATGTCCTGTGACTGCTGAAAAAAGGCCAGAGATAACAGTGAAAGCAATTCCTTGCCCTTTAAAATATTCCAGAGGCAGAGTGAGTAGGGGACACAGCTTGCTTGGTCCTCTGGCAGCTTGCTCACCAGGCCTTGGCTTGCAGACAGGAGCAATGTGATGCCAGGTGAGCATGGTCGATCACTGGCTCTGGCACCTGACCACAAATGGCTTCCCTGATGTGCTGCTACCCTTAAGAGCTGCAGCTTCTTTTATTTACCACTGAGTGGAGTCCTTATCAAGACTGCAGATGTGGAAGGCTCGATGCTCCAATCTGCTGCATGACACTTTGCTCAGAGCAGCTTGGCAGTGAAGCTGTGCCTGGCATTGCAGCCTGACAGTTCAGGGCACGGGGAAGTGCAGGGATCATCAACAGGGAACCACAAGTACAGGGTTACTTTTCTGGGCATCATTATAAAATCCATAGTTCCTACCAGTGGGTTAATAGAGGCATTTTTAAATTTAGCAGCTGAGAGGCCTGCTTATAAAAGAATATTAATTTCAAAGTGCATGTATCTTTACTCATTATAGTACATCAGCACTTTCTTCAGACATATCCTGCATCACATCCTCCCATTGGGTTTCTTCCTGGGGCCACAATTGCTACATTGACCCACTTGGAAAGCTGGGTTGATGCTCCCATTTATTAAAACTCCTATGGTCACTTAAATGAGTGCTTCCTATTTGCTGTAGAAGTTGCAGCTGGTATCAGGGTCCAAACCAGATGTGAGGCTCCAAGAAATTGGGTTCCCATGTGCTCAGGAAATTAATTATAGTGTCAGTGTGAAAAACTCCCACCACCTGACCATTCATCAAATAAACTGAGTAAGTCAATTGAGCGTAAGGAGGCAGGAGTTAAAAGCAATGTTTTGCTTCTCTTTGTGTTTCTATGTGGCTGTGGGTACATATTTTCTGTCTCCCAGTATCAGATTCCCTCCTAAGACTGCTATCTACCTCAAAGGGCTCTGGTTTTTGTTAGCACCTGCTCATTTCTTGCCAGGTCCCTGTTTTCCTCTGTCTCTTCATCATGAGAGTAATGTGCAGGGACCCTCAGTGAGCACCCATTAGTGCTGGTCTCTGCAAAAGCAAATTACCCTGGAGGAACACATATGGATCCAGTCTTTTCCTTCACATCATTCCTGTCTGTACAAAGAGACAGAGGCAACAGAGGGGAGAGAAACACATAGGTGCTTCACCTGGTATGTGAGGAATAGTAGGTGATGATGCTGCACATGAGGTGAGTGATCCATCCATTCTAGCCTGTGCACAGGAGCAGTGTCACTCAGAGGTACAGGTAATTGCAACAATAACAATTTTAAGTCCTAACATACAGCATCTGAGCAAATCTGCTGTGATTCTAGAAAAGTCAAGTTCTTAGCTGGTAGAATTGCACTTCGGGATATAAAAACAATCAGTATATAAAGCTTCAGTACACGGACACATTGTGTTCTCGTACCGGGATGTGTCACTTCCATGTCACACTAGCTGTATTGTGAAACAATGTGTCACTTCAGATTTGCAACTTCAAAAATATCTAATTTTAGAATTTAGGAAGGATTTCAGTCATGCTTGAATAAGCATGTTCTCTTTTGTTCTGGATGCCACTGAACATAAAGTGCGAATGGAGTGTCTTTTTTCCTAGTGCCGAAGTAGACAATAGAAAGCATGACATAATTTGAAGGTTAAAGATCTTAGAACTTTGTATGTCCTGTGAAAAGGAACCTTTTATCATATACCTGATAGAAATAGGGAACAGAAAAGGTCCTGCCCAAAGGCAGTACCAGCTAAAACTAAGCAGCTACTGACAGATACAGCCCTTTTGTAAAGTTTCTAACAGCAATGATGATCACACCCCTCCCCTGAGCAACCTAGTCAAAGCTTCTATACCAAAAGTGTCAGTGTGCTTTGCAAGGTCACCAGCTCCTCAGGACAGCTGGGCTAGAGCAGTCCACATCTATGCTAGTAATAAGGTCTTGATTGCTCCAGAACAGGCTGACAGTGTCTGTGTTCAAAGTGCTTCATGGGAGTGGTCCCTCCAGTACTGGACATGCCCCAGTGGACCTAGAAATCCCTTAGAGGGAGCGCTTGTTGGAATGAATGAAGGACACATGCCTATATCTAATTACAGAATTGACAACTCTGCAATATTGCCTCTTCCTGAGCACTGTTTAAGTTCATGTCCCAAGTTTTAATAATTTATTAAGTATACCTTTTGCCATTATGTGAACTGTTAGCATACAGAATAGCACCAAATCTTTCCCTAAAACCCTTGTCAGTACACCTTCCAGTTCAAGAGAAACGGCTAATTGTTGCCCTTTCATAGGGGATTGATTTTTATTCCTTACAATCCAGTTATTCTCTCATAGTAAACAAACTACCATTTTTTTCTACTGCCTTTCCAGGAATCCAAGTTAGTCTGCCTGGCTTGCACTTCCTTGGTACTACTTTTTTCTAATACTGTTTGTTGTTTTCTGATATGCTCAAACCCTGTCTGGCTTTCACCAGTGTTTACTGAGAACTGTAAATCTATCTGACTGCTCCAGTCAGTCTCTAAGTATTAAGGCAAATCAAATTAATCTACTTTTAAAGAAAACCCTGCCACATATAGTAGATTAATATAATGTATGGGCTTGTCCTGCAGCCCCAACATCACATTTGATTTTGATCTTTAATCCATACCGTTGTTTTATGCAAAGCTGGGCAAAGCTTCTGCAGAACTAATCAAATGATCTTGCAAATGTTTGCTCACCTCCTGTTGTTTACATCCCTCCTAATGAAGTGGCTGGCAAAACGATACCGATATGAAGAGCCTACTTTAAACAGTGCGTACATATGTATTAGCATGAAACATTAAGCTCATGAATGCAGTGACACTGCCTCATGTAAAATAACCAGGAAAATGTATTCTGCACTGAAGCTTTCCAGAACAGAATTGAGTTTGATAGACTGATGCTAGCAAGAAAAAGAGTGAGATTGCTAAAAATGTGGCAGGAGCCCAAACTCATTTTAAATGGACATTGGCTTCATAAATATGGAAATTCAACCAAGTTAAGAGCACTCTGTACATGCAGTGTTATGAACAGCATCCACAAAAGTGTACTTTGATGGAAGATGTGCCTACTTAGATGAATGCTCAGAGGTAAGTGTTAACTGAAAAAAGCATGACATTGGCTGGAGACTGTGGCCTTGGATAGTCCTTTACTTGGGCACTGGCTATGACATGAATTTGAAGTTTTGACCAAGGCTTACCAGCTTTCTAGAGGTGGTTTGGATCACCTCAGAAGTATTTAATGCTGTGTATCATGACACAAGGTCTTGTATCTGAGGAGCTGAATACGCTTTTCTAGATGCCAAAATTCACAAACCCATCATTTTGTGCAGATGTAAAAATTAGAGGATATATAGTTCGATCAGAATGGAGGAAGGCTTGGCAGGTTGCACAAAGGCAGAGGTGGGAACAGAATCAGTAACTAACATTTTATGTGTCTGGATATGTTGAAAATCAGGGCAAAATTTTCTGATTCACCATAGAGATTCTGGATTGTCTATGGAAATCTGACTGGAGATGATCAGCTGATTTCCCAGCTATCAAATGCATCTTTCTCCAAATTGCTTTTTCCAACATTCTTAATCATGTTTCCCTTCCTCTTTCATCCTCTTAGCATTCATTAGTCACAGAGATAGGGATGGCAAGATTTGACTTTGCAAGTTCTTAAGTTTACTCTTTGTCTATCTATGCTTTAATGAAGAAATTGCTTTTTTTAAATAATAATGCAAAAGAGCACCTGGTAATTTTTTTCTGCATTAGATAATTCAAGGTGTAGGTGAGTCAGAGAGAGAAGAGGCAAGAGAGAGGCCAGTGTAACTGCATGCCTGTGGCTGGTTGGTGGGCTAAAGCAGACCTGGAGCCCTGGCCACAGCTCCCTGCAGCATGTCTGGTTTGCTTTGTCAGCACAAACTAGACAGACAAAACTTGTCACACAAATGGAGTCTGAACCATAAATCTCAACCATGACCCTTGTAGCTCTTTTCATGCTCATTAGAGCACCTGAGATGATTGTTTCCCTAAATGTAGTTATTTTAGGCAAGGGATAGGTACCTTTCTCTCCAAAACAGGTGATTCTGCACTAATGGTGTGACCAAAGTAGTGCACCTAGGACAAGTTCAGGGTAAGGAAGGTGATAGCATTAGGCAGTCCTGAGAAGGAAGTAAAAGACTGAGCCTTAGGCAAACCACTTTCTGCTCTCATAGCATTATAAATTCAAAACATAAAAAGAAATAAAAGAACAAATTACATTGCAGTGATATTAAAATGCTCAGACTATGCCTGGAAGAGTTGATAGATTTAGATGCCCTTCAAAATAAAGAAATTTGGAAAATATTTCAGATTAAAGCCAGCCCTTAATGCTATTCACAGAGCTCTTTTTACACTTTATTTGAACTACTGTGTGTAACTTCCCGGGGGAAAGGATAGAAAGGAAAAAAAAAAAAAAAGAGCCCTGCAGATCTTTTTATAGCTTTGTAGTTAAGAGAATCCTTTGGTAACAGTCCATGTGAATATCTTCTCTCTCTATCTCCTTCTGTGCTGTTAATTATGAAATTTCCTTCCTCTTTCAGAAAAAAAGGTTTGATAGAATTGTAGGTGTGTGAGTAGGGATGAACTACAGTGTCCTCCCTGACAGTTAATGTGAAACTTTACTTACTACAAACCTTCCACCCCTATAGAGACTGAAAGGCAAACCAGGCCATGAGTCAGTGTTGGAGACCTGGCATTAGGACATTCTTCAGCAGTGACATTTTTCACACAGAACATAGAACATTAGGAGGTAGAAGGGACCTTGCAAGATCATCTAGTCCAACCCCCCTGCCAGAGCAGGATCACCCAGACTAAATCGCACAGGAACGTGTCCAGGGGCGGTCTGAATGTGTCCAGAGAAGGAGCCTCCACAACCTCTCTGGGCAGCCTGTTCCTGTGCTACATCACCCTCAGAGTGAAAAAGTGTCTCCTTACATTCCATGGAACTTTCTATGGCCCAGCTTGCACCCATTGCCCCTTGTCCTGTTGCTGACCACCACACACCCTTGTTACCCATGTTTAAAATAATGTTCTGGACCTCATCAATCCACAGGTAGTGGCGGGGGGGGAGGGGAGGAAAACAGTCTTAAATACATTTTTTCACAACCTTTCTGACTCAAATCTCTTCTCTTAAATATTCAAGTCAAGTCAAATGTTGCACTTAGATATAGTAGGGAATTAACATAAAGAAAGAGATAAAAAGGTGTAGAAAATGATCATAGAGTCATAGAATATCTTGTGTTGGAACGGACTTGTGAGGATCATTTATTCCAACTCCCAGCTCCTCACAGGACTACCTAATACTAAACCATACCACTAAGATCATTGTCCATCATCCAAATGGTCCTTGAAGTATTAGCCCATGGAAAATAATTTGAAGCATTTCTTCCTGGAAAGTGGTATATTTTTATTTACAAGGAAGGAAATAGTGATAAAGCAAAGGAAGAAAACAAAGAATAATCACAGAGATAATATAAAGAACAGGCATTTTTCCAGTGTTTTTTATAATTATATACTGTTATCCAGGAAGTATGGCTGGACTAGTTATTTTTTTCTTACACAATCCATTATTTAAACAATAGTCCAAAGATGCATGCTGATTATTTCAAATGATTTCTGAGGCTTGGTTAATGAGAAGTTGTTAAAGGGTAGTACAAAAGGTTGATGAGTGTATCTGTAAATCAGGGGTCACGGAACATGCATTGGTCTGCTGCACCTCAGCCAAAATCTTGAGGTTCAAATGCTCTTGGGTCTGAGGTGGGGGTCCTCCTTCCTTCAAATGTGGCACCTGTGGCCCCAACACTGGAAACAAAGGCCAACACCTCCTGAACTCCTAGTACTCATTCAGATGTCTATCAGGATAGCGATGACTTTGGCTCTGCAGGTTACTCTCTCATTTTAGCATGCTATTCTCATTTTAATACCCCATTCTCCTATTGTGGAAAATAAGAAGCATTTTCAAGCAGCCTGCTGCTGCTTCACTCCAAGGAAGGCTTGTCTGGGTCCTTTCATCCCCAGTGAGTCCAAGGCTGATGTTGCATCATATATCTAGAGATTTTCCCTTCACACCACAGTTTTTCAGCCCTCATGCCCACCTCCTGTCTGCTCTGGATCTAGTTTGACCTTGCTATGAGCTACTTCAGCACATTAAGAATAAAAGGACTATATCTCTTCTGTCTTAGTGTGCTGAAACAGCTCTGTATAGGAAAGGAGAAGTACCCATAACTACACTGTTCCCGACCCACTGGGTCTCTTTGACGGACATGTCTGGCCCATGTACTTAAAGCGCAGGAAAGAAATGGAGGACAATGGTGTTGATGTTGTTGACCAGTTGACCATTGCCAGCTCCAGGGTGAGGTGGCTTGGTCCAGCTGGACATAGAAAGACTATTACAGCCCCAGGGGACCTGACCAAAATTACCTCTTCTTCACTTTTCTTTTGCTCATATTGCAAAAGAAAATTGAGTTTTCATTTTAATCAAATCTGCTTGCATTTTAAAATGAGCTTATGTCCCTTTGGTTATGTGATTGGGCTGAGGCGCTACAGACCCCTCCCCTAAACTCCAGCTCTCCAAACTAGAGTACCACTAGTACCTCATGGGGGTGGTAAAGCAGCTGAGAGGCCACTGAAATGGACAGGCTACCTGTGACAACGTCTCAGCAGCACTTACCTGTTGTCATGTTCTTCCCCAGTGTCCTACAGGAGCCAGAGACTTGCCTGTATCAAACTGCATTAACATGGAAGTTAAGGGTCATAGCTGTTTAAGACTGCAAATTGATGTCACAATTTTTTTTTCATGATCATATGAAACGTTGAACTGAAACCTGGAAAAAAACTTCTTAATTTTTAAAGATTGAAAGGTAAACTGGAAAACTGTAAAGACTGCACTTGGTGAAGGAGAGACAAATGAGTCTCATTGGTTTTTGAAAACTTCTTTCTTACTTTGTTTTTTAAAAGTCTCTCACTAAATAATCTCCCCAAGTACTTATTATAATATTAAGATTTGATTTTTACCTGGTACCTAATTCTCCCTTGCTAAACCAATTCCATTGTTTCTTTTCTTGGATTTCTTGTCCTTTTCCAAGGACATATGTATTTATGACCTTCATGCAGCAAATTTTTATTTCTTTGCAGACTGTTATTAAGCCCTTCTCCAATCTTCTCTTGTGTGGACTATGTTCTTCCCAGCATCGTATCAGAGGTCATGTAATTCTTCTGCATCTTTCTGGAATTATAGTATTTTGTTAAAGAAGGAACATCAGCCAGTTTGACATAATTTGCACATGGAAAGTCTCCCTCTACTAAAAGGGTTTTTTCTTTGTTGCAAAAAGAATATAGATTCCTAAAAGGCATAGTAGACTTTTTAGTTTGTATAGCAGAAATAGAGGAACCTTAAATATAGAAGACTGCATATGATTTTATGGATGGAATAATAAAATGGTAACATAATGAATTGAGCTGTTAAATTGAAATATGTTTAGGCAAGTCCTAAAGATGCTTTAACCTCAACTGTCCCTGCAAATTGTTTGTGAAATGAGGTTGAACTGATACTAAATACTTGAATGGAAAGATAAGAAAACTGTCAGGATTTTGACTTTAGTGAAATGCTTTCTTCAATTGAGTGTTGCATTTACATCTTGTTCTTGCTGTGCAACAGTACAATGTATAATGAGCCTAATATCTTTCTGCTAACTGCTAAAAATAAGCCTATTAGCAAAGTAGGTACTAAAGGAACATCTCAGTCAAAATTCAAAATTAAATTCTGTGATCCACAGTTTTTCCCTCTTAAACCAAATTAATTTTTTTGTTAAATCTGATTTAAGTCTGTGTAACTCTTCTCCAATATTCTAAGAGGTTGTGCATTTCCTTTCTAGGAGACTAACATCAATGATTTAGCATCACTACATGAAATTTTTCAGTATTCAGTCTGAATATAAGCACACAAGACAAAGCTGATTTAATTTCAGTATACATCCTTTCCTAGCTCTATTTTCTGTTCTTTCTCAGTGTAGTTAAAACTGTTGACCATTCTACCATAATTAATTGCTTTGTGAAGTTTAAAACAACAAAAACTTGGTGTGTTACTGTCTTCTTTATGTTATCTCAGTACTTTTGGAACTATGCTTTGTTTTGCATTTTTTTGCCTTTTTTTTCTAGAATTTTAATAGACTACATGACTTTTTCTTAATATGTAATAAATTCTAGATGTGAAAACAATATGGCCATTTATTATTAGTAACTGCATTGTATTTCTGCTAACATGATCTGGCTAGATCATATGGACCAAATTATTCATCCCATCACAAATATTCACACCATTTTCTGTAGAAAATGTGAGCCAAGTTTATGATGACATGATAATTAGCTTCTCATTATCCAAAAAGACTTGCTGACATTTTAAAGTTTTTGTTTAGTTAATTTTATTCTTCCTACTCTGGATAAGAGTACAGACTTAAGCATTCCATTGCCAACTAGTCTCTGGCAGCACATAACAGACGTAAGATGTGAGGATATTGTAACTGTGCTCTTCTGAGACATTTTAATAACTACTTATTTATGCAATACCATTATTCATGGGGAATACATATAAGTCATCATTCTTTAAAAAGCATTAATAGAGAAATAATATTCATACTCAAACAATGTTTAAACTTGGTTTACCTCAGGGAAATATTTCCTTTCTCCATTTCATGCTGTCTTTCTGGTTAATTATTACAAGCTTCATGGTTGCTTTCACTAGGCATGTAGAAAAGGAAGCAAATTAAAGCTAAAGCCATAGTTTTTTCAGTCCAAAAGTATGGTTCTCTAAGTTAATTCTTATTTTGACTTATGTGGATTTTATTGTCTGAACCTTTGATAAACAGAGCAGTTTTAAATTGCTGCCTTTTATCAGCCTGAACGAGAAGGGTTGTGAAAAATGGCAAACACCACATAACCCCCCTTGTAAAATCTGACCAGAAGAAGAGCGGGCTCATCTCACTGCTCTATCAAAATATTCGAATAATTCGTCACAGCAAGACCAATTAATTATATAAACTGCAAGAGCAATTCCCTTGCAATCAGTCCCTGATGGCTAGGATGATCTGCAAGCACAGGAGTGCATCACTCACTCTCAGCCACTGCAGCTGAGAGGGTGGGGAGACTTATCCTGGTGGGAATTCTAAAGGATCTTTATTCTTTTGGGGTCTTTTTATGTCACTGTAGCTCTCTGTGAACAGCTGGCATCAGTAACTAGTAAATTATCACTTGCAAAGCTACCTTGGCATGTGACATTCCGTGTGTTATTCATTTAGACTCATCAGGCTGAAGGGTTAGGGTGCTGTTGATATTGTGCTGCTCTTTTCCCTTTAATCTTTAAGTCAGTAGAAGTTTAACGAACTTGGTAGGATTTCCAGGGAATCCTTAGCAAGTCACCTTTTACACTATCAGCAATCTCTTTATGAGATTAGTGTGTAGGATGTAGGTCTAGCTATTGAATTTGAAATAAGAGAATTGATTAATGATAGGGAGTATAACTTTGCTTTTAGCCCAACTTCTGACCTTCCAGATCAGGACTGGCCCACCAGCACTTCATGGCTGAATGCAGCTTCAGCTGGGGCTACACCTGCGAGCAGTGGTCAGATGAAGGTGCCTGTAAAAGCTGAGTTTCTGAAGTGCAGAGGAGCAACAGTGGGGTTTGCTCTTCTGGCTCTTCTCTCCCTTGGAGGCTGGCCTCGGAGATATCAACAGCCTTGAGCAGCTACTCTTTTCCAGGAACTAGCACAGCACCCCATAATTTGCAGTACTAGCTGTATGAGGAAAGGTGCAAGTGCACAAAGTGTATTGGGAATTTCAAAAACACAGTACATATTTTTCAGATTTTTGGCCCTAAAACTGTTCTATAACCTGGCTGAAGGGATTCCTGTCAAGAGCTTCTTTTTTCTAAATGAGTGAAACAGTTTACTACCAGGCTGCAGCTGACTTTGGTGTGGCTTGAGGAGCAGAGCAGGGTGTAGAAGAGGGACCACTTCTTTTTGCTTCTTTGTTATTGCACAATATGCAGCTGAGAAGAAAGTAGAAATCCTTTTGGCCTCATGCTGTATGAGCTCCAGAAGGAAACAAGGCTGTTAAAACCCCTGGCAATACAAATGACCATGTAGCTAGTACATAAATCGGCCATGCACTGTAGGGAAAGGCTGTCAGTCTAGGACAAATCAGTTCAGGCTGAAGAAAACTTTTGCTCCTTTTTTGCAAGGTCTTTGGCAGCTGATTAAGAGACTTACCTTAAAAAACAAATAAATCCTAGAAATATCTTTTCTAGAAAAATACTGTTGACTTTATCACTGCTGTTAGCATATTTTGTCATAATCTGAAAAAGAAAATTCAGTTAACTTTGCCCGTAACATCCTAATGTCTGTACCTAGTATTTTCTTGTCATTTCTTACTTCACAATTCAATTTCTCCTTTTTATTTTAATCCTATAGACTTTCGCAGGGAACTAAATCTCTTTCTTGCATTGTTTTTCTGTGGGGCACTCAAGTAGGAACAAATCCTGTACTTAGGCAATCATAGATTCACAGAATCGTAGGGGTAGGAAGGGACCTCCAGAGATCATCAAGTCCAACCCCCCTGCCAAAGCAGGTTCCCTAGCACATAGGCGTCCAGACGAGTCTTGAATATCTCCAGAGAAGGAGACTCCACCACCTCCCTGGGCAGCCTGTCGCAGGGCTCTGTCACCCTCACTGTGAAAAAGTTCTACATATTGATGTGGAACTTCCTATGCTCCAGCTTGAGGCCATTGCCCCTTGTTCTGTCTCCACAGACCATTGAAAAGAGGCTGGCTCTTTCCCCTTTTGTCCCACACTTGAGATATTTATAAACATTTATAAGATCCCCTCTTAACCTTTTTTCTGAAGGCTGAACAGCCCCAGCTCACTCAGCCTTTCCTCGTAGGAGAGATGCTCCAGTCCTATAATCATCTTTGTAGACCTTCATTGGACTCTCTCCAGGAGATCCCTGTCATTTTTATACCAGGGAGCCCAGAACAGGACACAATACTCCAGGTGGGGCCTGACCAGGGCAGAGTAGAGGGGGAGGATCACCTCCTTTGACCTACTGGCCACGCTCCTTTTGATGCACCCCTGGATCCTATTGACTATGTTTAGCCACCAGGGCACACTGCTGGCTCATGGCCAACCTGTCATCAACCAGGACCCCTAGGTCCTTCTCCACAGAGCTTATCTCCAGCAGGTCATCCCCCAGCCTGTACTGATACAGACGGTTATTCCTCCCCAGGTGCAAGACTTTACACTTGCTTTTATTAAACCTCATCTGGTTTCTCCCTGCCCAGCTCTCCAGCCTGTCCAGGTCTCGCTGGATGGCAGCGCAGTGTCCTGCATGTCAGCCACCCCTCCCAGCTTTGTATCATCGGCGTACTTGCTGAGGGTGGATGCTATTCCCTCATCAAGGTCCTTGATGAAGATGTTAAGACCGAACCCAACACCGAGCCCTGGGGAACACCGCTAGTAACAGGTCTCCAGTCAGACTCTACTCCACTGATCATCACCCTCTGAGCTCGGCCTGTCAGTCAATTCTCAACCCACCTCACTGTCCACTCATCTATCCCATGATCTCTCAGCTTTTCTATCAGGATGTCATGGGAGACAGTATAGAAAGCCTTGATGAAGTCAAGGTAGATGACATCCACTGCTCTCCCTCCATCTACCCAGCCAGTGATGAGATCACAGAAGGCTATGAGATTGGTTGAGCACGATCTCCCCTTGGTGAATCCATGCTGACTACTCCTCATGACCTTCTTCTCTTCCAGTTGCTTCGTGATGGCATCCAGAACAAGCTGATGCAATCATCTTGGAAACAAACAGGAGATTATACCAAATTTCTTTGCTATCACACTGTTGCTACAGCGGCTGAAAAAATATGTTAACAGCATCACAAGTAATATTTTCACACCACAGATTGTTTTTTTGCATTTAGCAGTTTTTCTAAATAAAGCAAAATATTTCCATGGTAAAAATCTACAGTGATAAAGACAGACTCCTCTGCTGTTTTAGGAAGAGTTTGTAGTGGTCAGGAGAGGAGTGCTGTTTCTTTCAGGTTTCCAGCTGTACATTGTGAAACCAAACTCCTGGTGCTTGCTCTGTGATCTGGGCAAGAAGAGATACGTGGCATTTCCTGAAATTGTGTCTGGTTCTTGATGTGACTGTTCGAGAAGATTCACTCATTTCACAAAATGAAAAAGGGGCACTGTTTTTAAAATGAGCCATTTTTCAGGTGGCTTTGGGTGCTGATCTCCTTGTATTTATGCAGAATGGAAGGTCAGTAGGACAATGGCAACTTCATTTAGAAGGGAAGACTATTTTATAATGTCCTGCAGAGTGAATTTCACTTAAATCCTGTAAAAATTAAAACCTGTCTCATCTCACACATTAAAATATGAGGCTGACAAATTTTCCTGTAGGTAGGTTTTTTTTCACTGTGTAATTAAGGTGTAAGATTTCAAAGCTGAGGCTAAATTTCTATCTTTGGTATTTCACTGTTGATTGAATCCCATGGGCTCCCCAGATGTCTCTTCAGGAGAGACAGCAGGAAAATATTGAGACATAACCTGTGTATCACCTGCTTTCTCAGAGCAGCACAGTTTGCCCTCAAGGAGAAGTCATTATTTTTTGAAGGCAAAAATTTACACTCTGTGGTCTTGGTTTTTTTTAACTGTGGCATGTGACAGAATATTTCCTTATTTAGCACTCAGAACTTTCTATCCAATCACCCAGCCTTCAAAACTGGGGAGTATCAGTCACTGTCCTCTCTTCAGCAGGACTTCATTGCCAGCAGTTCTTATCATCTAGCTTTTGGTGAAGGGAAGAGAGGAAGAAAAAAGCATCTGTGATTATGGTCTCCAAATTCTTACTCGTCCTTTCTCTTGTTAACAGTGCTTTGCAGCTGGCAGGTAAGTGCCTCCCACTTCCCTCCTCTAAAGGTGTCTGTGAAAGTCTCTGGCATTTCTGGGTGATTTCTGGCTCTGTGGCAGTGCCCATTAGTATTATAGTACATAATATTAGTATATTATTAGTCTGGGACAACTAATGGGGGACTTCTTAATGGCAGGCAACAGGCAAGGGCAGGATCTAACAGAAGAAAGAAATGGATAGAGAACGAAGCAAAGGCTGATTCTAATGGCTGTATTCATATATAGTGGCACTTATAATGTCAATAAACCCAGAAATCAGACCTAAGAAAATCATCAGATATAATTAAAAGTCTACTTTTAAAAAAATTCTTTACTTCTGCGTTCTAACTTTTGAGCTGTTGGTGTCTGGATAATGGCTAACAAAATCAGGCTGGAGAAGCTTTGGAAGTGGTGAAATGTGGGATTATATGTAGCACATTAGGATGTTCACAGACAATGGCTGTGCAGGCCAGAGAGACTTAGAACTTATAAAGAGGATGGCTTTCATTCGCTGTTTTGAACATATTGAATTCACTGCTGTTGATAAAGTGGATGAAGTAAATTTTTTGTGAAATGAAGTTGGATTATGTTTAGGAAAGTTACTGTAGAATTGCAGTGACAATGTTACTGTCATCCCTTTAGTTGCACTTCTATTGTAAGTGTTAGATGGCTTCTGGAGGCCTCAATGTTTAAGGTTAAATGTTTTTAGTTTTGCAAATCCCAAGTAAAACTGTTACAGGTTGTTTCAGGATACGTATGCTTTTCAATTGCCCATGGTATCGCTGCTGGCCAGAAATTTTTTTGTACTGTACGCTATCAACTAAATTTATTTCAACTTTTTGCAGGCTTTTTAATGAAATTTCTTTAGCTTTCAAAATAAATTTTAATTAATTACAATGCCCAGTGATCAAAAGACATACCGGGGACCAAAACCAGTTATGAATCCCACAAGCTTTGGAGGGAAATACAACCAGGTGGGCCACAAAATATACCACAAAACAGCAGAGCAAATTCATAGGTATACAACTCACTGTATGACTGGAGTTAGCTCAGCTACTTCTGCTTTGCATTGGAGCCAACGCTGTAGACATAATCAGAGAAACTACCTGGAGAGCTAAGGACCCAATTTCTGGTACAGGTGGACCTTTCCACATTGCCAAGTGCCACTACTAGCCAGGTCTTGCTACTTTATCAGACTGTCATTGTTTCCCTGATGTCATACCTAGTTTTACATTGTAATGACTCATAGCAAGTACTGTAGCTCTTGTAGGTCAGCAAGGCCTCTGAGCGCAGAATACCCCCTGTGAGGCCCAGAGGTGTTCACCCACAGTTATACAGTGAAAAAGGAGGTAATGTGGATTTGGGAGCGAGGAGACAAATGAGTCGACAAAGATGGCTGTGACCCCACTAGGAGACCTGTAAGATATGGCAGAGTGAGGACAGTTTGTAGAGTTCAGAAGTCCACAAGGCTGCGTACCTGAGGATAGATGGAGACGGTGTAATGGTAGTAGCAGTGTGGTTGGGGAAGTTCATATGACTGATGTAAATAAATCCAACAAGCTGTGCTCAGTTCTGCTGATGCTGCTGACTGCCACTAATCCACAGTATGGCAACACGTAATAATGGAAAACATATCCTATTGTCTATCTTACTGCTTTTTAATCCATAATGTTGTTTCACTGGAGTCTGAAAACACCATGTTTTGATCTGGTATGTATGCAAAGACTCCTTGTTCATGTGCATGGTTGCATATCTACTATACATATATTCTATATTAACAATTTACTATGTATTGTTTTGTTTTACAGGGACGGAAACATTTTTAATACATAATAAAGTCAACAAGCTCTGTCTTCAGGCCTCTATTGCACAGTCAGTTAGAACTGCCACTTGTCATCAAGACAACGAATCACAAAAATTCAGGTGGATCACTGATCATCAGCTTATGAGTGTGAGACTGAACCTGTGCCTGGGGGTGTCATCGAAGGAAGATCAGGCTGTGATAACACTGTATCCCTGTAATCAAACAAGTGAGCTCCAGTGGTGGGAATGCAGAAATGAAAGCCTGCTTGCAATTGAAGGAGAAGATCTGTTTCTCAGTCCTGGTGATGAAGAACATGACAATGTTTTTTTAAAGAAGGGTCTGAGTGCAAAGAGCAAGTGGAAGATCCATGGGGCTGTGGATGTTTTATGTTCCCGGGGATATGAAGGTATAGAAAATTGATTCTTTCATCCTTTGCACTAAATTCTTCGTATTAGAATGTTTTAGATTTTTGTCTCTCACTACTCTGATTCCTTCAGTGACTACCAGAGTTTTAGAAAATCAGTGTGCTGAAGGAGTTAACCTTGAATTTAATGTCATATTTGTGGCCCAGTATGTATTATATACATACTATATATAATATATGTATATAAACCAAAACCAATATACATATTATTTTAGTATATATATCACATGTATATTAGTATTACAAATAATATAAGTATTACATATGCTCTCTATTCTTAAAATATATATCATGTATTAGTATATACATTATATACATGCTAACACTCATATTATACAAAAGTGTTCTCTAAAGTCACTGCTGCTCACCATACTCCATCGGTACATTGTTAACAGAGAGTATGAATACTGATAAGTTTCTTATACATGAACACAGATGTGAAATTACATCCTCAAGAAGCATGGTATGGGAAAGCTGAGAAAGGGCTGGAAGTGACAGCATAGTCAGTGGAAGTGTGATTTTGTGACTCAGAAAATGAGGGTGCTCGTGGAATAATTAAAATTTGCAGTGCAATTACCCTTTGTGATTAGCTGAGGTTGGATTGATTTGAATGGCTTTTCCACATCCAGAATGAATGTTCTAATTCATTAGAACAGGATAATTCATTATTAACAGGATATTTGAGTAATCAAACTCTGGGCCTTGCATGTGGCAGCTGCTTCACTGGACGTTAGATACTTAAATGGTCACTGGAATAAAAACAGAGATGGATTGTCAAACCTGATGTTTACTTTTTCCAGGAAATAGGACTTCTAAATATTAGTCCGCACTCTTGCACATCTTATATAAATCTTAAAATTGTTTTAAACTGTATCATCTTCGAGTAGAGCTCTGAAGCCTTATTAAGTTTGTAAAAGCGTCTTGGTCAGAACAGAAATCTGATTGTAGACCTCATCTATTAAATATTGCTTCACATCAGAATAGCACTGATCTAAAACATGTTAGCAGCTAAAGTCTGGAAAAAAAGTGTTGAAATGTGTTTTGTTATGGTGTGGGAAAAGTAACATGCAAAGCATTTTGAGATGCAATTCAGCCAGTAGCACAGGCTTTACTTTTTTCACCGTGTACATGCATTTATTTTTTTCTGTTCTGTCTGTATCATTTTGTCTTCTCAGAGACCTTTACGCTGCTAGGAAATGCTTTTGGGGCACCCTGTGTATTCCCTTTCATGTACAATAAGCAGTGGTACGCTGAGTGCACAGATGCTGGCCGGTCAGACGGCTGGCTCTGGTGCGCAACCACTGCAGACTATGACAAAGACCAGCGTTACGGATTTTGCCCATCAGAAGGTAACTTACCTGTTCCTATGCAGTTCTCCTCAGTGTGGTACTGGCAAACCATTATTTGCAGAACATGAATATCTTTATAATACACTTTATAATAACACATGGTTTACGTATTTTAGTTCATGATGAACTGCCACATCCTGCAGCACTCTACACAAGGAAATAACTTATGTTGCATAAAGATGTGGAGAAAGGTGTGATTGAAGAGTAACAGAGCATATGTTTCCCACTAACTGCAGTAGTGTTGCTGAGAAGCATGGTAATTTTGAGCTCCACGTGTTTCCCAGACAGGATGTGCACTGTGACCACTGAACCACCCTTCACTGAGGACCTCTGTTGCGATGGATATGGGCATAGACATGAGTACTGCAGGAAGATTAATGAAGTTAATGTTTCAATCTGCATAATTTTCATGTGAATATTTTTTCACTTGAGTGGATTATGTCATTTTATCCATGCTATTCAGCCTTTTATATTGCTTGGGAAGGAGTATTTTCACCACTTCTGACAACTGCCTCCTATCTCTGGCATTTCTCTACAACTTCAATCACTTTCTGAAAACCGTCTTCCATTCCTGTGGTCACTTCCCCTGCCATCTGCCTTTGTGGCCTTGCCCTTGACAGGGGAGCTTTGGATTCAAGGCATTGAAGACTCCTCCTGACACTTTTCCCCTATATTCCTCCCCGTTGCTCTTGTTTGACATTGTATCTTTTATTATTAAAATGCCCCTTTACTCCAGTTGATTCAAAATGTACTTCTGGTGTTGTTCAAATTCATAGTCAAATATGCTCTGCAGGTCCCTATGAAGATACCTAGGACACTGAGCCCAAAAGACACGTGACATAGGGTCAGTGGATAATTTTCTGTTTTTGAAAGCCAGTCCCAACTCTCATTCCTTCTTTTAATTCAACTTCATGTTGACTTTGGGGAACAATAAAGTATCTAACTCAGTTTTGTCCTGTATTTTATTGACCATGTGTAGATCTTCAACAGACCAAAGATGCAAAGCTAATCAGAAGAGAAGCATGATGCATCTCAACACCACTGCAGTGCCCAGGCTCTGAAGCTGTGTGACAGGCATGTCCAGAAGCATTCTGTAAATGGGGGATTTATCTAACTGTTTTGAATGCTAGTTTCAGGTCTAGAGCTGGTTCTCACAGCTCTCAGTGGGAACTGCTATCCAGAAAGAGGAGATGTTGCGTAGCTTTCTGTAGATTTCACCTAGTATTTCTGCCACAGCACTTCATGCAATATCTTTGTCTATGCATCCCCTTCACTTGTATTAATTCCTGAATTATATATCTTCATGGACCAGAAGGCAATATTTTCCAGCTCTTCCTGTCAGTCTACAGGCTTTAACTTCATCCTTCCTCATCCTACTTGTAACATTTTCAGTGCTCTTGAAAGAACAGTGGTGACATTTAATGAGAACGTCATGCATAATGATAACTTAAGGCTCATTTTTTCTGTGGGTGAATTACTATCCATGCCAAAATAATTATTTTCTCCACCAGATAAAGACACCACCTGGACTACAGATCTGTTAACAAACATCCACTACCAAATAAACTCTGAATCGGCTCTCACGTGGCACCAAGCCAGAAAGAGCTGTCAACAACAGAATGCAGAATTATTGAGTATCACAGACATTCATGAGCAAGTGTACCTGAAAGGTAAGGAAGTAAAGCAAGCCCGGACTTGCATGCGGGATCTGTTCAGTCCGTTGTACGCATGTACTGCTGCAGGAATGCTATGGAAGAATGTCTGTCGTTATTTTTAATGATGTTTTTAACCTCCAAGGGCTTTAGTATTATTGTTTATACTTACTTATCAATATTTCTATTAAATAACTCTAATCTTGTAAAGAATTTAGGTTATTCTATAGAAAAACTTTAATCCTGAATTTGTTCTGCGGTGTCTTAGCTCGTTTTGCATTGGGTGATAGAGTCAGGGAGGGAGTGGTGGGGGGGCTTGTTTACTTTTTACATATTCTTCTCACTTCTCTTGACTACTCAGAGTTAACAGAGGGTACAGATTCTGCACTGTGGATTGGACTGAACAGACTGGACTTGAGAAGCAGATGGGAGTGGATTGGAGGCAGCCCGTTCCAATACTTAAACTGGGCTCCAGGTAGCTGTGACTTTATTTGACTGTATTCCTGAAGAAAAAATATACGTACCTCAAATAGTGCTTTAATTTCTATTATCAGATAGATTTGCCATGACATATGGGCATGAGAAAAAGTAGGACTTCAGCATTAAGCCACTGAAGCAACATGTATTCCAGCTGTTCTCTCTTTAGCTATAGAAAAAGCTTATTTCTATAGCAATATAAGCCTGATACTTTTATGTATTGCAAAAATATTTTAGGTCTGAAAGCAATATTATTTTTCCCAAAGATATAAGGTCTTCCATTTATCTTCTTTAGCAATGAACTCTGAGCGGGCTACATGTTTGTATCCGCTTAAATGATACTACATTTCATACAGACATTCCCGCTGCTAGAGATGTTCCTCAATTCTTGCCGAAGTTGGGAAAGACATGATCTGTCACTCCAGCCAGGAGTGATTTCTCCTGTGTGTTTTACAGCTTAGAGCACTATTTGTCTTTCAGAAAAACTTACTTTTTTTTCCTGTACCTTTCCCAAAGGAAGCCCCTCTCCAGAGTCTGGAAAACTCTGTGCAGTTTTGAATCCTGAAACAAAAGCTAAATGGCAAAATTGGGAATGTGATCAGAAACTTGGTTATATTTGTAATAAAAGAAACTTTACCTCGGTTCCCTCAGGTATGCTGGTATATGTTGATGATTAAAAGTAGAAGCTTTTATCCTAATTGCTCAGCACATTGACAGAAGCATGCAGAATTTTATTAGAAATAGCAACAATTTATCTGGTTTATCTGCTTTGCTTTTTACAATCCTGGCACCCTTTCAAGGTTGATCTGTGATCCCACAACACAAAGAATGAAATGGGTAAAAACAAAGAACACCCATCTTCTCCTGTCCATGTTTTGGCAGTCAGGTGTCTCCTTTGAATCATAGAAGCGCTGAGGTTGGAATAGACATTTAGGATCATCAAGTCTGACCATAAACCACTGCTAATACATACACTACTCAGCATGAAAGTGGGCTACAAACAAAAAAATATTTTTCAGCAGAGAGGTGTTAATAAAGATAATGAAAAGGAAGAAAGATTGACACATCGCAAAGATGAAAGATATTTTAAGTGTATAAATATATCCCTGATGGTGTTTCCCTATGTATAAATCTAGTTGTAATTCTGTCTGGGTGATTTTTACTCTATAGATACACTAAATCTTTTAAAAATTCATAAGTATTCTATGTTAGGTGCAGATGATAATTTCTGATTTCTCTTAACTGAAAAATAAGTACCAATAATACAAAATCTGTAAAAATTAATTCAATAGTGCATTTGTTACAGAAATTTGACTATATAAGAACCTTAGAATTTTTATTAAACAATATTTATATTAAAAGACATTTTCATTTTTCAAGCTATCACTGCTAAGTTTAGAATCATATTTTTATTTACTAGGCTTTTTTTCTATATTTTGTATCCGTAATTTCCTTATAATGAGACTTACCAAAGAAAATTCTTATTTTATGATTTTTGCACAGAATAAGCAAGTGTCTTGTCCCTTGCATGGCTTTTGAACTCTTCTGGCATTTCTTTGTAGGTGTCGTTGTGCCTATTACTTGTCCAGATGGATGGGTACCATATGTAAATCACTGTTACAAGATCTTCAGGGAGACCAAAGGATGGGAAGAAGCTTTGACCTCTTGTCAGAAGGAAGGGAGTCACCTGGCCAGCATCCAAACCTTGAGGAGCACAGCTTTATGGTGTCTCAGCTTGGGTACAGTGAGTACTATTGACTTCTGTTTTACTTTGCGTGAGGACATCAGTCATCCCAATGGGAAGCTTTCTTCAAGAAAGGATTATGAAATATATCTTCCACTTTGAGAGAGTGCTTTTTATGGAAAGCCGTCATGTTTGTGCTACTTTCTGTGCATTTGGGGAACTTACAGTGGGGCTCTAAATCATTCCCTGCATCTTCTTGTTCAGCCAACATCCATATCAGCAAGTTTACTGGTCTCTGCAGAAGTAATGGGTAAAACCTGTGAAAGAGAAGTCTAGATTTCCACACTGTCAGGTGGAAACAAACTGGCAAAGCTAGCCAAGGTGCTTACCAGGCTGCAAGCTGGGGAGTTGCTTGGGCTGCCTAAAGAACTGTGCTCAGATCGATGGACCTAATATGTCAGTGTGGTCTCACCATGACCTTTTTAATATCTCTGGCAGAAACATGAGGACTCTGTAGCCATGTTGCTACCTTTTGCCCTTGTTTACTATTTTGCTTTTTTTTTTTTCATGCTTAGAGATAGTGAAAGCCCTAATTAACTACTGAAAAAAGTGAAAGTCAAAACAAAAAATTCTTTCTTTAGAAAGAGGAATTTATCTGCTTATTGTCCAATCATACAAGTGGATATTTTTGATTTCTTATACTTTTTGATTCTGGTATCATACTCCACTTTAGTGACTACTGAAGAAATTGTAAATATCCATTCATTCTCTCTCTTTTTTCCTCCCTCTCTCTCTCTTTCTCTCTTTCACATTTTTGTGAATACTGCTGAAATCTACCTTTCACTGTCCTTGCTTTATTTTTGTAAAGGATCCCTAAAACCACAGGATGATACATTGGTTTAGGCACGAAGGAACCCCACAGGTCATTTGGTCCAGCCTCAGCTTTGAGCTGGGCCAGCCTCAAGGTTTTAGGTCTGGTTGCTGAGAGATTTTCCCTGTTGAGTTTTGGATATAGTTGGAAACTCAGTTTTAACTTATTGCCTAAATAAGAGACCTAGGTCTGGGGTAGCCTGTGCTTTAAGAGGTTTCTCAGCTTTTCTAATTTTGTTGAAAGACCCTTAAAACATTCATGCTTTAAAATGACGTAAAAGCAGTATTTTAAGTGACCACTGCAAAAGAATCTAAAACCTAACTATTCACACAGTTCTATTGCATCATCATATTAGCACTAGGCTGGTGATTTATTCTTCTCTCGCTGCTATGAATAAAAGTAATTTTTTACTAGGTGCAATGATTTCATTCATATGCATTTTCCAAAGAACACTGTCTTTATGCTAATATCTACATGAAAATATTACTTTATAAAATGATCACGCAACACATTAGATAACTTTATATTTAGTAAATGTATGAAATTTTGCCTGTGAAAAGGATGCAGTGGTAGGTCTTTTCTAGTTCTGTGTTTCCATGTTTTAGAGCCAACAGACAAACTATGGATTGGGCTGAACGATCATAAGGTTCAAATGTATTTTGAATGGAGTGATGGTACACCAGTAACATACACAAAATGGCAACTGGGAGAGCCGTCCACCACAAACAATAGGCCAGAAGATTGTGTACTGATAAAGGGCCAGGTAACTTTATTCACAACATATTTGACTTTAATATTGAAACTAATTTCTGAATAAAAGAATAATGTGCCCCAGTATTTCAGCAGCTGTACAGGGCCAGGAAAAGTGATGTCAGGACAAGAGGATGAGACTCAAATATGACCTTTCACTAAAAAGAAAGAAAAATAACAAAGAAAATGAATGCATTACTGCATTGCTAATTAAATTTTTCTCTTTACATTGAAATTAAAGTCACCAATGAAATTATTTTGGTTATAAAACAGGTCTCAGTGCAGTTTGGGTACATTCATAAATCATAGAATTATAGAATCTCCTGAGTTGGAAGGGACCCACAAGGATCAAGTCCAACTTCTGGCTCCACACAGGACCAGCCAGGTCAGAGCATGGGACTGAGTGCATTGTCCAAATGCTTCTTGAACTCAGCCAAGCTTGGTGCTGTGGCCACTTCCCTGGGGAGCCTGTTCTAGTGCCCAACCACCCTCTTAGTACAGAATCTCTTCCTAACACCCAACCTAAACCACCCTGTCACAGCTTCATACCGTTCCCTCGGGTTCTGTCACTGGTCACTAAAGAGAGGAGATCGCTGCCTTCCCCTTTGCTCCCCTTATCAGGTGGGGATCCTTACTACCTCCCTTGTCCATCCCTGCATGGCTCAACTGCCTGTGCGTAGCCCTGCAGAATAGGTCAGGGACTGGCTCCCTGCGCCCTCATCCCCTGTCATTGCTACCAGCTGTAGCTGTACTACCACAGCCCAGTTAGCATCTCAGTGAATGTGAACAAATTTATATTTGTTAGCAGCTAGGGAAAATGGGTAAGGAAAAAAGAAAATGTTGTTCTTTCAAAAATTTTTCATTATATAAAGAAATATATTCATTTTCTTTAGATTATTCATCTTAATCTCATTCTTATTTCATTCTTTTTCCTGGCTCACAGTATGGCTATTGGGCAGACTATGTCTGTGAGAAGAAAGCTGGTTACATTTGTAAAAGGAAACCTATATCACAAATAGCTGGAGAAAATGAAATTACTGATGAAGGTTGCAAAAAAGTAGGTATATAAGAATGGAACATTAATTTACCAGATCACATAGTATGATTTCCAAGAATTCTCTAGAATTATTTGAATTGTTTAAATATAGAATTATTTTTATTATGAGGTCTCTCTCACTCTTACTTGAAACTTTAGGAAACCATTTAGAGAAACTGCATAGAAAGAATCTGTAATTTTACTGCAAAAGGTTTCTAATTAAAAATATTAATGATTATTGTGCTTTACTAATTTTGAAATGGTATAGCTCACTTAATATGTAATATCATAGTTATTTAAAAGTTATATGGAAATCCTAAAATCATGTTACAGGGTTGGAGAAGGTATGGGACCTACTGCTATCTTATTGGACATGTTCCAGAAACATTTTCTGTGTCAAACACCACTTGTGAAGAGGAAGAAGGTTACTTAGCCACAGTTGAAAGTAGGTATGATAATGACTTTTCCTTGGCTTTTAGTTATATGTTCTAAAATACTCCTGGAATTACTGCTCAATTTTAACACAATGTCAGTCAGCAGAATATCTAGGTGTCCTGGTTCCGGCCAGGCCAGAGTGCACCTCCCCAAGCAGCCAGCACAGGGGAGCTGAGTTAGCAGGGACTGCCAGGCCCACCTGGCATTATTTCCCCATAAGAGGGGTTGGCCAGGGAGTGTTGCTCCTGCATGCCTCCTGTCATGCAGTACTCTGTGATATCATTGGGTCAGTAAGGTACTCTGTGTATCACTGGGTGTAAGTGAAATCTGCTGTGGGCTTTATCGTTCCCCTTTCATGGTGCTTTTGTCAGTAAACTGCCCTTATCCCAACTCATGGAGGGAAAGAAGTGTCTCTTTCTCTTCCAGGAGTGCTCAGACACTGGTTGGGCCTGAACCACCACACTAGGGTACAGACAAGGTATCAAATTGAACAAAAAAGTCTCACTTTTGTTTGTTGACTTAAACAGAGTCCCATCATAAGCTCCTCTCCCCCAGTCTGAAGCAAGGAAAAAGAGAAAAGGATTCAAATCAGGTTAGACAAGTAGGATTTGGTTAAATTATCTTGTTTTCACTTGCTTCATTACCATCCCTTTGACAGGTATGAACAAGCCTATTTGACTAGCCTTGTTGGGCTGAGGCCTGAGAAATACTTCTGGCTTGGCCTTTCTGACATGGAGGACCAAGGCACTTTCAGGTGGGCCAATGGTGAAGCCGTCTCCTTCACACACTGGGATGCAGGAATGCCTGGTAGGTGCCATGACAGGAGATGGTGGGCACTCTCTGAGGTCATGCTCCCTATTTGGATTTGCATTGGCAATGTCCTCTGAATTTTATACTTTAAGCTTTCAGTATATTTATAGGAACTAGCAGTTCTGGATGCCCATCTTTTAATTTCAAAGGAAACAATTTAAACTTCAGTCTTATATTTGAAAATCTGTTATTTGGCTCATCCTCACAGAGAAAAACAGGCAGTTCCTCACACTATTCCGCACTCATCCCTCAAGTGGCAAAGTTAGCCTGTGAGAAGTGTCTGAAACAAAGCAGCTGCAATAAGGATTTTATGACAGAATTACAAAAACACAGTATCAAAAATAATCATACCATTATTTTAAAATTTTGATGTTAAGAAAGCTTCATTCATGGGATCTTATTGTGCAGAAGCACAGAAAAAAGATTTCAAAATCAAAGGAATCTGCTCTACCCAAGATATTACATCTTCCTAGTGATCATTTGTCCGAAAACTTTCTCAAAAATCCTTCAGTGAGGCTATAAAATGTAAAATAAAATAAAAATAATTAAAAATCAAAAAAGACATAGAACAATAAAACTGCCTTGACAGCTAAGGGGTGAAAAAGTTACACTTCAAATGTTTCTAGGGACATGTGGGGAAATACAGGCCAGTGAGTCATTGGTAAAGTGGTGGGATCTTTAACAAAGAATAGAATAAAGGAGATATAGTGAGAAAGATATATCAAGTTCTTTGTGTAAAGGGAGGTCATGCTCACAGATCTCTTGGAACTCCCCACAGGAGCCAAAAGCATGCAAGTAAGGGAATTCATATTATTTTGGTCTATCTCAATTACCAAAATCCTTTCTTCTAATCTGACCTGACACAAGAAAGCTCTTACAATACAAAAATTGATCAAAAGGTAGGGAGTGGAAAGGTTGGGGTTGGGTTTTTTTTTTTTTTGTGTTGTGCTTTGTTTGTAGATTTGTTGAGGGCTTTTTTGTGGGGTTATATTTTACTGGGGAAGAGGGTTCACCAACAGAGTCTCATAATCATCCATGCCAAAGCTCACGCTGTTCAACATACTAACAAATAATCTGGAAAAGATGAAATAATGAGGTAACAAGATTTGTTGATGATACTAAATTATTTCTGATAGTGAAGATGTGCTTGTGGGCAGACTCAGGATGATTTCAGGAGAATAAGTGACTGAGCATGATGAATAAAATGGTAGGTGAACTTTGATGTGGATAAAGTGATGCTCATAGGAACAAAAATATGTCTTCAATTGACATAAAATGATGGACTTATACCTGATCATTCCATTTTAGATTCAGTTCTTGGCACCATGATAGACAAGTCAGGTCTGTGCTCAACAGGACTCAAAACTAAAATAAAATGTTAAGAGTACTTACAAAATGAAGAAATAACACAAACAAGCCATTGTATAAACCCATTGTGTGCACCTGGTTGCATTTTGTGTGATGTATTAACCTGTTTCCATGTGAGAGAATATAATAAAATTGCAGCAAACTTCCCAGGATAAGCTTTATCACATCTCTCAAGGTTTTGCATGCCTTCCGTACGTATGCACTGAGAGTTTTGTTTCCATTTATATGAAAATTTTGTTACAGAGGTTATGCTGACTGATATAAAACAGCCTTAATGCAAGTAGAAATGAGGTCCTCAATGGAAAACACTGGTTTCCATAGTAAAAAAACCTGCACACTTACTTTCTACCTAAAAAATTATTTTTTCAGGACATTCAAAATAATAAAAAGGATGATCTTGAACTCCTCAAACAGAAAAATAGTATGTTTCACCTGAAATTTGAAAAATATCCAAAATATAACTCTGCTATTCATATGGTATTGTATGACAAGAAGTAAATGGCTGCTGCTCAAAGATTTTAAGGAAGAATCAAACAATTTAGACTGTATAAGGTATGCAATGTGGTTTTTGTTTCTCATAAAGGAAATAATCCAGGATGTGTAGCGATGAGAACTGGGACTGCAGCTGGTTTATGGGATGTTCTTGACTGTGAAAAAAAGCAAAAATATATCTGTAAGCAGTGGGCAAAGAATGCAACAGCTCCACCTATTCCAACTACTACTCCAGTCTCCACATGCCCTGAAGGTTGGGTTTCAAGCGGCTATAGTAATTACTGTTTTAAAGTAAGTGCCTACATAGTTAAAAATAAAGGAAGGTTTTGTACTACTATGTTTTTTTGGGTTTTATTGGGGTTGTATTTTTTTGGAGGGGTGGGGTGTGAAGTGGGAGAAAGAGAGACAGAAAGAAAAAGGAAATGGTATCTTCATTTTGCAATATCTGAGATTGGAATATAGCAAAAAAAACCCAAACCACATCCCCAGACATCTCAGGGAATTATCCGTAAGAATGGAGAAACTAAAGAAGAAAGATGAGGTTGAAGGAACTGGACACAAGGGTACAGGGAAGAAAATGAGGAAGTTTTTTGCCCCAGGGCTTGAATGAATTGGAGCAGAAAATGGAAGTAGAGCAACATAAATATCAAGTCCCTAGGAAGACACAAAGAAAAGAGAAAAAAGAAGAAACAACTCAATGTTTGCAAAATTTTCAGAGATAATAGTGTAAAACTGCTGTATTAAACAGCAGAAGCAGCAAAGCTTGGATTTTAGTGTGGCTCCTTGTATCAGTTGTGGTTACTGTGTTGTGCAAAGATCCTGTATTTATCTAAAGGGTGTAAGAGTTCAGGGAAAAAATAGGGAAACAGTGAAAAGTATCCACCAGAAGCACAATGTCTAAGGTTGGACCTTGCTAAGATAAGCACATTATCCCCCAAACTAAAGCGCAAGAAGTGACATGAAAAGTTAATTAAACCAGTGTTTATGAAGGACATTTATGAGAGTTTATGATGCAAAGCTGCAGGTAACTCACATTTGAAGTACACACAGTTATGTCTGAGCAGGCATACGAAAGGAATTTGAACAAGAAACAAGTGTAACGTGCAAAAATTATTTGGGGATCATGCAGAATAGAAATGTGCTAAGTAAGTCTGAGACATTAATATTTCTTATTGCTTTATTGAATTAATGAGTCCTCTTTTTGTTATGGTTTGGATTTTTTTTCATTTCTTCAACTGAGGTGGAAAGCTCTTTGTCTACTTTATCTCCAAATTTTTAGCTTTAGTCAAACTTATTCTTTGTCAAACTAACAAAATATTAGACATCATATTGCAAATGTAAAGTGAGAACTGTAAGCCACCATGAGGTCAGGCTTTTGCCTGTATCTTCAGATTCCTCTCAGGCCACATTGCCCCTCCACCACAACCAATCTCCATTTGCTTTATCTGGAAGGTGGCCTGGGCTCTCACAGGTAGAGGAAGTTAAAGGGAAATGTATACCTTTCTAGCAATTTTTTTTCTCTTTGATTGTCACCATTTACGCTAGCCAGCTAGAAAACTGCAGCAAAAATTTTATGAACAGAGTAATTAATGCTGTTTCTCTTATGGACTTTTACTTGGCTTGTATGAAATCTCATTTATGGGTGAGACAATGATTCTTTATTTTGTTATAACTTACGTGTTTTAAAGTAATTTCTCTGTAGGATTTTTGCAGACCAAATATTAAAAAGAAAACATGGCTTGAAGCTCGAGAATTTTGTAGAAAAATAGGAGGGGATCTAGTCACCATTAACAATAAAGAGGACATGGAATTACTACATAGTGCAATGTAGTGAGTATCTGCTGTATGTTTATCTTATCAGATTTAAAAGACATTTCCTAAGAACTACTATAAATGCACTTAGATGATTACTGAAAAACGTGGATTCCTCAAAAGCCAAAAAAACCTGTGATACTTTGGAATTTTATCTACTCATTAATGTTTTAACAGTTTCCTGAATAAAAGTTGACTATATCTAGAAAATAATAATAATAAAATGTAATATAATGATTACTCAATATACTTTAGAACTATGTGAAATTGTGGGGGGTGTTTTTTTTCAGTAGGATAGAAAACATGACCCATGTATTTACTTTTGACTCACCTTGAGGGCATGAATGTTGAGGCAATTTTCTGAGCCTGTGAAAGTCTTTCCTGAGAAAACAAAACATTGATGAAATACAGGACAAATGCTACTAATAAATCATTTAAATTAACCATTGACACTGAGACAGAAATATTAGACATTCCTATGAAAACCAAATGCACCTGTATGCCCTTCAGCAAAGGTAATAGGATAATTATTATAACTTTACTGCACTTTAAAATAGGCTCTAGAAAGTTTAAAGGTGTGTTTCTGGATGGTATTTTTTGTGTGTGGATGTTTACACACTGCTCTGCCTTGTAATTTCTGCTAGTGCCACGCCCTATAGATGTGATGAATTTTGGCTCGGTATATTTTCCTTGAATCCAGATGAAGGATTTGCCTGGAGTGATGGTTCTCCAGTGAGTATTTTCATTTTTCATCAAATCTGCTTGCTTAAGATGTTTTAGTGTTTGTACATACTTCCAACACATAGACATACATAAAACACATGTGTTTTTACTCTTATCCTTATAAAAAAACCCCCACTAATCCTGCAAACATTTACATGGTTGTTAACCTTTATTATCATAGGTATAACCATGAGTAAAATCACATTTGAATACAGGTAAATCATCTGTATATTTTCTTTTCCAAGAATATAATATGAACATATACTGTCAGAAAATAAAATTCAGTCATACTGGATCTTTTACACTGTTTCTGGCAGTCCCCAGAAGCATCATAAGAGCTAATCAAAATAAGCATATTTCCCAGTATATTCCTGCACCCCCCAGTAACTGACGGCTCTGGGCCCTTCAGAGCCAGAGCTCAGATCTGTATTCTTACTCTATTTATTTCCATTAATTTATCCAGTCATCTCTTGAGGCTATGTAAATATCCATGGTTGTGAGAAATGCTCCTGCAGGATTCCACTACTTATTACCCTCCCTTCACTCCTACTCTCTATTCCCTATTTTTTAACCCAAGCAAGGACCTCTCCTCTTGTCCCATCACACATTAGTTTCCATAAAATTTTGGAAGCAAGAAATTTTTGAAAATCCCAAGCAGGTTATATCAAATGGTTCTCCCTTCCCATTCGGATGTTAGTTTCTTCAGAGGTAACTTCACTAGGTTTGTAGGACATTGCTTCCCTCCCGAAAGCCACACTCCCATCCTCATTAACCACAGGGAAGGGAAGATGTGAATGCTGAATTAAGGCACGGTATGGTCACTGCCACCAGATAGGTGTTGGACAATGTAATTTTGAGCCAGGTCAGAGCAGATCAAATGAAAACTGCCTTGTCTGCACATGATTAGTATGAGTGTAATGGGGGTAACGTCCATATTTGGGTGAAGTTATGAGAAACAGTCCATTTGCCTGTATGTATTCTACCTGTGATAGGTCTTGAGTTGCAAACAAGAGGAAAAGATCTCCCTGATCTCCTGATCACTGACATCATTGCCCCACTGCAAAAATTCTTATGCCTAAAGCTCTCGCTCTGTTGGCACCTCTTTTTAATGAGAGACTGAATCTTTCAGAAAATACAACTACTGAAGCAGATGAAAGGAGTAAAAAAAGATTATGTCTTCTATAGGTTAGGTACACAAACTGGAATGATAGTCCAAGAGATTCAGAAGGACAGAAGTTCTGTGGAGTACACAACCGTTGGGCTTCTAAAGGATGGTCTCTTTCGGTCTGTGAAGTACAGCTTGACTGGTTTTGTCAAATAAAAAAAGGTAGATTTACTCTTCTCTGCAAGTCAGAAGCTTAATAACTTTGTGAGTAGTTGTATTCTGATATAACTGGCTGAAGAAAAGCACAAATGGAAGTGAAGAGCATTTAGTAATGATAGCTTTAGGATTTTTCAATGATAGATAATGAGAATAAATAAACTTATTTCTTCATGTAAATTAAGATGTATAAATAATCCATGTGTTTGCAAGGGTTTCATAGATCGCAAACTTTTTGAATATTAAGAAGTTTTTGCTTGAAGGAGTTGCTTGTTGTGAATTCCTTACTCTACTCCTTTTTCCACAAACAAAAGCAAATGTAAAAACCAAGTGCAGTGTGTTTGTACACCAAAGATTTAGTGGTGCTCCAAGTTCTCCTTTAAAGCTATTCAGGATTCAACTTTTTGGAAAAGCAATGCAATGACAATTTTTTTTTCTATCAGAACCAGAAATAATTCACAGACAGTATATATATATATATATATGTTAATATAGATATATGTTAGTTCTTTCTGATTATGAAGAGCTTAAGTAAATCTACTATAAATTTTCTCTCTCTTGATAAGAAGACCCCTCTGGGGGATTGTGGAATGCCTACTGCTTGATCATCAAAGGGTCTGTAAGCACAGAGTTTAAAGTGTTTCAGATAAATATACTGTGGCTTACACACTGGAGGAGCAATTTCCCTTACACTGCTCTGCGTGGGAATGTGATTCAGCCAAAGCTATGATGTTGTGATTTGAAGCACAGCTTATAATACAAAATTATAAGTAGATGTCCATGCATATTCCTAATGTGTTCCTGAAATGTGTGTGCGTTAGCCTGCTTTCTAGTCACAGGCAAAAGAGAGAGGAATCTTCCTTGTCCTGCTTTTGGTGGGATAGAGGCTAAACCATGACACTCGTGTTTCTTCACTCTGCTTCTTGCAGTCGGTCAGAAGCTACAACATAAAACATGATATGGAGATGTGTCACTTCTTCTTTTCCCTTGTTTTGCAGGAGTGCCATTAAAACCTGAACCAACTGACATGTATGGTAGGTATTTGCGTACATGGATTCCTCTTCATTATTTTTTTTTTATTAAAACAGTTATTCTAAAATGAAGTTTTGTAAGATAAACTGCAGATACAGAGTTTAAGGCCAGCTTATTTATCTTACAGCATATAAAACCACTGCAGATGGATGGGTCATATATGAAGATAAGCTGTACTACATCAGCAAGGATTCTGAACCTATGGAAAAAGCCCAGGAGTTTTGCAGGATGAATTCTGCAAACCTGGCCGTTGTTAATAGTAATAGCGAGAGAAGGTTCCTACAGAGAGCACTCAAAGAAAATGTAAGGATCATTGTAATCACACAGCCTAAAGTAGAAATGCATTTGGCAATCTGCTTGCAAAACTTGAATTGTGTCAGAAGTAGAGCCATCAGCATTTCCACTAAGGAAACCCACCTGAGATGGGACCTATGACCAATATGTCGGCCTGACCCTACCCATAGGGAGGTGTGTTGCCTTCCCGGGGCACGGATCAGGGATATTTCTAGAAAACTCCTCAGCCTTATCCGCCCCTCCGATTACTACCCTTTATTGGTAGTTCAGACTGGCAGTGATGGGTTTGCTGATAGAAGCCTGAGGATTATAAAAAATGATTTTAGGAGGCTGGAGAAGTTAGTCGATGGAGCGGGCATACAAGTTGTGTTTGCCAGTATTCCTTTGGTGGCAGGGGCAAACACTGAGATAAGCAGAAAAGGCCATCTTATAAATGCATGGCTGAGAGGCTGGTGCAAACACAAAAATTTTGGATTCTTTGATCATGGGGCAGTCTACTCGGCACCTGGCCTGAGGGCAGCTGATGGGAATTGCCTGTCTCCGGAAGGGAAACGGATACTTGCCCAGGAGCTGGCAGGACTTGTAGAAAGGGCTTTAAACTAGATAGGAAGGGGGAAGGGGATAAAGCCAGGTCTGCTAGAGATCGGCCTGGGGAAGTGGTATTGGGATTAGGAGAGAGGCAAGGGGCTCAGCTGAGGTGCGTCTACACTAACGCACGCAGCATGGGCAACAAGCAAGAAGAGTTGGAAGCCATAATGCGGCAGGCAAACTATGACCTGGTTGCCATAACAGAAACATGGTGGGATTGCTCCCATGACTGGAGTGCTGCAATGGATGGCTACAAACTCTTCAGGAGAGACAGGCAAGGAAGGAGGGGTGGTGGTGTGGCTCTATACGTTAGGGAATCCTTTTCTGCCACTGAGATTGTGACTAGGGATGATAACATTGAATCCCTATGGGTAAAGATCAGAGGAAGGGCTGACAAGGCAGACATCCTGGTGGGCGTCTGTTATAGACCGCCAAACCAGGATGAAGAGACAGATAAGGTGTTCTACAAGCAGCTGGCACGAGCTGCACGGTCATCAGCCCTTGTGCTCATGGGGGACTTCAACTTCCCTGACATATGCTGGGAGTACAGCACAGCACAGCACAGAAGAAGCAGTCTAGGAGGTTTTTGGAGTGCACAGAGGATGCATTCCTGATGCAGCTGGTCAGAGAGCCCACAAGAGGAACTGCCCCGCTAGACCTACTGTTCGTGAACAGGGAAGGTCTGGTAGGAGATGTGAAGGTTGGGGGCTGCCTTGGACAGAGTGACCATGAAATGATACATTTCTCAATTCATGGTGGAGCTTGGAGGGGGAATAGTAAAACTGCTACCTTGGACTTTCAGAGGGCAGACTTTGATTTGTTCAAGAGACTGGTAGGGGGAGTCCCTTGGCATTCAGTCTTAGCGAACAAAGGGGTACAAGAGAGCTGGTTGCTCTTCAAGAAGGAAGTCTTAAGGGCGCAGGAGCAGGTGGTCCCCCTGAGCCGCAAAATGAGCCGGCGGGGAAGAAGACCAGCGTGGATGAATAGGGAGTTACTCTTGAGGCTCCGTGAGAAAAAGAGAATCTACCGCCTGTGGAAGGAGGGACGGGTAACTGAGAATGAATTCAAGGAAGTTGTCAGGATGTGTAGAGGTGAAATCAGAAAGGCAAAAGCCCAGCTTGAATTTAACCTGGCCGCTGGGGTGAAAAAGAATAATAAACTATTTTATAAGTACATTAACAGTAAGAGGAGGACAAAGGAGAATATCCACTCTTTACTGGATGAGGCTGGGAATGTGATCACTGAGGATAAGGAAAAGGCGGAGGTTCTGAATGCCTTCTTTACGTCTGTCTTTAAAGGTCAAACAGATCCTCAGGGTACCCCTCTCTCTGACCTGGTAGTCTCAGCTGGGGAGCATGCTAACTCCCCTGTGATTCTGGAAGAAACAGTCAGAGACTTCCTACTCCAACTGGACTGCCACAAGTCCATGGGGCCGGATGAGATCCACCCGAGAGTGCTGAGGGAACTGGCAGAGGTGGTAGCCGAGCCGCTTTCCATTATCTATCAGTCCTCCTTGCTGACTGGTGAGGTCCCAGAAGACTGGAGGCTTGCCAATGTGACTCCCATTTACAAGAAAGGTTGTAAGGAGGATCCGGGGAACTACAGGCCTGTTAGCCTGACCTCGGTTCCAGGGAAGGTTATGGAACAGATAGTCTTGAGGGAGATCATGCGGTATGTGCGGGATGGCCGGGGGATCAGGCCTAGCCAGCATGGGTTCATGAAGGGCAGGTCCTGTTTGACCAACCTGATCTCCTTCTATGATCTAGTGACCCATCTGCTGGATGAGGGAAAGGTTGTTGATGTGGTCTACCTAGACTTCAGCAAAGCCTTTGACACTGTCTCCCACAGTATTCTCCTGCAGAAGCTGGCAGCCCGTGGCTTGGATGGGTACACCCTCGGCTGGGTAAGGAGCTGGCTGGAGGGCCGGGCTCAGAGAGTGGTAGTAAATGGAGTTAAATCCAGCTGGCGACCGGTCACGAGTGGTGTTCCCCAGGGGTCGGTGCTGGGGCCTGTCCTCTTCAATATCTTTATTGATGACCTAGATGAGGGCATTGAGTGCACCCTCAGTAAGTTTGCAGATGACACTAAATTGACTGGGAGTGTGGATCTGCCTGGGGGTAGCAAGGCCCTACAGAGGGATCTGGACAGGCTGGAGAGCTGGGCTGAAGCCAATGGCATGAGGTTCAACAAGAGCAAATGCCGAGTCCTGCACTTTGGCCACAACAACCCCAGGCAGCGCTATAGGCTTGGGGCGGAGTGGCTGGAGGACTGTGTGGAGGAAATGGACCTGGGGGTACTGATTGATGCACGGCTGAACATGAGCCGACAGTGTGCGCGGGTGGCCAAGAAGGCCAACGGCATCCTGGCTTGCATCAAAAATAGTGTTACTAGTAGGAGCAGGGAGGTAATTGTCCCCCTGTACTCAGCACTTGTGAGGCCGCATCTCGAGTACTGTGTTCAGTTTTGGGCCCCTCACTACAGGAAAGACATTGAGGCTCTGGAACGCGTTCAGAGGAGGGCTACTAAGCTGGTGAGGGGTCTGGAACACAGGCCTTACGAGGAGCGTCTGAGGAAGCTGGGATTGTTCAGCCTGGAGAAGAGGAGGCTTAGGGGAGACCTTATAGCTCTCTATAACTTCCTGAAGGGAGGTTGTAGTGAGCTGGGGGTCGGCCTCTTCTCCCGTGTAGGCAGTGACAGAACTAGAGGGAATGGTAGCAAGCTGCGCCAGGGGAGATTCAGGCTCGACATTAGGAAGCACTACTTCTCAGAAAGGGTAGTCAGGCACTGGAATGCACTGCCCAGGGAGGTGGTGGAGTCACCAGCCCTGGGGGTGTTCAAGGAAAGACTGGATGTTGTATTGAGGGATATGGTTTAGTGGGAGCTAGTAGTAATAGGTGAATGGTTGGACTGGATGATCTTCTAGGTCTTTTCCAACCTTGATAATTCTGTGATTCCCCCCAGATGCACACGTTGATCCCATGGGATTTGGTCTCTCCATACCAGTTGTGCTGAGGTGGTCAGGCAGACCTGTGGGAAGAGTGTTGTGGGATGGTGCGAGTTGTGCTGGTTTGGGAAGTAGCTGGTGTGAGAGAGAGACTTGGCGTTGACAATCACTGTAGGGTTCTGCAGTCCTGGAGGGAGAACAAAAGGTGTGTACTAGTTTCTGACCCCAGATCTACTTGTCTCCTACACCATACTAAGGGCCCTCAGCAGTGCAGGACCTAACTCTGATGCTCCAGATAAAAAACCTGGCTCCTGCATCCAAGTGTGTAAATAACATAGCTGTGCTCAACTGCAAGCACAAGCCTTACTGCTGTTGACTTCAGTGACCGTTCTGTGAACCTAACTAATGGCATATCCATTTCTGCTTCTTTGACTGCAAACTTTGTTTCTTTGGTTTTTGGTTTTGCTTTTATTTTAATTAAAAGAATATCTTCTTTTTTAGGAGGGATACTGGAGTGAGTCAAGAGGATACTTCATTGGTCTAAAAGTGAGTCTTGATAAAAAGTTTAGGTAAGTTAAGATATCTTTGAAGTTCTTAACCTGTAAAAACAAATGCATTATTTCATGTAGCTGGAGGAACTGTGTTGTTTCCAAGGACTAAAGGCAGTTCTTTGTACAAAGTACAAAGTCAAGTACAAAGCAGGACAGAATAGACCAAGCACATTCTAAATAGCTTTCCCAAAAGTATATTCCAATAGTTTTGGTTTGTTTTTTTTTTTTTTAAAAAAGGAACATTTTTTCTTGAGTAAACACCCAAAGAAAGGCTTGGCAGTTGTACTCTCTACACACACACATTCAAAACACTCTCTATACCATAAAGCCTAGCTTTCTTATGCTTTTTTATCTTTATACTATAGTTTCAGAGAGGTCCTTCAGAATTAGGAAGATGTGCACAATGAGTAAAAAGTTGCTTCTGACAGGGCTTTTTGAAGTAGCCTCTCCCATTCCAGAAGAAAAAGCAGCAGAAGTTTACAGCACAGTAAAGCTAGCAAGTATTGCAAAAGGAACACCATACAAATAAACTCTAAAGTAAAATATACTTATGAGAATGATAGTACCACTGCCTACCTTCCCATCTGCTAGTTAGGCCACATGTGGGAGGTGAAAGACCATGGCTCTAATCTTGACCTGAAAAAGGTTTAGAGGAGATTTGAATTTGACCTTTCTATTCTATGCTGCTGTTGAGTATCTGTAGATCATTAACCTTGGAAAGGGCAGAGGAGGTGTGGGGAGAGAGAAGTTGGTAGTGACTGAGGCAGTGCATGATTCTAACCTCCTGATTAAGGACACAAAGTAGGGAGATAGGTTATCGCTTGGGTCCAGTGAGCATCTCCTTTAGATCATACATATCATCAACAGCAAGAGACAGATGAGGGAGCTGAACTTCTTTCCTACTTCAGGCTGAGAGACAAGTTCTGAACTATTGATCAAAACACAGCATCAACCTCTTCTTCCTTCAATAACAATGTATTAAAATAAAAACTGTGGAAGTATAAAGAAAAAAAATACTAATCTTGATACTTCAGAAAAAGTAGTTTTAAAGTTGACAGAATGTCCATTAGTTTCCAGATGCAAGACTTAATGGAAATAACCTGTGGAGATATTTTTCTTCAAGGCAAAATCCACAGAAAAGTATTTTTGTCCTTGTTTGCATCTATGAATATACCAAAAAAGCTCAGACCAAGAAGCATGATACTAACTAGGTGATACAATGTAATCAGTTAAGATAAATAAAATTTAATATTCTTCTCTGTATTACATGTTATGGCTAACTGAAAAATAGTTTCTGTTATAAATGATGCCTCATTTCTCCTGCCCATCAACAGAAAACACACTTGGTATTTTCATTTTCTATCTTGCAACTAGTAACATTTTACATAAATTTCTTCACGTTAAAGTAATCAGGTATGGAGAGGGAAATCTGTAACAGTCCTTCTGGTTAAAATCAAAAGCTAGTCCCCATTAATGCTCACGGATTTTCTTAATTGTGACATGTTAATTTGGATTCTCATCTGACAACTGAAGTGTATTAATTAATAATTATTAGTATATCTTTTCTTTCAGCTGGATAGATGGTACTCCAGTAACCTATGTGGCCTGGGCTCCTAATGAACCCAACTTTGCAAATAATGAGGAAAATTGTGTGGTCATGTTTTCAAAGCAAGGTTAGTAACAGCTGAACTATTAGATTTTACCTGTCTCTTCTTGGATAGAACTTCTGCTGTTAGCTGTCACACACAGCCCCCAGAAGACGAAACTTGTTTCTTATCATGTCTGAACACTATATTCTGCCCTCAGATTGATCCTCATGCTTTTCTTATTCATTTTCTTTTCATATTTGTTTGCTGATATATTTCTCGTCTGCCTGAAATGTGATGATGTCATAGCTTTAACAAATCATAAAGAGTTATACACACTGTGGAGAGCTCTGGATGAGGCACAGAAGGGTTAGGCAGTTTAAATGAAGCTCAAAGAGCTACAGGTCTGCAACTATCAGAGGTTCAACTGGCTTGTTCAAAGCTGCAATGGTTACTTTCCCTTCAGATAAAACTGCAGCCAGAAATAAAATGTAGAGAACATTGTGTTCTGCTAAAAAATATAGTATTTTTTTTTCCTCATTCTTTTTCACCTGTGATTCTCCTACTCAGACTCTGTGATGGATACAGGTGGGGAAGATGGAGAAAGTAGAATGATGTTAATTGATGACCAGAGCATTTTTTTCTGAGTCACTGGCACCTTTGTTCCCAGTCCTTTACTCAATGTCTAGATTGTAACCCAGTAACTAACAGTGCTGAGCATAAACATCTTCTGTTTGTAAAAAACAGTTGAATATATTAATGTGGTGTGTAGCTCTTTTACTCACTTTTACGATCTGAAAAGTACAGATTAGCCTCTTTCCAGCTCAAAATAAAAAGTGATAGATTACTGTTACAAATACAATAGCATCTTAACTTGCTTATTCAATCTAATTATTTTTAGGCTTGTGGAATGATATAAACTGTGGTTCCTCCAATAGATTTGTATGTGAAAAACATAACAGTTCAATTAATTCAACATTTGCATCTCCATTGCCTCCTGGAGGATGTCCAGAAAGTTGGGTTTTCTTTAACAACAAGGTATGTCAATAAATGTCTTCAGTAAATTGTGTAAAGCAGTGGACCTAAAAAACCCCAACTGTAAAAATATAAGTTATTGTGAATATAAAATAAGTCTGTAGAGTAATTATCCAGTCAGAACATGATGGCTGGTTGGCTAGGCTTTTTTGGAGGTGACTGTAGGCATTTAACTTTGTGGAGAAGTGCAGTGAAAGGAGTATGCTGAAAAAATTTCAGAGAATTTAGTTTGCAAAGGCTTAAAATCCAGTTACTACTTAAGAAAACACCTCATCTCCCATTTTACATATTTATATTAGAAACTGAAATTTGTAATGGTCAGTTTTGGAAAAATAAAAAGCCAAACCAAACACCCTTCAGGTGGAATGACTGAGAGAGAATGTATTTGAGGAATCCCTTTGGCTTGGACAGGGTTTGATTTCAGAAAGATAATTCCAAATTACAATTGTTTTGAGAATAGTTTTGCATTCAGACATGACCTGGAAGTTCTCATTGCTGTAACAGAAGAATTTGTATCAATCCTGGTTGAATCTCCATTTGCCAAAGGTTGCTTTGTCTACTTGTATACCTGTGCTACTACTACATCCTCAGTATTTCAGGTCATCCCACCACACACTTAAGTGGGATGAACAGCTGTGCCTTTTCCTGCTCCCAATGCCTGAGGCTACAGTACAGATCCCTCCCAAAGCCATGTTTCCTTGGTTTTAAATGATCCCTCTGTTATTACATGAAGCAGACAGATGCAAATGTGAAAAGAGTTTATGTGCTTGACATCATTACAACCAGTCCAGTTGACACTAGATTTCTGGATTACCCTTTATGCAATAAGGGCTAAATATCTATCTGGGTAAACATAAATACTCTCTACTCTTCAGCTCTGTCGCTTATTCTAGCCCTGAATTAGCTATGTTCTGTAGCTAATTGATACTAGTCACGTACAATTCCCATCTTTGCTAGTTTGAATGAATTACTTGATTGCTTTCCAGTGTTTCAAAATATTTGCTTCCAATACAACAAGAAAGCTCACGTGGCATGCTGCTCGAGATGCTTGTGTCAATCTGGGAGGAAACCTGGCTTCCATATCAAATGAACAAATGCAAGGTACATCCATGGGTTCCATTGAAAGAAAGAAAAAAAAAAAGGAATTAATTTCTCACTAAAGAAATTCCTTTATTCTCCAAAATAAATTATGGGATTATCTCCAGAAAATTGCCTGTTGGTTCAGTTTATGCTTTGTTTTAAGTCCAAAGTGTGAAACAGTAGCTAAATTGCCACATAGAAGAAATAAAGTGTTCATTTCTAGTTCTTTGAGTCACCCAGCTTTCATGAAACTTCCAGTCTGTTTTGAATGTAGTTGCACAGACCCTTCAAACTGACAGAGCTGTATTTTCTGTCTCACTGGTTGTATGATTTGCTGGAGCAGTACACGTGCATAGACAGTGGGAAAGGGGCCATTTTCTAATGTGCTCCAGAGCTTTCTTCTGGCTATATATAAAACCTCAGTGCTTGCGTAGCATATATTCTTACAGATTCTTATGTTAAAGGAGGATAAGTCATCCCACTACAGAGCCCATCTTTTTAATAGGGTCTCAGTTCGGGCTTGTGCACATTTTTCCTGTTTTGGGTAAGTCATGATGAGCTTTCCTTAATGACAAATCTTTCCTTCCTTCCAGCTTTTCTCCTCTATCATTTAAAGGATGCCACAACTAATGTTTGGATTGGGATGAATGATATTAATGAAGAGTTCACATTTCTTTGGACAGATGGAAGCACCGTTTCCTACACCAACTGGGTTAATAGTGCACCAGAACAAAAACAAAGCTTCTTTGACTATTATGAATTTGAAAGGTTGACAGACATCACTTTGGAGGTACAGGAAATTTAAGTAACCTGTACATCATAAGCAGCTAGATGATTTTCCTAAAAGAGAAAATGGCTGTTAGAGCAGCAATGATAAGATGCTGAAACAAGTCCTTTTGTAAGCAGAACAGAGTTTAGCAAATCCCCTGATAATGATTCAGACTACAACAAAAAGTTTGGCACAGGTTCTGAGAAAAAAGGACTTGTGCTTTCCATCTGACCTATCGCAAAATGCCAGCTCTGTAAAACAGACATATATTACATCAGTTCCCCCGCAAGTTGTATTACCACAAACATTAAAGTTGTAACTTTACAACATTTAGTTGTAACATAGAAAAGTTATGATAAATCAAAATTTGGTTGTTGGTGCAACATTATTTTGCCTTTGTATATGTCCCATTCCTGGCTAATGTAGTCCCACACTGCTTTACTAGTTTCCAATAGTACAAAATTATATTTTCAACAAAAGGACTATTTCTCTGCTGAAATTCAATCTCTTTGCCAAAGGTGATAAACACATAGTTTCTGAGGCAATTAAAGGCAGCTAGTCACTGGAGATCTTTAATATCTACCATCAGTCAGCTGCTTATGACTAAAACTTGTTAAAATCAGCATGAGAGAAACTCGGATGAAATGCTGAAAGATGGTCTTGGGCTATCTTGAAATCGGGAGATCCATGAAGGAAACTTTGAAGCAATTAAACATAGGGAAATAAAGGGAAAATTTCATTGTTACTGGTAACATCTGGTAGTGATAACTACAAACAACTTGTAAAGGGGACCTGCTTTGTGTGAGATAGTCTGCTTCAGGTACGATAAACCTGGACTAGTGATTCTAATGATAGTTCTCATGGACAGAAATGCTTTGAAACATTTGTAAAAAATTGTAAACTAGAACTGAGAAGATATATTAGAAGTACCCTAGTCATTTGTCATAACAGCAATTCTTAATAAAACTGGTAAGATAATTTTTTATAGACCTTTCTCTCAGACCTTGACTGGCACCAGTGGAAGCCTGGCTCAAATTTAAGGGGTCACTGCTAAATATCATGCCAAGCTGTTTGTCAGAAGCCTAGGAAATTTGAACTAATAGGTGCTCAGTGAGTTCCTCTCCTCTTCCCTGGCATTCTCTGCCATCAGACTTGTGCCAGCAGCATAGGAGCTTCAGCTCATCACCTCCTGATGGCCTTTTGTAATGGCTCTCTGTCTTCCCCTCTCCTGCAGACAGATTGTGTCTTCATCATGAAGCTGGATGGGAAATGGAAAGATGATAGCTGTGACAATGAGCGAGGCTATATATGCCAGGTGAATTCATGTGAGTTTTGGAGACTGGTTTAAACAGAACAGAAAAAATATCTCAAAAAGCTGAATATATAAGCTGATGTGATTTTTTTCAGCTTTGAGTCACATTCTGTGTGTCTCAGGCTTTCAGACCTCCACCAGTTTTAAGACTATACTATTTTTAAAGTACAACTTTTTCAACAGAAATTGCTGGGGGTGAACCACTATTTTTTAATCTAAATAATAATACTAGAGAATAACAAATGGAAATTAATTTCTTCTTGGTGAAATATGAGGCTTTTAGGCATCCTCTTTAAGTGCAATGTAAAACCATGCTCTTGCAGTGCTCTTCCCATACTCCTGTCTGTCTCTGAGCTTAATACTTCTACTGAATGCCACATGATGTCTATTAAAATCTGTATCCCTTGGCTGTGTCTTTATTGTAGAAGAATATTGATTTTTTTTTTTCACCAAAATGAGTAATGTATGTTGACTCTTCTGCTGTGGAACTGTAATTATACAAGTTCATGTTGCCCAGCCATATAATGGGAATAGAGAAGGCAAAGCACAGATAACAAAACAGTTTTGTCTCACCCTTATTACACAATTAATGACAACTCTTCCCCTCCATTTCAAACAGCTCCTGCAGCCTGTTCACTCTCAGCGTGGCTAACTTGCTTGTAAGAACCTCCTCTCCCTGCACAATAAATATATAGTTTTAGTGAGGCATTTTTAGTTTGTTTAATCCCAATTATAGGTCTTACATTTACAGTCTCAAGGTTGGAAATGTGCACTGCCTGACTCAAACGTGCAGACAACGTTCATGCAGTCCATACGGACAGGCCACTGACTTTGAGTCAACAGCTTGTGGTGATCAGTTAACATCAGGTATCAAAGCCTCAGGTTATGACCACAGGATACAACAGTACATGCCTTAAATGTTTAGCCTAAGTCCTCTCCACCAGTGATCTTAAACAGGTGCATACTCAGGTGTCCAGATTTGGTCACAGTATCTTAAACCATGGGACCTTCAGTAACCAGTTTATGAGTCTGTACTAAATAGGCCTCTAGCAAGTATACTCTCCTTCAGGGCATCCAGGTCTGGTCTTCCCTCTCTTCTTTACATTAAAAAATTTGCTTTTACAAGTTTTTAAAAAGTTAGGTTAGGAGCTTTTTTACTGTAGTTTTGTTTGGGGTTTTGGGACCTTGGGTTTTTTTTTATTTCTTTAACTAACAAATTATTCATGAACTTAAATAAAAAATTTGGCTTGTTAATACCAGACCTTTTATTTTTTCTTTTTAAATACATAGCTTCCATGCTAGAGATGAGTGGTATGTTGTAAATTAATGTATTTAGTTTTTCCTCATAGTTACCATGCAGTCTGAAGTACCAACAACATTCCCATCCTCTGGCTTTGCTCGTTATGGTGACAGTAGCTATTCAATCATCTCATCTGAAATGCAATGGGAAGAGGCCAGAAAAAATTGCCAAGACAAGTCCTCAGAACTTGCCAGCATCTTAGATGCCTACATCCATTCATTCTTGTGGATTCAGATGTTGAAATACGGAAAACCCGTGTGGATTGGTCTTAACAGCAATATAGTAAGTGTTGTACAGATGGAAGGGACAGGTGGTTGGTGACTTCTCCTTCTCTTAATAGACCTGCTGGATACCCTGTTTCTAACAATGCTGAAAGAACTATCCTGTGACTGGCTTTACCGTGTCTATGCATAGACTTCTAGTGGTCCATTAGAGTTGCTGAAAGACTTTGGTGTACCAAATGAAGTGAAGAGTCACGGGAAAGGTTAAGTAGGCAGGAACAGATGAAAGTAGAAAGCTCTAGAAATTATAAAAGAAATCAAGCTGCAGACTGAGAGTCACAAGCCAGGATGTGAAGCCATCTTGCAGCTGTTCTGAATGTCTAACTCACTGCTGTTTTGAGGGCTACTTATAGCTATTATTATATTAATAAAAGTTATGAGTATTAGAGAGCAATTTTGAGATAATTTTTACTTTAATGTCAAGTAATATTTACTAATAGTTCCCAGTATTAATTTAAATAAAGCAGGGCGAAGGGGACAAATTCTCTGTAATTTCTTCTCTTGGCATGGGATTTACTAAGTGAGCTAGGATGGACTCAGCTGAGTTTCTTGCCATGCTGTACAAGTTTGTGTTACTCCAGAAAAACCCTTCCAGAAGCAATTGTTGAATACTGTTCATATGTATTTCTTGTGTGATGCAGAGCACCCAGTGACATTCCTTAGAACATTCAATGGTGCTTAAAAGAATTAGAGCAGCACAGCTCAAAAAAACATAGGACACGATATTTATGTGTTAGAGCTTTTTGTGTAAAAAATCCCTCTCTTAAAAAAACTTGTTTTCAGACTGGCAGCTATTACAAATGGACCGATAACTGGAAAACCAGGTACACAAAATGGGCAGCTGGGGAACCGAAGGAGAAAAATGCTTGTGTCTACATAGATCTTGATGGTACTTGGAAAACAGCATCCTGCAATGAAAGATACTTTTCAATTTGTAAGACATCAGATGGTAAGCAAATGATTTTATTAATTTTTAAGATAAATAAGTATCTTAAAGATCCATTAGTCTGCCTAGTCCTAGAGACTTTGCTCTGACTTGGGCTAAAACCCTGAGAGGAGTATGCTTCAGGATACTGTCTATCTCCCTGTAGAACTTGGAGGTTTACTCTTGGATGATATGTGAATTCAGCCTCTTGTGCAAACAGATATGGCTGCACTGCTTTCATGGTAGTCATTGCTGTTTGCATAAGGTGAAGCTCTGTCTTCAAGGTATTTTGCTCCTTCTGAGGCATAAATCGCACTTGAGATGGTGTGATATAAGTAAGTGCTGGGAATGTGCACTGGCTGTGTAGACTGAAGCAACTGGGAAAGTTCACACACATGGGTGTCACTGAGCAAAATATAGGCAAGAGTTGTACCCCTATTCACTCTTGCTAGAGCTAAAGCCGTTCTGGTGTAGGGGTAAGAGACTCGGAAACATGAATGACACTTTAACTCTTTGTAGATGCAAGAAGAGACATGTTTGCTTGTAGATTTTTTAGAATTGTGTCATTTCCCCTTCTTGAGGTTTTAAGGCTACATAATACAGTCTGTTCCTGGTGTGAGATACGAGATAGATTTTGCCACTTGAAGGTGGCCTCTGAGTTAAGCTTCCCAGCCGTACAACTGGTCTGCATATGCAGTGCAAGAACTGCAGGCTGATAGAAGTGAATTGGAACTGCACCCATGATCAGAAACAGAGACTAATTTGGCAGAAATGTGCTCTGCTGGTGCCTCCTTCATATAAAGTGACAGCACACAGAAACCAGGCTGCCATGTGATGTGGGATCCAATATCAATGTTTCATTGGTTTACAAGCATTCTACCTCACAGGTTACTCATAATGCAATACCAACTTCATATCATATGGCTTCTTTAGCTATAGCTCCTACTGAGCCTGCTCAACTCCCTGGAGACTGCCCTGAATCAGCTGAACTCCAAGCTTGGATCCCTTACCACAGCCACTGCTACTACCTTGAAGCATCGACTGGGACAAGCTGGGCGCTGGCCTCCCTTGAGTGTGCTCGGTTAGGTGAGAGCCTTCATTATCAACTGATGGCATTTGTACAAAAGTTTATACAGAACTCACATAAAAATGTAAAAACCATTGATTTTAAAAACCCAAAACAAAACATTAGAAATTCTTTACCTACCAAGCTATTCTAAATCTGGAGTAATGATAATAAACTGACACAAGTGACCTTGTGTAGCCTCCCAGGGGCTACAGCCTTCCCAGATGTTGATCTCCCCATAAGATCCTGAGTGCCATTCTGGGGTCAGTGGTGGGGGGCCGCAGCCACTAAGTACCTCCAGATCTCTGTCCTCCACAAGAAGCAATGGGAAAGGCAACAAAGTAACATGCATAGTACTTTCAAAAGTTATTATTTGTACAGAAATGAAACAGGACAATATTTCAGTAAGTGGCTCATGTAGGATATGGTTATTTGCTTACTAATATCTTTCAGGTGCCACCTTGGTCTCAGTAGAAAACCTGGATGAATCTGACTTTCTGATCCATTCCATACAAACTCTTGGAAATAAAGTAAGAGGCTTCTGGATAGGACTTTACCGAAATGTGGATGGTAATGTTCTACTTTCAATATTAAATTGAAAAATGCCTTGCTAATATGAGAAAATTGAGGATAACTGTATTAAAAAAAAAAAAAAAGTCATGGTCTTCACCTTAAAAGTTGGCTGCTGTTACATTTTTAAAGTAATCCGCTGAGCTAAGGATTTAAAATATCCATGTTGCACTTTAGGCCAGTGGTTGTGGCTAGATAATGCTGCACTTGACTTTGTCAACTGGGAGGAAAAAGAGTCCAGTGAGGAGCATCATTGTGTTGAAATGACTGCACCATCTGGTTATTGGAGCAATGTTGATTGCTCTTCTGAAAAAGGATTTATCTGCAAAAAACCCAAAGGTAAGTCCTTAGTGACTCAGTACTTACTGACAGAGCAGATCTGTTTAATATTAACTGTAGCCCTCCACCACATGTCTGAAAGTAATTTTTGACAGTTTCATTTGGCATACCCCACTTTTCTGAACTTTTGTAGTTGCCTGTTTCTGCAGACTGCGAGCTCTTCGCGTCACTGTCCACACTGGCATGGGAATACAGTAACATCATGTATACACCTTAGGCTGGGAACAAGACCATTAGAAAACTTTAGAATACCTCAGACATTAGTATGGCAACTGTCAAACACTTGCACAGACTTATGACTTTTCCAAGAACTAAGTATTGAAACAGTTAATAGGAGGAAATAATGTGAATAATCATAGAATCACAGAATCTTAGGGGTTGGAAGGGACCTCGAGAGATCATCGGGTCCAACCCCGATGGGGTTGGAAGGGACCTCAAAGTTCCAACACCCTACCATGGGCAGGGACACCCTCCACTAGCCTAGATTGCCCAAAGTCCCATCTGACATGACCTTGAACACTACCAGGGAGGGGCAGCCACAGCTTCTCTGGGCAACCTGTGCCAGGGCCTCACTGCCCTCACAGTTGTTTTTTTTCCTAATACCTAATCTAAATCTACCCTCCTTTAGCTTAAAGCCATTACCTCTTGTCACAGTGCTCCATGCCCTTGTAAACATTCCCTCTCCAGCTTTTCTGTAGGCCCCTTCAGGTACTGGAAAGCTGCCTTAATAATCATAATAACAACAATTTTGTTTCAAGCTTGTTATACTCAAAAAGTGTATGACTGTCAGTGTCAAAAACTAGCTTCATATTGAGCCTGATCTGACAATCTTTTAGTCAGTAATTCTTTGGGGATACTTAAAGGCCAACTGTTTGTGATGGAACAAAAGAAAGTTAAGCAAATCTTCAAGTCAATATGGAAGCTCTCTTATCAGCACTTCTGGAAAGTTTCATGCAATACTGTATATGCCAGAATAAACTTTCAGAGGTAAAAAACCCCACACAGTGTTTGCAAGTGGAAATATAAAAGGTATAATAGTCTAAAATAAAGCACTATCATTCTCTTAACTTAGATGTTAGATAAATCTTACCTAAACATTGCAGGTTGCCATCTTTAAACTTCTGTATTTTTATAGTAGCTAAGACATCAGGTTTAATTTTCCCGTTTTTGTATTGTGTATTATCCCCAGTGAATCATGGGGGATGTCTCTTTCCTAAGCTGAAAACCTAATTTCCCATGTAAAGCAGTTTTTAAGATTCTTTTGTTTGGATGAAAAGTTGAAGGGATGTGATTTCAATACTAAAGACATCACAAGATACAATAGTTCTCAGGAAAATAATCAAAAATTTTGGGTTAGCTTTTAAATGTAATCTTTAATTAAAAAACAAACTGAAATGTAGCCAAAAGCCGGTCACCTCCCATGTACTGTTAATTTCCATGCTTTAATCAGCACATGCCTATCACATTAAATCAGTTAATTCCCACTGAAGGTTTACTAAGAACATACAAATTATATTCTACCTTATATAGCACTAAAATAATAAGGAAGTGCTAAAATCCATCTGAATCACAAGATGCTCTTATATATAACTATTTCCTGGCTTAGTATAGAATACTGTTGATTTGTACCTATTCACCTTACATTCTGCTCTGCTTTAATTTCATTTTACATTTTGCATTTATAACTTCTTTGGGTAGCAAGTGTGTTTTCAAACTGTAATGTAAAAGCCCCAATAGGAGAAATATTTTCTTGATAAGTTTAAGGCGGCCTTGATTCAGAATAATTTTTCTTTATTTATATATGAACATCCAATATGTTCAATTCTTCTTTTCTCAGTGTCAGACATTCTGAGTGTCAACAAGAAAAGGTTTTACAAAGGTCTTTTCTTCTTCTCTGTCTCTTTCTTATGCATAGGGAATATTGAATATCAGTGTCTTGATTCAGAGGGCACTTTCTAGGGAAGACACTCAAGAATCTTAAACTTAATTGTAAGAGCAGAATACTGCTAGATATGCAGAGCTTCCTAAAATGGACTATGTGAAATTAACTTCTAGAGTTGTGCATCATGTACTTAGTAAATTTAATATTTCAGGAAAAACATGAAAAGGTATTTTTTTGTGAACACAGAAAAGAGTCAGTATTTCAATGTTGGAAGATATGAAAACAATATAGGGTTTTTAAATGAATGAATATTACAGTTAGCCAATGTTAAGTGGGAAGGTAAAACCTTAGCAATGTATTCTTTGCCTCATTTATGCTGTTTTTTATAATAGCTATATATGTTATTATTGCTATGAAGTGGGGTTTGTCCCACTTTAATTTTAGCAAAACAAACTTAAAAGTTCTAATGAGGTGTCATGTTATTTCTCTTTTATATTCATTGAAGTTGAGCCAAGTGGAAGTCCTCTACAGAAAAAAGGTATGAGATTTCATAAGAAAATTAACAAAATCTAAATACAAGAAGAACTTAAAATGAGTTTTCCCAAATCACACCCTTTTAGAGAAGTCCTGATGACAGTTACTGGGATGCATGGTTATAAAACCCCCAGTGCCTTTCATGTGCACACAAGCACTCGCATGGTCTTGGTCAACTGGACTGCTGCAGGGCTAACCTTGAGCTGACAAGCTCATCAGTGACCCAACTTGTGCCTAACTTTGTGAACAGGCGCAGAGAGCTTTAACTAGGCTGTTAAAGCCTATGTAGATGTGTATGTAAATTTCTTCCATAGGTATTACTGTAAATGATGCAACATAAAAATGTTGTAAATCTAATTTCCAATTACCATCCCATGCACATAAAGCATGCATTTTCTTTGAATACTTAAAGGCACTCACCACATGCATTGTATATCACTGTAATCCAAAAGCATGTTAGCTTTAACAACAGCAACCTGGCTGCTCTTCAGCAGCAATCCAGGGCTCAGATTTACCCCCAAAAGACTCCAGGTTCAGGCAGGAGAGGATATCTCCTCCATGTTTTTCGTGTTGCATGCAGAATAAAAAATAACTGAGATTTCTCACAGTTATATGCATACGTTTCAGGCAAGGAAAAGAATGGAAAGACTTACCCCCGTGTTCACACCTCTGTTTGGCCACTCCTTTTCCTGGCTGTTCTCACTGTTCTTGGAGCTGGCATGTCAATCTATTTCTACAAGAGAAAAAGACAAAACCAACTATCAACAGATCATGTCAATGAAACATTTCTAAAATGATGTGTCGTGTTGATGACTGAAGAGTTGGTGAGAATGGGTCCTGCAGCATGTGCCAAGCCAGAGGTGCAAGTTACTCCCTGAAATTAAAAGACGTATTAGTGACAATTTTTGTACTTTTAAATGAAACCCCTTTTCTCTTTTTGCACCAGGAGAGTCTTTAGTATTATGAAAACTGTACAAAATCAGAATTATGGGTTGATGTTACAGTTTTGTTACCACCAAGATGTTCTCAAATGCCTTAGCAAAACCACTCATGTAAATAAATAATCAAGAGCAAATGAACGTATTGAAGAAGGACTATAGAAGTCAACTGTGAGAATGAATGTGCAGTGAAGTGTGATTACTACTGAGAACTGTATTCCCATCACTTTGCGGACACTGCGAAGAACTCAGAAAAAGAAAAATTTGCCCAACTCTGTTGCCGTCATCAGCTCTTTTTGCCCCACAAACTTCATTCCATCAGACCACCAGCACTTTTGTTGTTCCTTATATCTGTATCCTATTACACTTATAAACTTCATATACTTAGATAACTTTGTGACAGAAACCTTTGCTGGTTTTATTTTGCGCAATAAAAACCCCATTCTTCATACCAGCAAAGGATATTAAGCTCAGGTGAAGATTTTGGTCTTCTTTTCAATCTTATAATATGTTTATTAACTGGATTATGTGCGCTAACAGGAAATAAAAATTTCTCACCCTTGCATTCTTTGTTCTTTTAATTAATGCTTTAAAATAAATAAAGTTTTTATTCGCTTAATATTAATCTTCAACCTTCCCTGTGACTCAAGTAAGAGGAAAGGGGAAGGGAGATGATCCTATCTGAAAAATAACTTTTTTGTCAATAACAAGGAGAGTTTATCTTCCTGTTGTTTTGAATCCAGCTTGAATAAAAACCAACTTCCTTTTTTAAATGCAAGAAAAAGGAACTGAAAACTAAGGAGTGCAGCAGATGATTCTGTACTAGGAATCTGCAAGGAGACTGAGTTTAAGATGTTAGAAAAACAGTGGAAATCTGTACAAAATAGTGTTTAGGTGACCTGCAAATATAATTTAGACACTAAAACATGGGCTGAAACAACCTGCCTTCCCCAGGCAGAATAGGACCTGGAAAGTTAAAAGAAATAATAAATTAGAGCATTGAAGTATCTTTTCTAGGAAAGGACTCCTGTTTTCTTGATTTAATACAATAAGGAATCTAGCATACTGGTGAGAACAGGTTATTGCATGAATGCAACTAGAAGAGAGCAAACCCAAAAAGTTTGCAATGAGCATCAAGCTGGTTGGTCATGTGAAAGGGCCAGCTCTGGGACTCTGAGGTGCTCAGTTCTTCTTTATCCTACCCCAGTGCCAGCACTAATCTCCCCCTCCATCACTCTGCAGCACTGGGGGGCTGAATCCTCACGAGCATCCATTTAGACAAGGGGACTCCAGTTTTAACTGGAGCACAGCTGGCACTTCATGGGGTAGACGAAGGAACTTGGCAGGAACTATATCCTCCAGGCATCTTCCCTTAGGATCCCTTCTGTCTGAGACATTTCATTTTCTGATTTCAGAGGTACCCTGCACATGGGTTCACTCAGTAAACTCAGACTCTGTTTTTATCTTGTTGCATTTTTGGTGACAACACCACTCAGCTTTATGACTTAAGGCTATGCTTGCAAACCTTGCTCATACTAACCTCCCCCTGGATGCCACCAGCAAATATAATAGCTATTATTAAACAACTTATTCAATTCCTACTTTTAATGAAATCCAGCCCTTTCTGAAAATATTTTCTTTAGTACTTAGTATCAGTCAAGAAGTTTAACCAGTTCCTGCAATACGTTTCCCTAGCATTTTATAAATAAAAGCAAAGATACTCCCCATATGACCTCTTCAACTTTTATATACATATATATATATATATATATCTCACCACTGACTATTTCACTTCTCACTTTTTTCAACTTTGTTACCACAACTTTTAATTTTGCTGGTGAAAATAGACAGAAGGAACAGTAGGACCTGTCTGCACGTGAATGTTTGCCAGCACAGCTTTACAGCATAGTTCTAAAAGGATTGCAATGCCAATGTAAGTCTTCAGATGAGCATTTTGTTCTCAGATTAAAAGGAGCTTTTCCAATTAGCTTACATTTTGCTTTGTCCTGGAACATCCTCATTAGGAATTTCTTAGATAGATGAACACATCGTTTGCTTAACACAAGTATTCCAGGCAAAAGTTTGTCTCCTGTTATGGGGAAGCTCACCACTAGCTCACTAGGCTCATCACTAGCTTATAGCATTGAACATCACTCCTTTCAGATCTCTGGCAAGTGGTTATAAAGAGCCCAGCCTCAAACTGTGATCAAAGCAACCAGCATAACAATGCAGAAAAAAAAAAATGTAATGGTCGAAGTGAGCAATAATTCGTAATGCACCAAATACTGCAGATCCTGCAACATTTATTCTCTTTATTCTAGATATCTAGAGCCGTGACATTGTAGTGATGTGCTGAACCCCTGGGGTTTTTTGCCCCTTGTTTCTGAGATGTGTTAAAGCAGAGACTGAGGGGGTTTATATCCAATGATATTTCACTGCATGTTCCTTGTCACTGATTCTCAAGTTGCATTTTTTAGAGGTCTGTCCTGTGTGGCATCCCATATATAATACCAGCAATGTCCCAGAAAAAGATAAATGCCACCACCTCTAGTCACAAGGATGGAGACTTCAGTTTTGGAAGCAACTCACTCTTCAGAGAGAGCAGTGTTTGTAGTGTGCACTCTGGTTATTTCAAAATGCCACATGACAGGATATTTCCTTATTTAGAGTATATAGCTTTATCCATCAACCCTTTGACACAGAGAAGGACCGGTTTCTATCCTCACTCAGAAGGACCTTATGCATGGCCAGCCTTACAGTCCAACTTTCGGTAGAGGAATGAAAAGCAAGTTACATTTGCAATGAGTTTCTCCAGGTTCATAGTCTTTCTTTCCCTCATATCTGGTTCATTGCAGTCACTGGGTAAGTGTCATGTTGGTTTTGTGGCAAACTAGATTTGAAAATGCTTTTCCTTGGGCAGCTTTACAGGTTTAATGCACAGAGTGATTATTTTTGTATTTGATATCAGGTCTGATACAGGATTTAAAATGCATATTGGTTATTATTCTGGCAGTTTATGATTCACAGAATAAAGGAGGGGAGATGTAGACTTCTCAGAGGAAATGAAGATAGTAAAAGGACGATCTTTAAACTGGAATTTCTTCCTGCAGAAATATTATATCAAATGGCACAGTATGGGAGGGTGATGAGAGATGAGGAAGCATGGAACTCTTTCCATTTACCCTCCCTATCACACTCATGGTGCAGTGATCAGACAAAGGTGTTTAGAGTCCTGTTTTCCTAGTATCTGTGTAAGTTTCTCTTTCTGCTCCAAGACATGAGGTATGAGAAGGAAGAACTGGCTCCTCCCCTCCAGCCTGAGCAAACTAGAAGACTAGTCCTAGTCTGAAGATGTGTGTCACTGACTGAGTGTAGTTGTAAAGAGTGAATTTTTCCTATGTCACCACTTCTTGCAGATGACACAGAAAGATTTTGGACTGAAGATGTTTCAACTGGCATTCACTATCAGATAAACTCGGAATCAGCTCTAACATGGCACCAAGCAAGGAAAAGCTGTCAGCAGCAAGATGCAGAACTGTTAAGCATCACAGAGATTCATGAGCAAGCATATATAGGAGGTAAAATGGTAGAGAACGAGACCTTAAAATATGTTGCCTCAGAGCTTCAAACAATGAAGCTGGCTGCCTTGTCTTCTGTCTCAGTGAAGAAGATGCAGCTGGGTGGTCCAGCAGCCACCAGAATGGAGATGGTCTGAACTACCCTTTTACCAATCTTTTTATGAAGGGCTGAACCCAAACCTCTCTAGGGTAGGCAAATGGCCCCATCCTGCCTTTGTGCCTACAGGTAGGAGCTACTGCATCTTCGGCAGCCTGCCCCAGGGGAGGGATTCCTCTGCCTGCCTTCATGCCAGTGCACTCATTTCTGATCAGCACTATGGTCTGGTCCTCAAATTGACCTTTTCACTCTGTGTTTCAAGGATTATTAATCCTTCTGGAATATATTATGATGTCTAGATTGTCCTAATGTACCTATGGGTGTATTTGTGTATATAAACTCCTAATTCTCCACTGCATTTTAGATACAAGTAACATGGTATCAGTTTGGTTATAAATGGTATGAAGAAGTCCTTGAAACCCCTCACATCGAAAACAATCTGGAAGCACCTGATTGGACACACTGTGTCTTTTTGCTACATTTACTCCATGAAATCTCTTACCGAAACATTTAAACAGAATTCCCTCATGGAAATAAGGCAGTTTTTACATCTCTTATGCTATTATGAAACAAAGTGAGAGAAGTAAACTCTTATTCATGTAGTGAAATAAGGTATTGATTTGCCCTTGTAACTACTGGAATGTCTGCTAAATCAATATTCATTTACATATTTTATTTTTTTAATCTGGAAAGTAGTGGTTTTGGGCTGCTTTAAACTAAAAAAATATAAATTTCTCACTTTTGACTTTATTTCTTTAAGATGAACTTGCTAAAAATGAGAACAGAGAGATACAACTGACTTGGTTTTTTTTCTAATTTAGAGCTAATCAAGAAATTCAGTTTTTCATTCTGGATCGGATTGAACAGTTTGAATTTCAACAGTGGATGGTAATGGGCTGGGGGCAGCCCTTTCAGATATTTAAATTGGGCTCCAGGTAAGAACTGTATCTATTTTGTAATCTTTGAATGGATTAAGATAAGACACCAACTAATAAAAATTGTCCATCTACTTTTATTTCAAAAAAAACCATTCTGACTTACAATAGCTGAAGATCTAGAACTTTATTTCAAGAAGCACACTTCCAAATTATAAAGTTCATTGTGGATATCAGCTATAGCAAGTTCCATTCTTTTCTTATATAAGCAAAGATCTTGTTTATGAAAGTAGCATATCATTTGGAGTGATAGATAACCATGCAGACCAGAGATCAGAATTTTTCCGTAACATGTTGCCCAAGAGTATAAAAATAAATCAAATCTTCCAAAAGTAGCAGAATATTTAGAAAAGAACTGGAGAAATTCTAAATATTATTGAGAGGCTTAGAGAGCCAGCTCATAATTCCTCAGCAGTTTATGCAAAATTGCACGGGACCACCTCAAGGAAGGGAGACAGGGGTGGATTTGTGGTGCTCCTCACACGTGGGGAGTTTGTTTGCTTGTTGGTTTTTTTTGGTCCTGCATTTTCTTAGTACCAGGAGTATTTCAAGCCATCTCCTGTTTTGGAAAAGTTACAAGGTGGCAAAGGAATAATTAAACTCTCCTCCAAGTTTTCAAATTAGCCTGGATTAGGCTATTTCTTGTCCTGCTTGCAGAGGTTTTTACACACTGCAACAGAAAAGGGAAAAGCTATGTATAGGCAAGTAGAATAGTGAAATTGTTGAGATATCCTGGAGAGGTGGCATAATTTAAAACTGAATGTATCTAAAGTTTGGAAGTTTTTGAGGTAGCATAATGACCTAGTTTCAGTTGTTCTTTCTGTCAGTGTCAGGACATCAGGCAAAGAACCAACGATTTTCCAGTACTATCGTGTCACAAAGTCAATGGAGATTCATTACTTCTCTGTCAAAGCATAGACTGAAAGCAGTGTCCTGTAAGCTACACTACCAGTTACCTTATGTGAGATAACTTCTTGATATTAAGCATTGAAGAAATCATAACAAGTTGATGTTTCTCCAGATAAAATGTTGGATTTGTTAATCTTTTCATTTACTTTTGTTGTGAGATTTTATTTTCTCTCTTATTCAAAGGAAGTCCTTTCCTGCTCCCTGGGAAAATCTGTGGAGTGATAAATCCCAGAAGTAATGCAAAATGGGAAAACCAAGCATGCAATCAGAGACTTGGCTACATTTGTAAAAAGGGAAACTTCAGTTCAAAATCTGACATTATACCCAAAGGTAGGTTAGTCAAATAAAAAGATTTTTTCCTTGACTTCTAGAAAGGACCATCTGTAAAGAATTGTAAATGAGAAAAGGCCCACAACTTTGTTTTTCAAGAGAGATGTTAGAAATCTTTGAAAAATACAGCTAGAAATGCACACACAGACTTTTAGTTATTGCTTTTGTCCTCCCATTCTGTATTAACCATTCATAGGAAAATACTATTTTGTTCCATCACTGATTCATTCTTGCAAGACAGAGAAGAGCTGCTCTGTCATGGTAACCAGTGCTAGCAATCAAATTTGCATAAATACAGTAGAAATTTTATGCTTATCATTTTCTTCTCATTTCTCCAAATGAGATTTTGCACTTACCCTGATATTAATGCAAAAAAAAACCCTCCCCTGATGACACCAGAATGCAATGCTCTGGGTTCATATAAGCAGAGCAGGAGAAGCAGCAGTATTCACACAGGCTACATGTCATCCATGTAAATGAGATGTAGATGGCCCATGAGACAGTGGACTTCAGTGACACAATGTGGCTATGATCGTGCCCCACACAGGAGGGATCTACTGGTGGCTGTCATCTGGGAATGTTATAAAAACTACTGTTAAAGAAGTAGTTATATTAAAGTAAGTAGAGAGAGATAATTTCAGAGAATGTTTATTCCCCCATTAGCCTTAAAAACAATTTTTTTTAAAGCAAATTTAAGATAAGCTCTTAAAGATATTTAAGACTCCAAGTAATTAAAAAGTCCCTGACTTAATTTGAAAACTACCAACCCTGCACTAGTTATCACTGGTTACTGACGCGCAGCTATCAAAGAATTGCTTCACGCCTTTCCATATCTGAATATTATGTGTGTTTGCATGAAGACACTGAAGAGGAGACAGGGCCTAATGTCAGCCTCTGCATGCAGTACCGGAGACTGACACACTGACTGAGCTGCTCTGGGAGGCAAAGAGGGGAGCAGCTGACATCTGCTTTGGTCTCTCTGTCCTCCCAGAGCATTATTTCAAATTGCATTTCTGACACATTGTGGGCTTTTTTCAATGATTTTCTGCTTAAGGAGACCTCGTTCTATTTGCATATTTAGCATACTGTGCCTTAATATTTGTTTTTCATTTGAATATATTTGCATCTCTAATTGCAGCTTTATATTTATTCATTTAGTCCCACTTTTGTAAAGAGTACTTGTGTTTTATTTTCCTCACAGAAAATGTCTCTGAAAAATTGTGCTTTGATTTTAGAGGATTTGACACCTATTAAGTGCCCAGATGGCTGGTGGCCATACGCAGGCCACTGCTACAGCATTCAGAGGGACCCCAAAATATGGAAAGATGCTCTGGCTTCATGTAAGAGGCAAGATGGAGACTTGGCAAGTGTCCACCACGTTGCTGAATACAGCTTTCTAGTGTCACAGCTTGGTTACCGTGAGTATGTATATAGGCCTGTACTGCATTTGGCCCACTTGTAATGTCAAAGCTGGCCTTCATATAAAATACCAATGCTTTCTCTGAAAGTGAGAAGGCTGAATCTAACTTATGGTGCTCTCTTCCATGTTTTGGTGTCGCATAAACATCTACATTGTAAAACATTGTAAAGCAGGGGCGAGGGGGGAAAAGGCATTCCTAACAGACACATGAAAATATCTAAAAATTTCACTTTTGGCATCTTTATTTCATGTTCAATATCTTCAGAACAGAGCTCTAGAAACTAGAAGAAAATTAAGTTCTTGCTGTAATTAGAAGCTCTTTCTGAGGTGAACATCCTGCTATATCTTCTTCTAAGAAAAATATTATTTAATTTGTGATTTTCCTTGGATCTGTAGCAACTAGCCCTGACACTGCACATGTTGGAAACAGTGAACACCCTGATAGGCCACTACAAGCCCTCTAATACTTCCCCATCAAAGAGATATATTGACAGATTCCTTCATGGCTTGGACTCAGTATGATCTCCTGACAGGACACTCACTGATACGCACCTGCCCTGCTAGGGGACATTCTCTTGTTTTAAGTCACAGTTACTTGCAAAAAATCTTATGCCAGCCATGAAGGGCCCTATGTTTATTAACCTCAGGATTTCTGGATAGAAGCTGAGGCTTTTCAGTACAAAGCCATCCTTTTCTGCAGAATGAAGACCACCTCTCATGTACCGCATGCCAAATTTTTCAGTCCCTGTTTGTTCACTGTACTGAATAGCAGAGCATTAGTAAACCTATTTCTTTTCATGCTTCAGAACCAACAGAAGAGCTATGGCTGGGTCTGAATGACCTGAAGGCTCACTTCTATTTTGAGTGGAGTGATGGGACTCCTGTGACATTCACCAAATGGCAGCGCTGGCATCCCACCTACATAAATGATCTGGAGGACTGTGTTGTGATGAAGGGGCAGGTATAACCATGCAGACATTTTATAGTAATGCAAACTAATAACTCCAGTCTGAAATCACTTGTCTTTATTAAGGAGCGATTCTATATCTTAGTTTAAAATAGTTTTCCCCATCAATTTGGCATCCACCAGAATAGAAGTTCAGAGGACTGGAGAGATCAGAATTAGAAAGATAGTGTTTTTCTAGTGCTGCTTTTTGAGATTTCTTATCTGGTGAAGTCTGATCCAGAAATTTTATAGAAGATTCATTCTTTTGACAGCAGCAATGAAAAAAGTTATAGATGCAGGAGAGGAATGGGGGTGAACTAGTATGCACATTGTGTGGTTATTATAGATGCTATTTGCATACCACATTTTCCAACCCAATAGACAGGTATGTCCCTCAATGTCACTTCGTTGAGATGGGCATTGAAGCTAGGAGACCTTTCACTAGAGCATGTTTCTTCAGTTGAGGCATGAAGAGAACACTAACACGTGCAAAATACCTACCCCAAAATCCCAGAGTATTTCTGACTGCTTGACTCACAAAATATTCTTTTCAAGAGCTGGCTGTTTGACAAGTTTACATGCATGAGAATGCACACACACAAAATGTATCATGAATTTAAAAAGAAACAAATTGAAAATGCTGTTATGAAAGAAATGCTGAATTGAAAGATATGTTATATCAGAATAATATTGATTTTTGTCAGCATTAAGCATCAATAGAATTTATCCTGAACCAAAATTTATGGGGAAAAACCTTGTATTTAAATTTTATTTTTTACGCAATTCCTTTTATAAAAAAGAAATCAGTCTTTACCAGTCTTCTTGATAGATAAAGTAGTTAGATTTACTGTAACACAGTCAGATGTGTATGATTTTAGTCCCATTGTTTTTTTTTCTGGACGTGTCGTGAAAGAATCCTGCTCTAAATCCAGACCCATTAGACCCAGATGTGATGTATCTTAACAAACCTTCTCTAGCTATGATAGCAAGTAGTGCTAAGACTTTGAGATGTTATTTATTTCCTTCTTTCATCTCAAAAGAGCATCAAACAGATCTTAAACTAATCTCATAGATGCTTCTATTAACAAAAAAAATCAATCAATCACTCAATGAATCTCCAGAAATGATTGTATAGGCTTCCTGGGTAGCATACTTCAGTGGGCCTTGTAGTGAAGAAAGAGGAAAACACTGGTTTTGTTATGTTTATGAATGCCCCTTTTTTGACACTCATTTCTTCTCCCTGCTATTTTAGGATGGATACTGGGCAACTGATGTTTGTAATAAGCAACGTGGTTACATCTGTAAAAAGAAGCCTTCATCAGTATCCTCTGAAAAAGAGATAATTGAGGACCCAGGCTGCCAGAAAGTAAATGCTATCTCATAAATTAGTTATGTTGGGAAAAATGAATGAGAATTAATTTTCTGGTTCTTGCTTCTTTTAACTTCTGTGTTTGTATCTTCTAGCAAATCTACTCTTGAGGAAACGGTCTTTCCATACTTGCAATTTGCTAATATATGTGCATTTTTTATTTTTGCTCTGAAAATATTCAAGAAAGTAAACTCATTTACATGTGCATGAATACTGCCTTTCCCTCCACTCCCAGATGAGCCACAATGAGATAAAATTACATATATCTTTTAAATCATAATTTCATCACTCTTCTCTCTGTTTTTGCCCTTAGCCTAACAATACATGTAAAATAACCAAAAGCCCCTTTGTCTCTATCAGACCTGCTGTCTATTTAAAGTCTTTATATAAAAAGTCCTTACTGTGTAAGAATAGTAAAAGAAAGAATATAATTTCAATACACAGAAGGATCAGTTTTTCTCTACCATTTTTCTACTGATGGACTAATTAGTTGGCCTTTGAGTGATCTCACCATATTATATTTTTTCCAAACACCTTTTCATAAAGATCATTATACCTATTAGTCCGCACCCTCCTCTCCAAGAGCAGGAGGGAGTAGGGTGTTTTACTGATATTTCTTCTTTACATCCTCCATAATCCCAGCCTTACAGATTTCTGGGAAGCAATAGAGTAGCACAGTCACAATTTTCTTTGAAAAGCCATGTAGAAATAAAAGACATGAAAACTAAGAACTTAATATAATCTTTTAAACAAAATAGGCTTTCTGTAGGAGCAAATGGCAGCAAAACACAAACTTTTGTTTACTAACGGATCGTTCCAGTCTCATCTTGTTTTTAAGCTTACCTACAACAGTTTTACCATTGAATATTTATACACAAAAGAGCAGAGAGAATTTCTATATTGAAGTCTCTTTCAATTTCACATTAAGAACCTTATATTTCTCACAGGGTTGAAAAAGATATGGTATGTACTGTTACTTGGTGGGGTCTGTACTTTTGAGTTTCTCAGAAGCAAATGAAACATGTGAACAGAGCAAAGCTTATCTGGCTACGGTAGAAAGCAGGTAGGAAAATATATTTTCTTGTATATTTCAAAACCAGTGCTTCTGATGGAGAAACTTGTAAAACTTGTCAACTTTTTGAACTCATCAAAGTGTATTATTGGTGTTTTTCAAACAAACAAATAAGCCACGCAGAAAGAAAAAAAAAGACAGTATTTTAATACTTTCTACTTACTGTATTATAACTGTTTTCAGTTTTGGGGATCCTTTTCTGTTATCTTTCAGTTCCTAATTAGAGCAACTTCTATGTTTGGATTTGGGTTTATTTACTGATGGATGTTATCTCATTATGATAGGAAAGCTTTAACAAAAATAGTTTCCTAAACTGCCTTCTAAGCCAAATTCTGAACAAATATAAAAAATCTTCCCCAGGATCTGCCCCACCACAGCCAGAATACAGCATCCCCAATTGTCCTGGTTTCAGCTATGATGGAGTTAAACTTTTTTTTTAGCAGTGGATGGAATGCCATGTTTGGGTGTTAGCATGAAAATAGTGCTGATAGCACCCTGATGTTTTCCGATTTGTTGCCGGGCAATCAAGGACCTTTCTCAGCTCTGCATACTTCCTTACTAGTGAGAAAGGAGGGGACGCAGCCAGGACAGGTGACCCGAATTGGCCAAAGAGGATATTCCATACCAGTTACGTCATGTTCGGTATAAGGGGGGACTGGGGGGAAGAGGGGGAGACAACGCCAGGACGTGCAGTTTCTGGGGCGGCCGGGTTCGGTTCTAAGCTGTGCAGCCTGAGTTGTGTGGTTTGGTGAGAAATTGCATTGTGTATCACCAGTTTCATCTATTTTGTGCTTTAAACTTAGGTTATTGTTATATCTAGTTTTCTGTTATTGTTTAGTAAACTATCCTTATCCCAACCTGCGTGGTTCTGGTTTCTAGGTTGTGGTTTATTTTCCTCCTTTCTTCCTTCCCTTTTCCCCTTCCCCCAACTTCCCTTCCCCCTTCCTTTTAAAAGTACAAGCGACTGTGTGGGGTGCGGCCCCCGGCTGGGGCAAAACCACGACACCAATCTACTCATATCTCAGTCAGGCTTGGCAGGTTCATGAGCTCCGAGGAACATGATTGTCTTCAGAAGTGTTGGCTAACAAAGCTGTCAGTTTGATCCTGATTTGTTGGTCTGTTTTGAGTCACCTCAAAGATTTGAAAAGACAAGGAAAATGGTAGAACACATTTAGAAGCCCATGTGAGTGGTGATTTCAGACATTTCATAGTACTGGGTAGAAAGAAGACGTGTTCAGCTGAAAGGAGAAAGTTGTCCCTCACCAAGTTCTTTTGAACACACTTCAAAGCCTGATGAGGTTTTCCTGGACTTTACCTCATGCCTTGGGTCATGCCAGCATGTTAGTGATGCCTCTATTTGTACCAGTTATTTTAATATTGCAAGGTAATGGGTTTTGAATGAACACTGTTTTCCACTTCAGAAACGAGCAAGCCTTTCTAATCAGTGTGACGGGGCTGAGGTCTGAAAAATATTTCTGGATCGGTCTCACCAACACGGAGGAAGAAGGGAGTTTCAGGTGGACCAATGGTGAAACTCCTCTCTTCACCCACTGGAACACGGCAATGCCAGGTAAGGTCTGCACAGGCTCAACCCCTGTGATAGGAATACAGCTGCAATTCACGCAGGTTTCTGCTTTCCATTCCCAGCTGTTAGAAATTAAAGCAGACACTTTATTTTGTGCTTGTAGCTGTAGGTGGCCACCATCAGACCTTGTGTTTGATGGCCATGCAACAAGCCATGTCACAGTTGTCAGACATTGTCTGTCAGTCAGTCTCCTGCAAGATTGTACAGAAAAAGATTTTTAATGGGTTAGACTGAAGGCAATATTGTGCAGGAGTCAATGAGGTCTGTGACCTTATTTCTTTCAACTTTTTAATGCCTGTTTGCAACTCATCAGATTGAGAAAAATTCTTATGGACATCTTTTTTTACCCACAAGGTTTGTATATGAGAAATGAGCAGCAAAAATCCAGCTGTCTTGATTTCAGCAAAACAGCATCTATGTGGGAACTCTTGCCTTGAGACTAGCTTGTCTTAAAACAAAGTTGTATGTGATACAAGTCTTGCAATGGAATTACCTGGATAATGAGACCCCCACGCTAGTTGTCAGGCCATCTGTTACATGTGCATTTACAATTAAGAGCCATTTGCCCTATGATTTCCCTGGGGTGGCATGGTAAGGAAGATCGGTGTTCTAAAGCTGCAAATGTCTGGTTTTGGCAAAGGTGTCTCTGTGAGACTAGTTGGCCCATATTTGGGCTCTAGCAGGAGGTATTAAAAGTAATTTTCTATCCAGGATGATTATTAATTTGCATAATCCATATATTCCTTTTCATAATTTTCTATTAATAAAAGCAAAGGTCTCATTTCTTGGAGAGAAAACAAGACCTTAGTTTTATTCATTTCTTTTCTATATCACAAAGGAAAAGAGTGAGGCTGTGTTGCCATGGGAACTGGAATTGCAGCTGGATTATGGGGTGTTGTTAGCTGTGAGAAAACAGCAAATTATCTTTGCAAGCAGCGGGCAGCAGGAGTGCCTCCTCCTTCTCCCCCGGTACAGATCCCTGTGGCTGCCTGTCCCGAAGGCTGGGATGGAGCCTCCTGGACAGACTTGTGTTTCAAAGTAAGTGTGTGTCACATTCACTGTAAGCCTGAACATGGGGCAGCCCAGGGGTTGGTGCCCTGGTCACCGCGGAACTCAGGGACCCGGGGGCAGGGTCATTTTTTTAAGAATGATATTCTCCATGGTATTCATGGACAAAAAAACCCACGAGAAAAACCATATGCAATTCAACAATGGAAAATGTGAAGCAGTGAAAACAAGAGAGCTTGAAATATTAGTTTATTTAAATGCCAGGTGAGAACTTCACCTAATTTATTCCCTTCCAGGAATTCGAGACTCCAGAAAAAGAATAGCATTGTATCTCAAGAGCTGGCGTGAGATAATGTTTCTAAGAGAAAACTTCTGGATACCTGTCTGTCTGAAAACCTTTTCTCACACAGCATGTGATATTTCCAGTGATACTGTTAGGTACAGGTTCAGTTTGACATTGGTAACTCTTCAACGTGTAAGGATTTTGGGCATTTTCTTGATTATAGGTAAAAATGAATTAAAAATTTCCTTTTTGAAAGGAAAAAAAAGTAAAGAAAAGGCAAAATAGATCAAGTAAAAATAAATACGTGCCATTGCTCTTCCATGTCTTTACATAAGCATTCTTTCACTTTCCTTCTTGAGACTGTCTGCCTGTTGGGAGGCCAAAGTTTATTTTAGTCCTATATTTATAAGGGTCTCAACTTCTGTATCACAATTATTGTTATTAACATTATTGGTTCTGCCAGTTACCAAACTGTTGACATTTCCACAAAATGTCAAGCATCCAGTTCCTTATTACAGGAATGTACACACTTCATAGCAGAAAGTGGTGTTACTTGTAGGCTTGCAATGCTGTACAAAAATCTCTTTCTTGCCCAAGACCTTGACAAATGGCTTTCCCCATACATAATATCTTTTCTATTCCAAACTCTTGATCTTTCTCTCCACCTCCCATTTATCAAAGATCTCCTGCTTTCTACTGCAAAATCCCACAACCAAGCTACCTCATCATACTTTGAGACCTTTTTTGGGCAACATACCAATTAAGTTATTATTTTTTTCTTCTCTGTCCATCATGATAACTTTTGTTCTCCTCAGAAACCTATGCTACTCTTGCCTTATTTTAAAATAAAGGATTTTAAGAAAACAATATTTGCAGTTTACATTACCGATGTTTCATACTATAGGTTTTGGCAGATGTTACGTAGTTTTACTCAAGAATAAAGGGGTGCTAAAGTGATACTGATTTTACTTACATAGGCAATTATATATTTTTATATGCCAAACTTTGCACATTTAGTAATTTATTTTTCCTTTTTTTTTCTCAATAGTTTTTTGTGAGAGAGAGAAACCAACAGAGGTCTTGGTTTGAAGCCGAAGAATTCTGTAGAGAAATAGGAGGAAATCTGGTCACAATCAATACAAGAGAAGATCAAATTTTATTATGGCAATTAGCATCGTGAGTACTTGCACAATATTTTTTTTTCCATGTTTATGCTATATAAGAACTCCTTCAAAATGTGTCTGGACCCAGGCAAGTGAGTGAATAGACACAATCAAATTTTAAATTAATATGGAAAATTTTAATCTGGAAATATTCTGAAATATAATCATATTTAAAACAAAAAAAAAACCAACTTGACTATTTCAAAGAGGCTTTAGTATTCTTTACACTTTCATCACAGGTTTTTATCAATGCTGTTTTCCACATCTGATCAACTCTGCATATCTTAGTCGCTCTTCCAAAAGGGAGTGGTTCAGCTCGAACCGTGCCTTTTTATAAGAGGCTGCAATTCATATTTTAATCAACGCATTCAAAAAACCCCTTAAGTTAATGTGTAATGTAAACCAAAATGGACTCAATGTGGAAATTTTCCAACTACAAGCTGAAATCATACAGGCATTAATTTTAATTAATATTTTCTAGCACTGTAAATTCCATGTCTTGCCTGCAGTGTAGAATTGATGCCATTATTTTCCCCCAAAATTAGGCCACTACATTCTCATTGTATTCTGGATGTCAAGACATTTCAATAGCTATAAATATATAGCTATTTAACCAAAACTGTTCCACATAGTGATGAATCTATGTTTAATTTCTCATATAGGTTTGAAAATGTCATCATGAAAAGACTTTGTGATTTCATCCTTAATTTTGTTATTTTTCAGCATTGTGAGAAGCTGAACTTTTTTTGTCTCTTAAGTCTCTTTGCTTTAGACTGTGAAATTTTTGTGGAGGGAAATCTTCATGTTATGTGATGAATGAAATAAGACTCTATTTTATCTGGTCCATAGGTACAACAGAATAAATAGCACGAGCTACCAAATAAACCACATAGGAAGACTGTGGTTGCTAAGAAGAAAATAAAAGCAATTTAAAACAAATTTTCACCATTTTTCATTAGTTAAATTGTATTATCGCTTTCTATTGTTCTTTTATTTTTGCTAAAACCTCTGTTACAGCCAGAGCTGTGGTGCAGTCACAGGGATGGAAGCCTGAACTAGCTCTGTGCTGCATCACTTGTCCTTTAACTTACATTCAAGTTTGGCAAGTCTTGCCCCGACACGGAGCACTTGACAGAGGGCAGGCAGTGAGTCTGGTTATGGGCCAACATTGAAGGAGCAGTTCCTAGTTCAGCATGTTTCTATGCTTTCCAGCATTTACATTGTGGCCCCTCTTTCTACACTCATGTATCTATATTGTATGATTTATTTTAGGGATAAAGGACTGCACACTCAGGCTTTCTGGATTGGTTTGTTTCTCTTAAATCCTGATGAAGGATTTGCCTGGACTGATGGTTCTCCTGTGAGTACTTATTTGTTGGATAGTAGTTGACTTTCTGTCCTTTGGAATAGATAGGTTTTCATCTTTTTATGCCCTTTTTCCAATCTCTTCAAACCTTTGGCAGGTGCCTGGCAGCCCTTTATCCATCAGCTGAACAGCTGCAGTACTCAGAGATGGTACTGTCTTAACCACTAATGGAAGTACAGAATTGTCTCTGTTTCATCCCTGGCAGCATGTTACATCCCATCTTCCACAGTCTGTGCTCCTAGATCTTCACATTATCCCAGACTGGGCACCACTGTATGCCAGTACAGGGAAGCCAGTGTGCCATTTGACACAGAGGAAAATAAACCCAACTCCCTCCACCCATCAGTTTTTCCTCAGTCAGATACATGGTTTTCTATACCATACAATCTTTACTTCTCTTGGGAGCGATGGGGAAAGTGAGCTGATCAAGCTCACATGTGAAAGCATGACTTTCACAGCCCTCTCAGACCTTTCTGAACTCCTATTGATCCCATAAACAAGGTATTTGAGATGATGAGATCCTGATATTGTGTTAGGATGGCAATTGCAATTACTTTCACTCAGTTCAAATCACATAGTAATTGAGATGTATTTCCAACACAGGTAATTTATAAGAACTGGGATGAAGATGAACCCAACAACCATGGAGACCTTGAACACTGTGTTATGTTTAATCGATCACCCCAAATGCGCTGGAATGACTTGCAGTGTGAACAGTTACTTAATTGGATTTGTGAAACAAAAAAAGGTATAACTACTTCCCCGTTTAATTGGAGCTATAAACCCAAGTTCAAAACCAAATTATATGTTCTTAAACAAATTGAAAAAAAGAAAAAGACTGGGAATCGTTAATTTAAAAACCAGTTTCAGAGAAGGCAACACATAAAGAAAGAGGAATGAATCAAGGTATTTTGATTCTACTCAGGTGCAGGAAGTTAAAGTTGTCCCTATTAGTTTATCTCTGGCTTTATCTTTTTCTGCCATGAGTTGAATAAATTTGCAAGGCAAAAGTACTTATTCTCTCTTCTTTTATCTCCTCCCTGTATTTCTATCTGCTTCAGGCCTACCCAGTAGATGATGCAGGACACTAGATTTCTCTATACAGAGAGAAGGAAAAGAAAAAGAGAAAAAAGCTTTGCTTCTCACTGTGAGACGAATAATGGGAACTAAAGAGAGGGATTAGTTGCTATAGGAACCAGCAACTCTGAAAAAGAGATCAAAAGCAGACGCTGGCATAGTCTTGAAGAACTCCTGTATCCCCCAGCTTTGCCTGGAAGTAGGGTGGTAATGCCAGGCCTCGGGGACCCAGGGCATGAAATGATCCTGATGAATGTGTGTTGGGGTCTCTGTCAGTGGGCAACAGGGTCTTTATGGGCTGAGGACCCCAAGTGGAAATCAATAATGAAAAAACTTGATTTGCTTACTTGGTCCTACTTTTCCATCCCTGTTTCCTGGTTGCAAATCGAGTAGTTGTATGCATCTCCATAGAGTAGGAGATTCCTAAAAGCCTCTTGAAATGAGAAGAAAGTTGGATGCACACAGGGAACTAGTAGGAGACGTAAAAAGGAGGGGAAGGGAGAAGCAGTTATATAAAAAGCACAGAGTATTTCTAATATTTTATGACTCTGCCAACAAATCCTTACACTTGAATAACAAATAAGGCACCAAGCTAACACTGAAAAATTGCTTAACTGCAACGGAAGAATCACTGTTCCCTTGTGAGTAGATTAGTCATACAATGCACTATCAAAACACTGACTTCCATACACAGCTTGAAACAGTACATTCTGTCCAGCCCTTTCTGGTGCACTGAGCACGCTGTTTGTACAGTTGTGGCTCTCTGCTCTTGGAGGGATTATTAAGGAGGAGTTCAGAAACCATAAAGACTCTGTTCAGTTTCTCTTGATCCCAGGTGACCTTTCAAGAGTAAAAAAAAATTTTTAAAAACCATAATATTAGATCTTGTTATTGTGAATCTAGATTAAATGATGGTCAATATGAGAGAGATGCTCAGCTGTTAATTGCGTCATGTTCACTTAAACCACATATTTACTTAAGATACTCCATTTTTTAAAAAAAAGAATATTATAGCTATGTTAGGATTTAAAAACTCAAAATGAGCTTAAGTATGTGCATCCATCATGAAGATACTTGAATAATTTTAATTTTCTTCACTAAGTACTTAAGAAAATGTTTAAAAGCTCCCAACAAAATTTGAGTAGTTTTTCATTTGTTTACTTATTTCTCATCTAAACTGTTCCAATCAATTCATGTATAACATGTTCCTCTCCATCAAACCACAGAAGAAATGGAGAAAGCTAAGAATAGATTAGTAGTCCTGATGAGCAACAAAATAACAGGCATCCAAACAAAAGCAGAGATACCTTTGAGGTGCTATATCTAGTGGGGGAATAGCAACAGTTTAATTGCTTCCTCCTGGTTCATCCTCCTTTTGAGAAATTTGGGTTTGATATCTACTGGCTCTCCAGGACTCCAAAAACCAGACTTTCCTAGTAGAAGTCAAGCCATCAGGATAGGAAGAGTGCACTGAGACACTGGAAATTATTTGTAGTATCAACAGAATACCTGCATTAAGCTTTTAGTACTTGTGAATAGATAACTGTTATGTATATAACCTTGAGATTATAATATATTGGTTGGATTACATTGCTTGACTCTAGTCCCATGAATATATATTAAAAATTACTAATAGCATGTCAAGTAAAAAAACTAAATAAATTTTCAAACTGGCATGTTTTGTTTACAAAGTGTTTATTGCACACCCTGAAGAGTTTAATACTGTTTAGTAAAGATACTCTTTAAAGATATGTATTTTTTCACTACATAAATATTTCTAAATTATTCATGGTTTTAACTTCAGTACAATGTTATATGCTCTAAAATATTGAAAATGCATTAGATAATTCATAGTTTGGTTTTTTTTCTCTATTATACAGAGCATTTGTAAATACATAAAGCAAATCTCTGGAATTATTTTTTTTTTTTGCATTTGGAATATTTCTCATGATGACCTTTTATTTTACAGGTACACTTCTAAAACCTGAGCCAAACTATAAACTTGGTATGTTTTTTCCTTTTCAATTAAAAGTTTACTGTACAATTTTCACACTGTACAGACCAGATATGAATGCCATATATATGATTCTTTAACTTTCAGAATATCAAGCCACCAAGGATGGATGGATCATATATAACAATAAGCAGTACTACTTCAGCAAAGAACATGTCTGTATGGAGAAGGCAAGAAGAATTTGTCAGAAGAACTTTGCAGATCTTGTTGTCATTGAGAATGAAAGCGAAAGACAATTTCTATGGAAATATGTAAGTACTGAGCCTCTTAGTTATAATTGAATCCTGAAGCAGAGCAGCTGATAAAATAAAAGGAACAGCCAATCTATTCATCTGGGCTACAGTCCTGAGCTATTGTCCTTCATCACTTATTTATATAACAATATATTTGTTCAAGATCTGTACCTGTAAGAAGTTCCTATTGCTTCTAGCAGGTCATGGAAAAAGACATGCAAATGTTAAAGGTGCAGCGAAGAATAGTTGGGGCCTAGGACTTACCTCTTCTAAGATGTTCAACACAGTGACTATTGCTTGCCTGTTCCTCACTCCAGGATGTTCCCCATATCCTTGTTGCCCACTTGAAACCTGGGTCTGAACCTACACTGTTCTTGCCTGAGGCTCAAATCTTGAAAAAAAGAAAAGAAATCACAGGCATGGTTAATCAGCTTCCAGATTTTTGTTTGATGTTCAGGAACTGTTCATTGCTCAACTGTTCATCCCTTTTCTTTTAGATGTACACAAAATTCAGAATGGAATCGTATTTAATTGGCTTAGTTGTCAGCATTGATCAGAAATTCCGGTGAGTAAAGGAAAACAGCTAATGGACCACAAACGACGGTAATTTCATCTCACTCTATGTGCTGTCGTTTTACAAGTTAGTAACCATGGTGCAACTGATCTCTGGATAGTTTTCAGGAGAAATCTCATATCAAAAGTGTTAACTTCTTCTGTATCTAAGCAGAGCAATGTGTTTTCCTTCCAAATTTGGGAGAGCAAAACCAATAGCAAGTCATGGCTAAGATTCATTTCACTGAATGCCTTATTCTGAGACCTGATCCACTTTGGACATCAGCCTTCGGATATGATTAACTCCGGCCAGATGTCCAACAGCTGCAGAGGTTTTGATAAAATGTGGGTGTAAGGGTTTAATCAGCCTAACCCCAGTTGCTCAAGTTACGTGATCTGGAAGCAGTAAGTGTAAGAATCTCACCCAACAGATTTCTGAAACTGCTGGTAGGGAACCTGGTTTCAAATCTGTTTGTAGAAGGCTTCTAGGATGCCAGTAAGGGAAGGCCATGCACTGGTGAGATCTTAAGGTTCCAGTCTTGTCCAGACCATGAGATCTCTTCCCTTTGAATATGAAATTCTTCATCCATCCTCTGGCATAATGGGATGCTGATGGGACATGAATGCGACGACGTTAAACAGAGGAGAAGCAGCTGTAATGCTGTGGACATGTCCTCTCCAGTACATGCAGAGCCTTTGTCCCCCTGCTAATCCCTTGCTTAGCCCTTACCTAAACAGACCTTGTGACTAAATGACTGCTGGAGGTTCCTGTCTGGCAACTATTGTCCCCTTTTTCTTTCAGCTGGCTGGATGACACCCCAGTGAACTATGTCGCCTGGGCTGCAAATGAACCAAATTTTGCAAATAATGATGAAAACTGTGTGATAATGTCAGATTTTGGTGAGTAAAATAGTAACAAGAAAAATCAAGTTGAAACTTTAGCATTGAAATCCAAACTGTTTCCTATGTATTTACGCCCGAGGCTAAGTCACCTCACCATCTGAACACTACTGACAATTTTCCGTAACAAGTATGCTAAGGTTTAAAACCATGTCATCACTATTAGGAGGCAAAGATACTGCAGAGGAAGGAGGAATGTATTTGGGTAAATGGGTACATGGCAAATGTGTTTCTGTCTTCTGGAAGGTTTCATTTGTGCTGTATGAATGCTGTCTGGGGCTGAGTGCTGTAATGGTGGCATGAGGGTTTCAAACAGTGATTCTCTGTATTCCATTTATTTACAGGGTTTTGGAAAGATATAAGCTGTGCTGTGAGAAATGCCTTCATCTGTGAAAGGCACAATTCAACTTACTCAGGCTTTGCTCCTACTGTACTCCCAGCTCTGGGAGGATGTCCTGAAACTTGGCTTTTGTTTAACAATAAGGTGTGGTAACAAATATCATCCATATTTGACAGATTTGCTATAGGTAGAGAAAACAACTAGCATTTTATCTCACTATAAAAACTGTCTCACTGTATAAATCAATTTATTAAGTGATATTCTAATTAGTTATTATTCATGTTGGCAAGTCTGTATCTACATCTCAAGAAAAAGGTGAATTTTAATGCTTTAAGTTACAATTTTTGGAAATGTTCATGTGCTTTTACCCATAGTTACTTTTTCAGTTCCTAGAATTTTCAGGGGTTTTTAGGTGTACTTACTGCATGGAAATTTTCTTCCATTGTCCTTATCTATAAGTGTAAGGCCCTTTTTCTGAGTAACACTGAGATGGAAAAATTGAAAGGTTATGCTTCTCATAATTGGCTATCACAACAACTCATCTTAAGGTGAGTAACACAAACAGCAATAAATGCCAAATTAAACATAGAGACCAAGCAAGCTTTCTTTTTTGCTAAGTTAAGCAAAAGTACAGCTGGCCATATGAACTTAAGAAAACCCAACCAATGAATGAAAGGCACAAATCAATCCCATAGTGCAAACAATGGGAAAAGTTGAGGTGCCTGCAAGATGCCTGCCCTAAGTTATGTTTCCAATCAGGAAATAGTTTCAGACCTTCAAAAATTCTACTTTTCGGTAATGTGACCTGAAACCTCTACCCATGTGCCTTAGATATTCACTTAATTCCTCAAAAGCTTTTACACATTGCCTGCTGTCCTGGTTTCAGCTATGATGGAGTTAAACTTTTTTTTAGCAGTGGATGGAATGCCACGTTTGGGTGTTAGCATGAGAATAGTGCTGATAGCACCCTGATGTTTTCCGATTTGTTGCCGGGCAATCAAGGACCTTTCTCAGCTCTGCATACTTCCTTACTAGTGAGAAAGGAGGGGACGCAGCCAGGACAGGTGATCCGAATTGGCCAAAGAGGATATTCCATACCAGTTACGTCATGTTCGGTATAAGGGGGGACTGGGGGGAAGAGGGGGAGACAACGCCAGGACGTGCGGTTTCTGGGGCGGTCGGGTTGTCCGGGACGGGCTCTAAGCTGTGCGGCCTGAGTTGTGTGGTTTGGTGAGAAATTGCATTGTGTATCACCAGTTTCATATATTTTGTGCTTTAAACTTCTGTTATTGTTATATCTAGTTTGCTGTTATTGTTTAGTAAACTATCCTTATCCCAACCTGCGTGGTTCTGGTTTCTAGGTTGTGGTTTCTTTTCCTCCTTTCTTCCTTCCCTTTTCCCCCTCCCCCAACTCTCCTTCCCCCTTCCTTTTAAAAGTACAAGCGACTGTGTGGGGTGCGGCCCTCGGCCGGGGCAAAACCACGACAGTTATTTTGGCGCCCAACGTGGGGCCACGAACGGTTGGGATAACGGTAGATCTGACCCTAACTATCGCAATTAAGATAAGCACTGTTGTTTAAGCAATCTCTGGTCACGATGTTGTGGTATTTATTTACAAGGCTGTGGCAGCAAAACCACCGCATGCTGTATACAATCCTGGCAGGATTCTTTACTCTCTCAGGTCTGTGGCTCCCGTATTTGTTCCCATACTTCATTATAGTGTATTTTATGATATCGGTCTATGATACAATAATATCGATGATCATGAGCTTAAGCTGGTACCTGTATGAGGTTTTGCTGTCCTGTCCATTCTTTGGACAGGGAGGGGTTAATAACAGCAGCCGGTATGGTGGGGGCACTGCTTTCTTTTCCTTTGGGCTAAATACAACAGCTCTTAGGGCAGTTTTTGAAAATCTTCAATATCTCTGGGATATTCAAACTAGCATTTTGCTATTGGTAGGTTTGGTGCAGATGGTTCAGTTTTTGTTATATATCAAGCATAGGTTTATGAATACCACTGAAGAGCTTTCTCCGAGACAGAATAATCACGAGTGGCAGGGCATGTGGCAAAGTATGGGCGAGTACCTAGGTACTTTCTCACGCCCGATGGTTTGGAATTTCACTCCTGAACAGCTACAAGACCCCGATCAAGTGACTGCATACCTAAGGAAAAATTGCTGTAGGTTTCCCAGAGATGGACACCTTACTGCACTGTGCTGGGCTCTGGCCACTATTTATCAAACACTGCTTGATAGCAGGCAGCACTGTCAGCACTGTCAGCACTGTCAGGGAGAAGGGAAAGGAAACAGACTGGCAGATACTATAGCTGCTGCAACCACTGGGGCTGACACTGCAGCTACTGCAACCCCTGTGACCGACACTGCAGCTACTGTAATCTCTACAGCAGACACTGCAGATGATCAGAAAAACCAACCCACACCAGTGTCTGTTGCTCCCGTACAAAAGAGGAAAGGCACAAAGAAATCAGTTCGCATAGTGACGGATAAGGATGATGATCAACCGGGATCATCTCGAGGATATCAGGATGAGGCAGAACCAGAGATTGTTACCCGATCCCTGACTCTGAGTGAGCTGCGTGAGGTTCGAAAAGATTTCACTCGCCACCCAAGTGAGCACATTATCACTTGGTTGCTCCGATGTTGGGATCACGGGGCCAGTAGTTTGGAATTAGAAGGCAGAGAGGCCAAGCAGTTGGGATCCCTAGCTAGAGAAGGAGGAATTGACAAAGCAATTGGGAGGAGGCCGGAAATCCTCAGCCTCTGGAGGCGACTACTGTCAAGTGTGAAGGAAAGATATCCCATAAAGGAATATATTACATGCCAGACACCTAAGTGTAACAGCATAGAGACATCTGTCCAGCACCTGAGAGAATTAGCTGTACGGGAGATAATTTATTATGATCTGGACAATTCACGGCTTCCCGCTGATCCCGATGAAGTCCTATGCACTCCAGATATGTGGCGTAAGGTTGTACGAAGTGCACCAGCAGGGTATACCAATTCACTGGCAGCAATTGACTGGGATGATACGAATCTGCCAACCGTAAATGAGGTGGTCTGCCGACTCCGGAAATACCAAGACAATGTTTCCCTCTCCGTCATTGCAGCAGTAGAGAAACTGGTTCAACGACTTGACAACAATGTGTCCAACTCCCAACCCGTATGGAGCAATGTTGCAGCTACTGAGAGAAAGCGTCCATCGTTCCAAGAGGGAGAATACACACCACGACGTACATTGTGGTTTTACCTGCTTGATCATGGAGAGGACATGAGGAAATGGGATATGCAGCCCACCTCAGCCCTTCGAGCACGAGTAAATGAGCTGCGGGGTAAAACATTCCCACAACGAGATTTTGCCAGGAAGAAGGCTGCACCAGTTTCTACTGGGCAGTTCCCTAGACCAACTGGAAGGCCTACCTATATGTCTGATGTGCCTGATCCTTTTGAAGGGACCTCTAAGTCCTTTATGCAACCAGTGGAAAACAAATATGATCAGCAGCAATAGAGGGGCCCTGCCTCCAGCCAGGTGGAGGAGAGGGATAATCGGGTTTATTGGACTGTGTGGATCCGATGGCCTGGCACATCAGACCCACAAGAGTACAAAGCTCTGGTGGATACTGGTGCCCAGTGTACTCTAATGCCATCGAATCATGAAGGGGTAGAACCTGTTTGTATTTCTGGAGTGACAGGGGGATCCCAACAACTAACTGTGCTAGAGGCTGAGGTGAGCCTAACTGGGAAGGACTGGGAAAAACACCCCATTGTGACTGGTCCAGAAGCTCCGTGCATTTTAGGTATAGATTATCTACGTAGAGGGTATTTTAAAGACCCAAAAGGGTACCGATGGGCTTTTGGAATAGCTGCTTTGGAAACAGAAGAAATTGAACAATTGTGTGCCTTGCCTGGACTCTCGGAGGATTCTGCTGTTGTGGGGTTGTTGAAGGGTGAAGAACAGCAAGTGCCAGTTGCTACGATGACGGTGCACAGACGACAATACCGTACTAACCGAGATTCCCTGATTCCCATCCATAAGCTGATTCGTCAACTGGAGGATCAGGGAGTGATCAGCCGAACCCACTCACCCTTTAATAGTCCCATATGGCCAGTGAGGAAGTCCAATGGAGAGTGGAGGCTGACAGTAGATTATCGTGGCCTAAATGAAGTCACTCCAGGTATGAGTGCTGCCGTGCCAGACATGTTAGAGCTCCAGTATGAATTGGAATCGAAGGCAGCCAAGTGGTACGCCACAATCGACATTGCGAATGCTTTCTTCTCGATCCCACTGGCGCCAGAGTGCAGGCCACAGTTTGCTTTCACTTGGAGAGGCATCCAATACACGTGGAATCGTCTGCCCCAGGGGTGGAAACATAGCCCCACCATCTGCCATGGACTAAATGAACTCAACAACTTCAGAGGGATGATTCACAGACTGAGGGAATAAGATCTGTATGCACATATGTGTGCATACATGTGTACATACATATATGGGTGTGTGAAACACGAAACTGGTTGTACCCAAAGAAAATTGTTGGATCTGGTCATGACGTAAATGGTATGGAATAAGGGGTGGATAATGTCCTGGTTTCAGCTATGATGGAGTTAAACTTTTTTTTAGCAGTGGATGGAATGCCACGTTTGGGTGTTAGCATGAGAATAGTGCTGATAGCACCCTGATGTTTTCCGATTTGTTGCCGGGCAATCAAGGACCTTTCTCAGCTCTGCATACTTCCTTACTAGTGAGAAAGGAGGGGACGCAGCCAGGACAGGTGATCCGAATTGGCCAAAGAGGATATTCCATACCAGTTACGTCATGTTCGGTATAAGGGGGGACTGGGGGGAAGAGGGGGAGACAACGCCAGGACGTGCGGTTTCTGGGGCGGTCGGGTTGTCCGGGACGGGCTCTAAGCTGTGCGGCCTGAGTTGTGTGGTTTGGTGAGAAATTGCATTGTGTATCACCAGTTTCATATATTTTGTGCTTTAAACTTCTGTTATTGTTATATCTAGTTTGCTGTTATTGTTTAGTAAACTATCCTTATCCCAACCTGCGTGGTTCTGGTTTCTAGGTTGTGGTTTCTTTTCCTCCTTTCTTCCTTCCCTTTTCCCCCTCCCCCAACTCTCCTTCCCCCTTCCTTTTAAAAGTACAAGCGACTGTGTGGGGTGCGGCCCTCGGCCGGGGCAAAACCACGACACCTGCTCTTGTCCAGCACTAACCTTGGACACCCCACAGGTTTGTTAAGTGCTGCAGACACCTTGTTGTGATTAGCTGTGTCTCCTTGCTGGCTCAAAGTATTTGCATTTCAGTAGATCCCTCATTTTCTGCTTTTTGCATGCAAGGATTAGAACTGAATTAATCAAAACCTATGGTATTAACACTCTAACACCTGAAATTTATGCCTAATCTTTTACTCTCCCTGCAGTGTTATAAAATATTTGGATCCAGGGAAGAAGAAAGACTGGCTTGGCACTCTGCAAGAAGTGCTTGTGTAGAATTAGGGGCAAATTTGGCCTCTATACACAATGAGCAAGTGCAAGGTATGACATCTAAACCTTTTGGCCCTATGTATCAAGCCAGAACATTTCACCATCAGCCTCCAGATCTAAATGGCATAACCTATGAAGGAAGACCTGGAGCTCTTTGATCCAGAGAGAAGACCGGAGTGAGATATTAGGATGTTTCACATCTCTTGGCAAAACTGTCATGCAGAAGAACCAGAATAATCTGCTGCCTACAGCCTTGAAAGATGGGAGCAATAGTAGTAGTTCATAGTAGTGAAATGCCCACATATATTCAAGTTGGAAAGTAAACAGACATCCATTGGAAATTACATGGGTGCAGTTGATGCTACCTCTGGGAAGACTAATTAATAGCTTTTTAAGTTCTTTCAAGCCCTAATTTCTATAATATTTCCAAGAATTCTTTATCATTTTTATCTAAATATTTTGGGTTTATTGTTTAATGAAAGAAACTGCTTCTGTTAAATTACCCATTGTAATTTTTTCCATTAACTCATATTCTAAGAATACTGAACGTGATATTTGTGATATTTTTAGAAGTTGATAGGTTGTTTTATTTGGACTTTGGACTGAATTTGAAGACAACTCCTTAGCTACTCTTTCCAATCTTTTTTTTAACAGCCTTCTTCACCTTGCATCTAAAGGATGTTGCTAATGAAACCTGGATTGGACTAAATGATATTAACAAGGACGGTACATATCTTTGGACAGATGGAACCCTTTTTGACTATTCAAAGTGGACAAAAAGTTTACCATTTGGAGATGATTACATAAGGGTTGACTCGAACTATATTAAAATAGAGGTAAACAGAAAAAAAAATTAGAAAATGCCTAAGGTAGAAAACACACTTGAGATTAGCGTAACCAGCCTGACTTCTGTCTCAGCTATGATTTTATGTTTCAATGACTTCAAGCAGAAGACAATCAAATATTTCAGAGATCAGGTTTTTAAAGTTGTACCAAAATATTAATAGGCCTGTTTTGAGTCTATACTTCCTGTTGTTCCTTTGCAGAAGTCTAGAACTGAAGGAACACTGTATTATAATCACCACTAGAATTAATTAGAACTATTAGAATTATTATATTTTACTGAAAATATTCAGTAGAACTAGCTGAGAATTTTATTTTGATAATTTGTCCTTGTACATCGTGAGTCCAAATGAAAATTCAACAAATTGAGTATGGATTACTATAAATTTTATAGCAAAAATATATTTGGTGCACTCCAAGACATTTTAATAAGATGATAAAAGTTCTTGCAGTAATATGCCAAGGATTTGCTTAAGAGATATAATGCAATAAATTTATTTTCCAAGTAGCAGTAAATTAAAATAAGAGCCAGAAAATTAGAAAAGAAAGATAGTAACTTTGTCTCCTTAAACCTCTTTCTATTATTTTGCCAGACACTTTGCACTTCATCAACTATAATTTACTTTTTAATTTTTTCCCTAGACTGACTGTGTAGCAATGACGAAAGGATTTCTAGATGAAGCAGGGTACTGGGAAACCACTGACTGCAAGCATAACAAAAGCTATATTTGCCAGATGGACAGCAGTAAGTTTTACTTTCACCACCTTTGTTGGAAAACATTTACTGAACAACCTGACCATATGAGTCCTCAGTGGTAACTGCCTGGCTGTGCTCATAGCTGCCTGGCTGAGTGAATCAGGGCTACTCTCCCAGCTAAGGAACTCCAGACAGAAAACCCATTCTGGGATAAGGATCATAAAAGAGTTTTGGCTTTACAGCATCATCATCACTATCAGCATACCCAGCAAGACTCCTAGAGGCTGACTTTACCTGCCCTGCAGACCTCCACACTTAAATCTGCTGCCTGAACATGGCGAGTAGACACTTTGAAGGCTGGACCCACCTGCCTCGTTTTGAGACAAATGCCCAAAACTGATAAGAAGAGCTGTGCCTTCAGATACCTTTTTCCTCTGTTTACAGCAAAGGTTAGCCATATGCGCTTTACCCAGCTGGCACAGATAAAGGTACTGGAGTCAGGTTATTTTGCAAATGCAAATTCAAAGCATAGAAAAATCCATCACTAACCTTCACCATAGGTATCTTATCCAGCTAGACCATACATTAAAAGCCGCTTCCCACCCTCATCCCCAGATCTAACCCCCTGCCCCGCCTGTCGCTAAAATCCCTCACACAGGCTTCACCAGAGGAGTTAAAACTGGTTGACTCATCAGTGTCTAGAAATGTTTTTATTTCACAAGATCAGCAGTAATCAGAAGGGCAAAAGTTCTAGTTTTCTTTGGGGATCCTCAGGGTGGGAGACACATCTGGAGAACAGCTACCCAGCAGAGTCCACAGGAATAGAAACAGGGAACTGCTGAGCAGCAAGTAAAAATAGAGGAAGCAGCCACAGCCAGGCCAGATGTTTTACAGCTCTGTTCCATGCAAGTACAGAAAGCTGCGTGAGGGCATCACTGGCAAAAACAGTTGACAGGACCTTCTTGGCACTGCCTGAACACAAAGGAAGTTTTTGTCCTTTTTTCTGTCCCCATGAGTAGCTCTTGGGCTTTGGCGTCTGCTTCCACATACAACATTTAAGGTAGAACTACAGTTTCCTGTTTCACTTCATCCCAAAAGGAAAAGAAGCAACAGCAGAGCCACAAACTGTTTAAGGTTGAAGTTCACCCCTGTTTTGAGATTGAAGTGGTGAACCTGCACTGTGCTTGTGCTTGGGAGGACTTTGATGCACACTGCTGGAGCAGAACCTAGAGAGCTCTGGTGGGAGGATCATGGTGGGACCAGTATTCATGTCATCTGGTGCAGCGTATTCCTTTAGCTACCACAGTTCGCCGTCTGCCTCTCCCAACTGTATATATACACTGTAGTACAAATGATGCAAGTTACCACTGAAAGACGTCTCCTGTCTTTTAAATAAGAAATGCTTTGACTGGCTGCTTGTGCTGCCCCACCACTTTCATCTGGTACTCATGAGAAGTATTGCTATTCCGGTGGCGGGTAATTTTCACTGTTTTCTCCCCTGCCTCTCAAATTTGTACCTCTTTCTTACAGAGCCTGAACTGTTTCATTCCACCACTACTCCAGATTCTGATTTCATCCATTATGGTAACAGCAGCTATTTAATCATTCCTTCTAAAATGAATTGGGAAGAAGCAAGAAAAGCCTGCAGGGAGAAATTTTTGGAGCTTGCCAGCATTTTTGATTGTTACAGTAATATGTTCCTGCTGCTGCAGGCAGCGCAATATGGAGAGCCCTTATGGATTGGACTCAATAGCAATGTGGTAAGATTAATAAATGATGGGTGTTGCAGTTAATAGCTATGATTGGATTACTATCAGCAGGAGGAACTGTAGCATGAACAGATTTAGGAACATAGGAATGGTGGACAGCACTCACTTTGTTTTACTTCATCCATCTTTAATATTGAACTCCATCAATGGAGAAGCACAGGAACATCTGACTGCAAGCCTCTCTTCACAGACCCTGTGGGAATCTTAGACACAGGTTAAACTACCTGGTTAACTGTCAAATGGCCATTTTTAGGAGCAGTGAACTGTGCTCAAAGGGACCAACAGGGTCATTGAGGCTTGTGCCTTCTGATGACTGGCAGGTGTAGGTTTTTCATTACTTTTTGGTTCAGAAGAGTTTGCTGGACATACTGTGTGTGTCTGAGCACCCTCCTTGTTATGTCTGCTAGCTTCCAAAGATTAAAAGCAGTAAAAGCTATACTGTACCAGACAAAGTGGATACGGAGATTGAGATCCATCGCTGTGTAAGGGAACAGTTGAGCGAGCGTCACTCTTACTAGCTCTGTGACTGCCAAAATAAGCTTCAGCTTGACTAGTGAATATGCAGTTGCAGTTGCTGAATGCATTTAACGATCATGTTTCTCTTGTGTTTTTTCTTGGGCTGACAAAATTGCCTTGATAATAAAACAGAGCTCTTTCATCAGCAATAATTTTCTTAACTACGGGTTGTTTTTACTAATTGTGATTCCACTCTGATATATAACATAGCAAAGCGTGTCTGAAGTTCAGTATCCCTTAGGGAGGACTTGCAACAAATGCTGTGTAAAAATAGCACTTCTGATTATATGGTGCAGCAGCACTCTGATAAAACCTTTTAGAAGGCTACATGGTATGAGACAATTAATGTGTTACTGAACAACACAGATTTCCCTGATTCTGACAGTGCCTCACAAATGTTTTGTCTTAGAATATCTAAGTGACACAAATCCTCCTGCTTGTGTAAGTCCACAGGACATGTCTATCCAAACCAGAATAACAGTGTTTAAGTCCACTTGATATCAAAGTTTGTTGTTTTTACAGTCATAATACAGTTCTTAATGTCAGCAATATACTGTCTGGGTCTGTCCCTTTTTCCTTGAAATTCTTCTGATTCTTCGTGGAGGGAAAAATAAAGGCTGGGCCAGGAGGAGCGTAGGGAAGTCTAAACAAAGACTCAAGATATCCTGCTCCTGTGCATTCATCTTTTGTTCCTAGCAAACGAATAATTTTCTCAGTTTTTTCATGGTGATAGATGCAGTTCACTCCTGAATATTTCTCCTCAAAGCTGTACTTGGGCTTAGAGTCCTTGTTTGACAGCCAGCTCCAAGACCCACTTCTCCCTGGCCAATCCCCAGGTTCCTGTGGTCATGTTGCTTTTTGTGGTGGCCTGACTCCTCTGGGATGGTGATTCCACCTCATGATGTTGCCTGACAAGGCACTGAGCACCATCAGCACCCAAGGAGCACCATTTAGCCTTCAAAACACCCTTCATGGCCTGTTTTAGAATGGGAGGCATGCCTCTGTGTCTTTTACGTTGCTGAGTCCTCATTCAATTACCATTTAACATTACTAGCACAAATAGACAAACTGGGCTCTACATATCACTGTGAAAACGTGCATTTGTATAAATCCACTTACCTGAAACAGCAGGTGAGAGTGTAGAAAATTTATATCAAATCTCTGTTTCAATTTCAGGGTTATGGATATTACAGATGGGCTAATAAAAGGAAAGTAACTTTTTCTAAGTGGCACTATTCAGAACCAAATCATAAAATAGCCTGTGTCTATCTAGATCTCCACGGGACCTGGAAAACAGCACCTTGTAATGAAAAATATTTTTCTGTCTGCAGAAAATCTGAGAGTAAGTTATGGTGGTGACTGGTGGTTTTATGACAGAAATCTTGCTGAAACTCCCTTGACTGAAATACAAATTTCTAAGTACATACAAAGGAATAATAAGCCTTAGCATGTAATGTCAATACCTTTACTTTGCATGAACAATGTTCTGTTTTGATGAAGTTGTCATTTACCAGCCAAGATACTGTCATCGTACTGCCATGGACTGGGATGGCAACTGCTGTAGGCAGACAGACAGAGCGCAGGGATTGTGGGCGTACCAAACATTGCACTTCGAGTCTAGAATGTGAACCTTTTTGCTGACAAGGATTTTGTGGGAAGGATTGCAATCAATCAAGTCCACTGAGTGTGAAATAACTTTTGTTCCTTCAATATGAGCAGCGTTCATACACTGGTTATAGCTTCACTGTTATTAGATTCTGAAAACTGGGGAAAGGAGGAAGATTATGAACAGAAGTTCGTAATTCATAGTGAGTCTATGGGTGTCACTCTTAAATACTACAATTTAAAAGTACAGTCAAACCTTAGGATGGGAGTGAATATTTCTGCTGTCTCATTTGTACTAGAGAAAATGCTGTCCGCTCTAGTGACAGAGAGTTAGTGGAAATTCTGAGTGTCTTTTGACCTGCTTTTGTGTAGTTTTTCTTTCATTTTTTTCCAGGCTGCGCTCTGAATTTTGTATCTGTTCATTTTCCACTCCTGCCTTAAAAACACGTGTTCTAACTGACAGCATTACTATCTATCTCATTTGATAATGTCATTGATTGAAGGAAAATGAGTGGCTACCACAGAAATATTTAATGAGCTGTAATATTTAATGAGCTGAAATATTTAATTTCCCTGCATTGTCAGTTAAAGCTGTTCAGAAATTTTATGTGAGGATTAGTATCTTGAGGAAGCTATTGAATGGGAAAATTCCACAGTAAACCATGATTTAGATGATATGTAATTTAAAAATCAAATTGTTATTTGAACATCTTCAGGGTCTGGGTGTTTTCTGGCTTTCCTTTTTCTGGTTTTTACTGTAACTTCTGCTTATATAAATTTGTTGGTTATAACCAAAGGAACTAGCACCTAAAACCCTGGAGCATCCCAACATCCTTGAGACTATCCAAGTTTGATTTAGTTGGTAACACAGCAGAGTGCAGGCTCACATGATTTGTTCGGCTGTGACTGAGCAGTTCTGCTCCTCATTGTCACTCTTGACATAGGTACTGATAATCCTAGCACTGTGCGCTGAAGAATACTTTATTTAACTTAGAAAAAGGTTTAGGGTGTTTTTTAAAATAATCTTTATTTCCTATCTGAAAGACTGCAATCTCTACTGAATGAAAGCATCCATAGTATCTCATTTCTTTCAGACGTGCTTCCTTCAGATCCTCCACAGGATATTGGAAATTGTCCTGAACCTGATCACATAGCTTGGATTCCTTTCCGAAGCCACTGCTATTACTTCAATGACAATGAAATGAGCTGGGGTCAGGCTGTGACTCAGTGCATTCAAACAGGTAATTATTATTTATGCCCAAAGATAGGATTTCAATCTTGACATGAAAAAAAGAGAAAGAATTTTAAAAGTCTTGAAAACTAATGCTGAAAATATACACATTTAAAAAAAAGGAAAGCAATGTCTCATTTTTCACCTTTGATGCAGTTTGCTTTTCAGTTATGTTGAAATTAAGGCAATCAATTTTCCTTGGATTTTTTCCAGTTGTGCTTTTCTCTTGTTATATTTCTTCAGTCACAAAATCTCTCTTTACAGTAAGATTTTAAAATGAGGTTAACTTCTTTCTGGCCTTATCCCTCTTTTCCACATCTGTCCCTACACAAGAGAAGAACGAACTATCATAACAACAATAATTTCTTTTTACCATGGCGTGTGCGATCCAAAAGGGGTTTTATTTTGTGCCTGAAAGTCCTCACTCTACGAGGCAGGCTTCCTGGCAGCCTACAGAGCCAGGGAAGGGCAAACACTTTCCTCCTCCACCTGGGAGGCATCTAGTCCTGGCCAAGAACATGAGTTGGTCCTTGGCCCTCTTCCGCCTATGGTGCTGAATCATCAGCTGCTTCACCTATGCTTCAGGAGACTGGGAAAGAGGAAGGGAAACATGATACTGACCAAAAGAAATGGGTACTTTAGCTTCGTATCTTTTTAGATCCTCTTGGCCCTCTTCTTCCACCACCATTTCCAGAAAAATTAATAATTACATATGAATTGCAAATTTGTTTGCTACTCAGTATTACATGCTATATAATATCCTCTCAAACCATGATGAGTAAATAAATAATAATCTGTAATACCTATGAAAAATATTATCCAAACACTTGAAAATAATGTGCACTTTGCCTGATGTTTAAAAATAATCTTCATGTTACTTCATATCTTTAATTTCTGGTGACATCACTCGGTGTGTGCTGTTCCCCAGAGCTGAACACTACTTTCAGGTCTCTGTTTAAGTCCTTGCTTACCACCTACCGGCAGGAGAGGTTTTATTATTAACCTTATCCTATATCAAAGGCTGTGACTACCACTGACTTCCATGGCAGGCGTACCTCCAATCATCTTCTCTTGCTTTTCCTATAGGTGGTACCTTGACTTCTGTAGAAGATCTGGATGAATCAAACTTTTTAGTAGATCATGCAGATTTATACACAAGCAAGACAAGTGGCTTTTGGATAGGAATTTACAGAAATGTAAATGGTAATAATTTTAAATCCTATAATGATAAATACAATATAATATAATCTAATCATTAGATGGACAGTAATAGGAATAAGCTACATTGTTGCTTTAAAGGAATTAACTGAAGCATCATAGAAGCTAGTTAAAGACCAAAAAGATAGATTAATAGCATATCATCTAAAAATCCCTGTGGTTTTATCCAATAGGCGTGAAAATAGATTTATTCCGCTTCAGTTATGGGTGTTGGACATTGTGTGGGTCCACCAAAGGGATGCCAAAATGAGGACTGCCTCAATCCAAGCAACTTGTCTGTATCTGTTTCAGTAGCAAAGATGTGGAGGTGATACGGGTATCTCTTGAGAGACACAACAAAAAGATACTGTTCTTAAGAAAGTTAGATACAGCATGTGATGTCAGCTGTCTATACCTGAGACAATCATGTGACCTCGTTTCCAAATGCCAACTATACATGAATCAACAATAATTTTGCACAGGTGCTTGTGGTGGCAGTGTCACCTGTCACAGAGGGCCACATCCAATGGCACGTATCCTTCTCTCTGCTCTCAGCCTGCCCTGAAAATAGGTTTCCTATTCCTCCTCTGTGAGAAAGTATCTCCCACCCCATTTGCTCTGTGCCCCAGTGCGGCACAGGTCCAGTTTGGCTTTTATCTTCTGACAGCTGCAGGGCTTCTCGGTTTAGTCCACTGCATAAAGCTTCTCTGCATGGAGAATATTTGGTTGCTGGCTACCAGAAGAAGAGTCCAGTGGAAAACATGCACCTGGAAGAAAACAACACTAGTGTAAATCCACAATCAGATTTTTTTTCCATTTAACTCATTCATACTTGATATTTTTGTTCCAAGAGTTATGCAAAAAAGAAATGTTTTAACTCCGTGTATATTTAAGCTTTGCAGTAAAATCTGCTTCATTTTTCCATGAGTGCTGCTGAAATAGTTTTTTAGAACTTTTTTTTTTTTTTAAAAGCCTAACTTCATTTAGTTTTCAGTTTGAAACTTTAGGATAACCATGAAATGTGGATATGTAAAATCTGAAAATTTTAATTTTGAAAAGAATTTATATTCTTTCTATGAAGAGAACAAAAAAATTAAAATGCATCAGAAAATAACCACAGAGGTAATAGTAATACTAAAGAAGATGTGTAACTATTAGCATTGCTATCAACATTTGCAACTTTAGGACAGCTGCTCTGGCAAGACAACAGTGTCTTAGACTTTGTCAACTGGGGTGACGGACAACCCTCAGAGGACCAACTTGGTTACTGTGTGGAGCTGTCTGTGTCCTCGGGCCACTGGAGTATCCTTCCCTGCTCTTCCCAAAAGGGTTTTATTTGTAAGAAACCAAAGAGTAAGTGACTTAATTATTTTCTCTTGATGTTTATGGTTTTATTTCAATAGTAGCAGCACAATACAGTTATTACAAAAGACCAAAATAAACCACTCTACTTACAGACTTTTCCTTATCACCGGAGTCAGCATTCAGACAAACATCATATGAGTTATCTATTTTTTTCTCTGCCCTGTTCATGTTTAATTGCTTCATAACTTGGATTTCTTTTTTGTATTCTGTGATTAATATTCAGTTAATCACTAAAGATGATCAATATTTTCTGGAAAGTTTTTATACTCTTTCATTGTTTTGCTCCCCTCCAATGTACACAGACGTTTCCTGCTAACAGTCATATTCACTTTGTATGGAACAAGCATTGAATGAATAATTTGCTTATCTTCCTTTTGCTGTACTATGATATATGCTTTTCCAGTAAGAGTTGGATGAAGCAGTTCCATTTAAATAATAACAGAACGGAAGCAGGAGTGCATATAGTGACCTTTGAAAATACTAGAAGTGTTTTGGTTAGCATTTTTTTAATGTTGTGTTTCAATGTAACTGTGTACCATCTGCTTTGGTCAGGAAGTAGAAATATCAGAATGTTGTGAGCCAAGCAGCAATGTGGTATTTTGGAGTTTAACTGTTAATTCTGCAAAAAAGTATGATTTCCTGCCCTGTTTTGCAATCCTGTGGTTCAGGATGTTTCTGAGGTTCTGTCCTTTCCCCTCTGGAGCAATGCTGCAGCTGGTGGGAAAAGCAGCCATACACCTTTGTAGTGCTATCAGGGTATTTTCTGAAAAAGAAAATTCTCCTTTTAGGCCAACTCCTAATTTTCTTTGGGTAGTCAGAGCAATGAACACTACAGAAAGTTAACTCCTTGTTACCAGACTTATCGGAAAACAGAAATTCAGTGTCCACAGACACTTTATTTGTTGGTTTCGGCTGTGAGCAGCCCCCTACATGAGTGCCAAAGTGCAGAGAACATTCCCCAGCACCAGGTTCTCCTGCAGAATGGGGTTTCAGCACAAGCCGATCTTACATTGCAGGCAGCTCTGCACCGCTCCAAGGCACAAGTTAGCGATTGAGTTTCCTTTGTGCTCACAAGCACGCCCAGTTGAACGCGTGTCCACGCTTCTGCTGCAGCAGCCAGGCTCCTGGTGCTTCCTATGCTGGACCGCACACTCCGACTCTTCCTGCGGCTCCTGCTGACCATGGGAAGGTCTCCTCTTGCGCGGACCATCATCCAGCTTGGACTCAGCGCGTAAAATCTTGCAGATGGCGCCCTCTTCGCACGGCCGGGAAAAACTGCATGAGAAAACTCGAGCTTATCAATGCAATTCTAGATGCAAATGAATAATGGTGAATTAAAATCTGCTGGGTCTCCAAGGAATTGTGTGCAGTGCAGGAAAACCGTCAGACATCCTCAGCATCTGATCAAGTTTTTCCCAGTGTCCGCAGACATGCGGCCCCAGTGAAGAGGGCAAGGTTCCTTAACCAGGGGAGAAGAGAGAGTCCATCTGAACCAGTCAGAAAATGCCCATGCTTGGAGATTTGTTATTAAAAAAAAGCAAGCGGGGGGGAGGGGGGGAGAGGGGGAAGGGGGGTGTAATATGTAAAACTCCACAGTTTTATTACAGCAAATATCAGGTTAAAAATCAATCACACCTTTTCATCTCTGTTAATTTAACGAATGTGTTTCCAGGAGATGTGATGAGGTAGCCTTGATGTGCATGCAGGTTACCAGACCTTTTGCTAGTATGAAAATGCCATCTTTTTAGATTTTGACTAAACATTTATCTTTATCTTTGATAGCTATTCTTGAAGCAGCTGCAAACGTGGAAGGTAGGATTTATTTTTCCTTCCCAGTATTTTCCGAGACATGATAAGAAATACTTGGGGCTTTTATGAACTGGTATTTATTATTTATTTCTCCTTGATATGTTTATTTATATGAGCATAATTTACTTAGTTGCCATTGAATTAATTCCCAGTATAATTTAGAAGTTATGAGACACTTAAAGCATCTCAGGATAACTAAATCCTTTGGTAAACTGATAAACCCTTCTTTGCTTCTTCTTCTGCATTCTAAGATCTATGAGGGGGACTGGCACAGAGACATTATAGATTTTTAATGAAACTGTGAACGTAAAAAAATCCCAATACACTATTATCTACACCTTAATTATCACGGCTCCTTTTCCCAACTTCCTATCCTTGCCCCTAGAGAACACGAGGAGAAAGCCAGGAGACATTGAGAGTATAGTCCATTTTCTTCATAAATGTAGTTTTCTGATTAACAACCTAGTAATTAAGCGTGAAATGAGACATATAGTTTTCATTATTCTTCATATTTATTTATGGCTACAGGACGCTCACTTCTGTTCTCTTTGTATTTATTTACAGATGCGAAAAAGGCCAAAGCACATGGTCACAAGAATATGTGGATACTACTTACTCTGCTCCTCATCATTTTATTAGGGATGGGCTTAATGTTTTATTTCTTATTCAAGATCAGAACCCAAAGTGAGACTGAAAGAGGGGCAAGGCAGTGGAGCACAGTGCTACAATACAGCCATGTCCTAACTGGAAAGGAAGATGAAAATGATTATACCATCGACAAAGAGAAAAATAAAAACAGCGTTGTCTAGTGGGATAACACAGCCAAACTGTATACTTAAACTTAAAAAAAAATAAGTATCTCCAGCAAAGGCAATCTTAGTAAAAGTTACATACACCTAACAAAGAGACACTATGAACTATAATTATCAATTATTGCTTTGGTATGGATTAAGAGCTATTACTCTATGCTTTTTAAGAAATGCCCTCAGGACTAAGACCCTGTACAGTATAAAAACAAGCATAAAAAATAACAGAACGACTGCAAATTTAGATTTAAAATTTAAATGTCCTAGTGGTCTCTCTTATTACACATTTATGGCAGCATCAAAAGGTGAGTCAGGTGCAGCCACACTCTTTGCAGGGTACTTCTCCCTGAAGCCTTCACTTGGAGAATACACCTCATTGCAGAGCGCATACTGTTGCTCAAGTAAAACTGTGTGTGGAATACACAGAGTTTTACTTTAATTGTTTTTTTTCTCCATTATTGCCACTGTTTTACAGTCTTTACATAAATTCCTTGCCATGGTATTCTAAATGAAATACATGTACCCATCCTCCATTCATAGCTTCAACTTGGATTTTACAAAACAAGTAAATCTTTGCAAACACTCAGTCATATTCTGTGACTTTGAATGTTTTGCATCAGTTATGAATTTGAGATATATCAATAAAGGTTCTGTATCTTAATAAAAGTCCCGTGTTTACTTAGCATGCGGAGATGTTACACGGTTTAGTGATCTGCGTCATTTACTTTAAGAAAGAGGCTAACAGGAGGAAACACAGGAACATGAGCGAGGAATATGACTGAAAAGAAATAAAAATAAACTAGCAAATAAAGCGCGTGCCAAAGCAAGCTGTAATAAACCACTCTGGTATTATTTCACTTGATTATTCATTTTAGGGTGCCATCTCAGCAGTGTGCTCTTGCAGCTCGGAAGGCCAATGGTATCCTGGGCTCCATCAGAAGAGGGGTGGCCAGCAGGGACAGGGAGGGGATTGTCCCTCTCTACTCTGCCCTTGTGAGGCCCCATCTGGAGTACTGTGTCCAGATCTGGGGCCCCCAATACAAGAAGGATGTAGAACTGTTGGAGAGGGTTCAGAGGAGGGCCACGAAGATGATTAGAGGTCTGGAGAACCTCCCCTATGAAGAGAGGCTGAGGGAGCTGGGCTTGTTCAGCCTCATTACAGCCTTCCAGTACATGAAGGGAGCATACAAACAGAAGGGGAATCAACTTTTTAAAAGGACAGACAATGGCAGGACAAGGGCGAATGGATTAAAGCTAAAGAAGGGAAGGTTTAAATTAGATATTAGGGGGAAGTTCTTTACAGAGAGAATGGTGAGGTGCTGGAACAGGCTGCCCAGAGAGATAGTGGATGCCCCATCCCTGGAGGTGTTCAAGGCCAGGTTGGATTGGGCCCTGGGCAACCTTGTGTAGATCCAGGCCTGGAGGTTGGTGGCCCTGCCTGTGGCAGGGGGGTTGGAGCTCTGTGATCCTTGGGGTCCCTTCCAACCAATAACATTCTATGATTCTGTGATTCTATGATCTCTTACTATACTCCAAATCTCTGCTGGACTGATGACTGGGCACTGCAACCATTGTGCAGGCCCGTAAGGCAGCAAGAAAACCAGTGTCTTGGTAGTGAAAAGCTTTAGAGTTTTATTGTGATTTTAAAGTTTTCTATGAATTCTATGTTGTCTACCACAGACTGAAAAAAACCCTAACAAGCAAAAACAAGAACTCAAGGATTTGAGGGAAAAAACAATTTAGAAATTATGTAAGAATTTTATAGGCGAGGCCATTGGAAAGGACGGAGCCAAGTGACGTTGAAATGCTGGTTTGTAGATACTGCAGTCAAACAAAATGCATTGCTGGGGACTGGGATTAATGGTACTCTGTACTCAAAATATACTTACAGTTCCCTTCATCTTACAGATTTTTTTTCCTTCATGTAAGTTAGAACACATACTCAGACTTACCTGTTTCGTAAATGCTGACACTGAAATTGGTTCAGTGCTGTTTGATGACTAACGATAAACACAAGGCAAATAAAAAGAGTAAGCAGATAAAAATAAAACCACCACAGACTAAGAATAATATAATTATCTGTAATTTTGGTATTTTGATAGTTGATATTGGTAATACAGCTCTGAAGACTCTGTAAACAGGTTTCTTCTCTCATATGAAGTGACGTTTTGCTCTTGCGGAATATATTGTGAAATTTGTCTTCGTAATAAAGCCATGAAAAATGGCAGAAAATTCTAAATGCAGTTTCTGCTGAATATCTTTCTTCTTTCAAAAGAAATAAGGAGTTTTTGCATCATAGCTCAAGTTGATTACCACTTAATAAAGGGCTGCAGCTAATTTTTTATATTTGAGAGTATTCCCTTTTGCTTATCTCATTTACACTATTATTAAGTATTAAAAAGAATTTGTACTCTATGGATTAAATAAGGCAGCTTTGTTGTCAAAATCACTGGTTAACAAAAAAATCTATACAGAATTGCCTAATTTGTATTGGCTCTCCTGAGATAAATTCACGTGAAATAGCAGCACAATAGTTTTACCAGTTGATAAATCAGAGAAGATAAAAGCCGAGTATCCAGATTGTCATGTGATGGAGCAAAATTAAATTGTCCTACCTAGGTTAATTTTTCACTCTGAAATAGTCAGCATTGCTTGGTGCATCAAATAAAATGAATACATCTTTTGCAGCTGTAAAGACCTATCTGGCAAACAAATTTGCACAGAATCTTTTCTGAATGTTCCAGGTTTGTATGAGATTTTAAGTACATTGATTTAAAGTGTACTCCCTGCTTATTTGTGTTTGAGGGCCAGGACTTTACAGTGTGGAGTAGAACAAAGAAAGTTACAAATAATTCAGCTGCATGATGTTGAACTGTTCAGATTTTGCCACTTACATTCAAATGGAAGGAAACGTCACTTTCAGATGAAAAGTTTGAATTTTTTAATTATTTATAGATTTCAAAATACCACATGTGACAGGATATTTCCTTATTTAGAGCCCAGAGTTTTCTCTTTCAGCTAAAATTCTCTAAAACTGAGAAGGAGCCAGCGCAAACTGGTTCCTTAAGGACCTCCACTGAAGCAGTTAATTTCGGCTCATCTCTTGGTGAATAAGAAGAATGAAATGAAACACTTGACTTTTTCTACAGTCTTAGTTTTTCTTTCTTTCATTCATACTGCTTTTCAGACACTTGGTGAGTCTTTGTTTTTTATCCCCTGCAAAAATGGATGTGAAAGTGGGCATTTTTGTCTTGCTTGTTTCTCTGTCTCTTGACAATTTTCGCACAGCTTGATCACCCTGCACGTTATATTCGTCCTAACTAGAGTGGTCCAAGAAGTTTAAGAAAGATGCAGGTGCAGAGATGTTGGTTCACTTTTAAAGAGAGGGGAAGAGAGGGGCAGCTGGGAATCACAAGTTAAGAGAGAGTCACGTATGTGGATAAAGCTTTCTTTTTGGATACAACTTGATTATTGGTTATGTCTGCTGTGTGAAGTAGATGGACTTTATGGTGTGCTTCATAGTCCTTGTCTGTATATGTGTCTGGATTATGAAAAATGAAGAAGAGAAAGGACTTACATAGGATTCTGTATGTGTTTCTCTTAGTCTTCAGATGAGGTTGTGTGGGAGGAGATAGAGCTTGTGGATTGATGTGAGATGTAATACTGTGGCTGATCAGATGCCAGTGAAAAAAAATATTGAAAATATCAGAGTCAAGAACATCCCTGGAATAACAACTACAGATTTCAGAGTAAGGATGGAAGGCATATTTAAGGCTCCAAAATTGACAAGGGTCAACTCACAGCTCCCTTTTTGATGTATGGATAGCGACAATGTTCAAGGTCATTTTTCCTTTATCCTTCATTGGATTTGTGGAGAAGCGGGGTACAAATCACAGCTTCTGAAAGCAGACTCTGTGAGCTGTGCCAGCACTAGTCTGTGCAAAATGGGAGTCTCCCCTCTGCTCTGTGACTGGGATCCAAACCCACGTGATAGCCGAAGCATGAACCTCACTGTTTCCAGTGAGAACTCCTATTATTATTCCTAAAAATTACCATTAGAGGCAACAGTTGAAATCCAGGTCACTACAAAAAGCACTTCTTCAATTAGCAGTAAGAAATAAAAGATTTAAAACTTTCTGTCTAAATGGACAAAGAAAGAAGAAACTATGTCTTAGCTCCAAATATAGATCTGAAGAAGTGAAACTTCCATAGTGAAACTGGTCGAAGTAATACAAGGAGGTCTCTTGGGAGACCTCAAGCATTAAATGCAGATATTGATATCCTAACAAGAACTACTCTTCCTGTCACAGCATCCCAGAATTTCCCAGACATTCTGCTCTGTTCACTGCTCAACACTGCACCCTAACATCCTACCCTCATGCTACAAATTTACCTTAGTGTTTGAAAAGGTACTTCACTGTCCCTTCTGTGGTTATTCTTTTACATGAATATGAGGGGGTCTGTGTGTGTTTCCAGGTGGGGATTTGAGGCATAGAGTACTGAAGGGTAAACCCTTGCCTTCCTGTGCCATGCATCCCAGAATATTCCCTGTATTCCAAATCTCTTTCCCTCCTGGCCCAAAGCCAGAAGGAGCTGTATGATGGTACTTGCTGCTTTGGAAAGCAGGCAGCTATGCCTGCAGACTGATGCCCTGCACTGAACGACCTGCTATACATGTCGGCAGTAGAACTGCAGCACTGGGCAGCCCTGGCCAGCGGGACCTGCTTGTCTCTGCGCACTGCCAAATTAGGCTGCCTGTAGTCCTTTGGGAGCCTTCACTAGCTTCTCCAGTGTTCATATATTGTCCTTCCATAACAAGGCACGGGCACATAGGCACATGCCTATAGTATCTTAACCTCTATACACTGCCTTGTGAGAATGTTTGTGATTGTGGGAATTATGTTGAATTCTTATGACAGATGTGCTAACAAGAGGATACTGGAAGAAGGCAAGTCTCTTTTCCAGTTGTTAATCCAAAAAAATACCCAAACCCAAACATAACAGAACATGACAGAGAAGGAACAAGAGTCACAGGTGGCCCACTCACTAACTGTATTAAGCACAAATGCAACCCCATAACGGTGAAAGTAACATGAGCATAAAGTGATGGTATCTTCCAAATCTTCAGTAGGGTCTTTTTTGGAAATCTAGAAATAAATGTGTACTGCAGGAGGCATTTATAGAAAGAAAATCCACTATACTCCTGAAAATTCTATTATAGTGATGACATTTTTTAAGCATTAAGCATTTGATGTGCTCTTATTTGTTTGTATATCTGTACTTACATGAGCTGCACTTTTTTTTCCTTGCCAGAAGGAAATAAAAGTCTTGAAAACGCTGGTCGATCTTTGCAAAACTGACTTAGATTTACAGATTTACAGTCCCCTGACATGAGTCAGATCAGCGCAGAATCAGCAGCGCATCTCTTTCCTCACAAGCTCCTCTCACTCTGTGGTCACCACCAATACATTAATTCTGTGGGGTTTTTTGTTTGTTTTTTTTTACAGGTAATGAAATATTTTTAATATACAATGAGGATACTAAGCTCTGTTTAATTGCTCAGAGTTCTCATGCAGTTACAACTGCTGCTTGCAATGAAGACAATGAATTACAAAAATTCACGTGGGTGTCTGATCACCAGGTGATGAGCATGGCATTTGCACAATGTTTGGGAGTGCCCTACAAGCGAAACCAGGCTAAAATTTCTTTGTACCCCTGCAACAAGACAAGTGAATTCCAGAAGTGGGAATGCAGAAAGGCAACCTGGGCAATCCAAGGGGAAGATTTATTTCTCAATGTTGGTGAAAGAGAAGACAATATTGTGCTGAACACAGGATCAGTGACAAGGAATAAATGGAAGATCTATGGAACCATGGATGATCTGTGTTCTAGAGACCATGAAGGTAAAGTTTAAACGTTAATCTTGATGGTGTCTTCAACCCCATTGTTTTTGCCTCATGGATGGAGTCTTGTGATTTCTGGCCTCTTTAGTCTAACTTCAGCTGCTTCACCTCAGGCAGTGTTGGAAAGGAGACTGATTAAATCACATACTCAGGCCTGTACTCCTCCATGCACCTCTACAGGTGCTTAGCCTCAGAGAAAATGTAGTATGTGCAAAAGGTGCATTTTTTTTCTCTTTACTTTTAAAAAGTGGATCTAGGCCATTTTTAATTGTTAGCTTTCATTAAAGTGCTTTGTTTAACTGTATACTATTACTACTGAAATTGTGTTATCATTGTTGGATGCAAGGCAAAAATCTTTAATACTCCTATAGTAAATATAAGGAAATCCATGCACACTACCGTTCAGTTCCCCTTCTGGACTTCAGATTACAAAAAATGATGCCAATATTTAACAGGTATATCAATGATTTATTTTTAGTGAATGATAGGAAGTTAAGCTACATCAAAAACGAAAGAATGAGAGACAAAAGTCACTGCAGTTTTTTCATAGTTTCACAGTTGTTGACTACAGTATGCAGCTGTTTCCAGACATTAGAGACGGCAATTTCATAAGTAAACAGTAAACTACAAGACAGATGAAGAAGTTCTTCGAAGACACTGCTGCTGACACTAACTTGTCCGTTCTGCTGGTGTAACACATGCTCCACATACCCTTATGGAGAGTACAGAGATGTAGCGAATGGGGTCCCCTGGATTCCTGTACCTATACTGTAATTTCTCTTTTGCCCCCTCAGGTCTGTTTACACTCTTAGGAAATGCAAATGGAGCTCCGTGTGTCCTCCCCTTCCAGCTGAGTGGTAAATGGCACACTGGGTGCACAGCTGCCGGCAGGTCAGATGGCTTGCTCTGGTGCGCGACAACCCCTGACTTCGATGCAGACCATTTGTATGGGTTCTGTCCAACTGGCAGTAAGTCCAAAATGTTGACAATACTGAAACTAATACTCTGAGAGTAATAGTACTAATATGGAAGGGAAAAACCTTGCAATGACTTTATTTTACTCTAAAAATTGTCTCTGCCATGCCATAACATTCCTTACAAAAGAACTAAAAATGTTTCCTATGGCTGTACAGTGAGGCTGAAAGTTGTCTGGGTATGTCCGTTAGTAGCTAACACCCAGGAAAAGATCAGTATGCTTTAAATATGATGTCATTCAGCATAAAATCATCTGAAAACAGAGATATTACTCACAGCCTAATTGCCTCATTGCTATTTGTGAATGGTTGGACTTGATGATCTTAAAGGTCTTTTCCAACCTTGTTATTCTGTGATTCTGTTATTTTGTAACATTTTATACCCATGCAATTTGTATCACAAGATTGGTCTACAGTCCATGGGAGGATTTCGTTTGTTTTCTGAAAAACATAGGAAGATAGTCTCATAGGTCTTTCCTGAGAAAGCAGCACTGTCAGCCTTTCCTTTGTAATGTTTCAGATAGCCTCTTTTCAATGGTCTGTGGAGACAGGACAAGGGGCAATGGCTGCAAGTTGGAGCATAGGATGTTCCGCACCAACGTGTGGAAGAACTTCTACACAGTGAGGGTGACAGAGCCCTGGGACAGGCTGCCCAGGGGGGTTGTGGAGTCTCCTTCTCTGAAAGTATTCAAGATTGGTCTGGATGCCTCCCTGTGTGACCTGCCCTAGGGAACCTGCTTTGGCAGGGGGTTGGACTCGATCTCTAGAGGTCCCTTACAACCCCTAAAATTCTGTGATTCGGTGATTACAAGATAACGTTGTCTGAACAGATAAATAGATGTGCATTTGAGTGCAGGATGAAGGACACCCAAATATGGTGTTAATTAAGATATTTAAAATGCTGCCTCAGACCTAATTTTCCTGTGCTATATCACAGACTCACTATTCCTCATTTTGATAGTATTGAACGGGGAAAGCAAGTTCAGCTCATTGTCGACCACCAGCTACCACCACCCTTTTCCCTGATAGTACTGAAAATTATTTTCTGGTGCAATACTGCATGCAATACTTTGAAAAATCCCAGAACATCCTCACTATATAAACAGGTAATTCTGAAGTTTTTTGGCTTTATAAAATTGTTGGGACACTATCACGAACACCTGGGCCTAAAATTAAAAACAAAAAAAAAAAAGTTTAAAAATCTAGAGTATGACTGATGCCAGCCAGGATGCCATCAACCTTCCTGGCCACCTAAGCACTGCTGGCAACCCACACCCCCAGATCTTTTTCTGCCAGGCAGCTTTCCAGCTACACTTCTCCAACCCTATAGCATCGCAAATGTAATTAATGATGGTGTAGTCCAAAAAGCAAACTTTCCATCATTGGAAATGTTTGCATTTCAGTTGTATTTCAGCCAAGAATTAATTTGAGCATAGCCTATGAGCTGCTGAATAGGCTTTCAGAGAAGATGGTGACCAAGGTGCAGCTTTGTTTCATTGATCTCTCTGCACTTTTGTGGTTTTTTTTTTGATGTGGAAATTGTCAGATGTGATAGGGGAAACTGAAAATAAAGGATGAAAGGCACATCTCTGCTGCAAAACTCTCTTTTATTCACAAAGAGCAAGTAAACACCCAAAAAATATGTTTTCAGGGTCTGAACCTTGTTTGCCTCAGTATCTCATTTCACAGGTAAGCCTGCAGTTAAGTTTCATCATATCATTTTGTGTAAGACGTTTCTAACATACTGCATTATTAAATCTTTCTTCCATCAGACAATGACAGATTTTGGAGTACAGACCCTTTGACAGGAAACTACTACCAGATAAACTACCAGTCAGCTCTCACGTGGCACCAAGCAAGGAAGAGCTGCCAGCAGCAGAGTGCAGAATTACTAAGCATCACAGAGATACATGAACAAATGTATCTAAGAGGTGAACTAATAAGCAAGACTCTGAACAAAGAGTGTCTAATAGTTTTTTGACTAATTACAAATGTTTCAGTGCTTTAATCCAATTGCAATGAATAGATGATGTAACAATAGCATATTTACTGAGAGAAATAGCACAGTTACTGTAAATTAAGCTTTCTATAGGTAGAACTTTCTTAAGTTGTGGAACTGCCATTTGAAATTATTTGTATTATTATTTTTTTCAAAGAAAGTTAAAAATTTTGAGAGATAATTAAGTGAAAGTTGGCTCAAACTAAAAAAAAAAAAACACCAGAAAGGGACCATATAAGAAGGAAAGTCATTAAATGAGGCAGCCATTAAATGACTTTTCTGTTAAGAAATATATCTAATGAAATAGATTTTTGGAAACACCATACAAATTTTATCCAAAACACTATACAAAATCTAAAGACTTTCTGGATTTATGCATAGATTCTGTAGCACAAAGGCCCTGTAGCAATAGCATCACACTCAAGCAAACTTGTAACATAAATATATAGAATACAAATTCAGTTTTTCAAGCTTATTGCTTTATAAACATAGAGCAGCATTAAATTCAGAGAAAGAAACAGTAGCAAAATGGTCTTTTACCATTCTCTATGCTTTAATTACAGAATAAACTCTCTGAGTTCATCAGCAGTAAAGATGGATTCTGTACTGAATATAGAAATCACTAAGTAGACATATATTATCTTGCTCCAAACTTTGAGAATGCAGAGCATTTCCTAACAAATCTCATTAGAATTCAGCTCCTTTGATTACCTAGATTTGATTGACAGCAAGAGATCCCCTCTTTGGATTGGACTTAACAGCCTGAATCTCAACAGCGGCTGGCAGTGGAGCGGTGGCATCCCCTTCAGATACTTTAACTGGGCACAAGGTAGTAATGGGTTTTTTACAGTTTTTGGAGTGAATCTTTGCCACCAGAATGCTGAATGTATATGAATTACTGTCCTATAGTATTCCACATGAACATGAGGAAATGGAGCTGAAAGGCGTATGATAAGTGAGATTAAAAAGCGAAGAATGATGCTTTTCTTCACTGGATATATCAAAAAGAGTTTCAAGCAGTAGAGTTACACAAACTCAGCTCCTATCAGAAGTAGATAAAGTGAAAAGCACTAGTTGAACTGTATTGTGCTAGGAAAGCCTTCAAGTCAGTTAAAACCTCTGTGTATCTTCAACTGACAAGGGTTATCATCCTCACATCCCCACTCATCTGTCAATGGGCAACAGTCATTCAAAGCCTTCCCCTTCTCTTTTTATGCCTTTTTGCTTTTTTATCTCCTTTTTAACATTCATGATAGACTGCAAATGGAGTTCACAGAGTTGGCAGTTTATCTTTGAAAGTAGATTAATGATTGTCATGGCAGCAGGTGTTTGCAGCAATGCTGAATGTTTACTTGCTGAATAAAGGCAGACATATTCCCTCTTTTGGTCTTCCCCAAGTGTTCCTGCCCAAAGGTACTAGCTTAGACCATGTCCTCTGATTTCAAGAATGTAACTGAGTGTGAGCTCACTACTTGGTCCTACTAGCCTAACTGTGTCCTGACCACAGATTGTATACAGAACTAGCTCTGCAATTCTGAGCGCTGGCTTCCTACGGTCTGTGTATGGCATTGCAACTGCAATAGCACCAGGTACCACTTTCATGTCTGGGCATTCAGTCCAGCATCTCCTGACTGATTGGGCAACAACATGATTTATTCTGGAACTGGTATTGAGCTGTATGTTCCTCAGCAGATGTATGTCCCCTATGCACAGGCTGATGAAACAGGTGAGGGGAGGAGGAAAGGACTTGCTGCTGTCTTTCATTCAGTGAGGGTTCACAGTTTAGTCTCTCTTCTCTGCAAGACAGCAACTTTCAAAAAAAAGAGTGTCTTTTTTTGAGATCACTATTCTGCAGTCAATTATGGTAGAAAGTGGGAATTATGTAACAAGCATCTAAAGAAAAGTTTTGATGGGTATTTTAAAATTACATTTCTTTATCTCTGGTAGAAAAATAACTGTAGCAATGAAGTCATGAGTCTGTAATTGACTCATGAAAAGGCTGGAAACAATTTTTTCTCTCAGCTGCTAACATAAAACTTGCTCTACATAAAAATAAATATATTTTATTCCATGAAGGAAGCCCTGACCTTGAGCCTGAGAAACTCTGTGCTGTACTAAATCCCAGAAGAGATGCTAAATGGGAAAACCAGCCATGTGATCTGAAAGTTGGTTATATCTGTAAAAAGCAAAACTCCACACTGGATCCTTCCATTCTTCCATCAGGTATGTCGAGCAAATAAAAACCTTTTGATAAAGACAGGACTTGTGTCATTAAAAAGAAATTTCACATCTATTTAAAATAATTTTAAGAAAACATTTTCATTTGTTCTGCTTTGATGAGCAGCGCAGAAAAAACGTGCTGCTATTTCTTCAACCAAATGAATTTAAACACTGGAAATGTTCCTGGAACCCAATAACCAGCAGCTTTTATTCCATGTTATTGTTCACAATTTCAGAGGCACTGATCTAAGCCATCCACTATCACAAAAACATCATGGGCTGCATGGATGTGAAAATAAAGGTAGAGATGCCTCACCCCTCCTGTGGTGCATTCTAATGAAAACCCTGAGGCTTATTTTCACTGAAGTATAAGAAAGATGGCACCAACAGGCTCAAACCACCTTCTCAGCGGGATTGCCTGTAACCTAGAAAGATGGCAAAAAAAGAGCAAGTTCCTTCAGACCACTTTTCTCTGATTTATCTAATAAGACTTAGCATAGAATGCCACATTGGAGGAGAATTACTTATGTTGCAGTAATAATGCCTTTATGAAGAATATGTGAACCATAACTGGTTGGCCATGTTGTGTGAAAACACTCTCCATGGAAATCCAAAACATTCCTCTGTCCAGAAGTGAATACTGGAATAGTGGAGAAATGTCCACTAGTGAAGCCTAGTTACCACTGGCTGCATTAATTTTCCTCTTTTTTTAAATGCAGTATGTTTTCTATAAAAGTACATTGTTCAAGTAGAGAAGTACTGCTTTTTATGTAATCAATTTTCATTGTCATTAGTTAATTAACTGATTTCAGATGTAATTGCAGTTATTCTAGAATTCAGTTTACACTCTTTAAAAACTTGAAATATCTATTGATTTTAAGGGGGTGCAGAGCCTGTTAAATGCTCAGAAGGCTGGATGCCCTATGGAGATCTCTGTTTCATGATTCACAAAGACCCCAGAACATGGAGAGAAGCCCTGATTGCTTGCAATGAGAGCAATGGCGATCTGGCCAGTATCCACAACCCTGAGGAGCATGGCTTCATACTGTCTCAACTTGGCTACAGTGAGTATTTCTACAGGGAGTTAGATAAAAATCTAACAGGATTTAAAAAAAACAAATCTTATTTGTTTAATCTGAATATTTCTAGGGAAACCTGCAGATACATAGGCTAAAAATAAATAACAAACAGCAAAAAAACACCCCAAGAGGAATCATTAGAACTCTCTTCATTCATTTTCTTCTTCATTCTCTTAATTTTTATTGTTTTTTTTTTTTTTCTTAGTCCATGAAATCACTTGAAAGAAATAACAGCTCTAGTTACTATGGTATTTGGGTGGATTATCCACATCAGATGTGTTGTAGCTGTAGATACAGTGATAGACATTTACTGATAAAGCTGAGGAATCTCATTTCCTGCTGGTATCTCATTTTTTATCTTCTTGAAAAATGAATGGGAACTAGATCTTAAAATAAACTCAACTGTCATTCAATCTTGATGAATTTGTGTTATAGCATGGCAGTTTCAGATCATCCCCATAAAATCCTGCTCCTATGGACTGTCAGGTACTTATACAGGTGAATTTCCATTCTTAGAAGCTGTGGATGAACTGTGGATTGGTCTGAATGACATCAACACACAAATGTACTTTGAGTGGAGTGACAGGACTCCTGTGACATATACCAAATGGTTGCCTGGAGAACCAACCCATGTAATCAATGGGCAAGAAGACTGTGTCATTATGGCAGGAGAGGTAGAATCATTCCGCATTTGTGTAGCAATATACAATTTAATTTTTTTTCTATTTCTAGGTTTCTTTATGAATGCAGGGAATGGTATTTTTATTCACTGAGAAATATGGTTGTTCTAAATTAAATTTAAAATTGAAATTAGGGATAACTAGATGAATGTTCATATCTGGCTGTGAGTGTACATTGTTTTTCAGGCAAACTTTAACAGCCTGTCCATGACACTTAGATTTACATGACTCAAAATTAAGCAGAAATACTTGGCAATGATTAAAGAGCACAGAACTGTATTGTCCCATTGAAACGATATTTAAATAAAATTAATCAATAATGTTTCCAAAGGAAACAGGTTTTGCCTCACTGTTTTTCACTGCTTTTCAAATGGCATCTAGGATGGATACTGGGCAGACAGTACCTGCGATAGAGAATTAGGTTACATCTGCAGAAAAGACCCACTACAAGGAGCTTCTGGGAGAGCGAAGACTGATCCTGCCTGCCTGAAGGTAAGAAGAAAGCGTAACCAAGAATCACAAGTTCCACTTGATGTTGAAACAATCTTTTTCAATTTTTTCCTTCCCCTAAGAATTGCGATTGCACATCAAATTCAAGGTGGTAATTTTCAATTAATTCCCTTATATAAAATAAAGTTATTTTGCTTTCTTTTTTTAGTTAATAGGAGTTAGACCCATTATCTCTCAGAACTGTCTGGGAAAGAGGCTAAAGCCATTACTGTGATTTCCTGCGTATTTGCTATATTATTCTGCAACCAACTGCACAGAGACCGGGGACCATTTCTGGGCTATGTGACATTACACAAGATGCTGACAAATCACACTATTGAAGTGAAATCAAAACAATCAAATTGCTTTTATGAGTGAATTTGTTTTATCGTACTCCTTTTTTTTTTTTTCTTATCTTTTCCCCTGTCTTTACTTTCCAATTTCCTACTGCTCTACATTTAGTAACATTTTCCACAGCCCCATATGATGGTCTCTTCAGCCAGGTGACAGGTGATAGGGCAAGGGGGAATGGCATGAAGCTGTGCCAGGGCAGGTTCAGATTGAATGTTAGGAAAAAATTTTTTACTGAAAGAGTTGTCAGGGCCTGGAACAGGCTGCCCAGGGAGGGGGTTGAATCACCTTCCCTGGATGTGTTCAAAAAAAGGGTAGATGAAGTACATAGGGATATGGTTTAGTTTAGGATGCGAATGGTTGGACTTGATGATCTTAAAGGTCTTTTCCAACCTTGTTATTCTGTGATTCTGTCATATGAGACTCATTGTGCTAGATGGATTCAGCAGCAGCCAAACACTGACCACAGATTTTATTTACCTTTCCTGGATGCAGAAAGCAACTCTTGGGCTGTTATAGAAAAGTGATTTGGAATTCCAGCGTAATTTGGGGGAATTTTATTTTCATGCTACTTCTTCAGGCAGACTTTTTAGGTGAGCTGAGGAATTAAATCAATTATTTAGTCTAGTTACTGTTCTTTTAGCCTAGAAATGTCAGGAAACTTGAATTGGCATCTCACTGTAACACAGACTATTCTCTTTGGTTCCGAGCAAGGAACTATTTTACCTGTTTCTGAATACACTCTCCATTCTGTATGCCTCTGAATTATTACCAGTTAAAATTTATCAGTTACTAATTGTCAAAAAAGGGGTACTCATATGTATTAAATCTTTCTGAATGTTTACTAAGTTTAAGTTTCATTCGTTCACTGGAAGGCAAATTAATATATTACTGAGTTAGGTTATATTAAAAACACATTAAGAGGAGACACTGAAATTCAAGCACTATAACATATGGTCTTTTTAATGCAAATATATTCCATGTGTTCTTGACAGGGCTGGAAAAGACATGGTTTTTACTGCTACCTGGTTGGACATACCTCTGTAACATTTTCAGAAGCAAAGAAAACCTGTGAAAGGAGCAGTGGTTATTTAGCAAGTGTAGGAGACAGGTATGAAAAGAGTTTAGAAACTGTACATCTGATGGAATAATCTTGCAAATTTATTTTCTCTGGTTGAGAATGTTTTAGGAAAAAAAAAAGAGTGAAATCAGAAAACCACAGTATCTTTTTTCTGGAGAAAAACTAAAAATCTGTAGATATAGGAGAACTTTTCTAACTAAATGTACTTTACACATTCATGTTTTCCAGTAGTTAACTCTGAAAGAACACACCGCAGCTGCTTCTGTTCTGTAAGGATCAACTTTTATTCATAGCACATCTTCAATAGTGTAACCAGCAGAGGCAGTGAAGTGATTGTTCCATTATACTCAGCTCGGGTGAGGCTGCATCTTGAGTACTTTGTCCAGTTTTGGGCCCTCACTACAGGAAGGATGTTGAGATGCTGGAGCACATCCAGAGGAGACCAACAAAGCTGGTGAAGAGTCTTGAGCACAAGTCCATATGAGGAGCGGCTGAGGGAGCTGGAGCTTTTTAATCTTGAGAAAAAGAGGCTGAGGGGAGGGAGACCTTATCACTCTCTACAACTACCTGCAAGGCAGTTGGAGAGATGTCGGGGTTGGTCTCTCTAGCTATAAGCGACAGGACGAGAGGGAATAGATTGAAACTGCACCAGGAGAGATTTAGGTTGGATATCAGGAAGAATTTCTTTACTGAAAGGGCTGTCAAAGATTGGAACAGGCTGCCCAGGAGACGGTGGAGTCACCATCCCTGGAGGTATTTAAAAGGTGTATAGATGAAGTCCTTAAGGACATGATCTAGGGGTGGACTAGTCAGGGTTAGGCTATGGTTGGACTTGATGATCTAAAGGGTATCTTCCAACCTAGGCAATTCTATGATTCTATGATTCATCCAGCTAGTCCATTTGCTATCTGGTCAAGCAATATTATTTCCACTTAGGAGGAAACCTAATGGAGATTCCATTCATCCCAGTTGTGTGTAACTTAGGATGCTGAGAATGGCAGGGTAAGGGAAAGGCTTAATCCCCATCTGGCTCCTGTCATTTCAGATATGAGCAAGCCTACCTGACCAGCCTTGTTGGTCTGAGCTCTGAGAAGTATTTTTGGATTGGTCTCTCAGACATGGAAGAGCAAGGGATGTTCAAGTGGGTGACTGGTGAAGGAGTTCTTTACACAAACTGGAATGCAGCGATGCCTGGTACTCTGTCATTGGACTAAATTTATGCTACTAAGAAATTCCGTGTTTTCACATCAACCATTTGCAAAGTAGAATATTTTAAGACATGAACTTCACTTAATTGCTAGTAGTAGTTTCCTGATCAACAGCATTTTGCTCTTTTCAAAATTTCTACTGTATTTAAAGTCTTCAATAATTTTGGGAATTATCAGCCCATGTAACCTGCAAAATTTAACAGAGCTAACCCGATACAACCTCTTCTTTTATGACACTCTTTTCCACACTCTAGAAAAAAATCCCCACCGTCCACTTTCTGGATAGGTTTGCAGTGTTTGGATCCTGATGCTGGATTTTCCTGGAGTGATGGATCCCCGGTGAGTGTTTGACCTTGCCAATTTCTTTCCATCCTGACTTTTTTTGCTCTTGTAGATGTTTCCACAGCTGACGTGGGTGAAAGCCATATAAGAATTCCCAAAAATGTCTACCTTGCCACTAGGTAACTCAGAATCACTATTCTTCATAAAGGTTTGGAAAAGAAAAAAGGCCAATAAACCCTGAAGATAGACCGTCACAGCAGTGGTAGTGTGGAGTACTATCTAAGGGGCAAACATATGAGAAAAGTCTCCTGATTTTTGTTAATGTCTGGCAATATATTGCCAGGTTCCTTCTCCCTGCTATTGATTTATAAGCTCATTTGATCTGAGTGTTCATGGGACTACTGGAGTCTGTTAAACACTGCAGATACACAGAGCCTTTCTTTTTTCTTGCAGTGGCTATATCGCTTTAATAGCCCACATAGGCTGCACAGCCATAGGAGGAAAGTAAGGAGTGGTTTGAAACTTCAGTGCTACTTTTTCTTCCTTTCAGCTTACAACACTTTTTTTCCCCTACATGATAAGAATAGAAACCAAACTTGTGTTTCTTCTGTAGGTGAATTATATGAAAAATTATTATGGCAACACTGCGTTTGAAGACTGTGGAGCAATCGGTGACGGGATTTCCATGTCATGGATTACACAGCACTGTGAATACAGTCATAACTGGATTTGTGAAATAAAGAAAGGTAGGTTACTATTTACTCTAAACTCACAGTAAGAAGACATTTAAGCTGAATCTATCAAAGCAGAAAGTTCTACAGGTTACATGCTTGTAGAAAATGTGATTGATTTCACAGGAATTTTGCTTAATGTAAAACAGGTCAAGACAGAGAAGTACTTTCAGAATACAATGTTTCAACTGTAGAACTTTTTAGTTGTTACATTTTTTAAAAAATCACAAGCTTTACTGAAAATATACTTGTTTATGTAATTATAGAATCATAGAAAACAAGTTGAAACCAATCTTGGGGTCTTATCATCTGTAAAGTCCACTGATCTGCCTCAAAGTGGATTTTTGTCAAAAGAGAAGCTTTGACTGCCATGAAATTGTATGTTCCTTGGAACTTCCACTTGTAGGGAATTTCCAGCTTAGGGCTAAGAGGACAGAGAGGGCAAAAGATTACTTTAAACCTCTGTCCTTTGTGAACTGAAACTTCACCCCTCGGCTTAGGTGTAGCTTGAATGCTACACAAGCACACATCAGTCACCTGCCTTAATTTAAACAAGACTAACAGTATACTGGAATAGTTTTCTTTATAAGATAACATGTAAAGAAACTCCTGTAACAACAGGCTTGCTGTAATGAAAAGCCAGTAATCCAAACTTCAACATTTATACACATTAAGATAATAAGCAGGCTCACATCTTCCTCTCATATCAGCAGCAAAATTGTCTGTGCTAATGCTTCTGTATGATATGGGAAATTTGCAGTTTAATTATTTGTCAAAAGCTGGTTGATATTCTGTCAAATGTAATTCTTCACAAAGTAGTTTCACAGAAAAAAATTTTCATAAAGAAATACTATTAAATTTCAGAGAAATAATTTGGTTAGTGTTTGGATTTCTTGTTCAGATGCTGGACAATGTCCATACAGAATCTGTTCTTATTGTGCAAAGTATACCAGCATTGAAGTAAAGTATTTTCATTCTTCTAATTCAGGCAACATTAGGATTTACTAGATACACTTACCGAAAAACTCTACCAGGACAGAAATGCGGGGCTATAACACATCTGTTACTCCCCAAATCTTTGCTCTGTACCAACAATACTATGTAAATATATTATGCATTGAATATATATAAATATGGAAAATTGATAGACATGAAGATAATTTCCACTAATCGAACACTTATACTGGCTCAACATTTGGGAAATTTCACATCTTCATTTCCCTCCCTCCCCCTCCGCATCCCCCCCTGCCCTTCACTACAGGGACACGCTTGAAACCAGAACCTTTGAGCCCTTCTGCTGGTAAGCTTCTGTTTATTTTCTCGTATCTAAAGGGTGGTGTCATGTAAGAACACCAGCTTTGTGCAAGGACAAGGAAGTATACAGAGATTCCTCTTCTGTGTTGCAGCATATGAAGTCACAGAAGATGGCTGGATTTTAAAAGGGGACAAACAGTATTTTTTCAGCACAGAAAAAACCTCTATGGAGAAAGCCAGAGTGTTCTGCAAAAGCAGTCATGGAGATCTTGCTACTATTGGAAGTAATAGTGAAAGAAAATTTTTGTGGAAATATGTAAGAGGAAATTTGACTATGTTATACCGTATGTAGCCTATATACCCTGCTGCATATGCTTGTGAACTACACGAGAATGTGCTTCTTGGATAATATTACTAGATTTTATTAGCATTAGATTTAAATGTTCAGTGAAAAAAATATTTATCCTACAGAACAGAAATTCTCTTTAGGAAAATAAATAGAAAAGAATTTACCATTTACTAGGGTGGGTATATTCTGTATATATAGAACTATAGAGCTCTTTCCATATGAGGAGCAATGAACAGGCAAATTAGGTGTATACTGAGAAAACTGTCCTTCAGTCAGAGTGGTTACCTCTCATCTGAGTGTTCTATTATAGAATACAGTGTTAGGTGTAGATGTGTGGTTACTGCCAGTGTAGTGCTGATAGTCACATACCACATCACATTGCTCAACAAAGCACCTTTTCAAAGGAAGGTTGAGCCTGGTCCAGGTCAGGGACTGATCCACTAGGACCTTCGTGAATTAGTTTTTCTGCAACATTTATCAAAACTGTTCATGTACTTCAGGCACTGCCTAGACGTTGCCTGAGACAGTTCTGGTAGGCACATGCCAAAGCCATGGTAGGGGCATGCTAACAATTTATTAGCATGGATGTTGCCTCAAACCTCTACTATAATCCTGGTTTAATAATACCAAAGTAGCCACATAAGCTCCTCACATTATTAGATGCTTGCTTTTATTATGGGGGAAAGGGTAAGAAAGGAGAAGAGACCCGGTAGCTTGAGAAACAGGAATGACTGGCTTTTTAAGCACAGGAAAGTACCCAAAAATTTTATACTGAATTTACTCTTGAGTCTTCCTTGTTTCTTTTAAAATTGAGAACACAACTTTGAAAGCTTTGATCATACCACTAATGCAGGCCAAACTCAGCAGAAATAATGATAATGAAGCAAAAGTATGTGTGGTGTGGTGTTTACTTCAACAGAGGTCCTCTCTGGTGACTGGACATGATCATTTATAGAATGTCTATTCATCTATTTTCTTCCATAGTGCAAAGTGAACACTTTTTCATATTAGAAAACTATGAAATATTAGAAAGCACTAACTACAAGTACATTTTTGTGTTTAGATCTTTAAAAATGGCAAATTGGAGTCCTATCTCATAGGATTGCTACAGAATGCCTATCAACAGTTTAGGTAGGTAAACAAGCTACATCAAGGTTCACAAAAAGTGCATTGCAAAGTCTTGTACTGCTAGAGTTCTTTCTGGAGGGACCATTGCAGGGACTTAAATGCAGATTCAGAGAATGATACTGCACTTTGAAATGTGTCCTCTCTCTTTGTTTAACTACATTGTAAAAACACTGTTTTAAATGGCATTTCTATTGGGAATATATACATAGATAATGTCTGTTTAAAAATAAAGGTATTTTTATCCTTTGACTTGACATGTAGGGATTTAATTATCTAAGATCTTTTAATCCTAAAGAAACTCAATTCACAGACAGAGTCAGCTGTAATTATTTTTAAAATACTTTTAGCGTGTTAAGGTAGATTTTTCTGAACTGTTCTATGAATATTATCTGAGCAACTGTTTTGTTGTTGCTTTTTTGGTGTTTTTTCAGTTGGATGGATGGAAGCCCTGTGCATTATGCAGCTTGGGCACAGGGTGAGCCGAGCTTTGCACATGCTCAAGAAAATTGTGTGGTCTTAAATAAAAAGGATGGTGAGTTACATATCTTTTTTTAAAAAAGTACTTTTATGGGTATTGCTCTACTCCTGTTAAAAATATCTCACAAACTTAAATCCATTCTCAACAAATTTAAACCATTCTGTCCCAATAGTTTGGAACGGTATAGTCATTATACCCAAGGTTTTTTAGGGACAAAGTGGACCATAAAAGTGGAATACAAGAAATTTAGTTTAACGGGATGAAGGGAAAATCTGACAATTCATCTTTCATCTGCACAAACAATGCGCTCTATTCAAATCAACAGCAAATTGTCCTTTCAAAAAAATAGAGAAAAGTTAGCAGAGGATTAGAACCTATATAGAGTTTCAAATTCTATAGTTTTCATCAATTTTGTTATTTTCTATCCTTCAGTGCAGCAAAACTGCTTGGGTGGGTTCTACTCAGAGGTCTCAGAGCTGCCGTATCAGCCATCTCATATGTGCCCTATTCCCACAGTCCCAGCAGGACCAAAGTACTCTTGTAAGCAGTGATGATGGGAGGTAGAGTTGAGCTGAAGCATGTTATCTCACATTCCCAGGCAGATTGTTTTTGAACCTACAAACACAGATGCCAGTTCATTTTCACAAAACTTTCAATCTTATTCAGTGTCTTTTCATCTATATTTAAATTGCTTTCAGGCTTGTGGAATGATGTCAGCTGTGGATTTTCAAATGGCTATATCTGTCAGAGGCACACAAGTTTTATAAATGCGACACTTCCTTCAGCGGTACCTTCACCTCCCGGAGGATGTCCCGAAGATTGGCTTTTATTTAAAAATCAGGTAGGATGTCATCCATCTAAGCACAATATTAGTCCTTGGAAAGGTACTGCAGGATATACAAGGGCTTTTTCTCTCTCAGATATCTTTTGAGAGTTATTATACAAATAACATTAAAAATTGAATTGCCTAATTCTTGAAACATGGTGGTTTTACAGGCTTTTAATTGTTTTCCGAAGACATGATCATTTGAGATACAGTGGAAATACTGCTACATTGTATATACTGTCAAAAAAATTGAACTGAATCCAACTGAAAGCACAAACTATAGTGTAAAATCAGTCATCTGAGCTAGAATGAATCAAAAATAACGTTGAGTTATTCCAAACAGGCTTCAATGTAATGCTTACCGCTTCCCAAAAGGGACAAACGATGTGCTTATTCAGTGAGAGGTCTATTTTCTAATCTATACAATACTGTTACAAAAGGACCTTAGATACTCACACCAGTGAAGTTTATGCCAGTACACTTTTTCTGCATGTTTGTTACAGTCATCAGCATTGTTATTTTCACAGAATCACTAGTTTAGAAAAGACCTTTGAGATCATCGAATACAACTCTATACCTGTCCTCTACTAAACCATATCCCTGAGAACCTCATCTATCTGTCTTTTAAACAAATCTAGGGTCAGTGACTCAACCACTTCCCTGGGCAGCCTGTTCCAGTACCCGTATGTCCAATGTAAGATAGTTCTCTGACAGCGGCATGCCACAGAGCAAAGGATGAGCTGTAAACATGGAGAGGACGCATTAGGCACACTCATAATTACCAAAACCATTTCAAGGTGAAGGTGTATTGCTGATTTGAGGACAACACACTTTTTAAGAAATCATGAGTCATATCCTTCCATTAATAAAGGAGCAGTACCATGAAAAAGGCTGAAAACACGTGAGAGCACACTGACCACAGGCTCTACATCAAAAACATTTTTAAATTTCAGATGATTCCACATGAAACACTGGGCTTGTCTTTTCTTGTAGAGTCAGCACTTACTTGTCTTTTATTAATGATGGAGCATGGCTTCTCAAAATCTCTGAGTTAGTTAACACATTAGATGCTCATCAGACTCTTACTGTAGTTTATAAATGTTTGTTTGAATTTTGTTGTGGCTTTCCCCATCCCTCACAGAAAGATGCAGCGTAAAATTTAAATTTATGAATGGTTTTGACTTGGTTCCAGAGCAGTATATCTGTTAACTTTGGAAAATTATTTTGTGGGTCTGAGTTAGGCTAATTTCTAAGTAAGCTAGTGTACTTCAAACCTAAAATCTTTTTACTGTCACTCACTGACAGTCTATATTCATTTTTCCCTAGTGTTACAGAGTTTTTGGATCTTCTTATGAATACTGGCATACTGCAAGAAGAATATGTATGAGCCTTGGAGGAAACCTGGCAAGCATCCATAATGAACAAGTACAAGGTACAGTACAACAGCCCATTAGGTAATAGACAGCATTTACTCTGACTATAGTGGTCATTTCCTTCAAAGATCATGTCAAAAAGTCACAGAGAATGTATGTATTTTCTAGTATGTATACTCAACATGGGTTATATGGCCGTAGCACTAAACATTTTTGGAAGAACAGGAACCGTCTGCCTAGAGCATGGTAGTGATGGTTGCTACCTCCTGTTCTATGAAAACTGCTTTATATATTTTTAAGGTATGAAGTAGCATAAAATAACAAATCCAGATCTGGCATTGGTAGTTTTAGACAGAAAAAAGGGGATAGTTTACTATACTTGTGTGAAATGACGGCCTAAATTCTGCAACTTAATTCAGCAGCAGAATATCAGAGGAAGGCACATTTTCCCCTTCCCTATATTCCTGGGATTCCATTTGCAGCTGTATCCAGCTACACATTTCCACCAATCAATCAGCTTATCCTGACTGTTGAAATAAATGAACTCATTAGATAACATGGTGATCAGGCAGGTTTTTTGCATCTTCCCTCTTCCAATCTTACTTCATAGTTCCAAATACTTTCACTCTTTGAGACTTTTCACAGGCAAAGGCTTGGCATAACCTTGAGATAATAAACTTGCATAAACTTCTGATCAAATGCTAATTAGAATGTATTTACAAGACTTCAATGAATAAAGCAAGGTTTTGTTTATGAACTGATGTCTTGATGGATGACATGACATTTCACTTTCTTTTCTATTGTGGTTTTTTCCCAGCTTTTCTCACTTACCACTTGAAGGATGCTTCAAACGATCCCTGGATTGGCTTGAATGATATTATCAGTGAACAGAACTTTGTTTGGTCAGATGGAAGTGCTGTCTCCTATACAAACTGGGCTCCAGATTCCCCAAAACTCCTAGAACCCATTTTGTTTGACACTCTCCGTCCGGAAGATGGTCACAATCGGCTACAGGTAAGTACAGCTTAACATTTATCATCAAGTTAATGTGAGAAGCAATATCATTTCAAGTTAATAGCTCACCTGGCTACAGACATTGCCTCAGCCTTCTCCCTAGGTCATTCATCAATCTTTACACTGGGATTAGCAATAAAAAGTTTTAGTGTTTGAGTATTCTAGCTATCTCAGAACACAAAATGGCATTGCTGCAATTTTGCCAAAGAATTGCCAAAGAATTTTGTAAAAGTGCAGCAATGGACAGATGGAATAAAGATTGGATACCTTGAATAAAGGGGGTTTGTTTTATATAGTAATTTGCTGTTCATTTGGAGGAAAACATAACTGCAACATTAGAATTTTAGAATTTAACACACATTGGAAATATTTTCACATTTGACAAATAAACTCAAGTTTGAAAAGAAAGGAGGAAAGAACGCAAGAGGAAAAAATTCAATTTTTTCTTCTTCTTCCCTATTTAAAACTGCAGTCAAATTGCTAAGGGCCAATAGATGTCAACTACTTTCTAAACCAATCAAACCCTCTCCATTGCTAGCACTGAAATTAAACTTCATAATGCTGTAAATAAAATATCATTTTATCTATTCAGACCAATATAGAGTGATTTGCACACCCACATTGCTTTCCTTCCATTTATTTCCATATCTTACTCTTAGAAATTGCCCTTCACGCTATGTCATTCCACTCGCTGTCCACCCTCCCTTCCTTTTGGTATCCTACCTCTAGAGAACTGAGAAATCATGCCTCTACACGAACAGCCTAATTTCCACCAGAGCCAATTCAGTCTGCTCTTGCCCATCTAGTCATTGGCCAAGGCGTGCAGGAAGACATAGGATATAGCACAATACACTCGACTTTACTGAAGTTCTAGTAATGTTCCTAGGAAATAGCAAGAGGGGGGAAAAATGTGTACAGCAGCATATTCTGCTTTCCTCCCTCACCTTCAAGATACAACATCTCCTTTGCAGGATCCTTTTCTAATGAGTGAAATAACATCAGGAATTTACTCAAGGTAAAGAAACTAGTCAAGAGCCACTAAGACACATGTTCCTAAGTTTTCTGCATGGCAGCTTAGTAGGCTGTGGCAGGTTGTAATGACTTGAAGTTACAGAGGAATAACCCCAAGCACCAGCACAGGTAAGGGTTAGGAAGCAGCACTGCAGAGAAGGACCTGGGAGTCCTGGTGGACAACAAGCTCTCCATGTGCCAGCAGTGTGTTATTGTGGCCAAGAAGGCCAATGGTGTCCTGGGGTGCATTAGGGAAGGGAGTGGCCAGCAGGCCGAGGGAGATTATCCTACCCCTCTACTCTGCCACATCAGTAGTATTGTGTCCAGTTCTGGTCTTCCCAGTTCAAAAAGACAGTGAACTACTGGAGAGAGTCCAGTGGAGATCTACAAAGATGAAGAGGGGACTGGAGCACCTCTTGCATGCGGAAAGGCTGAGGAAGATGCGTCTGTTTTGCCTGGAGAAGAGAAGACTGAGAGGAGATCTGATTAATGTTTATAAGTCTATAAAGGGTGGATGTCTAGAGGATGGGGCGGCACTCTTCTCAGTGGTGCCCTGTGACAGGACAAGGGGCAATGGGCACAAACTGGAACACAGAAATTTCTGTTTGAATATGAGGAAAAACTTCACTCTGAGGGTGACAAAGCACTGGGACAGGCTGACCAGAGAGGTTGTGGAGTCTCTTTCTCTGGAGATATTCAAGACCTTCCTGGCCACAATCCTGTGCAACCTGCTCTAGGTGATCCTGGTCTCACAGGGGGTTGGACTAGATGATCTCCAGATCTCCCTTCCAAGCCCTGCCATTCTGTGAAATGCATCTCTTAAGCATGCAGCACCTGATCTGATGTAGCTGAAAGAGAAATTCTAAGAACTAGTCTTGATGATAATCCTGCCAAGGATCATCATTTAGGTGATGTTCTAATTAAAACTAGTTTGCCAAGTCAAACACAAAGCATGACCTCTGCTTATTTTTTATTTAATTCTTATTAAAAAAACCCGACAGTCACTCATTAGATGACACATAAGGTGTGACAGGAAGTTCTTCAAAATAACAGTGCCTTTCAAGTATGACTCCTCAAAGACAACCAAATGAACAAGCAGGCTGACAAAGATTACAAGGACGTACAAGACCGTACCAAGGTGGAGCTGGCCACCACAGAAGAAGGATAAAAATAAAATGTTTCTAGAGTTATAATACAAACTCTATAAAGGCAGAATTCAAAGAAAAAAGGAGTGAAAGTAACCAGTGGGTTACAGTACTTTGTTTGATAACCTCTAGCATCAATGTACTCACATTCTTTCCCTTACTCCAACAGTTTGATTGTGTTTCTCTGAAGAGAGGTCATGCAGATGACACAGGAAAATGGAATGATGAAGTGTGTTATGCATCCAGAGGGTATATATGCCAGAAAAATAGTGGTGAGTTCTGTATTGCTAATTTTGAAATTTATAACAGAAGAATTAAATTCACTTTTCTTCTTCTTTAACATGCTTTAAATCAAGTATCTTCTTTCTCTTTTTTTAATTATTATTATTTTTAAATAAAGGATCAGTAAAACCTGAGGTCTCATCTTGTACCCCAGTGTTACTTAGTAATGTTTTAGACAAATAAAATACCAGAATTTGGGAAAGTAAAATGATTTTATTTTTAAAGTGTAATTAAAAAAAACAAAACCCACAGAAAATTTTTATTACATAAATTCAGAATGACCTATATATTATCATAAATGTTAAGTTTTACATGATAGTCACAAAGCTCTAAAGCTGCAAAGAGTATTTTGAAAACATGCAAGGTAAGTGTGTTACTTTTGACTGATGGGGTGAATTTACCGCTGCAATAGCAGATACTGTGAATTTACTGATTCAAAACTCTCAGAGGCTCAAAATTTAATTCTTTCATCCAGAAGGTACACCAGTGTTTTGAAGCTCTCTGTTACTTAAGAACAACCAATTAGGAAGTTTTCCCTTCCATTAAAATTTTCTACTAGGTTTGGAAATAAGGAAGAAGTTACTCATTTGGTCAATTCAAGTATGTGACCTCCAGATTTAACTGTTCTTGGGGTGCTTTTTTGTTTTGGTTTTTTTCTGTCTTCCTACAGATCCTGAACTCTTTAAGCCATCAGCAACAGTGCTGGACTTTGCTTTTGACCATTCTGGTGGCATTAGCTATTCTGTCACCCGTTCCAAAATGAATTGGGAAGAATCACAGAAAAACTGCAATAATAATAGTGCTTCAGAACTTGCCAGCATTTTGGACCCATACAGCCAGGCACTGTTGTTCTTACTTGCAAAGGAATATGGAGAGCCTCTGTGGATTGGTCTTAAAAGCAACATGGTAAGAAGTCATACATTACTTGCAGGTAGTGAAGCTGACAATGGACCTGATCTTTATGCTCTTATCTTGTAACCTAGGGGAATTTCTGCCAGTGTAGTGCTGAAAAGAGCATTTTACATTAGTATAGTACCCATTTACACCACAGATCTTCAACTAAGACTCATACAGTGGAGATTTTAATGACCTAAAAACTCTTATATGCTTTAGCACAAGGATATGCTCCTGCAAACCAGTATATAACAATGCTGTGTGCTGTTTGGAGACATTTAAAGGGTCTTAAGTATGTATTTTCAGATCTCCTTCAATTTTAGTTTATTGTAATCAAAAAGATAGTCCAGGAACAACATGTATTCTACCCTGTGTTTATGTTCCTCAGTGATAGGGTATCTCAGGTCTCACATCTGAGACCTGTGAAGGAATCGTTTCTTCCGTGTGTGTATATTCTCACACATTCTACTAGACAAATCATATTTATCGTAGCAGTAGTTAAATACAGTTGTTTACTGTAAAACAGGGCTAAAAATTATTTCAAGGAATGTGAAGGCTATATGATATCGTGCATACTGACCAATGGATATATATTTATTTGATAAATGCAGTTGGTGTAATTGTTCCCTTTAAAAAGTTATAATATTATGGGGAAAAAAAAATCCTTTCTGTTTGTGAGATGTCTACATCAGTTGTATGACAGGGGAAGGTGAACATTTGGACAGTAGGTGTGTTGTGACATACTACACTCTTTCCCATGAATCACAGTCACGGTAACCACAACAAAAGCAATGGTGATCAGTCCTGCCTGTTAAGAACATTCCCACCCACACTCCTGTTTTCCATGCAGACCTTTGGGTGGACGTACCAACACGATGTGTTATCTTGAATCCCATTTCTATGCCTTCTCTCATGCCCCCTTTCTTTTCTTTTTCAAGCACTTCCCAATACTTGAAAAATGGTCTGAATTAATGTTAGATACTTTTTGCAGGCCATTTGTGGGTAACAGATGCTGTATGTCTCATTGCAGTTGGCATTTACAAGCACATCAAAGAGGGGCATGAGTCAGCAGATAATTCTGTACTGGCTACATGAGAGTCCTCTTGTGGATGCTGTGTGGTAGCTATGTCACTCTCAGCCACCTTGAAATTACAGTGTAGATTTTGCTTCCAGATGAATGGCAAGTACCAATGGATTGACAGATGGAAATTAGTTTACAGCAAGTGGTCCAGCGGGGAACCAAAACAGACATTAGCATGTGTCTACCTAGACACTGATGGCACCTGGAAGACAGCTTCTTGCAAGGAAAAACTCTTTTCTGTCTGTAAAAAAATGGATGGTAAGCAATTGAGTAGATTTATCAGCTGTGCTGCATATAATAAGTGACTGGATATACACTAGTATACAAGAAGACATGAGTAGCTAACTAACTAGCTCTAAATATTGACACGAATTCTTCCCAGAAGTAAATAAATTCATAATAATTATTACCAGAAGACCATGTAAAGATTGAATGCTCAGTAATTTCCTAACCATTCTAATAGGAAGTCATTCACTTGCTATGAAATCTGCTTTGATTAAGCATTAGATGAAATTCTGATTCCAGTTTGTGGCATCACAGTTTGAAAAGTCCCTCCATCAACTAAGGGTTTCACACGAACTGGAAACAAGAATTAAAAGGAAAGATTATAACTGAAATTGGACAAAAGACTAAGAAACAAAAGACTAAGAGAAACCAGATTATCAATTTTAAATATTAAAAATGAGCCCTGAGGAATTGAATTAAATCTTCCCTTTGTCTGATACTAGTAGGAAAGGAGAAACAGACTTAAGTACATCAAGGAAAACCTAATTTTATCAGTACAGAAGCCTTTGGATGAATCAGTGAATCTCCAACAGACAAACATCTGTTAGAAATTGTATGTCACCTCCTTGTCTCCTGTGAGTGCAAGGGTGAAGTAAATAAACAGTTGAGGAGCCCTCCAAGCACAGACTTACATAATCTCTATGCAAATAGGTATAAATTCACAAATTAGCTATATTTGTGGTTTTGTCAACATCATGGAATATCTTGAATCATTAGAAAATTTAAAATTGCATTTTAAGATATTGTAATTTGACAAAAATCATCATATCTGATATATAACATCACTTTCAACTTACTATTCCAGAAATTTAATTTGAGAGCTAAATGTTCCTTAATAGAGAAAGAAATAGACTGTAAAAGACTCAGAGGAAGAAAATGTAATTTGGAAGAACATTTAATTTTTACTCCATCTGCATTTATCTACTCATCCAAACTCTTTCTATTGTACCAGTCACAATTAAATTTTTCAGGATGCATCTCAATAAAAAGTCCTGTTAGCTATTCTAACACTTTCATTCACAATCACAATTTCTGCTATAAGGTTTTGATTCAGTTAAAAAATTACACTGAAGTGTCAGAAAAGATTTTTAAAATAGCAGTTCTAACTAATTAGACAGGTATTTATTCAAGATAACCAGCTGGATATTTTATTGACTAGAGTAATTACAAAAATCATCATTAGACAGAATCCATACTTCCCATAGACTAGTGTATCTTCCTAATCACCTTGATAAATAAATATGAAGCAAAATATACTCTCAAACAGAAAATCAAAGCCGTATTCAAGCACTTTTCAGAACATGCTTCATTTCTTCTATGGTGACAAACTTAATATTTTTAGTTCTGTCCTACTAGTATGATGGGAACTCTCAGATGTTGCAAAATAATTGGATCGCAACTTCCCTCCATCTTACTCTCTTATCAGTAATGGCCCCTACAGAGCCCCCACAACTTCCTGGAAAATGCCCTGAATCAAGAGGACATAAATCTTGGTTACCTTTCCATGGTCACTGCTATTACTTTGAAGCCTCCAGGAAAAGAATCTGGTCTCAAGCTAATCAGGAATGCGCCCGACTAGGTGAGTGTTTTGTTTGAGAATGATTGAAGATGTAATGAAACATAAAACAATGGATAATACTGATAAGCAAATCTTAAATCTTAAAACTTCAAAGAATGATTTTTAGCTTGCTTTTCTGAGCAGGCTTTTTCACAAGAAAAACAAACTTCATCAGAGACAGAGGCATCTAATATCTCAAATGCAAGGTGGAATATCTCACAAATATAAAATTACTACTACTTTTATGGAAATCAGTAATTAGGTGGGGAGATAAACACTTTTAGAGTCCCACTAAGGCACAGACAGTAGGGTTAGCCTTCCCTTCCCCAAGCATGAGGGAATCATTACATGCAGAGTAAACTATGAGACACAAACTCATAGGAAAGTTGCTGTGTTAGTTCCAGGGCACAGTTTATCAATTGCATCTCACTGGTTGGACAATAAATGAGATGGAGGGGTTGTTTAGTTTTCATGAACCCATAAAACACACCCAGCCACGTAGGTCCTGCTCTGGAACAGCTCCCACTGCTGTCTATGATCTGGAGAGAAACGCTATATGCGGATCAGGGGACAGGAAAAGACATGTCACATTTCTGATTTCTCCTGACTGGTCACTGAGGATTGCTGTGGTGCAGCATGCACTTCAGTGTCAGTAAGAACAGGAAACATCCTATACATTAGCACTGTATATCTGAGTGCTAGATATTTAATTGTGAGAGAGTATACCAGAATTTCTAGCAGCACTTCCTTGGATGAATGAAAACACTGACCTACGACAGTAAACAGAAAAAGTAGCTTCACAAAGGCTTTTTACTTTACAGCTGGGTGACAACAGAATCCCTGAAATGGTTCTGTAGAAAGATAAGACACACAATTACCAGAAAAAACAAACATTATACTAATAACTAGAATGACAGGTCAAATTTGCACACTGGTCATGTTCTAAATTCACACATTACTTGTTCGTCAGGCCAGGAAGGTGGTTATTTCCTCATGATCCAAACACAGCATTGTGTATTTGCAATGCTAGGGTATATGGCAATTACAAATCAACTTCTAGACTGCAACCTCCAGCTCTCTACACATCCTATCTATCCTTGCAGTACATAGCATCAGGCATTGTCAAAAATTCTTCCCAGCCACTGATGGGTGCCAGAGCTGTAGTAGCAAGATGCATGGTGATGACTACACCATACCTATCACTTTCAGCCTACCTGCATCATAGTTTGGGGTGTGGTTGGACCTGTTCTGTACTGCAGGAGAGCATTTTTTCTTCTCTAAAAGACTTCAACCAAAGGCTAAAGAAAATTCCATGTCTTCATGCTGACCTGCATCCAACTCACAGTCATGCACAAAACACAATACAGGGACACAAGAACCATAATAAGACTAGTGAAGACTGCATGCAAGAATCGGTATCTTGTCTACCTTTTTGCATCTCATGTGTTTATTGACTTAAGCTGTAAGAAAATGAGACATTGTGATGTGTTCCTTAATACTTTTCAGCTGGTAATCTGGTCTCAGTACAAGACTATAGTGAAGCAAACTTTCTGTCAGACACCATTAAGATACTCCATGGAAAATCACTGAACTTCTGGATAGGGCTAAAGAAAGATGACAGAGGTAATATCTTCAATATTTAATCATACATCATAATATCATACAAAATAGTATGTTAGAAAAAAGTAACTTTCTATACTTCAAATATACATATATATCAGATATACAAGGTTTATTACAAAGTATGCTTACATAAACTTAGAACTGTAAAACATTTAACTACTTACCGATGTTTGAAATTTTTGTTTTCCCTATCACAACCTGGTCTGTCAGAAACATTGTATTTTATACATACCTGCTAATTTTAAACTTCAGGACATTGGGTATGGACAGACAAATCTGCAGTGGATTTTGTCAACTGGGAAACTGGTGAACCTTCAAGCAAAAGGTATAAAGATTGTGGAGAAGTATGTGCATTATCTGGCTTCTGGAACTCCAATGTCTGTTCTTTCAAAAAAGGATATATCTGTAAAAAACCAAAAAGTAAGTAATATTTAAAATATATTAAGGTTAAAAATGCCTGAAAATGTATTTACATTGTACAGCATAATAAATAAAAAACAATATATGTTTGTGTGCCAAACCAATAGATCCTAAAAGCAGAATTCGGCTGCCTAAATACTGAGGAGCCCCACATGGCTCTGCCCCTCAGAAGGCTGCATCTCCTATAAGTCCTGTAGAATTAGCACCATCCCCATACAGCCATCATAAATACTTCAGACCTTTACGTTTAGGCAAAAAAAATGGATAAAGATCAGTCATTTTTAATAAGAAGTCATCTTTAGGTAGAATTTCTCTTAAAATATGACACCATCTAAGTTCAAAATCAATAGTTTAAATTCAGTTAAATATATTAGAAAAAATGTTCTGATGAGTGTAATGAAAATTGTCTTATAGAAACACTGAAATTCATGATTCCTTTCATTACTGTCCTCTCAGCTGGTGGATTAGAGAAATACATTGTTGTGGCACTCTATCTATATTGTGATAGATTTAATAAAATGCTGGTACTCCCCTGTTAGCAAAATTATCATCTGAAAGAAAATGCATGAGTTCGATTACCAGCTGAGATTAAATGAAAGTGGTCCAGAACATGAGCATTTTATTTGGTTAAACTCCGTATTTCTGTTCACCTTTCCCTTACCTGACAAGTTTAGAAAGTGCAGTTACCGTAAGAACCACATCCACATGCAGTGGTTGCCCCTGACAGAAGGGGCTAAGCTCAAAGAAGATCCATTTCAGCTCAACTAAAATCCTCATAATACATCCCTAACACTTGAGACCTCCACTGAGGAAACCTTTCCTCTTTCACAAACACCTTAAAATTATTAAGAAACCTGTGAGCAGTTTCTCAGAAATGAACATATTTGAAAACCCTTTTAGATTAAATAATAGAAATCTGACTCTAATTTCACATCTTGTTGGTTATCTCAAATGAGGAGGTCAGATGCTTGTGGAATGAAATAGCTGATCATCCTACTAGTGGTTTACACATGCTTAGCTTTATCTCTGTGGGAGACAAACTCTCACCAGCAAGTGAACAGGAATTATCAGGAACATTTGGATTTGGGAAGTTTTAAATTAGTGCCTTGTTGCTTTTTAAAGCACTCAGAACAAACATTTCTTTTTCCTTCCAAAAGCTCCTGAAAACACAGAGATGTCAACAGAAAATACAGGTAAGCATAATTCCTTGCAACAAGAATATAATTACATAGTTTCTAGGAATTAATTTTAAAATAAAACCTCCATAAACTTCTTCGGTATCTAGATATAGGAAACAGAGTTTATTATGAAGTAAGCTGGCTTTTGATCAGAAGTAATTATATTTTCTTTGATTTTGTTCTTAAAAATAAAACCCATCAAAATGACTTGCTGAACTGAAAATCTACCTGCATATCACATTTGTCTGGTTTCTGGTTAAAGAAATCCCATTTATTACTAGATTTTGAAATCTCGTCAGATCAAAGGTGTTAATTCCATTTCATCCACTTACAGAAGGGAAATGGGAGAAAGTGCTTTCCCCCGTCATCATTTCGCTGCTCATTCTTCTAGCCCTGGCTGGAGCTGGAGCTGGAACTATACTGTATTTCTACTTACGTAAGAAAAGAAGACAAAACCTGGTACATGTTTCAACCAGAATGAGCAGACCAGAAGCATCTGTGGATACCCAAGAGAAAGATGAAGATGCACATACCAACATGTAGTCTGACAAAATGCCTGTATGTTCCAACTAACAAAAGCCAGTCGACAAATTGGTGAAAATTTACATCAGCTTTGAATTTTCCTACCCAGATAATTGCCTCCTCTCCTAGCAAATATAATGTTCATGGATTTATATAAACATGCACACATATATATGCCTTCTCCAAAATTCTGTCCAAAGTGGTACAGAGCTACTTTCTTTTATTTACTTTGGGGGCTACCTATGCATTTTTTGCATAAATAAGCATGGCTCCAGAGGTGTTGGGGAAAACTCTGACAGTTATTTACTATGCGAAATTCTTTTAACTCAGTGTTGAGACTCTCCTTTATGCTGATGCCTTTACATTATTTTCCTGCTGTATTGCTTCAGTGTTGAAGTGATGGGAAACACTGCTCATTTCAGATTTTCATCTTCACAGTTTATTATTCTATCTTTTCAGTCATGTAAAACCTATTATTTGTGAATTAAATATTTTTTCCTTAGGAAAAATTAGATGCAAAGATGGCAAAAAAATTTAAAAGACTCCTTTATTCCTCCTTCTGGTCTGAACTCTGGGAACAATTATTCCATTTCCTACAGCCTTGCACTTTTATATTATTCTGTAAATATCAGCATTTTTTTTCTGCCAAGTTCAAATTAATAAAAAAAAAAAAATCAGTAGATGATCTTTCTATTGGGTTTTATTTCATTAATGATGCTTTCCATACTCAGAGATGCCCCATTTTACATCCAAGCATGTATAATAACTGGCTTTCCTATAGACTGCATTATGTAACTCCCCAGTTTAGAGAACTGAAATCACCAATACACTTTTTGAAAAGAAATTCTTCCATTTTTTTTTGTAATTTCACTTGATAATGTACTTCCTAGCTCCCCTTTCAGCTTTTTTTAAATTGTAGACAATAGCAGTGTTTACCTCAGGGTGCAGTTTATCATTCTGCATATTTTAAGACCTGCATCATCCCTCCTACTTTATTAAAACACCTTTCTCCATGCAACGGGAGGGCACCTGGCACTAAGAGGCCTCAGTGAAGCAGCATAGTGGGGTAGGGCTAGAGCAGAGGACCTTCTACCAAATCTCTGTAACAGGAAACAAGATTCTCTCTTTGGCCCTTCTGTGAGAACCATAGTCAGAATTTCTTACCCTCTTCCTATGCTTAAGACTGACAAAAGGATGATGCCATACTAAAGGGAAGGGAATAACCTGCACATGTGGAGCAGGTTTCTGCAGCAAGATGTCTGTGCTTATGCCTGAGAAGCTTGAGAACATGCTTATAATACCTCTATTTACCTTTTCTTTAGATACCTAGTAAACAGTAAAGGCTCCTATGTAAATACGCTGTTGATAGCTACTTAGAATGGAAGTACCTTCTTCCTTTAGGAATGCTTACTTCAGTTATTTTATCAAGGGCAGCCTTAAAACATGGCTTAAAACATTGTTTCCTCTTGAGCTTTCAATTATTTCCCCTGCCCTCCTTTGCTGGATGGACACACCTTATTCTACACCTTTGGAAAGCTTGTAGCGAGGTTTTGCCAATTACAGAAATAGGAGGCTGTCTAAAGGTTGTATGACTTTTTCCTTTCTGATGTGCCTGTATGACATTTCTTAACCAAGAGACATAATAAAAGCAAAACCAAACCACAACAATTACATATATTTTATTTAAAATAGACTTAAAATTTAAGTGAATCAAAAGTAAATTTTACAATTAATGTCCTTTGAACACTTTGTAAAGTCCAGATAAAAGCCCTTCAATAAAAAACTCCTTAAATTACTATAAAAAATCCTGCAATGCCAACTCCTGGGATAAAGAAATTGCTGTTTTCAGGGGGAAAAGGAAATAGCTGCAAGAACTTGTACAACCGCTGCAAATGAGAAAAACACCACCTGCTTCCCATGGAGGTGAATAGAGATATAATTGTTTCCTGGTACGTGCTACAGAAATGTGGGAATACATAACGTTTGCCTTTTGGATGAGTAAATAATGAAAGTGTTTTTCCTGTTCTATACTTGCAAGCACCATAGCCTGCTAGGATGTACCATACATACACCCAGCTTAGTGAATCTGATAAATACAAATTATCTTCCCCGAAAGAAAAAAAGGAAACATGCAAAAAGCAGAGACTAAATTTTTTTAAAGTTATTTGTAAGTTAAGTGTAACAATTGGGAGCTCGTAACAGATGCACTCTGGTGACCAAATTCAGCACAGCCTACAACCTCCAGAGGAGGAGCTGGCTGGTATCACCATCATGCAGAAAGCACAGAGAGCTCAATAGTTGGGCTGTTCTGCATGCCAGCTCTGTTATCACATGCCAATCTCTTTTTTTGTATGTATTTACATTTTGTGTACAGCTATTTTGTAGTTTGACTGAAAATCATGCCTGAACAAGAAATGGACAGGATCACGGACTAGGCATGAGGTATGCTGCTGATCCTCCTGCAAGACAGCAAGACACCACAAAGGCTGATCCAAAGGGCCTCTTACAGGAACAGTAAAGGCAGGTACAGCGACAGTGAAAACAAACAGGTAAAGTGAGAGCGAACCAGAGCGGTGGTGCTTGTAGCTGGTAAAAGGGATGAGATGAAGGCCACAGTCCTGACCATCCCTGCTCGCATCAGGCAGGCACTATCATCGTCAACCACAGTGTGGGACAGGACTGATGTAGCAAGGATGGGTCATGCAACCTAGTGAGTGTTAAACAGCTGAACAGCCATTGGGGCAGAGACTGATGTGTCTGAACATGCTCAACTCCTCTGACCCTCAACTCCTCTGACCCTAACAATTATAGGCCAGTAAGCCTCACTTCTGTCCCTGGAAAGGTTATGGAACAGCTTGTTCTGGATGCCATTACCAAGCAATTGGAAGAGAAGAAGGTCATGAGGAGTAGTCAGCATGGATTCACCAAGGGGAGATCGTGCTTGACCAACCTCATAGCCTTCTATGATCTCATCACCGGCTGGGTGGATGGAGGGAGAGCAGTGGATGTCATCTACCTTGACTTCAGCAAGGCTTTCAATACTGTCTCCCATGACATCCTGATAGAAAAGCTGAGAGATCATGGGATAGATGAGTGGACAGTGAGGTGGGTTGAGAACTGGCTGTTGGACCGGGCTCAGAGGGTCGTGATCAGTGGAACAAAACCTGAATGGAGGCCTGTGACTAGCGGTGTTCCCCAGGGCTCGGTATTGGGTCCAGTCCTGTTTAATATCTTCATCGACGACCTTGATGAGGGAATAGCATCCACCCTCAGCAAGTACGCTGATGATACAAAGCTGAGAGGGGTGGCTGACATGCAGGACACTGCGCTGCCATCCAGCGAGACCTGGACAGGCTGGAAACCTGGGCAGGGAGAAACCAGATGAGGTTTAATAAAAGCAAGTGTAAAGTCTTGCACCTGGGGAGGAATAACCGTCTGTATCAGTACAGGCTGGGGGATGACCTGCTGGAGAAGAGCTCTGTGGAGAAGGACCTGGGGGTCCTGGTTGATGACAGGTTGGCTATGAGCCAGCAGTGTGCCCTGGTGGCTAAGAGGGCCAATGGGATCCTGGGATGCATCAGGAAGAGTGTGGCCAGCAGGTCTAAGGAGGTGATCCTCCCCCTCTACTCTGCCCTGGTCAGGCCCCACCTGGAGTATTGTGTCCAGTTCTGGGCTCCCTGGTATCAAAAATACAGGGATCTCCTTGAGAGAGTCCAGAGAAGGGCTACGAAGATGATTAAGGGCCTGGAACATCTCCTGTATGAGGAAAGGCTGAGTGAGCTGGGGCTGTTCAGCCTGGAGAAAAGAAGACTGAGGGGGGACCTAATTAATGTTTATAAATATCATAAGTATGGGATGGAGGGGGAATTGGCCAACCCCTTTTCAATAGTCTGTGGAGATAGGACAAGGGGCAATGGCTGTAAACTGGAGCACAGGAAGTTCCGCACCAACATGCGGAAGAACTTTTCCACAGTGAGGGTGACAGAGCCCTGGGACAGGCTGCCCAGGGAGGTGGTGGAGTCTCCTTCTCTGGAGATATTCAAGACTCGTCTGGACGCCTATCTGTGCAATATGTGCTAGGGAGCTGCTTTGGCAGGGGGGTTGGACCCGATAATCTCTCGAGGTCCCTTCCAGCCCCTACAATTCTGTGATTCTGTGATTTGTCTTTTGGACTGGATATAGATACAACCAAGAGACTAGCCACACATCTCATGCACATGGGAGGACCGTTAGCCTTTTCAATGTTTAATCCCAGCGTTTCTGTTCAAATTAGTTGTTTGCATCTTTCTCTTTTCTCTCCAAAAAGTCCTCTATACTTTAAACCGTTATCAGTTCAGTGCTTGGGATAAGAAAAATAACGTTTGTTATGAATGCCTTGGTTTAAATTAGCTTCAGAGTAGAGAAGAGAAGTCATCCCAGAACTGCTGTCAAACAAAGGTGTTTATCTTGGTGGGCTAGTATGCATTTATGTAGGATTTTCCCTCTCATCTTCATAAATAAATAATGCCTGATTTTCCTCACCAGTTTCTGAAGAATGTTCCACCTCCTCCGTAGCTAGACTGCAATCATTTTGTGACATGAAAATGCAGTTCAGTAATGGAAATAAAGAATCTTTAGTCTTCTTGAAGGCAAAGAAAGAATTTTATTTTTCAGCTGCAGCAACAGAAGACTTGATAGTGTTCAAAATAAGTAAAAGCATGGGATGTATGGAATTACAACTAATTCGCTGTCTCAAAATTATAAAGTCAGCCCTTCGAGAGCTAATCTTTTCCATTCTGTGTGCTATCTTGGTTTTGTATCTGGTAGAATGTGCCTCCTAACATAACAAAGTGCCCTGTGACTACTTATTGAGTAATCACAGAATCATACAATCACTGAGGCTGGAAAAGACCTTTAGGATCAAGTCCAGCTGTTAACCTAAGACTGCCAAGTCCACCAATAAACCATGTCCCTAAGCACTGCATCTACATGTCTTTTCAATACTTCCAGGGATGGTGACTCAATCACTTCCCTGGGAAGCCTGTTCCAGTGCATGATAGCACTTTCAGTGAAGAAATTTTTTGTAATATCTGATCTAAACCTCCCCTGGTGCGATTTGAGGCCACTCCTATCACTTATTACTTCGGAGAAGAGATCAACACCCACTTGGCTACAACCTCCTTTCAGGTAGCTGTAGAGAGCAATAAGACCCCTCAGGCTCCTCCTTTTCTCCAGACTAAACAACCCAGTTCCCTCAGACAGTCCTCATAAAACTTGTGCTTCAGACTGTTCTCCAGTTTCACTGTCCTTCTCTGGACACACTCCAGCACCTCAACGTCTGTCTTGTAGTGAGGTGTCTAAAACAGTACTCAAGGTGCTGAGTACTGGGGGACAATCACTTCCCTAGTCTTGCTAGCCACGCTGTTTCTGATTCCAGCCAAGATGCTGGCCTTCTTGGCCACCTGGGAACACTGCTGAGACACTTAGCCAGCTGTCAACGTACACCCCCAGGTCATTTTCTGCCAGGTAGCTTTCCAGCCAATCTGCCCCAAGCCTGTAGCATTGCTGGGGTTATTGTGACCAAAGTGCAGGACCTGGCACTTGGCCTTGCTGAAGTTCATAGTATTGGCCTTGGCCCATCAATCCAGCCTGTCCAGGTGCCTCTGCAGAGCCTTCCTACCCTCAAGCAGAACAACACTCCCACATAACTTGGTGTTGTCACCAAGTTGTGTGGGAGCATTGTTCTGCTTGAGGGTGCACTCAATGCCCTTGTCTAGATCATTGACAAAGATATTAAAGGAAACTGGCCCCGTTACTGAGCCCCAGGGAACACCACCTGTGATCAGCCGCCAACTGGATTTAACTCCATTCACCACAACTCTTCGGGCCTGGCTAGCCAGCCAGTTTTTACTCAGTGAAGAGTACGTTTGATTATTGCTACATAACTGGCACTGGTTATTCAGAGAGTCCCAAACTTCTAATAACCTGGCTTGCCAACACTTGCACAGTATTGTTTTTTCCTGGCACTGTTCCCAACAAAAATGTGTCTTCCAGATACTCCTAAAAAGTCTTTTACAGAAACCACTCAGTTGTGATCTCTGTTGGTTTTGAGTGGGATAGAGTCAGTTTTCTTCACAGTGGCTGGTATGGAGCTATGGCTTGGATTTGTGTTCTAAACAATGGTGATAACACAGGAATATTTTTGTTATTGTTGACCAGTGCTTGCACAGAGCCAAGGGCCCACCAGCGAGTGGGCTGGGGGTGCACACGAGTTGAGAGGGGATGCAGCCGTGACAGCTGACCCAAACTGACCAAAGGGATATCCCTTACCATATGACATCATGCTTAGCATATAAAGGTGAGGAAAGAAGAAGGAAGGGGCAATAATGTTTGCCTTCCTAAGTCACTGTTACATATGATGAAGCCCTGCTTTCCTGGAGATAGCTGAAGTGGTGAATGAGTTCCTTAGTTTGCTTTGCTTGCATGCATATGGCTTTTGCTTTACCTATTAAACTGTCTTTATCTCAATCCATGAGTTTTCTCACTTTTACCCTTCCAATTCTCTCCCCCATCACATTTTGGGGGAGTGAGCAAGCAGCTGTGTGGTGCTCAGTTGCCAGCTGGAGCTAACCCATGATAGAGTCTCAGGGAGATATCATCTATGTGAACCCAGCTGAACAAGAAAAGTGAGAAAAGAGACAAAAGTGGTAAATCTTCAGCACAATTCAGTAAATTAGGGAATCCATTTGTTTGCCACCCTCATGGAAAATCAGCACTATTTCTGTAAACTTTGTCTCAACCGTGGCCCCTCCCTTTTCACCCTCCAGCTGAACTTATGTCCAACTGAACTTATGTCCAACTGAACTTTTAGCAGGTAACTGCTTCCAGTTACTGGCAATGGTGAAAACCACCAATATGTCATTTTTGTACTCTCTCCTTAAGAAGCACTCTCTCTTCTCCCCCTCATTGCTGTTCTCTGTTGTGACTTTAATATTAAGTGCCAAATTTGAATGTTAGAATGAGATCAAAGTACTATATCACCATTTTTCAATGAATGCTCTATCAAGAGATTATGCCAGTAAGAGTAGACTGGTTACAACAGTTACCTAACTTAAGAATATTTTGCAAAGTTTTACAGTTGAGAAATGTTATTAGAACTAAAACAAATTATACAGTTTATATTCATTAGAGCACAAGCATAATGAAACAAGATTTTTTTCCTGACTGAACATGAGTTTCTACAGCAGGTTTCAGCAGTTACCAGCTGTTCCTAACTTTGTAATTCCTTGTTCACATGCCTGCCATATATCCAGAGGAAATGGTTCAACTTCCTAATTTGATCCCTTCTCTAACAGAAACAGAACTTGCAGAGTTTACATTGTTCTAAACTTCAGTTGAGTCAGGTTCCGGAGGTTTTGCAGAAGGTGCAAAATGGAGAACTGCTTTTCCTGCAGGACCACACCAACATCAAGGTGACAAGTCTGCTGTGGCATCTTGGCACTCCACAACCCAAGAACTGAGAATGGGTCTTCATCAATGACCAGACACAGATGACAGGTAAGCTTTTGTTTCTACCTCCCAGAACAGCCTAGCAACTGAAGGTGTTGGGGAAGGGTCCCCTTCCTGAACCACCTTCTACATGATCCTATGACTCTGGTCAGTGGGCTGAGGTGTGACCATCAGATACTGTGTCTTCTGCACAGTAAGAGCCTAGATTTGGTGTGTGCCTTGAAGCCTGGCACTGGCTGCCCAGAGTTGTGGAGTCTCCAGGCTTGGAGATGTTTACAGCCTGGCTTAGTGCCAGTGGCCAGACCAGATGAATTCCCTTCCAACCTCAACCTCGTGACCTGGTCACCCTCCCTTGTGAACAGGCAGCCACAGTGGCATTCAATATGGCAAGCTTAGTGTCACCGACCGATGGTGTCCCAAAGTGAAGGGACACTTCCAAAGTCCCTCTTCTTCCCTACACACCTCTCTGCCTCATACAACTGCCTGTTGCCCTACACCTTGCTAATGTGCATCCTTGGGCTGAAATAAATACACCGAGCCCTCCGCAATGGTGGGGAGGCACAGTGCCCTGCATCCCAGTCTGGGGGCTGCACAGCTACCACATTCACTTCCCCTAGCTCTTCCTCGCCAGCACAGTTCCCCGCAGGCACCAGGCTTCTGCGCCCAGTGCCCTATATGCATTGGCAGGGAAACCTCTTCGTAACTACGTGGGAGCTGCCTAGGTGCCTGGCCTCTGAGGAAACAGTCAGGCTCACTGGGGCTGGGGATCTCTCTTCTCTCAATGGTCGGGGGCGGGAAGCAAATGAAGGCCGTGAGCAGCTGTTACACCGACCACGTGCAGAGAGCGCCGTGCGGCTTGGCCCGCGGGTACGCCCGAGATGGCGGCTGGGGCAGGGAGCACCGTCGTCCGCGGAAGCCGGCGGCGCCATCTAGCGCGGCAGCGGCAGGCTGCGGCCGGGCAGCCAGGCCGGGCGGGTTCTGCTTGGGTTTCGTTTTGTTTATAATGGAGTGACCTCTGGTGCAGGCTCGGCAGCATCTGTAGAATGACGGGAGGGTTTCTTCTCTGCAGGGCAGCGAGGCGCCGTGTGAATTACCTCAGCGGGAGTTGACCTGGACGTACTTCCAGGGAAAGGCGGGCTGCGCTCTCCCGTGCGGGACGGACTGGCAGCCCGTCAGGCCCGGCAGGGCTGGCTCAGGAGGGCATGGGTAAGACCTTGAGAAGCAGAGCCTGGATGCCAGCAATAGACTGCAGTGGAGATGAGAGGGAAGCGGCTCAGATTTCATAATTACTGTTTTAGATGATGAATGAGATAATCCCTGGTCTTTTGTCTCCAGTTAGTATTGTCTCTTTTTCTAGTCTAATGTGATATGTGCATTTTTACACTTTTACTGTTTTTTTTTCCTTATTAAGTGAAGCAGAAGTAATAAAGTGCTGAAAATTTTGGTTGTTTTTTTTTGTTTGTCTTTTTTTTTTCCTTCTGTCTTGTGGGACCTTCGCGTAAATGTTCCAGGGAGGCATTTGTCATCACGTACACTATTAGGGTCATTTTGTACAGTATTAGCCACAGAGGACGTGTGGGTGATTCACTGTTGGTTCTGGTAATCAGTTCATTATGTGACAAATCAAAATCCGTGTGCCTCAGAATCTGCCTCGCTAATAAAGGGATAATAATGTGTTTGTCTCGCAGAAGTATTCTCAAGATCAGTTAATTGCTTTTAAATCTTAAAACGGAAAAGTCTAGAAAAATGCAAAGTACATTAGCTTATCATTAGTGATACAGAACTGACGGGAATTCTTCTGGCTCAATTTCAGAAACTTGTTTACACACCAGACTTGCCCCTTTTGGGGATACAAATATGGCCACTGTTATTTCCAACTTTTTTTTTTTAATTTTACTGTCAGGATGAAGATATATTACTGCATGACTAATCTTTCTGTAAATGTCCATTTACTGTCTTTCAGTAAATGTTCATTTTGTTGGTTTTATGTTTTCCCAGAGTTTAATGAGGTACATTTATTTCTTTACAGGTTTTTCAAGAAGTGAAATGGAATTGCACTTAGAAGCAATATGACTTTGACACCTCAGAGAGCATAAGTGTAATTGCTAAAAGTACTTCTCTCCCTTTCCCCTCTTTTTATTGCGTTTTAACTGTTCATTAAGATTCTATTGACTACAACAGATGAGAAACTTCAAATAAGTCAAGCAGTAATAAAGGCAGACTTCAGTTACCCACACATGCACTTATCGTATGGGCTATGATGCAGACAGGACATCTATGTGTATTCCTACATCATGCTTTTTGAAATGTAAACTTGCAACAGAAGGTTAACCCATCCCAAGAACATGAGACTTTCTTTGTGATATGCTGAGTGAAAGTCACTCCAATACCGATCACTTTCCCCTCAGATTTTACATACTTTAAGAAAAAAATTGAGAAAATATCTAGAGGTTGTCTGAAAACAATTCAGAATTGCTGTTTGCACTAGTACGTAACCCATTCTTGAAAACAGCTCCAGTGCAAAAGGAATAGCAGGTCACAAATACCACATTAGTCTATAAAACAATCTCTACTTCCTGAGCACTATAAGACAGCTAAACTAATTTTCTCTAAGGAAGTCCACTAAAAACACTAATAAGGAAAGAATTAGGAAATACGTATCATAGTTAATAGAAGAGTAAATTTGGGTTTGTATTAGAAAACGAGGCCTAAAAGCTATGCTACAAGAACCCAATAAACATGGAGAATATAGGTTGTGCTATACACACACACCCCCCCACACACACACACCCACACCCCGAGTCACCTGGAAGAAAGAGCTGATGATAGTTTTTAATAATTACTCATTTATGGTTGTCAAACTTAGAGCTTGACTGTGGGCACCTGGAGAAGATTTGTCCACTGCTGCGTTATAAGATAATGGAAGCTATGTTTAGTGTTATGAAAGCCAAAGTAATGTATTTGGGAAAACTAACACTAAAAACACATGTGCAATGACTGACAGTTACCAAAATTACCAACATTGTGATGGAGTTACTGGATACAATGAGGTTAAAGGCACTGGGAGCTGCCAGTTACAAGGCAAGGTGATTCAGGGTAGATCGGCTTTTGGTCTGAGGTGCTGTAGTAATATTTTTTCTACTATTTCTTGTTGCTACTAGTGACAAAGTTGAAAAGAAGTGAGCTTCACTTAGTTCTTGAGTCTCTTCAGTATGACTCTATGACATATCTTTTAAATAAATATGTCAGATGCCTGGAATATTTCTAAAAAGTACATGACTCAGCAACTGCATATGTACCTTGTCATTTGGAAATTGTGACATTTGAATGACAGGCTGTTGTCTTCATCAGTGCTTTCACAAAAGCAGGTGTGGTGTCATTTCAGAGACATGAAGAGATTAAACACTGAGTATCTCAGAGGACTATTAAATGGTCTCTCTTTCTTGCATGTGTCCACTGATGCGATTCCTTCCAAGAGGGTTTTTTTTACTGTGTGAAATACTCATATAACTTTCCTTTGTCTGCCAGTATGAAATTCTGACAGCTTACAGCAGTGTTTAATTTTGTCTCGGTAAAGAAAAAGTAAGATTTCATATGGCATTGCCATGCATATTCTAATGACGAAAACAGTGCACTCAAGTTCCATACTTGCTTACTTAATGGTTTTCCAGCACTTGGAGCATAAACCTAAAATTGAGTCTGTTCATTTGTATGCAGTCATTCAGATTTTTACTAACAAGAAGACACTTTCTGTAACAGTAAAAGCCACAAATATACTTCATCAGGAGTGGCTTCTAGCTCTGTTTAACATGAGACTATCCTGAGGACTTCCATACTAGTGATTTAGTAGGAGCTCAGAACAGATGTGTTCCAGTATTCTGAAAAATGTTGAGTGTTTGAATTTATTTTAGTTTAAGATACTGCTTTTCCATTGATTCATAGCAAATATGTAAGGTTATGCCAAACCATTTGTATTCAAAGAAATATTTATATAGGACAAGTGAGTCACAGGTTGCAAGCCAGAAAAGACAATACTAATTACCTGCTCTAATCAGAGACCAGACACTATACGACTTCCCTGAATCAATTGTTGTCAAGCTATTCTTCTACCATATGTCTTCATTATTTTATAAAGAGATTATGTATTTTCCCACTACCATCAAAAACAGAAACAAACATTGAACAGTATCCCACCTTTGTTTTTGTAGCATCAGCTATGTTTCAGACATATGCCGTCTCATTGCCTGTGAGATTTCCTTTCTGGGCTTTTTATTGATTGCTTCTCACTCACCTTAAAAGCATCCTTTAATCTTTGCCTTTGGGACTAAGTAATGAACCTTCAGCACTGTCTCTACCTTTGAACCATGCTGGAAATACAGAACAAACTACTTTGTCCTTCACATCTAAAGTTACTTAAAATGCCCTTTGCTTAACCTATAAAGACCTAGGACAGGGCAACTAATAATGCTTTTCAACATAGCAGCCTTCTAAACTCCATCCATTTGACCACCTTATCACTTATTCAGAGATGCATGCCTGATTCGTTGATGTGTTGAGGTTTTTTCCTTTCCAGTTTTCTGATACTCTGCCACTTCTGCCACTGCCGGAGGAAGCCAACTGCCCTACTACAATAGTTTCAGAAGGAAATAAACCTCAGCTTTCTTTTAACTTCTAAACCTACAGCCTTCTGAAACAAACAATGTACTCTATATCTAGCTATGTGATTACAAATGCTGCCCTTCAACTGCTGTGGAAATGAGAGACATCTAAAAGCTCTCTGTTTCATCAGAAACACTGATTGCTGTGTCAGCACTTCTGTTTTTCCCCAAAAAACTGCACTTACAGGGCACTGAGCAGCTGAAGAAATAATTTTCCTATTCTCACTGAGTAATATGAAGTGAAATATATAATACTGCATCTAAAGGTTCTAGTGGAATTGGAACAAACCCATTATTTCACAGTTCTCACTTCTCCCAAAAAAGGTTTATAGGTTTTATTCTATAAAGTATATATTACAAAACACATTTCATAGTTACTCACAGTTACTTCACTGGGTACATAATGGACTATCAGAAAGGCTTTCCAAACAATTTGGGTCCACATTGCCAGGGACTACCATTAAAAAGGGTTCCTGGACTTCAGTATGATTTTAGCCACCCTAAGAAAGCTTTGGTTTGAAAAATGAGTCTGAAAAATGCTCACCTACTCAACCTTTATCTATATGATCACACCTTTGCATTCCAAAATCCCCAGCTATTGAATTGCACCAAGATAGGAATGCACAACAGGTGAGTAGAAATTATTCCAAGCCAAATGAACTGTGGAGGAATCTCCTTAAAAAGGGTTCAGAGCCATACTACAGCTTCTATGGAAGCTCGTGTGCATACACATACTGTAGATCAATCCAGGCAAAGGCTGAGAAGCCTTCTTGTTACTGACACTTTGCCTCTCTGACCAATACTTTATACCTCCGGTGTGCTGTAGGAAAGGAAACAAAAGAACGAAATACCTGGATCTATATAGTTTATACATCCCCTTTTTCTAGCTGAAGCTTGTACTGATCTCTTGAAAATGTTTAGAAGATGTCAGCCTGTCAAGATCATTGACATCTTCAGAACTGACAGGCACATAAAACCACTGCAGAATTCCACTCTGATGAGGCTTCATCTTCCTTTAACATATGTATGCTCTAGAGGAAAATGAAAGGCAAATGAATACAAAAAAGCTGATAACAGTAAATGAAATTGCATTGAAGAAATTACTGGGATTCCTGAGTCATACTGAAATGGTTCTTTTTCATGAACAACTAAGACTGTTTAAACAATTTCTGCTTAAAGTGCTATCCTTTTATTTGGCTGGAACATGTTTTCTAAACAGGTTTGAATAAATATTAACAGAACTATTTCACAGACAAAATATTCGAGACAAAAATAGGAATTCTGAGACAAATCATTAGAGGTAGAGAATATTTTACACTCATTTATCTATTTTATACTTTACATGTTCCTTTTTACTTTAGATACCAGATATTTGCCATTCAATTCAAATAATTTTAAATGAGTGGGAAATACTGTTAAATCACTTACTGAATCAAACACTGTTTTGTTATAATAATAGGAACTTTGAAATGAGTGTAGTAGTTTGCACTCCTGGTTTCATATTACTTTTTTCCAAACTGCAAAGAAGGGTCATATCACATGGGTTTCATATTGAGTAATGAAAATGTTATGATGTGAAATAATGATTTTATTTTCAATTGCATAATAGATAGTCTAGCACGTGTATTTTCAGGGGAATTTGCAATCTTAAGCTATAGCTAAATCCCTTTTTTAGAGTCAGAATCAAGCTTTCCTATACATCTGTGCTAGACTCCGCATCATCAAATGATACTTTGAATTTTCTAAAGAATATTTCTTCTTTTTTGTGTTGAACACTTGGAAATTAGAAAAGCTGTTATAAAAGAAAAGTATGAAATAGGAAGTTGTCCTGGTTCTGGCCAGGCCAGAGTTAACCTCCCCAGTCAGCCAACACAGGTGAGCTGAGTTAGCCCAGGTGAGATGAGTTAGCCCAGATTGTTTTCCACACCACCTGACACCACTTCCCCATAAAAGCAGCTGGTTGGGGAAGGGTAGGGGCTTGTTGCCTCCAGGGCAGTCTGAGTGTGACCAGGATGTCGGTCGGGCAGTCAGTCTGTCCGTCCATGCTGTCGGGCAGCATTCTGTAGTTGTCAGGTCAATAAGGTACTATGTGTTAGCACTGGGTGTGAGTGTAACTGGCTGTTATTTTTCTACATTTGTGGTGATTTTTGTCGGTAAACTGTCCTTGTCCCAACAGTTGGAGGCTCTGTCTGTTTCTCCTCTGGGAGTGAGTGAGGGGTGTGTGGTGCTCAGCCACGGTCTGGGGTTGAACCACCACAGAAGTTTACACAGGGAAAGCTACTTCAAATTCAAAAAACTAGAGAATAATGATTTCCAGTGTTGTTTGTATCCTAAGAATGAGGGACCTCCTGATGAATCCAGGTCTCTCATGTCAATGAAGACAATCCCCACCAGAGTGTCCATTGTAACAAGAACAGGTAAAAATATTTAGAGACAAGAAACACTTCAGAAGGGTTTTCTTCCTTCCCTTTCAAAGGCCTTCTAATCCTTCTATTTCAGAGAAACATAGATCTGCTGTAAACTTTGTCTTTTGTGTAATCTTGTCTTTTTTCTGAAATGGTCACAAGCTAAAAAAATTCTCAGAAGATTGCATGTGTTGAAGCAGGCAGAACTAATGTTACAGCTTGCTAAATAGCTAACAGGTATGTTTGTCTCTATGAAAACTAAACCAGAACACCCCTCTCTATTTATAACCTGTGCGTATCCAATTTGAATCTATATGCTGTGCCTTAATCAATGGGCAAGTAGAGGGAAGCTACAAAGGACTGAGCATCCCCAAAGTCTGGGTGAAGTGGGATGATATATAGAGGAGGTGGTGCAAGAACCATTCTGAGAGATGTAGCCACTGGGTATTGGGGCAAATTAGAGATGAAATTAAGTAAATGGAGTATCATGGAGAGTGGCTCCAACTCAAATCAGAGTTATACCACAGGAAAAGTAGTTAGGGGAGAAGCTTGAGGTCAGGACAGGCAGAATTGGGGATTTGCTGTGTCAATGGGACTATGCCTGTCACGGGGGCACCACTGCAGGGTTTCTCATTGTCATGTAGTTAAATCGTCCAAAATCTTTAACGCTGGCAGCATTGCACAACAGGTTGATCTGTGACAGTCTTTAGGGATGAAGTAAGGAGATAAACTGAAGGAGAAGAAATTGGCAGCTGGACTTGTGGAGATAATTACAGTAGCTAGAGAAAGGGATTTGCAGGAAGATGGAGCAGGTTAAGAATAACAGGAGTGTTGGAAAGAGCTGTAGGATAACTCCCATAATTGCTGGTTTCCTGATGTGCTATTAACTGTACGGCTGTGAAACCCAAGTCATGGTACAGTTTAAAAAGCAGCTGAGCCCAGTTGTTAAATTGCTGAATAAAATTATGTTTGTACATGAATATACTAGTAATCCACAGGGCAAGATTCTAGGATTCTGTTTGGTGTATATATACATTTATGGGTATATATTTTTAAGATCTTTCCAGCCATTGATAGTTTTTTATGCTTTTTTGCGAGGAGGAGGGAAGATAAAGTTTGCTTTGTTATTCTTTACTGTCTGTAAATGCAAAAGAAAGAATATCTTTGGACCAAACAAAGTTCGCTGCAGTGATAGCCTCTCTTTCTCTTTGGGTGGTATATTTTTCCTGCCTGGAAAGTAAAAAAAAGTCGAGGAACATTGGCTATTTCCAATCATAATTACTTTCAGGTTTTATTCTTGTTTGTGCACAAAACTGAATCAGTCATTACCTTGGTTTGGTCTACTGCATAGACATCCTCCTATTCATTAAAATGTAGCTTCACTTTTAGTCAGCTTAACATGAAAAATGCAAACACATTGTTTTATCACAATCAGTGATTCTTTAACTGTTTTTTTCCGCCAGTTTAGCAAAACCAGTTTAAATATCACATTCAAAACTTAAATAGGAAGCCTACATATAAACAAACATGTAACCATGTACAGCTGCACTTTGAAAAGTTCATTTGAAATTCACTGCTGCTAAAAATGGAGACTTGCCTAATGTAAACTGGGTCTATTTATGCTCCTTTATAGGCTCTGCTCATTCTGGTCAGGTGCTCAGTGCTGCACATCCTGCAGTAACTGGAGGGACTGGAAATTTGCATAAATACAATAGATGAGATGTATTGATGAATTCAAGTCCAGGAAGTTGTGAGTATCTAGCTGATGTACTTTATCTGTCTTTCCCTGTGAAAATCTCTCGGGGAACTGAGACATCTGTTGTGATGGATTTTGCACAGCAAATGTCAGTCCCAACCCATAACTTATATTCTACATTTAAACTGGTTTTGGAATGGCATAAATTGTGCTTATACAAACACTTTTGTTAAATTCATCATGGTCTTACAAATTCAGCACAGGTTTCAGTAATTCTATCTTTCAGGCATGTATTATTAAACAAAACAAACATGGTTAAAAAGCTTTCATATCAAATGACTGTAAAGTTTTATCTGACAGATGAATAACTTGTGGACAAAGAAATCTTTTCAAATTACACAGCTTAAAGTGCTCAGTATTTAATCACTTTTTAAGGAGGTTTTATATTAAACAATCAAATGCTTCATAAAAAACTATCAAGAAAGTCATCTTAGAGCTGTTACCAACCTTAAGCAATCATTATATAGAGTTATTGTGGCATTACTTGGTATGTTCAGTAATTTTACTGGTTTATCTTTGGTTTTATGTTTGTAGTAGAAAAATATTGGGTAACTGCAAGTGACATCTTTTTAAGCAAAAAAATATAAACCAGTTCTCAACTCTGGAGAATCAGAGAAAGATACAATTAATATAGAGCTCTAAATGATAAACATCTTTTGTGGTCTGTTGATTTCCCTTTCAAAAGGACATGAATTTAACTGTAAGCAGGCTCTTCAGTCTAGTGTTGTATTAATTGCATAGGGAGTAAGAGGCAGCATGTGAAGAAGGGAAATCTAGTTTTCTTTGACATTTTACACTAGTCTGGATTTTTGTGGCAATGTTGCAAATCAGATAGCAGAGAAATGAACTGCAGAATCACTACAAGCTTGTAATCATGAATATTCATTGTCTCAATTAGCAAATTAAAAAAGAAAGCTTGGTAGGTTTTAGTGATAGTGTTGCAGCTGTCTTCTGTATTTTTACAATAGTATGTAATCACACTCAGAATTGATTCTTTGTCTTGATAATATTTTTTATTATACTGTTGTCATCCTTAATGTTTCATGTATGGCCCTCCAAGAAACACAATTTAAGAGCTCCATTTTTATCAAATTAAATGGCTTTTTTATTAAACTGAGTACTTATAAAGGCATTTTGCATATTAAGTTTAAGATTCTTAGTCTTGGATAATATTATCCTGGATGAGCTCCCAATTTGATTTATACCCAGGACTAGAAATGGAATTTCAAAGTAATTTACTTCATAGGAACATTTAAAGAAATTACAGGACAAGTGTCCAGGTGAATCACTGTTCTCTCCAGGTCCCTGTCTGTGGAGAAAACCAGATTCCTCTTGGAGCTGCTGAGATTGTGTGCTATTACATAGCTGGCTAAATTATAGCCACCATAGAACCACCAGAATTAAAGGTGGGAGTGGCCATTTCCTTCATGAAAGAAACCTTGAAAATTAGATCAGTGATGACCCCTCTGCATCTCTGAAAAAGCAGAGTATTTTATCTCACAGATAATAAGGAACATAGGTACTGTAAAGGAAACTATCAGCCAAGGCCTTCATAGAGGCAAAAATCATGTTTTTGGCAGGCTAACAGAACAAAGCTTAGCTATGTTGATGTATGCACTCAAATTGACCATACCTTAAGCAGATAGGTGCCACCTAGTACTGCTGGCATTTCCTTTATTTTAGTGTGTAGTACTGGGTTTACTGTCACAGTTCTGCAGAATCCCAAGGTGAATGATGTCCGCTCCGGTGTGTGGCACTGCCTCCGAATGTCACAGCGCTCATGGCGGCTGTCATTGTGAGTTCAGCTATTCCATTTCTAATAAACAGCAGCTAGTATTTATGCTAAGAAACAACAAAATATAACTTGAGTCTACAAAGGAAGTTAGGATATTTAGCTGGTCTTCTATCACATTGGCTTACTCCAGAGCAAGTTTTCACTGAACTATGTTAATGGTAGAAAGGCTATGTTCCTAGCAACCCTATCCAAGACAATCAGCCAGGACTGGCAAGGTAAGATGCGTCTATACATATGTTTAGTATTTCCTAGTTTAGGCAGTTCCTGGCTAGATAAAAGCTCTAAGGTCTTGGAGGGTACAATACCTAAAGCAGCTTTAACGTGTTCTTGAGGCAGTGGTACAGCTCTGAACTCTGTTGGGCAGCGATTCCCTTATTTGTGGAGCATTTCTCAACCCTTTATTAGCATGATGTGCTGTGTTGCTGTCTTAGATAAAAACTCTTGCTGCATTATTCCTGTATTACTGGTATATTAACAACTGGAAGCAGTCACTACAATTTAAAGACAATATACTCATGTGTCCCATGAGATGCTACATATCTGGCTTAATTTCTTTTGCTTTTAGAATAATGGTGTTTCCAAATGACTTGTATGTTGAAAATGTGCTATATTGCTAACAGAACCAGAAGAAAACAATAGCAGACTGTGTTCAGTATTTATATGAAGCTAGCTGAAACCTGAAAGGAAACAACTTAAAAGGAAAATTACTTCTCTGCAGCAGCTTGAAAGTAAGCAATTTAATTTAACAGATCCAGCTTGGGGACATGATATTTTCTTAAATGCTCTAAGGATTGCATTTAGCATGTTAGAGACATTAAGAGAGAGCATTTGGAAAAATAGGCACTGTGAGATGGGGGACGATTAAATGCTTCAGAGAGAGAAAGAGAGGGGGAGAGGGAGAGAGAGAGAGAAAGTAAGTCATCTGAATAAGCATCACTTCCTTAGGAAAACTGGAGTGAATACTCGTCAGTCATCAAACCTAAACATTATCCTTTAGAACTGAATCGGTTCACACTCAGTCTAAGGTCATATTTCAGTTTGTTAAAAATCATGAAGTTCTGTAAAAAATACTGGTATTACACATAATTATTTTTATAAAAGCATTCTGGTAATTTTCTTAAGGTCTGGGAAGCTGATTTTTCCAAGCTGAGTGCTGCATGAAATTCATAGTGGTTCACAGGGGATGAGACACCAAGAAAATGGTAATAAACAAGATTTTCTGCAAGAAAACAGGGCACATTGTTCATATGCAACTGTGGTAAATTGAATTAATGTTTATTTGTAGTTTGAGTAAATGCTTTAAAATGCTTAACTAGTCAGCAGGTGAATCTGTATTTTGAGTTAACTGTCATGACCTTTTAACTTCTGATTGTGATTAATATGTGGTGGGACAGGACTCTTGGAAATAAAGGTATGTTTTTTCCTGCCCTCATCTTCAGTAGTTAATGAAGTTTTAGTGTCTAGCATGCTATATTTATCTACCACCCCCCAACTCAGAACACGTCTTCCTTGTGTTGATTTTGAGAGAAAAGCACTGTACAGAACATGTGGGAGAAAGGCCAAAACTGGTGCAGAGTACTACATTTATACATCAGTACCAAAGTAAAGATGATCTACAAAACATCATAATGATTCCAGTGGTGGTGCAATATTAAGTTGGCTAACTAAATCAAATGCCTGCTACCATTACTTTCTCAGAAATACATGAGGAGAAGAAAGTGTTCTGCTGAAAAGGAGGTAAATTCAGTTTCATTCATGCAAGAATATGGCATACTAACTCCATCTTGAGTATTGTTTGATGTTGAGGTCTCCACATCTTGAGAAGGACATGGGGTTAAAACAGGTACAAAGGCAAGCAAAAATTATTTAAGTTTAGAGCAACTGCTTTGTGAGAGAGAAACAAGAATGAAAATACTTAAACCTGGAGTGGAGAAAGATGATTGTATTTGGTGATGGTTACAAAATGGATATATAGTTTTTATTGAACAGGTTTTGCAGTACATTAATTGAAACTAGTAGGTTTAAAAGGGTCGAAAGAAAATGCTTTTTTACAAAGTGGGTAGTGAATTTCTGCAACCTTTAGCACAGGATCTTGTGAAGGCAGGCAGTGCAAAAAAGAATTGAGTTAAATTTGTGGAAAAGAGGTTTATAAGCATATACTAAAGGCAACAGCAATGGTTATACTTTAAAACAGCTAGTTTTACTGACTACATATGTGCTGGGGATGCGAGGAGCACAAACAGACAGTGCCAGGCTTTGCATGCACTGTCTGAACAGCACTTTCTTTTGTTACAACAGAATGCTGAGCGCAGTGAAACATTGCTCAGAGACAGTGGGGCATTTCATAGTCCTTGTGGCCCTCTGCTCTGGGCAGCTTTTTGATTATTCATTTATTTTCATTTCCCATCCTTATTTCATAAGGTTTGCCTTGTGGTTTGATGTAGTCGAGAAGTAATGAAAAATGCTGAGCTGTATTAAACAGATTGAAATTCATTAAAGCCACGGACTATTGCAGGGTTTTTGACAAAATCTTAAATTCATTAGAAAATCCATGGAAAGAAAATATTTTTATCAAAAACTGCCTTATGTTTGTGGATTATGGCTAAATTAGTGATGAGTCTAAATTATGTTTTTTGGGTCCTGTTATAATTCTGTGACAACAAACACAGTTGACTGTGCCTTTCATTAGCTAAAGACATGGGTAGTTTGATGTGTACCCATTTGAGGATCCCTTAGAAAGATGTATTACCTCATAATAATGTAACTGGGCTACCCTGCAGTGCAAGTTACATCTTTGCAGATATGTTTATTATGGTTGGGAGTATGGCATCTCAGAATGGATGGATGGATTAAAAAAACAGACAGAAAGAAATACTGGAGACAAACTGTACTGAGAGAAGGATATGAATTCATAGACTGTTCATGTTGGATTTTCTGTTCCTACTGCCTCCTTATTTATAATATTCAGAGATATGACATTTAACATTAATGGATATTACAGCATGTTTAACTGAGTAAAAATATCCCTTCAAGTAAGTCGTTCTTTACAAAACAGATTTGAAAATAATCTATCATCTTTTATAATCATTTATTTACTTTGATAATTTTAAGTCAAACTGAAAAAATCACACTCCTCTTTGCCAAATAATTTTCATTGAAAGTTAAAGGAATGAACGAAAGCAATCTGTCATATGCACTTGAATATCTATGCCTGAAACTAATCATTCCCCAGTTTACTATGAAGTACACTTGCAAGCTGTTCCATACAGCAGAGGGCAGCAGTGGTAAAATGGCATGTCAAGTAGATGGTTACAGTAAGTCTACTTTTATCATCTTTAATCTAATGTAGCTCAAACAGTAAAACTGAAATCTATTAAATAAACACAGGGTTAAATCTTTTATTTCAGTTTTCTTCATGATGCTCATGTCTTCATTTATTTTCATTAATAAGAGAAAACTATTCTCATACATGGTTTCCAAATTGAGGGCTAGAATTACTGTGGTTTTCACTTCAAAGAAAGGTCACTGAACCTCGTACCCTATTAACTTTGGGTTTTTCTTTGAACAAATTAAATAAAATCTGTTTCTGGATTAGAAAATGGACATTTTTTTTCTGCAATCATAAATTGTTAGTTCCACAGATGCATTTTATTAGGGATTGCTTCATTACATTCTAGTGGTCAATATCCGGTTATACTGCCTCTCAATCAGTGAATACTTTTTCATTAGTATAAAAATTATTGGAAAGCCTTTATATATCAAAGTAGTAGCAGATGCAATGAAGGCTGATTGTGTCCAATGTGTTTCCATCTTTTCCTTGGATTCTTTGTTTTGAATAAGATGGTTTCTGGTTTTAAGAACATTTCTCTTCTGGTTTCTTTCATGTCCATAGCTGACTCTTATGTCTGCAGCTTTCCTTCATGCAAATGCTAGTAGAATGCTCCTTTTACCTCTTATTTTGCACAGAGCTTGCAGGAATTAAATATCTTTGAGATTTTTGTTCCTCTGTCAAATATATTTGAAAGTGGCAAAATTGTTAAAGGTTTACTGGGGTGGAAGGAGTGGGGGAATTTTTACAGGGAATTGACTGGCAAAATGCAGTTGATAGTATATGTCTATAACAGAGACAATCTCTTCAGGCTCTCTTCAATGTCAAGGAAGTTATTGTAAATATAATCACAGAGGCTAGAGAGCAATTCCTGTCATCCAAAAGTTTATTCTAGAATAGGCCAGACAAATTGTCTCTTGAAATGCGTCTCTGTCCAGTGACTGTACAGGGAGCCAAGGGTGACTTGCACAGATATAGACTTTCACATACACCAAATTTAGATAAAATCAATCCTGGCTGCACACAAAGATCTTGTCTGCTTAAGACACTTCCTCAGGAGATCACACTGAAAAAAAGGAAAAAAAAAAAAACAACAACTCTTTAAATGAGGGGAAAGAAATTAAAATTAAGAGAAAATGTAAATAATTGAGACTATACTGATATATGTCTAATAAAGGTAGGAAAGTATTTTATTTTTATTTTAATATAATGAAAGAGAATAAGTGGGCTTCATGCACATGTTAAAAAGCTTTGGTGGATCTATCGTATTAGCTTTTATGGCAAACATTCAGATCGAAGACCAAAGAGTTGCAGGCAGGTTCAGGGCGTTAGCTTTATTGTAAAGTTTTTAGTTTTTTAAAGAATCGGTTAATCAACACAGCTACACATCTGCATTCCAAAAAATTTAGAACAGCTGTATAGGTGTGTTAAAGAAGAAATAGTATAAAGGAACATGCGAAAACAGATCAGGGTGTATTTTTCCCTCTCCCATGCGCATATACTTCCCTCTTTCAAAATGGCAATCTTTGGCAGGTGTATATCAGATTTTTTTTCTGCAGTAAGAGAGCAAATTGGAGTTGATACATACCAGTTAGCAAAGTGTGCAGACAGTCAATATGTCTGTGTGTGGTGGTTTAGCCCTGGCTGGAGGCCAGATGCCCACCGAAGTCAGTCTATCACTCCCCTTTTTAGTTGGACAGGGCAGAAAATATATATTGAGAGGCTTAGGAATCAGTGTAAGGGTAGGGAGAGATCATCCTGTCATCAACGACATGGGCAAAACAGGCTCAACACAGAGTGAAGGAAAGAAAACTATCTAAGTTATTACACTACACCACAAAAACAGTGAAACTGGAGTCGGGAGCGCGACCAGATCTTAAAACACTTTTCCCCCCACCATTCCCTCCTTAGCAGACTGTAGTCAGGGTTTTTGCTCCCTTCTCCCCCACTGTGGCACGGTGGGGGGCAGGGACTGGAAAAATGGGGGCTTTGGTCAGTTCCTTGCAAGTTGGTTTCCTTCTTGGCTGGGGGGTGGGGGGTGTTCATTCCACACCCTCTCCCTGCTGCACCGTGGGGTCCCTCCCACAGGAGACAGTCCTCCATGAACTTCTCCAACATGAGTCCTTTCCCACAGGGCTTTATCTCTTCATCAGCTGCTCCGCCATGGATCACTGCTATGGCAGGCAGCAATAAATCACAATGTCTCTCTAGTCCTCCATGGGGTTACAAGCCTCTCCAGCAAATCTGTTCTGGTGCAAATCTCTCTCTTTTCTGTGACTCTGCTTCTCCCCATGGGCTGCAAGTGCTGGCAGGGGCTTGCTGCAATGTGGGTCACAGCATCTTCTCTATGTCTCCACCTGCTCCATCCAGCATGGAGCTTCTCCATAGGCTACAGGTGGGGGTTCAGCCTTTTCCATGGACTGCAGGGTGTGGGGGGGGAACACCCGCTCTACCATGGGTTTCTCCATGGGCTGCAGGGGCATTTTTCTCTCTGGCACCTGGGGAACCTCCTCCCCCACCCTCCCCGGCCTTGGTGTCTGCACAGCTCCTTACATCTTCTCACTCCTTTCTCTGGTGGCAAAATGCAGCTGCTTGCAGTTTTTTTTTCTCCTATATGTGATTCACAGAGGCGCTGTGACCATCACCGATTGGCTCGGCCCTGGCCAGCAGCAACTTTGGCCTTGATTGTGTTATGTTTACAGTCTGGGGCCTGCAAAGAATTCCAGCAGCTTCTTACAGCAGACGTTTTCTGCAACCCCTGTTCTTTCCCAGCACCCAGCTACGCAAAACTGCGATGCTGTTATTTATTGCCTTTAATTGACAAGATATGCTTGTAGAAGAGTTCTGCATCACTCAAAAGGAGGAATAGAAACATTACAGTGAGCCGTCACTGAGAAGATGAGGAGGAAATCCGGTGCGTTGGATACTTCCTTTCTCCAGACTTTCATCTGAAGGTGCATACAGCCTCACACTTCCCTTTTTTCCCACTTTGCCACTGCTTTATGAAGAATCTTAGCTTTCTTCCTCCTATATACATTTGCCTCAGTTTCCTCTTAGTTCTTTTCAGGATTTTGGCAAAAAAAAGAATGTTTGAAATAAAATTCTGCTTGAAAATCCCACAAACCTATTTGTAGAGAGTTAATTTAAAGAATTACCTCAGTGTACGAATGCTTTGCATACTAATCCACTTAGGCTTTCTTGTTCAAGGTTACGAGTGCCAGCCACTGACTTGTTCTACTTGGCTGCTTTGAACCTTATACTGGGCTGTGGATTGTATGTTGTTAAGTTTAAGCAAGTGTATCATTGCTTATGAATACTCTAGCTTCATCTAAGTAATTTGTGAAAACTAAGATCACACTTTACATTTACAATTTTCCACACTCGTGTCTGTGTTTTAAAAGAGCAGCAAGGAAAGGATGTGTGTGTAGGATAAATATTCTTGAATATTTCAAAATCTATTTCCAGTTGTGTAGAAGGCAGCATGGGAGTAAGAAGGAAGAGCAGAGCTGCAGTAGGCTTGGTTAGTGTCATACTAAGCAAACAATTTGCTTGTAGCGGACCCTCAGTCCCAGGAAAGTTTCTGCCTCTGGTGCTCACAAGCTGCTCGCATTGAGCACTTCAGTAGAAATCCCTGGCACACATGAGAGCTTGCTCAGCTGCTCAAAGCACAAGCACTTGCTCAGCAGAGAGCTAGCATGGACAACTCTGAGCAGGGTCTTAGCATTCAAGACTACCTGAATTTTTTCTGGTACTGGAGCAAATAAGAATTTACCTTGTAAATAGAATTTAAACCTCTTTATTTTTTTAATCTATTTTTGGTTACAAATATTTTTCTTGTTCCCATCTGTACAGATGAGACCTGAGGAGTGAAGCAGAAGCTGAAAGACTTTGGTTCTTTCTGTACTCTTGAAGGAATTTGTTCAGTGGAGAGAAAGGCTTGAAAAATCTTTACAGAGGTACTGTAGGTACCAAATTGTTGCTATACTGCAGATAGCTATGTTTTGCTTTCTAAGACATAACATATAGTTACTTGGGTGGATTTCTAACTCTTGTTCTTTTTTCATTCTTTTGGTCTTTTTGTTAGCTTTAAGCTGAACATAATGATTATTGGTGACTAAGAATATCCTAATAGACAGAAATAGCACATATTCTGCAATTTGTCTTAAAAAGTAATTTTAAAGAGAAGATGCAATAAAAATTGTTACAAACCTTTTTGTCAAAAACCTGGTATTTTTCTTTATCAGTTTTATGAACATCGTGTATTTATACTGTGTACCCTCTTCTTCCAATTGTATTTCTATATATAGCATGCCATCAAATAACGTGTAAAATAACAAGGGAAAAAACCCCTGATGACAGTGAGAACAAGTATGTATGCAGTGTCAACACTTATATAAAAACCCCCCGTTAATTAAAAGGATAAATATTAAAGAAAAAAGGCTAAGGTTAATGACAAACAAAGATTTAACAGTATATGAAAACCAAAGTCATCAGTATGAAACAAAAGTACTCAGTAATAACTGTCAAAACCAACATAAATTCTAGCCCTTGTGTAAGGTCTAGATAAAACTTTGAATTGCCAAAATTTAGAGAGAAGGTGGAAATTCCACCAGAAAATGGACTCCATAAGAGGCATTCATTGAATTATCCAAATTTTAGCAATCTAAGGAAGAGTCCCAAACCCAAAGGGAAAAAACCTGAAAAAAAATGTTGGAGTAACCCTGACAAGATGAGGGATGGTGCTGTTGGAACGCTGACCTGATGGCATCATGGATACTTGGCTGATAATGAATGCCCAATGTAGAACTGTGGGTGAGATCATGACAACAGTTTTAGAAACAAAGGTTGAGATGTACTAAGTCGGAAATTCTATTTCCTTTATATATGATGTCAATGTAAACTTGCTGCAATAATGTGTAAAAATTCTAAGTTCCCATAAGACATGTGGAAAACTTGTAGTGATATTCAGAAAAAAGCTATGGCAGTTGACACCTTGGAAATATGTATTATTATGAGATTTAAAATGAATTTCCAGGTTTTATCCCAGAAAAGATTGACATGTAATGATAAAGGTCTGCATATGCTTATGTTTGTAAAAGGTTTTTTTCTGTATTGGATGTTTAGTGAAAAAATATGGTACCCGCAGCTAAACAAATCCACACTGGAGGTAGGACATATACACGTTAAAGGTGAGGATAACAAAGCTCTGAAACAACTTCCCTGATGATGAGTTAGACCCTCAAATGAAATTTTTGGTAAGGGCTGAATTTTCTACATAGATATATCTTAGAAGGAAAACACACAATGGGCTTATGTCAGAAATTCTTGGGTATAGTGTTTTGTCCTGCTTTAATGCAATTACTGTGTAATGCATTACTGTGTAAAGATCTTATATGATCCCTTCTGTCCATAAAACTGTGAACTGGAAGGTATAGGTTTAAATCCTTCCATGTTACTGAATATAAGTTATATATGCTAAACTAAAGAGGAAGTAATATCTTATTGGAACTATGTGAGGGTAACTTCTAGCTTATCTTGCATTTTCTAAAAGACATTTTCAATAAAACATGTTTTCAAAGAGCTTTTTTTTTTTTAGTTACTGCTTAGGTTTCAGTAAATGAAGACTGGAAGTTGTACAGTATGGAGCATCTTCAAGACAAACTAGTAGTTTGTGGGCACGAATGTTCAAAAATTAGAAGGGTTATTTACTTTAAATTTCAATTGCTGTCTTGATGAAGAGACAACTTTAATAAAGACTGTTACTCTTTCCTATACAGGAGGTTATAATTAGAACTTAATAGAAAATTCAGGCAAGGGGTTCTTGGAACAGTGTGTGGGAGATTACAGGTACTGATTAGTCGTAGATTATCTGGGTGGTAACAGTTCAAAATTGGTAATTAAAGCTTAAAATACCAACCAATATCACAATGAGTGATGTTGTTACAAAGACTTGATCACTTGCAGCTGAGTATTATAAGGCTTTCCATGCTGGATGAAATCCAGGGCCCACTGGTGTGATACCTATCCTGCCAGCAGCTGCTTCAGAGAAAGTTGTCTTCTGGTACCTGACAGACATGGGCTTCAGCCCTAAAACCCAGCATTCTGCTTCAGTGCCAAAATGTTTCTACATTAACATTATTTCTTTGTTTATTCCACACTGTCCTCAAGACAAGGATCCCTGTATGTGTTTTTTCTAGTCAGCGAAATGACATCCCTATTCTCATTTGTAATACAAGAATATCATTAGTTGTGAAAAAAAACTATACCATAGCTTCATTTGTTTTCTGGACAGGGCAAAGGGGTTCAGGCAATGACCTGAGGTTTCTGGGATGATTAGCATAGGAGGACTTCAAGGTCCATACTTGAAATCTGCCATACAACTCACAGTACTCCATGGTGTTTGCATTGGTATGTCTGATACATTATATGTAACTTAAAAGTATGGACAATGAGCATTTTGTATAACTAGATAAAACAAATAGAAACAGGAAACAGTTCTTGAGAATGGAATAGAGCCCTGGTTATGCCAGTGCTGTTAACTGCTGAGTTGAAGGACATTAAAGTGTCCTTCATGTCTTAAGAACATTTAGTTCTTAAGAAAGCAGTCTAGTGGGAAAGAGGAGTAAAGCTGTCTTTAGAATTAGCCTGTCTACTCTGTACCTTTGTTTTGGAGCAAACTTCTATTTCAGACTTGGCTGATTGTGTATATATTTTTAGTAACTTCCATCTTTTTTGCCAGAATTTGCCAGAACAAGTACAAATATTTACTTACCTGGAAACAGTCTCAGTACAAAAATAAGATCTGATAAAGGTTTTCTACTGCCAAGTGTTTTGATACAATATCAATGCATGTTAAAGCTTTTTGTTTGAGCTACATCTATATTGATTTTACTTTGAATATGTTCAATATATTCAATATTTCAGTATTTTCAAACTGTAATTTATTAAATGAATCTGCACAACTAGAAAAGACTAATTCTGGGGTTTTTTTTATTTCCTTTCTTGAAAATATAAATGTTTGTAGCTAAAAATAAGCCATTTTTTCCCATTCAAAAGTTGGCAAAGAGGACCTAATTAATAAATTACGAGATAGGTAATTTGTTTGTTTTTAAATGACTGATGTTCTGGATGAAGCAGGTGAAGTAGATCAGATCTGTCAGGACTTCAGTGTAACAATTGTGGATATTTGGTGTGGTATACAAATAGTCACACACTTTCCACCTCTCACCCTGGCTTGTGTTTATCACCCAGAAACTTTCCTTTCATTTTAGGTAGACCAGAAGGCCTTGAGAAACTTGGTCTAATACTACATAATATTTCATTTCAGATATTTAAATTTATAGTTTAACATATATAATCAGACTGCAAAGGCTTTGGACTGGATGAGACATTGTTAGTAAAATCAGCTCACCTTTTTTGAGCCCAGTGTTTTTGGAAACCTAAAGGAGCAGAAACAGACAACTGGTACCGCTCCAGGACATTACCAAACAATAGGCAGTGAAGAGTGTACTGATTGATTCTGCATCTATTCAGTGTAAAAGGAGGTGAGACAGCTGAAGTTGTCTTGATGGCCTCGTAGCTACACTTTAATGTTTAGATACCGTCAGTAGAGCTAAGCTGCCAAAGTTCCTAAGAATGAACAGATTTTTCCCCCTCTGGTTTTTAACTTGAAAACAAGTAACAGCGTATGCATCCTTCTGAAGCCTCCTCTTTTTCCTATCCAAGATCCTCATCCTGTGACTAAGTTCTTTATTATAATTAACATTATTGTTAAATAGTCTTGATGGTTACCCCTGCATTTTTTTTTAAACAGGCAGATAGTCGGCAATGGAGAAGTGGTGTGAGGGAGAAGTCTGTAGTAACATAGGAGCAATTAATGAAGTTTTAGATCACACCTTCTATTTAACTGAACACTTCCTTTTTGTTAACTCATAAAAGCTTTCATGCCAGGAAAATCTTAGGACCATAAATGTCAGAGATCAATTCTGTAACAGCTGAGAAGGCATTTTGGAAGATACAGCATGGCCAGTAGGTAGAGGAAAGTGCTACTGCCCCTCTACCCTGCTCTCCCGAGACCCCATCTGGAGTACTGCATCCAGCTCTGGGGTCCCCAGTATAGGAAATACATCGAGCTGTTGGAGAAAGTCCAGAGGAGGGCCACGAAGATGATCAGGAGAACCTCTCCTGTGAAGACAGTCTGAGAGAGTTGGGCTTTTTCAGCCTGGAGAAGAGAAGGCTCCAGGGAGACTTAATTACAGCCTACCAATACTTAAAGGGACTGTTCATCAGTGATAGGACGAGGGTCAATGGCTTCAAGCCAAGGAAACTTTCTGCTGACAGGTGAATTTCGAAGTTCTGAACTAATTCAAAGCTTATTTCAGAGACATATATTCTATATATATATAAAACACTCTATGTTAATATATGTAACAGACAATTTCAAAAGCATTCATTTATTTTAATTCATCAGCAATCTTAATATATGTGATATTGTTAGGAGTGACATGTGAGACCAGGGAATCTGAATAGACTATGGTAATTTTAAAGCACTGACATTTTTTATTGCAGCACTCTGGCATCCATTCATTGGCAAAGATGCTTTATATATTGAAAGTCTACACAAATTACATGCAAAATGTAGTCCTTTCATGTCAATATGCTGCCTATGGCTGTAATTACAGCAATGTGCACACATCACATTAATAACATGGAAGAAATCTACAGTACCACAGGATTTCCTTCCATTTGCCATAATTGCTGCGATTAGTAAAAGGGCAAAAACTTCTTTCGCTTCGTCCATCAAAGCAAGTTATACAGTATTTAAGGAATAAGAGTTATATAGTTGCATTTCTCTCTAAGCTGTGAAGTTCAGTAGGGTTCCTGTCTACATCATCTCCCGTTCTGCTGTACAAAATACAATTACGCCATTTGTCAGATCGGTAGAGCTCATAGGAATGTCCTTGTCATCTCAGAGTGAGTTCTCTAAAGAGTTTTCTTGTTCCTGTGTAATTGATTCGCTGATCCTTTGAAAACCAGTAAATTACAGAGTGCATTTATTCATGGCATTTGTGAATGGGCAACTTGCTTTTGTTCTTGCAGCAGGTGCGTAGGTGGGAGAAACAACAAGATAAGCAGCAGTAAGTCTTATTGGCTCACTTAAAACCAAATAAATAAATAAAAATCCTGTGTAATGAAAGAGGGCTTCTTGCACATGCTTATCATGATCTGTGTCTGGTTATGCCACTTCACTCCTATTCACTGAGAATGGAAGTTAGGATATTACTATCTGAACTTTCCAAGTAATGAAAGATTGCATTTGTCTGTGGAGAAATTCTGATATGCAGTTGTTTGAGATCATGAATCCAATCATTAAATGAAAATAAGAGTTTTGAGAAGTACCATTCCCATTGGTACATAAATTGTACCAATACTGCACTGTACTGATTTCTTTATGTCTATCTCAGCAAACTTCTAACAGGCATCTACCAACATAGCTCTGCTGTTCGCACCATCCCATTTTATCAGATGGCACAGCATCAGGATAGGTAGGTAGTAGGGCAATAATGCTGCAACAGAAGGGTTTGAGAAAAGGACTTGGCAATTGTTGCTAGCAATTACTTCAAGAATAGTAAACCAAGTGCTGTGTAGACAGAAAAAAATCTTTGATGACAGGTGTTGCCCTGATGTCAGGGGTACATCTGAGGTCAAGACCTGAGTTCCCATCAGTGATTTTACCACCACTGAGAAACTCGTTTACAAGCCAGAGAATGTTTGCAACACAGCTTTAAGAAGGGAAGTGAATTCTCCTTTGAAATCAGCCATAGTGTCCTTACAAATAGTAATGCAAAATATAGCCAATGTTATGTAAATCTTCTCTCATCAGCCCTCAACAGCTATAAATCATCAAATGTGATTTTAAATGTTAGTTTCTATCAGCAAAATTAAATAATTCACCCTCTCTTTGTACATAAAATTTGGATGGAATTAATTCTTAGTTTCAATTTGTAATTATATACAAACCAGCAAATTATATACCAAAAAACCTACTTTGGGTTTCTTTGGAGATTGACCAGTCCCTAGAATTAAATGCTGGAAGCTGGTGCCTCATTATCTGAGGAATTATTTTTATTAGTGGAACAAATCTGGAGGTAGTTAGCTTTATTTCACAGAGCAAATTCTATACAAGCTAGAGGAGATATGTATTATCATGTGTTTATGCTTTTCACTTATTCATATAAAATATATTTTTCAGATTAAAATTTATGTAATTTTTGTTTGCACAAAGTTGCATATTTGGCAATGTTAGTTTGATAAATATATTTAGTAATTAATGAAGTAAAATAAAAGGTATTTTGGAACAAATCTGACATTTTGGACGTTTTTTGTAATTTATTCTAATAATATGATTGATTTTAAAAATCTTGTAACCATAGAGTCACAGAGTTCTTTGGGTTGGAAGGGACTTTAGAGATTATCTGGTCCCAACCCCAAGCCATGGGCAGGAACACCCTCCACTAGCCCAGGTTGCCCTAAGACTCATCCAACCTGGCCTTGAACACTGGCAGGGTGGGGGCAGCCACAGCTTCTCTGGGCAACAAGAGGCAGTGATCAGCCTTGATCATGCCAGAGTTTGTACATACTTCCATGTACTAGTACTTTGGATTTTTGAGGACATTTGTTTACATTTTGCACTTTACTTAAGCTGGTATAGTCAGTATAATTTTAAATTTTTTTGGTAGTCAGTATCAGTTGCCATTCCTCGGCTTTACTAAACAAGGCTTTTCCTTTTGAGCTCACCACCTTGTAGGAAACATTAAAGACTTTTTAGAACCAGGGATTTCATCAATCTAACTTTAAGGAGAATTAGGATGTTTCTATTACTACAGGCTTACTGCTTCACAGGATTTGTTGAGCCAACACTGAAGGTTTGGAAGGTGGGAGAATGATATGACTGGTGTACCTGTTGTTGTGGAAATCTGTCAGTCATGACAGTTTTCGCTAACTTTCATTGCAATAATATTGTAATGGCACGGTGATGTAAATGCCAACTTTGTAATAGCATCCCTCTGGAAAACCTGAGTGGAAGAAAATTTTTTTCACTGCAGTGTGACCTATCCCAGCTTTTTAAACTGGTGCAAATGTGGCACTAAATAAGTGGGGGATGAAAGAGCCTGTTCTCTATTGACAGTGTTTCCCCCAAAAAAACCCCATTTTTCTATGAAAGTGCTTGAAAAGATTTTTATTTTTATTCAGTTCTCATATTTGAAAAAAAAAAGTTTCAATGAAAAAAAAAATTCAGGTTTGTCGTAAAATTGTTCAGATAATGTAGTAATGTAGTAATGCAGAGAACAGTTAGAGTGCTTGCATGTATTATCCACTGTAATGAAAGACATTCTTCAGTAGATTTTATACATCTTGCACAGCTGAAATAAAGCAGAGACTCTTTACATAAAATGATAACTTATAAAATATGCAAAATAAATGCAATAACGTGATGGTTAGAACTTGCCAAGAAGAATATGTACTAATTCCTATCCATCTCCATTGTTACCTTAAGAGCAGCTCTCTCCATAGCAACTGAAAACTTTTCAAGGCAGCAATAAACTAATCCTCTCCAGCTTCCAGAGCACCATCAAGGAATTTTAAAAACATTGGACTTCCAGCAGCTAAATACTTCTGAGGATTCAGAAGGCCACAAAGCTAGATACACAAGCATTCTTTTTCCCTTCAGAAGGTAAGAAAATAATGTTTAGAAATAAGTGCATCCTCGTAACGTTGATACATGTTGTAACTGCTAACAGCAGAATATATTTAAACACCAAAAGATTTTCTAACATTGAAAAACATACTAATCTTTATCTGAGTGAATGCCAATTGGAATTCAGTAGTTCTTTTTTTTTCATTTAAAATACTTTTTTTAGCAGAGTTTCCTCTAAAATGAGACACACACATTACCATATTGCAGTTAAAAGAATCTGAGTTTATGTGTGACTGCTTAACATAAGTGAATTATCATCTGAAAATGTATGTCACTGCCAGCATCTGCCATTCAATAAAATTAAAATCTCTTTGTGGAAAACAGAATTGAAACCCTTTTATGTTTCTTGCGCTTTGGTATCGAGAAAGATTACGGTTAAAGCAAAGGCGATGGTGCTTTAAGAAGGATAGTGACAGGGCAGATTTACAGTACAAAATGTCTTTGCATCTCGAGGTAACAAGTTAAGCTCATTGTTTCTGGAGTGTATTTATTTTGTTTATTCACTGAGTTCTGTGAATGAATTCATGACCTCAGTTTTGTAACTCTTTCATCTGATCATAAAATATCGCTAATTTGCAAGCACATCCTGTTCATTCTTGTTTTGTCCTGTATAGCTGGAGTTCAGTAACGTTGATTAAGTGTTTTGAAAATAAAACCTGCTCTATATCATTGCTCTGTAACATAATTATTGCACATTCATATCAGAATTAGACTAGTAATCTTTATTTACAGCTTTTTTTGCTACTAAAAACCTGTTTCATAATGGAATGAAAGTGAAAGCTATGGTATTTTCCTGTTCTTACTGAAGAGGATTATTAGTGAATGCAATAACACTGAAATGAAAACCATACACTTTACTTGTATGAGGAGGGAAGGGCAACCTCTTGTTGGTAATTCTACAGAAGTTTTAAGGCCATGGTTGTCTTAGTTTCCTGCTGTTCTGGGCTGTAAAGCCCTTACAGGCTCCCTGTTGTTCAAAAACAGCTTGTCACTGCAAATCTGCTTAGCCGACCAATTAATAAATCCTTTCAAACATATTGCATTCACACTAATTAAAGGGTTGGGGTTTTTTTCCCCTTTACCATTCAGATTCCTCAGGTTTCAAGTTTAAGCTGTGGAGTGCAAACAACAATCCAACATTCAGTGCAGATCACGTACTGCAGGAAGAGGAGATGTGTTTTCTGACCAAGCATCCAGCTCTTGGGGTGGTATGTTCCGCTTTCATATTCAGCGTGCTCATTGCTGAAGGACAGCCTGGGGAAGAGCATGGGCAGGATGGCAGCTATGCTTCCAGCCGAGGCTATCTGATGGAAGTTTTACGCATTCTTTCAGCTGACAACACTGAGCTCCACATGAACCACTCACGAAAACTGGTCAAAATCTTACTGGAGAGAGCTGAGTGCCCACAGCGGATTTATGGCATGCAAGAGGATTGTAATCTGGTTAGTGTTTCAATTAATGAGGGATATCTTTACAGGATCATCAGTGAGTTCTCAAATTATTTATTAGAGTGATACTCACCTGAATACAAAACCTGTTTGTGTAAAGGCTTTCTTGTTGCTGCAAAAAATTGTCCCTGCTTTAATCACTTCATTCTGAACCATTAATATTTATTGTTTGAGCTCATAAAGAGATATTCCAAACATGACAGGCATTCCTTAAAAACTGCATTCTTCAGTTGCATAACACTAATAATTTTCCTTTAAAAGTTGTGAAGTGTTTATTTTCCAACAAATATTTTTTCTGCTTCACCCTGATCTAACTATAAAAATATGAACTTGAATCTGGGACACAGGATTTCTGTTGTGGAAAGACATAGGTAAAATATGGGGAACAGTTCTGCCACTTTGTTTGGTTCTGTATTTTAGTTCATAAAAATAAAACCCAGGCAGTATTGTCTCAGATTTATGTGCCACTTCATTGAAAGTGACAGTTTTCCTTTTCTTTTCTTTTTTTTTTTTTAATTGCAAGGTTTATAGGAGGGTTTTGGTAAGCAGCTCAGGTTAAGGAAAATCAAAGGCAGAACAATATATCAACAAATCCAAATTAAAACTGAAAATAGTCCAGGGTACAGCTTCACAGAAGGTTTGGTTGTCTAATAGAGAATATTTTCAGAACTGATTTCCAGTTTGACAGAGAAAGGAACAGGTGTAACAAGATTGTAGGTTCTGGTGGGACGAAGACAGTGAGCAACTTAGCTGAAAGGGACTACAGAGGGCTTGGGCAGTCTTGGCTCTGGTATTGTTCAGTGACCTACATACAGCAGAGCGTCACTTCGTATCAGAATTACAAGGATTGTCCTAAAGATGAATGCTTTCACAACATACTATTCTTGACAATCTGCCAAGACAAGGAGATGGAGACCTTTTTCTCCCATGCAGTAGACAACTACTCACTTAGTTGGCTCTTTCTGCAAATGCTCCTAATGTTCATATAAGCCTCAGTACAAAATTTCATACATAAAGCACGTAGGTGCCTATTATTCTCTACATGGGTCATTTTTATGCTGGAGATGGTGCAGTTTTTCTCTTTGCACATATGGGCAGATATGTACCAGGTATGGACCCAGATCAAAAGTTGATAGTGCATTAAACAATAATGGGTGTAGGATCATCCTAAACTTCACAAAACAAGGTCTTTGTTTTCCTCCTCTGGTTTGCCTTTTTTTTTTTTCCTTGTGTTCGTAATTATTTATGGAAAGCATGCCACTGTGTCTTTGGATGGAAGAAATCTAAGAGTATTTTGGTCAAGACTTCTGCTCTCTTTAGGCTTTGTCTTGGAAATTTCCTGTGGGAAGAATTTGAGGTCTTTCACCATTTCCAGTACTTCTCTGTAACACTGCATACATCCTGCACTGCCAATGCCATGAGAATGCAGTTGTTGTCCATAGAAAACCAATAAGGGAGAAAAGTCATCTTCAGTCATATGCAGCCCACAAGGCACAAATCTTCCAAGATCATTTAAAAAGATTTTGCAAACCAAGAGATCAACGACTCTGTGAAAAGTGCTATCCTTCAAGATCATCAAAATTTGTCACAGAATGCCCCACCTTAGCTTGACATTTTATTTCCCATAATTGTTGGGAATAAATAATTGATGTCAGACTCAACATTCTAAATCCAGGTTTCTAGTCATATCACATGGATTTCTTTTCAGATATTTTTTTTTCCCACATTTTTAATGATGTCTTCAAAGGCAGTGAAGTTTAACACTTTTTTAGACCTTTTTTTTGGTTTGTTGTTACATATCAGCTGCAAAACCCTTCAGGCAGGGGCTGGTAGCTATTGAAGGGCATCTGACACTTGATCTCCAAAGCACACAAAAGTCACATATTACCTGCAGTGACAAGATTTTTTTTCTAACTTCTGGCCTCTTTAAAAAAAAAAGAAAGTTGGGGCTCAATTCCCTGGTTACAAGTTGGCCTCTTTTTATAGCAAAGAAGCATTTCTAAACTGAAGCCATGCAGATGGTAGTGACAGCTAAACAACCAGTGATGAACCAATTTATATCCTCTTGGCCACTGTGTATGGACTATCCATATACTATGAAGTAGTCGCATCTTCTACAGCACACCTACTTCCTCCCAATTAGCAGTTTCCTCTTTAGTCATCTTCCTTGCAAGAGCAAATAACAGCCTCGCCTATCACAATTTATCCTCAATGAGTTTAGAAATGTTATAGCAGTCTTTGAAAATCTTCCACTACATGCAGTGTGTTTATTGTATTACAACTAAGAGTTTGAAAAGGCTGGCTGAGGTCTTTTGGGACAGAAAGCATAATAGCCCCAGTTCCTCCTAGAAAAAGTTCACAGAACCATAGAATCATACAATATGCTGAGTTGGAAGGGACCCATCAAGTCCAACTCCTGGCTCCACAAAGGGCCAGCCAGGTTAGAGCATGGAACTGAGTGCATTGTCCAGATGCTTCTTGAACTCAGCCAAGCTTCGTGCTGTGACCACTTTTCTGGGGAGCCTGTTCCACTGCCTGACCACCCTTTCAGTAAAGAACCTCTTCCTAATATCCAACCTAAACCTCCCTTGTCACATCTTCATACCATTCCCTCAGGTTCTATTGCTGATCACCAAAGAGAGATCGGTGCCTGCACCTTCATTCCCCCTCATCAGGAATCCATAGACTGTGATGAGGTCTCCCCTCAGCCTCCTCTTCTCCAGGCGGAAAAAAACAAGTGACTTCAGTTGCTTTTATAGATGTTGATAGACAAGGGCTCAGGGCTCAGAGGTTTAATCATACTGCAATATAGTTTATTTACAAATATAAATATTTAATTTGGCAATTTCCATCCACTGTTCTCTCCCATTTTTTTTTTTGAGTATTTGTGAGAATTTTTTTTGTTGGGATTATCACTATTCAAATGTAGGAGCTCTCTCAGTTACTCCTTGGAATATTGGCTTCTGAACATGACAATGTGTGTTTGATTCCACTTACCTTCTGTGTAGGAAAATAAGCAAACACACAAGGAGAGCCATACTGACCAACATAACATGCTTGTAGCTACCAGAGTTTAGCATGACAGACTAATTTCTGTCTAGATTTAGAGTGCAGTTTTGTTCCTCCCACGGTACCTTCATGTGTTGTAGTTTCTTCTCGTAAATGTACAGTCTGATTGATCTACTGTAATAGTTGAGATTAGCTGACACTCCTATAACATGCTTGGAAAGGAGCTAGTTGGAAAAAAAAAACCCCAAACAGATGCACAATGATTTACAGCAATTACAGGGTCTCTTCAAGAAAGATTATTTATTCTGGAATTCTGTATTTTATTTCCCATAACCTGTCAAAGAACTCTATTAGTCTTCTGTTCTAATTCTAAAGACTAACTTTTCCTTGAGCTGGCAAAAATTTCTGGAACATATCTTTATGTCAAGAAAACTTGAAGGGTTTTTTTTTATATAAATATGTATACTTTTTCTAAAATATATATATTTAGTATGTGCTCAGACAGAAAGCCTGCACAGGGTGAGTGTATCATTTCAATCTCCCTTGAACTGCCTTTGGTGGAGTAAAGGCTACTGGGACCTCATGCTGGCTCTCTGCACTGGACCAAATTGTTCCAGTTAACAGAATTCATTGAAAAAAAATAAAAATAGCTGTATGATTTCAGGGTTAATTAAGCCCTGCATTTAATATGATATAAATTCTGTTTACAAACCCTGAACTAACTACAGGTCAGAAATGTGTTTTTCTTATAATATAAATGCATATAGAATGCACAGGTAAAAATATGAGTAGCCTTAGCCCTTATATTTATAACTAGAAATAAAAACTGTTTTGGAGCCAGTGGACTCAAATCTCTACAATGATTGATCAGAGCTAGTTTAGTAGTTAAGTCTTAATTTCCTTGGACACTTGTCAATGAAGCCATAGAACTCCAATGAATCACCTGCACCCTCCTCCTGACACCCCATTAGCCTGTGTAGGCTTAGGTTCGATCCCTTAAACATAAGAGTTGAATTCTCCTATTCTCTCTTATTGTATTTGCAGCTGACTTGTAATGTGTTAATTGAGTTGAATTTTTATTTTTTCACAGTGCCTCGAACCAGATGCTTTGTTACTAATAGCTGGTGGAGATTTGGAAGACCATCTCAGCGAAGAAGTATTTCAGAGAATTTCTCTTATTCTCCTCTACTACGTTCTTCATCATAGAGATGTCTGTTCTTCAGAACACAGCTTTGATAATAAGGATTATAAATTTTACCTACAGAGTATGCTTTGTCTAAGACATGATGAAGACTGTTATTATTTCTCACGGAATGAAACTGAAGATATTTTGGCAGCAGTAAGGCAACATTTTAAAACTTCAGAAACCCAGGTAAAGAAAACATAAATAAAAGTAATTTCATATTTCTTACTGATACTTTAAGGGAGTTCAGACGTAGTGTCAGTATCCTAGTCCCCAAGAAAAAATAATAAATAACAGTATGAGAGCACAGGCTGACCACTGGTCTTTTTATAATACATGCTGTTTAATAGTAGCCTTCTCCTTGACTTGCTTTTGGCATGTGCTACCTAGCACTTCCACAGAATCTGTTGAGACATGGTTGGGGAGATGGAGTGCATGTTAGGGACCATTCCCAATAGGTAATTTAGATACTGTTGCCCTGCTTAGGGCAGATGGAAAAGAATGTTGCTGTGTAGATACAAGATCTTGCACTTGACTTCAACAACAGAAAATACTTTCTCATCTCTTGCATTTATTATTGTAGGTATACTAAAAATTATTGTATTTAAATGTTATGAAGCAAAACAGCTCCAAACCTGATCTTGCTGTATAGCAGAAATAATGAATCACTTTGTTGTGACAAGGACCTTGCCAAGCCCTGCATTTCCATCCAAAGCAAAGTGGAATAAAGAATCTGCCCAAATATATGATGGCTTCTTTCAGTTCAGATGCATATATTTGTGCTAATTATCAACCAGCATGAATATGCCTTGCAGAGACTGATACAGATAAAGTTAAAATAAAAGTATAATGAGTGTATTAAGCTGAAAACATCCTTTTTTTAAGTCAGAAAACATGCAGCAAGTTTTGTCACGACTGTTCACTGTTCCTTACCTCAAGTAAGGTCTACAAACTAATGGAGTGATACTCTAGATTTCACAGTCTAAAGAAAAAATGTTTTCCTCCTAATGGGAATTAAAGTAAGTTTTTGCCAGATTGGATAATTCCTAAAGTACAGGTTGATTTGCTGTGAGAAGCCCTTTAGATTTATTGATAATATACAGTTAAATTTGGTTTATTTCAAATTTTGGATTTTCCCTTTTTCATTTCATTAGGTTTTAATTTACACCATACTGTAGTAGAGTTTCCTGTGCAAAGAGAAGATGGCTAGGAGTCCTGGCTGTGCAGCACAATGCTGAGGGCCTCCTTTTCCTCTTTCTGTGTTCTTTGTGCAATCGCTTCCCATCATAAATTATTCATTGACCAGTACTTTCGGTTCTGAGTCTTGGTGAACGTGCCGATTTCCAAGAACTCCAGTGGTATCTGGGCAACTGTAAAGAAGCATCGGTGGGTATTTGGCATGTCAGAGTCAGAATAACAGTCCATAAAGTGCTTTACTGTGAGGTCTGTTTGTTTATGCTGGCAGTATAATCAGTTGTCAAGCCTGTTCAAAAACAGACTTCACCTCTCATTGACATGAGGGAAAAAAGGGTTTTTTTTATGAAAGTTACACAAAACATTATAGACTCTTAAATGCCTAGGATCACAACACTTGAGTTATGGAAAAGGGCCAATGATGCAGGGTGGTAATAGAAAAATAGCATTTTTGGTGGCTCTTTGTATGTTTTGGTTTCACAGAAAATATCCTCTTCTCAGTCGTAGAAGCTAATATATTAATTTAAACAAGAAGCGAAATTTTGGGTTGTGGAAATGTAAATGTGCAATGGATAGGCAGGAAAAGAAATGCCAGCCTCCTCTCTGCAGTGTTTAAGGCATATATAGAGAGGGATGAGTATGCGTAAAATAAATTATTGCTGTACTGGCTTATCTAGTTGACTTTTCAATTTAGTTAATATGGGTTAGAGAGAAATGAGCTTAAATAATTTTCTCCATTATTTTCATTGTCTCTCTCAAACTCAAACTGTTTGCAGGGAAAATAAACAAGAAAGGCAAAAATGGAAGAAAACAGGGCTAAGTTTCCAGTTAACTGAGAGCTGTACCCTGCTCCCTCACTTCAGACCTGCACAAATCCACAGCCATGGGTGTACATGACTGACTGCTGCTCCAGCAGGGAAGGCACCCTTTATCTGCAGAATCGTATCTTCTCATATTGTCCCCAGATAACTGCCCCATAGCAAATTATTAATTTCATTTATTAGTAGGGAACTAAAAACATTGAAAGAATTCTTTCTGAAGTTTGAGTCTGTAGTTTTGGACTCAATTTCTTGTGCCGTAACAAAAATTCCTCCCTTTCCTGCCACTTTCTGGAAGTAGATGTAGATGCAATTGAGGAGGACATAGGAATAAAGAAACAGCATGAAAATAACACGGAAGCGAAAATAACCTGAATGAAGGACGACACTTCTTTGCCGTCAGACACTGAGTAAAATTTCAGGCTTTTTTATTCTGTGCCTGTTCTCCTGAAAATGTCCTCTGTTTTACATTTGCCATCCTACTGTCAATTACAGCTTTAATCTGTATCTTTTCTACCCTGGCTGTTTGTGAAAGTGTTCTCTCCAGTTTCTTCTCCTGTCACTCTGATTATTTAAATGGAGGTGACCAGGGCTGTCTTCATGCTGTTTTCTCCTGATTTCAGTGTGTTGATGTGAGTACTCTGGAGAAAAATGCTGATATAATGGACAGAGATGGTGCTGATGAACACACTCTTCCACGCTTGGCTGCTTTAATCATTACCCTGGCTCTCCAAGGAGTCTGTATGGGAAAAGCAAGTTTACCCTCCCCAGAATTCTTTATAAAATATATTTTCAATTCTCTAAACAGTACCACTGAGCTCCAGGTGACAGGTAAGCTATTTATTTGTCTCTAGTTGCCTTTTCCAAAACACATTTGATGTAAACTATCTTTAAATGCCTGAAAGACTGTGCACTTGGTTTACATTTAAATGCCATTTCATTTTAGAGCTGTTAAATAGTTTTTTCCTAAATTTAAAAATAAGGCTGGGAAGTATACTCTTATTTTGATAAATCTGAAACAAATTTTTACTGTGATTATTAAATGTGTACTGTGACATTAATTTATTACTTAATTGCTCGGCGCTGCCTGAACTACACAGGAGAGCTCTGAGAGTAGGATTCTAGCTGTGAGGGCAAGTTCACTGGGACTCATTTACATTGCTTCTTTAGGCAGATCTTGATAAACTGCAAGAGTCATTTAGGGGCAGATAGAATGATTCATGTATGGTAGCCAGATAAGGCACCTTAGTCACTCTCATCTCAGTTTAGACATACCTGAAAACACCTTTACAGTTTGGAGTTCCTTACTCACCTTCTGATCTTAGTACCCTGTCAGCAAGCCTGGAGTATACAAAGTCCATTGTCTTAAGGAGCTAGGTTGCTAGATGTAGCAGAAATGCTGCTTAACCATAAATAGAGGTATAGAAAGTTCTAAGTAGTCCAAAATAATAATACACAGAGGCACATTGAATCACAGAAGTAAATAAATTTTTAAAAGACCAAAATCCTCAGCCATAGATTGTACTTGCAGACACTGGTTTTGTAGCAAAACCCTTCATTTAAAATTGCCAAGCCAGATCTTCTAAAATAATTGGCAAAAAAAATGGATGGAGTCATGGGGACACAGGCTACTGCCTGTCTATATATGGTGAAGCCCAGACCCCAGTGAAGACAAAAGCAAGACTTTATGGTTGGTGGAGTTAGAGTGTTATTAAAAAAAAAATAATCTTCTTAATCAGTTTGTTACAGTGTAAGGATATTCTAAACCTATGCTAATTAAATTGTCCATGTCCATTTAATTTATTTTTCTTCTAATTAATAGTAGTAACTGGAGGAAAGAGCAAGGAACTGGCAGCACGCAACACAAAAATAGAAATTAGAATTGACTACACTTAGAAAACAAATCTAGCTTCAGCTCCATTCAGATCTGTTTACTCAAGACAAAGAAAGTAGACCAACATCTTATCACAAGCCTTTTGTAAGATTTGCTATTAAGATTATAACATTTTCTTTTTCTGAATAACAACATTAAAAAATAAAGGATTATCACATGGAAACATTCTTAATCTTGTTGATCTAAATTCCTTTGAAATTAATTTGTGGAACGCCTTTGTTTCCAATAGACAAACTGAGGTCTACAGAGGTTTCACTCTGGCTTCATCTTGAAAATGCAGAGATGAAGTAGGATAAGTAAGATATATAAGATAGAGCAAGCCCCTTTGTATAACCAAGCATTTCATCAGTAGGCACACACATTGCACTCAAGTTATGTCACAGGACACGTCCCGGTATTGTCTCAGATTTGGATTAGGGGTTCTGGCCCCCACCTTCCTACTTGAGTGCCATGAACAGCCACGTTTCCGGGTTAGCAACTAAACCAGAAGAGAAAGAAACTCCACTGCCTTGTGTTCCTCTTCTGAAGTGCAAAGGGCAGCATAGCATCCTGAAGATTGCCTTTAGGATACTCAAGAAAGATCCCCCTGTAAATTATCTGGTTTACTCATCTTTCTGGACTATCTGAATCCCTAGCTATGGCATTTTAGCATGATGTTCCATTTTCACGGGAAAAATTGAAGAATGAAGATGCTATTTAGCAGTAATTTGTAGATAACTTTGGCAGAGAGGGTTGATTAAATGGAAGATAAATGGCCTTTCAGTCACATTTGTTTTTCTCCGAGATAACCATAGGCAAACCTCTGAGTGTGCTACTATAGAGAAGGAAAGGCTGAGTGTATAGGTGTTTTGAACTTCTAGAGGTCTTAAGCAGCAATTACCTACAGAACCAAACTGAGAAAAGAAAAAAGTATTAAAATGAGGAATTGGATTAATGTTAAACCTAAAAAAATTTAACAATTACTTTTGGTTTATCTTTTTAAAATATGTATTTTCCTATGGTAACATATCTGTTTTCTAATTAATTATTAGAACTAGAACAACTCCTAAATGTGCTTACAGCCAAAAAGACCTGCACTGTGAATGGACAATTCAATAGTCCCAAAAGAAGACGTTATAGTATGGCAATCAGAGATATTGAAAGCAGAAATATTCCAGTCAAAGGAAACCATACAAAAGGAGACTATCTGAAGGGTTATTTTGAAGATCGTGAAAGGAACACAGATTGGGATCAGGTTAATTTGTTTTTCTGTTATTAATAGCATTGGTCACAGAATTTCAGTGGTAAAAGTTCAGTTGGTTTGCAAACACTACATTATTTTGAGGTTAAATTTATTAATTTCAACAAGGGAGGTAGATACTGAATTATGTTTCTATATCTTTATAATTGTTTAAATATTAAGGGGAGGAAGAACTTTATGGATGTAGAATCTGTGATTAAAGGAGTTGGGAGGGGCTAACAGAATGGCCAGTGATATTCAGAATCAGGTATTTCTTCAAGACACAGGGACTGAGTACCATATCTTCAATGTTTTCACATATTTATTAGAGGGGTTTTATTCTCTTTTGCCACAGAGCCTTTAAAGCCCCTTAAGTGAATTTACAGAAGGAAGGGTTGTTCTGTACTAATTAAAAAATAAATTAAGGTTTCTAGGTAAGTTTCTTATACAAGGTTTTTATAAGCCTTTGAAGATATGGCTTATCCAAACACTTTTAGTAGCCATCTGTGGAGTTCCAAAGCCTCCTTTAGAAAATATAGAATCCATAAAATAGAACTTTTTCTTGTTTGCACCTAGTATCTTCTTTGAGGTGGTCGAAGGACAGTGGCTCATCGCAAGTGTTGTTGTCCCTATCCCAAATCTTAGAAAATAAATAGATTTTCATTATTACACTGACTGCGATGGTAACTTATTTTCATCCTTTAGACTGGAAGGCATTCCTTAGGCTAAAAAGGAGACTTCAAAGTATATACTTTGGATACATTATGATGAATACTTTTGAAACGTATATTTCAAAGAATATGCTTCTGTTGTTTTCAGTTCTTTACAATTTAAGTTAACTTTCATACAATGTTTCTTCTCCATTTAGGAGAATAAGAGAGGTGCAATTGACTTTTGCTGTGTTGTCATTTTATGATGTGGAAATGAGACAGATGGCATTCTGGTTAAATGCCATTCTGATAGATATGCATCTGTAATTTTATTGCAAATGTTTACATACTCTATCAATCACAGAATCACAGAATTGTAGGGGCTGGAAGGGACCTCGAGAGATCATCGGGTCCAACCCCCCTGCCAAAGCAGGCTCCCTAGCACATATTGCACAGATAGGCGTCCAGACGGGTCTTGAATATCTCCAGTGAAGGAGACTCCACCACCTCGCTGGGCAGCCTGTCCCAGGGCTCTGTCACCCTCACTGTGGAAAAGTTCTTCCGCATGTTGGTGCAGAACTTCCTGTGCTCCAGTTTACAGCCATTGCCCCTTGTGCTATCTCCACAGACTACTAAAAAGGGGCTGTCCAATTCCCCCTGCATCCCATACTTAAGATATTTATTAACATTAATAAGGTCCCCCCTTAGCCTTCTTTTCTCAAGGCTGAACAGTCCCAGCTCACTCAGCCTTTCCTCATAGGGGCGATGCTCCAGACCCTTAATCATCTTTGTAGCCCTCCTCTGGACTGTCTCCAGGAGATCTCTGTCTTTTTTATACCAGGGAGCCCAGAACTGGACACAATACTCCAGGTGGAAGTATATTGGGGCAATATGTTCATTTCTTCCCAGCTGACCACAAAGTATAATAATTCTGATCAGCATTTAATGGGGTCTCAAAATAATTTTAAATTAAGATAATTTTAAATGTATTTCATATTAATTTTAAATTATGAAGGTCAGAAATCAATAGTGATAATATCTGTACAAGAGTTAAAAAGGTTTACCAGCAATAGAAGAATTTATAAAACAGAGTTTTTGATTTCTTAAACTTCTGCGAGTGGCTGTATCACAAAAGATAAGTGTGCAGGGTAGTTATCTGATGCTTGGTAGTCGAATTGAGAGCCAAATATTCTGTATATATGAAAATAAATCAAAAGAGACATCTGGAGAGAAGATACTTGCTCTCCTTTATTAATTCCTAGTTGCTACTTTTTATCCCATTCCTCTTCTTTCTAGCTATGACTTATCTTTGAGATATCATTCGATTAGAAGGCTTTGTGTTTCTGTGTTGTGCTGCTAATTTTGTCTCCTGCTTTCTGCACATATCTATGACAGCCATTGTGCTCCATTAGTAACAGATGCTGCTTCATATGAGGCATTGACTCGCTTACGGGTTGTTTGCTAACCACATTAAAATCTGTAGTTTGATGTTCAGATAGGGATTATATTTTGAAATATTATCACAGAAAAAAAGTCACTACTTTCTTTTTAAGTCATCATCCCTACTGATTAAAAAAAATCATATAAACCAAGTAAGTAGTAGATTATTTAATAAGAGCAATAATATTAAATTCCATTAAACTATATCACAATATTTGTGTATTCATGTATTATTCTCTATTAAAGAAACATGGATTCTGGAAACTAATATCATCCATTCCATCCATCCATCTAGTTTTTCATATAAAAATATGCAAGTTTGATTTACTTGTTTTTTCAGTATTATCCTTCAGGAGTACACATATAGTTACTTTACTAATGGATACTTAGTACTTTTCCTCCCTATTATATAAAGATTAAAAGGCTAGGGCTTGAAACTGGAAAAGATTCAGGTCCTCACGCCTCAAGACTTAGAACATTTTACTAAATAAGCATTAAGAATATTTTTTTATGTGTTTTTATTTTTCCAGATGAGATCTTGCTTTTTCTTTTAAAATTCCTGATGATAGAATCACATTAGAATTTAGGTTTATAGTAATCCCAGACCTCATCTTGTCGAACCTACTTCTCAAAACAGGGCCAACATCTAAGTCAGATCCAGTTTCACAGGGCCATGTCCAGCTGAATTCTGAATGTCTCCAAATATGGAAATTCCACAGTTCTTCTGGAAAGCCTGTACCAGTGCTTTATTGCTCTCATTTTGATGGGATTTTATAAAGCAAATTGGAATTCTTCCTACTGCACCTAATATGTGTTGCCTCTCATCCTTTTGCTGTACACCTCTGAGAAGACTCTGGCTCTATTTTCCCTATAAACACTCATTAGGTAGTTGAAGACAGAAGATACCTACCCAGCACTTCTCTTTTGCAAACTGAACAAACCCAGATCCCTCATGCTCTCACTGCTCATCACGTACTGTTGTTCCCTGGCCATTTTGGTGGCCCTCCATTGGCATTCCCCCAATTTGTCAATGTTTTTCTTGTGCTACTGATTATTGAACTGGACACAATCCAGACGTCCTCAGCAGAAGGCAATAATATTTTTCCATTACCTGTTGGCTACACTCTCGCTAATGCAGGCCAGTATGCAGTTAGCTTTTATTGCCACCAGGGCACACTGGTGACTCGTGTTCACATTGTCTATCAGGACCCCAAAGGCTTTTTCTGTAAATCTACCTTCCAGATAGTTTTTCACAGCCTTTATTGATGCAGGGGATTGTTCTATGTGAAGCACAATAAATTTGTCTTTTCTATCTTCTTGGATATCTTGTCAGACCATTTCTTTAGCTTGTCAAGATCCCTCCAAATATCAGCATTGCCCATCAGCATATTGACTACTTGTCCTAGTTGAATTTCATCTGTGAATGGGATATGGACACTCTTCCATTGCTCAGGTCGTTGACAAAGGCAGTAAATAGTATCAGCCCCTGTACTGAATAGTGAGGGATGCTGTTCATAACCACCCTGTGAGCTAGACTTCCAACTCCATACCACATGTTGGTGCTCCATACTACTAGAGTCAAAAATCCCTGTCTAGAAAAGGCACACTGAAGGTCTTTTCTAATATGGTTGTTCCTGTCTATGAACTGTCTTCACAGTGTCCTCTGCTTGGAGGCTGAACAGACTAGATACAGGTAGCAAGACCACCTGTTGTCCTGAAGACCTGAATGTGGTGTTCAGGATAGGTGTATCAATACTCAATTAGTCTCAATTTATTCAGTCACTTAGTGAGCTACAAGGCAGATTTTACTTTACTAATGAATGCACAACTGTAGAAAGACGTTGCTTTTTAATTGGGTTATTTAAAACTAATGATAATTCCAATTTTTATTTAAAAAGCAATCTTCTAAGGTTCTTTCTGAACCTAAGCTTGAGTGATTGGAAAAGAATATTTAGGAATCTCATGACTCTCAACTGAAGACTACTTTAAGGGAATGAAACAGATATTTATCTTTGAATTTAATTGAATCACAACTAATTCTGTGGGATTAAGACAACAAGATAATTCCTTTAATTAGGAAAGCATATTTGATATGGACTTCTTCTTTTTAAAAGTTCTTGTAGAAATTGCCACTAGAACTAAACATACGCCAACTGCACACATTTTTACTAGAATTTTCATAGTGGAGACAACCAAGCCTTTGTGGAAATTTTTTCAAAATACAAAGGTTCCCAATACAAGAAATTCTTTTTTGACAGATGTTTCTAAAAAGAGCAAAAAGTAGCTGAAATTATTAAGTACCTCTAATAATACAATTATTAAGTAATTTTTAAGGCAAATCTAGACTATGTAACTTCTAGTGTCCTTTCCTTAAAGTGACACACCATTGTTAAAAGAAATAAAAACACAGCTTAGTTCCATATCTTACTAAAAATACAAAGATGCTGCACAAGGACAAATTACAGGAAAGGAAGCCATCCAGAGGGATCTTGACAGGCTGGAGAGATGGGCCCGGGTGAACCTAATGAGGTTCAACACTGCAAAGTGTAAGGTGTTGCACTTGGGCCAGAAGAATCCCAGACATAGATACAGACTGGGAGAAGAGCTTCTTGAGAGTAGCCCTGCTGAGAAGGACTTGGGGATTCTGGTGGATGAGAAACTTAACATGAGCCAGCAGTGTGCTCTTGCAGCTCGCAAGGCTAATGGTATCCTGGGCTCCATCAGAAGAGGGGTGGCCAGCAGGGACAGGGAGGTGATTGTCCCTTTCTACTCTGCCCTCGTGAGGCCCCATCTGGAGTACTGTGTCCAGATCTGGGGCCCCCAATACAAAAAGGATGTGGAACTGTTGGAGAGGGTTCAGAGGAGGGCCACAAAGATGATTAGAGGCCTGGAGCACCTGCCCTACGAAGAGAGGCTGAGGGAGCTGGGCTTGTTCAGTCTGGAGAAGAGAAGGCTGCAGGGGGACCTTATTGCAGCCTTCCAGTACATGAAGGGAGCTTATAAGCAGGAGGGGATTCAACTTTTTAAAAGGATAGACAATGACAGGACAAGGGGGAATGGATTAAAACTAAAGGAAGGAAGGTTTAGATTAGATATTAGGGGGAAGTTTTTTACAGAAAGAGTGGTGAGGTGCTGGAACAGGCTGCCCAGAGAGGTGGTGGATGCCCCGTCCCTGGAAGTGTTCAAGGCCAGGTTGGCTGGGGCCCTGGGCAACCTTGTGTAGATCCAGGCCTGAGGTTGGTGGCCCTGCCTCCAGGCCTGAGGTTGGTGGCAGGGGGGTTGGAGCTCTGTGATCCTTGGGGTCCCTTCCAACTCATACCATTCTATGATTCTATGATTCTATGATTCTACAGCACTGCCTTGATACTGGAAGTACCATACATTAATTCCTATTAATGTGATTTGTATAAGCATTAAAATATTTCTATTAGCACATATAATAATAAAATATTTAGAAATATTTTTGTGTCAGATCCTTGTGATGTTTCATAGAAATTTTGCTACTTTGTAACAAAGATTCTGGTCTTTCTGAAATACATTGAAGTATCAGACTTTAATTGAAAAAAATAAAAATAAAAAATAGAAGTAATTGAAATAATTTAACCAGAAAAGAATGTATGGAAAGCAAGTTCTTTCTAGATTGTATAACCCTGTGTTAGTCTAAGCTTTCATATTTAATCTTAGCATTAAATGCTGGTATGCAACATATTCAGTAATACTCTATACTTTTCTACATAGGTTTGTTTCTCTGCCAATGAACTTGTGAAGATATTTTTAAAAAATAGTTCTTCCTCTATTTCTAAGGACCACTTCAAGCAAATCAGTCCAGCTATCATTCAGCAACTGTTAAGCTGTTCATGCCAGCTTCCTGACTCCAAGCAGACAAAGCTTCCACCAACAACTTTGGAAAGTGAGTTATGTTGTGGTCAGTACACTATTGTGAAAATTCAGGTGAAAGGGTACAGAGGCTTGATTTCTGGAGATGTTTTCTTAATTAATAACAATAAATCAAAACATGATGAGATTTAAGCACTCTATAATTTAAGATTTCTATAATTGCATAGCATACATGTCAGCTAATAGTACCATACTGAGAAATGACAGGTCGTTATAAATGTTTTGCTGGGTAGCACTGACCTCTTTTGTGGAATTACCACCAGGTTTATTCTAGAATCATTACACTGCACCTGTATATAGCCTCAAGTTTATGTTAGCTGGCATTTTATACCATGATGTGGCAAAAATATAGATAAATGCACTGTAAATGTTACTGTTTTTTCATTGTTGTGATACTTCACAACAGAGAAGCTTTGGAGGTCTTACTGTAGGAAGAAAACCAGTCACATGGGCAGCAGGACTTGTGCAATAGAGCTGGAACAAGAACCAACTTAGACTATAATCAGATTGTTTCCAGTCACAGTTATAGTCCTTGCATGCCACTGCAACCAGGGATTTCTGCCCCATCCATTCTGCCAATTCTACTTTTCCTGCAAACAAACCCCAGTCTAAAATATTTTAAATTAAAATAATAATAATAATATTTGAATTTGACCTGACCTAAGGGTTTCTTAATGTGTTTCCTGGTTTTGTTTACACCTTGAACCAGCAATATCTGTGAAGTGGTTACACAGATGTATATTACAGGGGGCATTTCTCATGGGGAATTTCGACACTGGAAGTGAGCAAAAAAGAATGGGCATCTAACCAGAATCACCTGCATCTAGAGCAGCACTTTTAAGCTACAAATCAATGCCTTTATCCTAATATCTACATGGCCAGCTCTAGATTCCTCAATGTTTTAGGAGCTAGTAAGCTTTCAGGGATATGCCTACCTGGACAGGCTGGAGAGCTGGGCAGTGAGAAACCAGATGAAGTTCAACAAAAGCAAGTGTAAAGTCTTGCACCTGGGAAGGAACAACTGTTTGTATCAGTACAGGCTGGGGGATGACCTGCTGGAGAAGAGCTCAGTGGAGAAGGACCTGGGGGTCCTGGTAGATGACAGGTTGGCCATGAGCCAGCAGTGTGCCTCGGTGGCCAAGAGAGCCAATGGGATCCTGGGATGCATCAGGAGGAGTGTAGCCAGCAGGTCAAAGGAGGTGATCCTCCCTCTCTACTCTGCCCTGGTCAGGCCCCACCTGGAGTATTGTGCCAGTTCTGGGCTCCTTGGTATAAAAAGGACAGGGATCTCCTGGAAAGAGTCCAAAGAAGGGCTACGAAGATGATTAAGGGCCTAGAGCATCTCCCCTATGAGGAAAGGCTGAGTAAGCTGGGACTGTTCAGCCTTGAGAAGAGAAGACTAAGGGGGGACCTAATCAAAGTTTATAATTATCTGAAGCAGGGGATGCAGGGGGAATCAGCCAGCCCCTTTTCAGTGGTCTGTGGGGATAGGACAAGGGGCAATGGCTGCAAGTTGGAGCATAGGAAGTTCCGCACCAACATGCGGAAGAACTTTTTCACAGTGAGGGTGACTGAGCACTGGAATAGGCTGCCCAGGGAGGTGGTGGAGTCTCCTTCACTGGAGATATTCAAGACCCGCCTGGACGCCTATCTGAGCAATATGAGCTAGGGAGCTGCTTTGGCAGGGGGGTTGGACCCGATGATCTCTCGAGGTCCCTTCCAACCCCTACAATTCTGTGATTCTGTGATTCTGTGATTTTTCATATGGGGAATCAAAGGACAAAAAAAGGAAGGAATTTACCCTGGTCATGTACAAGGTCCATGGCAAATTCACAGTGTGAGTAAGAGTGTCTCAGGTCAAAGGCTACTAGTCCAATCAATGATATTTTAGTGATTTCATAAAGGTGAGAGGTCCATGTAGATGAGAAAAGCTGAACTCTTCAACCACAAGAAGGAATTAGGGAGCTGCAGCCCTTTCCCTGTGCTTTTTGGCAAGGGAAGGATTCCATGACCACAGGGACACTTCCACTGACTTAAGAGAGGCAGAGGACTTCATGCTTGACCTGTGTGTGACCTAGTGACCTGAGAACAAGTTTATTAATTTTACTGACAAGCTGTGCTGTTTTGGCTAAGTCGCCAAGGCCTGACCTTCCATAAGTATCTGCTTTACCCTTGTATTTGGATGTGCTGCCTGTAAAATTCACTGTCTGATTTTATGAGGTGCTGAGCACTGCAGTGCTATTAAAGTGTGAAACATTAAGTGACACTCTTGAATATTTTGGCATCAATTCCTTTATGTCTGTTTCTCATCAGTGTTTTACCTCCATCATAGGGATTAATCAGGATTCATGTTGTGCAAAAGTTTGGAAATGTGAGCAGTGTGTAACTGAAGAATTATAAGAGTAACCTTCCAAAAATCCCAGCAACCTGGGAAAAATAGGTAGTAGCAAAAGGAGTGTATGTCCCCAGCACATTTGTAAACATAATTTGGACCAAACATTTTATGCTTACAACATAAATTAGATGTCTACATTTATCTGATATTTTAGGCCTTGGTTTGTTTCCTGAATATGATTTGGTTAATAATGTGGTATTGGTTGTGAAGATAAACAGGTCTGGCATGTGAGGACATAGAATAACAGGCATAAATCTGTTAAGAGAGGAAACAAATGCAGACCAGCATTCATTGTGCTGCTGTGAGTGTCTCTAATCTGCACAGTCACAGTCTGTTTAGCTCTTTAAGGTCTGAAATTTGTAGGCATTAGACTGTATTACCTGTAAAGCCTGAAAAAATTAATGTTTTTAGGCTTCAGATTCTGTCATCTGTATCATACATAACTAGAAGAATCTATGTGGCACAATGAATCACTTCTCCTCTGTGTGCTTGTACAGAGAGGTGGCAAAACATAGCCTCAAAACCAAATAGAAACACAAAACATGCTGGAACACAATTGTAAACATGCAATGATTAAAGGTGCCCTTGTTTTGTTTCATTTGTTTTTCCCTACAGAGTATGGTTACAGCACTGTTGCTGTTTTACTTATTACTATTGGATCTATGTTTGGTACAACCCTCATTTTATTTAACTCCTGTCAAGAAATCTATACGCTCATTTTACAGCTGTTTGTTGGCTTGGCTGTTGGGACTCTTTCTGGAGATGCATTGTTACACCTTATTCCTCAGGTGGGTAATGCACACTTTTGTGGTTTTAAAATGTTGACACATATGCACACACACAGTAGACAAAGTTTTGTTTAAACCTGGCTAAACCTCATCTATATAAAAATAAAGCTCTCCATGAAATCTGTAAACTAACTACCCAGCATTCCAATTACATTTGCACTTTGTAGTTCACAAAGAGATTCCAAGTAGTAAGAATCAGAAATCAATGAGTTACTAATTCGGAGAAAATAAGGTTCCTATTTTCACAAAAGCTTTTCAGAAAACCCACAAATCCTGTGCAAGGCAGGTTTCTAGATGTGAATTAAACTCTTTCATGAGGCAGATTCCGCAATGCATTTTAGGATAAATTATTCAAAGGCTATACAAGGCATCCACAGTCCCTTCCACACATTGTTTCATAGAACCAGAAGCTATCAGCCTAATTAATCCTGCTGCCTAGAACTGTAATTAAATGGGAGCTGTGATTTTTTTGTAAATTAATAAAATAAATTTTAAGAATAAGGTAGCATGTAAAACAGAAACAAATATTCCACGGTGTATTTAATTATTTTTGACTGAGTCTGCTCTGATACGACACAACTGTTATGAATAAAGAACTTCACACCTTCACTTGAAATTCTGGTTCCATGCTGTGCCACTGGGTGAAAAATGGAAACACACTCACCAGCAGAAAACTGTAGGGATTATTTTCAGTACGATGTTTACATCTGAAAATGCTGCAAGTAACCTTTTAGACTTTAAAAATCAATATATTCTAAACACAATATACTACATATATGTATAAAGGGCAATTTAATAATGCTGTCTCTAAAATAATGGTTATTTCAACATTGAGAGATGAAGAGTAACAGAGGATCCTAATAATTAATTTCATCCAATTGATTAGCTCAAAACACAATTTGAATTTGAAAGAGATGACAAAAGAAATTTAGGACAACTCTAGCAAAACCCAAAACATTGCCATTTTAAATATCTTTATCTCTTTTTTATAGACACTTGGTTTACATAAACATGAAGCACAAGAGGTAGAACATTTCTATGAAGGGAAGGAATATATTTGGAAACTTTTGGGAATAATTGGAGGAATTCATGGATTTTTTCTGATAGAAAAGGGTTTCTTTCTTTTGGTAACACCACGCAACCAGGTAAAGCTTTGCACAATTTGTCCTTTAATAAACCTCTTCTGTTTTGAAATTTTTACAGTGCACAAAATGTTAAAATTATTGTGGAGAATAATTATCATTTGTATGAGTTAAATGAAGCATTAAAAATTGCTTTCCAAAGTGCTCCTAACAAATTGACCTTCATTTTCTGTTTTGCTTTGCTCTATGGATTTTGTATGCTTCATGAATGTGTTCCATGTATTTATAAGTCTGCTGACTAGCACTGGAGCAGGTGAAGAGTATGTATCCATATGAAATAGTTGTTTTCTAGACAGTTGTTTACTCGAGGCTCTTTTTAAAGAGGAGGAAGACATAGATATAGGTATTTTAAAGAATGATTTCTTAAAATATCCAAATTAGTTTTGACCCCTGTCCCAGTAGATCTGAAAATCTAGTATGTATTTTGCAGTTAGTCAAATCCAGTCTTATGTTAACAATATCTCCTTGCTCACTGCCATGCTTATAGTAATTCTATTACTTTATTTCAGTGTCTCTGGTGCCTGAAAATATGATTATGCACAAGGATATAGTATAACACAAAGTGTGACGGCTCATTAAGTTTCACAGCATGGGAGGCTATCTTAATGTCACTTAAGAAGGCTAAGCCTTTGTTTGTTCTGTTTTACAGAGTATTTAATGACTGGCCTGATTTAGATACACAGCAAGGAGTCCCTTTTCCCCCTACCTTTGCGTCAGTCATAAGAATCGTTTGTGAAATTACTAGAATGAGAATCTTTTGTTGATGGTGATATTTTTGGCTTTTTAGGTAAAACGTAGTACTTTATATTGCTTATTCTGAAAGGAGGTCTTTAGCATCATCTCACAAATCTTTAGACATGTACTACTGAGAACTAGATTAATTCCAAAAGTTCAGTTTTATGCCCATCTCAGCTTTAAATTTTAATCTTCAGTTTTAAAACAAAATAAGTTTTATCAAACAGTTATGGTTGTCACTGATTTATCTAATTCACTTTTCAGGGTTTGTTTTTTTTTTTTTAAACCAAATAAGCATTAAAAAATGCAAATACCAGACAACAGTCTTTTTCAATAGGTTTTGTTTTAGAAAAAATAATTCTCATAAATGCTAAACTTTCACAGAAGGCTGAGAGAGTGTTCATTGAGTTTCAGAACTAATTGCAAAGCATCTTCGTTCAGCAGGGCCTTTCTTTAGTTAATGGGCACTGGGGACATTCCCATGATCTTCCAGTGGAATCTGAATTAAATGAACATTCAGGCACAGGCAAATCTACTTCAACCATACAATTGGTAGGTTACCAATATGGCATACTTCTCTGATTTTATATCCTCCTTTCTCTGTTCCTAAAAAAATGAACTAAATTAATGTAATAAATCACTATTATTTTTCAATCTTTATTGATTTATCCTTTATTACATGACATGATTGTCAGGAATCTCTAGATTTTGAAGTTTAGAATGAGCTTTTGTGGAGATTTCAAGCACAGATTTTTACAATAACTTTTCTAAAGTGTGTAGCAGATTGATATAACAATACCCTTCCTGTACTACCTTTTGTTGATGAAATTCTTGAAGATTTTCCTCCTCCCTTCTTTTTTAAAAAATATTGTATGCAAGGACAGACACTCCCATGGGAAAAAAACTTGAGGATATTTTGCAGTGCGAGTTAAGTGCATAATGAGTGAACAGATGAAATCCTGATCGGTTCTTGGGGTTTTTTTCCACAGGTTTGAAGAGTAACATAGACAAGCTGGATATCTAGGAATGGTGCTTACCTATGAGAAGTTACATAATTTTCTATTAGTCTGTGGAGAGGATCCAGAGAGATGTATCTTTGAAAATTAAATTGGCTCCTACCTTTTACCCGGTTTTCTATTTTTCCAACAATTCTCTTCAGCTTGTATGTAGTACCCAGATACATAGGTTCCTTATTATTTAAATTAGGATCTGCAGAGATCTATAATGTGAATTCTGTTTTACAAAAGCAGTTGTGATGGGTAAAAGCCTCATGAGCCACTGCTAATCTCTCAGAGACAGTTGGGAAACTCTCAATTCAATACAGAGCAAACAGATGAGTGAAGAATGTTTACTGATTTGTGATCCACATCATAGCTTCCTGTTTATGATCATGAACAACCTCATCGTTCCCCTCAGCTGCGAGATCCCCCTAAAGTTATGCATAGATCACATGAACTAGCCCAGCTTAGCTAGTTTGTACGAGAGCAGCCAATTTTTCAGAATCATGTGAGTAATGGTAAGACAAACACTGGTTGACTAAGAAAAGCTTATAAATCCTTCAGGTCAGTGATTAGTCTTGCAGTTTTGACTCAGAGTTCAAAGAAGTGGCATGTGAATAAATATTGTAAGAGAAGTGGAACAGTTACTGGAATTCATATGACTGGCTGCAATCATGGGAATTAAACTTTTATTTTTCCTTTAAAACATAGAATTTAAAAACCAATCCTTCCTCTTCCCTCCTAACACTTCTACAGCACATATCCAACATCAGAACCCAACTAACACCAGTCACAAAATGTATCCTGTTTTGCAGCCAGTATAATCTCTGATGCAGTTTTTGGAGTGGTGGCTTCTGTCCCTAACAAAGCACTCTATCATGCTGCTGTTGACTCTTCACCTGGAATACCATTTGCCTAAAAAAAAAAAAAAAAAATGATAGTGATTGTAAAGTAAGTTTTTCTAGTTTCAAACAAGATTTTTTTGCTTATCTCACCCTTACACAAATTTCTAATAATTTCTCTGTCAGAAAGAAAAGCCCTAGGGAAGTTAAGGGACAGAGAGATTCCTCACATTCTGCCTTCTCTCCCCACAGTTGCAATTTCTGTTAATTAGATATTAGTGCTGATGCATCAAATTAAATCTCTAGGATAAGGAAAAAGATGCTGTCTCTTTCTTCCCTTGAAATAAGGTTAAATTTCATTCACTTCAGTGGAGTTTACTCATGTGCTGCTATGCCCGTCCAGTGATGCCTGATGCAAAGACAAAGCCCTAACTAAACACCAAGAGGCAAGGCACTGGAGACTATACCATGCTGAATAAAAAAAACCCCTTATATTTTGGAAGGGTGTGAAACCTACCTGTGATGATCTTTTGTGGTCTTGTGTTTTCACAGAGTAGCTGTGAAGAAGAAATCCAAAGAGACTTTGGAATCTACCCATTTTTCCTTGGAAATCCTATAGACATCCTATCCAGCAGGAAACTATAATCATCCAGTCATGACAAAATCAAAAGATATGATTTGAATTATGATGTCCTTTTTAGTTCTGCATTGGGGTTGGATTTTTGTGTATTCAAGCAAAAAAAAAAATTTCTTGGGTTACAACAGTGCTTATCAATGTCTGTCTTCCTACTTGAATTAGTCTGTAACCTTTTCCAGGCAAGGGAGATTTCATTTTTATGTGCTTCTGCAGTATCACAGAATCACAGAATCACTAGGTAGGAAAAGACCTTTGAGATCATTGAGTCCAACCATACATGTCCTCTACTAAACCATATCCTTTTCTACCCGTCTTTTAAATACATCCAGTACCAATCATACTTCCATTGTTCAATATTTTTTCCTAATTATATCTATGCAAATAATATGACTATCTTTAATTCAAAAACCTTGAACATATTTGATATTTTCCTGTATTTATAGCAGCAGCTTGAAGAGACCCTAAACACTGATCTATTATCTTTGCTTTTAACTAGAGAAGCCCAGAAGATTCTGAGTCTGCTGAAGTTCCTCCAGAGACCAAGGCAATCAGCACAAAAAGTTAGTATCAATAAAAAAGACTACACAAGAAACAGAAAAGGCCTTAAGACTGAAGATGGAATTGAAAGTGTGAAACTGGCTTAGCTCTGTGTTTACCATGTGCTACCTAACCACATCTGATGGTGCTTGACTCCATAATTAAATATCTTCTTGAAAACATTTTCAGCTGTCAACCCTGAAATTGTGAAGTTCATTAATCTTATGCTGTTCATGCTTTAGTGCTTGTTTACTCACTGTTGCAAACCATTTTTCTAAAGTCTGCTTAAAGGGAAATGTTCAAAATTTAATATAAAACAGATTCTTGTAATTGTAAACTTTCTGGGGCTCTTATTTTTCAAGGTAGTGAAATGATGGGATTTTGGCTTGCTACACTAATATAAGTCTGCTTCCTTCTTCTCTTACACAGTAAAGCAATAACCTCTTTAAACCAGTAATGATTTATTACATGCACACAATAACGGGCTCCTGATGGCTCTTAGTTTTAGGATAATCAGTTTTCTTCTGAGAGCTTCAAAGTAATTCTTATCTTCTCTGTCCTTTTGTGCTTACTCTAAAAACCAGGAAAATAGGCCATAAACTAAACTCTGCCTTTGACTGTATTTGTGTGACCATGGTGATTTTAGTAGAGCTGTAGTCCTTCAACTGAGGGAAAAGCATATTAATTGAAATCAGTTTCTTTACTATTATTGACTCCCCTTTATTTTGTAATCTGAGGCCATCAGTTTGATTTATTTAACACTGTCATTATCTTTTTCTAGGTTTCTAATATTCTGCTCTTTTCTTGTGGACTTCATTTGCATTTCTGAGGCATTTGAAAACTGGATTTCCATTTCTTCAGTCTTACCTATCCAGCAGTATATAATCCAGTGACAGTTTCAGTATGATTATTAGTCCATCTCTAGGTGTTTCCATTATGTTCAATCCTCTCACTACCTGCTAAGCACAAACACATTTCTAGTGATCCCAATGTTATTTGTTCCAAATAACTAAATTTGCTCTATAACTAAATTTGGGCCAGTTTCTTGGAAAATTCTTTGTTTGGTTCCATTTTTTCCCCTCATATTTCAGTTTTACCTCTATATTAGAAACCAATAACTGAAACTGTAGTAGGGAAGGGGGCTGTTTCAGTTTAGGGTGGGGTTTTTTTCAGAATGTGTATTTTTCAAAAGCTTGTGTTGTTTCAGTTCTTACAAATAGCTAAATGTGTAAACATACCTGGGCACCTTGGTACTGAGCTAAACTTTTAGGTGGTTTTTTTCCCCAACGGGAATGGAATCTGCAGCTCTAAGACAGAAGCCTGACATCTCCAGAAATGCCAGACTTCACTGTAAACACATGTTGAGTAGGACTGTGAAAGGAGTCAGTCACCCTAGATAGCCAGTGAGTAACTCGCAAAGCAAGAAGCTGCTGGAAGAAAAAAATCCCTCACTGTCCCTTTAGTTCACATTTATCCACGCTTGTTCTATCAATGTTTGAAAAGATTAAACCAGTAGCATTTTATACTTGGTATACTCAGTGAGACCTTACATTAACTTACATTTTTGCTGTATGAGTAATGAAAACATGAGAAAACAGATCTATTTATGGATAAATGTTTGCTTTAAACTCTTATTGAAAGCTTAAAATGCAGAATCTATGCTGTGAGTCCTGCACCCATTAACTTCTTAAAAATTACAGAAAATAATTTGTTATGAGTTCCAATCCCCTATTAAAGCAGGGAAAATGATAAAAATTAAATACGGAGTTGTTTATGAGAAGAGGCTTTGTAGAAATAGGGTAATAAGTTAATAGTTACTGCTGCAGCAATATAATGCAGCGAGATAATGGCCAGTAACAAGGTTTCTTTAAAATAGGCTGAAAGTAAATTAAGATAAACATTCAGGTTTGTTTATGTATGCATCTTCTTAACTTTCAGTCAAAGAAATCTACAAAGCTTACATTTGCAATTGCTCCATAATGTTAATCTGATCCCTGTGTTATACTATAGGCGACACGCTGGAGTGAGTTCCAGTAATTATGGTACATCTTCTTCAGCAATCAGATATTTGAATAAAGAAAACCAACACTATCTCAGGGCAGGCCATGATTTTGTCCTCATCAGTGCTTATTACAAATCACAAACTTAATGTAAAGCAGCAGTAATTATTCCTATGTAATTCATGCTCTGCACTATTGATTACAAACTGCCCATAGTGTTTAGAAAGAAGGGTGCAAACTGGGGACATCCACGCCTGGCTCTGTAAGCTGGCAGCAAAATCTAACAAGCCTGCCAATTTTTTTGAACCCGCAGAGCTCCCAGGCAACTAAAGAGGATTTTCTGAATACAGTTGTTAGGCTTTTATGCGCTCTATGTGTTTTGGTTTTTTTTTTATAATAGTCTGAAGACTTCAATTCCAGCCAGTTTCTGTAAGAAAAACATCTTTCTCATTGCTACAAAATGGTCGTCTCTGGAAAAACATTGCTGAAGTAAAACCTTGTAATAGCTGCATTCAGGCAGCTCTGTGCAGCTCCACATTAGCCTCTGTCATATTACATCTGAGAAGGGCATTAAGAGTCAAGAAAACACATGATGGTTAGGGTCCAAATCATGACCCTGCTTCTTCAGGCATCCAAACAGGCCATTGCAAAGTGCTCTGTCCCTTCTGTGTAGAGGCAACCCCCAGGAGTTTCCTGAGAGGCATTGGAAAGTCCAGCTTGTAAGATTGTGGATAAAATGGATGGAACAAAGTACAGGATAGGGGAGCCAGTTACATGTTGCTAAGTCTAAACGTTGAGCCTATGCATTGGAGCCTCGCTGCTACTTGAAGACATAAAACCCCTCGGCATGAATCCATTCAGCATGCGGTCCAGCTCTCTGCATTACGGGCTGGACAGGGAGACCTTCCTTAATTCCCCAGCTTGGTGTGAGTGCTTCTATCAGTAGTAGCACCAGTATCACAAATATCACTAGTCATGTCAGATGCCTGATCCTGAGCATTCAGTGTATCGTTCCAGACTAAAGCAAGGTCACAGAACAGTGTGGGAAAGAAAAGCTGCCATCTGCATCCATGAGTGATACTGCAGACAGGAGTACTATGAACATAACGGCCATTAATTGATTGGAACAAAAGTTGGAGATGAGCATGCTGTAATTCTGTACTAACAGTGATACTCTGAGGCTTGCTGCCTTTCATCTCTGTTTTTCACTGTAATACAATCCCAGAAAGAGCAGACCCTGAAAATGTCACTCGGAAGTGGCACACTTTGCAGTGCTAAAATGATCAGCTGCATAAGACCGAAGATCCGTCTTCACTGTAGCTGCGCAGTGCTGTGAGCGAAGCTGGAAAAACTCCCATCTTTTAAACTAAAAAAACCCCAAACCCAATGAATCAAACATCTAGGAAAAGTTCTGTAAATTTCAGCAGCCAAAGAAAGATTTAAGGAAACCCTTAGGATATACCGTGAGGCTGGACTCAAACCTAATTCTTGTTTTTCCTAATAGTTGCCCTGCTGAAAATAAGAAAGCTACTTCATGGTATTTGCATTTCTAAAGTATTCTGCAACCTACTTTTACGTAAAATTTGTATTGAAGGAATTGCAATAACAAGGACAAAAGAGATAAACGCTACTATCCTCTGATTATTATGACTTCATAATGTTATATGTGCAGTCACAAGAAAACCAAATCATTTGTAACTTAGGAAAAATTTCAGTATCTGTGTTAACAGTTCTGGGATTTTTAGTTCTGTGTTTCTTTCTTTGTTTTGCTAGGTAAGAAAATTAGCTTGTTAGCAATAATGGTTCTGGTGGGTGACAGTCTTCACAATTTTGCTGATGGCTTGGTAATAGGAGCAGCATTCTCATCCTCAACAGAAACAGGTGTGACAACGACTATTGCTATTTTATGCCATGAAATTCCTCATGAAATGGGTAAGAAATATATATATGTGCCTTTTTTCTGATTGGCTTTTTATTTCCAGATTTTCCAAAGAAATCTTTCCTGTATGACCATAGTGGGATTTCTTCTTGCTTGTAGCATCATGAACTATAACATTAATGTGGGATGGATATTTAAAGATATTAAAAGAGACTGCATTCCTCTCTTCCCCCTTCATAAAAGGAGGGGAGGCTTCTGTCCTCGTTATTGGATGCCATCCTGTCTCACCTTCTCCAAAAGTAGATGCCATCAGGTCACAGCAGCCCTTTATTCCCATGTGTACAGACACAAAAAATACTAAGCTGTGAGCAAAACCCCTGAGTGCATAACAGGCATGTCTGACAGGCTCTAATATTTAACATTTAACAATGCGTTCCTCATGCTATCCCCCTTCTTGCTGCTAATCAAGAATAAAATGATAATAAAAGAAAATATATGATCCCTTTTACTAGCAGACAGAACAGGACAGTAGTTCTATCAAGCATTGTCCTCTATTATCTCCTTGTGGTAAATCTTTCACTGCAGCTAAAGATGTTCCTGACACTGTGCTGATGAACATATATATGCTGAGAAATTTGAGACGAGAACTGTGGATTCTCGATTCTGTTCTTAAATGATTGGAGATTTCATGTGCTATCCATGCAGAAAACTTCGCCAAGCAAACAGGTGGAGTTGCTGTTAAACTTCTAACTCTTGTTTGCATAGCAAAGAAATTACCAAAACACTGAACAGCTAACTCAGACCAAATGTTAGAATGGCATTTCTACACTCACAGAGAAGATTTTTCATAATCTTTCACTGTGGGCCACTTATCACTTATTTTAGAAGAAAATCTATGATGGGATTCTGACATACAATTTATCACAGTTCTGAAATCAGTGGAACTAAGGTCTAACTGAAATCAGGGTAGCATCAGTCTTTCTGACTTGCAGCACCTGTAAAACACTTGAAGACTGTGCTGCAAATATGCTTGCATGATTTGAACTGGCAAGTTCCCAGTCAAGAAAGATTTAGAAACTCTGGGAAAGCATGAGAAATCACTTTTGATGTATCCAAGTTGGAAATGTCTCGGAACATCAAGAACAAACAAAAAGCCACTCCTGTATACTGTATGCTATCTTTAGGAGCAATTAAACAAATACAACTTAATACGGGGTTTTGGTTTTGCTGTTTTTCACACAGAATAAGTTTATAAGTAATTCTACAGAAATCTAAGGGCAGTCCTCCATCATTTACTATCTTTGTGCATATCTTAATTATCTTAGTCCATGTTTTATTGCCAAGAGTCTTACAAAGACATTTATCAACTAAATAATACATTTTCTGTCTCTTTTTCTATGCAGGAGATTTTGCTGTGCTGCTAAGTACAGGGCTCCCCACGAAGTTTGCAATTTTGATGAATTTCATAAGCGCGCTAACAGCATTCTTAGGACTTTACATTGGCCTCTCTGTGTCGACTGACTTATGCATTCAAAACTGGATTTTTACTGTTACAGCTGGAATGTTCTTGTATTTGTCTTTAGCAGAAATGGTGAGAACTTCAGTCTATTGTTACATTTTCCTTTTAACATAGCCACATCGCAGGGGAGTGTCAGACAAACGCACGTGGATGAGCTTGGAGGGAAAAAGAGCTCACAGGCTTCTTGGGAAGAGTGTGTCAGCTGCCCTGTGTATGTATGGTGATTAGAACAGCAGTCCAGTTTTGTTTAATGTCATTGCCACACTAGGTGTAATTAGTAGCAGAAAGGTGACATAAAGGCCATTGAGCAGGTAACATAAGAGAAAGGCATACAGGACTTTTAAAGGGGGAAAGGTAAACGATCTATTTTTTAGGCCTGATAGAGTTACTTACTAAAACGTAAGGAAACATTTGAACCTGTGGGCTTTTGTAAAATCTTGAAGAAGTTGGTTACTTATTTTCTTTTCACTGCCCCTTTCTTTATATATTTTTCATCCATTGTTTCAACATGAGTTTGCAGTTTCTGAACTGAAATGCAAGATGCTTATCCTGTGCTCTTCCTGGCCAGCCTTGCTATCTCAGAGAGGTTTTGATGAACTCCCAAGCAATTAAAAATCCATCAAATTGCCTCAACATTTTATTATCTGTCCAATGTTTTTCATACTCCCAGTTCTATAGCAATGATCTGGCTATAGAAAAATAAAGTGTGAAGATATACGGGTGTAAGGACTGTAGAAGAATGTGGTGGAATCATAACTCATGTAGATGCCTCAGGCCACATCATTTATTGAAGAGATGGCTGTTACACTCAGTTACTTTGCCAGCTTTGTCACATGACTCCTTAACCAGCATGTCTTAATGTAAAGTTGTTTACAAGCCTCTGAAGAAAGATGGAGGATTTTGAGTGATTAGTCTAAGAAGGGAAAAAAGAGGTTTGTCTCTTTAGAAATTATTACCATGTTTTTCCCAAGCCTGACAGTCTCTCTGTCATGTTTATTACCATCCCCCACCTCAAGCCTAAGATTTCAAGCATAATACTTGAAATCTGATATATATTTCAACCTATTTAAAATCTGGTTGTAATAATTGAGTTTAGACCTTGTGTGTATCTTAGTCTGTTTTCCAAGTTGCATCTTGTTCTGGCAAGGGAAGTTTGGAAGTGAGTCTGCCTACCTACTCAGTAGGTACCATTTTACTAATGTGGCTAAGAATGATTTAGGTATATTTTTCCTTCAGTATAGGATCAGCATCCATCAGGGATCTGCAAGGTCCGAGAACAGCATCATGTTTTCCCTGAGTCATCAAAACAGCGTGCCACTTGTAAATCCCAAGAGATTACACAGTTCAAGGTAGTAACAGGGACATGTTTTCTCTTGTTCTCAGCTTGTCACCATAATCTTGTTCATGATCTGAAGAGGAGAAAGAAAGGAGAGACCTTATAGCAGCCTTCCAATACCTGGAGGAGGCCTACAGAAAAGCTGGAGAGGGACTGTCTGCAAGGGCATTGGGTGACAGGACAAGGGGTAACGGCCTTCAGATGAAGGAGGGCAGATTTAGAATAGGTATTAGGAAGAAATTCTTCTCTATTAAGGTGGTGAGGCACTGACACAGGCTGCCCAGAGAAGCTGTGGCTGCCTCATCCCTGGCAGTGTTCAAGGCCAGGCTGGATGGGGCTTTGGGCAATCTGGTCTAGTGGAGGGTGTCCCAGCCCATGGCAGTGGGGTTGGAACTAGAGGTCCCTTCCAACCCAAACCGTTCTGTGATTCTATGAGAGGGGAAGATCTTAATTTTCTTCCCTCCCTTTTATCAAAAAGGATTCTAATCAGCTTTTCTCTGCAATTTGTGGAAGGAATTGCCATTGGGTTGCTCACCTATGTTTGTCAGAAGTGCAAGTGTTGAATATCACGTGGATTATTTTATTTTAAAAATATTCCTGTAGCACTTCAGGAATCTATAGATCTGAAAAGTTTCTTATGTTTGTATAGTATATCTCAAAAGATAATCAGCCATGCTTTATTCATTTTCCAAGTTTCTGCACAGAAATTACTTTTATTCTCTGCTATATTCTCATCTACAAACAGCAATTATCAGTGTTCCTGGCAATGGTGTACAAATGCTTAATGGTGTAACAAGGCTTAGCTATAATTTTCAGGTTTTGTTTCATGGGCTTTAACATATTCATGTACTTGTCAGAGCAGCAGTTAAATAAGAGAGCAGCAGTTAAATGAAACAGAGCAACCTCACTGGTTTCTGCATTGAGGAACATTGAGGGGTATGAGGTGTTCATTGACAGGACAGCCCTGTGAGACTGCACCGCAGTGAAGGTTGCACGAAACTGCTTCTGTGGTTAATTAAAGGGGTTTTGTTTCTACAAATGGCAATCTAGCTCCACCAGCAAGCAAGGTAGGCTAATAATTTTTAAAATCTCAGGAAAAGGACAGAAGATAAAATTATTTATATCCTTCATCATTTTTCATGAAGGAATTCTGCAAAACTTCATCTTCCCAGTAACTGGGGAAGGTGGAAGTGAGGAGGATTTTGTCTTGCAAATGTGTATACACAAGCATAATACCGCAACATAAATTGTTTGTTGCCTCAAGATATGTGTGTGAGTAAACACCTGTAAGATTGAGGGTTTGGGTGTTTAAACAAAATTAAATCCTCTGAAAAGCAGCTTTTTATGAGCAATATAGTGTAATTTTTCATACTTGATATCTGTTTAGAGGTCACAAATATAATCATAACTTTTCACTGTTTTCAAAGATCCTTTCATTAATAGCATACATTTTCTTTACCATACCATTAATCTGAATTGAAACCTGAAACACCAGTATATGGAATGGAACAGACCAACTCACTCTGAAGGAACTGGTTCATTGACAAAACGTGCCTTCTTTTCCTCTTGGAAAATAAACTTGAAAATCCTATATCATCCTCTTAAAGGAGTATCTGGGAAGTAATCATTATGGATATTTATGAAATCACATGCATTGTATTAAACCCTAAGGACTGGGACATCATTCCCGAGTGATTGTACGAACCATATTGGTTTATATGGTTCCTGACCAGGAAGATTTACTGTCTAATTTGAAAAGAGGGAGACAGAAGCAAGAAAGACAATAAGGATATCAAAGAAACAGGAGAATTTGTGAAGTGTTTTGCATCTGCCAGTTGAATAGGCTTATGCTTCCCAAGAAACAAGCATTTCTCTGCTGTACCCCACACATTTGTGTGCAGGCAAGTTCAGAGAGACTTGGGGAACCCTAGATGATACTGTGTCAGCATTCTGCTTTTTATTTTCTGTGTGCTTGGTAATACGTGTGTGCGTGGTGGAGGGAGCAGAGACTTGCATTGGACACAGGAAGGGTACTACCTTTGGAGAACTCCTTTTTAAAACTATCATAACAACGTACTGTGCCTGTGTGTAACTCCTGCGCTGGCGAGGCCAGCGGTAAGAGAAATAACTAGCTTTTGTGGAGGAAGGGGAACAAGTTTCCTACTGTATAACTTTAGAGAACCTGTTTGCCCATGCCCTGGGAAAGAGGACAAGATAGACTCATTGTAAGGATAAGTTAAAAGGACCAAAGTTCTAGTTTAGAACCCTGGATTCAGGCCTGGGTCTTGATTTATGGTTTTTACTTTCATGCAAAACAAAACCCACATGCTTTGAACACTTACAAGCTGTCAGTTCAGATTTTTACTTATGTCAGAATCTTGAGGTATTTACAGTTGCTTTAGATTAAAAAGTTTCTGATGATTCTTAAGTATAAATTAAATATACCCACACAAGTTTCTAAGATGCGAATTTGTACCATAAGCTAAACCACCATGCAGTTGTTATGAATATCCAGGTCGTTGGGGTTTGCCTGTTATTTTTTTATACAAAAAGACCTCCAGTGGAGGCAGATCTTTCACTATAGTTTTCCTTTGGGCCCATGCCAACCTCCAGAGAAAGAAGAGAGCAGGAGAAGTGAACCCCCTTTGACAGAGGGAAGGGTAAGCATAGCAAGCAGATATAACCAAGCCCGGTGAGCCTCCTTGGTCAGCACCACTCCACTGTCTCCCAGTGGATGATGCTGTTACAGCTCCTGTGAGGAGACTAAACAGCAGAGGAAACCAGGCGCTTCCTTCTAGCACAGGCTGTGAGTCGAGCAGGCTGGGATGACCAGAGAATACCCAGGACCACTCACTCTTGTTTTGAAGTTCACAATAAATAGATAAAAAATACCTGATCAAAACCAGAGGCCAGTACCAGGCCATTGCTCTGTATTTATTTCCAAAGTTGCTCTGAGAGTACCAGCAGTCCTTAGTGCCTCCCTGGTGCCTGCAATACTGAGAATCTAAGCCTGAGGCACTTTTTAACAGGCTCTATTGAGACATACGTTTTTTTTAAAACTCTGATAAAAGAGACCTTGTATGGTAGAAGGTCAACATAAGTGGCTTTTAATATGATTATAAACAGCTGCTCCTTTACTTGATTTAAACCTCAGAGAGAAAAATACTAAAGGTAATTTTTTCAAGTATAGTTCAAATATCATGTTTTCTACTTGTGTGTCAAAGCCCAAGTAAATCAGTGTTGCCAGTTATTTCAGTAAGAGCAGGGTTGACCCTATGTATAGTACTGAAACAAAAAACTCAAAGTAGTTTATTGCCACAAAAAGGAATCACCACTGATTTTACTAAATAAACATTTCCTTGGAGACAGAAGTATAAAATTACTAAAACTTATGGAGAAATGAACAAATCTTGGAATCTCATTTTCCAATTCTTGTCAGTGCTAGTAAAAGAATCAAATGGGTAGAATTTGATTAATTTAAATATTTTACTGTCGAGATCTGTGTTATTACAATGTACGGAACATGCTGCAGATTAATAGCTATATTCAGAAACCCAGCATTTTGAAACTCTTTTTTTAATGAAGTCTGTCTTGTTTTCCCATAAGACTTTTTTTCCCAGAGATGAATATATCCGGCTCTCATTCTGGTGTCTTATTCTTTTTTTAGCTTCCTGAAATGACTCATATTCAGTCACGGCGACCCTGGTTGATGTTTCTGCTACAGAACGTTGGACTACTATTAGGCTGGCTTTGCCTCTTACTTTTGGCTATATATGAACAGAAAATTAAAATATGAGTTTTCTGTTGGAAATCTTCAAGTACCACTTATGACAGTGGATAGCGTTATTCACAATTTTGTCATGTCTGCTATAGTGATATATAAGTTAAGTTGCTGGGACTTTTATATCTGAACAGTAGATAACTATTTCACTTTATTAACTTATTGTTCAGCTTTTGTAATTTTTTTTTTAAACATGAATGTTTAGAATCATGTTTTATTTGTTACCAAGTTTACCGGATCCCATGCTCAAACTCACAGGAGCTTTTGATTATTTTTTATTGAGACTGTTCTAGTTCAATGCTCTAAGTGATCTCTGCCAGTCTGATTGAAAAAAAAAAAGCACTTTTATATGCAATAATTCAAGTGGACTAACCATAGTTGAACAACTTGAAGTAGAAATGTGTGTTGCCTCTTACTACAAAGAATAGATGTATTTCTATAAAACTAAAAAGATTAGCAAAACTAGACTGTTAAATGGCATATGGCAATCTCATTATAATATCTGCATTATCTACTTTGTCAGCATAAAGATCCTCAGTAGTCATATCTTACTGGTCCACTGCAGCAGGTAAAGAAACGACAAGTGTAAATGTTGAAGTTTATGATCTGGAAATCTGAAAATGCATTTTTCTGACTGTAATATAATTTCTCATATGTGTGATGGAATCTGTGACAGCTAAGCATTGGCCTATAGTAACTGTCAGAGTAACCCCCTTCTGCATTACCCCACCTCTGATGGTTGCTTGTAGCAAATGCATATGAATGCTGGTAAGAAATGTGTTTAAATTATTTTTCCTTGATATCCCTTCCAGGCTCCTCAGATCAAGGGATCCCTCAAGCCAGATGTTGCTTCTGAGCCATCATTTTTAATAAACACCAGTAGTGCCTTCCTGTCAGTGATTAACTTATTCATCCAAATGTGTTGTGCATTGTGAAAGAGCTTTTTCAGACGCCTAAGTGTATGCAGTTGTGCTCTCCTGGGGCCTCACCCCTTCTGTCTTGAGTGATTTTTGTGTAATTAGTCCTCTTGATTTCAAGGGAATTCTGTGAAAGGTGACTCATTTAATTTAGTATTGCAGAATCAAGCCTGAAACAAATACACAAATTCTCTCCCAATTCTGAGGTGCTGAGCAACTGTGAGGAGGTTCTGAGCAACAACCAGCTGGGCGATTTCTGTGCTCACATGCTACCACCATGCTATTTTGGTGTAAGGACTTCCGCCACCTAATTTATATTTTTGTATGAGAATTGAGATGGATTCTTCCTCCCTTCCCAGGAACTGTGGAAACAGGGAGAGCAAGTTAGAGAACACGCATGTATTCTTTATACAGCAAGTTGGTATTTTATTTTCCTTGTTTTAACTCAAGCTGGAAGTATGGTTACATTATGACATGATACGACTGTCTCACAGCGTGCCCTGTGTTTATTTGACAGTTCCTAGTGAAGGTATAATTATTCTCATATTGCAGAGGGGAACAGCGTCTGCTCTCCTAGAGCACTGTCAGTTCTCAAAGGCTTCATGGGCACATTACCATGTTGTCATCAACATCTAATTTGAAAAGAATTCTGAATTTCATTGTTCATAATAGCCCAGATTTGTGGGCTTCTGGACATCCACGGACCATTCTTGGGAAAAGCGCTTAAAAGATAATTTTCGGGGTAGATACGCTCTCATTTTCGGCACCTGTCAGTTCTGAGAATCTGTAGCAAATATCTCAGCGCACATCTAGATGTACATCTAGGCATTTCCATACTTCAAAAACCTTGTCCCAAACAATTTATCCAAGGTCACATGGGAAGTCTCTATCTGACTAGGGAAATGAACTGAGCTTGGTTTAGTCCCAAAGTAAAATCCTAGCTAGTTTTATTTAGGTGTGCAAATATTATGATTGCTTTTCTGTTTAACTTTGAAAGACGAGCTGAGAAGCCATGACTGATGCTTCTCTTTTCAAAGTTTACATTTTTCAGCAGTTTGTGTTAGCTTTTAGGAAGGAAAGATTTTTTAAAAGTGGTTTCCTAGTATTTCATCTGTCTGTATTGGCACAGTGTCACTCCATGACCTTCAGCTGTGACAGTCAATTCAAGCAATAGCGGGACACCACTGGACGTAAGCAAAATCTATTCTTGTGTCAGATGATGCAAATGAATATTGGAAACATTGGTTGTTTCAAAGAGCGGAGCTGCCACAGTTTGAACGTTGATGTATGCAGAATGTTCACTACCACAGAAAATGTGATTACCAATATGATCGTGTTTTGGCCATTTATTTGTACTCCAAAATATTTTTCTACTATTTATTAATGTGCCTGAAAGAGGGTGAGTAATTTCTGGCAGTGTGTGCTTTAAAGTTACATGCGAACATAGGTTCACATCTTGACTGAATACACTGCATCTGCATCCACATCTGTTCAGAAAATGCCATTTTTTCACTATAAATATTTAGTAGGTTTCTTGCTCATGTTTGTTTGGACAGCTTCCACTGCAGGCACAAATATGCTGGTCAGAATACCAGTTAGTCCATATTACTGCCACAGAGCTCAGATGCTTTTGTGGTATTTATCAGTCAGTGAGCAGTTCAGTCACTGTTTTGCTCTGGTGTCAAGTGTGAACACCTCAATTTCCATTAACAGTGTATGGAAGTTTGAATTTTTATGGCACCTGAGAGAGAGCTTACCTCACCACTTCAAGCTGGTGCCTCTGCTGTAATCCTCTTGACATCAGTATCTTTTGACAGATACTCGAGGTGGAGCTTTACCACGTGTAAAACAAGACTAGACTGTATATTAAGAACAGTGTATCATACAGAGGGGTTGAAACTATTTGTATAGATCACTGAATTGAAAAATTAAATTGGTTTAAACCCAAAGAAATCCACCTGCAGGATTCATCTGTTTTGCCAGTGTTCTCTGAAAAGCCCGAGGAAAAGGATAGAAGAACGCGGGTTTGCATCCTTACAAAAAAAGAGGGTGGTGTGCAAGTATTCCTGTGATGCACACTCGTTTTGTTTGTTTTAACTTCTGTAGAGTTTATTCATACAGACTTCAAATAAGGCTCTATTTAAAGCCAGTTATTTCTTTCTGTTCCTCCAAACCTAACAGACAGAGAGCATAAGATGCCAATGTTTTCATTGAGTCAAATCCTGAGTAAGGGCTGCAGAACTTCATAACTTGCAGCCCTTAAATCAAGGCTGGGTGTCTCTCTAAGATGTATGCAATTACTCAAGCAGATGTTATGTGCTTGATGGAGAGATTACTTGGTGAGGTTTTACAGCCTGTCAGGCAGCTCTGACTAGATAATCATAATGTTCCTTTGAAACCCTAAAATACACGAATTTATAGATATGGGAATTTTTCTGGAAGAAGATGGTTAGGATTTCTCCCTTTCATCTATTCTTAGTTTTCACATGAAAAATCTCAAGATGAAAAAAATAGAAAATCTCTTGCTTTCCTACACTGAAATTGAGGGAGAAAAACAAAAGGTTGAAAGGATTTGTTTGCTACACGATTTTTTCCTGGAAGTTAAATGGCGGAGGGCCTCATAAAAAATACTCCCAGTTCCAGACTGCCAGGTCTCCTAAGCAAGAGAGACCTGACCTTGTACCTCTCTTTTCTGTATATGTTACACATTACCCAGTGACTCCTAAGATAAATAGTACCTTCTCTGCAGCCAGCTATGCTAATGCCCTTAGAAGTTTCTGGAGCTCATCCGCATGTTTTAAATACTGCCATCTATTCCTTCCCTGTATTTTACGCTTTAGGCATGAATGTGACATTTCTCCAGAGACAAGAAATGCCTTTTTCATATAAGAAAACATGGTTAGTTTTGATAAGTATATTTGGATTGTTTTTCTTTCATCTTGCCATTGCATTTGAGAAAACACATTATTATGTACCAATTTTTAGACTGCAGCTTGAAACCCAAAGCAGGTTTCTATCAAAGCAAGGATTGGGGCTGATAATTTTGTAATAAGAGCATATTTTATCAACATTGTTAGCTTTTCTTGCTGTACTGTAACCTTGTGTCGTCTTCCTCTTATCTTAAAAATACGCTGCCTTCCATTGTGAGTGTAGCCGTAGGAATGTGACTACAGAAAATACAAACGGTACTTACACAATGGCTTTAATCAAAACAAAAAGTCCTGCAATTTATTTTACTAGACACACCTTCAATCCCTTCTCCCCCCAAAATCCCCAAAAAAATCCACACACGGAGCTGTTGCTCTGGGTCACGTAGGGGAATGTAAGAAGTGCTTCCTTCCTTTTATGTCTCTGATAACAGGACCAAGCACAACGGGAGACCCGGCGTAGACATCTGGTTGCATTGAAGTCAGTGCCAAGCTCCGATCGGCGGCAGCGCAGAACAGCATCCCGGTGCAGGGGGTGCCGGAGTCGCAGAGGGCTGGTGCCTCTTCCTTTTGCAGAGATGACAGGATACAGAGCAGGCAGGGGGACTCTGGAGGGGCATGCTTCAGAGCAGCACTTCAACTGTTGTAGCAGAATGACCAAAGGCTTTATAGCTGTCTCTGTATTATCCTGCAGCAGCTCACTTCAGGGCAAAGTCTCAGGCAGTTCACGTCGTCTTGGCTTTGGACGTGAAGGATATGGTGAAAGCGATGTGGCTGATAACCCCGTGCATGCAGGTTCTCGCAGTGCAGTGAAATGCACCACCCTGGCTGGCGGCGTGACCCAGGGAATGGCACTTCTCTGCAGAGGAACCTCCCACTACCTTCTCATAAATAAAGGACAAGACCTGCGTTCATCACTGGGGTGGTCCACATCCGCATTACAGCCTCAGGGCACCCCTAAACAGAGCATGGTGGGCCAGTCCCTTCTCCCCAGGGTCTCAGCTCTGACAGTGGCAGAGAGCTTTAAACATGGGATTCCCTGGAAACATAAATCCGCCTAGCAACCTTTTACGTATCGGCCCAAGATAATGCCAACCAGCCACTAATCTAGTACTATAGACTTGTCTATATGTGACATCATTCTGTACCACTGCAGCTGGCTGGGGAACTCTCCCTCATACTTTTCCCAGGGGCCAACGGAAACTAACTTGACCTATCCACGAGAAGAGCTATGCATAGGGGGATAGGCTAAATTATAATGACACATTCCAATCTTAATTTAAGACCATGCCATATTCTGTTGTCTCTCCATGGGCTCTCATAGTGCAGGGAAGGCACCAGGGCAATTACTGTACTGGTCTGTGGGTAGCTGACCAGGCTGTCCTCATCAGATGACACAGCGGGTGAGCAGCAGCCACATCTAAGGCCTGACAACAGTTTCAGTGTATCACAAGTGTCCCTGTCATTGTACACCAGATGTGGCATACACCAGCACACACCTCCCACCAATGCTCTTTCTGACTTTTATGGCAAGAACTTTCTAGCATTTGGCCTACCACATACTTGTTTGCACTATGCAAATACTATAACCGATATGGTATGTTCCCTCTGTCTTCTATACTGATGGTTTTCGAGCAATGTGTTGCAACTCTTTGTCACTTTTGTTCAGAAAGGGCAACAGAGCATTGGAAAATTCATTGAGAACCACACAGAAGGAGATGCTATTACCTACACCATGGTAGCAGCAGTTTGACTCTTCTTATTTGAGAGACACTGCTATGAGTACTGAACACAAGTGCAAGTCATTCTTCTGTTTTTCACACTGAAGTGTGCTGGTGGTGTTTTGGTGGCCTTGGGAGGTTTTATCACTGGCAACTTGTAGTGTGTCCCAATTTCAGGGCTTCAAAGGCCATCTTCATATTCCTGTGCAAGGTTTACTATGAGCTCCAGAGAAATCGTACATCTATTTAATGCTGCCATCCCAATCCAGATGTGGGTGGGTATTGCTCTCAAGTATACAAACAAAAGTAATCTGTATTAGACACGGTACAGCAGCTCAGTAGCTAGTAGCTGTAACCAATGGCAAGTTTAGAAAGGCATAAGTAGACAGTACATATCTGGTAGTTTAAGATGCCCAGGATGGCATAGCAATATTCAGAAAACATAACATCCACAACTGAACTATAGCCATGGACACAATTCTTTTCCTGGGCACTATCCACATGGGGATCCCATGAGTACTGGAATCATTCTGTCATACTCCAGAACCTCACTGAATTTCTTTGTGCACTTTGGCCAGGGCTTCAGAGGAAAAGAGGCAACGGAGAATAAGGCCACTTCTGTAATTTGGTGAAGAAATGAATACAAGTGTAGTCTAAATTGCCTAGTGATTCATCATCCTGCACAAATGCAAAACATCTCCCTTTCCACTTTGAGACAAACAGGGCAAAACAGATATATAACAGCAAGGCCAGAGCAAGGAAGCATCCAGGAGAAATTTCTTGTACAGAACTGTGTAAATGCCAAAACAAACAACAAATATGTAAAGAAGATTACCCCCTCCTCATCGTAGTTCATTCTCATTGGCAAACACAAAACCCACACAATTCTCCGCAAAGGTTGCTGGAAAATATCGTGTCTAAGAAGTTGAGCTTTAGCACTGGAAATAGTTTAAATATTACAAAACAGATGACTTTTAATAACTCTTAAACTTGAGAAATGCATTGAAAATATGATCCATATGTTCACAGCCATGTATTTTGGAAAATACATATTCATAGTTTATGAAATCAGTATAATTTTGTGTGCAGGATTTCAACTCCATCTCAAGTAATGAGAAGTATGAGATCGTAGTCCATTTTCTGTCATTTCATACTACCATAAAACCTACTTTTTAATTTGGCTTTTGGTACTTGCAATTAGCAAGAATATGCCATTTGTCTAGACAACAGAGTAGTTGACTGTCTGGCATACTGTTTCTGGCATTATTAGGGTGGACTAAGAAAACAAATGACTTGCAAATTCTTTTCGAGCATGTAATATTTTAATATGCCATCAAAATTCTTAGGTCAGATTGCACTTAATTAACCCTCCATTCTTGATTTTGATTCTCTTTCACAGATCTGTTTTTTTTTAGAAGTAATTATACTGTATTTCTCTTGAGTGAAGTGGGGTTTTTTGCTTCCTTCCCTTCATCTCCATTTCTTCCCCAAAGTAATTTCTTCCCCATATTAAGTTTCAGTATTGGTGGTGAAAAACTAATTTGTTAGAAGATCTTTTCCCAGGCATTTCATAATTATTGCATATGTTGGATCTTGGGCAAGAGGAACCTCAAAAAGGATGCTCTGAATTCTAAGGAGGCATGACTAGAGCACTTCCTACCCACTACCAGAAAGCATGATCCATCTTTAAAAAAAAAAAAAACAAACATCAAATATCAAACACAAAGCCAAAAGATTTAAAGTGCATGGTGGAAAGAGCAACAGTGGTGTCCACCAGTCAGTTCACACCAGAGTGCAAGTGATCAGATCTCCTGCATTTCCTCAAGTCTTGCTTTTTTGACATTACTACTTCCCAGCTGAGCTATACTACCTGACACTGGGCACTGCCTATTTTTTTTTAAATTCTCAGTAAAACAATTGCTAATGACTTTCACTTTTACAGTCTACTAATATTGCATACAAAAGCATAGAAAAACTGTTTCTAATAATGGGTAGGCATTTGATTTAGGCTATTTAAACTGAAGATTCCTGATGAACTTGCAGTATGCTCTTGCAGGTTACAGTTCTGGAATGAATGTAAATCGTTGCCTTAACAAGAGCTGCTTTTAATTCTCTTGTATCTGTATTTCATAAGACATATTTCATAGTTTTCCCTCTTCTTCCAGAATTCACAACACAAGACATATTGAAGACAGTAAGAACAAACTTACAGTACTGTAGGTTTCTCAAGAATAAATTTTTTATGTTCAAAACTATTATTTGAATAGAAAAAAGACCCTTTCCTCTCTTCTGTGCTTGTGTCCTACTTACTTCAGAAATGGCCACCTTTGACAAAGGTCAAGCCTGTTCCACACCCAAGTTGTGGTTCACCTGATAACAAAGAGACAGTCTTGGCAGAAAAGACATTCATGTTCACTATATTTATGATTAAAAATAGTGTCAGATGGAAGATTAAGCCTTTGCTCTCTAATGCTCTTACAATCAGCAAGATTTGGTTTTGCGTAAATGCATAAATGACTTATGAATTTTCAGGTTAGTTTTGTACAGGTGAAACTTTACTAAAAGCAATAACTTCTGCTCTATACTATTTTAAAGAAAAGAAAGCATGGGCTTTTGCATTGTTCATAATAAAAAAACCAACCAGTCTGCTCAGTGCCTCTGTTGCTGAGATCTACATGATAAGGTGACCATCTGAAAAGCAGCCGGCAACCAGCACTGTTTCTCAAGTACTGAAAGTTCCTAGGCAGCATGTTTGATGAGAAACACATTGCGTGTTCATTTATCCCCTGTGTCTATTTAAAATGTGAGATATAAACATCTCTTCCACAAACGTAGTCAACAAACCCATATCTGGTTTGAATCCGTCAGTCACTGCAGTGACATTTCGTTAGCTAATCCATTGTGGAACTGATTTTTAGCAAAATAGAAGCAAATTCAATTTCTTAAGTTTAACCTGATCATGTAATACCCTTCCAGTAAGTCTGCCACTACAGTCCTGGCTGCCTTATGTTATTGTTTTCTGGTGATTGATAGGCTGCTGCAAATACTTCTACCATAATTAATCCGCTCCAAGGGAAAAGAGTAAAAGTCAAAAGTAAACTTCTAAATGACATGGCACTGCACCTTCCAGAGTAAACGGGTCCTTGTGATTTCTAGTTCTATGAAGATAAGACAAATAAGACACAACAAAACTCCTTGTAGAGGCAGGGAAGAAGAAGTGTTTGGTATCTCTGTGACTGCTAGGTAATAATCATCAGTGACAGTGTAACAATTTTGCACTAGGTTGCTTCTCCTTCACTTTGCCTGTTGGCTACGCACTCATCCAGAGTTTTCAGTATAATTATGCAGTGTTTCATATCACTTTCGTTGTTGAGATTTCACAACAGATTTAAGCAGCATCTCTGGGTGCTTCCAGTGACCCTTAGGGCTTGGTAAATTTATCAGTTTGTCTGTCAGCAGTTACATAGAACATAAGACACTTCCTTAGGTGCATGGTCTGATCTCTGCACTGGACTTTGGAAGAGAGCATGAAGACAGGAGGAGAGAATAGAATCATCACTGAAAAGCCCCAAATATCCTGTACAGGAGCCAGGCATTTCTGGGGATGGCTAATGCATAAGGCAGAAAAATATCTTAATCCAGCCCTTCTCTCTACAATTTAGGGGCCTTTGAGATTGCAGGGAGAATCCTTTATCTGTTTCCTCTCTGGAGGACACACATCTTATCTTTCAGTGATCTGAACAGGGTTGCTCCTCTCTTTTAGAGACTGTCTGAAGGAGGTTGTTCTGCCAAATTTTATACAACAGCATGGCAAATCAGAATACACAAAAGTTAGTCTGAAACTAGCTAGTCCAAATTCCAGACATTTCATGCATTTTCTCCAGGGCCTCTGCAAAGGAGATACAGAAACACTCCTTGTAGCAAAGACTGGAGTCTCAAAGTGATAAACAGGTCATCAGGCTGGAGAGTAACAGAATCACAGAAGAGTTGAGGCACCCCAGGAGGTAGTTAAGTTCAACCATGCTTGTTCAGAACACTCTCAGCTAGAGAAGTTTGCCTGTAGTCATGTCTGGCTAGGTTTTTAAACTCCCCAAGAACAGACACTGCACGACTTCCCTGGGTGACCCATGTCAGTACTTGGTCACTGTCAAAGTAAAAAAGAATTGCAACCTCTAAACTAGGTGCTTGGGTTCTCCCGAATTCCTGCTCCAAATATCTTAATAGTCTATGGGCTCGAGAGTTACAGGAGGAAAGCAAACGTCACAAGCTTTTGGTCCAAAGATATAACATATAGCATCTTTACCCCGACATTGCCCTTTCCATGCAGCCTCACAGCCCCCACAGTGTTCTATGCTCACTGTCACACCACTGCTACTGGCTCTAGAGATGGGAGGAGAATAAGAGACAAGGCAAATACTGCATAGATATTTCATCCTAAGTCACCCAGCCAGTCCACATGCCAGCAAATTAGTACAGTTTATTCTGAACAAAGAGTAGTAGAGCTACAGATTTTTATGCTTAAACGTTTAAACAAATACGCGTTTTTGAAAAAACAAAAATTGCAAAATCTAATTACTACCTATCATCTCCAGCCATCTCCATTTCTGCCAAAGCTATGCGAATCTGTGAAGTACCCAAGCACTGGTTCACTAATAAACTTGTTTGGAAATCTGAAATTCAAGGAATAACATCTTCTTTTCATAAGTTAACAGTTTAATCGCTACCAATGCACTCCAGTTTCCTGCACTGCTCAGTTCTGACTGTACTAGAAACTTTCCACGCTTTTGTTAATCACAAAATGTGCCCATCAGATAAAATTTTCTATTTGTCTAGCACTTCTTGTCTTTCCAAAGTTGTTCGTAAGTCTGGAACATAAGCTTTAAAACATCAAGTTGCTAAGACCTTCCCTTAACTGAGTGAACGCGTCCTCGGTTAAAGCAACAGTCCCTTGCATTTCGGAGACTGGCATGACAGAAACCAGGTAGAATTAAAGATAAACATGAGTCGTGAACTACAATAATGATTCGAATATATCTCAAAAGTGATATCAATGCATTTTAATTGTATAATTTAATGTAACACAGATTTATAAACCATAGATTCTTTGATTAGAATAGTTTTCAGAGTTCCTGCTTCATTTCTATAGTAGTTTCAGGCCTGACTCCTGCATGAAGTCACTGAAATTCATCTACTCAAAATAGTCCTGAGCCCCTACAAGGATGCACAATACCAGATGACAAACTTCAGGACTCCTCTGGTGTCCTCAAGGGTCCAAATATAAGAAAAATCTGTACGCACAAAAGAGAACTGGTGTCATAGAAACAGATAACATGCAGAACTGTGATTCCTTCGGAAGACTGCTGACTTCTGTGGGTAGAAGCAAGGCGGGATTTCTGCCTTATCTTGTATTTCATCAGAACAGAAGATAAACAGTAATCAGGTAAAATGTGGGATATGAGAAGACTAGAAGGCATTAAACAAGGCAGGCTGTACGTAAGAACATCGTTATCCCACAAGCAACAGCTTCTTCAGCTCCTGAATACACTATGACTTTCTTACCTACGCAAGCTGAGAGAGAAGTGTCATCAGATTTTGGCCTACTGACCCATGCTGTAGCATCTGAGTTTGGCCTGCTCTTCACTGTGAAGGCAAATCTTTGGGGTGCTTCTCTAACTAGACTAGTCTTTTCCTAAGAGGTGTTACTTTGTTATCTTTAACTCTGGGACAGGAAGCAGGGGACAGACTTAGTAGTAGTTCAATTGATCAAACAGTTTTTACATCCTCTGAAACACAAGAGCTGCAAGTATCACTGTAGCATGCAGTTCACTCTGAAGTTCAAAGCTTTAACAGTTTGTTTCAACAAGACACTCCAAGACGCTCTCTTCCTACTCAAGAAAGTTCCTTTAAAGGCAAGACATGCATCTACAAAACAAAGCTATTCAAGCATGAAAATATCCAAAACAACACTCCAAATCTCAAAATTCAAACTCAAAATTCAAATTAAGAAAAAAAAAGATCCTATTAGGCACATGCAGTCTGGCTAAAACCCCAAAGTGGGCATGCTATGTAAATATGGCAGCAATAGCAAGCTTTTGCTGAATGTCTCGCATGGATTTGTGCTATATCAATGCTGTGTTTGTATTTTGTGGACTGAGAAACAAATATTAAGTAACTTTAGGTTGCTTATGCTTTATGAAGTGCTGTTAGTCTCCCATCTTCTCAGCTGAGCTGTACGTCTCTAGGTAACCTCATAATTATACAGGCAGGAAAAGAAAAAGATCTTTTCCTTTGGTCTAGAAAATTATGAGACTAATAAAATTATAAGACAACTCTGAAAGATACAGAGAAAACATTGCCTCTGAGTGTGGTAGTCAGTTCATGTATTTATCCTTCCACAACAAAAATGGAATTGATTGTTTCTTGCTATAAAAAAAATCAGCATTTTTGTAGTTGTAAATTTAGTTGCCTGCCCGACATTTCCTCTGTAGAAAACCAAAATTAAGTTATTTTGTGGGGAAATAAGTACTCTGGAAGTTCAAAACCACACACTCCTGTGCTGTTTCAAGTACTTTTAGTACATTGATCACAAGCTTTTTCAAAGGTTTGTCAGGTGACTACAACTAGCTAGCACCACACAAAAGTGCTGCAAAATAAAATGGAAGATATTAATTGGGTTTACTGCAGCAAAATTTGCTCCTGTTGTCTTTTTTCCAAAATGTTCAACATTCAGGTACTCCAGGAAAAGCTCTTTTATGTGCCTTAAGACTCATGTTTTACTGTGGTAAAATGAATGAGAATCTCTTTCTTGTGCTGTAAACAGCTATAGAATTACAAACAACTTCAAATCACCCCAGGAATGATATTTTTCAAAAATATTTAATCCCAAATAAATATATCAAGGGATTTATTTGATGTGAAATCTTTTTCCTTAAGAAGTATAACTCCTGTCGTTTCCATGACACAGGTTAGAGGGTTTACTCTAAAACCCATTATAATCTCATTGGTTTATAATCCAGTCTGATTTCACCATGGAATTTTTTATATATTATTTCTTGACATCTTTTAAACAATATAAAACAGAAATCGATGTTATGGCTTCTCTAGAGAAACTAGTGTCTATTTTCTAAACGCTGCATTTTTTTCTTGATCAGATACACATTGCTCATAAAATCATAGCAAACAATAGTTGATAGCAGAAATCATATGAAAATACAAATGCTTTTAGTGAAGTGACCCCTACCTATAGACAGAATGTCTAGCATCAGAATACATTTATGGCTGGAAAAAATGTGGAGATACTGAAAGTAGTAGTAAATGCATTCTTAGGAATACTGTATACTTCATCCTAACCACTTATTTATGGTGTGGGCCAGATCCAAGATAGTAGAAAAGAAAATTAATAGCTATTTTCTGGCAGGAGAGTTTATTCCATTATTATGCACTGGATATCACAACCAAGAAGGGCTGTTTCTGTTTGGGCTCTTCCAGTGAATTGACAAGACGTTTGGCTGTCATCCTTAAAATTTTTGGATATACAAAACGAGGCTTTGTAATAAATATTTACATTTGTTGTTTTATATAAAGCACCGTGCCAAGACCAAATGAGAAAAAGTCTTTAAACCTTCGAAAATATTGAAGAAATATTTAGCTTTACTCATTTTAAAGCAATCCTTTCTTCTAACTGTGCTTGTGCTTCTCATCTGGGAATTCCTAGCAAGATTGAATTGTCTGAGGCTTTTAACATAATGGAAAAGAAAAATTGGAAGCTGCCATTGAAAACAGGTTATTATCTTGTGAACTTGTTTTCTACCACAGGTTTTATAGAGATTCAGAAGCTTAGGTGCATATTGCAAGTCTCTTCAGTGAGGATATTTTGTAAGAAAACAAGAAAATCTATCTGAGTAGATCTCATTTTAAAGGTTTTAAACTGGCTGGCACAAAAATCTTGAAGTGAGATTTGCATTTGTTTATTTATTTGCTTGAGAGGATCGCAACCGAAGTAAGCGAAGTTGCATTTGTGTGAAGTTACTACTGAGGAATGGAAACGATGGCAGCAAATGTAGCTATGGCCTTTCCTGCTCTCCTCATCAGCCTGTAGGGTAACAGAGTTTCTGGGTGAGAGCAGCAGACTTGCCTGGAGTGCCCAGCCTGGGGCTAGCTTGTACTTCACTTCCCCAGGTTTCAAATTCCCACCCAGCTGTGACTGTACAGGGCAGTTGTGTCAGGGTGGGAAGTAGATAAATGTGTCACTCAAGTTTGTTGATTATGAGTCAAATTTTGATTCTTTAGTATTACAGTATGACATTATTGCACCCAAACTGGTTTTGAGGCTATTATGCAAAAAAATGGCTATCTAATAGCTGTCAGTGTTATAAATTCTCTGAAGCACAATTGTTCTAGCAAATTTAGGGAACTGCAATAAACCAGCTTCATTTTATGGCAGTTTTAATACTTGATAGAAGCCCAGAGTGCTGGAACAATCAAGCCAGAAAAATCTGATCTCCTCTCTGGAGTGACTTATCTGGCAATGCTCAGAGAACCTGACCTAATTTCAGCAACCCTTCTGCACTCGGGCTAATATGAAATGTGACAAGAGCACTTAAAAACTATTCCTGATAAAATCTCAGGGGCAAAGGGTGGCTAGTGTCTGTATCCTATCTCATTACCCCACCAGGCAGCTCTACAAGCTGAGCTGTCTTATTTGGAATCCAAGTAACTCATCGTTTTAAAGACAATTATGATGCCAGCATAGATTTAAAGCATGAATTCTATAATAGCTTGAAACATTCCCTATGGCCTGTAAAGGAGACGACTTAACAAATCTGAGTGAATATTTATATTGGTAATGTTTTCTTTTTATCTTATTTATTATAATCATTCCAAAGTAGTCCACTAATAGTCTTTTAAAAATTATTATTTTTACTTTTATACTAGCCTTTTTGATAAGATATCCTTTATTAGACTTGCTTTGCATTTATGGAGCTGAAATATACCACTTCTTCAAGGAGTTATGCCAAGACCTGGTACAGCACGTGTAATTGTCCATCAGCACCACTGGTGACACGGGTATGATGTTTACAAGTCTCTCAGGAGAGTTTTGTTTCTCACAAGAAACACTAATGAAATATTATTTCTGGAATTACTATCATATGTAGTATTTTACTAGTGGTATTCTCACACATAAGACTAGTGCTGTTGGAAGTCTGTTTATTACATCACTGTTAATCTGAGAAGCTTTCATGACTGCTACAACCCATATATGCTTAAAATAACCATGATGTAGTTCTTTAAGGCTCTAGTAATAAAGTCCCCAGGTAAAAGTGCATTGAAAACACAAATTAAAGTCAGAATAAGTACCAGAGCACGAGGGCATGGAACAACATGGAAAAATAGAGCAATTGCTGCTTTGATGAAAAGGTGGGAGTCACGAGTGAGCAGACTGAGGAATTTTAGCCTCAAGAAAGTGATCAGATTTATTAACAAACAAATTCTATTTTCGTTCTGTATGATGGCTTTAATGACTATTAAATCAGTGTTTCTAGAACAGACATTTTCATCATAGAATTATAGAATGTGTAAGGTTGGAAGAGCCCTTTAAAGGTCATCTCTTGTCCAACCCCCCTGTAGTAAGCAGGGACATCTTCACTAGATCAGGTCACTCAGAGCCCTATCAAGCCTGACCTTGAATAACTCCAGGGATGGGGCCTTCACTATGTCTGGGCAACCTCTTCCATTGATCCACCACCCTCATACTGAAGAACTTTTTCCAAATATCCAACCTAAATCTCCCCCTTTTTGAGTTTAAAACTGTTATCCCTATTCCTACTGCTGCATGCCTTCATGAACAGTTCTTCCCCAGCTTTCTTATAGGCACCTTTCAGGTACTGGAAGGCCACTATAAGATCCCCCTGCAGTCTTCTCTAAGCTGAACAAGCCCAACTTTCTCAGCCTGTCTTTATAGGAGTGGTGGTCCAGCCCTTCGATCATTTTTGTGGCCCTCTGAATGTGCTCCAAGAGATTCATGTCCTTCTTGTGTTGAGGACTCCAAAGCTTGACACAGTATTCCACGTGAGGTCTCACCAGAGCAGAGTAGAGAGGGAGAATCACCTCTCTCGATCTGCTGGCCACACTTCTCTTGATGAAGCCCAGGATATGTTTGGCCTTCTGGGCTGCAGATGCACATTGGTGGTTCATAATGGGCAGTACTCAAAATGCCACCCTAGTAGGTAAATATGAACAGATGTCAGATAAATTTCAAACTCTCTATCATACTTACTTCGGTGTCAATGAACCTTGTTTTTTGATTCTGCTCCCTCTATAGCTAAAAATTTTTCCATGGTACTTATCAGCACGGCGTAGCTTTTTGACATTGTGACTTTTTTTCTAAGTGGGATGTACAGCTAAACTTCATGAGAAGCATCTGAAGGACTGCAGAAGTGAAGGTCTCTTGCCATATGCATACTTAGTAGAGTGAAAGGGACTGAGTCATGTAAGCATACATTCTAAAATTCTTCTAAACTAAGATTAATTACCAGATGTTCCATGAACTTTACCATCGGTCCAGACAGTCCTGATGTCCTTGCTTTGTGGTATATGTAATGGTTGCTTTTTTAACACTGTGTATTATTTACTGGAGGGCTTCAAGGGCTGCAGTTACAAGGCTTTTTTGCATGAACTGATTTTGCTGCACACATGTTTAAGCTCCAGGAAATATGAGAAGCCTGTATGGTTTCTCTTTATTATAGTGCAATCTGGAAAGTACCACCACAGGAGCTTAATCTGGTTTTGCTCTGAAAGCACGGGGATTAGCGCTAACAGACGTTGCATGTGAGACTCGCTCTCAGTACCCAGAGAACAGTCAAGCACCACTTCCCATTCATGAAACCCTGCTGTGTTTATCTTAGGGCATTTTGGCCTCATAGTTTCCATGTATGCAGTCATAGCCGCATGAAGCAATCCCCAGCGAAACCATCTCCTCTCTAAAACAGCAAGGAAAATAAACACCAGCAATGGCGTGTACGCCCTGTGCTTACCTTACCCGCGAGTTTCAGCATGTGTCCACTACAGCCACAGACAGCTCAGACGGGCTGCAGCCATGAATCAGAACCAGTTTTACCATAGCTGGCCAGCACAGGAGACACGTGTTTGCAACGGGACAGCCACCCAAGTACTACCAGCTTGCTGGGGCTGTGTTTACAGCCCTTGCCGAACCCCGCTGCTTTCCTGTCACCCCAGCTGGCTTGCTTCGGCCGTTTGCTGCACAGACTTCTGGCTGCCCGAGGACGCGCCGTGAGACGTCTTTACACATTTTGCTAAAGCCCTCAGAGGGCTTTCATTTACCCTTGGCTTCATAAATCTTTGTGGATCAGCCGTGGTGTTTCAAAATCATTTTGAAGCAGGGGAGAAGGCGATTAAATAATTTGGATTTCCAATTTGCAGCAGTTCGCTCTCAGCAAAGGCACTCACTGGCAAATGTTTAACAATACATGTGGCATTTTTTTCTAGAAATACGAAGATGCGATCTATCTGCAAAAGTAATTTATTCAGAATATTACTAACATCTTGGGATATTGTTACAGAGGGAAATCTAAGTTGATATTAATCATGAAAGTGCTTTTCGACAAGGCTGATACTTGCTAATCATAGGTCTGTGAAGAAGAGTAATTTCTCACTGACGAAGGTACAAAGAAGTTTCAAAGATCATGTGGTCCTTGTCCAAAACAACTAACAGACAACGGAGGGTGCTGACTGTACTTCAGTGGCAGTACAGCCTCAGGACTTCACACGTTCAGAAGAATCATAGTTCTGCTCCAACACCAGCAAAATGAGACAACCTAGTTGAGTCCATAGCCTGTCAGGCAGGGATACCTGGTTCACGTATTAACAATCTGATTTTCCTATCACTAGCCTGCATAGGTAAGTAAAGACTAAAACTATGGTAAATATTTTCTATTCTATAGGAAAGAATAGCTTTTCATCAAATGACACTTCTGTCTGTGCTTTCACTTTTCAGGTCATGGAGGCCTTGATTATTTTTACCAACAATTTTGGGTTTTTTTCTCCACCAAGTTTGGCCTTGGATCACAGACAGCTCAACCTAAGCTAAGGGTTACAAATGGCTTTACTATATGTTTTTGTCAATAAAGTTGACCAGTAAAATCTAGTCCATTTTATGTACAAATGATAAACACAGTTATCAAGTACTTGCTTCTAATTACTCTAAAGACATTTGATTCCCGTTGTGTGCATGAAGACAGTGATTAGGCAGTCAACAATTTTAAGATGCTAAACCTTGAAAGACTGGGTTTTGTTTGGGGAGGGGAGGATTTTTTTTGTCTTTGTCTTTGTAATAAACTGACCTTACACATTTGTTGCTTATGGGCCCCCACACTGATAATTAACTTTGAATGTAATGCTATGCTAATTCTACCTCTCTGAGCTCTGAAAACCTAATTAAACTACCCTTTCATATTATTGTATATGTTATTTAGGTTTATTTTCAAGTACTTTCCTTACTGAAGCGTACGCTTAGTAAGGAAGATGTGGAAATGTTAGTGAATGCTGCATGTTCCTTTGCACTGGTGGCTTGCAATGCATCATTTTCCTTCCCAAAGATATTTTAAGAACATTTTTTGGAAAAGGAATTATTTTTAAAACATTTTGCGTTGTATTTTTTTTGTACTTGTATGTTACATTTTCAAGCAATCTATCTTTTTAATACCTGTGATAGTCAAAAATTAAAATTTGTATGTGCACAGAGAAGCTGGGCATATAGTAACAGTGCTGAAAGAGTTTTGGCTTCTGTTTTCAAGGATATTTTGGTTTCTAGTCTAATATCTAGTTCATTACCCAAAAATACAAAGGGATATATTTAGAGATGTAATATCAGCTTTGTTTACCACTTGTGTTTTCAATACTTTTTGTCACATTTTTCTGTTTTGAGTTGGATTTTTTATGTGTTAGATTTGACAATCAATCAGATTCATTTTCTTTTAAAACAAGTTTACAGTACCTCTGAAATTTAAGCTACTTCTAAAATACAAAATTTGATCTGAAAATAGTATTACTTTTATAAAATTATATCTGAACTGAGGTTCCATGGTAATAAAGAGCAAACCTGAAAAGCACTGCTGGGGTGCCAAGTGATCTCAGAGGCACTCAACTCAACGGACACCCTATTTCTTTTTAGAGTTGCACCTGTGAGCAAAGACTACATGCCTTTTTTTTCCAAAAACGCCCATAAAGATCCACATTATTTATCTGTCGGGAGGTTCCTGTGACATTCTGTTCTGAAAACAAGGTTTATTTGAACTAGGAATTAAGGGAAGAATAAACATTAGTTTTTATTCTAATGGCTGAATATTCCAAGAAGATAAGAAAAATCTGAGAGTTAATTCCTCTTCTTAATTTATGCAATGTCTACTTTGGTTAAAAAGCTGGAATGGTCTCACCTTGGAAACATTTAACTGTTCCGTGCTGCTGTAGGCCTGATCCATAAATTACAACTTCACTGGCTTACTACACTGCTATTTCTAATCGACATTTGAGATCTGTGTTTTCTTTCTGTGCATGAAACCATAAATAAAAAATTTTGAAAAAAGTTTTCATTTAAATTATACAGTGCAAGACAATTAGAAAAATTACTAATTCTACCAGGCATTCAGAATAATGAAAGCATTAAATGTACCGGAACACATACCTGTGTGTGAAAGGCACTTATCTTGAGATTGGTTAGCTGAAGCATAGAAGCAAATGCAGACACTGGTGACGTTTCTTCCAATGTAAAGAATATAGCTATGCAAAAGAAGAGATCATATATAAACACTATACTAGATTGCAGTGAATAAACATTTATTGCAGTTGCAAACAGCAACGTGAATGCTAATTAGAGTTTGTAGACTGTTATTGCACAACAGCATATGTGTGCAATCCAAGAAAAGCTGAGCAGAGACTAAACTACAAAGTAAAGTGAGGATGCAGTGTGGAGTAACATGTGTTTTGACAGCAGCAATTCATGAGGAGCACCTAATCTGTGCTTCTGAGGTCTCAGAAGTAGAGGAATATAAGAAGTTCCTTTCTCCTACATGATCCTCATGTCCTGCGTGATACTTTAGATACTTTAGTACTCTGTTTGCATTGCTAATTGGTTAGAAAGGCATGTAAATGTCCTTATTACAACTTTAACCCACTTTAACCTTGTTTATTTAGGAAAAATCCAAAACAAAACAGAAAAGGAAGAAAGATTATCTGGTTTACTTAGGCTGGCAAAAGTTCCTAGTAAAAGCCCCTTTAGTTTACGCTAGCGGCTGAACAAACGCTGCAGTCAAACTAATGCTTCTAGAAGCCACACAACAAATGAATTTGGAATTGCAGAACAGGGTGACCACCCTGAGCTGGCCACTGCGCTGCTTTAGGACATTGCTGCCTCAGCAATAACGGTGGCCAAATTACTATTTTACTGGTTGGAGAACTATTGTGTTCAACATATGAGTGAGAACCAAGGATTAATGTTGTTTTAAATTAGCGTAGTGGATTTGAAACAGCAGGAGTTCAGGAGTTGATTCATGAACAATAGTTTGGCTGCAAACAGCTACAGTTTTGGTCCTGACTATCTCACTGTGTTTACTGTCATTGTTTCCTTTATGCTGGGTGACATGCATAGCAAAACTGAATAAAACAGTATTGTTTTTGGTAAAGGCACGCAGCAGAGATTTTTTTCCTAAAGAAAACAACCTCATAGAGTACCAAACTGCCAATCCCTTAGCACTTAATCATGAGATTCACACTGATAAGTAATCCTTATGACACTGGCAATATTACCTATGCAAGTAGCCATTGACCAAGGTATTACTTACTCTAATACACAGTGTTGACTTTTTTTCATTTGTGTTTGATCTATTCTAAATGCTTTCTGTCAGCCTGGAGAAATGAAAACATGTTTTTTAAGTATGTGTTGAATACTAGAGCATTTGGAAGATATAAAAATATTTACTGTTGTAGATATTGAATTAGCTTGCATAAAGTAAGAATTGTGTCAGTGTTTATAAGCCATGCTGAAATACATCAAATGAGAAAGAAAACTTGTTTGATATACTAGCATACAGTTAAACACTAGTGTAGAGCACCTTGTGACTTGTGAAAAGATCTATGAAGCAAATGAAGCTACTTGCATGAATGATTTACAGGACTCCTGTTGGTATCTTTACATAAACCTCTTTCACAAATCTAGGAAAATTAAGGCTTAAGTAGTAAAGATGAACATGAATTGTTCTCTTTATTGATACATCTGTCTTCAGGTGGGCATCAAAAAATTGCACTACAGTCAGTAGAACAAGTAGCAAGGGCTGGAGGGGCTTCAGAGTTCCATCCAAGATTGCTTTTCTTACTATTAGAACATGCTTAAACTGTCCCCCAATTTCTCTAGCCAAATCTGGATGTCATGATCCCGCTGAGAGATAGTTGAAATGGGAAGTCAACAAGATTAGAGATTAATTTGGAAAACCCCATATGACTTCAGCAACCTGTCACATATTTGATGTAACTTTAAGTTAATTTAACATACAGTTGTCAAGCATTCTATTAGGCAAAGGTTCTTCCTTTGGGCACTGGAACAGACGCCCCAGGGAAGTGGTCACGGCACCGAGCTTGGCTGAGTTCAAAAAGTGTCTGGACAATGGGGCCAGGAGATGGATTTGATCCTTATGGGTCCCTTCAAATTCAGGATATTCCATGATTCTATGATTTTAAGAATCATGTAAGCATGCTATGCTTTAAAACTGTCTCTGACTTATTATTGTTGCAGTCTGAAATGTATCCATCTCACTAAAACCATGTTGTTAGAAGAAAATAAGATACATTGGTAATAGAGCTTCTCTGTTTCTGTGAGGTCCACAGTGATTCACTTATGGGAAAACAATAGAGATTTATGTATGTTACCGTGAAAGCTACAACAATGGATTTAGAAGACGTTTGTTTTGTGGCAGGGTAATAGAGATACAACTTTAAAAATTTAAGATTCCCTTTTAATGTTCACACTGGTTAATATGACACTCAAAAATAATTTTTGTATCCTGATCAACTCCTTAGACAGAAACTGTCCACAGGCACTTGTCCAGCAGTAAATGTCTTCAATACTCTTTTTCTTTTAGTAACTCCTAGTTCAGGAGCGCATTTACTCACAGCTCATAAAATTCTGAACTAGGAGTAAATAAACAGACACACACTGCCTGTACTTACTATTTTTTAAAGAAACAAAACAACTGGGTGAAAGTGGTTTGAATATTTCCCAAAAAAAGGCTGTAAAGTCTCATCCTGAAATAATTTTTTTCTCAGGGAAAAATAATTTACTGTAGAGAAAAACTGCTAATTTCCAATGACTGTGTTCTGCTTCCACTCTCGAGGGTGAATTTTTTTTAAGGCTTTGCTCATTATCGCTGTCTGAATTGTATTTTTCTTCCTGTTGCGCTAGAACATGCTTCACATATCTTTGTAGAATTAGGGCTCTGGCTAACAGGCTGCTTCTTTAGCATCTGTTGCCATGGAGCTGCCTCTGCCTATTGAATTCACCTGAGCGGACTTCGCTGGCACATTGAAGTTGATTCAGTCTGTCACTAACACGTGTCTTTGGTGATCACAGCTTTTCATAAAGGTCATAAGAAGCAAGTCCTGTTCAGATTTCCTATTAAGGGACTGTTTTAAGTAAAATTAAAGGTTGGCTTGTTATTTTCATGGGATGCTTTGTGAGATCGCTGATGGCCTGACATATGGTCCTTGAAAGAACAATGCTTCAGCATTATTGTTCTTTGCTGCTGCTTTCGGAGATATCCAATCAGGAAACTAATCTAAGAGCAAAGGTGGGTTTCACCATGGCTAGTGCAGTATTGTTTGATTTTTAATGACTTGGATGTCACAGGTTTGGAAATATGTTTTTTTCATAGATATGTCATTTTAAAAGTTGATCCTTTCCTATTATTTTTATCAGTGTAATTCCATTATTTAAAAAAAAAAAAAAGAAGAAGAAGAAGAAGAAGAAGAAAGTCTTATGCCTATTTCAAACTACTTTTTCTACAAAATTTTTCAGGGCAAAATTTAAGGGAAATTTGTTTTCCTTAACATCTAGTGATATAAAGAAACCATGCAGATTTGAGAAACACATCCTAGAAAGTGCTTGAGAACTGCCTGGTTTCAAAATAAAATTAAAGTACATGTTTAGCTACAAAATGTAAAGTAAATCTGATTGATGCTTGCCATAGTTTTTTCTTTGCTCATGAAAAGGAACAAAATGTTGCTGTTAGACTTTGGGCATTTTTTTCTACACAAGTCACATGGAATACCAGTGCAATATTACATTAAAAAACCCTATAATCTCAGTACAAACTTGACTCTTAGGTTTTTCAAAGGAACTTCAAGGACACAATAAAATGTAGGGCAGCACAGAATCAGAGGAGAAGATAGCGGAGTCTTGTGCAGTTTCAGGTGGATAAATGTTTCTCTCAAAATTGTATTCTGGAAAGAGATAAGATGGTTTTGATGGCAATTAATTCACTGTGGCTAGGACAGAATTTACTTCATGGTATTAATGTGACCGCCAAGATCTTATTTTTCAGAATAATTATTCTTATGAAACTCAAAGGCCACTAAAGCTTTATTGAAAATTGCTTTCCTACAAAGTGAGACCTTAATTTTGGTAAAGACTGGGGGGCAGTTGAGTAAAAGCAGCTTAGAAGTGAGGGAGAAAAAGGAGGAACAAACAAAAGCTTGAAGACTTGTCTTTCCTCGCCCTCCTTTTGCTGCATGAGCTAAACGTACTTACCAAAATTACTTTTCAGAAGCCAACCCAACGTTATTCTGCAGTAATGTTTTCAAAACTGACCCTGGTTGCAGTTTGATGTTTATAGCTAAACTGCTCTAAGGGCTGGTGTGCTGCCAGGAAGGAATTCCTCCAACCCTGCTCTAAGCTATGTGTTCCTGCTGCTCCCACTCTGCCTCTCACCCTGGCAGTTGCACTTGCTGGACTTCATGGTAAGATAGCTCACAGAGATAAAGCAGCAGAGAATTAACCCTATGGAAAGGTATTAACTTTTCTGCTATATTTTGCTTTTAATTCTTGAATGGAGTCCCTCATGCTCTGAGAAGCACAAGTGGTGTGCAGTGGCAGTTCAGGTTAGTGCAGCCAATGCGTGGAGTGAAGGCAAAAGCTCGTTCTTAAAACTGACTTGATGGTAACGTGGAGCCATGCCATCAGCAATCTGCACTTCAGATCTCTGCACATATAAATTGGCCAAGAATTTGTAAACTCTTTGGCATATTAACTCTGCGAGCAACCTTGGTAGTGATGAGTTAACTGCCAACCAAGTTGATGGTTTTATAATCCTCATACAGATTAGACGTTGTCATTGTCCTTTCTTACACCATTTATTTGAAGAAGATTTGCTTCAGTGCCACGACTAAGAGATTATCGAGTGTGGGGTTAAAAAAAAAAGAAAAAAAAAAGAAAAAAAAGAAAAAAAGTCTTCCCCGAAACAGAAAAGCCTCCAAACTGAACTTAGAGCGTAATGAAGGGTAGAAGGAAGGCCAGCCTCAAGAAGCTGAGAAGAGTTCAGATGCCGTCCTTGGACATGGGCTGCGAGGTCTATTAAAAGCTGTCTCTCATGTCAGTAACTCACAGGGGCTGAGCATATTTGTGGGTGAGAGTGCTATAAAGCCTTTTTCTGCTCTTGTGACTCAAGTATTTAATAATAAGAGAGCAATAAGGCTATAAATAGGAACACCATAGTTGGTAAGGACTGGGGACACAAGAGGAGATATGCGGTCTGGGTTATGACAGGAGGGCAAAGAAAAAGGAAAGAAAGTATCAGCTGAAACCAGCAACTTCTTCAGAAGTGCTTAATCAAACATGAACTCTGTATACAACCCATCGACAACAAAATTGCCTCTCACAAAGTGAACAGCTTGCGAGCAGGAGCGAGCCTTTTTTGGTCACGTTTTGCAAAGGGCTGAAAATATGTGCTTAGTAGGTGTTGTGGCTTTTGCAAATATTGCGAGCCTCCCCGTGCGTCAGGAGCGTTTTCCCCACTGTTTGCATCTTGCTCGTATTGTCCATCACGTAGAAACCTCTCTCCTTCCAGTGCTGTCCCCCTTCCCCTGAATATATTGTAAGGATATCAATCAAGGTTTGCTGCATGGCACCTATGTCCTACAGAATAAAATGTAATAAACACGAGCTGGAAGAGCAAACTCGTTCATTAAAGCCAGCCAGGCGGTGTTGTGCTCTGATACAGACTGATAATAGATTCGTAAGTGAGCCTGTCTGGAGTGGTTTTATTCAGACTTGTCAAGTGAAAGATAAAGCACAAAAATAAGAGGAATCTCTTCAGTCTGCACTTGTGATAGCCAGCTTCCAGTTTATCATCACCGGAGAAGACAAACTGTGTCTGTTCCAAGATATTAAAGACAGGTAACCCAGTGACTTCTTGTTTTCACAATATTGGATTTCTAGCTACAATGTATTGTGAGCGGGAGGTGTCACAGAGCAATGAATGGCCAGCACTTCTTTTTAGCCCTTATTCCTATAGAAATTTGTTGTATCAGGGCTTTAAACATATGCTCAATTAGAAACATTTCAGTAGTTTCATAAGTGTCATTGCAAGCCTACCGGTACATAGTTATGCAAGTTTTTAATGGTCTCCCTTGGGCCTGAGTTATTAGCTTTTAGCTGCATTTACACAAACATCAGCCAACCATCCCAGGCCTATTTTTGCACACTCAGGTGATGTTTATAGACTAAATCAATCACGTAGTCACTGTACATGTGTGCAAAGGTTGGGACACAGTGCTGACACAACATTCTTATGTTGGTGGTAAAGGACAATTAAACATGTAAAGTGATACAGTGATCCTTGCTATAAAAGAACATCTCATCTCTCATAAAACAAAAAAACCATTTTTTTGGCACCCAAATCAGGTTATCTTCATTGTCACCCTGCAGCTTTGGAGTTGATTTTTTTTTAAATGAACACAAAACAAAACAGTTTATCTTTTCTTCTGGTCTTCTAACATTTACATGTTTAGAAAAATCCAAATAAGCATGCACAACACCTCTCCATTGCAGATAAAAGTGGAAAGAAAAAAAAAAAAAAGAGGCAGAGTGATTTTCTGCCGAGAAGTGGTTAGGCATAGCAGGTTGTTTTCCCCTTGAGAAAGAATGAGCAATTTGGAATCTCTGAGTATTGTTTTTACACATTGACCCTTATCCCGGAGCAGATGTGGCCAAAAACAGCATGCGGAGGGATGAGTGCAGGCACATGTGTTCAGCTGAAGGATTTTCACTGCACATTTCAAGGTTAGAGAACTCTGTTAAACTGGTAAACAAAAGGAGTGAAAGAGCGAGATACCTACAATTATTTTTCCAGGCTAATCTTCTAACCATGCATTACATCAAGTCAATGAATGATTATTGCCACCGAAGAACAATTAGGCAGAATATTTTTTCTCATGAAGAAAAACGAAATAAACTTCACAGAAATTTGATGGTGATCAGTGTGTGGGGGTATTTTTTTGGTGGGGGTTTAGAGAAAAGCATGCACCACCACTACTTATATTTAACTATTTTTTGCAAGTTGGTGAGTTCCCTTTTATTTGTGCCTTGAAAACTCCTTTCCTGAATCCCTGCTTCCTACAGTCCTTTGTATGCATGCACACAAACAAGCAAAATCATTACCTTTGTCTTTTTATAAAGGCAAGAAAAGAAGACAAAGTAATCACAAAAGATATAAGACTTAGCAAACAAAAAATGAACTTACTTTGAAATATCCAAGCTATAATTTATGAGGGAGAAGAAATACCCTTTCAACACAGATACACAATTTACGGTTTTACAAACTGTAATGCTTCCAAAATGATCTCTACTACTGTTAAAGAATGGTGGCATACCTGAAAAAAAGTAAGAAGAAGCTATGTTATTTATATACATTATACAAAGTGAAAAATTCAGAGGGTGATATAAAGGACCACTGTTACATGATTAAATAACTTCCTTCTCTGTGTGAGAGAGAACAGGAAATCTCTGATGGAGGCCTGAAAATTAGTGTACTGGATCACAGTGGGTCAAGTGTCTTTCATAGAGAAAGGTTTGACATAGAAGAATAAATGGTTCCAAAGCTATAAAGGTGTTGCAAGTCAAAGCCAACATCTTACCATAACAACACTGCTTAGCAGTCATTAACAGGAATGCCGTGTGTAGGTTATTTTGTAAATATTTATCCTTCCATAACTGTCATAATGGTAACAGAAATTAATGCCATTAAAACAAATTTGTCACTTGTCTACTTCAAGGCCTGTATTAGAAGATGAAGCATGCAATCTTCCCACCAAATGTGTAAAGATAAAATATCTTTTTGGGTATAGCCACTAAGGCAGAAGCAGCCCAGGCTTTAGCATCTTTACAGTTCAAAGATTATTCAACATCTCTATCGAGCAGTTTGAATGAAATGTAAGCAGGTTAATGACATTATTTTAACTAAAAATTAAGATTCTATTTTGCCATAGAAAACAACCAGGGCAAAAATCAAGAAGTTATTTTTTAAGAATATTACAACAGCTTTTCAAATTAAAATGTGAAACTTTGTGGACAAGTGGAAGTTCTCAACTCCTTCAAACCTTGGAGCACTTCCACTTGCAGGGAAAGCCAGTTCCTTCACAAAAAACAGGTAGTTCCTGCAGGATATTTTCACTACTTAGAAGAGAAAATACATAGGTTTATGCTAATTAAGAGAGGAAATTTATTAGCTTTTATGAAAAATCAGATAAATCAATGACACATGTGGGAGAAAGCTTGAAGGTTTGAAACTGAAGTGGCTTTCGGGCTGGTTTTGGTTCACTGGCTTCTTGTCCCATACACAATTATTATAAGGATCTTAAAAGTACAAGATGTCAGGCCACTCAGATTTTCTATATTGATTTTTCACAGTTTACAATCAACTGACAAGAGATTTCACAATCACAGGTTTCTCTGTCATGCTGGATTGGACCTAGCTTGGGTCCAGTCCAAAGATGACAAGGTTACAAGTCTTCCTCTACAACACCTTCTCTGGCTGCAGGTATCAGCATGTTGTGTGCTCGCGTGGTCAGAGGATTTACCCTCTGTTGGGACAGTCTTAGTGTTGGGTTTTGTTTCCAAGAAATTAACAACAGTCCATCTCAGGGGTGGAGGGTGATTTTCCCTGTGTCTGGTTTTGAACAGGTCTTTCAAAAGCCTCCTCTGGGGTATCTGATAACATGATTGAAACTGCGCTGCTATAGGCTATATAAAAGTAGACAAACTTCTTGTGCCTTTCACCAGCCAACTAGGAATTACTCATCCCTTTTTGATAGGTGCACGGGAGTCTCCAGTAAGTACAGGAAGAAACCGTATGAACAAGGCAGACTTACAGAACTTTCTCTTCGGAAAGTGCAGCTTTGCTCACTAAACTCACCATGCCCCACGCCGCCGGCTGCCACACGGGCTGAAACATGCGATGGCACACGGTCAGGGACGAGCAGCACCGCGGGGCTGAGGGAGGGCACCCTGCCCGCCCCACTCCCCATTCTCCCGGGTGTACCTGGCCAGGGAACGGCGTGCTTCTCCCACCGCTCCCACCCGACCCGCGCCCGGCAATGGGCACTCCGCAAGCCGCGGAGCGGTCTGCCGGCGGGAAGCGCCGTTTGCCAATAACTTACTGACGGCGGACAGGAGCGAGTCCCTCCTTCTCGGCCACGGCCGCGCCAGGGCTGACCCGGCCCCGCCCGCCGACCCACCCTCCCACCGCCCAGCCGAGTGGCGAGGAAAACCGCAGCCTGACCCCCGGTCCCGCATCCCCAACTTTCTCGCTCGCCCCTCCGCCGCGGCCGCGCAGCCCCCGCCCATTGGGGCCGGGGGGAGGCAGGCACCGCCCCGCGCCCGCCGCCCGGTAGCTGCCGGGAGGGAGATGCTCGTTGTCACTTTCCCTCTTCCCCACGCACCGCCTCCTGCCCTCCCCCCGCACCCGGCGGCGGCGGTGCCCCGTCCCCCGGCGCCGCGCTGCGCGCTCCCCGCCGGCAGCAGGCAGGGCAGGGCTGCGCCGCCGCCCGCCTCCGCCCGCCCGCCCCCTCCCCCGGCATGGCCGGGCGCTGAGGGGCGCCCCGCCGCCCCGGCTCGGTTCAGCTCGGCACGGCTCTGCCCCACCGAGGGGCTCGGCGCCCAGCCGCCCGTTCTCCTCGCCAATGGTCCAGAGCGACATGTCCAAATCGCCTCCCAGCCCGGCGCAGGAGGTGCAGATGGAGCTGCTGGACAATCCCCTGCCCACGGCGGCGGCAGCGCAGGTACCCCGGGGGTGGCAGGGTTAGGCCGGCGTTCCAGGGCTGCGGCGGAGCTGAGCCGGACCGGGCTCGGAGGGCTTCGCCCAGTGGCAGCGGGCGGCAGGCTGGGAGCGGCGGGGAGGGGAGCGGGTGGGGGGGGGATGCCGGAGCTCCGCGTCCTTCAACTTCGGGTCCCCACAATCAGAAAAGTTTGACGGCTCTCCTGAGGCGCCCGAAACCCCTGTCCTCGCCCCCACCCCCAAATGCCATTTAATTAGCACGCACAGTGGGATGCTTTGTGCCTTAGAAGCTTCGTAAGTCACCAGAACCTTGTGGTGATCTGGAGCGGTGGATATATAAGGATAGGTTGCTATTAAGGCGCTCTTCCACGCATGTATGTATTACTCACAGGTTAGGGCTATATTTCCCTGCCTCGATAACCTGTTGTATCTGTACCTGATGCTTACTACACGCTACTGAAACCTTCCTCATCTGTTACACAGGTTGGTAACAGACTGTGTTGACGGGGGAAGGAGATTCAGGCTGGTTGTTGAGCAGGATTTTTGGGGAGGCTGAAGGCGTTGAGCACGCTGCAGATTTAAGCTGCTCGATTACCGTGCTGAAGGTGGTTGTACAGTCATCTCTGAAATGCTAACAGCTCGGTCCACGTGCTCTGTGTTCAGGTGGAGGGATGAAGAGAGGGAGACATGGTATGGGTGTTTGCGCACTTGGTAAAGACTTTGTATTTTGAAAGGTGGTTCCTGTTTAATATATGAACGTTGCATAATGTCTTCGAGTTTGCAATAGTTGGCTACGAAGATCTATGATGCTATTTTTAAACCCAGTAAAAGGGTGGTAAAATCTGATTGCGTGCGTTTTAAATTACAAACATGCTTGTTCTCGTTAGGACTGAGTTTTTTTCCCCTTTTGGGGTGGCAGTTTTTATTGCTGCTGCCAAAGCTATTTGTAATGCTTTATTTTCTTTGAGAAGGTGGTCCAGTTTCACCACAGAAGTGCTTGATTGCTAGAGGAAAACGCTGTCAGTCTGTCAAAAGACCCGTCAATTGTTCTTTACTTACTGGGGACCAGTGACAGCAGAACGAAATCCAAGCACTGAAACAGAGACTAGGTTAAGCTAAAAATGAATAAGTGTCTCTCTGGATGTGAATTTGAATGCAGCCTCCAAGCGCAAAACAGACATTTCAGTAGGGCCATATGCTTTGCCAGCTTCTCCAGAAAACAGTGGCAAGGCAACTAATTTGTGACCTACAAATCCCCCCCTTTTTATATCTTTTCAGCCCTAAGCACAGAATCGGCAACTGTCAAATCATATGGTGCCTTTCTGCTGTGGACAAATGTCAAATACTGATCATAAAATTGATTTTCACCCCTCCTTTTAACTAGCAATAAAGAACCTCTGTTTAGGGAGGCAGGATGACCCACGTTAATTATGTTTCAGGTGAAGTACTTTTTTATTAAAGTGGTTTCTGAACACTAACAGCCAAAAAGATCTGCTTTTTGTGACAGTAATGATGCAGCTATTCAATTCAGGGAATATTTTTCAGTTTTCAGAACCAAAGCTATAAGCCAACACAAGAACCATGTCTTCTACATCTATACAGATTACGGTCGTACGTAAACATTTGGTGTAGAGGAAATAAGATTATGGAATCAAAAGAGCCCTTTCTCTGAATAATACTGTTAGTTAATTCCTTAGCACACACTGCATTGAGAGACAATTATTCTGATCCGAATTTTTGTTCCATTAACGTGATTTCCAAAAAATCAATACTTTAAGATCTTACTGCATTAGAACATACTCACAGTGAGAAGAAGAGGCTTAATGAGAACATGTGAACCATCAAGTAGATTGCCTAGAGGTACTTCAGTTATGCCCACCACTATCTTTTTTACTGAGGTACTTGAGCATCAATCCTAGAAACATTTCATGCCAAGTTATGCGTCAGGAAAAAAATCCCACCCAACATTCGAGTTTATGGAGTGATATCACTTCTAAAAGTATTCTCTCTGAAGTGCTGTTTCTGAGAATTATGATTTAGCAAAACATAATTGAAGAGCCTTTGTAGAGTTGTAACAAGCCTCAAAAATTCTCTTATCCAAGAATTTTACTTTTGCAAAGCTGAGGATTTCTTTTAACCTGGCTGTACATCATGGTCCATATCTTGGATCGTGCCGGTCCATCGATTTTGGCCAAACTTGTCACCACTTGGCAAAGGAGTGAATATAGTTAACACTCTGGAAGTAATTACTCTTAAAAGGTACCAAATATGTCAAATATTCCTAGATAGTTTCCGTTTCATATTTTTGTAATGCACTTTCCTAACAAGATCTGAAAAAGAATTAAAAATCCCTGTAGGTGCTGATCATCACAGGTACACTGTTCTCTCCCAGGAAAGTTCTTTGCAACAGGGACAAGGGATTGGTGTGTTATTTCTGTGTTACCTAAAATTCGATGACATTTAGGTCGGCATTACTGTAAAAACATGGTTCTAGGTACTCTAGCCTGGATGAGGTTGTGGTATAGTTTAGATGTCCATTTTTTTCCAGACAGTTGCACATGCTGACAGTTACATCGTGGAGTTGTTCACAACATCCACATAAGTCAGTAACAATCGGTATGTTTAGGTGTGGCTCTCTTGTAATAAAATCAGCATTTGATTTTTCTGAAATCATAAACCAATCAAACTGTTCAAATGCTTCATTTTTTGATGATCAGTATCTGTCTTTTAAAAAAACAACTCCAGTCCTCTTTTTAATTATTTTGAGAACCCCTGAATTCTAGGAAGTTTGATTAGTAAAACATTCAATTTAATAATTTTATATATCTCAGATGCTATGCTGATTTGTTTAAAATATATTGTGGAATAGCATATTAATACCTTTCATGGTGACTCTTGGCCTCCTTTCTTTTCTTTTCCCTTCCTTCCATGTAATTTTTTTTCTGATTCTACTTCAAAGTTCCTCAGTCCCCAGAAATCATTAGATTCAATTTCTATTGCTATTTTCTCATCATAAAGCTTCCTGTGTTGTGTCATAGGAACAGTCATAGCAAATCAGGTCAGTAAATTATACTAGATGTTTCAAAGAAAACATAATGAAACCTCGTATCAAGCAACAGCAGACTACCTTGTGGAGGGAGATGCTGTCTTACCCTGGGCAAATTCTTCCCTATTCCCCATTATTATTTTCCTCCTGTTCTGTTTCTTGCCTTCTTATGCATCATCTGTCAGCAGAGGTTCTAACAACCTGACACGTTTTAAATGAAAACAGTTCTCTCCTTGATTGTTTTCTTCAGCTCTTTCACTCGCATTTAGATTTCCTCTGTGCCCAGATACTATTATGTGCTTACCCCTTTCAAGTCTAAAGGGCTCATCATCTCAGGAGCGCTTGGCCCCATTTGGGTGGGTTGCATTGCTGAAGGCAAACTTCAGGCATGGGGCTTGGGACTTCCTTCTGTACTGACTGTGATCGATCTCAACGGGAATTTTAAAGTACATTGATTGCTATGACTTCAGAACATCAGCTTGTTACATGGCCCTAGCACTGACTGTTGTCCTTGCTGCATCTCCAGCTATCTTTTCAGTTGCACAGCACCATCCCCTCCTTCCCTGTCTTGTGGTAATGAGGAATGGAAAGTGGCTGGAGATTTATTCTCAGTGGATTAATTGCACTGCCCTCTACTGCTGTCTTTCAGCCGAGCTGCTTTATCACAACTCGTACGGTGTTTGCCTATTCTTCAAGGAAAGATTTTGCAACAGCATATTTCCCAGTACTGGCTTGCAAGAATACTTTGGAAGCGATAAACAAATAAAATTTATATCACTTTGCTTACTTAAATAATGACCATAACCATTCATTGTAGAGGCATGGGAGGTTTTACTCCCTGCTGGCGGCATCCCTAGAATGAGCCAGATCCAGTGTGGCTCAATGGGGTATATACAAATGAAGAAGAGAAGAAATCAAACTCCATTCATTGGACTTTCTCATGGTCCTCAGGAAGAGGTAGTACTTTCACTCCTGATGTGGTAGCCCCCTTTCAGTGTTGTACTCCTTAGTGGTGAAAATAAATTTAATATTCCTTCACTAAAGAAAGCACTTTAGGTTTCAGCTTTTACTTTTCTGGTGGCAGTTCTTTGCTCTTTGGCTTTATCATTCATTGTCCTGTACTTCATCAATAACAGGTGATCTTGCATGCTCATCTCTTCCAGAGACATTTATTTGCCACTTGGGTATTACACATCATATGGTCTATAATCATTGTACTTTAAATTTTCCTAGAGTGTAAAATCCCTCTGAAACAATTCAGCAGTTTCAGTCCTAACTTAATTAAATATCTGGTAACCATCTTCTATAGACAATCTCTGTTTTTGTCTTGTTTTGTCTCTAGGTTGATAATTAAAAACTGTTAGGGATGAAGAGTTCCTGTACTCTTCCAAGACTGGCTTCTCTGGAGTCTCAGCTATTTTTCTTGTACTTCTGTTGGCCAGTTCTTTTCTGTGCTGGGATAGAGGAGATTCAAAATAATGTGAAGCAACCAGAATCAGCCTTCTTGACCTCCAAGGGCTTCCCTTAGTCTCTGTTGGCAAGGCAGCAGACCCTCAGGAGAGGGAAGCTTCCCAGCAGTTGGCTGTTGCTTTCTGTCATAGAGTCAGATGTCTCTGTTTGCTTATGTAAGAGGAAAACAGGGTAGGGAGAAGCAGACACATGGCCTACAACTGTAGTTGCCAGTCTTAAAAAGCAGCAGGAGGTGGAGTGGGGTTTGATCATGAGCTTCAACACCTACTGCTGTTTCGTGTTCCTGTTTTGCTGAGTTGCGAACAGGTATCTCCACCATTGGTGTGACAGGTTGATGTGCAGCAGATTTGCACCAAGGTGGGTTCCCACGCCACTGGAGAGGAGGAGAGCAGGCCAAGTCCCTTGCTCCTTGTCTGGTGGGTGGAAACTGCCAGGTGACCTGATCTAAGGCCAGGGCAGTAAAACTAGGATATGGCTTAGAAGTGTAGGAACCGTTGAGAACTGGGCTATTTCTAGCTGCAGTACCGGCAAGGCTTTACCACAGGCCAGCAGAAAAGAGCATCAAAGATTTAACCCTGTGACAGATTTCTCAGCAGAAATGTGTTTTCTTTATATATGGAGGAAAATGGAACATCTGTCAAATACTTATTTTTGGATTATGTATGCAGGCTTGGAAAAATAAATTATTTGGTGGTTTTTTGTTTTGGTTTGGGTGGGGGTTTTTTTTGTTTGGATGGATTTTTTGGTGTAGGTGGAAGATTTTATAAACAGACTGTGGAATGGACTTAGCAGACTCATCATTGTTGATTGTGAGAATTCCATGATCCTCACTTTGGTAGGATTCCTGAAGGGAAGTCTTGTCTCCTCTGAATTGTGTCCTGATAGTAAATGGTGTGTGTTTGAAGAAATCTGGGTTTTAAGACCTAACCTTGGGACCCTTCTCTGCTATGGGAACATGAATTTGTGCTCCTCAGGCAACTTCTTCACTAAAGGAATGTCACGGGGCTGCACTGGTGCTGATTGTGTAGAGTGACCTGAAACCTTGGCCTTGAGGCAGAGGCAAGCTAGGATATATTGCTGTGTCCAATATTGCCACGTTGTCCCCATTTCCATTATGGAATGGGGCTGTGGAGTGCTGGGAAGCTCATCACCAAGGTCTATATACGTCTTCCAACCCTTATCTGTATGGACAGAAGGCTGAAGACATCTCAGTTATGAGATTAGTGTGGTTTGTGAAATATTCATGTCTCTTTCTGTAGCTGACCCTTTATATCCAAAGACATGCAGGCTGTGTTATTTGAATGCAGGCATGGAGGTTTACAGTTGTGCAGCTGATGCTGGAGGCTACACCACCCAGTAGCTGGAGGGCATCATTTCTGAGTGGTGGCAAGCCTGGCCATTGACCAGAGAGGAGGGAGGGCTCACGAGGTTTAACCTACAGGAAAATTATGTTGCTTTGTTGTATTATGTTGCTTTGTCGTAAGAAATTGATTAAAGTGGCAATTACTTGTATTTCCAAGAGATTTTTGAGAGGAGGTGGAAGTGCATGTTCTGCACTGTCGTGACATGATATTCTTTGCCTGGGACATGGGCGTTTTTAAATATGTTTAAAGCTTTTGCAAGGGAAGGACAAATGCTTAGTGTATTCCTTAATTTTTTACTTTTCTAGCAATCCTTCAGGGGGTCACTCATTTCCTTTACCTTTAGGCATTCTTTTGAACCTTGAAATGGTGAGGCCTCATCCCAACCTTTTTATTTTTCTGTCTGTTCTCTTCAGTTCCTTTCTTTCATCAATATTTCTGTTCTGGGACCTGACTTCCTATCAGTGACTCTACTCTGCTACCCACATCTTCACCTTTCCTTTTGCCTTTGAAAGAGACCGGTAGGATAGTTTTTAAGTTTAAGTTTGCCACTAGCCCTATCAGACTCAATGACTGGTGCTATTTTACCCATTATAGTAAAGATTCAAACTCAACCCTGTCTATACTGCCTTTCTCTGCTTTGATGTAAAATACCATTGGTGTAGTTACTCTTGAAGGGCATCGTAAGACTTCTAGTGAAGATCCATTCCCTGGTTGTAGATAGTTGGTCACTTTTAAATGTTTCACATTTCCTCTTCCAGATGGTAGTATTTTACCTGCAGGGATAAACCATGCCTTCTGCTTGTTGGTTGTATTAGAGGGTGCATCCTTCTCATGTGTTGTGGCAGAATCTCATTAAAATTGAAGGGTTTTGTGGAGCTACACTGATCTCATCTGTTTGCAATAACAAGTAATTGTATATGAAGCTGTTAATTATCAGGAAATGGCTGTGCATGCCTCTAATCCTTCATATGATTCCCATATTTTGTTTGATTAGATGGGCTGAATAAAGGTTTCACGATGTACTTTCACATCAGAGTTGGAAAGCGGAGCCTTTCTTTGCTTTATTAAGACTTTGTTGATGAAATGTTTTTTATGAGATTACTTGATAGGGCTTGCTTTGGGCTTTTTTAAGGTTTCACATTGTCTGCCAGGTATTTTAAGAAGCTGTAGAACCTAAGTGTATGTGTTATGTTTCTCATCTCTGGCAACACAGCCAATTTTAAAAGAACTTCACACATCTGACTAATAAAACAAGCTATAGTTTTGATCTTGTAAACACTTACATGTATACATAACCTCATTTGAGACAGGTGTTCTGCTGAAATCCAGTGAGAATGTTCCTGTTCAGCAAACTTTTTACATAAACAGTCTTGTTTGCAGTGCTGGAGTTGGTTGTATTAAAATTAGCTGGGGTGAGTAATGGTATGCCATAGGCAGCCAGTCATGATGGGTTTTGAGACTTACTGCAGGGCACTGTATACTGGGGTGCAGAGCTGTTTGGTCCCCTGTGGTGGTTCTGTTAAGTAGAGCTACTGGATAGGTTGAGAAAGACTGCCCCATGTTGCTGCTTTTACTGGCCAATGTCCGCACGTCATGATTCAGCCCTTTATTTTTAGCTACCTAATTGCAGCCAACTGCTGCACAGAACACAGATAAGGCAGCTAATTTTAATATGAAAATCACAGTAACATATTGAGTTCATTGTGGAAAAAAAAAAATCTTTTTTGTTTTCCAGCATTGAAATTAAGATTATTTGTATTTATTTTTTTGTACAAAGGTCTTGTTCTCGCATTAAGCTCTTATGGAAAAATACTCTCAGAGAAGCAAAACATAATGAATGTGACAGGATGAGTATTTCTGATTCTCCACATAACAGAGATATTTAATATTATTTTGTTTAAAGTAAAAATCTGTTTTATTTATGGAAGACATCTCATTTTTAGAAGAAAGTTTTAGGCATTTCTGTCTGTGGGAATAAGCTTGAGAGGCCTGGAAGACAAAGGTAATCCCAGATTAGCGTCCTTTAAAATATGTAAACAGTTCTCAAATCCCATTTTTCCCACTTGACAAAATTATCCCCCTTTCCTCCTGTTCAGAGTTGGTCTGTGCACGAAGCAGCTATAAAACTGACTTTCCCTACACTGCATGGCTGTGGCATGCCAGCATGTCAACAGGGGTTTTTTGTATTTAAAGTTAGTATTTAGCTTGTGCTCCTGAATAGTTTTCACTTATGTAGGACTAGAACAGAAAGGTGCATGCTGCTATGCACTCACATGTGCACACACAAAAGAAAAATAACCGAAAAACCACAAGGTAAACTTCAGCTGGATTTGCCACATAATGTTGCCCCAAATAAATGCTTTCAGGTGTTGCTATGCAAGTGCAAAAGCGTGCATTTTATCTGTGCTTGTAAATTGGTTTTATTCTGCTCTTGTTTGTTTTATCATCACTCCAGACACAGTCCCTCTTCTGCCTTTGTAGTATGTTTTTGCATTATGAAACTGAACACTATGATTCTGTAAAAAAAAAAAAAAAAAATTGTTGAAACTGGGTGCAGGCACAAAAATATGACTGTGCAAAAGAATATGTGTACATTTTTTCTAGTATCTCCTTGGGGATTAAACAATCCTATCCTGGACATGAGTTATGAAGTAGTGTAGGTAGTGTGAACTTTATGTGGATGCTCTATATTATTGAGCTGCTATGTGAATGTTTTGAATTCTTTATTTTTTTGTAAATATATTTCAAGATCCTTCCATAAAAATTGGAGAAAAGGGGATGAGACTGTTGGCAGGTAACTAGAATTACCTCAATAAGAAACATTTTTAAGAGATAAATTTTTATTTAAGGATATTTTATTTTAACACTACTGATGTCAAAGATACTTTTAATGTATTTTACGTACCTTATTATCACGTTGTATGCAATACTATATATTTTTTTAAATATTATTTTGGGCGTAAAAAGATGGTTGTCCTAGAACTGTGTATTCCAACAGTAAATGGAAAACGTTTTGAATAATTTGCTGGCAACAGTTGTTCTGATCTAATTTTTAGTCTTAAAGATCTATGAAGACCTTCTGTTAGTCATGGATCTATGAGTTGTTCTGTTATCAAAGATCCCTTGTAGAATTGCAACCGTGTAAATTAATTCCTCATTCAATATTCATTTTACATGTTATGACATACTGGGTTACGGTTCTAGACTCATCAGAAAGTCATATTTTCATCCCTATACCATGCAGCATACTGATTTTTATACATTTCTGCCCTAAACAATGCATGTATGATCAGTTCATGTGCTTTTCAGAAGCTTATTACATGGATTTTTTACAGTTTTATAAAAATCATATGAATTTGGCTAAATATCTTTCCCATAAATCCATATTTTGTGGGGAAAATCATTGCTTTTCTTGTTAGTTTAGCGACATAACAGATATTAAATTAATCTTTGCTGAGAATTTTGCTGTCAGGCTGACAGATCTATAGTTACTTGAGTCATGCTTTCTAAAAGATTGCTGTAATATTAGATTTTACCCAGTGCTCTGGACTTCCCCGGCGTCAACACTAACATTCCGGGTACAGCCTGAGATGGTTCCCGTGTGTCTGGTGGGGGCAAATGACCTGAAATGATCAGTTTGACACATGATCTGGAATGAGTGGTGGTTTCCTCTTGTCCTCCTCGGCTACTCTTAGATTGAAAAACATTTGATCATCTCTACTGTATGTGTTACTGCTAGGAGCTACAGGCCATATTTTGAAGTCTTGACCGTAAAAATCTGGCAATATGACCCCTTAAGCATGCCTCCAAACCTGTGCTGGAGCCCACCCTACCTTCCATGAGAATGGATGGGGTGCAGCCCCAGAGCTCAGCGTGGTGCTCTGAAGACTGCCCAAGCCCTGAGGACATGTCTCATGCACCCGAGCAGAGTTTTATCCCAGGGTTTGCTGTATCTGGGCCAGGTTGTCAGGAGGGTTGTGTTGTAACACATCATAACTTTCTCCTTGTGCCTAAACCCAGGAGCAACAAGCAGGTTAGGGCCAGAACCGTCAGAGTGATGTAGATGTATGGACTTGGAATTCTAGGGAATAACAGTGGATAAATAATATAATTTATTAGCATAATATTTTGAGATACCAGCACACTACTACCTTATAATCTAGATGGTTGTGGGGTTTTATGTTGTTGTTGTATATTTTAAGGAGAACAAGGAGACATTTGTAAAGGAATTTTTATTCCTGGGAAAAGGATTGTGAGATAGTATGGGGGAAGATATGAAATTACTTTCTGAAAATTTAGCACGTAGGTGATAGAGGCTGGTGTTTAGTTTGGTGGTGTTTTGTTTTTTTTTTTTTTTCCCTGAGTTATTGTGGGACTCAAAAGTTCAGTGCTGAAAGCATGCTGGGAGCTAAGATTGGGAATAGTCCAAGGCAGACCTTGAAAGTGAAGACAAAGACCCTGTTTATTTCAGGGAACTGTGGGAGGGATTTAAAGACAGGAGATGTGATCCAGAGAGATGGATTAGTAAAATGACCTTTACAGCAGCATGATGAGTGAGGAAAAATATTGCATTTATCAACCTCAAGGAAAATAATGTTTGAACTACAAGACATGATTTTGTTGTAAGCTTAAATGTATTTAAGCAATGTGACTACAGAGGAAGGTCTTCATGTAGCTGGGCAGAAAAAAACTGCAAGATTTTGCTGTACCTGGGAGGGACACCCTGGGAAGGGTCTGAGGTGGTGTCATGGCACAATTTACAGTCACCACAAAAAGAAGTGGCTGCAAATAGCATAATTTTAAACTCTCTTGTGTTTGATTTTTTTTTTTTTTTTTTAAATGACATTTATTGATGTTCCATATTAATCTCACAGAACAAATAGCTTTTTTGGGGTGGTCGGCCATTTTCTGTGCTTCTAAGCCATAGTTCAATAATTTTTTTCTTCAACCATTGCTTTCTCCTGGTGCCTTTCTGATTTCCTCATAGATAGGAATGATGCTTTGCTTTTATTCATATATTATCACCACCTGCAATTACCTGAAAGGAAGTAGTAGAGGGATGGGTGTTGATCTCTTCGCCCAAGCAACAGATAGTACAAGGGGGAATGGCCTCAAGCTGCTTCAGGGCAGGTTCAGATTAGACATTAGGAAAATGTTCTTCACTGAAAGGCTTATTGGGCATTGGAACAAGCTGCCCAGGGAGGTGGTTGAGTAGCTGACCCTGGATGTATTTAAAAGACAGGCAGGTGAAGTGCTAAGGGATATGGTTTAGTAGAGGACAGGTGTGGTTGGACTTGATCATCTCAAAGGTCTTTTCCAACCTAGTGATTCTGTGATTATCCCTTTATCAGTTACACTTTTAGTCTTTTTTTATTCCTTTACTGCTTTTATTTACTTCAACTTTTTTTTTTTAATAATTTTTTTTAAAAAACATTTTCCTTGGCTGAAAGATTCTATCCGAACCAACATATTGTTGGTCACTTCTTGCTCTTCAATGTTCCCTCAGCTGACTTGGCTCTTAGCTGTGATGTACTGGAGAATGCCCCAGTATCTCCTTTTTGAGCAAGTTTATATAAACCAGTTGCAAAACAAACTGTTCTTTTATAACCATTGTGACTTTCATAAAAAATATTACAACTATATAAGTCTATAAATACTTCTCTGAATATGAATGAGAAAAGACCCCATGAACTTTTAAGGCTCAGTTGCCCAAGCCTAGTTGTGTTGGTGAGCACTTTCACACATACTCCCATCAATTACTTACCGAGTAAGTGCTTATTAATTGACTGGAAGTCAATCATCTGAATCCCTGCTAGTACTGCAAGTTTCTGTGAAGTAACACTGTTATTCTAATATCTTACCTTCTTTATTTTTTATTACAGTCTTATGGTAAGGGGGCAAGAAGAAAAAACCGATTTAAAGGATCAGATGGGAGCACATCATCTGACACTACCTCTAACAGTTTCGTACGCCAGGTATGTGTGTTTTGGCTTTTGAAAGACTGGATGACTTGCTGATGTTAATGTTCAAGTAACTTTTTTTTCTTTTTGTAAACTGTCAAATTAGAGAGTGATATTGTAGCCTGAGAAATAGCAGAAGTCTCTGCCAGCACAATCAAAAATATTTGGTTGCTATTGTTTGAATCTTGGCAGAAAAATACTTTCTCATTTCTTATTCATTTCCATGTATAGTAGTTTTCATTATTTTTGTTACTCTAATGCCATCAGGTGATTAAAGCTGGAGGAGGAGGCAAAGTCTGATTGGGAGTGCCTAAAGTGTCAACATTTGTGAGAAAGTATCAAAAACCTACTGATCCTCAGGGTTTTCCTGCTTAAAATAATGCTGTGTGAGGCAGTGTTAACTTGGATGCTTTCCTCCCACATCCCAGTGTTATTTTAAGGCATGGGTTGGAGGGGAAATCCCTGGCAGCATTTGTCTCCATCACTGATGGTAAAAGGCCTGTAGAGGATGAATTGGTGCCTACATGTCTTTTCCTCAAAGGAGGAGACCCAAATGGAGATTCATAGGGATCCCAGACCCCATGTGGGTGCTTGGAGGTACAGCTCAATCTGGTCAACAGAGGTGACAAGAAGTGCAGGGATGGCTATTCAGAGCCCATTGTGGTCCTCAGCTGCACAACAGTGCTACTGAAGCTGTGCTTTTGCGGAAGGAGAGTGAGTTTCAATGTGGTTGACAACAATTGGAGACCATGATGGGTACCCAGAGCATCTCAGTGACTGTGCCTGTGCAGACTGAAAAAAGTCTTTCATGCCCTGCTGATTTAAGCCATAGTTTTTTCCAGTTCAGACTTTGCCATCTTTTTTGGAGGGGTTCTGGAATTCAGATTTCATTGCAGATTTTCATTTTGCTGTAAGCCGGCACCAGACCTTCTCTACTGGCTTGTCTTTTGTTTCCTCCATCTCAGAACGTTTAATGATTCCACTGCTGTTGCATTGGTTGTATTGGTACACATCTTCTGTTTGCAGAATTCTCCTGCTTTGTCCTGCTGTGACTTTGTTACTGGTTTTTGTGGTAGGCTGTGGATGTGATAAAGTCAGACCCCTGTGATATTTCAGCTTCTATTGGACACAGTGTGAAATATTAATTGATCATGGGAGTTTTTCAGTGGCAGTAAACAATATGAAAGTGTAAATCTTGGATCAATAAATCACTTATTTGTCACATTTTTTTTCCTGTTTAAAAATACTCCCAAAAAAACCCCAACAGTCCAAGTAATGGTTGGGACTGACAACAGGATCTCCCAGTTCCAAGGAATCTTTGCAAGGAAATCTTTTAGCTCCTCATGGATGGTGAATTCAGTCTGAACATTTTTAGCAGAGTATGAGTATTTATTTTACACTAGCTGCACATGGTTCTTCGCCTTTCTTGTTTACCTAACAGAGGTCTGAAGTTGGTCTCAAGTATCTCTTCTTGTTGTTGTGAGGGGGAGCAGGGCAAGGAGGTGGATCATCAGACTGCATACAGATGTTGAGGTGGACTCCTGTAGTCAGAGGAGATGTGGTTGGCTCTGTAGGCTGTGGGGCATGGTTTCTCAAATCTTGAAAAAAGACAAATGAACCATGGTTGGTGACCTACAGTCTAATAGTGTCCGTATCTTTCTCAGGGCTGTAAAGGAAGCATAAAGCATGACTATCTCAAGTGTAGATTTTTACAGAAGAGCTTTATGTATTTCTCTGAAATAAATAAAAAATAATTAGTTATTCAAGTGATATAATATAAATGACTGAAAAGTGAAATAAGCTTCTGTGAAAAAACAGATTTAACAGATTGCTGAAGCAAAACTCAGTTTTTAAATGGTATTGTCACTGAAGATAATGAAGGGATGTTAATAGATAAATGTTATGTGGTGTTGTCTAAAATAAATTTTAGAAAATCATCACAAAACATCCCTACTAAGTAATGTACAGGCAGAGCTGTCTTAGGTGTAGGAGATGTATGAGAGAAGTGTCTCCTCATCATTGCTGCTGAGAGGTTTCTTTAAGAGCTTGGCCTGCATCTTCAACAGCCTTTCCTGCCCTGATTCTCCTCCTGGGACAGCTTGTTTTTCTCCTGCACTAAGGAAGAATTGCCACCAGGCTGACCAGGGTGCCCAGCATCCCAGATACTAAACAGAATGGGTGCAGTCACTTTCTGCTGGCTCAGTTGCTATGCCCTTCCCAGAAACTACTCTGATGCTGCATCGTGTTTGTCTCTGTATTTCTGGGAGGATGCTTTACATGGTACAAATGAACGTAACTGTTGTGCCATAACCATTTATTTGCAGGAGGAAAAGTGACTCCAAGGATTTGGTGTATCTCCTGGGATGGGTGAAAGCTGCAGAAAAGCAGAGCAGACAAAAGATTCCAAACCCAGTAGAATCAATGACATAGTCATTTATTTTCTGTTAATTTATTTTAGTGCTGTCTTAAAACCATTTTTTTTGTAAAGGGGCTTGTGGGGATTTTTTGGCAGTGGTTTTGACCTAGATGTGGGATACACACAGCCTGTTTGTTTCAGCAATGCTTATGGTGCCTATAGCTGCCATTTTTTCCCTGTGACTTCTCTCTTTCCTTCTTCATTTCCTGTCTCCTTTCACATTTACTTGTTAAGTTGTCCTGCAACTTTTTATGTGTGTCTCCACAAGTACTCCCTTCTGCACGCAAGAAGGAAACCTGGGATTGTCCTGAACATTTATTGCTAAGTCCTGCCTATGTTCCTCATAAAGAAGAAGGAATGTTTGGAAGGTGTTTTTGCGTCATATTTAGCTGGCCAGTCCTTATACTGGGAGAGCTGCAAGAGGTGTCCAGGTTCTTGTCATAAGCATCCACGGAAAGTGGATGTTTCCAGGCAGAGAAATTCATGGGTGCTGGATAAAAGAAGACAAATGGGTCTAGTCCTAAAGAAATGTTATGAATGTGGAAGGCAGTGGAGGTATTGTGCAAGAGCAAGGATGTAGGATTCAGTCTTTGGAATCCACTGAGCTACTGGCCATTTAAGTTAAAGCTGCTGCAGGAGGGAGGAAGTTAGTGTCTGTTACACTGACAAAGCCTTATTGTGTCTGCATTTAACTGTTTCCTTAAGGACATATGCACCTCTGGCTCCAGCATGTACCTGGCAAGTTTCCTGCAATGCATACCAAATGCTACAGTAGTAAAAATAATGCCAACTTAGTTTTATTTGAATGAGAGAGAACAAAGTAACATTTTATTCAAATTGCTTGAAAATTCCTGCTGTTGTATAAGGAGAAAGAATTGCGCTCTGCACGGCTCTGTGTGCAAAGAGCTTTTCCATTTCAATCTGTTTTTCAGAGTGCTGAAATGGAGCAATCTATTCAGCATTGTTTCTAATGCATATAAAAGAAGCACTAAACTGAAGTAAAAGCATTTATATACATATAAATACACATTTTAGAAAATGTTCCTTTCAGTGCAGTTAAATCTCCTCTGTTCTGTGAAGTTTATCTATTGGTAAAGACTTTTGGTTTTGTCTTTTACTCCTGACACCGTAATACCTGTGAGATTTTAGGAGAATGCTTTGGATCATGGTCTAGTTGATTGTTACAAAACACTGTTGTTTAGTTTTGCCTCCAGAATAATTTTTTATATTAGATCTTAGAATAATAACAGCAACTTGGCCTTCCTTTCCTTTGCCAGCAGCTACTGCTTGACTTTGCAGTAACAAGGAAGAATTTTTCTTCACCTCTGTTGCGTTGCGAAGTTGTGTTGGCAATTAAGCAGTGTATGTGGAAAACAGAAGCATCATTGCACACCAATCAGCTCCTAGCTGACTTTAACCAGTTGTCTTTAGGGAGCTAAAGAACATTGTATTATATATTTTCATTATCTTTTTTGAGCTTTGGAGTGATAAGCAGCTTGCTCTTAATGTTAGCTATGAAAGGCTGAATTGAATCTGATCTCTACTTGCTGCCATTTTGACTGATGCCTGGTAATGATTTTGTTCCCAAGGGCTTTTTCAAAATACGGATCAGACAAAATATTTTGCAGACAACACTATGGCACTTCCCAGCAGCATTATTTTAAGCAAAATGCATGTTCTGATAGCATTACATGTTTTGTAGTTGCCCTTCTGGACCTGTCTTCGTCGAGGTTTTATTTTAAATCCTAATGATTAATCACAGAGGCAGTCTAAATTGTTGGGATTTTTACATATTGCAAAGGCAGATTAGGTTGTGAAATAGACTGTAGACTATGGACTTGCTTACCGAAATATTTAAGGTTTTACAAATCTGGGTTTTTTGCCTATAAATATTGGCTTGATGCCTGTTACACTGTGTTCACTCAAAAACACAGCTATAAATAATTATGTAGGGAATTCATTTATTATTCTACTTTCCTCTAAGGATGATTGCCTAGCTGTGCAATTACCTATTGAGTTTTATGAATGGTAAAACTAAGATTTGCACTAAAGAGTGATTTGAAAATATTGACTTAGTTTTGTTCATAAACATGACTCAATCTTGAGTTCCCCAGAGAACTGGCCCATGTCAGAAATGTATTCCTCTTCTTTTAATTAGGGTTGTTTTGTTTGGGGTTTTTTCCCCCCAGATATTGAGATTAGCTTTTATTTAGGTTTTTTTTTTCTTTTTCATGAGGGAAGAGCTTATGTATTCAGTTCATGCGTGCAGCCTGCCAGTGCCACAATGCATTTACAGACTGAGCCATGAAGAGCTGGTTTAGAGTTGGCACAAGTATTAGCTTTGGCCTTAATGACCAGGACTAACAATCTTATGCTGGAAACCTGCTTATGCTTTCTCTGCTAAGACTCTTCCTGCTTCTTGAAGACTATGTGTGAGCAAGATTGTGAATAGCCAGAAAATCTGAATAAATAATTTAAAAAAGAAAAAGAGCTAAATTGCAAATTAATACATTCTTACATTCTTTGTGTGCCTCATTATAAGACATGTTTGGCTTGTGGAGAAAAAAGGGGCTTTTCAGACTTGCCTTCAGATTTTACACATAACAAAATGAGTTGTGTCAAAAATTTTTAGAGGTATTGTGCAAACACTGAATGTAATACATGAAAATGTATACCTACTGCTCGGCTTAATTTTCTCACCTTTTATTTGTGATGCTAATGTCTGGGCACATTTTGTTAGGTTCAGGTTTTTGCTGATCTGATTCTGCTGGTTTCACTGAAAGCCACAGTAGTGATGCTTGTGGCCAGTGCTTGCTGTTCTGGCTGCATTGAAGCCTTGCACAAGTGATACATCCTAGAACATCTGTTTATTTGAAAAACACCAAAACCATCATCTTGAGGGAGTTTAATTTGGTGGAATTGTGGCATCCAATGTTTTTCACTGTGAATTACAAGGTTTTGAAGGAAAAGTATTGCACTTGAATAAAGCCACCTTACACTGAGGTTGGTAGATGGCACTGTCTGTACCACTGTGTTCTTTTGGCATTAGTGGGAACCACCAAACTTTGCTGTTAAGCCAGCGTGTCACCCTAAATCCTGGGCAGGCAATGTAGTTTTGGGGGATGTGCTGTTTGTATCAAGCAATGTTAATTGTTTTTTTAATAAAATCCACTGAGCCTGTATTTGTTATGATTCAAAATTAGATAATGTCTCTAGTAGTGCTAGTATGGAAAAGCAACTATGTCTTATGTATTTCTTGTTGTGTGAAGTATACCGAGTTCACAGCAGAAGAGTGGGTGAAGCACTTAGAGCAGTGAAAGGATTCATAAGAATATGTCAGTTCAGCTGTTGATGTAGAGTTTCATTCATGGCTGATAACTCAGTTCCTCAGTCATGGTAAAAACTAGTTGAATGGGGAGTAGGAGTAGGACACCTTTTAGAAGATGTCTGGATTGGGAGTGTGTGGCTGAAGGAAGGAGGGGTGGAGGGAGGAGAAAGGGCCCTTCCTGCTGGTGGTGGTTGTGGAGCTGTACTTTGGGTTCTGTAGAGATGGGAAAAATCACATTAGGCTCATTCAGCTATAGATTTCCTCAGCTGTAGTAAGGGTTTGAAAAGTCTCCTTTTTTGGCCTGGAGAGAATAGAGCAGATGCCCCTATAAAGCATGGGATTTTGGCACGCATGACTGGAGGGGAGATGGCTGAGAAAAACCCAGCGGAAAGGAAGTTCATTTGCGGACTTCAGTTCTTTCATGGGCCCTTTTTTGCCTCAAATGGTTTCTAAGAATAGAAATCAAAATGCTGCCATGTGTTTAAAAAAACCCACATACCCTCTAACCAAAACAAACAGGCAGAACATCATAAAGCTCTTCTTACACGTCTGTTTACTCTTCTTGTAGCAGGGTGTGAGAAAATTACAGGGGGTACAACTAAATATAATGCTTTATTAAAAACTAAGGGATAGGAATCCTCTTTATAGCCTTGAATGGGCATACATGTTGCTTTGCCTGCAGCTGAAGTCAACACATCCGCTTCCGAGCAGCCATGGAAATTGTGAACTTGGGGCTCATATCTGATAGCTGCTGAGACAATTGCCAGCCTTGCTTTTGAGTTTGCTGAGATGATGGGTAGTGTCTGAAAAGTGAGAAGATGGGGGAGATGCAAGCTGTGAGTTGGGAGGTGGCATCCCCACTGTTGGCAGCTGTTGGACCTTCTTTGGCATACCCATTGCTGCTGTCTCTCATGTGCCTCCTGGCTATGTGCTTCTCCTCTGTATCTGACAGGGAGAGGAGAAAAGGACCTTTCCAGATGCTCAGAACTACCACAGCCTTCACTTAAGTGTGACAGCATCAGATGCATCCCTTTGTAGTGGGGCATTTGAAGGGTGTAGCAGGACTTGTGCATCCCTGAGCCACGTGGGATTCCTGTAAGAGGCAGGGCTGCCTCTGTGCTGCAGAGGAGGAGGATGCAAGGGCTCCGATGCTCAGGTACTCAGGGCTGGGAGGGTTTTTAAAGCTGCAAGGCAAACTGATGGAGGTAAAGCATAATCTTTACAACTTTGCCAAACATAGTGTTGAAGACTTTTCCATCATAGTGTATGGCACAGGGAATGACAAGAAAGCCTTAAGCCTAATTGTGTTTTTAGGTTTTCTCTTCTCCCAAATATCTTCATGACTGGTGACTGCTCGCTGGTGTTCTCTGTCTTGCCACTTTATGCTACTCAGAGTGTGTTTCACATGAGCTGAACCTCTCAAAGCCTTACAGCACTGCCAAGAACCTCCTTGCCTATATTTGCTTGTCTTTTGAGTGGGGTATAGCGGGAGCTCCAAGAAAAAAAACCCAAAACAACTCCACAGTTGTAAACAGTTAAGATCAAAATTAGGAATAGGATTGAATGAGAATCAAGTATTTTGTTTTATTTTGTCCCCTGCTTCTCCCAAGAAATTCACTGTGGTTTCTGGTTCTCGTGTGCAGCATTGTCTTACTCAAAACAATAATTTTGAACATTGTGGTGAGATGCAAGGTTTATTATATGGTATCATAGATGTCTTCTAGTTAATAGTGAGCACAGACATACAAAGTGTCTGCAGTGGGACACGGGTTCCAATGCATATATTTAATTACAGCTAATGCAAATGCTGTCAAAAATATTTTATGAACATAAATGTAATGTTTTCACAACATTTTCTTACAGGCCTATTTAGATGAAATGGAATTGGTTTAGGTTTATTATTAATAATTTTTATCATGGAGTAGTCCACTGGATTTATTTTTTTTAACAAGGCCTTGAAATATGGATATTTTGTTTAGAAATAAGATGTTTCAAATCACTTATTCAAGTTTATAGGAATATGTAAACGCACCATAAACATAGCAGCTGAATTGGTTCCTTTTACAGAAAAGTAAATCTGATGTGATTTAGTCATTTGAAATTTTGCATTGATAAGTTTGCATTTGTGCTGTATGGTTTTGATTGGGAATGAATGTCTAACACAAGGGAACAGTTTGGTCCTCTGTAAAGCAAATGTCATCTTCTGCTCCAAAATGCAAGCAGTTTCAAGGAAAAATAACTGCCGGTTGGCAGATGTGCAGCAAGCTGCTACAGTTACTCTGCGGCATGGAGCCGGCTTGCTCCTGGTCCCTGGCAGGGCACAGGGAGTAAAGAAAAATACTTTGTGATTAGTCAGGGGGATCTACTGAATCCTTTCTCTTCCAGGATACCTCACCAGTATGTTCCTGCTCAGACTCAGGAGTGTTTGGTTTTGTACCTCACTAAGCAGTTATGTTGTAACATATACAAGTGCCATTTCTGTCCAATTAGTCATGAAGTTGCCGGTTTTACAGGCAGTTGCAGTAGGGAGCTGGCTTCTCTTGTGCTATGCATTTAGAGAGTACTTCCAAAGCTAATTATCTTCCTGAAGATTTGCATATTGCTTTTTTCATGTGATCTCACCCAGGCTTGACTTTGCTGGAATATCAGCTTTGTTGAAAAGTTTAGTGGTCCACTGCTTCTAAACCGAACTGGGTATGAAGTGTGGAGTGCTATCCATGCGAGCACAATTAGTGGGCATGTTTTTTTCACTGAATGTCACATAATATTTTAGTTCCCAAATATGTCTGGTCTGAAAAATAGTAGAACCTGAAGTAGTCCTAGGTATGAAATACTGCAAATCTACCTTTCCTTAAAATCTGATGTTATAGAACATCTGAATTCTCCCACATTTGACAAAGGTCATTAATAATCCTGTTAGGATGCATAGCATTAGTTCTAATCTCCATATAAACCTGGATTCTCCTATATGATAAATGAGTGTCATCAGATGGTTTACTTGTAGGATTATCAAGCCTTGGGTAAGAAACAGAACAAGTGGGGAACTGAAAGGGGGGAGGGGAGTGAAAAAGGGAGAAATAGATCTATATATACCTTTGATATCTTTCTTCCTCTTGTCTTTAGTGGCATTTTTGAGTTTTCAGCTGTTATGCAGATTGAACCAGAAAATATTTCTGAAGTCTGGAAAGGCTGTTACAGGATGAAAACTAGACTTCTGTTTTCATGCCAAGTTAGCTTGAGATGCTTCATCTTTTATGTTAGAAGTACAGTTTAGCTTTAAGCCATGGTTCATCAGTTGACTGTCCAAGGTCTGCTTATCAGATTCTGCTTTTGGAGGGACTGGGCTGAAGGCAGGCACTGCTGTTCCTGTAGAAACAGTGTAGCTGGGTTTATTTTTCCTACAAACTATGAAAATTATAGTATATATTCAGTAATCTCCCCTTACTGCTTTTCTAAAAACATGTTATTGCATGCATAGCTCTCTGAAAAATAAATTGTTCTTTGTCCACCTTCTTTGACCTTACTTACTTTACTGAAAACAGTAATGTGTGAAGGAAATGTTTGCTTATAGTAAGAAAAGTTTAAAGATAATTTCAGTCTTGCCCTTGAAATAATTGCCAAGGAAATTGCAAGAGTTAGTAATGGAGTATAATCAAAAGTCAGTTGGTTTTACACGTCTTCCTAGTATTAACTACAATTTGTCCATCATCTGCCATTTATATTGAAATGGAAATATGATGCTATCCTAAGCTGTTTGTATAGTTAAATAACACACTAAAATAATATGTTAAAATAAAATTTCCCATGCTTAGGAGGAATGCTGTTTGCTCAAACTCCATAAGCAGTTTGAAGATATTGAGGGGTAAAATTTCCAAAATCTTCACGTTCCTATTATTATCTGAGAAAAGCAAACAGTATTTAAAATGCTGTTATAGGCAAGACAAAGAAATGAAAGCACATTAATTGATTTGACCAACTATTCTGTTACTGTACTTCGAAATCTGAGTGTAGAAAATGAGTCAACAGTTTACTTAATAAGTAAGTGTGGTGATAAAGTGTGGTGTTGAGATAAAGCCTCCAAATGAGATGACACAGCCAAGTGGAAGAGAGACAGCATCGGTTTGAGGCCTAAGAAGCAGTGATTCATTGGAGATAGTCTGGAAGAATTGGCAGTGTGCTGTGTGGTTTTTTTAAGGAAACAACTGTGGAAGGTTTAAGATTTTTCTGGTATTATTTGATTAATTGCTCATAAGCAAGAACTACTTAGACCATTTTTTGCATGGTGTTCAGCCTACTGGTGGTATTTATTTATTGTAGAAAGACTGAGATCAATTTCAAATAACTCGAATTTGCACTGTTAGGTAAAATATTGCTGAAGGTTTTGAAGAGGGAAACTGCTTGATGGTTATAATTCCCTGTCAGCACTTTTGCAGAAAATGTTGGGATTACCTCATACAGGTACTGTTTTAACTTCAAGAAGACCTGTACACACTAGAAGTATGCGTTTTTTATTTGAACCACCACTTAGGTCCATGTTTCATGTTTTAATCGCTTGTTTTGCCGTTTTCTCAGCCATGCAGCCCTGGGTAGCTGAGGCAGTGAAGCCAGTCGCTTTGCCAGAGTGTCCTTGTGATGGACAGTGGGTGTGAGAAGGGCTTGTGCCACAGAGTTGGACCTTCTCCCTTCCTCTACTCCAAGGCAAATCTGCTAATACCCATTTTACGATGCTCTGATGCATCTCTCTCTTTGCATCTGTTTTCTGAAGTTCATAGTTGAATTAGTCAGATGGTTTATTAATGTTGTATTAAAACTTGTGTATTGGAAGTTCTCTGTTTACCACAAAACATGATCTTTCTTAAACCTGGGTAAATGTCTGGGGCTCAGATGCAGGCAAGGAAACAGTGCTAGTGAATGGAAACTTTGCAGGGGAACTCCATGTGTCCAGAAAACATGTGATTACCGAGTCCTTGTCAAAGGTTTGGATTCATTCAGGTCTGGGTCCATGGTTTTCCTTGAGAGATGCAGAGGATCTGCTCTGCACTTTGCAGTTTTTAATTCCCATGTGCACTAAACTGGAACTTGTAATGACAAGTGTTGCCTCAGCTCCAGATCTACAAACTCCTGAGCTTCTGCACAAACCAGCAGGTCTTGTTAGGAGGATACCTGTGAAGAAGATGAATTTAAAGGAGTCCAAAATAAGATTTATTTTTTTTTTCCCTTCTCACCAAGACAGTGGTTTCTTTTTCCAGTCCAGCTCAAAATGCTGATGTCAACCCATTAGACTCTGTGTTTCTTCATCTCTGCACAATTGCATGGGTTTTTTCACATCTACCCAAATAGCTTTTCAAATAGACGCAACTGTCATAAATCCTGCAGAAATCCTATGAACAGATTATGTGAGTTACTCTGTTATGAAAAAGAGCCAAGAAATGTCATCTTTCTTCCAGTGGGGCTGGATTTTTTTATTCCCACTAACAGCTAGCATCTCTGGTGGCACACTTGAAAATGAATAATCTAAGCCATGTGACAAAGTATTGAGCTGTGCACTGCCTGTATTGTAGCTTCTAAATATGAGTTTATATGCAAATAATATACATCAACTGTTTATGAGCCACAATCACATTTAACATAAGCCTCTGAGGAGAGGTATTACCTAATTTATGATAATTGTTCATTTGCTCTTTGCTCTTAAATGATGAATTTTTAAAAATTTACATTTAAGGTTTTATCAAATCTGCTTGAGATATATTTCTTGTGTTAACTGATGGACTCAGTGACATGATGTGTGGTACTTTTTGTGGGCTTCATGGATGTGGTACTGACTAAGAAGTTCAAGGTGCTGTGAGGGAATTGTCATCTTGGCAAGTGAATGCTTCAGAGTGCTCACAAATCCCTCAGGTCAGTGTAACGATCTATGAGTTATTCTTTACTCCATCAAAGGCTTCATTCTATTTCTAAAAGCAATGGAGTTGTATTACCCAATAGTTATCTCGTATATGCTTAGCAGCCTATTTTTTTTTTAAAGTCCTCTTGGAACTTGGCAAAGTTTTCTAGAAGGAAGTAGTAAATTTCCAAAAGATAGAAGTAATTCCTTTGTTGTCTGCAACGTAGCTTTTAGATCTCTGTTTCAGATCTTAGGCAATCAGCTAACTTTCCTCAAGTGTCTGTAGAACATCATCATCCTGGACCAATGGATACATGTTGTTATACTAGGATGGTTTATATACAGCCTGCCTATTTTCACCTGTTGTCTTCCATGCTTTTTGAAGACAAATGTCCTTAATAGGTTTTAACTTAAACACTTTTTAATTCCAAAAAATGCAAAAATGAATAGCATTCTTCTCATACCAAAGAAAATTTGAAACTTTGTGACAAAATAAAACCATCTGGTTAGATTTGCGCTTACAGTTCTCTCTAGAACCTGGAGACTACCTCTGAATCTGTCAGGACCGTGTACTTACAAGTGTTGGTAGTTCTAGAAATCTTGCATACTTCCAATTTGATCATGAATATTTTAAGTAGAAAGGTTTTTTTTGTATGTGTGTATATATATATACACACATATAAATTTTATACATAAAAATATATATGTGTATTTTATATGAAACTATAAATCTCTTTCTAATGACCAAACTGCTGGCAGTCTCAGATGCACAGCAGTGCAGTATCACACTTTATTCTTCCTGCAAATTTTCATGGTTCAGAGTGCAACTGAGAACTTACTTAATTGGTCCCCGTTATATGCCTGAAAGTCAACGTGGTGAAATCCAGTTTAACACAGCTTCAAAATTTGGCATTTAGTCTGGTATTCTTATTTCTATCAGACATTGGCTTTCTACATTGGCAAGATTTGTCATGTCAGTCCAGAGCTAAATCCTTACACCATACTTCGGAAATCCTTTGGTTTCCTTTGACATGTGATGTCATGCACTTTTTGTTATGCTACACCATGTGTTTTTGCACAGAGCAGGGTCAGCTAAATTGAGAACTTATTTCCAACTTGCATCAACTCTATCTTTTTTGGAGAATGTCCTATTGGTTCTTCCAAAAAACAGTAACTGGAGCCCAGAAGCAGAAAAATCTGTATCTTTGGTGCTTCATCTCCAGCTCATAACTGCAGCTCTGGATGTCTCATTGTTGATGTGGGGAAGCACTTGTGGATGACTTGCATTTAGCTGAGTTATTAATCACCAGGAGAAGGAGAGAGATGAAATAATAATGTAACCAACTGCTGCAGTATTTGCTTGATTAAATGAAAGAAGAAAAGTTTATCCACGAGACCAGGTAGAGTCTGAGGTATTATAATTTTGGCAGATCTTTACTTCATTTATGCTTTTATCCCCTCTGCGGAACAAAGTGCAGAGCTTCCTCCCCCTGGCCCCAGTTGGGAAGGGAAGCAGTCCATCTTGGATGGCTCCCTTGGGGTTGCTCTGCTTTTACCACACTCCTGACTGAAGACTGATGATGTTCAGAATGTGGCATTGATCTGCTCCATTTTGTAATTTTCGTGCTGTAAAACACGAACCTGTTCAGACTTGCCACTTATGTTGGTCCTGCAGGCCATTTACACGAAGAGATAGACCTTGGCTGTATGAAATAGTTAACTCTCTTACAGTTTCCAAGATAGGTTTAATTTTCTATCATGAGGATTTTTGTGGTCAATTAGCTTACAATTCTGGATCAATTTATGTATTAGAAAAGGAGAGTTCTTTGTTCAGACATTCCTTCCTCTTATTGCCTGACCATTTGGTAGACATTGGACTTGGGGGAAATCCTATTCCTTGCTTATACAAAACTTAAACAGAAAATTTCTAGGCAGACTCTCTTGGCAGCACACATAGGATTTTATTTTTCATGTTAGAACTAAGTTCACTGTATTTATAAGACTGGTATTATTCATGGCTTTTTAGAACACATACTTGAAGTCAAACCACTGCAACTTACAGTTAATTTGGCTAACATTTACCTCTCTGCTTACTCGGAGTATCACTCTGGGATTTTTGTCTACCAGCTCTTTATAAAGCTTTTTGAAAAGTCTCACCCATGTAGTTCTGCCAGATATGGAATAGGACCTTTACTTGGTCTTATTTGTACTCATAGTTCTTCCTTTCAAGTCTGTTTAACTATATATGCATCATTAAATACTTCTTTGAAAGTGGTATTTTAATGGTCACTCAAGAGTTGGAAATACAATAGCCCTTATACTTCCAGTAAGACAGGATATCTCAAAATACAACACTGGTTTTATTACATAAGTTATTTGCAAAGCAGAACACTACCAAAATCTGAAATGTGTGTAAAACCATCTCTGCCAGCTTGGGAAAGTCTTCCTTACTGTTTTGCACTTGGGTGGTGGGAGCATTTGCCAGCCACTGGGGCAAGGAGATATGACTGGGGCAAAGAGACACCCCTCAGGCAAGCGGGCAAGCTGCTGAACATTAACTTACCAGTGCTGGCAGCTACCAGATCTGCTGGCACGGGCTTGCTGAGGCAGTGGGGCTGCACAGGCTGCTCAGCCTGCTGTAAGGGAAGGGTCTGGATGCTGCATCCTGGCAGGTCTCCTCTGGAGCCAGCCCAGCCATCAGGGGGCCTGTGCATCACTGGCACACTGTTTTTGGTCAAGTACTGGAAGTAGTCTACTGTATACATACTGCATACAGTACAGCCCAGGGCTGAGGAGTGTGGTTGAAGACCCTATCATGCTGAAAACAGTCAAACTTGGACACCTTAGTTGCTCTGCTTTGCTTGAACTGCGGAAAGCCCCTAGGTTTGGAGCACACCCTGCTGGCACCGTGGCAAGAAGAGGTGTGTGAGGACATTATTGCCTTTTTCCTTACCCTTACACTGTGGTTTCCCTGGAGAAAAACAAGTCCACAAGGAGACCCAATCTGCTTTGTGTTCCCAGAGTTTGGGCAGTGACTGGACCATCATCTCTTTGGGGCTCCAGGACATTCCTCCTACAGGTTCACACCTGTCTGGTTGGCACAGGTGTCCCTAGTTACTAAAAAGAGAGATCAATTCCTGTTTTGAAAGAGTGTTTTGATTAAAAAAAAAAAAAGTAGTATTGGAAATTGAGGTGAGCAGGTGTTCAGTATGAGATAGGTCTGGAAACAGCCAGAAATGGAATAGAAGTTAATACATCAGCACAGAGAAAAATTCACAGTCTTTGTGAACAGAAAACCCCAGAATACCACGGTGAATGAAAGAAATTTTCCCACTGTGCCTGCAAACATTTTATACAGCCCATTTGCTCAACAGAGTATACCAGGGATTTCTGAATAGAACTATTCTATCTGATTGCTAGCAGTCTGTTGTTTGTTAGGTCTCCAGGCACCATAAGTAAGCGTGACTGTAGCATTTGGATAAAAGTTGCTTCTTCCTTATATGGTACATCCTTACCATCTAAGAGAGTATCTATTAATTACTATCCACTTCGCAAACTTGTCTACTTTTTCATGAGGAGATAGGGTACAATTTGTACTATTCTATTTTAGAATATTATTTTTTCCCCTTGCTTTTATCTAGCTTTTCTAGGAGAAAAGGAGAACCTGTTACAAAATCAACCCCCACTATTGCTAGCACATTTTGTATGCCTCCAGTGGATGCTGTTGGCATCAGACAAGGCAGAAAGTGCCATTTGAGCTCTCACCCAAGCTAGCGGCATTCCTGAGTATGCTTGATGATTACAGAGACAGACCAGCTCTTCCAGAAGTTGACTTGTATTGCCTAAATTAGTCTTCTGAATTCCTCTTCAGAAGAGGATAATTGTAGCCCCACTGAATGCAGGGGGAACATCAGGGAACCAGCTTCCTCATTTAGCTGCCCATGGTTGGTTCCTGTGAATAGTCTGTTTTGCTCATACCTGTATGTGATGGTCAGACTCTCCTCTCGATTGATGTTTCTGCAGCTGTTTAGCATTATTAGTACCCCTTTACTGTTGAGCACAGATTCAGTAAACATTGCTATAGTGCTTTCTGCATCTGTGCAGCTTTCATTTCTTTTTGCATCTGTTCTACTCTATTGAAATCATATGGTCTATACCTATGGGGTGTAGAATACAGCAGCACATAAGCTGTTTTTAATTTTATTGCCATTCTGCATTTAGGGGTGACTCATTGCTCTGGAGATTGAGTTGATAAAACATTTGCACATCTCATTAATCTAATACTGTAATTCCCAAGAAACATTACAGTGAAAAAACCTATTGTTCAGATGCTGCATGGTGAGCTTTACTTTATTGATAATACCACAGTCTGCATGTAACAATCCTAGGTGTAATTTTCTAGCAGATGAAAATACAATACAAGGACTCCTTTACAGAATCCAAAAAGTGATGTCTTGGAACTCAGACCTCAGGGAGCATTGGATCAAGAGTTTTAAAAGGCTGCAGTTTAATTCTGTTAGTCATACCATTCATTGTCATTAATATCAACCTAGATGCTTTTCTGAGCAGTGACATTTTTCTTTCTTTCTCAATATAAGTTTGGAAATTGGTGACAGCAACCTGATTCAGCAAGAGATTGGTTTGAGAACTGATTTAAAGCTCTTCTTTTATGTAATGGTAGTCCATAAAGCGATACAGATTAATAAAACAAATGGAAAACCTCATACAGCCTTGCTCCCCTGTAGACAAGAATTTTAATGAAAGCGTAGCTAGTGAGTGAACTTTCAAATTCCGAAGACTCAATTGATTTATCTTCTTGTTTCACTGACTATTTATCTCTGCTTTGTCTTGGAATATAGTGTCTCATGTCTCCCCTGCTTCCCTCTCCCTCCAAAAAATCCCAAACCAAGAAGAGCTAATGAAAAGTCCACACAGTTTATTTTTGCAGGACAAAACATTTTTGAAAGTGAGGACAAACCGAAGGTAGCATGCACCTTGGCAGACAATCGTTGCCAATAATTGTAAAGCAGTTTCCCTTTTGCAGAAACAGCAAGCAAAAAGTAGGAAGAAAAACTGGTGGAGAGTCCACTGGAGAAAGCTTTACCATAGTAAAGTTTCAAACCTCTCACTTCCAGCACAGCAATACTAGGCCAGGCTTAGGAGCAGCCTGCTTTGTTGGGTCTGGGTAGCCCACCTCCACATGAGCTTCACGAAATGCTCCACGTCTCCCTGTCTGGACCAAAAGTTTGGTGTCTGCGCTAACATCCTTCACTGTCAGTGTTACATTTTGCAGCCTTTTTGTATCTTCTGGGAGCGATAACTTTTGAAGTAGTCGCATTGTTATGATAACATGCCCAGGATGAAGATTTGGGCAGTGGTAGAATGTGCAGGCAGTTCTCAAATTAAACCAAGCTATCTGGTTGTAATATATATATACACACACACATATTTATTTTTTCCTGCTGCAAGAAGACAACATGAGGAGATGCATGTGCAAATTAAAGTTAAGAGCTTTTCTTTTAAGTTATCCATAGTGCATGTATACGCATATTTTATTTTCTTTTTCTCTGGAGGACATCAACATAGTTTTGTTGTCCTGAAAGTTCTGGGCAGGCTGGTGGGCACTTGATGCCCCACAGTTTCTGGAGGGCAATGAACCCAGATTTGCAGTAAATTTTTTTTTTTTGGCTCATGTAAAGGACATCTGCTCTGTTCAATGCTGTATGTGTTCCAGGGACCCTGTTTATTGCAAGTACAAGACTAGATACAGAAGTACCAATTTAAGAATTATTTCTTTGATGCCTTGTAACTTCAGGTTTTGACCTCCAGTTTGGTTGGAGAGCATACCTACATGCAATCCAATCTAGTAGATGGTGTTTTATCATATCTTGGTTCACAAAACAGAAATATATACTGGCAAGTGAGCAACAGGTAAACTGTATGGGCATAATAACCTCTAATTTATCAATTTTTAAATATCTTAGTCCACAGAAAACCTTGGATATTTCCTCTGCAGCCTGTCTCCATTGTCTGCCTGGGGTTCTTAACCTCTAGGCTATGATAAATGTCAAAATAGTCACCTTTTCTCTCTTTGATTATTCCATCTAAACATACATTCTTTTTGCAGTTTAAAATACAGTATTGCTCTGTGGATAAATTTTATTAAACATTGTCCTGAGTAAACCAGAAAATTTTCATCAGAAAGTTGTGTCCGAAACATCAGCAACTTTATAATAAAGGATAAAAAAGAGATATACCATCCTATACCTTGTTTAATTACCAAATAAATCTTATAAGAATAAATGATTGTAGATATGTTGGTAGTATTTGCTAGAAAGAGCAGATTTTATCCAGCCTTCACTGATTTTATATTTCCATAGAAATGTCTAATTTTTAGCTGGGATGAGTATCATCCTCTGTGTGCTAGGGCAGGAAAATAATGTACATAATCTTTGTAGACTGTGTTGGACACATTTTCACTGTTCTCTAAAATATTGATGTGAATTAGAATAGGCTGTTTTAAAATTTTTTTGGAAAGTACAACTTCTTGGATATTTTCTTTTCTTTTTTTTTTTAACGTGCAAGCTGTATGATTATATAGTGATATTTCTAGCATTTTGATTTGTCTTTGTGTTTCTTCAGATAAGAAAATTTTTTCAGGCTGGATTTATATAACACCTTTAGTCCCAAGTATCTTGCATGTCCTTTAAAAAAGAAAAGAAAAAGCAGTGTGTTACCCAGATGATTAAAATGTGAATTTAATATCCTTTGATATTGAAGCAGCTTTGGTTGAGGCAAGAAAAATTGCAAGGGGAATAAGGGGGAGACAAACATGGGGGAAGTGTGGCCTCATTCTGTTTCTTTCGTGTCCTACAAGCATGGGGCCAGCTCTGTGAAGATTGAGTTGCAGATGGGTGTGGAAGCAAAGAAAATATACACTGCTTTTTATTTTCTTCAGCTTGAAAAGCTGACGAGGAGTGATTTGTTCATAGCCCCTGTCAGCATGCGTGAGAAACGTGTGCGAGGCTGTGGTGACCACTGTGTGAGCGCGGACTGGGAGCCTCTTCAGTGTATGACCCTGTTAATTGTGCTAAATGAGCAGGGAGGGAGGGAAAAATAGGAAGGGCTTGAACAGCTGACAGAAACATTCAGTATTTAATATTCTTATCTTCCCAGAAATTTTAGGATTAAAGAGGCACAATTTGTTACAGCCATTTTTCCCTCTTGGAGCTGTCTTCTGGGCTGTAAGTAATGGATTATTTTGAGGAGGAAAAAAATGCCTCGAAGACACAACTTACTGCCCTCACAAGTGACTTTATATCTTTTTTTCCCTATGTGTGCTTGAATTATTTATATCAGAGATTCTGAAATAGTGCCCTGGTACCAAAGCCATTGGAGAGTATTGCAAAAGCTCCAAGCTTTTGTATTCATCAGTGTGAATTTTCCTGATCTTGACAAAATGCAGACTTAATAACCACAAATGAGCATTGCTTTATCTCAGAGAAAAGGCACTTTCCCCCTTGAAGCACAGGCCGACTATGCCATGCGATGATGGGTGTCACGGTTCTGCAAGGGCTGTGAGCAGCTGTCCTGTTAACTGGAGGTGATGTGCATTCAGTGCTTTGCAAACTATTACTTTCTACTATTAATCTTTCTTTTTGAGCCCTATTTCATTTTATAATGTTTTAGGCCATTGGTATTTGATTTTTAGCCCGTCACTTCAAATCTAGCTACTGCATTAAGAACAGTAGTTAGTACAAGTCGTCTGCATTATTCACTGGTAAAAATCTAAAAATGTATCCATTGAAATTATTTTTTTATTCAAAAGTAGAGGAAAAATTTTTGTTTTATCTACCTATACTGTCCAGCAGTGTTACATGAAGCTTTACATGTTGCCCCACAGTTGCTATGCTCCAGGTCTTCCCCTTGCTGCCACCATATCACATCGTGTTGTCCATCTGTTTCTTCAGATGAGAACATACAACTATTCACAGAATCACAGAATTGTAGGGGTTGGAAGGGACCTAGAGAGATCATCGGGTCCAACCCCCCTGCCAAAGCAGGCTCCCTAGCACATATTGCACAGATAGGCATCCAGATGAGTCTTGAATATCTCCAGAGAAGGAGACTCCACCACCTCCCTGGGCAGCAATATTCATAGAATATTGATCAAATTAATGATATTGAGTGGGTTTACCCTATGAATAAACTTAGTATATCTTTAATTCTGGATGCTTTTTTTTTTTAACTGTTCCTTACACAAATCTTAGGCTAGTTCCTTTGTTGTATTCAACCTGTGGGATGATCTGGACTTTCTGCTCCTATCTAAAGATGCTGGCTGTTACGGTAGACTACTAAAAGCCACCAGTACTTTGTAAAGGTGATTGTTAAACATATCTCATTTTTATTCTTTTGTGAGGGTTTTAGATACACAGACTGGCTCTAGTCAGGATGCTTTTCAATTTATGGTTTGTTTTTACTTAAAGATAAAGAGAACAAAATTTTATAAGAAAATAAAATGTTCTCTTTGCTGAGATCAAGATGTATTATATCTAATATATTATGCAGAAAACTGCAGTTTGTTTTCAAAATTTTAGAAGATTGTTTCCAAAAGTAAGCAAAATTGGATATGAACTGAAATAGAATTAAAACAGGATTAAAGAGTTTTCTTGATGGATGTCAGAAGTTAACACGATAGGTATCTGTTTCTAGATATGAATCTCCAAAAATATGTTTTGAAGCCATCACTATTTATCAGACCAGGTGTTATTTTTTCTTGGTCCTCGCAGATAAAAGTAGTAATAAAAAAGAATTATCCTACTTTTTTCATATTTCTGTTATAGATTCTGAGATATTTAACTGCCTTGGACAATTTGTGAAAGGCAATGAGACATGTGCGTGTTGTCCTGAAGAGCTAATAGCAGACTGACTAAAGTTTACCCCATGTTACCTTGTCGTTTTATTTGCATGTTAAGCAAAAAAAAGAAAAAAAAGGCAATATTTTGTTTTACTCTGTTAGTCTACATGCACTGTTTAACAATCTACCAGATACTTCCTCTTCTGATTAAACCTACAGGAAAATATTTGAACACTATTAGCATTATTACTAATGTCAGATAGTGCTGACTCTATTAAGTTGCCATAATACATTTATAATGAGAGCTCATTAGTGTAGCTCGTTAGAGTTTATACATATGCTTTTAGCTTAAGAGATGTGGCAAAAAGGGAGGGTTTTTTCCCGGAGAGTCAAATGATACCTGTTTTTACTGTGAGTCGGGTAGTTCAGAGAAATGGTAAGACAGTACAACCAATTGATTGACTTTGCATTTTCTGTTTGCCCTTTTCATTCTTTTTTCGTGTTACATATTTGGTCACATACTTTTGACAGGTAATCCCCTTAGCAGAAGCTTGGATTTTCTTCTGCTTAAAATAGCTAAATCTAATCAACAAATTCCTTCTGTAGCGTCTTCTGTTTGATGTACCACCAACTTGAACACCAACTGGGTAACTCTTCCTCATGTTACTCATGTTTGAGCCTAAGAGCTCCAGTACTGATGTGGACATCATGATGGACAGAGTTTGTTATGAAGTGTTTCTTAGAATCACAGAATGGCTTGAACTGGAAGGGATGTTTACAGGTTATTTGGATAAACGCCCCTGCAGTGACCAGGGATATCTTCAACCAGATGGGGTTGTTCAGAGCCCTGTCCAAACTGACCTAGAATGTTTCCAGGGATGGGGCATCTACCACCTCTCTAGGCAACCTGTCGCAGTGTTTCACCACTTTTACAAAAAAAAAAAAATTCTTCCTTATATCTAGTCTGCAATCTAGTTTCCTTCCCATCTGCTCTCTGTGCTCTTGCCAATATTTGCACATTGGAAGAAGTTTGTTCCCAGTTCTGTTCCTGGCCCCACTGTGGGGTTACTTTGAATTCTAGGGATGGTTACTGGAAGCTTCAGGAAGATATCTTGGAGCACACAATCATCAGTGAGCTGAAGCTCAGTAATCCTGAACCATTTGCATCAGTTTTGGCTCTATCTCACTACTGCTATTTTTTTTACTCATAAGTCACTTTTAAAATAATTCTTTCAAGTTAAATGAAATCTAATCTTTTAATAGATACAGCTCATCAGTGGAGTAAAAGATTGTTTACAGTAGGTATTTTAAAATATATATATTTTAAACCAAATGTGTTTCTTGTGTTATTTACTTGCTGGGAGCAGGGTTCAGGTGTCTGTAATCTTTCCCTGGCAGAGCTGATGCTATCATTACCAGGACGCTTCTGCAAGGAGCACTCATCCTTTCTCTGCACTGGGGAGAGTGATGGAGTCAGCTCTTGGAGATGAGAGACAGGGCCTGACGCCTGACAGTCTGCAGGAATCAAATATTTCAGACCTTGTGGAGGACAATCTAAGTCTTAGACACAAGGATGAGCTGGAAGCAATTACTGCAGAAGAAATTCAAGGCCTTAAACCTGAGGACTTGGAGGAATCTGCTCCTGCTGAAGCAACGCAGGACACTAAACCTGAGACTGGGCAGGTAACAACAAAGGGATGCTGTAGGTTAAAGGCTTAGGACATTTTTATGTACGTGTAATGTATTTGTTAGCGATTATAAACTTACACGTTTCTCAATTATACTAGAGCAGGTTTGCATGATCTTTACAGATTCAACCTTTTGGTAGAGGTAGGATCTGTGAAGCTTCAGCAAGGCCTGAGGTGCAGGGCTTTTTGGTGAGTGCCATGCAAACCTGTTTTGCCTTAGCTGGACAGACATTTCTGTATGCTGCTGTCATCTTCAGGTGGATGGAGTGGAATGCGAGTATCTGTTGCAAAGTGACCTACTTAGCTAACTTACAGGTATAACGCTGGGCACTATCCATAGTGGATAAATTGAAATTGCCCTAATATGTGGTGTGGTTTTTTTGTGTAGTTTGAATTTATTGGCCTCTGTTCAAAGTGATGCTGAAAAATATGTTTTTTCCTATCTGCAATAGCCTTTACTTTCTTCGTGGTATTGTGTTTCTCTGCAGAAAATTGCATTCCGCAGTGCCATCACACAGCCAAAGGAGATACATGTATATTGGGGCCTTCAAGTAGAACAGATGTAAAATTACCTTACTATGTTGAAACAAACTTTTTCATTGTTGTTCCTTAGAAGGGAAAAATAAGATGTGAGGAATGAGACAGGCTTTGATGAACAGTCCTGGTGATCTGATCCTTCGCTGCAGCCAAAGTCCTTACATTTCTGAGTTGCAGGAAGCAGACATGTCCTAAATAAAAGACTCTGTTCTTGCCCCAAAATTTTCTCCTCTTAATGTCTCTCTGCAAAATTTTCCCATTTGTGTGAACTGTTCAGCACTCCCCACAGCAGGCAATTGAAACATCGCCTACACTGCAGGTGAGTGTCCTTCCCAGCAGGTTATGAGGTCCATATCTTTTCCTCCCAATTAGTAGTCTAAATCTACCAGAAGCTGGATCTCAGCCTGGCTATCTACATCCTGCATGGGTGTCGTTCTCTTCCCTGACTTCTTGTTTTGTGGTGTTGTGTTGTTCTTGTGTTTAGTTGGGGTTTTTAAATGGAAATATTCACTAGAAGCTCTATCCTAAACTTGAGAAGTGTGTTCTGAAGAAACTTTTGTTAAAAATAGCATATTGTTTCAAAAAGTCTGCACTGACAGATTGACTGCTTTTATCTACTGTGTCTTCTTTTGCAAACCTCTTAATCAAGAAATGTTAGGAAGAATTCCTTGTCAGAATGAAAAGATGACTGTTGTTTCTGGATGAAAGAATAGTTAATAATACAACAAGAAAATTAACAAGTGTCTGACGTTGTAACAATTTAGGAAACTGAAAATGTTTTTTACTGAATACATTGACTTTCTGTCAGAAAAATCTGAACTTCTGATGTTGACAGGGCTTTTACTTTTTCTTGTTGGGGGTTTGACTGAGCTTTAAAGAGCAGGGCCTGGGTGGGATGGTAGTCATCTTTATCAATGTGACATGAAAAAACTCAGTTTAGTACTAAAACTTTGAGGAATTCATGCTGCTGAAACAGAGCTTCTTTTCTACTCTAAAAATTATTTCTCAGTATGATCAGAATTAACTCTAAATCTTAGCCTTTCATCTTTGGTTTTCCTATTTGTCAGGTGTCTTGATAATTTACTAAATGAGAATATTGGTCCATCGTAAGCTTAAAGTGTGAGGGAATTCCTTATGTTCCACTTCAGCAGTACAGCTTTCGCATCTTTTTATCCAGCCAATGTCTTTACAAAGCATTAGTAATGAAATGTGACAATATTTGGTTGTTACTATAATATAGCAGTCATTTAGTTTTGTTTTGCTTGCATCAGTTGCTCACCCTACCATGTATTTTGAGCAATTTTGCAGTTTTCACCTAATTTCTCCAGCAGTAATCCCCAGAAGCACATGTGCTGCAGTTAGAGCTCTGGTTTTGGTATGATGCATAGCACATACTGCCACATGTTTGCACTTAGCGTTGCTGAATGTAAGAGTGTGCTTGATTTAATGAGCTGTCGTGATCCCATTACATGTGTCCTACATTCCTCAGGCTGGTTTGTAAAGCTGAATTGATAGGAAATCGTCCCTGATGTGCGTCTTCAAGTATTCAAGTCAGGAAAGGACAAGGGCTATTTTCAAAGCCTCACAATTTAATCTTGGCATACTTTATTGCTTTGCTCTGAGGCTGCTGAACATACAGTTTCAGAACATAGAAACACAGCGCAGTGAAAGTACTCGCTTTGGCATAGCCAGCCCTCCTTTTTTCTTTGTTTAATAGCTGGGAACAGTTCTTGCTGTTTAGTTCTGTAATGTTTCCTGAGTTCTTTTTGCTGTTGCTGACTGCGTGTGTGGGACCTCATGCATTATGGGGTTGTATGTGTATATGCCCCCTTTAAAAATGAAACTATTAATCATGTTGATAAAGTTGTAAAAATCTTGGCACGTGTACAGAAGTTCTTTGCTTATATTCAGAAGCTCTTTTTATTGTTTTTAAAACTCATCTAAAGTGCATCCCAGTGCTTCTTTAAACCCTCTAGTGAAGATTTTATTTAGCTAAAAAAAGGGATTCATTAGAAAATACGTTCTCTCTTAGGAAATTTCTTAGTCAATACTTTGAACTAGATAAAAGTAAGTTTATAAGTCATTTCCATTAGTGTTTTGGTGTGAGGTAAATAAAAGTAAAGAGCCATTTATAAAGAATTAAAGAATGCTATTGTTAGCAATGATAGAAAATGCTCAATCTATGCTTTTAAAATATTTCTGCCTTTTTAGGAATGTCAAGAGGCAAACTTTCAGTGTATTCTGGAAACTAAGTACTTGCATTATATAATGATGTGTGTGTAGTTCTTGAACTTTTTAAATAATGTTTAGTTTATGAACTTTTCAACTTGAGATTCAGCAGACTCTGCCTGGTGACAGAAAGTAAACAGAAGTTACAACCTACAGTTTCATTAGATGCCTGGACTAAATACAGTTTGTTTTCTAACACATCAGTATGAATGCCATTCATTCTCCAGCCTTCATATTCAGGAACTTCTAATAGATTTATGGATCTTGAGTGTCTTTTTCTTTCTGTCTCTTTGTCTTCCTCTCTCCCTCCCCTTCTTTTCTGGCATCGTTTTCTAATGATTCAGATATTCCACTATTATTCTCTCTTTAAAGTGAAAGCAGTCCTTGCAAGAAATGCCAGTCTAATGGACTGTGAGAGTCTGGTTTCTTATCTCTAGAACCAGTTCAGGGTAGGCAGTGGCCAGACCAGAGTCATCATGCAAAGGAGAAAGCCATCATTTCTTATCAATCTGAGCCTGTGAATGTGTCCTTAGTGGCAAATGGCTGCCCCTACTAACAGCACAAGCATGTACTGTTACAGGAGCCCAGACTGAAGCAGGACTGAATCTCCCACTGGGAGCAGGAGGTTGTTGCCTATGAAGGCTGTATTTGTCCTTGTAAAGCATGCGTGTGCTTACACAAGAAAAAGTGAAATGCTGAGCCAAATATTTGGGTTTCTGTGTAGCCCAAAAGGGATGGGAGACTTCCCTGACTGGATCGGTTATGGCACTGTTCTCTGTTGGGATGTTGCTGGTTCAGCATTACTCTCAAGGTGTTACTCTGCACCGCCCTGACTGTGGTTTTCCATTCTGCACTGCTTGCTCTGTTCCCTTTCTCAATGAGAATAACTTCATTGGTCGCTCCAAGTTAGTCTAACAGGTCTCACATAAAGAAACTAGTAGTTTGGCTTAGACTGGCTCCTTGGTATAACATACACATTCGTACCACCAGCGCCTTCTGTCGGGTCTTTCTTTGGATGCAAACAGAAAGCAACCCTAAAAGGACCTGGAGTCTGCAATGCTGGCTCATTCCAAATATTTCTTACATTGTGCCTTCTTCAGGGAGCGCAGTTGCGTGTTATATTTGCATATGTTCAGAATACATTAGACTGAGTGGATGTTGTTCTTAACCAAACAATATGGAGCTCTTGACTCTGTTTGTGATGAGCAATTTACATTGATAATATCCTTGGAGGAAGAAAAAAAAAAAAACCCAAAACAAACCCTGGTGATGGACATCCTGCATTTGAAGCAGCCCAATTTCTGTTCTCTATTCTCAGTAGCATCTTTCTCAGAAATTGCAAGGTCCATGGAGATGCCTCATTTCCCTTAAGGGGATAGATGTCCAAGTTTTGTCAGACTGCCTAATGCTTTGTGAATTTTCCATGAATTCTTTTAGTTGTATTTGAGATAGCTCTCATGATTTGTGGCTTTTCTTTGAGTCTGCATTAATGATTGCTCCAGCTGGTTGTAACTGGGTTCACTTGGACATGAGAGGTTGCCTTACATATTGACCTGTCCTGTTTTATAAATGTGTAACATGCTGAATCTCAAGCCAACAACTGGAAATGGGTTTGGCTTGTTCAAGCTGCTCCGTGGTTTATTGGCGCATCACACTTCATATTTGAACCCGAGTGAGATGTTGGTTACGGAGCCAAATATGTCATCAGGAAACTGTTGCTTCTTTCAAGCTGGGTTTTGCTGTCCCTGGCTGTGGTCACTAAGCTGGTGCTAAAAGAGGTGAAACAAGTGAACCGCACGACTTACCTTTTGGTGCTGAAGCCTTCTGTAACCACAGCCTGCCCAAGTCCCTGTGTGAAACCTGGGTGAGCAGCTGGAGAATTATGAATCATTGCTCGTAATGAGGAGACATAGCTTAGGCAAATATTAAGTGGTGACTCAGGGGGCCCCATGAACTGTGAAAACAGAGCAGCAGATTAGTTTCAGAGGGCCAGGTAGCTGAATGCCCAGCAACATCACTTCAGCAAACCAAGGAGTGGAAAATGGCACACAGAATTAAACATCAAACGATCCAAAACTCAAGCTTGAATTATATGCGTGATCTCAGATTCTAGATGAAAATGAGAAGGTTTCATAAATCAATAACAACAAGGAGAAGAAAATGTGAGGTTGAGCTTAGTTTATACAAGGCCTTTTTAGAGATCGTAGGATAGTGAATCGGGTTTATTACTGCATCTGATATATCATTAATTTATGCTTCACGTGAGCTAAATTACTTAAGCGTATGAACAGTGTTTCTCTACGTTTCAATATTTATGGGGTTAACATGATCATTGCAAGTTTCTTCTGTTCATTTTAATGCTAAAAATCCCCCTCCGTCCACTTCGTTCCCTCGCCATCTTCCCCTCCCCTCAAACAGCCTTTCCTGTTTTGTAAAATTTGCACCATCTACCTTTATTCTAAGACTTTGTAAAAAGCAGTTACCCTCACCTAATTTGTTAAGCTTCAATTTCTAATCCTTTGCTTTTGTTGTGACATTTTCTACTAGATTAAAGACCTGCTAGAAGCCCTTCCTGCTCTAGTTTACATGTAATCCTTGTTTAGTCATCTCTTCACTTGCTCACTGCAATGAACTGACAACTGCTTTCCCATGACTGAAGTATTTTTTCTAGCAATTCTCTAAAATTTTAGTTTCCAGCATCAGTCTAAAGGATGTGTGGACACCAGTCCTGCACCTATTATCCCAGTAAGAATCTTACTAATACTGCAACACACCATCACCTGCTCTCTCTTGACATTTCTTTATAGGTTCGAAGATCAGGTTGGCCTTCAAAGCTACAGACCTGCAGAGATATATTGCGTGAAACCAGTATTGTCCATGATCCTTTCTAGATTGTTGCTTTCCTAGGTACTCTACTATTAACTAGTCCCCCTTTTAAATTTGATCTATGTGTTTGCCTTAAATTAACTTTATTTTATCAGTCCAAGTTCCACATATGTGAGTCATTTCTGTCATTGTCTATTGCATCCTAGAGTTTTCAGATCAACCTACCAGCAAAATGCCCAGTTTGTTGATTACCCTTTTCCTGCAAACTTATTTCATCACATTTGGAAGAACAGTGGAGATCCCAAAGATGTTGTTTTTATATGGACTTCGTGAAAAGCAGAAGGGGGGTGGGGTGGTGGTGGAATCTATGAAGCAGACAGAAATGCATGGTTCCACAGTGGGCAAACAGGTGAAATCTGGCCTTCTCCTACTCTGTATGATGATGGTGGGATGGTCAGTAAATGTGAAGCTCATTGTGAGGCAAAAAGCACATGCATAGCTTCAGGACAGCCGCTGTCTTTTGAAGCTTGCCCTTGCAGAAATGGGAGAGGACATTGGTGGAGACTAGGAACACTGTGGTGCCTCCAAGTATGGGGATTTGACGTATGAGGGAGCTTAGGGCATCAGGGTGCTGGGCTGATGCAAAGGTTATGATGGGGAAATGTGTAAGGACTTGAGACAGACAAACACAGAGTTTGCTGGTTTAGGCTGTCAATAGCTCCACTGAACTGGTCTGATCCCATTTAGTCATTCCTATGTTCATACACTACATATGTCATAAGTCTGGGCTACAGTTATGGAAATGTAATTGCTGGCACACTCCTTGTCGAATATTGCTTATTTCTCAGAGTACCAGATACCCAAATCTACCTGAGAAGAGTATTTTTCTTTAGGTTAAAAAAATGACTGTACTATCCCAGTTTTTCACAATGCAGAAGTTCTAACAGCCTCAGCTAGAAGCACTAAGCAAATATTTTTAGAACAGCAGAAGGAACCTTGTGATTCAGGACTTTGCGTACCATATGACAAAACTGATTAGAGTGCTGTTTGAGACCTAGCCTGTGCAGCTCATGCGTTATTCATGTGATACTAGGGAGAGCTATAGATTTCTACTGATAGTTACATATGGCTGGCCAGAGCAGTAGTATCTAGTCTATCTTGCCGTTGCCTGCCACGGGGAAACACAAGCAGGCAGACATTGGGCTGTTACTGGGCACGTTAGACCCCATGCTCTGCTTTGTTGAAAGGCACTGGGCTGTAAAATGCAACAAAGGGAATGGCAATGAGAAGTCATTATTTTTTGTTGTATTTTTTTGAGATAGTGGTTCAATTTCAAATAACACCTTTTAATACCGACGTGTTTGTGTAGTTGGTATTTTTAATCAAATTTATATTTTCTTTCTTAAAAATACTCTAGCAGCAATGTGTATAAGTATGAATGTCAAGAAGCAGCAGATATAGATTGTAGGTTGCCTTCAACTGCATTTTTCAGAAGTTTTAAAAATGTTGCCAGGCCTGATTGAGTTTTCTGTGTTAAGTTCTGTTGCTTTTTTTGATGAATGGCTTCAAATAACAATGCACTGTGATATAAATATAGAAGTTAACTCGTGTTGCATGTCTTCTTTAAATGATTTGCCCATTGAATTTGCTCTACTAAAGCTATCTGTTATAAATATTTTGCTGGTGTCCAAGCACTGTTCAAATAAACTTAATAATAATTTCTCTAAAGTCTGACATAACAGGAGATTTGTTATGGTTATATAAAGGTGGGACTTGACAAGATTAAGACACTGGGCCATGGAGCATTTGACTGTGAAGCTCAAATGTTCATTTTGAGTCAACTGTATAAAATTACTTTGAACTACTGAGGACAGCTGGTGGTGTGGTAGGTTTGGCTTATTACAAAAATGAAGGAAAATTATATAAAAGCAGGTCATATTGGAGTATTTTGTTTATTCTGAAGACTGCTTCTCTTAATGCTGTGGAAATTGGGACAGTTGTATCACCCCCAACCTTCTGTATTCTACCAATGTCCAAATGCGCTTAATTTCTACTCCGTTTTACATAGTAGCTGTGAGCTCCCATCCAGATTTGACAGTGTTTTCAGTAGAAATACCAGGAATACTTTTGACTTTAGGTCGATTAAGGCCAGCATTTTATCATTTATGTCTACGCGGTGTCTAACAGATCAGTCTCTGATGTTTGTGAAAGTCTTACATGACATTTTAGGCTGAATTTTTACTACACCTACTATTAGCAGTAATTGGTTGGAAAGTCAGTTTATATTTTTCTAGTTTATCAATACAGCAAATTCAGTGGTGTTTTTTGTACCTACTCTTCAGAATATAGCCACAATAATCTTGTTTTCCCTGAAGAATTTAATGAAAACTGTTTTATGGGGGTTTTTTTGTTCGGTTGGGTTTTTTGTGGTTCAGAGGGGTATCTCTTTATCATGCACAAAGATTGAAATAAAAGCTGTCAGACCTTCAGGGGGAGTTTTCACAGCTGGCATGTGATGGCATTAGACCTAAATTGAAAGAAATAAGTCTGAATTTCTGATGCTTAGGGTGTTTCTTTGGGGTGTTATTAAAAAATTGCCTCACCTATTGGAAAAACACACTACTTTGGTGGTCTACAAAGTGGCTGCCAGCAGTGTCTTCTGCAGTTCTGATAATCAGATTGCAAAGATCAGTGTCCAGTGATCAGCATGGACCATTGACCAGCATCAGGAGATTTCATAGTCATATATAAAGCAAATGCTAGAAGAAAGCATGTTTAAAAATGGGCAGTGAAATGTAATACATGTTATTCTGTGAATACCAATTAATTAATGAGTATTCACATTTAGTGTCTTGTCAAATGCTACATAGTCAAGTGTAAACCCCATGAAGTTGAGCTACAGGCTGCAATTGGCATCATCTGGAAATTGTGCTTAAAGTGATAAAAAGGGCTTAAAAGTGTTATTGAAAGCCTGTAAGAAGGCAGAATTTAATTAGAGAGAGATGTGTTTGCATGATGGATTCATGTGTTTAAATTAAAGATAGGTAAATCTTTTCTTTCTGAACAACACATTAAAAAGACTATGCACAGGATAAATGATCATACAATAAACAAAAGGTGGGGGGAGGGGCTAGAGACAGATGGCACCCGTATGATTTTTTTATTATTTTAAAGTATTTTTGTTCACTTTGGTTAATTTGAATTATTTTTTTTCTTGTGACTGCAAATATAGTCAGCTAAGTTAATTACCCTAATCAAAGATAGTCACCGATGAATCAGGCAGGGGAGGATAAGAAGTTGTCACCACTTCAGTAATAACAGGGAAAAGCATTAAATGCAAAATGCAGTCCAAGCGAAGTGTGCATAGGGATGTATTTTAGAGATGCTGCTAGAACTGGTTTCTTTTAATTCTTTCTCTCTTCATGGTCACTGCTGATACACGACTGCATGTTCCCATGTTTATCACTCAAGGGAAAGCTCTTTGTGATTCTTATTGCCCATGCAAGTTATTTAGAGTAAAGTAGCATTTTATAGAAGTAGCATTTATAGAAGTACTATATAAATGCTCTATACTTTATATTCCTTAAATACTTTATATAAGTAGCATTTAATAAAAAGTAGCATTTAATATAAGTTAAAAAAAAAAAAAAGTTAAACTGAAGTACAATAGCTTTATTAAAAATAAGTTATGTTTTTCTACCAACAGCAGTGATGCCCTGTTTGAGTAATCTGATTTTGTTGTATTGCATCAGCGTGTGTTCAGGGAAACAGAAAATGTGGGCACCCATAGTTTCTAGAACATAAATCAATGTTAGAAAAACATCGTATTTCTTCTATGTATCTTTAAATGGCCAGGGTACTGTGCCCTCAGTTATTACAAGGGGATGTTGTTTATCCATTTAAATTAAACAAAAACATTTTGAAAATGTAAAATGCATAGTTTCTTTGTGAAATAAATTTTTCTTTCTTTTTTTTTCTGTTCAGAAATCAGGCTTACATCCCTTTGAATATTGATATTTATCTTTGTGATTTTTGTATTAGAGCAGCACAGAGATAAATGTGGCAGAACCGAAGTTGCTGTCCACTGCCAATACTCATGTATTTTTTTCCTAATATGTATTCTGCTGTATATACTGGCCAGCAGCATGGGCACGTGTGTAATGCATTCCTCTCTGTGAGTTTACATATATCCCTCTGAAGGTAAATCTTTTGCTGCATATAATTGTAATATTCAGAATATATTACTTCAGTGATCCCAAATGTTACAGAGTTATCTAAGCTTAAGGACACAAATATATCAAAATGCCCTTCCAGAATTCCGACTTCTGTCCTTGATTGTTTAATATTTTGTAAAGTTTCTCAATGCAGTGAATAAAAAAAAGCATGACAATTACTCAGTGCTGCCTGAATTAGGGTGCAACAAGTACATATAGAGGTTAGTGCACTAGATTGCTGTTTGCAGAACAGTTATCGAAAATGATTTTTTGCTTGTATTGACTGATTGATCCTCTGGTGAAAGGAAAACCGGCTTTGACACACAAATGTGTTACACCTTTTTAAATTTTGTAGTTAAAAGTTAAAGACATGAGAAGTTTTGTTAATGGATGTTGAAAACAGCCTTTTATGTTATTTACATAAATTGACATGAATCAAAATTTTTAAAATGCAGCAACCAATCTTAAATGGCTGTTTAGCATTTTTAAGGCTAAGATAAAGAACAATAATTTTTTGCATGCTCGCTGAGAGGGTTTTGGAATTCAAAGAGTTTCAGTGGGGAAAAAAGAAAGCAGCTCTAAGAAATTCTACTACAGTTCTAAAGGGTAAACCAGCAAAGAGATTAATCATGTTTTCACATAGTTTCCATGCAATTGCATGCAAGTTCCAGGTAAGTACAATTGTTAAGTGCAACCCGATGACAGACAGTGAACCGGTTAATTTTTACAGGATTATATTCTTGGATACAGAACTGTTGCTCTTTTGTTGGTCTGGAAAATGAAATTCCAATTTTCATTCTAAATATATGTTTGTTCCCCCTGCTCTCTGAATTTTATATTTAGTCCAATACATGTGACATGGATACTAAGTTTACCTAAAACAAGTATCAATCTTGCCAGTCTTGACAAGGTTAGGAGAATTGTTCTGACCTTTTCCAATGTCATTTAAAATGGAATATGTCTCATGCTGCAGTTTTACAGATGTCAGAGATGAAGTCTTTCTAATAAGAATAGTTTTGATTCCATCATACACTTCACCATCCTATGCTGGAAGTAGATTTTGATTCCAACAGGATTGTCTTGTTTATGCATGCTATTTAAAAAAAGAAAAAATATAGATTTTAATTTCTCTGGTAGTACACATGCATTTATCATAGATATAGTGCCAAAGCAATTAAGTCATAATGGATAAAGTTCTGCTGTACTATAAATATCTGAGGATATAATTACCCTTATTTTTCATTAACTTGGTTAGACATGTTTTGAAGATGTGAAGCAAATTGAATCAAACACTATTGTTACTAAACACCTAGGAAATGTTTTTACATAGTTTTAAGAAGGTTGGTTTAAATGTCTAGGGGGATGGTGTTACTTTTTTTAAATTTGTTTTGTTTTCCAAATTATCATTATCTCCATAGATGGTCTGTTCGCTCTCACATTTCCACTTTCATTGTGAGGTTTGAACACATCTAAAGATCAAAACTTAACAAAACTCATAAATTTCCTCGACTTTGTGTTGAAAAATTTGGATGATACTATTAAAAAGACAGAAGTCAACTCTACTTTGCTGCAAGGTTTCAGGGTCTTCTTGCTTTATATATTGAGACTACTTTAAAAACTGATATGGAAATTAATATTCTGATTGTGGAATGGTTTTGGTATACATGAACCAAATGCCTTAGAGAGGAAACTGAAGTGGAAGGTGTGTGGAAAAGTGGAAGCTCAATGTGTACCCCAAATCATGGTTCCAGTAGGGTCCAAACCAATTGTTGAACCAGATGTGTGCTGGAAACATTTTGTCCAGGGAACTAGCCTAAATCTTGTCTGAAATAAAAATCTTTCTACATATAGTTGAGATTCACACCTATGTCTTCCATCTACTGAATGACTCCTGTTGTGCTGAGTAATTGCTGATGGAGACATAGCCAAAAATATGATCTCCTACTGGTGTTAATGACTTCCTTAGATAACCTATTGCAAAGGCTTCCCCCCTAGCATCCCAGAACCTCCCCACTTCCTTCTTGCTTAAGCACTAGTACATTTTGTAAAACTTGTTACTATCAGAGTTAATTAGAGGGGTTTTTTAGTTTAGGCTTCAATTCCTTAAATACTGTGCAAATCTATTGTATGATATGGTGTGGTCTGGACTTTTTGGCTAAAAAAGAATAAGGAGTTTTAGTAGTTGAAGGTACTCATGAAGCCAGAGGATTTGTTTTTTTGAGTCTGTTACCTTTACCTACCTGATTTTATCAGGAAGTATGCATAGCATCTTAACATTTATTTTATTGCTCACTGATATCAGTTATGTGATAATCTCATCAACTAGATTTATAAACAAACTTATGAAAACAAGACTTTAAATCAATTTAGCTTTGCCTAAGCCTTGTGAAAGAGGAGTATACAATGACTTCAACTATTGGTTATTTTTCAGGATAATTATAGGTCCAAGCTAAATTGTGTGAGTGCTGAGAGCTACTCTCACATCTAAACAAATATAGGCATCTTTACAAAAAGGATTTTGAAGTTCTGTAACATGAAAAACACTCTAGCACTCAATTGAACTCTTCTTACAAGACTCATTCTGAATTCTGCTACAACTACACTCAGTCAAGTAACTTCTGGCTTTGAGTGCCAGTACAACCTATGTTTCCTGTAAAAATAAAAGCTTCTCAGTGATTAAAATCTCATCTCAGAATGGCTGCATTGCCATTACACTCTGCTGTCTGGGTTAGGCCGTGTTTCTTTCTCATATGTCATGAGAAGACCAGACACTGTGGAGGTTGATGCCACCTGAAGGACCAGCAGCACCCCCTGCCTAGATGGGCTATTCTCTGGCACATCTGGAGAGTGGGACAAGTGGTGACTGAGAATCTGCAACAATTTATTTGAAACGGCATGCTTTTCCCAGTGCTGTTTGGATATAGGCAGGAGGTAGGTTCTCATCTGCTATCTTGTCCAGAGACCTCTATTTCCTCTCATCTCAGTGTCTCAGGCAGAGCAGGATAGGGTGGTGTGTGCTGGAGCAGTCACCAGTGCTGCCATCCAGCTGTCCTGCTGCCTTGACCCAGGGAAGTGAGACAGATGTACAGACCATCCAGGTAGTAGGCTGAACACTTGTGTTTTAGTCCATCCTGAGGGTGAGGAAGTGGGTTTAAGTAGCTGTCAAGCTGTATCAAAGAATAAACTTCTGACAGCATAGGATCACCGTGGTGGTTCCTTCATGCTGCTTCCCCATACAGAAGACAGAATTGGGTTTGCGATTATTCCAGATTGCCCCCTCTCTGCTTTGCATCAACCCAGGAGGCTGTAACACCTGCCTTCATCCTGTTAGTGAATGCTGTTCAGCAAATGTTAAGAATGATGTTCAAAATGATGTTCCCAGGCAAAAGAGATGGACTTATGTTAATTATAATTTTTTCTTTACTTTTTCCTGGTTCTGTAATTTATTGAAAGCCTATTTATAGCCAGTTAATTTCCACCAAAAATTAGATTCAGTACAAATGTATTTCCCCATCTAGATATAACAGTCCCTTTTATTTTCTCTGGATTTAAAATACTGAAAGGTAAAGAAGAGAGTGCTTTGCATCACTAACATTGAATTTACCTTCCATTCCTGTATGGTGTGCCTTAATATAATATTGCTGTATTCAGGACATGAACTGCATGACACAGATACCTCTCTGGTTATAGAGGGTTTTGTTTTGTTGGGTTTTTTCCTCCCTTTGTTGTGCTCTCATATCCTAAGTTCTTTGATTTATCAGGAATCAGTTTTCAAAAGCTGGGTGAGCCCTTCTATTGTAGAAATATGGTGGTTAAATGTTTCTGTCTGAAACAATACCTTTCTAAAATCAATTCCATGTAGTAGACAGTATGAAATAGTATATGCCATTAACCCTCTCATGGTATTTGAGTTTCAGAATAAAATACTAACCAAACACTTTATTAGGATATGGATTATGGATCTCGAGGGTCATAATGTTTGCTGTCTGAAAAACATTGGCTTTATAAAAAAGGTGTCATTTGTAGTCAGGGAGATAGAGCTGTTGAATTTTAATTAACATTCTATTAAGTAGAAACTTTTTTCAGCAGCTTACATAGATTTCTTGCACTTAAGGTATATTTCAACACTGGAGTTGAGTATCAAGGAGTGATGTATTTTAAATACATGAATAGTCTTCCAGTACACAAAATCCCCCATTTTGCTTCCCTTGCTACGATTCCTTTTGATTACAGATGGTCTGTGTGATAGTTGCTATAGAAACCAGACCATTTTACTTCAATCTCTCCCTGTTGCTATGGTGTGCAGAGAGCTGCTACATGTAAAGTGTCATTTAGATTTTTTGTGATACTCTCTGTAATAGTTAACTTGCAATCAATATTCTCTAATGGCAGACAGAGTAATGTGACATGCTAATTAATGCTTTCTACCACCAACTGTTTGATACAGTTGTTGTTGGATACAACAGTTGGGCAGAAATTAGTTGCAAAGTTAGTTTAATCAATTCTGCAGATACAGCTTTCTTTAAATGTTTAATCTTAGAAGAAAACAACTCTGTTAACTCACTGTTAGGCAGAATTGTGGTATGTGATTCAACACACTCCCTAAATGAGTGCTGAATGTATACAAGGCACATGGCACCTGGGAAGGTAAAGACCTTGGGTCTCCACAGAGCCCCTGCGCAGGCCTATGGGCTGGTTTTGCAGTCTCTGATTGCTGGTGGTAGCTGTAGCCTTCTGGCGGTTCCTGAAGGCAGCAGCAGTTGGGACCACTGAGTATGAATGAGCTGGAGTGCAGCTGTCCTGGCCTCCAACCTTCACCCTTCTGCCAGCCCAAAATAAAAATGGTGTGGGGTGGTGTGTAACACTTGTAACACTTCCATGTTGCGGTTTCCTGTGTTGGATTTGTCACCTAAGAAAAGAAATAATCCGTTTCTATCAGGTTAAAAAAATCGTATTTTCAGGAAATACTCTAAAGATGGCATGAGCAACGCCTTGGTGAAGATAAAGTCTTATCATTATTCTGAGATGAAGACCAAGATTATTTTTCATGCAGGGTAGTTGTATCCAGAACGAAAGCCTCACCTAAGTAGGTGAGTGAGGGTATCTATATCCCACAGCCAATCTTCAGTGATTTGTTGTTAGCTAATTGATTTAGTTTAGTCGTATCTCCTATTTGATTTATTTTGCTCATATCCCACAGTGAAGATGCCAGTGCAGCATAGAAATAAAACCTGTCCTGCATCTCAGGTGACAGGAACAGCCCTCACCGCAAGGGTTTTGTGCCATTTGAGGCTCACCCATTGGGGTGAGCTGGCACAGCACCTTGGTGTGAAGTGCCGGTCTGGTCCCCTGCAACATATTTTGTGCCAGTAAAGTGAGTTTCATGGGGATTTCGGGTTTTTTTTTTTTCCCCAAAATTTTGCTACCTGGAGAGGCTCCAAGATCCTTATTCCACTTTTCCTGTGTCATTTCAGTAATAAATTGGAAGAAGCATTTCTGTCTCTTAGTCAAGAAAATGGTGCCATCAGGGTGCATCTGTATATGGCTTTGGTAGAGTTGTTTCAAGGGGGAGACACTTTAAGTCATGAAGTTTAAGTCATGTTGAGACAGGAAAACATAGGGATAGTCCCTTCTCAGATGTTAAATATTCTTTAATATTTAATTGCCAGTATAGGGGCGGGGGGAAAGGTGGGGGAAGAGGAATTATTGGTTCTGTTAAGAGGAGTTCTGGGGAAATTATGGAAGTGCAAGGAGATAAACCTTTGCAAACGTCTAGATTTCTCCACCAGATTATGTATTTTGTGCTATTTATAAATGTATTTTTATATATTAGCATAGCTGTCTTGATTGTGGGTAAGTGTGCAGATTTAAGCCTTGCATAAGCTCTTCAGCCTAGCTAATCGCCTCACAGCTCACACTTTCAACTTGTTTTAAATTTTTTAAGGTATTTGCCTTAAATGTGGTGGGCTGGATTTTTTCTTAATCTGATTTGCAGCACTGAAGTTGAGTAGCACATATGCCCATTACCTACCATCTGAGCAGCTGAGTCAGGAGATAGTCATGGCACTTCCAACTGTTTTTTTATCACTTATCTTTCTGTTCGTTCTTGTGACTGAGCTTAAAATTAAATAATTGAAACTTCTGGCTTAGGTCTCATGCCTTTGTTTAGGAAAAGAAAATGACTTTTTGCATCTTGAAGAAACATTGGATCACACAGTTCTGAGTGCAAAGCACAGATCTTGATTATTTTAGAGATGAGTTTATCATGTTGTAGGAACGGGCTTCTAAATCGTACCCTTTCCAACATACATGTGTACAAACGGTACTCGCAGGGTTTATATTTCACATTTGTGCTTTGCTGTGAGAATGAAAATCTAATGTGTGAATGATGGGTTTGGGCTCTGTCATAGCCTAATATAGTGGATTTTCACAGTTGTAATACCTTATTAATATTTAAAAAGTAGAGGATAAATGCTATTAAAAACCCAATACTGTATTGCAGGCCCTCTAACAGTGAAATAGATGCACATTTCAGTATAATTTTTCATACTAAAAATTAAATTCTGGCTTAAATAGTCTGCTTAATTAAAGATTAAATCACCCAAGTCAGTACAGCATTACGAAAAGCTGTCTGAAGCTGTTGCTGTAATAGTAAAAATTGAAAATAAGGGTAAAATTCATTCTTACTGTTGTTTTTGAGCTAATGAAAATGGAATACCACTAATCTAGATAATTGAGCCTCGTCAGCCAAGATGCATTGAGAACTGACATTTGGAAACATCAGGTTATATTAATACTTTGATTTTAAGTGGTTGTGTTTTAAAGACACTATTAAGACTGCTGTGCTGTGTTTATGATTTGGGCTGTTTCCAAAATGAATCTTTGTCTTAAAATATTTGCCCATGTGGATGGTATTGAAGGTAGATATGCAGACGGATGAATCAACACAGGGGAACAGAGCCTTTTTTCTCTGGTGTGGGGCTATGAACCTGTTTGTTCCTCTCAAGAAAATGCTATAAAGGTTAGAGTGCAGCAGTCCTGGTTTTATTTCCCCCTTTTTTTAGGAAGAGTAATTAAACCATGGTCATCTGGTGTTGTATAAAATGTAATCCAGACATTGTTCCTAAAATTTTAAGGTTATATTTTACAAGTCTAGATTGACTTGCTTCTTAGTATCACTCTACCCTAAAGAAAACAGAAAAATCATAGTAACCATTAGAAGTCGCAGTTTATAGCCAAGTCACTTATATAGTGTCCTTGAGCTGGGAATGTTACTCGCACTGTGGTGGCATAAATAAATTTCAGTTATTGACTGGAAGGCATTTGACTACATTATTTCCAACATATCTTGATAATTCTGAGTATAGTTTCAGGTTTTGTAGTTATTTAGCATCTTCCTTGCAGAAGAAGTATTTTTCAATATTTTCTGATCAGTTAAGCCTGTTTGTACTATTTTAGTTCTTAAGCAACATGTAAAACTGCCTAAACAATAACGAAAAATTCATTAATATTTTGTTAAAAGCCTAGTCATTGTAGTTTATGTGCAAGGCTACTTCCTACAGAGATTTCCTTTATAGCCTAAAAAAGCCCGTTCTATTTCTAACAGGTTTTCTAACTCTTAATCCCTCTGCAGCAAAAGTGAGACATCTCTGGCTTCTTTAGTTGTGATGAGCTGTACTTGCTTGCAGTAAACCCGAGTATATTGCCGTAAAGTTTGGAGTAGGACTGTGGGATGTCACTACTGGGAAAGAAAAGGAGCAACAGCTTGTTGGTGCCGTTTGAGGGAGAGACATCTAGTGTCTGGTTGCAAGTTAGCAATGAAATAACCTTTTTTATATATACTTTTTTTTTCTTTTCTCCTTAAAAAAAAGATTAGGCTCAAAATAGTACCTTAAGAGCAAACCCACAAAATCATGCCCGTGTGATTTGTGGGTCTTAGGTTTTAGGTCAGTTTTTAATGTAGGCAAAACATTGCCAGTGATGCGGGAATCTCTTTTTTTGTTTGTTTTTCTTTTCAAGAGACATTTGATACTTGATGCAATAGTGCTTTATGAGGAACTATGGAGGTATGGGTTTTTTACACTTGTTTCAGTAGAAAGCTAGCTGTGGCATGGTTATTGCATATATTTGTATTTCTAGCAGTGAAAATGTCTTTGTTGAAGAGTTGAGTCAAAGTGGAATGAAACTTCTCTCACGTTTATTGCTGCTTTGCCGAAAACGGTTGTAAATCTAAATACATCATGGATTTTTATTCTGAGTGTGGAATTTACTTTAATGACTCAGCATGCTGTGAATATTAACTAAACATCCTTTCTATTGGCTTGTTAAGCCAACATATTTTATGTATTATTAGCAGTAGGGTTCTTGCTTATTGGACTAAGGTCTGTCTCCTGTCTTCACATTTTTCTTTGCCCTTTGTGATACTTTTAAAGAGTACATTGCAATCTCATTGAAGCACATGCTTTACTCTGTTTGAGTTCTGTTAAGTACTTCACTCAATCAGGAATAATGAAAATAATCAGGTATTACAAATATTACACCTAAATTCAGATTCTAGATGCTGAAAAGTAGACATGACTAAACGAAGAATTTTAGTTGGGTTTTTTTCAGGGAAAAAAAGGGGAAGATGATACACATGTAACTTTAAAAAAAGGGAAAGGAGAACTACCTTGTTTTATTCCAGAATTCAGGAGCCATTTGGTGCTGTCATTAGCACCCCCACCATTGCTCAGTTTTTACGGTTCTTATGTAAGAACTAAATTACTAAACAGACTTGCAGGAAGCAAAACTTGCTTCGCTATTCTTTTAAGAAAAATAATGAACATACTGTTGAGATTCCTAGCAACAATTATATCTACGTGACTTGATGCTTGATGGAGCACAATATAGATTCAAGCAGTGAAGTCCATAAACTTGTTCGACAGCTAATTTCTTCATTCAAGAGAAAACTGCCTCCTTCTTTGTTTGGTGCTGAAACCATTCTGTGCCTATTGTGGATGTAGCAGCAGCTGTATAAAACGATTTCCTATACTGTGAATATAGTTAATTGCCGTAGTTATCATTTCCCTTGGTGGAAAAAAAGCCCCATGCCATCTGAAGGGGAAAGGAGAAAAGGAAAAATATGCTTCAGGACTGGAATTGTAATTGAGGGTTTGTTTTCTCTATTCTTTGTCAAGGTAGTTGGGTAGTGAAAAGATCAGCCTGTCAGTGAGTTTGAAATTTGCTGTGGTGCTGGAAGGTTGCTATCCTTATGATGAATGCAATGCCAACAGCGTGACATCTGTGAATGGGGTAACAGATACCCGTCTCCATGAGTCATTAATGGTGAGGAATGTTCTTGGTTATTCTGAGATGTAGGGACTGTGTTGAGAAATGTCTTCCTTTTTCGAAAGCTGCATCTCTCTCTGCAATGTGGACCTGTTCACTGCTTCATTAACACTGCCACTTCTGTCTCTAATTCTGCTGAGGGAACAGACAACTTAGTGTGCACAAGGTACATCCTTTCACCTACCCTGCAAAGCTGTCAAGCTGCTCAAAATGTGAAAGGTGTGCTGGACTCTCTTCCTACCGCCCATTTACTCTGCTTACTTCTCTGAAGATCAGGGAGTATATTAATGTATAGCTTTTAGCCTCTAAATTTGTTTTCCTTTAGTCTTTTTGGCATTTTTTTCCCTATAAAATAACTATTAGTATGGGTGTGTATGTAAAACATAACAATTTTTATGTTAATTTTTAGTAATCCCTTCAGCAACCACAGTTGTGTTTTGAAGGAGAAATTTCAGAACCAATTTCAATCACTGGTATAAAAATATAAGGTTTTAAAATAAGTTTTTAATTTCACTTCTGAGTAGTGTCTTTTTCAATGCCCGGTTTCTCAGAAATCAGCTCAGCAGCTTGTTGAGTGACACAAGCTGGATAGCCTGGCTAAGCAGATGTACAAACATTCACAGAATCACAGAATCACAGAATTGTAGGGGTTGGAAGGGACCTCGAGAGATCATCGGGTCCAACCCCCCTGCCAAAGCAGGCTCCCTAGCTCATATTGCACAGATAGGCGTCCAGGCGGGTCTTGAATATCTCCAGTGAAGGAGACTCCACCACCTCCCTGGGCAGCCTATTCCAGTGCTCAGTCACCCTCACTGTGAAAAAGTTCTTCCGCATGTTGGTGCGGAACTTCCTATGCTCCAACTTGCAGCCATTGCCCCTTGTCCTATCCCCACAGACCACTGAAAAGGGGCTGGCTGATTCCCCCTGCATCCCCTGCTTCAGATAATTATAAACTTTGATTAGGTCCCCCCTTAGTCTTCTCTTCTCAAGGCTGAACAGTCCCAGCTTACTCAGCCTTTCCTCATAGGGGAGATGCTCTAGGCCCTTAATCATCCTCGTAGCCCTTCTTTGGACTCTTTCCAGGAGATCCCTGTCCTTTTTATACCAAGGAGCCCAGAACTGGACACAATACTCCAGGTGGGGCCTGACCAGGGCAGAGTAGAGAGGGAGGATCACCTCCTTTGACCTGCTGGCTACACTCCTCCTGATGCATCCCAGGATCCCATTGGCTCTCTTGGCCACCGAGGCACACTGCTGGCTCATGGCCAACCTGTCATCTACCAGGACCCCCAGGTCCTTCTCCACTGAGCTCTTCTCCAGCAGGTCATCCCCCAGCCTGTACTGATACAAACAGTTGTTCCTTCCCAGGTGCAAGACTTTACACTTCCTTTTGTTGAACTTCATCTGGTTTCTCACTGCCCAGCTCTCCAGCCTGTCCAGGTCTCTCTGGATGGCAGCGCAGTGCTCCTGCGTGTCAGCCACTCCTCCCAGCTTTGTATCATCGGCGTACTTGCTGAGGGTGGATGTTATTCCCTCATCAAGATCGTCAATGAAGATATTAAACAGGACTGGACCCAACACTGAGCCCTGGGGAACACCGCTGGTAACAGGCCTCCAGTCAGATTCTACTCCACGAATCACAACCCTCTGGGTTCGGTCCGACAGCCAATTCTCAACCCACCTCACTGTCCACTCATCTATCCCATGCTTTCTCAGCTTTGCTATCAGGATGTCATGGGAGACAGTATCAAAGGCCTTGCTGAAGTCAAGGTAGATGACATCCACTGCTCTCCCTCCATCTACCCAGCCTGTCATGAGATCGTAGAAGGCTATGAGGTTGGTCGAGCACGATTTCCCCTTAGTGAATCCATGCTGACTACTCCTCATGACCTTCTTCTCTTCCAATTGCTTGGAGATGGCATCCAGAACAAGCTGTTCCATTACCTTTCCAGGGGCAGAGGTGAGGCTGACTGGCCTATAGTTACTAGGTTCCTCCTTCTTGCCCTTTTTAAAGACTGGAGTGACATTGGCTATCCTCCAGTCTTCAGGCACTTCTCCTGTCCTCCAAGACCTGTCGAAGATGATAGAGAGCGGCTCAGCAATCACCTCCGCCAGCTCCCTCAGCACACGTGGATGTAACCCATCTGGGCCCATGGATTTGTGTGCATTAATCCCTTTGAGCCGCTCCTGGACCTCCCCTACTTGAACCAGAGGGAAATTCTTCATTTCCCAATCAGTCCTACTCTCATCCAGTGTCTGTGGGTCCCGGGGGGCCTTTGAAGTGAAGACCGAAGCAAAGGCGGCATTCAATATCTCCACTTTCTCAGCATCCCCCGTAACCAGGACACCCTCCTTATTCAGCAAGGGACCTACATTATCCCTGGACATCCTCTTACTGTTCACGTATCTAAAAAACCCCTTTTTATTATCCTTTATGTCCCTTGCCAGCTTAATTTCCAAGAGGGCTTTAGCCTTCCTAGTTGCATCCCTACAGGCCCTGACCACATTCCTGTATTCTTCCCAGGTGCTCAGACCCTTTTTCCACGATTCATACATCTTCTGCTTCTCTTTGAGTTTGCTCAATAGCTCCCTGTTCATCCATGCAGGTCTTCTGCCTCTCTTTCCCCATTTCCTCCTCAAAGGGATGCATCGTTCCTGTGCTTGGAAGAAGTGCTGTTTGAATGCTAGCCAGCTCTCGCAGGCTCCCATTCCTTCAAACAGCGTAGCCCACGGGATAGCCCCCATTAAGTGGCGGAGGAGATCAAAGTTAGCTCTACCAAAATTCAGGGTAGCTATCCTACTTTTTGGCTTGCTTCTTCCACCCAGGATCATGAACTGAACCATTTCATGGTCGCTTTGCCCTAAGCTGCCCCCAACCTTCACTTCCCTAACAAGTCCATCCTTGTTAGTGAAAACAAGGTCCAGCAGCCGCCCTCCCCTTGTGGGCTCCTGCACCATCTGTAGCAGGAAATTGTCTTCAACACACTGCAGAAATTGTCTGGACTGCATACGACTGGCCGTATTGCTTGCCCAGCAAATATCTGGGTAGTTGAAGTCCCCCATAAGGATCAGTGCCCGGGAACTTGAGGCTACTTCTAACTGTTTATGGAATGCGTTATCTACCTGCTCCTTTTGATCAGGGGGCCTATAGCACACTCCCACAACAATGTCCCCCATACCGGTTTGCCCCTTGATTTTAACCCACAAGCACTCGACAGAAGGTTCATCCTTCCCCAGGTGGAGCTCAACACATTCTAGGTGCTCTCTCACATAAAGAGCAACTCCTCCACCTCGCTTCCCTAGCCTGTCTTTCCTAAAAAGCACATAGCCATTCCTGTGTCTGTGATCCTGGGCAAAGAGAATTTGGGGCAAATCCTTCTGAATCATTTTATTCTGTGAGTGAAACAGAGTTGGTACTTGTCCAGGACTAAGCATTTGGTTTATGACAGTGGAATGTAGCCTGTTATCAAATGTCAAGACTTAATATACCTGAAGGTATATTGGTGAATGAGGCAACTAGGGAAGGCACCCTGCTGAACCTGTTGTTCACGAATAGAGAACGTGTCAATGAGGTCACGGTTGGAGGCTGCGTTGGGCACAGCGATCACAAATTCTCGATTTTGAGGGATGGACAAGGGGATCGAGTGCACCCTCAGTAAGTTTGTAGACGACATCAAATTGTGCATAAGTGTCGATCTGCTGGAAGACAGGAAGGCTCTGCAGAGGCACCTGGACATGCTGGATTGATGGGCAGAGGCCAACTTTATGCGGTTCAACAAGGCCAAGTGCCAGGTCCTGCACTTTGGTCACAATAACCCCAGCAATGCTACACGCTTGAGGCAGAGTGGCTGGAGAGCTGCCTGGAGGAGAAGGACCTAGGGGTGTGTTGTAGTTTTGCATGGGTGGGTTCTGGTGGAGAATGGGGGCCACAGGGATGGCTTCTGCAAGAAGCAGCCAGAAGCTCTCTCAGGCCCAACAGAGTAAACACCAGCCAACTCAAGGCTGGAGTTGTTGCTGACCAAGGCCAAGCCCATCACCGATGGTCATAGCAACTCTGGGAGTCGCATTTAGGAGGAAAAAAAACCACAAGCAGCTGCTTTTTTCTACCAGAGAAGGGAGTGAGAAGATGTAAGGAACTGTGAAGACACAAAGGCCAGTGAAGAAGCAGGGGGAGAAGGTGTTCCAGGTGCGGGAGAGAAAGATGCCCCTGCAGCCCGTGGAGAAACCCATGGTGGAGCGGGTATCCCCCTACAGCCCATGGAAAAGGACAAGACCCCACCTGCAGCCCATGAAGAGGCCCCACGCTGGAGCAGGTGGAGACATACAGAAGACCCTGTGACCTGCATTGGAGCAAGACCCTGCCAGCACTTGCAGCCCATGGAGAGAGTGACACAGAGATGAGCAAGAGAGAGACCCATGCCAGAGCAGGTTTGCTGGGAGGGATGCTTGTGAATCTGCTGCGAACAAGGTTGGAGCAGTCTTGGCCTGAGAGACTGAGAAACATTCTATGATTTTATGACTGCCCACCATAGCAGTGACCCATGCTGGGGCAGCTGGTGAAGAGCTGAAGCCCCGTGGGAAAGGACTCATGTTGGAGAAGTTTGTGAAGGGCTCTCTCCCATGGGTAAGACCCCACACTGGAGCAGGGGAAAGGTGTGAGGAGTGCCCCACCCCAGCTAAGGAAAACAACTCATGAGGAACTGACCAAACCCCCCATTTCCCAGTCTCTGCCCCTCCCCGTGCCACAATGAGGGAGGGAAGAAGGGAGAAAAATCATGACTAAAGTGAAATCTGGTAAGAAGGGAGAGGTGGGGGAAGGTGCTTTAAGATCTGGTCACACTTCTTACTACCTGGCTCTGGTGCCACTGGGTGTGTAGTGTAGTGTAATAAATTAGAGAGTTTCTTTCCTTTATTCTTTGTTGAGTCTGTTTTGCCCATGACACTAATTGTGGAATGATCTCTCCCTGTCCTTATCTTGACTCCTAAGCCTCTGGATAGATATTTTCTCCCCTGTCCAGATGAAAAGGGGAGTGATAGAGCGGCTTTGGTGGGTGTCTGGCCAAACCACCACAGGGTGCTAGTGGACAGCAGGCTTAACATGAGCCAGCAGTGTGCCCGAGTGGCCATGAAGGCCAGCAGCATCCTGGCCTGTCTCAGGAATAGTGTAAACAGCAGGAGTAGGAAAGTGATTGTTCCATTATACTCAGATCTGGTGGAGCTGCTCCTCGAGTGCTGTGTCCAGTTTTGGGACACAGTACTATGGGAAAGTCATTGAGTTCCTGGAGCATATCCAGAGAAGGGCAACGAAGCTGGTGAAGGTTTTGGAGCACAAGTCCTATAAGAAACGGCTGAGGGAACTGGGGCTTTTAGTCTTAAGAAAAGGAGGTTGAGGGGAGACCTTATCGCTCTCTACAACTACCTGCAAGGAGGGTGTAGAGAGGTGGGGACTGGTCTCTTCTCTTAGGTAACAAACGACAGAACAAGAGGAATTGGTTTCAAATCGCACCAGGGGAGATTTAGGTTGGATATCAGGAAGAATCTCTTTACTGAAAGGGTAATCAAATATTGGAACAGGCTGCACAGGGAAGTGCTGGAATCACCATCCCTGGAGGTATTTAAAAGGTGTGTAGATGCTGTGCTTTGAGAACATAGTCTATAGGTGGACTAGTCAGGGTTAGGTTGTGGTTGGACTTGACCTTAACGGTCTCCTCCAACTTAAGTGATTCTATGATGGCACACAGGAACACTTCTCAATCCAGCTGTGTTCTTTGTTAATGTAATTTACTCCCTCTTATCAAATCAAAGCAATATGCAAATAGAGTCTAAATGAACCATTCTGTAAGTGAGGTAAACACTTTGAATCCTTTGTGGAAAACCAGTGAGGATGTAAGATTGAATGTGGAAAGTAATTGTTGACCTTTAGTACTATTTTGCTTTTAGTCCTGTTTCCAAAATGTATTAAATATTAGGTGATACCTCACTTTTGCCCTGTGTAATATTTGAAGGAAATTCCAGTAAGACTCTCTTTTTGTAAGAGAAAAAGTACTAAAAAGAATGCATGATGTAAAGGGATGGGAGAAGGCAAGTTTTATATAACTGCTTGTAGTGACCTGGTAAAACTGTGATGAAAGGAGCAGAAGTACTGTATTCCTTTTCAAAAGAGCTGTAGCATACAATTATGGAAGAGATTCTCCTTAAGTAAGGACAGACATTCCTGAATTAGCAGCAGTTAAGATTTTTATGCATTGTGAAGAGTAGGTGAGAGACTGGAGGGGATCTCGGAACATCTTTTTGCATAAAGATTTGTTCTCTTGACTTTCATGAAACTGAGATTGAAATAGCAGCTCTGCATTCCCAGCTCACATGTGTGCCACGGTAGTGTGAAGGGTATGCTGGCCTCTCTTGGCCACTTTTTAACCATTCATGACTAATTCCAGCAGTGGTGGTGTTGAATATGTTGAAACTAGACATATTCAGGGATAATTTGAAGTGGGGTAAACTGGGCCATCTGCTTCACGAGCAGATCCCAGCTCTGGAACTCCTTCTGCAGACTTTAGCAGGGGTACAGCAGCACATGGTTGGGGGGGTGATGTCTTCTGTCCCCAACTCTTCTGTCACCCTGACAAACCACTTCCTATCCAGGCCAGACCATTGGAGGGAGCGGGAAGGGCCCTGTGTTTGCACATCTGTGAGCAATGCTGATGCTGATTCCCAGCCTTTCCCTGGGGAGGAGGGGATGGGAAGTGGGAAGCTGGCTGCCAGCAGGGTCCTGCAGGATATTAAGCTATGATATAAATTTGTAAAGTTGGTGAAAGGGAGTTTAAGTTCTGGCATCGAAATAATATTTTTGTTTCAAGGCTGACCTTTCTTTTCTTTTTAAAACAAAATTATCTCATGTAAGAATACAGAAAATAAACACTTCATTATAGATCAAATGAAAGCTTTGGGGTTCTTGATACCGTGTTTCCTGAACTGTTCATGCCTGTGTAAACAGGCTAATTTTTTCTTTTTACTGGAACCCAATTTAATTTCTTAATCTGTAACAATCCAAAAATTATTTTCTTGCAGGATATATTTTGACATCTCTCATCTTTTTTATTAGTTGCTCTTATTCCTTTTTAGAATGGAGCTGCTATTTTTCTGTTATTTTAGCAATCACTGCAAGTCTAGTGTTATCCTCTCTTCAAGTGGCACTTCCAAGGGAATATAAAGGTATTAGCAGCACTACAGTTTATTCTCTATATCATGCTTTTTTTTGCAACTAGTAACACTTTTTTACTTAGTTATGCCTCTAAGAGAACAAAATGTATAATTGCAACGTGCGGCATTTCACAATAGTGTGCTGTATTCCTTATCATAGAGACATTGCATAGCTATGAAACCTGCAGTCCTGTTATGCTATGCATCCCTAGGTCTGTTTAAACTCCTGATCGCTCTGTTATCAAAACAATATACCATCCAAACAGAGAAGCCAAGATTAGTCAGGCTTTGGTTATCACGAATGCAGTCTGTCTCGGGAGACAAGGGCTTCCTGGCACCACATCACGTTTCAAGCGAAGTAGCACTGCGAGGTTTAAAATGTTTTCATTTCCAGTGAAATTCTTTGGTGCCATCTGAATTCTTCCAGGCAACAAGTAGCTGGAGGAAGTAGATATTTCATTACTTAATACTCCAGGGATGTCTTATTCAAGGTCACGGGATGTGCCATCTGGAAATTCTTGTTCATTCACATGCTGCAGCCTTTTTTGGACACTGAAGAGCTTCAAGGTGTTTGGTCTAAGTTGCTTTGGATGTGGCCCAGTAAAAATGGGCAGAAATATTTGAAAGGCTTTATTAAAAATAAATAAATAAAAAATTCTTTTCTATGTGAGTTGCCCAGGATACCCTGCTCTGCTGTTAAGTCAGTCCAGACTTTGCTGCTGCATACTGCTGTGCTTCAAGCACTGTCTCTTTTCCTTCTACTTTTCAGCCGGATGTCCCTTAAAACTTCTTACAGGTCACCGGCAGCAGGGTATCCTCCTCTCCTTCATTGTTCCTCTCTCTTTTTTTTTTTTTTCTTTTCCTTATGTTTTTTTTGCTCCCTATATCTTCCCCCCCAGAGGCCCCAGTGGGGTCCATGGGGACCATCTATCTTTGCCTACTGCTCCACAGCCTCAGCCTGGGAGTTCAAGGGCTTCTGTGGCCTTTGGTACGGCGGCTGCCCATGGGGACTCATCCCCACAGAGACCAGCAAAACCCAGAGGGTGCTGCAAAAGTGGTAGCCAACACATGGTTTGTATCATGCAGACATCCTTTTTGAGTCTTGGGTCAGGTTGGAGAAGAATGTTCTGAATGACTTTAATGAAGTGTGATGAAATTTTTATAATAAAACAGGATTTATTTTGATGTTTAAAAATCTCTTCAAGTCTATTTAGTTTTAGTTTCTGAGGCTTCTTGTCTCACAGTTGAGGCACTTTGTGACTTCTGTGTAATGGTGGCAGCATTTATCCTTCAGTGTTTCATGCAGAATCTAGTTTCTTTTTATTTGACTACTTATTTAAGCAAGTCTGTAGGAAATTAATATTTGGTGAGATTCTCCCCCTCAGCCAAATACTATCAAAACTGGCAAATGAGCCAGTCAGTACACAGAGGAAGAAGTAGATTTTATTTTAATAGGAGACCAGACTGCATGGATATTACTTGCTTGCTTCTCTTTGGTTGGAAACAGTGAAATATTGTCCATCGTGCAGAAAATTAACTTAATGTTGCACAACTGCTTTTACTGTACTGGACTCTGTTTATTTTCCTAGAAAAAAACAAAGCTGTGATTTAGAATTTTTTAAAAAAAAAGGTTTGGTTTGTAAGAATGAACTTTGAGGGAATTTCACTGAGTATTCTGAACTTCTCTTTTCCCTATGGTTTGCCTATCATCAGCAGCACAATTCAGTAGAAATAGGTTAGACAGCTGTTTTCCAAGAGTCCAAGTTTGATAATTGTGGAGGAACTACTTGAAAAAGCCTTTGTAAGATACTGAAACTACTCTAAAAGGAAAGTTTTGGTTTGTTGTGGCTTTTTCTTTATTATGTAGCTCATGTTTACTTTCTCATAGCAGCAAATTCTTAAAACTTTCCAGTGTTTTCTTAATAACTATAAAAGCTTGACAAAATAATTGTAAAGCATTGTGTAATTGTTGAATACATTTCTTCTTCAGTTAGTAATAAGGTCAGATTCAGAAAAAACAGACTTCTTTTCAATGAAAATTAAACTGGTTATGCCCTTGTTTATTATTTAAAATGCATAAATAGTAGAGTATTACTTTCCCATTGTTTTCTAAATACTGAGTATTAAGTAATATAAGAAATGGAAACAGTAAATTCTTCCTTTAGGCAACAAGACTGTCCCAAGATAAGTTTGAGCAAAATTCTGTAGAATTTTGTGTATTTAGTGTTCGTAGGATCCCAGAGTGGTTGAGGTGGGAAGGCTCCATTGGAGATCAAGTCAAATCCACCGTTCAGTGCAGGTTGGGCTGGAGCTGGTTGCTCAGGTTCACATCCAGGAGGGTTTTGAGTATATGCAAGTTTGGAGACTGCATGGTCTCTTTGGACAACCTGTTACAGTGCTTGACCACCCTCACTGTAAAAGATAGTTTTCTTATATTTAATTGGAATTGTCTGTATTTTAACTTGTGCCCATTGCCTCTTGTCCTGTCATGGGGCATCACTGAGTAGCCTGTCTCTTTATGACTTCTTTTCAGGTGTGTATACATATGGATAAGATCTCCCTGAACCTTCTCTAGGCTGAGCATTAACAGCTTCCTGTTTCTGCTTTCATGCCAAATGCTTCAACCCTTTTATCACCTTCATGGCCAATGGCTGGACTCACTCCAGTATGTCCATGTCTGTCTTGATGAGGCTGTGTTTCTCTAGGGAAGAAGATTTGTGTGATTACTCCCTGTTGTAAATGTGTGGTGAGCTCTCTTCCTCCTAGAGGTGCCATGAGTGCGTGGTAGGAACCCTACTGAGATCCAGAGGCCAGGTTGAGCACACCATCATAAGGTGCTGCCAACTAACCTGTCAGCAGACACACACCCCCTACACACACCTTGCAGCATTCTCTGAACAGAGAATTGCAGCAGTCTGGGTTAAAATGTCATGGTTTTAACTGGGGTCAAGGTAGGACTCAAACTCGATGTGGTTCTGGCTGCTTATTTTAACCTTTCCTGTAACACAGAAGTTCATAGATTTTGAAGTTGGGTCACTGTGATCAGCTGTGTAGTGATATGTGAAATGACACATATCTAGGAATGGGAGTGGATGCTACTGGGCAAAAAATACATTCCACATCTACTACGTGTAGCTGGTAACTTTCCAAATGGGCAGTGCACATTGCTTTGGAATGACTCCTCCTCAGTCTGGTTTATTCTGTTTTCTTTCCTCATTCTGAGTGAGGTTTTTTCTTCACTTTCACTTAAAAGAAAATTCGAACTAAATACTGTTGCTACTCAGCATTAACTCTTTCTCCTTCACTATAGAGAATATGATCAAAACTATCAAGCATTTAGTATCTGTAGTGGTTGGCTCCCTTTTGATTCTCACACTCCTTCTCTCCAGACTCCCTTCTTTGACAATGTGATGCTGTAGCCCCAGTGGCTTTTGAAGAGGTTGAGCTGGGTGAGAGGAGACCTTACCTTACACCTGCTTGATACAGTAAATTTCTAATTTTCTGCCTGGAGCTAGTCAGATTTTCCCATGAAACTTGAGAAAACAAGACAGGATCTTCCTCTCTTGATCACTCTTTGGGCACTTCATGCTCCTGGTCCATGAATGTTTTTGGAAGAGGGCAATACTAATATTTGGAGTAGATTTTTATCAAATGATGGATTAATTAGTTCATTGGGGACTGTGGGACAGCTCTTCCAATTTTTAACATGTACCCCTATGAGTCAGATGAGATTTGCCCTGCAGTATATTTGCAGGGTTTGTGGATCAACTAGTGTAGTGTATTTCGTGTCACTGTTCCCTGCACTGCCGGTACCACTGGGATGTGTAAGTGTATGTAGAAGACAACTTGAAATTTATCTTGAAGCATGATTCAACATGCATATATGCTGAAATAAAAAGTATGACCTAGAAAGAAAAGAGTAAGGAAAAGGAAGCACTACAAGGAAAGTTTAAAACACCGAATGCTATTCTTAAAGTATTTTCTGAAATTCAACCATATGAAGAGTTTGTGCTGATTTGAAAGGGAGAAAAGTGGATTTTATGTCAAAGATAAGGAGGACTGTGCCTTCTGCAGTCAAAAGATAACGTTACTCTGCCTGGTGTCAAGTCAGAAGATAGTGTATGTGTACATATGGGTTCTTTTTTAAACTTAAAGTGTGTAGTCAGTATTTTTATTGTTGCCCAGTGCAGTAATTTCTCCTTGTCAGTTCAAGAATATTCACTAAAAATATTTTACCTTCAGTATCTTGAGAATTTTAATAGATATACGCAGCAGTTGAATAATATTTACAGATAATGTAACAAAATAATTTTCTTATTACTCACTTTTAGTTTTTACTTTTTTTTCCTCCTGTGGTATTTTTAATAAGTCCTTTTATACTAAAATAGAAAATTGAGAAATCGTTTCAAATCAGTTACTGGTAATTGTTCTTTGGCCAACTTTGCCACCTAGCGGCTATAATTAAAAAGAACAGTTCGAGGTTTTTTTAATTTATTTTTTTAAGGTAACGTACCACAGTACTGCTGTATTTTTTCCTTTGCATTTAATATGCTATGATTTTTGAGTTGGCATTATTTTAGATACAACTGGAACCACACATAATACACTTATAAAAAGAAACACTTTATCTCCTAATGTTGTTTGAAAGCTTTAAAATGAGGCGTTGCAGGCGCAGGAGAGTTTAATGCTAGAATTTATTAATTTATTTATTTTTAAAGAAAATTGTCTTTTAAAATAGAATCAAAAGAAAAACTAAAAGCCCTGTTAAAATCTCTCACAAAAAGTTGTAATTTTAGGCCTCTGCTTGTGTATCCCACAGACTGGCTTCACTCAAGTATCCTTGTAGCACATGTAAAATAAATCATCCTTCTCCAGATATCAGCGCTACACCACAGGGAGTGGAAAAACCTGCAGCTGCAGTGCTATAGCTTCTAGTGTGCTTTAGAGATACCTTTGCAGGCAGCTGAGTCCACATTAGGAGTAACACAGGCTGTATAAGTATTGTTTTCTTCCTTTCCACTTGCTTCTAGTTCCCATGCAGAACCAGATCAAAAAGGACTAGAAATTATTACATTCCCTAAACTGTAATTCTCTATGTTGTAGTGCCTTTATATCTGTGAAATGAAAATAAAACAGAAAATCTGCAAGAGCTCTTTCCTCAGTCTCCCCTATTCCGCGATGCCATACAGGCTATGAATAACTGCAGTAGACAAGAGACATGTGGGGCATATATATATATATATATGTGTATTATACATAAATAAATAATGAAAATAACATGGGCATTTTGTTAATGTTGTCATAGCATTCGTATCATCAGATTAAATATAGCAAAATAATTAAGTGTTGGATTATGTTCAATAATTCCCTAAAATACAGGAGTGAGTAAACATGGGAGCAGAAAAAATGGGGGAGATGGTGCAGACTTTGTTTTTAATGAGAAAGAAACAAGTCTTTGACTTTTGAGCTTGGGCCTAGGGAGAGGTGCTGATAGTGTCTGAGATGGCATCAGAGATGACCTTCACAGTGATGGAGAAAACAAAGATGACTAGGTGTAGAAGCTGTGTGTTGCTAATGAGATTTCTGATAACATCTGTATACGCATGATATGACCTGAACTGGTGGCAAAACATACGTGAGAATTAGAGTTCCCAGGAGTTCTCAGTGGGGTTGTAGAGAAGTTAGAGGAAAGAAGAGAGGATACCACACAGAAACATAACGTGTTTAAATACCCGTCTGAGAAAAACCTGAAAAGCAGGCTGCCAATATAGAGAATTAAGGATACAAGTAGAGGGTCACAAGCAGATGAAATATAGTTGATGTTTCTGGATAACAAGAACTGTGGGCAAAGGGAATGATGGGACATAAGGAATTTCAACAGCCGTGAAGAATACAATGTAGGTATGCGAGTGAGAATCCCTTTAAAGAAGACTAGACAGCTTGGATAGCAGATCACATAAAATCCCTTCTTGCATCAGAGTAGTTGTCCATCTAGCACAGTAGTCTATCTAACTGTAGCTAAGATAAATGATAGTTAGAGAGGGTATGAGAGAGCCTGTGGGCTTTGAGCTCCCTTTTTTTCTGAGAGGGTATATCCCTGAGTATTTGCATTTGTATTGGTTTATATATCTGCTGCTCATGAATCCAACCAGTTCCCCTCTTCCCCAATACTGTCTGTGGTATTGCCAGTGGCAGTGAACTCCAGAATTTCATGCCTGATGCTATAAGAAGTATTTTATTTTACTTGTTTGTGACTGATCTACAAAACTTAAACTGTGGTTTGCTGATTGCGATTCTTTGACGTAGATCTGTATGAGAAAAATTACAGCTGTAGCTAAAATGATAGCTTGACAGATTCATACAAGCCAAGGTCAGTGAACGTTTGAGGCAGATTGTTTGTTATTTGTCTTTGGAGAGCTTTTAATGTGTTGAAAAACAAGCTTTAAAAAACTGCAGTTTATGTTGCCTCCCTAGATTACCAGGCACAGTACGGTTTGTGTTTATTTCCTCTTTCAGGATCAACTATGGTAACAATGAGAGACTGCCTCATTAAAAGATAATTTTTGAATTATTTTTGCTGAGAAATTATGTATGCACAGATGATGTAAGCTAGAAGGTTTTACGTATTGCTAATTAATACATTAATACAATAATTCGTGCTCGCAGAAATAGCATAGTGATACATCACTAAGTCAAAAGATTTCAGGTTAGAGGTGTTTTGCTCTTTTTCAGTCTACACTGACAAAAAGTTGACACTGCAAGTTCAGCAACTTTATAAGAAAAAATAAATTAAAAATTGAGCAGTACAGCTCTGAAGCTAGCCAGCATGAAGCCCTCTTAATGAAAATGAAGACTCCTTACCACTAATATTCTTTTCCAGAGAAAGGCTAGCAGAGAAGAGGACATTTATAACATTAATAGAAAATCAACAACATTCAGTTCTGTTGGAAGACAGGAAGGTGGGAGCTGTAGTTGGCAAAAGCTCATCGTCAACGATGATGTTATTTTAGAAAGTTAACCTCATGCTGAAGTCTTAGCTAGTATTGCATATGGTTTATATTAAATTCAGTTTCCTGGATTTTTCCTGGATAATACAGATTGTATATGGATGATACAGTTGTTATCCATTTGCGTGAAGACTGAAAAAGCAGCTGACTGAAGAGAATGTCATTGTGCTCTTCCAAGATGTAGAAGGGCTGGACATCAACAAAAGAAGATTCTCAAAGAAGATTGAGTACAGCACATGATCAATAAAATGTTATGTGGAGAAAGACAACGCCAAAGGACAGAAGTCATATTCTTAAAGTTATTTCCAGCACTTTCTGAGAGCCACATCTTTCATACTTTTGTGTGTGTGTGTGTGTGTGCATGTGTTGAATGCGTTGCATAATACGTAGCCAAAGCTTCGTAAAAGTTGGACTGTTTTTGAGAATTTCATATCTGTTTTTACCACTAACTTCATAAGCAAAATATGGTGGGGTTTGGGGTTTGATTCCTGAAGGGAGGAGGACTACGTCACTTTCTCTACAGATCACAAAACGTAGGGATTCAGAAACAGCTTATTCTGCTAAAAAGTCTGAGATGTTTTAGTCAGAATTTCTCTGTCACCATAGACCCTTCATACAGTTTTGCATGGATGCTTAAAATGCTTGATTTGTAGATAATTGAGTGGCTTAAAATATCTCACATTACTTTCTCTGAAGTGCTGGATGGAAAGAATGTTAAATGGTACTGAGTAAATTAATCTATTAAACAACTGACGAATATGCCAAAAACCTTTAGCTAAAAATAACACATAGTATCATAAACGCTGACTCAGATAAACTACTAAGAAATGGGCCTGAAAATCTTTAGCAGAAGGATTAGAATTAGAAGGAAATTAAACATTTTGACCTAAATTAACGAACCCATTCAAGTATTTAAAAGAAATTTGTTATGATGCAACTGCCAAAATCAGACCTAAATATTTGTGTGTATAAATTTTAGGGGAAGAAGCCTTGTCTGAGGGACAGTGGTTTACACTGAGTATACATGCCACTAAGCTGACATCCTAGAAAAATACTTGAATGGTCATGGTGTTTGGGGAAGGCTTGTGAGGACTGAAAGAAAGCAAATATCACCACAGTCTTCATGAAGGGTGAGAAAGAGGATCTGGGAATTACAGGCTGGTCAGCCTTACCTTGATCCCTGTGAAGGTGATAGAATGAAGGACAAGTAGGTGACTGGGAATAGTCAGCATTGATTTACAAATGGCAAATCAGGCATGACCAGCTTGACAGTCTTTTATGATGAGATGATTGGCTTAGAAGACTTTAGAGAGTGGATGCTTTTTATCTTGCCTCTGGCAAGGTTTTTCCAAGATGTTCCCCAGGACATCGTCATGGACAAAATGATGGAGTAAGTAAGTGAATGGTGAAGTGGACTGAAATCTGTCAGAACTGTCAGGCTCGAAGGGTTGTGATCAGCAACATGAAGTCCAGACCAGCTGTAGGTCAGTCACTAGTTTTGTGCCCTAGGGATGGCCCAGGGCCAATAGAGTTTAACTTCATGATTGAGTGTACCCTCAACAAGTTTGCAGGTGCTACAAAACTCATCAGAGCGTTGTGCTACAATCCAGATGGACCTCAACAGGTTGGAGACCTGGTCTGACAGGAACCTCATGAAGTTCAACAGAGGGAAGTGCAAAGTTGTACATCCAGGAAAGAATAACCCCATGCACCAGTATAGACTGGGGCTGATCAGCTGGAAAGCAACTTTGTAGAAAAGGCCCTGGGAGTCCTAGTGGACTCCAAGTGAACATGAGCCAGCAATGTGTCCTTGCAGCAAAGGTTAACAGCCCCTTGGCTCTGTTAGGAAGAGGGCTATCAGCATGTCAAGGAAGATGATCTTGTCCTCTGCTCAACTGTGCTGAAATATATCTGGAGTGCTTGGTTCAGTTCTGTGCTCCCTAAGAGAGAGTAGCTAAGGGCCACAAATTTGATAAAGGGATTGGAGCCTGTATCAAATGATGACAAGCTTAGAGGACTGGCTGGGCCTGTTCAGATGAAAAACAAAAGGCTCAGGAGGATCTTCTCCATATGTATGAATACCTGGAAGGAAGGAGAAAAAGAGGTAGGGATCCACTGTCAAGAATCTAGCTCCAGGACAGGACCACAGCCAATGGGCACAAACTGAAATATAGGCAATCCCAATTAAACATAATAAAATGCTTTTATTATGTGGGAATAGTCAAGCATTTTAACAGGTTGCACAGAGATGATATGGAGTCTCCACCCATGGAGACAATTTGAAATTTGCCTGGACACGTCCCTGAGCAACGAATCTGCTCTGACTGAGCTTGCTAGTGCAGCCTTCCCACCTCACCAGTTCTGTGATTCTGTGAGTAAACTGAAATAGTAACATAATGGAACTTACCCGTAAAGGATCCTGAAGGTAGCATAGCGTGGAGAGTCATTTTTCTGTGGCTTGTTTCGATGGAGGGTTGTGCCTTCTGGTTTTTATCATCCAGTAAAAGGATTCAGCACTGTTTTATTCCATCGTTGCTCTCATTTGGAATGGATGTGATGCCATTTGAGGTAGTTGGGGCAGCTGTGCCTTGAGCTTGGCACTGAACACTTCAGATCCATTTCATTAGCCTCTGGGCAGTCACTTGATCAGATTATGGAAGGTCTGGCCACAAGCTTTGGGTGACTGTGAGCTGGCAGAGTCCTTACCCAGATAGCGCTGGTTAGCTGAGGATGCCAATCAACATAAATGATAACAATTTTCTGACAGCCTTTTTTTTTTCCTTCTCCCCTCCCCACCACCCCCCACCTTTCACTTTATATAACCAGTGAAATGAAGCACTTGAGGAGAATGCAAATATCTGCGTCACTCATTTACCCTCTAAGGGTTCATTCCTACTCAATCTTTTATGCCAGCCTCTTCATTTAATTTCAGATAAAAACTTTTGTCCTTTTTTCAATGCTGTTTCAATATTGGAGAAGGTGCCTCTGAATATTAGAAAATTAACATCTCAGATTACTTTGAAACACTTATAACCTTTTTCCTTATTTATTGTACCTATTGGTGTATTTGTCACCACTATGTCACTGTTTCTTCCTGCTTCCCAAGTGTCTGTAGCAAACTCTTTGGTACCTGAAAGGTGCCTCTAAGAAAGCTGGGAAAGAACTTTTCACAAGGGCATGTAGCAATGGGACGAGGGGTAATGGTTTTAAACTCAGAAAGGGGAGATTTAGTTTGGATATTAGGAAAAAGTTCTTCAATATGAGGGTGGTGGAACAATGGAACAGGTTGCCCAGAGACAGTGGAGGCCCCATCCCTGAGGTATTCAAGGTCAGGCTTGATAGGGCTGAGTGTCCTGATCTAGTGAAGATGTCCTCTAAAGGTCCCTTCAAACCTTGCACATTCTATAATTCTATGATTTTGTAATTAGATGGTTGCAATTTGCCAAAACACTAAGCTCACACAGAAATTACAGGACAGATAGTGAGGAAGTGTGCTGCCTGAATAGTCATCACTTTTTCTTTAAATGCAGTAAACACTGGTAGACATCATAAAGGTGGTAATAATGAAGACAAAAAGAATTAAATTCCAGTGTGTGTGCTGAACAAAATTTAACAGAAGGTGTTTTGATTCAATATTCACTGCCTTGTCCTACAGGGACTGTAAAGTGTCATATTTGCTGTCCATAAAATTTCACTGGATTTCAATTAAAGATGAGTTGGACTTGGAGATACTCCTGTCCATTCTCTCCACAAAACAGTCATACCTTCCCCACCCCTCCATAACAAGCAGTTTAGAATCATGTTGAAAAAAAGTCTTTGGTAACTGAAGAAAGGTAATTGCAAAGCATTTTAGTAATTTGGGAGTTAGGAGGGGAAAGAGAAAACCAAACAATTTTCCTGCCTATGTTGGAAGGAAAATTTTATGGTTGGGTTGTGAAACCTTTGGTTGTGAGAGTAGATGCACACTAATTTGACTAAGAATTGTGATACTGCTTTTGTAAGAGATGCTTATGGTTGCTATGGGTCATCTTGATGTGTTTCAGGAAGAGTTAGAAATACAGATGCGCTTCTCTTCTTCACAAGCAATCAAAACTTCTAAAATGAACTGCTACTTTTTCATACTGTTTGTCTTACTGGTGCAAGAAGCACTTATGCAAAACCAATATTATTGATGGTTTTCAAATATACACTTAACTTGTTTGTGAAATTTAACATATAGTTGAAACATGGCTATCATATTTGGGTTAGTATATTATGTATGGATCTTCCCCAAGAGTACAAAGTAGTCAGTATAAGGAGAGAATATAGAGGACTGGTTGTTATGTATGTATGTATGTAGTATGTAGCTGTTGTATTATTCTTTCTAGTTTTATTTAGTTTGCTGTTTTGAACAAGTGATTATTTTTTATGGTAATTCTCAATACATCCTGATTTCCAAATGTTTTTTTTCCTTCCCACTAGCTGTCATTATTGATACGTTTATTATTGGTTTTGTTAGAATAACTCTAAGCAGTCTGATGTGAAGAGTTGAATGGTTTGCATTGTCTATTGGTCTGGTATACTGCTTTTGGACTGTGAAAGCTTTGCAGGGACACTTCCTGATGTGTTGTTGTGGACCACCAACTTCGGTCCTTCTGCTAAAGATAAATCATTACCTATCAGACTGTGTAGTGGGAGGTCAAATACAGCTAACTTAGATTTAGGTGTATAGATTAGTCCTTACAGCCACAATTTCCTGGTTTTAATTATATTAGTCGTCTTATATTTTTTTAAGATGCTGAGAGCATCTGCAGGTCCAGCTGCGATGAGTTATCAGCAATTCATCTTCACTAACAATTGTAGTTTACACCCAAATACATTTTGCTTAGAAAGACCAGTCAATCCACTGGTGTCCATAGGAACTGTTGTGTTTTAGATGGTATGGAAAAAACCCAACCAAACAAAACTAATTACACAAAAAAAATCCCTAAGCCAATCAAGCTAATGATATTTGAATGATTAAATATGCATCTTTGTCTGCAAAGACATATAGATACTTAACATTGTGACTTTTATTTTCTTAAAGAGGAAGACTGCACATGAAAAACCTGTACTTCGTATTGGCAGGAGATAGGGCCCTGAATTGAGTTTTAGTTCTAAGACTGACAACTTTGTAAATGTTGATTCTCTTAGTTTATCTGATTTCCACACAGTGAGAGGGCTTCCTGCTTCTATGGGCAGACCTTCATTGTCTTCCACTGGAATAAAACTCTCTCCTGACCATTTGACCAAGTTTGAGTACCTGATACTATTTTGCCTGCACACAGGTATTTTGCCTTCTTTGGAGTCCTCACTTTCAAGCTTGGAAGCCAAACAAATCTCTGAGGACCACCATTTCCTTTTTCTTTACCCTTTTGAGAAGACTTAACCCCTTCATTAGCCATCATCACACAGCCTACATAAAGACAGGGTGAGAATATCTTGTATAATCTCTAATATTTTCATTGCAAATTAAAAAAATAAACTCAGTCATTAAATTAAAAAGAAAAGTACCTTTACCTTTTAAAAGTAATATATCAGTTCTCTTTTTTTCCTATTTTAAGCTCACAGTGTACAACATATTTTAACAAGATGCTGGTGGTGAAACAGTTAAGTTTACCTAAGTGTTAAAAAAGCGAATCACGCATTCACCTCACTGGAGATATACAGTACTGGAGACAGTTAAGACTCGAAGACCACCGCCATAAAGTACTGAAGGATTTAATTTTAAGATATAATATAGCTATTAAGCCTTCTCAGTATTGGAATATTCAGTTTCTCCCAGAAGAGTGATGAACTGTGATCATAAACATGTTAATTTAATCTGTCCCCTTATTGCTTTAAGGATAATATTTTTTCACTATATTTTCAAAACCATTATCCATAAGTCTCAATTATCCAAGCATTTAATTAGCTCTTTCTGTGTTTTAGGTAAAAAATTTAAAAAAGAAAAAAAAAAAGGGGAGGGGAGGGGGGAGTTGTTAATCCCAAAGTCTAAATACGTAATCTGAGTTGTGATGTTCTCTCAGGTTCTTTTTGTAAACAGCATCAGTAGAGGAGACTGTGCCTCTGATGCGAGTCAGGTAGTAAGGCCACTCAGCAGTCTTGCCTACAATTCATGTGAGACACGTATCGCCAGACAAAGCATCTGACTATTTGGAGGGTGGTTCTGAGTCTTTAGAATTCAGAGTGAATTAAAGTCTGGACTCCGTCATTTTTTCAGGCTGTTGGGAAGGGATAAATAACAAATCAGATATGCCCAAGATAGAACAGAGGTAACGCTGAAGCAAGGATGCTCTTGCTGGATTGTGCATTGGGAAGAAAGCTGTAATAGCAGCAGCAGTGATAATAACAGCAGCAGCAGCAGCAGCAGCAAGAGACCTTCGGAAAGCCGGGTGTTGCAGTAGTGTGAGATGTAAAGATCCTGTTACATCTCTGTCTTTCCTAAGTTCAGAATGGTTGATACAAACCTTGTGCCACATGTAGTAAAAGATGTGTATGAATATGGAATTTGCTTTGTAATAACTGGATGCTGAGGAAATAAAGACGTGCCTCTGGGTTTTTGTTGTTGGGTTTTTTCCTGCCCTTTTTTTTTTTTTTTTTTTTTTTTTTTTTTTTTTTTTTTTTAAATCATCTGAAACAGAAGAGATTGATTTACTCAGAGAAAGTAAGTTTCATCTGTCTTCAAGATAATTGAAAAGGACAGCTTGGGAGCTGGAGGGTGACTGTTTTTCTACCTGTTCTCTTGCACTTGGGGCTGAAAAGTGAGGAGAGATGGACAGTGTCTCAGAGGAGACAAGAATGACCGAAGCTTGGTGAAGGCACATACTGATTGCTGTCTGCTGTCCTCTTCATGCAGTGCTGTGGGCTGGTGCACCGACGGCGAGTACGGGTTTCCTATGTAAGTTTTTGTTTGCATTAGAATGATACTAACTTGTGTGTTCAACTCCTAATATATTAGATGGTACAGTATGCCTCAGGCAGGTATTTTAAATGTATATCTGAGTGACCAACCAGAGCACTAAGTATCTGTGAAATAAGTTTTTACAGCACGGAGACACGGGGATTGTTTTAACAGGTATGAGTTTCTTGTCCTCTATCTTTTCAGAACTTGTTCATATCAAGAATATATCTTAATTCAAAATTACCTGCAGTGTTAAAAGACTGTAAGTCTGAGCCTTCTGACTTCTTTTTTTAATGGCGTGGTTTTTTCTTGCTAGTAGCTTTTCTAAGTGGAGTCATTAGGAAAGGACATCTCTCTTTGTCCATATATGATAACCAAAAATCAATTAATTTTATAAGCAATTATGGAGTGGCACGAACGTTATTTGAAAGACACTGAGGAGCATAAAAATCATGTTGTGAGGTAGTTCTTTTGAAAAAGAGCAGTAGCACAGTGGTAGAAGTATGGCCTGATGATATGCATGGTTTGTTTGCTTTCCAGAACAGAGTATTTCATACTCTGGTATGATAAGACTGCTCGGTATTGCAAAATGGCTGTCTCTAATAAATTCCACAAGCAAGGCCAGTGCCAAAGCTTAAGTATTAGTAATGAAAAAGATTGGCTATTACCTGAAATATGTCTGAACTATACTCAGCTGATGAGATAATCTCTTAATTCATTTATATTTTAACATTCCTTTTCTATTCTGCTGTTCAGTTGTCAGATAGACGTGATAAGAAACAGGAGACTGAAATGATCTGACTAAGCTGCAAATTGAAATTGCTGAGTACTTGCAACAAGCAGCTTGTAGCTTGTTGCACAAGAAAGGAGCAAATATATCAGGAGAAACAGTTCTGTTGTCAGGAATGCTGTGTGTTTGTGTCATAAAAAGCTCTTACACAATGCTTAAAAAAAGATCACAGAACAAGCAAGGTCGTTAATAGGTGTGATTCAAGTCAAAGTTTGTATAGAGGATTGATGAAGAGAATAAAATTATTTAAAAGAAAACAAATCTCTTCTTCAGAGTATATTGCAGAGATGTAAACAATTATGAATGTGAGAGCGGTCATAGTTGTTTTGCACAGGTAATATGACTTGGGATGTATTTTGTTCTCACTGGTGCAACAGTTGATACTTTACTGTAAGAAGCAGGCAGCAGCATAGAGATCCTTGCTCATTGTTAGTACTTACAGTACAGTATTTTGCATCATGAAATATTAATCAAAACCCAATGTGTAATTCATTTAACCATCAATTTAATATAACATCAAAATGCAGGCATCTATTATGCAGATAGTTATTTCACATATAACTATTCCCACTGTTATGCAGAATTTGAAATATTGGTAAATCGAAAGCACTTCTTATTTCTTAGCAATCTCATGCCAGTGGAATTTAGGGCACAGGAAAATAATGACTTCTTGATACACACCACCCACCCTTTCATTTCTCCTTGCTATTGTTACTTAACAATAGCACTGACCACTATGTATAGTATTATCTAGACAGAATAAAATATTTACCTGTTTGCAAAGAAAGTTTCATAACCTGGAAGTGTTTGTGAACCACAACAACATACTTGGGTTTAGTCTCAGACCAAACTCCACAAACTCCATCATTTTTCAGATGTTTGTGGGTAATGGAGAGAAAGGTGCTTAGTGAATGTCTTCTAAAGTACTAAGTTTTGACCTTATTTCGTGATAGTTGCTGTGTAAAGGGTATTGTGCTACGCGGCTGGGCCTTGAGGTATTCTGAGTACCTCACTGTTTACAAAAAAAAAGGTTACTCCATCTTAGTTAGTATAAGTCAAATGGAGTTTGTCCTTGATCTTTTCGATGCAAACCCCGTTACGTGAATGATGACCGTATTCTCAAATAACTTAATTACAATGAAAATTCTTGCTGTTGTTTGAATCCTTGATTATCCAAACCCGTTATTATTGAATTTTTTTGGTGCTCCCCACGGCATTGGGCTAATTGAGGTTGTACTGTGTGATTCTTTTGGGATGAAAGCACTGAAATTAAAGTGAGCCAAGATATGACCCTTTTTATTAACGTCTGACTCACTGGGGAAAAAAATCAGACTTTTATTCTAGGTTATTAGTTTACCATTCCTAAGTTGCTTATAAATTGTAGTGGTGAATGACCCAACATAGAAGGCATTTTTTATTTTGGGGGAGTTTAATGTATTGTACTTTATGTTTTATCCAAAAACACATAACCAAATCTAACTGACTTGTTTTGAAACCAATACAACTCTTTCTGGTCCAGGTCCTAAAAGTTGTGCAGGTCTTAGGGATAATCAATACCTTTGATGGTATTTTGGTTGAGGAATAGACAGATCAATGCAATTAGTTATGTGGGCTCACATTGTTTTTTGGAGGAGCAGCATTATAGGTGAAGACAGTTGTAGTCTTACGTTGATTCTTTCTGTGATCTCCCATGCAGAGATTAGTCCAGCATCTATATGCAGGGATAAAACTGAAGTCCTGAATGGATTGTATCCATCTTTATGTTCTCTCCAGGTTTTGCTGCTATTCAGTGCTGTGTATACCACACAATATTTACAAGGTTAAGTTTGGCTTGGGTGTTCTCCCTAGCCTTTCCTGATCATTGATTCTTCCTTCAGCATGGCACCAAGCATCCATTTGTTGGTGGTTTGACCCTGGCTGGAGGCCAGACACCCACCAAAGCCGCTCTATCACTCCACTTTTCAGCTGGACAGGGAAAAAATATCTATCGAGAAACTTAGGAGTTGAGATAAGGACAGGGAGAGATCATTCTGCAATTAGCATCATGGGCAAAACAGACTCAACACAGAATAAAGGAAAGAAACTCTCTTATTACACTACACTACACACCCAGTGACACCAGAGTAGGATAATGAGAAGTGCAACCAGATCTTAAAGCACCTTCCCCTACCCCTCCCTTCTTACCAGACGTCACTTCAGTCATGATTTTGCTCCCTTCTTTCCCCGCACTGTGGCACAGGGAGGGGCAGGAAATGGGAAAATGGGAGTTTAGGTGAGTTCCTCACAAGATGTTTTCCTTAGCCAGGGGGGCATTCCTCACACCCTTCCCCTCCTGCACCATGGGGTCCCACCCACAGGAGACAGTCCTTCATGAACTTCTCTAACCTGAGTCCTTTCCCACAGGGCTTCAGCTCTTCACCAGCTGCCCCGGCATGGGGTGGAGTCATAGAATTGTAGAGTGTTTCAGTGTCTCAGGCCTAGACTGCTCCAGCCAGGTGCCCCAGCAGAGTCACAAGCCTCCTCCACAGCAAACCTGCTCTGGCATGGGTCTCTCTCTCACACTCATCTCTGTGTCTCTGTCTCTCTCCATGGGCTGCAAGTGCTGTCAGGGGCTTGCTCTAGCGCAGATCACAGAGTCTTCTGTATGTCTGCACCTGCTACAGCATGGGGACTCTCCATGGGCCGTAGGTGGGGTCTCTGCTCCCCATCATCATCTTCCCTGGGCTGTGGGGGGACACCTGCTCCACCATGGGTCTCTTGACAGCTGCAGAGCAATCTTTCTCTCCAGCACCTGAAGCAACTCATCCCCACCTCCTTCTTCACTGGCCTTAGTGTCTGCAGTGTTTCTTACATCTTCTCACTCCCTTCTCTGGTGGCAAAAAGCAGATGGTAGTGTTTGTTTTCCTCCTAAATGTGATTCCCAGAGTCTCTGTGACCATCGGTGATGGGCTTGACCTTGGTCAGCAACAACTCTGGCCTTGAATCAGCTGATGTTTACTCTCTTGGGCCTGCAGAGAGCTTTTAGTTGCTTCTTGCAGAAGCCACCCCTGCAGCCCCCCTCCTCCACCAGAATCAAGGCACGTAAAACTACAACACCACTACATTTCCACTCTTCTTGTGAGAGTTACTCTTTGTGTGTGGGTAATCAGGGTAATGGGGGTGGAGACGTCATTGAATGTGGTATGTTTAATACAGTGCAGCATAATCTTCAACTTGTAATGGTAGGCTGTGTCACATGGTTGTTATGACTGCATACTAATCCTCCTTTTCAGAAATAAAAACCCTTATATTGGACATTTTAATGGGAGAAGCTGGAGATAATTTCAAATAACATCTTCACCTTGTTGTTTTAATTGTGTCTGTGAGATGGGGTGATGCCATTTATCAACCGGGTTCCGTTTGGGGTAGTATGGAGGAGCACCTGTATGGAGTTTTTTCCAGTGGACAATCTCATCTCTTTCTGGAATGTGAAGTCTAAAACATTAGTACTAATTGTATGTTGCCCAAATGTGTTCACAGCTCTTACTACCAGCATGTCACAGAACATCTAAAAGCACAGGAGCCTGTAGACTGTTATATTTCAGCTTTCCAATTTTAGTCAAGCCTGTCCACCTTTTGGTCCAGGCTTCAGGAGAAGTTGCAATGTGATGGAAGTCACAATCTTGCACTGTCTTCAGTTCTCTGCTGATCTCCCTGGAAGTGTTTGAAAATGAAGGCTGTTAGAATACAGAGTTCAAGATATTTCCAGAGTCTGCACATTTCTAAACAGAGCAATGAGCTGTCAACCCCTCTACCTGACTGTATGCACTACTGTCTCTTACTGCTGTAAGCAGTCTTATTTGCAGTGGTGCAACATACCTGCCAAACTGGGAAAACTGATGATATGGCAACATAACAGGGGGTTGGCTCTGCACTTTTTATCCATGGCGGTGGAAGCAATCACAGGTACAGGGGGAGAGTTCATGTAGTTTCTTCAAAGACTCTTCAAGATGGTGAACTGGGAAGTGACCTAATGCATAGCTGGAAGTCACATACCAGTGCACAAAAGATCGCCAAATCCAAGTGCATTGAGCACGTATGTTAGTGTACTGCAAAGCACAGTGCAAAGCTTCCTGGCTCCTCAGGGTGCAGGAGTGTTTGCAAAGTACATGTTTGTTGCCACTCTTGCATTGGCACAAGAAGAAATAGGTGAATGTAGCCAGGGAGGGGCCAACATATGATGATCTGGATAGGCAATTAACAGACTGGAATCCATTGTATTTTTAATAGAAGCTTAAAATCTTGTTTGTTTTTCCCAACACCTTATTTGATATTTATTTATTGGCAGTTTAAAACTAATCTTGTTGACTTTTTGAATTTTTCCTTTTTTTTTTTTTTTTAGTATTGTCAAATGACATTTTTGCTTAGCTGAAAGTACTATTCTAAATAAGTCTAAACCAATGTTTTCGAGATTTTTCTCAGATTTGAGAAAAATCAACTAATTTGATAAAGCATGGAAATGATGTCTGGAAGGCAAATATCCATTACTCTGACGCTAATCCTTAACAAAGGACTATTACAATTTGATATTAAAAAAAACCCCAAACAAGTTTAAAAAATGCATTCCCAAATGATATTTGGAACAAACTTTATTTAAAGATTAGAAATTTAAGGTATGGCTTGCACTGTGTATTTTAGATTAATGTAATTAAGGACCTTGGTATGGTTTTGTTTCAATATGCTCCTTTTCTAATGGTGGGGACGGAAATTGGAGATCTTTCTGCCTGCAGCAGCAAGCAGGATCCAGACGACAGGCTTTTTGTGCCTGTGCCTGGAGGATATCTCAGACCTCCTGAGGGAATGTTCCCTTTTTGATGTTAGATTTGGACTAGGGATTTTTGTCTGTTCCTCTTGAGACTGTAATCTTGTCCATCTATCACTTAATCGTGTTTCTCACCAGACCATTCTTTATCATAGCAGATGCTGTCCTTCTCCTTGTTCCCTTTGCTCGCTACTTCTCTATCTGTTCTTCATTGCTGATTTATCGGGTTATGTTTTTGCAGATATAGCTACTTCTTTTTCCCTCTTCTCCACCATGCTTCTCTGGCTCTGACATGCAGAAATCTAGCTTCACATTTGGAAACTTTTTCTTCTCTCTGTTGACATTAGACACAGCCTTGTATTTTCCCTTCCCAGGACAGCACGTGCCAGAGATATTTCAGTGACCCTTCATTCTGCTCTGCCATCAACCCTAGCCTTGCATTTATCCCTCCGTTTTTCTCCGTTGCTGCTGTTGTCAGTTTTAGTGGAAGTTTCATCTGTTCACATGCAGAAGTTGCAGGCTAAGGCAGCTATCGATGAACCATTGCTGTTAGAAGGATTTACCCCATATTTATTTTTAAATTTATTTTTATATATATATGTGTGTGTATATATATATATATATATATATAAAGCGCCTATCACCTTATTTATATCGGGTATTGTGGGCAGAAAAACCACCATGCTGGGATGGATGGAGGAAAGGAAGTATAAAGAAGTGTTGTTTTATTGCTGATGAGAATTAAATGACACAAACTCAGCATAAACTCAGTATATTTACACCTTCATTGTCTGGACTAGCAAAAATTGTCCTTTTTAAGTAACTGGACTGCCTGTGGTACTGAGTCACTATGGCTGACACAATACTGTTAGGGAACAATTCATAATCTCTGGATTTGGGGGATACTTTGTGTATTTTAAATAGCTATTGGAAGTCTTTTTGCATTTTTTCTGCACCCTCCTTTTCTAATAATTTGCTTTGGTAGTATGGGAAGAAAAGTGAATTGAGTGGAATAAACTGGTAATATTTGAAGAGGAAGTGACCTGAACCAAGACTGTCAGTTGCTGTACACCAGCCAAACAAGGGCAAACTTTGCACGGCCCAAATTAAAGGGAAGTAAATCCCCTTTATTTGCAGTTACTCTACTATAATTGAGTGACAGCATATATTTGTTATGTTGGAGAGTATTACTGAAGCTAAACTGTTTCCATTGCAGCTCTAATCCTTGCAAGTGAAACACATTTGCTCCAATTGTTTCAGTTTTTCCTTTTACGTGTTAAGTGGTTATAATTTCTTATATTTTACTCCTGTGGCTGCTTTTAATGATTGTATTTCATTTGACTAGCATAGAGTTTGCACTACAACGCCTCTGTTTAAGGAAACAAAATAAGAATATATTTTCTTGTCCTACTTTAAATTATTCCTCTTACTGCGTTCCCTAGGTACAACCTTTGAATTTAACTAGCAAAAAGGGCTTCTTTTTGAAAAAAAAAAAATCTTACATTTGAGAGAATTAAATGGAGCATTTATCGCTCATTGTGCATTTTGAAGTAAAATTATGTAAAGTTATGGCTGGTGGATAAAATATTGTGACAATATATGCAATAAAGGCCTGGTATCTTTCATTTTGTATATCATCTAACTAATTGAATAACATTGGTAAAAATATTTTAAAGTTTAAATATACCGAAATAAAGAATTAGACAACCCCATTTTAGTTATTTTCCTTTCTCCTCATCTGATAAGGCTGAATTCATCTTTCCATTGGTAACACTATCAATAATTGTTAGGCGGGGGCATTATGTTATTATGCTCTGCTAATCTGGGTGCATCAAAATAGTGACATTATTTGCATTCCTCAGAGCTGTAAAACCAACCTGCTTCCCTCATAAACTCCTTGTCCTATACCAGTAGCACCCATGACTTTGATTTTATGCATGTTATGTCAATCTTAAGAGTTTTCTGAAGCTGCATTTTAAATAAATTGTTCTTAAGAAACCTATGTATTTTCGGAAACCTGCATTATGCTTACAAAAATAAATTGCAAATTTGCAAAATATACAAGTGTATTTATTTGCAAAATACACTTAGAGCACCATACGCTCAATAATTAGTGTCTCTGAGTTGATAAGTGGGAATCAGGACTTGTAAGCTCTGCCTGTCTCCAGACCTGCCAGTAATTCATCCTGTGGCTGTGGACAAATTGCGTGGAAAGAGGCCCGAGGTACTTCTTTCCACAAAGCTGTGATTCTTTGGTGGAAGCAGACTCCTGCTGCAAATGGATATGTGCAAAAGTATCATGTTTTCACTGAAACCTGAATAAAAAAGGATTTTTAAAAAATAAGAACTTAAGAGATTTTTACAAGTAAATTTGTTTGTGCATAACAGTATTTTTTTTGTTCATTTGTTTTTGCATAAAAGTATTTTTACACTCTGCCTTTTCTCCTACTTCCTACACAGTGAGCTTTGCTATCCTCACTTGGTGAACGTGTTTTCTCTTTTCTTCTTAGTCTTGTATTGCTTTGTGTTTTTGTGTTCTCTCCTTACTATATTTTTTCCCTTCAACATATACTTTGTTTTTCTGCTCTTCTTGGATATAATGTCCTTGGGTACAATGCTTACTGATGATAGTGGTGTAGGAGACATTGAAGTATATTTGGCAATTTTAATACGTTTTCTGTTGAGTTGGCATTCCATAACAATTTTATGAGACTCTGACGTCATGATAAATTAACTGGCTGTCTTTCAATACTAATTGAGTCTCCTGACTTCTCTGAGGAAGATTGCCATGTTTAATGACTTTCCTACTATTTTTATACTAAACCAGAGTAGCAACGTTATATCTTACTCAAAGGGAAATGAGAGGAAATAAAATACTTTGGGATTTGAATTACAAAGGTAGATTTGGTGAAGTAATGAACATGGCAAGAGTGCTTCAAGGAACAGAAACTCTTCTGGAAAAATTCTTGCAATGGTATGATTAAATGTCCCCTTCTGGCAGGAATGTTGAAGAGAAGGAAGTTGTTGGGTCAAGAGAGGGTCAAGATCAAGTAAACTGGCAAGGCCAAACAAGAATACTTTCTGAAAGGTCAGTTCTTTGCTTCATGCTCTAAAAGAGCTGGAAGAACCCATTTTGTTTAAATAAGGGGTTAATATCCTTTTTTTGTGTAGCAGAAAGAGAAGCTTTTTGCCTTAAAGTTTTGCTAGTCAAGGCAAGACAAAATGAAATTAGGGCTGAGAGTCAATAAGGTGTTTTAGATTGCATGGATTTGAACATGTAATTTACACCTCAGTGAACAAATTAATTTGTAGAGCTCTTTTATGTGTCATTTCTAGTCACAGCTACTTTAACATGATTCATGGGTGCAGATAGTGCCAGGACCATCCAGGATGTAGATGTGAATAACTCTGATGGTTACAACATTATCTTTTCTGTCTGGTTCTACAGAGCACGCACTGCTCTAAGACACAGGAGCTGTGACACCAGGTAGCAAGCCCTTTATACTGAACATCCTGTATTAATAGTTTATGCTTATTCTTTTATTTTAAACTAGCTAGTCAGGGATGAGTAGTTTTTACACACTCTTCCTCTAGATGGAACCACTCTGCTGCTTCACTTGGCTTAAATAAATACTGGTTTTTTAACAGCTGAAGAAACCACTGCAGCATGTACTTGCAATTGTGCACCTACATTTAAGTGCATACTGATGGGTAGGAGCATCCTGGCATTAGAGGCATAATATGAAAGAAGAAATGCTCTTGGGTTTGGTGTTGCTTCTGGAAATAAATAATTTGAAGGTAGTGATTGCAAACTTTGATCTGTTACAGAGTTCTGAAAATTATTATCTTTATGGAATTATTATCTTTATGCCCTACTTATTCTATCTACATCTGGCAAAATGCTGTCTGATGTGTCATCCTGTCCCTCGTCTCTGCAAACCCTGTTTGAGGGTTTATAACCAGACTGTTAGCAATGACAGTCACAATCTTCACATTTTATAATCCTTTCTGTTTATGGGTTTGTGCACAGAACTTGATCTGCTATACCAGGCATTGATACCTTTATTTTCTGCAAAAACATACTGTTTCACTTGCTGCTTTTTCTCTACTTCTGTTTGTTTTTCCAGAAACTGTCCCAGTTAAAATACCTTTTTTTTTTTCTTTACTAATGCTTTTCACATATTTTGTGATTATGTTGGGGCTTTTTCAGTAAGCCACATATACAACTGTTTCAGGGTTTCTCTGTTTTTACCTGACTTGGATATCAGGAGGTCCAGTTGACTCTCATCTACTCAGTTGTAAATGTGAGCCAAATGTATTACATAACATACTTGATGTTGTTTTTTTATTGAAGTAATCCATCAGCCATAGGTTTTACTGAAACTGGTTATTTTGCTGTTTCTAAGAGCAGCATTTATGTGCAAGATTGGCCCACTGCAGGCAATGTAAAAGATTTAGAAGACAAACTGGTTGGATTCATTACCTCCCTAAGCAGAATCATAGTAAAAGGTTGTCCGAAAGAGAAGGGAAAAAAAATGGTGTAGTAAAGTTAAACTCATGGGTTGTAGTCCTCTTTTTCTCCAAGAATATTGAAAATGTGCTGAAGTAACTTGGCCCCCCACAAAACCAGCAATAGTAAATAAATACAGGACACTGGTTCTTGATCCCTGGTGGAGAGGGAAGGAAAGATTTAGTCATACAATTGCTTTAAGACTACATCCATTGATTGATATTACCCTGTCTGTCTTGTGAGCAGAAATAAATATGTCAGTGGATTCTTATCCATTCTGTAGAATCTCTATTGCCACATAATAGTATTAAAATAACAAGTGATGAAAATATGGTTGCTAGGTTATAAATTTTTAGAAAAAAAGCCACCCATGTAGCAGTTATGTTGTCAGAACAGTTCCAGTGTCTTGAGTTTTCCAGTTTTTGGTAAAACATACCTGAGGTATGCCAGTATCAGATTAAAATTATACTAGAAGTTATGCACAGATGTTCAAATGCAAGACCTGAAGGGAGTTTAATCTAGACTGTGTTTATGTGGAATAATAAACTATTCAAATTGAGTTATTTAAAGAAAGGATAAAGAAAAAATTAGAAAGAATGCCAAAGAGAAGAATCCAGCAGGGCCTGAGGAGGTATGCCATTTGTACAGAAAAGCTAGATGGAGAGGCATCACATACATGGACCCTTTTCTCGTGGAGAAAATGGTTAATGCTGTTAGGAGCTAGTGGACACACTTCATTAAAGGTCTATGTTTGTGCATATGTATCTGCAAAGATGGTACCATAATTCAAGTAATGGGACAGCTGAATTTTTAAAGATTTTAAATTAACTATGTTGTGTAAATGATTTCTGGTAGTCATTACAGTATTGTCGTGTTTGATCGATTGAATCAACAATGTGCCATGATCCCTTAAACATATTTATATTGTAATAGTCAGTCTACACATGAGCTAACATATTTGTGTAGGCTACGTATAGATTACAGTGCAAACCTTGTGTAAGATACATATAGATTACAAGTACAATATTGGTAGAAGACAACAGGTGCAACAAGTTACCAAAGGGCAGGAGAAAAGAAACATTACCCAGATTGTGGCAAAACATAGAATCATAGAATCATAGAATGGTATGAGTTGGAAGGGACCCCAAGGATCACAGAGCTCCAACCCCCTGCCACAGGCAGGGCCACCAACCTCAGGCATGGATCTACACAAGGTTGCCCAGGGCCCCATCCAACCTGGCCTTGAACACTTCCAGGGACGGGGCATCCACCACCTCTCTGGGCAGCCTGTTCCAGCACCTCACCACTCTTTCTGTAAAAAACTTCCCCCTAATATCTAATCTAAACCTTCTTTCCTTTAGTTTTAATCCATTCCCCCTTGTCCTGTCATTGTCTATCCTTTTCAAAAGTTGAATCCCCTCCTGCTTATAAGCTCCCTTCAAGTACTGGAAGGCTGCAATAAGGTCCCCCCGCAGCCTTCTCTTCTCCAGACTGAACAAGCCCAGCTCCCTCAGCCTCTCTTCGTAGGGCAGGTGCTCCAGCCCTCTAATCATCTTCATGGCCCTCCTCTGAACCCTCTCCAACAGTTCCACATCCTTCTTGTATTGGGGGCCCCAGATCTGGACACAGTACTCCGGATGGGGCCAATGTTCATTATACCAGCCAAGAACAAATGATACCTGTTCTAAGAAAGAAGTATTTGCATCTCTGAGGAAACAGAACAGTGTCTGTTTTGACAGGAAGAATGACCATGCATTTTTGTAAATCAGGAGGAAATAAATCAAGTCTCAGTGACAAACATTGACTTCAATGATCAGCTTACTTATAAAATGTGAAGTGCTTCACCAAAATGGGATGCTCCATGAGGGTTGGGGCCTGCAGACTAAGAGATGCAGAAAGAGGGAAAACGCCTTAGAAACCCAGGAAATTCTGTGGGAAGTTTTCTGGGGGAGGATGTAGCTTCTTCATTTTGTCTTCATAAAGATTTTTACGTATTGACTGCTTTACAAGTTGTAAGGGAACACTTTTCATTTTGTTTTTATCTTAACCTGGCTTGTATTATGTGTTGGGAAGTGCCTGGGTAATAACGTACTTCATCCAAGCCTATCATAAGTCAAACTTCCCAATGTGTTCCCTGCATATTTTAAATAATATTCTATTTGTACAATGCATCCTCCAGTGTATCCAAAGGGAATCAGGTATGCTCTATAAAAAGGTTTTCCCAGGGTCAGGTGAGTCCGTGCGTCCCAGTCGCTGGTGAGAACTGAGACAGGAACATTTGAACAGGTATCCAGTGAGCTTGACAAAGACATTTTAAAACCATTTTCCATTTCATGACCTGTGGTGATACACCCTCCTGTCCACATGGAATAGGATTTCTTAAAAATAAAAATATTTTGAGGAAAAAGGTATTTAAGGAAACTTCTAAGGAAAGCTGGAGGATTGCGCAGTGAATCTCTCCTGGTCTGAAGTGCTGTGACCTGGCTCAGCCTTGTCATTGCTGAGCTTCTGCCAGCCATAGGCACACAACTTCATGCAGGGAACACTTCATGTGGTGTTTAGGCCAAATATTTGCCCCCTATTTTACTCTACTTTTTGAATTTGCTTTGGATTCAAAGAGATGGCATTATCTCTTTTTTTTTTTAATGTTAGTAGTAGTTCTTACGGTTAGGGATTTGACCCTAGTCATTGCTGCATTTCAAAGCTGGATCCTTGTAAATTTTAAAGAATGACAAAGTACCTTATATTGAAGTAAATCTCAGACGTGAATTGAGATGACTTTTTCTTTAAAGAGGCAAATTAAACGGAGATGGACAGTGAAGAAAAAGGTCTTGCTGGAAATAGTGACATTTACCTGTAATACGGGCAGAGATCACAGAGGTGGTTTTTGTGCTGTGAACTTGCCACAGTCACTCATGGCTGAGCACTGGCTGGATTAAAAGGAAATCTCTCCACCTTCATGTGCAAACCTTGCTCACAGTAACAGTTGTTATTGTGAAGCTCTGTTGTAGGAATGCTGAACAGAAATACTTTCTGCACCCTTTCAGAAATGGCATGATTATACGTGGGGGGAAAAAAAAATAAATCTCTGTTTTCCTGAATGTTGTAAAAGTACCAAAGGAACAGTGTAGATCTTTTGCATTAGGGAAGTCAAATATATTCTAGAAAAATAGTTTTAGTTCAGAGAACACGGATGACAGATGATACAAAAAAGCCAGTTTGTGACTACTGCAGTAGAAAAAAAAAAAGTAAAAAAGTTGTTCAAGAACAGTTCAACCAGCTATAAAATAAAATTCCTTAACACTGACAAGGCTGTCGAGACACAAAGTGATTTGCTGATTAAATGACAGTCACATGGTTGTGTGCTTGTGGGTTGTGTTTAATTTCTGTAGTTCCATGCGCAAAATTGAAATCATTCTAAAAGAGGACAAATGAGTCGACAAAACAAAGCTTGTGTTTGCAGTTATTTCTGTAGAGGTTGTACTCTTTTTGTGTGTGTTTGTGTGTGCACTTGACAGTTTTCAGGGGTGCTCTCCAAATACCAAGTTGTGTGAATCTCAAATTGAAAATTTCTGTGCAACTTTGTCAGCACATAAAATGCAGATTTCTAATCTAGAGGGTGGAAAAGTTGTAGCCAAATAGACAGAAAATTCTTAATATAAGAGTTTATACAAGAAACTGACCTATTGACTGAAATACAAAATTCTTCCCATGATTTTAATAATTAACTTTTTCAGTTTGAACTTCAGGGATTTCTCTGTGTGCTTCCCAACATAGGTGCAATGTGATGTTATCATAACACTACAGATCAGACTGTCTAGTCAGTAGGATTTGCCTATGTCAGTAAATGTTAGGACCCAGGAATAATTGGTTTGTAAGAAATTCCTTCTTTCTAGACTCGAGTATTGTTTAAATTTCCCAGTAAGAACTGGGATGAGAGAGTGAAAAATGAGTTATTCACAGCTCAGGAGGATAAAGTCTCTTGCCCAAGAAAAGTGAATTAGATGAAATTAAAGTCTATTTGAAGGAATTATAATAGAGTACTGCTTGCCAAAACTAGATGTACACTCCAGCAAGCAGGAGAAGGTACAACCAGGACTGGCTCTCCTAGTTCATCTTTGGCTTCTTGGGGCAGGATATCTGCACCAGCCCTGCGACGGTGACTTCAGTGGTACCGAGTATGTAGGACCCACCAGGCCCCCATGGCACAAGGTAAATCAGTCCCCAAAAGCATGTCGCTTTGAAGTCTGAGAGATTAACATAAATATTGGGGTTCACACAGTTTATCAAATTTAGGTTTTGACTCTTTTCTGGTGGCTGCACAAGGACAGAGGGGAGACTCCAGCAGAGGCCACCACCACTGATGTCCTGCCTGCCTCCTGCCTGACCATGTGGCCTGACAGCGCCTTCCCTGTGCAGAAGGCACAGACTGGATTAATGCTGCCTTTTTGCCAGCCTAAATTTACTATATATTGCAGCCCCAGTGTTATATATTGTGAATTTTGTTGAGATAGACATGTTTGTGTTAGACTACTGAGTTTTTTTCTTCACATAGTTTGCAAAGGTGGTGTGACCCGCTGGCTCTTCTCTCAGCTCAGGAGGCCACTCGCTGACAGCACTTACAACCCAACACTCCTGTTAACACTCACCATAAAATGCTGAAAATCATTCTGCCACATGCTAGACCCATCACTTTCATCCCTCAGCACCAAAGTTGTGCTCCAGAGTTCATTCTGCTGCTGGAATGTTTAATTTAGGGGGTGAAAGATGGTGTAATTTGTTGCCTTTTTCCACTTTTGATTATATTGGATTGTGTTGGGAAACCCAGAAGGATAATCTGTGTATGTAACATATATATATATATAGCCTGGATAAGCTGAACAGTATTTAATTACCTTTTTCTTTGTCCCCTGTCTCAGCCTTTTCTCCTCAAAGCTTCTCATTAACTAGAAAGGCAGAACCAGATGTTTTCCCTTGATCTGGCTGCTCACACCACACTTGCTGTCTTCCCTTCATATACACGTTAAAACCATGAGAAACAGTAGAGATCCATCCTACCGTTTTGTTTAAAGCAAATGTAAATAGACATGAGAAAGGTGAGATCAAAATAGGCTGTACAAGGCAGTGTCTTTCTTGATTCATGGTTTTCAAGATGGAAAATACTGTCATCTTTGTTTATAAGGCGTGTTTCAGAGCGCTTTTGTTTTGAACTCCTTGCTTCACAGTATGTTGCTTGTCCTTGAGGAGTGATGTGGCATGGTAAAACAGATTCTAATTTTTGCTGGTCTTTCACTGCTGATTTCAGTGTTCAAAATACAACATCATATGAGATTAAAATGAATCTGTCTCTCTGAAATGCTCACACAATGCTGGTTGAGATTGTGATTATCACGACTCTAAACTTCATTGCCTCTTTTTTAAAAATTAGTGATGTTTTCTAGTAGCAACAGAGAAGAAAATCCTGCCTAGGAATCTAGGAGGGATCCTAGGAATGCTGAATTAGTCTACACTGCATCTGATATAAAAAAAAAGAGAGAGAACAATTAAACATTGAATAAATTCAGTATCCTCTCCTTTTCAGACAATGAAAGTGTAACTCAAGGCTTTTTAAACTCAATTATTGAAGTAGTCTAGGATTTTTGGCTTTTCAGTCAGTGAATTTTCAATCAGTGCAGGAGATAGCCACAGGAAAATTGTAGCATCTGAAGGGGTATTTAATTAGTGTTAGAAGTAAAGACAAAGTTAAAATAATTTTTTTTGTCCCCAAGCACCCTTATACTCTTTCATGGCTTTGCTTATGTGTGTACAATATTACTTTTGATTTGTTATATAAAATACTGCAAATGAGTCATCTTAATTTCTGTGTGTGTGTTTCAAAGGAACTGTTGGAGCAGTGATAAGACAAATGACAAAAAAATACAAAAAAACCTAATAAAAAATATCAAACTAAGAAAATATTCAAGTCACTATATCAGAAAGTCATAGTAAAGGATATACCCAACTATTCAAATAAATAAATAACTTTTTTAAAAGCATTTATTTAATGTAAATACATTTGGATGCAATGCGTAAGGTTTGAGTAGGTTTCATATTGTGCTCACTGTACTTCTGATTTCCTTATATAAGAACTAGACAAAACCTTCAGATGTGTAGAAAAAATTTAATAGCTTTTGAAAAAGTAATAGATATCAGAATTCCTATTGCTCACCAAGGCTTGAGGAATATATCTTTAATCAAAATATTCTTTGAATGACTATATTACCTCAGTAACTGATACCTTTCTCAACGTGTAGTGCATTTCCTTCTTTCACAGAAAGTGTTGATTTGGCTTGCCATTGACTATTGATTGATGCCTTTCATTATTTTTCTTTGTAATCTCAAATACAATTTAGTCAGTGACACTCATCAAGTATTAAATCTCAGTTCTTTGAGTATTTTTAGTATTTCCATTATTATTTATATGCAGTGAACAAAAATACCACTGAAATATTACATTTACATACTGTTTGAGCTTTCTTTTGCCCTGAGCATGCCATTAATTTTCTACTTATAAATACCCAATGTGAACTTTTCAGTAACTTATAAAACACCATGCAGGAGCTTGTAAAAATCATAGTTCTTTTCCATTTCTTTCCATGAACTTCTTTTTTGCACTTTTCTGTATTATTATGAAACTATTATGTTTCTGCTTTGCACTGCTGAATAGGGCAGATTTGGAAAGAAGTTTGTTGTCCTACCTACCTTAGAAATTAACTGTTGGAAACAGATACTGTACATTATTATATCCGTAGAATTTCTTCCTGCTTGAGATACATAATTCCTGGATCATTATCTCAGATTTTTGAAGAGATGAATGATGCATATAACCTTATGACAACTGCTGAAGAATCATTTTTCAGTCAAACTTTATTTGAATTTTATTGGATTTCTTTTTCCCCCCACAGCTTTGTACTTTGTGGGATTCTGGCTGTTTGTAAACCCATCCCATTTTTTTCCATGTCTTCTGGGCTATCCCGTCAGGGTGGTAGCTTTCTCACCTTGCTATCTGACCCTTCCTTTCATCCCCTATGCATCAGCTCTGAAATAGTGCAAATCAGTGGTTTTCTGCACTCATGGTCTCCATTCCAGAAGTTTTTTAGAATTATGTTAGAGGAAATAGGCTGATCCAGAGGAAACGTTGGTTACACGTGTGGTTTGGAATAAGCTGTGGGGATCTGCTTAGAGCAAGAGGTCAGTCTGCCACCATCCTGCATTTGGCCATCGGAGCAGGATGGTGGCATTGCTGTTGGCTGGAGCTGACAAGAAGGACAGGGAGGCTGGGAGCTGGAGGATGAAGAAGAGGCAGGTAGCTGGGCTGTGCAGTCATTTGGTGGCACAGAGGAGATGACTAGGACAGTAAGTAGCTGGAGGGAACAGCAGGAGGAGAAAAAGAGGTACCAGTGTCTGAGCTGCAGCATCTTTCTGGTATCAGTAAGCAGAAGACCATGTGACTCCCCCTTTCTGAGGACTTGGCCTATGTAAAGAATAACAGTTAGGGTTTGACAGCCCGTGTCACGGGTTCCTCTGTTATGTGTACAAAGCTTTTCTTTAGTGATCTTCATTAAGCACTGCAGTCTTGTATAGTGTTCATCTAATTGCTTCAGAAACTTTAATGAGAAAATTTACAGCATTTCTTTTCAGGGTTACATTGTTATTTCTGTTTTATATCTGGCGAACAGACACATTAATTCCAGTGTCTGCTTATTCTGAGGAGCCAAACCGAGATGACTCTGGCAGCGCATCTGTTTCAGCCACAGTTCTGAACTAAGGACAGTTGCTGGCAGAACCACGAAGCTTATTGCAGTCAAAATCATTCCATGCATTCATGGTTGATTTTGTGGGTTTGTTTTGTGTTGTTTTGATTTCTTTCCTGGTGGTGACAGTGCTGGGACTATTATATTAAAACCTATACAAAAATTAAAACAGGAAAACCTCTGCATTGTAATGTGTTGAGATTACTAAACCAGTTATTTGAAAGCTGAAACACCCTAGAATTGTGTGTATACACTGCAATGCGGCATTGAAAGGCCAAGAACCATTCTCTTTCTCCTATGATCACAGCTGTATTCGTCACTGGATGGCTAATGCTCAGGAGAAAAAAAAATAATCAATTTTCTTGATGTGAGGCATCCCTTTCTTGCTGAAGTAGGAGCTCAGTAAGTAAATGTAGGACAGGAAGAGAGTTTTATGAATAAGACTGAAATGGATTTGGTGCTTGTTTGGCTCTTGGCAGAGCTGGCCATTTTGCTTAAATCAGAGCTTCAATTCATTCTCTCTCTTCTTTACCACCATTTTGAATACCAGGTTTAAAACAACTCTGTGATCTCAAAATTGAAATGACCGAGATCTGTTTGAAGAACTGCTGAGCATGAAATAACAGTGTTAAATCCACAAGTGTGCTCTAAAGACAGATGGGAAAACTATGGGATGTTGCAACAACAGTACAGAGATGCAGCCTCAGAAAGGAGATGATGCATGACGAACATGTGTGAAGTAGTGGAATATGCCTGTCATTTCAGGTTTATTGTTCATCTGATGTGGACCTTCTGTTTTCTACAATGAGATTAGTGTCCTCTGGCATTAAAGATCAAGCCAAAAACCAGGGCTCATTTCTGGATTTTTTAGTCTTGGTGGCAGCTAAATTTTCAACCTTTATTGTCTTTTAATTATTTTTTGCAGTAGGAAATTTTAATGCATCTCATTGGCACTAAATTAACTGCATTAAAGTAAAATTCCGCATTTCTAAATCCTTCTGTGTGATGGAATAAATGTGGTTCATTTTATTTGAGCACATGTCTGGCAAGCCATCAGCAGCTGCTGCTCTAAAAGTCTGTGATCTGAGTTAATAATAAGGAGAAAACTCAAATGTCAGTTGCTCTCTAGCTTGTTTGTACGGGACCAAGGTCGTGTTTATTAACACCCTGTGCCAGGTCAGATCTGATCTAACCTGGTTTACATCAGTGAGGGTACTGTAGGATGAGATACTAATGTAACAAACTCTATACTTATATCCTCTAACTTTCAGAACAGAATGAAGTAATTATTTCTCTGTGAAATATTTTCTTTAATGTGTCTAGAAACGGTCTATTTGAAACAGAACTGATTATAATAATTGTTTAGCATCTCATTGAGAATCTTTCTTGTTCTTTTAAATGTTTCCCTGCAGAAAGTTGCCATACTGCAGTAGGGACATCTACCCAGTCATATAGCTTTTTATTTTATTTCACCTGTCCAACTACTAGAATTTGAACCTCAGTGCACTTATTGAAGGCAGTCATCCACCGTTTTATTTGAGCCCAAATCATTTAGAAGTTGAATGTAGCTTTGCAGCTACAGTTCTTCCAGAGGAAACGACTGCATTTACTGCACAGCATCCTGTCTGTACATAGGTATGGACAACACATGCCCATACATTGTAACTTGGACTTTGGGAGAAGGTGTGCTGGCTTTTTGCTGGTGGTGCCTCATTTCATGTTTGTAGGTTGGCATCAATGTGGGCTCACTAATTAGGATTGTTTGATTGGAGATACATCTATGATACATTAAAACTGTAGAAACTGAAAATTCAACCAGGGAGTGGAAATCTGTGCCTTTATAAGTGCAAAAATATATGTTTATAGTGTTTCTGTCTGTGCAAGCATTTTACCTTTAGTATTTTGAGAAGCCCAGAAATTCTTACCTCTTAATTTATTTATTAAGTAGAACTGAGATTACCTCAGTGGTAGCCTCATTTATCTTACATAGCCTATTTAAGGTAACATTTCTTTTCATTTATGTATGCTGGTTTGTACTGTTTCTTCCCCCTCCCAGGGCTAAAATGGGATTTTTACTCCTCAGGGCCCCTCCTCCCAGGAATTGGCTGTAGGAAGATTTTCTCAGCCCAGTTCCTTTATTGAGAATATATTGATTGCAGCACAGATGCAGCAAAGTTCACTAGAACCACAGGTTCAAGTCTGTTTAGGTGCTTCAGGTTTCTCCTGCTGATACCAACTTCACAGTTTCACTCCACTGATATTGGAGGAATTACAGAGAATAATGACTTCATAATGAAACAAGTGTTGCCTGTTGAATGTATCTACTTGATTCTCAATCAGTGGAAAGCAAATCAGCTTCTGAAGTTATTGTTCCATGTTAAGAACTAACTTCTTGTAGAACAGCATCGAAATCTCATTTGCATTTATTTCTGCCATTTTTATCTGTTATGTTCCCCCTAGAACTATGTTTTTGTGGGCTTTTTCTACTTGCATATATCTTGCCATTTTATGGTCAGAGAGAGGAAAATAACAGATTGATATCAAAATATGTGGGAATTCTGTCCTGATATTTGCCCATGTTACACGTTTCAATAAGTATGCATACATACTATAAATCTGGTATCTAAGATACATCTTGTCACTATTAAAAAAAGAATGTCAGTGGCCAGTTTCCTAGTGCTAACAAAACCATAAATAAGGTGAAAAAATGTGTTCATCTCAAAAAAGTAATTTGTACTTTATCATAGATCTACTCCAGTGATATTAAGAGAGAGTATGGAGATCTATAGTGCGGAGTTATTCATAACATACACACTCTTCTGTCTTTGGTGAGGAGCACATGTTAGTTTAGAAATGTTCTGATAGAAATGAGTGGATGAAAATACCGTAGTCAACATTAATACTGAAATCAAATCCCATGCAGTTAAGTATATGCCTCTAATAGAAACAAAAGCATGACCTAAAATCTTTTCCTGATTACATGTCACTGATGAATAGGTGGAAGAACCTTTTCACAGTGAGGGTGACAGAGCACTGGAACAACCTGCCCAAGGGGGGTTGTGGAGTCTCCTTCTCTGGAGATATTCAAGAACTGTCTGGACACCTACCTGTGCAACCTGACCTAGGGAACCTGCTTTGGCAGGGGGGTTGGACTCGATGATCTCTTGAGGTCCCTTCCAACCCCTACAAAATTATATTATGTTATGTTATTATGAATAGATGGCAGCTCCAGTCAGTGAGCACCTCTAAAGTGCTTGAGACTGGCTTGTAATTTCTTTTCTAGAGATAATTTTAAATCACAGGCTTTGTTATATGGCATTTTGTACATTGAAAACAGTTGTTTGTGCTTTGGCATCCGTAGCTTATGGGTTTTTTTGGTTTTTTTTTTAATTGAATGAGGAAGCCTTTATTTGGCCATCTTACTTACACTGCTACCACAGAGAATTTTTACTCTTTCTGCCTCTCAGTGTCAGTTTTTCAAATTTATAGTTTCTTTCTCAGGACAGGAGTGTTTATCTTTCCTTACAAAAAGATAAAAAAAAAACATTATCAGTACAAAGTATTTCTTTGATTAGGACTGAACCAGATATGTTTCCTCTGACTTGTTTCAGTCAGCACTTGACATACCAAATATTTGAATGAACTTTTTCTCCTGGCAATGCAAGAGCTTGTCCAGACAGGGGAAGGTGGTCATAGGTGAACCGACAAAATCCTGAGCTTCTGTTTGCTACTGGGCATCAGTCAACCTGGTGTATCAGGAGAGATTTCTTAACTGCCTGCTGGCAAGTGGTTCTGTGGTCAGCGTGAACAAAGGGGAGAACAGATACATTTGATACATGATTCATGTAAAGATGAATCCAAGAAGAATGTGCCTCTCTGGTGAAAATCAATGCCAGAATTGTTCTGAGACTCAGTAAAGTTACTTTGTGTGTCATATGAGAGAACTGTTACGTGGTTTTGGGGAGTCTCGGTAGCCAGGAAGAAATGCTGCATAGTTTAGCAAGATAGATACAGGTGTGCATATACCTGCATATGAATCTTCACATTTCCCTACCTGTCTGGGTTATGCGATTAAAGAGAAACCTTGTTCGTGACCTTGTATTTTGATCTTTGCACTTTTCACAGAAACTTTCAAAATATGTGTAATTTGTAAGCGGTCTCCTTGTCTAAAGGATGACATGAAAAGTACTAGTGCAATTTAGGGATACAAACACATATCCAACTTTGAGTTACATTGAAGGAAGCAAATTCAACCTGCTGCTTTCTAGTGTTATCTTCCCTGGAACCTGTGATTTATACAACCAATGTCCTGATGTAAGGTTGTCAACATACAGTACTACAGTGCTTCAAAATTTTGTACTGTAATATCCAAGGTATTCTATGTCTCAATATTTTAAAAAAAGCTAGAAAGTATTTTTTTTTAAATATAGGCAACATTTAATAATTGCATTCTTTGTATTTTATTTTCAGAAGCAAATTAACTCACAGGATTTCTGCCTACTGGATTATATTTGAACATCTACAGTAGAATAATGGTATTTCTCTTTAAAAAATTCCTACTTTTAAACTGCCCCTTATTCATACTGTCTCAAATAGACAATTCTAATTCACCAACTTCTAGAGTTCATCAGATGCTGTCTTCCTAGATAAGAATCAGGGTTTACAGATTCCTCTAGTTGAAGGTGCCAATGAGCCAGTAATTGATAGTGCTTCCACTCCATGAGACTGGGTGGACTTATTGAAAATAGGGGTATGTATTAAAAAGCTGGTGTGCAAACAAGCCTTAATTATAATATATGCAAAGCAAAGTGTACCAAGCTTCTTGTAGTTAATTTCATTGTGGACTACAAATCTGCAGAAGACTAATTATTTTTAAATCAGATTATTATTTCCATAACACTCATATTTTGTTTTTCTATCCGCCCCAGTAAGGGTAAACAGTTTCTAGAGTTTACAACATAAAAAGACCTAAATGTGAAAGAGATCAGGGACCATCCACAAGCTGAGTTATGCAAATACATTAAATAATGAATATAATGTGACAGATGATGCTTGGAGCATAATCTAGGTCTGTATCACGAGTAGATAATAATATTAAGTTATTATTTAGGAAGTCCTAGAAAAATGCCGTGTTGTAATGCAAACTGCATCTGTGTGTTGCATTCACAGTGTCTGTCAGCTGGACTGAACTGAATTCTGTATATTTATTTATTTACTTACTTATTTTTAGCATCTTACCCCCTTACTTGTTCTGTTCCACAAGTCTCCTTTTGGACTTTTTGTTTTCTTCTTTTCAAGGTCCAGTACCACAGTTTGAAGACAGCACTATAATTTTATAACGCATCCTACCTTTTTACCTCTTTGCTTGTGTTTGTATTTAATTAAATTAATATATATTTGAATATGGTTCAGGCAGGCAATTTTCTCATGTTTAATGATATGATTTAGAAAAAACACACTGAGTCGGATCGTGAGTTGCATAGATACCATCAGTAGGATTTGCCAGGGCTACCCCAGGGAAGGATGATGCTTCTCACGGTTTCGGTGCTCAGGCGCCATGCAGTTACGTTTGTACCGGATCCGTATTTGAGCAGTAGCATTAGGTTCACAGAGAGCTTTTGGCACATAATTGTGCTTCGATACACCGTGCTTTCTGGTGAATCCCTAAGACTGCAGCAGACTCTTGCATCTGGAAACGCTTTGAAACATTCCCCTGTAAATTCACGCAGCTATTAAAAACAGGATCTCTTTTCTCTTTTTAAAGAGGGCGCCGTCTGGCTTGTTTATCCTGCACTGCTTCCCCTAAAATGGACTGCTCCAAATGCTCTCGTACTGTGCAGCGAAGCGTGTTCTGCAAATGGTTCTGCCCCGCGTGCTGAGTGAGGAGGCAAAGGTCTTCCTGTATAATCCGATTTCAATCAACTCACTCTAATCACTACTGATAGTTGCAAAATTTAGCCTGGATCTGCTCTGGTAATCTAGATTGACGGGAGGTAAAAGTAAAGGGACAGAAGGGCAGAAGAACAAAGCGAAACAAGCAGGGACAGTGATTTTCTGCTTTTGCTTCTCCTTCTGGGACGCGTGTCTGTGCTGGTGGGTGAGCCCAGCGCCAGGGCAGAGGGGCCGGGACAACAGGTGCCCTCCGCGGGGCTGGAGCAGCAGCTGCCAAGTGTCCGGCACGCTGGGCACAACAGGTACCCACGCAACCTGTTGGCATGCATTATTGATTGACATTGAGATCCTAATTCTCTTTAGTGCTTGGAAGAGCCTGTGGTCGTGAAATATTCAGGCATAGCAGCAGTTAAATGTCGCAGCCAGCAGCCGGGCATCTCTTTGACATCTTCTGGCTTCCAGTGTTGGGCTTCATTCTCCTACAAGCTCCAGCCTCGGAGCTTGGGTGAAGGCTTGGTGAGTGACCAGGTGCTGCATTTTGCTGGTGGAAGGGGGAAGTGTTTGAGAGAGTGAGTCCTTTTGGCTTTCAGTTTCAACTTTTCCAAGAGAAGGGCCAACTTTGGATTTCATGGATATACAGAAATACAGCCAGCTGCTGCTGAAGACAGGTATTTCACACAGATTTGTCTCTGTTTGACTGGATTGTACATCAGGAAGAAAAATGACTTTTTTTATTGTTACCTGACCACATGCTCAGTGTGCCTGTGTCAGCCAGGCTAAGGGACTGTACTCCCTGGGGTAAGAGAGGCACCTGGACTACCCCTCCATCTGACTTTCCATGCTGGTGGGGCTGTTGTTGGTCATCTCAGCCTTGCATGTTGCCATGCTAAAAACACCCAAGGCTAAAAATGTGTCCTGGGTAAGTACAAAAGGATGAACATAAAATTTCTATAAATATTAACTTTTTCCGATGTATGATGAATATGCTTCTCTCTCTCTCTCTCTCTCTCTCTATATATATATATATATATATATATATATATATATGTAGAGGTATAAACTTATAAACTGAGGGAAGGTAAGATTTTAAAAAACTGTAAGCTATTAAATATAATAATTATTTAAATTATTTATAAGAATTTAGAAAAATAAAAAATATATTACTAGGAACACAGGTATTTTGAAGGAACTATATTCTAAATTTAAAATTGCAGGCTTGTTTGTTATGTATACTTTTCATTTATACTAGTAAAGGGTTTATGCTACGTACTTTTAAAACAGTTGCAAATTTGGTGTGGCTTTCAGGGCACAGGATCAAGTCATTAAGAGTAATGTTTAAAGATCTAGAGGGGATTAATGATTTAATGATAATTTCTACTTTTGTATATTTCAATGATTTGTGACTGTAGGTATTGTTATGTGTAGTATGATCCATGTCTTTAAACATTACTTTAAAAAGTCCCAGGAGTTGTTTCAGGATGTTGTCTTCAATTGTAATACACATTGGGATGAGGGAGTCAGTGTTCAGTGCCGTTTCTGTTTACTTTCTTCTTTTTACTAGGAAAATACATTGTTGTTTTGTCCTTATACATTATTTCTGTGTCAGAAACTGCAATTCCCTGTTAGGGAATAAAGTAAGCCATGAAATATAATTCCAGAGTAAGTAACATTGCCCTTTCCTAACTCCCATCACGTATGATTACACAACACTGACATCCCACAGCCTGGTCTACTGAATAAGCAGGATATCATCAAACCCCACTTCCACACAGAAACCTGGACACTCTGGCAACTGCTCAGTAGATGGCTATAGGGCTTCTTCAGTGACCTCGCCAAGTCCCAGATCTTGCCCCAACTCCATTGCTCATAACTGCATTACCTTGTCTACAGCACTGGGGTTGTCAGGGAATACAGGACATCATGGCCAGAGTTGAGGATACAGATGTTTTTCTCTTCCTTGAGACTGCTCAGTGATTAATAGCTAGATGAAAATATGTTAAATTTCAGATTAGTTAGAAATTTGTGTGTGCTCATGAAGCAGGCTATGGCTGTCTGTAAGCATATTTGATAGACACTTGTATCCCAAATATAGGAACTGAGGGATGAACTGCTCATGGACACAGTGTGTCCTCCTGGAAGCAGATAGCTTGTATGTTTTCAGCTGTGATTACCTCCACACTCAGCTATTTAAAATACCTATTTCTGATTATTATGTTGGAGAATTCTGAGGTATTTACTGTAACCCATGGCTTTGCACTGTGGAACAATCACACAGAACTAAAGAAATAAGACCTCTCTCTCCCTCCATACTTTCACTCCCAGTTTGCATACGAAAGGAAATAGATATATGCTATCAGGAAAATGGTGAATTTTGGTGATCATTTCAGTTGAATGATTGATAAAGAATTTATCCATCATGGCATAGGCCTATGTTGCAGGCATCAACGGCCTTTGATTGTTTCACTAAACTCACAGTTGTACAGTGAAATGTGTAAACTATAAACTGATTTGAAAATTCCAGTGCAAAAATGGCAACTTACATGATTGCAGCTGTGTGCTATGTAAAGAAGTGGATGCAGCATCCAAACCACTGTAGCTTTTAGGATTATTTCTACTTCATGAAAGGCTTTTCCCCTTCAAAAGTTAATAAATAAAACTGCAAAAGTTATTTGTAAGGTTTTTTTGACTTAAGGTTTTTTAATTAAGTGTGTTCTGTTAGTAATTTATGGTTGTGACTGGATATGTTTGAGACATAAAGAGCAAAAAAAAGAAATTCATAGTTCTGTAAAAAGGTGGAGATACTTTCATGTAGCCCTTGGGTTCACCTCCTTTCCCTTTGGTTTTCTTGTGGGATGGGGGAGGAGATGTTTAATCACTTTGTCCAATTTTGGGGTTTTTTTCTATATATATATGTATGTATGTATGTATGTATGTAGTATAATAAGTATTCACTACTAAGGGATGAAAACTATTGTTTCCTTAGTAAATACAAAGATAATTTTGTGACAACTATTTTAAATGGAGAAAAAGAAGTAACACCTATTACACTAAGGAAGTTTAAAACAAGTAATGAGAATTTTTCAGAGCATATTAGTAATTTTTTTTAGTGCTCTAGTCTTTTGGAAAGCTGAGATACCCTCCAGTGACCTACAAGGGCACCTTACAGAATCATATACCTGCTCAGAGTATCACTCTGTTTAAATCACAAGTGGAGATTATCTTCAACTCCCTGAAAATCTGGGATTTGACTCTGGAAGTTTTACTTGTCTGATGATTTGGTCTTGACCTTTGTGAAGTGAAAATATGAGGGTCCAAACCTCAATCTTAAGGATGAATGCAAGAAAAGAATCTTTGGCTATAATCTAGCATCTTCAGTATCTGCTGAAATTTCAGCTCTTTTCTCACCTGCTTTAAAAAAAAAAGATTGTGATCAAGCACTTTGCTGAATCTGTGTGTTTCCTGAATTAATGCTAGCCTGTAGTTAAAGTTGGCATTTGATCCTTGTGTCTTTAGCATGCAAGTTCTTAATGACAGAAACCACCCTATGCTGGTGCATCATTGTCCCAGAGGGCACCTGCATAATTCATATTTCCCCTCTAGGCCTAAGAAGTGCCTACCTGGGGAAAAAAGCCCTGCCACAGTGTTTAAAACATAGCTAGCTTCTGGGACCTTTGCCAACATTTTGCACCAAGGCGACTGACAGACACCTGACTGCTGTAAGGGCCCTCACTCACCTCAGAAATCACAAGGCTGAGAAATAAATTCCTCATTTCTTTCAAGAGGTGAGGAATTAAGAGCTTCTTAGTGGGTTTTTTCTTCTCAGAAAACTCTTCAGATGCCATTTGACAGATCTCCGTGACTTTGACACAGGCTCTGGGGTGTCCAGATGTGTGAATTATAGCCTTGGCATTGTGCCTGCAGTGTTGAGGAAGGCTTTGGTCACTGCTGCACAAGTTATGTGGCTTTTTTAAGTGCATTAAATGGCCACGGAGGAGCTGCAGTGTTAACTTATATAGAGATTATTTTCACTTATCTCTCTAAAGGCTATTGGTGTTGCCACATGTGAATGTTTCTGAAAGTTACTGGGAAGAACTAAGGCTGACCTAGACAAGATGACTATAAAATCTGTTTGTCATCTAATGCCTGGGGTTTTTACTATTTGATTTACAAAATGCATCCATTTAATTATCCCTGATGGAATCATTTTATTAAATGGACTCCTATTGACATGAATTTAATTTTATTGTCCTATATAAGCAATATTATTGTTTGGGTTTTTTCGTAGATGGAAGATCCTGTACTTGAGCTCTGTAGGTAGGCCCTACACCTGTGAAAAAAAACCAGATTACAATAAATGCAGCTATGGGACGTGTTATGGTTTGGGTTTTTTAAGTATGTTTTTGGCCTAAGCAGCAGATGATAGTGAGGTTTGAGCTTAAAGAATCTTTTTAAATTTGAAGTACCTTAGGGTCTTCAAATTACTGTTCTACACCTGTTATTGAGATATTTTCTCCCTATCTTTCCTGTAAACTATTTGGCCAATCTGTTATACTGGTATATTAGAGGAGTAAACACCTTTAAGTATTCTGTGAAAGTAATTTATTTAATTTTGTACCTGATTAATTTTCAAGGGTAGCATGATCTTATAGATCTCCAGATAAAGCCCAGCTTTCCTGTCCCAACATCCCCTGGCCATTGGAGCCATACAAGCCCTGCTGGAGGGCTGCAAACCTTGACTCCATGCCAAGGCAACCTACTGAGCATAAAGGTCATTGAGCCACAGATATCCAAAAATAAATTCTAGCTCTTTAGCTGAAAGCTGTGGGGCCTCCTCCCATGCTCTGCTGTCAGTAGTTGTAGATCGTCGTACACACTGCAAAAAAAAAGAACAATGTCTGTGTGCCACTTCGGTAGAGTAATTCTTCTTTCCCTGAAAGACGTTTGGATGGGTAGGAAATTTGCTGCATTGCTATTACCATAAGTTTGGATCCTTAAAAGTGCAAACACAGTATGTTTCTGCTTTTACTAATATTTAAATTGAGTTTTCCTTGTAGGTGTTTAAGAGCTAAACCTTCTTGATTGCAAAGTATCCATTATCTCAGTCCTCTTGCTTGTTAACACTCTTTGTCACTCACCTAGTATCACTCATATTCAAAGGAGTGGAATTTACAGAGGAGGAAGGCTGATTTTTATGTAATTAACTAAATTATAATTCCTGGTGAATTCCCTGAGCTAATAAAAGTGACTGATATTTCTGTCTCTATTACTTAAGGAGTTACATGGTGGTACACATAGTGCAACAAGGATACAGAAAGCGAGGGATGAAAGAAGAAAGACGGGATGGAAGTAGTGAAATATGCTTGTTCAAGCCCAGAATGCTTCACGAGAGGATGGGATATCTGGGGAAAATGAAAAAAATCATTCAGATTGATTTGCAAACTCTTGAAAAATCAAGTAGCTTGAGAAACTGGAGGATTAAGTGGTCAAAGAAAAAAGGAGAGGAGAATCTCTAAGGGAGAAAAGGGAGATAAAGACAAAGTAGAGCTTTGAATCTTAAGATGTGATAGTATTAGAAAGGAAGGATTAAACAAATGCAGAAATACTAAGAGGAGGGTGTGGCTACATTAAGAGTTCTATTTTTGTGTCTCATTTGGGGTCAACTTGAAAATAGGAAATTAAGCAAGTAGTTTGGAGAACAGACAGTGGGAAAAGCTTGAAAATAATTGAAAAATGATCTGAGCATGGGTTTACACTGAAACAAAGAGAATAACAATAATACAAAAAAAATTTGCTGTGTTCCTAACAGTGGGGGGAATATCCCTAACATTCCCTTGGATGGCTTCTTTTTTGCTTGAGGCTCTTGAAGCATGTGAAGGAGGAAAGCACTCGCTATTTACAGGCATGCTGTTACTCTGATGTGGATTAGTATCGATCCTGTGAGGAGGCTGGTGCAGCTACAAAAGTACGTGAAGTCAGGAAATACTAAAGATGGAAATGTCACCTGGAACAATAATAGAGTTATTGCTCATTTCAAGGGGTTGCTTTAGGATGTTACTGAAAGAGGGTAGGCAAGGATCTGATGGAAGGTCTAAGCACAGAACTGCTGACTGCAACAGTATCTCAGTGGGCTTTAAGCTATATCCATGCAGTAATTGGAGTTCTCTATGGCACAAGAGGCAATTGATTACTCAACTCTGGCTTGTGTGGAGGACTTTGGCCTTTGATAAACCATGGTTCTTTACATTTAAAGATTGACATAGCTGAAACAGCTGAAGGTATTTTTGGATGAAATACAGCATTATCAGGAAAAAAAAAAGAAAAAGAAAAAAAATCTCTTGGTTCTTACATTGCTTATGAAGCTGTATTTCTTCTCAGTAAATCAGTCAGGTGCTGTTTTGGTTCTGTCTCGGCGTGGCCTAATGTGTGCTAATGCGATACTGGTTCTGCCAAATGATCACAGACTGAAATGACATTGTCATTTGCTTTCTTTCTGGTTGACACCAAGTCCTTAGTTTCTATTGCGGACAGCTCTTAGCATTCTTGGGTGATAGAGCAAGCTTCCTCTGCAAAGTTCTAAGGACTTTGGCTCTGTCCCCTGGCAGCCCAGGTTTTTTCTATTAATAGAGTTGTCTCCATCCTTCAGCGGGAAACCTGTGGGAAAGCTACTGTGGCTGATGGATTGCCTCCCTTTGCTAGCATGGGACTCAAGCAGTGTGCTACAGAATGTGCAGGGGATTCAAAGCACTAGGAAACAAAAGGCAGAAAGCTTAATTACATGTTATCCTCTCCTCTGATTTTTCTTGTACTTATTTATGGGTGAAATTCCCGCTGATTTTGGTGGAAGCTGTATGCATAATCCAATTAGCAGAAGGGTTGTTAGGGCAAGTAGTCTGTTGTAAGCTAGAGGACTTGCTTCCCCTGAAATCTCTGGAAGTTTTTCCTTGAGTTGGGGGAACCAGGACTCTGTGCACGTCCTCACAGCTGCTGGGCTGTGCCAGCAGAGTTGCGCTGATGGCAGTTTCTACAGGCAGAAGTAGCTGGTGTGTGCAGGGCTGTGACTGCGCTGTCTGCTGGCACCGGGAGCCTGAGCTGGGTGTGGGCAATACGCCACTGTTGATAACACCATTTGACTTGGGCAGATTGCTTGATCTTTAAAATTAAGCAATCATGTTTGAAAAAGAAGGTAATGATACTTTCCAAATTGGCATCTGCCGTTGATTTTAGCACTTCATGTGCAGTGTGCTGAGTTCATGACTACAAGCCAGCAATTTTAAAGAGGCTGGAGGACAATTTATGTTAAAGGTAAAAAGTTGTTGACTGACTTCATACAGAATTGAGAAGCTAACTTTCCTACAGTACTTTTTCTTACTACTGTCTAGTAGCATACATAAGCATTTACGACGGACATCTAATTGTTGCTTCTAGTCTTGACAGGCTTTTGTAACCACAGAGCTACAAAGGCCTGTGCTTTCCCCTTTTTAAGACATAAAATTTGCTTTGTTTTCCAATATCAAGAATTAATAAAAAGGCAGAAGTTGTTAGTAGTTGACCTTGTCACAAGAGATTTGAGCTGCCTTGAACTGTCTTCATGAAGAGAAATTTTTAAAAACCTTCAGTTTATTCTGGCTTAGGGAAGAACATAGAAAAAAATACAAACTTGACTTTGAAGGTAATGTTATCTGAGATGAAATAGATGGTGCAATTACAGAACCATCTGTGGATAGAAGAAAATTATGCATGTTTTTCTCAGTAGTATTTGTACTGGCCTTTGACATTAAAATCTGGATGCAGGAATGCCAGCTGTATATTCCAGGGGGTCGGTTATTTCTATTGTCATTTCCCTTTTCTTTTCTAAGTTTTTTGCCCCTACTAAAATCTGAAATGTAAATCTGCAATGTGATTTTCCTGCATTTGAAATGCAAAGACTAAAGCTGACTGTGGTCTGCCTGTTACTTAAATGTTTGGCAAATTGCCAGACACATCTTGCATTTCTAGAGGCATAAATGGGCCCAGAGTGTTTAAAGTGTAAATAGTTTATTTTTCCAGTGATGCATGACAATTTTAACCACATAACTGTGCAAGCTTGTATGAGTTCTTTACTCAAATCATCAGTGCATCAATGGGAGAGTTATTCTTAAAAAATATGGTAGCCAAGGGAAATAGAAAGGGAGAGAAGAGCGCAGCTACTGGACATTTTGCAGCTGAGAACATATTGCAACACTAGAAAGACTCTTTGAATATTAAAGAAGATGGTGAAGTTTTAACCCTTTCATGTTTGATTATTATAGGGGATGTCGAACTGTTGTGCTGGATTTGAGCAGACTAGGACTCTATGTGAAGGCTACAGGATTTACTGTTTGAATTAATCCTTCTCCCTTTTAAAAATCCTTTCACTCACCACAGCCACTGAATTTCCACTGGAACCCTACTTCTGACATTATCTTATACTATCAACTTATACTGACCTTTATGTAATGTGTGATGCTCCCTCCCCTCAAAAAAAAACCCAAACCTGACATGCATAGCAAGAAGGCTCATGAGAAATATTCAAGAAATGTTTTCATATTTTAGTCTGAATATTATGGATACAGTTGAACAGAATTTCATGGAAATTTAGTAATTTTATGCTCAGGGTTTGCTGTTTTTGTATCTATTTATTTCTTGCTATTCATACTCATTCATAAGAGTATATTTATAGCCAACCATTAACTATTTTATACTGAAGTCATAAGGGCTACCGATTACATCAAAAGCCTTACTAAGTGATATTTAGAACCAATCTGAATGTAATACTGTGCAAAAAAATAAAGCAAGTAAAGCATGCTTTTTAATTGTCCTTGTGGTAGAAAGAGCTATAACAATTACCACAATTAAAAAAACCCAACCAACCAAACAAAAAAAAAACCAAAAAACCCACAAAACCAGAAAAAAACCAGTTACTATTCTCTGAATTAGCATCAGGAATATACTTACCTAATTAGTAGGAAATGTTTATTTGTTGCGTCTTGAGTTGTCATGAAGAGGTGTCAGTAAGACATCTTCTATAGTAGAATGAAAGCGACAGCATCACTTGTTGACACAAAATATAACAGTTGATTTCTAGACTGGTTAAATCAGGGCAATAATATGCAAAGTTATGTCACACAGAAAAAAATATGTACAAATAACATGCAATAAAGTTTCAGATGTGGAAACGTGTGTTACAGTCCTAAGGTGCACGCTGATGAATCTCCCTCTTTTCCATTATACATGATACCTAAATCATTTCAATTACAAGAGAAAACATCTTGGAAATCAGAGAAGAAATTCAAAAGACATTAGAGATTCAAAATAGAAGCTTTAGGTGTCAAGAATTAAAAAAAGCAGACCTGTGCCTAGAGCCTGTTCATGGTGCTCTCTGTGCAGAGGCGTAAGAAATTGCCTGTATGTCTGACTTCCCACTGTCTCTGCTTCCTAACTTTCTTTACTTCATGTTGGCTTTGGTAAATAAGTACGTGGCTACTATAATAGATTAAATTCCATTGGATGCAGTGCACTGAAGTTTTGCCCTATTTACAGACTTAGTGCTGTTTCCGCATCGCAGCAAGTCCTTGTCTGCTCTTCAGGGCAAACCCCACTCTGTGAGACTTCTGTCACAATACAGAACCTGGTTCTTGAATGCAAAGTGTTTATAATAAACTCTGGGATAATTCATTAAGTAAATTTAATTTGATAAATTACAAAAGGCACTTTGACAGTTACTGTAATAATATCATTATCTTCAGAATTTTTAGAATATAGCAGGAGGTGCTCTGCAATCAACACATCAATTTATGAATATTCAGCATTTCATACCAATACCATATCCTTCAGTTGTGAATGACTTTATTGTGGGGCTTGTCTATGTTCACTATTGGCAGATTTTACTATCTTGTGGGGTTTTATCTTCACTGGAAGTTTGGCTTACAATTTGAAATCTACCTTGTGGCATAGAGTGAATTGCACTTCTTTTTTATATGATTTCTCTTGACCTTTCCAGTCATTTTGAGGTTTTACTGTCACCTTTCCCTCTCTATCTACCCTATGTTGAATAACGTATTCATATGCCCTATAGGAGAAAATAATCGGGGAGAAGGCCGTGAAATACAGAAAACACTTTCTGGTGAACTAGGTACTCTTATTATGAGTAATATTTTAGAATAATGTTAAAGGTTACTTCTTGAAATAAGACTAGTAGACAATTTGAGAGAGATGTATTTAAAGAACATAATCCCATGGTACAAGGCATGGAACTGGATGACCTTTATGCCCTTACAACCCAAACCTACCTGTGATTCTGTGATTCTACAATGTCTCTAAAACCAAGAAGTGATGATACTATTATTAAATAAATACATAGTAGCTTTTTGGGTCCTTTTTGCTAATATGCAAGAAATTATTTTACTTTTTTTCTTTCATTGTTGCATTGCTCAATGCGGTTTCCTTTTGTTAAACTATAGGTAGAAAATCTTCTGGCTTACTCTTTCTTTGGCTAACAAGGGCCATTCATGAGTAAGGGATGTTAAGTAGTTCTTGAAGTTAAAGTTTCCCACAAAAGATGCAAGAATGTCTAAAGACATCAGGAAAAGCAGAATTAAATCCAAAAGCACAAAGCAAACAGGGAAAGAAACTGATGTTTTCTCAGCTTTTGGTATCTACTTCTCTACTTTTCTCTCCTTAGAAGGAATGGGTTAGATATGACATCTTCTGACACACAGCTTCTTTTTCATAAACCATCATCTCAGTCTAGTCATAGGGCTGTTCCTGCTTATTGCTGGAAATGGGATGTTACTGGATGCCCTAAGATAATTATGGCCTTTTTTGGTTCTCAAAAATTAGAGCAACAGTTAAGACAGACAGATTTGACTCAGACAGATGAATATACAGCAGAAATACCCTAAATTCAAGAACTCTTGGTGGCTTCTCACTAAAACCTTAATTTGCAGACTTGGACATATACCATGACTTGCTTCTCACAACCAGACAACTAAATTTTTTATGCTTTTTGGTTGGCTACTGAGGAAAGAATGCACTTTCTCCTTACTTTCTCCAAACTTCCTACTGTAAGGAAATCAAGGTTTTATTTAATGACTGCTTCTGTACACTGACAAAAGTGGAACATATAAGTACTTGGTGTGCGTAAGTGCATGGAATACGATACTTGGAAGGCCACAATACATGGTTATATTCTCTGGAGTCATTAACAATTGACAGACAATAAAGCAAAACATAACTAAAGAATGGACATTAATTTCCACTTAAAATAACATATTTTAGGAGCAGATTTTTGCAGAGGAAGAAGGAAAGAAACATAATCACCCTTTGCCAGCTAATGCAGCTCTGCAATTCAAAAATGGATAAATTTTATTCTTCAATGAAAAAATAAACTTCTAATCTCAAATATGTTTTCAACCATTAAAAAAGTATTAATGTAATATCAATGTAGCATTAATGTCTATCATTAGTTTTACTTAGGTAGTTTAAGATTTTTAATAAATTCCCATGGGTTTTCTTTAATTATAAAATGTTTCTCAGTATCAGGGAGACTCATGTTAGGAGATTTTTCCCATTGTAAATAGAAATTAAGCAAGCCATATGCCAGCTATTTCAGTGCTGACAATTGGGCTCTTGCAAGGTCACTTACAAAAGCTCATAAACTTAATTAAGTTCTCTTGTGAGCTTTGACATGAAGAGTAAGTTGAAAAGTGTCGGATTGCCAGAAATTTCGAAGTGTTCCCAGTGCTGCAGCCAGCAAAGCGGCGGGAGAGGGGACAGGGCAGAACAGGGCTGTGCTCTTTAGTTCCTGGCAAAATGACACAAAGATAGAGTAAAATCTCTTGAGTGACTTTCCAACTTTCTTCTGAACAAACTGTACTCTCAAGTATCATTTCAAATGCTATCAACTCTGTCATGTGCTTAATGCTGTCATAAAAGGGTAAGACATTATCTCTGAATATTTGTTTGAAGTCAGTAAATATGGTCTGATTTAACCTCTGTGTGCTGGACAACAGCACAAGGACAGTGCTATGTATGATACTATATTTCTGATGAGTCAAATAACATCACTCCCACAACACCTTTCTACAGTGTCATCAGAGCAGATGTTTCAGGCTTTTCACCTGTGTTGGGGATGAGAGGGAGTGTGGGGGGCACTGCAATCCATGCGTTATCAGGCCTGTTTTTCTCCATCCGATGATCTTGTGACCAATCCATCGCCTCTGTATACTGTTAGACTGGCAATCTTTTAAAATCAATAAAACTGATGTCCCACCTTTCCAAACCTAACAGGAACTTTATATCAGCAAATCCAGTGATCCAGTAGCAGCTCCCAGGTCTGAAGTCCTTGTGCCTGCTCCAAGGGGGGCATTTAGCTGGTCTCCCTGTCTGGAGTGGGGTTGGTGTGAGTTCCCATACTGTGGTATGCTCCCACAGTAATGGGAACTACTGTATTCCTGTAGTATACAGTTTTCAAGGAAGTCCTCATACTTCTCTGTCTGAAGCAAAGCCCATCCTCGGTGACAGCCTTGCAGCGTGGCTGCTTAATCCAGCACCATGATTTCTAAGCTGTTTGCAGCAGGACCTGACCTGCACAGATCAAGTCTGGGGCTGCTTGATAAGGACCCCTAAATACCATCAGTCACTGCATCAATCTGCTGGCCCTTATTTTCCCTTCTCTCCTCCCAGGTTCTTCTCCTTTACCACCCCTCATTCTCACCCAAATACACATCCCTCTCATAATCTTTTTTTTGTCCGATAGGTCCAAATTTTGGTACATCTGACAGTGTTGCCCAGGTAACATGGCGTTATACCACCTTACTGATAGTCACCTGTGCATGGCGTTACCATTTCAGCAGCCATAGAGAAGGGTTCATGTATTGGTGGGTAAACAAGGCAATAGAACCTCTCTAAATCTGAACCACTACTGTACAAACAGTGTCATAAGTGATCAGATACAAGCATGTGGGTCTTAAGTTGAACTATTGTTGGGGGTGATTCCAGCACTCAAGCAGTAACGGCCTTTGAATTGCAAGATTTCCTGTAAATTTTCATTAACAGCTTGGTAAATTTGAAAGACATTATTTTTTGTAGTTGACCTCTTCCAAGGAACAAAGTATCTGGCTTTTTAAAGTACCTTCTTTGAAACTGTGTTTGTAGGTAAAATAAATCCTAAAAATGAGCATATCACCTCCTTTAGAAAAAAAAAATATCACTTAAGTTGAAATCCAAAGCCCAATGAATCTAAACTACTCAAGTAATTCCTGCATATATATGAATTGAACAGTGCTAGACTAGCTCGTGATAGTGAATTAAAGGCTTCTTTTCTCTTACGGTCAATGCTTTTAAATACCCCTTTGTATCTTTTTCCGTAGATAGTTTCTAAGGGAAATACTTTGAATCCTATGAGAAATGTGGTATGTTCCCACAGTAACAGGAACTACTGTATTCCTGTAGTATACAGTTTTCAAGGAAGTCCTTATGCTGCAAGTTACATCATGAGTAATGAACGTGTTGGCTCTGGGAACTGGTGTTCTCCTAGTGACAGCATAAACTCTCTGTTGTAAATATTGCAGTTTTAAGGAGAAGGAATTAAAAAGCTCTTTAGCAGTGACACATGCATTCCAGATTAGGTAATTATAAATTGTATGGTGGTCTTTGAAGTCAGGGTCATCTTCATGTGCTAGTGTCTCATTTATTCTTGGTATACTGCAGTGTGCTAATGTCTTACCAGTGGGTTTTAGCAGTGTAGCTTTATAGCTGTATAGCTGTCAGATAGTTATATTAACTGTTGTATTGTTGCCACCTTACATTGTATTGCAGTTCCAAAACTGCAGAGAAAATTGAAGATTCAAGGCCAAATCTCACTGTTGTGTGAAAAAGAGAGGAGTTAACTTTCTACAGTTATTTCAGCTATAAAGCACAGAAGCGAAGAGAAATATTAATAATGTTGACGCATATTTGGAGAGAAAGGGTAAAATATCTCTGAAGCATGTTACTACATTTTGGTGTCCATCCACCATTAGCAAGACACTTTAGAATAGTAGTTTAGGGTAAAATTTTCAAGACTTGCCAAATTTATGTAATTTGTGAAAATCTGTATATAATTCCTCATGTCCAGACAGCAAAAATTGCTTCAGTGTTTCTCGCTGAAATCAGAGCTTTAAGAGCAGACTTGGCATGTGCCCATAATTAACAAATTAATGCACAGATTCGTACAGGATTTTGTCTGTGTGAGTGCACCTGACTAAAAGGAGGATGTTGAGGAAAAGCCATTGAAAACCATTGTGCTTCCAAAGTGATTGATCCCTATTATTTCAGATATCATCCATGCACTTCTATCCAGCTACACAGAAATTAGCCTAGTTAGATGTTCACATCTTGCTTGGCTATAATGTGCAAAGTGACAGCATATAAAGTGCAAAGAGAAAAAATCACTCCCTAAAGATGCCAAGTAGTCATTGTAGAAAAAGAGAGAGTTTTATACAGCTGTTTACTAACCACTAAGTATGACTCCAGATGTAATGTTTATGAGCATAATGGAGACATTTATCTACTTGTTGGATGGGGACAAACTTTGTTCTCATTTAAAATGATGAAGAAGAAAGTGAAGAAGTTTCATCCAGAGGGCAGAGGACATTCAGGAATTCTGAAATATTTGCATTTCCATCTTTAACTGGCTTGAGATAAATGTTAGCATAGGTGTTGGGCCATTTCTCATGCAAGGATTTGGCCCATTTATGAACTGGGGCCTTGCAAAGCCATCAGAGATACTCCATCTCTTCTGTGTTACCCAGTACTTACAGAGAAGAAACCAAGGAGAACAGAAAACATTTAGAGTTGGGGCTTAATCTTTAAGACTCAGAAATGTAACAGGACCTATGTCTGACCCTAAATTCTTTGAGACAGTGGCTGAATCCCATTATAAGTTAGTTTAAGGGGGGAAACTTGTTATACCAAACTTCCTTCTTAGCCCTGCCTGTTAAACTACAGCTGCTTCAGCCATTCTAATAGAGTAAATCAAGTACTTCTGCAGTTAAAAACAACCTATCTTCCTTTCAAGTAGGAAACCACCTTGAAAGGGGGTAGGACTGTAGAGTGAAAACATAAAATGTGAAGTTGAATTACAAAATAATTCAGCAATAATAATAATTAGTAATAGTAAATGTATCTAGTAACTAAAAAGAAGTAATATACATTATTTACTGGCTCTTTCAAAACCAATTTCTACTCATGCATTCATTTTCAGGGACACTATATAGCTACTAGAAACACAGATTTTGTGTCACAATTTACTTAAAGAATGCATTCAGCAAAGAGTTACTGTAGAATAGACAGGTGTCATATTTTGTGATCAAAGTCTTCAAGCTGTTTACAGTTATTCATTATGTCTTTGCAATTCTGTGCTTAGGGTTATTTATTTTATTCTTCCCTTAATATACTGTTAATCCTTTGAAATGTGACTAAGTGGAGCTGTTGCACAAAATGTAACAACTGGGACTTTATCCAGAGCCTCTTGTAAGGACCAACTTCCCATTTTTCAGGTATTCATGGCACTTTCATCCCTTGCAAGCTGTGTTCTGCTGTTCTTTGGTACTGAGTTTACTGGTCCACTATTGCTAGAGAACTGGTCAGTTCTCTAGCTACATGAGTGCAACTCCTCAGCACTGTTACTGCCAAATTCTGCTTTCTGTTTCTGAGGTTTTTAATTTTTAATTTGCATGAATAAGCATTGCTTCATCTGTTTACAGCTGTAAATTAGGACAGTTGAATGCATTCATTTTCACGGAACAGGGCAAATGACAGTTATTCATGGGTATTTATCATAGCATATAGGGAGGTGGTTGGGACTGCTTAATGCATCTCTCTGTTCTCTCCAGGGGTGTCAGCTCATCCCTGGTGTCTAGGGTGTCTAGTGTGAAAAAGCCTTCATGGGTGGCCAGTTCATGGTCAGAGTTGGGTATTGGAACTTTAAGTCTGCTATTTCTGGAGAGTTCTTAGTTCTTTCCATGGTTCCCCTGATGTGGGCACTCCTGACAAGATGTTAGTAAAGATCATCCATCTTTTCAGTTTACCTTTCCCTGGTCAAACATCAACCTCCAGGCTCACAAGCACTTCAGCTTCATATGTTTGTGAGTGTGAATTGGGGGCCCCATTGTAGGAGAGGAGGGCTATGAGATGTACCTTCAGTGAGACCCATTCCTGGCTTTTTTTAGACATAAAGTCAGCATATTAAAAAGAGTGGTATTTTTGGCCAGGATTGCTTCCTAGCAACAGCCCATTTACTGTACTATGGGCTTAAAATGTATTAAATAATTTTAGCTTTCCTACTTTAACCTTGGTGGATTGTGGATTACACTAATGCCTCAAGGCTCTCTTCCTGCGCTATGCTATGTGCCTCCCGATACAAGACAGCAAACTACTGTCAAGGCTATATTGTGCTTAACTCCTAACACTGTTAAACCTTTTTTAGCATAAGGATGGTAATATACATCCTGCTACCTTCCTACGAAGCAAGTAGATAAGTAAATATTTAGAAACTCAAGAGACTGCTATCCACTAGGGATCCTGATTTATACTTTCACAAGCTTAAAAAAATAAAATAAATAGCTAAGTCATTCTGTGAAAGCTGTGTCATTCTGTAAAAGCTGTAAATAAAAATGAAGGAAAAAATCAGAATAGGGGTGATTAACCTTTACATCTGATAAATTTGCAGAATGTTAATTATTTCAATGCAATAGGAAGGAATATATTTTGCTGGTTGGATTTTTGTTAAGAGTATTATTGGATCTCTTTAATAAGTTTTTTCCTGACTTACTGCCTTCTAATTCTAAATATTTAGCATTTGTAACTGAATGAAGTTCAGTTTATGGTTCATTTTAGACCTTTGTGTTCACGGTACAGTATTGCTTTGCAGAATTTCCTCCAAAAATAGTTTTGATTTTCAGCTGAAATCCATGTACATGTCATGCTGAAGGCAAATAATAAACTTCTTTGGCTAGAACAGCTTATTGTCTAAATAAAGCCTGTACTGTTTAAAGAGGATACTTTGACTGAAGTATTTAAATAGTCTAGACCTGATAGTACAAGAAGGCAAAGGTCATACAAGTCATTTTCTTCCATACTCTCCCACCTTCTAGATGTTGATTAAATCTGAAGGAGATCATCTCCTCAGACAATGAACTTGCCTTTCCAGCGGCACAGTATAATCACCTAACACAAAAATTACTTTTACACACACACCCCCGAAGCAGTTATGGAAAGAAGCAAATAATAAACCTTCAGTAAATGCCAGCCAGTGGCTACTCCTTGTAGATTTCTAAAACATTTTAAATTTTAATTGTGGAATAGATTAACCAAAGTATTTAAAAATAATTACTGTAAAGCTCTAAATGCATTTTGAAATTCTTTAAAATTCAATTTTTAATTTCTTTTTGAAATTTGAATACTTGAAATATTAGGGTATTCTCCAAATATACAAGTATTGGATATTTGAAACTTTAAGTTCTTAAAATGCTTACAATATTCTTTATCAGTTAAATATCTGTTGATTTAGGCCTTGTAACCTTTTTCTTTACCCCGTTAGGCTTCACATTTAAAATGTGAAGCAAAAGTCTTTGGGCTAATTTTGTTGTTATTTATGCATGGGTAAAGCAAATCACAGCTGTCAAGTTTTGTGCACACCATGGAAGATGTTTATGCAAATCACTGAATAAGTAATTTTGCATGCTTAATGCAATTTTGCATATAATAAAAAACTTCAATTTGCAAAACAAGTGCTGATGAAAAATGTCTACTCACTTCTGTTGATTAAGTCTCTTATTATGTACAGGGTAAACATAAGTGGTAAAATACCCTATTACCAGGTCTCAGTCCTTGATCAGTGGGATTTAAAAAGTTATTTCCACCTTGTTTCTTTGCTTCAAGTGTTTTTCTGTTTGATTACCAATTAATAGTAACTGTGGTAATTAGTATGTACTATGGAACCTGAAACTGAAATCTCTGCAGTCTGGCAGATGGGAGAGATGTTTTCCTGTTAACTGAGATGCAAAGGGAAATCATCAATGGATTCATGACACAGTTCATTACCCAGGCCCAACTAAGAACAAGTTTCTACTGAGGGGTTGTACTTGTAACACATAATCTTAAATTAGACATTTCCTTAAACTGAGTCCCAAATTAGAGATCAATTTTTTTTTAAATATTAATTTTTTTGGACCCCAAATGGTTAATTTGTATTCGCATTTCAATAAAAGTAAACAGAAAAAACTAATTTTGGTGCATTCCTAGTATCATAAAAGACATTGCATAGTGCTACATGCCACTGATTTGGCTTGTGCTCCCAAAAATTAATTATTTGAGCAGCTTTAACTAAGACAGACAGAACACAATCTTCAGCTTTCCTGCTTTTCAGATCAGGTGCTTGAAATCTGCTGATGCTCCCTACTTTTCATATAGCTACATGTTTTTTATTTTTATTCTGTTAAACTTTTTTATGTATCTGGGTCTCAATCTTTCATGTGCTTGGTTGCAGTAGTTTACATCTATCTGTGCACACTCTGAAGCTGCCAGATGAAATCTGTCTAGGAACGAGGCGGAGATATTCTGGGATCTCAGTGTTAGGAGACAAGCTCTCGTTTGTCTCAAGAGCAAGAAGCTTCTTTCCCATAAGACATTTCAGAGTCTTGTAGGAAAGAGCTTTTAGGGGTGAAACATTGCGTTGGGCCTCTACCCTTGACAGATCTTTTCCTGGATCTTGGTACTTCATGATCATGCGGTACCTTGGGATGGGCTTTACAAGCCTGGCACAACTGGTTGCAGATCCAGTTGCAATGGCCTGAAGGGCCAGTAGCTCCAGAAGGTGCCAAGGGGGACAACTCAAAATCCCTCCCCTCAAGTGCAACACTGGGATATTCCCCTTGTGCTTTCCTTGGGATGTGTAGCTCAGTGTAACTATGCCCAGATGCAATCAGCACCACCTATTGTGATGGGTGGTTGTGATCGTACAGGTCAGTTCTCTGGCATTCTCCATAACTATTCTTTTTTTCAAGGAGAGAATAATTTCAACTAAAAATGCTGTATAATAAATATTAGGATTGTGCTAAGCTTAAAACATTCTGTAGTGTTTTTATATCATGCCAGGAGGATTTCATCCCTAATAGAAACTATAGTTTGGGATGTTATTGGATGCCTATTTTGTGCTGAGCTCCTGATTTACATGTAGTTTGATGAGAGAAAAGATGAAATTGAATGTATTTTGGAGCAAAATGGCATGCTGAAATGAAGTGTCCATGTTGGTATGGCAATGGGCTAAAGAGCACAGAGCTGAAAGCTGGTTTGGAAAGTATAAAGTTGTATTTTTTAGGTCCTAAAGTTTCTGAGAGATGTATTTTAATTGTAGTTTTCTATATGCTTGAGAAATCTAAATGATGCTTCCCAGTAGGCACCCGGGCTGGCTGTGGCTGTGGGCAGGGACCTGCTGGGACCTCTCACTGGCATGTGCTGGGAGGTGCAGAATTAGCTCTGTAGTCTACTGTTTCCTTCTAACTTATACAAAATCCTACCATGAAGTGAGTTTATGTTGCTGGCAGCACTTGATGCTTTTATCCTTCTGTATTTTGTATTGTCCCAGTTTCAAGATGAATTCTAGTGAGATTATGCTAGGAACATGTCTTAAATTTTCTTTAGTAAATCTGAATAGATTAGTCTGAATCGTACATATATGAAAAAATATTAAAGTAGTTGTATTAAAATCCCAAGCATGAACCATCATTCTGAGTTCCTCTGAAAATTAGCCTTGCCTATTCCACAAAAATTACCTTCTTGAATCCATATCTTTCTTTGCTCTGAAGTATTTTTTAATTCTTTTGTACATCACCATAATTTACCTCACCCCTTACTAAGGATTTTGTTGAGCTTCAAAGATATTTATACTTGGCTGCAGTGTTTTCTGCATTATCAGTTGTCAGTTGATGGTACAGGAAATCCCCCCACATTCCCTGGTGTTTTACAGACAGATGGTCTGATAGATCAGGTGGTGAGGGGCACGCCAAAAATCTTTCAATATTTCTATGCCAATGTTGTGCTTGAGTCTCGGTGTTCTTTTGTGGTTCTTGATTAAAAATCTGTATTCCTTTTACTGTAGCAGAACATAGAAAATTCTGTTGCAACCAAATGCAATTAATTTACTGAGACATCTTTAAAAAATATTTGTCTAGGTTGAATATGAAATAATTAAGAATCTGGTTTTTTGCACATATGCAGGAGAGGTGAGGAGAGGAGAGGCATACTAGTCTCATAAATGGCAGAGCCAAAATGAGTTGTACCAAGGATACTAAATTTCAGTATTTTAGACAGAGCAAGAACCAACAGTTGAGGAAATTGAGTGAAACTGGAAAATAAGTTGTAACAAAATCAGTGCTCTTTAAATGGTACACAGGTGTTCTAGGGGAGGCATCAGTGATAATTAAGAGATATGTCATGTCACGCATGTCCCTTATGTCATGATGACAGGAATATCTTGAAAAGTACAGGTGTATTTATCTGCATAATACGATGTTCCTGGCTATGACATCAGGCAAAGCAGTATCTCCCTCTGCAGAGCCTTGAAGAACCAAGCACAGCCAGGTGGGCTATTCCTCACCTGCTTAACTTGAACATGGAGCTGGTAAAGCCAAACTGCCAGAAAGCAGGAAGCCCTGAACCTGGTACAGAAGCTGGACCTGTTTAATTCCTACATGTCATAAATGGGAAATCAGAGACTGAATTTGCAGTACTTCTCCCCAGACATGGCAGATTGTGTTGTCAGCACAGCAAAGAGCTGAATCTGGAAATATTTATAAAACTGGTCTCCATTTAGTAGAGAAGACCTATTTTTTTTCAGGATCTGGTTTTATTTATATCATAATGCTTAGTTTCCTATGCTAAACCCTCAGCCTTATATCCAGGGTCACAGATAATGAGCCATAAGTGCAGCTCAGGCAAGGTGGTGCACAAAGGCCTTGAGCCATCAGCCTTGGGACAATGACATGACTTCATCTAAACTTTCCCTGACTATGCTCCAGCAGCCTCTGGGATCCTTAGTCCATTGCTCCTCCCTGTGTTACCCTGCCCACACAGTCCCGTTTTCTGGGAGCCAGGAGCTAAATATTGTAAAAACAGCTGCTCCACTGTTGCTGCTGTTTCTCCTCTTTAATGCAGTCCTAAGACACTAAACAAATGGGTTCTTTATTTTTGTCTTACATGTTAGAGGGTACTCTGGCTCCCTGATACTCTCTTTCTAAATGTCTGCTTGCATTTTATAATTTGAGCAGTACCTTGTAGACATACAGTAAATGAGGGATGATACTACCCTTGCAAAGATTCATGTTTGTCATGAATCCAAATGATCATCCCAATCCACAGGCCAAAATAGTTATAATCATTTTTTATTTCTTTCTCAAAAAAGATACAGCCACCATTTCTGTGTTGTAATACAAGTACAGTAGAAAAGGTTTAGAAATTAAATCATAGCACTAGGCAAACTGATTCAGTGGCATTGAAATGTCATTTCTAGAATTATCCGGCTTACTGGGGACTGTTTCAAGGAATAACCTTCTGGCATGGCAGACTACAGTGCAGGGATTAAATGGGACTTGCACAGCAGGCCAAATTCTGCCTGGTGTTAATGAGGATTGTGTGAGCATAAGTGAGGACAAGAACTGTCCCAGTGATTGCCATTTTATTTTTACATGTCTGTGGTATGTTTGTGACATTATTTTTCCCAGGTAGGGCTCATACCCCTCCTACTTAAAAAAAAAAAAAAAAAAAGATAATCAGATTATATGTTGACTGAATTGTTCTACTAAATTACAGCATCTGTTTTGTTTTCAGAAATTAGTAGATTTTAGGACCCTGCTTTCAAGAGAAATGCATCTGATTTTAATTTTGTCTAAGAAACAGTAATATTACCCTGTGAGCAGGACCTAGGTTTCTGAAGGTTTCTGAAGACATCCCTAAGTGGGTGCTGTTTGCAGAGGTTTTCCAGAAGAGCAAGTCACAGAGTGAAGAACAGATGTCAGCCTGGTCCTACAACCATCCCTGCTTCTGCAGGGGCAGAGAAAGAAATTAATTCATGGCAAAACCTTTGAATTTGACTCCAAAAACCAAATTAAGATGGACAAACTTTACCCCAGAATGTTCACATGGGGCTTTGCATGCTTCCCAAATTGCTATTTAACAGTGTCAGAATGAAACATTCGAAAACACAGCTTTGAAATTTGAGTTGGTCCAAATGTAGAATATGCAGCTTCCAGCCTTCTGCTTCAAGAGGCTAGAAGAAATTGGAGCTGATTAAATAGCATTAATACTGTTATTTTCAATAATGTTCTTTTGATCTGTGAGTCTTTGCTATTTTTAAGAAATCAGATCAAAAGTTCAAGTGCTAAGAGGTGCTATAATTGTAATAAGCTTATAACATTGAGAAGGGAACTTTTGGAACTGTCGCTAAAAGGATGAGACTGATTTAATGGTGTTTGGTGGGAGTTACCAAACAGCTTATTGAAAAGAGAATCTAGGGCATAGAAAAATCACTTGGATTTAAATTATTTTATATGGAAATAAGACAACATGTGAGCTGTATTTTGGCCACTTCATTTTTACCTGGAAAAAAACCTGCATGTGTGCGCTGGTGGGGAAGAGTACAGAAGGGAGCAAGGAGGAGAAACACATCTGGCCCCGGTGCTGAGTGCTGACTGACAGACCATTTTCAGTGGAGGGATGTTTCCTCCTTTGACTTCCAGTGGGCAGCTGGCAAACTGCTGATTTCACACTAATTTCTTGAAGTTCGTTGTGGGAATGACTGAGCTGGTTTTTAAAGAATTTCTAATTCTGTTATGTAATTGTGCGGTTTCTGAGTATGCCATGGCCAGGGTTAAAAAGCAGAAACTTTGTTGCTTGCAAAGTCACTTGTGTTGGTAGTGCAATTCAAAACAATTAAGTTCAAGATTATTTTTTTTAGTCTTATTATTCATTCTATTTACTGCAAAACGGTCCGACAAGACTTGAAGCCAGATGTCAGTGCTAATTTCTGCTGTAGTCCTGATATAGCTGTACTCCATGGACCAAGGACAAAGCCTTATACATAAATTAATTATTCGAGCTCTATCTTTTTCCTCATTTAGGCACTTGGAGTTGGAGAAACATTTAATGATTGTCTATGCTTAATGTGTTTATGGTTTTTGTTCTCTGTAGATAACTCTTTATTCTGGGCACCTAATACTGTTATTCTTCCTAAGAATTCTCATTTTATTTATATCTGTCTTTATAATATTTTTAAGATTTTTTTTTTGCTACTGCAGAAAAATGAGGACCTTTAAAATCAGCCCTATGATTAAATGATACAATTAAATAGTATGTTTAATAAGGGAGAATACACTAGAAATGACTAACTTCTATAATTTCTGCCAGCCGCCCATGCACCCTTAGCTCATCAAGGAGGGTGCTGGCAGCTGTTTGTTTATGTTAAGAGGGGATGGCATTTATGTCTCGTGCTAAATCCTTGATTGACGCAAACTGCCTAAATCTCCTTAGGAAGAAACAATCACTCTGAGGCACGCTGGGTCGGGTGGGCAGGAGACTCCTCTCCTACGTGGAGCGGTGTCAGGACAAATGTGTGCCTTGCGTCACCTGCACTCATTGGAGACGGTTTACTGAAGGAGAGGGCTGGGGAGCTGCAGTCAGACCCTCCCTTGTGCTTCCCCGTGCACAGCCTTTGCTGGCGAGTTAGGTGGGAAATGCAAGGGAGTTAGTTCTGGGCTGAATCGATGACTTGACGTGCGACTGGGGAGGTTTAAGTTGGATGTTAGGAAGAAGTTCTTCGCTGAGAGGGTGGTCGGGCACTAGAAGAGGGTCCCCAGGGAAGGGGTCCCAGCACCGAGCTTGACCGAGTTCAAGAAGCATCTGGACGATGCACTCAGTCCCATGCTCTGACCTGGCTGGCCCTGTGTGGAGCCAGGAGTTGGACTTGATGATCCTTATGGGTCCCTTCCAGCTCAGGAGATTCTGTGATTCTATGACTGTGTGTGGATTTCCTCGCAGAGTAACATAAGGAGTAAACAATGAGAAGTTCATGTTTCTGTTCTCTATGGGAGTTTCCCTTGATGGATCTATAAACACAGCAATTTTGTTTCCTTGTTTGTTTATGAACAGAATTGTAGCATTCTGCTTCCTTTAATTAAGCATTGAAAGAAGGGAAATATTGAAATTACATTGTTTACTAGCAGCAAGTGAATACCTTTCTGTCCTGGTTTAAAGAAATAATCAAACCTGGTAGTTTTGCAGCCATGACATGACTTTTTTCATGACCATACTGGGCTTGGCAGTGGCAAACTGATACCTGCCTTCCTGTTCTCTTCTGTGCTATTTCTCCCCCAGCCTGATGTCGGGAAATCACAAATACATAAACAAGGAGAGAGGTGGGGCCCTGAATCCGCCTTCCAAAGGTGTCTGTCACAAAATGTCCTGTAAAGCAGCTTTAAACCAAAAATACTAGAGGTGTAGCAGCTTCAAAATAACCTGACTTTTCTAAGTACCTGAGTAATTTATGTTCTCTATTGCAAATCCATTTTTGTCAGGCTGATCCAAAAGATTAACTACAGAACTAATTTTGCAAGTAATGGATCTTTATTTAGTTCTACTGGATTTCATAAGGGAAAAAATAGTTAAGAGGGTTTTTTAAGGAAATTGTATTAATTTACAGATCTTAGGCAGTGTTTTAGTTCTGTTGCTGTTTGATTAAATTCTGATTTCATGGGTGTTTTAAGAAAGTGAGCTTTGGAGCAGGGGTTTCCTTGCAGAGGTCTCTGTTTAACAATGAGCACCAGTGGGAAAACAACAAAGTTGAAGTAGAATGGGTTAAAAGACTGATGGAAGGACTGTTTCATGGAGGTAGAGAGAAGACACAAAAAAGAATTAATCCAGAGTTGAAGGTGAGCTTTTAATTCTGCTCAAGTAACAGCCATGTTTGAAAAAAGGTGGATATAGAAATGTGCAGTTGTAATTTAAAAAGCAAGTAACATGAATAATCAAATTCTTAAAAATTAATCTGATTCATAGATATTCCTTTAAGGTGTTATGGTTGAGATCTTTTTTGAGGTGTACCAAAGTGGTATTTGGGATTCAGAGAATCACATAAAACTGAGAACTGGTTTCATATCTGTAGCTCAGGGCTCACTGCTGCTGGATGGCACAAAATTCTGTAAACTTCTGTTTTTCTGTGTTGCTGACAATATCTGCATGGTGCAGGGAAGAAAGACAACACAGCCTGATGAAATGCTTCATCTCTGACTTCTATGTACCATTAATGAAACAAAATATACAATAATTAAAAATTCAGTCTACAAGATTATTTCAGTTTTTAATTCTTAAAGGAAGAGGTGTAAGAGATTAATTCCATGTTCCTTTACAACCCAGGAGCTGGAAGAAGGAAGTCCTTCCTCCTCTCAGCCTCAGCTGTGCGGCAGGCAGAGGGGTTTGGGTGGGAAGAAAGCAGTGAGCATGCTGCAGCCACACATCCCATTTGAAATAGTTACTGTAGTAAAATACACTCTTTTAGAAAATCCTTGTGTTTGCTTCATTGTTTTTTCTTCATTAATCCCTACCCTTTCTTTTATTTCTGTTACACAAGCAGCCTAATTGCTTTTCTAATTCAAATTCTTTTTGTTCCACAACGTATTCACCTCTCCACATCAGGAGCTAATCCCAAAATATCTGTTATGTACCAGAAATAGCAAACGGGAGTTTTATGTTCTGTTTTGTTTTGGTTTACTGTTGCTGGAGTTTTTGTTGTTTTGTTGGGCTTTTTTTCTAGAAGCTTCTTTCCAGCAGCCTCTCGTCTAAATACTGCCCAGCAATCCTGTGGCATTCCCCGGATCAGGGACACAAAATCATTCTCTTAATTCCCATCTCTGATTACTTTCCGCTTATGACCAGTCTCTGGAGCTGAAGCACACACATTTAGTCTGTTTGAATTGCAGCACCTCTGGAATCTTTCATCTGCCAAGAATAAAAACCAAACCAAACCAAAAATCCCACCCAAACCTCTTCTCTCTGCAGCTGTACAGGAGGAAGCACAATCTCAGGGAGCCAGAAAGCTTGAAATTCTCTCTGAGTGATCCAAAGTGAACACCTGCTTTCATTTGTATTATGCTATACTGATCTAAATATTTTGCTGTGTCTAAAAGATAATGAAATTTGGTGTGGAAAGGTGATGAAAAGAGAAGCAGTGGTTGGGGTGGGTCTTTGAGAGGTTTATAGAAACAGCCCCAGTTGCAAGGAGATAAATATGTTTTTGTCTTAACGGATGCCATCAGCAATCCTAAATCTGCGTGTAAAATGCCTGGAAGTGTGGCGGATATGCATGTAATCCCAGCCTCACACAAACATCAACTGCATCAAACTAACCAGGTATTTAAATGACACCACTGCATCCAACAGAGTTTTCTTTCCTAAATCTCCTTTACATGCTTTATCAAAGCTTTATGAGAGTAATTAACTAAATTAAAGTGAAAAGCAAAGAAGATCCAGAACAGAAATAATCAGATATTAGCAGTGCTCACATTCAATGGAAAGTCTCAAAGCCTGTAAGAGCTGTGTGAGCTTCTCCATGCTGGCAGGTGGCCAGTGGCCTGGCCCTACCTATGGTGGGGGGCACAGTTGGCTGTCTGTCCCACCAGGCAGGGATGTAGGGGAGTCTCTGGAAAGACACTGGAGAGGTTTAGCAGCACAGTGTCAGTCTGGGTTGATGCTGTATGGTGCTGGATTGAAAGAGAACTCCAGATGAGCAGGTGTGGATCCAAAATGGAAATACTTGAGTTGGCTCAGAAATGGTGGTAAAACGATCTCCTGAGTGCTTTTTGAAGTACAGTTGTGGCCATAAATGGGGCCTGGCTTTGTATGTAGGAGTTACTGAAGCTGTCCAGTGCTAAGGCTGTTTCTGTACATGGAAGCTGAGGCGCATCAGACATTTTCTGGCACAGAATCGCAGCTCCGAAGAGTTGTCAGAGTGGTCCCTGCAGTGTGTTTGGCTGGGACTAACTTGCAGTCTTCCAGGCAGCTCTTTGACATCGCACAGGCCAGGTAGTATTCCTGCAGGGTGGATTAAGCCATCCTTTTTGAAGGGGAAGAGAGTTAGCTTAATACTATGGACTTGGGCAACTCCAAGCCAGTTGGCTTTGGTTCAGGAGAATGGTCCTTGAATGTTTGATGCATTAGACCCCAGTAAAAGGAGCCAGAAGTACTGTCCATGCTAGTAGGTACTGATTTACCTTCTGGGGCCTGGCAGTGATTGCTCTGCTAAGTGGATCAGGAGCCAAATAAGCAAGGAGGAAGAGCCCTGATGTTCCTTCAACTCTTGGAGAAACCTCCATGTTTACTGAAAAAGTGTTGCTGTTTCTGCCCTTGTGTGAAACATGGGTATTTGCATGGCCAAGATATTTTTGAGCAATCATTTTAAGTCACCTGATAATACACAGAGCAGTAGCTATTTTGCAGATTTTTTTTTTTTTTTTACTGTACATCTGTTCTGAAATGCAAACAGCAGTATTGCACTGTCTGCTAAAAATATTGAGTCTTTTGGTTAAATTATGCTGCATATTCTTCTGCTTTTGCAATGTAGTACCTTCACAACTATGTTCTATGTTGAAAATAAAACCTCTCAAACAAAAATACTGGCATTGGCTGTACAACAAAGTTCAACAGGAAGTGCAGGGTCTACTGTAACTTCTGGGTATGGGTAAAATCAGGTTTAAAGGAGGAGTATATCATGTTCTTGGTTCTTAGAGAATATTAAGGAAGTAATCATGGGAAAGAAATGGACTGAATTGTATTAGGAAGAAGAATAAAATAACACTATCAGCTGAAGTCTGTATTTGCAGAGATAATGTTACCTTCTCAGCAGTTCCTGCTGTCATGGGCTGTCCCTAGTTCATGGTCAAAAGCACAGTTTAATGCTGTAGGGAAAACTCCTTCCCACAGCCTATTACTTCACAGTAGTGACATCTGTACTGACCTATGTAGTTTAACAGAAATGCACAGCAGTTCTTTGAATGTGCATTTTTTTTCTCCTGAGCGCAGTCAGGGACTCTTTGCCCTAGTACCTCACATTTGGGTGTGATGTTTCTGGAGAATTTGTACTTTAACACAACAAGAGGTTGATTTCTTTTTTACCAGAGGGAAGGCTAAGTCCTTGATCACAAAAAAAAACAGAACCAGAGTTAAAAAAGAAAAACATAAAAGGAATGAAAAGGAAAAAAGTGTATTTAACACCAACCTCCTTCCTCAGCCCTGAAGCCTTAGGGGCAGCTTAGCCCCATGACGCTTCCTGGGATTTATGTTTCATATCAGTCCTTAAGCTAACTTTGAAAGTTGAAGAACTCAGAGTGTATCTCATTTTCTTCCTCCTTTCTTCCCCTCATCTGTTAATTTAGCACTTGACATTAAAAAGTCCCAAAACCTCAACCGAGTTAGATCAAAGATTGATCTGTTTCAAATAATAGTCAGTTGAGAAACAGAGGGAAGTACAAGCACAAAGCAAGTGTGTAGTGAGACCCTTCCACAAGACAGTTTATTCTCCATGAGGACTGGCTCAAGAACTACGGCAGTGGTACTGTATCTAAGGTTTATTTAATGTGTTTTTACTGGCTCTCAATGGTTTTGTATTCTATGAACATCTTGTGTCCACTCTCTGCATATGTGATTGACTCATCTGAAATATGGTTTCAGAACTTACACTGCAGGTTGTTGTGATAGCTCAAGTTTTTACTAGAGGACTCATCTTTGTGATCAAAATGCAAAAGGAGGGAAGTTTCTGCTTTAAGGAGTTAATCTGCATTTTAATTCTGTTGTATCCATTAATTAGCACCTTCCTCTATTCTAAAAAGCCACCTTTTTGGTTGTTACTCTGCTGTGTCTGCCAAAGTTGTGTGGCCTTTCAAGAGGGTCTCTTGCAGTTGTCAACTACATGGAGGGGAGACCCTGGTACTGGGGGCAGGAGGCTTTCTCATATTTCAAATGCTGAGAAGATACCATGGCCTTCAGAATTAGCAACCCCTTCAACCTGTATTCTGCCTGCTTTAAATATCATCTGTAAAGCAAAAAAAAGCCCCCTTCATCTTACTGTGTTTCTTACTGTGAAGATAAATTCTTTTGAAGCTGTAGAAAATACTAGTGATGAGCTTCTGAGAAAATTCCAATAACAAGTTAATAATACTGGCTTCAGAGCAATGCAGAAGGCCTGAGGCCCAAACACTCAGGAGAACAAAGAGGAGAAAAAAATATATATAAGGTAGCGGCTCAGTAAACATTCATCTGTCTGTGTGCTGAAAAATGTAGGAGCTCTCTGGAAATCAGAAAATTATTACATATGTGAAGACAAGGGAATTAAGTTTAAGTTGTCCAAAAGCTTAATTGCTTTATTTTGCAGTCTTGCTAATCTTCTGTCAAAATAGGCTTTGTGTGTAATACATCATAGTTTAACCTTGGTATGACTATGGTTTTTGTCATTCTTTCTCTGGTTATAAGAAAAAAAAGTTCAAGTGTTTGCTATTATTTAAAAGAGTTAAGTTCGTTTTTTGGTTTTGATTTGGTTTGGTTTGGTTTTTTTACCATGTTACATTTTTTTATTGATCCTATTTACATGTCTTAATTGGCAAGTAGTTGCTTTCTTAATCCAGGTAAGTAGTGTTGAACTGTGAATTGCAAAGTCCAGTGCCTTTTTGGACCAATGGATGGAGACTTTGCTGTTGTTTGTGAAAGATTACTGAAAATTCTTCATTACCAGCCTAATAAACTAAATAGCTTCTATTAGTATGGAAAGATAATCTCAGGTATTTGTAGGCTGTAGTATTCAGTAGTAAATGGTTCTCCAACAGACATCATGAAATACAACAGATGAGAGTGTGAATAATCCACTTTTATTGCATTGACACAAGTTGGAAAACAGTTTTTAAAAAACCTTATTTTTAAAACTGTTCTTGAACTGTTGTGCTGACCTATATTTGGTATAATCTGTAGGCTGTAATCTGTAGATGATTCTCTGATTCCCTGTAAACCAGTGCACCTTACTGGGTAGTACTTCTGGCTCATCTATTTATTTCAGAGGGCTTTTTCTAGAGTAGTAATACTGCATTCTTCACAAGGATTTAGTGATAATCCTGTTAATATTTTATTGTTTGTGCAATTACAAGGATGGATATAGATATCCTTCTGTGATGCTGTTGTTAGGAAGAAAAGAAGCAATTTCACAAGAAATTGTAATTGCTCTTTATCGGGGGGGAATTATGCTTAAGAAGAAAGTAGATTCTAACAGCTCATCATACTTCTTCATTATATATAACCTAATGGGCTAACGTATGTGAGTTTTCACTAATTAGTGACAATCCCTTCCAAACTTCACTGTGCAGTTGCACATAAACAAATACGCACTCACTCACCTATCAGTAACTACTGCATGTGGGCTATGCCATCGTACTCTGTGTGTGTGTACATCAGTGCTAGGTTGCTTTGCCATCTCCTGAGTAAGATCACAGATCAATCTAGAATTTGCAAAGTATATACTTTGTATAAAAATAGTGTAGGAGAGGAGGCCTGACCCCAGACCTTCTCCCTTCCAGTAGTTGTGGCTGTGGTTTTTACCCCCTGTGCAGAGATGAACATGAATTTGTGAAGCACAGAAGTTAGAAAAACCACGCTGGAGCACATTAAAGGTATATGTCACACCACATTGCGTTCTTTATTTTATTTTTTGATGGAAGGATATGTATTAACTTGCACGTTCAGCTGAACAGAATTGCGTATCAGTTGTGCTTTTCCAAAATGTGGGCCTCTGTTAAGCAGGAATGAGTGTATACACACAGAAATTGTGCCTGTCGGAACTTGCACAGTAGAAATGAGCCCCAGATGTTGCAGTTATGTAAGGGCCTAATCTAAAGCCAGCCGAAGAGAGCCTTGTGGGCTTCCGATCGCGCCAATAAGAACAGTTTCAGGAGAATTACCATCGAAGGAGATTGCAGTAAGTTAACATTGTCTGTATCTATTGTAAGTATAAAATCAAAACATATGGACAGAGAGGCGTGACTTATTCACTATGGCCAGAGCTGGATTTCTACTTTGAAGGGGAAAAATTTGACATGAATTATCTTTAATAAAAAAAGACTTCATTTAAATGTTAAGCACAACTGTATCTATCTTAAAGCTGTCATTTTTTCTGTTTACTTGAGCAAGCGTGTGTGGGTGGTTAATTATTAATGTTTTGAGTGTGAGATAGTTGGGTTTTTTCCCTTTTAAACTGATACAGCATTACTTTGCATAGCTATTACTGTGCATGATAAAATAGAAATTAAATTCACAAAGGGAGTTAGGCCCTTGCTGGGTTATCTCATAATGCTTCACAGTGAGGCTTAGGTGGTGGAGGTTTGCTGCCCCACCACTACCAGCATCCTTCCCCCTGCTTTTGTTCCCTTTAGCTATTTAAGCTTAGTGACCTGGCAGGAAAAAATTATGGAAAAGAAAGACAAAGAAAGAAGCTGTTCCTACTGGATTAGCTATGTCACTCTCCTCCTAGAGGGGTCTAACAAGTGTTGGGACCTGCAGAGGGTAGGGAAGGCACTGCTGGAGGTACCAGGGATGGAGTCAGGAGTGTAGAGGACCAAGATTCTCAGCAGTGGTGTTTACTTATTTAAATTGGTTTATGTGATGTTTATGTTTTATATGCTCACTCACATTCCTGTAAAGTTCCTAACACATCTTTCAGTACCATAAGTGTACTTAAATTTTCATTTGGTGCTGGAGTTCCTTCTCTGCAGAGATTAAAAATTATTTGTAGGAGCGCTGCAAATCCTGCTTTCCTAACCAACACCTAACCTTAAAGCACACTGAACCTGATTTGTGGACCTTGCGGTAAGGCAGTGTCATGTGAAAAAGGGAGTGTATTTAGACTTGGTGGAATTCCACATTTTCCATTAAATTGATTTTTCGCAAAGCAGTGTGTACTTGAAGTCAAGGAGATCAGCATCTATGACCATGCAACAGTTTCTTCTCATACACAACTGTTGCTCTCAGGAGTAACAATTTCCAAGACTGATTCCTCAAATTAACCCATCAAAAATGAGGAATATGAAAATGTAGTTCTTGGTGATCACGCACTTTTATTGTGCATTTTACTGGTGAAACATAGCTTTGAATCTTTTTTCTACCAGTAGGTATCTAACCAAGTCAGCTTGCCTTTATTAAAAACATAAAAATAAAAATAATTCTTCTCCAGTTGTTCTAACAATGCTGCTGGCTATCCCATGACCAACTCAGCTCCCACCGTACTGGGTGAGCAGCTGGGTTATTGTCTTCTGCTAGAAGCACTGATCAGCTGTTGTCTCAGCAGCTCAGCTGGGGCTCTGCTGTAAGTAGCCTAACTATTCAGTTAGTGTGCAAAACACCAATTGAACTGGCTTTTTGGTAAAGATCTGAGAGGAAAAAATGAACATGAGAAACCTTTGTGAGGTTGGACATGAGCAAGGGCACTGAGCATGGACATGAGCAAGGACACTGAGCAGTGTCCTCCCAGCAGGACTTGGGTGGTCTTGCCTGTTTTCTGTGGAAAGGCTTTTGCAGCAAATAAGGAAATCTGGCTTTGGATCTGTTTGCTGCTGAATTGTTGACTCTGTGAGCTTTGACTAATTTATCATATGTCTTCTCAACGAAAATTTTGTAGATGTCAAAACTCATATCTATCAACTTTGTGTAGGCATATACAGAATTCTGCTGTCTTGTCATGTTAAATAAATGAGTGGTTTTAATACCTTGACGTCTTTTGGGAAGACTGTGGGTCTTCTCAAAGGGGAAATGAAAATCTCCTAAAGTTGACTCTTGCCAGGTGAGAAGAGCTGGTAACATACGTAACTTATATGAATGACAAGGGGTAAACATTCACATTCAGATAGCGGAAGGGAACAGCTTGGACCACATTTAACTCTACCTGAGGTCTTTTATATGGGTTACTAGCATACCTAGCAAATTGGCTGAGGAATCTCAGAAACCTTAAGTTATCTTTTGAGAAACTGTGTAAGACTGGTGAGGTACCTGATGACTGAATAAAAGTAAATTTGATAGGTAACTGAAGAAAAACAAGCACAGTATCTACCTTTATAGTGGGAAAGAAAGGAGAAACAGAAGAATCCTCCTGTATATATGTGTATATAGGTTTAGGCATGTGGATTGACAGGTTGCTATTCATTACCTGTATATGCATTTATCCATCAGCAAATGCCAAATAACATAATCCATAATGAGGCAGAATCACAGTAGATTGCCTTAATTTGTTTGCCATATGCTAAGAGTGCCCACATGTCCACATATGGATCAGCTGATGCACAATGACTTGGTGATGAGAAAAAATTACTCATATGTCTAAGCTTTTATTATTTTGGAGATATTGACTGTTGTGATCTCTAACAACTCATTTATAATCTGTTTTGTCAAGAACTTCTTTAGGCAGACACGAATTTTCAGTTTGGGGTGCAAATAGGCAGAGGACAGATACCTTGATTTGCTGAACAGAAACAAAACCCTCAGAAATAAAACATTCACAACCAAGATTTTATTGGTATGTTACAGAGTCCATCAGTGCTTCTACTCTCCTAAATGCTTAATGGCACTTATAGTCCAGATATAGTAAAGTTTCATAAGGCTGTGTTTAAAATTGAGACCTCTGACGAAAACACTGTGTAAATATAGAGTATTAATATTTAACGTTAAAGCTACTTCTCCATTTGTGCCATAGAAAATTAAACTATGAGAGAAAATAGTAATTATGGGATGAATTGTAATCCTGTTCTCTTAATATAGACCTCATATTTTTTTGTAAGTGGCTGAAGGTCACTCAATTTTGTTCTAAGGTGCCTTAATTAATGAGTCAGGCTGCACACAGCACACAGCTTTTAACAGACCTGGTACTTCTTAGGTGATAATTCACACTCTGAGGGCAGAAAAGGGCAGAAGTCATCTAGCTTTTACCACACACTGATTCTGTAACTGTTGCTCAGAATTTAAAAAAAAAAAAAAAAAGATTAAAAAGTGGTTTCTGTTCTATAACTAGAAGATTTAAGGAGTTTTCAGAACTTTCTGGTCATTACCAGGGAATTTCTGGGTTGCTGTTTCTGCAGCTTAATTCATCTTATTACTGTGTTTTCCAGTACAAAGTTATTTTGTTTCAATATTGTGATGCCAAAACTTGCCATGATAACAGCCCAGGCTTGTAAGCATTCTGTAAAATCTGCTGAAGGGCAGAAACTAAGTCCCTGGAATCAGAGCTGCCCTGTCTTAATTGTGATATTCCAGCTCAGACTGTGACTGTGTTTTCTTCAGAGTAATTCTGATTTGTCCTGAGGTATTTGCATCCCACAGCATGAGCTGAACTTTTTAAGGATCATAATTTTGCCAAAAATCTAGCTCAGTAATTGTACTGCAAAAATCCCCAAACTTTTTATTAAAACTGTATTGAATCAGAAATTGCTATACTCACAGCCTTCTAAAATTGTATTCAGTGAAGTTTACTGTTTGCTTCCTCTGAAAACAGTACTTGTTTTGACTTTTCCAGTTCAATAATCCATCTATGAAGTGCCTTATGGAAGTCAAAATAAATTATACAAGAGGTTGTCAATATCCTGTGAATTTTTCTTCACTGAATCTATTTCAGGTAAATAGAAATATCTATTTTATGAGGAAGAAATATTTGGCTATTCTCAAAAATTTATGCCAGGTTTCTACTTATTTAATTCTACTTTGGCATCTAAACTGAACCTAACATGAATATTGGTTTCTGAAAAGTAGTAAAATTTTAACAACCCTGCATTCCCAGCCTTCCCTTGGGGAAAAAATAAATAAAAGGCCAATACACCCCCAAAAACTACAACACGCCAACAAACCAAACCTGGTCATGTATAAACCAAAAGTCACTTCCAGTTCCAGTGAGTTATAATTGTTAACAAGACGGTATGCAGCTAACATAAATAACAAGTCACATTTTAAGTGCTGGGAGGGTGTGTGCATAACTTTTTATTGACTTTGATACACCTTAAAGGTGGTTGTGTGGCAATATGTGTAGACACAGTTAATATAAATGGAAGCCAGTCTGATGTCTTTGTTAAATAAGGAAAAAAAAAAATCTGTTTTGATTCTTACAGTGAGACACTTAGGTGGGTTCTGCCCTTCCCTGACAGTCTGCTTACAGTCACTGTTAAGAGTTTGGCCTTTGGAAACAAGCAATATTTTCAGCTCTCAGGGACCAGAATTTGTCTTGATGGGCTTTGTTTGCCTAGTGTTCTGATTAAAGACCAGTCTCAAGGCGTAAGCAAAGGCCAAGATTGCCGAGCACACTGGGCAGCTGGAGCAAAAAAAAGTTTGTGCTTGTTGCTAGCCTCAGGAGTCACTGCCTCTTCATTTATCATCTCAGTTGTAGCAGCAGAAAGCTGCTTCTCCACAGCTCTTTCTCTGTTCATACCATTCCCTGTCTGTTGCTGCCTGCTCCTTCCTCCTCATTGGAACACCCCCAGAAACCTCTGACCAATACAGACATGTATCCTTCACTATTCTTATTTACATTTAACCTACTTTTAGGCTCATTTGGGACAATAAAGCTATGCACGTGACTTTTCCTGATGACTTCAGTGGACTGGCTAATGCACAGAAGTACTTCCATCCTGATTTGTCTAATGATTTTATTTTTTTTTTTTTAGGGTGTAGTTTTTACAAAGAACTAAGATTAAGGTACCATAACATATCTTCTACCTTGATTATGATCAAACATAATTTTCCTTTTACAGGAGAAATTTCCAACCTGAATTGAGATTTCTAACATGAAATGGCAGCACCTTAATGGCAGATTTCCTTAACCTGTTAAGGAGAAAAAAAAAAATCGGTATCCACAAACATGAAGAAATCCCATTATCCAGTTTTCATGTTTGGATACAACCCCATGATTTTTTTCTGGCTCCGTAGCCAGTTGTTGTATGTGCACAGGAAGCCATGTGTGCTGCAAGGCATGCATCTGAGATTAATAAAATGTTATGTTGCTCCAGCAAGTATGCAGGCTTCGTTCCTAAAGCAGCTGACGTCACTGGGGGCGCGGAGCCCTCCCACTCCTCTGTGGTAATTGATGGTGACGGGTTCTCTGCTGAGCTGTAACCTAACATAGGGACTGAATCAGATCAACAGCTGAGAGATATCACCAGCAAACAGTATCGCTCCATGTAGACAAAAGCTGGGCACTTCAGACCAGGCCTTAGACGGACAAGGAACATGGTTAATGCAGGCTGATTTGCTCAAGTTTTCACTGGTGCGTTGCTTTGAGTCGGAGGCTTTGCTCCTGCAAGAAGCGTTGCTGCTGCTGGAAGGGCTGGCCCGCTTGGAGCGAGGCTGACATGCTTGACAGACGCCTGATGTCTCCTCAAACTAAGCACATTACTCCTGGGGTAAGCATATGTCGAAGGAGCGCAGGCCAGATGCTCGGGAGCCCTTTAATTTTGCCATGCAATGTGCGGGCTGGCTTGCAAGTTAACTTAATTACAGCTAAACTGTTTCGCTTTGCTCTTGCCTAGGCAAGCTCAAATGTTGTTGGAAAACGTGCCGGCCTTTTTGTGGAAGTCCAAATTATACTTAGGAGCTTCCTTTTTAAATACATACTGGCTTGCTGTCCTGTGGACAAAGCGCCGAGCCGTATCGCTGAGGGAAGGGAAAGCGCTCACAGGTGGCTGCCGCTGAGAGCCCTGCTCTCTGCAGCCCTACTCAAACCTCCACAGCAAGTAACTCGCCGTGCCTCAGTCCGTGTTTTGGGGAATTGCGCTAAACAATTGTTTTCTCCTCAATACGAGAGCAATGGGACTCTCTGCTGGCAGTAGTCTGAAGTACATTCTCTTTGTAGATGCAAATGTTAACAGTTCTTGGTTTGGGTTAAGTTTTAACATGCTCATGAGTTTCAGTTAGGCAGTGTTTTACTAAGTACATGTATCCTGGGGCCAAGAGCTCAAAGTATCAGGTATCCTGCCACAAGTGTGCTTGTCAAATAAAATACAAATAAATGACATTTTTTTTTTTCTAAGCTTTTCTTTTTTTCTTTTTTCTTTTTTTTTCTTTTTACTTGTTTCCTTTTTTTTTTTTTTACACTGTAGAAAACAAAGTATGGAGATTATAATAATAGAAGCAACATAGGCATAAACTTAAGCCAAGCATTTGGCTTAAATTTACTGCTTTCTATAACCTTTATGAGAGATTTGAATATAGTTGCTGGGAAGGAAGTGTACCATAGGCATGACAGTAGCTTTCCAGAGTTATTCTGAGAAAACCCAGGGACAGTGCCTTGTGTAACAGCTGCTTCACAGTTTTCTTCTATAAGGAAATCAGATCTGGATCATTTCTATTCCCAGATTATTTAGGGATCTCCACATAGGAAGCTGAGTAGTTATTGCTAAAATCCATTCTATTCTCCTCTTATGGAAAACTTTATTTAGAACATGCTGGAATGTTTGTGGGGAGAATAAAGCAATGATAGGTCTTATAGGAAGTGTGCCCTGAAGGTATACAACTACCTTATGCAACTCTGCTGGACTTGTTTTCAGCATGGATATTGAGAACAGCAGAAATCGGCTACTAGCAGGATCATAGACTCCTTTAGGTTGGCAAAGACCCTTAAGGTCATCGAATCCAACCATAGCTTTGGCTGCCTTCAGCATTTTCTTATGTAATTACTATAGTTAAAAGCTTAAGTCTTTAATTTTTAATGTATATCTTTTCCAAGCAGTTCATTAAGATTTCTGATTAATTAATGGGCTTCAGGGTTCTCTGGCAGTCCCAATAAAATTTTAAATGGGGAAAAATTGGAGAAAAACTTTTTTGGTGGGAAAAGAGTGTAAAAAATATTGGAAAATATTGTTTTCCTAAAGAGATTTCCTGATGTTAGAATTTGGCACAAATAATGTCCATGTTTCCATGCAACATTTTATCTTTCTATCTCTACTGGTTGACAAATGATGTTACCAGGAGTGATTTATCTGGGCTATAAAGTGAAGCTTTTTCCTCATGAAGTCCAAACTCTAATTTGCATAGTCATATAGGTCTTGGTGGGTGGAGGAAGAGGTTGCCATATGACAGGGTGTCCAGGTTCTGTCCAGGCCAGAGTGCACCTCCCCAAATAGCCAGCACAGGGGAGCTGAGTTAGCGCAAGCTGTTTTCCACACCACCTGACATCAAGCCCCTATGGGGGCAGGGTGCTCCTGGGTGCCTCCAGGGCAGGCTGAGTGTGGCTGGGGTGTCTGGTGGGTCCTCGTATCAGTGCAGCACTCTGTGTTATTGCTGTAAGGTACTCTGTGTTATCACCAGATATGAGAGAAATTTGGCATGGACTGTTGCTGTTCCACTTTCACGGTGATTTTGTCTGTAAACTGTCCTTATCCCAACCCAACTCTGTCTGTTTCTCCTCTGGGAGTAAGGAAGCCCCACTATTTGGGTCTGGACCAACACACAGGGTAAGGGGATCACAGGGATGTAGAGACCTGGTGAAGAGCAGCAACAAATGAGGAGAGGTAAAGTGGAACACAGAAAGTAATAAAATTTGGCTGAAGGGATTCACCGGTGTATATTATGGGGATTTCTGAACATTTGGTCAACAATTCTTTAAAGTAATGGTTGATGAGCATTCTTTTTATATTTCCTCAGTTTCTATCCTATTTTCTAGATGTATCATGAGAGGAAAAGATCATTTAGCTTTGCTGATGTGAATTTTGACTATAGTCACTTCTTGTTCAGAAACATTTCAGAGGAAGGTGTGCTTGCAAGTTAGATTGGGTTTAGTAGTACTAGTCCTCAAACATTATCTGATTGAAAAAGGTATCATTTAGATGGCTAAGAGGAAAGAAGTGGGAAGAAGATTGGGAAGATTAAGAAAGAGATACAGCTTGAGAACTTTCATATATTTTTGGCATGTATAATTATGTAAATTGACTATTGATAATAGTCTTTTAATGACAGATGTCCCATCAAAAGTGGATACAAATTACATAGTTGAACAGAAATTCAGATAACGGTTTAATGGATACTTTTTTCTGAATTGCCATATTTCAGGTTGCCCCTTTTAACAAGTTGACCCCTGAAGTATTTGAGTCAATTAAAGTGTTACAGCAGGCTAAAATAAAATAATACCTATTGCATAACCACTGACACGTTTTCACCACCAACACAGTCCTTGTGACATAGAAATTCTTCAATATGGAAATTTCGGTAACTGCCAGAAGGTGTAAGCTCATCAGGCGCAGTGATTCCTTGCGGCCTCCCGAGGCTGTCTTTTTTGTCCTTACTTCACCCACTATACAGAGAAGTGACATCCTGCCTTTTGCCAATTTACCCAGATTTTCCTGAATTTATGTTTTTAGCACCAGTGGAATATATAATTGGTGCTGCTATTTTTTTATTCATTTTTCAAATTGCAATTAACCAGCATAGAAATCCATAAAATTGAAAGGATGAATTCAGCTATTTGCTTCCCAGGATGGAAGTGCAACATAAAAAGGGTGTAGGAGGAGACATAAACTGCCTTCAAACTTCATTGCATCATGATATCCATTTTGTAGGCTCCTAAAGGTGATGTTTTGCTATGGGCCAAAATACAGAACATGATATAATTGTGAAAATAGGCTTTTCTATTTACACAGATACGACGTTTTGCAATACTTTTTCTTACTGATCCCTAACATTTCATAAGTGCAGTATTTGCAAATTTTTGTGCACCACTGGTGCTGGATGTACACTGTGGGAAGACCATGGTTTATGTTGTACTTGCAACGGCTTAATAACTGCAACCCATGTTCTGTGAAAAAAGAGTTTGAAAACTCTCCATACTGACTGACAGACTAAATGTTTACATGGCTGCTCATGCCTTTCACCTTATCTTCAAACAAGTTGCTGAGTATTAAAGTGTATGGACAGTCTTTGTATAACAGCTCTGATTTTTAGGTTGGTTTCCTAAAACAAGATTTATGCAATCCCACTTCCCATCTGTTAGTTGTGCTTCTTGGTAACTTCAATCCAATGGCCAATTTAAACCGTAACAGAGGTCTCAGCAGTACTGAGTGCTTATAACAGATCTTCTCTCAGGATCTGGATGGAGCTGTTAAAGCCATATCCTCAACATGCCAGTATGTGAGAGTCCAGACACTGTCTGGGCTCCTCTGGCTTCCAAAAGTGAACGCAGCACCCAGCCAGCTGAGGAGCACAAGTTTAACTCCACAGTAGCTGAAACAAAGGCTGCCTCTTGTTCAACCAGCAACTCGTGGAAAGAGAAAAAGAGTTTGGGGAGGGAAATGGAGGGTATGGAGCATGTGGTGTGTAGGGAAAATGAGAGAGAGCTGAAGGTATTGTGGAGGTGTGTGTGGGAAACCAGTCTTCGTTACTTCTGCTGTTCACAAAACAACTTGTTTTTCTTCAGCTCATTAATGATACATTGCGTTTTGCAGTAGTTTAGTGGATGTAAAGTTCTACTTTTTTCTGAATGTTTTGAGGCCATTGAAAGGACACTGACAGATGGGTGATTTAGAATATTTATCCATTAAGAATTATTAACGTGTTACTGAATGGTATTGGTAGAATCTTAGTATCAGGAAAAAATAATTCATTTTATAGCTTTGCTAGAAACTCTAGGTATGAAAGCTAAATTTCACTTTGAGTAGGCTCATACTGATCAAAGGATGCCAGCAGAAAGTTTGGATTACGGTTGCAATAGTAATAACAGTGTCTTCTCTGACCAAGTCCTCAGTCAAGTCCATATTGTCATTTATGTGCAATTAAGCAGAGTCTTTTAAGAATCACAGACTGTTAGGGGTTGGAAGGGACCTCAAAAGATCATCTAGTCTGACCCCCCTGCCAGAGCAGGATCACCTAGGTGGGTCACAGGTGGGTTTTGAATGTCTTCAGAGAAGGAGACTCCACAACCTCTCTGGGCAGCCTGTCCCAGTGTTCTGTTACCCTCACAGTGAATGTTTTTCCTTATGTCCATATGGAACCTCCAGCTTGCACCCACTGTACCTTGTCCTGTCACTGGACATTGCTGAGAAGAGCGATGTAGTAGAGTAAAAGAGTAAGGACCCAGTTCAGCAGCTCAGTTCATCAGGGCAGGGTTTCTCTGAAAATCTCTGTGACCCGGACATGCTTGGGCTGTACATTTTTCCCTCTTATTAAGAGTCTTATGTTTGGGGGTTTGACTAGATAACCTTAAAGGTCACTTTCCATCCAAACTCTTCTATGATTCTGATATTGCTTATTTGTTTAAGCACTATTAAGTGACTTTTATTTGAAAGTTTCTGGTTGTTTCTTTTTATGTCACATTCACATGTAGTTCATCATTATCTCATAGAAAGATATGCATATCCTTCCTGCCTTTTATAATGTAACAATGAAACAAATATTTTTAAATTGTAGAATTATTCGAAAGAGTAATCTCTTTGGTATTTGCTCTCTAGAAACTAGTGAATGAATACGTGTAAGACATTGGAAAAAGTAATGTTTGGACATTTAAAATACTGCTGTCCAGCCAAAGTTCCAGTTCATCTTGGAAACAGGGCACTTTGGTATGTAAGAAAAAGGGTCATGCTTAATTACAAGTTTCAGTTGCTTATGTTACCATGGAATGCTAGAGAAGTAATTTCCAAGCTAAGCACTTTGATAGCTTTATGCAGAATTCAAAGTAAATCACTGAGTTCCCAGAATGTTAGGATATCTTGTTTGAATATTTTCTGTCAAGAAAATGAGATCAGCTTCAGTCAGTGTGCTTTCACATGGATCTGCCAGCTTCATTAGGATTTGTGTAGACTCAAATTAAGCAACTAGCATTGTAATGGCAGGAGTTTTTTATTTTAGAAGTTTAAGGTTTCTGAATGAAACTGCTTGAGCGAATAATTTCCTTCTTAAATCTTAAAAGCAACTTTCTGCATCAATGCTGTTTTAGTGTAAATCCATTTTTCCATTTGTCGTGAACAACACAACATACAAATTAGGTTCAGGTTTTTTCATTTACGGGAGAAGAAATTCTTGTACCATGGAATTCAAAATACTGATACTGTGTTTTTATAGGTCACTACCATATTAATCCCAGCAATGACGGATTAGATCCGAATTCCTATATTATTGATTTTTTTTCCTTGTGGTAAATCCATTGCCTAGTAAACTTTTTGTGCTTAGAAGGAGCATCTCGGTGACTTTAGAAATCCTCACTCAACCCACCTTAGCATCATGAATCTCAGCTGGAAAAAGGAAGTGGGGAATGACTGCTGAATCACACGAACAGGTTCATTTGTAAAACTCTAACCAGGATGTCGAAAATGCTGGAGTGCCTTTCTTGGAATATCAGAGCCCTGCAGTGTCAGAGAGAGAAAGCAAGCCCAACACAGAAATGCCATTTGAGGTCTGCTCCTTGGTTTGATGTATGAGATTTCAGTACTGTCAGTGCTAGGGAACCAGGCTGTTCAGAGCACTCTTTTTATGAACACTGTGAATCATAGCAAGAAGAAAAAATGTGATTGAAAAATTGCATTTTACACCAATCTAGGAAAATATAACTAGGTAAAAAGTGTAGGAGAAGGAAGATCTTTCCACCATGCCCTAAGTATTCGTGTTCTTACTCTCTGCTAACAAGACTGTGTTAATTTGAGTGGAGAAGGAAGATTGACTAAAAGTATTTTATCTTCATGCTGCATCTCATCAGGGCAGTTCTGAAAATGTCATTGTAACATGTTGCATTAGTTCTCTGTAAGGGACCGCTTGCTCTACCTATTTCATCCCTTACATTGCAAACTCCTGATGCTGCTTAGCCAACGTGCTGGTTCTTCTGTGCGTGGAGAGTTATTAACCAGGGTTACACATCTGGCTTTCTGCTCATAAACCTGAAGTATGTTTCTGCAGTGTCCATCATCATAGGTGAGAGAGACCACTACAACAGCCCCTGTGATGCCTAAATTCCACTGAATTTCTACTCTGAGCTCTGAAGTGGGTTTAAATTGACCTTTCTCCAGAGAGTTTTTCAGCTGTCATGTTTCACCAGTAGTCATTTCACTGGAGCTTGTTAAATTGTACAGGCCTGTATTTTCTCCGAAATTAAACATAATAAATAAAGCTTTTAGGATTGCCCAAAATACCGACATCAAAAGTATTAGAGGTTTCAAACACAGTAAAAATGAGGAATGGGAACTGAGATTTGAAGAAGTGATGATGGTAAAGAAACCACACCATTTGGTGAGAATCAATAATTTAAATTGATGGAATTATAGAATGATGGCTTGTGACAAAAGTGCACAAAGGCAAAGTGTGCTAAAATGCCTCCTACAGCCTGCTGTTGTGGCTCTGCTGATCAGATGCACTGTTGTTTCTGAAGTGAGAACAGAGTTTGGAGGTATCAGTAGCTCAAGTTTTACAAACACTTTAAAAATGTTGTTTTTGAGGTACAGTTGGAATTTGCACAAAATTTATTACCTCACATTAAAAACCATTTAAAAGACCAAGGGCTCGGACCTCTCCTCTGTGAAGTATCAATTGATGAGTCAATGACTCGGGTATGGAAATGGCACAGCTATACTACCCAGAGGTCAACCTGTAACTAGAGCACAGTGTTCAGAATGTGGAGACGTGGCCAGAAGTGGTTTAATGTCCTTGGTGAATTCGTGGTAGCTCCCTTACACAGCTACAAGACAAAGTTACTCCTCAATCACCAGCTCTGGGAGATCAGGGCCTGGCAATAGTTGAGCTGCTCGTGGCACTTGAAACATCTCTGCGCACCCAGAAGCAGACACATGCTGAGTGTGAAGAGTTAAAAGTCTTCCACTGAGATTAAATCCCAGTTTTTATTTAATGTAGTTCTCAGTGTAGCAGCATGTATTGGTGACATTAGAGTTAAATTAGTAACCTTTCAGTGGAAAGCTGTATTTTTTAAGGAACTATAGCCATCACAGGCTGCTTTTTCCAAGATTGTGTAAGTTTTATAGATTCTACTTCAAGATTCTACTTCTTTGTGTTGTCTGTGAAGATTGGTTATATTATTGGCAGTCTTGTGCTCAAAAGCATGTGCATTTCCCTTCTTGCCATTAATAAATGTAGCAAAATGACCATTATCTCTGTTTTAATCTTCAGGGCATTATTTCTTTTAAGTGTGGTTGTTATAGACAATTTTTTTTTCCAACCACTCCAAGCTCTGACAAAATTTACAGCTGTTTCAGAAGTGTCTGGCTGCACACTCAGTGGCAGGTGACTTATGTAAGCATCCTAGACCAGCAATGGCATGTTGAGCTCTTGACTTGTTCTTTCTGTCTGTATCCCATTCTCTGTGTTTCACTGCTGCAAGGCTACAAGAAGACAATGTTCCCCACAAATCCGTATTCCATTTAAAAGATAAAAATAAAAAATCTTGCTGACACATAGGAACAATCCCCTGTGGCTAGATCTTCAAACTTTATAGCATTTATAGCAGCTCTCCAATACCTGAGTGATGCAGAGGATCCATAATACAACAGGTATTTGTATTATGTGTCCCTAATACAAATGGTTGCAAACCTTCACTATGTTCCTGACGCTTGTTGTGAGTTGTGTTAAATGTTTTAACATCTGACGAGAATGAAGAAGAATGGCAGCTTGTTATTTCTGTGACACTGTGAGAACAAACTCGTGTTATCTTTCAATACAGGAGGAGATAGCATGTGCCTCTAATGTATGTATGTTTGCAAGTTGAGAAGTTTAGCCTGCTGTTCATGTTATCACTGCTGTGTCCTGAAATAGAAAACTGCAGGCAGATTGGATCGTGTTAGAGAACGGTAACCATAATAACCAATAACTATCTGCAAATGATAAGCAGCTCTAGTGTTTAAAAATAAAATTTAAGTAGCATTCCAATAGTTCCATGGGCATACTTTCAGATTTTATTTTATTATTCATTCATTTTAGGCTTGTTTTTGAGATGTAAGATGTGACATTAATCTTAAGGAAGTGTTTCATTATGCATCTTGAATTAGTTGACATCGGTTTATTGCATACCTAAATTAAATCTCATAGAATAAAATGTTACTTATCAACCCTCTTTCAGACATATGCCATCTGCAAAGGACAATTGCAAACATCCTACGTGATATCTGAAATTTTAAGTAAGGAGATGGACTTTGATTTTATGGTTAGATGTAAAACCAAAACATTCAGAAAAGAAACACAAAATGTGCTGGAGATGGATGGGGAGCATCTTGATGGTGTGGAATCTGCACCACGTTCTGGGATTCTTCCCAACACTTCTGCTGATAGGAATCTTTAAACAAGCAAACAAACAAAACCCCTTTAAACTTGATCCAAAACATGCTATTTTCATGGGGTGCTTTAAAAAGAAATGAAGGTGTTGTTCCAAAGAAGTGAAGAAGAATGTCCAAATTTTTTCCTGGCCCCTCCATCCCAGTCCTTCCCTCCCTCCAACATAGGGGTGTTTAGCAGGAGTCTGGAAATTTGACCTGAACTACTTACCTGTCATGGAAGTATATGAGCAGCGTGGTGCTGTGATCAAGCTGTTTACTCTTCTGGGTAAACTTGTTTTCAATCTCCCTTGCTGACACCATCCTCTCATTTTCATACAATACTCAGGTGTTTCATAGAACACAGAGACTTATTTCGCGGTTGTTGTAACTGCCACAACATTGCAGTTACGACTGTAGCAATGGCAATGAGAAGAATTGGAAAAGACCTATCCTTCAGAATGTGCTGATGTTCAGAGGAACAAGAGGGCCTGGGCTTCAGGTCGTTCTTGTAGCTCTTTTAGGGAAATAATTGTAAGCAAGCCACAGTTTACACTGCTGGAAATGTGCTGCCCACAGTTATCCTGACCACTGTGGGAGAAAATCAATGGGAAACCTAAAATTCATTGGAAAAACTGAAAAATTACTAGCTAATCATAATTTTCCCATTTAAGTAACATTGTTAAGCTCTTAGTCTTTTGTCCCATATGTGAAAGGGAACATGTTCTTCAGAGTCTTTTGTCACAGGTAAATGAAAAATGAAAACAGGAGCATTGCCAAAGTTCCCGTAAGAATGAAACACTTGTGTTTACAAGACACAATTCTGGTTGCTAGCTGTGCAAAAGAGACTTACAAGCTGTTGACATTCTTCACTGGGATTTGGATTTGCATCTGAATTAGGTAAGAGAGAGTCAATTGCTTTCCATCAGAGTTCCCGAAGAAAAAAACATGTTACTGTTGGATGCAAGTTGAAAGATTCTTGTTTATGGAGGAAGGTCTGTTTAGTCTATTAACCTTGACAACCATGTCAGCAGTTTTTTCTGTTTGTTTTCCCAAAGGCACTATGTTGAAGTAGTATGATATACGAAGTTATTTATAGCGTGAGCAATTCATAGCTATGCTTAAAAGACATGGGTCAGAGATTAAATATCAGAGTTAAATGCTATCCTCCTAGACAATTTGTAAAGTCATTATGCTTAATCTTTGGAAACTAAAACGGTGAGATGAAATCACTAAAATATCAAATGTATCACATATTTTTATATGAATTTATTATGGCTTCACAGAATGGCTGGGGTAGAAAAGCACCTCTGGAGGTAGTCCAGTCACCTGCTCAAGCAGGGCGACCTAGGGCTGGTTACCCGTGACCATATCCAGAAGGTATATCTCCATGGGTAGAGACTCTACAACCTCCCTGGGCAGCCTGTGCCAGTGGTCAGTCAACCTTACAGTAAAAGAAGAAAACAAAACTAGACAAACCCACCACTATGAAAAAATCCTTATGTTTAAATGGAATTTCCTATATTTCAATCAGTGCTTCTAGCCTTTCCTTTGAGAACCACTGACAAGAGTCTGTCTCTGTCATCTTTACTCCCTCCCATCAGGTATTATACACATTTAATACAATTTTACAGAAGGAACAAAATTTATAGAAACAATCAGGGAAAGTGAAGCCTACACATATTGACACACCTGCACACCTGCATTTGTACCTGTGTGCCCCTGTTAACAGATGTTTAATGTTGCTATTGCTGTCCTGTGTTCTACAGATGAGCAAGGGCTATTCTAAAAGGACTTGTGAAGAGTAAAAAAAAAAAAAAAAAAGGAGTTATTTCATTTATTCTTGTGATTTACTCATCATTTCAGACTGTAGTTTTGAGTTTCACAGTCAAGCCTCCAGGTAGTTTGCTTTTCTGTAGTTTGAAGGCTGGTTGGTAAGTCTCAGTCTTCCTCAAGTTGGGTTTGTGGACCTGTGTAGCTTTCCATCACGTATCTTCAAGCACACATCCTGTTAGAAAGTATCAGTGGAAGAGGAGAAATTCCACCCTTACCTTTGCTTCCACCTTCTTTTCTTGTAGAACCATTGCTACCATCGCTGTGTTTTTGGCACTGTCTGCCTTTATCTCAGTTTCATTGCTCTTAAACTTCATCTCTTGCTGACATCTCCACCTCAGGCTTTTCGGTAGCCCCTGTTTGCTTGATCAGCTAGTTCTGCTGACAGATCCCATGTCAGCGCCTCTGGCCTGCTCCTCACCATTCCCTTCTTCCCTGGTTACACCTAGGTTTAGGCTAATCAGGTAGCCAGATGTCCCTGTGCAGGCCTTTCCAAATCATATTGTGTTCCCTACCTACCATGAACATTTTTTTCTTGCCTAATCTTATTTTGTGTCTTCTGTCCTAGCTTCTAGCACCTCCTTCATGTAGGTGACATAGTCACTGTGTTTCCTTCCTTTTTCTGCACTCCGCTTCTCTGCCCTTCCCATTCCCACCACCTCTGCAGTCCCATAGCTGCCAGATTCCTTTTCCCTTTACCTCTTTCCCCCCTTTCCACTTCAGTGCTCACTCTTTCTCTGAATCATGAGATTCTTGTCTGTACTGCCTTGCTGCAAGGATCTGCCCTGTGCTGGCCAGTCCCGTGCCCCACTGAGCCATGGGAAGAATGAAGGGCAGAGAAAAGCCACTGCTGTCACTTAGCTGGGAGCAGTGCACAGGTCATCCAGGAGTGCTGTGCTAAGCTTAAATGCCCTCAACAGGGGTGGCATTTTCGCAGACTGTAACTCCTGAACCATAAAAGCTATACACAGATTTGTTGTGTGGAGCCCTGAGATAGACTTGGGTACCTGTCATGATGTCTCAATTCAAGAGAGCAATGAACAATTCAGCTTATTTACCATCCAAGCTGCCAGACCCTGGCTGCTCGTACTATCTGTAGTGAGAATTACTTGTGACACGTAAGTCACTTATGCTGACAGTCTGAAGAATGCCCTAAGTCTCTGTTGAGTATATGTGGACGGCAATCCTCCCTGATTTCATATTCATGCCCAAAGTACAGGAGTTGATGAATCTTTTTAAAAAAAAACCCACATAATTTTTAAAACATAGAAAGCAATATGTTTTCCTTATTCTTGATTGTGGGAGCAGTTGTGACATTCCTGATGATTTTTTTTTCCAATTTTTGCTGCAAAAGCCATATCCAAGAAGGGAGCAACCAAGTTACATTACCCAAATTTCAGTTCCTTACAAGAGCTGCATCAGACAAGTGAGGTAATGGGTGATGACACTAGCTTTGCCCAGTATTGACAGCTGTGACTTCACACCAAAAAGCTATGCAAGAAAGCTTAGGTAATTACATTTAAACTAATAAGTGTATGTAACCATGCTCGTTCATCATCAGTAGTGACAACCAACTTGGGCAAGTGATTATCACATTCCACTAGCAGTGTCTTATGTCTGTTATTTATGTCCATGCAGGAATGGTGCATGTTTTGTTTACTTTCTGAGAACACAATATTATGATATTGCTTGTTTGAAACATAATTTGCAATTGATATAATGTGAAGTGACCGGTTTGGCTGACAGATTAAACTACAGCTATTTTGTAAACATATGGTTGGAAGATAGCAAAGGGGAGTAAAATTAATGTCTTCTGATTTTTAATTTGCTCTTTCCCAAGAGTACATAGCTTGATTTTAACTCTGCTTGTGAAATCATACAGGAACTTTAAAAATCCAGATTTATGAGTCACATCACATATAGCCAACAAAGGTCTGTTTTGACAGAAGATTATTGTACTAACTCAAGAGAAGAAACTGAGGTAGTCAAGACAAGATGTATTTAAAATAAGTGGGGGGGCAAGGCAGGGGGGAGGAACAGGTAAGATGTTTACAATGTACTTGGACTGCATCATTTGGTGTTTTCTGTTAGGAAGAAGGTCTGGTCTTCTTTCCTTTGTGGAAGAGAAGGAAGATGGGTGGAACAAATTGTTTTTCAGTGCTATATGTGTTCATGGTATCTAGTCATGATATGTTGTGCATATTATATTACCGTGATTAAAGACAGAAATGGGCAAGCATACACCCACACTTTCCTCCTTCAAACATTGCGTACTCCATAATTTTTCCTGGAACTTATGCATAGTTCTGATTATGTGATGTAGTGGTAGCAGCAATATGAACTATATGGAATTTGAAGGACTGAGCAGAGAAGGGATGTTTTCCTGGTGCTGTTTTAAAGCTATTCTTATTGGGATTGCGTTACTGGATCACAACCAGTAGCCTCTTCTCCATTTGTGAAGGACAGCCTTCCCCAGAGGCAATGCTTCTGTATGCCTGGCTTTCTTTATGCTATGTCCCTAAACCATCTTTATTGAGATTTATTTTTAAAGCCCCAGGTCAGTATTAGATTGGGAATGCTGCTGGTGATTTAGAGACTGATGTCTTTTAGTCTGCAGTGCTTTTGGTTGTTTTTACTCCTTCTTGCCTGCTCTACCTGGACTGGAAGTTGGCCAGGAGTGAGGCAGGGCTCTTAGGCTCTTCCCTCAGGGTGTCCTATTGTGCGCTGGGCCCCCTTCCCATGCTGTGGCTGTAGCAGGTACAACTTTCTGTCACCCTAAGTGTCGTCGGTTATAAAGTTGCGCTGTGTTCTGCTAGCAGAGGAGTCTGGGATTAATTGGCAGAAGGAAGCAATGAAGTGTGTGAAACCAAGCAACAGGAAACTATCCTGGACTGATTTTTAATTTTTTTAAAGTCGAGACAGATAGCGAGCCAGCTCCATGGGTGTTGTAGTTTTGCATGGCTGGGTTCTGGTGGAGAAGGGGGCTGTAGCGGTGGCTTTTGCAAGAAGCAGCCAGAAGCATTCTGCAGGCTGGAGAGAGTGAACACCAGCCGTCTGAAGGCTGGAGTCATTGCTGACCAAGGCCAAGCCCATCAGTGATGGTCACAGTGCCTCTGGGAATCACTTTTAGGAGAAAAAAAACAGCAAGTAGCTGCTTTTTGCCACCAGAGAAGGGAGTGAGAAGATGTAAGGAACTGTGCGAGGGAAGGGGATGCCCCCAGGTGCCTGAGAGAAAGATGCCCCTGCAGCCTGTGCAGAAGACCATGGTGGAGTGGGTGGAGGCATACAGAAGATGCTGTGCCCCGTGTTGGGAGCAAGCCTCTGCCAGCTCTTGCAGCCCATGGAGAGACGCACACAGAAATAAGTGAGAGAGAGATCTGTGCCAAAGCAGGTTTGCTGAGGTGAGCGCTTGTGAGCCTGTGGAGGACCAAGCTGAAGCAGTCTCTGCCTGAGAGACATCCTGTGATTTGCGGCTGCACCCCATAGAAGTGACCCATGCTGGGGCAGCTGGTGAAGAGCTGAAGCCCTGTGGGAAAGGACTCACGTTGGAGACCTTTGTGAAGGACTGTCTCCCATGGGTGGGACCCCACGCTGGAGTAGGGGAAGGGTGTGAGGAATGCCCCGCCAGCCAAGAAGGAAAACAGCTCATGAAGATCTGACCAAAACCCCCGTTCCCCCATTTCTTGCCCCTCCCTGTGCCACATTGTGGGGGAAGAAGGGAACAAAATCATGACTAAAGTGAAGTCTGCTAAGAAGGGAGGGGTGGGGGAAGGTGCTTTAAGATCTGGTTGCACTTCTCGTTATCTGACTCTGGTGTCACTGGGTGTGTAGTGTAGTGTAATAAATTAGAGAGTTTCTTTCCTCTAGTCTGTCTTGAGTCTGTTTTGTCCATGACTCTAATGGCGGAATGATCTCTCCCTGTCCTTATCTCAACTCTTAAGCCTCTCGATAGATATTTTCTCCCCTGCCCAGCTGAAAAGAGGAGCGATAGAGTGGCTTTGGTGGGCGTCTGGCCTCCAGCCAGGGCCAAACCACCACACTGGGTTTCAGCAGGACCACCTGAAGAGCGAGAGAGGCATTCAGATGAGCGCAGGTCATCGGGGTTGCGCGCAGCCCCAGCTCCTCCAAGCTGAACTGTACGTGCGGGCTGGCATCGAGCGCCTCACCCCACCGCGGCGTCTGCGCCCTCCCCGCCCGAGCCCCGCTCCCCGCAGCGCGGCTCCCGCGCTCTCCCGTCCCGAGCCGCGGCTCGCTGGGATCCCACTCGCGTTTCCCCCGACGCCGCTTCTCCCCGCAGCCAATCAGGGCAGCGCCAGCGACGCGTCACGCGGAGCGGCAGCCCGCACGAGCGCCCGGGGCTCGCTCGGCGCTGCCCGCCCGCCCGCCGCGTGGCTGCTCCCCGCACCGCCCCCCGCCGCCGCTTCTCCCGGCGGCGGAGTCTCGTCCCAGGAACGCTTTGCCGAGACCGGCCCCGTCGCGGCGGAGAGGTTTTTGTTTCGGTGCCTGAGAGCGGTCCTAGAGGAGCAGCGTGAGCGTGGGAAAGGAGCGGTAGGACCGCGCCGCGGCTGCGGAGGTCGCCTGGCTGAGGCGCGCAACTTGGAGAGGCGGTTGAAGATCTGACTTTAGGCGGTCTGGATGCGCTGGGCGTCTCGGGTCACGCCGCGGAGGTGCAGCTATGTACCTTTTTGGCAGCGAGGATTACGACGTGGTAAGATGTCAACTGAGGTTTTATTTTTTTTTTTTTAATATTAGTTAACTTCTAATGTTTCCTTCCTCTCGGAATTTATTGGGCAGTTCGAACCCCGGTCAGTGCTGTCATTTCTGTAGTTGGACTTCTGTGTTTGCCCGTTTGATTGTTAAATGTGGCAGTTTTCTGCAAGTTCGTCAAGGAGTGAGGTATTTGCCAGACAAGATCTAATTTACTTTCCTTGTCATGTTTATCGCATCATGGTGATACTGGGAATTCTCAAGGACTGACTGTTTTGAGGCAGTTCAGACTTTGGGTTAAGCGGAACTGTGCTTCCCAGTAATTCAGGATTTGTTATGTACTTCGCAATGTAGATAGGCTACAAGTTGCTTACAGAACTGCCCTTAATTGTATGTTTGTGGGCACGCTGCCAAACCATTTCTTTTGTACGGTTCAAAACATGTCATTGTGATGTAATGCAATGTCCATCAAAAGAGCTGGCTTTAAAAAACCCAAACCAAACACACCCACATTAAGATCTCACGCTTTTCAGTGTTTGTGTAAAATGACATGTGACATAAGTCGATGGTGTAAGAGAAGACGAGGAGAAAACCACAAATAACTCCACGTTGTTACGTGGACTTGGTAGCTGACATAAAAAGTTTGCAGTTTTGCAGCCTGAGGCTCGAGTGCTTTGTCGTCAGCAAAATGATGGATTCTTCCACCCACACACCACTCCCGACCGAGTGAAGACCTGAGGAGCTTCGGGGAAAACTCCTGAGACCAAAACCGTATAGGACCTGTTCTATAGGACATCAAAGTGAATTTCACATGTTACGAAGTTGCATGTTCTTTGCATCTAACTGGCAATTGCAAATGTTTTGCTTTGATTAGTGAAGTTGCTCTTTGAAGTATGAAAGTGCCTTTTATGGCAGTCTGGGCCCCACAACAGGTTTCAAGGAATTAATCCAGTTATTTTGGATATTTTTCCTTGTTTGTTTTGTTTTGTTTAATTCCAACCAGCCATGTGTTTGAGATGCAGGAAACGTAGAAGAAGTTGTGAGAGAAATAACCGGAAAACAGCTGTCTGCAGATTGAACTCATTTGGGTGTGTGGCTCGCACAAACTTTCACAAACTTAGTTTTCTCCACAGCAGTAAACAACACGCATGGCATTGCTGTAATCATGCTATGGCTCGAGTGCTTACCTATAAAAACGGACAAGGAAAAGAAATTTTCCAACTTCAAAACTTTTAATGGACCGATTTTTTTTTTTTTTAATCTGTTACAACTTTGTAGCTACTTGTAAAGTGTTGTAATTCTTCTTGATAGATTTTAGCCCAGTCTCTACCTTTCCTTGTACCCTGTGTAGTTACTTACTGGTTTGTACAAGGAGGGAAGCTTGGAGTCTGAAAGTTTATAACCGAGGTGACTGAAGGGTGGTATTACGGTTTTGCACTCCAGTGTCTCTCTCCATCTCTTTTCCTGATGCTGTTTCAGTTTTTAAAAGCTGTTGAAGTATTCTGTGTCATAGAAAACAGTTGATGCTTCAGACACCTTTCCCAGGCAGGTGGGACATCTCTGGCTAGTCCCTTTTCTACTAAGTAAAGTGTTGATAGCATCAACAGAATAAGGTAAGAAGTCCACCATGAATTGTGTGGGGTTTCCTTTTTTTTCCCCTTCTCTTTGATATCAGAGCTTCCTGAAACTGAAGTGTAATGACCCATTAAACAAAACATTGTGTTAAGTGCAAATCAAAATATCATTTGGCTTTTTTTTTTTTGTTTCTTCTTAGTTTCTACTTAAAGCAAGAAAATTCTGTGGAAAATATGTGACGTATTTTGGCAGCCAGACTTACAGAGGTATTTGCTTTACTCAGTGATAAATAAAATCGAATGGATGGCGCACACAAAGCTTGAAGAACAGTTTTGTTTTTCAGAAAAAGCTAGAATCAATGGAAAACTTCTATTTGCAAAAATCTGTAGTCCACGAAGCCATATGCTGTGGAAAAGGCATTTGTTTTATCTTCCCACACAAACAATTGCGCATGAGTCACTGAAGGACAAAGGGAGTGAAAAGAGTGACAGGCAGGAATCTTGGGATTTAATTTTAAGTTTGTTATTAATTTCAAATAAATTTTAGATTAGTTTGAGTCATTCCAGCTATGCATATAAAAGCTGATTTTTTTCTATCCTAGAAAGGAGATTACTCATAAAATGCAACATAGCATGATGAAAATATCTCTTAAAGGAATTCAGTAAAACCCTATTTAAAAACCAAACCCTTAAATAGACTAATAGAGAAATAGAGCTTTCTGTGGTCATTGTGTGCATTTCATATGCACACATACAGCTCCATGAGAGCATGCACATGCATTTTCAGAAATGTGAGTGTCTGAAGCGATATTGTATCTCAGTTAAGTTTAATATCAACACTCCACAGGCTGGTACAAGCAGCTTTTGCATGTGATGTCCTTGCTGGCTTTCTTTTTGTTCCTGTGTATCAACCACTTGGATTATTCACTTACTCTGAGTGTGTGAGAAGTCAGGATATCTGACAGGACTGATAATTAATTTTTATAACATCTGCCACAAACCCTGTCTAAGCAAAGCAATATCACAAGGATCAGTTGTCAAAAAAACCCACCCTTATGCTGGGCTTCCTGACCACTTCATATTAAAAAAAGACCATATTTTTTTAAATCATTAAGAAAATCATGCAGTTGTGCTCCTCTCCCATTTGAATTAGTTTTTGCATAAATGCTCTTACTTGGGATATTATCTTTGACGTTGCATTTTAGCACTTGAGGCAGAAGTTTATTAACCTCTTACGAACTGGTGGAGTAAATATGCAGTTAACTTTTGAGGCATTTTTGATGCCTCATGTACCTGGAAATTTAGATATGTTTGAAGATAGTAAGCAGGAAACTATAAATAGCTACAGGTCAAGCAATCTCATTTGTAGCTTTAACTTTTCCTGTAGGGATTTTCTTATTTGTTTGCAAAATAAACCTCTAATACCAGAACATAATTGGAATAGTTCATCAGAAGCAGAGCAGAAATTGGAAGTTCCTTTTCACAGCTAACCGGTAGATTATATTCTGCATCAACCTCCCAAAGCAAAAGCATGTAAATAAAACTCATTCCCAACACCCTTCTGAGTTACTGCATAAGGGATGATGGAAACCCTGTGTAGTACTTGCACATTTGGGAGGCCTGGCTGCCTCTCCTGTGGGCTTCACTGGGGCTGTGGGTGCTGTGCCTTTCCAGGGGTCCTGGGTGTGGGTATTCAGACCAAGGATGATAGCACTAACTTAATTGAGCATGGGACACCTTCGTGTTTTCATCTCTCCTCCTTCCCAGCAGCAGTAGAAGCATTGGGCTCTGTTGTAGTAGGATGAGCAGGCATTGCGATGTTGAGTGTAGGATTAATTAGGTTTTCTTCTGAGACCAACCAAATTGTTGGAAAGTTATTTTATAGCAGAGTAATTCTGGGGCAGGGAGGAGTTTTCTTGATAATTGCTCATTTCAGGAAAATAACTGAGTGTCATTCACTTCGTTGCACGCAACTTTTAAACTTTTGCAGTCAAGTAGCTTTTTTAAATCTCATAGATTTATCTGTGAAAATATCCTTAAAAAGAACAGAAAGCCTCTTTATAATTCCAGTGATTTGGTTGTGCTGTCCAGAACAAATGTTTTGGTTGCCTTGGAAATCCAGCATTTGTCACTTGTGTTCTCCAGGCAAAAGTTTTGAAGTTGTCTATTTAAATCAAATCTTCATTTCCCTGGAGTTCTCCCATGTCCTCTTGCAGAATGGAGCAATTCTAAGGGAATATTAAGTATGATTTTGATAGATGCCAGTTATACTTACGGCTCCTGCAGGGCAGCATTATTTTCTAAAAAGTATGAAAATCTGTCTGTTTAATTTCTAAAGGAGTGAAAGATCTTGAAGCAGCCAAAAGACATTCAGGTTTGAGAAGAATTCCTTACTGAGTGCTACTCATGAATCAGTCAGACCGTGGTTCTGTTTGCAGCAGGCGTGCTGCTGATAGGGCTAATTTTGTTGTGAGGAGGGACCCCCCCCCCTATTTTAGAAACATGCTATTGAAGTCCTAGAAATCAGTGGGGAGAACGCCTTGAAGTGTTTTCAGTGTTTATTCTGAGTCATCGCTACTTACCTTCTTTCATAAACTGAGTGAAGGGAGAAAAGATAATAAGGGTGTTCCTTCAGATTGGAGAGAGTCACATGGGACTGTTTAGCAACAGTATATTTTATCATGCTGTGGTCTAGCACAGGAACACGTCTAAAAATCATAAATCAGGGTTGCTTCTTTGGGAACCTACACGCTTGAATTGCAAGCTTCTTGTTGCAAGCACAGTTCTGCAGATGTCCTGTGGCAGAACACTGTGAAATGTTAACCCTAGGATTTTGGAATGACTTTTTGTTGTTCACCTTAGTTCAGACTAAGGCGACAGATCTCATGCTGTTTTCAGATAAATAAGCTGTGTGGCACATGTGAGTGTAAGTACAAGTACAGACTTGAAAGACAGGAAAACTAAAATCAGCCCTTGAAGTTTGCTTCAGAGTCCTGAGTCCCTCCTTGGACAAATTCATTTGACATTGTCTTTAAATTTTAAATGAGTTTTTGTTCTGTTCTGGCAATGATAAAGGTTTAAGTTTTTAAAGCTGGTAAGTTGCTTTAAAAATACCTGCTAGTTTTTGATTAATTTGCAACTGCAAATGTTGTACACCTGTCCTAGGAATGGAGATTCATGCCTAAACCAGGGTGTTTAGCAAGAAGAGCTCTATATAAAAGACAGATGTGCTCACATCCAGAGCTGGATGTGGGTTTGTGAAACAGTCACCCATAGCAGGACTTCACCTGTGGATTCTCTGCAGCAGCCAAAGTGTAGAAGCAATATGCTTTTCCTTTCCTAAATTGGAGAAATGAGGGTCATGCTGTATGGCATCATTCCCCATGACTAGCTCAGAGACATCTCAGCGGCATTGGAAGCATTGCATGTGAGTTCTGGGATTCTCCCAAGGGAAGCCTGGGAGAGCCGCTGGCTTCGATCGGGTAGCAGGATGGCTCCTGAAGTAGTTTCAGTTTAGATAGGGAAACACTAGAGAGGGAAACCTTAAGAGATCCATACAGAGAGAGGCATTGATCATTTCTGTGTAACTCCCAAGACACCCGGGTGCTTTGCAGTAAATGATTTGTATGATTATTGTGACCACACCTTTTTCCCCCGAGTAACGCAGGTATTTATTTTGACCTCCTGTAATGGACAAGAAGTAGATTCTTTAATAATCATATTGCTGTTTGACCTTCATATAGCTTCCTTTTCTGATTTCTTTAATTTGAATTTCACTATGGAGCTTTTTTGATTATTGACAGGGATTTTTACTGTGTCTGGCCTTCTCCTACTTCTGTCCCCATAATCCCATGCACAAACAGGCAAGAAAAAGGTGGGGAGCTCTGTGGAGTTAATGGGGAAGAGGGGTAGAGTGCGGAAATTGACCTGGGTTGGCAGGACCAGGGCAGTTCACCTCACAAATATGAAGACAAACTAATCAAACCAAAGTATTTGCAAATGGTATTCACAGGTGGTGTGAGTGAGCAGCCTCGTGAACACTTTACACAGATCACAGAGTAGCTGAGGTGGGAAGGCACCTCAGGAGGTCATCTGGTCCACCCCCCTCACTCCCACCCCACCCGGCTCAGGCCAGAGCCCCACCTAGTGCCAGTGGCCCAGGACTGTGTTCAGATGGGTTTTGTGGATGGAGATTCCACAACCTCCCTGGGCAGCCTATGCCAGTGCTCAGTCATCACTGTCACAGAGAAGAAGTGTTTCCTCAGGTTCAGAGAGAGCCTCCTGCATTTCAGTGTTTGCCTGTTGCCTCTTGTCCTGTCTCTGGACACCACTGAGAAGATCCTGAGTGCAAAGAGGATCTTCAGATACTTGTATACATTAATAAGATCCCTCCTGAACCTTCTCTTCTTCAGGCTGAACAGTCCCAGCTCTCTTAGCCTTTCCTCGTGTAAGAGATGCTCCATTCCCTTCATCATCTTTGTGGCCTTTCATTGGACTCACGTGTCTGTGTCTCTCTTGCACTGAGGAGCCCAGAACTGGACACAACTCCAGGTGTGGCCTCAGCAGCCTGATTTGTTTGTGTGTTTTTATCATAGTTCCCTTTGCTTCTCACCTAGTGGAAAAAACCAAAGCGGGGAGATGAGTGGAGAGACCCATCTCTGTGTGCCCTCCACTAAACTGCTTAAAATAGCTCCATACCTCTGGGCTTCTTTTCTACTGGGAGACAGCAGGGAGAAGGGGGAAGGAAGTATCATAGAATCATAGAATATACAGAGTTGGAAGGGACCCATAAGGATCATCGTTGGCTTTAACTGTGTAACTAGCATAAAGTCCTGATGAAATCTTTAAGAATTTTCTTTGTGTCCGTTTTTTCCATCTGAAGGAAATAAATATGATAATAATGCCTACTTCTGGCTCTACTCTTGCTGGACAGGTTACCTCTCTGAAATGAACCGTCAGAAACATCTGAAAAAATGACTTCATGATTGGGAAAACTTGAATTTTTCTTTTGCATATTGTCATCAGCTGTACAGCTCTTGAAATTAAAAATATGACTCTTTCAGTGAGGAGCCTAATGTAGTCATAGTAACTATTACCAGAAGGGGCAGTAATCTGGCTGCCGCAGCACAGAGCTAACAACAAGCTAATTAGTTGTCCCTCTCTGATGTACATAGCTGCAACGTATTTAATTAGGTTGGATTCCTCTGCACCCATGTCTGTGTGTTTCCAGGCTTTTGGAAACTATTTACAACTTGCACCCTGTTACTGCACATGTATTCATACTTCTTTTTTAATTTGTTGCCAGGGGACCTGCATAGCTAGAGAGAAGCCTTGTGGGTAAAAGATGCTAATAGCATGCCTCTTCAGAGTCATGTGTTTGTCATTCTTGGGGTAGAGCCCTACACGGGAAAGTTGTAGATGTTTAGAAGAAGGTAGCTTGAAGAAGAGACTTGTATATGCTGTGCACGAATATGGTACAAGAACATTCCAGATTTTACAGAGGCCTCAATGTAGTGCCTTGAACAATAGTTATTTTAAAGTCTGTTTTACAGTCAAGTATTTGTGACATGCGTTTTGATGTCTGTTGTTTAGTCAGTGGATGGATGTCAATTAGCAGAAGGGGTACACATGCAAGATGTTTTATGTGAAACTTTGAAAACGTGACTCCCCTGCAGCACATAGGGAAAGCTGAAGTCAAAAAGGCATGTTCATGCTGTCTGCCGTACATGCGTGCCTGCTGCTTGGTGTGGCAGGCTGCTTCAGATGCTTTACCCTGGGTAGCACAGTTACTTTTCTCCCATCAATGGTGTATGAGGTGGTGTCTGGCAGCCTAGATAGCTCACTGCTCTCTTGACCTTTCAACACTGTAAAAGTTACAACAGCTCAATTAAGCACTCCTAGGAGGCAGGCTGGATATAGTCCAATGCCATGTTGATAGGAAGCTTCCACACTGGGGAACCAAGGGCCAAATATCCTGTTTCAGATTATCTGATCTGAAACGTCTTTGATAATGTCTTCCAGACACAATTCTTTTTTTTTTTTTTTTTTTATCCTCTCTCTCCTTTACAGTTGAGATTGAATGTTTATGTCTCTGTGGGAATGCATTTTTCTTTCCCAGTTGGTTATAATAAGCAGGTCTGATGGACCAGTTCAGAAACAGCTGATCAGAAAAAAAAACATTACTTAATTTTATTCAGGAAGTCTATCACAGAAAAAAGAAATCCATCTACCTGTTTACCAAAGCCATGGACATCTGTCTTCATGAAGACATGTCTTCTCTAAATTATGAACAAGCTCTGGACAACTGGACTAGCTAAATGAAGTCCTGTTTGTTTACTTACGCTACATATTACTTTCCAGATAACAACTTTAACCAATGAATAAGAATTACGAAGTGCTGGGGATCATTAGCTCATCTTCTACTGGAGTCATTAATTCTTTTTTCAGCAATCATAACAAGCTTGTTTACTATTTTTTGCATCAGTGACTAGATTTTTTTTTTTTCCACAGAAATCTTAGACAATAATCTAGTGAAACTTGGGTGTTAAGATTGCAGTAACTACAGGACTATACGAACCAGCAATTTTAAAAGCTTTTCTCTTGAGAAATAAAAGAATTAAATCCCTGAGAAGGTTTTCTGTGCACATTTCATTGTACCTTGTCATTTACAACACAATACGGATCTATACATTTTAATTTAGCAATGCATAGGACTTTCGGGCATTGAAAATGCTAGAATAACATGCTGTATTTTATGATATACAATATAGTTCTAGTGTTCTGTTAAATCTTACAAGCAAGTCAAACATATAATAAGCATTGGCTTTAATATGTTTTTGGCTGGTTTTTAAGCAGTTTCTGTGTTTTCTTGCAAATATCTTGAAAAAACTTCTTATTAAAAAGAAATACTTTAAGTTAAAGTATTTATTAGTGCAAGCAAAGCAATGTTGGTGCAGAAATCCAAAATAAGAGTGCTCCCTATCCAGTTGAACTCTGAAGTCTTAGGGCAGGCGTACCATTATAGGAATTTTAAGCAGAGGGAATAATAGGAGGCCAGTTTGTAGGAGCAAGGCAAATAAATATATAGCTATTATTAGAGTACTATAAGAAGATAATTGTATTGCAAAGTTATTCCTTTAAGGAGAAACTCAATATGATGAGAAAAAAAGTTTTTGCATGTCTTTTTATGAACTGTATTTGCCTGAAAGTAAATGAGAATCTTGCTTTTTTCTTCAATGGAAATAATTAAGGGTTTTTCATGTGCAGAAATGGGCTTTACTAAAGCTGACTTTGTGCTGAACTTGATACAATTTTATTTGTCTGCCTGTGGAAGCAGGCTAATTTTTGAGGCTAAATGTCATATAACTTCTTAATTTATTATCTCAAGATGATAGATTACTCTTAGAATTTCCTTTAATTTTTCTGGTGTAGGATAATAACTAGTAAAATTGTATATAAATTTCAAAATTTTCCATCCATGGAGATTTTCAAAACAACTACACAAGGTCCTGAGTGAGCTGTTTTTGAGTCTGGCACTGCATTTGGCAGGAGGTGTGACTAGATGCCCTGTCCTCCAGATGTCCCCTCCCCAAGCTATTTTTTCTGTGGTTCTGTTCAGAGAATACAGGCTATATAGAAATCTTATCGGCTCCAAAGTAGAATTTCCAATCTTTGTGTTGCAAGACAGAGCTCACTCTTGGAAGTCTTCATCTTGTCCAGCAATTGCCAATGGTTTAGTTCCCACTGCACTGTAAAATTTGGAAATTTTAAGCCTCTAATCTGCAATTCACTGTGATTCTTTTGCCTTCATCTGCATTCCATATAAATATAGTGATATATCTATAAAATGAGATATCAAGGACAGGGACATTAGATTGTTGCTCAAGTATGGTCATGTGTGTCATGTTGTTAATCATATGTTAATCATGTTATTGTGTCATATGTTAATCATATGTGTCATATTGTGGTTTACCCTGTGTGTTTAAGAAAGTTGTGTTTTTTCCCCTAATTATCCCAAAGCCTTTCCAAGATGGAATTATTCGTATTGCTTTCTATAATTCTATTATTTGCTATATGGACATGCTGACAAGAACATGGGTGGCCTTCAGAGATGCTTAAGCAACATCGTAAGGCTTATTGTAATAAGACTTTAGTAACATATGTGAAATTTTGCTTTCATAGAATCATAGAATGGTATGAGTTGGAAGGGACCCCAAGGATCATAGAGCTCCAACCCCCCTGCCACAGGCAGGGCCATCAACCTCAGGCCTGGATCTACACTAGGTTGCCCAGGGCCCCATCCAACCTGGCCTTGAACACTTCCAGGGACGGGGCATCCACTACCTCTCTGGGCAGCCTGTTCCAGCACCTCACCACTCTTTCTGTAAAAAAACTTCCCCCTAATATCTAATCTAAACCTTCCTTCCTTTAGTTTTAATTCATTCCCCCTTGTCCTGTCATTATCTATCCTTTTAAAAAGTTGAATCCCCTCCTGCTTATAAGCTCCCTTCAGGTAGTGGAAGGCTGCAATGAGGTCCCCCCTCAGCCTCTCTTCGTAGGGCAGGTGCTCCAGCCCTCTAATCATCTTCATGGCCCTCCTCTGAACGCTCTCCAACAGTTCTACATCCTTCTTGTATTGGGGGCCCCAGATCTGGACACAGTACTCCAGATGGGGCCTCACGAGGGTAGAGTAGAGAGGGACAATCACCATCCTGTCCCTGCTGGCCACCCCTCTTCTAATGGAGCCCAGGATACCCTTAGCCTTGCGAGCTGCAAGAGCACACTGCTGGCTCAAGTTAAGTTTCTCATCCACCAGAAAGTTTCTCATCCACCTTTCACTGATTAACATTTCATTATAACTTAACAGCAAGAAAATCCTTTTTATTTTTTTTTTTTAAATAATCCCTGCATACCCTATTTGCTGACACCAGCTAGTAACTTGAACTGTTATGCCTTCTGCATGAGTTTTCCCATGCATCCTCCCACCTCTCATCAGTAATGAATTTGGAAGAAACAATGAGTAATTCTGTTCATCTGTATCTTGCTAGTACAAAATCAGTTTGGATCCAGAGGTTCAATGGAATTTGGAGGCAAGAACATCTGGGAAATGGCCTGGATGGGACTCTCCTTGGTGTGTGCAGGGAGAAAATAAAATCTAACTGATTTCCTCTAACCGCTGTTGTCTTATCAGCACAGGAACAAAATTTGAGATCTTTCTCCTATCAGTTGCCTCCCAGTAAAAATCATATATTTAAAAAAACCCCAAACACCATAAGTTGTGCTGTTTTGCTTAGGACTGTTTTAAATAAACCTGGACATCTGTGTCTGTAAGTGTTGTGGGAGAGATTAGTTCTGCCAGTTACACAACATGTTTGTGGATCAACTTGCCTTGTGACAATTGACAGTGCTGTCCCTGCATTTCTCTGGAAGGTTTTATGACGTGAATGAAATGCTATTCAATTTTAAGCAAGGTCTATTTTAGCATAATCAGAGAGGAAACAAAAAGGAGCTGCTATTGAGATCATAGGCTATGATGATTTTGAAAAGAACAGGACTTAAAAATACTGATGCCTTTTCAAATCGTAAAAAAAAAATCATAAGAAAGATCCATGCCTGCAGACAACTAACAAAACACAAGAGCACATTCATGTTACTGTGCCAACTGCAGCAACAAACACTTCCTTTTCTTCTTCATGAGCAAAGAAACAATAAGCCATCGGTTTTGTTTTACTCTTTGTAAACTCAAAAAATTTAGGAAGCTAGGGAGACACTAATTGCATGAAATACTGCTGATTAAAGATAATTACTACAGGAGTGGTGGAAGGAGAGCAGTGCAAATATACACTGAAATTCTGGTTTCCTTAAATAAAAGTTTACAATACTTTGTTTTGAATGGTTCAGCCTAATTGGAATCAGTTAAGGATAATGTAAAAAATAATTAAAAGATCACATTTAAGAAACTAAATTCCTTTTTTTCCAGGATAGAGATGAACTGGAACAGTATTGAAAGCCAGTAGGAGTCAGAATTGTTAAGCCTGAAAAGCCTGTCTTACCTTTACTGTTGACTTCTGACTTTAACCTGGCCAGGAAAGCTGGCATTGTGTCTCTGGAGAATCTTCCAGACAGTGCAAGGACAAGCGTATTTGAGTGGTGATGCAGCAGAATGCATACAATCTTCATGTCTACAGAGTGGGCAATAGGTATGACTTGGAAAAGATGGCGCATCTTGGGTTTCAGTATCATTGTGTAATTCTTATCTGTCCATGATTACTTTGGGAACTGAGTTCATGTAGATGTAGAACAGTGTGAACATAAAGCCTGTTGAAAGCTTGTAAGCAGAAAAAAAAGTTGTGGAATTAACTTCCTGTTCCATTCTTCAATGTGGAAGTCTAGAACCACTGGGTATTTATTGGTTCTAATGGACAACTGCATACAATACAGAGAATGAAGTGGTTATATGTTATAAGACATATATTATTTTAAAAGGAGGCAAATACTCTCTTACTAACTCTCCCTGTAATGCCAAGCATGTAAACGCAAATAACACTGAGGTAATCTTTTTGTTTGACAGTATTTTTCTACAGTATTTTTCTTCCTAGAAAATATATCTTTCTGCTTTTGTGATCACCTCAGCTGCCAAACTGGAGAGTGGAAAGAGCTAGTAAAAGTTCAGAAATGCTCATTGGCCTGCTGTCCATTTCCTACATTCTTGAAAACTTTCTCTAATATTTCTCCTCACAAAGCCTTGTCCTTTGCTGCTTTGTCAGAGGTCCTTCTCTTCTCTGTGGTAGGGATGATACACATCATCTACCTATCTACTTTCTGCTGGCTCCTTGTTTGCTCTTTCCTTTGTCTTTAGGTGTCTCATCCAAATATTAATTGGCTTACTAATTAGTACAGCAGAACAGCAATCTCAGTGACATATTTGTAATATTCCTGTCCCCTCAGCAGGAGTCCAGTGGTGATACCAGCAGTGGTACAGTTGGTAAATTTGGGTTGTAATTTCTTAAGCAGAAACTGATTCCTGCATAAACTGGAGGAAATATGACTTTTAATTGAGCATAACCAGATGAGTTTAAGGAGAGAATTAATTCCATTTCCAAACAATGGAGCAGAGAGGAAAAAGCAGGCTTTAACCAGTGCAGTTCCTGAAGAAAACAAATTGTCAGGGATAACATCGATTCATTTGCATTTCTTTGGTCAGAGTTAGCACAGCATGTTTTGAGTCCTTAAGGCTTGCAGAACCCGAGTTACCATTCTTCTGTCTTTCATCAGTACAGATGCTGGACACTCTTTGTGACCAAAAACTCAGTAGAAATGTGTTGGAAGGAATCTTTTTATCTGAGGGATATTACAAAGTTGATTGACCCTGGTAGCATATTAATAATGTTGCTTTACAGCAATATGAGGCATTGCTTGTCTTAAATTTTTTGAATGACTATTGTATAGCACATCTATAAAAACAGGTTTGCCCAAGGTATATGTTGACTCTTTTTTGGGGGAGAATTCCATTTAATTTCCAAAGTTACTGATTCTTTTAAAGACCTGAACTTCTGACCCTGCACAGGGACTTGCACTTGTTAGATCATACTTGCTTTACTGTAATGGCTTTTGGTACCCCAAGAGAAGAAAGACATGGATAGAGTTCAGTGAGGGGCGCCCAGGATGGCTGAGGCTGGATCACATGGCCTGCTGGGGCAAGCTGAGGGACCAGAGCTTCTTCCATTGGTTTGGAAATGAGATGGCTTTGATGGGAAAACAAAGCCCCTCAGCATCTGCAAGGAGGTTATCAAAAGCATGGAGCCAGGCTCTTCGTAGGTCCATGGTGAGAGGATGTGCTCCACTGACCCCGGCTAGAGGTTAGATGCCCACCAAAGCTGTTCCATCACTGCCCTCCTCAGCTAGATAGGAGAGAAAAAGTGTAACGAGAGGCTTGTGGGTCAAGATAAGGATAGGGAGAGGTCATTCAGCAATTCATATCACAGGCAAACCATACTCAACAACAACAAAAAATCATCTAATTTATTACCCAATCAAAACAGAGTAAGATAATGAAAAATAAAAACAAATCTTAAAACACCTCACTCCACCCCTCCTTTCTTCCTAGGCCCATATTAATTCCTTATTTTACTCCCTTCCCCACCTCAGCAGCACAAGGGGATGGAGAATGGGGGTTTCAGTCAGTTCATCATGAGTTTTCTCTGCTGGCCCTTCTTTCTTAGGAGGGGGAATTCCTCACACCCTTCCCCTGCTCCAGTGTGGGGAGACAGTCCTCTGCGAACTTCTGCAACGTCCTTCCCACAGGGGCTTCAGTTGTTGACAAACTTCCCCAGTGTGGCTTCCATGGGGTGCAGACCTTCAGGACAAGACTGCTCCAGCATGTTACCCCATGGGTTCACAAGTTCCCACAGCAAATCTGCTCTGGTGTGGGCCCCTCACTCCACGGGCTGCAGGTCCTGCCAGGAGCTTGCTCCAGCATGGGCTCCCCACCAGGTCACAGTGTCCTTTAGGTGTCTCCACTTGCTCCACCTTGGGGTCCTCCATGGGCTGCAGGTGAGATCTCTTCTCCAGCACCTGCAGCACCTCCTTCCCTGACCTTGGTGTCTGCAAAGTTTCTTACATCTTCTCCTTTCCCTGGCAGCAAAAAGTTGCCACTTAAGGGTTTTTTTTTCCTTCTTAAATATGTTGTCACAGAAGCGCTACCACTGTTGCTGATTGGTTCAGTCTTGGTCAGTGGTGGATCTGTCCTATGACAGAGTCTCTTACTGGCTCTGTCATATATGGGGGAAGTTTCTAGCAGCTTCTTGCAGAAGTCATCCCTGCAGCAGCCCCCCTCCTCTCCGCAAAATGCTTGCCACCCAAACCCAAAACAGACAGCAAGAGAGAAACACTGGAAATTGAAAGAAGAGAGGTTCAGATTGGATATCAGAACAAACAACTTAACCACGAGGATAGTCTGTCAAAGTGACAGGTTTGCCCAGAGAGCTTATGCAGTCTCTGTCTTTGCAGGTTTTCAAGGCCCAACTAGGTAAATTCCTGAACAAGTTGGTCTGGTCTCACAGCTTGAGTAGGAGTTTGGACTGAGACCTCCTGAACTATCTTGTGGTCCTGAGAACATGATGTAGTATGTTGTCATATCTCTGACACAGGAGAGAGCTTGTGTAGGTATTGTAGTCCTCTGGAATTCTTTGTAAAGATTTTGGATTTATCAGCTAATCGAACTTATTTTATGTCAATATTCAGTATTGCAGCATTAGATGAAAGAGCACCTGGTGGTCCAAAATTCGTTGCTTCTTCTAGAGGAGGAAACGGTTCAGCGAGGAATTGTAATGTAGTGTGGTCTCCTGACCCAGACAAAGTCTGTTCAGAATCAGAAAGAATTCTGTCCCTTATGTTTCACTGATGTTTGTTCTTCTAGGTCACAATAATTTAAAAAACTTGTGTTCACTTGTTACCCTGGAAAGTGATACTCTGCTAAGCTTTGAATATTCCAGAACACAAAAAATGTTTCAACATTGAGTTAGGAAACATCACAAGACCATGTGCTGCTTTTATGACTTCCTTTAATTTTTCTATTGCAATTAATTTATATTTTATTTTCCTTCAGGTTAGCATCTAATCATCATCAACATCTTCAGTAGCAGGCTTGTTTCTGTTTCTAGGTTGCCTGAAACATTCATTCTTCTTTTAACCCTCCCATCCTTATTTAAACAGTCGAATCTCAGGAGTGCCAATATAAATCTATAGTACAAGATCTTTCAGAGTCAAACCTTGTGGTGGTTTAGCCCTGGCTGGAGGCCAGACGCCCAGCAAAGTCAGTCTATCACTCTGCTTTTTAGTTGGATAGGGCAGAAAATATATATTGAGAGGCTTAGGAATAAGTGTAAGGACAGAGAGAGATCATCCTGTCATCAACGACATGGGCAAAACAGACTAAACACAGAGTGAAGGAAAGAAAACTATCTAATTCATTACACTACATTAAAAAAAACCCAGTGAAACCAGAGTTGCGACCAGATCTTAAAACACTTTTCCCCCCACTACTCCCTTCTTAGCAGACTTAAGTCAGAATTTTGCTCCCTTCTTCCCTCCCATTTTGGCACAGGGGAGGGAGGGGGTCAGGGACTGGGGAAAATGCGGTTCTTGGTAGCGCCTTCCCCCCACTCCTCCAGTCTCAGCAGACTTCCCTTTAGTCATGATCTTGCTCCCTTCTTACCCCCGATTGTGGCACAGGGGGGCAGGGACTGGGAAAATGGGGTTCTCAGTCACTTCTTCATGAGCTGTTTTCCTTTTCCAGATCTTAAAAAACCTCTACCTCCCCCCACGCTCCCTTCTTAGGAGACTTCACTCTAGTCATGATTTCACTCCCTTCTTCCCCCCGATCACAGCACAGGGGGGCAGGGACTGGGAGATGGGGGCTTTGGTCAGTTCCTTGCAAGTTGGTTTCCTTCTCGGCTGGGGGGGAGCATTCATTCCACACCCTCCCTCTGCTGCACTGTGGGGTCCCACCCACAGGAGACAGTCCTCCACGAACTTTCCCAACGTGAGTCCTTTCCCACAGGGCTTTATCTCTTCATCAACTGCTCCGTCTGGATCACTGCTATGGCGGGCAGCCATAAATCACAATGTCTCTCCAGTCCTCCACGGGGTTACCAGCCTCCCCAGCAAACCTGTTCTGGTGCAAATCTCTCTCCCGCTCATCTCTGCTTCTCTATTTCTCTCCATGGGCTGCAAGTGCTGGCAGGGGCTTGATCCAACGTGGGTCACAACATCTTCTCTATGTCTCCACCTGCTCCATCCAGCATGGAGCCTCTCCATGGGCTACAGGTGTGGTCTCGGCCTTTTCCATGTACTACAGGGGGGGACACCCGCTCTACCATGGGTTTCTCTATGGGCTGCAGGGGCATTTTTTTTTCTCTCCGGCACCTGGGGCACCTCCTCCCCCGCCCTCTCCTGGCCTTGGTGTCTGCACAGCTCGTATCATATTCTCACTCTCTTCTCCGGTGGCAAAATGCGTCTGCCAGCAGGTTTTTTTCTCCTATATGTGATTCACAGAGGCACTGTGACCAGCTCCGATTGGCTTGACCTTGGGTCAGAGGAAACTTTGGCCTTGAATTGGCCATTGTTTACAGTTTGAGGCTGGCAGAAAACTGTAACTGCTGCTTACAAAATCCATCTCAGCAGCACAGCTACACAAAACTGCAACAAACCTAAAGGACCCAGTGATGAACAGTTGGCATCATAGAGCCCATACATTAACTGCTGTATTTTGGTTTTGGAACAAAAGCTGTGAAGATTTAATATGGTGGAGAGACAGACATTTTTTCAAGATTATTATTCTGATATGTGACAGGCAAGAGGGACAAAAGGCCTTTGCAGATACTTTCTAGTGCTGAGAAGGTGTTGCGCAATCTTGCATTCTTGAAATCAGGTGAGAATAATTGTAACATCTAAGTGGCATAAAGGAGCCTTATCCTCTTGGGAAAATTGCAAGTAGTTTGCTTTGGTTTAAGCTAGACCTGGAGGATAGGTAATAGGTACAAAGAAACAGTTCTGGTATTTTTCAGGCAGTGTATGCAAAGGCGAAGGCTGCAACAAAGGACTGGTGCCTTAAACCACAAAGACTCGTGTGGCTTGAAGAACGAGCTTACATTTAGCTCACTGACAAGGATATGTGCATTTTATGTAGCATTTTCATCCTGAAGTAGATGGTGCTGTGTGGTGTGAAAGCTGCTCACTTGGTGTTTCTGGAAGCATCACAGAGAGCAAGGCTGCACATGCCTAAAGGATGATCGCGCCTGTGAGAGGTACCTGGGCTGAGTCACATAGGAGCTGCTGTTTGACAAGCTTGTGCTTTCGGTGAGACTGGGTTAGGAAAAATAATTAAATCAGTCGTTAGTCCTCTCTCTGTGCAATTCAACAAAGGTGTTGATAAGAAAACCTTCCCTAGTATAAGCAGTTAGCAAATTGCAGTGTTTTCTGTCATGGCAGTCATTGACTGCTGTTAACAAGAAGATCATCATTAAGATCATCATGATCTTAAAGGTCTTTTCCAACCTTGTTATTCTGTGATTCTGTGATTCTGTGATCATTAGAAACAGCAAGATTTCAGTAGTAGATGCTGGGCTGGAAAATAAACTTACCAGAGGTTGAAAAATGTACACGACTAGTCTATGACAGCAGTTTCTTCAGAGTGTGTGCTTGCCAAACTAACTCATGAAGATATGTGGAAAAAAGATAATTATTTAAACAAATTAATACTATATTTATGGTATAGAAATTAAGGGCAAAATTAAGCAAAAATATGTATTTAAAGCAATTGTTACATTTGGAATACTAAACTATGGAAGACTTCACTATAGATACTTAACCTCAACATTTTTTAACAAGTTAAAAAACAACAAACCAACCAAACCCCCAAACCTTCCATTTGTTATCTGGACTAGATAAAAAATGTTACATTTGAAAACCAATTAGGGATTGCACATCTAGAAATAATTTGATAAAATGCAAGGAAAATATTTTTTCCCTTCAAAATTCTCCATTGCTAACAGAATTTCATGCTAAATTTTCAAGGAAGTTATTTTTAAGTATGCAGAAAATCTTAATGACTTGAACCAAAATCCCAGATAAAAATATACTGGAGATCTGGAACAGAGAATCTAAATTGGCACTTTTAACTGAACGGAGACAAATTGAGATGATGGTTGCCATGCTTTCCTTCAGTTTCTTTCCTTTTCTAGTTGTCTTTCTGTTTCCTTATTGTCATCCCAGATGTGTTTTTCATTTTTCCTCTTTTCAATTAAGCCCTTGTAATTCCATGGCTGACCCAGTCTTTCTCTCTGTGCTCTTGTACCAACACATTACATTTTATGTTTTAAATCCTTTTTTTCTGAGTTGTCTTTGTGCCATTTCAAATCCTTCCTGTGTGATTATCTGTGGTTGATTAGTACAGACAAAAACGTTCCTTTAACTTTTCCTGTAAACCTTCAGGTTTTTACCCACTTCTATGTCAGTAAACACTGCCACAGTTCAGCTTGCTACTAATAATCATAGTTTGCTTTTGCCTGAGGGCTTAGACATATAATCAAGTTACCAGAGCTGTAAAAAGTTACTGTAAGTAAACCAAGTGTGTTAGTAACCAGGTATCTCAACAGTCTGAGGCAAAAGTCAGGGGATTCAAGCTCATGTCGCTTGCAATCATTACCTTGGTGTGTTTTTCTTCCTTTGACACCTGTCTCTCAGTTGTTCTGCTGGCAGCATCTTAGTTCTGTCATTGTTCTGACTTTTTCTTACAGCTCAAAATCATCAATAATTGAATCCTACCCTCTAGATCCAATGAATTGTCGTGAAAAAAATCCCATTTTTTTCTTTAGTTTTGGTGGGTTTTGTTGATGTTAAATTTCTGTTACGTGATGATATTTTTGATAAAGCATATTTTGATAAGCTAGAAGACTTCCTAATGTTCCTATCTTTGCCCTCTTCCTCAAAAGCGCTTTCTCTTGTTTCATAAGTGGGAGAATCTCTGTCAGAATATAGAGAGCTACCAGATTATCCTCCTTCAGAGGCTTTCACAGAAGTAATCTCTGCCATAATACATATAGAAAACTTACTTAAACAACAACCCACCATGGTTATGCAAGGGATGAGTCATAATGCTGGGATCGAATATTTAAAAATGCTTTATTTTGTATTGCTTTGCTACCTTGATCCCTTTAGTTTTCTTTTTTTTTCCTCTTCTCATATTCTCTTCTCCTTTAGACTGCAAATTCTTCTAAGCAGCGTTTGTCATTCACTTTGTGACTGTACAGTGTTTAGTACAAAAGAGTCTCAAGCAGTTTTTTCTCTCTAATAGTTTTTATAAAGAAGTGGGAAAACATAACAGACCAGAGCATCACAACAAAGCTTAGCTCTGACTCCAAGGGGTCTGTTTGTTTGTTTGCTGACTAGGCTGAGCTCTGCACCTGCCCTTTTGGAAACAATTTGCATTTTGCCCAAGTTTGAAGAGTCACCAGGGAAAGACTTACACCTCTAAAAATCACAGAATAACAGAATCACAGAATTCTAGGAGTTGGAAGGGACCTCAAGAGATCATCGAATGCCTACTTGTGCTCCTTTTTCTTACTGAGAGAACAGCAAAGTTTGAACATTTGGGCTAATACAATGAAAATTGAGTGGAAATGTGGGGATGGTTTGGGGTAGTGGTGGTTTTTGTTTGGAGTTTTTGTTGGTTTGTTTTTTCCTGTTAAAATACCTGGTGCAACTGTTTACCTGGTTCATGAATGCCACACTCTAGGCTTCTGCAAACTTAAGGACTGTTTTAAAACTGTCTGCTTTCATCCAGCTGTTCATTAGATTAGCACCTTGGAAAGCTGTTAATGTTGATCTGGGTGCTGTGAAGTCACGTGAAGGGTAAGGAGAAGACTGGTTTCCTAGATAATCTCCTTTTTAATCACATTGTCACCCTAAAGCTCCAGAGCTGTTCTAAAATTTCACTCCTGTTATTTGAACATCCCTAATGGCCGTAGATGCCATTGCAATGCCCAATTAGCTCTGTAAACAACCAAAAAAAATCTAATCAACGTGGGTTTTGTTTTTTAAATGCAAAATTATCAGAGGATGCTGGTGATTACTGTAGGAGCTGGTAGGCCTCCTTGTATGGTGATTGTTGGAGAGCAGAGTTTTACAGTATTAAGGTATAAATGTGTGTGTGTGTGTAGTGGACAAATGGCCAAACACTGCAGGGCCCCTGCCAAGGACCGGAGAGGACATCAGGACTAGGCCTGGCAGTTGCCAGGGTGTTAAGTTGCCATGGCTCTTACAGAAGGAGTCAGCAATTCCTGCTTGATATCCCTGCAATGAATACATGGTCTCTTTATTTTTGCATCAGTGTAACATTGTGTAGCCTTCTTGGAGCAGTATTTTGTGTTTTCTTTCAAAATCATTCCAAATAGACATCTTGAGAAAACTTCATAGAGAGGAAATCATCACATTTGCCAGCTGTGGCCACTGAGAAACAGAGGTCCCTCCTGATGGGGCATTTCTGATTTTCTAATCATGCAGCTCATACTTTTTATTTTAGTCACTTAATTATGAAACGAGACAATCTGTATTCTCTGTTGGCAAGTTAAAATTTGCCAATGTCAGGACTTTCACACTAAAATTTAACATTTTGCCTTTGTTCTGTACCAGATCTAAAGATTTTAAGTGAAATGAAAATTTTACTGAAATAAAATTCAACATTTCACTTCAACATTTTTTTCTATTACCTTATTTCCTAGAATTCAAGAATTAGTGATGCATCATAATGATACAGTTTACCATCTCAAATCATGCCTAACAGGATATGTGATGTTCTATTTCGACAAGATTAGAAGATATGCAGTCAGCAATATCTGTGTATGAATTCTGAATGTTGAAGTGAATTGCTCCTCTTACTGGCCCAATAAGGCCTGAGCTTTCCATATTCAAGGTATAAACTGAATGAAAATCTAAATGATATTTCTTCTTTTGGATTTAAAATTCTCTTCAGCATTAAATGAATAAAATATGAAAAATACATCTGGGAGAAAAACCCAGTCTTATAAATTAAAAGTTTCTATGTATGTGCAGTCACATTTATTCTTTTTTTCCTTATAAAATCCTTATAAAGTTTGCTTACTGCTTCATGCCTTCATTTAATAAATAATAATGTAAAAAGTCTCTACTTGAAGGAACTTGTTTGATCTTTTTAAGAATATAATTACTTGAGAATTTTCAAGAGATCGAAAGTTATCTGTCCTAATGATACCTAATGGATCAGCCCGTTAAAGACAAACGCATGGTACTCAGAGGATCGCTTTGCTTTTCTGAGGAAGACATCATATAAAGGCCATGACTGAATTTGCAGGCGTAATGACAGCTGTGTTAACCCAGTCAGAGTTTCTTACAGTAACAGACCAAAAGCATCAGCAAATTTTACACTATGGATATAAACGCTGCAGTCAAAATCTGTACTTAAGCTCCAAATGTACAGCCCAAAGTTAAGCATGGGTACTGAAAACTATCAAGAAAAGTAAGACTTTTAGAGGCACCACTTGATTTAACTAAGGAGTTTCTCCCTGCAAGTAGAGGAAAATAACAATACCCCTCATATTTACAGAGCTGTGTTTCTTACTCGAAGGACCCAGTCTCTGAAAGATGATACAGACAAGACATTGTCTTGAACAAAAAGGACCTCAAATGTGATCACATATGGCCAGTAGCGGTGTGAGCAGTATGGCTTCATGTTACAATACCTCATAGAAGCTGCTCTATGATATTAAGTTATAGGATAGTTGGTAAATATTTGTCAAGCATGTAATGAAAACAGGAGATGATTTTTCAAACAAACTGGGTTTGTAAATCTGCCTGGTAAGGAGGAAAGAAAAGGAAGGAAGAATAAATAGATGGGCTAATTATTAACATGACTTATCTCACGTTTATTAGACAGTTTCTCTTGAAAGATGGGGAATTGGGGGCTACAGTAGCATGTATTACATATATATATTACTGCAGGTCTTCCGTATTGCAGTGGAAGGAGACGGAGACCAGCAGAATCACAGACTGAATTTCAGAAGGTCTTGGGAGAAGATCCATCCTGCTCTCAAGAGCAAACCCAAAAACCCATGTAACCCAGGGAGGAAATGTAGTTTCCTTAGCTGTCATGAATGGACAATACCCATCCACTTGGCTCTGTTTTCCTTAGTCAACTACTACTGTAGTTTCATCATTGTTTTTATCCAATTTTTTTTTTTTCGTCTTAAAGTGATTGAATACATTCTTAGCTCATCTAAAAATGCCCAGCAATTGTGTGTGCCTGCTTTTCCTGGATTTTTTTCCATGCTTTCCACAGAAAATCTACATGACCATGTCTGTCCCACTGGCCAAATAAATGTAATGTTGAGTTTGATTCATGTGATTTGCTAATAATCATTATAACTTTTTGGATGTGTATTGGGACTGTGGCCAACACAGGACCAGGACTGTAAATGATCTCTGTGGACTGGAAGATGAAATTCCAATTTTAGCAATTCTGGCCTGGCCCAAAAGGCATTTTGCCCCCTTAGGGGGAAAAGGAGTTTTGTTTCTGTGACTTTATTTTTTTTTTTTATAGGGTGAGAACCACTGTCCTGGTTTCAATTGAGATAGAGTTAATTTTCTTTCTAGCAGCTGCTGTAGCGCTGTGGCTTGGAGTTAGGATGAGAATGATGTTGATAACACACTGAAGTTTTTGGTTCTTGCCAAGCAATCAAGGGCTCTTCAGCTTCTTAGATGGTCCTGCTAACAAGAAAGCCGGGGACACCCAAAAAGTTGGGTGAGGACACATCCAGGACAGCTGTCCAAGGGGATATTCCATACTATATGGCATCATGTTCTGTATGTAACTGGGGGGTTGTCCATCAGGCAGTCTGGTTCAAGAACTAGCTGAGTATCACCTTCAGTTGGTGAGCAAATGTGCTGTGCATCACTTTTTTTGTATACGCTATTATTGTTATTATTAATTACTGTTATTGTCATCATTGTCTTTTCTGTCCAGTTAAACTGTCTTTATCTCAACCCACGAGTTTTAGCTTTTTTCTTTTCAATTCTCTCCCACATCCCACTGTGGGGGGGAGAGTGAGAGAATAGCTGTGTGGTTGTTTTAGCTGCCAGCCCACCTAGCTAGGCAGCATCCCTTCTGGACAGCAGAATGACCAACAGTAAAAGTGATGCCATGCCACTTGGTTGATGGAAAACATGGTGCATTAAGTATGGAAGTGCTGTAGAAAGCTAACGCCCACACTGTCCATTGTGTGATTGCTGTGTCAGGATTAGTGGCTGATTGGTTTTTTTACCTCCTATTTAAAGGCAATGTTGCTTTGGGATTGTTTTATGACACCATGCCTTCCTTGGCAGCAGGGTGGCACTGAGGAACTGCAGGACTGATGCCGAAGGGCTTGGACATGCACTTTCTGAAGTGGGTCAAGTGTTGGGGGTCCCCAGAATATCCTGGGGGCTGCGGTGCCATGGGGAGGGGGGGTTCTCCATCACAGTCTCAGCTTTCATCAATGGTGTGATAACATCAGTGGTTCTGCTGACAGGCTACCGTTCTGTCAACCATAATGGGATTTAAGCGCTACATGAAACTTCTGGCTGCATGTTGCTGCTCTTGGCTTTTGCCACAGGTTTTGGTGGGGAGTTGCGGCAAATGGAAATTTTAAGGAATAGCCAGTTCTGAAAGGCTCTGAGGAGGTTACAGAGCCTCTGAGCATTTTCCTAAGAGACCAGGTTTAAAAAAAAATAAACAAACAAAACTTTGAGTGCATTTTCTTTCGTTTTCTGCTCCTTGTGCTTTAGCTCAGCAAGCAGTTTAGTTTTGAAAGCTCACTATAACATAGCAGGTGTACTTGGACTCCTGTAAGCAAAATATCCCTTGGAGAGTAATTTTCTTTATGTCAGTTCAAAGACAGCTTATTAAACTATGTTCTGTAACTACTATGGGCTTGAGAAAAGGGAGAAAAAAAAAAAAAAACATTTGGAAAGTTAAAGTTTACCTTTATTTTAAACTGTGAGTTCTGTGACAACTATTGTTTGTGCTAATAGTGGTTAAATGTAGGCTGCTGCATCATTTGCAATGGGGCAGTTTAGTTGTTAGAGACACAAAGCACGGCAGGCTTCAGTCCTTCTTGGGATGTGCTGACATATTTTGACACATGCATGACCACTGTTCTCTGCTGAAATCTCTGTTTTTCTTGTAACTGTGTATTTCTATAGGGGGCAGGTGCTGCATGCAGTCAGCCACAGTGATCTTTTTCCACTAAAGTGTTACATGTCTGTCAGTGACTTGGAAATGCCCCAGAAGAACCATCCCTTAGCATGTTATTCCCATGTCAGTTTATCAAAGGACAGAGGGTGACACTGTAAAGCAGAATAAAGAAATTCAGTGGGTTTGCTCAGCTTATGCTCTATTAGGGTGTGGTATTTCTGTGCTAAGTGGTATATTGCAGCTGTTATTTGTTTCTTTGCTTATGTCAGAAAAATGTAAGCAGTAACTAGGGGGTTAAATTCCTGCTCAACAGGCATATTTTTGGATTTACGTTTTCATAAGGGAGCTCGGAGTGGAGCTCAGCGCGTTGCAGTGGAGGGGAGCGCTGCGTGACAGACCCTAGCATCTGAGGGAAACGTGGCTTGTAGCAGACATACATGATGGGAATGAGATGCTGTACCAGCTCTTCTAGTTTCTCAGGGACGCTGTGTTTTCCAGCTGTTTACCCTTGAGATGTAAAATGGCAATTTGGCATAGGCTAACAACCTGGTGTGATGTGAGCATCTGCGTAAAAGGCTGCACATATGGAGCATGCCCAGTGATATGAACAGCCTGTTACCCCACCCCCAGCCAATCTAGGAAGAGATGAAATGAACTTTGCACTTGCAAATGTCACTGAATACATTTTGCACAGGATTTTAAAAGGTTCTCTTATAAGCACTATTTTTAACAGCCAAATCCACCCCCCAAAACAGAAAGGAAAAAGCCCTAGGTATTTTTCTGTGATCAATCTCAGGTTTTGATCAGCTGAAGCATCTCTCACAACATTTACCTGAAGCCTGGCTTATTTTACCTTTTTATCATTCAAATTCAGATTTTTTGGAGGTAGTGTGAAATTTTGGGGGTGTTTTTTTTGGATTTGGGTTGTGATTTGTTTTCTTTTTTTTTTTTTAACTGGCATGAGAAAAATTGAGAATTTAATTGCAGTAGAATACTTGGAAACAGTGAGGCTGCAAGCTTGAAAGGCAGAGGGAAGAGAAGGAAGGCTCTCAGAGCAGAGCATGGATAGGAAAGGAGCAGTGATTCTGCGGTGCTCAGTGTGCACATGTTTTATGAGATCAGTGCCGGGCGCTGCAGCTGCGGACAATAACTGAGCTGTCTGGCTAATGAAGGCCACCTGGATCAGGCTTCTGAAAAGAGCCAAAGGAGGACGACTGAAGAATTCTGATATCTGTGTAAGCCCTGTGTTTTCATTATTGGCATATATTATATGTATATATATGTATTGCAGTGTGGGGAGGGGAAAAAAGCTGGTGAGGAGAGTTGTTTTTGTTCTGATTGAATTAGCAGAACTCTGTTTTGTATGCAGGGGGAAAGCAGAGCTGTCATTATTTATAGAGCTCTCCTGGCATTGTGGCTGCTGCTATTGTGGAGATATGGGGACATGTGTTGAGTCCAGACGGATTTTATTAGTTGGAAGTTGATTTGTGGTCATTTGCATGTTTTGCTGAGGGGCAAAGATGGATACGAGCCATTTGTGGTTCTGATGGGGAAAGTGTGTCAGGTAAAGAGGTTGCCCTAAAATAAAAATGGATAGCAGATGTTAAATCTGTTAGCAGTGGTATTGTGTAACAGTGAATATTGATACAGAATTTGCATTCTGATCACAAAAAGTCTGTTTCCTTGTTAATACTGACACTGTTCAGAGTTTTAATTTTTATGGAGCCATCCTTGAAGCTGCTGTGTGTCCTTCAGCCCTGCACTGCACCACTGCTGTAACTCTACAGAGCAACTGGCTTTGCTTGCTGAAAAGCACACAAATAAGAACATGGGGATAGTGCAGGAAATGGAACACTGAGGAAGACACCTGCACTTTTGGAAAGTCTCCAGAAAAAAAAATACTTACCTAGACATAATTTTTCTAAGTGACTTTCCCTTTTGGAGCGTTGTTATCTGACAGAAGTAAGAGAAAAGGCAAGGTGTATAACCACTTCTGCCTTGTTTTTTTAACACCGAAACAACTTGTGACATTTTTGCTTTCCTGGTGCAGGGTTCGGCGGACTCCTACACCAGCCGTCCATCCGATTCAGATGTATCTCTGGAAGAAGACAGGGAAGCAGTGCGGAGAGAGGCAGAGCGACAGGCCCAGGCACAGCTGGAAAAAGCAAAGGTAAGATGTTGTTTTGTGTCACAGACTCATAAAATGCTCAGCTTTTGGAGGACTGTTATCCATTACTGATGCAAATGTTTTTAATTTGTTGACATATAGCATAAGACCTCTTATAAAGATTTTCCAGACCACTATAGAAGCAGACACATTTTCCAGCAAAAGTCAGTTATAAACAATTTTCCATACAAGGCATATGATTGGCTTGTGTATTTCAGAAAAATTTATTTAAATGTGTGTATTTCCTCTTTGTTGAACATACACATTTATTCCTGCGTATGGAGTCAAAGCTTTGAATTCTTACCAAAGATGTTTGTGAAAGTTTGCCCCTGGATGGCTATGGCACCCAAAACTTACAGTTCTAGAAATCAGCCCTCAAACATCCTATTCATCTTCCTTCAGTGAAGGATCAGTCCCTGCAAGTCATATGTAAATAGGGAGAATGTGTTGCAAAGGGTTTGGATTTCTTTTCCTGAAGACTTCACTGGCATTCTTTACAGTTTGTGTGTTAAATGATCCCATGCTCCAGGACTTGTTAAGATTTCTCTTTCTATCTCCATACTCGTGGCAGGTAGTGACAATTTATTAAGGAAATGCTACTGAGCTTTAGGTTCTTACTGTGTGTTTGTATATTTTCCGTGAGATGCATTTAGGACTCCGAGATTTTTATCATTGAAAGGGTATAGGCTTGTTTTTCTTTCATCTGTGCTATATCTTTAAATATAAAAATCATGCTCATCATCTTATTTCTTATCTTTCATTTCTTCTTTCATCCTACTCTTTTCTTTTTTGTATGCTGGCTTCTAGCTCTCAGTGTATTACTTACTGTTTTCCAGGATCTGTTTTCCATTTTCATAGCTTATATTTAAATATTGTACTAAGGTTCTTACTCAGATGTACCTGATATGCATTTCTCTGTCACTTTGTCTCTGACTCCCCTCCTCCATTTTGCCTGTCTTGTTATTTCCCCATCTCCCTTCCTTCTCCCATTCTGCTTCCTTTGCTGCTGATGGCTTTGCCTCTGCCCATTGACGCCACCTGTTTCACAAGGGTTCTAAAGAAATTCAGGAATACAGATCATTGAGCTGTGCACCTGATCATATGAGAGGGCCAGTTCCATAAATAATTCAGCACTATAATGCACAACCAAACAGCTTCATCGGGCCAGAAAACCTGAACAGGGAAGTCAAAGATGTGGTTTTGAAAAATGTAATTGTTTGACCAATATTTAATGAGAGCTTCTAAAGCAGCATTTTAATGAGATGCTGGAACTTGCCAACTGTAGGAGATGCTGAACATCGCTTTGGAGTTGGGCCCTGCTGTCCTGGGATGAGTATAGCAGAAATAGCACAGAAGCAGCCCGCTTCCTCCCTTCCACCTTTTATCTTAGAGATACTGCTGATCATAGTCGGGAGTTTCAGTTCTATCAGGGTTGCTTTTTGCTGGTTTGAGATTACTTTGCTCTTAGGAAAGATGATAAAGGCATGCCTGAAATTCAGGTGAAGTGTTAAATTTTATCAGTAAATGCACAGTCTTTAAAAGAAGAGTTGAAGTCATAATATCAGGGTAGCAGTACAGCACTTGCTGCGAACTGATGCATCTCCTAGCGATGAGTAAATCTATGTGAGTGTTGCTATGGGAATTTGGCTTAGTGATGCTGGCTTGAATGCATGGCCAGCCCTTATGCAATATTCATGACCTCTAGCACAGCTGCCATTGTAGTTTGTAGAGAAACTGCTAGCAGACCTTGACTTTTTAAAACTGTATTTCTACACATCGAAGCAATGTTCTCACTCCAGCTGGCATAAGATACAGTCTCTAGGTCTGACACCGCCTGAGACTGTAAGACAACTTGTGAACAGTCAAAGTAGGAAAGGCACTGCCAAAATCAACCTGCTGTAACAATGGGTAATTCTAGTCATATAGAAAACACAAAATGAATTATTTAAATCACTCGTGCTTTAAAATGGATCAAAGGTGGAACTGCACTAGCAGTTTTGTTTCTTGAGTCAAATGTTAAAAATCATTCCAGGCAGCAATATATGGAAATAATTTTACACAGTGGCTACAGGAGTGTGATATTTAGCCTAGTGTAATATTTACCAGCATATTGGAGAAAATATTCTGTGTATTAGGTGCTAACACTTGAAATAAATGTTTAAAAAGACGTAAATTAAACCTAGCTCAGTATATCTAAAATATGACAGGGTGTGCTTTTCTGCCTTTATTGGTGATTTGGTCCTTCACCTCCCTGAAACACAGTAAAATTAACGAAGCGGTAACTTCTGTTGGCGCTGCCTGGCTCCTGTGTGCCTCCAGACCTGCTTTCTGCCTGCTGCCTGCTCTCCATGGGCATCTTGCCTTCTCCCCAACCCGCTCTCAGGCAGAACCAAGTGACGCAGCTGCTTCAACTTTTCCCCTTTTAATAGCCTGAATGGAAGTGTTGATCCTAAATAAAGTCATTACAGTTGTATTTGTCACAGGAATTAGAAGAGGATGACATACGTGAATAATGCGGTGGAGGGAAAATGATAGTGAATTAAGGGTAGATAAAAAACAGTTGAACTGTGTCATGCACTTAATGAAAACAGTATAATGACATCCATTTTCCTTCCTTACAACTGGGGAAATCACCTTAAACTGAAGAGAAAAACATAGTAATAAAGCACACAATAGCAAATTGTTAAGAGGATTTTAAGACTTAAATTTGGATTTTTATGGATTCTAAGTGTCAGTGTAACATGAAGCCAGAATCTAATATGCATAACTGATATGGATCCAAATGGAAAATAAAAACAAAAAAAAAGCTGGTAATAAAATACACATTCTGTCCATATTTATTTATTTATTTAATACAAGCATTGCTTCTCTGGAAGACGGCTAAGCATATTTTGCTGACTCACTTTGGCATGTGACTTACTGTAAGGAAGGTGGGGCCACGGGCGCATGTTCAGAGTCGTCCGGGGACGGAAATTTAAGAGGCAAATGACAAGACTACCTGCAGGCAGGTAGACATCCCAAGGGAAATAAACATGCAGATGAAGCTGTTAAGCTCAAAGATGAGATGAAATGTTCCTGGTTAGGATAGTTCTGCAATGCAAATGTGGAAAGTTTGAGGTTTGGGGTGTTTTGGTGGGTTTTTTTGGTGTTTTTTTATAAATAGAAATAAAACATTTAAGGGCATTGAGGATTTCCTTGGTATCCTCCTCATAGTCCATAGCATGTGGCTATCTCTAGGATAAAGAGGAGATGGTTAGGGTATGCAAACAGTGCCCAAATCTAAGGGCTTGTACTGATACTTTGCTGAATGTCCTGTTTCCTTTAAAACATGAACCTTAAGCATTCACAAGCCAAAACCAAATAAGAACCTAAAGACATTAATTGGTTTTAGTGTTAATATTTTGAAAATTGTCATTTCTACAGGGTAAAGTTCTCTAGTTTTGAAAGGTGAGTATTAAAAATAAATTATAGTAAGTATTTTTTTCCTATTTCTTGCAAGTATTTAATTAATTATCCCTTAAAATATTGCACCAAGTGATAGGGATGAGATCAAAGGAAACCTGTGAAGTACAACTATTTGTGAGACCTTTAAATTCAGTACTAAATGTGCTAAAGCTTGTACATAAGAAAGGGGACTTCAATATTGACTTCTGGCCCTCTCCAATGCCAATAATATAAATTTAAATATTCCTTTGATTTATTTTGACTCAAGCATGTCATATGTTATGAACTTGGTTTTGACTGAAATGCAATTAGTGAGGTGGTCTCTCAACCTTTTTCTTCTCTTCTGCAGAAGTCACTTTGTTCTTCAGTATCTTCAAATGTTTAAATTTTGCCTCTTTTTTTTTTCTTTTTTTTTTCCCCTCCTGTGACTTTAAAGCTCCTTCTGCAGAGAACAATTTCAGATGATATCTATAGGATATTTTCAGCATTTTGGAAAATGAAATATTTTTTTCAATTCTTTCTAATACATTGGGTACTGAAAGTGCCAGTTCATCCAGGTTCTTTTTCTCAACTGGGACTAAAGGGAAGACCTATGCTATTCATTCTCTGTTAAAGATTGTTCTCAGCATCCTTTGAGTCTGAAACTTCTTAAATGGCTGTCAAAGCCAGATCGTGGCCTTCCAGAAGTCAGTAATTGTGTCCAGAACAGGAAATCCTCTCAGCTCTGCTTTGTTTATGTTCCACCTAATGCTCTACTGCTTGCATCCTCTTAGAAGTTAGTTAAAACTTGAAATTTCCATAGTCCTAATTTAAAATGCCATTTAAATCACTTTTACATTAAGATGGTGAACCACAGAAATTCTGATACCAGACATCCCTCTTAGGGTATAACATCAACTGTCGTGTCTTGCTTTCCTGATGGTAGTGTAGCAGTGGTGATGACTTGTGACTGTGAGTAATAATGCAGTGTCTGAAGTGTAATGCATTGCCTCCATGCATGGTTTGGGGACCACAGCTTTGAAATGTGTAGCAGGCTGGGATAATGCCTACATATTCCTGCAAGGCTGAAGGCATGAAAAAGATTGTCAGATGTAATTATCCGGTGCAGTGTGCCAAGACTAGTTATTTATTCACTCTCAGACAGGTTTCGCAGCCTCTCAATGACCCCATGCTGCTAGCAGGCAGCTGCAGAGCTAGTTAAGGTATGTCTGCTTAAGCTGCAGTAACATTTTTGACAGACCAGAAGTGCCCATCACCTTGATGTGTGTCCTTATATTATGTCAACTTGTTCCATCTTGGAGACTCTGTTTTCTCTGTATTACAAGAGCATCATGGTGCTGAACAGCCCCAAAAGCCATAGCAACATAGGGCAGTATCTTGTGTTAGCTGTTGTGTATGGTAATATCTTCTCCCATTGATTTCTTCTCATTTGCCCTTTTGTTTTAGAGTACTTCCATTGCGTGTTATCATTTAGGTAGCTAATGTTGCGTGTCAGAGTTGCTGTGATTACATAGGAGCTGGCACAGTGGTCTAGCTGGAAATAATTGAGTTGTTGATCCAGAAGTACAGTTACAAATCTGGTTGTTGCTTAGCTGGGGGTGAGCTCTGCATTGCTGGGTCTGCTGGAATCGGGTTACAGATATTCTTTTCCTTGATTTTCTGCATTCATTTGTGCTGCTTGCTCTTAGGACTGTAACATTGGGATGCAGAGCAGCTCCCTTTATACTGCTGTCTGTGACCTATAGTTTTGTCATGTTTATATTCATGATCTATTTTGTCTTCACATTAAGTGTACGCACTTGTTCTACACTGGTGTCTCTTGGTATTTCGGTTATTTCCCTGAACTGTTTGTGGCTGGAATTCTTTCTTCTAGTGGGGTCTCAGATAAGATGGAATCAAACTCTCCAGAAATAGTACCCTTTCTAATTAGAAAACATCTGTCATCTCTCATTGATCCTGTGATTACAGAATGATCAAATCTGTTTCATAAGTATCCTTTCCTCTTCTGCTTCTTGGACGTGCGTGGGAAAAAAGAGTGGAGGGATATTAAGACAGCCTAAATTTAGATACCTGACTGTAGGTAGATCCTTTAGTTTCCTAGTGTTCTTCAAATAATCAGCAGAAAGAGATAAACTGTCTTCAAGGAATAGAGAGACAATACTGAGAAAAAGTCCTGAGGACAAGCGTAACTCTTCTGCCTGCTCTCACCAGCTGCTTTCACATGTGCCTGCTCTCTCCCCTGATGAGATATCTTTGCTCTGACTTTATCTGTACGGTTAAGTTATCCTTTTCCTTTTGTAAAACTAAATCACTTCTTTATGAAAAAAAGAAATGTTTTAACTGAAGGGAGCATTGCAAGCGAGGTACAAACACCCATTTGCATCTAAAATTTTTATCTGGTTGTTTTTCTGCTCCCCGTCCCTTGGGTCAGTGCAGCAGACACAGCCTGTTTGCTGCCAGCCTCTGCTGTGTGGAAGGCACAGCAGAGGTTACAGCAGAGCTTCCTAAACCATGATGTGCCTGTTGCTGGCCAGTTGTACATGGTGCAAGACACATGGTACCTCCTACCTGAGGTGCAGAGTTAAGTGTGGTCAGGGCCAGCCCTTGCTGTGGCTCAGGCAGCGGTGCCTGTTGGGTCTGGTTGTCAGGCCAGATGCTGATATGGGGGTCAGCAGAGGATGCAGAGGGTTGTGGGAATCATACAAGAGGATGAGAAGTGGCTTTGGGGATGCTCTGTGTAACCAGCAGGGAGTGAGTGAGGTTGATGGACCTCGGGAAAGGAGGAATTAGGGTAAGATTTTGCAGGCTTTTCAGGCTGGCACCAAGGTGAGCACTTTGTTGATCTTAGATAGAGGTAGATGCTACTGGTCACTCTAAGCAAAGTAATTTCCAGCTAAACTATATATGACCCAGTTTATTAACTTTGTTGCAGTTAATAGGGCCTGATTTACTTTTACCAACATCTGAGACAGTATGCTGTATTCCAGAGCTGCACTTTTCTCAGCAGCTGGTCCAGCTATTTGAATGCCATTGTTTTTTATCTTGTTAACAAATGTCTTTTTACATAAAACAGAACTTTGATTCAAAGATAGAGGGGAAAATAGGATTTCAGGGCACAGGCCATTGTTAAAGGTAGCTAAAATGTTTGAACTCCAGGTAAATGCTGAGCTTTCTGCATCTGTAACACCTATTTGGTGGATAAATTACATAACTTTATCTTTTCTACTCTAAATAATTTATGTCTATTTCCTGTTTCCATTCCAGCTTAATGTAGAACCTGAAGATATTTTTTGGGGGTTATCTTTTTATAAAATCTTGTCTTTTTCTAAAATTAAGCATGTACTTACAAAATGTTTTCAAGGTAGTCATTGCAGATGCAGGTAGGGCTCTTAGTTATTCTTGAGTTCAGTAAAATATAGGATTTTTAAATCTCTGTGGATCTGGACCTGTATCGATATCTACCTGTGCTTATATATACATGCATACATTACATATACCCACATACATATGCACATGTATATGTGGGTATACATTTGTAAATACGCTGCATGTATTAAATTAGCACTGGTGACTTGAACTGGCCGTTTATGTTCTACAGCTGGTGACTTGCCATTGTAAAGTGTTTAGTTTGTACTCTGGGAGAACTGTTGTACCAAAGGATTAACTTGTGAGGAAATAAAAGGGGTTTATCAGAGAATGAAGTGGTCCTGTGATGAGGAAGTGGGCTGCCGTGGGCTTTTTGGAGGCAGAAATGAGTTGGAGTAAGAACTTCGGTGCCGGCAGCAGAGGCTCACCTTGCAGAGGTACCCCAGCTAACACTGACCCATGTGATGCAGTGGCTTGATGAAAGACTAGTTTGGACAACAAAAGCTTTATGCTTTCTGCTTTTGTACCAAAATGGCTATTTTCCAACCAGTATAGCAGCTAACCTGATAGAGTGGGCACCTGGCTGATGTGTTTTGCTATGCAGGGAGGTACTTGTCATCTGCCATGACACCAAACCCTCAGACACAGTTCTTGAACCCTTGGTAAGGATCTGAATTCCCTTCCTCTTTACTAACCCACCTCCCAAAATAAAAATTGAAAGAAGAAAAAAGAAAAGAAACAGATTATTTGTGGTTTTGGTTTTTTACTTAATCAGGGAAGAAAAAAAAAAAGAAAAGGAAGAAAGCTTCGGATTGTAACTTTTTTTTTTTTTCATAATTGCAACTTGTTTTATAACACTACATTCAAGATGGCAATGAGTTCTAACTATAGGTAGCAGTACAGTGCTTTGGAACAAAATTAGACTGATGTTAGATGCCAATTCAAAAGTGTTTCCTTCTAGAAAATTGAATATTAGTTATATAAACTAGTCACTGGTTGTATGAAACTTTAGAAAAATCAGTAGGAGGCCAAATGAAACCCGTGATACCTGGGAGGAAGATCACAGAATCACAGAATCACAGAATTGTAGGGGTTGGAAGGGACCTCGAGAGATCATCGGGTCCAACCCCCCTGCCAAAGCAGGCTCCCTAGCTCATATTGCTCAGATAGGCGTCCAGGCGGGTCTTGAATATCTCCAGTGAAGGAGACTCCACCACCTCCCTGGGCAGCCTATTCCAGTGCTCAGTCACCCTCACTGTGAAAAAGTTCTTCCGCATGTTGGTGCGGAACATCCTATGCTCCAACTTGCAGCCATTGCCCCTTGTCCTATCCCCACAGACCACTGAAAAGGGGCTGGCTGATTCCCTCTGCATCCCCTGCTTCAGATAATTATAAACTTTGATTAGGTCCCCCCTTAGTCTTCTCTTCTCAAGGCTGAACAGTCCCAGCTTACTCAGCCTTTCCTCATAGGGGAGATGCTCTAGGCCCTTAATCATCTTCGTAGCCCTTCTTTGGACTCTTTCCAGGAGATCCCTGTCCTTTTTATACCAAGGAGCCCAGAACTGGACACAATACTCCAGGTGGGGCCTGACCAGGGCAGAGTAGAGAGGGAGGATCACCTCCTTTGACCTGCTGGCTACACTCCTCCTGATGCATCCCAGGATCCCATTGGCTCTCTTGGCCACCGAGGCACACTGCTGGCTCATGGCCAACCTGTCATCTACCAGGACCCCCAGGTCCTTCTCCACTGAGCTCTTCTCCAGCAGGTCATCCCCCAGCCTGTACTGATACAAACAGTTGTTCCTTCCCAGGTGCAAGACTTTACACTTGCTTTTGTTGAACTTCATCTGGTTTCTCCCTGCCCAGCTCTCCAGCCTGTCCAGGTCTCTCTGGATGGCAGCGCAGTGCTCCTGCGTGTCAGCCACTCCTCCCAGCTTTGTATCATCGGCGTACTTGCTGAGGGTGGATGTTATTCCCTCATCAAGATCGTCAATGAAGATATTAAACAGGACTGGACCCAACACTGAGCCCTGGGGAACACCGCTGGTAACAGGCCTCCAGTCAGATTCTACTCCACGAATCACAACCCTCTGGGTTCGGTCCGACAGCCAATTCTCAACCCACCTCACTGTCCACTCATCTATCCCATGCTTTCTCAGCTTTGCTATCAGGATGTCATGGGAGACAGTATCAAAGGCCTTGCTGAAGTCAAGGTAGATGACATCCACTGCTCTCCCTCCATCTACCCAGCCGGTGATGAGATCGTAGAAGGCTATGAGGTTGGTCGAGCACGATTTCCCCTTAGTGAATCCATGCTGACTACTCCTCATGACCTTCTTCTCTTCCAATTGCTTGGAGATGGCATCCAGAACAAGCTGTTCCATTACCTTTCCAGGGGCAGAGGTGAGGCTGACTGGCCTATAGTTACTAGGTTCCTCCTTCTTGCCCTTTTTAAAGACTGGAGTGACATTGGCTATCCTCCAGTCTTCAGGCACTTCTCCTGTCCTCCAAGACCTGTCGAAGATGATAGAGAGCGGCTCAGCAATCACCTCCTCTGTGTTCCTGGGTAAGGAACATTTTTAAGTGCAAAACTCAACTTGAACTATGATGACTGTCTGGATTCTGCACAATTCCTAATATGAGAGAAATCAGTGAAAAATAAAAATACAGAGAGGCCCCAACTGATGCTTTTCTGGTTGTGCTCCTGCCATCTTTTCATCTATACTCAGTGTAAAGCCAGTGAACATCCCAGAGCAAGAAAACAGCGTGAACTTCTAACATTCACTGGTGGAGCCTACAGAAGCCTCTGAACACCTCTTCTGTACATTTAACCTCCAAACCTGCAATGACATTTTCCCCCAGCATTCCACAGTCACCTGGTCTGTGTTCCCAAATTGACTGTGATCAAGAATATGCAATGCATAACCCCTCTACTTTATACCTTTATAAAACTCATTGCAGAGGATAAATGTATATGCTGAGATACACTTTAGGATGCCATGAAATGCCAAAGATTAAACACACACTTATCCTTTGTGAAAGTACAGATAACCATTAACCCTTCTCCCTCCATTTTTGTGATGTAAATGTCACTGGTGGGTTTCAGTCAAACAACTTTTACAACTACCTAGGGGTTTTTTTACTTACTTGATTGAACAAGTTCAGATCTAATAGCAAACAAGAAAGCAATCAAATACTCCTGTTGAATCTGATATGAAATGTTAACATAGGTGGCATTCTGTAGCTTTAGATGAGATAGTTCCCACTGAAGTACTACTTCTTGCAGTTATTTTCCTTAAAAACTTTTCCCTTCCTTGCTAAATAGGTAAAGAGTATGATGGTTTCACCCAGGATGTTTTATTTTAATCCAAGTTTATTGATAGTACAACACATGCAAATGGCACCTGAGTTTAAAAGTGGTGCAATGTCAAGCAATCCAACTGTGCAAACAATTGAGATTAACGCTGCTGGAGACAATCCAAGGGGTTTTCCTATTTTCTTTTTCTTTGCTATCTCCAGCTGTACTTAGTTCCCTCCCTGTCCATATTTGGGTAATTTTATCATACTGTAATTATTATATTACTTTTCAGTTTGTTCTTTTTGTTGCCCTGAATACCTGACATTAAAATGTGTACTTCTCATTTAATTATTCTTAGAAGTGATGCTCCCTTCTTTCTTGTTGGAACATTTGGTGAAATCAAATTTTCCTAGCTTTCTGACTCTTTCTGTGCTAACAGCTTAACCCATTTTGGATTAAGAGTGTAAAATTTGTCCATTTTAGTTATTGGAAAAATATGGTAGTATGCTGATGGTAAAATGAAATATTTAAGAGATATATATGACTAAAATACATATGAACAAGAATGTCCTTTATTCTCATTTTGGAAATCTTATCAGGTAGATACCTATTTTCAAGGTGATTTCTTGTTTCTTGTGTCTAGAATCCAAAATCCAATTTGAAAGCTGATGCCTTTTTTTCAGTATTTTGGACAGATCTGCATTTGACAGGCATGGAAAGCAGAGATGCACCCCATGGTTTGGGGGTTTATTGTGCAAATATATTTGTGTTATTGATCTGCAGTCATCCTTTTTCAGTGACTGGTGGAAGAGTGAGGGGAAAAATAACTTGAAAGGGAAGATGAAGGATCAAACTGCAGCTGCTTTGATTATTTTGACTGGAGATGTCAGATTGTTGAAGGGAGAGAAGAGATGTGCCTTCTGCTTTTTGACTCCATCCATTCTGCCAATTATTTCAAAATTGAGGTTTGAAAAGTTGTTGGATTCTAATATTTCACTTGCGGTAAAATAGACGAACACAAAGCACTTGGGGTTACTGTAACTCTGTTACCTCTGTGTGTCGTAAGAGAAACACTTCCTGACTGAAATAAAAAAAGAGAAGAAATGTCGAGTACCTGCCATCTTGCGAATCAGCCGTGCACATTGCAGTTAATAACCAGCAGTAATAAAAGGCAGTAATTGGAAAGGCAAAAGTATTTCTGACTTTTAGTAGCAGTCAAATTACAGCCGAATGTGTCCTTCCCAGAGGAGCTGTATGAGAATTTACTACACTTTTCCCAGCTCTTTCATTATTTTGACCCTTTATTCGCTTTTTGCAGCGAGGCATATGATTCACCCACCAAGTATAAATTTCCTTGCCGTCTCCCCTGGTGTTCCCTGGTAGTTTAGTCCAGTTGAGACGTAGCACAGAGCCACCATGGAAGTGTTCGACTATGGCTTTTGTGTCTTTGTAGTAGCCCTGGTGTGTTCGGTGAACCTGGTCTGATGAGGGCTGAGCGTGGGCTTGTCTTCTCTTGCTGCCTCTGCACTGCTTGAGCCATTTGCTGCAGGCAGAGGGCTGTGACATAATGTTTCTTCAAAGGAAGGTGAGGAAGAGGAGTCTGTCCAGTGCCTATAACAGCTCAGCTGGCAGTGCTCTGGGGACCCAGATAACTCCAGCACCTTGTGAGAAAGTTGGTGGGTGCTTCCCTCTCATGAGGATAAAGAGGTGTGGTGGTGCACATGGCTGTTTTAGCTGAAACACAGTCAAAACCCTTGTTCCTCAGAAAGGGAAGGATTCCTTACTCCTGGTTTTAAACTCTTCTTGACATAAAATCACATGAAATTTCTCAGACTTTAATCTCTCTCATATTAAATCATAGATTCAAAGAACAGTTTGGCTTGGAACGGACCTTAAAGATCACCTAGTTTCAAACCCCCTGCCATGGGCAGAGACAGCCTCCACTATCCCAGGTTGCTGAAAGCCTAATCCAACCTGGCCTTGAATGCTGCCAGGGATGGGACATCCAGAGCTTCGCTGGGTAGTCTGTTCCAGTTCCTCACCACCATCACTGTGAAGAATTTCTTCCTAATATGCAATGTAAATCTGCCATTCTTCAGCTTAAATTCCTGTCTCTCCATGCCCTTATAAACAACCCCTCTCCAGCTTTCCTGTGGGCCCCTTTAGGTACTAGAAGCTGCAATAAGGAGCCTTCTCTTCTCCAAGCTGAACAAGCCTAACTCAGCCTGTCTTCATAGGAGAGGTGCTCCATCCAGCCCTCTGATCATCTTTGTGGTCTTCCTTTTGGTTGTACTGCGTCTCACAGGCAATTTAGTTTCATGGCAGTGTTTTGGGGACCAAAGCATTGTTTCTAGCCACACCTAATCAGTTAATTTATTTAGGGTTATTTCTAAGTCAGGTCAGTTAACCCCAGTGAGTGTGGTACAGCCTCATAAGCAGCAGTGTGTTGTGGCATGGGCGCATGGATGGAGACTGAGTGCTCCATAGCACAAGACTGAAAACATAAACACACCCTTTTCTGCAGAGAAGTCCATCTTTTTTCTGGGGTAGGATCTTGTACTTCAGCTCCCACTGATCCTAGTTTCTCAGTAGCTGTCTGATGTGAACTTCTACACTCTTGTTACTTAATACCAGGAAAAGAAGCAAGACATAAAAAGGCATAAAGCAATGTATCTACTTTATCTGTTTCACTCTGTCATGAACTGAGTTGTTCTTATTTTTGTCTCAAAAATAACATGTTTCAGTATTTCTTCCTCAATGCCCCTGGCAAAGCCAGACTAGAAGTTTTACCTAGTGCAATCTGGTGGACAATTGTGTTCCCGCAGTCAGAAGTAAACTTGTGTTTTCTCTCTGAACTTCAGTGTGTGTTGCAGCAATTTCCCTGTATTAATGATCTATAGGCTCTCTGTCATTACTGCAGGACTTTTGCAACTCAGGCAGGAATGAAGACAAGCATCATTCAACACATCTTCATCACAAAGACTTTTTTTCTTTTACCTTTTCTGTGTTTTATTAATTGCTGGGTTCTTGAAGCTATGCTCATTAATTCTAGGCACTATGAATGTCTGTCCTTGTACACGACTTCCCACAGACTCCCCCTCTATGTTTTAATCCTGATTTGAAGGTCTCACCACAGTGGTCTTTTGTCAGGGAAGAAAAATCAACCAACCCACTATGTTTAATAAACCATGCCCACTAAAGCAAACTCATTTATGACACTCTGGAATTGCAGAGATTAAAGGCTACTAAATATGCTATAACTGTATCTTACTCTCACATATGTGTATAAACCTAAAATTCATCATATGTCTATTAATAGTAGAAATTTTATTAGTTGTGAACACAGAGAGACTTCTCTTTTTGAAGAGATAAAAAAATTAATGTCTTACTGATATTGTCAAGATTCTAATGCGTGTATACAAAACAAAATAACTTCAAATCCTAAATCTGTTTAGGATATTGCAGAAAGCATATGAGGTAGTTTTGTGAGGTTGTTCATTTAGGTGCTCATATAGAGTATTCATTGGCAGTATTGTCATGATACCATCTGTTCAGGCCCTGTTTATCTGTATTATCATAGCATCAAGGTCTAGGCATTATAAGCAAATACTATGACAATTCTTTTTAAAAGCACTGAGAAAAAAGTCTTGATTTTTGTCGATAAACTTTTCTTTTCAGAAACTTCTGTAAACGATAGCTAAGTCAAGAACCTCCATGTCAAAACCTCTAAAGGGTTTTTTTAGCCCCTGTTGACATTAGTGGTTTTGTTTTGAATATTTTAAGCAGAAGCAAAAGAAATCAAGTGACAAAGTACACACAAGGATTTATGGGGTATTAATACAGCTGGTGAAAAGTTCATGTACTGATCCCCCTTCCAATTAAGGGCTAAGAAATATCTAAGCATTTATAAGAAATATGGCAGTTGTAGATTGGACACCATTTCTCTTGATTTATAGCAGGGAGTTACATTTGCTCTCTTGCTCCAGGTTTTTCCTGTCTTCTTACAAAGTCATTTTTCTTTGTTAAAATATCTATTGAATATTATCTATTGAATATGTTGGCAGAAACAAGTTGACTATTTTTATGTCCTGAGCTTTTTACTTTCTTTAACTCATTTTAACACATTTTCTAACATGCTGAAAGTTTATGTAAAAAGATAAAAGGGGAAGGAGCTCTTAACAAATGACTGAAATCTGTTGATGCTCTTTTTTTCAGTGGAAGAACTTTGCATGGAAATAGAAGAGAATGTGTTATAAAATCTTGGGGCATTTCAGAACATACCATTTGAATTTGGCTAGTAAATTAGGCAGCTACTCAAGGTCCAAATTTATCTTGTTGAAAGAATGTAAGTTTAATTAAGCAATCTGGTCGTACATATTCATTTCAAGAGATTCAAAATATGCTTTTGTAGAATTTTGTCAGAACTGAACTTTGTCCAGAATTTTAAACCTTCTCATTATTGTGTAATTTTTTCCCAAATAAAGGACATCTAAGTTATTTTTATTAGCATTCTCAGTACATTCAGTATTGCTGTGACTTAAATTTTTTACACTTTATTGAGATCTTTAGTAAACTCTAAGGACTTCAGTACAGTAAAAGAAAGGAAAATTGTCAAAGACTCAGCAGATTAGGTGCCTGATTTCTTTTAGCAACCGTTGAGTAGCTGCTCTGTGTTGCTTTAACTATATTAAGGACAGAAACAGCTTTAGCAAATGCTGGGCCCTGTGTGAAATCTGTATCAAGTATGCACAGGACAGAAACCTTTTGCAGAGGTGGGGGACGCACATGTTCTTGCATAACACTGTCAAATTTAGCAGTGAGTTGAATAACACCCAAACCAATTCAATGTGTGGAGAGCAGGGCTTCTCCAATTAGCTGTACAATACCAAATGATGGGTACTAAACACTGTCCTATAGCAGTAAGCATCTCTGCTACAATGCAAAGATCACTCTATCATATTAAAGAGACAGGTGGGTGTGGTGGTCGGTGGTGTTTCAGGGTGTCCAAGACTTCTTTTGAAGTTCAGTCTGTTTCTGCACTTTATAGCTGTTTCCCAGTCCTTTGAATATCAGCTGTCTACAGTCAGTCTGAAATATCTCCTGATTTTGGGTGACCTTCATAAGAAAGAGAAGATAATAAAAATAGAAAACATAGTTAAAATAATTATAGTAAACTAACCACTGCCTCTGTCACATCTCTGTTCCATGAAGTACACTTGTAATGGAAGGTACTAACCCTTCTGCCTTGCTCATCCTTTGCAAATGTTTTCTTTTTGTTTGCTTTGTTTTCAGAACAAGGAGACCCATTTGCATGACTGTAGGTTCACCTATATTGTACCATAGTTTTTGTTGAGTTGAATCTGTGGTGTCTTCCAATGCCAAATGCTTGTTTGACGTTGTCTCTAGGTGTACCAGATACTTGTGGTTCACTGCATGTTGTCTAATGCACTCTATGTTTACAGAATCACAGGATCCAACCCCCCTCCTAAAGCAGGATCACTTAGAGCAGTTGCACAGGATTGATTCCAGGCAGTCCAAAGGAAACTCCACACCTCTTTTGGCAGCCTGTCTCAGTGCTCTGTCACCCTCAAAATGAAGAAGATTTTTCTCGTATTGAGGTGGAATTTTCTGTGTTCCAGTGCATGCGCATTGTCCCTTGTTCTGTCACTGGGCACCATGGAGTTGAGTCTGGCCCCACCTTCTATACATCTACCTTTTAGGTAATTGTAAGTGTTGATAAGATCCCCTCTCAGCCTTCTCTTCTCCAGGCTAAACAGCCCAAGCTCTCTCAGCCTTTCCTCATACAAGAGATGCTCCAGTCCCCTCATCGTCCCTCCAGCTCTTCCCTGGACTGTCTCCAGTGGTTCCTTTTCTTTCTTGAACTGGAGACCCCAGAACTGGACACAGTTTACAGAAAATTGTTTCATTTTGAGAGGGGATAGTCTCACAAACCTTCACTGAACATTCTGCAGATGTTTCTGATCTTTTTCTTGTCTTTTTTTCACTTCTGAGTCCCAACACACGCCTCCACAGGTCTCTGCCCAGGGATGACCAACAGACACTTTAGCACCAGATAGCTGAGGAACAGATTTAAACTGCTTCCACTCCTTGACCAGCAGCTTGAAGATTTAACAGTCTTGCTAAAAGGCAACTCAGACTGCCATGCAAAAAGCCAGCCGTGGCCAGCAGGTAATACTTAGGCCCATGCTAACACGGTCTTGCTTCCAGCCAGCTGCTTTGAGACCTGACTCTAGCCCAAGCAGAGAGAGGCTCCCTTGGATCTGCTTTGTTACAAAGCAAATTTAATAGATCTATTTAGTAGCACATAGGTCATATTTAAATTATTATTTAATCTCAGAGTCAAATTCAGAGGAATAGGAGAAAAGTATATTTTAATGTCATTTTAGAACTTAAAAAAGATTTGTTACATCTTAAATGTTCCCCATAATCTCTCCTACTTTCCCTGAAGTTGCAAGGTGGTAGGCTGCATATGCAGAAAACCAGTTTTGAGTAGCATATTTTGTTTACTGTTGAATGTTTAAATTGTGATACAAATTCTGTATTCAGGCCTGAGCTTAGTCATTATATTTAGCCTAGTTAAAGTAGAAGTTAGCAGATAGGCTTTTGCAATTTTAAAAAAAATTACTCTGACCAGTTTAGAATGTTTATCAAAGCAGGCACTTATTATATGTATAATGTATGTACGCAAATAATAGATACAGGTAAAGAAACAAGCCTCCACTGCCTGCAAAAGAAGTCTTTTAGTAGGCTGCAGTGAATTTCTGCCCATTAAATACTGAAAGAAATTCTTTGAACTTTAAGTCAAAATGTAGTCATGAAGCAAAGTGCTTTTATCCCACAATTACTTAATAAGGCATGAAATCAACAACCAAATAAAGCATGGATTTGAGAAAGAAACATACTCCAAAATGTATTGTATTTAAACATATCTGTAAGCAGAATTAATTCCCAGCTATTTTAGTGGCTGTAAACTTTATGCAGGATTTCTCTATAGCTGAATGTAGCGTCCCAGCCCACTTGTTGGAGAAGCTTTTATGTTACTGCATGGTGAAATAAAGCTGAGAACAATTTGAGCTAAATGTAACCAAATAAGAAAATATATGTACAACTAGTATCAGTTTTGTAATCCTGTTCACCTGGTTGCCATCCAGATTGTGGTTTGGGACCAGGAGAGTGGATGCACAGGAGTAAAAATACATAATTTGGAGTTCGTGAGAAAACAGCATTTCATTTTGGTGAGAATGTTGTGGCCTGAAAGACACAATTTCATTTGAAAGTGCATTTGAAAAGACTTCTGCTTCACTTTAAAAAAAAGTACATGACGTCTGATCCAGGGCCATTCATTTCACTTATCTCTGTCTTTCTCCCAAAGGTACTTTATAGAAGGGGTAGCTGATTTATATGGAGACATAACTTGACTAGTCCTGATTTTCTAAAATGCAAGGTTTGCCTAGATTTCATTACAACAGAGGATTACATCCAGATCAACATCATGGTTGTAGGACAACTACAATAGCATTCTTTGGTGGTAGGTTTGCCCTGATTTTCTCCTCTTCACTGAATATTTTACCTGGCCTATTACTCTCAAAAGATTTCTAATTCTTTCCTCACGGTTTCCTCAGTTTCTCCTTGTTAGTCATGGTGATGAGGTGCATTAAGACCCAGGCAGCCTGCTCCTTTCCTCCATGCGTAGCTGGAGCAGTGATGCAGGAGCCAGGCAGGGAGTTGCTACCCTCCCTGCCATGTGTGAGAAAGAGGCACCAGTCATCACAGAAAGAAAATATCCTTTTTGAAAAGTGTTGAGTTTAAAAAGGAGAGAGGAAATGGAGGGGAAGGAGTCACCAGTATTTGGCTCCTCAACTGTGGAAAAAAAACCCTGTGTAGACAGCACACATCATCAGTGCTTCATGTTGCTGGGGTCTTTCTTAACTGCCTTTGTTCACGTGTTTGCCAATCTATCAGCAAGTTGAGTAAAGTAAATCCACGATGAATTCATTATGCTGCCTTCAGACAAAGCAGCAATTTTCTTATTTTGCCAGCAGTGAGAAAAGGGATCACTGAACATGTGAAGTCTTTCCTAATGCATGCTTGTATGATTTCCTTACAGTTCTTTGGTGGCTTTTTATATTCTATTTGTAAATTGGGCATTTAACCCATTCCATTTGCCTTTCTGTAACAGTCATCAACATTTTCTCTAAGTTCAGAATATCTTTTGTCTGAGCTGTATTTAACCTTTAAATGCAGCTGTACTTGATATATGGCTCATATTTCAAAAAGATGGACGCATATGATCTGCAGAGAGAAGGCTGTGGCTGGGTACACATAAATTTAGATTATTTTCAAGCATCAAGTCTTAAATCCTTTCAAAGTGGCAACTCATGTTTCAACTGGCAGATCATTAAATTACAGTGCTATGATGTAATGTGTGAAGAAGCAGCTGAATTTACATGATATAAATTACAAGTTCCATTTTATAGCATAATAGAAAACCCAGCTGTAAATTTAGTAAGTAAATACCTCAGTTGTGACACAACTTTTTATTTGCTTGCCTGGACTCCCTCTCAAGGCGTGAAACTTTTTTCCCCTCTTCCTCCCTCCCTTAAGATTCAGTGCTGAATTATCTGGATGTAGTAAAAATTTTTCACTGGTCTTTCATAATGTTGTATAGGTCAAAACTAGGAGTTACTTCTTTATCAAATATGTGCTCACCTTTATTTTAGGACATGTGCCTTTGCTTGATGAATAGTCTGTTGAAATTAAAAAAAAAAAAAGCTTTTGATTTGCTTTAGCTGAGATTTCTATAAGGCTTTGTGGGCTCTGTGCTGACCAAACACGAAGTAAGTGAAGTAGCCTTTTGAGCTTAGGCTTTGTAATGATTGCTGCCTCTTTCTTCCTCTGGTTATTTCCCCCATTCAGATTTCTTAAAGGAGGTTTCTTTTGTACCAAGTCTGTTTTTTCAAGGTAAGAAAACCTCTTGTGTGATAACATACATTAGGGTCAGCCCCACCACGCTTGTGGCTGTTCTTCTGTGCATCCTTAAGACAATGAGGTGGTGACGACTTCGGTGCTACTGCTTGTGGTTAAGTCACTCTCTCATACTAAAGCACTGAAGCCTCAAACCCCTGAAAGCCCTGTGGTCTGGACTTTTTGGCACTCCTTTCTTATCATGTGTCATCTACTTAAAACATTGTTGAGAGCGTGTTCAAAATGAGCTTCTTAATAAGTTGGTTGTTATTACATTTCTACTGGTATTATTTGGTTTTGGCAGTTAATTGACTTTTTAAATAATCTTCCAGTGTCTGATGCTCTTCCTTTCCTTTTAAGATGACCACTGGTCCACAGTGAGGGTACTGTTGCTATCGCTGCTTGAGTTTTTGCTTTCTTGATTAAAATAGAAACATTTCTCGTTATCCACTTTTTGCCTTACGATAACAAAGAGTGTGAGATGTGTATGATACTGGTCAGTGCAGTTCTCTGCATATCTATTACATGGAAAAGGAAATCTCTATAGTTGATGACCTTTTTTCGGACTGGTGAAAAATCACAATAAATTTATAATATTTTGAAGTCAATTTAAGATTGCAGTGATGCCACCCCAGCTATCTCTGTTGCATTTGCTTTCCTCTTAGTGAGTTTCCCTTGCTCTGCTTCCTTTCTTTATCTTTTTTTTTATGAGGGAGGAATACTGTTTTTCTGTAGAAAATAGATGCAGTGGTTGTAAATCTAGTGGAATGGAAGATGCTAAAGTGCTCATACATCAAGTTATAGATATCCCTTTCAACATGACTAAATAATAGTGCAAAAGATGTTCCATGTTTTCATGTCTAATTTATAGTTCTATCTCTGAGCTTGCAAAGTCACTGCCTTCCTTCACTCTAACCAGCAAAGGTCCTGTAAGTTCTCATAGACAGCACTATCTTGCAAATCAGGAGCACTGAAAGGACTGTTGCTGTGCTGAGGTAGAGATCAAACACTGAAATCAAAGCCGCTCCAAAACTTCAGCATTATACACATGTGATAGGTTGACCCTGGCTGGAGGCTGGGTGCCCTCCAAAGCCTCTCCATCACTCCTCTCCTCAGCTGGACGGGGAGAGAAAATACAAGAAGAGTCTTGTGGGTTGAGATAAGGACAGGGAGAGATCACTCACCAATTACTGTCATGGGCAAAACAGACTCACCGTGGAAAAATTTACTTAATTTATTACTAGTCAAATCAGAGTGGGGTAGTAAAAAATAAACCCCTATATCTGTGTTGCTCCTTCCCCCTCAGGGGAGGACTTCTCTCACTGTTCCCCTGCTCCAAAGTGGGGTTCCTCCCATGGGAGACAGCCCTCTGATGTGGGAAAACTCCAACATGAGTCTTTTCCACAGGGGCTTCAGCTCTTCATGAGCTGCCCCAGAGTGTGTCCCCCACAGGGTCACATGTCCTGCCAGAAAACCTGCTCTGGCATGGGCTCCTCTCTCCATGGGCTGCAGGTCCTGCCAGGAGCTTGCTCCAGCATGGGGTTCCCATGGGGTCACAGCCTCCTTTGGGCATCTACCTGCTCTGATATGGAGTCCTCCAGGGACTGAAGGTGGGTATATGCTCCACTGTTAGCCACAGTGGGCTGCAGGGGGACAGTCTGCCTCACTATGGTCTTCTCCATGGGCTGCAGGACAATCTCTGGTGCCTCAGCACCTGCTGCCCCTTTTGCATTGACCTGGGTGTCTGCAGAGTTGTTTCTCACATATTCTCATTCCTCTCCACTGCTGTTGTTTCCTCAGCAGATTTTTTCCCCTTCTTAACTCTGTTATCCCATGGGTGCTACGATTGCTGATGGTCTCAGACTTGGACAGCACTGGGTCTGTCTCGTAGCTGGCTGGCATTGGTTCTGCCAGACATGGGGGAAGCTTCCAGCAACTTCTCACAGAAGCCACCTCGGTAGCCCCCCTGCTACTAAAACCTTGTCATGCAAACCCAGTACAATATGGAAAGGATAAAGACAGAGACAATACTTGCCTCTTTAATTCTGCAAGTGTCTGTATTCTTCTGTTTAGCAATGTTTGCTACTTTCAAGAGCTAAAAATAGCTCTTGGCAGTATAAGACTGAATAGTATTTCACTTACTCTTTTCCTTTGCAGATGCATGAGCATGCACAGGAGAAAAAATCCAAATGAAAATACAGTTTATAGTCCGCACATGGGCAGAATTTGTTGCGGCTTTTGCCTTGTTTTTATGATGTTGCTTGGTTTGAAATTTCAGGAGACCAAGCAGAAGTTTAACTACAATTTCAGAAGTGGTTGGAAAAACAGCATTTCGTACTTAGCTTTTTATAAAAAAACAGGGTACAACTACAGCTAGAGACATGTCAATGGTTGGGTCTGTTCCTGGTGTATTTGCCTTATCTTTGTATTTAGTAGTTTACTTTAAAAAGTATTGCTTTTTCAATAATTAGCCCGCATTTCTACGAGTGCTGTTTTCTCATACAACAGAAAAACCCAAGTAAAGCTTGGGTTTGGTTTATTTATTAGTTGTAGTAATGAAATGTGAATGCATTTGTGAGTCTTGAATCTTGAAAAGAGTAGAATATAAGATATAAGAAGTATACTGAAAAGATTTGATTGAATGCTCCTTGGACAACTTCAAGGCAAATAATTTGAGGGAAGTGGAAAAAGAACAGTGGTTTGATGCAGTCTATTCATCCAGCTGAGTTTAGCTAACAACATGCCTTTTTTGAGGAGGAAGAAACCTTTGACCTTTCTCTGTTGTAATCCACTTTTAAACACCAACATGCTTGATTTGGGGGGGATTGACGTTTTGGGAAAAAGTTCATAGAATTATTGTCAGGCTTTGACTCATAAGGTCATTATGGACAAAAGGAAGCACTGTATATGGAAAGTAAAAATAATTATTGTTAGCTTAATCAAAGAACTATTGTTATTCTAATTTCAGAGGTTTAAATTATGTGCAGTTAAAAGCATATACACACAAAGTTTCTAATGTCTACTCTTTTTTTTTTTCTCACTGTTGATGGTGGGTCCTAAGGTTGGTTGCAGCTGTTGAGATTAGGATGGGGGTGTCATCAGCATCCTCTACTGGGAGGAGCAGTTTTTATACTGGTGGATTTCTTCCTTTTCCATCCAGGATCCATCTTGGGTTGTTCTTACCTGTTTGCCAGCATGCTGTGGTGTTTGCTTTGGGCTGGAATTCTGCATTACAACCAAAGGTGCTGTATGTGGTGTGCTTGACGTGTGCAGATAAGAGTTCTTTATTCTGTTTTTACCCCTGAGGCTGGTTTTATGCACAGCGCCCAAAGTTGCATTTATTTAATGGGCATGGACCACCAGACAAGTAGCTTCTAGCCTGTGGGCCTCCTGGGTCATTCGGGCTCTCTGCTGCATTTTATTGTAGGGTCGCAGACAGTCCACTCCACAAAGGCTTATGCTCCCTGTTAGTTGCAGGCATATATCTAATAGGTGTTACACAGCAGAGTTGTACGAAGCAAAAGGTAAAGCAAAGTGTGTAGCAGTTACCTGGGCTTCAGATACTTTCTGTTAGGAGCTGAAGCAAGTCTCAAGGTAGGGGACGACAAGACCCTCAGGCCTGCAGCATTAATTTAACAATAAGCCTGGGGCCTGGCACAAGAAGCAGCAGCACTTTGTTTCTTTGTCTCCAAGGCCTGTAGGAGGTTGATGGTTATATGCTCCTTCGCTTACCAGGTGGCATTTCTCTGGCAAGATTTTGCAAGAAGATTTGCACAGATACTGACACAGAGTTTTCTCCAGTTAATCCTGACAGAGCTGGAGGGAGAAGGGAGGGGACATGTGGCAAGTGCCCTTTGAGAGAAGGAAATGATATAAACCCCAAAGAACTTCAAAAAAGCAAAACATAGGAGATCTCAGAAACATAGTTTGTAGTGAAGCTGCAAAACAGGGAAGGAAATAAATCGGGAAAAGAAGATCTGAGAAATAAATGCCATTTCCCCAGTTGCAGATATCAAGAAGTCATGAGCTGAACACTAAAAACTGTCATCTATTAAGCATGCTCCAAAATTTCTGAGCCTTTATGCAAGGTTTGGGAAATATTTTCAAGACTTTTATGTTCACAGTTGTAAGGCCTAAAGTATTAGCTTTAATTTTTTTTTTTCCTCGTGGAAGTTGAGTTTCTAACTAAATCATAAAATTATAAGGTCATGGACTTTAAGAATAAGGAATAACAAGACAAAAAATATGCATATTGACAACACTATCCTCTTGCTTTCACAAAGTGATGAGCTGACAGAGAGGGGAGATGAGAAATGTTAATGTTTTCCTTATTGTTTCACCCTTGAAAACTGTCTCCTGGTGTATGCAGCCATCTGTACATCTCTTCTTCTGCATTTCAGATCTCCTTATCTGAATACACCAAATAGTTTAGATACTCCAGCACATTACTAACTTCATGAGTTCAAGGGTTCTGGGAATAAGTGGGGGCCGTGAAGCTAAGGGGTGAAATGTTAAGTGATTAGTGACATTTAGAAAGTTAATATCTATTTCCATTTTGTGACAAAGGCTTTAGATAGCCTCTCATTATTTTTTTTTTCTTTCCTGAAGTGAGTTTGTATCTCTAAAAACATTTTAGAAAACATCTTTTAAAGATACAAATGCTTGGAAAGGAAACTTTTTAGCAAGAACAAAACCAGTTCAGTTGTGAGCAGCCTCAGTGCTGTATGTCCAGTAACTGCACAGACAGATTTGTGTGAAGAGCCTTACAGAAAAGCCATACAGTATCTAGATTTAGTCACTGCTGTCATATTGGTCTTCTATATTTAATCAAGAGTTATTAGAGAAATACTGCTTTTAAAGTAATACCAGTGTCACATGAGGATTATCTCAGAGGTCTGTTTGTATCTCTTATGGTTATGGCCTAAATTATCTATATTTAGAGCACACCACAGATCTTAATACCTGTGACTTCACAGTTTCTACTGTTAACTTCAAGGATTAGTCAATCATGAATGCATACAAGTAACAATATAAACTTTTTTATTGTGGTCTTTTAGACCCGTGCTACATTTTTTCATGGTAAAACACTCCCATTTTTTAAACCGGTTGCACATCAGAGGAAGAATAAAGACAAAACTGTTTGCCATGGTCTTAGATTATGTATGCTCACTAGTCATCCTTGGTTTGTATTATTATAGTAAAAATTTGCTGTGTCCCCTGGTGTTCTTCCTAGTAGCTGGTATAGGGCTTCAGTTTGGATTTATTAGGAGAATAACACTGATAACAGACTGATGTTTTAGCTGTTGCTAAGTAGTACTTACACTGAGTCAAGGACTTTACAGCTTCTCATACCCTGCTAGTGAGAAGGCTGGGGATGCAAATGGAGTTGGGAGGGGACATGGCCAGGACAGCTGGCCCCAGCTGACCAAAATGATATTCCATACCATATGACATCATTCTCAGCATATAAACTGGGGGAAATTGTCCAGGGAGGGAGGGAGAAGCCGTTGCTGATCAGGGGTTAGCTGGGTATTGATTGGCAGGTGGTGAGCAATTGTTTTTCATTTTCAACACTTGTTCATCTTGGGTTTTATTTCTCTCTCTTGTTGTCATTCTCATTTTCATTATTATTATCAAAATATTCAACTCTTCTTATCTCAACCCAAGAGTTCTCTCACTTTTACCCTTCTGAATCTCACCACCATCCCACTGGAGGCAGGGGAGTGACCGAGCAGCTGCGTGGTGCTCAGTTGCTGGCTTGGGTTAAACCACTACAGTATGTTAATAATTTTTAATGTTTGAAGATGATATTTACCTTTTCCTCCTTGGAAGAAATATTATTCAGGATTTCTGTCACACCAAATTCCACTTCAATGCAATGTTCTTTGCACTTGAAGTTTTATATGTGATTTCTTAATTACCCTTTGTGATGCTTAGTTTTGTGGGGTTTTTTGTCTAGGACTAATGTCAAGTGAAAGGTAATGTATGATTATTGCATTAAAGTAATGCCTTCACAACTGATATGTTTTAGCATATTAGTTGCAAAGGTTGCTAATGGAAATAGTAAAATTGAATGGAGGACAGTAACCCTGTTAAATTGGAATTGATTATATACTCATGTTCTTGGATAGCTAATTGAAAATCAAGAATCTTGTATGAAATGCAAGATTTTTTCTGGTGTGAATTAATGCAATGGAAAAAAAGACTTTTTGAGGGCTTGTATTCGATTATCACAACTTTATAAAACACATTTTTATTTTATAATTATTTAGATAGATATGATTTCAAAGCAGATGGTTTATCACACTTTGAAAACAGTCTATAAGTTACCTGTGTTCTCCTACCATGATAGTACATTAGATGGTGCTTTACTGTTTTTATTCTATATTGTATTGGAATGAATTGTACTTCCAGATGATTTGAAGTTTCTGGTAGATATGGAAGTTGTTGTCCAGGATATGTCAGAGGCAAAACTGAGCTTCTCATTCCTTACAGGTTTGGGTGAAACTACTTAAGTTTATTATTTTTCCCACAAAAGAACAATAGAGTTACTTTTGTCTGATATAGAGTAACTTCTGTGAAGTGATTTTTAGTATTTCTTCTTATTCTTAGATAACTTCTATCAAACTATTCTTATATATTTCTAAAAGTAATTTGTCTATAATTTGGTTAAAGACCATGACTCCCTAATGCAAAATTAATTTTTAAGCATCATTTGAGGCAAGAAGACTGTAACTTTTGATCAGCATCGCTTAGTCACATATTGGAACAAATAAATGAAATAAAACTTTGCAGCCAGTAGCACAATTTCACTTTTTATGTTAGAAATAAAAAATTGGTTCAAAAGGCAGGGGCAGTGTCCTTCATGGACTGCATGCAAAACTGGGAGGTGTTGAATTGCTTTCCCTTAGCTAGTTTTCAGTCTTGGCCTTTTCTGTGCCATAACCAAGGTTGCACAGCATCATCTCTACTAACAGTTCTAATATAAATCTTTCTTTAGTCTTAACTCCAAACAGCCTTGCTGATTACGATCCTGTGCAGTATTTTCATAATTAAATAATGCACGTGCTATCTGTGCAATTTTGTATTTTAGCTGAGTCATACAAGAGGGTGAGAAGTGGGGGTTGCTGTTTGGTGTGGAGGCGTGAGCCTCCCTGAGCCGGGGCAGGCTGCAGCCTCCGGCAGCCCCTGCCCCAGGCAGCGTGCTGGCAGAGCGGCACCAGCCGACGGCTGTGCCACCATGTCTCTTCACGCGGGCACACTAAGGGTCTGGCCTTCCTCCTTTGTCACCCTGCCATTTCACAATTAGTGAACTCCATGAAATGCAATAAGGATTTTATAACCTGCATTATGGTCAAGACAAATACAGTGTCTCTCTGTTGTTTTTACAGTTCATTGTTCATGTGAGTTATTTGTTGTCATGGTTTGCTGTGACATTCAGTCTTCCTTGGACGCGCATACAGAAGATGGCCATGCTTTGATATACTTCCGTAGGAAAATGCTTCACTGAAAGGGTGGTGTAAAACCAAGACTTATCCTGTTAATTTTGACTTGCCAGAGGATCACATTAACTTTTGTTCTCCTGCAAAGGCAGCCAGCAGAGCTCCGTAAGGTGATTTACTGTTGTCAGGATATTCTAACACCGCAACAAAGAAATTTTGCTCAAAAACGGCTATTAGTTTCTGTCCTCTCTGAAACCAAGGAGCCAGGGAGATGCAGGAATATGATACTGAATGGGAGGAGGCAGTCAGTGGGAGCACTGTGGCAACTGGAGGTTTCTGAGGAACAGGACTGCCAGAGGCAAAGCCAGCAGCAGAAGCTGAAGCTGGACTGGGCAGTGGAGGTGGATCATGTCCTGTCCCCACACAACTGGGCAGCGGGGGGAGCAATGGCAAGTTTGGCTGCTGCTTTGCCCTAAACTGGAGGAATGGGGTCAGAATGGTGAAATCCAGGAGTCTCTTGGGAACTTCTCTACGGTGCAAAAAAGTCTGTGTGGGCCAAGAGGATGCATGTAGGTAAAGCTGGAGAGCTCCTGGTTGTCCTGGTGGGAAGAGGGGACACATGCTGTGTGAAGGGCTACAGTGTTGTTTGGAGGATGGGAACTGGTGAAATGCACAGGACTGGCAGATAGCCACTGAACTGGCATATCTTCATTGCTAACTTCCATTTACATCTTCTGTCACTTATTCATTTTTTCATTTATGTCTTCTGTCTGGGAGCACAGTTAACCTGTATGTAAATTGCCTGTAAAGTTCATAATTTTCATACTATAATGTCTTTTCAGAGGACACCTTTTAGCCTGCACCTCAAAGACTCCAGTTATTCTCAATTTTCCTCTGTATGCAAAGGAAAGGATGATGATTCTTCAGCCTTGAAAGATTTTAGTCCTTTCCTTCATGTGCATTGGCCACTCTCAGAAATGCCAGGCCTGGTTTAACAGGGGAGTTGACTTTCCTGGGCTTTTGGCCTTTTTCTGTTCTTGGCACTGGGTATGAGTATTATTGTAATTAACCAACATGCTTTTTTCTTTAAAACCAGACTTTGATAGAATCATAGAATCACCTAGGTTGGAAGAGACCCTAACCCCATCGAGTCCAACCATAGCCTAACCCTGACTAGTCCACCTCCAGATATATCCTTAAGGACTTCATCTAGATGCTTTTTAAATACCTCTGGGGATGGTGACTCCACCACCTCCCTGGGCAGCCTGTTCCAATGCCTGAAAACCCTTCCAGTAAAGAAATTCTTCCTGATATCTCCCCTGGTGCAATTTCAAGCCATTTCCTCTCATTCTATCACTTGTCACTAGAGAGAAGAGACCAACCCAACATCTCTGCAACTGCTTTGCAGGTAGTTGTAGAGAGTGATAAGGTCTCCCTCCCCTCAGCCTCCTTTTCTCAAGACTAAAAAGCCCCAGCTCCCTCAGCCGCTTCTCATAAGGACTTGTGCTCAAGACCCTTCACCAGCTTCGTCGGTCTCCTCTGGATGTGCTCCAGCATCTCAACATCCTTCCTGTAGTCAGGGCCCAAAACTGGACACAGTACTTGAGGTGTGGCCTCACCAGAGCTGAGTATAATGGAGCAATCACTTCCCTACTCCTGCTGGTTACACTATTCCTGATATAGACCAGGATGCTGTTGGCCTTCTTGGCCACCTGGGTACACTGCTAGCTCATATTCAGCTGGCTGTCAACTGACACCCCCAGGTCCTTCTCCAAGCAGCTATCCAGCCACTCTCTCCCAAGCCTATAACACTGCCTGAGGTTATTTTAACCAAAGTGCAGGACGCAGCACTTGTCCTTGTTGAACCCCATAAAGTTGGCCTTTGCCCATCGATCTAGCCTGTCCAGGTCCCTCTGCAGAGCCTTCCTGCCTTCCAGCAGATGGATACTCACACACAATTTGGTGTCGTCTGCAAACTTAATGAGGGTGCACTCAATCCCTTTGTCCAAATAATAAATAATAGCTTGGACTTAATTCACCCAGTGATGTATGTTTAAGGTGAAGACGGAAAAATATCATCAGACCTATGCCAGTGTGATCTAACAGAAGAGTTCCTTTATAATTTGAATGAAAAAGAACAGGAAAGGTAAAATCTTCAGAATACTTGAAACAGCTCATGAAATGCTGATGGGAGAGAAGTGACAAGGCTAGGGGGTCTAGTGGATTCTGAGGTTACAGGATGTGAAAGCCAGTCAGCTACTATTACCCTTTGGTTGACCACTTGGATATGGTGAACAAAAAGGTTAAAGGTTTCATATTGTTTGCTCCTTCCTTCTTCCTTCTGGGAACAGTTACGTCCCTTTTCTTGGCTTGATCAGCAGTAATCTCCTGACCTCATGAGGCATTTTCCCAGGAATTAAAGTCCCCTCCCTCTGTTCCCTCCCCTCCTGAATCCCATGGGATGGTGCTTCTCTCAGCAGCCTGACAAAATATCCCCCTCTGAGAAGGATGTGTCTTCCAAAGTCTTTTCACTGGGGTGGTAGGATTTTCTCTTTCCAGAGAGGAGGAAATATTTACAATGGAGGATCTGCTGGGTGCTTGTGTCTCCTATGCTTTTAACGGCTCTAAGCTCCTCCTAAGCCTCTCGGGGGTTGCTGGGTCAGTTACGGCTTCTGCTTCCCAGGGATTCATTGGTTGGCTTCAGTGCTAATGGTTCAAATCTGGTATAATGTACTAAGCTGGTGAAAGGCAGTATGCTCTTCACTGCTTGCTTGTAACACAGGGCAGAAAAACACTCTCACAGGTTGCTTGAAAGAACACAGCTTTTTCACAGAGTATCTTGACATTACCTTTGGTTGAATTTAATATTTAATTTGATAATTAGGATGTAGTTCATAAACCCTGGATCCTTTTTCATACTGAATTTCTCTTTGTTGAGGCTGTCATGTTACTGTACTACCATCAAAACAATTAAATGCTCTTTTTCTGTATCTTTGACTTTTGATTTATGGCAAAGTGCAGTTGACATTGTGCTGTTTACACTTTTTTTTTCTTTTTTTTCCTGCTCACCAATCCAAACAAAACTTAACAGATCTCACTATGTTTAGACTTCTACTCCCCTTACCAAATTTGTATGAAAGTCTGAAAACTTACTGGGTTGAGAGGTCATGGCATGTGGGATGGCTGTACGGGCAGCCCCAGAACACAGCCATGTTCAGCCTCTGAGTATGATGCCATGAACCTCATTCCCTTGGACACATGGTGTAAAAGCTGCAGGAGCACTTTTCCTTTGATCTGCTGGTTCCCATAATTGCAGTGCTTTGGAATGTCAGAAGCAAAGAAAAATACAGTCTTAATACAAAGACCAATACAAAACCAATATCCTCTTATTCCTTCTGAATTCAGAAATGGATAATTTGATCCTGTGTAGGGGGGAATAAGAAGAAAAAGTGTGAGTAAATAATACTGGTGCTGGTAAATCAGAAAGGGTTGGGTTTCAGGGGATTTATGAGAACATTGAGATACAAGGCCAGAACACGGTATACTGAACTGGACTATGAAAAGGGGGGAATAAAATTGTTACTTCCAGCTTAAACTCTGTTTACACCTTTTGCCTTTGGCTTGTTACATAAACTGAGACTAAATAAAAAGATTCCATTTATAATTATACTAATGAGAAAAGTTGCATGGTGTTTGTTTTGTACTTCCAGTTGCAAAAGTGCAAACAAATGACAAAAGATAGGTTTATACTGGAGTTTTTAAATTAGTTTGATACAAAAAAAAGCCTGAAATTGCCACATAAAATGACAGGCTTGCAGCCTGACCAGCAGCTGCTTCTGCCCCTGGGAGCATAGCCAGGTCCAGTCCTGCCACCAAGGGCTGCTCTTGCCAGGATACGATTGTTTCATGCGCTGTGGTCAGGGAGGACGAGGGGCATGACAAAAATGTCTGACTGACGTCAGCCCTCTGTTCATTAGAATGCCTCAGCTACATTGGTAGCTGCATTTCATTGTGACACTGTGTTTTTTGAGATTCTGGTCACTTAACAGATTTTTCTTCCTCTCTGTGACCCTCGGGTTTAACACACATGCATTTTAGCAGGGAGATCTGCCAAGCTACATAAAGCAGGCAGATAGTGAACAGTCTTGCACTTTGGATATGCATATGACCTTCTTTTAATGTTCCTTGGTGCAACATTTGAATGTGATGGGGGGAAAATACAGAGGGAAAAGGAGGAGGGCAAATGACTTTTTAACTGTATTTTGAGGGATAGGCTCTGCCCTTACTTTCTTGGCTGCTATACATTTGCCATCTGGGGAGAGCTCTGTAATAATCACGTCAGAGGTAAAGCTAAGGACCAGATCTACTGCTACTTCCACTAATTCTCTCCATGACCAGTGCCATGGTGCAGGATGGTACTAGCTCATGTGCTGGGATTGCTTCCAGAGCTCAGTCAGCTGCTGCTCAAAGACGAGTGACAGACAATGTCCCATACATTTCTCTCTAACATGCTCCTTCACAGCTTAAAGCTGTCTCTCTGTTTCTCCCTTCTTTGCCTTTCTGTTTATTTGTTTTTCAGTTGTGATGGTTTTATCAGTCTTTGAGGTGTTTTAAATGTTTAATGTATTTGTGGTGGGTATAAAAAAAAGCTTTGGATCAGCAAGTTCTAACTGTCCCTGTCAGGCCCATGGAGGCCGAGGCATGGTTACCTGAACCTCCCGTATTAGCTTCTCTGCAGTAGGTAGTCCTGCAACAAAATGCCCGCCGGGGTCCCACCTCGTTCACGGCTCTTGGAGTTTTTCCTGCCCATTTTGGGGGAGTCTGGATGTTGAAATCGTTGCACTGTCTGGTGGCTTTACATTTTGGACCAGACTGGAATTAACAGATACCTGATGCTTTTCTTTCTGTGCCTTAGGTTTTGTGGGTTAAACGCAGGCCTGACTACTAATGTTAACTTCTCGGTAATGTCCTTTGTGTTCAGCAGTCCAGGATGTTTGGCTGTTTTTTCTGGTTCCTCTGAGCTTCCATTTCCTGACATACTTCCCAGTTAGTTTCTGTCTTTTTTTGATGTTTCTGCTCCCAGATACACCCACCACCATTGTGGTCATCTTCATCTGTTTCTCTTGCCTACAAACATGGGTAGCCCCCTTATTGTGAAGGATTGAGGAGGGCTTTATGGGCTACTTTTTCCACATTTTTCTGTGTCTCAGTAAGTTGCTACCTGACCTGACCTACTACAGAGTGACATTTTCTCTCTGCAAATTGCTCCTGCATTGTCCCTGGAGGGAACTGTCTCATCAGCATTAATTTAACCCTTTTCCTCAGGGGTTGGGGATCTTGGCCTGTGCTTTCCACCAAGGCATGTATCTTCCCACAACCATCAGCTGCCGTGGCAGCCTCCCACATGAGGCAGATTGCTATCCTATACCTACAACCAATCTCAGCACTGAAAGTTAACGTGCTACTTCTCTAATCACAGAAGATGCCCAAGTGCTGCTACATTTTCTTCCCTGCCTTTCTTTTCTGTTTTCCCAGATGCTCCCATAAACTGTAACTAGTGATCCAAGTTACCGCCTTACAGTTGTATTTGCCCAAAACTTGGTCAGTAGTACTTTGGGGCTACTCCAGCAAAGGCATAAGTAGTTTTTGGTGTAAACTCCACTGGTGTGAGCTGGAGGCAGCACACTGCTATTTCTCTCTACTTGTCTCATACATTTATATTAAAGAGATGTATTAAAGAACTTGTCATATATGAAAATGTTTAGTAGTAGTACTTCTTTATATCTAGGAAAAAGCTTAGTGCCATTGGGGGTTGTCCAGAACCCTTGCATGGGATCCCTTCATATCTGTATCTTCTCTCCAAGCTGCCATAGCACCTAGTAGTCAAGTGTCTCTGTCAGTAAAATAATTTGTAGTGTCTTGTGATTTGTTTTGTCTAGAAGTGATGAATATCCAGATGTTTGGCCTGTGTGCTGTCTTATTCCTCCCCAAAAGACGATGTTCCATATTCACTACCTGAGGTACCAGTGTTGCAGCTCCTGCATCCTCTGCAGTGGGCACTGAGCAGTGTGAACTGAGCAGCACAGAGGCCTTGGTCAGCTCTTTGTGTAGGAGCAATTTGCCTGCACACAAGGGCTTGCTTCACCTTTATGGTAACTTGGTTCCTTTGCCATGGTTCTCTCTTGTCCCTCTTACCACAGTGACAGGAACAAAAACCAACCAACCAAAAAAAAAAAAATCTTCCCGAAATCTGAGGCTGAAATCTGCTCAAAACTCCTGAAGCAACTAAAAACTAGAGTGATGAGCTTCATGAAATAAAGAAAACTGGAAATGAGAAAGGCAACTTTTGCACTGAGCAGAGCTGGTCTATTCTTTAAGTCTTGTTTTCTGCCCAGCAACATAGTGACTTTTTTGGTTGAAATATACACCCCACCTTGTCTTCTAGGATGCAAGAAAAAAAATCTTTCCTTCTGTCACTCTGGGTCTGGTCTTTTTTTATGCTTCTCTCTGCCTGCGTATTGCCATTGTGAGCTGCATATAAATGCTTTTATCAATTTTAATACTTAGCACTTAGATGCCACATTCATAAATGCCTAGAGTACCAGAAAAGGATAATTAACTAACCCAACAGGTACAGAGAGCCTGTCTGTTTTCTTTGGGGACAAAAAGTAGGTAAAAAATAATTAATGAGAAATATTTTTGCTCATAGAAAACAATAGTATGAGATACACAAGAGCAATAAACTCTTCTGGTGACTCCATGAAGTCCAGCATGTGTTTGATCAAGCAAGTGGAAGCAGTGAAACAGAGGGAGTTTGAGCATTTTGTGAATGCCAGGTTCTACTGTCCATTGCTTGGTGGTTGATGTCATCTTGCTCTTTGGTTTTTTTTCTTGTTGGCTGGGGGAGTGGTTTCATTGATTGTTTGGGTTTTTTTTAATATTTAAATATAGTTAAATAATCACACTTTTGACATAATAGCTGACAAGGAGTGAATATAAAGTCTAAAATTAGTTTAATAAGATTCACATATGTTGTTTTTTTTAAATGTGTGTATATGTGAAAGAGCTCACACACTAAAATAAAAAGAGTTTTCAAGGCATCCCCAATAAATCTGTTGTTGTACATCAATTCAGGATGAGTTGTACTTAAGCAATTCCTTATATGTGTTTTTGTGACTTATTCTTAAAACCTCTGGCAGTTAGAAAATAAGTACTATTTTGTGTTCTACCTGTGGTTTTCTACACCTCTAATCATCACTGCTGTTCCTGCCTAAACCATTCCACCTATCTTCTCACCTCTTCCTGCACCATCCTGAATGCAGTGCCTGAGATGGTCCTGTGTGTGCTGGGTGAGGCCCCAGCCCCTCTCGAATCATGTGAAAAGATTGGTTTGGGTTTTGCAGGTTGTCATCTTCCGTGGGATACTATCTTTCACACACGTATGGCAGTCACTTCTAATTGTGATCCAGTCCTTCAATCCTGTTCATTAGGACAACCATCAAGTCAGTTAAACATTTCTTATTTACAGAGTTGCTAAGTGCGGTCTGGTCATCTGCAGCTTTCCTGATTAAATTGTGGTCTATATTTCATTTGCATTATTCCTCTGGTTTAGGAAGACGGTTTTGAAGTCTTCCTACTTTTTCCCACAGTTCTTTTAGCTTTTCCCTGTTTAGTGTCATTTGTAAATTTAAGAACATTCTATATCCCATCATCTAAATAGTTAATGGCCATACTGAATAATAATGAACCAGGTTCTACAAAGCTGCAGAAAATCAATTAATCTTTATTCCATATTTGCTAGCAACGTGCTTTCCCAATCCATTGTGCCATCCCCTTATTTCAGCAATACTTCTAAGGCTTGCTTGTGAAACTGTTAGAGGAGCAATGTTCAAAGCATCAGTCAGTCCAGCGGGGAGAGGGTTCTGCACTGTCTATATTCTCCTATAGAAAGGTATTAGGGCTGCGTGACATCATTTGTTATAGAGGTTTTCCTTGTTTTATTCTGCTTTCTGTGCATAAGCTTTTAATTTTGATTATGTTTTTTGTAGAAACTGAAGTTAGCTTCATTGTTCTTCTATTTGTCATAATCCTTTTTCCTCACTTACAATGACTCAGATTGCTAGAGCAAAATATGCTATACCTGGAGTTTTATTAAACCTCTGTCTCAACCGTGCTTTTCTTTCTCTACTCTTAATTTTTACTCATTCATCATGAGAGTGACTTTACATTTTGCTTTTTTTGTTTCTTTTGTTGTTTTTTTTCCCATTTAATATGTGAACTTTTTAAAAACTGAAGACTGAACTAAATACATGTTTCTGCTTTTTCAGGAGCATAGAGTTTTAGGTTTTTCTTTGTCTAAGAGAATTCTTCATAACATGGATTTTACTATCAACTATACATTGAAAGCAGGAGAAAAAGTATTTTAACCTTGCTTACTAATTTTATACAATTGTACTGGTTTTTTCCTCTGTTTGTTTGGTTTATTGTATTCAAATTAATTTTCTCTTCAGTATTTTTTCCTAAGTTTCAAGTGCATTCTATCTTTTTTTCATATAGGTTAGTTTGTGCTTATGCCCTTAATATTATTTCACTGAGGACCTGCCACTTCCCTGAACTAATTTTTTTCCTTGAGAATTGCTTCTCATGGGAAGCAGTTATACTTGAGAATACACTGAAAGTATATTAAAATCTGCTTTCCTGGAGACCATTGCATTCATTCTCCTGTTATCACTCTTTCCTCACCGCTGGTGAGCTTTTCCATTTCATGAGCACTTGTTTCTTTCTGCTTTCATGTTCTTAAGCAATTTCTACCAAGTGGGTGAAAACAAAACTAGAAAAGCCCCTTTTAATTTGTTTTTCCTGCTTGTGGTTTCCAGCACATTCAAAGCTGTTACTCTTATCCTGCTTGGCTCCATTCTCAGTAAAGGTCTATGTAGTTTAAATATGCCGTTAAGACAATGTCCTATCTATATGTAATTGGTGAGTATTTAGATAAAACCCTTGTCACCTCCTTCTCCAGGCTTGATTGCTTATAATACCTCGCTTTGTTTCACTTTCTTGGCTTTCTTTTAATTATTTTTCTTAATTTTATCATTTTGAGGGACTATCTCAGTAAATTCTGAACCTTAGACAATGTCTATATATATTTTTTATGCTAGGCAGCATGTTTCCATATAATGCTCTCCCCTTCATATAAATTGTAATTACAGAAATTATGACCCAACCCTGTTTAGTTCATTAAGACATGATTTTTGTCATGCAGTGGACTTCCGATCCCTTTCAGTTACATATTGGTGAGATGGCAAAGTGGCAGCAACAAAATTTCTGAAAAATGTTTAGTGATAAGTAAACAGGTGAATTGGTTGTCTTCTGTTTTTAACAAATGAAAGGATGCTTATTACTTTGGTACACAATATGTATTGTTTCATGTGAAACCAACCTTTATAAACCCATTATGAAATCATGCTCTGTACCAAATGTTATTTTACAATTTTTATTTTACAATGTTTATTTATAGCAATGCTGCATAAAGTTGATGTGTTAATATTTATTCATTTTAGGTTTTGTTCCCATTGTGCAGAAAAGGATTAATTTTAGATGAAAACTGGTAAAATATGTGTTCATCTTCCAATGCCTGATGCAGAAAAAGGAACAAAGCCATAAAAACAAGTATTAGAAGTCTTGCATTCGATACCAATCATCCAATATAAAAAGTTATTCACACTAGCAAGGAAGAGTATTTATTTGGGATGAAATGGAAATATAAAACAAGATTAAGATGTATTACTGGAATAATACCTACTGATTTTATTTTGTCTCTCCATTCTCCATATCTTTTAAACTGGTTTTATTTACAAAAATAGAGTATTTTAAGAGTATTTCTAGTTAATATTATACTTTCATGCTTCACTCCAGTCTCTTAATTTCTTTACAGAAGTATGGAAATACAATATGGCTACAAATAAAATTTGTTTAAAATAAAAGAATAAATACAGAGTAGAATTCTATGATCTCTTTTCCTACATCCCCAGTATCCCCTCACACACACAAGTTATGTCATAACGGCCATTTACAATATTCTGGTTGACTACCAGCAACTGAAAGAAGATTGCAGATCTCCTTGGATCATAGCCATGGTTTTTATATAATTATGATACTAGAGGAAAGATGCAGAATTTAAAATTGTTCTTTTAGAAGCTTTAAAGTATGCAGAGTTTTAGTTGCTTATTAGCAAACTGTAATTGCTGTCCACTAATTTTTTGTATTGGATGTAAATGGCATCCCATAGTTGATGACACATATTAACTCTCTGTAAGAAAAGGTACTTCAGGGAAAAAGAAATAAAAAATGGGGGACCAAGAGGAAAAAAGGTAAGGGAAGACTGCCGTTGACCAGCTGGAGAAAGAAGTGATCGGGTCCTTTAATGACCATCCTCATTCTCTTCTGGGTGTTTTCCCCTTGATGGTATATGAAGGTGACACAGAAACTAAACTTTTGGTTTCTCTCGTGTAAATTAAGCCCTACAGAGTAAAGGGCAAGACAGTTTGGGGATTGAAGGGGAGAATCACAGAATCACAAAGTTGGAAAAGACCTTTAAGATCATTGAGTCCAACTATTCCTGTCCTCTACTAAACCATGTCTCTAAGTACCTCATCTACCTGTCTTTTAAATACATCTAGAGTTGGTAACTCAACTACCTCCCTGGGCAGCCTGTTCCAGTGCTTGATAACCCTTTTGGTGAAGAATGTTTTCCTAACATCTAATCTGAACCTTCCCTGGTGCAGCTTGAGGCCATTTCCCCTTATCCTATCACCTGTCACTTCAGCTGATTCCCGCATGGATGGCAGTCACAACAGCAGGTGAACGCATGTAAAGCCCTGTTTAATGTTGAGCACATAAATGACAGCTGCTTATGAATAAGATGCTAGTATGTGTAGTAACTGTTGTCTGTGGATAAAATGGACGTGTGTACATAGGCACCTGTATTATTATATAAGAATATTGTCTTGCTCAGGTTGTTTACTGGGTAACACTGAGGGTGGGCTGCTCCACTTGCTCTGGTTCGGCCTGAGGGACTACTTCCCTGCAATACCCACAGAAAATTCAGTCCATCAGGCCGAATAAAATAGAGTAAATTAAAAATGTCTAGAAACCCAAATTAGAAGTCTACCACCGCTTTGCATTTTTATGTCATGTCTCTTTTTCATACAAAGAGAAAATGGTTACAACTCTGTGTCATTTTATTTCATGCTTTTGTAATACCTCTTGCTGCATCCAACCTGGAATTAAACCTTAACAGTTCTACAGCTATAATAAGAGTAAGGTTTATTGCCAACTAGTGTTTCATCTGCTGGCTAGATGACTAGCTGTGCACCAGCTGTATAATATATTCTGTAAGGATATCATCATCACAGCACTTCACTTTTGCATCTCATACACCCACCAGGAAACCTGTTTTATCTTGTGCTCCAAGCAAGGAATCCAAATGAGATGTCTTAAGGAAAAGTAAATAAGAATATTAGGAAATATTAAAAAGCAGTAATTCCATTTCTAGCACATTACTGTGAGAGAGTGGGTTTGGACAGGAATGGAATGAGAACTCTCATAAACCTTTAAGCCCTGAGGAAGAATGGCCCAAAGCCTGGCTTTTAGCCACTTTAATGTTGGCTTCTCCCCTGCATGTTTCTCCCTGGTACCTGGCTTATTCCCGAGAAGCCCTTGTTCTGCTCTAACTGAATTCTAAATCTTTGGAGAGTGTTCTGGCTAGAATGTACATGAAAGGCCATGACTCTCCCTATAACAGGGCAGGAGATCTGCAGTGCAACAGCATCACTGCTGGTGCTAGATCACCCAGAAACTTTCCATGCAAAGAGAAAGTCTCCTAGGTGTGCACAGCCACGGTGATAGCCAGGCTGAGGAGTCGATAGGGGTGGTTTTGCCCAAGGAGTGAAAGGAGAAGTACAGTAAATACAGGAGAATTGTAATAGATTAAGTTAGTGACGTAGAATTTGTTCTTCTTTTGTTTGTCATTTGGTCTAATATTTTACACAGTTCACATCAGCTTCAGTTAAACTTTATTTTAAAAAGAAAAAAAAAAAGATAAAACTATGTTTCTGATTAACTTTACTTTAAATAGCTCTAGTTCCCAAGTCTCACAGTTGTACCACTTTCAGCAAATATTTGAGAAGAGCACAGACAAAGTGTGCCTCGACTCTAGAGCTATTCCTCTTACAGACTATTAAACCATTTGCAGTCTGTTAATTCTGCAACTGAAGTTGCAAGGAGCTTTTTGCAGTGGATGTAAAGATTTCAGTTGTACTGATGATGTGTGAAAATGCCAGCATTACACTGAAAATGCATTCCTTAAAGGATCTTTTTGGTTTGTTGGGTTTTTTTTAAACATAGAAAACTGGACATACACACACACAATTAAATAATAATAAAACCCCCTCCAAACTAAGTATAGAATGTGAGATGCTCCAAAGCTGAAAAATTAAAGATGTTTGTGCTAGCTTAACTTTCCTGTGCAGGTATGTAATTCTATAGTCTTTACTGTATAGTCTCATTGTATTTAACAAGTATCTGTTGATAATTTTGTTTCTCCTTTCTTGTTCTCTTACTTTTAGTGGCCCAGTGTTGTATTTATTGCATATTAAGAAGGGAGAAATATCCACATCTGTAATTATTTCTTTTCTGAGCGCTATGCAAGCCTTGGTTTGTCTGTATACCGTTGCACCTGGGCAGCTAAGTAACAGATTGAGATAAAACCCCTCCATTAGTGTTGAGTGACACATTTAAAGAAACCTTCTATCCTTAACAGTGAGTAGTGGATAGGATTTGATATGTCTGGAAAACTAGGGATTGGTGCTTTAGTTCCCTAATAGGGGATAGAGAGAGGCAGAAAGTGATGATGCCATTTAAAAAAGGATAAATCATCCCTTAGAGACTGCTTGCCTTTCTCTGTTGAATTGGGTGAGCCTCACTCTTTGATGGCAATAATTAATCCATAGGAGGTACTACAGAGTGCTCCTTGTGTTTCATACATTCTTGATCTGTCGCAAGGAGCAATCCTTCCTGCATGCAAGTAAGATACAGTACTGAGGTGGGGGAGAATACATGACGATGAAGTTCAGGGTTGAACCATAGTACTGTAGTAGTGAGGGCTAAGTTAAAGATGCCACCACCGTTCCCCTAAAAGTACCTAAGTCTGGGAGGTTTAACTTTCAACTTTAATAAATGTTCTTTTAGCACAGCTTTATATATCCAATGTGCTGTTACTTCTGTAATCTGCATCTAGGCTGTCGGGGAGATTTGCAGTAGGGATTACATTGAATTTATAGGTAAGGAGTATCTCAGATAGTGCAAGACCCACAGAAACAGTAGGTGCTCAGTTAAAGAGTAGGATAACAGAATCCATGGCCATAAAATGTAATATTGTGAAAGGGCAGGAGCACTGAGTCCGCTGTAGTGTTTACCATGTGCTGACGTAACTTCTCAGGTTTTGTTCAGCATTTTAGTTAAGAGCTAATATGACATCTGGCTTTTTAAACTCTGAAGTGTCATCCTTGGAACATATATTCATGCAACTCCTAGAAAGAGAGAAGTCTATCTACAAAATATATGTTTTCCATAAAAGAAATACTTTTCAGCCTCATTTCTTAAAAAACAGATACTTAACAAATTATGTAGAAGTGAAACCTTTTACGAACATTAACCTTTGGCTTCAGTAGTCAGACTTTCAGATCCAGTTGCAAAAATGAAGCGCAAAATTATTTAAATATTGGAAGTAGCAATAGAACTTGCCTGCATAAGACTGAATTAAGAAGTATGTTCAATTATATAGCTTTCTTTCAGGAGCTTTTGGTAATAGTATCTACATTTTTAGCCAACTTTGTTGATATAGTGTTTACTGTATCTTGCTGTGTCACAGATTTACACTTTCCTGGATAATTTTTTGTTTGCTAATATCCTGAAGATGTTACTGCAGATCATTTCTCTATGTGAACCTCAATTTATTCAGAAACCCACTAAAATGCTGTCTCATAAGCTTAAAATGTCTCATAAGCATAAAATGTCCTGACTTGTGACATTGAAAAAAAAAAACCAAAACCCTTAAAATCCCAGCTCAGTATTTTTATTGCGAACGACAGTTTTCATCTACTGGCTTTTGCTGACAGAATAAGCATGTTTTCAGTAAGCACAGTCTTCTTCAGCTATGCCTGTTTCCAGTTGTTCCCGTTAACTCCCCAAGTGGGTGGTACCGAAAAGACACCTTCCTGGCACGCTTGCATGCAGACAGCACACGGCCACCGATGAGTTTTGGCATTATACTCTTAATGAAAAAAAAACCTACCCTGCTCATATGAGAAGGCTCCATGTGCGTCACTAAAGCTATTTCAGTCTTTGCTGCCTCCTGATCTGAATGTAAACCGACATCGGTGACTCGCTATTCAAATATGATTTCGTAAAAGGAAGTCGGAAGCATGACTTTCAAGCTGTGTGTGAAGATGAGCTAAAATAGTAACAAAAGTATCTCTAGAGAGTAGGAAACGACCAAAAAAATGTTTGTTTTTTTTTCTTAAGCCTATCTATTGTTAAGAAAAAAAAAGGATCTGGCAGACTTGCTTTTGTACCAGCTGGATGCGTTACATTTTCCTTCTTTAACAATGAGAGCAGGCATTGCTGTAGCAGAGATGCCAAGGAACTGGAAGGATTCAGAGATTTCCTCAGCACATTTCATCAATGGGCCTCAGTCCTAAGGAAATCATGCTTAATCTTTAATAGCTGAGTTTCTGTGCAGGGACCCTGACAGCCTGCTTAGAGAGCCCAAGAGGAACACTGATCATGGCGGTGGCTTGGGGAATAGGTATGTCTCCTTGCTGGCTGCTCTTGCAGAAGATTGTGTGTTGGATCAGGCTCTGGAAAGCTGTGGGTGCAGTATATCCAAGGCAAGAATTTGGTGAGCCAAACCTTTGTAAGACAGTGGTGCAAGCACTGGTAATGGCCGGGCATAGTTCACGTTGCCTTGGTTTTGGAAATAGATGATAAAATGTACTCAGATCAAATTACTGACTAAGGCACTGAGAAATTACAAAGTTTGGCTCCAGAACTGTATGTCTGTCTCCCAAATCCCTCAGGAGAGATCCATGCTACCAAAAGCATTAAGAATTCAGAAGAGTTAAAATCTCATTTTACCATTATTATACTTGGCTGCTACTTATTAACTACAATTTTATTGTGTTTTGTTCTTCCACTTTACTTTTGTTTTCAGCTTCTTCACTTTGTTGGAAGTGCTGAGTTCAGGACCTTGCACAGGATGGCACTAATCCAAGGCTTGAGTCTAGGGCATTCGATGGCTATGAGAGCAGTGCTATCTGCTGTAGGAAAGTAATACAGCTGCTGTCTTAACCTGAAATAATAGCATGTGTCCAAGACACACACACTCACAAAACCTCCAGTAGTTAAAAAAAAATCCTTTTATTTTTTTGGCAACTTAAATTAAAACTGCAGATTGGTGGTTTCCATTTGTCATAACACTTTGTTTTCCTTGTACTGGAGTTTAAAATCCAGTATTTGTTGTCCACTGTTGATTTTTATTTCCCTTGTAGGTATATGAGTGAACCATAGTTCCTGTATTTATTTATTTTTTTTACCATGAGTGTGGTCAAATACTGGAGTAGGATGCACAGAGAGGTTGTGGTGTCTGTCCTGAGACGTTCTCAAGACTCTCATGGACACAGCCCTGAGCAGCCTGATTTAATCAGGCCTGCTTGGAGCAGGGGTTGGACTAGGTGACACTGGTAGCCCCACCCAACCTCAATTATTCTGTGGTTCTGTGTTGTTGCCAGGCTTGTTTGATACATACATTCGGGGAAGAACTGTTCCTTAGGGCATGTAGCCTTAGGATGAGGGGTAATGGTTTTAAACTCAAAAAGGGGAGATTTAGGTTGGATATTAGGAAAAAGTTCTTAAATGTGAGGGTGGTAGGTAATGGAACAGGTTGCCCAGAGATGTAGTGGAGGCCCCAACCCTGGAGATATTCAAGGTCAGGCTTGATAGGGCTCTGTGTGTCCTGATCTAGTGAAGATGTCCCTGCATACTGCAGGGGGGTGGGGCTAGATGGCCTCTAAAGGTCCCTTTCAACCTTACACTTTCTATGATTCTATACTCACGCCAATAAAAGAAGGTCCAATCTTTTCTGTGAAGTCACATTATCGATTGTTACTTTTAGTGACAGCAGGTATACTCTAATTTTCTATTGGGACATCAGGAGTGGTCGTTGCTTCCTTAGCAATGAGATTGCTGAGCTGATGCTATTTATAGTAGTTGAACAATTACTTATCTCTAATAAGGCTCCAGTAATTATCAGCATTTAGGATGTAAATTTCCTGTGAACTCTTTGTGTATGCAGGTGGGTTTGGTTTTTGATTCTTGTGTAAGATGTATAAATTAGTGTACAAAATAAAAAATATAAAATAACAAAGGTCTTTTATTACTGTTTTCCATTCTTGCGCTGGTTTAGTGCAAGTATGTATTTTGTAACATTGTAAGCTTCTTTAAAATAATCATGTAATACATGTAATTCTGTAAAACATCTAGGTTTTGAAGTGCGTTTGTGTTTTATATTTGAATCTCAGTCAACAGCAGGGCAAAATAAAGTGACATCTTTTAAGATGGCAATTATCAGGCCATCACATTGCTATTGATCTTTGTCCTGTTTACTCCCTACCGACGATACTAATGAAAAGTTCAGGAGTAGTATCACCTTTCCTCAGCTGAAAAAAAATGTGTGGTGGTTTAAATTTTTATGAATGCAAACCTGGTAGTGTTTCCACAGAGACCCGTTATATTCATTACCCAAGAGAAAAATAATTCCTTGCTTTCAGGATAAGGCTACGGACATCTGTGAAAAGTGGGTATGATGAAGGATGTGTAGCATTATGTATCAACAGTAAGGGAGGACACTTGCTCTGAGAAAAATTTTCTGAACTTTAACACAGGTGCTAGCTTTGACAAGCACCTTGTCAAAATGATAGCTGAAGTAATTTTCTGAGTTGATTCTGCATTCTGGCTTCATTTAAACCGGTGTAAATGGTACCTCTGTTGAGGGAATGATGCAGTAGAGTGAGAAATGAGATGGATAAGAGACCCGAGATCCTCATCAACTGCAGCTGAAGAAATTAAAGGCAGTCTTAAGCTTTGCTTGTATTTCTGTAGCCCTCGAGTCATTGCTTCACCTAGAACAGCCTAAAGTGTAAATGCAAATGGTTTAGAGAGTGCTCCAATCTGTTTTTCTGTGTTCTGATAGTTGATGGGGATTAAAGATACCCTGATTATCAAGCAACATTCTCAAAATTAGCGGCCACGAGGGAGATGACCTGATCTGCAAGCAAATTCTGTGTTAGAATTTTTGCCTCCTTGTCTGGGATCCCCAGAGGCTGCATCCACGGGGTTTGTGGCGCAACATAAAAATTCTGAAATGAGTTACAGGGAAAAAAGGGTCCTGTCATATTTTAAGTATGTTACTCAAAGACATTGTATTATTTTGCTCTGTTACTGGGTGCAATATTTCTCCAGTACAAATTCAGCAAAGCAGGTGCAAACTTGTTCAAACCAACAAACTGACTCAGACATACAGAGTGTGCAAATGCTCGTGTTTGCATTGAATGCAAGATAGTCATAAGACAAGAGTGAGGGAACAGAAGTAGCAGAGTATAATAATACTTTAAATAGTGCTGACTTAGTAAAGAGGGTTGGCATGAAGATGTATAAAATGAATATAACTTGTGAACCAAAAGGAATAAGTGAGATCCAGATGGGAAAAGAGCAAATTAATGTCTCCCTATTTCCCCTTTATGTTTGTTACTGAAAGTCTATAACCAAAGCCTGTTTAACAGTCGATGAATGTGTTTTTGTTGATTTGTATTCTCAGTTAAAATCAGAAACTGAAATTGGTTCATTGGGAACCCCACTCCAGAGTGTGTTCAGTCCTGCCCCAGTGGTAGAGATGGTGGCAATGTTCATGGGCTGGTTATTTTTCTCCTTGTGAGGTTATTTGGTCTGTTGAATGCTGTGTTTTTGGGGGAAGAGGAGCTGGGGGGGGGAAGGAAAACAAGGTGGAAATGTTCGTTCTGAAGACAAGTGAACATTTTCCAGCTACACTGTTTCTCTTGAGAGAGATGAAAGGTTGAACTGTTTAACATCTGGGAGTGTCTGTCCTTGTAGTCCAGCCTGTGGATTAATGGAGTGCCAAACTGCTATCACATTTTCATGGAGATTTAGAGAATGAACAGAAAGTGCTTAACTGTTTTGACCCAGTCTAATTTCAGAACTGTAGAATATGTAAGCAAATGCTAGATATATTTTTAAATATACATGTGCATATGTTAAAAGAAGAGGTGGTTTTCTTTTTTACATAAGACCCTAATTACATAACAACTGGACTTTTTTTTAGTTCAGGACAATGTAGTTCAAGAAAAGTAGCTAATTTGATAGTTCTGGGAAACTTTCAGAATTATTTCTTTATGTTAGCAGGCTAGCATTTAACTTTTATAAATTAATTAGTTTTAAATATTCAATTAGATGAATTATTGTAGTCTAATCCCATGCTAATTCAGTCTTCCTTTCTACCAGTATGACAAGTATCTAAAACGGGATGTACCGGTTCTGTGAATATCCATAGATCAATGTTGTTCTTTGTTTTTTTCTACTCAGAGCTTTCACATTAATGTTTTCATAGCAGAAAATGACAGCATATTTTTTATCTGCTACTGTCTTTCATGTTAAGATAGTTCTGGGGTACTTTCCGTTTTTTCCTTGGGTAGTCAGGTGTTGCCCTGTAATAGGAAATTTTAGATCACTTCTTAGAAGTATGTCAAGGACATTAACTTGCTGAAGGTGTCTGTTTGTTGCAATGCAGCAGAGATTTTTAAAGTCTTTACTTAGCCTAAAGTCTTTCATCCACTGATACTATTAGGAGTAAGTCACAATACTCTGTTGAGCGTTTTTTTATATTCACTAGAGGATATAGCAAATGTGAGAATGGATAAGCAAGCATATTATCCCCCTACCAGTGTTTGGCAAAGATTGTTCTTTAATATTCCTGTTCTTGTTCTGAGATATGTTTCTATAATGACAGTTTACTATGCTTTGCAAAAAGATCATTCTTAATAGCAATGAATGATTTATTCTGTGTGGTACTATTTAATGATGAAGTATTATTTAGGAGATTTGACAATTTAATGCTTATTCTTACCTGCATTTTCAGTACTGAAATGAGTAATAGCATAGAAAGCATCAACTCTTGTTAGTCTGTAATTTTTGAATTTAGGAAAGATTTGGGGTTTTGTATGAATATTAAAGCCCAGTAATTTGTCTTATCTTTTATTTTTAAGGAAGATACACGATATCATTAAATTCAGTCTCTGTGTGACATTTTTTCTTTGTGGCACACCTAGTTCTGTAATAGTTAGTTGTCTTTTTATGCAGGGTAACAGTGCTTGGAACAGCTGAGAGGACTGTAGAAGAGTTGAATAAGACACAAACGTGAGCTGCTAGGAAGTAGACATACCCATGTTGCATCAACACTACAAGGTCTTAGAATTGATGTGGAGGAATCACTAAGCTTCTTTTCTGGATGATCATTCTCATAAATACATATTTTCAGAAATGTAATCATGAATGCATAATCATATCTCAGTGCCCTTCTTACAGTTCATCTGTGTAATAACAAGGTGACTTCTTAGGGTTTTATTGGGGGACACGTGTGCCTGAACTCCTTTTGCAGTGCCATGGAAGAGTTTAGAAAGAGGCCTAACAAAATGAGTTAAGCCAGCTATTGCCTTTGATTGTGATATATATATAAGCATTGTGGCTATAATTTTCTAATGTAGGGTATTAGCTAGTAAGAACATCTAGGAAACTCATCTAAACCAATTCCCTCTTGCTGTACATATTTTTCTACTCATTTTTCCCATTGATTAATTTGATCAATTTAATCAGACAGTTGTGTCTCTGTATTTTTTTTAAATATTATTTCTGATTTGAACTTTTTTCCTGTTGCACAGTGCAAATATATTCAAGTTGTTAATATAACCTGTATCTATTGGGTAACATCTCCAGCATATTCCAAGAGCAATAGGATCTTCCTGGTTGAAAGAAAAGACAATTTAAAAATCACTGTCTATTTATTTAATTGTTCTTTAACATAGTACTCTATTTTTTTTTAATTTTATTTTTCCTAGAACAGTTGACCTGGAAAGAAAAGCAATCAACTATTTGCCATATTGTAATTGTGGCTAATGGCCAAGAAAGACCTTGAACTCTTGGGATGCATCATTTTAAAAGTTGGGAGATGGGTATTAAAAATAGGCAGTGGGTCATAGCCACAGTACTGAGGACATTATTACAAGAGGGCACCAGGAAAGGAATGAGCGATGCATGGATATGTAAGTGCATAGGTAAAGAGAACCAGTCTGAAAAAGAAAGAAATGGTTTGAGAAGATACAGAATCACTAAGACACTGCTTTCAGATTCTGTGGTGGGGAGGAGGGGAACAAACAATGAAGTAACTGCAGCCAGGTTTTTCAACCTGTAAATACATTCAGCTGTATTTAAGGTTTAAGTCTGCCTTAGGTTTTTCCAGTTTAAGTAAGTGCCTGTTTAAATGGCACCAGTTTCGGTCATTTGAGCCCTTCTACCCAGCCTTTATTAAGGTTTTTCTACTAATTCTGGAAGAAAGAACAGATGGGATAGTGTAAAGTCCTTTTCTAATAATTTTGTGAAGAAGTCATTGTACAAATACATATTTAAATCCCAAATACAACATAAAACGTGAAGCACATGCTTCAATCCCCATCCAGAATTTATTCCTGTTGAAAGTGACTGCTTCATTTCTAGGCACAGAGATTTTCTTTACTCCACTGTTATGAAAGAGGGCTTATTTTTTCTCCTTCTAAATTAAAAACCCTTCCTAGAACGTGCACTTAGATGTAAATTGTTTGACTGTGGTAGTTCATTCAAATACAGGCCTATTTAAGAAGTTTTAAAATGTGCTTTATTGGAACCCTGTGGCTTTTACAGCACATTAAACCTAAATTAAGCAACAGGGAACCTTCTCTCCCTTTATTTCCAACTGTCCTTTCAAAGCCAGGTTGCATGATACTGTCTTTACATTTATTTATGTATCTCCTTCATCATTTTATCAAGTATTTTAATGTGGTGGATTTCTGTCCTCTAGCACTATGCAAGTTGTCAGAGTAAGCCTGGATGGAGCAGGCATGGATTTTTGGTAACTGGAAAAATACAGCACAGTTTTTGGTTTCAGGTATTTGGGTTTGCTGTCATGAGGTAGGGGATGCATTTTCATGTCCTCTTTTTTGAGAATAAAATGAAGCAATTCCTTATGTAGGAAATGAGATTATTTTTTTCTGCTTGTCATCTCAGCAAAATACCATATTTTTAGCCAAGTGTAAGTGATGATGGATACCAACTAATAAAGCTAAAAGTGTTGTCTGGTAGAACTTTTGCTATATTTTAAGATGAAAAGTGATGCCACGCCTTCCTCAATCAGTTGTGAGCACTTCTGCTCACGTCTTTATAAATCTGTTCCCAGCTGTAACATATAGGAATGTCAGACTAGATCACAAGAGCAGCTTTTGGTGTGGGCTAAAAGTTTAGCCTGGGATATTGCATCGATGGGTCCCAGAGATACTGTTGGATATCCTTTATCAGGAGAACAAGGTCAAGGTGCTGTTTCATGTACAATAAACCGGAATAAAGGGTGGTACATCTGAGAAGAGAAAACTCTCTATAGATACATCCCAAGTTGGGCTGGATGCAGCTTTTACTACCTGCTTCTCTCTCCCTGTGTAGAAGGGGGTTCAACGCTGGTGGAACTTGGAAGGAGAAGCTGTGAGGGAGCCTGGAGGGTGGTGGTGGGGCCAGGGGGGCACTGAGTCTTCCTGCAACTGCTTCTTGAAACTAGAACTTGTAAAATTCCTGTAACTCACTGACATCAACTGCTGGTGTAGGTTGTAGTATGAAATACAGGAATGAGCAGATCTCTCTGTGGCTGGTAATTGGTACCAACCTGATGATTTGAGGGCATGGTACTGTGCTCTCAGAATACCTCTGCAGTGAGATGACTTGCTCAGTGAGATGTCACTGGCAGCCACTGGTACTGCTCCTCCTAATTTGTGATTTCCCCAAAGACTAGGGGAGGGCTGGTACGCAGCTCCTCCATAGCAGGAGGTGGCTCTGGGCAAATGCTGCGGGAGAACTGCAAAGCACATAGGGACTTTCGGCTCAGCCAGAGAGGATGTCCTTAATTTTCATTTGCATCCAGGGTTAAGTAACTGCTTAGTGCCAATACAGAGATAGCAGTTTTGGATATGAATGCCTGAAAAAGGTGCCTTATTTCTCTTATAATTCTTACATTGCTGATGTGAGTAGGATTGCATAGGCAGTGGAACCAAACTACAGTATGTTTGCCCCAAACCGTGTCTGAATTTCATGACTTTACTTTCAAATGACATAGTTAATTCTCACTGTTATGCAAACTCATATCTTTTTGTTAGCAAGGCATAGTAAATGATCGCAAATTCAACTTCAGGTACTAGTAACCTGAAATCTGATTCCCTTGTTCTTGTTCCCTTCTGAATTCAACAGGGGACTGGTATTTGCTGTGAAAGCACCATGAAAATTCAAGCATATCTCTTAAAAATCCTGTCTCACAAGTGTGAGGCCTGACCACCTCAGTACAGAACTGTGGTTAGAAATCTCTAATAAATAAAGATCTGCTGTGCAATGCTATCATAACTAAACATAGTATATGGATCACCAGCTGCTTTATGATTTCTGATTACTGATTTGACTCATCCTAAATTAATTCAGACCACTATTACCTAGACAAAAAGTCTTGTATTCTGGTAGATATATTGATATGAAATAACTGAGGTAAGTAAATGTGATGCTTTGTAATGTTTTACATGGGTGTTTTGAGTGTTTGTAATTTTTATTATTTTTAAAATATAACTTGTAAAATCATCCTCTGTGTATGTCTGTACATATGTCCACATTCACGACTGAAATCTTCATGTTGTTTATCTTTTGTTCTGCAGACAAAACCTGTTGCATTTGCAGTTCGAACAAATGTTGGGTACAGCGCAGCTCACGATGACGATGTGCCAGTCCCGGGCATGGCCATCTCATTTGAGGCTAAAGATTTTCTTCACGTTAAAGAAGTAAGTAAAACCAGAAAACTAAATGAATCTCTCTTCAAGGGTCTAATTTGAATAATAGTGCTACTGTTTCTTAATGTTAAGATAATATTTCATATTGCCAAAGCACTATACAAATGTTAAATAAATAAGGTAAAGCTACATAAGAAATTGAATGTTCTTTGAAATATTGTCCTCATAAAAACAATGGCACAACTTCCTTACAATCAAGTTAATGAAGTTTAGAAAGCAAGCGCTCGTCTTCTCTAGCAATTGTTGCTTACTTGGAGCTTTAAAAATCTCCCTCTGCATATTCAATGATAGAATATCTCCAGCACTCTGAACTTGCATTGTGATTCAGCACCCAAGTGTTGATTCTGGTTTATTTGGGACTTAATCTCAAAAAAACCCCAAAATTTTCAGATCTTTATTATGCTGAGTTTCTTCCCTGGCACAGACAACACTTTGTTGTTAACAGTTACATACTGAAAAACTGACATGATGATTTTCAAGATACACATAGCAACTGTCAAAAAAGATGCTTTACATTTGATGCATTGGTTGTCTTTTCTTGTAGTTTGGCTTTGAAATTTTTCAAGTTTTACAGTCTTGTTCCCCCTCTGCTCCTTGCAAGACAATCCAAAGCAAATAACTTGGTAACTTTCCCATCCAAGCCTTCCAAAGCAGCCTGCTGCTCTCTTCTGAATGTTTGCCTCATTTTATGAGATTTCCCAGATTTTGGTCATATTCCATTGTATTTTCCACTTTATAGTGAAAGAACTAGAATGTTAGCGTAAGGATGAGAGTGACCTGGACATACATTTGAAACAATACCTTTGCCCCATTTTAGATTATTGAAAAATCCCTCAGCAGAGATGATGATGTACAGTGGTTCTGCCACTGCAGGTGCTTTGCAGAAGCAAGAAATATTCCTAATACGGAGGTAGAAATACTGGTGGACGGACGCTAAGGAAATATAAGAAAGCACCTTCACACTGACAGCTAATGATCATCATTTTCCATATATATTAAACAACAAAAAAGAAAAGGATTATTTGGATTCAAACTGTATATAGCAAAAAAAAATACATTTTCCGTCTGATGGCAATTCAAAAGAACTGCTCTGCTTGGTCTTGTGACAAAAGTAGGGATGAGCAGATACAGAATAAAATAAAACCATCAGCTTTCTCAGGTGACTCTGGAAGAACTGGAAAATACAGCTCAGTTTGGTTAGATTAAGTGATTTTCTATAGTCATCTATTACAGCCCCATTTCAAATGAGCTGGTAATCTCCGACTTCATGTTTCCATATGAACCAGAAACACAGTACTAGCAGATTTTCTATTGTAATTTATGATTTTTTCCTCATAGACTCAGTTGTAGATATGCATGGGAGATAATGAGGAAGAAAAAGTTTCCTGGACTTTTCTGGATCTCCAGAAATGTCTTGAAAGGAAGCTTAGCTCAGCTGAGTTGTTACGAAGTTGCATGTAGCACCGAGTTGAGTTGTTGTCTGAAGTTGCATGTAGCACCGAGGAATGGAAAAATGAATTGAAATGCTCTTGCAGCTTCAGGTGTAACAGAACAGGCACTCTGCACTCTTTGCCATTAAAAATACCTCATTTTCTCTCTAATCAGTTAAGGAAAGTTGACTGTTTAGCAGTGCTATGCCAGAGCTGGGTTGTGAAAGGGACCCTGCGCCAAAGCCAGGTGAATCACTGGGGTAGAGAGGTGGGAAGGGATCTCCAGGAGCCAGACTTGGACTTATTTATCTATGTTTGGCAGCAGCTGTTACATTTGGGTGATCAGTCGGATGACCTTCCCCGCACAGCTCTGTCCTCCCCTTCCATCTTCCCCGACCGTGCCCTGCTGGTTCACAAAGGCTGTGTATCCCACCAGATAGTGCTCCATCTTGGTGCTCCCTATAGTTAATGCTGAGAAAACCGAAATACCAAAAAATTAATTATTTAGGCAGATGAAAAGTAAAACTGTATTTAACCATAGAATAGGGTATTGCTTTTATATTTTATACCTACTTGGTTGCTAGAAATAAAGAAAACAGTTAATGTCTGGTAACTTTTGCCTGCATAGTAATACTGTATTGAATCAATGCTGTCCCATTCTTGCCTGTGAGGAGTGTTCTCCAATTTGTGCTGCTGAGAGGGCTCAAACAAGAAAAAACCTCCGTTCAAAATGTACATGGGCAATGGTAAAATGTACTGCAGTGACTGAGAATGAGAGAAATTTATTTTCATTATTAGGTTACATTAATTAAAACTCAGTGCATATAAAGATGAAGGATTCCTTCCTGCATGAAGAAACATGTGCTGCATCATAGTCACTCCTGACTCTCTTGGGGCTTTAATGCATGGCCATAATTCTGCTTTGCATTTAATTCATGTCTGTGTTTTCCTTGGCGCTCTCACCACAGGTGAATTACAGAGAATCACTCACCCAGCCCAACGCTGTGGGTTCTGGACACTTTGCTACCAACATTTCCAGTACTGCTTTTAAAACTAGAAAGTATTATGTGTGGTATTAGGTACTTGTAAAACTATCTTATCCTCCTTTTCATACACTGACACAGCATGGAGCTTTGAGACTTTGCAGGAGTGAATTCCACATGCATTCATTTTTGTATGCAGAAAAATTCCCTATGGATTTAGCATTTCTATCAATTATAATAAAATTAATGTTGTGGTGTGGTAGCTGTTGTACTGTAGGACAACATAAAAAAAAAAATAGTGGCTTTTCAGATTTTAATTTAATGGTGCTTTTGAAGTGCCTATCTCTTTGTTTTACCAGTTTAATGATACTGCTTCTGCAGACTTCATGTCTACCATGGAGCAGTGCCATGTAATGGCAGGCTTCACTGGCTCAATTGCAGCAGTCTTCCTCCACCTATAGTATCCTACAACATATTTTAAATGCACATGTATATCTTTAGTTAGCATTTTGCAATGAAAGGTTATGATTTTAATCATATGTTTCGGTTCAATACAGCTTTGAGAAATCGCTATTGCAGATTAGTTCCCTCTTAAATGTTGGTACTCTTAATCAAAAGGCATCCCATTGGTTAAATGTTACAGATCCCCCTTGTATTTTATGAGCTTAAAAGTGCATTTTTTTGTTAGCTAAATACCTCAATGTTGGTTTCAAGCATCACAACATTTCTCTAGTAGCCAAAATGAAAGGTAATACTGCAATTTGGGTTGTGTGTCATTGATCCACCAACGTTGTATTCTCATTAAAATTAATTCCTTTTCATGGGAGCCCACACATTATACATGTTTTACTCCTAAACATACACTTGTTAAAACTACTTATTAAATAATTAAACATGCACTGTAATATCTACATTCATAGCTTCTTATTCAAGAAGGCAACTTCTCCCATTCAATGTTCTCTCGCAGTTTCATAAATAATCCAAAATATCCAAAATTTGTATTTGACAGTAGTAATTCCCATGGAATTCCTGAATATTGCATGAGAGATCATACATAACAGTGTCCTATTCTCATCCAAAAATGATCAATAAATAATAAAGGCAAAACCAAATAGTTCTGCTTTACAGACCTCTGCGAAACAAACAGTATGTGTGTATGAGTAAATATTATTAAATTAGGCATTATCTCATAGTTCATATAGGTGAAATTTAGTTAATTGGGCTATCTTGTACATTTGCAGAATTATAGGGGGTTTTAGTTATCCAAAGATATCTATTCCTTGTGGATCCGTCACTGTATGTTTAAGATGCAGATCACATGGGCTGTATGCAGTAGACCGTATATAAGCAGCAGAATGTAGTCATATTTCAGAGAATTTTAGTGGGTTTAGAGAAGCGGGGGAGTTTGGGAAGTAGTATTTTTTTTTTTATTTTATTTTATATTCAGAGAACTGAATATAATGGAATGAGAAAAATAGATCATTACAGAGCTGCAAAAAATGTTACAGTGGGTAGGAGCAGATCAGAAGAAATCTCTGGTGTCCACCAAGGAGAAGCATCAAGACAGAACAAAAGCAGCTCTCATGTATGAGGAGAAAAAGCCGTGAAGCAGGAAAAAAAAAAGATGGTGAAATGGGTAGAAATAACAGCCAAGGAGAATCATGAAGTCTGTGAAGGAGGTTTCTGTTTAAGTACTGTAGCATTTTAATGATTTGCAAGGTATAATTATTTTAATGTATTTCTGAATATTACCACCATTCTTCATTGCTGTAATAACATAGTATGGTGATTAACTGCAGGGAACAATTACATAAAATGGCTTAGCTGAAAATTAAAAATTATAACAAAATGATCCCAAATTCTTAGTGCATGACTTTTTTTTTTTTACTTTTTTTTTTTTTTCTTAACCTGTAGAAATTTAATAATGACTGGTGGATAGGACGGTTGGTAAAAGAAGGCTGTGAAATAGGATTCATACCAAGCCCAGTCAAACTAGAAAACATGAGGCTGCAGCATGAACAAAAGGCAAAACAAGGAAAATTCTACTCCAGGTAATAACAGTAAATCATTAAAAATAATAGCATTGACTGTGACACAACATGGAAGTTAATATTTTATATGCTACGGTTCTGTTTAATTTTTGTAACCCACAGCTGAAAACATTTTGAATCAATGAAGGAAGTAACATTTATTTACATAACTAATGTCATTGCTGTTTGAGAAAGCAAGTAGATATTTAGCTTCGTGGTCTGTGGTAGCATACGATAGCTAGTATTCCATATTTTCATAAAATACGTGCAAATATACGTTGCACTTAGTGCATTTGCTATACGAAAGGACAAGTTTTAACTAAAAAGAAAATCTATCTCCCTAAATTATTTAGCATTTGTTACTTGTTTTCATGATCTTGCAATTCCTACACACTTTTAAAGCTCACATTAGAAGTTACAGAAAATTTTAAGATTACTTTATTTGTAGTCTGAAGCCACTGCCTTTGTGTTAGCTCTTAGGGAAAAGAAGAATACTGCATTTTCGGATGGAAGTTTCATTCATTTGTAGTCTCTGACTGCAGCTGTCATTATATGAAAATAAAGATTCAGTATCTAAAGATACTGAACAATACTGCAACATGGTAGTAATGTCATATTTACTGTAGGATTCTTAATAAAGTAGTTTTCCAGTAAACATTAACACATGTGGATGCAAAGGCCACTTGCTTCCCTTTGGGTATGTAGGAAACAAAGACACCCAGTACACCTGAGCAGGAAGTGAGAAAACAGCTGGGAAGCATTTGGGAAGCCAGAAAGGTTCTTCTGCTTCAATAGGAAGGGCAGCAGTGTTTGAAGAGTGTGCCTACTCTAAGAGGAGACCAGGATGCTTCAGTGCTCAGCTGCATTTGCCAGCTGTGAAATGCTTTTCCTCGGAGTGTGCTGTCCTCAGCAGGGAGAAACTGGGTTCCTTATTCCTCTCCTGATACAGCCAAATCTGACCCAGTCATTAGGTCTCTGTCCCACTTGTAAAGGCTTCCATTCTCCAGAACTTCTCACTGGAGATAACACCGTCCTATGCCACAAACGCATTTACTTAGTGCTTATTCATGTTTTAAGATAGAGAAAGTCGGAACTAGTACTGCTATCACATGAATTATTTGAAGAGTGTAACAGTCTCTCTTATATTCTTTTCAGTGCTTTTCTTTTTATGGGAACTGAAATAAAAAGACTAAAAATATTGATTCATTTTCACAACTTGGATAGGTTTCACAAAGCAAAACCTGACAAAACCCTAGACTATTTTATCTTCATTTGAGATACTTTTTGTTTCCCTAAGTGCTGCCTTGTATTGAGACAGCAGAAGAATTTGTACTTTAATTAAATAGAAAAGACGTTAGGCAAACATGCTATCATTTTCATCAGGGAGCTATCAATAACCTTTCTGTTAAAGGGAACAGATAGGCTCGCTGGCTTAAGAAACAGTAATGAGTAATAATAATTATATACCAGTAACAACAGTAATAATTGGATTGGATTAAGATCATGAGGTAGGGAGAGCATATGCAGCAGGATGAAGTTGTGCAGCAGAACAAGGAGCATGATTGATGTTTGCAGCTCCCCAGTCCTCAGAACGTACATGTACTTTGTATATGATGTATATTTTATACCGCTGCCAGAAATACTGTTTGTCTCTCAGCTAGCAGCTCATTTAGAAGGCAGGTAATAAATAAACTAGAATAAATACCGAGAAAGCTATGAAACTTCAAACTAATTTGCTGTTTTACTCCAGTAAATCAGGAGGAAACTCTTCATCCAGTTTGGGTGACATCGTTCCTAGTTCCAGAAAATCGACGCCTCCATCATCTGGTGAGTTGGTCGTGAACCCTTCAGTTTACATGCTCACACACCTAATCTGTTAAACTTTATATACATTTAGTCCTATTTTTCTTACTCCTTGTACTTCATAGTTATAAGATCGGGTGGTTATGTTGTCCTCTAAGGCTGGTTTGTTTTGGTTTGAAGTAATGGAGTCAATGCCAGGCAGTTAAGACAGTGACAGAGCTGTTAACAATCCTTAAAATTCCCTCTGCTTTTCCCATGGTGTTTGGTAGCAAAGACACAATTAAACAATGAGACTGCATTGCAGTAGGATAGTTAGAGATTTGGTCTGGTCTGAGCATTCCTGCTGAACAAGAAATACTTTCCTGTACAGGAATAAAAATAAAAATTCCCAAGAGGTTTCTGCAGTAACATCAAGAATGGCATTATTTTCTAACAGGAACTTTTAGTTTCACAATTCTGATAATGAGGATGTGCTTCACATAATTTTAGCATACTGGATTTTTTTTTTTGCGTTTTATGACAAGTTCTCCACACATACTGTTTTGTATTTAGAGCATCAGAAGACAGATTTAACTTTAGTTAGGTTGGATTCAAGAGGTACGAAGCAAATACCTAGCGAGTTGGTGGAGGAAATTGGCATTAGCTCCTTGAAAGAAGCATAGCAGAAGATTAAGAAAAAAAATTCTACTAAATTCAGCTGCTGTGTTTATGGATGCTTCATCTTTTCACAAGAGAGAAAATATACATTTTGAATACCCAAAATCAGAACATAGTAATGAATGTTTTAGTGCCTTGACTGCTGAGGCAAAGATATGTATTTTCCAATCATATTAGTTTATATGGAGCCTGGTCTACAGAGCAGGCATCTTAAAATGATCCTGAAGATTTTAAAGTATTTACATGGACATTAAGAGAGAGACAGAGGAATTCAATCAAGTTATGGTAGTAGCTTCATTTGATTAAATTGATCAAAAAATATATCTGTCTTTCTTGTGAAACCATGAATTTGTAACAACAAACTTTATCAAATACAGCTGCAGTTTTTTTATCAAAATTCCACATAAGTTCCCTACCCACTTTTAAAAAAAAAAAAAAAGTATTAGTTTACTAATATGTGTCCATCACAAGTCTGTAGAAAACACTGTAATCTCTTATTTTTCAATGACTTTTAACTGTCATACTTACTGTAAGGTCTGCTCTTCCAACAGCTGTATTTTTGCAGTAGAAAGTGTTCATGGAACTAGGTTGTAGTTTTATAGTTAGAGCATCTGAAATGCTGTCAATTTTTTTTGTACACTGGTACAGAAGAAGAGACAAAATTTTCAGAATGTTGCACAGAATGTAGAGGTGAGAGATTGGGCAGCATGCTTGGGCTACCAACTGACTGATCTAGCAATGCTGTAATTTTATGTGCATTGAGTCATTTCTTCATAGTGGTTTTCAGAAATCTGTTTTTCTGGAGAAGGAAGAAAATCTGTATGAATTTCTTTGGTTACACTGAAGACTTCCAGAATATTTATGAAAAATGCACATTAGCTTATTCTGTGATCTTAAATTTGGGGTCTGCAGGAGGATTTTTTTGCTTAAGACATCCCAAGAAACTCAAAAAAGTCATAGTTTTTGACTAGCACAAGAACTCAAGTGGCTTTGAAGACCAGTTCAGCTATTATTCCCAGATCTCCTCTTTTTGAAAATATAATGGAAGACAGATATAAATATATCTTATTTATTGACTTTAATGGATTTTAAATGAAAAAGTTAACTTCATTTTTTGACTTTGAGTCAGGGATTTTTATTTTTTTTTTTAATATAAACTAGAGCCACAAAACAAAGAAACAAAAACAAGATGAAGAACCTGTAAAAAACAAATGAAAAAGAGTCCCATAGCCATTTAAATAATCAGTATTATACTGATATAGTAATCAATCCATACAGTCCTCATGGGCCACTAATCAGGATGAGGATAATGGTGACAATTACTTTGGAAAAACCCAATGCAGTAAAGATAATTAACAATAAAATAACTTCACAGAAGGTGTTACATAGTCTGAAGACTGAGAAGGAAAAAGGAGATGTTGATATCTAGCTGATCAAATGCCGCATTTCTTTTTTATAGGAAGAACTTAAGTACCCTGATTTTTCTTTACTAATGATTTTAGTTGAACATAGAACTGAAGGAGTTTTAATATGCCTTATTATGAGTGATTTATAGCATCTGTGCTGGCCTGCATTCAAGAAAAGATAATGTGTTCTTTTTATACTTATGAAGAGGATGAAGGAACAGTGTTGCTAGAAGAAAATGTTACGTTGAGTTCTGGGGCTGTTTTTAGGAACAGGAGTATAGAAACAGGGTGCGGATCTACTCACAGGCTTTCCTGGCAAGGGCAGGCTCAAAGGCACAGTTCTGCAACTCAGGGAATGTCAGGCATCATGGCATTAGATCTGTGGATAATTCACATGCAAAGATACACTTTACTCAAATAGAAGAGATCACCGTCCCAAGTGTCTGTTTAATCAGTAGCTGCATGTAGACTTGACAGAAGTCTTTATTTGATGCATAATTTGATAGCACATGCCACTGTATTATTTGATGTCCCACCCATCAAGGAGGTGAAAACAGGTCACTAAGGTGGTTTCATAAAAACTTGCAACGATTAATTGTGGGTTTGGATAAAGTCAATGCAAACGATACTGCTTACAGACGTGTTTAGAGTTAGATTCAGTTCAACATAATGGCACGGCAAGATCAGCCCATGTTACTCACAAGATCGGCGAGCGTGTCAAGGGGTGGGTAAGATCTGTACTCAAAAGGGTCATCTGAATTGCTTTTGTGTATGTACTTGCTTTCTGAAAACAAATTTAATGCATCACCTAAGATCAGGACTGAGCATTGTAAATAAGAAAGCTTTATTTGGTGGTGGTGGTGGTTTGGGTTAGCAGGTATCTGTTGTAATCATCACTCAGGAGAACATGGCTTTGTATTCAGACAATGTATTTATTTCTGTGTCCATGATGATTTATCCATAAACTGTGTTACTTACTTGCTAAAGAGGATAAATATTTTTTATTTACGGTATAAGCATTGCCTGCTGTATATTGTTTTGGGGCAGAAGTTGAACAGCAGTGGTGTATTGTATTCACTTTCATTGTGCACTGCCTACACCCTCACTCTTTGCAACGGGATCCAGATCTCTGAGACAAGCTGGGATCAATTTCCTCTCTTCTGCTACCCATTCTTTTTAGTTTTCACTGTTAGTAGGTCTGATTTCGTTATTTCTAATAAATGTATCTTGTGACTATGGTGCATTTTTAGTTAAAGTGCTTAAAAATGCCAATTGTAGTCTACCCTGAGATAAATCTAGGTATTGTTGTACTGGTATCAGGCTGATTTGGTCTTGGAAATGATTTTTCTTCTCTATTAATTTCCTATAGACCTGCTAGTGACATTTCAAATTTCAGTTGATAAACCCATTTGAATCAGTGTTCTTTGCTGTAAATTAATTCAAATGTAATTGGCCACGTTCTGCAGGTTACATTGGTGAAATTCATATCTATTCCAGTGAACTAGTTTGGATTTACACTGATGTAACAAGAATGAACTGGCCCTTGCTCTGTTTTATAAAAGTAATTCTGTGTATGTCTGATGTAGCCATGTAAAAGGGGATTGGAGGAAAATGTTATAGTAGCTGTTACAGATTGCCTTCTGTCTTCTAATCCTAATGTACTGCACCTTTAAATTTTTCCCTTTGTTTTATTGTGTTTTGTACTCATAGTCAATTTTTAAATTTCTTTATTTGTTTGGTTGGTTTTTTATTTATTTATTACTCTGGACAGTTTTATTTTTCTTTACCTGTTATTTCCTTTTTAACCTATCTTTACTTTCCCTGTCATCTGATAATTCTGAATTGTTTGTCTGTATATAGCTATAGACATAGATGCTACTGGCTTAGATGCAGAAGAAAATGATATTCCAGCAAACCATCGCTCCCCCAAACCCAGTGCAAACAGTGTAACATCACCCCACTCCAAAGAGAAAAGAATGCCCTTCTTTAAGAAGGTAACACCGACTTCCAAGCTCCCATCTGTCCACCTGCTCACCTGCAGTGCGTCACATTTCTAGTCCTGTTAACTGTCTGCGTCCTTTGACAAGCCAATAACATGCATGCTTTGTTGTTCTTTGTTTCTTTTCCATGCTGCTGTAGCTAAGCAGAAGCAGAAATCGGTAAGTTTATATCAACATTACCTGTGTTTATCCTGCCACTGGCATCATTAGCATTCTTACCCCAGATTAACAATGCAGCTCTTCTAGAACTAAGGAAGAATGGAATACTGGAATTAATCCAGCTGTTAGTGGATTCAGTGCAAGAAAACAAATGGTCCCAAGTGCAGTGCATCTGTGAAGCTCTGTTACAGTACTTATCCTTTTTGATGGAATAATAGGACACAGTTAGAAGCCTCCCAGAAGTTTAAGAAATTTATTCCTAACAATCCATGTGATGCGCCTTTCTAGTGTGTGCTTATTCTTTCTGTATCTTTCTCAAGGTTGGGTTTTTTCCTTATAACTCAGTCTATTGAAATAATTTTTTTGAATCTAATCAGATACTCAGACTGTACTTAAAAAACAAATAGTCAAATCCATTTTGTTTTTAATTTAATCAGTATTTAAACTTCTAATTCACTAGGTGCAAAATCTGCAGTTGAACAAGACCAGTGGAAAACCACAGACTTGTTTTGAAGGTCTGCTTAGAGTTTTTCCTGTTGTCATGTATAAATTATCAGCCAAATGTTCTTGCCATCCATCAGTCAGACTTTTTTAGTATCTCAGCTATTGAAAATGGTACTGGTGGTTCCCAGGAGAGCTGATGTCTCTCCATAGATAACCCAGATAACTGCAGAATTATGCAACTGGCATCCTGTTACAGCAAACTGCAATACATTTCTAGGATCTTTGCTGGAATAAGTAACCAAGACCTTAGATAGGAGTCAAACTATGCAGTGAAATGACATATTTCTACTTTAAAGTCTTTAATCTTCATAGGTCTTTCTCATTTTTTTTCAACCACTGAAATCTGCAATTAACAACAGACTCTTACGGTGCCAAGTGACACTGTTGCCCATGCTGCGGATGCTCTAGTGTTAGTAAATAAAACTTATCTCTCTCTTTTCTTCTTGAACTCTTTCAAATAATGTAGGATCCGTCTCATTTCCAAACTCAACAGTATTTGCTTCAGAAGGGTCTGTTAAATACTGTCTTATTCACAGCCCTCTGTGGAGATCAACAACTGTTTCTTGCTTCTGAGTAATTTCTTCTTTAATCATATATATCTAAATATAAATGCTAAAGAAGAATAGTGTATGTTGAAATGTATTGGATGCTGTCTGCATAAGCATCTTTCAGAGATGCAGCTTCTAGATGAACCATCTTGGACTGGATGGTGGCTAGTTGCATCTCTTTCTTTGTTCTGTGGTGCCTCTTTTCTTCTATATTAGAATCATTAGTGGTGATAATGGGTTTTGTAATACTGACATTTACAGGAAATATTGGATGCACATCCCAAACTGATCTACATAGTCAAACCTCTGAGAAAAAGCTGTATGGTCAAAACAATGCTAGTTTTTGTACTGAGTTCATATTTCAACTTGAACCTGCAAGTGGAAGCTGTATAGCTCAGTGCTAGTTCCTTAGAAAATACTATATTCTCTAATGCTAATTTAAAGAACTTTAATGCTTCCATTAGACAACCTTCACTCAATTTTCTGCTGACAGCTTCATTACTTCAAGCTGTAAAGATCAGAGAAAAAAAAAGCCTGTTTCAACAGAACAGATTATAAAAATAGCACATATTCCATCAAATAAGGTAATATCTGTGCTTTCCCTAATTTTCAAATAGCTGGTTCACTTCTAGCATGAACACCTTCGGTTGAGTCAGCCACGTGAAGACAAAGATTTGTTGCATCAGGACACTCATGCTATAAGAACTTACACATCTGTCATGATTTTTTTCTTAGGATCTGTCTCTAATACACTTCTGAGATTATTAGTAATATTATCAAGAACAGTGGAGGGCTGGATTTGGACACTGGCACAGCATAATTGCAGGGTTTTGCTTTGAAATGTGTTGAGTCAGATTCTGCAGTGTGTAAAATAAATTCATTTCACATGCTTATGATGCCTTGGGCACTGGTATTCATTCTTATGTAACTAATTATCTGGTGAAGGTACAGGTAACGGAAAACAAGATAAAATACATTGAAAAACATTCACAAAAATGTTTTCCATGTTTTAGACTGCTTTAGACTGCTGCTTGTGTAGCATTTTGTGCTGTCGCTGTATTAATGTCCGTCTTCGTGTTTTTCTGTTTTGGAATGTATATACTTATTTTAATGTTATTGTGAAACACCTTGGGATATGTTGAGTACTGAAACAACGAACAATGACTGTGTTCTGTGATCTTGACTGATGTATTTGTACTATGTAGGCATTTGAAAAAAAGATCTGGCATACCTTTTTCTGTATCACCCACGTGTTCCTGGGTTTGGATTCCAATAATTTTCAATAATTTCCCCAGGACAAAGATAAACCAAACGCTCCCTTACAAGTAAAACACTCTTTCTGATAAGACTCATTCTTGGTTATATGTATCAAGTAGCTGTTTATTAAAGGAAAAAAAAAAAAGTTAATTTCTTTATGTTATATTTTAGTAACAAGATAAAAGCTTTTGCAATCTTTGGAAGCAGCCAATCTTTTTATCTTTGCATTTTGAAATACGTTCTATAAATTGTGCATGATACATCAGTAAGTAGTTTGGTGAATACCGTACTAACAGAATCCATTCTTGGGGGGTGACAGGAGCTTCCCAAAGTGGAAGGATTGCTATCCCAAGTGCTGTTTATGAAAATTTTCTAGAAGTACTAACTCGATCAGTCATTATTTTGATTTCATTTGCAAGTGAATTGCGGATGCAAATGTGGAAGACTATGAGTGCTCCCATGGGAATTTGCAGTGGTGTCACAATGTTTTGTCAAGCAGTGGGCAGATCTGAACATAAGAAAAGATGTGTTATGCTTTTCCCGTCCCTTTTTGTTTTACTTTTCACTTTCATAATTTCCCTATGTAAAATTTTAGTGAGAAACAGATGCCACAGCTGTACAGTCAATCATTTCAATTCATGAACTGTTGGAAAGAACCTTTTCAGTTAACCAGTTTGGAGTTACGGAGTGGGACATGTGAATGTCTCCAGAACAACAGTTTTGTAGCTCTCCAGAGCAAATACAAACCAGCAAGAAAATCAAAAGTCAAAGACAAGCTTTTTCAAAAGAAATCCCTGAACCTCTTAGGTCCTTTTACCTTATACTACCAGTTTTCAGTAAAGGTTAATTCCTGTGTTGGTGACATCACTGGAAATTCAGAGTACCTAATATTGTAAGTAATGTGTAATGCTTCCTTGAGCTGCTGCGATGCTGAAAGCTTTTTCTGTTTTGCAGACAGAGCACATCCCTCCCTATGATGTAGTGCCTTCTATGCGACCAGTAGTTTTAGTGGGGCCTTCTCTGAAGGGATATGAGGTGAGTGATCTTTGCAAATCATTTTGTTTTGCCAAAAACATTGTGATTCGTTTGTATTCAGATGTTCAAATCTAGTTAAGCTGAATAATAGACTTTACATCACAGACCGCTTTTACATCTACCAGGTAGCTGCATACATGTATTTCATTTCATATCAGAATTAAGATTAAGAATAAATTACTTTCATTCCAATCCTAGTGTTCAGATACAAGATTTACTGTGAACTTTATTGTATATTAGTAGTAGTATTGAGTATTATGAGTTTCCTATGTGATTATTAATTTATTGTTTGTTTGCTTCTAGGTAACAGATATGATGCAAAAAGCATTATTTGATTTTTTAAAACATAGATTCGAAGGGCGGTAAGTACTTTGCAATGCAAACCTACTTGAGTTCAGGTCCTGTTTAGGTGCCACCAGGTTTTTAAGCAATGATGACATTCTTTTTGTAGAGAATTAGGAATGGCAGCTAATTTCTTGATGAGTGGACTATAACGTGGAGTGGAAGCTTCCTTGGTAGAACATGCTGAAGCTATGTTTCAGTGGGAAATGTTCAGGGGTGTGTATTTGTTGAGAATGGAAAAGGATGTTGTCTTCTTGATGAATTTGACATTCACACTCCAAATTGCTACATATTTATCTACAGATTTAATAAATTTGTACTCTTACTTTAAGTATTTTTCAAATGACATCAGTGCTTCCTGGGTTCTATACAAGCTGATGAAGGCCACCATTCCATCTCAGCTCTAGTTGCTTACAGTGGCATCTCACCTGAAGAGAGTGATATGAGAGTCAGACTATTTAATGTATGTGATTGTCAAACTCTTGATCCCTCAAGATGGGAACTTTGTTTGACAGTAGTGCTGGATTCCATGATGGGAAGTCTCAAAAGGACTGCTGGGGGGCTGTCAGTCCCCCACCTTGCTCAAGTATGGTCACCCTTGGTAGCAGACAGGCTGCACTTCCCTGGGTTTTGATCGGGGTACCTTTCCCCTAGGGCATAGCAGGCAAGGTCCAATCTGATTCCTATCTGAGCCTCCAGGCATTGCTGTAGTACAGATGTCAAATGATAATCAGTCTCTAAAACCAGTGCATGTTCTGTAGTTCAAACATCACAGCCCCATAGACCAGAGACATCATCCAGATTCTCCAGATGTGGTTGTGTTGCTACAGGATCAAGCCCCAGATCAATATGTGCTAGTGGGCTGACATTGGCAGGGAAAAGTTAAGAAAACAAAAAGATCTTGTTTTAATGTCTGTAACTTCAGTAAATGTTCTATTTAATTGGGCAATGGGCAGAGCAGTAACACTGTTCTATCTGTCCTAGTGTCAGACTTTAAAGAAGGTGCTTGAGGTTTTCTGTCAATAGCTTCAGCTCTTTAAACTACTGGACATTGTGGTTTAAACTGTTGGATTTTATCAGTCAGAATCATGATGTTCATACCTTTCCACTCAGTGGTCCCTCTTTATGTTAAGCACGGTTGTCAAATCTCAGATATATACCTTCAGAATTGGAAGTTGACAAAATAGTGAGTGAGCAGAAAGACATTTTTGTGTCTTAAAATATTTTAGAGAACATCTGATTTTCAGTTATAAATCCAGTTGTGGCAGGGTGAATCCAGAAATACTCTCAATACAGTTGGTGTCTATAATAGCAGATTTGAAGCATCCCAAACTTCAGTAGCAATCTGAATTGATACTCAAGGTCCTCAACACATTTATAGAGGAGGTTATTAGATTCATGATGCTCCTTTCACTGCCACTGTGCTGTCAGGCTGTCCCCACTTTCATTGCAATTGATTTGCTATATGAACATACATACCTTTTGTTTTGAGAGCAGACTTGTTATTTCTGGTGCTATGTGTCTCTAAAGATACTAAAATGACCTTAAAAGAAGACGTTAGATGATCCAAAAATGAAAAATAGCATTTTTAGACTAGCTTTGTCCAGTATACCATAATTGCATTTGAAAAAGGGAAAACATATCTTCTGTTCCATGTAGGAAGGAAGACTGTCAGGAAAAAAACAAACCCAAAAAGCTGTAAAACTTTCTAGTGTTCATAAATTAGCAAATAAATAATGAGTACCCCAAATTATATGTTGGAGTTCATTTAAAGACAAGTGGCATTAACTGTGAGGAGCTGTGCCAGAAATCACAATCTTTGCTTATGTTTTTAGCGCTAGTTAAATCATACCTAAATTTCCAAGACGGTGTTTCTAATCAGTATTGTACAAAGAATTCTGCTTTTCTATTTTAACTTCTGGCTTCATTACATTTTGTTGGGTTTCAGATAAATAAATACACATGTTGAGCTCATTGGGAAATGACATTTAGTTACATTTCAGATGAACGGCATCTGACTGTGCATGCTAGAGAGAAGCCCTCCCTGTTCTTAGCAAATCCATTTCCTCCTTTTAAATTGCAAGTAAAATCATACAAGGAAGAACAAGGGAATATCATCAGTATGATTTAACTCTCAGCACTGGAAAAATGTGACCCCTAAACCTCATTAGACCAGAAACATTGAAAGGGAATTTATCCAAAGCGTGCATTTTGACCCTGTAAAGCAAAACAAACAGTTAACTGTTTTCCTAGCAAGAAGAATATGCAGAAGGTTATATAGCAGGTCAGTGCAAACAACTGGACGTAACCACTTCTTTCTTGGCTCATCTTTTCTCATAAACACAAAACCAAGCCTGCCCCATGCTCATCCCAGAGTTTTCATTGTCATACTTCTCTGAGTCGCAGTCCCTATTCTTAGGTGTTATATTACTGTATTTTTCTGGAAAATTACAGGTAACTTTTGCACTCTGGTAAAAAACATGCTAGTAAACTGAACAAATAAATAAACAAAATAAGAGTTATATGGCTGTACCAGTTTCCCTGTTACACCTTACCTTCATGCTGGAGAGAAGCCCTCCCTGTTCTTAGCAAATCCATTTATTAACACTGCACATCCCTACATGTCTTACATACATGGTTAAAATAAGCCAGGTGTTCATTGGGTGCATTTCAACAAATTAATCAGAATTACGGAAAGGAGAAACCAGCCTATTCATCCTGGGGGTACTGGTGCAAAGTCCCACCACACCAGGCCTGGAGCCCCAAAGAAAGTCTCATCTTCTGTAGTATATCTCTGACCTCCCTCCCCTCACCCCAGATAACGTGTAGCTTTGCAGTCTGTGATTGTACTCCATTTCGGTAGGCTACAAAAAGGGGGATGCCTTATCAGTAGTTCTTGTAAGGGTGTTAGATAAAGTTTCATCTCTCTTCACATTGTGCTGCTGAGAACTTGTTTTCCTGCAGTCTTAGCTCTCTTTTAGTGTTAAAGGAGTCTCTTTCTCCCTGCATCCCTGAAAGATAAATAACATTCTGTTCTTTTTATTGTGTTTTATTTCTGCAGTATATCAATTACACGAGTCACAGCAGACATCTCGCTTGCCAAACGCTCAGTATTAAACAACCCCAGTAAGCATGCGATAATAGAGCGGTCTAACACAAGATCAAGCTTAGGTAAGTACCTGAAATGACGCAATCCACAAATTCACTGTAAAATATACTACTCTCAGTTCATATCTGTAAGCTAAAAATAGCCTCTCTGCTGGGAGAAAATCACGATTCCTGTAATTCAGAAATCCTGGCACTAGAAATAATTTTTAAATCACTACCAAGTAAACTTCCTGTCGAACCAATTTTGGTTTATCCTGATTATGTTCAGTTTTCATGCTTTGCTGTTTGCCTCAGTGGGAAGAGGTAGCCATCCTTAAGGTAAATAAAATCTGGTTAAATAGAAGTGACAGTTTCAGAATACCTGAAATTATGTAGATATTATGGATATTATACATTACCTTTGGTAAGACTACTAGGAGTTATAGCTACTGATATTGGACCTGGAAAAATAATTATTGAAGTACATATTTTCTTAATTTTGTATTAGTTTAGACTTGTTGACACAATAAAGGATGGAAATTGGGAAATGTTTTTAAAAACCTGTATCTAGGCTCATAGCATACATAGTCATCTTACCTGACTCTTCTTGTACTGAAGCTGGTCAAGTTGTATAACTAATTAAACATTTATTAGCCAGAAAGGAAAACAAGCTTAGACTGGAAGATGTAATTAGAAACTAAAAGAAGGTAGATTTAGATTAGATGTTTGGAAAAAATTCTTCACAGTGAAAGGGGGAGGGCCCTGGCACAGGCTGCCCAGAGAAGCTGTAGCTGCCCCCTCGCTGTCAGTGTCCAAGGCCAGGTTGGATGGGGCTTTGGGCAACCTGGTCTAGTGGAGGGCGTCCCTGCCCATGGCAGGGGGGTTGGAACTTTGAGGTCCCTTCCAGCCTTTTGAATCTTTAAGGTCCCTTCCAACCCAAGCCATTCTATGATTCTCTGTTTTAGTGAATTATCACTATCTACAGTACACGTGGCTACACTGGAGCTTGCCATGCCAAGGTGTCCTTAGAGCAAACAGGAAACAGTTGTGGAGTAGCAGCTCACGTGGACTGACCTCAGCCTGTCCCAAGACTCGACTGCTGCCACTGGCTCATTCCCTGTGTAGGGATACCTGGAGGTAGCTGAGATGAATCCTGCCAGGACTTTATGTACTAATGCTAAGGCATTCAGCTGAGATACGTGATACCCAAATTCATGTCCCTGCTCAAATACAAAAAACGAGGAACTTGAGCTCAAGTGTTCTGGATCCCAGGTGAATGCTTTAGCCAGGTTTCCATCTTCACAAGGCTGCAGATGTCTTTTAGTAGCTTTTGAGAGAGCTTGATTTCCCCTGAACACAGCATTATATCTTGAAATCTTGTAGATTTTCTGGAATGGGAAAGGAGTTTTGTTCATCCTACTAAATGGGTTATTAGTTTTATAACAGAATTTCTGAGTATACCTGTACTTTGAATATATTTAATGGTTTCTTAAGATAGCTGTCTTTCTTAGTGTGAGCATCTCTGCCTTTAAAAAAATTTGCTTTCCTTTCTTGAAAATTTGCTTCTTAAAACTCTTGCTTTTAGTTATGTGGAGGCTGTGAATCTTTACTTGCAAGTAGTCTGATAGCTTCCAAGTATGTCTTATTGTAAGTGTTTTCAAATATCAAAATGCAGTATACTGTAACAACATAATGAATATCTTCACACACAAGACTATTCTTCCATGTGAATTTCAGCCTTGTCATCAAAGTCTGTTTAATAAGCAAATGGAAATATAAAAGTGTCACTAGTTTTGAATAGTCAGTAGTAAGGATGGAGGCCACCCAGCTGTGAAACAAACAAAACCACAGTGATTGATTTCCCAGCCTAAACACCAGAGGAAGTGCGATGTTGTGCAATACTGTGCAAAGATACGCAGCAGTAAAAAGCATATCATCTATTCCTCATTCTGAAACATTTTCATGTATGTAAACCAGCTATCACACTAATTTATACAGGAAAAAAATTATAAAACAAAAATTCATGGAGAACCTTACCCTTAATAACATCATTTCTTCTTTTGGTCAATGTATTTTTTGATAGAGGTAATTAAAGTGGAAGCTCTGACAGAACCTCAGTTGGAGACACCCAAAAGATGACAGTCATTATGTCTATATGTTAGTATGTGAATAGATACATCTCTCTAGTTTTTGTATTATTACCTAAAATTTCCTGCTACATATCAGGTTTTCAGTTGCTTCTAAATATTCTAAAAATTAACTGATTTATAAAATAATATTGAAATACCTTGGGAAATGTTAGAGCAACTAGGTCATTTTAACAATAAAGGTAGGGCAAAAATTAATTTTACTTATGTTAAAATATTCTCAAACCATTTCTTTCAGAAACTGTAGCACAACCATACTTGTAATAATCTAGCAGGAATTTGAAATTTGGTGGTGAATTGAACAATATTTCAGTTTCATGTTTCTGGGCTTTTTTATGGAACTAATGAGAAAACCTGACTGAATTATTAGAAGCTGCCATTAACATGTGCCAAGCTTTTCACCTGGATTGCTTACAGATTCAGTTCTCCGTGGGCAAGGTTGAGCAATGAAGCTGAGCAGAACTTGACCCTGGCAGATTGGGTCAGGGTACCCAAGCAGAACTAAAGCAGGAAGGTGCTCATCTTTCACCTTTCAATCCCTACTTTGCTGTGCAGCACAGCGTGTGTGGTAAAAAAGTTGTTTGCTTTAGAGATGCTCAGCTGGAGGAGCAGGTGGCTGTGCTGAGTGAGACAGGAGAATAGCGAAAATCCATTATGGGAAAGGCTGGAGATACGGAGTAGGAGCTGGGATAGTTGAATCCACTGGTGCAATACCTTTAGGGTCTGTGCTCCAGACATGGGGTAATCCATGGGAAGACAAAGACAAGCCAGGAAGGAAGTCAGGGAGGGGAAACAATGTGGTACCAGTGGTTGGGAGGTAAACTGAGATTGATAAAACAACCTGAAGTCAGAAAAGGGAAGTACTTTTGTCAAGGCTATGGGAAAACCCTTGTGCAAGGCAAAACCAAAGTACAAGGAGTGTTAGCAGCCTGTTGCCTTGCTTGGCTGCAACGTATGTCAAGGTAGAAATAGAGTCAGAATCAGAAAATACCATTGTAGCCTGCTGGTAGGTGGCTCCTTCTACCAGTGGTTTGCAAAGATGACAGCACGCAACTGCTGTGAGTACTTAGCTGGCTCAAGTAGCAGAGGTGTGGGGCAATATCATACCGTACAGTGGAATTTTTTCTTTTCAGTTTGTGTGATTAATTTGCTGTAAGTCAACAAAAAAAACCACTGTTAAAAGAATATTAGTAGGTTTACAATCTAAAGTTGTGCAATATAAAACTTAGGAAGTAAGACGGTTAGCTGTGCAACTTCTTAGTGTACTAAGGTTAAGTATGCTGTGATTCAGTCGTTGGATATGTGTTTGTAGACTACTTTTCCACCAGTCCTCTGCCTTAGATTTCTTTTTTTTTTTAAATGTAGGAACTAATGTGAGGAATTGGAATTACTCAGTGAATTGCTGTTCGCTTGCTATGAAACTTGTACAGTGTATGAGGCAGGAAACTTTAGGAAGGCAAATAAAGTTGCCTAAAAGCACAACAGGGCATTTTCAATTTAAATTTTGTGGGAACCAGGACAGGAAATAGTGATTTCACCAAAACTTTCTGTGGCAGTAAATATGTCAGTTTTAACATGAAAGATTTCTTGGATCCAATATTGAATTCCTGATAACAACGCAGTAACTCCATCACCTGTGCTCCAAGAAGCTCATACCCCATTAATTAAAACACACATTTGGAATGTAGGACATGCAGAGTCAAGCCTCTACTGTATCTGGTTTGGGACAGGGATCTGAATTTCAGTTTTAAGCATGCTGAGAACTGGTCTGTCTCTGTTGGATGATGTTGGCAGATGTTGATTCTGTTGAAAAAAGGGATAGCACCAGTGGGAGAGGGGGGTCTGCTGCCTCTGACCTGATAGCCTGTAAGCTACATCATGTTCAGTGAGCCTCTCAATCACAGCAGCCTGCACACCTCAACCGCAGCTAGCAAGTAGCCCCTTGGCATTATGAGGGCTCGGTGCCAGAGATGGCACCCTGCAGAGCTCACCAAAGTAGTGCCTGCGGCATGGTGACTGCCTGTGCCTGGAGCCAGGGTCAGCGCCAGCAGAGGACAGAGGCACAAAGAGAAGGGGCATCCCTTTGCTCCCCTTCCTGCCAGGCCCCTCACGCTGCCACCCTGAAGGGTGGAGAAGGAGACTTTTTACTGAGCTAACTGAAGAGCCCAATGCAAGAGGAGGCTTTGCTGCTTCTGATGCAGAGTTCCTGTACAGTATTGGACTAGTTATTTGCAGGCATCAAACGATGGCTGTTTTTTCCCCAGTGTTTTCTGCATGCCTCAAGCGTGATTTGTAGAAGTACAAAGTATTGTGGCTGAAACTCAGATTTAGGCTTCAAACCTGTCAAACAGTAATGTATGTCATCAAAATCAGAACATTCCATGGTAATGCACCGATTTGGAAAATGCTGATGGACAGCAGGCGGTATTCTTTATGACCTACCAGAGTTACTGTTGGCTACCTTGTCAAATACCAGCCTTATGGTTCCTCATCCCCAATAAGTCCTTTTATTTTAGGCTTTCCTCTTTGCAGAAATTTAACTGGGGAGCTATTATTTTAATTCCCAGGCTAGCTCAAAGAGTCTCCACTGTCTCTCAGATCAGTACTGACATCATGTACTGACAGTACAGAGCAGCATCAGGAATGTCTTAAGTCTTAGTACTGACTTCTAAAAGAGGTTTCAAGGTTACAATCCATTTTAGATAAAAAGGATCCCCAGAAATAAGGCGTTCCTGTAGGATGGATTCCATTTTTCTGGTTTGAATGTAATATTTATGATTGCAATTACTCTGTAGAATCAGACACTACCTTTCTGAGACGGAATCCTTCCAAATTAGTGATAACTTGTGATTATTCTTTGTGATTCAGTTTTCTAAATGCAAAACACAAATAATTTCAGCTTCTCACCTAACCATGGTGTTTCAAAGTGAAAAATCATTTTATTGCATCAGTGAAATACCACCACAGTAAGTTCCATAAAATAGCCCACAAATAATTTATTCATTCTATTTTCAGCAGATTAATGTGTTCTAAATGAGACATGAAATATGTATTTGACGATGAAGAGAAAGTAAATGATTCAATAGCTGCTAATCAGTTGACTGTGTGTGGACTTGTGTACTGATGGAGAGAGACAGCAGCCCTACAGAAACAACTCTGTTATGTGTTCCTGAGCATGCTGTCTTACAATACAGACCACAATAGGTTTGATTGAAGAGAGCTATCTTGGCATTTCTTCCTTTACTAGCATTTGGCTATTGTAATAGCCAAATAATATTGTCTTCTAATTCAGGTTTCAGTCATAGATAAATTGTCGAGTCAGGACACAGGTTTCATTAGTCCTTTCCTAGTATTTGCTGAAGGGTCCTGGGAAGTGAATTCTTTCTTTACCTACATTTTCCCTAGTATAAAATAGGTCCTTTTTTCCAAATGACTGAAAAAGAAAAAAAAAAAAAAAAGGACAAAATTTCAGCAAACACTAAATTCGTGCTTTTATTTTGTTTTCTGTTGTTGTGGGTTTTGGGGTTTTTTGTCCAGACTATCTACAATTATTTATTCCTGTGCCAGGTATTTAAAAATGATATTTTTTGCAATAAAATCTTGTTATTGAAAAACCAGGTTTGGTTTTGCTCTGAACAAATCTCCTGGCTGCACAGCTGTGGGACACAGGGTGGGGGCGGGGGGGGTGGCGAGTTGCTGTCTGTCTCTCTCCTACTTGCACAGCAGCGGTCGTGGGCCGAGCCCCATGTGTTTCTTTCTACATCCAGTATCATTTAAACATGGCTTTTTATTATAGCAAATACAGCTATGTGCTTTATGTTAATCCAAATCCCGCCCCCCTTCCAAGTTCAATGGGAAACTATTCGTTTACTCACCCACCTCTATGAGGTGGTACCTCATGGGGCTAGGCAGTCAGGCTACTGACTTATCCCTCGCTTATGGGCACGTTTGAGAGCAGCAGTGGTAAGTGCAGCAGAGAAGGCTATTTCTTAGACTTTTGAAAATATATTGGTGTCTTTTATGTAAGTATTATTTGAATAAGTATTGTATCAATGAGTTAATATAGTACAGAGGTAGTGTGCTTTTATATTAATACCAAAGCCTTTTTTCCTAGAAAATAAACCTCTTTTTGAGAACAGCTCTTTCCTAATCACCCAATATAGGTTTGCAGTACTGTGTATATTGTTTGTAATGGTGCATAATAGTAAATGGGTGAGTCTCAGCAGGACAGAGCCAGGCTCTTCTCAGTGATGTCCAGTGACAGGCCAAGGAGCAATGAGTGCAAGCTAAAGCATGGGAGGTTCCATGTGGGCATAAGGAAAAACTTTTTCACTGTGAGGGTGGCAGAGCACTGGGACAGGCTGCCCAGAGATGTTGTGGAGTCTCCTTCTATGAAGACATTCAAAACCTGCCTGGACTCATTCCTTTGTGATCTAATCTAGGTGATCCTGCTCTGGTGGGGAAATTGGACTAGATGATCTTTTGAGGTCACTTCCAACCCCAATCATTCTGTGATTCTGTGACAATAGGACAGCAAACAGTGAAGTGTGGGACATTATTTGGAACAGATTTAATAGATAACCCAGCAATTCAGTTGAAGGAAGCAAGGATAAACAATGTAGTAATCAGGAGTAGGGATACCCATGAGTAACCAGATTTACAGGATGACAAGTAAGTTGCAATGGGCTCTATGCTACACACACCTATTCACTCCAAATTTGCTTCTGTAAAGGAATCAGTGAAAAATAGACTTGGGGATTTGACTCATTGGAAAACAATAAATATTCTAGTGTAAACTTAATGTGTCCAAGACTTTTATAAAAATATTGTCTGTTTCCTTCAGATTTAGGAGGGCAGTACAGGTTTTTGTTTTGTGTATAAAGGGAAATGTTTGCTTGTCAATACTGTTAAATGTTTATATGTGAAACACTAGAACTAAATTTAAGGAAAGAGCAATTGATTCATTTCTTTACAAGCCAGGAAAAATCCTGTAATTTTGAAAAGACCTTCCTCTCCAAAGAAGGTACAGTACATGGTTAACTCTCATGAATCCCAGTTGGCTTAGTTAAATTTCTGTATGCACTTAGGCCGTTTGCAGAAACTGCTGACCAAGCTCTGTGCTTTTGCTGCATTTCTTCGCCAAAAGGACCCAAACCTTTTTCTTGTTGTTTCTGCATATGTTACACTTGTTATAACCTTACCTCATGCTGTATGCTTTGTACAAGAACCTGATTGTCTTGGCTTTTTCCATTCTTTGCTTCATTAATGCTCTCCCTTTCCAGATGTTCTGGGTATGTATACAAGCTTGCAAATTACTTTTCCTGCTGTTTTGTGTTCAGTGCTTTATTGTACCTCACAGAACCACCGTGTGTTTCTCGTAACTGGCTCACTGATAGACAAAAAAAGCCAATCCTGTACTGTGTTGCTAAGTATTTCTTTTATAAAATCATGCTGGTTTTTCTTATTTATTTTCAAGGAATTCTAAAAATAAAGTTGAGATTGACAAGTAAACACTAAAGATTAGGTTTTCCACTGTAAATTTCTTAAGGTGTGTGCACCTAATCTGCATATTCTAACACAGATGTGTGAATGTGGATGCAAAATATGTCGTTGTCTGTATGGCAAATTGATTGCAGAAAAATGGCTGAGAATCTATTTATTTGCTTTCTGTGTGCATATGCAGTAACCTGTCAGGCACCTAATTTGCACATGCAGTTGAGTGTCGACCCTTGGAAAGCCGTCTCTAGGAGATGTCTAGGGCTCCCATTCACATCATTGGGTTGATATCCCAGGGTTTTGTTTTCTGAAAATGAAACATGGATGCTTAAAGAAATGGTAGTGGATTATCAGTGCAAATTTCAGCCTTGTATTTTTATTTTCTTGATATCTGTGTGAGAAGCCAGTTGAATGCTTGAAATTATAGTAACAGTTTATTACATATATATATTATACACATTATATATATGATGTCATTATGTATTCTCCATGTTTGGTAATTTAATGACAGTTGTTGTATCTGATAAGTTTCAAGTAAATTCTTCCCCAACTATAAATTTAAAATTAACTTAAAAGATTGCTGGCTAAGCCTCATAAAAATCCTTCCCTACTTACAGAGGCCATGGAACTGGAGTGCAAAAGTGGGATTTAACCAAGAGCATATTTCCATTCCAAAGTCTCTACAATCTAATAGTTCAAAGAGAAGAAGAGCAGTATTCAATATGTTATGGAAAATCTTGATTGTCCCTTTATAATTTTCTCTTCAAGATAGCTGAGACAGATGTCCAGAACTCTCACTTGCAGGCATTAAATCCTCAGATATGGTAAAGTAATCTGCCAAACCTGATTCTGCCTTGAATCAGGATGCTGTAATATAGCGACCAAGAGCTTTTGTGTTATCATGAGGATGTGGCAACACTTCTGTTTGTACACAGATGGAGAAAGGGTAGCATGAAACCTCCAAATGCTGATATGTCTCAAAAGGCTCTTTTATCCTGGTGGGTCAGCCTTTATTTTGTTAACATCTAAGGTCAGAGTCTCTCTGATAAATTCTCCAGGTACTTCTGCATTAGAAGTTTGGTACTAACTTTTAATGTTCTAACTTCCAAATATTTTTAGGATACAGTATTGGCAAAGTATTTTAATGGAATTTCCTGTGTGATTACAAAAGATATACAGGGGAAAATATTCTTGGCTTCTGTAAATTAGAGATAGCTCTCAGCAGTATGTCACTGTATTTTCTCATGGTACTGCACTGAAACATATATGATAGATAACTATATTGAAACAAAACATGTGCTAGAGACAAAGCAATGTGTTAGAAAAATTTTTAAGGTTACATATATCTGAATATAACTCAGATACCTGGATAGGCGAATGAAGTACTTTTAGCAAGTTAGCTGTTTAAGAATACAGTTTCCATTAAAACTATTCACACCTGTAGGTTTTCTTTCTGCTAGCACATGGAAATGATACAAAGTTGGTATCTCTGTCCTCACCTTATCCAGGACTAAGGGCTTGGAGTGTTTAACCAGGATGCACAAAGTCTGGGTTCATTTCTGTTCTCCTCTAACAGAGGCATGAACTCACCATTTCCATCGCCATGACAGGGCTATGACCCCTTTTATGATGGTTGTCAGTTGGTCCTGCTGAGTCTTACACATTTTGCTTAATAATTAAACTTTCCCTGAAGAAAGGGCTGGAATCACGTGGTTTGCCTCCCACTCTGAGCATCAGGCTACAGAGTCAGTATCTCTCCCACTCAGTGATATGCAAATGTTTTGCGAGTGGCACACCATCCGCAAAGGGGTTGAACAGACACCGATGGAACTGAGAATTTTTATTTGTGTCTCTTCTGAATAAAACAACAGACCTAGGGAGCAGTTCCTTAGCATCTGTGTATGGACCAGAGCCGTAAAAGCCTATAGCACTGCGCTGAGTAATGAGGCATGGTGCCAAAATATCCAAGATAGTGCCAGCCTGACATAATGATATCTGTTCTAACTATGCAGAGACACTTGCTTAGTCCCTTGGGCAAAGTAAACGTTAGACAGCTTCTTTGCCCAGTCTTACTATCCCAATTACTCACTAACAGAGTGTAGGGGAGCTAATGATGAATGCTGTTGTTTTGTTGGACCAGAGAAATACAATCACAGAATAGGTTGGAAGGAAGTAGGCATTTTCATATGCTAGTTAGTATTTTTAAACAAAAATACCTGTTTTATACTCTCACATAATTACAGTATTGCATTTCAGTTGTCAGTCCATTATAAATAGGTCTTGGTTACGTTGACATTTCCAAGTATCTCACCACATCTGTAAATACCACTTGGATGTCTGTGTGCATTCAAGGCCATCCGAATTCTGTCTAAGCTGAGCCTCGGCCGGCAGGCAGAGGAAACCCCTGTTTTCCTGGAGCACCTTGCCCCACAGCTCCCCTTCAGTGGAGCCCCAGCAGGAGCGCTGGGCAGAGCAGCAGACATGCTCCTCTCCTTTCTGCCTTATCCCTCACAGGAGCCCCATCTGTTAGGCATGAGTAACACATGCAGCCACTTTCCCTGGAAAATATTGTCATCCTCCCACTCCCACCCTCCCCTTTTTATGTAACAAGCTGGTGGCTAAGCGATTTTGTTGAAACCAGGAAAATGCAAGAATATTCACAAAAGTACATTTATGTTAGAAATCCAATGAAACCACCTGTAATTCCAGGTATCTTATCGCCCTTTGACTGAAGACTAAGCTGGAGCATTTATTCCCTCTTATTTTCTTATGTTCCCCTCCAAAACTTTCTTTCTTAGCTGGGTACTTTGAAGGGGAGGCACAGAGGCTTCCACTCCTCAGCACTGCCACTGATGTGGGGTGGGACACCTAATCTTGCCTGGAGGCTTTGGGGCTGAACGTTTCTGGCTAGAGAAGGGATGAAGCCAGCTGCCCCTGTCCAGCATGATCATGCTGTTAGTGCCCTGCCTACCCAGAGCAACCTTGGTGCTTGAGAGGAGGAAAGGGAAAGATGAGAAGGAAGAGGCCAAACATGTATGTGTACATGTGGGGCTTGCTCCAGACTGTTCACACCCCATGTATGTACGGATCACCCTTGGTAGCGTCTTGGTCTCTCCACTTAGTGTACGGCAAGCACAGGCATCTAATGTGGTCTGGGATAGCCTGCTGCGGCCAAGTACATCCTGGTTAACGCAATACCTGATGCAGGTACTTTGCTGATTTTGCCTACAATATCAGCATGTGCATTTACACTCGTGCTCACAACTTAAACTTCTAATTCTGTCAGTCAAGCTCATGATTTACTTCTTAATCAAGAGGTGTGTGGGCACAACTCAACAGTCATCACTTCCTTTTTTGTTTTTCTTTTTTCATTTGCTTGGGTTTCTGATCAAACCTTTATTGGTTTCTCAGCATTTTTTGGTGTAATACTTTCTATGTGCTTTTAAGGCTCTGGGGATATATAGCATGTTGGTTTCTTTTGCCTTTGTTTTGGAATTCCTGAGGATGCCTTAAACTTCATATTTCTTTAATTACGTTCATGGAATTTAGTGATCTTTTTTAATTATGTGTCTTTATATAAAAGAATTAGCATAAGAAAACTCACAGCTACTGATATCTGTTCTTAATTTATAAAATTATTTGAAAGCCATTTGTGCTAGTTGTTGCTAATCATGTTTTATGTGCTGTGCATACAGGTATGTTCATTCTGTATTATATGACTGTAATGTCAGGAGCTCTGTGTACAAGAACAGAATGGCTTGTCTCCATAGCTGTTGCAGTCCAAGTCATAATTTACAAATTTATTTTCTTCTAGGAACAAAACAGTACCACCGATACCTTAGAGAGGTAGAAAAGGTCGAATTGCATAGGATATTAAAGTCACACTGTACTCAGCTGAGAGTATGTAAAATTCACTGTTTCTGCTGACCATCAGTACTTCCATATGTCGTATAAGCCATATTTTGTGGTTCCAGTCTGGCCTTTGCATGGCCATTTTGCATCGCAACCCCATCACAAAACTGCCATCTCATCAGGGTCCTCCTAAAACCTAGCAGCCACTGCTCTGTCAAGCTGAGGTGTCTCAGCGAGTCCTGGCTGCTGTGGATGTGTTCGGCCCAGTTTTGAAGGAGGGTTGTGTTTCTCCACCTGTGTAGAGCACAGGATGTTCTTTTACCATGGCACTGTACAAATGACCCTAAATTCCACCACAGTTCATCTCTTATCAGCAAACTGACATACATGCAATGCAGTGTTGCTGTCTCGTTGCTTTTACTTCAGGTGAGGCTATTGTAATGAACTGCTAAGGATTTTTGCTGGAAATTCACTTGTAAGGTCCATCAGGTATAAAGACTAATTATCTGCCCCTATAATGGGATTAACCATATACTTGTGCTCTCATTGCACTGAATTTCTCTTCATTTCAGGGTACAGTAGGGATATTTGGAATTAATATATGTGACTGAGCTTAAGGTGCACTATTTAAAGCTGGCTGGGAGAGGTGTACTTCTTGTTCCCTAGAGTTGACCCCCTTAATGTATGGAACAAACAGTTGGGTGTTCTTGTCCTATAAAATATGTTTCTTTTCTGATTACCAAGGAAAGACATATCACATAGCTTGTAAGGGTCACTTGAAAACTTGATAGCTTATTTCTGGTTCTGAGTGTTGTAGTTGGGCTGCTAGTATTTCATGCTGATTGTCACAGTAGATCTAATTATGTTTATGCCTCTCATTTAAGATTGGCAGATATAATTCATTGGAGCTAACTGTTACAGCCCCACTGTTTTGCCTCTCCAGTGGATCAGAAGGGACATTTCTATAAATACATGATATCCATGGAGGTGGGAAGATTGCTAAGCTGTTACTGTGTGCCTCTGAAGATACCACACTGTCATTGTTCTCAGCTCCCTAATTTAACAACCAGTGACATTTGTGTTACTATTCCCACATGATACTTAAAGCTCTTTTCTTACTTTGGTCAAAAGTCTGAGAGAAAATTTGTGTTGAGTGTTTGGTTGGGAAAGCATCTTTACAGGTATAGAATTTAGGCTTTTGAGAGATGTTGCTAAATAAGGATGAAAACAAAAGCTGCAGCAGTAGATGAAGCTTATTTTCATTTAAAAAGGGAAGCTACTATTATGTAAGTAAGTTCAAAATGCAGGCTTTTCTAGAAGCTGAAGAAGTACTCTAAGACTGGAGATCCAGACCTCTTCTGCAGTGTCTGTGGTATTTTTTCCATCCATTCTTTACTGGAGAGGTAGAGGCACAACATATTAGTTCATCAACCATGCAGTGCAGTTCCTTGAACTGTTCTTGTATACAGAAGTTAAGAAAAATAAATACTAAAATACTTTTTAATCTCTCAATTTTTGGACTGTTTATTCATAGGACCATAGTTACCTGTAATTATTACCCTGGGTATGTTTCACAATAGAAGTTACCCTGAGGCATACTCCACCCTGGCAAAAGGTTATTTCAAAAAGTGTAGCAAGAAATCTAGTTCACAGATATATATTCTATACTGGCAGAAAAGTGCTCCCAGCAGTGTAGCAAATACTGCTTCCCCAGACAACATTATGATTTGCTGGTGAAAAGACAGATTTTGCTAGTTATAGATTGTCTTGAACAAGGGTTTTTAGCAGTCTGGAATTGTCTTAAAATGATACATTAACTGATACTGTTATACTGACTGAAGTGTTGAGCCTGCTTTGAAACTGCAGGAAAGCAATCCAAACTCATCACTGGGACAGTATGACAAATTATCTCTGATATGTTTATTCTAGTTGTCACTCGGACTGAAATTAGGGATAGACTATTGACTGTCTTCTACCCAATCAGAGAGACAATGGCATTCAGTCATTCCAACAGTATCACTATTTAACAAAGTTGCAGAAAATGGAATCTTGAATGTGCCAAGAACCATCAGAAGTTCTGTCTTCAAAAACATCCTCCTAACTCAGACAGCAGCTGGGCCGCAGGGCTGTTCCTGACGAGCAGGAGAGCACGCACCGATGCTTTCTGCAGCGGCGTGCCACCGGCATCTCACCTGTGAGTGGTCACTGCTGTGAAAGACCGAGTGGCAGGTTCTCAGCCAAAATTGGACATAACTACAAACAGAAGGAGGTGATCTCGAATAGATCCATAACAATGTCAACCTCCTCTAGTAGAGAGCATCAGATACAGATTTGCTGATGGCCATTTAAGATGTTACTTCATTTATAAAATGATTGTAGCAGTCACCTATTGATTTGGACCCAAAAGGCTTGGAGCAAAATGGAGACTAGCCGAGATGTTTTGCTCTCTCTGGGAAATTTTGCAACCTTATCATGGTACTTAATTTATTCAGGTAAAAAAAAAAAAAAAATCAATCTCTTCACACCTCTTGAAAGAGACCAAAAAAATCCCTGTCACTAAACAGATCAGACAGGTTGTGTTTTCAAGCAAACATAATGCTTAGGCCAACATAATAGATAAAATGCTTATAGTGCAATTTCAGGAAACTCTAATTTGGTACGTCTTATTGCCGTTTAAGTTTCTGTTGAATGGGCTAGATATTTAATCTTGTTTTGATTCCTGGTGTGTTCACAACCTATATGACCTACCATCTTGCTTGGCTTTATAAAACAGACTTGCACAAATCACTCAGTTGATAGCAAGATTTGAGCAGGAAAATGTGGTTCCATTCCAAGGAGGCCTTTGCTATTGTAAGGTTCAGTTTTGTTTCATTTGGGAATGAAGACATCACTTGTTTCTACATGACTTCTGAAAGCGGACACAGTCTATCTGTCTTGGAGATGTTTCCCCTGGAAACTACTGCCAGTCGGGCAGAATGCTGAGGAGCTGGGGTCGTGAGTTACCAGAAAACAGTTTTTCTGGGAAAATCACCTTTCCAGAACTCCTGGGCTGTGAGGAGGATACCACAGCATCATTTGGATTATTGATAATTTTTTTAAAGTATTTCACACGTAGTAGTACGTTTTTTAATATGGTACCATACTGAGGCCACCATATGAAGGAAACTGTTTTCCTGAGGAAGTGTAGCTAAATGGAAAAACAGGAGCTACTTCTATTATAGGCACCTCAGTACATCTTAATGCCTACCTTGGGCACTCCAGTTCAAGCAGATTGATTACTATGTAAGATTAAAGTCTGAGCTGATACTATTTCCCTGTAGGAAGTTAATGGTGTAGTAAGATTACCCTGTGATGCAGCAAGAATTCTTAGCGGGCTTTTTTTTTTCCCTTTACATATGTGGACTGGGGTCTTGTAAGAAAGTACCTCTGTAGGCGGGGATTGCAGGAAGCAGTGGAGATCAGAGAAGTAGGCTGTGCTGCCTGCAAGAGCAACAAACTTGGGGGGGGGGGGGGTGGCAAAATGCTCTTGTTAACATTGCGTTCATTTCCCTCACCTGCCAGGGACGTGCGCAGCGAACAACTCCTGCCAGCCTGAGAACGAGCAACACACCAGTCTCCAACAGTTTTACATTTTGTAAAACAAATCACCTTTTCATGTTTCATCACTCTTAATTTTCTACTTACCTGCAGCTGAAGTCCAGAGTGAAATCGAACGGATTTTTGAATTAGCAAGGACACTGCAGTTGGTAGTGCTTGATGCTGATACCATTAACCACCCAGCTCAACTAAGCAAAACCTCTCTGGCTCCCATTATAGTATATGTAAAGATTTCTTCTCCTAAGGTAAATATTTCACTTATGTTCTTGCTGTTTCAGTCTTTTTTCTCCCTTTTCTTTGGTCTTAAATGCAGATGTTCTCATTAAAGTTCAGAGCTATATACTGTCATAGCTTCCCTTTGTATAGTGAAATATTATTAATCAAAAAAGTAGTTCCAATGTTTCCAGAACCCATTTTGGAAAAGATGCTGTTGCTTCACCTGTTTTGTAAAGAAAAAAAGTAGTTTTGTTTTTACATTGGAATTGAACTTTTAGTATCAATCATGTTAGTAATGCTAATAGCTTTTTAAATCAAAATAATACAGAAATGAAAGAAAGATTTTCAAATAACGAATCTCAGACTGATTGGTAAATTGTAACATCTGCTGGTTACATACTTTTTCATTCTGAAGAGGCATTTGTAAGAGAAGAACTCTATGAAGTTCATAGAAGAAACTATGGGAAGAAAACACAGGAGAGCAATTAAAGAATTTCAACTTTGGAACAAACAAAACCAGAAGCAGCAGAGGAAAATGGGAGGGGAGCATTTTAGTGCTCATAACAGGAAAGGAGATGTTGGGAAATAAATGAAAATTAGCTTGTTCTGGCTGTAAGCAGCATGGGAAGTGCTCCTGAAGCAAATGGGGAACTTGATCTGCTGAAGGCAGTGAAAATGTAAACATTTTAAGTGGTTATATATGAACCTTAAGTGCAAATCTGCTCACTTCTGTTATTCTCTTACTTTTCACAGGTTTTACAGAGGTTAATAAAATCTCGAGGGAAATCTCAGGCCAAACACCTTAATGTTCAGATGGTGGCAGCTGATAAACTGGCACAGTGTCCTCCCGTGAGTTACTGTTAATTTATGTCTTGTCTTTGAAAGGTGCCTTTCTTGTCAAGCATTAGGTTAATTATGCAATTTCTGGGAATGATTGCCCTCTTCTGGTCATATTTCACTACTGATCTTTTGCAGAACACATCCTGAGGTCTTCGGGCCCTGCACAAGGGTGCTGGGAAAAACGGCCCTAGTCACAAGCAGTTCTTGGGATGTGTGCTAAATACATTCACCGCTCAAATAAGCGGAGCATTTTCTTTACTTGATATTTCTTTTGAAATGACTGCTCTTATTGACTGTGTTTTATCTCTGCCAGTGTAGGGTAAGGCCACTGGTTTGGGTAGCTCCCCTTGGGCATATGTCACTGCTGCTCCATCCTTGGTCACAGTTTCGGCAAAGAGCTGAGAGCTCTGCAGGTCTTCAGTTGATGTGCACTGAAGGAAATTCTTTCAACTTCCACTTGTAAAGTGGAGATGATGAGATCCCAGCTGTGTTTTAAACATGGCAAGCATTATTACCTGCATACTCAACTATCAAGAGTATGGGTAAGAGACCAGAAGATGACGGCTCAGTGCAGATATGGAAATGTTCTATAGTTATGGAGCTGAGTGACCAGGATGTTTTCATCATTTAAGCTCAAGCTCTCAGATAAGAGACTAGTCTCCTCAAGTCCCTGGGGAGTCAATAAAGACTGCTAGAGACCTCCATAGTCTTTTCAAGCTACCTCCAGGAAGACTTATGTCTCCCTGACCAGAGAGGGAACAGAGGAAACTTGCCTTCTATCTTTAGATGCCTAAAATTAGACTGTGTGACTAATCTCTTACCTAATATTTGTACAACACTTGGAAACTGGATGATCTGTATTACGTGTGTTTCTTACTGTTATTGGTTATTTGTCTTCATTTGTCTTAGTTTTGTCTTAGTTATTCCAGGTATGGGGAGCGAATCCTTTTTCTTGCCATTCTGTTTTTTTAGAATAGACAAAAACTGCAATATTTAACCTTTCTTTCTGGATATTTGACTTTTAAGATTGTTCAAGATGCCTCTTCCTAGCTTCATGGACTGTGTACTACTAAGTGGAATTCATGAGGACTTGCTTTAGCAGGTGTAACCTTAGTGCTAGTTATGATTGCTGGTTTTTGTATCAATTGTGTTAAAAAACTAAAGCAAAGGGTGAAATATCATAACACAAGTATTAGAAATGTGGTTCATTTATGGTGAATAGGAAGTGTGGTCATCCACATCTCTAGCCAGTCTCACTTTAGCTGGTGGTTATTCTCACTGAAACCTTTCCTTTATCAGGAAATGTTCGATGTAATTCTTGATGAGAACCAGCTTGAAGATGCTTGTGAACACCTTGCTGACTATCTGGAAGCCTACTGGAAGGCCACACATCCACCTAGCAGCAATCCTCCTAACCAGCTTCTCACTCGCACACTTGCAACAGCCACTCTTCCTATTAGCCCAGGTCCAAATATTAATTTACAGGTACAGTTTTTATGCCATCTCTTCTTTTTTTTTCTATCCACTTTTTCCTTTCCAAAACACAGTAGTAGTCTGATACTAGGCTTGATGGGGTTCTTACCAACCTGATCTAGTGAAGATGTCCCTGCTTACTGCGGGGTGGTTGGACTAGATAACCTCTAAAGGCCCCTTCCAACCTCACACATTCTATGATTCTGTGATACTATGTCTTACTGTTGTTGATAGAGCAAGAGTTTTTTCAGTAGACATTCGCCCATTTTCAGTGTAAAAGGCAAACGGGCACATTATTGTTGTTGCTCGTATTCACAGTAGCATGTGTTTACATATTGACTAGGGGGCTGGTTTTGATTCCAAGAACTAAGCTAGCCTGACTGAAAACATATGGTGATGTGAAGTGGAATACTTAAGATTTCATTGTGCCCAGGACATGACTCTGCCAGTAATATGTGCACCAGCCACAAGCATTTTTATAGCTAGCCATATGTAATCCAATCAGAGGAATAAAATTGGGGTAATACCATGCCCGTTACAGCAACTGGTAACTCTCTGACTGATGGGCACACTATTGCTAATAGGCAAATGCCAGCCCTAGAGGCCCTGCATGACAAATTGGGTTATGTACCAAGCAGATCCACAAACGTGGAGGGAATCTGTTCCTATCTTCCCACAGGCTATGGACTTCTAGAGGTTCAAAATGACTGACTGTATTACCGAAGTCTCAAGGTCAAAGTGCCCCTTCCAGTGTTTCTTTGTTCTTTTATTCATTGGCCATTGCTGTGCAAAGTACTTACTTCCTTCGAGCGCCAGACTCTTACATAAAACCCAAGTCCTGCTGCACGTGGTGCAGAAAGACCTTGAGAGGCAGGATGTTCTGAACAGCGTGGCACTGTCTGGCGAGCTGGGAAAAAACCGGCTTTATTCCCTCCTCCGCACTGACCTGCTGGGTGACTTTGGGCATGTTTTGTCCTCTCTTTTCTCCTTCAACTTTTGCTTTGTCTAATTGTATTAAGGTTTTCAGCATAACGAGATACTCTCCTTTGTGTATGTGTGAGGTCTTTAAAGATACTACTTCTTTATAAATAGTGAGTGACACCTTGAGGCCAAGCCAATTGCACTGGGGGATTAAAATACATCTGTCCAGCTAAAAGAATGGCTTACTACATCTAAATTTCCACTCAAGTTACATATCTACCCATAAGTTACATGCTCATGTCAGTTAAAATTCATAACTTTGCCTAAGAAAAAGGTCTCCTTTTAGAAAATCTGAGAAAAAAAGAAATATCTGCACCCAAATTAAAATGCCAAAAATTTGTTTCTTGCTTTTATGGTCTTGCAAAACAAATTTTTATGTCAAAGAATTTATTTTCCTTTAGAAAACCCCAGACTTGATAGGTTTGGTTTTGAACAAGAAAACTTGCTTCAGCCACCTTGCAGGGTATCTCCTTCTCTTGCCTTCAAAAGCAGTTGCAGGAAAAGGGACTGTAAGCTATAGCTCATTTCTGCCTTTTTTTCTGTCCTCAGAGCTGAAACACCCTGAAAAAATTGTGAGCTGGAAGAATTTCTGAGTATGAAATTCAGTATTGTTGTGCGCAGACTTGCTAGATAAACTTACTTTGCTTTGTAGACGTGTTTATTATTTTGCTCAAGGTTTTTTTATGCATTTTGGGTGTGGATTCATAGTTCACTTGCTCATTTTGTTAACCACATTCTCTGGAGGAGCTATACAGAGTTTTAACCGCACTTTTCTGAATGTTGTGCTGTTTCCTTACAAATTAACAGATTTTTATTTTAAGGACTAAAAATGAGAATGTATTTGCAGTTTGACGGTTTGTTTGTAGGTCTACTAATCCAAAGTGAGAAGCAAACGGGGTCTCTTATGGAACACAGAACTCTTACGTTCCTTTTTGTTTCCTTTCCCCATGATACATTTTCAGCTGACATCTCAAACCTGAGCCTGTCATGGCCTCAGAGAGTGGGTTTGTTTTCTAATCACGGTGGCTGTACCCATTCTTTCTGTAGTGTTCAACCCTCTGGAGAATTTAAAGTCTGTGTCTGTGCCATTTCTATGGACTGCTCTGCCACCAGCCGTTTGGCCCAGAAGCTGCAAAGCTTTTGAGCTGCTCCCCTGAGGCCAGTGCAGCACCCCTTTGCCATGAAGCGTAATCAGGTTTTGTGGTTTTCCAGTCCTGGGTGTACACTGCAATGAGAGATTTGTGTTGCCAGCTGCCAAAGTGGTGTTTCTCTAGCATGATGCTGACTGTGTGCATTGCATGGCACGAGGTGCTTGAAGCTGTGAGGCCTCCTGGGACTGTTTAAAAGGAAGTCAGTGAAGACCCTACACCTCCTGTCTAACCTGATGGAAAGCTTTGGAGCAAACTGTCCTGACAACTATTCTCAGGTTTCCTCTTGTAGGGAAATAGTTGGCTAAGTCCAAAAAGAAGACTGTAGTGACCTCAGACACACGTGGTGCAGGCCATTAGGGACTACTGGATGGAAACAGGGAGCGAGCCAAATTGATTTGATGGACCCAGACTTCACTCTCCTCTTTTAACACTGCTTGAGCTTTTTTCTAAGAACCCCTACTTCTTTGAAATTATATCCTGAATAATGATATAGGCTTCTCTCAAACTTTCTCCATTTTAGGCAAAAAAACCTTAGGAGATTTGGCCATAAAGTTCCTGCACTGTGGAATCTAATCTTATTCAGAGCCCTGATTTGGTTATGAAGCACAAAGCCAGACCCTAATCCAGATTCAAACATTACCTCTTCAGCGTCCCTGTAATATTTGGGAAAAGCTACTGCCCATGAATTTACCCATAAATCCCAGTAGCCCCAACAGTATTCTGAAATTGCAGGCAGTGGTTCTGTATTTCTTCACTGTGCTCCTCCACATGTACTCATCATAGCGGAGAAGGTGCATCTGAGTTTGTAGTAGTGTTCTGTTCAGAGCAGGTTCACGTTTTGCATTTGTTCTCAAACCACAGCAATGACCGATTTTATTAGTCATGATTATATGTATAGGTACAGACATACGGGGCATGTGACCATACAAGAATTAAAGGGTTTCAGGTGTGTACCCAATTTATGTGCCTTAAAACAAGTCATGGTTATGAACTAATAAATATGTGCTTACAGATCCGAAGCAGGCATTGCTTTAGACCCGTTAGCTTTTCACTTGATTTCATTTGTTGTTCACCTCTGTTGAGTCATTTCTGTTCACCTTGAACACATCTATTCATGTTTACAATTACTGCATTTCTTTTCTGGCAAATCAGAACCATCTTGAGAATCATAAAAACAGGAACAGAAAAGAAATTTGACCACTGTTTCTGTTACCTTCTCCTCATCTCTACCATTTGTTTCCGATTAGGAACACATGGAGCATCCCAGCCTGTTGCTGGGAAGTTTGCAGAGCAAAGTGTTGTCTTGGAAAATGAAGATTTGACAAATTTATCAAATTGCTGATTTGAAATATGTTGCTTTTTATAAGTTTCTGATAAAATACAGGTTTGTTCCTGTCCAGTTGCCTGTCATTTTACTTTTTGGGTTGCTAGGAAACCCACCTGCCAGGATCTGTGGCTGAAGGACAAAATTTTCTCCTTCAGCTAGCTCTTTTTTTACAGAATAGAAAGACAGAAGTAAGATATGTCCGTGAGCTGCCCTGGAGGCAATCCTTATTTTTAGACAACTCTGAACATAGGAGAGCAAAGTTTAGACTAACTTTGGTAAATTCAGAACACTCTCACAACCAAAGTCTGTATAACTCTGTTAAAGCTGACTTTAATTTTTTGCCAGTTGAGATGACTTTGTCACCTCACAGAGAAGGGTTAATTCAATTTTGCCATAAACTATTTCTTAAAATTTTGCAATTAAGCTTGAAAAGTCTTTGACTGTGGTTTGGGAATAAAAGCAAGTTAATGTAATGAAGCCCCCAGATGAGTTAAATAATGCCACTTGTTCATTTTGCAGTGATTTCAGAGCATTATGCTCGTGAAGAGTAGGTTTGTTATTAGCTGGTAATTTTTATTTCAGTCTTTTAATGGTAGTGGTGTGTTAAGAAATTCTGTAGGTGATAATATTACTCTCCTCCTGCTTTTCTTGGCAATGGTATCTGTTCTTGAGCTCTTAAAATTATGTGGTCAAAGTTTCATTTTTCATTACCATGAAGAAGTGGAATTATTGCTGAGAAAAACAGAAGGTCAGTGATACTATTAGTATCATAATACAAACTTTATTCATACCAGATTCAGTTGCAATTTTTTTCTTTGGAAAAAAAAAAGAAAAAAATGTTACTCTAAAAGAGCCAAGGATTTGTACTTTGGATCTCTGCTGGAATCCACCTCCTCAGCCCTCTGAAATCACTTTCCCAGAGCGGCTGTTTCCAAGCAGGCATCTGTAAACTCTCAACTGATACCTGCTTTCTCCTGGCATGACAACACGTCCTATTTAATTTGGCTGCAATTTTTCCTGCTTCTGCATGCTCTCTTTTTGTCTGGAGTGTGGTAGGCAATTCCTGCTAACCCTAATAGTCAGAAACAACACAGGAGACGAGGAAGTGTCACAGCATAACCCGAGTGCCACCCTCCCTTCTGATGAGAGTGAAAGGAATTGTTTGTATTATAATACTGAATTTTCAGTAAAAGTGGAATTCAGTATGTTTTTTTCCTAGTTTAGATTCAAAGTGGATCGTTGTGTACTAAAACTTTACTGGCTTCGTGATACTTTCTAGTTGAATTTGATTTCAGGGAAAGTTTTTAAATGTGTACCTCTTGTAAGTGAACTTACTGCTGGTTGTGATAGCAGGGATCTCAAGGAGACCAGAGGAATGACCATTCAGTCCCTGAACGCAGCGGTTCACAAATTGAAGAGGAAGCACGGGTTGAACCCATCAGGAAATCCCAGCATCGCTCTTCCTCAAGCCAACACCACAACCACCGCAGTGGTGTTAGAGGCCTTTCTAGGCAAGAAACTTTTGACTCAGAAACACAAGACAGCAGAGATTCGGCTTATGTAGAGCCGAAGGAGGACTACTCACACGAGCACAGTGACCACTATGATTCCCACAGGGATCACAATCACAGAGACGAGTCCCACGGGAGCAGTGATCACAGACATAGAGAATCGAGGCATCGCTCAAAGGAGAGGGACCGCGAGCAGGACCACAATGAATGCAACAAACAGCGTAGTCGTCATAAATCAAGGGACCAATATTGTGACAAGGATGGGGAAGTGATATCCAAAAAACGTAACGACACAGGAGAGTGGAACAGGGATGTTTACATCCGTCAGTAACTTTTGCCTCCGGCAGTCTTGTGTTTCTTTGAAGTCTTGTAACAATGCCCCTTGAAAATATCTTTGGGTTCTTCATTGCAGAACATATGGTATCCTTCTGTATGCTGATTTGTATTGCTGTTGCTTGCATAGCAATAGCATGAAATAGAATATTCATATACTTATTTTTTTGGTTAGTGCTATATGAATTAGCGTGGTACAACCGCAGCGTTCCTGTCGTTGTACTGCGCCGTTTTTCAAGCTGTTTTTTGGTAGCTGCCACTTGAACAATATCTGTTGCCATCGAGGTGTTGTTAGTGTTTTTTAAAAAAAGGTACATTTGATGTTTAATAACTTCCCGTGTATTCAGCAAGCCAGAATCAGCACATAAAGAAAAAACAAACAAAACCTAAAACTTTTTGTCTGCTCTGATTTTTAATTTGTATGCACTTTTGAGTTGCATTTTGATTTAACAGCCACTGTCTGTTGCTTGTACCTCTGGTGGACTCCCTTTGAAGACTAAATTCAGTCTTGCCTTACACACAGGGGATCATAAAGTCCAAATCTATTTTCTATGTACTGGTACTGTGTACTGTATATACAGTTTCTAAATGTTATTTCTGCAGACACCTTCTTACTATCTAAGTTTGATCACACTGTTTGAGAGTCCTAATGCCAAGTCAGCAGATTTGCTTTTGAATTACTGGCAACTGGAACTAGCCTCATTTAGGAAATCTGTGACAGTGTTCAATCTAAATACTTTTTCTTCTGTAGCAGAAAGCTTATACTTAACTGTAAATATGACTGAGTGCTTGAGACAAAGGGTCTGACTCTTCTACCTTACGCTCTCCTTGCAAACCCAATTCTGCATTTTAGATTCACGGTAAAGGTAATGAACTCACCACTATAAATTATTCTTCTCTGCACAGGTCACAAAAGCGCGACGGGCGCGGCTTAACGTCTGTTCTCAGGCTAGTAGAGCACACGGGGCAGAGGTGTGTACATGAGCGGGTGAGCGGCGGGTGGGCGTACGTGTGCGTTCGGCGGCAGAGCGTGAGGATCTACCGAAGAAAGCAAAGGTGACTCGAAAGCCCGACGAGTCCCTTCCTTCATTGTCTGTTAATTTAAAAACACAAAAGGCAGTCAGGGAATATGAGGGAGTTTACTGGCCCAGGTAATTGAGAAAGCATAAATCTGCTGGCTCTTTGTTGCGACTTCAGGAGAGTAAAACCAGGCAAATGTTACTGTGAGTGTTTCACTGGAAATGTAAAATCTGTGGTTTAGAGTATTTGTTTTAGTAAGAAAAGTTTACACAGCTTGTGGAGAGTTATTTTGTTGGAAAATAAATTTTTGTAGCTTCTCCACTTTTTTTTTTTCTACACTTGCCAATTCCTCTGCATTCCCACTCTGCAGCCAGCTCACTGCTTTTCCTTCACCTAAACTGATGTGCTGCTGGCAAGAGCTTTCCCAGCTTCTAAAATGACTGTGACAAAATCCTCTGTTAGGAGCTTGCTGGAGGAGAAGCATTGAAGTCGGAGGGAGTGAATAGAGTTTGTTTTGCATTGAACACCTGTTGCACTGGTAAGTGTGGAGACGTTCGCTACTGACTGCAGGTTCCATACCCTTGCCCAGTGTAAAAGCTGTTCTGCATCACATAGAGTCTTTGTAGTAACCGTACAAATGAAATACTTCTTGTATTTCACTGTAAATAGCACATGACATAAAGACTGTCGTGGGGTAATAATTAATTTAGCTGGAAATCCTTTTTATTTATTACTTTAATTCTAGGAATATCAGCATTGCCCAATTTTGGGTATCATTTTAGTGAAATGAGTAAGAGAAATGGCAAGTGCATGTTTTGTCCATTCTGTTCCAGCATCTGAGCAATTCAGTTTAACTCCCTGAAACATACTCTGTGTCCCCCTGCCCCCTTCTGTCCCTCTCCCTGATGCTTTACATGAAGTTCTACAACAATGTAGGAGTGTGGACCTCTGCTGTCAGATACCTGGCCCTTCCTCCCAGTGCTGCTGACTGTTGTGGTTATTCGAGCGTAGTATTTGTCTCAAAGCATGAACTGTGGGGAACATGAGGAGAAGGGCATTCTTCTAGAAATAAACTTCTCAGCACTTTCTAAACATCACTAGATGACTTCTTTGTAGGCAAAGGAAGCATAGGTAAGTAGATCTGTTGTATTACTAAATGGATATATAACAGTGTATAAACAGTGGCTTTTGATGCGAAAGAATTTCAGGATATAAGTGGAAAATGACATTGAAAGACTTTGTTGTGTGAATCGTATCAGATCACATGTCAGTGGGAAGAGAAGTCCTATTGTCTTTTGTCTTGCTGTCTGTAGCATAGCTATAGCTGTTTTTCCAGCTTCAGTAAATATTGTTGCTCTCCTCAACTGTTACGTGACAGCCGTGTCCCCCAAGAAGTGAAGAAGGATTCCACTGCAACACCTTGAATCTTTTTTTGTTGGGTTTTTGTTTGTTGTTTTGTTCCAGAGTGTTTATTTTCCAACTACCTTAAAGTATTTTTAAGGAATGTTTGGCAGAATTTTAAAGCACTGTGTGTGAAAACCATGGAGTTGGTAGCCATGTATCGACAAATAAATGAGAAAATAAAAAGCAAAGCCCTAGTATTTAACTAGGGGTGATATATTGATTTATGGACTAGAAATATAACCAAAAAAAGGCATGTCCCAATCTAATGAGAGAATGGTGGTTCGTATCGTGCTGCTGATTATATACAGACAACACACTAACACGTGTTTCTTAGGCAGACTCCCTCAGTGGGTTTTTATGAGCTTTGCTGAGATACTTTCCGTCAGTGATTGTTTTTAAGAGTGACAAATCATTTGTAATGTGAGCTTGTACTACGCATATTGCACAATGCCACCTGCCTGCTGAGCACTACTTTGAAAAGCACTTTAACAGAACTATGAAATAAGAAGCTTTAAAAATACTCCAACTGGAGGACATATCAAAGGTCATTGTGATGAAATGTCTTGGCAAAGTTTTGCCAATAGGAAGTTTAATAATACTGTTTGCATTAGGGTACTAATGAGTTGGTATTTCTGTACCTGGTTTCAGGAGCTTTGAATTGGAGGAATGGTAGAGGTTCCAGGGAGCTTCAGTCTCCTTATGTATGTGTGGTACAAAACCACCCGTAAAATTTCTATTCAGGTGAGCTAAAAAGACAGGGAAACCAGTGAGACAGAAGGGAGGAAGAGAAAATAGTTAAGAGATATGTAGGTCTTTGCAGCTCTTGGTCTGTGTTTTTCTAAAGGACTTCAGTGTGTGGAAAGAATGGGGTGCATTTTAACACGCATGTGTGTATACATGTTAGGTGTTGACATTATTTTTGTATGTCTTTTCAAATGAGTACACATCAGCGCTGCTCAGCAGCCCAAGCCGATCCTTTATCAGTTGTTCAGTGTCGCACAGACATCATGGAAGAAAGGGGCCGAGAGGAACAGCCTCCAGGGCTGTTAAGGGAGAGCACAGGGGGAGAAGAATAAGCTCACAGGTATGTGCACAAAGACAGCATCAGTAGGAGTTGAGAGCTGAAAGACACTACTTTTAAATCAATCCATAAATTACTGCCTAGAAATTAAAAAAATCTTGTAGGATGCTCACAAGTTCATACTCTGTGCCTGGCATCAGAAGTTCAGATGATTTCCACAGTTTTTGCTTCTCAAGGCATAAAATTGAATAGTTTATCCTAAGGATTTGGTCTTAATTAACAAAGACCAGTTGTAGACTCATTGTAGGTATCAATTTTCACAGAAATCTGTAAACTCTTAACCCACAGCCCTTATTGTAAGTGGAGAATAAGGAACTTAAATTCCACTCACCGCCCTCTGAATAAAGCTAGAGACCGATTTTCACTCCTCTCTAACTACTCATTTCTGCCCAGGTCTGACACCCTGTCCCTTAACACTCACTGTTCTTTATGAATATGCTAATAATTACTGTTTTTAAGCCTGTTGGTTTGTTAAGTCAAAGTCACGTTCTGTGACACCTGCAGAGTTTTAATGTGGTCCACGATTACCCCTGAGCTGGAATGCAGTGAGTGGCCTGATGGCTTTTAGTCAGTGTCTGTCTCGAGCAAGATGGTTTGTGTAAGGCGCCTCCCGTGTTACTAAAGCATCATCAAGATTTATTTTGGCTTGTGGTTACATTCGACCTCTGATTGCTTTAACACATCAGGCTGAAAGCTATTCCCCAAAAGCTTTTGACTTTAATCCTATTCTGTTCATGAAGATAAAGCACATTGCAAAAAAACTTTATTATGTAGTCTAGAAGAAGAACAGAGAAATTATTTTTCAGAGTGTAATATAACATTTCTGGTGTACATTTACTTATATTTATTACTTTATTGCAGATCTTTCACCAAAATTCTAGTTCTTCTATCATCTGTAAAATATGTGGATGCCATTTTTATTGTGAATGTTTTTAATCAAATATTGTTCAATCAAGTATATGGCTTGGCAATTTGTCTATAATTTATTTCCCCACTTTTATATAACAAACTGTTACATATGAGCTTACAGTAGTTTTATAGACAGTTTCTTTTTATAACTTGCCATCCTAGAGATGTGTTCCTACGCAGCCCCAAAAAAGATTTATATCAGATATAATAGAGATTAAGCTGGTTCTTCTAACTCATCCATGTTCCCTTTTCATACTTTATTCTTACCACTTTTATCTATCATGCTTACCTACTCTGCAGTGAATTCTAGAAGTACAAAATTGGATTTGCTTACAAAGTTTTTAGCTGAGAACAATTAAAGATAAAAAGAAAGCTCTTTATATTTTAAACTATCATCTGCTCCAAAGTCATTGCTTGTTGATCACCATCACCAGCCTATTTCTTACTAAAACATTCCCTTTTCCTTAAAAAGCATATGAAATCCTGTGATCTAAAAACTGGTGGACTCCATGACACTGAAACAGGAAAAAGCTGTATAATAAATAATTTCGTACTATACTAGGCTGCCTATTTTATTACCTTTATATTGACCAAGATTAAATATTTAGATTTGGCACTATTACTAATCACTATTTCTGCAAATAGAGAAAACTACTTTTCAGACTTTCTTAAAGACAGGATCTGACTGCATGCCTAATCTGTCTATTTTGTAGGGTTACTCTTTCATTACAATAAATTTTTAAATTTAATATATAAATACCTCATATAGTATATATATAACTATATATAATATATATATTCAAGTGTGCTTCAGCACCGAACACTGAAGCATTATGATTCAGTGTGTAAAGCATTTTATCAGGAAAGTAATCCTATTCTATACTAAAAATTTATATACACCATAAATCAAAACTGTGACAATGAGAAACTATTCCTGCACTTGTAGTTAAAATCACAATCAGGTTGGAAAAGAAAAGGAAAAAAAGAAGGGCATCCCTCCAACTTTAGTGATCTAACTTAGTCAAGCCTGTAGTCAAAGGAAGGACACTGGCTCCTTCAAGGGATGATTTGAAGCATTATAATTGAGTTTCTGTTCTGAACTGCCTGATGGAGAAGCCTTCTCTCAACAGCCCCCCCCCCCCCCCCCCCCCCCCCCCCCCCCCCCCCGTAATTACCAGGAGAGGGGCCTAAGGGAAACAGCTGGGGCTTATACCTTTAATATGCTAAAAGTGTTCTTCTAAGCCTCACAGTGAACTTTTGCAGAAACAGTTGTAGCAGTTAAGTCCTGATACCAGTAATTTTTTTCCGGTGGAGGCTGGTCTGCAAATACACTGGAATCAAATGCAAGTCAGCTACTCTTTCTCTCCCCCACCCCCTCAGAGAAACTTCTCATATACAGTCAGGTGTGATCACCTTTTGAAAAGCCTGGTTTATCACTCAAAATGAAAGAAATCTGGGAAAGTCTCAACAAATCTTCCACTAAAAATTCAATAATCATACTTCTTTCAAATTCAGCACTGCACAAGTCCCACTACTGAAATTGGAGGCAAAGTTACTTTCTCTACATGCATACACGAATTTCAGTACATAGTCCACGTGTGCTAATTCATGTTTACAGAATTTATGTATTCTGGAAAAAAAAAAAAGCTTTTTTATTAGTACTGAGTTAAAGATTTCAACATGTACTCACAATAAAAAAATTAATTTTTTTTTCCCAAGTAATTGTCTCAGCCATATTTAGACTAAACCAATTGTAATTTATACTATGAGCTTTCATGATTCTAAATAGAATCTCTCACTATTGATGAAACAAAATTACTGAAAATCTTTAGGTTTGTTGTGGTTAATGGCACAGAGGGACCAACAAAAGTAGACAAGTAGTAGACAAGAATGCCATCCTCCTGTCCTGCTAGGATAGGCCTTAAAGAGGACAGATTTGACAACCTTGGCAGAACAGAAGAAGAGAGATTTGTTTTATTTAAGGACAGTAGAAAATACGGTATCAAAACATTTATAACAAATGTAAGTAAACAACCAGACTACTGAGAAACAGCATTGTGTAACTTGTTTTGATTGTGAGGAAATGCAAAAGCACTTCCGACAGTATAAATTATAAAAGAAGTAGTATCACTCTTTTTAATCCAGGTAGTTATGTGTGAAAAAATAGACACTTTTCAGATAATGCTTTTAAAAACTGGAAATTGATAAGTGAGAGGAAAAAAAACCCACACAGAGTTGTCAGTTTACGTTTTTGAATTGTACTCACCTTTTCCCTCTCATTTTTGAGCTATTGTCAGTTCCAGCAGTACTGAGAAAGAAAAATACTGTTGAAAGGGAGAACATCCCTGGAACTGAAGCAGAATTTTCAAATACATCTAACACCTTGGAGAAATTTAGTTTACTAAAACTCTGAGCAGTGTATTAAGGCAGTTCTCATTAGCATGCTTCTCCAGTTCCAATTTTCACATGATTTTAGCTGGTGATGCTTTCTAATCAATAAAGATTTAATATTCTTAGTTGTTTAAAAGGTGATTTGCAACATTTCAGATGGCATTATGCGTTGTTTTCTGTCTTTCGATATATTAATCACAACTGTAGCCCCTTCTGTTGCAAATGTTTGATTTTAAAATTGTCACTTGTCAGCCAGTCCAATAGGCTACTTCAGAACCAATACAGCTTATGCATGGGAAGTTTGATGTTGAAACAATATTTATTTACATTCCCAGAGTGAAATGGTTTAATATATTCATGCTGCTATAAAAGACATGCTACAAAGCCTAATCGTATTTTGTGTATATACTATGTGTACAGAGAATCTTGCTTGTATTAAAATAAAAGAGAAATGAGGTTCTAAGTATCAACTTATAAAACAGTTCTTTGTAAAACGTTACAGTGTTATGTGAAGCACTATTTAATGCAACATCCATAGAGACGGCACCTTTTCCGAAACTCGCAAAAATAATTCCCATCTGGTTTATTTGTGTTTGCATTTCATAAAGTAGCTTCCTTCCCCTCCCAGAGAAACCCCGTTCTACGCTCGCTGCACGAGATAAGCGACTCACATGGGGAAAGAGGGAACAGGCAGCAGCATGAGCGAACGTACTTCTCATTCACGTGCTGACCTACTGTAAATACAAAAAGCAAATGGAGACTTAGAAATGATACTCCCCTTCCCCCAGCCAGGACTGACTCTGTACAACCTGTGGCTCTTTCCCAGCACAACAGCTGGCAGGTTGCGTTGCTGCCATAGCAACTCTGCCGTCAGCCTGTTGGCTTGGCAACATTGCAGCAGTAAGAAACGCACTTCACGTCAGACTCACAGAGGTGTTTATTTAGGTCGCTTTCCTAAATGCTTACTTACTCTTCAATTTAATAAATTTTGCAATAAAAAACCCTATACAGTCCTTATTTGCTAGGGAAATCAGATCATCTTCCCTGGAATCTTGCAAAGAATTCATATCCATTCCTTGCAACGTCGCAGCAGAGGGATCAAATCTCTGCAGCAGCTTCAGCTGATCAAGTGACAGTCCAGCTCCCCTCATGCCCTCTCCTCCAATGTGAGGTTCCTGTTTAAGTAACATAGAAAATCAAATTATTGCCTCAGTAAAGTTCTTGAATGCCCCAAATCCATTCTGCTGAGTACATGCAGAGCTGCCTGACTGTTCCCATGGATAAGCTGGGTTTCTGTCATTTAGATTTAGAGGTTTCATGGCCCTTCTCTTCTTGCCTTCATCTGGGTAATATGCATAAAAGCATTTACATAAGGTCCAAAGTACTTTGAGGAGGTTGGGGTGTACCTAATACACTTCCTCCCAGAAGTTTAGAGCACTTGCTGAGGACAGGTACACAGATCTAAATCAATTCATTACTCAAAGGACTGAAACATCACAAGAAATCTGTCCTCACCAGACAATGAGAAGGTCTAAAGGTTTTAGGCTGACACTTTTAAATAATGCAATGCTGCTGGGTACTGACTAATGGCTATGAGTTAAGTCAAAAATAGTGATTCCATAGCCAGTTACTAACATGCTCAGCAACACTAGTAGAAATACCAGAATTGTTCACACTGAAAACTTCAACTGGAGAGACCGAAAGCCCCAGTCTAGAATGCTTTACTGCCTGGAAGGTGGTGCTGAGAAAAATCTGAGCTTCAGATTTTCTATGTCAAGTAATTAGACCAAGGGGTGAATGTGTCTACTCTTACATATGCGTGTGAGGCAGAGAAAGAAAGAGAGTAATAGCTTAGGTATCTGAATTCAGGAGATGACATTTGGCATCAAAATCCTGGAGAGAAGTGCTTGAAATCATCGCCTTTTCTTCTCAGCCTTTCTTGTGAATAGCCTTGACTGCTTTTTATTTAATACACCAATGCCTTGACAAAATTCTTCGCTGTTTTTTTCTTTCAATGCACTCGGTAAGAGGATAGAACAAAATATGCAAAAGCTGCCATTGCAATATCAAAAATAGATCTTCATCATAAACCTAGTCCAGTGTAGCCTGCTACACAGCCTGCAGCAGGGCTTTTTTTCAGCCATCACACTTTGCTAACACGTCACCTCACCCAGTCAGCACGATGCAAGTAAGTTGCTTAATTGCGAACTCAGCACTATAAAGCTGTGCAGCCAAGAGGTTGCAGCCTCATTCTTCTCTTCCTTTTCCTCAGCAGGATTTCAGTGCTTTCCAGGTGAGAGACAAAAAGAGGTATCCAGTGCAAACTGGACAAAGGGAGACAGGCCTAGTGACTTGAAATAATGGAACAGAAGGATGGAAAGGTTAAAGTCTAGGGAAAACAGTATTACACAGTGTCAGGAGACTTGCTCAAAGCCAGACCAATTTTTTTCCTCTACCATTTCCTTTTTCCTTCCAGTTACTTACTGTATTTAAGCTGGTCAACAGTATCTCCTGTGTAAGCCCCTAAGAGGAGGTAAGTCTGCACAAAGGACCACCTGCCATGCAGTAACCTCCACCTGCGAGATCAACGCTAGTGGCTCCATCTCCTGTTTTTCCTTACCCAACACAATTCCAGGATCTGTTGCCAAACTGAGAAAGTGGGAGACAGTGGACTGGGTACATAAAGAGATATCTGCTGAGAGACTAAAGAATATTGAAAATACATGACCATGAGGTAAGCTGACCCTAAAATCCCATTTCCTATTCACTGGAAAAGATCACCTTAGTTTACGCTACAGGAAATTGGTTGCAAGATACAATAAACTGTCTGTGGGTAAACAGGTCAATGTCATCTCATTTAAAACATACTATACACAAAGGCTTAATTTTTACAGATACGGCATGTGAAAACTCGTGCTTTATCCAAGACATATTACTGCTGAAAGAAAGTAGAATTAATCTTGCATTTGAGTTAACAGGGCTTGTGTTTTGCTTTGTCGTTCTCTCAATGATAATTTTTTGACTGAGCACTGGAATAGGCTGCCCAGGGAGGTGGTGGAGTCTCCTTCACTGGAGATATTCAAGACCCGCCTGGACGCCTATCTGAGCAATATGAGCTAGGGAGCCTGCTTTGGCAGGGGGGTTGGACCCGATGATCTCTCGAGGTCCCTTCCAACCCCTACAATTCTGTGATTCTGTGATTCTGTGATTTTTGTGCTGTTAGGTAAAATGTGTAATTGGAATTTTAACAGCTAGAACTGAAAAAAAATCCTAGTAAATGGATCACAGAATCACAAGGTTGGAAAAGACCTCTGAAGATCATCAAGTCCAACCGTTCCTGTCCTGTGCTAAACCATATCCCTAAGTACCTATCTACCCTTTTTTTAAGACATCCAGGGAAGGTGACTCAACCACCTCCCTGGGCAGCCTGTTCCAGGCCCTGACAACTCTTTCAGTGAAAAATTTTTTCATAACATCTAATCTGAACCTGCCCTGGCACAGCTTCATGCCATTTCCCCTTGTCCTATCACCTGTCACCTGGCTGAAGAGACCATCACCCACCTCTCTACAACCTCCCTTCAGGTAGTTGTAGGTGGTGATAAGGTCTCCCCTCAGCCTCCTCTTCTCCAGACTAAACATCCCCAGCTCCCTCAGCCTTTCCTCATAGGATTTGCCCTCAGCCCCTTCACCAGCCTGGTTGCCCTTCTCTGGACTCGCTCCAGGACCTCCATGTCCTTCTTGTGGTGAGGAGCCCAGAACTGGACACAGTACTCGAGGTGTGGCCTCACCAATGCTGAGTACAGGGGCACAATCACCTCCCTAGACCTACTGGCCACACTGTTTTTGATACAAGCCAGGATGCCATTGGCCTTCCTGGCCACCTGGGCACACTGCTGACTCATATTCAGCCTGAAGTCAACCAACAGCCCCAGGTCCTTCTCTGCCTGACAGCTCTCCAGCCAGTCTCCCCCAAGACTGTAGCGCTGCATGGGGTTGTTATGTCCCATGTGCAGCACTCTATACTTGGCCTTGTTAAACTTCATCCCATTGGTCTCAGCCCATCGGTCCACTCTGTTCAGATCCCTCTGAAGAGCCTCCCTACCCTCAGGCAGATCAACACTTCCTCCTAGTTTAGTGTCATCTGCAAACTTACTGAGGGAACGTTCAACCCCTTCATCAAGGTCATTGATAAAGATGTTGAACAAAACTGGATCCAGGACTGAGCCCTGGGGGATGCCACTCATGACCGGCCTCCAGCTGGATTTTGTTCCATTTACCACCACCCTTTGGGCACAGCCATCCAGCCAGTTTTTAACCCAGCTGAGGGTCCACCTGTCCAGGCCAGTGGCAGCCAGTTAGTCAGCGTGCTGTCAGAAACCGTGTCAAAGGCTTTCCTGAAGTCCAAGTAGACCACATCCGCAGCCTTCCCCTCATCCATAAAGTGGGTCACCTTGTCGTAGAAGGTGATCAGGTTAGTATAGTGAGAAAGCAGACAGAAGAACCCTGACATCCAAATCTTTTAAGATAGGCTTCAGTTCTGTTAAAAGCTGGTAAAGATTTATATAGTTTTTCATCAAACACCTATTGTATGTATTTGTTTAATTTCAGTTAAAAGATGCATCTAAACTTCTTAAGACAGATACAAGTCATCACAGAATGATATAGGTGTCAGACACTAACAGGTATCAGTTAGACCTTTCCTCAAAGACATGATAAACAACTAATGCACCCAACTCGTCTCATCATCAAAGAAGGAGAGAGATGCATACAGTCTCATGATAAAAGTCTCTCAAGGTACTGATAAAGGTAATAGATATTTTTTAAATGTATGCAGATAAAAATTATAGTATCTCCCTATATATTTACCTCCTGCCAGACATCCTAAACATTGACACTGACTCCAAAAGAGACACTGAAATTAATTTGTACGCTTACTCCACTCCTGGACACAATGCAACAATAGCTCCCATACATATAAAATGCTCTTTCCTCAAAACACAAGGTTCTTTCCATTTATCTCCCATCCTTTATGCAAGTCTTCACTACTTTAGTGTCATTAATAAAAATGTTTCACCTTTCCTGTGTATGTGCAAAAAACCAGAATGAAATATATGCATTAAAGGATAACTGCAAGAGAAATTTTAGCCTGTCTGAACTGTCTCTTGCCCCCACTGCATTTTAAATGACTGTCATACAAATCAAAACAACTACAGTACACAGCGGGAAACTACTTAACAATCCCAAAATGAACCTTGGTTAGACACAAAAATTGATTTAAAAGTGCCTCAGGATTCCTTGTATTATTTCTACACACAGCAGTTAAAACTGTCTGCAGTGAAAAAGAGATTTATTGATGGTAAATACTGTGTAACTTTATAGTGCCAAAGCAAGCTCACCGGATTGTGTGAATTACCCCGGAAATGCTGTTACCTGTGGCTGAAGCTGGAGGCACGGAAAAGTTTTCAGGGCCCAAGCAACTTGTTCCTCATTTTCAGAGAGCGTAATTGTACATGTACTATATACTATAACACCTCCTGGCTTCAGCAGTTTCACTGCCTGCAGGGAGACATAAACAATACTTAAGCTTATTTTTAAATGCAAAACCTTTCATATTAAGCAACATTAACCAAGAAACCATTAAGCTATAATATTAAAATTTACCACTTTAATTAAACATTTTTTTTTCTGTCTAAGAGGCATTAAAATACTAATTCTTCTCAGGGAATACAGTAAAGGATCCCGTGGATCAGAAAGATTTTTCTTTCCAAATCAGCATTATAGTTCATGTAGTTTATTAATGCCATTGAGATGATCTACCATGTAAGATTTGTTACTCGTATGGCTCTGCATATCCCAAACAAAATAGTTCTCATCACCTGCTTCCAGTGATAGATAAACAGTATTTTTGTAAGTGATATTATCAACTGTTTCCACACATGTGGCATGGAAGCTCGATCTATGCTGCTTTTCAAGCTGTGCTTCATTTTGAATACATATATTTCAGATTGAGACAAGCTTCATGAAACCTTATCTTTCAGCATCAGACCAAGCACACTCCTCATAGCATGGAAAGCTGCAACATGGCCTCCTGACTTGCACCAAATCTCATACCTCACCTCATATCCCATACGGTACCACCTCACAGCACCACTGCATGGGAGATTGATGCAGTGAACTTAGGAGAGTGCGTGCAGATGCAGAGAAAAGACTTTAGCCCCCGCCATGGCTTCGACCTTTGCGGTTACTATAAATTAATACTGATGAAACTGAAGGAATAAAAACCACAGGCAAAGGCTTTTGTTTACAATGGCTTACACATACCATTCCTATGCTCCAATGAATTGACTTCAACTAGCAATAGATACAGTGGAGGTGGTAGGGTAACCAAATTCTAATGCTATTTTCTTTACTTAGCTGCTGAAAAGAGGGAAAATGAAGCACCATGTTTTGGCATGAAGTTTTATGCTGCAGACGCATTTATCTTCAATTTAACTTGTCTACTCAATGACTACTACATACCACAGTGAAAAGCTTGCGCTGTAGTGGCTGGTAAGAGGTCACTTCCTTTAAAGTCGAGGAATAAGCCATGTTTGGTCTCTGTCCCATCCCACTACATGGAGCATCAAGAAGAATTCGGTCAAATGACTCTGGTAAGAATGGAGGTCCTCCTGTAAAGAGCAGTTATTAATGTACAAAGGGTCTGTTTCTTTCCTTGAGATGTCACCATAGAAAAGAAAAAGCAGTTACTGCTCCCTTGACATAAAACAGGTTCTGTAGATAATGTCTGGAAAAGCAATCTCAGCTAGAGACAAGTCTCAGCACCACTGCTGCTAGATTCCATCTCCCAGAGAAGTACACAGTTTTAGTTCTGTGAGGTCAAATATATGATCCCTTTAGGCAGTAAAATTTTTAACCTTAACTTAGTAGCTTGAAAGTAAAATGTAAAAGTAATTAAACAAAAATGTTGAAATATGACTGATCAGAGGTGCTGAGTAAAGAGTTGCCCACATAGGCTGCAAGGAACCACAGCTCATAACTGAACCAAGTGTGCAAATCTTTACTGAGAGAAGCCTGTCGTTAACCATTGAGACTGCTAATAATAATAATTGGACTGCCTATACAGTAACTATTTATAGTGCTGTATATATATTTGTAGAAATTAAAGCACTTCCTAATAACATAGAATCATAGAATCATTAAGGTTGGAAAAGACCTTCAAGATCATCAAGTCCAACCATCAGCCCTACACCACCGTAACATCTAAACAGTCTCCCGAAGGCTGTTCCAATGCTTCACCATTCTTTCAGTGAAGAAATTTTTCTTAACATCTAATCTGAACCTCCCCTATCAGAACTTGAGACCATTTCCACTTGCGCTATCACTAGTCATTAGGGAGAAGAGGCCAACACCCACCTCACTACAACCTCCCTTCAGGTAGCTGTAGAGAGCTATAAGGTCTCCCCCTCAGCCTCCTCTTCTCCAGGCTGAACAGCCCCCAGCTCCCTCAGCCTCTCCTCATAAGACCTGTTCTCCAGACTCCTAATCAGCCTACTTGCCCTTCTCTGCACCCTCTCCAGAACCTCAATATCCTGAAATGCTGAAAGTTGTAACCTGTAACACATGCTGTGTCCACAGCAGAACTGAGTAAACAAGGACTGTGAAGACAAGAACAATTTCTGTATATTACCTGGACAGATAAGGAAATATGTAACTTCTATATGCAATGCCAATCCTTTGATCTGAAACCCAGTGGCTCAACAGCCCCAAAGTTTCTATTACCTTAGTCCTAGAAAGACTCTTCAGCTCAGCATTACCCAGACAAAGGTGGGTCAGTATGTGTACCTGTGAGTAACGAATGAGGAAGAGAGCCATATATATGCTTTACCTCCTTTCCTCCTTCTGCTCCTCAAATATTCAAGTTAGTTCACGAATGAAAACAAATGAATAACTTCTTACCACTGCTATCTAGCTTGTTCCAGCACCACAAAAAGAGTCTATCTATCTGATTTATTAATATGCAGAAGAAATTTTTCACAGTGAGGGTGACAGAGCACTCAGACAGGCTGCCCAGGGGGGTTGTGGAGTCTCCATCTCTGCAGATATTCAAGACCCGTCTGGACACCTACCTGTGTGATCTGTCCTAAGGAACCTGCTCTGGCAGGGGGCTTGGACTCGATCTCTTGAGGTCCCTTCCAACCCCTACAATTCTGTGATTCTGTGATCTACCTCTGAACCATTACTGTAACTTTCAAAATATGCATGTCTTACTTTGCAGGGATGTACAGAAAAGCCTTCCTGATCTCAGTATTACAGATAGCTCTTGTTCACCTGTATAAATGCTACATACCACCTACAATATTTTATGTTCATAAGAAGACTATTCAGAAAGTACCTTTATTCCTCCAAAACAGGAATAACTGCAAGGCATAAGGACAAGGAAGATGAGCTATACAACCTCGTTTCTATTTAGGCTAACAAGTGACTGGGATAAAATAGAGTGAGAAAGAACAGCATACTTTGCACAACAAACTAAAAATAATCAAGACATCAGATACTGTTTAAATCGTTCCATCATGGGAACAGAACCAGAATCATAAATACAGCACTTCAGAAACAAATTAAATTAACTTAAAATAATACACTGTGTTTCTATAGAACCTTAGCCTGAACAGCTGAACAAACATCAATGAACTAAACCTTGCTGCGCTCCTGGGAGTTAGGTATTAATAACCCCATTTTCCAGATGAGGATTCTGAGGCAGAAAAGCCAAGCAAGTCCGCAAAATATTTTTTTTCCTCAGAGTGTGTCAAACAACTCAAGAGTCTGGGGTTGACCATGATCCTGCTAGAAGCTTTCAGGCTTCTTCAGTCTTTGATCCTATCCGGGAAAGGAATGCATTTCCTTTGAGCATATTAGCTTGCAATAAGGACAGTTAGCTTGAGTTCTGTATTTGTTGATAGTCACAAAGAGTACTAAAGTGCTGATACAACTTAGGTATCTCTCAAAATTTCAAGGACTTGCAGACCTATGGTAGGTTTAATAGTATTAGCACAAAAACTGATTACAGTTTTCTTCTAAAAGCTCCTACTACCCAACTTTTTTACTTTACCTTGTTCATCCTCTCTCTTCTCAACTGAAAGTGCCTTTGTTCCATCGTAACAAAAGGACTTAATGCAATTCAACTGTAGCAGTTCAGCATTCTGCTTAATTTTTTTGACCTTGCTAGCTATCTTGTCCATGGCTATTACTTCACCCTGAAAAAAAAAAAAAGTTTTTATCAGAAGCACATAGATTGAATGAATGTGTAGTTCCTGATTTCCTCCCCCCATCCCATAAGCAGTGCAACAGATGAAGCTTAGTTTTCCCTACAGAATTTTGTTATTCTTAAATCCACACTCCAGTGTCCTAGTTCATCCATATTTTCCCTGATACCTACACATAAGTCTGAAGCTGTGTGCATTCTCACTTGGCACAGTCAGTCCCTAAGGGACCTATAATGCCTAACTTCTGCAAGTGGTATTTTGTTTCATTTTGTTTGTTTTGAACTGTTTTACTGGCCACTAAGGGAAAAATGTAATCATTTGAAAGAGGGTAGAAGTCACAAATATTTGGTAAAGCAGGTCAACAGGTTTTAAATTTGCATAGAGATGGTAGTAAACATGATCACATACAGCTCAGTCCTGAGGAAACAAAGGCCAGAGCCATGCCTCTGACTTGCTCAGACTTGTAACACATACTTGCAATAGTTGTCACTCAAATTACTCTGGGAAATACTCCAAATACTAGAATAAAAGTAGATATGTGGGGAGAGGAATCGCAATTACACATTATTCCTTTTACGTAGGAATAAGATTTCTCTTTTCCTCTCCCAAGGTAAATCAAAGCAGACACACACCCCCCAATCTGCTAAAAGAAATCTGTAAACACAAAGAAAAGTAAGCAGTAGCATTGGTAAAATCCAGAACCATCTTTAAAAAAAATGACCAAAAACCTCTACTGGACTTCTTGTAGCAAATAGAACCTGCTGAGAAAACTTGACAGATTTTTCATACTTGGTGATAGCTCTCTAGAAGCATGACTAAGATAAACAGTGTAAAAAAGCCCACCAAACAGTAAAGATAAACTGTTCACTGTATGTCACATCAGCCAATATGTAAGTTGAGGACTGGAGTAAAAAACAATTTATACTGTGTCGATTGTGTCTGGCCTTCAGCTACTTTGAGCCAAATCACCTCTTACAGGAGCCCTCAATGGCCATGTACCACTGCTTCTCCCGTATCACCTCCATTCAACCTACTGCTCATGCACACGACAAACTGACTGTGTTTGAAAGTCAGGCCTGCAGCCAAAACAGTGGATTTGCTGCCCATGTAGATATAAAGAGGTAAGTCCTCTTCCTGAGAGACTCTCAGAACACAGAACAAGCTGGAAGACAACAGTTCTTCCCCATCTGGCCATGCCAACCACTGCCAGAACAACTTCCTGAAAGATATCTGGAAAAATGGTGGTCTGGACTGGGATCCAGACAATAATACATTCTCAAGTGTTAATTATTCCCAACTCCAATTTAAAAGCTCTTAACAACACCGAGAAATTTTCAATTTTCTAACCTAAAACAAAAAAACTAATTTTTATTATTAAATCAAAAAAAAAAATACAAGATTGATTCCAATATCCTGAAATGTTAATGATTTAATATACTGTCTATGGAAATTTAGTATGGAAAATCTGTCAACAGAACTTAAGTACCAAAATGCAGTGCAAATTCACAAATGTATTTTTTCCATATCTGAAATCAAACTTACATATTCAGAAAACAGTAATTCAGATAAATTTCATCATCAATATTCTTAATCTTTACCACTTCAGTTGGAGATAAGCACAAAGTATCTAAGAAGACTAATGAAAAAATTTATGCAGAGTTATAAAAAATCTACATACACAGATGGAAAAAGCACAGATGTAAATGAATCCATGATAGAAATATGTGCTTTTACAAACTTTCTTTATTTATCACACTGAAATTCTTTACTGGAAGCTTTATAAATCTATCTAGTGAATGCCTAACGACTGTGTAATGACTGTCTGATGCATGTTTAATGCATGTTTGCAAACCTTCTATACTGAGGGAAGAAACAAACCACCACAGAACCGAATACATGTCTTTTCTCAATACATTCACATCATTACCCACTGTGCTTTTCTATTAATGTGCAACCATTGAAGTACTACTGCATAACCTACCTGAAAAATTTCTAAATAATTTGATGTATTGCAGTACACCTATTGGAATGAAAGTTTCACCTTATGAAATTTTTAGAGGAAACATTATGCGTTTTCCCCTCTCTGCTAGAAAAGAGTAACCTACATTTCCCACATTTCTGTCTTTCATTTTGCATACAGTAATCTAGTATATGCAAATTTTTATTCGTATAGCCACATTCTTTTTACCTTGTGTGTTACTTTCCTTTGGCTTTATTTTTTGTTTCTTCTCATGTTGTCATTTTCTCATGAGGTATTTTTGATTTTGCGACACTGTGCCTTAGAATGACAAATTCAGACTAGAACTTCAGTCCAAGATCATACCTGTATTGCATAATTGGTAATTTCTACTGAGAAGAAAGTCAATTGGATTAGAAACTTCTGATATGCTTTTGTACAGAGTTGTGCATTCTTTTGGCACACAGTAATAACCCCTGATTTCCATGTATTCTGTTTCATTAATCCAACATATGCCTTGCATGTTACACATTCTTCCATTACAAATACATTAGTAACATTTAAAAAGTGAAATCAAACATATTTCAGCAAATCAATTTGCAGCAAGTAAAGTTTTAAATGTGATGGTGACTATCTGATAAAGATAGGCTGTGCCTATTTCATTAACTGATGTGTAGATAAATATATTGGTATGCAGAACATTCAAATATTAATTGTTTGCAGTTGTAAATGATCTGTGCTTTCTGACAGCTAAATGAAGTGAGCTGTGCAAATCAACAGTGGGCAGACTTTCTTCATGGAGACAGAAAATGCTCAATGCTTCTCTTACCTGGTCATGCATTAATGTTGCCAGATGGGTTGTTTTCCCTCCAGGTGCTGCACACATATCCAAAATTCTCTCTCCTGGTTGAGGGTTTAAAATATGGCTCACAACCACAGAAGGCAAATTCTATCATAAAAACAAATATGAAAGAATCAAACCTTAGGTCCTGTATCAAGTCCTGTATTGAGGAATGACAAACTCATTGAAACAAAAATTAATTCAGCAGTGAAGATACCTGTGGCACTGCTGTCGGTTCCTTAACAGAAAATTAACTATTGGGATTACACAAAAAGAGACAGAAGTCTCCAATGGCTCTTTGTTATTTAAAGCTATAGATTCTCTGTGACTGAAGTTGATGGGTTCATGACTACAGAGACTACAGTGCTAAAAGTCAGCATTAGATAGGCTGATACTATCACGGACACAGAGCAGCTCTGTATATTACACACATTTTATATTGAGCTGTTTATTGGAATGTTAGCTAAACACACATACTGGTGTAGTACAGTAACCTGCAGTTATGGGCAGGAGTTTAACTTGCCGAATGAAGGTAGCAAAAGGCTGGAATGTGCCATAAATTGTATAAACAGGACAGATGCACTGAAGAGAAATGATATGCAATAGCTGCGCACACTATTGCACTGTAAACAATACAGAAAGATTCTGACAGATTATCTTCTAACTTGGTTTAACCCAAAGGTATAAAAAGCTTTTAAAGCTGCCTTTACTAGATATTATCTTTGGTTAGGACAGTTTTAAGTTCCATGCCACAGTGTTGAAAAAACATGAACAACAATTCATCTCACACACGGCAAATTCATGGCAAAGCTGAGTTCAAAGGGTTGTGGACACTGGCACAAAGTCCAATTGGACGCCAGTCAATACTGGTGTATCCCAGAGGTTAGACAACCTCTTCCTTAGAGACGTGGCTAATAGGACAGAGCACAGCCTAAACAAGTTTACAGAGGGTACAGAGCTGGAAAGAGTGGTTGATAAACTGGAAGCTTGTGCTGCCATTCAGAGGAACCTCGACAGGTTGGAGAAATGAAGAAACAGAAATGTCATGAAGCTCATCAAATAAAAATGTCAACTGCTGCACCGGGTGCACCCCATGCACTGACACAGACTAGGGCTGACTGGCTGGAAGCAGCCAGCTTTGGACAGAAGGCCCTGAGGATCCTGGAGGATAAGAAGTGGAATATCATCTAAATTCTCACATGTACCAATCTCTTAAATTACCTGCTTGTCTCTCTAACAAACCTGTTCCCTGAAAGAAAGGCCTCTCCTTTACTGCAGGCCATAAAAGAAAATATTGCTTTGATAAACTACCTTTCTTTTGTCAGAGAAGTCCAGCAGGTGAGTTATTTTTATGCATATATTCTGTTTGTAACAAACATACCTGTAGAAACAAATGACTAGGGAGCACATCATCAAATGAAGGACTAAGGTAGACTGGCTCTACCATTCTTACGCCCATCCCACTGAAATACACAAAAAATATTTCAACAACTCATCGTTTTTAACAGTATTCATCTAAAATCATTATGACTACAAATAGAAACAATAATCGTACAAAAATGAAAGAATGAAAGCACTTCTAAATCAAGCAAGAAAAATACAATTTTGTAATATGATATTCTTTGAAATTACATCTTTAAGTTGGGTAAGCCATAACAAAAAATGTATTACATTATAAACTGGAACTACCTGTAAAAATTGCAGAAAGCAATTTTTTTTGTACACAAGACAAACTGAGACCTAACCCAAGCCTTGATAATGTAAAGAAATACATAAAACCAAATTTAAATATTTCAATCCATAACTGCTTTTGGCTAGCCATGTATATGCTGCAGCACTGGCATATGGTTTCCTACTCAGACCTTCCTCCATTTTTCTTGACTGTCCGTAATTTCAGCCAAATAACTAAAGAACAAATCAACACACTGATTTGCCTGCAAAGCAAAGGTTTGAACTTAGAAGCAACCTAAAAGTTCTAAATATGGATGAAGTTCTGACACAGATATCATGTACAAGAAAATGGACAACAATAAAACCAAGAAAAAATAATACTGAGCCTGAAAACAGATTACTGACAATAACAATGTGTATTATTTTGCATATGCACTGGACAGTCCAACAAGAAGGAAGAATATGAGAAAGCAAACTTGCAGGCACCAGATTTAGCATTACATACTGCCATTCCATGTCAACAACTCCTCAGGTATATTCTACCACTACTTTGACTAAACTTAAACTCCAATAAATCCACTGACAATGTAATCCTCTTTACTAGATCTCTTGTAATTTGTCCTCAAGATGTAAAGTCTCGGTCATATATTTGATGTCCACACTTTTCTGCACCGCTTTTTATATATGTTTTCAACAACAGCAAAAGAACAAACATATGCTTTGGTAAAAAATAAAGGAAAAGCAAGTAATCTGGAAACAGATAATTACCTTGGCAAATGCTATTAATTTTTCTAAGATACTTGACATTATGTTCTGTCCACTGATCCACCAAAAAACACCCCATCAAATATTTTTAGGAGCTGGAGAAACTTACAGAGCTGTACTTCTTTCTGTTCCAAACAGGAAAGTGGTACAGAACAATTTACCAAATTGCAATTTCGCCACAGTGAGAACGTTTGTCACTTCTGTTTGTTCTATTTTATTGAAGTCATATGCTAAAGATATTCTGAAAAGAGTCCCATTTATTTTGTCTTACTTCTCAAGTAAACTTGTATCTGTATGCCACTACGAAACTAAATGTTGAGTCTGCTAACACCTCCTTGCCATCACATTGCTGCTACCTTACTTGTGAAGTTACAGAAGACTGCAGGAGACATAATTCTATTATATTCTCAGAAACTAACACTTCCCCAAAAATACTGGAAATCCCAACATGCACCATATTAGTCAAAGCCATCTTGTGGTTTCACACAGGGTATAGAACATTTCAAAACGTCTTCCCTTCTTCCTTCCCTTTGCACAGCTTTTGGTGTAGACTGCAGTTGCCATGGACTTACTTCAATGGGCCACTTGAACTGAAGATTTCACTGCGACTTAGTTCTGAAATCCCATTTCCAAGGAAAACTTTGACTCCTTCAAATTCTTTGGCTCCTCTTCTACATTTCCCTTCAATATCTGAATACACTGAGACCAGATCTCCAGCTTTCATAACTGTGCAAAGAAGAAAGGGAATTTTGAAATTAGTGTAGCACTTGACAAACAGAAGTGACTAAATAATTTAGGATTTCCAGTAGACTACTTACTATCATAGCAAAATTAAAACTTTCTTAATCAAACAAGAAGATTAAAGGATACTAGGCTTGAGACTTTACATGATGAATGACAGCTATCAAATGACTATAGCTACTGAGAGACATAAGGTTACAAAGGAGACAGTGTGTCATTTTTTTAAGAGTCTAAACAAATCTTCGCTTTATTTTTCACCACACGGTCACCCCTAAGTTGTAAGCACATTTCAGGATTCAGACCTTTGTGTGTGCTCAAAGCACGTAAGTACATCAAACAACACTGGTTCACATTTACTGCACAAAGACAATAATACTAAATTTGTCTAATGACCTCTCAATAGCTAGGTAGAGTACAGCTACAGCTGCTATTTCTCTTACTAAGGCTTTGATACAAGTGATTATATAGTCTTGCTGGAACAATTTTTCTAGTGTGGCACTCTGCCCTCTAAGGCAACTGCTGTACTCAATAATCCTCTAAAAGAGTTTTACATCTCAAATTAAAACCCTCCAGATCAGTAATGTGTGTAAAGTTTGATCAGCAAAGTACGTAAAGTACACCAAACTCCAGACACATAGTTCTAGGGTCTTAAACCTGAGCAAGAACAAAAACAAATGGAAAAGGGACATGGTTTAAGTGACTTTGTAGGTCAGCAAGCTGTGTGCACTGACTGGATGAAAAATACTCTTAAAAATAAAGGTCTCCACTGACAGCAATAAACACTTTTCCAAACTTACATTCCTGACCTGTCCAACTGGCTGGAGCAATCAGGATATGATAAGACTAATTACAGTTCAGCTTCCCGAGAGTTCTTTAAAATGTATTTAGGAATCTTTTTTTCCATTTTCAAGAGGCTTTCTGAATATGTACAATTCTGAATATCCAGAATTCTTTAAAAGTAGTATTTCTTGGTAGTAGCCGCTAACAATTGCTTGCTTTTTTTTTTGCATTGCTTCTTTTCACACAATGTGTCACGAACATTAGGTTATAGTCTGCTGTTACTGTTACTGTTTCAACTTCACTGAATAAAAACGTGCAGCAATTTTCACTCTTCTGTCAAGCACGTATTTGCCAGATTTTTTGCAGTATTCAAACATAAAGGATTTTATTTCACTCTCTGCTGACTACCGTCCTTTCAAAATGCATTAATACTGTGTATAGTTCTTAAGCTTTTTGTAGCTTATGTTGGCATACCATAAACATAAAAGCTAGAGTTTGATTAATTACCTTGAAAGCCCCCTTATAATTAGTTTCCTCTCATTTGGGTTGCAAGTTCAGAGATTATAAGTGTGTTCTTGCTGTAGTCTCTTTTTCCCCTAGCTAGACCATCTGTGATTAATACACCCTTACTATATTTGACCTCAAGTGGGTAGCATAACCTTTTACTTTATTTTCTTATCTGTAATACCTAAATTATTCCTGAAGTTTTATAGTATCTTTTCCTTAAATTGATGTTGCATGCATAATTACATACAATTAGGATAAATCACTCGTCGTTTCAAAGACAGATTTGAATATTTATGAGGCTAAATAAGCAGTTTCAACAACTGCTACTGCAATATACTTATTTCATTATTAAGTCCTAGATTGAAAAATGTTCCTGTTCAGTGAATTGGACTTAAGCACGTGCTTAAAATTTCATGAAAGGTTTTTACTGAAAGAGAATGAAGTGAATAGATAAATGCTTTCCTAAGTGCCTTTGTTTAATAATAAGAACCATGATGATTAGTAGATATCATCACAATAGAATAATGAGGCGAATCATCAAAACAATACTGGTTTCAAATAAAGTTAATTTGACCTTTAAAAAAAAAAGTAAATAGGCTGCTGAACACTAAACTTGTATGTGTAGATCTTTTATCTTGTCTCATAGGCACTGAAACAAAACATTCCATTTCTTAAGAGCCTAAGATAAAAATTGAAGTTTTTTCTCATTGACAGAAAATAACCTTTTTTACTCGACCTCCCATCTACAAACAATACCAAAAGAATCACCAATGGATTAAGAAAAAGAAATACATTTTTTTAGATCTGTAACTTAGAACCTGACAGAATCATGAAGGCAAGTGGCCTTGTGATTAAATGAAGAAATAACAAACTGGAAATAGTATCTATTAAATAATCAACAAACATCCAATTATCATCCAGTTTTATCTGTTGTGGCATTTCTTTTATTTTTTTTTCCTTACAAGAATGGAAAGCAACAAAGTTCTGAGAATTTATTCTCCTGAACATCTGTATTAAAAGTTACAGTATTCAGTAGCAAAATAAACCTACATAAAAGTCAGGTTTTACTTCAGACATGTTCTTTAATAAGATTTTCAAACAAAAGAAAGAAACGGAAATCCTTGAGAACTAATATTTCAGCTCCGAACTACATATGGAAAACAGAACTAGGTGAAAAATAATTACATATTTCACAGGCTAGGTGAAAAATAATTACATAGAATTTATTATGAGCATAATGCAAAAATGCTGAAAATCTCAAAAAAAGCTAGAAAAATATTAAAAATGTATATACCATAAATTACAACTGTAAGAATAATTTCAATTGTGAATGGAAAAAAATAATGTCATTATTTATTGGTAACTGTCATCAAGATGTGACATTCTTTCCATCCTCTTTACAACTTAACAGGGTGCACGTACTTAGAGAACACTTACATTTTGAGGCAGATACGATTCCAGGGACATAAACATGTGCTCCTCGGAGTACTGCATAGCCACAGTGTGCACCAACAATGACTTCAGATGCATGTTTTTTTAAATCTCCCCTAAACCCACAAAATGTAGTTCAGTTAAAAAAAAAAAAAAGTATGTTGGCAAAACATAATACCCCCAAGTAAACCCTAGTTCACAAATACTGTTTTTGTTAGAATGTACAACTATCATGTACTACATTTAATTATTTTTTTTTAAATCCCAGAAGAGTCAAAAGAAAGAGACAATGAGGAAACCAGTCCTCAAAATAAAGCAGATTCTGACACATTCTGACACTATTATGAACCTGACTCATAAATACAAATAAATTATACTGGGATGAAGAAATAAGCCTCTATCCCTTCCTAGGCCAGCTGATTGTAAAGTGATTTTTTGTGCTTAGCAACTACTAAGTACTTCTATAATCGATGTATAACCAGGTGCAAGGAACTTTGCCAGTAAGAATTGTGAAGAAAATAGTTACTCAAGATTATTAATGTGCCAACACTTTGGGATATAAAAAGAACAGAATGTTCAGAAAAAGATGCTACAAAATTAGAAATGAATGAATGAAGAGTAAATAAAAGTATTAAATGCTATTTTAGAGTGTACCGCATTTACAAAGTAATACTACTTGTTTCCAATCCCTTCATAATCATGATATAAACTGAATCTGAAGTAAGATAGTCTTCATTATGAACAAGATATTTAAAATAAAATGTCCATCAGTGAATTCAATAAAACAATGAAGAAACTCCATAGAGGCAGCCACACATGCAACAAGGGAAATATCCAAACATATCAATAATGAAGAACAAATAGTAACCTTGTAGGGGAAAAAATTGATTCAGGAGTCCTCTCAGCATTATTGATCCAGTCTCCCTACGTCTTCCCCTGGACTTGATTCCAGTGGAAGAAAACCCTACTTGTATTTAGCTCTAGTTCTATACTCCACTGAAAAAGCTTGGTTCTTCTGTCTGCCACCTAGCTGGCTTTCCAGAGAGGATGTACTTATGTTACATTTTCCCTATAAAAAGTTAATTTCATAAATAAGGACAGAACTCTGTGTTTCCTTACATCTTTTACGAACTAAAACTCTGACTCTGGACTGTCCACTAGGTCTTAATATAAATGAAGTTGTGCTTCACTTACAGTGAGTTAGTTATACTAACTGTTTAACAAGAAATGTGTAAGTAAAATATGTGTTATGACATTTCAAGGCTAAAGACTGAAAATTTCAAACCTGGGTCCAATAACAGGAATTAATAAGACGTCCTGGAGTTTCGGGTGCTCAAGAACTGGAACACATAGCCCTTTAAATTGCTATTTAATAAAATAAAATTTTAAAAAATTAGGCAATACTAAAACAACTGAAAGCTACTTTTTCCATTCATAATATATAGCTGTAGCGTAAAAAACTCCAATGTTGTGAAAACAGTTAAGAGAGGTTGAGAAATAGTGTATAAGGAGAGACTGCATGTTACAAATATTTGAGGAAAAGACTAAACATTTAATAACTTCAGACATAACAAGGCCGCAACGGGATTCACTGAGAACTGACTTCAGGTATTAGGACAGGGTTCTGACACTCATAATCCTACCACTGCTTTTTGCTTCCTTCTGGAAGAAGTTTGTGTTATCATCAGATCACAGTAACACCACCAGAGACACTTGGATCTAATCTGTGTTATCATTTTGATGTTGTTAATTATAAACCACTGTTTAATTCTACTCCTGTCTTAATATGTCAGGTTGGTAATGCTTTTTATTTTTCTTTTCAGCTTAACTTTGGGTACTGAGAGATGAGTTGTGTGTTTTCCTGAGAAAAATGACAGGCTGCCATTTTAAAACCAGTCCTCTTGTCTGAGCCTTCTAAAATATAACCTTAAAACATGCAAAACCATAAATTAGTTTTCATGTGATATTTTCTCTAAATACAGAAAAAATTCATAAGCATGCTCCTCTTAAAAACTGTTTTGCAGTTTCCTTTTCCAACATAACCACAATTCAAAATACAAAAAGTTTATGAAGAGCCAATCATAATTCAGTTTTCAGCAAAGCATTTTCCCTTGAAGCAGAATATCATATTGCAATACCCATTTTCAGATTTCTACAATCAAGCTAAAGTTAGCATAACTCATTATCATTCCAGCCAGCAGAATACTGTCAACTGCCTCTACATCACAGAAATGTCTTGGCTTCTGTCATGCAATAGCTCCCTGTACGCTCGCTAGCATTAATAATTTTCTTAAAGAAGAACTGGATCTTTTTAGATAGAGTGAAGAGCTACAATAGGGTTTCAAAATAATCTACCTCTTAAATGTAAAGGCTTACATATTTTCATATAAATAAATGTTTAAGGCAAGTAAAAATCCAGAAATTTATATAAAGATTGAAAACAGGTTTAAAAAAGGAACTACAGAAGCTGCAGGGCATCACTCTAACTCCAGTGTTTAAAATACACAAATTTTCTCACTTTCCCAAACCATTTGTGCAATGACACGCACAGCCATTCTTTTTTTAGTCTTAAATAAGAACGTTCTGAACAGGATGAACACAGCATACTGAAATGCATTTTTTATCTCTTTCTACCATCTTCTCTTAGACGTATGATGCTTTACAGGATTTACTACAGTAGTACTCCAATCCTACCTAAGGTCTGGATCTGCCACATGAAAAAGTTGGTTGTACTCTCCCTCTCTTATTGCCTCTCTTGGACATGTTAGATGAGGAAGACTGCTAGACAATGAATTTTTATTTAACATTTAATGCTGATGCGAAATCAATATGATTGCATAAAGTTAATACTAGACGACAAGTATTAAGTTAAAGAACAGTTTTCAGTAATGAAAAGCTCTCATAATCAGGCAAAACATGTTATTTTAATTCCTGTTAAGAAATTGCACAAACCTTCTGAATCTCTTCTAACAGCAACTTTTTCACATGCTTCACTGAGGCCAAGCGGGTATTAACTCTAACAGTTGTGAAACCTGGTGGATGAGATAGATGACTTAACAGAGACTGATATTTACTCTCCGCCTCCTGTGCACCTAATGCAGTGATAAGCTGAAAGTGAAAGAAGAAAGTTTATATTAAAAGAGATTCACACAGCAGCCTCCTCTCCAGTACAAAGCACTGAATAAACATTCTGTAGAAACGGAGGAATACAGGCGAGCGGTGTACAAGTGAGGAATGTCTATGTCTGGAGAGCTAATTCCAGTGAAAATCTATGTCATAAATTCCTTGAAAAGGACTTGCTGGGAAAACAGGTATTTTAGCAGGATCATTGTAAATGGGCAGCAGCAAGTACCGAAAGTAACTGCTAGCAAGGTCTGTGATACCATACAAAGAACAGTCCTAAGGAAATGGAAGAGTGGATTAAAAATTATGAATTATTACTCTTTACCCAATATATAAAAAATCACTTTTGTGTCTTTTGCTTTAGGAATTCACAGATTGTCTATAGTATAGTTCTGCATCGGGTAAAGGGTATAGTCAAGATTATGTGGTTAATAAGAGGTTAATTTTCTCTGTGATCATTCTTCAGTGGGATGCAAAACTGAAGTCTCAGATTTATGCTAAGTTTAGTCTAAATATTTTTATGTTACTTTGATCCAATATGCATAAAGAGTAATTTTATATTTTAAAATAAACTACTTATAAATAAAAACCTAATGTGAAGACAATACATTATTGCGAGGTATTAAAAGTCACACAAAATATTGAATCAAAGGAATATGAACAGTGTTCAACTAGTTAATTTTTTTATGATTAATAATATCTATTTTACATACCTCTTTATTTCTGAACACTTTGGTGAGATACTCTTCAACTTCAAATTGGAAAGAGATTTTGGGGAAAAAAGTCATCTTCCTTTAGTTTTTAAAGTCTGCTGGTAAAGAACTGGAATAAGCAAAGTATTTTCTTAGTAGTGTTTATCATATTCTACAAGTTTATAAATGTAATGTAAAATGTACACACAAACTAAGCTGCTGTTCCTGATTCTTCTGTTTAAATAATGCAATTTTACTGTACTCAGAATTCCAAATATTGCTCAGGATATGACTGCAACTCTACTGTTAATTAAAATTTAGAATATATCCATTTACATGTTTAGCATTTGCTAAAATGAGGCAACTGGTTTCCTTGCTGTCTCATCCTTCCCAGCCATACCTTCCAAGGCTACTGTATCAGTGTTTGAAATGTGAAGCAAGTGTCACCACATCTAAATCCTGTCTCATTAAAGCTCCCCTAACTATCCTTGGGGAGAACTTGCTGTTTAGTCCTAGAATTCTCTCACAAAATCTCCTCACAGAGTTCTGCTTTGACTCTTCTAAGTCCCATCTGTGAAATTCTTATTCCATCACATCACCATATCCCTTAGTATTTAGAAATAATCTTCTGTTTTTCCCTGTCAGATTTATTTTTCTCAAGATTAACTTCTTAGGTTTCCTCCATAGTTCCAATCATCCAAACTTTGTAACAGGAAGACAAGTGCATGACTCTGGGGAATTATTTTTATTTTTTCCATACATACTTAAAAAAATTACAGAAGGACTGGAAGTACCAGTTTTCTCTTGAGTCTTTGTTTAATTCACAGTAGGAATAGTGAAGCGTTAATGCAACAGAAGCTCTGCTGATGCTTACTGAATATCTTCAAGTTGCCTGGTGAAAGATTACATAGTTAAAATGTACAGGAAATTTCTAGATGTTGCTTTAATTTCTTCTGCAAAGCCCAGCTATGAAGTGTCTATTGTAGCGGGGCCCTAGTGCAGCTTTTATTCTTTGTAACTCTTCTCTGTTTATCTTTCTCTAAAGGTAATAAAATAGAGCTATCTTCCAGAATTCTATCAGCCCACCCCTCTATTGCCTGTTTTTTGGATCATTATATACACTTCAGTCTGAAATGAGACTTTCTAAAAATTTAATAGTTTCTTTACATCAACTTAAATGGAGGCAAAGTGAGAACTACCCCTATCAATGAGGTTTATTCCATCTATAACAAAGAAATATGAATACTTAAATACTACATTTTCTTGTATTAAACATACTTACAGAAAATGCATCAGAAAGTTTGGTATTCATTTTATTTGCATAAGAGGCTATTTGTCACTTTTATCATATAAACCCCCTAAAATATATATTTTTTTGATATTTCAGATTCAGCTGAAGTTCTATTGCTAGAAAAACATTATCTTTTTTAAAAAGACAACTTTTGAGCACAGACAAAAGCAATTTTCAGATTCAAGGGTAGGACTTTCAAAGCCTTATTCCCAAGATTAGCAGCCTTTGAAAGAAAGAAATTGTAATGGAATTACAAACTTCTTTTTAGAATCTAACAAAATGCCTAAAAGAATTACCTTGATATTCCTACTAAATCTAATAGTACTACCATAGTTCACATTACAACAGAAATTACCAAAGTTCAGTTTTAAAATTACAGGCAACCTGACACACCATGTCTCTCAGCTATTATCCTAGAATGCCTACATTACAGAATCATAGAATCTTAGGACAGGAATTAATTACATAGGAATTTAAAAAAAACTCTAAAGAAATTTAAAAATCCCACCCAAACAAACGCCTCATATGGTTCACAGTTGGAAAATTTTTCTTCAAAAGCATAACAAGCTAGCATTTAAAAAAAATCCCACATCTGTGAATTTTTAAAAATATTGGAATATTGAAAAGAATTAAACAAAAGTATGAAAACTGGTCAAAATTTGTGTTATTTACAGGGCCTACAAGTGACTTTGGTATTAAGATTACAAAAGCATCTTTTTAGGATATAAACCGGTGTTTTGTAACTGCAAAATCTCACAGAATAACTCAGGTGATCTTACAGTTACACCTTTGTGGAAAACCAACCACTGATCTGACACAGCATGTTGGCAACAGGACTTGTTTCTACCTCATTTTTAAAATGTAACTGAACGCTACGGTGAAACATAGGCCACTGGTGATCAAAACCAAAAACTCTTGGCCAAGACAAGGACACACAAAACTGAAATTAAGTTCCCTAAACGTGTTATAAAATGGAGGCTAGTCCCATGATACAGATTAACAAACCAACTATGTCAACAAATCATGCAGAATCTCCAGAGTTTGAAATTTCATACCAAAAGGGAAAAAGTTACAATGTGTTAGAAGCTACTATCCATCTAACCAGGAGAGCAAATATATTACAATGCTTTCAATATTCTGAGGGCCGAAAGAAAAACAAGAATAAACCCAAGGAGATTTTACTTCTCCCTATGTACATGGGGGGCATCACACACAGAATCGTGATGTCATATCTGTGTTTTAACCACAGTTAATGAACACTTTAGGAAGTCAAGGAACACATAACAGCCTAAGATGACCCTGCCTAGTTCGTAGGGCCTGGTACAAAATGTCACTGCAGAAGAGCCACTTTGTCACAGCAACTGTAAGGCATGTGGCCTCAACGCATTCATTCAAGCGACAAATACAAGAAACCCACTATCACTGTGCTTAGGTCAGGGAGAGGAACCACACACAAATGAAAAGCAATTCCTTGGTTAAAAAGAGCAATCAAGAAAATAAAACCATTGTGTAAGCAGCCTAGAAGTTTTAAAACCACACAGCTAGAGGTTCTGAGCACACCCACACAACCTGCAGCTTCCTGCTGTATGTATGTCCCTTCAGTGCCCATTATCTCAGAAGAGATACGGTGTAGCTTGGAAAGGTTCAGGGAAAGGGGATAAACCTATATATAGGGAATGACTTTCAAATAAGAAAAGACTTAACAGTTTGCAATTTTCCAGGCTGGGGAATGTAGTTGGGTGGGGATACGATAAAGGTTCATATAAATTCAGACATGGCAGGAAGAAAGGCTGATCACAGAGACTGTCTAGTCCCTCTTCAAACACAAGAGTCAGACTTTAGAGCTCACAGGAGGCAGGTTTGAAACCAAAGAGGTGGGATTTTTTTTCCCACACACCTTGCCCAAGAAAGGCCTGGTGGGCTTCAAAAGACAGCCCTTGAGGGAGCATCAGCCCCTGTTCACTATCTTTCTCACAGATTTCCCTGTGCCTGTTGGGAAGCAGAGGTGGAGACGGGGGACAGACGGACGGACACGGGGACGACTCGGGCTACGACACAGACACGCAATGCTACACCAGGGGTTTGACCTAACTACGCTGCCAGCACCCAGAGATGCCGAGACAGATTTAACTTTCCCCACCCCTTCCCACACAAGCAAAAAGTCAGTTGACTCGTTGCTGTGGCGAGTGCAATTTGGGGCTCCCTCTTTTATTCCCCCATTACTGAAAACACCCAGGCAGGCGAGTGGAGCTTACAGCTCTTCGCAGCCTCCCTGAGGCCCTGCACGGAACCCAAAGCCAGGCCCAACGGTACCCGGGAGGCGGCGCACCTCAACTAGACGCACCGCCAAGACCACGACAACCACGACAAGGGCGGAGCAGCAGGGACCAAGCACCGCGCCGCGCCGCGCCACCCTTCCGCGGCGGCACGCAGACCCCCGACACACCGCCAAGTCCCCACCTACCGCCGCGCCCCAGGCCCGCCTCTTCTCCTCCGCGGAAGCGGCAGGAAGTCCCGCTTCTGCGGCCGCCGGGGACTGGTCGGAGGCTCACGGGGCGGTGCCGGCTCGGCTGTTACTATGGCAGCCAGACACGCCGCGGCGGAGCCGTGATGTGGTCGGTCGGCCCCGGCGGGTCGTTCCCCGGGGGCACGGGAAGGGCGGCGGCAGCAGCAGGGCTGACCCGGAGCTCGGGACGACTCAGCGCGGCCCGAGCCCTGGCCGGGGTAAGCAGTTTCCTCACCACGCGTGCCGCCGCAGGCTCCCCGCGGGCAGAGCCCGCTTTCACAGAATCACAGAACGTCGGGAGTTAGAAGGGAGCTCGAAAGATCATCTAGTCCAACCCCCCTGCCAAAGCAGGATCACCCAGACTAAATCGCACAGGAACGTGTCCACGGGGGGTCTGAATGTGTCCAGAGAAGGAGCCTCCACAACCTCTCTGGGCAGCCTGTTCTAGTGCTCCATCACCCTCACAGTGAAAAAGTTTCTCCTTACATTCACATGGAACTTCCTATGCTCCAGCTTGCACCTGTTGCCCCTTGTCCTATCATTGACCATCACTGAGGAGAGCCTGGCTCCATCCTCCTGACTCTTGCTCTTTACATATTTATAAACATTAATAAGGTCACCCCTCAGTCTCCTCTTCTCCAAGCTAAAGAGGCCCAGCTCCTTCAGCCTTTCCTCATATGGAAGGTGTTCCACTCCTTTCATCATCTTGGTGGCCCTGCACTAGACTCTTTCAAGGAGTTCTATGTCCTTCTGGAACTGAGGGGCCCAGAACTGAACACAATATTTAAGGTGTGGTCTCACCAGGGCAGAGTAGAGGGGAAGAAGGACCCCTCTTGACCTACTAACCACACCCCTTCTCATACACCCCAGGATGCCACTGGCCACCTTAGACACCAGGGCACATTACTGGCTCATGGTCATCCTGCTGTCTACCAGGACCCCTAGGTCCCTCTCACCTATGCTGCTCTCCAACAGGCCAGTCCCCAACTTATACTGGTACCTGGGGTACCGCAGCACAGCTGGCTGGGCCGTAGTGACATCCTTCTCCTGCTCCAGGGCATCAAGTTCCATGTCTCAGAGCACCACCTGCACCACTGCTGCAGATGCCTGAGGTGGCGCAGCGTGTCCCTGTATTACGGGGCAGCAATGAGTTTGCGATGCTGCAGTAGCTCAGTCCGAAGGTCAGTACACAACTCCAATATATGAAAAAAATATTCTGATGAAGCGTAGCTGGCCGCGCTGTGGTTTTTTTCACACGGCCAAACTTAAATACTGCCGAGTGGACTGGAAATAGGTTTTGTACTTCCAACCTTCCTGCACATAAGCACCCGCGGATTGCTCTGCTCCTCTCCTGATCCTCCCCGCGGTGCTGCCGAGTGAGAGCAGCGGGCACCCGCGTTAAGGTTCACTATCCAAGAAGCCCCAGCGCAGCACTGACAAGGAGCCCGCTGTTTTAATGTGACTGACCGTACAGGGAGAAACGGGAATGTCCTGAAAGCCGCGGGCCCTTCCCAACCGTATCGAAGGCCGCGGAGCCGCCACGGCACGGCACGGCCGAATGACACCGTTACGGGAACGGGGCGCTGCCAGCGCAAACCGGCAACGCTCCCGCTCCAGGGCCGACCACCGCGGCACCCCTGCCTGGCGGGGCGACTCCCTCTTCTCTTCCCTTCCCCGGCTCCTCCTCGCGGCTCGTCCCAAAGAAGCGCCTTCCCCACCGCTCCCACTGAGGCCACCCAGCGTGGTGACGCACGCAGTGACGCGCAACCGTGTAGGCATTGGGGCCAGCTCCTCGCGCCGTGCGGCCGTTGGCTGGGGGCGGGGTGAGTGGGCGTACGGCGTTACCCCCCGCCCCCTGGCGCGGGGCCGCTGCGGGCTGCGTCCGTCCGGAGGGAGCCGGCGCCACTGCTGCTTGGGAGAGCCTTGGGTGAGCCCTGGGTGCCCGGCGGAAGCCGAGGCCAGGCATGGGCCTGATATTCGCAAAGCTGTGGAGTCTCTTCGGTAACCAAGGTGGGCGCGAGGGCCTGGGCCGGCTGCGGGGGAGGAGGGGGGGTGGGGACGGCGCGCCAGTGGTGAGGGTGCGAGTGGAGGCCGTGGGCTTGAGAGGGCCGTGGGCAGCCGCCGGAGGCTGGGGGCTTCCTCTAGCCAGAGGGCTTCCCCAGAGGGTGTGCCCGAGCGAAAGTTGGGCTTCGCTTTGTGCGGCGCGTTGAGCGCCGGTTCCGCGGCGCCTCATGCCTCGGAGGCGCTTTGTGTGTCTGACCGGGGTGGTCCGCGCCGCTCCCGTCCTCCCCGGCAGCCCCAAGCGCTTCGTTTATCCCGGGCAGCCCTCCAGGCGTTGCGCTCCTGAGTTCGCATCCTGGTGAGCGTCGCTGCCTCCCAGGTATGTTTTTTCGCCGTCGTAGCGGCTGGAGCTTTGATGGGCGATGAAGGTCTTGTTTGTCTTTGCGGACCTTCTGTTTTTAAGTCTGAGTCTGTTATTAAAATCATGCTCTCTCTGAGTAAAAAAAAAATCCACCAAACGTGGTTTGGGGCCTTTGAGGTAAAGATCTGTTTGTGTTTTGGCAAAGATGCTAGTTAAATACAGTTAGTGACCCAAGAAAAATCACTTCTCAAGCCAAGAATAAAAAGGTCATAAGGGGATGGCTTTCCCTTCTACCTAGTGCACCCAGCCCCACAATAATGGCTCAAGTCTAATCCAGAGTTCAAAACTTGTGGCTGCCACCACCTTTAGCTCAGACGGTTATCACAGAAATAGAAATTTATGTTTTATCTATTAACTTATTTTAATGAGTCTTGTTTACCTAGCATTCATTGACTAGGAAATAAAAAAGCCAAGGAATTTATTATTTGTACTGATTTGCTTGAGGCCCTGAGATTGGAGCAGGCATACTGATGCTGATGTTACTGTTTTCTCATCAGGTTTCCAAATGCATGCTTGTTTCCTTCTTTAAACTTATTAAAAATGTAATTAAGCGTTTTTGTGCAACACTGTTGCCAATACAATTTTGTGAGTTTTGGGAGGCAGGTACATCTGCTCTGCTGTCCCTTTATAATAGTGTTGTCACTGTCAGTACACATAACCCATTATAATTCTGTAAAACCTCAGTGAAGTCTCAGTCTGTGTGCGCATTAACATGTATCAGACTGTCTTTTCCTGGCATGGGAGGGAGATTCAGACCGCTTATGTTTCCCCAGCATACATTATTCCACTCCATTGCTCCTGAGGCCTTCTAACAGATGCTTCTTTAACTTGTTGGTGCTGTTGATTTGAAGATTATTTGTCTGAACTGGAAAACCCATTTGATAAGATTCAAGGTTTCCCCAATTCTCCAGAAAACTGTTAAGTACTGTCTTGGTTTTCATCAAATACTGCAGTCTGTGACTCCTTTCCTTCCATCATGGACTCTGAAGAGAGGACTGTAAGTAGAGAACTGATCAGGAGATAACTTCTGTGGCTTTTAGTGTTGTTCTACATGGTACCTTATGATGTAAATATTTATCTTCAGGAAGGAAGTAAAAGGTGTAGTTACATGGTTCTGGTTTCTTTTTTTGTCAGTACATGATGTTAGATTACATTGATTCCATTTCATTAGTGGAAAAAACGTTGTTAATGCATGTTAATTCCTGAAAGGAAAATTACACTACATACATTTAAAATGCTAATGAAAATTAGTATCACAGTTAAGAATGATGAGGCAGTACCATGAAATTCTTACAATTTGGCTTTTATCCTAATGAAAGGCTTCTGGGGTGTGTTCTGATTCAATTTTGTTGCTGGGGTTCTTTTTTGTTTGGTTTGTTGAGTCTTTTTCACCCCCTCTTCTTGTGATCATAGAGAATAAAGTGAATTTCTTTTCATGGCCAAAACTGAAATTCCACCCTAGAAAATTTTCTTCAAATATAATTTTTGGAGCATTCTGGTGAGAAATTATTCTTCAATTACCTGACTATTTTCCACTAAATAATATTAAAAATAGTAACAAAGGGTGGTGATTATTGAGTTGGTTTGTGTTGCTTTTCTAGGTCAATCAACTGTAGACAATTTCTTGTAGAATTGATAGGCTGTCCCATGAAACTATGAATGGAGTAGCACAGTAGCATGCACAATGATTTTTACTATCTGGAAGGCATATTCCAAAGATGCAAATGAACCCTGATGTGAGGAGCACATCATCAGCTCATTGTGGCTAGTGCTGATAGAAGTGTTTGATGAAGGCAAAATGAAAGGTTAAACAAAGAAAAGATTTAGAAAGTGCCATCTGTCTTCCATCAAGGAGAGCATGGGGGAGGAGGTATGCCTAAGTGCTAGAAGATACAGAACAGGAAATCTTTGGCATTTCACTCTACTATTAAACATACACTGCAGTTTTGCTTTACGTAAATGTTAAAAATAGCTGAGCTGAAAATGCCAGTCTGAAAGATATTTGGTCAATATTGTCTGGACAAGGTTAAAGAAATACCTGTTGGTGTGGTAATACTCTTTGTTAACTCACAGGAACAAGATATGGTGGTAGCTTTCTGAAAAATGCACATCTTAGGATAACTAGCTTCTTAAAATAAGCATTTTTGTGCCTCAGGGTTCAGGACAGTTAATGTGCATTGCACAGAAAATTAAGTTCATTCAGAGTGACTTCTGCCTGGCAAGGAAAAAATTGTAATGAAGGTGCCTTAGATCCTACCAAAATGTCATTTTATTAATTTACACATCATCATTACTACTCTGCAATTTGATTCCCTTGTCCAGTAGTAAAGATGAGTCACTGGAAGCAAGGTTGAGAGGTTTGACCTAATCTGTTTCTAAGACATTCAGCAGTAAGTGTCTGTTGACTAATGGCCTCTTCTAGTAGCATTTCTTACTATTTGTATTCAACTTTTTAGCCTGGTGACTTGGGTCACACTTGTGTGCTCCTACCAGGAGGGTGAATCTGCCTGTTGTTCCATTTCAGCTCACTGTACATGCTGCAGAAATTGTTGCAGTTGGTTCAGCCCATTTTGATTGTGGTTAGACCATTTTGGCAAACCTAGATTGGCTCATGGTGAAAAACATAGCAGCTAAAATAGTATCGTGTGGGTTTGACCAGTGATGGGAACTTCTAGAAGGGGAAAGCCTTTAGCTCTTTTTCTTGCTTCCCTGGCAGAATGGGCTTGCTTTTCCGTGGCAGTGCACCATCTACTTGCCAAAGCTGGTATGTGAATATGGAATGAGAAAAGCTGCATTGCTGAGCAGTGTAAGGAAACTGGGTGATGCCTATGCTGATCTGTGAGTCAAGGACAAATGAAAGAAAGGAAGGAAAACAATCTTACCTGAGCACAGTCCATCAGGGAGTATCTATTTAGTTCTGTGGGTATGTTTGGGAGGGTTCATTTCCAGCTAGAGTTTGGCAGTAATCTTTAAGAGATGGCTGGTTTTGTTTGGGGGGTGTTGGTATTAGTGGACAAAATGATTCCAGTGCCTCATTTAATCTCCTTGTTTCTGGTCTCTGTGCCTTTTCAATGCGCCTGAAGGAGGGAGAACAATAATAATTTCTGTGTCTTTCAACTCAGTGTATATAGTCTCTTAATCAAGCAGGAATTGAATGATGGAAACTGAAATACTTCTAAGAGAAACAATTGGCTTAAAAATAGACTTTTGTCTTTTTTTCCTAGGTGACTTAATTGATGGCTTCCTGATTCTTTTTCCTTATTTTCTTCAAACAGACAAAAATAATTGAGTATTCCTCTAAAATATTGTGCCCTGCAGCCATTTAAAGGCTAGTTATAATGTGTTGTAAGTTCAGATTGAATTTACACTTATTTTTAAGGTAATTTTTTAAAGTACGTTCTAAAAAGCCAGACCGGGAATGGCTATAGTAGCTGTGACTCCGTTCTCAAATGGCACAGTCTTCTAGTGACGTGTAGTGATATGAATAAATGGTGGAGCAACTGACTTATTTTATTCAGCAACTGAATAAAACTTTCTTGACTTACCATTCCATCAAAATTGCCCTTGATTGAAACTGAGGAAAAAACAAAAGTGAATATCAGCAATCCTGATATTCACTGGCAACTCTCCGAATTGTCAGTAACTCTTATTCCTCTGTGTGTGTGTGTGTGTGGCTGGCTAGAATTCTTTAAGAAGTTTGCAAATCTGTATTTTAAATTTTTTGAAAAATAGGCATTCAAAGTCTTCCAGGTTGTTCTGAATTAATGCAATAGGTGTTAAAAAACTGCTGTAAGAAAAATACTGCTAAGCTCTAAGTCGAGGTCATTCAGCTTCTGTAACTTCACAGTTTACTTCCCTTAAGCTTGCTGACAGTTCACAGACTGTACAGTCAGGTTCATGAAGAACACTATCCAGATAAACCAATTGAATTTTGGTTCTGCTGACTACTACAGGCTACTTTTACTTTCTTGTAATCAAGTCTGGACATCCAAGATGTATTTAAGCTGGTCTTTCGTGTTTAAAAGAAGGCTCTAAAGCAGCCTCTAATGTGCAGAATGAATCTTTGTATTGAAATGTCTTTGAACTTTAGTAAAATGCTTCTCCTCCTGCCTCCTCTTCAACAAACTTCTGTTTGCATTCTGTCTTTAGGCTTGAAGCCACCAAGGTTATTGTTTTTCAGAACCAGATGGGGGTTTTGTATATCATAGCCTGAAAAATATTAGTACCTTTTCCAGTATTCATTTTTCCTTTCAAATATGTTGGTAGTCTTGCTCATCATTTAAGTACTTAGAAATGTTTTTACTTTTAGTTTTTGAAACTACTTAGGAACATAAAATGGTAAAGTTACGAAAATTGAATCTCTGTGTTTGAGTCCCTTTAGCACAGAGGAATATAGAAAAGTCAAGAAAATAAAATACTATGTCTTCTAACAACTGCAAGGCCACTATCTTCTCTGTCCCATTATTTCGTAATACTAGACAGAGTTTTTTTTTTAAGAATACAATTTATTTTTTACCTGAACAGTCTTCCGGGCATGGTTGATGTAGCAGAATTCTTTGGATTCTTTTAAACAGTAGTCTAATAATACTGTCTTTTTTTTACCCCTTGCATGTGCCGACCTTTTCTACTTACTTTTTCTCCTCTTTCTACCTGATTTGTAAAGACACTGCTTTTCTGCTCTGGCAACTCTGTTACGGATTTTCTTCCTTTGCCAAGAACATGGTGGAATGGGAAGATACTAATGAATACAACCCAAACTGAGTTTGACTACCAGCCACTGAAAGGGAGAAACTTGGGTTAGTCTGTAAGTACAGAACACAAATATGAGCATAAATCACTGCCTGTGGTTTACTCCATAATTGTCCTTTCTCTTAAATGTAGCATCTACCTTCTATTAGTTGTTTTTGTAAAAGAAAATAAATAAATATGTCTTGCTAAAATTTTGTTCTGTCTCAGTTTTTAAGTTCACTAATGCACATATACAAGTAAAATTCTGTAATGTAACCAAACTAGACAGAAATTCAACTTTTGAATGTTTGTAAGTGAAGAATTTTCCATTGCCATAGATGACAGTTCTGAAAACAGCTGCCACTAATAAAACTGCTACTTGTACTCAATGGTGATGCTTTCATCTTATTATTTTCATCCCCAAATCAACATTAATTAACACTTTTCAGACTTCCTCGTTTGTTGTTATTCGGTCATTGTATAAATTACCTTTTCACTATGGAGCAGCAGATAAGCTGTGTCTTCCCCCCACCACCCCCAATTAGTGTTGAACCATTCATGCTTCGGTGACTTTCAAAACCAGTCATCTCAATGGGGATTTTTTTTTCATTACTTTAAGTAGTGTGGTATTGTTTCATCCAAGACTTTTCTCATTCGTTCCTAAATAAGTTCTGTATCCTGATGGGAAAGTGGGAAAGAGCAATGTAGTGCGTGGCTGGAGTTCTTTTTTCTTCCTTGAAAATAACTCAAACATAACATTGCAGAAGTAAAGCCTTCCAGATAATAGTTGACAACATGTCTGTTTTGAAAACAGCAGAAGGTTATTTCTGTATTTGAACTTTGAAAGCCCTTTAAACTTAACTGAATTTGAAGAAGAGATGAACAGTCTAGCTATGTGGCATGCTTTATTAGAGTTGAAAGCAGAGAAGGTTTTATCCAATTTATGTATTGGGAAAGGTTATTACTTACTGATGTTGCTTCTTATGAAGCTAAAATTATTGCTGGTTTTAAGGTCAGGATACGTTCTTCCCGAAGTGTGTAGTGGCAGGTTGCAGTAGTAGAGGAGCAGATACAATGAAATACATTTCAAAATTCATTAGGGCTGTATAGCACAACAAAACTTCTAAAAGTCCTAATCAAGAGATTGTTTTATTCAAATCACTTTTGGTATGAAGAGACCTGAATTATTATATATAAGTAAAGTAGATAACCAAACCAAACAACCAAAAAAACCCCAACCCCAAACCAGTTTATTTCTTCTTAGACCACCCACTTGCAGGCAAGAAACCGCAAAGTTTGATATTTATGATCGATTTTCTGACTTCCTATTAGTTTGTAACAAGTCTTGTAGATCAACTGTGGTATTTTAGAAGAGATCTTTAAGTTTTAAACTGTATCTTGGTCTGGAATTAATGCCACAGAATTTTAAATATTAACTCTTCAAAAGACTTTACATGCAAGTTTTGCTTCTAGTACCTGTTTGTCCACTGCTCTCAAATGATTTGCTTTCTTTGTCAGCGAGCAAATCAGTGTCTTCTAACTTCATACATGTGTCAAGAGATCCACCATTCTACTTGTCTGTGCTGCTGTTTTGATTAACTACACAGAAGCATATTTTGGTTTTGTTTCCACTTGCCTGGAAAAATAATACTACAGCATTAGGAAGATCTCTGTTCTATAGGCTGGACTTTCCAGCCAGTTGAGGAAGGTTGGCTTTCTCTTATACACAGGACTCCCTTGGCCTCACCTGGGGTAGTGTGTCAAATTTAAGGCTCCCCAATACAATAGAGGCATGAAGGTACTGGAGAGTCTAGTGACGGGCCACAAGGATGAGGAAGGGAATGGAGCATCTCTTACATGAGGAAAGGCTGAGAGAGTTCCGACTGTTCAGCCTGGAGAAGATTCAGGAGAGATCTTGCCAATATATATAAATGCCTGAGGGGAGGGTATAAAGAGGACAGAGCCAGGGTCTTCTCAATGGTGCCCAATGAAAGGACCAGAGGAAAAGGGCACACAGTGAAACACAGGAAATTCCCTCTGAACGTCAGGAAACGCTTTTTCACAGTGACGGTTACTGAGCGCTGGTACAGACTGGCCAGGGGGGTTGCGGAGTCTTTGTCCTTGTGTGGAAGTCCTGTCTAGATGTGGCTCTGGGCCACTGGCTCTTAGTGGCCCTGATTGAGTAGAGGGGGTAGGCCAAATGACCTCTAGAATTATCTTCCAGCCTCAACCCTTCTGTCATTCTATGACTGTTCAGTTGAGAAATTGTAAAGTTGGAATTAGTGCTCTATTCAAAATATAGCATCCTCTTAGTTTTTACCATGTGAATGATGGTGGTCCCTTAACAAGTGGTTGTTCCTGAGCCTTGAATGTTAGGCTAATGTTTTGTGTAGTCTTTGGATGTTTGGTGATGTTCTTAAGATGATACATCTTATGAGTTCATTTTTTTATTGTACTTTTCTTTCTAAAACTATATTTTTTAAAATTATGTAATCATATTAGTAATCATTCCCTTACAAAGACTTCCAGTATTAACTTTTCCTAAAACTGTAGTCTCAAGAGAAGATGAGGCTTTGGGATTTTTTTTTTGTCCTGAAGTCACCCATAGTCTGTGTAAACCACTGAAATATGACAAACAAACAGTTGCTCCTTTCAGTAAGGAAAAGCGATTAACCAGAATTACAATTAGGGCTGTTTCCACTAATTTATTCTTGTCTCTTTTGTGTATATGCAGAGCACAAAGTAATCATAGTGGGACTTGATAATGCTGGAAAGACTACAATTCTTTACCAATTGTAAGTATATGAGCTGTTTCGTTTTTTCTGCTTACGTTTTAGTATCTAGCACTGGTTTAGCATTGAAAATTCAGCTTTGCAACCTGGTGGAATCTGTAGGGTTCTAGATCATAGTTTGTACATTAATGGTAATAGTTGTTCTAAACAGAGGAAATATTTAAAAGGTAAGTGAAGGAACCACAGGGTTATAGAACTTAACTGTAAACTTAACTAAATTGTACATACAGGCATGAAGTGAACTGTAAATTCTTTTCCCATAAAAAATAATATTTATTTGTATAGAAATAATCATGTTGCATAGAAATAATCCTGTTGCCAAGAACTGCAGAGAAGAAAGTTATTTCTAAATTAATGGAAATTCTACCCACTCTGCAAAAATCCAGAAAGGTTTTCAAATGTTTCGTGATGCTAGCATCTAAAACTTGTGATGGAGGATTCATTCAGTAGAAGGTGTTTTCCATAAAGATCTTTTCCTTAAGCATTTCTGACAAAGGTTAAATGTAGAACTGAGAAATTTTCAGCTATGTAAACAAACAGTCCTTAGGAATTTGTTTTAATATTTAGTTACTGACTTGAGTGCTCTGAATAAAATTATATTCTGATTTATATTTTGCACATTTTAGTGTTCCTCTTATTTAGGATCTTTAGTATAACAGTTTATACTTTGAAACAAATGCATTTTAAGTATCTCTTAAAGAGCATCCTTTAAAAAGAGAAGCCTCTTAAACACAGATGCAGATGCGTATCCATTTGTTACGTCATTTTGTTGCTGATGTCTGTTTACAGTCATTGCTACAAAAGCACACTAGAACTCCTTCAACCACCGTTCTTAGTCCAAATTCAGATTGAACTAATCTCTTTACTGAAGAACTACTCTTAAATATTTGCTTGATTTCCATAAGAATTCAAAGGTATAGCTTTTTAAAATATGCTTAGTTTTGTAAACTCTTTTTATCAGTTACACATACTTACTTTTTCTACAATAAACTTCTTGTAATTGGGCTGTGATGATTTTACTGATTGGACTCTCTGTTGTGATATTGTTTCCTTTAGTTTAATGAATGAAGTGGTTCATACTTCTCCGACCATAGGGAGCAATGTAGAGGAAATAGTGGTGAAAAACACTCATTTCTTAATGTGGGATATTGGAGGACAAGAATCATTACGGTCATCATGGAATACCTATTATTCAAACACAGAGGTATGAGAAGATGCTTTGAAGTCTTTCCATTCAATAAGTTTGTTTGAAATGGTATTTATTTATTTATTAGGATTATTGCTAGGTTTTTATAAAGATTGCTGCTGTATTGTTTTTAAATCTTTTTGAGGAAGAACAAATGCATAAAGTGTAAGATGTCTATTGTAAGTAGCCAACTTTATGGTAATATTTTAAGTATTTTTCCCGTACACTTTACAGTAGTGTTGTGTGATTTGTGGTGTAAACTGTGAAGTTAGACTTTTTTCCTAGACAATCAAATGATACCAAAATACATTTCAGATGAAACAAGGTTTTTGCATGTTTTTTGAGTAGGTTAAAAAGATTTTGCAGTGTTCTTTGCATATTTGGTGAGGATTGTTAGTGGTTAACCTAACTTCTGTACATCTAGTCTGAAATCTTTTTGAGGTAACAATAGTTAAGGATGAGGAATAAACTTTCTCTAGGCAGAAGTATTAAAAAAGCTCAACAGCTTGTGGCTTGTATCTAATGGATAAAGGAAAGTCTAGTTGTGCAGTACTCATGACATACTGTTAAAGGTGCCATTGGTGGAAAGGTTGGAGTAGAACTCAGCAACAGTTACCTTTTGGGGGTTTGATTTTTATGCAGGCTGTCTTGATGCCAGAAGTTTTATCAACACAACATGCATATAAAATCTCTGTAGCCTCACTTTGAGATTTCTACGTTCATGTAAAAGATTTTTAGACTTAATTTCTACTAAAAGTTAGAGATCTCTTGCAAATACTGCTCATGATAGAAGCATTCCATCCTTCTGCAAAATGAGGTTTTCTACCCTGTGGCCCCCTTTGAGAGAGGAAAGATTAGAGAGATTCACCCCACGTGTTCAGAAAACTTTATCTAAGACTCATACACATGAGGGTGAAGAGACTTCTGTCAGCATTACCTGGTAAAATAAGTTAATTTATCCATTGACAATCTTTGATTTTGGGATTTGAGGAGATGCCTGTATTAGGTTAGTGTTCTTTTGATCCTTTTGGGATATTCTTCATTATATTCTGGCTAGGAAGTATTTGAAATCCAGTGCTTTCTAGCACTTGGAAAGAAGAACTTTCTCTTTTACTTAAAAACCTTGTCTGCTGGAAACAGTTGAAGAAGAAAAGGGATCTGTTTAGTATGCTAATCCTAGCCTCTCTGATATGAATAATTCCTTTACTGTTCCTCCTCATCTGCTAGACATCTGAAAGTCACAGCAGCATTAAATTGACATAGTTTTTCATATTTTGTGGTCATTTTCAATGGGTAATGAATCTCCTTTATTTTATACGGCAAAGTGATTTGGAGCATATGTTGGAGAATTATGGCAGCGACTTCTAATCCTCCTTTTTATTATTATCTATCTTTTCTCTCTTTCCTTATTTGTAAATTGAAGCAATCTAAACAAAATCTTGGGAATAATGTAAGAATCCCAGAAACGAGCTTTTCAGTGCTTACCTGTCCTAATTATTTTCAGTTTAATATGGTGAATTCTACAATTCTATTTTAAGAGTCAGATTGTATTCCTACAGAAAGGATGTTGAGACAGGCTTACAGGCACAAGATTTGGGGGGAGAAAAAAGTGGATGGAGCTCTCATGGCCATCAAGCATGGGGGCAAACAGTAAGAGAGAAAGGAGTTGGAAAAGTATTCCATCTGTGCAGAGAAGTGATGGGGTGTGTCAGGTGAACGTCATCTCTTCAGTTTCCTCTCCAGTGAAGCATGTAAATTTTTAAATTTTTCTTTAATGGCATCTGTATAATTTTCATCAGAACATGCTTGATCTCCCTACTGGTTGTTCCCATCTTTGATGCTGTTAGTTCTGCTCGGAGCACACTCTAGGTAGGGCAAGGATTCAACACTGAGTTGTTACGGTTTGTGTACATATACTATTGTGTAATGCTTACAAGCGTGTACTTGAGTATTACCTACTACAATATGCCATCTAATTATCATACCAGAGTGACAGTCGCTTCCCATAGGAGACCTGATGTACCAGACCTAGCAGTGTCTCAGGATGCACAAGTGCACGGCCATGAGAATAATGTGACTGGCAGGAGCACTATGGCTGAAATCACTGCTACAGCCATCTCCAAGTGCCTAGGTGAATGGGAGCAAAGTTGAGAGGCCAACTGCACAGGCCCCTTCCATTAGAAAGTTAAGGTGTTGTGCAACAACATAATGCTAAGCCCTACAGGTACGGAGCTTTCTGAGGTCTGATGCACTAGTTTGAAATAGTTTCTTGAGCCTTATTCTCTTTTCTAGTGTGCGCAGAAAACCTGTCTCATACAGGTTTCCAATAGACCACTTATAGTAGTGCTCTATTGGAAACGTGCTTTCTGTAATTCATACTTCGTACTTACATACTGTACGATTGTTTTTTTCTCCTAGTTCATCATTCTTGTTGTTGACAGCATTGATAGAGAGCGACTTTCGATTACAAAAGAAGAACTTTATAGAATGCTGGCTCATGAGGTATGGTGGGGAGTTGGGATAATAGTTTTATTTCGCTGTGAACAGTCAAATAACATTAGGCACTTCTTATGTTAGCAAAATAATACTGTCACAAAAAATTTATGAGCCTAAGTGTGCATGCATGTTAGTCATTTAAATAGTAAACAGGAAAATTATGTAGTAATCATATAATAGGGCTTGCTCAATAGTAGTCAAATCACCCTTTGCTTTGCGCATGTTGAACTTGTAAAATATCTTAAACTTGATTTTAATGTAGCTGGGTATTACTGTTCTCCACTCTCTCATGTCTTTTAAATGCAAGAAACTTTTCAAATTTAGGAAGTAGGCAGTTAAAGTTCTCTTTATTATTTTAATCTGGTTCCTTAAAATGAAGGAGCATATCTAATGCTATAGATAAATGAGTTTCAGTTCAATTTCTTTCTGAATTACTTTGTAGTTTTATTATTATATGTTGTATTAAGGACTGTTCAACATTGGGTCAACTCACTCAAACATCCTGAATTAACATCTACTTTGGATTAGCCAAAGTACGTTAAAACCTTCTGTGATCACTCTCAAGCTATATAAGTTCTTTTAAACCTAAATATCTGCCATCATTTTTGAAGGAAAAGAGTTGAGTACAATACAAGCAATTCTGTGGAGTTCATTTCTTTGAGAGATTTGCACTGTTTCAAAGCAGTGAGGTTTTTACTTTTGGTTAATGTAGTTTGGATCTGGTAGTAAGGAGAAAATACACTATCAAGAAAAGTGGAATATTGTGGTGATTTTTTTTTTTTCCTATGTAATTTATTAGTTTCCAGTATTATAAATACTCTTGAAACTGCGATCCCCTGTGTCTTGAAAACAGTCAGTAGGCCTAGGCTGGACTACTTGTAGGAGTGAATTGTCAACTTTGGGTCATAAAGGCTTGGTTTTTTCCTCTTGATGAAGAAATAGTCTCAAAATTTAATATGCATTTAAATGTGTTGAATGCATTTAATTACAGCTGTCAATTACAGCTGTTCCCAAATACTGCATTTTTTTACCCTTCTGCACTCCTAAAACCATATATTCAATTCTTATTTCATTGCTTTGTAGAATCCTAGTTTTCACACAGAAAAAACCCCGCCTTTTTATTAGTTTCTCTTTTTACAGAAGCTTCTGCAGCATTATTTGAGCTCCCTTTTTGGAACAATAGGATAAAACTCATAAGAATTTAGATAGCTTTCCTAAATTGAAATTGCTTTAATCACTACAGAACTTGTTTAATGAAGTTGAAAGTAACTTCAAGGGAGGCTTTTCCATTTAAATAGTATCTAATTTAGATTTAGGAATGTTTATCCAATGACAGTTCTGCACGTCTGGATGATTTGGAGCTTTATGAACTATATTTTAAACCAGATTTTCATTAGTTAACATATGAGTGTGTGGTCAACACCAGAAGGATAATCACATAATACATCATAATTTGATTCTGTGTGGTGGAGAGCACTTGTGAATAAATTGGTTTCTTCAGTCTTAATGTAATTAACTTTTAACGTAGTATGTCTGTTAAAACTCTGTGCTGCTGTGTAATTGTAGATTACCTTGAATACAGTTCTTTTAAGACCTTCAGTTAATGCAGTAGCCTTTTAGTTCTTTGTAATAACTGTTACGAATACTCTAAATTACTTCTAGGATTTACAGAAGGCTGCAGTTCTCATCTTTGCAAACAAGCAGGACATGAAAGGTTGCATGACAGCTGCTGAGATATCTACATACCTCACCCTTAGCTCCATAAAGGATCACCCGTGGCACATTCAGTCCTGTTGTGCTTTGACAGGAGAAGGGTAAGTGCTTCCTGCTTAATATAGTAATACATGATAAATAAGAATACTGATGTAGAAACTCATTGACACCAATGTGCATTTCCTGACAGAACATATTTTCTGACCTTTGCAGTCAGAGGGGCACCTGGAATTTTTGTTTCCTTTTTCTATATTGACGCTTGTGGATTTTTTTCATAGTTCAAACACCAAATTAGTATAAAAGTCTTTCAGTGCACTGCCCTCTCATTCTGTGTGTCTTTGTATAGTTAAAGAAATAGCTTCTGTCTTCTTCCGTTACATTCTCATCTGCCATAAGCTGCAAAGGTCGGGTAGAGTTGAGGTTGTGGTTTTTTTGGTTGGGTTATTTTTTTTGGTGGTTGTTTTTTTAATAAGCATTCAGATTTTTTAATTAAATAGTATATAGATCTGGCATAAAAGATTTGTTACAAATATTAAATCTTTTATTTATATCTGGCTGATTTAACAAATTTTAAAAGGTTGTACACCTTATGCCAGCAATGAATAAAATGGAAAGCTGAGCTTTTCTTCTATATCATTTGTCTGTAAAAATCAAAAAACATTTTTGGATGCCTGCAACGAGTTGGATAGTTTCTTGTTTACAAGATTGGAGGTGTACTAATTTTTCCTCTATGTTCTTAAAGCAGTCTTCTAATGTACAATAGATAAGAGGTTTTGTACCACCTGTACAATAACATAATCAAAAATAGCAAATCTAGCTGAGTACTTGTGAAGTGAGAGCATCTCTTCACTTCTAGCATGAAGTATTTTCTGATGTAATAGAGGTGTCTTGTAAAGTTATTGGTAGCAATCACTTCCTTTTGGTGGGAAGTGGTGGTGAAAACAAATTGACTGGGTCTTTGGATTGTACTTTTTCACTCTGAGTTAACTGCTTTCCTCCTAGCAGTTTTGAAAAAGTCATTTTTAAGTATTTAGTTTATGTGCTGTCTTACATCTTCAAATAAGTTGGATTTTGGATGAAGATAAAAGTTAATTAATATGAACTTCAGTTTAGAAATATTGGCTGCCCTAAGGTGCTTCGTACTCTAATTATTCATCTTTTTATATACTTAAAATTGTGACAGTATTGAGACCAACTCACAAGAAGAAATCCCAGAGTTAAATTGCTGAGCTGAGTCTTCATTGTGAAGATTTGACAGAAGTCTAGGGAAATTTCCCCCGTGTGAGTGAAGCTAGCCCCTTTGAATAGATAGGTTACACAGGTAAATCTTAAAGATGCTACAAACTGGGTAAGTAGGGAAAGTCTATAATCTGAAATGGAAGACGCGTATATAGGTATGCAAATTGAGTGAGTAAGCAGATTAGATCCCTCAGTCTTGGTGTTGGATATAAACATATTTATTTTTCTAATGGGATTTTGGAGTTCTTGATAAATTGCTGCTTTATGAACCAGTCTGGGCATCTGTCCTTTGTCTTTTAGTATTAGTATGTAGAGTCCTAGCTTTCAAGTAAGCAGTCTTTCATGGGAAACCTATAGAAAAAGAAAAAAACCCTCTTTGGATCTGTGTACTTATTAGTAAGCATTTTAAGAATATACTATCTTTTAGATTTACAAAGAAAGGAGTTGAAGTGCCAAGCTTCAATACAAAAGCATGCTTCATCGTCTTCCTGTGGTTAAAGCCTAAGTAGACTTAGTTTAAAACACTATTTACTCTCTTCAAATGTCAGTCCACATTCCAGCTGTTTTGTTTATTTTAAGTAAACATTTTTAAAGATAAAAGCAAGTCGAACATACTTTAAAGATGTTTGAAGTAGAACTAGTACCAATATAACATCTCTTTATCTTTCAGATTATGCCAAGGCTTGGAATGGATGACCTCCCGTATTGGAGTGAGATAGTTTTTTGGGGGAGTTTTGCTGGTGGTTTTGTTTTTGTGGTTTTTCTTACCCCAAAAGAAGAGACTTCTATTTATCCTGTGAACATTGTACATTTTTCTGTACTTCTGGCTGCTGAGGCAGTGACCATGTTTAATTTATATCAGCCAACTCCCAGGCTGTACTTGAATCAAGTGCAGTTGAACTGAAACACAAAGTATTTTCTTAACTTTTTTTAATACACTAATCTTCAACTGGATGAATATATGTGAATCTGTTTTTAAGCATTCAAACTTCTCTGAATATGTATTCTAAATTTTTCAATGATAGCTTTTTAAAATCTGTTTTATCATTGTCAATATTTCATACTTCCTCTTTCTAAATAGTTTATATAACTTACTAACGTAAATGAGGGCAATTTGTTTAATAAAGTAGTGAGTAGGTTGACTTTACTCTGGCATAGCTTTAGCCTCTGAGGATAACCATATCTCCAGCTGGGCTTCCTTGGAACATCAGTGCAGTTCTAGCCAGCATGGGATTTAATAGTTATGAATGCAAATTTTTAGATGCTGAACGAGTTAGTTATATTTAACATTGTGGTAGTTTTTAACCTGGAATATAATTGAACTTCTGCCTTAAAATAAATGTATTTCATTCTCTTTCTGATAAGTCATTCCAGGATAGGATTTTTTTACTTGAACACAATCTCTGTACAGTGGATAAAAATTTCGTTATATGCTGGTTTAGTCATTTCAAACTTGAATACCATTTTAAAAATAAACCTCTTGGTAATAAAACTTGTAATAATGACAGGCAGTATTATGTGTAGAGTTGCTGTAATCTGTTAAAATTTTAAATACTGTACAGATGAGCCTTCCTCATCTTTCAGTCAGAGTGCTCTTTTCTAAATGAATGCAAATTCAAAAGGGAAGCCAGATGTATAAACAGAACAAAATAATGGTGCTGTATCTGTAGTCTTCAGAGTGAAGTTAACCTTAACGTTTATTTGCCTACTATCAAATATGTTTTCAGATTCTGTTGCAGAGAAAATATTTCTTAATTTTTGGTTTTGGTCTTATTTGCAGGGGCAGAGAACTTTTGATGGTGTTTGGGTTAGATTCTCGTACCTAAAATTTAGGAACTGAAAGTTGAAAAAGTAGGTAGAAGGCTTATATTTGAAGAATGGGTGTTGGAAGGTGGGACCTAGTAACTCAATTCAGTTTGAAGGGGAGAAGTTAGGTCTGTAAAGAAAATGTAAACTTATGGATGAAGTTAGCTGAGAACCTTAGATGCAAAAAACCCAAAATCCAACCACCAAATGCCTAAAAAGGATCTGAGGGGAAAAAACCTCCAACAAACTACCAAAACCAATAGTGGACACCCAATTCTTAGTGAAATCCCAGTAGCAGTCAAGGATATATAACCTACATAAATGCTTGGTGAGCTTTCCAAAAGTACTAGCCTGCACTTTCGCATACTTATAAATTATGTGGAGTCTGGTTACTAGAATCATTATGCTAATTGACTAGAGTCTTTTAATGACAAAATGGTTTTGATAAATCTTGTTTTGATAATTCAAGCACACTGAGTTTTTTCTTCAATAAAATTGTTTTGTAAATTCAATTTGATTCCATTTTTATTTTAACAAAGTGTAATGAAATGTTAAAAGTATAGCAAGTATGTTGTCATAAGTGTTAAAAAGAAGACTGAGTACGTGTGGTATCAGTGATTGGTTGAATGAAGTTAGAATGCTGGTTAGCAAAAGTTACATTTAGGAGAAAGATGATTTTGAGTGTCAAGTCAAACTGCTTAGAAAATTTACATCAGTGAAAAGTAGCTCTTACTGAAAAAAAAAGAGTAATGCAAGGCAAAATGAAAGGCAAAATTAAAATCTCATACTAAAGCTTCTTGCTTTGATGTTCATGCTAACTGTTCTAATGTGTGAAAAAAAATTGTTCTTAGGGAAACAAACCACAAAAAAATAAAATGATGCTGTGAATGAGGTTCCTTGTTTGGTGACTTAATTTGAGTTTGCAATTTAGATTTATTTTTAGGCTTACTTTTGTGTGATTCAGAATGTAGTCCTAAATATTTATAAAAAGCACTATGTGGATCTTTAGCCTTCTGATTAAAAAAACCAACAAAAAACAAATGAACAAGCAAATAGAAATTAATGATTTCATATTTAACACTTTGAAGGGTAAAACCATTTGTAAATATATAGTGTGATTACTAAATCCAGTGTCACCTGAAATAATACATCTATCTTTGATTAGGAGGAAATGGTCATATTCTAGACCTTAGAATATCAGAATAATGGAAGTTTCATTTTAATTCCTTAGCTTGTAAGACCTCTGAGTACCTTGACAGAAGGAAACATTCTTGGCAATAGCTATGGTTTTGGTCACCTTACTGCTTCATTTTCTACAACAGTTTTATATTTAGCAGCTTGTTGATGGCATTTATGCTGTGGCTTGTTTTTTTGGAAGAAGGCTCGTGTGGAATTTTATAGGATTTATTCTTAATGACCTTTGGACCCTGTCAAAGATAATTTGATTAAAACGATCTTTACAATAAGGTGCTTTGGAACACTGTATGTGTCTGTACTGCCAAGCACTGCATTGTTTTTTGTTAATCTGTATGTAGTAAATATATTGGAGGTGGGTTTTGCACTTTGAAAGTATTTGCATTTACTATATTGTTCACAAAGCACATTTAATCACTTTCTGGAGGAAATTAGAAATTGAAGGAAGCATTTAAAAACATTCTCAAGTACAATATCACAATTTTTTTTTTTCTCCTAAATAATGTATTTTACTCAAAATACGGAACGCTGTAATAAAGTAATTGATATACATGTGATAAGCTAATTTATAAAATCAGACATATTGTGTTAAAAATAACATCATATTACGAGAAAAATTGTTCTGATTTGTGTAGCAGCTTCTATGAGCAATTTTTGTCATGCTTGGATGAGATTGGCAGGATCTGCCTTATGAAAGTAGTTTTTTGTAGACTTCTAAGCTTTTTTGCTTAATTGAATTTGCTTAGTATATTAAAAGTGGAATTAAGTTTTACAGTAAGACTTTCCCTCCCCTCTTCCCCAGTGTGTTTGTCTGTAAGCTAACTGTTGTTACTAAGTAGATTCAGTAATCTTAATGATTCTCTCCCTGTTAATCATTTTAAGACTAAATAAAGCCTTGTTGCGTAAACATGTAGCATAGTAGAAATAATTTAAGTGTTATGTACTATCCTTTCTTTTTTTTGTCCAGCTACCTTTAATTTCCTTCAATAATATATGGTAAGTGAAAACTTCTTACTAAGGAAAAAAAAGTTTCGTGATCATAAAAAGTTGGTTTTCCTTTTGCACTATTTTATATGTTAAAGTGGATCATTTGTGGTTAAGAAGAAATAATTTTTCTTTATATTATAGTTCACAGTTACTGTAACTAACAAATACTCAAGTTCTCTGTTAGAATTTCATATATTGAATTTTTTAAAAGTTCATTGTCTCTTTGTAAACTGAAATACCCTCAGTACAACATGCCATTTGTATGTTTTCCAGGTTTGAAAACAAGATTCTTTGGTCAAACTGGTAGTTGTTTCACTGTGTCAGTATTGTAACGGACACCAAAAGAGGGTTTTGGGGTGGAGAAAAAGCTCTGAAGAAAAAGTACTCAAACGTTCCATTTGTGCTTGTCAAGGAATTTTTTTAAGAGACTGTACTTTAATTTGTGGGTTTTTTGGGTGTTTTAAAAAACAAGCTTCTGGACAAAATGAGACTTGCAGATACAGACAGAGCAATAATGCACTGAGTTGTGAAAATGGGGGGATTGGAAATACAGCCAGTTGAATTCCTGTTTTTCTTTTCAGTTCCAACACTTTTATAAGTATAAGTTTTAAGCAGCGGATACTTTTTCAGTGTCTTTGCCTAGTGTGTTAAATTTTACCTCCTTAATGTAACATGACATTTCCTTTTCCCCCAGCAATTCCAAAAATATTCCCCAAGGTTTTTGAAGATGTTCTCGAAACAGAAGTGCCATAGTAGCGGAATAAGTATATGCCTGTACCTCATGCCTTTACCGAGATGTGATGCATCTCTTGCACAGGAGTACACCTCCTGAAACACTAACTGAAGCTGTGTTTCTGAAACTAGACTTACCATGTTTAAGAAACACACCCAGAAACCTCACGTGCTTGTTGGCTTTAGCTTCTTAAGTTAATGGAAAGATAAGCACATGTTAATATAAAGTAACATTTTTTTAGGTACAAACCAATGAATTAACGAATTTTGGGCAGTTCAGAATTTCTGTGAGTACACAGATGTCACTGTAGATACTCAAATCTGACATAAAATTGCTTTGTTTTCAGAAAACAGAAACCTGACATCTTCCAGCTTTATAGACACAGAAGTTCTCCTTTTGGCTGAATGTGACTTTTTTATAATTGACTTCATTAATTGCAACATTTCATCTGTTTGAGAGGCCCCTGAATATGGATTGTAGCTTTTTTTCACTGTTCATGAGTCTATGGCGATCTGCATTAAGGGTGTACCTTTGCTTGGTCTGTGTACTCACCACTGGAGGTCAGGTTTAGGATGGTGCCTGCCCTGGTTTCGGCTTGGATACAGCAGCCAGTGTTTAGGAGTTAGGATGAGAGCAATGCTGATAACATCCTGATGGTTTTAATTGTTCTTAAGCAGTCAAGGACTTTTCAGTTGTTCATATTTCCCTGCTAACGAGAAGGCAGGAGCTGGGAGGGGACACAGCCAGGGCAGGTGACCCAGACTGGCCAAGGAGGGTATTCCATGCCAATTATGTCATGTGCAGCATAAAGGCGGGAGGGGAGTAAGAGTGCACGGCTCCAGGACACATGGTTTTGGGGACAGTCCAATTTCTGTATGGCTCTGAGCTGCACAGCCTGATGTTATTGTTATATCTCTCTGCTGGCCCAGGTAACTATCCTTATCCCACCCGTGAGGTTTGGTTTATTGGTTTTCTTTCCCCTCCTTTGCCCCACCACCATCAGTTCCACTCCGCGCCCTCCACCTCCACACCTGTGTGGTGCTCAGATCTGCTGGGGCAAAATCAGGACAGTGCCTTACTACCTTTCCATCCTGTCTTGTAATTTGAGCCCTTGTCTCTCTCTCTTTTTTTTTTTTTTCTTTTTCTTTTGGCTTTTGTATTTCTGTAAATGGGTTGGCATGTGGCTTTTTCTTTGTTTATTTTTTGGAATTTCTTGCCTAGGTGTTAAAGAGCTTCAGCTTCCCAAGCCAGTGATTCATTCCAGCTATTTACACTCACTGCACATCTTAGTCGTAAGAGGATGTGGGCAAAACAAAAATAAAGTTAATTGAAGAGTGGTTCTGTTAAATTTGGGTGTTTTTTTGTTTGTGCTTGGTGAAAGGGTGTCAAAGGAGTGTAATACTGTCACTTGAAGTGTGGGGGTTAGGGAAAGCATTTCATCTTCAGTTCCTTTCCTGGGGCAGAGTCTGGGCCTGCATCTTGTGTTACTGTAGCTAGTTCACGAAATGTCTTGGTTGTATACCTGCTTCCTGTAATCCCAGGAGGAGCTCTGACTTTGATTCTAAAGAGACTTTGACATCATTTCAGCCATGGGAAGCATGGGTCTTTGTTTAGTGAAGAGTGTTTGTTTTAGTGGACAAAGGAAGAGCAAAACAAATCCAAATGGAAGAGGAGGAAAAATCTTGTTTGGATTTTTGTGTGTGCGGTTGACTATGCTTAGCATTTAGCTGAGTTTGCTCTTTCCTTTTGTAGAGTCAGCCCTGTGAAAGAGCCTGGAGGGCAACAGTGAAGAGAGCAAATATGAAAAATGTGACCACCATGCCAACACTGGCAATAGGAACTTGCACCTCGGAACAGCCTTAAACTTTTTCTGAAATAAACTTGATGACCTTTTAACACCGAGTGTTTCTGTATTTTCTTTGTAGTGTAGAGCAATAGAGGTGCACAGTGTGTGGAGCATGACTTTACATACTAAATTTCTACCCTGCCCACCATGCAGGCAGAAGAATGAGGGTCTGAGAAAGTGCTTCATGGAAATAATGTAGAAAATAGCAAGTTCTGATACTGAGCTATGATTTCATAATATCAAGTGTGATATACCTTTGCCTTTTCTGACTTTCTCCATCTCTGTGACCTCAGACAGAATCACAGGATCGGTCACTAGGTTGGAAAAGACCTTTAAGATCATTGAGTCCAATTGTTCCTCTCCTATGCTAAACCATATCTCTAAGTACCTCATCTACCCATCTACCTCATCTACCTGGTCATCTCAATCCTTTCTTTTTATTTCTGTATTGGCTGTTGATGGCTACATTCTGTTTATTGTAGCATAGATTTTGCTCTCTTCAGGTATCCAGGTACATCAAAAGGCTTTTCCTGTAGCTTAGTAGCTCAGAAGACATGACTCTGTGTCATAAAAGCTCTATTTTTGCTGGGCATTTAGCAGAAAATTTCCTGTAGAAAATTTTAGGTTATGCCAGAATTGAACATAATGGTCTCTAATTGTGCTACTTTTCAGTTAGGTTTTTTCTTGATAGATGTGCTGATCTTCAATTAAGTTGAATTTTGTTTTGCTGCCTAGGGATGAACATTTCATACAGGAAGTTTTCATGTATGTAACAGAAGATAATCCTCTCTTCTGTTTGCACACCAGTACGTGTCCCCTAGATGGCAGGAAAGGATCATTTTAACAGTGCCAAGATTGTATTAACTGGTCTCCTTCAGCAGCAACCTGAGATATTTTTAAAATACCTCAGTAAAATGAAGTTGTGTATCACTAGGTAAATCGTGAGAACCGTGCTTAGATACAATGAAGAAAGCACAGAACGGAGGAAAGTTGAGTCACTTCTTCCATGGAAGGGAAGTTTATAGTGAGTTTTGAATAAATCTGAAACTTGGTTCTGTAGCTTAAAAGCATTTTGTCTTCATTTATGGTTAGAATTTTATTCCACATCTTTTATTGTCTCAGAATGGAGATGACAGAAAAATTAATACAATTCCTGACATATTTAATAACAGCCTCTGCTGCCCATGATGTGCCTTAATTTCTTGAGTTTTAGTTGATTGACAGTTGTTCCTCTGAGGGTCTGCAAAGTCGTGCTACTATACAGAATTTGCCTTGCAATTTCTGAGATATTTGGGATCAATAACACTTGAACTGTCAGTTGTACCTCTAAAATATACCTTGCTGTGTGTTTTGCTGTGATGATGATTTCTAGTCTTTCCTATGTAGTTATAGCTTACGAAGGCTAAATTCAGGTCAAATGGCAGTTTGCTTGCAGGGTTCAGATTGCCTGTAATGGTAAGCAGAGCTCTAGAAAGCAGTGGTCCCAATGTGCAGTACCACCAACAGTCTTCATCACCCATATCATTTCTGTGGTGTTTGATGTAATACATGTTTCCTGTGAAACAGCACTGAATTCTTACTGTTTTGTACAGTTGATGCTAAGTGACTCAGTATTTATCAAAACTGTATGAAATTAGAGAACAAAAGAATGTAGAGTGGTACCAAGTGTTGGATGGTTCATGGAAATAAGTGAAGTGTCTGGGAGAGTTATTCCTGCAAGAATTTTTTTTTTTCCTCAGAAATTCAGGTAAGGGTGAGAGGAGAAACTAGAACAAAGATTGAATTGTGGTGTTGAAATAGTGCCGCTTGCTGAGGAGGGCACTGTTTTTCTCTGACTAAGCCAGAGGAGGTAACTACACCACAACTGCTGCTCTAGCATCCCATTTGATGCTTAAGAGTTGTCTTTTCATTTTTCTCAGCTAGCTTGTAGTTCACAAGTTACTTTATTTCAGGCCTGAAGAAAGATCTATACAAAACATTGCCTGTCTGTTCCAAATATGAAAATACTTGAAAAAATTTTGGTCTAAAAAAAGTTTTTGCCAGGAAGAATGAGTCTGGAAACACGGCACAAGGCAGCAGCAGTGCAACCAAAGACCTTGCAATTGAAGTGGTAGACAAGGATCAGTGCGTTATTCACAGGTAGAAGCAATGTTAATTTAGGGAAGACAGCAAAATAGCTCCCCTCCTGTCCCTGCTAAATCTTTCCTTTGTGACTTCACAAAGCCTGCTGCCATCATATTTAATCCTAGCACACTATTCAGTCCTCAGCTGGGCAGCACATGGGCAGAATTTAAAATTATGTTCTGTAAAATACTTTGTTTTTTCCTCTTGTGCATATTTCAATCTCATATAAATGCAAACAGGAAGCTATAATTCTCTCAGTATTTAATGGTCGTATATTTTATTTGCCTTTATACAGTTTTTTCAAAAGCTATTTACATTATTACTATTGCCAAGAGTACTGCCTAATAATTAGTGCTTTGTTTTTATGTCCACAATGAAAGTTACTGCTGGCCAAGCTTCATTACAGGTGGAATTGACTTGGATGGTCAAAGGGCTTATCCTCCACATTAAAAAGAAGAAGTGGTAAACAGTGTGCACCTGGGAAGAGCACAAAGTCTGTAAGGCTATAATTTCTTTCTTTAAGGATATTCTTTGATGAAGTGATGAAGAAGTTCTTGAAACTCACTTTCCAGTGGTTTCTGCAGCGCATCTTCCACAGCTAGTTGCAGAAGTAACTTCTATGCACAAGTTGTACCAAGGAGTAACAGCTAAAACTTCAGCCATCTATTGGGGTGGGTGAGAGCAGTCATGATGTAGCTCTGTTTGTGCTCTGAGTCTGTAGGGTGAGATCACGTTGTGTTCCCAGAGCTGCTCAGATATACTAGCACAGGTTTGTATCAAAACCATGCATACTCCACGATTTGAACTGCCTTGCTTAGAAACTGGCCTGTACCTCTCCACACCCCGATTGCATAGGTATGCCCTGGATTTTCCAGCCCTCAGAAGCTGTCTCCGAAGTCCTGCGCAGAGGCTTCTGTGCTTACAGTGGCACATGGAGCACTTGCTGCATCCACAAAGTATGCGGTGGATCTGTCTCCTGAGATGACTTTAGTCTGACTGTGCTGTTCTCCAGGAGTGGCCATGATTACCAGTGATTGTAGTGAAATTACTGTTTAACGTTTTCAGATGTAACAGCTGACCTTAGAATTGAACAAATAAAAAGGCACTGTTGGTCAGGAAAACATCTACTGAGTTCTTTCAAAGGCTCTCCAAAAGCAAGTTTCAAAAATAGCTCTGCTAAAACTGGTAGGTACCTAAGAAAATCTTGGCAACTGGCCAATACTGGTCAAAATCTTAGACAATTTAAAGTAAAATATGTCAATTTTCTTTTCAAACAAAACTGGTTTTTGGCCTTTTATTTTTGAAGACTGCACTTCTTAAGCAGCGTTTTCACTGAATCATTTGAGCACTTACCAGTTTTTCGTCAGCTTCTCCAATGTTCCCTTGGAGGTTTTATTCCATTCTGCAGACAGTGGGACCAGAGTGGAAAGGTCACTAGGTTAACCAGAGTCAAAGAAGTTGCTGTCAGATATTATGCTTGAAGACTTGTTATTTTAATCACAGGTTGAGAAAAGGGGTTTTGGCCAAGATTTAAAGTTTGACAAAGTATTTTCAATCACCACCAATACTTGAACTTCAGTGTTGACAAAAGCTCTGGATGATTTTTTTTTTTTTAAAAGCATAATTAGAAATTTGGTGCAGACTTCAGCCAAGTACGCTGTAGTTAGGTAGAAGCTGAAGAAGCCAACTGAAAGTATAATGCTCAAACTTGTAGAAAAATTGGAATGACTGATTTTTTTAAAGATTTTTTTTAGTGAGATATAGAGATTTCTCTTGCATATAAAGGAAATTGATGCAGATACATACTATGGTCTGTCCAGTGAATATTGAATGACATTAGTGTTGATCCTAGAAAGGCCCAAGCACGCCGGTCTTGGCCCTGTTTTTCCCATCCAGCACTTGTTCTTGGACTTGGCACCTTTCAAAGATGCATACAAATTCTTAAACTGTTTTTTCCCGATGCTGTTTTATCAGTAAGTTGCAAGATAGGAACTACTTGATAGAGCCTGTTTTCGATTTAGTAGGAAATGTAATATACTTCTGCTCTGAAGGAAAATTGGGAGGTAATTACTGTGGAATTAAATCCTATTGCTTCTGTGAAAATAAAAACACTATAGGCAGTGTCTGGGGATTTGCAGTAGGATACATAATCCAACAGTGCTCGTTCTTCTTTATAGAACTATCTAATTAGGAGTTAATGAACAAAATATTGCACTGCTTGCAATTGTTGTAGACAGTTTCTTTTGCTTCTCACGAATCTTTTCACTTTGCTTTTTAGCTGCAATGAAAACGGGATCTTATATTAACATGAATCGTGTATATCTGGACAATATGCAATTAAATTCAGTACCCTCTTAATTTGCTACTGCTCTGATTGTGATCTTCACAGTCAAGTCTGTTTCTGATAGTCCCTATGTGGTTTCATAAATATTTCAAAAAAACCCAAAAAACCTGTATATGAATCAGAACAAGGAGGGGACGAAAGAATTCTCATCGAAGGTCAGACCATTTTTGCCTCATGTGAATCTGTGTCTGCCTCTTGCTGTGTGACTAATTTAGAAGCTTCTTTAGGAGAGAAAGGAATTTGAGGCTTTTAATTGTGCTGAGCAAGTGTTAAACAAGGGGCCCATGTGTTGAACCATGGGCTTTACATTCCAACCTTTTTCTTTTCAGTTTTATTCTATTGACTTCTTGTCAGCTGGGATGTCTCAGCACTGAACACAAACTCTCTAAGATTCCTGGGCAGGGAATATATTGATGGCAGTGTATAAACCATGGTGTACTGCTGTGCCCTGCTTTTATTCTGCCAGGATTGTTGTCTTAAGCCAAAGCGCCTCAATTATAAGCGTAGGCACAGTTTTAGGTTAAAAGTTGTCTAATCCATTTATAATGTGACAAGCAAAAAATAGACATTTAACCTGTAAATCTACTTTTAATATGCATACTAATGAATTCAGGGTCATAGAGAAAAAAAAATACTTGTGATACTCATAAACATTTGATTGCTTTCAAACCCAGATGTTGGTAGCTTTCTTTTTAAAGCCTAGTACTCAATCAGGGAGAATTCTAATATTACTAAAATTATGCCATTGGAACTTCAGGCAAAACAGATCTAACTTAGGCTAGTAAATCTATTTCATTTCAAAGGAACAGAGCAATAAAACCCTTGAAGCGGGCATTACCTGAAGGTAATTGACTGCATCTATGAGTTAAATGTTCCAAGGAAAAGAGAAGACTGCTTCTTCTGACAAGGTCAATTATCCCCTCACTGTGTCCTTTTGGGTGGTACTGGCATTCTGAACCCATCCAAAATTGTTAAATAAAACTTTTGAGAGCAGAAAAATGTTTATTTTAAAATAAAATTCCTATTATTTTTTAAAAACACAGCATTTAGGGAATTTCCATTGGAGTCACGGACAGAAGGGGTACTAATGCTATAGATATACATGTTTCACCTCCATGTAGTAGTTACATACCTGTCATCACTTGTGGTTGGGTGGAATCTTACCACAGGATTTTTGCATTGTGTTTGTTTAAAACATGTTGCCTGTAAAATGGCATTGTGTCATAGAGTAAAGGTTGGTGTTCAGCAGTGTGCCCTGGTGGCTAAGAGAGCCAATGGGATCCTGGGGTGTATCAAGAGGAGTATGGCCAGCAGGTCAAAGGAGGTGATCCTCCCCCTCTACTCTGCCCTGATCAGGCCCCACCTGGAGTATTGTCTCCAGTTCTGGGCTCCCTGGTATAAAAAAGACAGGGATCTCCTGAAGAGAGTCCAGAGAAGGGCTACAAAGATGATTAAGGGCCTGGAGCATCTCTCCTATGAGGAAACGTTGAGTGAGCTGGGGCTGTTCAGCCTGCAGAAAAGAAGACTGAGGGGGGGCCTAGTTAATGTTTATAAATATCTTATATATGGGATCCATGGGGAAATGGCCAGCCCCTTTTCAGTCGTCTGTGGAGACAGGACAAGGGGCAATGGCTGTAAACTGGAGCACAGGAAGTTCCGCACCAACATGCGGAAGAACTTTTACACAGTGAGGGTGACAGAGCCCTGGGACAGGCTGCCCAGGGAGGTGGTGGAGTCTCCATCTCTGGAGATATTCAAGAGCTGTCTGGATGCCTATCTGTGCAATATGAGCTAGGGAGCTGCTTTGGCGGGGGGGTTGGACCCGATGATCTCTTGAGGTCCCTTTCAACATCTATGATTCTATGATTTGAGCATCTCTGTAAGCCTTGTTTCTATCATGGATGGAATCCTGGTGAAGTAGAAGCTAATTAAATGCTTGTGGGCCAAATCAGGCAGTGCTGAAACAAACAGGGAATTGGTAAAAGGTTTGCTCACTGACTTTAGAAGCTAGCAGGCACTGTTGTTTGTTTCAGCTGTCCAGGTTCAGCTGGTGAGTCCCACACACAAGAAAAGCATCTGTGCCTGAGTAGCATGAAGTTAGATGGGCTCTCTCAGGATGTTCCATGAGCAGCATCCTTGACTCTTTGCCATAGCTGTTTCCACTTGATGCCCCTCTTTAACTGCTTTCCAGTACTCAGAGACCATGACACATTGTGTACTCTATTTGAGACGTTTTTCTCTCCCCTTTGGTAATGGTATATGTGGATTGTGCCTTTTCCCTTGCCTTAGTTTCCTGTTAATTTACTTTATAAACTTTTCAGGTTGGGAATGAAGGCTTTATAACAACATTTGAGTTTCATCTGTTTTCCTGCAGCTTTTTTCTCAAGAGCAACAATTACTGTGTCCTGGTAACAGCAGATTGTTCATCCGTGTCCAATTTGAAATTAACATTCTGCTTTCTTTAAAATTGATAGCCCGTTCCCTTTTCACTGCAGTGTTGCTCATCTCTTCCAGTATGTTAATAGCCCTGCTCGTGCTGTTTATACTCTGCTAATGTTTGCATTTGCTTGTGAAATCATGGGACCCTCTATATTGTCTTACTGTTATTTGTAAGTGATGGGTGTATTCTTGGTTTGGAGTCTGCCATACAAAGCAGTGTTCTGTTCAACTCTTTGTCTGGTTTGCCTCCAGTGTTAACTCCTGCAAGTCCTTCTGTTTTTCTGTCATTTTTTGGGGTTTGCCATGTTTGCAGTGCTGTAGGTTGCTCTGCAAGCTGTAGGCCTGGGAAAATCTTCCTGTCCCAGATCTTTCTCAACTTTTCCACAGCCCAATATTAAGCTCAATGATAGCCAAAGCATTCACTCTGGTTTATTCTTTGTTATAGAAAAACCTTTAATTTAGCCTCTAGGAGATTTGAACCTGCAACGGAGAGCTGTCACATTCACTCTGATTCTGTGTGCAAATCTGCTCTCACAGCCAATCAGTGCTTTATACTGTTTATAAATAACCTTAAAATGATTTCTGCTGCCCTGCATCAGGTTTTTGAAGCACATAGCATGATAATAGGACAATCAGATGTCATGGAGATCAAGTTTTAGTACTTCAAATTCAACAACCAGCTCTACTTCAGAGATCTTGTGTCTGCGTTGCCTAAATCCTTCGGATTTTTTCATTTCAACAAGAGCAATGTGGACAAATGAAACAGGGGTGGGAATGGAGCTGGGGGAGTGTGTGGTGTAAGAGGAAGCTCTAGTTACAGTAAAGCTATACAAGGTGGTATTCTATAGATAGTATGTAAAAAAGAAATGGAGACTGAACTCTGATTTTTTTTTTCATGTTCTTTGTAATTCTCTGAAATTTTTTTAATGATTTCGTTTTTATCCTTTCCTTTCCAAGCTGCTGAGTGAAGCATTAGCTTGGAAGATTTTAGGTTTGTTTTTTTGGGTTTTTTTTTTCTTCAAGGTTTGTATATTAGATTGGAGTTGAAAATAAGAATAAATTGGGCATTAAGTGTTACAACTATCAATGCTATTCCCATGTAACTGTTTTTTTTCTATGTATTGCATGCATTTTTAATTCAAAGAGTTTCTTCAACATTAAATAGTGCTTAATGACCTGCACAAATAGAGACAATACATATTTTTAAATATTCCTGTCTGCACCAGACCTGTCTTCTGTTCTCCCACATAAACCTGATGAAGTCTAAGGGAGATGGACTTGTGATGTAAAAGGTCTTTTTCTGAAGATTTTATTACTGTTTATTTGTTATTATAATCTTATGTCATCTCTGTTGGTTGCACTAGAGATCAAAGAAATGTATTTATTTTGTCAGTTCATTTTATCCAATATACTATCCTGCTAGTTTCATTGGGTTTTTAAAGTCTTAAAGATGTTTGATAAATTTAATAATATTTTAATTCAGCCTGTTTTTCCAATTTGGCTTTCCTTCCATTTGCCATCAAAATAAAGAAGTGTAAACTGGTTCCCTAGGAAAAAAGGCCCGTCTCTGCTGGCACAGAACAGTTGGCCTCTTATGTAGATTAGTTCAAGCCATGTTCTGTACATAAGTATCTCTCACTGCAAATGTGTACAGTAAGATATTTTTATTTCAGACCATCAGGTTTCTATTCTGTCATGACTTTACAATGAAAAATATCAATGCCATTGGAAATGCAGCTCAAAATGAAGTTAACATTAGATGCTTATTTTCATGACAGCAGAATGTTTTGAAAACATGACACAGCAGAAGTCCTACAAGGCTATTAAAGACCCTACAAACGGCCAGCAATTTAGACTCACTACATGACTTCAACGCTACAAATTAGAAACTGGCAGACGTTGGGATTGAATATCTCGGAGGCAATAAAAATTAAAAGCTAGAAGAGCAACGTATTAACTGCTACAAACAATTAAAATTACAGATGTCAAGTGTCTGTAAAAAAACATTCACACCATTGTAGAACAAGGATTTCAGGAGTGATTGATATGCCAAGTCGGCTTCTCTTTCAGTTGAGAATGAATTCATCATTCAGGAGATACACTGACAACATCTGCACTTGTGTAATGAGATTTCTGACAGAATTTTATGCTTTATTCTGTGTGTGTGTAATGTTTCAAATTAACAATTTAAAATTCATTCAATTCTGATGACCCTCCCACTGAAGCTATACATTTTTAGCCCTGTTAACTGGTCAGTGATTTTCCATGAAAATCAGTGAGTTACATTATTTTGTACTGTGTGCTGGATTATCCAAACTGCAAAGGTCTCACAAAAGATGGTCTGCTTATCAACATTAGTTTAAAGAAACAATAATGAACAGGAAACAAAAATCAATTTCGTGAAAGAATCACAGTGTAGCTTTCCATCACTCGTTCTAAAACTCGGGTTAAGTTGGTGCGATGAAAATGAAATATGCTGCATTACTTCCAGTATCTAAAATACGCTTTCCTGAGATAGGGGGTAAGTTTATAAGCAATTATTAGCCTTTTGAAAACTCTAAAGGTTTTGCTAAGCACAGTCAAGAGCCAAAGAACATTGCTTTTGTGCTTTGGCATTGAGAGTTAGCAACATACTGCATCTGACTTAGTGTATGGAACTCGAGTGCCATTTGATCTGTCTAAACACTGAGCATGCATTTTTAAACACTAAGTAGATGTGAAATACTAAAACCTGGGGTTTTTTTGGTTGTATAGACCACCTAATGTACAATGAAGGTTTAAAGGATGTTCTTTAGTGAGTTTTCTTAATGGGGAGGTGCCTTCTGTAGAAAGAGCTTAATCTGAAATGGGTTCTGGCTGGGACTGTGTGCAGCTGTGCTGAGCTGTTTGGGACTGCAGATTTTGCTGTCTGCAGGGACAATGTCTCCTTACAAATACATAATGCACAAAGTTTAAAATGTTTAAAAATTAACAAAGTCATGAACAAACACAGCTGTGTGTGCATCTGTATCCTCTGTTGCCATCTCTCCCTGTAGGTTGATGTCTGTCTTCACTCCCATAAGAAGTGAGGAGGAGGAGCAAGTTGCAAAGAAATGATTTTATTTTCTTGTTTAAAACACGTTAACAGTTCCAGTACTTTCTGTGGGCAAATTAAAACGTTTTAACCAAAACCATTTGATCAAGCCCATAAAGTTTATATAGTAAGTAGAACTGCCTTAAGGAAAGCTAGTAGGTCTAGTGGTAGTGAGAGTATGGCACTGAAATGTATCTAAAACTGCTTGGATAATTCCTAAATGTTTATGTTAGAGCCAGTATATTCGTGTATTCATTGTTAATTATATTTTAAGTCTATACAAGGACCTTCAAGGTGTGTTTTATGAAGACATTAGCAGGTAATTGCTAGTCCAAGGAGAGAATTGATTTAATATAACCACAACCTGATAAGTGAGAGCTAAGACAAAGAGTAGTAGGTTTGACTGGTGATGTTGGAACTCTTACTCAGGAAGCTATGTATGAGTGTTGATGGCTCAGTTAATTTTCTTTTCCCAGTTTGGCTACTTACTCTCCCATTCACTTCTCAAAGTGAAATGTTTATCCAACCATTTCCTTATACTAGTGAATGTTGTATGAAAGAATGTGAAGAAAATGTTGTGTGAAAGGACTGCAGATATAACTTATTTATCAGAAGACTTTAGAGCATTTAAGAGTTATTTGCAGGCACAACTGATGCTTAAACGCTTTGTGGACGTGATTGAAATCAGCTGCTCCAAAGGGAACAGAGCAGAGTTTACATATGAGGAGATTTCCCAGCTTGGTGTATTCAGGTTATTGGCTCAAATGTAAATCTGATCTGGGTCACAACTTCATAAGAGCTTGCACACTGGTCCCCAGGGAATGTTTGTCTATACACCAATGTCACCTTGCAGTTTGGCACAACAGTGTTGTGAAAACACTTTCTCAGCAGCTGCCCTGTATGTGCTTCTCCTGCCATGGAATCAGTCACGAGTACATCACTCTCATTCACCATGGGCATGAAATATTAAAGAAAAGGTGTTACTTAAGAGGAATTGTGGCTATTTGTACAGATTCTTTTAATGACTTCTATACATATTGTGATGTTATTTTCTTTTTACCTTTATTAAGCACATAGCTTGGAAAACCACTCAAGAAGAAACAGTAAGATAGAAGTGGTTTATCTTACCTTACTTTTGTACTTTAAATCTCCTTCAAAATGTGTTCAAAAGGAAGGAGCAATCTGCTTCCTCCTAAGAATAGACTTTTATTTCAGATAAAATCCAAAGTCAACTGGTTTCATAGGGTGGGGTTTTTTTGCATACCTAGTACAGATATTTGAAAGACATCATTTAAAATGTCCCTTTAACTAGATCTACAACACTTTGTAGACCCTGTTCAAATCATTAGTTAGGTTGTTACCTTTGCCAACCAGATGAATTTCAGAAGCAAAATAATGTGATGGAAAGTAGCAGCAGCTGGTGCTATATTGTGTAGAAGTTGAAACTGTGGTTAGAGTATGTCCCATATCCAATGTTCAGGATAGGGACAGATTCTTACACTTTCTCCAAGTGAGGTGCCCATATCTGGTCACAGTGCAGTTTCCTCAGACCACGAAACTGCTTTCCTTTGCCGAGCCAAGTAGGATGGATACCTAGATACCTAGTCCTCAGAATTTCAGGCATGCTGACGTATCTACAACATGCTCATAAGATCCACATAATTCAGTACCTCTCTCTCCCCATCCTTCCATTGTTGTTCCACTACTGACTCCAGACTCCCTCTGAGAGATCTGCATTTCTTCCTTGCCTTTGAAGTAGCTGTCACCTCCCTGCTTAGAAGGCCAGAAAACAGCCATTGCAGCCAGGAGTGAAGATACAGTGCCAAGGACATGGCCTGAGCATCAGTCAGCTGAGGAAGAGACGAGACAATTACAGGTGCAACAGAGCAAAACACCTTTGGTGAAGTTTCTATATAACAAATTTTCATCATCCTGAACCCTCCCACAGCCTGAGCTTTGCATTTGTCTCCTAGAACACATGTGAAGCAGCTTGTTAGCCAGCTTTTCATCATTACCTACAGTTCAAAAACCTCTTGTTTTTCTGCTGTCACATTGCACAAAGTGTAACGTACCTTGCAGCCTGGAGTCTAGCTGGTTTACTTTCAATATGTTTTTTCCTTTTTTTTTTTTTTTGGGTTAATGAAAACAGGAGAAGGGAGGCAGAGTCTGTGGGACATGTCAGTTTCCAACAGGAAAAAAACCCAAACAAAACAGATTAATGAATCACTTAAATCTTTCTAAAAAGAAAAAAACCCAGCAAGCTACAATTCTTCAAAGGGGAAAAAAAAGACCAAATAATTCGACTTGAAATTGAAGATTTTAAACATTTTATGATACAGTTTTTCTGATATATTTGGTCACTTTAAACAGTTGTCAAAGCTCCATTCAAAATAACTTTATTTCCCTGGATTCATTGCTGTCTGAGGCAGGAGTGGTGCATCATTTTGTAAGCCGTAGTGGAACATAGTGGGGTACTTTCCTTAGGAGTGTTTTATTGTTTCCATTATTTAATATAAAGCCCGTTAATCATAGTAGAGGCACTTCATTCTGCGTGATAGCTACAGCAGCTCAGAAAGCCTTCAGACATAGAGCTGGATATATGCACTGGAGCTCTGGGCGACAGCCGTAGGATTTCTTCAAATCCAAGCTGTAAAAGGAGCTGGTGATTGTGTCTTTGTGAACTGGCTGTGAACTTTATGATGCAGCTTTTCCAATGTTATTTGGTTTTATTATTATTTACTTATTATTTTGTTTTTATCAGGTGTCTGAGCGTGTGAATGGGCAGTGAAACACTCACCCGGGTGTCTTCTCATGTAGCACAGTCACAGTGAGGGAAATCTTCAGAACTTTGTTTTTACTTTGAAGCTTGTAGTCAAGTTGCTCAAGACAAACCAAACCAGTGCTTGTTGGTGACAAGTAGTTCTTTGAATCTGTGTGCAAGGTGAGATTGCTGAAATGTTATTTTGTAATTCGTCACTGTGGTTGCTTGACCCTGGCTGGAGGCCAGGTGCTCACTGGAGTTGCTCCATCACTCCTCCTCATTACCTGGGCAGGGGAGAGAAAATGTAACAAAAGGTTTGTGGGTCGGGATAAGGACAGGGAGAGATCACTGGGCAACTGGCAAAACAGATTTTGACTTGGGGAAATGAATCTAATATATTACTGAGCAAATCAGAGCAGGTTATTGAGAAATAAACCCGCATCTTAAAAAAATCTTCCCCCCAACCCTTCCCTTCTTCCCAGGCTCAGCTTCGCTCCCAGTTTCTCTCCATCCTCCCCCCCCACCCAGCAGCAAAGTGGCATGGGGAATGGGGGTTGTGGTCAGTTCATCATGAGTTGTTTCTGCTGCTCCTTCCTCCTCAGGGGTAAGATTCCTCACACCCTGCCTCTGATCCAACGTGGGGTCCCTCTATCAGTTTTTCCAACATAAGTCCTTCCCATGAGGACTTCATTTCTTCATGAACTGCTCTAGCGTGGGTCCCTTCCATGGGGTGCAGACATTAAGGAACAGACTGCTCCAGCATGGTGTGGGACTTGCACCCAAGAGGAGCCCACTTATCTCTTAGTCAAATACTGTGGATGGAGATCTGCTTTGTGTGAGAAGCAGCTGAAGGAAGGAGTCATAGGGCAGCAGGATGGCCCTGTTTTGGCTGGAGACTGTGAAATAAACAGATAGCTGCAATGCCCGGAGTGAGACCTTCTGTTTAATTAACTCCTTCTCACTCCTCTCTTCAGCTGCTGGTGTTTTTTTCACCCCTTCTTAACTATGTTATCCCAGAGGCACTACCACCGTCACTGGTGGGTCTGTTTTGGACGTAGCTGGTGTTGGTTCTGTTGGATACGGGGGAATCTTTCAGCAGCTCCTAATAGAAACCACCCTTGTAGTCCCCCTGCTACCAAAACCTTAGCATGCAAATCCAATATTGTCATGTTGGAGACTTTTTGTTTTGTACTGTTCTAAGAAATTCCTGTTGCTAATAATGGAGAATAGCTGTTGAGGCAGTAGAAATAGAAGAAATATTAAAGTAAATCTTCCTTCTGTTTTTGTTCCCCTGGGCCTAGCAAGTGGGTTTTCCACGGAAATTGAATAAGTATGATTAAAATTTCATTGAAGCTGTAAACAGTTTCTTGATCACTTCTAAAATGTCAAATAATTAGGAAAAAAGTTACAGTAAGAACTGAATTAAAAATCCATATATTAGTAGTAGTACCTATTGCCATCAGTGTGACTGACTTGGTCTACGAATGTTTCTTCACCTCCCTGACCTATTTTGCCATCTGGAAAATAGGGAATAATGATACTTTAGAAACTGCTGAGGGAACTAAGGCTGACAGGTGCAGTAATACCGCTGAGAGGATCTTAAATCTAACCTGTGTGTTTCTTCCTAAGGCATCACTACCCCAAGAGATATTGCTCCCTCCTCTCTCTGTCTCTGTTCTCCTGTTACCATGTGCACGTTGGGACTGTAAATTCAGTTTTCCTGAAGAAAGTAAAAAAATCCCTGCTTTCCAAACAGGAGTAGTTGAATCTATTGCATGGTTTCTCTGTCTGCAAAAAGCTGATGAGATGTCCCAGAAGAAGAAGAAAAATGTGAATTATCACAGTAGTCCTGACAAAACTGCAGGTATGTTGTGCACTGTGTAGTGAAACTATTGAAAGCCACATGAAACTGTGACGTCTGGAAGATATATCAAACTGTGACATCTCACCTGCTAAGGAAGATGTTTGAGGTGCTGATCCTGTAGGCCGATCAGTTCCCATGCTAATTTCTGTTCATCATTTCCACATGCTTTTGGTTAGTATTTCATGCAACTCTGATCTTTCCCAAAAGCCCCTCCCCAGGATCACAGTAACAAAAGCATGTCAGTCCATGCTGCACAATGGCTGTAGAATTCACAGATGTTGTGTTTTGACATGTGTATAGGTAGACAGTGGTTACAAATCGCCCTGTGTTTCTAGTGACCTGTTCCAGAAACAGTGACCTGCCTGAATAAAATCATTAACCTTTTAAGACAATGTTTTCATGTTCTCTATTGGTGACCAAGCTGACTCCTATTGCTCAAGTCTGTAGTGAAAACATTTGGGATAAAAAGGAATTACTACACTGACACATTCAGTTTTCCTCAGGCTACAGTTGCTTTTTTCCTTCTCAGAATCAATTGCTGAAACCCCTACATCATAAAACTTGGTCATTGCTTTAGTGGGCAGTGAATAGGCTTTTAAATTTCGTTCTGTTCATTCATAAAGAAATGCCTTTTCAGTCCTGCTATTTGCAGTTAAAGATGTATCATTGTTAAATCTCAAATACTTTAGATAGGTCCTTTTGTCCAGTCCAAAACTTGTTGTGGGACCTTTTGCACAGTTGCGAGGATGCTTATCCCAAGGCTTTTAGAGTTGAAAGGAAAAAATCCTTGGAAACTCTTTCTTTCTGTCTCTTTGTCTCTCTGTTTGTCTCCCTCTACCTTCATATTAACAGGACAGGCTTATTTTATTACAAAGCAAGCCACTGGATAAGAAACAAAATAATAAACCCCTTTCCCTGCCTTCACTGTCATGTTAGCCTCCACCTTCCTGCTTGAACCTGCCTGGGGAGCTGTGAAAGGTCCAACATGCACCTTTCAGTATCCACATCCTGCTTTTGATGAGGCTCCGGCAGCCCAGATGAGTCAGATGGAAGCACTGGGCACGCATCCTTCCCCTCACAGAGCCTGAGGCAGAGGTGATGCTTGCAAGAATAGCACACCTAATCTTTGCAGGGTAGATACTAGCCTGGTCCTCAGATGTTCAGGACATCCAGCAACATAAATTCAGTAGCGTAACTCCTCTCTCCCTTCAGTCTCCATATTGTGACAAAAAATCAATGAGAGGATTGATTGCAAAGCTAGTGATGTTAAAACTTACTTTTTTATTTCTTTTCTTACAAAGAGAGAGATCCCCATGAGAATACTTATTGGCTTAAAGAACTGCGTAAAAGTTTCAATCAACATGACACCAAAATTACTTTTTCTTTGTGATGGTAGGAAAAAATAATTCTGGGTAGCGTGCTGGTGCTATACTTGCCTGCATCTAGAGCTTACACTGCAGAGATTTTTCAAGAAAAGACATCAGTTATGTATGTGAAAAAGAGAAACCTGAGGTGGCTTAACAAAACAACTTTCATGTACTTACCAAGTTTCAGCTTTCTTGTCTATTTTTAATAGACACTGTTGCATTAGATCAGTCAAAGGCATCACAGAAAAGCACAAAGAGCTGTAAGAATATTTAGGTACCCGTATTAGGTTGTGATACAGGTTTTATACCTTCATCTCTGTAATAAGCAAGGAGAAAGATCAAAGCTTTAGAAGCTTTCTGGAAGCACAGAGGAGGGGGTGGGGAAATGAAAGAAAAAATAAATAAATGTTTTTTATTTAAACATATTAACACCAAATATTAGTGTATGTTACCTAGCTCAAAGGAAAAGTTAAAATAAAATAACTAGAGCTGGTATTTTCTTCTATTCTACAGTTCCAGTTGGATTAGTATTCTTGTTTCTTTAATTAGTAAGAAAGTTACTGCAAGCACAAAGAAAATAATTCTACTTCTTAGTTGTGGACTGACTTTCTTTGACTAAAAACTACCCTGTTATTTCTCAAAGTAATAAATTATGGAAAAAGAAATGTGTGCTGGGTACATTACAGACCCGACTGACCTCTACTGTTTGAGTAGGAATGTCTCATTTGTGGAGAGTGGAGTTGGACTTTCTTCCTCTTATTGCATACACTATGTAAAGAAATAAAATTATGTGCATTTCTTCTGATGCCAGGTAGATCTTACCTTTCCTAAAATAGAGAGGTTTAGCCATACTCTGTTTTGTATCACACAGTAGGGAGTATCAGGCAATGTATGTTGTGAGAGCTAGAGCCTAGATCTTATCTTGATGAGTGTATATTTATGTCTCCTGAAAAAATTTTTTTGCTTATTCAAATAGAAAATAATCTGTCTTTACTTAGAATTTACATATTTATTATGCATACAGCTGTCCATGCTTCATTGGGTTAGAACACTCCTTTGAGCGAGTGCAGCCCAGAGTGGAAGGGGAGGTAAAGCCCTTCTTCCAGGGCCCTCAGGGGAACTCAATCCCCCTTCTAGGTAAAGGAGGGAACTTTATTTTTAGTAGTCACGTGCTACAGTCATGAACTTGAGCTTAAATTGCTCCTTATTTTTTAGGCATATTTTTTCCCAAGAGGAATATCCCAAACTGCTTCCACTGTGCAGGCAACAGCAGTGCTCTCTGCAACGTGCTGCTGATGCATCACTAGAAAACCAGTGTTTCACAGACACCTGGGCAGCGCATGTTTCTGAGATCATTTTTTAAAAAAACCCTGCACAATGACACGTGTTATTTCACCCAGATTTAACTACCTGGAAAATGAGAGAGAATACAGTGTTTTGTGTAGGCATTTGCTATTGCTTCCTGCAGCACTCTCTGACTGTGTTTATGAACATGCTTAAGACAGCTATACTCATTAGATCCACAATTAGCAGTGTGTATATACACACGCCCCCACACACTCAAAAATATCATCATGACTATTAACTTGACAGTTAAAAAACAGTTGGAAAATCTCAGTTGCTGCAACTGCATCCATCTGGCAACTCTGTGATTTCTTTTCTTGATACTCTTGCCAATTTCAATGTTTTCCTTCTTATTTGCTGTTGCTATCTGATGTACCTATATAAACTGAACTTTACTACTGATTCTGTAATGAAAATAATCAAATAGACTTCATAAAGAAGACCATTACTTATAGCAGCATATAAAATTGTTTGGGTTTACTTCTAATATATTTGTTCTTTAGTCTCTAAAATCTATTACTTGCAGAAAATCTCAGGTTTGAAGATATCTTCACATTGCTGTGATTTAAAGAATAGTTTCAATATCTATTTCAGTAAAACACCAAGTTCTTTCTGCAGATATTGGTTATGTAATATCTGAGGTGCAGAGGGCAGTATCTCTGCAGCTTTTATCTTCTTTTAGCCTACACTTTTAAAATGAAAGATCCAAACATAAGGGGGTAGAAAACCTCTGCAGAGATCTGTGACTAGCATGAGCTTTAGAACAACTGAAATTTTCACTCCAATTCCATCAGTCCTTTACCTGCGACCAAACTCTTTGGGCATTAACAGGTCTGCAACCAACAGTGGATAAATGAATCTACACAAACAGAAACAATGCCTGATAGACAGAGATTGCAGATGAGAGTCAGTGATTAATAGTTAAGCTAGTTACACTATACTCCGACTGCATTTCGCTAAAAGAACTTGCATGTGAGTCACTTGACCTGTGTTAGATGTCAACGTTAGGATGACATGATTATTGACTTGCCCTCCTCTGAATATATCTACTGGTTGTTGCTTGAAGGTAGTCTTGGGTGATTAGCTCAGGTGTGGACATTTATACTAAATCCAATTCATCTCATCCTATACCTTCGTTTGGGTGGTTTTAAATTAACATCCTGTTGAAACAGATGCATGTATTTTCTATTTTGGTTGCTTTTGGTTTAGTTTATTAATAGACAGGCTTAAAAAGATGCTTTATTTACTGTGTTTGTGTACAAATCGAAAGTATTTGAAGATTTTTAATATTTTTCTTTTAAAGGTGAAATAACAATCTTTCTACAAGGAATAATATTTCCCTAAGGTAGGTGAGGATTCCATGGGCATCTTGAAATGCTCATAGTGTATTGATACATACTACAGAAAATTCAACAGGCTAAATTAATATACCAGAAGGTCATGATTTGAAATGGCAGGTCTGCAATTCTGTAACTGCAAATCAATGCTAGATTTGATATATCTGTATATCTGATTTACAAGTACAGGTTTTATTAAAACAGAGAACTACCTAATAAATATTCTCTTAGCGGTCCAAGACAGTGGTACTAAATCAGAAATCTTGTTAACTGCTTATGAATCTGCTCTGGTATCATTAGGGGATACATTTAACAAGTATGCTTTTGTAACTAAAATGAAAAATAAGGTAAAAGTAATTGAAATGGAATTTTCTTCTGCCTTTGGCATCATAGATACAAATGACATTATGTTAGTGATTGTCAATTCAAATAGTGTTGCAGCCAGTCTCTAAATCCTCAGCGATAGCTTTGTCACTACCTTTGAGATTTTATGATGTGCCGACAATAATTATCAAATTAAACAGTCATTAATTCTACATATCACTCCTCCAACATATCTGCATGTCTCAATGAAAGGTCAAAAGAGAATTAATCTGGAACTCCGAATTAATTTTTTCCGTCATTTCTTCACTGCTCCCACCCACCCTTCAATCAAAGCCCCTGAAACAAATTCTAAGATCTATACATCACCACTTCTGTGATCTATCTTTTAAATACACCTGAAACTAAAACTGCACACGTGCACTGTGGTAAGATGCCTTTGGTCAAGCTTTAAAGGTTGTTTCTAAGACAAGAAAACGGTGACAATTGAAAGTGTGAAGATAACAGTGAAGAAAACATTTCTCCTGATGTCTTGCTTAGCTATTAAGCCAAAAGCCTGGTAAATCCAGCTAAATTACAATGAAAAGTATGAAGTCTGACAGGAAGAGTAAAAGGTCTGAACCTTGGGTGGTATAAATCATCAGTGTGGTGCAAATATCGTGGTATTTGTTACAGCACTCAGCTCTGTTGCCTTCAGTGTATGAATGGGAATGAACAAAATGATAAACATTCGTTTTGGATTCATCTCTAAAGCTGAATGAAGCCCTTAGTATTTCCTCCATCTAATGATGGAGGCTCACTAACCATCTCAGAAGCTGCAGTGCTGTGGAAATCTGTTGATGCGTGGTGCCAGTGCAGAAGGGACTATGTCATTTCTCTTCCGAGGGCTCAAGAGCTGCTTTGAAGATAGAAGATTTGCTGCTCACTAATATAAATATGACTCAAAGGCCTGTGAAGTTGCTAGAGCAAAACAAAACTTGTTGCAGCTCCTGATAAGGTGATCAGCAGTAGAGAGCCAACTCATTAGAATACTGGCCAATAAATTCGTATTTGTTACATCTGTGGCTAAAAGAATCTTCCTCAACTTCTAGATCACTAATTGAAATTTATGAGGTTTGCATTTTCCTGGCAATTTTCTTCTACTTTCAACACTTTATTTTGCAGTAATTTTCAACTGACTGTTTCTTTTCTCTCACTTTTACTATTTCTTACTCATAAATAATTTATCTCTATTTTGCATGGATGTAGAAGAGATAAGTTAGTATTTTTTCTTTTTTTTTTCTTCCATTAAGGGGTAGTCTCTCTGATTCTTTTTATTCATAGAGAATTCTGTTCACAGCAGATTTTCATAATCCTTCTGAAGCCCCTGAACTTCCATGCTCTGTAAAGTCTAGACAATTTTTTATTTCATGCCATCATGCTTAATCTTTTCACTGCTAAAAATTGTTCCACGTTGGTAATGGGCATGTCAGTCTGCACTACACCAGTGTGTGTGATTAGCTCTCATCTCCTGTACTCATGCCTGACTTACCATGCTTTCTTCTTATCTTATAAGCAATCTGCCTTTTCCACTTTTTATCTTACATAAAACCATTAGGCTTTTTTATCTTGAATTTAATCACTGAATGGGATAGCTGGCAGGTAATGATAGTTCAGTTTTTCTTTTGATTGTGTTGCATTTCAGGAGACTGAAGAACTAAAAATTGTTGTTGTTCTACCTAGAAGAGTAGCCATATGAAAAAAACAGAGGAAGTGGACTGAACCTTAGATAGAATAATGTTTGGTACTTGGAAATGCATCCAGAAATGTAAAATAATTTTGCAATAAGAGAAGGAAAAACTATGGATTGTCCTGTTCATTTTTCCAGCAGTCATCTAAAAATGTAAAAATCTGATGGGCCGTTCAAAAAGCTCTGTTATCTTCTCATTCAGATGGAAGACTTTTAAGAGGTCCTCAGATGTTTTTCTTTCTTGATGTATTACGTATTTCTTCTTTTTTACGATTTTGTAGAGAAACAATATTTGTACATTCACACTGACAGCTAAATTCAGTTGCCTAACATTCAGTGTAATTTTCAATACCTTAACCCTTCCCATCTGGCTTCTAGCTGCCACTAGAAGCAGCTAGAAGCACTTGCCACTGTTAAAGGGAATGAAGTCCAATGAGTCCTGGGTCACATCTGCTAGTCCTGCATGGGTATTGTGGGTGCTCAGGGTATAAAAATGGCTCTAGACACCAGGATTTAAGCAGCTGACTCCCCTACTGTTTTTTCACCTGTCAATTCTTGCTTAGTAATTTTGGAGTCTGTTTCTTTTCCAAAAATTTGGCAGTGTTGAAAACACAGTAGGTACCACCTTTTGTAGGACTTCTGTGAAAACTATCAGCCAGGCAGAGGAGAGTCCTTGTCACCCAGGGGAAGCAGACCTCGATGGCTGCTCCAGTCAGCACACACACAGCTCAGCTCTGGAAATCCTGCTGAATTCAAGGACTATGTTTTGTCTGAAGATGGATAAGGTTATTCTTACAGAAATCTTCCTCGAGATGCGTGGTTAGAATTGCCTTCCTGTGTTTAAATTTTCCTTCGCCATAAATGTAGCGTGAGAGGATAACTGCAGCACGCAGAATTCATTCAAATGTGATCTTAAATTGCAGTCTGATCACAATATGTGGATCCACATTTTCCTTTTTCAATCATTTTCTTTTTTTTACATATGTACTTCTCATTTGCTTCTATTGCATTTCTTCATACTGATTTTTCACTAGTACAAGTTCCTGCTCACTATTGATTTTCCCGGATGGAATGCCTAAATCTGCTCGCTGTAACTCATGTACACAGGGGTCTGAGGCACCAAAGCATTCTTTTGCCAGCTGTGGTTCAGGGGTTTTTTTCGTGCCCTCTGCTCTGAGCCAAATATCAGTTTCTATGAGGCAGTTTCTGGTGAAATATTCTACCATCTATTGGTCTTAAGTTTCAGGTAGCAGACTAGAATGCTTTTTACCCCTTGTCGTCAACACAGTTTCAATGTTCTCAGACTTAAGTTCAGTTTCATACTGATCATAATACATTGCATAGTGGGAAACTTGAATTACTCTCTACACCTCAAGTATTTCTTATACAGGAATTTGAAAAAATTTTCATGTTACCGTGTTTTTATTATAAAGTGAGAGATGTATTCAACATGTTGTTTTGAAGGACTTTAATGTTTTTCCTGAAATCTATTTGCAACACGTAAATGTAAATCTTTGATCCCATGGAAAAATATGCCATAACTATCGATCTGAACATTTTGTTTCAATTCAGCAGTAAGACCACTTGTTTGGTCCTTCTTCCACTTTATTTTGACCATGTTCTGTGTTTCATTAGCTGCTAGCAAATCAGAAAATTAATTTTAGGTATTTGACTGAAAGCTTTCTATGTATTTAAAATTCTTGAATGGCCCTCTTTACGTTTGTTAGAGAAACTAGAAATCTTTTCATTGGATTCACACGTTTTTTCATTCCTTATATAGTTTCTCTCTAACAATAAACATACTTTATGTCTTAGAAAATATGAGAATAAATGCACAAGTAAAATATAGCACATTTAGGTAATGATACTGGAAATGTAAAGGTCAATATAGAGAGTTCTTGCACACTTCACCGGAAGACAAAGGGTTACGTGACTGTCAGTGGGTAGATTAATTTGGCCTGCACTTCTTGGATTATTTTAAAATTTATTGAAGACTTTTGCACTTTACAAAAAAATTAAGTGCTCGGTTAATACTTGGAGTATGTTACTAGAAAAATTCTTACATAGAAGCGAGGAGCAAAAAGACATGCTTTGCATTTTCAGCTTTGGCAAAGTTGTTTTTACGTTTCGGCATTGAAGTTATTAGCCAAAAAGCTTTTTGTTAATTAGATAATGAGGCGATAAATTATTTGCTGCTCTTTTCCCAGACACTAATGGTAGAATTCTGCCTCTAATCCTGTTTACATATCGTGCCGGGTGTCTACCATTCGGAACAAGGGGTTTTTGTTATCACCAAACAATCCTGGGTTATTATCTTTAGAAGTAAAGACAAAGTAGGATATTTGAAAGGGGTATAATAGCATTTTTCTCCAAACTCGTGTATCTATGCCAGTGTTTATAATGTGAAACAAAAATACAGTTTTATTTTAGTGAAAGTCGTTAGATTTTCTTGCTAGAAAAAAACCTTTTCCTGCTAGAAAAGAAAGCTGCTTATACTGAAACAATTGATAGCTGTCTGTTGTCTAAGTGGTTTGCAGCCAGTGGGGCCTTGATGAAACATTTGGGTGCAGAATCTCAAATAGGTGGCTTTTTTTTTTATTAAACAATTTTTAAACAACTAAAACATTTTCTACTAGTTTTTATGTCTCTAGTTCCTTTACTTATTATGAACTGGGGTCTCACACTGCTGTGGAATCTTGTCTGTAATTGCTTAGGTAAATTTTAGCCCAGCCCTTGTATAAGCTTTGTCTCTGTATTCGATGATGCAAGTTTGTGTAATTTCATAAAGAAAGAAAAGGAGGGTAGCTTGCAAGTGCTTTACTTAAAAGAGATGTTTCTTTTGCTCTACAGCTAAATTTCTCATGCGCTGAATGGAGCTTCTGTTAGTATACGATGCCAGTGCTTTTGATTTAAAAAGGCACTACCCATACAAAAAGCAGGTTGGAATGTACTTTCTGGCTTTGAAGACACTTACTAAAGCAAGGTCTGAATTCAGTGTTGACACTGCTCGAAGCAGTAGGTTGCATTAGACATCCAGCCTGCCATCAAGGAAAGCCAGAAGATGTGGGGTTTTATATTAGCAAAGCTTTTGATGCTGTCTCTCACAATTTCCTTCTGGTAAAAATGTCAAGCACACAGATAGACAAATCGGTTCAATCATCCTCAGATGCATGGATCTTATTTTTCTCTCTCTTACTTAGAGCGTAGATATTCCATTTATACCTTTAACCTATGACCTCAACTTTAAACTGCAGCCATCAATGTATTGCCAAGCTGAAGCACAGGCACTTAAAAATCAGCATGAATAGCCTAAGTGCCATGACATTTAAAATAAAAACATGTACTTAATAAACTGATATGATTGGATTTGCCCTCAATTTTTTTATCTGTTTCTACTCACTCAGTTTTGTCATCTTTAATGGAGGAATGGAAGTGGGGGGAGGGGAGTGTTGGGTTTTTTTTAAGTGGAATTCACAGGAATTCAAACTTGATTCTCTAACAGACTAAGCCTAAGTGCTGCCAGATCAGACAGCATTTGGGAGCTGATAAAGGAGGAAATCTTAGTGTTTGTTTGTTTCTTATTATCAGAAGATATGAGAAAAAAATCTTCCCAGAATCAGCCTCTGGGCTGTTAGAATTATGTTATGTCTGACAAGGGTGTAGGATAATGGTTTCTGAAACCACTGTGCCTTTAGCAAATAGGTATCAGAAAATGGTGGAGCAAAACCCATAATAATTCATGTAAGCTTGTGATTAATGTTTTCACTGGTAATATGTAAAATTCACTTTCTGAAAGGCCATTGTAGGATGAGGTATAAAGTGTCTTGTGAGAGGCACAATTTTAGGAATTTCCTGTTATGTTGTGCACAACAGCAACTAGAATGTTAGTTCTGAGAACCAAGTTTTATACTATGACGTTCACATGTTCCACTCAGTTTGGTATTTTGCCTTTTGCATAAGTACAGTAGGACAAAAATACTCCTTTGCCTCATGACAAACAGTGCTGTTGATTTTCACTTGTGTGCAATCATTTTACGTAAACTTGTCTTGATCTTAAATGAGAACCAAAAGGGAAAAGAATGTATTCCACTGAAAGGAAAATACAGCCAACTTAGTGGAGTGCAGGTACTGAATCTCAGTTCCCTTCTTTCCAAGTGAAAATGATGAATGTGGCATGGCATGGACTCAGCATGGCTGCTGTAGCTTGATCTACATCAGCTCCCTCTGAAGAGAGCAATAGGTGGTTCAATCTTGCCTCGGGCTGCACAGTGCTCTGAGGGGAGTGTCCATGTAAGCATTCAGAAATCAAAAGGGGAATAAATTGGGTAGTAGTTATGGAACTCATTTAGCACTCAGGATGCAAGAGAAAAGGTAGTCAAAGAAATTGATGGGAAATGTTTAAGTCAAACTGAAGCAGAAATACCTATGCATTTTATTTTAATCTCTCTCCCCTTCTTTATTGTGCCTTTTCCTTGATCCTACCTAAAATTGGCTGTATAGGATTTGATCAAAAATTGCACCCAAGTATCCCGTTTATCTCAAGAAATAGTAACACAAGCTTATGAAGAAGAACAAAAGCTGAGCAAGTATAAAGTGGTTTCTCCCTCCTATGCCCCTCCAGTTTCCAGCAGCCTTCAGGTCTTTGAAAATTACCCTGCTTTCCAGTATGCCTCCATCTAGTTTATTAAAGATTCTATGAACTGACATATGAAAAGCAGATATTGACCAGCAGCGAGTTTAACTCTTTGGACTTAATGTTTTTCTCTTGAAGACAGACAGTATCTACTACCCTCCTTTTCTACAGTCCCAAGTGTCTTTGATGCTCTTCAAATACAGCTCTTCCCAGCAGCAGAGCTGGAATGAACTTCAGACCTCATACTGGGCTGAAGAAAAAAGGGAGGATGATAAAGCACAGATAGGTCTTGAATAAGCAGGAGTAAGGTGAGCTTATTGGAAAAATAAGCTGCAGGGAAGTCAGAGAAAAGAAGGGGTGAAAGGTCTCGTGTCCTGTGTTACATGGGCTATCCTGTACAATCATTTTAAAAGAAAATAGGTCAGATTAGTGAATTAACTGTAGTTTAAGAAAGGATGAAGACTTATGAATACTAGAGATGACAAGAAATTTTACTCCCTCTTGGGTCAAATATTAAGATTATTTTAATAAGAGAAGCAGAAGTTTAGTATCAAATTAATAGCTATTTATCAGTCTGTATTAACATATTAAAACAAATAATCCCTCTTTCATCTTTCGCCTTCTTCTCAAACTCCTCCTGCACTATCTTCCCTGCCTCTTTCCTCTTTTTTGTCATCTTAGTTAACAAAACACACTGGGGAAATATGACATACTTGCCTTTTCAGCTGACTGGTTTTTTAATGGCAGTGAGTGTGTTCATTTGACCAACATGGAAACCTTTCTGCTGTCAAACGTCTACTAATCAGATAGTTTGCTCTGGACTGTAATCTCTCTTATATTGTGTTTAACTAGTTTTTGCAACTCTTTTCTGATTGTTTTTCCATCTGTCAACGCCTATTTTAAAGCACTGGCAGAAATTGGATGTGGAATTGCCAGGGAAAGGTTCATTCGTGCTTCAGTAATCTAAGCTTCTTCATGTTTCTATTCTCCCCAGTTTACGGTATAAATATCCAATAAATAGCATAAGATTGCAGTGTGGTTGCAGGTGCTGCTATAGAATACTAGTAATAAAAACCACAAGAAAACCCTTCGTATCTTTTGTGATGAAATCCTCAAAGTCTTCCTGAAAAGTAGGTGAAAAAGGCTTTATGTCTTGATGCAGTTACAAGGAGGCTACTCTTTTCTGGATGAAGTGACCATTCTTTACTTTAAAAAAGGAAGGCCAATTTTATGATGGAACATTTTTTTAAAAACCCCTTCTAATCTTCCTTGTCTTAGTGGCAGATGTCATTAAAATTCTGTCAGGATGTCAGATATCCAGCTGTGTATCTGCCAAGTTTCCTTACTGGTTTGACATTGCTAAAAATCATTATCATTTATTGTGATGAATGTGTAATGCAAGATTTTTTTTGTACAAAAAGCATTCAAAGAACTAAGACTTTCAGAATTCATTAGTGTATAAATTGACAAAATTAGACTATAGGGGTTTTTTTAGTGTTCCTAACTGGCTTCAAGAAATGTAGCATCAGTTCAGGCTTATTTTCTCTAAGTGTTCATGTGATGGACAGGTAGTGCTGAGCAGGCCTGGAGCAGCAGTTGCATGTGAATAAGAGGAAAAACAGGTGGTCACCATCCCTGAGGTGTCCAACTGGCTTGAAAGTGTGCTGATAGCTCCAGACTAAGGGCTAAGAAACCTAAGGGAGGAGACTGAAGCATCCAGTTAAAGTGTATGGAAGAATTTTTATTTTCCAAATTTATTATGTACCATTTGTGAGCTCTTGGATTGGCTAGGGAGGAAACATTTTAGTAGCAGTGAGTTTTACATAATGAAACTGATTATTATCTTTACCTTAAGTTATCAGAAAATAATCGTATCCCCCTTTGGAAACAGCTACAATAGGGTGGAATAAAAAATAATATACAAAACCAGAACTGACAAAGTCTTCATTGAAGTGGTTTGGACAAATATTTTTAATTGAACTGGTTTGAACAATTAGACTGCAAAATAAACATAGTCAATTGCTCTATTGGAACTAATTTTTTTTTATAACAGGTGGCTATTAGTGAGGCATTACCTTGGAACCCTTTTTCTGTCTGGGTTTTTAAAAATCCCAGCATATTTGAAGCAGGAATGTCAGACATATAGTTTGCTGTCCAGTACAAAAGTAGCCAGTAGCACCTTTACAAAGATCATCTGAACAATTTTGTAGACAGATAAGCAGTTCTCATTACTACATCGATCAGCCATAGGTTCTGAGCACCACATATTCACTCTTCATAGTAGCTCATCTTTCTCCCAGAAGGTTGTGAAAACGCTTGGTCTTTATGTTTCCTCTTAGGAATTATTTTATTCCAGGATGACAGGAAAATTAATTCCCTCTGACACCTCTACATATTCATATTTTACGTTATTTTTCATTGTTCTTTGTTATATGCATTGTATTGCCTTCAGATGGAAGTCTCCAGATGATCACATGGAAGGGTGATAGGGCTGGTCACACAGTGAGCAGCATGATGTCTCTGGGATGCAGGTGTTCTTGGGGAGGTTTAAGCATATATAGAGGAGGATAACTTTACAAAATCTAGAGACATTTATCCAAATTAAAAATATACACCCATAGTAATTCTATGCACATGGCATCTTTTTCCTCCCAACAACGTTCCAGACTATGTACATAGGTATTAACTCACCTGCACTGATACACGATATGTTCTTGGGCTGTAAACATCAGCTGTTTAGTAAGGGAGCATGAAGTGAATAGTACTGTGTCTAATTGACATAGGAAGGGGAAGTCAGTTAGTTGGAATGTAATTTAAAGCTGTTTTAATTTTGTTTCAGTTAAGGTAAAAAATGCCCTGTCTGTAGAAGCAAGATCACAGCTGATAAAATAGTGGTGATAGATTGCTTACATCACTGAAAATGTTTCTATGGTGATCTTTAATCAGATTTTATCAGAAAAAACTCATATTGAATTCCTGCAGTTACCCTGTTTATATTAGTGTGCCTGTACAATCTGATCCTGATGATTTTAAAATTTAGTAAGTTAAGTGCTCTTTTTTTTCCTAATTCTAAATTAGTTGCACATACACCACATTACACACACACCCACCCCCTATCTTTTTTACCTAATCAGTGGACTGATTTGCTTGGAGAACACTGAATTTGAGGTTCTGATGTTTTTTGACTTCTTGTTTTTACTTTAGTCTTCACAAGCTTCAGTAGCTCTTTCAGCTGAGGTTAAGAGGTCTAGTACTGGGTAGTAATGGATTTGAGATAAACCATCAGTTACTAAGTACTTGATTCTTTTTTTACTCATTATCTTTTAGAATAACCTTAAATGACAAAAATATATTGCTTAACAAAAAGTCACTAATAATGCTTACCACAAGGAAAAGAATGTGTTAAGCTGATCATGCTGACTGAATACTGATTTGTATATTACTTTATAGTTTTGTTCAAGTATTGGATATCTGAGAGATTTTAATCACAAACAGATCATATGGCAGTCTCCTTGTCTCTGTTATAAATATCATTTTCACACTTTTCATATGAGATTCCTCAGACAAATACAGTTCTAAAAATGAAGCTGGCTCCTGATGACTATTCTCACAATTTTTAATTGCCATTTCAGTGCAGTTCTAGGGGATCAAACAAGTGGTTCTAAAAGATATGAAAGCTGCACATATCAGAAAAGGGGTTTTGAATTGCACTGTTCTTTGGAGAGTCATTGTAGATGGTGGAATAGTAGCCTGGTGTATTCACGGTGACCTCTGACACTTAGTAGACAGCTACAGTACTTAAGACTGGCTGCTGCTATTTCTGAACATTCTTAGCTATGAGCTATAGTCATAATGACTACAGCTGAAGATCATGAGTGTCTGAAACACAATTGTATATGTATTTAAAATGTTGGGAACAGCTTTCGACCCAGAGGCAGATGACCATAGCTCTAATGGGAATGAAAAATGGTAAAGACATAAAATGAATCCCAGGTGTGAGGTTCTACTTTGTTTGATATTGTGCATAAAAAAGAAGAAGAAAAATAAGACAATTTTTTTGTTTCTGTCTGTCTTGATAATTCATCTTCAATAAGATGTTAAACAACAAGACTTGGGGTGGAGATAGGCTGAGATTTGCTGTCATAGAATCACAGGTTGGTTTGGGTTGGAAGGGACCTTAAAGATCATCTATTTCCAGTGTCCCTGCCATGGGCAGGACACCCTCCACTAGACCAGGTTGTCCAAAGCCTAATCCAGCCTGGGCTTGAAAACTGCCAGGGATGGGGCAGCCACAGCACAAGCAGTTAACTAGTGGTATCAATAGTGTGCTGGCTTCTTTAAAGTCGTTCATCAGTGCATGTGTGTTTAATAATAGATTTTTCACTTTGAAGCATGGATATTTTCTTTGATAAAGGTCCTAGCCGTAGTTAGAAGCAGAGGCAGAACACTTGCATGGAAGCATTCAGGCTGTCTGCAAACTCACTTTTCCCAGCTTCCATCTTATCTGCAAATTTATAGTTCCTTTCCATGGAAATAAGCGTGGGTGAGGGATAGTGTTTATTAATCTTCCCCTGATAGAGAGTTGGTATATGGCTAGAGCAAACTCTGGAGAACCTGAAAACATGCCTGAGTCCGATAAGGCAGATGAGGGTCCAATAATAGAGATATAGCTTGAGGTGTTCCCACAATGGATATCATGGAGGATAAACTAGCTTATTTTTGGTGTTTACTAGCTGTGATATCTCCTAAAGCACTTTCTGGAGATGAAGCAAACGTTCTTGAACAATAATGATGTTTTCTTAGAGAACTAAGAGATTTAAACAATTGGAACCTACAAAGAACTGTATCTCTTTGAGCCTTTAAGGGTAGCAACATACATATATGAAATAGTTTCAGAGCAGTATTTTTCTACTATTGATTTTTTTCCCCAGAACTTTTCAGAACTGTCATTGTCTGTTAACACGGTTGTCAGGAAAAGAATTTTTTGATACAGTCTTTCCAATAGTCAAAGAACTACTGTTAGGTTTTACGAGTTCTTTGATTTTCTGATTACTTGGGGTGATTCAGTATTACCATTTGATATTGATATGATCCAAGTTATTTCAAGGACTTCAAGCTTCTTCTTTAGAATGAAGGATGATGCTGGTTTTGCAAATGAACCAAAGAATGGTTCAATGATCAATTTTCTTTTTACTTATGTGTGGATCAGGGAACAGCTAGCTGAATGTATCTCGGGAGAACTAAGGTAGCATCACACATTCTCTCCTTGGAGCACATATTTATTTTTGGAAGGCTACGATATTCTGTGTATGTACTACAGTATTTGATCAATACTTACAGATATATAATAGACAAAAAGATTAACAAATGATTCTATTTTGCTATATTTTTTATGAAAGCTCTGAAGAATTTATGTCATAATTCAATGTTCTGGGTCATTTTTATATTCCGGGATTTTTTTTTATTGTTAATTTGCTTCATGTTTTTTGATTGTTGTAGGTTTTGATTCCTTTTTTGTTGGGCAGAAGTGTTACTGAAAATTAGGTGTTTCAAACTGTAATTGCTTTCCACCGCTGTATGCATATGTGCAAATATTTCTGCTCTAATTCTGGGAAAAGGTATCTATTTTTACATTTTCAGTCTTAAAATAATTATTCAATAGTCAAAAGATTTATACAGTGTTGGTTTTGTACATACATTTTTGTCAATAGGGAACATAGTGATCTGCCACGAGATGGAGTATTCACTCTGGATTTCACACATCCTCATATACCCTTCAGTATCTGGAGGCATGGCTTATGTCACTGAAATGCTAGAGTGAAAGTGACAAGACACAATTTAAATTACTTGTTTTTATGCTCAACTAGTGAGGCAACATGGGAGACCAGGAACAGAAGTTAGCCAGAGGTAATATTGCTTTATATTGGAATTATTTGTTTATCTGTTCTATTCAATTTGTGGTTAGTTTTAAGCAAAAATGGGTACCTGAACATGTCTTTATTTATTTATTATAGATTGTAATGCAGAGCAAAACACTTTCTTAGTAACAGCAATTATATAGCTGAGACTCTAGCACAGTTCATGTCGTTAGGTTTGGTGTCTCTGTAGGTTCCATAGGTGTGATGGTATGCTTCCTCCGTTGCACCCATGTTTTCCTCTACTTTTTCCTGTAAATATGGATTGATTGATAACCATTGGTGTTGATTGTGACTTCTGCATCTGTCTCAGAGTGAGTGCAGGAAGACAGATAACAACACAATAGCCAAGGGTTATCTATGCTAATGTGCCCAGTGGTCAGTGTCCACTGGCATATACGGGTGGTATGTAAATATGACTATGAGCCAATCATCTTACTCCATAAATAGTGAGCAGTCCAAGAGCCCTTTGAGCTCTCCTGAGACGACACGTCAGGATCTCCCCTTGAAAGGGATGCCTTTCAAGGTTACTCCTCGAGGTCGAGAGAATCCTTGCAGCAACAGATCTGCAACAGATCCTCGGTCAGTGAGTTGGGAATAAGTGCACTAACGTTTGTGATTTTAGCTAAGAAATACAAAGCATTGATTGTATATATAATCCTTTAGACATAAACCATTGACCAAGTCTGGGACTAAGACTGAATCCAGCCGCACCTAGGCTCCTCTCTGAGAAGGAGTTTAGAAAGTAAGGGGATTCTTTCTGAATCTCGTGACTCAACGGGAGGGTCTCCCTGATAGATTCATCTGACCCTGTTCTCTATGCACTAACTAATCAAGATTACCTTAACCATCGAATCTTAATCAGTCATGTTTATTACCAAACACCGTTACATCCTTTTGTTTTATATCAATAAACATATTATTGCCTCTCTCTTAAGAGTGAAGTGCATCCCTCTTATCTATCCCATCTGCGACAATAGGAAAAATTATCAGGAGGAGCTGCTCCTCAAACTGTTCCCAGCAAAACCCTGCCTGATTGCTCAGTCTCCTAGATCTGTACATTGTTCTGTTGCTGAAGAGGACGCTATGGCTTTTGGTCCATTCTTCATCTGCAAAATAAACGTGCTGGCTTTGCAAAGCATCTTCCCGGAGTCTGACATTGCCTGACTGTCTCGCTGGAGATATGTGCCAGTCTGTTGAGCTGCATCCTGCAGCACTGCTGTGGCTCCCACCACTAATAGCAGTAAAGAAAAAGCACAATATTCAGGATCCACTAAGACAGACTTTGTCTGTCACAAGATATACTTCAACCAGGAATTGGAGCAGACATAGAGGAGAGACTGTGGCAACATGCAGAGTTGTCTGGGGTTCCACAGGTTACAGCTGCAGCTTCCTACATCTGTAAATCCTTGGCTCTTTGCAGCTTTTCTCTTATCCTTCGCTGCTCTCAGCCTCTGAGGGCAAAAGTGTAGGTCAGAAGTCACACAACAGAAGCTAACACAAATTTATATTTTTTTCTTCAGCTAGTTGTTTCTACATGAGAAGAAATCGCACAGACCACAAACAATGCGTGGTATGATTGACATTCATTTGCAATCATTCAGCTAGTAGCCCAGTTCATTTCAATATGTCTCCTGATATAAATTGCCTGAGTTTTTCTAAATTATCTGCTAAGTATATACTGAAAATATTCAGCACCTCCCTTTCTCACCAGAAACCACGTGCTATGGTTTTACAGTGCAATGGTTGGAGGCTCTGCCATTTACTGTGGACTAGTCTTGATGGGAACAGAGCTCTTGCAGACATCTGTTGCTTGCCCATCTTCTCCTCCACATCCACTGACTGAATATTAATAAAAGTCTTGCTAGGAATCACTTATGTTCCCAATGCTTTTTCTGCTGCAAATAGCAGAAACTCTTCTTAGGTGCAGTTCAGCCCTGTAGGTTTATTCTGGTGAGATTTGTATAACCCTTCTCCATAAAAATTCAGCTACGATTTCTACATACTCTATTCATAAGAAATAAATTGTTTGATATTATCATGCAAAGATGGAAGCAGCTGCTGGGATTTTTTTTATTTTATTTGTTTCAGCAGCAGAGTACCATGTCTTTTAAAGTATTAGAAGAGCTGTTAGTTTAACACTGTATTACTCAGAGGTTTCCACTCCATGTAATTTCAATTTTTAAAGTGCTGAGTGAGACTTAGTGCAATAATTAAAAAGACATCATTTGTAATTATGAAGAAGTTTATAAAACTAGCACAACAGCATTAGCTTCATAAAACTCGTCTGTTCCTTTCATACTTTTTTCCTGTGTCATCACATCTTGCTGTTTTCCATGCTCCAGGGTTTTCTAGAATCTAGAGAAACAAGTCAGTTAATTCCGTCTCTGTAGCAGAGGCATGTTGTTTTTCCATAGCTTTTTTTTCCTCCTAATAGCTTGCTGCAGAAGTTAGCAGTTTCCTTTGGCTAGGGTGTGGTCCACATAATTTTTAAATTTATTTTCCACCTCTATAGTTACAACCTGAGCCCTGAATACTTTTTTTTTTCATTTTTCTTTTTTCTTTTTTTTTCTGATGTCTAGAAGAAGCCATGATAGAAAATGGCTTCAACTTTGTGCTAGGTGATATGTTAGAATTTGATGCCTTCAGTTGCACAAGTGCTTTTTCAAGCACTGGACAAAATTTGGATGGCTCTCAAAGCTTTAGGCAGCTGGGAGTTCTGTTAGTTTCAGTCAAAGCTCTAACTACTCATCACTTTTTAATAATTGTGCCTCTGAAAGCTGTATTCAGGTTGTCATAAATCTTACACAATCTGGTTTTGTCTTTTTTTTCTCCTATGGAAAAGATTTACTAAAAATGGCCTGTGGCACTTACAAAGTGTAGGAAGCAAAGTTTCACATCTTTTTTTTTTGTCCTACAAATTGCTGGCTTAATTTGTGGTATAGAACCAGTAGGAAAAATGAAACAGAGCAACAGAGCACTATAATCTCTGCAGAAGAAGATCTAAATCCTTTACTTCCCCAGGTGGCATATATGATTTCTTTCTGCTGTGTGTGTGATTGCTTCTGACACATGGAGGAAGGATGATATTGATAAAAATACAGAAAAATATTTATTTTAAAAGATTTTTAATCCAAAATTCTATTTGAGATACTGTATTATTATATTGCATACTATATTCTATATAATATATATATTATATCATATAGAGATACATATAATTGCTTGGAGTAAATTACTGGACAACTGTAAACATTAAAGAATAGTGAATACACTGTGATGGGAAAAAATAAGAACAGACCCCAATCTGCTCTAAAGCTGTGTGTCAAACCTTACCTCCTTGAGAATTAAGGCTTTCTGGCCTATATTTGGCCAGTTATGGCTGAGTGTTCTCCCTGAGACAGAACAACTAGAGTTATGTTGCCTACAGTAAGCATGTCATTCTGCGGAAACATCTCCACAAAATAAACATGTCTATTTTATCAGTGTAATCACAAATTTGGCCAAACATCTGCCTTCCACCCCTGTCAATTTTAGAATTCTCTTGTACTGACAAATGGTCTTTCTGTGAGTGAGTCCTGGAAGAATGGGCATTTAGTTATGGTGGAACGGGGGAACTCGGTAAAAAAATGCTTCATAGAAGATCCTTACAAAGTGGATCTCCCCACATTTGATATATCAAATCTATTTCTAGTTTAGATCTATGTTGGAAGACAAGACAGTTGTCTGAATTTTAAGAATCAGTACTGATAAAGTTGCACACATCAGTAGTAGCTGCAACCCCTCTACTAGATTGCTAACATCTTCTGATCTAGAGGATAACAACCCCAGCAATTGGCTAGCAAATAAAACATTTAAGACATTAGAAGAAAAAATATTTTTAATATCTTTAGTTGTAACTATGGTGGCTGCAGGTTTATGACTTAAACACTAATTTGGCTGCCAGTTCTGGGGATGTCCTAAAATATAAAATCCTAATTTAGAAGAAAGCATGTTTTATGTAAAGAGCAAGATACGTGTGTATTTGAAGTAAGGAATGTATTTTCTTTCTTCATAAAACTTGTATGTCTGTTAGTAGACCTAATAGGTAGAGGTTGTGGTGAGAGCCGAATGTGGAATTTATCGTTTCCTCTAAAATACCGTATTTTGAGAACTGAAAGCTCTGATGCCATTCAGTGTATTTTATAAAAAGAAAATTGATTTAAGTGAATAGATTAATGGTGTGAAAAAAGTAGAAACTGACTCTTTAAAATGAAATCCACTATTAGGTAATAAAGATAATGAGATCTTTGAACTATCATTATTTTTTAGTATATATTTAATGGGATCCTTTAAAATTTGTAAATGAACACTCATTAATGTGCAGTTTTCATGGTTTAACCCCAGCCAGCAACTAAGCCTCACACAGCTGCTCATTCACATCCCCAAAAGTGGGATGCGGGGAAACAATCAGAAGAGTGAAAGTAAAGAAAACTCATGTATTAAGATAACAACAGTTTAATAGCTAAAGCAAAAGGCACACATGCAAGCAAAGCACAACAAGGAATTAATTTACCACATTCTATTGGCAGGCAGAAGTTGAGACATCTCCAGAAAAGCAGGGCTCCGTCACCTGTAATGGTTTCTTGTGTAAACAAGTAGTGCCATCACTCTGAACATCCTCCCCTTCCTTCTTCTTCTCCCAGATCTATATGCTGAGCATGACGTCATAGGGTATGTACTATCCCTTTGGTCAGCTGGGGTCAGCTGTCTCAGCAGTGTCCACTCCCAACTCCTTGTGCACCCCCAGCCCACTCACTGGTGGGGTGAGAAGCAGAAAAGCCCTTGGCTCTGTGCAAGCACTGCTCAACAGTAACAAAAATGCCCCTGTATTATCAACACAGTTTCCAGCCCAAATCTAAATCATAGCCCCATAGTAGCTACTGTGAAGAAAATTGACTCTATCCCAGCCAAAGCCAGGACATTAGTGAACTACAAAAGCTTTAAATTTTTGAGTAAGCGGTACAGAGTTTGATTCTGCTCTGAAGCTTCTGTAGCATCCCTTCCCCTGTTCAACTAGCAAGAGCAGATTTACAGAATCACAGAATCACAGAATTATCAAGGTTGGAAAAGACCTAGAAGATCATCCAGTCCAACCATTCACCTATTACTACTAGCTCCCACTAAACCATATCCCTCAATACAACATCCAGTCTTTCCTTGAACACCCCCAGGGTTGGTGACTCCACCACCTCCCTGGGCAGTGCATTCCAGTGCCTGACTACCCTTTCTGAGAAGTAGTGCTTCCTAATGTCGAGCCTGAATCTCCCCTGGCGCAGCTTGCTACCATTCCCTCTAGTTCTGTCACTGCCTACACGGGAGAAGAGGCCGACCCCCAGCTCACTACAACCTCCCTTCAGGAAGTTATAGAGAGCTATAAGGTCTCCCCTAAGCCTCCTCTTCTCCAGGCTGAACAATCCCAGCTTCCTCAGACGCTCCTCGTAAGGCCTGTGTTCCAGACCCCTCACCAGCTTAGTAGCCCTCCTCTGAACGCGTTCCAGAGCCTCAATGTCTTTCCTGTAGTGAGGGGCCCAAAACTGAACACAGTACTCGAGATGCGGCCTCACAAGTGCTGAGTACAGGGGTACAATTACCTCCCTGCTCCTACTAGTAACACTATTTTTGATGCAAGCCAGGATGCCGTTGGCCTTCTTGGCCACCCGCGCACACTGTCGGCTCATGTTCAGCCGTGCATCAATCAGTACCCCCAGGTCCATTTCCTCCACACAGTCCTCCAGCCACTCCGCCCCAAGCCTATAGCGCTGCCTGGGGTTGTTGTGGCCAAAGTGCAGGACTCGGCATTTGCTCTTGTTGAACCTCATGCCATTGGCTTCAGCCCAGCTCTCCAGCCTGTCCAGATCCCTCTGTAGGGCCTCGCTACCCCCAGGCAGATCCACACTCCCAGCCAATTTAGTGTCATCTGCAAACTTACTGAGGGTGCACTCAATGCCCTCATCTAGGTCATCAATAAAGATATTGAAGAGGACAGGCCCCAGCACCGACCCCTGGGGAACACCACTCGTGACCGGTCGCCAGCTGGATTTAACTCCATTTACTACCACTCTCTGAGCCCGGCCCTCCAGCCAGCTCCTTACCCAGCCGAGGGTGTACCCATCCAAGCCACGGGCTGCCAGCTTCTGCAGGAGAATACTGTGGGAGACAGTGTCAAAGGCTTTGCTGAAGTCTAGGTAGACCACATCAACAGCCTTTCCCTCATCCAGCAGATGGGTCACTAGATCATAGAAGGAGATCAGGTTGGTCAAACAGGACCTGCCCTTCATGAACCCATGCTGGCTAGGCCTGATCCCCCGGCCATCCCGCACATACCGCATGATCTCCCTCAAGACTATCTGTTCCATAACCTTCCCTGGAACCGAGGTCAGGCTAACAGGCCTGTAGTTCCCCGGATCCTCCTTACAACCTTTCTTGTAAATGGGAGTCACATTGGCAAGCCTCCAGTCTTCTGGGACCTCACCAGTCAGCAAGGAGGACTGATAGATAATGGAAAGCGGCTCGGCTACCACCTCTGCCAGTTCCCTCAGCACTCTCGGGTGGATCTCATCCGGCCCCATGGACTTGTGGCAGTCCAGTTGGAGTAGGAAGTCTCTGACTGTTTCTTCCAGAATCACAGGGGAGTTAGCATGCTCCCCAGCTGAGACTACCAGGTCAGAGAGAGGGGTACCCTGAGGATCTGTTTGACCTTTAAAGACAGACGTAAAGAAGGCATTCAGAACCTCCGCCTTTTCCTTATCCTCAGTGATCACATTCCCAGCCTCATCCAGTAAAGAGTGGATATTCTCCTTTGTCCTCCTCTTACTGTTAATGTACTTATAAAATAGTTTATTATTCTTTTTCACCCCAGCGGCCAGGTTAAATTCAAGCTGGGCTTTTGCCTTTCTGATTTCACCTCTACACATCCTGACAACTTCCTTGAATTCATTCTCAGTTACCCGTCCCTCCTTCCACAGGCGGTAGATTCTCTTTTTCTCACGGAGCCTCAAGAGTAACTCCCTATTCATCCACGCTGGTCTTCTTCCCCGCCGGCTCATTTTGCGGCTCAGGGGCAATAAGAAGGAAGAAAAGCCTTTGGAAATGTGATCTTCCCATCTAGAACCGGTGAGCATTATGTCTCCTACAGCACTTGCTCTGCTCGCTGCCCACATGGGGCTACGCTACACACTGATGCTTGGTGTACATGGTCTGCCAACAATCTTCTTGTACAGCTTCTTTGAAAGCTCTTTATAGCAACTGCCAGGCTATAAAACAAAGCAATTGGATTGATCATGGAAGCTGTAAGGAGCATGTAGTTAGAAATATGCATAGTTGCTTCTGTCTGTAAATACAGGTTACAAAGAATCGGGCAAAACATTCAGCTACATTAAATTGGTTTGTTTCAGTTAAACTTTTGGCGACAACATCATTTAGCACTAGATGTAGTTGGAGCCCACTGAGTCTAGACACTATTGTAATTTCTGCAGTGGAAAGGATTTTCAAGCAAAGAATTAGAAACAATGCACTAAGTCAAGTGGAAATTTTTATTATAACTCTGCATGCTTCCGAATGTTGATATCTTCTCAGTCAAAGGATTACTATTCCCAAATCTTTTTGTGTCAGGGTGATAGAGGACTACTTGATTGGTTGCTTAGAGGCTAATCTTGGGAACTGTAAATAACGGCTTGTTAAAAACAGAACAAATCTATCTTAAAGCCTATAAAAAACACCCAGGAAAATTCTCATTCTCATTTCAGTGTCTCTGTCTGTTTTGTACATTGCTTTTTTTCTTTATTAACCTGTCAAAAAAAAGGTTTTATTTAGATAAGCAGCATACACCTGCCAAAAAGCAGTCAAGAGCATTTTCCTTTTCATTCAGTCAGTTCTTCCATGCATATGGAAAACAAAATAATCCCTATTCTACAATCTATGCTTCTCTGCTGATAAATTTGGTGCAATTTCCTTTGTTTTTTCTGCCCGCAGAGCCACAGTGTCACCCCTTTTCCATGAACCCCTTTTCCTCTGACAGTCCTGACAGTTGTTGCAAAATTCAGAATTTTTCAGCCTTCAAGGTCAAGTGCTGAACTTTGGTGAAAGCCTGTGGTCTCATGTCTCTGTGTGGTATTTACTGATACACTGATGAGTACTTAATGCTATTTCCTATAAACACTTCTAAAATTTTGTGGATTTTTTTTTAAACGCAAAACAGACCACCATACAAATTAAAAACCCAGACAAAAGCTTCTTCAAACATCTACAAATAAAATTGATTATTTGTATTCGGTAAAGAAGATGGTTGGTGTGTTCATAGAACTGGAAGTCCTACTAGAAGCACTAGAGTAGAGAAGCACCAGCCTGAATGTAAATACACTTCTGTACCCGTTTAAGTTAGCATGGCTGCATGCTATGAAAAATGAAAGTGTCGTCAGCTCCTGCAACTTCCTTACTTTCATTTTTGTTCACTTGTCATGCAAACAGAAGGAAGTTCATGGAAGTGCTGCTGTCAGTAGAGGTGAGCAGATGTAGCTTAATCGGCACAGACTCTACTAGGACTGATGTGGAAAAACCGGCACAGAGAAATTTGTACCACTGGTGACTAGAACATTTTTTCTTTTCTTTAAAAGCTCCTTAAACATGAAACAGAATAATGGGAATGAAAGCAAGATGGGCTTCCCACAAAGACATGTGTAGTGGTGTAGTGTTCCTTCTCAAAGCAACAGCCTTTGGATTTTATGTCACCTCGCAGCTAAATCTGCAGACACTGTAAAGAACCAGTCTTCCGAGGAGCAGTATTTTTAATGTTCTTTGTTGCCTCCCTCCTGTAAGTCTCCCATTTTCCTAGTCTTGCACTTGCTAAGTTTTAGCCCTGCTGTGTTTCTTATCATGCCATTTATCCTTTCTAAAAACAAAACCAAACCAAACCAATACTTACAAAACACCCACAACATCCTGTTATTGTTTGTAATTTTTATCTTTGGTCCTGGGTTGCTGACTATTTTACATTTCACTGTTTGGCGAGTAGTTAAAATCAATCCGAATTCCTGCCCACACCCCCTTATCAGGCAGATACAAAGTATACAAATTGCTTTTCTATGTTTTGCTGTGTCAGGCACATCTGCGCTAGGAAATATTACAGCAGAAGTGTATTAAATTTGAGCATTTTGACTTTCAAGAGTCATTTGAATGTCCTTCTCTTCCTGTATCAACGGAACCGAGTTAGAGCCTCTGTTACTCCAAGAGAAACTAACTCAAACTTACCAACTTTTCCTGGTCATTGGAATGAAGACATAAACCAGCTGAGGTTTGCTCTGAGCTAGCGTAACTTTCTGGGAACTAATGAAGTTCAACCTGCAAAAAATACCCACCTGACAGCTGCAGAGTAGAAAATCGGTGGGCTCTCCACAAAAGATTGCTATTAAGATGTCTCTCACATTGGATATTTCCATAGGTATTGCAAAGTGAAAGTTTAGCTGAACAGCAAGGACCAAAGCACATTAAAACTGTCTGGGGGTGTGGATTGATTTGGGGGTGGTTTTTTTTTTTGTTGTTTTTGAGGGGTTTGTTTGGGGCGGGGTTGGTGGGGGTTTTTTTGTTGTTTGGTTGGTTTTGTTGGGTTTTTTGAATGAGCTGTCCCATCAATTAAAGAGGAATTACTTCCACAGGTAAAAAAACACAGCAGGACATTGCATTTACCAATAGCTCTTCTCAGAGTCTTTTTTGCAGCATAGTTTAAGTAATGGTATCATACACTCTATATTACCGTGCCCTGGGCTCTTTCTAATTCAGGTCGTGTTTTGCTTAATGGCATTTTCTCTCATTAATATTCTGATCTTTTAAGACTGGTAACAGCAGGAATAAGTCACTCCACAAATGCCAGTATGGTGGAATTTATAAGGGCTTGGTCCAAACTACTCATAAATGCCAATAATGACATAGAGTCTCCTTGAATCTAGAAGTGCTTAGCTGGAGCTAATGTCTTTACTGAAACCTCCAAATCACCTGTGAAGTCTCCTTAGCAATCATATTTAAACTATTGTTTACAAAGAAGCCTACAATGTCCCTGCCATCTTAATGACCTCATAAAGCCAAAGTCAGTGCCCATGTGCATGAAACACCGGATTATCTGAAACTCATTAATGTGAATAACTTTACTATAACATGATACTCCCACCACCCAGCTGTCCCATCAGTTGTCACTTCAATAAAAATGTGCTTTAAAGTTTTGATTTTTCTTTTTTTTTTCTTTTGTCAACATATTTGTTTCATTGAATCAATTTTTCTCATATGCCTACAGACAATGTGCTTCCATTGATTAACCTATGACATAGACCTAAAAAGATGTTTTACTGTACCAGAATCTCCCTGAGTGTTAAGGTTTTTAATAAAGGGGCAACCTTCCCAGTATATTTCTGATGCTAGTTTAGCAAAACTAGGAATTTTACTAAAGGCATATCTTTCCTTCGGTCTACTTCATTAATCTCTAATTATCATGATAAAGTAGATACAAATATTTAACACCAAAGATCCTTTGTGTGTACTCCAAAGCTACATATAGACAATAGCTCTTTCATACGTGCTCAGAAGAGCCGCCTTATGTATATAATTGATATGACAGTGTACTTTGGTTCAGTTGTTCTTTCAAGGTACCTTTGACTCCTTTAAAAGCTGGTCTAAGAATACTCAGCCCAGTACAGGCTGCTGTGTGAGAGGCAAGTCACCTGGCGCGCGACATTCTGGGTTCTACAGTTTTCGATGCTCTAACTACGCAGCAGTAGCTTGAAGTCTTTCTAACAGTCCTACTGTATATGCAATTTTTAATAGGTTTCAGTGGCATAAACTATTTTGCTTTCTGGACTAGTGCAGAAAATTTGCAGTGGAGTTACTCAAGACATAATTCGGGAATAACTGCTGAGATGAGGAGAAGAAAATAAAGAGAACATTGGGGAAAATTAGATTAATGTAGTCACAGATCATAATCCAGTAGGCGTTGTTTATTGCATTGTTTTTAAGTTTTATATTGGCCTTCCTTGCTCTATTGACCTAAAATAGTCCCTCTTTTTTGTGTGGGACTGTTTCTGTTTTCAGTGTTACCTTGTTTGATATTAATTAAATGTACCAGAAAGCTTGTTATCTCTGGAAGGAATTATTTTTCAGTAAGATTAATAATTATTTCTGACAAATGGAAAGAAAAAGGAAATTAGATGATAGAAAGTGGCAACAAAATAAAAGTCACTATGAAAGTGATGAATAGAAATTGCTTGGGTCTTTATCAGTTATGAATTGGTACTTTTCTCAAGGTCCACAGAGCTAAGCCAATTATGCAACCACAAATTTAGCAGATCAGCAGACCAAAATGAAATAGCTATTTAATGAAAACATAAATTATTTGGTAGCATCTTGTTCCAAACAGATTTAATTTCAAAAAGGAGTTTGTTTATTTGAAATTGCAAAGAAAAACAGTATTTTCTATTGTATGTGATAGGTTACACTCTGTTTTCTTCAATTATTTCTTTTTTTTCTCTCTGTTTTTTAAAAAAATAAGTTTCTCCACTGAAAAATCCCCAGCAGTTAACTTATTGCTATGGAAACACAAACAAGGATGTGTTCATCTTAATTAATGGAATAATTTAAACATCAATTTAATTAAAGAAAACCAAAACGATGTTTTCATATCATTTTAAGGAATGAACATACAAGTTAGCCTCACATGTACAAATTTGACCATTATAATTGCTCATTCATATACTACAGACATGACAAGTCACAAATTAAGTCTACTTCATGTCCATGTGGAGGTCTGTGATGAATGGTGTTCTGCAGGGGTAAGTACTGGGACCAGCACTGTTCAGCATCTTTGTTAGTGATGTAGACAGGAGGATTGAATGCACCCTCAGCAAGTTTGCTGACAACACCAAGCTATGTGTTGAGGTTAACACACTGGATGGAAGGGATGCTGTCCAGAGGGACCTTAACAGGCTGGAGAGATGGGCCCATGTGAACTGCATGGAGTTCAACAAGCCCAAGTGCACGGTCCTGCGTGTAGGTTGGTGCAATCCCAAACACAGCTACAGGCTGGGCAGGGAATGGAGCAGCCCTGAGGAGAAGGATTTAGGGGTGCTGATTTATGACAAGCTCACCATGAGCCCGCAGTGTGTGCTAGCAGCTCAGAAGGCCAATCCTGTCCTGGGCTGCACTGACAACAATGTGACCAGCAGGTCAAAGGAGGTGATTCTGCCCCTCTACTCTGCTCTCGTGAGACCCCACCTGGAGTACTGCATCCAGCTCTGGGGTCCCCAGTATAGGAAAGACGTAGGGCTGCTGGAGCAAGTGCAGAGGAGGGCCACAAAGAAGATCAAGGGGCTGGAGTACCTCTCCTATGAAGACAGGCTGCAAGAGTTGGACTTTTTCGGTCTGGAGAAAAGAAGGCTATGAGGGTGATGAGACACTGGAACAGGTTGCCCAGAGAGGGTGTGGAAGCCCCATACCTGGAGGCGTTTAAGGCCGGGTTGGATGGGGCTTTGGGCAACCTGGTCTAGGGAAGGTGTTTCTGCCCATGGCAGGGGGGTTGGAACCAGATGATCTTTGAGGTGCCTTCCAGCCCAAAGCATTCTATGATTCTAGTTAAGACACAGTTGAAAAACATTAAGGTAAGTGGCACCTCTTCTTTTTGCTATAGGTTTGGAGTGAACCACAGCCTAATTTTTAACTAGTGACTTAAACCATGTCAACTTGATCAGGTGTCTGAGTCTTTGGTAGTTTAAGACATAGTTTAAACTAAACAAATACTATTTGTGTACACTTGAAACTAAAATAGATTCCTTAATAGTATTTGTATTATTTCAACTTAATGGGAGCTTAAATCAAATGAAAATTAAAACGTTGTAAGAAGACCTAATTTGGCCATGCAGAACAAAGGTAAGGTCAGTTCTCTGGTATGCGGCACGCTTCCAGTTCTAGTAGCACATAATTTGACTGGAAAATGCTGCACATAGTTCAAGGTTCCAAAGAGGGGACTGGACCCTCATGAGTTTAATGGAGCCTAAAATTCATTTAGCAAACAAGTTCTTTAAATTGACCCTCAATACAGCAATTGCAAAACACTGTTTGATTATCACCAAGGAAGACAGTAGGTGTTTCATTAACAATTATTTTCTGTTTAGGTGCAAATGTATTCTAAGTGTTCTGGATGTCTCAGTAAGGACTGTGCTTTAATACAGATTTTGAATACATTTTAATATATAGTCATATATTGGAAAAAATAAAATACTTTCAGCTTTTCCCTTTTTAGCAACTACATGTTAGTGTTACAGGAAAAAAGCATCACCTCACTCCATAAAACAAAGAGAGCTTTCCTTTCAAAAGACAGAGAGTGATAAATACTTATTGCTAATTAGGATAACAATAAACTTCTAGTCATGTAAGTGAGGTGTGCTAATACAGGAAGTTAACCACCCATTTAATAAGAGGCAGGCATTTCTTAGAGAAAAAATGAAACAACTTCGCAGACAACTCCAAGGTCAGTGCAGGAGAGGAGGAGGTGCTCTAGGTACTAGAGCAGAGATTCCTCTGCAGACTGTGGTGAATCCATGGTCACAGAGGTTGTCCCCTACAACCTATGTAGGAGCACAGGGGAGCATATATCCACACTGCAGCCCATGGAGAACCCCATGCTGCATCAGGTGGATGAGTCATGAAAGCAGCCACGACCCTGAGAAGAACCCAGACTGGAGCCTGGTCCTGGAAGGAACTGTGGCCTTGTGGAGAGGAACCCTTACAAGAGCAGGTTTCCTGACAGGACCTGTGACCCTGTGAGGAACACTGGAGCTCCTGAAGGGCCGTACCCTATGGAAAGGGCCCGTGCTGGAGCAGTTCTTGAAGAATAGAAACCCGTGGACAGGACCCATATTGGAGAAGCTCATGACGGACTGTAATCCATGGCAGGGATCCTATGCTGAAGCAAGGGAGGAGGAAAGAGTGGCCACAGCTCCTGTTCTCTTCCCACTGCATGCTCAGGGAGAAGGTAGAAGAGTTGGGAGTAAAGTTGAGCCTGGGAAGAAGGGAGGGATGGAGGAAAAGTGTTTTTAGACTTCTTATTTTTCATTATCCAGCTTTGATTAATTGGCAATAAATAAAATCAAGTTCCCTAAATCTAGACTGTTTTTCCAGTGAAAGTAATTGGCAAGTCATCTCCCTGTCTTTATATTGACCCAGGAATCACGAGCTTTTTGTCGTATTTTTTGCCTCCTGTCATGTTGAGAGCGAGGAGTGATAGAGAGGTTTAATGGCTAGACATGGTCAACCCACGACAAAACTAATTGTAAATTTGCTATCCAAAAAACCATTCAAATGCAGTTGTAACAGGATTTGCACTGACCTTTATTAAAAAGGGTCTTTAGTGGGCTTTAAGTGAATTTGTTGTGCCATCCAAAATATACTAAGGTCTTAATGTTGGGCTAATGCTGAGCTGCAAGACTATAACTATAATTTACACAGTAAACTGTGCAGTAAGGAAGGTATTCAGAATGGCTGTGCCCAGGGTGATGGTTCAGACGTGCCTGTTTGCCTCACTGCATGCTTTAAGGGCACAGATATGCCTAAGTCTAAAATCAGTTAATATGCCTCATTCTCATTTTCATTGACTGACTCAATTTTTCATTATGTTTAATCAAATCAACAAGAACTAGGTAATTTATTTTGTAATTAATACAGCCTGCTTTTTTATATTGGTGAGCTTTCTATTTGGATGGTTCAATCACTGATGCCTGAAAGAAACCTGGAATGATTGCAGAAAAATAACAATTTTTCTCCTATAAATGTGCTTTGTCATAATGGTTATTTAACTGTATTCATAGTTTTCTCTGATGGGATACAGGAATACATCTGTTACAGTGGTCTGATTGATGTGGTAAGACCTGCATTGCATTGTTTATTTCCTTAAAACAGTAAAAAAAATGTTTTGCATTGCCTTTTTTGTCTTCCTTTGGGTTGATGTTGCCAGGCTGTAAGATCTAGGAAAAGCTCTGTAACATTTATAACTTCTGTTATAGAAAATTTTAGACTACATATCTTAATGGCCCCTTTTGTGCATAATACCTATGAAATAATAAGTATTCTTGCCTGCACCTGGTCAAGTAACCTTGGAGTATAACCTCATGCATTCTTTTCAGCAACCTTGGCAGTCTTTTTATCTTTTAAATTATGTTCTTGTATGTGTCACCCAACTACTGCTTCATACATAGTCACAACAATCTTTATTTATCTGCTTGCATGCATATCTGGAGGGGGGTGTATGTATATTTATTGATTAAAAGAGTAACACATTGTAAAAACCTGTCAAGTGTATGGACTTTGCCTTGGAGAAAGCTGGTGCATCAGGAAATATCTGAACGTGGATGACACTCACTTGTGAGCCAAAATCAGTGGCCTTGTAGAGGGCTGGATTGGGTAGGCTCCTTGCATCTCTTCCAGGTGCCATTTCAAAGTCACTTCTGCTCCACTTCTACCTTCCACATGGTAAAGTCTGCCTTAGACAGTAAGCCCTGAGTCTTTGGCCTCAGATATTGTTTCGTGGACTTTCAGGCATGCACCTCTGGTCACAGGGAGACAGTGCAATGTGTGTGCTTGGGCCTGCAGATCTAGACTTTGAAATGTCACTTAAATTGCAGGTTGTTGTAGCTTGGAGGAAAGTAAGCACATTTGCTTCAAACAGGTTTAATAAAGTGACAATAATATTACTGTATTGAATAGATATTAATAATTAGTAGTTTCAATAGCACAAGCATATATACATGCATATACATATATGAATGTACATCTATGTGACATCAAACCAGCTAATTTTGCACACTGCTACAATTCTGTTTTCCTCCAACAGCCTATAGGATATGGCTTCCTAACTAATATTTTGACAGCATGGGCCACTCACACATACATACTTCATCTAGGGCAGTTAAGTATATCATGCCACAAAAAGAAGATCTGGTAGAAGATATTTAAATATATGTATGACTGCAGTTGAGTGGAGTTGTTTCAGAGGCACCTTTATGTCAGAATCAGGTATGATTAAGTTGGTCACACTGTTTTTTGGTATCATGACATATCTGTGTATTGTTTTATTGCAATCAGAGAGAAACATGCTTTTGTTGATTTGGTTGTGTTTGATCTTCTGTGCTCCCCTTCAGGCCTGGTTGCAATGTAGATCCCACAGGAATCATGGGAAACATGATAGAAGTATCAACAGTAAGATACTATTTTAAGTCCCACATACAAACTGACATTTTCAGTCGGTTTATGTGCACACCAACTTTTTTTAGGAAGTATATGCAGTACACGATGATGGCTCTTGAGTTTTTCTTCTTTCTTTCCTACAAAGGCAGGCTTTCTGGGCATGTGGGACTCTGATGAAGTTGCAATTAAAATATATTGCAACAATTAGTACCAAGTAAGTGTAAACTTCCTTGTGGATGCTGGCTACATTTTCACAGCCTGGGGTCCCCAGACACAAGGATCACTATTGGCTAGTGCCTCCGGGGCACCAAGTGCCTCACGTGTCTGCTTTTTTCCCAAGGCAATGTAACAGCCATTAATAATTTGGCACAGGAGAAATATCTCAGTAAAGTTCTTCCCAGTGGTAGGAGACAGATCCTGAAACTACTGATGTTGCATATCACAGAATCACATTTAGTTTTCCATACTCAAAATTTCTGAGTATATAGTAGCTTGTTCCATTGCCATTGTGACTGAGGATGGAGGAGTTCTGATTCAGCCTCCAGATCTGTATTAGGTTTCATTTGTGCCATTAGCAATTTAAAACCTTCTGTTGTTCCCAGCCATGGCTCATTATTGTCCACTATACTGATGCAGTTACTGAGTACCAACTATATTTAGTTTCCTAGGTCTCATACAAAATGGGGCAGAAACATTAATCAAAGCTCTGGAGTATTCAGTAGGTAAGTTTCCAGTCAAAAAAAAAATCTATCCTTTTACATCATTGTAAGTGGCTCATAATTTATGTCAAGGGAGAAGTGATAGGAGCACCAGGCAGCAATTTCCTTCCAGTGGTCCATGCAAAGGGAAGACACATTATTTGTTTAGTGCTCTAGTGACAGATGCTGGTGCCTCACTTACAACCCCTACAAAAGCAAATAAAGCAGAAAGGGTTTGTGGAGACCTATAAAACATGAGAAAGTGTTTTGAAATCTTTGGTATGATTTTATGCTTTGCGATTACAGTAATCAACTATATTAGATTATTCTTTATTTTTTTTTAAACCTGGCAACATGTAACACATTCTAGATAATTAAATTTATCTTTTAATTTTGTCAAAGAAGAAAGGAGGTGCACTTTGCTAAGAAAATGCATTTTCAATACTTTTTGTTTTGCACTTCACCATTTAACTTTACTTCTGAAGATATCTGCTGAGGCAACTTTTAATTTTTTAAAATTTACCTATAAAGAGCAGTTTTGCACCTGTAAAGGTACAATCTTTTTTCCACATTGTTCTCATATATAGGTGTTATTCTTTCAAATCCAATACTCTAGCCATTTTGATTTAATTCTGTAGTCATACAACTTGCTGGTACTTTTCACTAGTAGTAGTTTCTTCAGCATCATTATTAATTAGAGAAGGTGCTTTGCAAACTTTTTATTTTTTAACTGCTGCTTGCCAAAGAAATGTAACTAAAGAAGGAAATTACATTTTAAAATAGTTGGAGACCTGTGTTAGTAAACAAAGCAGATTATTTTAAACCAATATTAATTTTGCTTCCAACACTAGGAATAGATTTTTTTTTTAATTGTAAAATTAAAAATCTGTATTTTTCTGAAGCAAATCAGAAATCCGGTTCTGAATCTCAAATAAATCCTCCCTCCTCTGCCTATTAAAACTAATTTAAGTCCCTGATCAGACATACAGCGATGGGAAGAAATGGATGGGTTTTTCCTTGCTCATTTTGACCAGACATTTCTTCTTATTGACTGAAGTGCCATTTCAAATGAGAAGTTGGGGTCCTGAGTAATGATTTTTTTTCTTCCAATGGGAAAATGCTCTCATCATATATTGCTCTTCAGACATTGGTCTTTGTTGTCACCTGGATTGAGTGACAGATTCTTTGCCTTTTTCTACTCTCAGCCTTGGTGACAGGGAAAGTCTCCAGCTGTAGTACACTTGGTTGTACCAACTCTGTGAGCAACAGTCTATGTGACAACCGACACTTACATGGCCTTCGTGAAAGATTTAAACCTAGAGGTGGCATGGTCAGCCAAGAGGTAAACCTTAGTCTTCTCCCACATGTACCTGCTCCAGTGACGGGGCAGTTAGTTACAGAGACAGAATAATTTTCCTGACTTTATCATTGGTTCCCTCTTTACCATTCTTCACCATGCCACAGTGACAATGAAATAGAAACTTCAGCCTTGGGGGTGTAATAGCACTTGTTCGCTAAAGCTTCAGCTTTTTGGACCTGACAGAGCAGTTCATTTCTTTCCTTCATGCATAGCAAATTTTTCTGAAGGAGCTGTGTGTATGGGTTTGCTCTAGCATGGCATCAGTAATGCAGGAATAACAGTATTTGACTTCTGCATTACTTTTGCATTCCTTAGGCTTTGTCCGATCAGCATTTTGTTGGCTGACCTTTTTGTTTCTCTCTTGTTTAGCCTCATTAACCTTTGAGGAATGAGGTGGATGGGACAGCAGGCAATCAAAACAGAGAAACTGAGAAGGTCACTGTAATGTGGTGTGCAGTTGGTCTTCACAGAATAAAAGAGTACACATTTCCTTTCCTTGCTGTCACACTCATCTATGCAATATTTCTTAAGGGAGGACGCACAACACGTTAGGTAAGTTGTGCTGGTCCCTCAGGAGCATTGCCCATCTCCTGAGCACATTGGGCCTTCCCTGTGAGCTTGGCTGTATGTCTTGATATCCAAGTGCTCATCAGCTCTCTTCCACATATCTTTATACCAGTGGGAAGTTTTTGGGGCAGACAAGCCAGAAAGGAACCATAGTTTCCTCTGATAGACCCTCCACTCTGGACAATGTTGGGAACCAGGGCTGTGCAGTATTGCACATAACATTGGAAACCAATCTAGTCACTGTTTTTTCCCTTGCAGATTTGAGGAGTTATCTATTTATAGTTTGCAGCACATCCTAAAGGGTTCTTTTCGAGATCAGGACATTTACAAAGCTGGACAAGTCTCCTTGTCTCCAGTGGTCTGAGAAGATTCTTGATGGTAGATTTTTATAATTTGGATCATTCTGGGGGTTCAATTTAGTTTCGTTTTGGGGAGATTACTTCCATCACTCTGTGAATTTATTGTGGGAAATCTGTCAAAGCAGAGCAAAATCAGGAGGTATTTTGATCATATATTTTAAAAAAATATGGAGGGAAGGACAAGGTTGTGAAAAATAGCATGTGAGAGGAAAATCATGGACAAAATCATGAGAAATTAATGGGTGAAAGAAGAACAGAGATTTGAGGGTTATTTTGGTTCTTGTTCTGCTCCTTTAGAACCACTGTCCATCCCCTGTGGGGTGTGTTCTGGATAACACTGGAGCATAGAGCTAGTATAGTCAAAGTTGTCACACCAAAGTCAGGCAGGTTGGGTGAATCAGAAATAACTGGGCACAAGGTGGGCAAGATGCAGAAGTTATTGTGTTGTGGCTTCACATACATGGTTGGTTTTAACACTTGTAGACAGAATTTTAAGATTGAACACTCTAAACCAAAACTAAACCAAATCGACCAATCCCACAAATGTGTTCATCATTGATAATAGTTCAAAAAAAAATCTGCTTTTTTGGAAGTGGAGAGGCTGATTTAAAAAATGTAGTACTTGTGAAAAAGGTCAGCCTGACAAATGGAGCTTTTCCAAGGGATCAAGTTGTACCACTTTAAATAAATCAGTTCCCCCTTGGGGATCCTTAAACCGTACTTTTTAGAATTAAAATTTTAAAATGTCAACAAAACTTTTTGTGCCAGTTTAACTACTTTAGCATCAAAAAAGACGTTTAATTATACCAGCACAGCATGCTTCCTAGGGCAGGGGCACACACTTTGCAAACGGCAGTGCTGGTGGAAGTCACTGGTGTCCTCTTTATTCCCTGTGCTTTTCTAGGGATTACTGCCCCCACAGTTCACCTGATAGGAGGGAGTATATGGCGAATTCTCACTACAGACCAGGCAAAGGCAGGTTTAAGTAGACTGGGGTTGGTGGGGGGAGCTGCCTCCACGCACAGAGAGATGAAGGCAGCAGCACCCATCCAGCTGTCAGTGACAAGCATCTGAGGACTGTAATATCTCAATCGCACAACTAGATCTGGAAAGGATACCTGTCCTGGCCTTGGGCAACAAATAAATGAGTGTAAAAAAAGCCCTGAAATCCCATATTTACTCAGTCTATGTTAGAAATTTGCAGCAGCTTGAACTAATGGATAGTCAATAAGTTATTATGTTTAACTCACACAACTGAACCATCTAATATTGCCTGTCAGTGCTTGTTCCTGGGCATGATTTTAAGCATCCACACAATACCTAATTTTAAGTACACGTAGGGCAGATGTAATCCAGTGTAATTTAAAAAGTCTAGAAACTAATTTACCATACCAAATGTGACTGATAAAGCAAACAATAATTAGGACTGTGTTTTGCAGAACTGCTTTAATAATAAAAAGCAGGCAAATTCCTCTTCATTACTGATAAGCTCTTTGTTTCAGAAAGGAAAAAAACATGTTGTATTTGTTTAAGACAGACACCTAAAAATTGTAAGGATTTCTTATTGCCATGTGAAAGGTGGTGCCTATGATAGGGTAGTTGCCTATGATAGGATGAGACCCAGCAGCTTTCTGAAGCTTAAAAATTTTTTAATATATAGCAAAAGGTAAAAAAAGTATACTTTCACATGCAAGGAATCATGATTTTTAAATGTCTTTTAAATGCCCTTTTTTTGATAATAAAGATGAAAAATACCTTCTACAAAAATGAGGGATTTTTTTTGTGTGTGTGATTTATATATATTAAAAGCAGAAAATGTTTGTTAATATTACTTATACAGGGCTTGTATAAAGCTTGCAGTTTAAAAAAACATAATGCCATGTGGGTAGAGAAAGCTGTATTATTCATCCAGTGAAAGACAAACTGTGATATGGTTGTTCAGCTATCTCACTTGGGCATTTTCTCTGACATCTGTGACACAGCTTCCAAGTATAAGATAACCAGGGTTTGGGCTCTGAAGTTGTGCTCTGACTATTATATTGTATATCACTGTATCTTGCATTCACTGTTTATAGAGAATTATAAAACAGGGTAGAAGTGGACTATAGCGGTGTACGTCCAGAGTCTGAGAACTCGGTGGTATTACTCGTGTCCTTTGAGTTAAGCACATGCTTTACCAGATCCAGTGTAGGAACTGTGGGACTCTCAGAATGAGACAGCATCACCCTGAACTGAAAATCTTCTTTTCTTTCTTTCTTTAAAAAAAGAAATCCCTACCAACTCTAATCAAAAAAATGAAAAAATCCTGAGAAATATCAAGAGCTGTTCATTTCAAAGCCAAGCAAGTCTGAGCTTTATAAAGCCAGTTGTCTTTTTATAGAGTGTGTGATTTAGTACCACTGAGACTGAAACAGGTTGTCAGGTAGAAGATGAAGGAAACACACACTACTGAGCCGTGCTCTTGCAGCAGCTCTGTCATGACTGATGGCAGCATCTGTACTTTCAGCACTAAAATAACTGTGTGAATAAGGACATGACCCAAGCACAATTAGCCATTTCTGCTCCAGTAAATATCCAGTGAAGTAGCTATCTGGTAACCCAGCAGAGAAAATAGTGTTTTTTCATTGCTTCATTTTCTAGTTTCTGTTTCTGTGTATATGGCACATCTGAGAGAGCTCTAAACTCCAGAAAGTAGCAGAACATAAGGAAGACAGAAAAGCTTGTTCTGTCTGCATTTAGATTTTGCTAAATGGAGAAGGTTTGAGTAGTAAAGATGCTACTTGTGTGTCACTTGCTTTATAGTTTCTCTCTTCCCTTTGGATTTATCATCTGGTGATGCTATTCTGTGACTTCACTCGTAACACTGTTTTGCTCCCTCTGTGACCATTCTGAATGGTCTTGAATAATTCATTTGCTGTCTTGAACCTTTCACAATGTAAAGCATCTGATCAGGAATCACTGTGCCTGTGACAGACCCAGCCAAAAATGGTGTGTCTGTGGCCATCTCTGTGTGTGGGCCATGTGACAGAGAAGATGGAGTCTGGCCTTTTTAGGTCTCCTGGTATGCTTATGCCTTGCACATTTAAGGACGTTGCGGATACTTGCACAGAGAGAATACCATCTTGAAACATAAGTGTTCTGGGAAATAGCAAAGTGGTGTCAAGAAAGTTAAAGCTAGTGTTTCTTGGGCTCAGCCAGATCTGCTGAAATACATGGTTTGTGAATTGGAGTGCTCTTTCCTGTATGCCACAAAGGAACATGCACTCCACCCGCAAGGTATATTTCAAACAGCTTTGTGAAACTGCTCAGATTTTCCTGCCTTTTTGAGCTCTTCCCTCTGTGAAGACAAAGGTGTCTTCCTGGAGTACAGAGCAGTCCATGCCAACATAAGAATGCAAAAGGCAAAAATGATGCCACCTTCTGTAAGAAAAAGAGATGTGACTTTCATTTACTTACGAATGAAGATGAAGAGGTACTCTGATCTCTAAAGCTGAAAAATATAAGAGAAAAATAGAAAAGCTATATAATTCAGCATTGTTTGAGGGCATGTTAGACTTCCTCATATGATCCCTTCAGATGAAGGAGACGAGAGGCAAGAAGGATACATGGAACATTAAATCAGGTGGTTGAAAAAAATTTAAGTGGCTTTGGCATTATTTTGGAGGAAAAATACCCAACCCAAACTGTAAAATATCTTTGTATTATCTAACAATAGATTTACTTCAATATCTGTATCTTCATTACTAATTTTTAATGTATATTTCTACTAGAGAAAGAACCAATGTATGCACCGTCCTCTCACAAAAATATCCTATGTTATGTCTGCCCTTTAGTCTTTTCTTCTCCCTGTATCTCCTTTACTCCCTTAGAGAATACAGGGCATTTGGATGTTGGGTTGTTTCATACATGCTACTGCTACTTTCCCTAAAGTATCCCTGAGTTTAATCGGTGCCTCTTTTGTGCAACATGCTCAGACCATCTCATTTCAAGACTCACCTCTGAAAATTGACTCAGGCAAAGAAATACTCTCTGTTCTTGTTAACTTAAAATAATTGAATAAACAACATAAAAATAAATTCTTTCAAAGCTTAAAAAGTCAGGCCAGCATATTCTCATTGTCCTTATTTGAATAATATTTTTTTGTAGGGAGAGCCTTACAATGATGGGACTTTTATATTTGAAAGTCAGCACTGGGGGGCAGAGATAGTCAGTGGCTGGTCCTTTCCTATCCTGCTCAGACAAGAATCTTTGCTCTTTGTTTTCACAGCAAAGCAAGCAGCAATAATAAAAGCATCATATTGAGAAATAGTTTTCTGTTTTAGAAGCTCAGGGCAAGATGCATATTCAACCACCTGAACTGATGCCTGTCATTGTAAAGGTCTGTTCATATCACCTAGCTTGAGGCATCTAATTAAAGGGAGCCTTTTTTCTTTGGCTCCTAAAGAAATCACTGAGGACAATATAAGGGGATCTTCTCTCTGAAGGAGCCTACCTGCCCTGTGACTTCACATTAACTACCTTCTTTACTAGGGTGTCTAAATTAGATACTTCCTATAAAGTGAATGTCCCTTGTATGATTTAAATCAGATTTGATGTGCATAAGGTGGTAAATGCTGCAAAAAGAGGTGGTAACAGGGTACTACACTGTGAACTAGCAAGCTATTCAAAGTTACAAAGCATTGCATTTTGCTACCCTACCCTAAAATACAACTCTATGGGAACTGGCTTAACTTGTGCTTGTTCTCTGCTTTCTGAGGGTACTAGAACTTTTGAAAATGGATTGATGATAGCATTCCCTGAATACACAGGGCAAAGATAGGACTTCACAACAGCTTTCTGAAAATTTAGGGCTTGGGGAAAAAAAAAGTTAGATCTTCGGAAATACTTTTTTCATCTTTTGACATTGTTAATGCATACTAAATTCCCTTTAATTCCTAGGTCAGTTGAATCTGAGATTTTTCTTTCATTTATAACCCTAATTTTCCAGTCCATGTTTTCCATGCATTATCTCTTTTAGCAGAGGACTGTTTTCACTGAGGCTCACAGTTAAGAAACATTATGATTAGGAACAAGGCAAGGTTGATGAGTTTTTTTTCCGTATACAATGTCCCAGCTTTCAGCAACCTAGAGCTCAGAGATTAATCTAGTTGTCCTTATTTTGTGTATAGTAGTCCTTGATTAAACTCTATTCAATGAAGGGGGTCTACTCACTTCTGAAGTCAAGTAAACTTTTAGTATTCTCAACATCTTGGGACAATAAATTGCACAGTTTACCTCTGATTTGTGTGGAAAAAGTATTCTATTTTTTTATTCTGAATTGCCACTTGCAACTTGCATTTGATGTCGTCTGCTTTTTTTTTTTTGTAATCACAAATGATGAATTACTGTTTCCTATTTCCCTTCAGTCATGTTTTTATAAAGATTTTTCACATTTCCCAAGAGACAAATCTTTTCTGGGCTTCAGAGCCCAAATCTTTTGTGTTGCCTTTTCAGTGCAAGCCATTTTATCCTTCTGTTGCCTTTCTTTGCAGCTATTCTAGTTTTACTCTAACCTTTTGGTGACAGAAGACAAACACACATTTAAGATGTATCATGAATTTATTCTGTGGTATAGGGATATTTTTTACTATATGTTCAATATCATTGTCCTAAAAACAACTAACATTATAGTTGCTTTTCTGAAAGTATCATTTAATGTATTAAAAAGCACATAATATTTTTTTCATGAGGGATATAGCTATTTCATGCATACAGTGAGTTGTTTTTTTCTATGTGCATTACCTTATCTTTATCAGTAATTTACCTTCCAGTGGATTGCTCAGTGACTTAGCTCCAGCATGTCCTTCCTCAGTCATTTGCTTCTGGCTTTTGTATTTACTGTCCTGAATTTACAATCATGATAAGATATTGTCATCTTACTATTATTACCTTCTACAAATTTATGAAAAATTGCCATATTTTACTATTTATGAGCAAGTTGAAGAGAATCAGACTCAGTTTAGATTCATCTGGCATCAAAATGGGTCACTCTTACCTTTTGAGGTTATTTTAATTCTGCTCCCTGTTTTGCAGGGAAAGCCCTAGAGATGCTGGTGGGCAAGAAGTTGGGTATGAGTCAGCAATGCACCCTTGCAGCAAAGACGACCATCAGCTCTGTGGCTCTGTTACAAAGAACATTGCCAGCATCTTGAGGGAGGTGATTCTTCCCTTCTGCTCAGCCTTGGTGAGACACATCTGGAGTGCTGTATCCAATGCTGGGCTCCCCAGGACAAACAAGATGTGGACACTGCAGTTCAAAGCAAGAAAAGTAAAACTTTTTTACTGTGAGGGTGATTGAACAAGGAACAGGTGACCCAGAGAGGTGTGGAATCTCCACCTTTGGAGACATTCAGAACTGCACCGTGCATTGTTGTAAGCAGCTGGACTCTATGTCCTGCTTTGAGCAGGAGGTCAAACTACCTCTGGACAATATCCAGAGATTCCTGCCAACCTCAGTAATTCTGTGTTTCCACGTTTCTGTGCTTGTTATAGTTTCTACCAGGTTCCCCAATGCACATGTCAGAAAAAGCTGTCAATATTTTACCACCAGACCCTTTCAAAAACAGATTGGTTTTTTGCTGTTTCATTCACAGGTACTAATACAATTTAAGGCATATAGTCTAACAACACAGTTAATAATCTTGAGGTTTTATTTTTAAATTTTTCAGATTTTTTTAAGATATTAGAATTCTGTCTTTTTATTCTCTGTATTTTTCTAAAGCCTCTTCTATTGACTCCTCTGTCAGAGGCAGATTCTTCAGTCTGTTCCAAGTGAAGAAATTTTCAGTCATGAGAACTTTTCTAGTATCTCTACAGTAACCACAGGTATAAATTATCTGAAGACCTCTCTTCTTTAAGAACTTCTTTTATACTTTCATTTTCTATCCCCACAGACTGTTCATCTTCAATTTGCGAGTACTTACAACACTTTCATTATTAGCCCTTATATCATTAGCTCTTATGTGTTCAATTAGGTACTGCAGTCCATAGACTACTTTGTGTTTAAAAGCATACTACAGCCATTCATCATATTTATTCATACTTGGAAAAAATTTTCCTTATCCAAAACTATGTTTTAGGATATGAAAAAGTCGTACCATTTTTTCTCATCTCTACAGTGTTCAGAATTTATAGATAATGACTTTGACCCCATCAGGACCTTTTCAGGTAATAGATAACCAGAATGATGTCTATGCCTGGAGAAGACTATGTGGGGTCAAGAAGTTCAATTTCCAAAAGGTCTTTAGGGGATAAAGCTAAAGATTTTTAAGGACATTGCTAGACAGCGGTGCAGTGATATTGAATTTTAATGAATACAGCTGCATCTTTTGGATGGTCTCAGTCCTAGCTTTTAGCTATGAATTATGGTCTAAGTAATGTTTTCCTTATCTTCTTTAGGTCATTAGGACTTCTTCATGCACACTGTTATTTTTAGTAGCCAGTCAATGTCACTTCATCAGAGTTTTCATTTGTTGAAAAATACCTTCTCTTTTTATATGCAAACATATTTATTTGTGGATATGTTTGTTATCATAATTGGATGTATTTATATTTATATACTATAAGCATTACTAGTGGAAACATTATGATATACATATATCAAAACTTAACACCCTAAATCAATATTTCATTAAGAAATTGAATTTTGGATTTCCCTTCAACACAGTGACCAAGAAAGGAGTTTTAAAAAGCACCTGAGCAAATGGAGTGCAAAATGACCTGCATAGAGAACTTTTTGGCACTTGTAAGTTAATTTCTGTGAGTACTAAATAAAGATACAGTCTACTAGAAGCAAATTTGCAGAACAAATATATTAACAACATCAGAATTTCTTTGATAGCGTTTGCCAGAAGTTCATTTGTTCATAAACATTGGTTAATTTTTTTCATCAGTTCAAAGATGGGTATGTTAATTCCTGTGGGGTATCTGATTTAAAGGAGCATATCTTGTTTAATTTATTTAGTTTCATGTAGAATATGGATAATATACTATGTGAATTCAGGCCCCATTACTTGTATTACTGCCCCTAAGATAAATCTGCCACTGCAAAAGGATTTTGATCTCCTCTACAGAGAAGAATTTTTTCTCCAAAGAGCTCCATATGTTATCCAAAATCAAGGGCTGGAAAATATGTTCAGTCATATAAGCTACTAAACAGCACCATGTCTGCTTTAGGAATTTTCTAAATGCAGAATGTCCCATGATAAATGCAGGTTGTCACTGCTAACTGTTGCCAATCTTTGCCATAGAAGAGTTTATGGATCAATGGCCAGATGTAGCTCTACCTTTTCGTCAGACAGCAAGAACTTTGAGGTTAGATGAAGCAGGCATTGTGTCTCAGAGAAGTGGGCCATTTTCACATTATGCTACATTGTTGATGCAGAATTTTGACCAAATAATGCTTTATATTAAAATATAAAATCTGATTATTTTATTCCTAATCATGAGAATAAGTTTTGAAATAGGCAGCTCGTCAGAGGATGGCTCTGTTTCCCCCTTGCATTAGTATATGGAAAACAAGTTCCATGAATAATGGCTTTTAAATGCACAGACCTTTACAGATCAGAACCAATAGACCAAATCCTAAAAAAAAAAAAAAGAATCCAGAGCTAATTGCACAGGTGAAGAACAACTGAAATATGTTCATGATAACATATCACACTAAGCAGAGTGTAGCATGAAGTTTTTCTTTCAGATTACTTTGGAACAGTAATTCTATTGAGCCATGATTCTCCCTTTTGTATACCAGACTTCAGATCAACACTCATTCACCATGCATTGTGAGTCTAATCTGGGTTGATTTGAATAAAGATATGGACAATAGTCTTGTCTGTAAACCAGGAAATGGTGTTAGAATCAAATAATCCAATCAAGCCAGAAGGGCTGAGCTGAACTGAAAAGGGATATACAAAATTCCTGCCGTGCCTGGAATTCTGGAATTAAAGAAAGAATAAAATTTAGCACAGATAACTTGCAGCTTTATTATTGACTGAAAATGATTGATGGTTGTATATTTTTTGAGGATGTAGAAAGTGTATTTTCTGCCTGTTTGGCAAGTACTTAGAATGGGACTGAATCTGTAATAAACCAGCTTTTTACTTTGCCCTCTTCAGTGAAGGTTATATATGTTTTCACATAGAATATTTGGTTTAAATTCATTATGAATGCTTAAAAAACATCCAGACAGAATTTGGTCAATGGCTAGTCCTTTGTAAAAAAAAATTGTCTTCTAATGAGGTCAGCTTTGGTCACAGTGATTTGTTAGAAGCAACAGACCATATTCCAGTTCATCAAAACTTCATTATATTCCAGTTCCTAAAAGTGCCAAGAAAAAATAATGTTGCAATCTAAGATGTCAAGGAAATAATGTATCCAAACAGTTTATGTGCTTCTTAACACTTTAGTGAGGTGGTGATATGCTGTACTGTAACTTCCTTTTTATTACATACGACAAGACACTAAATCAGACTTTTGCAACAGGAATAATCTGTAGTTAAGAACATAGTTCTATTATCTTTATCAGAGGTATTGAAAGCTGTCTTATAATTGAGACCTTCTTTAGGTTCTTGAGGCTGCATGGCATCTACCTCCTTCATGTCTGTTCACAGTTGCAGAAGGATAAAGAAGGAAATGAGTCTTGAAAAGTTTTTGTCATCTGTTGCATGGTCTATAAGACATAAGAGAGCAATGTGCACTCTACAGCACATATCCCCCTGAACATTCTCAAACTCCTGGATTTTGTTTCTGCTTTCTGTTGAGATTAGACAGGAGTCTTTCTGGATTGCACTTCTAACTTTGTTTTGTGTCTAAATTCTCGTTAAGTCCCTCATGGCATGTTAGTCTTCTTTTAGGCCTGGCCTTCAGGTACAATAATGATCACTAGAAGGGGAAAAAAATACCTCAAAAGGGACAGGCTGTATTCCAGTGTGCAAACTAGGAGGTGCAGGAAAATGGAAATCTCTCTGTCCCCCACATTCCAAAATCTTTGTGTGTTTATTATACGAGTCCTGCTTTTCTACTTCAAAGAAGTCTCTAAAGTGATAATTAATGTCCCCCTGGTATAACCTTAGCATTCTGATGCAATTCCATCTCAAATAATTGTGTTGTGACTTCCCCAAATTCCCTGTGCCATTTCAGCTGTGGGTGAGCAATAGTCTCTGCTTTTATTTCCCAAGGGAATTCTGATTCTTAATTTAATGTTTTTAAAGCACTATAGGAACAATTGTTGTAAGCATTGGACAAAGTGTTGTTCCCTTTCCTATTTCACTGGTTTTGATACATTGCTAAAAGTTTGCCCTCGTTTCAGCTGGGAGAGAGTTAATTTTCTTTCTAGTAGCTGGTATACTGTCGTGCTTTGGATTTAGTATGAAAATAATGTTGAGAACACACATGTTTTAGCTGTTGCTAAGCAGTGCTTACACTAAGTCAAGGACTCGGCTTGTCACCCCTGCCAGTGAGAAGGTGGGGGCTGCACAAGAAGCTGAGGGGGAGCACAGCCAGGACACGTGTTCCCTTTTTGTTAGTCCTTGTTTTTTGCAAATAACAACTGTATTAAACCCTTTTAGCCTCACAGTGGTTACTTCTAAGATGACTCCTACACAATTTCTGTTGGTTTTGTTTCCAAGTGAGACCTGCTCTCCTTGTTTCTTGTTAAATGCTTACATTTAGCTGTATTGAAACAAAGGTTTTGTAAAGACCTTTTAAACCAAGAAATCTGTATTATTTTGTACAATATCTTATTAGCAATACCTTTATATTCCTGTCTGACCACCGATAGTTGAATACTATTAAAGCTAGATGCTATTAGAAAATTCACATTTGCTGATGAGTCTCACAGACACTCCTTTCAAGCTTGGCTAATAGGCCAATTTGTAATCTTCTCATTATGTATTGGCAGTGCTATTCAGATACCTTTATTATTCCTAGAGTCATGCTTCCACAGTAGGTATGCTTAAACAAATTAGCCATTTCATCCAATAATTAAGTCAATTTTGCTTGAGAAGATCAATTTCCTGTAAAACAATTAAAAATTAAATAATTTGATTCTGGTAACAGGGTTTCCAAGTTTGTCTCATTTAATGTCAGTAGCTGTTCCTGCCATCCTCTTTGCCTTTTGTGACTTTAGCCTAGTGTTAATTCCTTAGCAATATTTTAGCTTTTCCTTGGAGTAGCAGATTTACAGAGACCAGAGACCATACACTGATTTGAAAGTAAACAGTGCTACTAGGTGTTGATTAGGAGCCTCTTCAGTTATTGCTAATTATGAAGTCTTCCACATTTGTGGATTTGTAGATCATCATGCTTTGTCCCAAAAGTAAAAAAGAAATACTTATTGAGCACTTCACTCTGTTCACTATTTGTTGCTGTTGTGGAGCCCAGGGAGGTTGTGGAGTCTCCTTCTCTGGAGATATTCAAGACCCGTCTGGACGCCTCCCTGTGGGACCTGTCCTAGGGAACCTGCTTTGGCAGGGATGTTGGACTCGGTGACCTCTTGAGGTCCCTTCCAACCCCTACAATTCTGTGATTCTGTGATCGTCACCATCTCCATTTGATAATGGATGTAAATTATTGCAGGATGTATTTCTTTCTAATATGCTTAAAATATTTTTCCATCTTTTGCTCAACCAACAATTGGTTTTCCCCAATGTATTTATTATCCTTTGTCACTGCTATATGTCTCATAACTTCTAATTTACTTTCAATTCCATTTTCTCTTTTTCTCAGTCTTTTATTTCTAATTGTTTTCTTATTTCCAAATGCTACCTTAACTTTTCCACTGAAAGCAGAATGGGTTTTTAGATAAAGATGCATAGTTTACACATGCACTGAAAAAAATGAATACATCTTAGAGACTCTGGTGGTTTAACCGCAGGCAATAGGTAAGCACCACACAGCTGCTCACTGCTTTACTGTGGTGGGACAGGGGAGAGAATCAGAAGAGTAAAAATGAGAAAACTTGTGAGTTGAGATAAAGTCAGTTTAATAGGCAGAGCAAAAGCCACATACACAAGCAAACTAGGGAATTCATTCATCACTTCCTATCGGCCTGCAGGAGTTCAGCAGGTGTCTATCATACCTAATGGTTACTTGGGAAGACAAATGTCATCACTCTGAACATCCTCTCCCTCCTTCTTCCCCAGCTTCTTATATGCTGAGCATGACATCATATGGTATGAAATATCCCTTTGGTCAGTTGGGGTCAGCTATCCTGGCTGTGTACCCTCCCAACTCCTTGTGCACCGCACCCTATCAGCGAGTGGGGTGGGGTGAGAAGCAGAAAAGCCCTTGGCTCTGTGCAAGCACTGCTCAGCAGTGAAAAACAGGTTCTCTGTGTTATCAACACTGTTTCCAGCAAAAATCCAAAACACAGACCCCTACTAGCTACTTTTAAGAAAATTAAATCATATCACAGAAAAAATCAGCACAGAGACTCAGAGGAAAACTGACATCATTCAGTTAAATTCGGGGTGTCATCTGCACAAAAGCACTTTGAATAGTTTGAAATAGAGTGAAGCTGAGTTTGTCAAGATTAGAAAAGCAGGAAAGCTGGAAAGGGAGACTTGTGTGTATGAATCATGAGGAAAGCCTATGCCTTAAAGACACTTCTTAGGAAAAATTGGGAGTGCTGAGGATTATCTGCATTTGAGGACAGGTATTAGGATAACATCTAGGTTATTTGGCCTGAGTAGGTAGTGAATATCAGAACAAAGTTTGCTGGAGTAATACAGGGTAAAGAGGAAAATGGCAAATTCTGGTTAGTCATGTTTAATTTACACAGAGACACAAAGTGTCAGAACTTCTGGCAGAGAGTTCAATCTGAGTAAAAGGCAACAAATCTAATGGCACAAATAGATCTGCACATCCTAGGCTGAAGCTGTTCTTGCAAGGGAGATCATAAGTGAAAAATGAGAGAAGATGGGATAAGAATACAGATTTTTGAATTCAAATAAACAACTGCCCTTGACTTTCTTTCATGGCTTTATTGAGAGGAAGTTGGCTGGGTCTGTTCCACAGCTGGTTTTAGAAACTTTTACTGGGTGAGGGAGTGGAAATGTGATATTGCTATATCAAATCTTGTTCCCTGAAGAAAAAGTATAGTATAAGTTTCTGAGACTTTCACTATTTCATGGAGAAATAGCATCAGAAACAGCTGGTGAACAGTTCTCCAAACTTTCTTGATTCTTCTGAAGACTGGTCGTACCTCACCTACATCATGATGGACAGCAATTTGAGTTTTTTGTCAATTTTCTTGAACCCATTGTCAGAGGTTAATCAAGTCAGGATGGTGGAGAAGTTGTTTGACTAGGGTTAGGTTCATCCTGATGGGTAAAGTTGTAGCTCATGGTATAACATGTAATCAAAATGCAAATCATCATGAGTAATTATTGATGCAGAGTAATTGAAATAACAACTAATGATTAGAGAAAAATTACACACAAGGATTAAATTGATTTGCTGTTATAAACTAAGTTATTTATTAATAAAGATCTACATGGTGTTTGCATACAAATATATACTATTATTGTTTCAGGAACTTAATTTGGAGATTGCAACGGGTGTTTTAATCCATTCAGTTTGTTGGTTGTTGTGGCTAATTTATTGGCAAGTACCTCAGCATCTATGCTATTTAGAACTACAAGTCCCGTAACAGTCACATCTCTTTTTGATTGTTTTGGAGGAATAAGAATCTGTCTATGTAACCACGCTGACCACCCTGCATAAGATGTGCTCAGGAACAGTCATGGTAGGTTTAATTCAGAGATATCAGTCTGCATCGATAATCTCACCTGTTTAAGGGGATACGATGGATTAAACAACATGTTGCTGACCAGTGTTTTTAATTATGTAAGAACTGGTGTTAAGGATGTAAGGAGCTAGACTGATTCTCTTTTGTTTTCTCTTTAGTAACAGAGATTTGAGTTAACAGATGGTGAGTGGATCCATTAATTACCCTGCACCCTACTTTTATTCCTTGTCCCACTTTCCTCAGAAGCTGTGGAAGTCTGTTTGTGCTGAAGCAGTCCCACTCATTTTCTAGGTATACCTCCATCCCATGCATAACCACAGTAGCTAAATTTAAGTTTTCCTTGATGGGATGCATTCCCGTAATCCCTGTGTATTTAATATGGGTTTGGGACTACAGCCATTCTGGGTCTTTCTGGTTACACATCAAAGGGAGTTGTATTAGAATTAAGCACCATACAATTCACAGAAGTGCTTCGCTTTGATTCTAACCCTATTTCTGGAAGGATGATTGTTGATCCCACAAACATCTACTTCAATCAGAGTCTTCCTCCTTCAGGCTTCCTGTGAATACAAAAGAAAATAAACGTGCTCAGCTGTATTGAACTGGCAGGGTTAAAAAGAAGGTGGTGAGATCCACCTGTTGCTAATCTGGTGCACCTTTTTTTGAGCGATCCCTGGCTCCCATGCACAAGGAATTTTTTATTACTTTTATTGGGGGTGTTGGGGGCTTTTTAGCAGACAATGGGCACGTGAGCAATCCCGCCTTTGCATTGTAACAACTGCGCACGTGCTGTAAGGCTTGCAGCCAATCACAGAGTGTGTTGAGGTGCGTGATCTTCAACCAATAGGGGCCAGACGTATGCACACGGCGGGGGTGGAGCTATCCAGACGGGAGCACATGGCACGGGTCTATATAAGCTGACAAATGGGTTCAATAAACAGCATTCACCTGATCATACTGATCCCTGAGTGTTTGTTCAGGAGCTCCCACGAATGGTGCCCAGGAACAGGGACCCTCAGGTACACTGCTGGAGGTGCCAACAGCAGCTTGATAGACGCAGGAAGGAGGGTGGAAAGCCAGCCGAAATCGGTCACTGCCCTGGCGACCACGTTCCGCAGTGTCCAGTGGATGGGGAAAAAGAGGTGCACCTCAGGAGGACCAAAGGTCCAGGAAGGAATCTTACTTGAAAGGCAGGTGAGTGGTCGGTGAGGAGATGGGGGTGAAGCTCCTCCAACATACAGTCTCTGTGAGAGGAATTACTTATGAGACGTAAGCGCTGGAACGCTTGCTGCAGTGGGCACGGGGCAGAAACTTCATCCCCGGGGGTAGGAACACCGTTTAAGTTGTCCGCCTGGGAAGTCATAGGAACTAGCCTGTGGGACACGATTAGCCGTGGCGGCAAGGAGGGGAAGGAAACCGCCGAGCACACCGTTTTGTGGAGATTGATAAGAGAAGTTTTACGCATGGGGAAGGAGGAGCAGACTGCTGTTACCTCCGCCTTTGCGGATCTAACGCCTGACGAAAAGGAAAAGTGTGCCATTGCTGCTCCTTCTACCTCGTTACTGGGTCCTCGGGGCCCCGCCATGCTCCCACCACCGCCATTTTCTCCGCCACATGGTCCTCAGCTACCCGCCACACCAGATGGAAGTGTCCTTGAGGCGGGTGGAAGGAGGGCTGAGCTTCAAGCGGAAGTGATGCCACTCGAAACCCAAGAAGGGGCAGTCATTCCTGCAGACCCAAGGCAGAGACTATACCCACCGCTGCCTGGGTCCCCTGCTGAAGGAACAGTGATCTCTGCTGGGGGGAGGCCATCACCAGGAGCGGTGGAAGATCTGCTGAAGAAGATCTTAAAAAAACTCCATAACCTTGACCTGCCAAATCAGGACCTGGCAGCGAAACCGCTCCTTGACTCACCGCCTGCACTGCCGCATTACAGCAAACGTAGCAACTCATTTAACCCACTTTTTCCGCCAACATCGGGAGGGCTGGTCCCGGGAGCGCCGGCATTGCCCACTCCCGCGCAGCCTCCGAAAGGAATTCCGAAAGGAATTCGTCCAGCCTTTCCGGTCGTGGTTGACCTGGGGGGAGTGGGATATAGATGGGAAGCTTTTGACTGGAGAATATTAGAACAGATGTTGTCTGCTATTGCTCAGTTTTACTGCTGATCTATTGATTCCAATTGATTGCTTGCAGGTAGCAAATGTGTTACACCATCACAACTAGGTCCAAGTACAGTGTGTTGGAGAGATGGGAAAAACTGGTTTGGGATGAATGGGCTGGAAATAAAATCTTACCGGCCACAACACTGTTTTTGTCAGGTTTCCTCTGCTGAGTTACTGCTTTTACTTAGAGATTGGAGGCTGGAAAGGTGGGCCCGGGTGAACCTAATAAGGTTCAACACTGCAAAGTGTAAGGTGTTGCAGTTGGGCCGGAAGAATCCCAGATATAGACACAGACTGGGAGAAGATCTTCTTGAGAGTAGCCCTACTGAGAAGGACTTGGGGATTCTGGTGGATGAGAAACTTAACACGAGCCAGCAGTGTGCTCTTGCAGCTCGGAAGGCCAATGGTATCCTGGGCTCCGTTAGAAGAGGGGTGGCCAGCAGGGACGGGGAAGGGATTGTCCCTCTCTGCTCTGCCCTCGTGAGGGCCCATCTGGAGTCCTGTGTCCAGATCTGGGGCCCCCAATACGAGAAAGATGTAGAACTGTTGGAGAGGGTTCAGAGGAGGGCCATGAAGATGATTAGAGGGCTGGAGCACCTGCCCTACGAAGAGAGGCTGAGGGAGCTGGGCTTGTTCAGCCTAGAAAAGAGAAGGCTGTGGGGGCAACCTCATTGCAGCCTTCCAGTACTTGAAGGGAGCAGAAAAACAGGAGGGGATTCAACTTTTAAAAAGGGTAGACAATAGCAGGACAAGGGGGGAATGGATTAAAACTGAAGGAAGGAAGGTTTAGATTAGATATTAGGGGGAAGTTTTTTACAGAGAGAATGGTGAGGTGCTGGAACAGGCTGCCCAGAGAGGTGGTGGATGCCCCGTCCCTGGAAGTATTCAAGGCCAGTTTGGATGGGGCTCTGGGCAACCTTGTGTAAATCCAGGCTTGGAGGTTGGTGGCCCTGCCTGTGGCAGGGGGGTTGGAGCTCTATGATCCTTGGTATCCCTTCCAACCCATGCCATTCTATGATTCTTTGATTGGTCTAAGGAATGGAGGTCCTCTGTAGAGACACCATGCGGGAATTGTTGTAGTACATCCAAATTTAGGGCTTTGCCAGAACTCATTCCATTCCTTTACTTCAACTGTTTTAATTTTAAGTCACCTCTAATAATTATTCTGTAAAGTTACAGGGAGACAACTTGGGAAATGTTGCAATTAGAATTTTATTTTACTTCAGTCCAACAATTACGTCTATGAATACATCTCTGGCTTTATCTTAGTTTATGATTTTCTCAAAGTATTATTTCATGGTCAAAATTGTGCATTTTCCAATCTGTGTAAAGCTGGGAGGGATGCAGTCAGATTCCTTTCTGTGACCTTATGTCAGACTTCCAGGGGAGAGGTCTGTAAACACTGTCTTTCCTCCAGCAGAAAATGGTCTGTACCCTTGAAAGAGAGGAGGAAGATGTGGTGAAATTGGTCAGCATGGCTGACAATTTCTGTAGCCAGTGGTGCAAAATGCTTCCTGTAACTCATCTTGTCTTCAGTTACCTTTTACCTGCTCAAGTCCTCCATTTACAGTGAGATACAGATAAAGTTTAATTCCTAGAGCTGTAGTGACGTGCCTTCTGTTCACTACCTCCTGCTTGATAAAGAAGGCAGCATTTATCATATGAATGTGCAGTGGAATGATTTTGAAGTCTATTTCCACAAGAATATATTTGAATAAAATTTTTCTTGGAGAATGTCACCACCAATCTAACCAGAACTGTTAAAGCAAGTGACTGCTGCAATTATTATTTTCACAGACCGACCATTTGTTCCATTTGGTGTGAAATAGTCAACAAAAATAATTTATGTTGTACAGATTAAACTGGTCAAATTTAGTAATGTTATTACCATGTGTTTGAATATTACTATGTTAGTTCCCACCAGACCTATTCAAACGATGCTGAGGATCTGAAGCCCATAGTGGTGGGGGGTCAGAAATGTCTATCATTCAGTTGCTTTGGCAAGGGTTCACCTTCAGGAAGTAACCATCACTGCTAAAGTTAAAGCCTCTGTCCCAATTATGGTGCTGTCAGCCAAACTTCACATATATACGAAGACACAACCCTTTATTTCAATGGCAAATTTGTGTCTATGGTTTGAATACTTATTTTTTTTCTCCAGAAATAAGATACACTGTAATAAAAGGGTTGCAAACAATTCTCAGATTCATGTCTAGGCTTTGAAAAGTCTCCAATAACCTTTTTTTTGATGTTTGATTTCAAATAGGCTGACTTTATTTCACCTTGGATCAAATTCTAGTTCCAGAATGTTGTATATTTCAAACTAGAACCTTCCTGAATTGTATTGAAAACTACTATTCAGTAATCATGACAACAAAACAAATGCCAGCATATTAGTGCACCTTGTTATTAAAAATAGAAGACAAGGAATGCTAATCCATGTGCATCTATTGCTCTCACTGTCATGTAATTTGATCTACTGAAAAAGAAGATCCAGCACTCTTAACATGTAATCAAGAACAGTGCAATTCTGCCAGGCAGTACTTTCCTCAAGTTGATGCCATCATTAACGTACTACTAAAGAAAAAGAATCTTTCTGAAGTGGTACTAATTGCTGTACACTTTGAGCCCTTCTAAGATATGTATAAGAGCATGTCAAAATGACTTAGTCTTCATTTGTCATGATAATGAAACTGTAGAACATTGCTTTAAATTTGCCTCATTTCAGGTGCGCATTGTATAATGGTAATATATCCTGATAGCCACTATTTTTCATGCAATCAAGTTGCTATTATGATGTCTATTTGATTTGAAAATATGAAGACAAATCTTCATAATTATATTAATATGATGAAAGCAAATGGCTTTTGTTTTAGATGAAGGATGTGAAGGAATGAAAATACACTAATCATTAAATTTTTCATAACCAGGATGTTTTTTGTTCATTGGAAATATTCTGCAGAAAATATAGGTGTTTTGATAAGTATGGGCTTGCAAGTAAGCTGAAGATATTTACGTTTTAAAATCATTCCATCTACTGAAAATAAAAATGCACTATTGTATGAGTATTTACCTATGTCTAGTAAGGGTAAAATTGTTTTGATACTGCAAGTCATTGTGGGAGCAGTTCTTGGTAGGCAAAAATTTACTATTTTTAATCTACTATTTTTACATACAACTAAGTCTTGGGTTTATGTTGCTTGACCATAACTTATGTGTGTTAGTTAACTAGTGTTTGAATTTCTATTAGCTTTGTTTAAAATCTGAATTTTTCATAAGGAATAAGGTTAATGGATTCATTATCAGTTAATGACAAGCATTTTTATTTAAAAAACCCCCAAATTGTAGCAACTTGATTACATTCATATCTGATTCCAGAAAAGTCTCTATTAGGACATTTCTGATTTCCTTGGTGTAAGTGGTATAAAGACCATGAAAAGAGGTACAGATCTCAGTTTTTGTATGTCCTGGATATCACATAGTTCTGTTGTTAATATCTTGTATCGAGTTTGGCTGAGATGGAGTTCATTTTCCCCACAGCAGCCCTCACAGTGATGTGCTGTGCATTGGTGGTGGGCAAGGTGTAGGTAACACACCAGCGTTTGGCTACTCCTGAGCAGGGCTGGCACAGCATCATAGCTGCTCCTCAACATCCCCCCTCACCAGTAGACTGGGGGCAGGCAAGATCTGGGGGCACAGTCAGGACAGCTGGCTGACTAGAAGGATGTTCTGTACCATATAGCATCTGATCTGCAATAAAAGCTGAGAGAAAAGAGGAGCAGGGCAACTACGGTACGTACTAAAGCCCCGCTTCCTGGGAAGTGAATGGACATCACCTACTGATGGAAGTAGAGAGTTTTTCCACTGCTTCCATGCATGCCCTTTTGCTTTTACTTTATTAAACTGCCTTTATCTTGACCCAAGATTTTTTGTTCCATTTTATTTTTCTCACTTCCCTATCACAGAATCACAGAATCACAGAATTGTAGGGGTTGGAAGGGACCTCGAGAGATCATCGGGTCCAACCCCCCTGCCAAAGCAGGCTCCCTAGCTCATATTGCTCAGATAGGCGTCCAGGCGGGTCTTGAATAACTCCAGTGAAGGAGACTCCACCACCTCCCTGGGCAGCCTATTCCAGTGCTCAGTCACCCTCACTGTGAAAAAGTTCTTCCGCATGTTGGGGCGGAACTTCCTATGCTCCAACTTGCAGCCATTGCCCCTTGTCCTATCCCCACAGACCACTGAAAAGGGGCTGGCTGATTCCCCCTGCATCCCCTGCTTCAGATAATTATAAACTTTGATTAGGTCCCCCCTTAGTCTTCTCTTCTCAAGGCTGGACAGTCCCAGCTTACTCAGCCTTTCCTCATAGGGGAGATGCTCTAGGCCCTTAATCATCCTCGTAGCCCTTCTTTGGACTCTTTCCAGGAGATCCCTGTCCTTTTTATACCAAGGAGCCCAGAACTGGACACAATACTCCAGGTGGGGCCTGACCAGGGCAGAGTAGAGAGGGAGGATCACCTCTGACCTGCTGGCTACACTCCTCCTGATGCATCCCAGGATCCCATTGGCTCTCTTGGCCACCGAGGCACACTGCTGGCTCACGGCCAACCTGTCATCTACCAGGACCCCCAGGTCCTTCTCCACTCAGCTCTTCTCCAGCAGGTCATCCCCCAGCCTGTACTGATACAAACAGTTGTTCCTTCCCAGGTGCAAGACTTTACACTTGCTTTTGTTGAACTTCATCTGGTTTCTCCCTGCCCAGCTCTCCAGCCTGTCCAGGTCTCTCTGGATGGCAGCGCAGTGCTCCTGCGTGTCAGCCACTCCTCCCAGCTTTGTATCATCGGCGTACTTGCTGAGGGTGGATGTTATTCCCTCATCAAGATCGTCAATGAAGATATTAAACAGGACTGGACCCAACACTGAGCCCTGGGGAACACCGCTGGTAACAGGCCTCCAGTCAGATTCTACTCCACGAATCACAACCCTCTGGGTTCGGTCCGACAGCCAATTCTCAACCCACCTCACTGTCCACTCATCTATCCCATGCTTTCTCAGCTTTGCTATCAGGATGTCATGGGAGACAGTATCAAAGGCCTTGCTGAAGTCAAGGTAGATGACATCCACTGCTCTCCCTCCATCTACCCAGCCGGTGATGAGATCGTAGAAGGCTATGAGGTTGGTCGAGCACGATTTCCCCTTAGTGAATCCATGCTGACTACTCCTCATGACCTTCTTCTCTTCCAATTGCTTGGAGATGGCATCCAGAACAAGCTGTTCCATTACCTTTCCAGGGGCAGAGGTGAGGCTGACTGGCCTATAGTTACTAGGTTCCTCCTTCTTGCCCTTTTTAAAGACTGGAGTGACATTGGCTATCCTCCAGTCTTCAGGCACTTCTCCTGTCCTCCAAGACCTGTCGAAGATGATAGAGAGCGGCTCAGCAATCACCTCCGCCAGCTCCCTCAGCACACGTGGATGTAACCCATCTGGGCCCATGGATTTGTGTGCATTAATCCCTTTGAGCCGCTCCTGGACCTCCCCTACTTGAACCAGAGGGAAATTCTTCATTTCCCAATCAGTCCTACTCTCATCCAGTGTCTGTGGGTCCCGGGGGGCCTTTGAAGTGAAGACCGAAGCAAAGGCGGCATTCAATATCTCCACTTTCTCAGCATCCCCCGTAACCAGGACACCCTCCTTATTCAGCAAGGGACCTACATTATCCCTGGACATCCTCTTACTGTTCACGTATCTAAAAAACCCCTTTTTATTATCCTTTATGTCCCTTGCCAGCTTAATTTCCAAGAGGGCTTTAGCCTTCCTAGTTGCATCCCTACAGGCCCTGACCACATTCCTGTATTCTTCCCAGGTGCTCAGACCCTTTTTCCACGATTCATAGATCTTCTGCTTCTCTTTGAGTTTGCTCAATAGCTCCCTGTTCATCCATGCAGGTCTTCTGCCTCTCTTTCCCCATTTCCTCCTCAAAGGGATGCATCGTTCCTGTGCTTGGAAGAAGTGCTGTTTGAATGCTAGCCAGCTCTCGCAGGCTCCCATTCCTTCAAACAGCGTAGCCCACGGGATAGCCCCCATTAAGTGGCGGAGGAGATCAAAGTTAGCTCTACCAAAATTCAGGGTAGCTATCCTACTTTTTGGCTTGCTTCTTCCACCCAGGATCATGAACTGAACCATTTCATGGTCGCTTTGCCCTAAGCTGCCCCCGACCTTCACTTCCCTAACAAGTCCATCCTTGTTAGTGAAAACAAGGTCCAGCAGCCGCCCTCCCCTTGTGGGCTCCTGCACCATCTGTAGCAGGAAATTGTCTTCAACACACTGCAGAAATTGTCTGGACTGCATACGACTGGCCGTATTGCTTGCCCAGCAAATATCTGGGTAGTTGAAGTCCCCCATAAGGATCAGTGCCCTGGAACTTGAGGCTACTTCTAACTGTTTATGGAATGCGTTATCTACCTGCTCCTCTTGATCAGGGGGCCTATAGCACACTCCCACAACAATGTCCCCCATACCGGTTTGCCCCTTGATTTTAACCCACAAGCACTCGACAGAAGGTTCATCCTTCCCCAGGTGGAGCTCAACACATTCTAGGTGCTCTCTCACATAAAGAGCAACTCCTCCACCTCGCTTCCCTAGCCTGTCTTTCCTAAAAAGCACATAGCCATCCATGACAGTGTGCCAGTCGTCCAGGTTGTCCCACCACATCTCTGTGATTGCGATGAGATCATGGCCCTGCGACCGCACAAAGATCTCTAGTTCTTCTTGTTTGTTCCCCATGCTACGTGCATTTGTGTAAAGACAGTTCAGTGGTGAAGCAGATGTAGGTATCCTCAACGGCCCACAGCGAGATTTCTGACAGGGGACTGGCAAAAGTGGCTCCACGGAGGAGTACTCAGGGCAGTCCACAGAATTTTCCCTACTCTCACGTGGAAAAACGTCCCCAAGTCCACGACTGTGCTGTTGGTATTTACCTCTTCCCACCGTCAACTCCCGTTTTTCTCACTTCCCTATCCTGCCGAGGAAGGGGGTGATAGAGCATCTTGGTGGACATCTGGTTCCATTCAGTCAGGGTCAACCCAGTTAAGTCTAAGTTTAAAGTTGAGGTCATGACTTTTTGCATGCTTCCTATCTGTGCTGTTGCATGTATTACATGCATAATATGCAAATATACAATTATGTTCTGCATATTCAACAAAAATAATATATATGGTGTACACTAAAGTGTATATGGATGTACACATGTATGAAGACCATATATATATTCCTACCTACAGACACATCTCTTTGGCTTGTAGGATATAACTAATCACTTTGAGTTTCATTATAAGCTCAGAAAACATCTTGGCATTTTCAATGTATGGGACATAACAAATGATAGCAAAAGAAAAGCAGGCAATTGAAAACCAATTAATGCTTTAGCCATTGCTCACCCCATATTCAATTATGCTGTTTCATTTAATGTTCTCTAGTATAACTATCATTCCTATAGTAATAAGTCATTATACCACAATATGGATCATCACTGCCTGCATACATGGACGTGTACCAAAGAGAAGTAATTCCTCCTGATTAAAAAGCTATTCTGTCACTTCTTTGCATGCCATATACAATTTGGAGCACACCTTTGAAAGAATATATTGCTAAAGGGATGGAGGGCTATTAAAGAATGAAAATATTTATTAATAAAGCATCACTGTGTTTTGTGGTACTGTAAGGTTGAAGGGGTCAGATTGAAGAGTGTTTAGACTTTGAAAAAGTGACAGCAACGCTGCCACTTCAAAGCTCCAGTTTTTCCACTGATAGTGTAATAAATCATGTTACTTTCCCATTAAAAAGAAGGCTTTAGTACTGCCACACCTGTAAAGTCAGTGTAGACACCAAAATAAAATCATTTATCTTCCTACATAGATAACAAATGCAATTAGGATCCATCAGACTGTGATGTCTCATTAAAAGAGTTTCAATTTTACCTTGGATAATTACAAATGTGTATTTATTTAAGATACCAGAAACCAAAAAGGAGAGATCAAAAGGCAACCACTGGAAGTACACCTACACTGAAATTCTAATGTATATTTTGACTTTATTTAATTCTTTGCATTGTCATCTTGGCCTGCTCTTATTTAATATAGTTTCGTTTTCTCTTTCTAATTTCTTGGGTAGATAGATAAGTCTATTGTAAGGTACACACTGAGAAATCTTATGGTAATCTATGTTTGTCCTATGAGATGCCACTTTTTTTTTCACCCCTAGAAGAGTATCTTCAAAAGTATGTGATGTATTTTATCTAGATCTATAAAGAGTGCTAACTCAAAATTAGTTTGTTAGTTTACATTGGACTTTTTTAATTAATCAGGTGATTGGACCAGATTTGTCTTTGATTTAGTGGCAATGGTAGCCCTGGCTTATAGATAGAACCATTAACTATTTGGCAATGTAGACTTGAGGGTGAATGAATTTATGAGATGAAGATCTCCAGCAGTGATTGGTATGAATGAGAGGTTCATCATGTGCCTTTTTCATTTTGATAACTGAATTAATTTGTAACCTTAGATCTTTGAAAATTAAAATTCTTATTTTCTGAAATTAAAATACTTCTATTTTTCACATTTTATAATTTATCAGCAGTGGAAAATCAGTATGTATTTACTAGTTTTCATTAATATATGTGTAGAGATATATATATACACACTGCAGGAATGTTAGACTAATTTATTTGAACAGCATTTTCTATATGCATTATTTTGATTAACAGTCCCTACATTATTATTTGTAAGCATTGCAGTATGCAATATTGTTCTTTTCAGCTTTATCTTTCATTAATGTGATTTTTAACCAAGCGACTTTCCCTTATTATTCACTTAGAAATCTTGGAAAACTCTTCACTTCACTTTGAAAATTCTCTACTTGTGTCTTGGAAAATGGGATAAAAGTGACCTCCTGGGCTGCTGATGCCTAGTCCCATGTGATTTCAGACAACCACACATCCTAACATCTTTCTTTAGTTGATTAAATGTCCAATTTTGTCCCAGTTGTACACCATAACTGCAATGTTCTGTAGATTAGAGGCCTTCTTTATTAGTCACGCACAGTTTATACCTGCTTATATTTCTCCAAACACTCTTATTTCAAGTATCTCCTTTTGCTGAGCTCTGTTTACCCTCCTATCTGCTGATGTACTCCTCAAAAGCAATTATATCCTCTCTTGTCTTGGTTTGCCACTTCAGCTTATTTTAGCCACTTTTCCTAAGCTTATCTTTTCATGCCTTTCTCAGTCTAGGTAATTTATGCTTAACTGAAGTTTTTTGCAAATGAAGGACTAATGCTTTGTAAATTATTTGTTGTGCACTGTCTGTAGCACTTTAGACAATGGTGTAACACTTTCTTATCTCTGTTCACCATACCTCTTCCATGGCTACAGGATATCATTAATAGCTGTTGAGTCTTTCTCCTCTGTCATCTTCACTAAATTTGTATTTTGGACTTCAGTGAAACTCATATGATCCTGTGCTTTGCACTGTCATTTTCTCCTGTTCTAATACATCCCTTTTCCGAGTCTGTAGCGTTTGTTATTTTCTGGAATGGGAAACTAAAAGTACATTTTTGTAGGGTAGTACCTTAGGTGTCGACACAGAGACTTCTAGGTCAAGTCCTTCTTCCAAAGAGTGTTTATGTGTTTTAGCTGTATCTTCCACAGCCCTTTTTGAAGTATGTGGTATCTGTTGGTAAGTTCTGCAGACAGCCGAATGACCTGTCAGACAACATGTCCCTCGCCACTGCCAGTAAGCAGGAGGAACACAGGTTAAAGACCGTGACTGAGCTTAGGGACTAATTAACTAATCAGATTGCTTTCCACTGTCAATTCTAAGGTTCTTCTGAGAGAGTACACCATCTCTGGACAAACATGATACATTAATATTGATGAAGTAAGTCTTCAGAGCTGCAGAGGTCTCCAGAAATAAGTAGCGAATGGCTAAGATTTAATGGATTTCAGACTCAAAACTACATGCCTATATTCTGCTCAATTTCCACTATAGGTATTTTGACATAGTCTATTTTGGGTTTGAGCCTTCAATTCCATGCCTCAGATCTGCATTCTTAAAAGCCTGAAGACCTTTTACATAGCAGGGTTGTTGAGGAAACAAATTAATTCCTGGCTATGCAGTACTTAAAATGATAAAATATTTGCTAAACCCTTTATAGAAAGAAAATTTTCCCACTACTCTCCCTGTTATTTGTGTCAGGCATTTGCCCAGAAGTGGGTTTGGTTCTTCATTTCTCATTTAGTTGGTCCTCTTCAGGGAAAGTCAGGATAATTTTGATTTGCTTTTAATGGCTCTTTGCTTCCTAATCAATATTCTCATATGACATTTTATTTCTTACCGGAAATTTATGCTTAACAGAGCTACAGAGAAGTCAGAGAAGATAAAGGGGCCTATTTAGGGCCCACACCTAGTACAAATGTGAGACAAATGCCTTCAATATGTCTAAAAATATCCCATCACATTGATTCTCAAGGACTGTTGAGATTCCTTTCTTGTGAGAAGTTTAGAAATTGCCATGTAAAGCACTAAGGATGTTGTCTCCTGGCAGTCAGTTTCAAACATGAGCACAGTCCCCTCTTCAGTGGAAATATACGCAGGCATAGAATAAAGGCAGTGTAAAGGCAGTGTTTTAATGCTGTGCTGATACACAGTACTTACCAGAATTTGCACAACGCTGAGACCTGTTGCTACATACAATCCTCTATAAACTCCACAACCATGTAGGGATTGTTTGGTATATCTCTAGGGATATCAATTAATCTGGATATCATTTAGCATGTGGTTTTAGTTTTTTTTAAATATGCAGATTTATTAATATTTCACTGCATCATTTAGTTGGATGTTTAAAAAAAGATTTTATGAATCTATTATTTAAATGAGATAAAGGATTATATGGTTCTTTATGCAGAAAATATATCTCATTTCTCTTACTTTATTATCTCATTTGGTTTTAGATGAAGGATGTCGGATTGCATAATGAGGAAACGAGATCTCATTTTTACCAAGGCTGCTCAAACTTAATGCATAGGCTTCAAGCTCCACTGTTCTTCTAAGTAGTAAGACTATGTCATACTTTTTTGCTTGCAAAATGTGGAGTAGCGCATCCTGAAGTTTCTAATTGTATGATGATCAGCTGCCTGTGACATTATTAATTGAAAAGACTACAGTATATTACAGCTTTCTGGGTTACAGTTTCTTCTTCCTTTTAATACGCATGTTGGTTTTATTTTTCTCCAAGGATTTTGGAAGAAAGAAAACAAGTGTGTGGTCAAAGAATATCCAGCAATAATGCAGCAGTGATATGCTGTTGTGTACAACATGAACATTTCAAATGCTTTCTAAAAACCTGACTACAAGTTAGACTGGATTTCAGAGGTAAAATAGAGTTAGCAACCAAATCTTTTTTCAGATGTTACTGGATTTAGATTGACTGCACACCACCTGTCTCTGGTGATCATCGTCCATTATTCATTGTCATCCTTGGGTTTTCAGGGTTCTTCTTACAGGACCTAACTATTTTTTTTCATCAACCATGTGTGGCTTGCTTTGAAATGCCCCGACTATGTCTGATGATTCATAAATCAATACTGGCTAGATTCATTTGAGGGTCTAAGTCCAATGAAATATTATGAAATTATCTAAGCCTAATGAAATGTAAGACATCAGCTGAAATCTGGAATAGAGCCAAGATAAAGGCTCTGATATTCTTGCTTTACTTTGCTGGGTCAGGGCTGACAAGGTCAAACCTCACATGCACAGCTAAGTAAAAACTAAAATTGTGCTGTTTGCAATAACTTTTGGTGACATGTTTAGGAATTTTAAATTGCCTGAGGAATACGAAGCTGAGATATTTAAAGACTATTCAGCCACAATTCATGGAATTTTAATTGGAGTGTAAACTGACAAGTCTTAGTGGGTCATAGACCTAGAAAAACAATTTTTGAAATGCAAGATCAGTGGAACAGCACACGTTTAATACTTATGGGAAAGTTAGGCTTCCTGATTTATTCTTTCCCCCAACCCAGGGTGAAGAGAAGCCAGTTAGGTTTTCTACAGGTATTATTGAAAATGTTGGGGCCCACAGGAAGGAGTTAATATGCAAAACTCTGTTGGTGGCCATGGGCTAATGTGAGATCAGAATTGCTGGGAGGCTGAGTTCACTGGATTAGTATGGATGTATCAAGAAAGTGTAATTTATTGCTGAACAGAGAAATTGGCAGTCCTGGAACAATAATGGAAGTTTTCCCCTTCTCAAATAGTTTCACATATCAAATTCAGTGCATTCAGAATATCATTGCTGGGTCCAAGAATCCAGCAGGAATTATTCTTTAATTTTTCACTGCACTGTTAGCATAAAATAGGGTGTCATGAATATTGAGGTGGCTGACTCCATACAATTAAGCACAAAATTCCTGGCCTAAATTACTTTGTTAAGTAAAGAGAGAACATTTCATTTCATAGTTGTAAAAAGGAATGAAAGTTCTTCTCATACTTCCTCAGTCAACTCAGCATTTTGGCTTTTGCACTGCCATTTTTACGTGATTTAAAGTGAAGATACCAAGCAACAGCAACTTGTCCTCACTAGGGCTTTGCACACTTTGTAAACATACATGAATCACTCATCTCCTATTCAGCTAAGAAACAGCTCGAAGTTCTAAAGTCAGATCTCCAGACATAAATGTAGTCAAGGACAACTATATGTAAGCAATAGTGCAAGGCCTCAAATGTGAAATTTCTGAAATTAGTAAAGAAATTACTAGTTCAGACTTCAATCAAACTGCAGATAAATAATCTAAAGGTAGGCAGTTATGGCAGATCACATTTATTAGGCTTACTCGGTCTACAGTAGCTCTCCAGATGGTTCCCATAGTTATATTTAATAGCTAACTTAAATGTCAGATAGAAACTTCAAAATGTGCTGATGAAATCACTCAAGGCAAAAGCTGGCTTTGTGATGCATACAGCATATGTCATCCCAATATGGGCCTGTATTACTACTGTTATGTTGCTTTTAAATATTGAATTTTACTGACAGGTAAAGAAACTTCAGTAAGCATTACTCAAACGATAACTGAAGACTGGCTATTGTATGAAATTTTTTTTTTTGAAGGAAGGATTATTTTCTTAATGGATCTGGGAATAAAATATGAGTGATTTAACTCTCACAAAACTAATCTGATGCATACTCCAAAATTATCTGATCCAACATTTCTGCAGGTTTCATAGAAGAGGGAAGTGCCTCTGTGTACACTCCTGAGACAGAACAGAAGTAAGCCCAGAGGTATTAACACAACATTTGGTACACATATGTAAATAAAATTATTTTTATAAAACAGAAATGTCAAAATGAATCATTTAATGAGTAACTAGAGGATAGAAGTTTGATTTCCACCGAAGAGTTTAGTTGTCATTAATACTTCTAATGAAATTTCATAATTTCTTGTCAATGCCTTTGTTCAACACCTGCAAGTGGAACACCTTCCTTTATGAGGAAAGCCTGAGGGAGCTGGGTCTCTTTATCTTGGAGAAGAGGAGACTGAGGGATGACCTTGTTAATGTTTATAAATCTGTAAAGGGCAAGAGTCAGGAGGATGTAGCCAGGCTCTCCTCAGTGATGGTCAGTGATAGGACAAGGGGCAACGGGTGCAAGCTGGAGCATAGGAAGTTCCATGTGAATGTAAGGAGAAACTTCACCATAAGGGTGACAGAGCACTGGAAAAGGCTTCCCGCAGAGGTTTTGGAGTCTCCTTCTCCTGAGACACTCAAAACCTGCTTGGACATGTTCCTGTGTGATTTAATCTAGGTGATCCTGCTCTGGAAATGGGGTTGGACTAGATGATCTTTCGAGATCCCTTCCAACTCCTAACTTTTTAGCCACAGACCTGTAATGTTCTATGTAGTTGGTTATTTCATGACCAAATAATCACCAAAAATTATATTTGATCCATTTTCAAGAAAAGATGTTTAAAATACTGTATTATATGTTCACCTATTTATATCCAATATGTTTTCAAGTACTTTTTTGACTTTTCCAAGGTTTGTTTTAAAATAAGTTAGCATAACTTCCAAAAAGATTTCTAACTGGGGGACTTATATGATTTGTTTAGGCAATAGTAATTTTTAAATGCTGTTTTTATTCAATAGGAATATATGTCTGTTTGAATAATCACTTCATATAAATTAATTCAGGTAGGAAATCTGTGTTTGGAATAGAATTATTTCGGAGAGAGGATAGGAAAGATGCTGGATTTGATGGCAAAGAAGTATATAAATATCCCCATAACAGGGTTGAAAAATCACAGAATTTATTGCACTTGAGAAATTAAAAAAATCTTTATGCAAAAGACCCTGAAACACATTTGTTTTGTTTTGTTTTGTTTTCCCCCACATCCCATGCTTTTTCTGTGAGGAAGAGTTTGGGCATTCTTCAGAATTTTACATTCTGGTTATCTGTATAAAACCAGAATTTGTTCAGGGGATTGAGTTAGAAGTTGATTGGTATGAAGTGAGTGTTTTACTTTTATCGTTGATCAGCCCAAGTCTGCTCTCTCTTTAATCAGCGTATGTACAAGAGCAGCTTCCAATAGGGTTTAGGTTTCCAGGATACAAAACTGTTTCCCTACATCATACTATCCAGATTTTTCTCCTTAATCTTGCCTAGAGTGCACTTGTGCATTTATTGAAAGAGTACATAAGGTGTGTAAGGGCACTGGAAAAATGAACAGAAATGGCTTTGACTATTATAAACAAATAACAAAATAGAAAATGGGAATACAACATACAGTAAATAATCATAACTTTGTAGCATACCTATTTAACTAATCTGGTGTTAAAATACTTGAAAGACTCTTCATGTATCTTTATTCTCTTACAATTCTCCATTCATATTTTATTTTCTCGTTCCTTTTTGCAGTTGGTTTAGCTGACATTGTCAACAATGCTTAGAATTTCACACTATTCATGTAAGTAGTATCTTGACATGTACTTTCACAGGCTAAAGAGAAAAGTAGACATTCAAATGTCTCCTAAAATTATGACTGGTCAGCCAGGTTGGATAAAATTAAACTCACGTAGGTTCAAATTAGCTCCCATTGCCATTACTTGAGAAGATTTGATCACAACACATGAAAACTTATGTCACAGAATGAGAACAGATTTATCTTTTGAGCACATAGATACTAATTTTATGTTCTTAATATTTCATCCATATATCAAAAGTATGTTATTTTGTAACAATAAACCATAAACCCTTCAATATTGAAGTTCAGGTAACATGATTACATATGCAATACCAATATTTGTGTTGAAAATTTAGTTTTCTTTTTTTAGATCAGTAAACTTTTCATGTCCAGAGCTGACTATGTAAGCATGTTTATATATATTTTAAAATATTTTTAAGTGTTATATGGGAAAAAAAAGTTCATATTAGTACTTTAAACTGAATAATTTTTAACTTAAATTCAGTTGATTCCTCTTTCCCTTCCAGTAAGAGTTTTCTTAATGAAAGTAGTGAAACCCTGTACTTTGGTGAGCTCTGGAAAATTTTTCTTCGAATTTTCAGCGGAGTCAGCATTATCCAATGGAAACAACCATAACAAGACATAATCAAAAAATATATGTCAGGGAGGATATTATAAGGGAGAGCCCCTGAGTTCTGTAAATACAGTCCTTATATTCCATGAAGTAAATAAAAACCATAAGAAAATAGAATCTTTCAAATGGACCGCCAGACTAGTATGCTCGACAGGAGTTCCTCAGATTCATCTGTTGGCCCCTGATTTGCATCGCAAGGAATTTGTTAATCACAGAATATCCTGAGTTAGAAGGGACCCATAGGTATCACAGAATCTTAGGGGTTGGAAGGGATCTCCAGAGATCATCGAGTCCAACCCTACAGCCAAAGCAGGTTCCTTAGGACAGGTCACACATGTAGGTTTTCAGACGGGTCTTGAATATCTCTAGAGGAGACTTCACAATCCCTCTGGGCAGCCTGTTCCAGCGCTTTGTCACCCTCACTGTGAAAAAGGTCTGCATATTGGTGTGGAACTTCCTAAGGATCATCAAGTCCAACTCCAACTTTGGTATTTTTGGATATAAGGCATACATTCTGCATTCAGGTAGAGATATAATTTTATCTCAGAATTCCAAAATGCTTCTAATTCTGGCTAACTCTAATAACTATGAAGGTGATCAGCATTCATGAATTTCAGTATGCTTTTGAATTGCATGTGAGTTCATGAATTTAAGCGCAAGGTTTGCTCAGATTTTGAATTCTTTGCTCAGATTTTAAATTCTTCTTTAAACTAAGAACTAAGTAACGTACAGTATTTTTACTTCCTCACGTAATAATGTTCTTAAATATAATAGAAGCATATTAAATAAGGCTGCAAAAAGAAGGTACATGCTATACACAACACTTCTGAAAACATCAGGACGTTCCCCTCGGTTTCCATTCAATCAATATCATCCCTACATTGCTTTCGGCACTCGTGTTCACATTATTTTAAAATTTTCTGTATGAGCTTATTGCCTCTTTTTTCACTATCAAACTGATTGTTAGCTCTCTACTTAAACCCTCATCAAATAGAAGAGTTCTTTCAGTGACTGTAAGACCATTTCCTTTCTCTATATCTCTTCTACCTTTCTCTTGTAAATGAATAATTTAACACCATCATATAGGTATTCATGCACATCCTTATCATTTAGTGATGATGGTAAATCAAAGCTGAAAACACGTCTGTTTACAGAGAAATTACCATATATCATATACTGTATGCAAATTTGATGCAACTTTCGTTATTTCCTGGAAGGCAGAAAACTCATTCTTCTGAGACAGCTAATTGCTTCCATATTCAACTTTGACTTGCTGATGAGATATATTTATCAATATATTTTTCAGTACTGCATTTGGAGTCTACTTCCTCTCCATGAACTTGAAATCCAAGCTGCTGGAGATGATACCATCTTTAAAGACCCCGTCATTTTAGCATGGTAAGTTAATGAAAAGTTAATACTAAGTGAAAAAAGCATTACTCTAAGTGGAATGAATGAGCAGTAGTAAAAAATTGAATAGAAATATCCACTTTAGTTTTCATTGTATCTTAGTTAATGTTGTGATTTAACACCAGCCAACAGCTAAGGACCACACAGCTGCTCTCTCATTCCCCTCTCAGTAGGGTGGGGAAGAGAATCAGAAGAATAAAAGTGAGTAAACTCATGGCTTGAGATAAAGACAGTTTAACAGCTAAAGCAAAAGCTGCACACACAGTCAAAGCACAACAAGGAATTCCTTCACCACATCCCATTGGCCAACGTGTTCAGCCATCTCCAGGAAAGCAGTGCTCCATCATGCATAGCATTAACTTAGAAATATAAATGTCATTGCTTTGAAAGTAGCCCACTTCCTTCTTCTTTGCCCAGCTCTATATACCGAGCATGATGTCACGTTTCCTATGAAGACAGGCTGAGAGAGTTGGGCATGTTCTGCTTGGAGAAGAGAAGGCTCTGAGGTGACCTTATAGCGGCCTTCCAGTACCTGAAAGGTGCCTACTGTTCACAAGGGCATGTAGCAATAGGACAACAGGTAATGGTTTAAAGCTTGAAAAGGGGAGATTTAGGTTGTATAATAGGAAAAAATTCTTCAATATGAGGATGGTAGATCACTGGAATAGGCTTCCCAGAGAGGTAGTGGAGGCTCCATCCCTGGAGGTATCCAAAGCCAGGCTTGATGGGGCTCTGATTGACCTGATCTACTGAAGATGTCCCTGCTTACTGCAGGGGGAGTGGACTAGATGACATTTGCGGGTCCCTTCCAGTCTAACACATTCTATGATTCTATCATATGGTATGAGTTATCCCTTTGGTCAGTTGGGGCCACCTGTCCCATCTCTGTACCTCCCATTTGCTCATGGGGTGGTGTGAAAAACAGAAATGGCCATTGGTCTCTGTGAGCACTGCTCAGCAGTAACAAAGACATACCTGAATTATCAACACTGTTTTCCAGCACAAATCATAGCCCCATAGTAGCTGATACGAAGAAAATTAACTTTATCATAGCCAAACCCAACACAGTCAAATTATTTCAAATGGGATGGCAATGGAATTGAATTTTTATTTACTATTGAGAAGTGGAAAAATGTATTCTAATGCTCTATTTCTGAAATAAATATCCACAATTATATTCTAGTCAGTGTCACGTTTGTAACTGTGGTGGTTCAGGCCAGATGCCCATCAAAGCCGCTCTATCACTCCTCTTGTCAGCTGGACAGGGGAGAAAATATCTATTGAGAGGCTCAGGAGTCCAGATAAGAATTCCTTCTTGGGCGGGGCATTCAATCCACACACCCATCCCCTGCACCCCATAGCAGTGACCCGCACTGGAGCAGCTGGTGAAGAGCTAAAACCCTGTGGGAAAGGACTCACGTTGGAGAAGTTTGTGAAGGACTGTCTCCTGTGGGTGGCACCCCACGGTGCAGCGGGTGTGAGGAATGCCCCCCACTAAGAAGGAAAACAACTCATGAGGAATTTACCAAATCCCATCCCCTCATTCCTTGCCCCTCCTTATGCCACAATGAGGGGGGAAGAAGGGAGCGAAATCATGACTAAAGTGAAGTCTGCTAAGAAGGGCCGGTTGGGGCAAAGTGCTTTAAGATCTGGTTGCACTTCTCATTATCCTACTCTGGTGTCACTGGGTGTGCAGTGTAGTGTAATAAATTAGAGAGTTTTCTTTCCTTTATTCTGTGTTAAGTCTGTTTTGCCCATGACTCTAATTGCAGAATGATCTCTCCCTGTCCTTATCTGGACTCGTGAGCCTCTCAATAGATATTTTCTCCCTGTCCAGCTGACAAGGGGAGTGATAGAGCAACTTCGGTGGGCATCTCGCCTGCAGCCAGGGTCAAACCACCACAGGGTCTGATATTCTATATTGATACTGCATAGTTTTTATGGACATATATATCCAGGAAAAATGGGGAGAAATGACCACATAAATTCATTCATTAAAATAAAGCACCAAGAAACTTACAGCTCTTTTTTTCCTGTTGTGTTCAACCTGAATTAAGCACGTGGAGATTCTAGGTCAAAAAGTGATATGGCAATGCTGTGAAGATACCCATTCAAATGATGGCCTGTCTGTTTTGTGTCTCACACACATGTGAAGAAACAATGTTTCCCTGTCTTTATATTTTATTAAAGACAACAATGTATGAGATAAAAAGGTCTTTCAAAAACTCAAGAAAATGGTATCATACATATGACATATTTAACAAAACTGAGTTATAAAAATTGAGATAAAATAAAGAATATTTCTTTGTCAGACAAAAGACTCGATAAAACATAAGTAACTAAAAAAAAATAATTCCTGCAATTCAAAATTTAGCACTGCATTAGTGAAAGTCCCAGGAGATCAAACAAGACACTATTTTATTTTACAAATCCTTATATATCTGGGAAAATCTGACTTATAAATGCACTCAGGAAAAACTTAAAAAGTATGAAATCACCCTATTAAATCTGCCATCAATCAATTATATATATTATGCCTGGAATGGACACAGTGACATAACCTGTATTTAACGTGTTTAAGCTCTACCACCATTGGGAGTCAAAGCAGTTGGGCAGTGCCATTTAAAGCCTGTTAATGCTTCTACATGTATGAATTGTAGTTGCTGAGTTAAAACTTGTTGCTACTGTGAATGAAATAGCTCTTCATTATTGTAAAGGAAACAAAACATTAGCTAATGCATGTGACCAGGGAGCTAAATCAAAGAACTTCACTTGTTGCTGGTACTTGGCACTATCGAAAACTCAAACAAACTAAAACACATATGTATCAAGAAAGCAGCTGGCTGTTCCTCTCCTGGTGGGTGAATGTGATTGTATCTGGGAGAAAGAGCAGAAAAATTAATGGTAGGGCAGAGGAAATCAAAGCCATGGTGAGAACATATATTGGTAACACAGGTCTGAGAGAAACCCTTGGAGAAATTTTAGATAAAGTCCTGGATGAAGGAGTCTTACACTGGGTGTTAAGAAAATATCTTTCTCTACTTGTCTGATAGTGCATTCAGAGAAAAAAGATTTCTCTTTTTTAAATAATTGTGAAGAAATGGATCAAAAAGTCATTTGACTGGCATCATTTGGGCCACATAGGGCAATCCATCAGACTTTGATTTACCTCTATGAATTTTATTTTGAAAGCCTGATACTAAGAAGTACCAAATTAATTGTTAATTACTTTTTTTTAAATCAAAAGACACATGAAGTTAGGCTGATTAATCAGTTACTATTTTGTCATGTTTTAGCAAACACTGTTATTTGACATCTACCTTTTGCCTTTCAATTTTTACCTATGTCCTAGGTTCATCCAGTGCTCACTTGGGTAGAAAATCTGAGGATGGTGGTAAAGGAATAGTATGATAAAAATGGGCATTGCACAATCTTAATTTACTCATTGAGGGGCTAGAAGAAAGAAGATTCTTAACTGTCTTATTGATCATAATAAAAATCTCATTTATCTTAAGCATGTCAATCTGAAAACCTAATCAACTCATGTAATGAAAATCTTCAGAGATTGGAGGGAGCATGTTTAGACATATTTCTGCACTGGTTACACAGAATATTTGCATTATAGGAAGAAAACAGAGTAACAGATACTCAAAGGAAAAGAAATAATATAACTTATATAAATTTAGAAGAAAATATTGGATCTGGATGCCTGAAAGAGAAAGATAAACAAAGGAAGAAAAATAGGAAAGACAAAGCATGTGTTACCCCAGTTCAATACTAATACACTAAGGATGCATGAGCTGGTCACCAATGTTTTTCACATGATGGCAAAGTCAGGTTTAGAGTTTACAGTGAGTAGCAGAATGGTACACTGGCTTAGCAAGTCACAGTAAACACAGGACTCCGCTACACTGGTGAATATTACTGGTGACTTTTGAAGGACTTGATCCAAAGATTTTTGCAGTTATTGACAGGATTTCCTTTGGCTGAATGAGCTTTGAATCTTGTCCTGAGTATTGTCTGAGGAGCTGGAGGATGATGTCTGCATTCTACCATGTGTATTCATTTTGAGTTTCTTGTTACACTTAAAAAAGTTCTAATTTTATAGAAAGTTAAAATGTAATGGTCTTACAGTCAGATCTAACCAAGATTAAATTTCTTTTTCATGTTTATTCTTTCTCTTCAGTTCTCAGTAAAATAAGCAAGTTATTTAATATTTAAAACAAATATATCTTCTATACCTGGAAATTAATGACCCTGAGAAAAAATATTATAATGCTGGGTATATGTTTTTGACAATGAAATATGAATTTTTTTAGTACTTCTGGCAAGAAAATGGCTTCAGTATTATTAAATATTTAGAAATGTTAAGAAACTAAATACAACTGTGTTTCTCTATTAAGATGGTACATTTCCATCTAAACTGAAGTGAAAAAGCCAGTACAGTGGGATCTCTTCAGATTCGCACAATGCATAATATGAAAAACAGCATTCCCAGTGCATTTGTTCTTTCTTTTTCAGCTCATTTACTTTCCATCTATAAGCCTATTTGGAGCTTCTATTACACAGTGAATGGTTTTCCAATTTATGCCACATTCATTTCTATTTTACTTACTGTCAGTAATTAAAAGAACACGTCTTTTGGCTTTAAAGCTTAATTTTTATTGTCATAATTAAGTTTATATCTTAATTCTACTTAATTTTATTGCAATTTTTGTTCTGTGGATGGGAGAGAAGTTGCTTCAGTTTTCTCAGTATTACTCTGAGATGGAATTACAAAACCTTGTTCTACAAGTATCATGAGAAAAGTTCTTTAACTATATGTATTTCATCCACTTCTTCTCTTTTGATCTGAAAGCCTGTGCATGTGGTAGGACTTGTTCCACTAGCAGCCTTAACTTCAAATACAGTTAATATCCAGGAGCAAATCTGGGAATCTAAGTGTTCCCAGTGTCACACTATGTGAATATATACATCCACACATACACACAGACTCATTGTTGCTAGCTAACACCCACTCCATCCTCCACAAGACTGATGTTTGCCAAATACTACCTCCTGTGAGGAACTTTCATGTACTTGTATATACTGTGTATTCCTGTTGATACCCCTGTTTGTGCTCAAGGTGGCATAGGAGCTGTAGCTATAAGTTACGTGTTCTTTTTTCACGTTTCCCCTTGCATTCTCTTTTGGTATTTGGGTACCAGACCTGGACAAAAATTTGGAGTGAGTGTAGCCTTTAAAATAGATCTCAGCCTGTAGAGAGAAGGTGAAAATCCTGGAGTCTCACTTCCTTTGCAATACATGAAAAAGGAATATTACCCTTTCTCACTCCCCCCTCTTTCATACAGATTTAAGAAAACAAAGAGAAAGGATTGCTTTTCCTAGAAGAGACAGCTGTGCAACAACTGGCTGTCCCTGCTTTTCCCCAGAAAACCTAATGGGATTTAAATTTAGGAAAATCCAGCTTAACAACAATCACAAATACTTTTATGAAAAGTGAACCAAACAAAATATTAACTTCATGTTGTGATTCTAGCAAACTATTTGGATAAAGGCCCATTTCTGTTACTTTGGAGATGTGTATACTTCTGTGTGGGTGACAGATTTGTTTTCATTTTCCTGCACAGTGATTTCATTTTGTAAGTGCTTTTAGCTGTGAGTGACTGTAGGAGGTACACAACAGTATTATATAAAATTTCAGAAAGTAGTTCTGCTAACAAATTAAATTAACTGCAGATTGCAGCACCGAGATTTCTGACATTATGCCCATTATGTAGATGTGTTTTCTTCTGATGCTTAAAAAAACTAGCTTTAATTTATTTGTTTGGACGTTTGTATGGAACTCAAATGCAGCAGCTCTTACCCAATCTGTATTGTCCATTCCGGCACATTTCTTGTCCATTTTATTATTTGTTTCACAAGGTTTTGTTCTACGGCTGTCTTTCAGGTCTTAGGTTTATTTACTGTCACTCTCACTGATTTTAAAAATACCCTCTCCCTTTCTTAAATCCTTTTCACTCATGTACCACTGGGTATCTGACATTAATATGGTCACCTGTTATCAGAAATACTCTGTGCTTGATTTTGTGCTCAGTTAAAAAAAACCAAAGAGCGCACCATGACAAATGAGTGCTAATATTGTCTTCCTAAGATTCTTAAAGATACATCAAACCATTGATAAATCTAGTTTTGCATGATAGCAGTAACTTAAGGAAGTACAGAATTTAAGACAAGAGCAGGTTGCTCTGATCATCTGATCTGACTGTCCACAATAATTTCATCAGGTTGTTGCACAACAGAAGTAAATATCATTATGTTCCTTTTGTAAAATTTACAAGTCGCAAATTAGGTGTTAGAAACAAGCAGCTCATATTCCAGCCTCCATTTCCTAACCAACAAAGTATGTTTTCTCACAAAAAATAAAAAATCCATGTCTATTAAGACCTGGGAAACCAGTTCCATCAAATAAAAGTAAATATAAAATGAAGCTCTAAACTGGGACCTAGTTTGATGTCGCTGGCAGGTTTGACTTTATTTTATTCTTAAAATTTCCAGAGAAAATGTATTTCTACAGCTGGTGATTATACTGACAGAATATAATTTATCACCAGAGAGCAAGAGGAAAGTTTCCACTTAAACTCCCATCTTCAAAACGTCGTCAGAGTTCATATGCTATAATAGAGGTATCATATTCGATGCGAACCACTACAATTTCTAGCACGGAATCTCTTGCAAGATTTTGAGTGTAACATATTCACATTTCAGATATAAGTTATTTGATACTGAAACACAGCTACTTGTAGTGGGTAGAAAAATTCTTCCTTTCATTACTGTGGTGGATCACCAATTTATCAATTTGGGGAAATTTTTGTCCTTAAAACTTCTCAAGACTCACATTTTTCCTGAATGTATTGGTAACATTCAGCTAAAATCTTCATCAGAGTTATTTAATGGACCTGCTGCTTATATTGTTGAAAAAAACGCAAACAGGTAGGAATTTGTTCACTCAGATGAGCTGTCTTTTTTATGTAGTAAATATCTAATTCATTACAGCTGTCTAGAAGTTTAAATCACTAAAGCAATAGAAGTTTGTTGCCATACTTGAAATAACCTATCGTTATATATAACCATTACATTAATTTAAAACTTTTTAATTCAATAGAAATACCTAATAAGTTTGATAAGGACTGAAAACTATTCCTGCTGATGGTAGGATACATAACTGCAAAACAGCAAAGGTGCTAAACTTTGGAAGCAAAAGCTTGGTGATGTAAAGCCTCGATCACACCTTTGTTAACTGCAGTCTGACAAGGTGTGGTGCATCTCATAGAGGAGTGGATGAAATGAGAAAGCATTTCTTTTATCTCAGTTTTTGATACGCTGTAACCATATTTAAAGCAACAACTGAAGTAGTTTTGCTTGTTGCAGGACAACCCCCACGATGGTAGACCCTTGCTATGGCAGCTTCTCTGGCACTAGTAATCTAAGATTTCAAGTATTTGCAAGAAAAGAAAATCTACCCATTTTCTAGGCAGCTTGCTTATAAACCCACAATGTTTCTTCTAAGAGAGCAGCTGAAAGTTATTTGCTTTAATCTAGGTGTAGCAGATCACTAGCTGAGCAGAAGCAGCAGGCTTGGGATGAACAGTATAGGAAGGGTAAGAGTTCATAAAGGTCTGGAGGCTGTGTGTTAGGCTGAAGTATTTGTGAGTTTGTCTGTGAAGGGGGTTTAGTTCTTTTTCAAGTGACTGGGGAGAATAAGGCGTTTCCTTCAGCTGTTCGGGGCTTGTCCAGGCTGCTAGGTCTACACCCTTTCCTAGAAGTAATCAGGAGTTCTACAGATGCTTTGTGTGATTGGAAAATGGGAATAGTGGCATGTGAGGTGTTTCTGATCCATTCCCTGTCTGAGGGAGCTCTACAGATATCATTTGGGGCAGCTTCAAGGTCATTCTAAGCTGCAACTCCAGCTGCTGCTCTATGAGAGTTTTTAGTGTAGTAGAAAAGTTACTGTCGTAGCATAGAGCATACCAATGCATGATCTTTCACTGTAAACAGTCATTCAAAGTGCAAAGCAAGATTAAAAGAGGTTAAAATCAATGAGGAAGGTATATGATATTTGCCAATATGTTTTAATGTTTTATGAGAATGCATTACATTTCACATCAGTTCTCTAATCCATCTAGACTGGCAATGATATTAATTTAGTTTAGATTTTAGGATTAAATGAATCACTAGACTTAGATAACATGCATTTTTTAAAAATGTGTTGGGTTTTTTTGTTTCTGGTAGAATATAAAATATTTTTTTAAGTGACATAATATTTCCTATAGTCCTTTAAAATGTGAAATTATTCTAAGTATTATATGGCTCCAATCAAAAAGTTTCTAGTCTTGTATGGGTTCATTTATGAAGCATAACTAAGCATTTTAGACTTTGGTTAAAGCTGCTTTGATGAGAAAGCATGTAATGATCCTGTGGTTTATTTTAATTAATTTTTTTCCAAATGACGCATGCACCTGGGTTTTTACACAATTTCATTGTGCAAGTGTTAAGCTTCTGTCGTTAATCTCCCAAGTGTTTTAATTCCTAGGACTCTTCCCGAACCATGCATACACCTTTATTGCATAACATTCACCTTTGTATTAATTGCAGTAAAAGTCTGTTTTGAAGGAGCTATTCTCTGTTGAGAATGTCACCTTCTCATTTAATCTGACAAGCTGGAAAGTATCCCTCCATTACTGTTAGTGAAAAATTATTTCAAGATATTCCCCTTATATTGAATGTTGACTTACAGTTGGTAAAAAAAATGTTACTTCTTGCTATTAGTTTCTCTTAGTCTTATTTATGAGAAGGTATCAGAGCGATTCAGATATCAGAGCAAACTCGGAATATATTTCCTATATCTTTTGTTTGGGATAACTTCACAAAATGTGGAGCAAGCATGAATGCTGAGAAACCCTGAGGAGCAGTGTCATGTCAGAGATGTCGTAAAGGCAAAATCAATAACATGTGAAAGCCTGGTGGATAAATTTATTTATTTTTAACCTAGTTACTAAGGTATATGTTCTTTTGAGACTTCCTCTAGGTCTTAACAGCCTTATTTCCAGTTCTTGGGCACATGGATATGTTTCAGGATGAATATTGCTGCAGTAACAGCTCTGGGCTATGCTGATTCTGCTTCAGGTATGGGAGGTAATCCCAGGGAGATTGTTTTCTTCCATGTTTCTCCCTGATCTTGCTTTTTTTCACCTAACCAATGTTATTTGTTGACAGACAGAAACAGGCAGACAAACCATGGGAAGAATTTATTTGCCCTCGCTTGCATACCTGGAAGTGATACCAAAGAGTAAGATTGTTTTAGTGTTGATGAAACATACCAGGTATCTCTAAAGGTGCCCTTTCAGTTACAGACAGATCTCTTTGGGTGACTTGCCCTGGGAAGATATTAGTCTTCTTCTTTTGCTGCAAAGCCTTTGGTCATTGGCTGAGTCTTGAGCAACCAATGTTAGGAGAGATGAATCATCCATTGTATACAGTTTTGCTGGATAGTAAAAGTGTTTAATGTGATTCTAGTTTAATCTTAATATATTTTGTTTTCAAACATTAGAGGAAAGATATTTTTGGGGGTGTGAGGAGAAGGCCAGGTATTGTTCTGAGAGCCAATAAGCATCCTCAGCACAGTGGCATTTTTGGTTCTAATGAGGGGTGTCTCTATGAAAGAAATGGCCCAACTGTCCCTGCTTGCTGCGTGACCAGAAGCAGAGCAGCCATGGTGAGTGTGAAATGGATGCCTTTGTATTAGAGTAGAGCAGATGAGGTCCACAAGCACACCTAATGCACCTTGGCCACTGATGGGACCTGACCAGAGTTAATTTGAGTAAAACACCATGTGAAATGCATGTAGTCGTGTGACATAATGGTTTGTGTTATTTAATGCATCAGGTCCCGAGCCTCTTAGGTTTCACACACAGCTCAGCAACCATGAGACAGTACTACTTGATAAATTGGTTAAAGCTGAAGAGGGCTCAGAGGAACATGGAGTTCATGCACAAAATACTTGGTAGACTGATGTTATAGAAGAAAGACTTTCCTATTGACTTGGAGAAGACTCTCTGGGAGTGGTATGTGCTGAAGTCGTTGGACTGGAAAGCAAATTCTGTCAAGATCATTATTCTGCTGTTGCTCAAGCCTCTAATTTCTCTGAAGAAGTACACAGGGGTAGAAACATTTTTTTGCCTGATCAGAGTACCCTATTCCAGTTTTTCTTTTATAATAGGATATTGGTTTATGGATTAGAAGCGCTTTTGGTTGGGGTTACTTCCCTCTTTGGGGTCAGGAGAGAAGGGCAGTTCTACAGAGCTCTTGACTGTTCAGAATTGAATTTTTTTTTTTCCTCCAAAGTCTAGGTTCAGGAACAAATTTTAGCACACAGCACACATTAGGCTCAGATGACTCCTTCATGTCTTTCATTGATTATTTTGTTTTATTTCCATTCTGTCAGCATCTGTCATCTCTTTTTGAATATGATAGGGCCTGTCATTACATAGATAGAAATTATGCTACCAAGAATTTTCCTGAAATGTTACTTTATTTCAATCTGTAATGATATAGGGCTTTAATTGACCTGATTTTATCTAGTTCATCACACCATGCATTAATATGATAGACTTTTTCCTTCAGTAGTTCTAACAGTGATATTCATGCTGTACACAGTAATATATTAAGTTTGGTTTTTAACCTCTCAATTGATTCTACTAATTTCTTTTAGCAAATGGAGATGGGTGGTAAGAAAACTTACCCAGAATCCTTTTTAATCAACTGTATTAATATCTTAGTCCTCTTTCAAGTTAACTATTGAATTAGTGCCACTTAACTGGAAGCAGATGGCATGTAATTATTGTTTTTCAGATCAAAGGAGAATTCTGTCAATTCTTGTTAAAAACTGATCAATTTGGGTTTACTGACATTGTTTGCCTTTCTTGAAGTTTGCAAAAGTCATTCAGTTTCAATTTGACAATTAAAAACTAAAGCAGTCATATGATAATTTTGAACAGCATATTTTTGGGAGGGGTTCTCAATTCACAGCTGTTCAGCCAAGATTTTCTTTTATTTCAAAAATACAATTTTTGTGGTTTTCCTAATGATCAGATAATTTTTTGATGTTCACTAAAACTATAGTTTAGAAGAAAATTAGATATATGTCAGAGCTACGATACACTGCTGCTGTAATGCTCCCTACTCTGACTACACATAAAAATATTATAATCTTGCTGTTAAAATTTAATGAAACTGATTTCTCTGAAGATATGACTGTGTTTTCTATTCTACAAGACTTTCCCCTGAAAGAAAGTTAATAGTGGCACCAAAATTTGAACACTGTTTTCATATGGTGAGACTAATATCCCAGTTTAAGTTCTTTCCTCTGTTTCATGTGTTGATAACAACTGGCTCTACAAAAACTTAATGGAGTATTACTAACTGCAATCCGTTTTCTACTTAAGCAAATAACTTTTCTGTTCACATGAAAAATAGACTTAAAATGCAAAACTTTTCTGGCCATGTTTTATAGCCTGTTTGTATTTCTTTGCAAGACATCACTTAAAAATGCTAGATAGCTACAACTTTTTCAATAGATTTAGGTAAATAAGTGGAAAGTCTGAGAAGGAAATCGTTAATGGGTTTAATTAATTAATTAATCAATTGCATCTTCATTCTCTGCTCCTCCTTTTTCTAGATCTTGATTCTTCTTTCATCTTCCAGGGTGCTTTCACTTCACTCCTTGAAGTTTTTGTCCTTTTGATTTTCCTTGCAAGTCTTTTCTTCTGAGCTGTCTTTTTGTCCCTATTTGTATGTTTCTCAGAGCTATGAAAAACTGTTGTGCTCTTGTTAATTGGCAAGAAGGCTGACTTGTTGCACTTGTCAAGAAACTCTCCCTACTTGTATGTAGCCATACACTCAAAAAAAATACTTCTCTTTGGTTTTGCACTTTTTGTTAGATCTTCACTGAAGTACCAATTTTTTCTTCTTCACTAAAAATTCTTGATAACACCCTAAATGCTTTCTGAATATTGGGTAAAGTTTTCATTTATTTCCACTCATAACAGATTTTATGCTGATTCTGACTTGTTTGGCTTATGCAATTTTGCTTCTTATTAATGTTTTAGAGCATAGTATAAATGGAAATGGATACCAGTTTCTGCTAAAACTGACCCTCCTAGTCACCAAGCTTGTATGGAGATTTTATGCTACAGAGAAAGCAGAACAGCTTAGATTATTGCAGCTGAAGTTTTAATGAAATGGAAGAAAGATGAAAGACTGGGAAAAACTGTCATTGTGAAGTACAGCAGTATGAGGAGGAGTTCCAGAAGATTTAGGGGAAAGAAAGAATAAATATTGTCTGTTGGAGAAAATAGACTGGAAAACAAAGCAGCTGAATAGCATTAAACATTTAAGCCTTTAGAAATGTATTAATATAACATACTATATGAATTTTTTTTTTTTTACATATAAGCTTCAATCTAAGCTGTACTGGCAGAAGTGAAGTAGGTAATTCAATGATACATAATTTTGATAAACTGATGCATATATATATATGTATCTCAATGAACTCTTAATTAATTTATTAGTAGCTCTGCTTTCCTTCAAGAAGTTTTCTAATCAGCTCTATGGTCTGAGTCCAAAATGTTCAATTGAAGGATGTAAAATTATGTGCAAAGAAGGATAGTGATGGAAAGGGTAGAGTTGAACCAAATGAGCTGGAAAATGCTTTGCTAGGCAGAACTGAAACCTGTATTACAACAAGCGTACGTCTGCTCTCATGTAGGAAGTTGCATCAGACCTTGGACTCAGCCTTCAGACAAGGTTGGAGTAGTAGTCTTTGTACCTGATGAGAAATTTCTTATGTTATGAAAATATGGAGTTGCAATGATTGATATGTCTCCAGACATGGGTTGTCTCTTTCTCTTTGTAAATACAATAAGCACTTGTGCTTCCTAATCAGTATATTTTAGTTAATTCTAATGTCTTAATTCTGCCCAGCTGGGCTAATGGCCAAATTGGAGGTAAGCACGGTGGTGTATACATTCCAGTTTTTTGATTTTGGTACTTTACAGGTGAGGAATCTCCAGAGCTGCTGGCTGCCTCTTGGACATTTGTAAGATCGTTTTAGTAAAGTAAACCAGCTCTGTCATAGAAGTAGTTTGGTGGGTTTTTATTATTTTTTTTTTTTAATCCCAGAGTTCCTGTAGAAGTGTGGTGGTCTGACCCTGGCTGGAGGCCAGATGCCCACCCTTCTTCATGGACTCAACTTCATTCATGATTTCTCTCCCTTCTCCCCCCCGCCCACATGTCACAGAGGGGGACAGGAATGGGGGTTTCGATTGGTTCCTCACGAGTTGTTTTCCTTCTTAGGCATGTGTGGGGGGAATTCCTCACACCTGCTCCAGCATGGGATCCCACCCATGGGAGACAGTCCTCCACAAACATCTCCAACATGAGTCCTTTCCCACGGGGCTTCAGTTTTTCACCAGCTGCTCTGGCATGGGTCACTTCTATGGGGTGCAGTCATAAAATCATGGAAAGTCTCTCAGGACCAGACTTATCCAGCCTGGGACCCCCAGATTCACAAGTCCGTCCCAGAAAACATGCTCTGGCATGGGTCTCTCTCTGTGGGCTGCAGGTACTTTCAGGGGCTTGCTCCAACATCGGTCACAATGTCTTCCATATGTCTCCACATGCTCCAGCGTGAGGTCTCTCCACAGGCTGTAGGTGGGGTCTCTGCTCCCTGTCATCTTCCATGGGCTGCGGGGAGACACTGGCTCCACCATTGTCTTCTCCATAGGCTGCAGGGGAATCTGTCTTTCTGGCATCTGGAGCGCCTCCCCTCCCCCGCTTCTTCACGGGCCTTGGTGTCTGTACAGTTTCAGATATCTTCTCACTCCCTTCTCTGGTGGCAAAAAGCATCTGCTCATGTTTTTTTTTCCTTTTCAATGTGATTCACAGAGGTGCTACCACTGTTGCTGATGGGCTTGGCCTTGGTCAGCAGCGGGTCCGGCCTTGAGCCTGCCTGGTGTTTACTCTGTCGGGCCTAGGGGAAGCTTCTAGCTGCTTCTTGTAGAAGCCACTCCTGCTTGTGTGTCGCTCCCCACCCCCCTAACCCACCCCCTCATCACCCAAAACCTTGCCATGCAAAACAACAAGTGTCAGGCTTACACTATTGACAGCCAAATTTTTTCTAATTTTCAGTCATTTGCCTTGGGCTAATGCAGTGCTTTAGCTTTTGCAATCATCTTTTTCCCACTAGCTTGCCTCCTTCTCGGTTTGATGAATCTAAAGTACTTAAGGTACTTCATTACTATAATTTTCCTATTTTCTATTGTTGCTAGGTTGAACGAAACAAGAAATTAAAAGTTTATTCTGCATCAAAGTGATTAAGACAGTGTGTCTCTTGTTCTGATGGAGTCTTTTGTACAAGGATGCTTTACTAATGCCCATCTCTGCTGGATGAGCCTTGATAGTCTTCCCATATAATGCACTGTGAATCTATTTACACAATGCAAATACTCCTTTTGACAGCTTAATAAGAAACTGTTCTGTCACCTATGACTACATGCTTTTTCTTCTAAGCACACTACTTCAGACCAAGTCATTACGCCGATTAGGGACACACACATGATTATATAAATTACTAAATAACCCTGGACCAAGACTGTATATGGCATGGCAATATATTTGAGGTTGTTACTGATGGTAGTTTCCCCTAAAAGTGGATTTCTGCACTGGGTGGCGACTTTTTATTATTATTTTGGCTAATTCTGACTGTGCTTGTCTGTAAGGTCATACTGTTCGCTGTTCATAAGAATTCAGATATAGGATTCTAGGTATCTCTCTTTCTTCCCTAATCTTGGGAAAAAAATCTTGGTATTATACAAAATATTATTTTTCCTGAAAATACAAGCATTTAGTAATTTGGAAAGTATTTTTAATAGCCAGTCTATTAATACATTTATGCAAATTGTGATTGCAGATACAATTCCATTAACAACCAAGTACTCTCAAGTAATTCAGGCATTGTCTACAGTTGTAACCCAAGTAAATATTAAAGAGAAACCACTATTCACATCATAAGGCTACAGGCTCTGACAATTCTAATTCTTTCCCTAGATCAGTCACTCATAATCTCTGAGCCAAAATTAACTTTGGATTTCTCAACTGTTTTCTGCCTTTGATGTACAAACTCTTCATAAGTTTGTAATATTCCAACTCCTGAGAGAAGAGGGATCTTTATGAATGTTGGTCACTTAATAATTTTACTTGGTTGTCCTGTTATTTTCTTATCTAATATATTTGCAAGCTATCAGGCAATGACTCCAATCAGGAAGTTAATGATATACATTAACTTGCATAGCATGCACCAAATTTTTTAGTTATAAAACAATGTTATGATTCGGTTAAACATTATCCAAAGACACACCAGGTTGAAAGTCACAGCTTCGCAGAAGCCATATTTCCCTTAAGCTGCAGATTTCGAAAGCGAGGATTCTAAACACATCTTTCAGAGATGTGTGTAAGAGCAGCTTTTTCAAAGATCTTTCATGACAAATACTAGACAGTTATAGTAATTCTTTTCCAAGTGAAGGCTTGGATAGTAGTATAGCCCATGAACAGATTCATACTCTTCTGGGTGTTATATCGCTTTGCTCTGGTAGATACTAGTTCATCTACAGGAAGAGAATGCAGGCAGGGTGATGGGTCCTCCGTTCCATCTGGGGAACTGTGCATTTTCACCAACCAGTGTAGAGGCAGCAGTGATGAGAAACAAGGTAAGTCTCAGTGGGCTTCATCATAATTGTGGTACGGTTTGATAACTGAACACGGCAGGAGAGAGAACCAGAGGGATTTAGAGGATTTTCTAATGTTACAGAAATACTTGGCAATTTTTTTTTTTTCTTCATGCTCTTCATTTGATTTTCAGGCAGATTCTTTCTGTTCCAGTTTTATTTTTCCTGCTTATTTTTCAGCCTCTATACAGCATACCACTTTCATAAATCTTCATACAGATGTTATGTAGCAAAGCATTTCCTTCCACTTAAAATTTGATGATGACTTAACATATATTAATTTTTTCCTTAATTCATGATCAAAGTTTTTGTGGAAATTCAGATTTAATCCAAAATACCTAGATCAAAGCATAAGCAACAACAGCTCCCTTCTTTTTTTTCCTTTATTTTTTTCTTTTTCTTTTTTTTTCCAGTCTAGGCAAGGGTGGCAATTTTCCTGAACTCATGAATTTATAGTCCTAGCTTAAGTCAAATTCAGAGGCTTTGGATATGGTTGCTGTTGTAAGGAAAATGTTAGTAGTGAGAATGAATTTTAACTGCTACAGTCTGAGTAAATTTGCATTAGAAATCTACTATTTTCTGAACACTATAACACAAAATCATGCTGCAAATTATTTTATACAATGCATAAAACAGTCCTGCTCTTTGAGAATCTTCTTACTTGGGTACAAAGAAGAGCTTGGCTTTATCAAGAATTCTAATTTTAACTAAAAGGTTATCTAAGTTCTTCCACTTGCTGTGCAGCAAAGGAAGCTACTGTATTTGCGGGGCTTTGGGGTTTAGATTTAAATTCAAAGTAGATGATCTTTAGATGAACCTGTGTGTTTCTGTGCACATGAAAAATGCTAATAAATTATGTTAGTGATCATTGCATTCCAATGAAATCGGGAAGAAAGAACAGTAATTTAAATCAAGATTCTCAAATTATAGTCGTGTGCCTAGATATGTGGGCTTTTCCTTTTTCCAGGATGTCTCCCTGTTTCATTCAAATACAATGTAGATATGTGTTTGGAACAAGAGTCTAGAATCACTTCTAGGATACTTGGCTTTTTTTCCTCTGAAAATAAGTCAATTGCTAAAACTATATTGGATACCAGTACATTTTGTAACTTTCTTGTGCTGTATTAAAATGCATTAAATGCCAGTGGTTGGAAATTATGCCTGTTGAATCCCCTGGTGTGTGACTAACACATCTCAGGTTAGCAAATTTTTTATCACTATGCCTAGGAATGGTTATGCTACATTTCACTGCATACCATTGAAATCCTCATTGTGCTTGGTCTTGGTTTCCCCAGAAAAGACGATTTCCTCCAGGCAGCACCTTCTATTATGATTGCAGAATATGCAGCAAGAGGTGCATTCTTCCATTAATTTTTATGGTGGCATTTTACACTGTTTTTTGAGGGAGTACCAGTATAGACAAATGCTTATACCAAAGTAGAGAACTTAAAGTTGTTCCAACAACTAGAAAAGATTCATCTAGAGGTTCTGTGAAAGAACGAAATATCAGTAAAGCATGGATGAGGAAGAGGTGTGGAACTAGTTTCTGAGTGACAGGCTGTGGATGATGAGGCTGCTTGGATAATGCTCCAGATCACTCCAGGAGAGAAGATAGCTTTCAGGCATAAAGATGCAGATTAAGGTGTCAATTGAAAATTCATCTTGCTGCCATCCACTCTTCTGATTTGGGATTATTGCAATATGATTTTTTTCTACTTAGGAGTGAGCTCTCCAATTTTATGTTCATGATGGTTCCTTGTTGCCTTCTCTGGGCTATACTCAGGTTTAAGGATGCTTCTGCACTGAAAATATATCAAAGTTGGAATTTCAGATGATGCATTTTTATTGTCATTTTGGACTTCGTATATGGTTGGTTTATGCTTTGCCACAGCATTGGAAAAGGAGTGGAATAAACCCTACAGTAATTTTTTTACCTCTGAACTACTATTGCAAAATATTCACTAGGGAGATGAATAATAACTATCTACTCTTAAAAATATTTTGCTCTCAGAATATCCCAGACTGAGAATGTATACACATACAGACTTGAAATAAACCTTAAACTGCAGTCTGTTTCTGTGAGACTTGGAAGTTTTTCATAGAGGTTATTTTAAATATTTGTTTTGTTCACAGGAAATTCTGCAAATAATATCTAGAACATCCCACATATTTCTTCCTGTTGGCCTTTCCCTCTCTGAGCTGTGACTTTATCTTTGCAATCTATCTTCCAGCAAATTTACAATGGTTCACTTTCAAGTTGTATTCCTTGGATCATAATCATGAATTATCAAGTTGGGATTTTTGTTTGTTTTTAAATATAAAAGGTACTGTTCTTGCTCTTGAGTTTAAAATTTTTTTTCAGCTATAAGAAAATTCCTGAAAAAATATTTAACATGATTTAGAGCATTTCATGTAATTTGAAGCAGATATGCCTCATCAGTGTTTGTGCTTGTGATGAACCACTGACATGGTTTTCAGTCACTTAAAGAGCTAAGGAATAGAAGCAGCAATAAAAAGTTGGTTGATGAATCAGCCAATCTGCACATTAACTTGAATTTGAAATGCTTGTGTGAATTATATCTATTTCTCCTCTCTCACCTTATAATTAACTGTTGCAGTAAGTTGATGTGAATATGAAAGCCATGAAATTGGACATCATAGTGTGACTATAAATGCTGCAGTTGCAACTTTATTTAAAATTATTAGTGAACTGTGACAATATAGAATAGACCAAGAGCATTAGTGAGGGTCTGGAGTGAGCACTAATTTGAGAGGGAATGAAAAGGCATCATAGCTCATGTTTCTAAACAGAATCCTGATTAGAAGGCAAAGTCTTAACCTATCCTCCTCTGTTGTATAAGAGAAAATGAGAGCAAACTGTAAGTTCCCACACAGTGCATGAAATTACCAGGCAGTCCCAAAGATCTGCCCTTCTGCTTTGGGTGAAGTTGCAATACTCTTGCACTTTACAGATGCATCTCTTCAGACTTTTTTAAAAAGAAAATCCTCCCACCACTACAATAAGTGCTTCAAGGAATGGGGCTGTGGTTCAAGGATTGTCTGACTTGTCATGCACATGCAAACTCTTTCATTCAGCTTTGAATCCAGCTGGAGGCTGGTCACGAGTGGCATCCCCCAGGGCTCAGTCCTGGATCCAGTCTTGTTCAACATCTTTATTAATGATCTCAATGAAGGGATTGAATGCTCCCTCACTAAGTTTGCAGATGACACTAAACTAGGAGGAAGTGTTGATCTGCCTGAGGGTAGGGAGGCTCTTCGGAGGGATCTGAACAGACTGGACTGATGGGCTGAGACCAATGGGATGAAGTTTAACAAGGTCAAGTGTAGATTTCTGCACATGGGACATAACAACCCCATGCACCGCTACAGGCTTGGGGGAGACTGGCTGGAGAGCTGTCAGGCAGAGAAGGACCTGGGGGTGTTGGTTGACTGCAGACTGAATATGAATCAGCAGTGTGCCCAGGCAGCCAAGAAGGCCAATGGCATCTTGGCTTGTATCAAAAACAGTGTGGCCAGTAGGTCTAGGGAAGTGATTGTGCCCCTGTACTCTGCATTGGTGAGGCCACACCTCGAGTACTGTGTCCAGTTCTGGGCTCCTCACCACAAGAAGGACATGGAGGTCCTGGAGCGAGTCCAGAGAAGGGCAACCAGGCTGGTGAAGGGTCTGGAGGCCAAATCCTATGAGGAGTGGCTGAGGGAGCTGGGGATGTTTAGCCTAGAGAAGAGGAGGCTGAGGGGAGACCTTATCACCGCCTACAACTATCTGAAGGGAGGTTGTAGAGAGATAGGTGATGGTCTCTTCAGCCAGGTGACAGGTGATAGGACAAGGGGGAATGGCATGAAGCTGCACCAGGGCAGGTTTAGATTGGGTGTTAGGAAAAAAATTTTTACTGAAAGAGTTGTCAGGGCCTGGAACAGGGTGCCCAGGGAGGTGGTTGAGTCACCTTCCCTGGATGTGTTCAAAAAACGGGTAGATGAGGTACTTAGGGATATGGTTTAGTTTAGTATGCAAATGGTTGGACTTGATGATCTTAAAGGTCTTTTCCAACCTTGTGATTCTGTGATGTAATGGAAAAAGAGCTGTCTGACACCATAGTAGAAATAAACATCTATCCCTCCGTACCTCCCAGTAAGTAATTATTTATCTGGTCACATACCCACCTCAAATTCCTGAATGGACTGGTACGCCAAACAGAGTCCTGTGCTGGAAAGCCATGTCCTGTCTCCCTTTTCTAACCTATGCTGCCCTACAGGGGAATGTGGAAGGGGGAGAAGTAGCCCTTTCCCACCATGCTGTTACGTGCACTGGAAGAAAAAAGGTTGGAGGAAAGAGAAATGGAGAGACTGTCAATCTAAGGACTTTTTTGAGCTGTTCTCTGAACAGTGTGGTTTCTGCTTTAAGGCAGCAGCCTAGTAAAGCCAATGAGCAGTGGTAAACCGTGGAGTAAATCAGATCATGAGCCCAACCTTTCTGTTATGATGCCCTTGGGGGCTTCTGGGACTGGGCTTACACTCCAAGTTTCCAAAAAATACAGATTGCAAAATAGTTAAATATACAGTAATAGGATAAAAACATCATTCTTATATCTGGTTATTTCTTGGTGTTAAGTTTTTGTTTTTCCTATGCAAGGTCCCTGGAGAAACAGGATATACTGAAATTATTCAGCTGGTAGCTGCAGTATATTTTAAGAACAGCCTCTACATATAACCTGTACTAACTTAGACAGTAACTACATACATATCTGTGGAGAAAAACGCGTATCTTGTAATGATATAATGCAAATAGACTGTTTTCAGTTTTGTCTGGTGGGAGGAGGGTTTGATGGTTTGGAGTTTTTTGGGGGGTATTGGGGTTTTTTTTTTAACAATATTCATTCTTTGTTGTCTCTCCTCCACTGACCAGTTTCTCCTTATTCATGATTTTAAAATTCTTGTGTTTCTTAATTATTCTAGGAAGCCTTTTGGAATGTTTCTGTGTGCTAATTAACTGGCAGGTAATGGTGAGAACAATTCTCTTTGCTTCTGTTTTTGAGGGTTTAAATTTTGTTTACTTCAATTCAGATTCCTCCTGGAAAAAGTGTGATTTTGAAACTGATCTATGCAAAGCTTTTCATGAGTTTAATTTACAGCCTGGATGGATAAGAAAAAATGGTCGATCTAGCATGGGACCACCATACTCTGACCACAATGGGAACGACAGTGGTAAGAATCCTCATATTCTTTGAAGGAACAGTGGGCTCTTATAAAGTATGCTGTTCTCTATTTTATTCACTTAATTTAACTAATTTCTTGAGAGTTCAGTTGCATTCTGCCACATATTTTCTGAGAACTTGTGTCCAGGTTTTTGTGTGATTTTATTTACAATAACCAAGAATTCCAGAAAAAAAAAAAAAAATCCAGAAAACAATTCTTGTTATCATAGAAGAACAAGTAATCAGTCATCACGACTCATGTTCTGAGTAATCTTTACCTGTTTTGGAGACATTAGGTGATAATTTCAGTCTTGATGGTTGAAAAGTTTAGAAGCCAATATTGAGTTCCCCATTTGGAGATGTATTTTAATCTATTCTTGGACTGACAAATGCCTAGAGTGTGTGTATCTATTATCTCTGGCTAATATTACTGCTCCAAATATTTTGAGAAAAGGTGACTTTGTATCTGGGGACAGGAAGAACTTTTATAATCTGAGCCAGCTTCTCTCTAAATCTTATTACAATTTTACTTTGCGTTAAAGACTGTCCCTCAACTAAGTAATTCATTGTCCCTCTCCTCAGACAAAATATGTTCTTTATGCTTGTTTAATGGCAAAGTTAACCCTGCTTTCCAAAACCTGGCTTCTTTCTTCTCTAATATGTGATTTTTTTTTTATATACTGTTTAGCTTATTTGAGCCAACTTCTTTAGCTGCAGTAAGCCTTCTCCTGATTTTTAAAGCTGTTAGAAAGCTTGTTTATATGAAAGAAAGGAAAAAGGGAAATAATTTGAAGGGGACATCTAATCTCGCACTAAAGATGTGAGCTGGTTGAAGTAATCACCTCAAGTTGTTTATTTCTCTTCTCCACATTTCCCACTATTCTCTTTCCCTTTTCTCTGCCCACGCCCTCTCACCTCTCCTGTGGATGCAGCAGTCCATTAGACCTCAGAGCAATCACCTGAAGGCAGGCATGTAATGTTGAAAAGTGCACAAGAATCTAATTTTACATAGGACTGAAGTGTTCTTGAGAGACTGATTTTTTTTTTCCCTAGGTGTTTTTCACCTCATTTCCAAACTGTGATTATCTGGAGGTGTAGAAATCTGTACTGTTCTGAAACAAGCAGCACCTCCTACACATTGTGTAAGCCACTGAACACGTAGAAATTCCATATAATGATTAATGTGAATTGGTGGTTTAAAGGTGAATGCGTGGAAATCTTGCTTAGATATCAATAAAATAAACATGGGACAGAACTTTAAAAATATTTATAGAAAATACGTCAACAATAACAATAAAACTCCTCTATGTTTTTCTGCAAGCTCTCATTCCACAGCTGACAATTTTCATGATGATCTGTAAACAGGAAATTTTATGCATGTAGTGTGCTTCTAAGAACTTCAGTTTTCACTTGTATGTGACATGCAAGCGCGTCCTACAACGCCAATCTTTAAGATGTGCAGCAAGAAAAAAAAGAACATGGCACAGATCAGACAAACTAATATTGAGAACAGCTGAATCCAAACTGTGACCCACAACTGTTATCACATATTAATCCTTTCTGTTACACTCTGGCCAAATCTGTTTTCTCAAACCATGTATGTCCCATGTCGAGTGCCAAAAAGGACTGTTGTAGTTTAACTGCAGACAGCAGCTAAACACCACACAGAAGCTCACTCACTTCCTCTGGCAGGATGAGAGATAGAATTGCAAGGGTAAAAGTGATAAAACTAATGGGTTGAGATAAAAAAATTACAATAATGAAAATGAAATAATAATATTTTTTTAAAAAGATGAAAAGAGGAAAAAAATAACAAAGAGAAAAATAAACCCAAGAAAGACAAGTGATGCAAATTAAAACAGTTGCTCATGACTAACCAACTTATTAGCAGCCAGTCCCAAATCTGCTGATTCTCTCCCTGTGGTCTTCTCCCCAGTTTTATTGCTGACCATGATGTCATATGGTATAGACTATCCCTATGGTCAGTTTGGGTCAGGTGTTCTGGCTGTGCTCTCTCCCAATCCTTGTGCACCCCCAGCCCACTCACTGGAGGGGTGGTTTAAGAAGCAGAAAGGCCCTTGGCTCTCTGTAAGCACTGCTCAGGAGTAACAAAACACCCCTCTGTTATCAACACTATTTTCAGCACAAATCTAGAACATAGCTTCACACTAGCTGCTATGAAGCAATATAATTCTTATCCTAGCCAAAACCAGTTCAGTTATGCTTCTAAAAATAAGGCTCTTTTTAAATAAATGTTGATATAAATTGTTGTTAGCATATAAACTTGAATAACCACCAAACCTTTTTCATAGAAGTTTTATTTCAAGTATGTAAGTTCTGAAACACTTTAAAATAATAACAGCTCTTGTCATCAAGAAGCAGATAAAAGACAAATACAGTTGAATAAAAACTCTTAGCTAGAAATAATTAACTGACCAGCCAAATAGGTTAAGTTTCATGATTTTGCACTCAGGTGATAGTATACACCACATCACAATGCAGCAAAGAACCTGAAGGATTTTCTTGCCTATATCTTATAAAAAAGGTTAACTTTCTGTTGCAAAGAACTCATGGGGCGGGGGTAAAATTAAACTTACACAGACATCCAAAGCTAGCAAAAGTTTGGGAACCATCAACTTTAGGTGTTTGTTACAGAGGAAGCAAACTGTTCAGTATTTTATATCTTCCCATTGACTTGTTTGGGTGCTCAGTCACCATTGTATCTGCCAGGTCTGAATTGTGCTGTAGCAATTTTAATCTAAATTATTTTGAGCAGGTAACAGAAAGCTTGAATACTTGTACCTATTCAGCTTGCTGAGAGGATGTGTAATAAGATCTGTGAAACAAACAGCAGAGGAAAGTTCAATATATTTGGTTATTTTGGTTTTCTACCTGGAGAATGGCTAAACTGCACTTTCATTTTCTGAATGCTAGTTGTAATCGTCTAGGAAATATTTATCTCCTTATGGCAGCTATTCAAGTTTTCCCACTGCTGACTCAACAGACTGTGTAATCAGTTTTATGTTTGTTCCTGCTTAAAGACCAGAAATGATATTGTATGGTGACAACTGAGCAGAGTATGCTTTGTGGCAGAGTATTAAAGGGAAGAGTTCCTGCCCTCAGGATAAGTAATTGCACCCACATTAGCAAAAGAGCAAAGATCACTTGGTAGGTGTAACTCTTTTGAAGATGTATGTAATCATTTACTAGAATGTAACAGGCTTTGTTTAGATCAGTCCCTTCACATCGTTCTTATTTTCACTGAAAATGTAGTTGAACAGACTAGGGATGACCACTAAAAAAAACCCAAACCAACCTGGTTTTACTAATTGAAACCTATGTTACCTATGCAGAAGTTTAATTTAAAATCATCGTTCAAAGGATTTCTTAAAATTACTGTTTCTGCCCCACACTTATAAGACACAAAGTTCCTATTGTAGGTGAAATTTGACCTTGTTTATGCATCTTAGATACATTTGTCTTTAGGGAACTAAAAGAAAAATGTTCAAAATTTTATGGAAGTTAAAAAACAGTGAAGCAGATTAAAGTCAGGGATAGAGCTCTGCTGAGGCACCAAGCCATCGGTTGTGAGTGGAAAGAATATGCTTGCAGCTGGCAGGCTCTGAGTCATAAAAGACCTAAAACCTGGGGAGAGCATGGCCACTGCTCTGGTAACACACTGCAAAATACCTCTGCAGAGGGTTGCTCAGCTGACTCCAGCACTGAGCTACTCTCATGGTCCTTGGTCAGTCACTTTCCAGGTGCATGCAAGGATGAGAAGTCAGAGTGGGTAGTTTTATAAATGAGGTATTTGGATGTTCCTACATATGATATTTGTCCCACAGTTTTGCACTTATTGAGTATTCAAGCCATCAGCACATGAAACCTTTTGGAACCCTACTTAAAATTTCAGCAGGAATGTAGAGAATACTATGTTGATATTTAATATGAATAAAACCTTGGCAGACAAAGGCTACATTTCTGAGGAAAACCTTCTAGTTGGCTTTCTAGTTATTAATTCGTACCTGTATATGTGCCTCTTGTTTTAATGTAATGTTTTATACAACTTCTTTCCAAGTGTCTAAGAGTTCTTTTTTATTCCTTTTAATAGCTTATTTCCTCTCATTGTCCTCTGAAATGCAATCCTCTTCTGCAACCTTAAGGACCAATGTTTTCCTTCCAACTACTGAACACATTTGCCAGGTATTTTGATGCATAGTCCTCACATTTCATTCTTTGTCAGAGCACTTCCCTGGAATAATCAGACTTTTTTTTTTTCTTTTTTTCCCAGATTACATTTCATTATTGGATCAGTAAAATGAGTGGAACATTGATAGCAGGGCTTCAAAAGCACTCTGAAGATACTATTACAAACATCTGGCAAGATTCAGGAGAACTGCAAGATCAGTGGAAAGTAGATACCATCACAATCAATAGTACTGAAAAGTATGAGGTTGGTAAATTGAGGTAACTGTAAATTGTACTTGTTAAATGATTTATAAATTGGGGGGGTGTTAATAAGTAAAAATTAAACATTTTGCAAATCGAAAGCATCTCAATGTAAAAGAGAGAGAAGACATTTGGAAACTCATGTTGTTATTAACAAATACCTCTTGTTCTTATCTCCTGGTGGTGTTAAAACTAATGCCAAACCTTACTTAAACTGTGTCTTAAATATCACAATCATTGCCTCATAGATCATCTTCCTGCCCATAGAATTGATATACCCAGGATCTTAACTTTCAATACAGCATTCTCTTAGCCTCGGTCTAACTGTACCGATGAGATCACAGTTTAATTTATATAGGAAATAAAGTTCTGTTCTTATAGGGGTACTTCAGGTGACAAATACTGTACTTAAATATTCATTGTAGTTTTGAGCCTTTGTCACAAAACACATGCATATGTTCTTATTTTGCTCAAAGCTGCTGAGAAACAGTGCAAGTCTCAGTGGTTATTAAAATGTTTTTACATGTGCATTTACACAAAATGTTAACGCAGTAAATGTAGCTTACAGCTACAATATTGTAGTTGATGTATACATGCAAAATACTGGCGGAAAAGTGGGGTATTTCCTCCTACAGTAGTTACTGTACTGAGCTGGTTAGCATACAAATCTGAAGGCATGAGAGCTCAACCTTGTTTCAGTAAACCATAAAGAGTAGCACAATTACTTGGCTTGAAGAGGTAACATTCTGATAAAGCATCCAACAAGGTCTGGATTTTTTGAAGTAATGCTTGCTTAACCCCGTCTGAGGGGGATGTTATAAAATACCTGTGTCTAACTCAGCACAAGTACAGATGTTGTTACTTGTCAATAACTTATCTCTACCTGAGTGTATGTATAGCGATGTGAGATTGTGCTGGAAGGGTTTACTTCTATATTTACTTTGTCATCCTTAATTTTGTTCAGAGAATTGACTAAGAATGGTTAATATAATATGGCATCATCTTCCTCTAAATTGCTGGATCAAATCCTAATTAGGTTATTGCTTTGCAAACCTTATTATCCTTTGGCCTCTGTAACGTGAACTGATGAGCACAGTCCAGCTTTAAAGAGGCATGTGTCAATCTTACTGCAGAAATCATTACAACTGGCTAAATAAATGTAGTTGGACACTTCACCAAACCTAGAGGCTGAAACTGAGCAAACTTTCTTCTTTGGTTGCAGATTTTTCCTCTAGTGACAGCTCGCAAGATGCTGGTCATACAACTGAATGCAATTCATTTGCCTTTCTGCACTTGTTCTTTTGATATGACAAGGTCTTCAGCCTACGGGGTTACCTGTGGCATTTTTCAAGATAAAATTTCTAGCTGTGCACAAATAAACCAGAAAAAAACCTGTAGTCAAATAATTAGTAATCACACTGGTTTATTCCAGCAGCATGTAAAATTCCTATTGCAGCGGAACTGTTAGAAATACAAGTATTGCCTGTTCCCAACTTCCAAAATCATAAAATCTTTATCATGAATTGACACCTCATTTTTCTCAAGAAGTTTTCATGATCATTGAAGAGTTTAATGATATATTCAGATTCTTAGTGATAATTAAAGTTTCTGTGGAAAAAATGGATATGAAAAGATAGAGTACTTGAATATTTTTGTCAATTTTGCATGCACACTTGAAATGAGATTTTGATTAAAATCAACCTCCACTGCTTATTTTCTTTGGTCATTTTGATATTCACTACTTAATAATTTTGTCACTTTCTACTCAAAAGTCAATAAATCTGATCTTTATGGGATAGGTGGTTTGGTTTTGGCTTTCAAAAACCTCCAGTTTTAGGGAATTCTGAAACATGACGATTGCCACTGCTTTAATTACTGAACACACAGCAAGCTCAGTATGTCTGTCTTGGTTGGGTTTTGGAGAACTACATCAAGGTATGATCTCCCAAACTACCTTTCTCCCTTCATTTAGGAACAAATTTTTGCCTCTTTAACTTCTGGGCTTTGGGTTCACTTTTGGTTTTGTGCTTGATTCCCATGCTTTACCTTGCCCTTCACTACTGCACTGAGAATCTGTCCTCACAGCTGCACTTTTCTGGGGGGAGGTCCAGCCAGTCTTAGACCCCCATCTACGTTCCCAGTACAGTTTTCCTTGCCAATAATATAGCGGTAATGTTAATTTGTTCTGATGGCCATAGATATTGCATATGTAGGCAGCACTTGTTATGAACAAATAGTTATGAGCAAACAGTGTCATTAAGTAGACCGTCATTACAGATTTTTGGACTGAGTTTGGAGTTTTAGTTCTAGGCTTTGTGTGAGGGGGAAAACTGAGCAATCAGTTGCTCTCATAAACATGGATGGCAATCATAATTGGTTATTACTGGACTGACCTCCTCAGGGGAGGGCAGATGTGTATCTGTGCCAGATAAAGCCCAGCTGAATTTTTTTTTTTTACTTGAGAGCAGCTGAAGGCATTTAGCATGATTTTCTGTCATTGTTAATCTGGGGAAGTTAAGGCACAATGAAGGAAAATATAGAGCTGACACTTTTCCAGAGAAATGGGTTCAGAGTTGCAGCATGGACCATGCTCCTAGTACAGTCAATAGTAAACCTTTCATAGACTTCAGTGTATCTGACTCCTCTCCTGTAGTCAAAAACTGAAAATAGTCAATTTATTCTATCACTGGAGAAACTTCCCTGAATGTTCAGAATACCAGGATGTATTGAATGTCTACATCACCAGTCAGTGCGAATCGATTTGTAGAGACATTCGTAGCATGTTCTTTTAAAGCAAGTCTCTTAAATCTGTGCTTGTTATGATATTGACCGAGTAAACAAACTGTTGATGAGTTTTGAGGGAACACAAGTTGTTAAATACTTTGTGTGCTCCAGTGGAATATAAACTTGAAGCTACCTATGATTTTTACACCAGCAAAGTGGTGCAAAGCTCTGTATAAGTCACTTTGTCTCACTGACAATGAAGGCCTAACTGCAAGCTATATATAAATATATATTGATATGATAAATGGAGTTATTAATAACTAGATGTTTACTTCACACTGGAAAGTGACTGTAAAAAGGTACAATATTTATCAAATCCTTGATATTAAATAGTATTTCTTGAGTTTCTAATTACAAAACAGTGCACTGGATTCTTTTAAAACCGTATCTGAAAACATGGAATTAAAAAAATACTTAATAGGAATATACTATTTGTCCTTCTGCTGGTGATGTCATCAAAGTACACATCTACAGATGTTGCAGCAACATTCAAGAATTCAAGGTTTTGTTTTCTGAGAAAAATCGAATGAATGAATTTCCAAGGTACTGCATTTCAGTCATATAAACGTATTACTGAATGTGATATGATGCTGTTAATATGTAGTGTAACACAGTTATTGTTTTCAGGTAGAAAACAAGATGAAATGAAATAAGCATCATTACATAAAAAAACCCCAAACTTATGCCAGGATTAGCCCCATTCCTTCAAAACTTCTGGATTTCAATTACTTGCATTCTTACTGTTGTGCTATAGCTGATCAAAGAAGTGTAAACTCACAGGATTACATTATTTCTTAAAAATACTGTATTAGAAAATGCAGTTGTCCATGTGTTTGCTAACAATGATAATTGTGGAATAATTGGCAAAGTGCCACACAAAATCTGCTGTATTTAAAAAAATAATATCTATACATATATTTATCTGTATACATATAAAAAAAATAAACTGGGCATGGATTTCTCACTAGTGATATGAAAGATATTATCACACCTCCCTCTGGCTGTATAATACCAGATAATTTGACTCCAAAGGTTCCCATACTTCTGCAGGTGAATAACAGCTAAAAAAATAAGTAAACAAACAAAAGACATAAAACTATCTCCTCAGAAAAAAACAACTCATAACTTAATGGTTGTACCTTTGCCTGATTTATGTCACCATGAACAGTGGAATCCTGTACGGCTGATTATAATTTATAAGATAACTGCAGGTGTTCTGCTACAGTCTCTTAAACTATGCAAAATTTTTGCCTGAAGTCTAAAGCTAATACCTGAAAACTTATTATCTACCTAACACTGTATGTCCACTATAATGAACTTCTAGGTAGATTTTGCCTCCAGAACTCTGGAAAGGCCTCAGTTGTCCAGAGAATAATTTAAGGAAAGCTATTTGTATGGCTGATTTATTGGGTTGTTTTGATTGGGGGGTTTTCCCTTGGACTGTGGTTGATCCATCCCCTTCTAGGTCGTTGCATAAAAAACATGGTAGTCTCTACATTTATAAATGTAGATTGAAATCTGCCCTTAAGATGGAACTGGAAAATATCTGTAACTTCTTGTATATAGAAGACTTTGTAAGAAAAAAAAAAATAATTCACTGTTGTAACATTAGAGCAGAATCACAGTTGACCAAGTACTGTTCAAGGTGTGCTTTGGCTAAAAATTTGATGAAAGGCTTCTGATTAATGGTGTTTGTTGCTCTGCCTTTGCTCCAGGTCTCTGATAAATTCTCAAAACAAGAAAAGGTTTGCATTTCCAGTCTCTGGTGGAATAAAGGCTTAATAAAACAAATTTTTGTATATCTTAACTGTTGTGATCCTTGCTTAAATTTTCATGTATTTCAGATCCTTCCTGTTAAATGCTATATCACTCTTGAGATAAGTGATTAGACTATATATGTATGTTTTGACAAGCCACAGATATGTGAAAAAGCCAGGATATTAATCCTCCAAAATTGTTTACTGTATGATTTGAGTTTTCATATTTCTAATAGAAAATCTGGGGACTACACTGGCATATCTTGGAAGGGTTATTCTCTTCTCTATGACAGTGGTGAATGCCATTTCTTATTGATTTGCTGCTAATCTCTGCAGGTTATATTTTGGGGAATGGTGAAGACACAGAGACAAGATGAAACTGTTGCCATTGATGATATTACTTTCAGTGAAGGGTGCTCTCTGGCCTGCGGTAAGAATACCTATTTTTTGGGAGACAGGTCATTTTACTTTGTCTTTCCTTTGGATTAGAAGAAAAAGCACAAAAGTAAGCCATTTGGTATTCAATGGCTTTCTCAACTCCTTAAGTGTTTGTTTCCATGTGGCTTATATTCATTCCACTAAACCATCATCTGTCATATCACATCTAAACACGGTTAGAAACAACAACAATAAATACCTTGAGAAATCTGTTGCAGTACAAATGCAGCTTTCTGCGTCAGGGAGAGCACTAAGGCCTCAGTGGGCAAAAGGGATCTACTAGTTTTGGCCAAAGAATTAGTGTGTTCAGTCAGCTCAGGAGAAACTCTGGAGACAACTTTAGGGAAATTCTGAAAGCACTTGTGCATATCTTAAAATGCATGAAGCTCCTGATCCTCAGCTGTGCGGTGGGGCTATTTTGTTATATATATACAAGAGCTGTAACACCAGGCTGGTCAGCCCCATCCGTGCATGACAGCAAAACATTTCCTATTTCCCTTTTCAACCCAAAGTGATTTCATGGGAAAGGAATAGTTCCCATCCTAGCATAAATTAGATTGATGCTGTTCTAGTACACAAAAAGATTGAACTGTTGCCCCTATGTCACATCTTCAGGTGAGCACAGACCTTATTCAAAGCAACCACTTTTTTTTTCCTGCCATGGAGTTGTAGCACAAGCACTAAGGGTTCAGTCTTTAAATTTAACTTGAGGTATAGCATGAAGTGTTTGGCACAGACCAAGCTAGGTTACAGGATTGATTTTGTGTACTGTGGTCTAAAACAAAGCTCTCTAGATTTCCCAGTAGGAAAATCCATTGAAAATAGACACACATGGTTACTAACATGTTAGCGTGCTGAGTAATTGTAGGCAGATCCCAGTAAAAACAAGGTACAAATCATAGTGTGATGATTTAGGCAGGCATACATACTTATTTCAGTCATGTTTCAACTTTCTTACAAGGGAGAAATAAAAAAGGAAACGTTATATAAGTATTTTCATATCAGGGATGATGTTGCTTTTCTGTTTTGCAGATTTTTTCTAGCAGTGCTACCTAATGAGCAAGGATGCTAATTTAAAACTTTGCGCATACTTGTCTATGAACTCAAGTTAAGTTTAAAATGTGCTTTCTTTGAAAAAATCAATTTGAAACTGACAATGAAAAGACAACAGATGTGTTATTCTCCCAACTCCTTTCTGTTCCTTGGCACATTGTTTAAAATGGAGAAAAATGCACTGCTAGATGCTGTCAACCTTTATGATTGCTTAACCAGCTCCCACAGGAGATTATAAATCTCTCTGTACAAATATATTGGGGTTTCTTCATAAACAAAGTGTTTCTAAAGCAAACAAAAAAGGGGAAAAAATCAGCTATAGAGATGAAATACTGTCTGAGAGAGATGAAAAAATAAAAAATTGAAACAGAAACAGGGTGTACTCACCAGTTCTTATAAATCTAGGTGTTAAACTTCCCTTACATAGAATCTGTTGAAATATATAGTGTGGCTTACAGACTGAGCTGCTGCATTGTTAAGAACCCCAGGTTTATTCTAATAAGAACCTGGTCTTATCCTGTTCTTCCCCATTATGAAAAGTCAGCTTTATTAGGTGACATCTAAATTGCTTAAAGCAGCCAAAAACAACATTAAAGTATCTTAATTTTTTACCTGAAAGAGAAATTTTACTACTGAACATTTTCCAGTAATTAAAACAAAATGTCAGATTAATGGTTGCTTGAATTTGAAATAGTTTTCTCTAGTCCTTATGGAATGTCTTGGTAAGAAGATTTGAAATGAGGGCTACTTTAATTGCATGACATTTCTAGTTAAAATTTTCATTTCAGTGTGCCTTTATGATTTTCAATCCCGGTGTAAATGCACATAAAAACTTGGCCAGTTAAATACCCACAAGTCAATAGGGCCAGATTGGATTCACCCGAGGGAGCTGAGAGAGCTGTCAAATGTGCTTGCCAAACCCCTTTCCATCATCTATCAGCAATCCTGGCAGACTGGGGAAGTTCCAGTCGACTGGAGGCTGGCAGATGTTACACCCATATACAAGAAGGGTTGGAAGGAGGATCCGGGGAACTACAGGCCTGTCAGTCTGACCTCAGTTCAGGGAAGATCATGGAGAGGGTCATCTTGGGAGCTATCATGCAGCACATGCACGATGGCCAGGGGATCAGGCCTAGTTAATATGGGTTTACAAAAGGTAGATCCTGTCCAACTAACCTGATCACCTTCTATGACAAGGTGACCCGCTTAATGGACGAGGGGAAGGCTGTGGATGTGATCTACCTGGACTTTGGTAAAGCCTTTGACACAGTTTCTCACAGCATTCTGAGAAACTGGCTGCCACTGGCCTGGACAGGTTGACCCTCAGCTGGGTTAAAAACTGGCTGGATGGCCGTGCCCAAAGGGTAGTGGTAAATGGAACAAAATCCAGCTGGAGGCCGGTCATGAGTGGCATCCCCCAGGGCTCAGTCCTGGATCCAGTCTTGTTCAACATCTTTATTAATGATCTCAATGAAGGGATTGAATGCTCCCTCACTAAGTTTGCAGATGACACTAAACTAGGAGGAAGTGTTGATCTGCCTGAGGGTAGGGAGGCTCTTCAGAGGGATCTGAACAGACTGGACCGATGGGCTGAGACCAATGGGATGAAGTTTAACAAGGCCAAGTGTAGAGTGCTGCACATGGGACATAATAACCCCATGCAGCGCTACAGTCTTGGGGGAGACTGGCTGGAGAGCTGTCAGGCAGAGAAGGACCTGGGGGTGCTGGTTGACTGCTGACTGAATATGAGCCAGCAGTGTGCCCAGGCAGCCAAGAAGGCCAATGGCATCTTGGCTTGTCTCAAAAACAGTGTGGCCAGTAGGTCTAGGGAAGTGATTGTACCCCTGTACTCGGCATTGGTGAGGCCACACCTCTAGTGCTGTGTCCAGTTCTGGGCTCCTCACCATAAGACGTCCTGGAGCGAGTCCAGAGAAGGGCAACCAGGCTGGTGAAGGGTCTGGAGGGCAAATCCTATGAGGAGTGGCTGAGGGAGCTGGGGATGTTTAGCCTAGAGAAGAGGAGGCTGAGGGGAAATCTTGTCACCACCTAGAACCTGAAGGGAGGTTATAGAGAGGTGGGCGATGGTCTCTTCAGCCAGGTGACAGGCAATAGGTCAAGGGGAAATGGCAAGAAGCTGCACCAGGGCAGGTTTAGATTGGACATTAGAAAAAAATTTTTTACTGAAAGAGTTGTCAGGGCCTGGAACAGGGTGCCCAGGGAGGTGGTTGAGTCACCTTCCCTGGATGTGTTCAAAAAAGGGGTAGATGAAGTACTTAGAGATATGGTTTAGTTTAGGATGAGAATGGTAGGACTTGATCTTCAAAGGTCTCTTTCAACCTTGTGATTCTGTGATCTCTGCATTTGTATTCAGTAGTATGACTATGGTTTTAGGGTCATGAGTAAAACAGCTTAAGTATTTGTGCTTTCAGGAGTTTCTTGATGCAAACTGTGATGGCTAAACATGAATGTAATGTCATTAAGTTTTAAGGGATTTTTTCCCCTTCTCTCCCTCCTGTTTCCTAAACTTCCCCCCTTCGGTCTCTTGTCCAGTTCTGCTAGTCAGTAAACTTCATCCATTTTTGTGTTCCTCCTCTGGATCCACTCTAATAGGTCTATGTCTTTCTTATGCCATGGACCCCAGAACTGGATGAACTACTCTAGGTGGAGGTCTCATGAAAATAGACTATAGAGGAACAATCACTTGTTGTCAACCTACTGGACACATTTCTTTTTATGTAACTCAGGACACAGTTGGCTTCCTGGGCTGCAAGTACACATTGCTGGCTTACATCCACTTTTTCACACAGCGGTTTCCCAAAGTCCTTTTATGTAGGGCTGCTCTCAATCAGTCAGTCCCCCAGTCTGCACTGATTATGGTGATTGCCCTGACTCACCTGCAGGATTTTGAACTTAATCTCGTTGAATTTCATGAGGTTTATATGGCTCCGCTTCTCAAGTCTGTCAAGGTACCTCGGGGTGGTGTTCCTTCCCTCTAGTGGATCGTTTGCACTTCTTAGCTTGGTGTCATTGGCAACCTTGCTGAGGGTGCACTCAATCCCACTTCACATAATGAACATATTTAATAGTGTTGGTGCCCATACAGACCCTAGAGGGATATCGCTTATTACTGGTATCTAAGTGGGCATTGAGCCATTGTCTGTAACACTTTGGATGTAGTCATCCAGACACTTCCTTATCTATTTCACAGCCCATCCATCAAATCTCTCCAATTTAGAGAGAAGTATGTTGGGAGGGCTGTGTCAAAGACCCTGTAGAAGTCCAAGTAGATGATATCTATAGATCTTTCCTTGTCTACTGTCCTGGTTTTTGGCTGGGATAGAGTTAATTTTAATTGACATAATATGGGGTGGAATACCCATTTGACTAGTTTGGGTCAGGTGTCCTGACTGTGTCCCCTTCCAGCTTCTTGTGAAAATTAACTCCATCCCAGCTGAAAACCAGGACATGTAATTCTTTATGTTTCCTGGCAGTGCTCTCTGCAGAACTGAATTCATGAAGGTTGTGATGACTAGCTAAATAAATATCGCACCATTGCTCTGAAAGAAGCATCCATCTTTAGGGAATGATTTTTTTAAATGGTATCATTAAAGATGGCAGCCTGAAATGCTGGACATCACTCAATCATAGGCAACGCTTTTGAAGTGACTAGAGGCAGACAGGTTGTCAAGTAGTTTAATAAACATATGTTACTATAGGGAAGTAGTCTCATAAATAATGACTTCTTCAGAAGTTAAGTGATTGTTTTTCTTTGTCTTTTAGCACCACAGACTTCCAGTTTTGAGCTTGGCATATGCGAGTGGCATTCAGATGAGCCGGCAGAGCCTGCTATGTGGGCACAACTGCAAGCCGGGCACAAGATTGCCTCCTGTCCCTTCCTGAAAGATTGGAACAATACTGAAGGTGGGAAATTTAAGTTAATGCTTAAATACTAGATGTCATGAAGAATATCGTGCTTTCTAGGAAACGTTGGTGAGCTAATGTAGAAACAGAACAAAAACCTGAAAAGTAATTGTATGTATTTTGTACTTAAATTAGCTTTTGCTTTGACCATTTCATAAGGGTGCTGTGAACACTTGTGCTGGTAAAACATGAAGAAATTATTCCCATGTAAACTAATAACTGATTTATTCTCCAGTTAATACTTTGTATGAGATCTATGGAACAATTTGGTGAATTCAAATCCATCTAATCCCTATGACCCTTGTATGTGGCTTTTTTCTGTTTTGTTTTGGTGCTTGGCGGTTTTACTTATGTATTTGTACTATGTTTGAACATGCAGTCAGGAATTTAACTTCAAACTTCTAATTAGAGGAGCTGTAAATAAACATTTATTATACAGAATAATTTATTACTCTTAAAAGCAAAATTAATCCACTTGCAATTTTCATGAGTAAAGAGCAGCACTTGTTTTTGAAGTCACTGTTTAGTGCTTGTCTATGGGTTTATGGGAAAGGTTTTTGAAAGCTTAATGGTTATAAATGTCTGAGTTGTAATGTGAAAAGGAATCACCTTACCAGCTAACTGTTTGGCTTGTCTACTGAGACTGCCTTCAAAGAGGTTAAGTAGCACTAGTTGTAATGGTATAATTTGTGATGTAGCTCTGAAGAACTGATAGTGTGGAGACTACTGCTTGAACTCTGAGCCCATAGAAATGGAATACATATCACTGATTACAGCAGAATGAAAGCTTAGATATTATTTTCAGTTTAGTAAGATTTTGAAAATGATTTTTTAGCATGCATTTCAACACAGGTAACTGAATAGGCTGAACATGTAACAACCAACCAGCTGGGGACATTCCCTGTGATTCTGTGTCATTAAGAAAAAAAGAAAATGTGAGAAGAAATGTGTCAAAACAACAGAATTGAATTCCTCATTAACATTAGCAAGTGCTGAAAACTTGAACTACGAGAGCTCACCCCTCAATACAGACAGTGTTTCTATTCATACAGAATTGTTAAGGCATAAAGTAAGAGGTTGAATATTAACTAAAATTCTGAAAACCTAAAGAAATCATATGCAAACTGCAAAAATGTCATGCTTGAGGGCTCAAACTTGCAATGCAAATAGAGCTTGTCTAAGCTTTAGTTTCTGATTTTGATCAAAGCTTTCACTACTATAAATAGAAGAGGGTAAGAAACTAAATTATAAAGCAGAGGTCTAGACAATTATATTTATAAAGAAAGGATTGCTTATATGCTTTGAATAATCCTCCTATCCCAGTATTCTTAAATTTAATAAAATACTTTTTGTCCTTGGTGGACTTTTTTTCCCTGTTCTTTTATTGCTTCTTTTCTCCAATGTTGTATTGTAGACAATACAATAGTTTCTCTATAACTTTCCCCCTAATTTCTCAAGTGTCAAAAGTTCTTACATAGGTTTTATATTCCCCAGAAATACTGTTGAGAAAATACTTGGTTGTTGTTGTTTTCTTTGTTGATATTTCCAGCATGTTAAGTAATTTCCATAGTGCGTTCTTCTTACAGTGGATGAATCTAGTTTCCTACATGTGAGGTAATACTTTAATAAGAAACTGATGAAACCAATTGTCTACATAACAAAAACAAGGTTTATGAGATGCAAAACTAAATCAAGAAGCACCATGGCTTTAAACCAAACATTTCAGATAACTAATTATAAAAATCTCTCAAGTTTAAACATGAAAAAACAGCCAAATCATTAGGTTATGAGATTCTATTACATTACATTTTTTACTTTTTTCTTCAAGAATTCATTATGAGTTTGTGAAAGTCCACCTGTAAAGAGTAGGAAGAATGGCCGTTCATATTTGACCTCTTCTTTCATGAAAATGCATGAGTGGGAAGGTTGCAGAGGACTAGTTCAGAGAATGATCTGATCTCTGTTGAGGAAGAGAACTTGCCAGAAAATAAAAGGTCTCACTTTTTGTGGCTCAGTTTTAACCAAAGGCTCTGTAGTTTCTCTAACACTAGTAGCATAGATTCAAAGTCACATACTTTGTGAAATGATAAAGAAAAACATGAATTAAAGCAGGAGTATCAGAAAATTTGAGTCAGAAAATGGTTAATATGTTGTCAAGCAGCTGAATATTTATAGACTTTGAGTTTTCACTGTAGTAAGACACCTGCAGGTTCACTACCCACTCTACCACCCTGCCCTGGCTTTGGGAAGAGATAGGGTCACCTCATAAGTAAGTTGTAAGCTCTGCTTCTAGCAGGGCTCCATTGCTGTTAGGGACTGAACTTTTCTCAGGACTGCAAGTTTTTGCTTATGATAGACAAAGTTTTTTTTCCAAACTGAAAGAAATAAGACTATCTATCTAAAACCTGATTAAGCAGCCACACGGGGAAAATAAAAGGCTTTATGAGAAGTCATTAAATTCTACACTCTTTGTTCTGGCAATGATCCCAGCATCTCTTGCCAGAAACACACACATCTTTGTGACTCGATAGCGCTACTACCTATTGGCAGGAATAAAATGGCTTTTCTGGGATACCTGTTCTACTTCCAAAAACACAGAGAAGTCTGGCACTTCAGAAATAGGAAGCCGTGAAAAACAAGAAGGTCAGAGCATAATACAGCAATATGCTATGGAGAGTATTGGACTGAGGAAAATTCAAACCTGAGAGATACAAAGTTTATAAAAAATAAAAGAAACTTTCTTAATACTGTTAAGCTTTACAAAGCTACACAATAGATGTTGGCTAAAGGTAATAATAAAAAAAATCCCTGAAAGAGGGGAAACAAGTAGCTTAGCACAGTTTATTGATTGTGCGGCTAAAGTGACTTGGTTCTACTTTTACAGGATATAGAGGAGAGAAAAAAAATAATAAAAATATCAGCATTTTTTAGCCCAAGAGATTCTGGAGTCTTCATTTCTGAAATGAGGCCTCAATTCATCTCAGAAACTTTTGCAGTACTTGCATAAAATGATTCCCTGAAGAATAGTCAGTACCACTTGTGGATGTTCTAAAGAACTTTTGTTTATATAGTGTGATACATTTGCTTGCTTATCTAAAAATCATGTGAGTTCCACTTTGCACTGTTTATAAAGATTCATGAACTTAAATTCAAAGAGGAAAATTAATGTTAATTACCATTAGACTAGCCTCAGAAAATAAAATTTCATAGTTTTATAATGGCCTCTTGAATTCTGAAGTTAGATGAAGAACAGGTAGTGTAAATTCTAATGTTGATGCATATTCCTCTTCTGCACAAGTCAGTAGCTTTAGAAGTGTAGAGACTTTGGTGATCTCTGTCCAACAGAATGCTGGGTTAAATCTGTAGTGTATCTTTATATCAAGGTTAGATGTGTTGGCATGAAAACTACAAACCTTGTAAAACATTGCATAAGGCAAAGAGTAAACTGGCAACAAAATGAAAATAATCTGGTCCCTTATAAAAACTAAATGCTTTTCTTGGGAAATGATGCTTTATGCTTTTAGCTTGAAATAGATTGTCTAGCACCTGTGTTTGAGATAAATTGTATTTAGAGACATGAATACAGAAACAGAGGATTTAAGACGTTTAATCAGTCCTTGTTTATTATTTTAATGTCTGTTTCAGAAGGCAGCAAAATATTCAATAACTCAGGAGAGGAAAAAAAAAACTTGATACATTTGATAAAAAGTATTTAGCCTTTTTATTCTGACAAATAAAAGGCACTGTTGAGGGGTTGGAGTATTCCTTTAGATCTCTGCAGGAATACTTTTATAAGGGGCAGTAGGTCAAGAAGAGCACAAATTGCTTTTCTGCTTCAGACGGAAAGACAATATGCTTCCAACATTTTGTTGCTGAAATTCTGGCTGAGAAGCAAAGACCTTGATAACATGGTGGATATGCTACTGCCTCTGGTAGCAGAGGCTTTGCTTCCCAAGCACCCTTTTTTTTTTTAAATTTTGAAGAGTCTACAACCATATTAATGTAAAAAAAATTATTTCCTGGAAAACATAGAGGAAGAAGGAAGAAAGCCCAGTTTCCAAATATATTTGGGATTAGGTATTGAATGGTTGTAAATGTAAGGAGGCTGAGCTGAATGTGAAACTGCTTACAGCTTTTAACATGCAAAGTAGCAACTTCAAGATGCTATCAACTGATATGATTCTTGGTTGCTGGGGCTATTTGGGAGTGAAATGAATATATGTATATATATCTTTAATGGGAAACAGGTGACATGCAAGCCACATAATCAGCATGACAGTCAGATTCCATTGTTGCAGACATGGGTCCATAGCTTGATTGTGGGAAAACAGTCTTTACATTCATAGATTGAGAAAAAAAATGTTTGTGAAAAAGTGCACTTTTATTTTACTTTTCAGGCAATTTTGAGTGGTTAGAAGCCAATGACAATGCATTATACAAAAGCGCTTATCTTAACAGCTCCATGTGTCATTGCTCCAGCAAGAATTGTCATTTTCAGTTTCATTACTCTGTGGCAGATAGCAGCGTTCTCAAGGTGGTACTGTTTACTAATCAGGTAAGAAGAAACATGCATTCATTTTCAAAGGGTAAAGATACAGCAGACCAGGTGTTATCAGCTGAAACACAAGGAAGTACACCTGCTAGCACACCCTAAGTCAGTTTGTGCAAAGCAGTAACTTGGAATCATTCCATTGATCTATGCAATTGTAAAACCTGGGTGTTTGCCATCTCAGCTATAAACTAATTTGATGGGTGAATGTTCTGCAATAAGACTTCAAGGACAAACCCCAGCTATTATAGGATTAAATAATTTGAGCATTTCAGGGGAAAAAATCTATAGTAACAGTTTTTCTAGCCTTCTTCCCATTCTGGAAATGGGAAAAAAAGTTATTTTCTGTCTGGAGACAAAGAAAAAAGGAAAGTTACTGTCTCAGGATGTTTGGAAAGTGCTTGCTAAGGTACCTGATTTGCTTCATCCATGTTTTACAGGAGTAATTTTCCTATTTTCTACTTATTAGTAGCTAAAATATTTATGTCCAACTGAAGCATAAATGCCAGTTGAGCAATGATAACTACTTCCATCTTTCTTACCTCTTTTGCTTTATGGAGGGATTCCATTGCTAGATGTTCCCTTTTGAAAGTCTTGTTTAATAACTTAACATTGATGCTATTGTACTGCTACTTAATGAAACCAAGAGTGGTACAGCTAGTCTCATTAGGTTAATGGCTGTCATATCTTGCTGTTGAATTATTTTCACTCAACAATACAAGTATTTAAAAAGATAGACCCACTCCATTCACAAAGATAAGATGATAAAAACCCAGAGGTGTAACACTACCGAGGGATCTAAATACAGAATGAGGTAATGGAAGTACCTTATTTCTTTATCACTTTCTTTTCATGGAAATAACCCCAGGCTCTTGCTCATTTTCCATTTATAAAAGGTAATAGTTGTATTTTTCTATGACCCATTACTATATCAAGGAATTATAACAGAATCAATGTTCTGGTCAGAATGCAGGGAGATTTCTTCCTTAGTCCTTGTCAGTAAATTCCCAGGTATGATGCCCATGGCGTCCTTGAGACAGAATAGGAATGCTGATTTCTATGGTTCACCTAAGTAGCATCCATGAATCTGTTTTAGAGCTTTCTTTCCCTGAAAACAGAGCAAAACATATGATCAAAACCACGAAAAAAATGGCTGTTACATTGCCTTAGAATTGAGAGCCTAATTAATTGATAATCAGTACCTTACACCTGCATTAGAAGAATGATTTTGGCAGTTCAGTCTACATCAGTTCAGTCTATTCTGTTTCCTCAGCTTCTTTTAGCCCTTTGATGTTTTAGTTCTTGAATTTCTCCCTCAGTCAGAAGTGTATTTATTGCACATAGACTTATTTAAAGCTGATATGAGTTACTCATACTGCAAAATATGCCAGAAAAACCTTCAGAAACGTAAGCTTCTGCTGGTAGCTTCAAAACCAAAACCCTACAGACTTATATTTGAGACTTCTTATACTGAAATGGAGGAGTATATTTTACACAGTTTGCTACTGAATTGTTATGTCATTTATGAAAAACAAATGAATCTTTAAAACTAACAGAATACTGAGAAACAGAAGCAAGAGCCAAGTTCTGATTCTGACCCTGGAATAAAACAGAGCTGCTGACCTGGAGGCTGTCATCCAAAGGAACCTCTCAATTGTATGGTCCACTACCATGCAGTTTCCCTGCACTCCTTTTTACTTCTCTCTGAATAACTCTTGGTGTTTCCCAGTACCAACAGAGCAGATGCAAAGGGAGACTGGACTACATGTAATGTACTGTTCTCAGTGCAGTTCTTAAGAGGACAAGCAGCACAGAGGTTGCAAAAGTGTCCCTAGCCTTCCTCACCCTTTCAACACAGAGGCCATAGATGACTAAAGATATTTTCTAATGTAGACATTATTACATCAGTTAAAAGGCACAGAATTTAAATTGCTCTTGAGTACAAAGACGAATGGGGAAAGTGTAATCTTTTTGCCAATACTAATCTGTTACTGGCTTATATTTAACTTGCAGTCCATGATAATCTACAGAACTTTCCTTGTTTTATTGCTGGTTTAGCAAAGTTAATCTTCATTCAATACTACTGCACTTGATTATTTGGTTTTTATTCCTAGCTGTGATTCATGTCTGAAATTTGTGTTATTGGTTTGAAACACTTTTTTTTGTACAGTGTGATGATTTTAAATTCTAATAATGTCCTTTCAGAGTGCCTGTAATTCCTCTCAATTTACTGTTATTTACATCATAGAAAAAATATTTCTCACTATGTCGACAGTCAACACTATAATTATGTCAGACCCTGGAACAGACCTATGCACAGACCTTTTACAATTTTCTGGTGTTTTTTTAATAGAAAACTATTGACAGCTCATCTCTTAATTAAGGTCTCCTATTTGTACACCCACTTTTACACCACTTGTGATCAGCTGCCAACTGGATTTAACTCAATTCACCAAACCTCTTTGGGCTCAGACATCCAGCCAGTGTTTTACCCAGCTAAGCATACACCTATTCAAGCCAAAAGCAGCCAGTTTCTTCAGGAGAATGCTGTGGGAAACAGTGCTAAAGACTTTACTAAAATCTAGATAGACAACACCCACAGCCCTTCCCTGATCCACTGAGTGGTTGACCTTGTCATAGAAGGTGATCAGGTTAGTCAAGCAGGACCGGCCTTTCATGAATCTTCAGTGACTAGGCCTGATCACCTGGTTGTCTTGTATGTGCCGCATGATGGCAAACAAGATGGTCTGATGCACAGCCTTTCCCTGCACTGAAGTTACACTGACAGGCCTGTAGTTTCCTGGATCTTTCTTTTGCTACTTCTTGTAGATGAGCATCACATTTGCTAATCTCCAGTCAACTGGGACCTCCCTGGTTAGCCAGGACTCTTGGTAAATGATGGGAAGTGATTTGGTGAGCACTTCTGACAGCTCCCTCAGTACCTTTGGGTGAATCCTATCCAGCTCTGTAGAACTGTATGAGTCTAAGTGGTGTAGCAGTTTGCTAATGATTTCCCTTTGGATTATCATGGAATCAGAGAACAGTAGATGTTGGCAGGGACCTCTGGAGATCATCTACTTCAACCCCTGTCTCTTCTAAAGCAGGATCACCTAGATCATTTTGCACAGGATCACATCCAGGCAAGTTTTGAATATCTCCAGAGAAGGAGACTCCACAAACTCTCTGGACAGCCTGTCCCAGTTCTCTGTAACACTCAGAGTGAAGAAGATATTCCTTGTATTGAGATGGAATGTCCTGTGTTCCAGCTTGCACCTGTTGCCCCTTGCCCTGTCACTGGGCACCACTGAAAAGTTTTGACCCGTCCTCTACACATCCACCTTTTAGATATTTATAAGCCTTAATCAGATCCTTTCTCAGTCGTCTACTCTTCAGACTAAACAGACCCAGCTCTCAGCCTTTCCTTGTAAGAGAGAAGCTCTAGTCCCGTAATTATCCTCATAGCCCTCCATTGCACTCTCTCCAGTAGTTCCTTGTCTTTCTTGAACTGGGGAACCCAGAACTGGACACAAAACTCCAGATGTAGCCTTGCTAGGGCAGGGTAGAGTGGGAGGATAACTTCCCTCCACCTGCTGCCCATGCTCTTCCAAATGCAACCCAGAATGTCATTGGCCTGCTTGGCCATGATGACACTTTGCTGGCTCATGAGGGCTTCAATTCTGTTCCCTCTCTCTCAGTTCAGTGGGCTGGGTACCCTGAGGACAACTGGTCTTACTATTAAAGATTGAGGCAAAGAAGGAATTAAGTACCTTAGCATTTTTTTCATTCTATTTCAATATTTTTTCCCCTGCATCTGATGAAGGATGAAGATTCTCCTTAGTCCTTTGATCGTTGCTAATGAATTTATACATTATTTAATGTATTTATAGAAAAAAATTGTACCATAATGCACAACATTCATTGACACTTGCAAAAACCATGCAGATACTCTGCTGAAGTTAAAGGTGATCCATTAATTGTTTGTGGGGGAACAAATAAACTTTTTTTCCAAATTACTCTCTGAAATGAGAGAAGCAGGGAAAAAATTATGAGTGCGGTTGCACAGCAGCAAATGTATCTATAGAGAAATGTCAGAAAACAAAGTTTTATTTATAAATGGAGTTGATAAGAAAAAGTAATGAATGTCTCTTCCATCCTTCAAATCTGAGTAGCATCCTCTCAAAAAAAAAGCAGGAAAAAAGAAACAATTTTTGTCTATTTTAGCTTTACAAGAAATGTTTATAGATAGCAATATTTCACAATAAAGGGAATAGAATTAAGTTATTTTGAGCAACTGCTCCCCTGCTTCACCAAAATAAATCTTGAGGTAAAGGACTAGAAAAGTAATGCATTCAAAATTTTAAAAGAAGGTTAAAGACACAAGGAATGTGCTAGAGGGGTTAACTGATTTGTAGCAAAGAGGTGGAAGACTTTGAGAGGCAGAATGAATACTACGGAGCAAACATTGTGAGGAAGGGAAATATTGCCTCATTTGAGCTCTATAAAGTCAGAAGGTGTTGTCTGTTGCACGGAACAACAGCCAGTTCAAAAAGTTGTTGCATCTGAGGTGATTTGCAGCTTTCAGTGTAAAAACCAGCCCTGGAAGGTCTGGATACTGGCACGTGCACAGAAAATTCAAGGTTACTGCTGCAAGCTGGTTTTATTAAAATAAATTTGGAAGAAAGATGATCACGGGGATGGGAATCTAAGCCATTAATTTAATGTGAACAAAATTATGGGATCCAGTTGCATCCAATCAAATAAATAGCAAATGCAGTCTTCTACAAGGTACATAAATGTGTTTGGAGGATTTGTATATGTGTGTGTGTGGGAATACATTAGCTAAAATATTTCTAAAACCAGACATGTCACCACAGGCTATCGTTTTAACCTGCTGTGCAGTATGGCTCCTAGCATATTATCTTTTTCTGTCTCTTATATGTGGCTATTGTAGGATAATAATGTTAATATATTTCATTTGGAAGCTGAAATACTTAGCAAAATGAAGCAATGAACACAGAATGAATTGTCCTTGGCATTGAAAGCCTTCTATCACAAGAACAAGGTGGCAAATACTTATATCCTACAGTGATGTGTAAACTTGCAGCTGCCTTTACTTCTGAAATCAAGTATGTCATGTGGTTTATCCAAATTTGGTCTCTGATATCATTTAGCATTTGGAATTAGGAGATTGGCTTGTCCCTTTCTTCCTTAATCTTGAACATATACTAAAAAGAGATTGAATCTTACAGCTTTGTTAATATGTGGTAACAATTGGTAGGAAAAGAGCGTAAGTAATTGACTACTCATTACAAATCAGTGTTGTTCTACTGACTCAGACCTCTCAGTTTATCAAGCAGACGACAGCATCTTCCTCTTTTTATATTGCAAGACAGCAAAAAAAGATAACTGTTCTTTCTATAGTATTGATAATATTTCACATACCTATCATATCCCCTTTTATTCATCTCCTCTAAGGAAAACTTGTTTTGTCCTTTCAATTGAATTTTCATTTCTATTGTCCTGCTTTGCATCTTTTTCTGAGCTTCTCTAATTCTGTAATATCTTTTGTGGAAAATGTATTGCAAGTACTTTGCACAGTATTCTAACAAGGTTCTCACTGTTGATACGTGTAATGGTAAATCTGCTTGTATGAATAGCCTATATTAGCTTTTCCTGCAATTTTTTCTGTCTTTCTGGCTTTGCTCTATTTTGGAGCTGAATCTTGAAAAGATTTTATATAGGGATATGAAGTTCACATTGCTACATTTCTTCCAGTTAGGATCATGACCAGAAGCAGAATAAGCATGAGCTGTTTTTGTCAGATTATTGAAACGGAGGTGCTTGGAGTGCTTGCATAAAGGGAGTCATATTTGGCACTCTTGCTGTTATCCTTAGGAGGTAGACAGAAATGGGGATTGAGGTAACTTAGAGCATGACTAGGCCTTGTTAGGTAGTACTCTGTCTGCTTACTTTACAGATTTTTTTTTTAAAAAAAGATTTAGCACAGTTGACTCTGTAATTTTACTGACCCCAGATTCAGTTCTAAGAAAACTAAACCTAATTATAGCACAATACAATATAAGCAGTTATTTATGCAAAAAAACTAATGTAGAGAGCACCATGGAAACATATTGTTAAATTCAGCAATAACATGGTTTAATTTACATACTAATTCCCTTTAATTCTACCAATCTCACTCCTGATAATTATATTATTAGCCTGTTTAATCACAGTAAACATGTCTTTTTTCTCTTCTCTCCCATAGAGTTCAGTGCAAAGATTGTAAATGAATATGTGAAGCTCTACTTCCTTGCATAGACTAACTTTTATATAGCAGTAATGCAGCTAGGCTATGAAAAGTTTGAGGACAAAAAGATGGCCTTGATAGAGGAAGAAAAATTAGCTTTATAACTTCATATTCTACACTTTTCAGGAGAAACACGTCTTGTGGGAAACCAACATCATGACTAAGAAGGAATGGGTCAAAGTGGATATACAGATACCAAAAGGGCTAGAAAAAATAAAGGTATGAATGGAAAGGCATGTGCCTAATTTTTGAAGATGCTTTACCTTATTGTTTATAGAGATTCTGAGAAACTTAAGAACTTGGTTAAACATTATGTATCCTGAAGGTCTCGCTGTTCTTCATTGCTTCAATGTGAGTAAAACTCTGCTTGTAGCACAGGAAGCATCAACATGAACACCAAGTGTTGAAGCTTCTTGTCTTTAATAACACACAAGAAAATACATACAAATCTTACCATATTTTAGCTAGTCATCTGAGTCCATCTCTGGTGTTACCAACTCATTTAAAGATAAACACTATTAAGTGAGATGATGTGAATTATTTTTGTGGGATTTCAGTGAAATGCTGTGAACCATTAATTGGGAGAGAATGCCTTCTTGAATTTTCGGCCATAAAGAAGAGCACAGAGTTGCAAATAATTAATTCTTAAATTAATTGACAAGGTGTTTTAAAGTAATATAAAATTTATATTTATTTTTCATAATTCTGTAAATAACCATCGTATTTTACTGTCTCAATGATCAGCTGAAAATGTAATCTCTGTGAAAGGACAAAGACAGTTCCTGCTGCAGGAATTGATGTTTTGACATATTTGAATGTATTTCAGCGAGTTAGTAGGCTATAAATACCTGTTGTTGACTGTCTCTCCTTTTCCCACAAGGACATGTGTGAATAAACAACATGTCTAATAAGACTGTCTATAGTATCTAAAAATAAATAAACTAAAGGCTGCAGAGGTTGTATGTATATATGTAGAAAAAACAAACCTCTGCATTCTTCTACATTGACAGCAGGGTTCACTTGTGTTTGAGGAAGGAAAGATACTATCTTTAATTATATGATTGTGTAATGTTTTCGGCAGCGCATTCTGCTCTTTGAACTGGTAGGGAATGCTTACTATTAGAAAGCTTTTGTCGTTTTGAAGAAATTGTCTCTAGAGGAAGATCAAGTCATACATCATTCTTATTTCTTGAAAGAACAATGTCTCTTGAGATTTCATTCCAACCTAGTTCCCAGGCTTTAGGGAGATGTTAAACCCCTCTGCTTAAGACCCAAATCACATCTGTTCTAATATTATTCTGCTTTGTCGGATACTCTTGTACAATTTCTCTTCCACTGTGCTTTCTGTCTCTTACACATGGCTACTTTCTGAGACTTCTGCTCTGGTCATGTCCTAGCCTGTCAAATCCCACAATTCCATTTTTGATTTGTGCATCCAACTCTACTCTTGTCTCTCAGTGGTTTCTTTCATTGAAATCTGAATCTTTCTAATGAATCCAAGCTTCCTTCTGCCTGCTTGCTGCTTTAGCTCAGGTAAAAGAAACTTACAGGGTATAAGTGTGGCAATCTGCTGTTATGGTTAATTTTCTTCATAGTAGCTAGTATGAGGCTGTGTGTTGGATTTTGCTGGAAACGGTGTTGATAAAACAGGAATGTTTTAATTACTGCTGAGCAGTGCTTGCACAGAGCCAAGGGCTTTTCTGCTTCTCACCCCACCATTGAGTAGACTTGGGGTGCACAAGGATTTGGGAGGGAACACAGCTTATCCCAACTAACCGAAGGGATAGTCCATCCTATATGATGTCATGCTCAGCATCTAAGGGGCTGGGAGAAGAAGAAGGAAGGGGAGGGCATTTGGAGTAATGGTGTTTGTTTTTCCCAAGTCACTGTTATGCATGATGGAGCCCTGATTTCCTGGAGATGGCTTAAGTATGGGATGCAGGGGGAATTTGCCAACCCCTTTTCAGTCATCTGTGGAGATAGGACAAGGGGCAATGGCTGTAAACTGGAGCACAGGAAGTTCCGCACCAACATGCGGAAGAACTTTTACACAGTGAGGGTGACAGAGCCCTGGGACAGGCTGCCCAGGGAGGTGGTGGAGTCTCCTCCTCTGGAGATATTCAAGACTCGTCTGGATGCCTATCTGTGCAATATAAGCTTTGGCAGGGGGGTTGCACCCGATGATCTCTCGAGGTCCCTTCCAACCCCTACGATTCTGTGATTCTGTGAACACCTGCCTGCTGATGGGATGTGGTGAATGAATTCCTTGATTTGCTTTGCTTGCCTGTGCAGCTTTTGCCTTACCTATTAAACTGCCTTTAACTTAACATATGAGTTTTCTCACTTTTGTTCTTCTGATGGTCTCCCCCATCCTGCCAGGAATGAGTGAGTGAGTAGCTGCATGGTGCTCAGTTGCCAGCTGGGGTTAAAACAAGGCATCTTCTTGCTTTGAGATCCAACAGAGCTGGGCTCCACAGTGGCCAGGATAAAGAGATGTTCTTCTGAAACTTCATTGCTCTAAATCGCCCTGTGTAGCATCTGGTCAGTGTAAGCGAGGTCTGTTAAGAGACAGAAATGCTCCTTGAATCTTAATGTCTGTGCCAATAGCAGTAAAATAAGCAAAACCAGGGCACAGGTCCAAGATTGACATGTGACAACCTATATAATTAAAACATTAGCATGGTCCCTAGCAAGGTTTTGACCCAAGCAAATTGTTAAGATTTTCTATGCCAATTGAAGTCTGAGGACATTCCTCTATCCATTTAGTCACCTGTGAGTGTAATTGCATATTTTTCCCTCGGGCATCTACAAAACAAGGTTCTGAAGAGACTTCAGAGCAGAAGATGGAGGCTTTAGGATATTGTATTTCAGGTCATTCTTCTGAAGCACGGAGGTATTGCAACTTTTTAGCCAAATCGTTATGAGATTAGGAATTTTCCTTTAAAATAGGTTTTTACTTAATTTCATTCTCTGACTTTGTTAAAGTATTTTAGCTAAAAATTTTCAGACATGTTGACCTGAGGAAGTCATACAAAATTTCAGGGTTTGATCTGAAATTTGCTATGTTTTTGTAATTAAGAGTATAGGTACTTTTTACACATAGAATTTTACCAGTTTATGTAAATAAAAATCAGCTTCTCTCCGTTGTCAGTTAATGCAAATATTTTAACTGGTACACTCCACAGCTTACGTTGAAAGGAACACTCCAGAGCAGGGCAGGTTTCATCTGTTTGAATAGCATCCAACTCTTGGACACTACATCATCAGAGTCACCAGGTTTCTGCTCCTTAGAAGAATTCACCTGCACTGATGGGCAGTCCACGGAGCCTGGATCAGCCTGTGACTCTCGTCCAGACTGTTCTGATGGCAGTGATGAGGATCCAGCAGCCTGCTGTAAGTGAATGGCATTGGGTTAGAAGGGCACTGTGCTGATGGAAACTTGTTTATTTGTTTTAGTAACAATGTTAATAGCATTTTCTGTCATGAATTTTTCTTTTTCCCATTGATTTTGATTTCTCTGGCCTCAGCAATATGTTTTGGATCCAGACAGTATTTTTTTAAGTATCTGCAGAAATATCACATTTTGCATATTTTTGTTTAAATGTATTCTGTACATACAACATTTATAACCTCTAGATCCTTCATTTAGGAGGAACTGAAATCTGCCTTCAGTTTTGTTGTTTGAATACTTTTCTAATTCAGACTGTGAGTTACTGTCAGAAAATGCTTTAGGTGACCCAACAAAAGACCTATAGTTCCAAAGCTACATCTTATTCATGGTATTTCCATTGAAGGTTATCTGTAAAATCAAGGGTGAAAGAAAATAATTAAAATTGCTGGACGATAATAGTTCTGAGACATTTTAGATCTCTGTGTGTAAGTAGCTTTAGAGACCCTATCACTTCTAAAATTAATATTAGTTTGCATCTGTAAGAATGTTTGCCTGTGGTAGTCATAATTAAATGTGTATTGCAGATGACAACTGTGTGTGCGTATACTTAAGATATTGGTGATGATATATATGGCTGCCAGGAGGTGCAAATTAAAATTTTGCATGTCACTCAAGACAGTAGCATGAAGAACACTGATAATGTTCTATTTTCAGATTTCTTGAGAAGACTAGAAATTTTTTGTCATTATGAGCTTTTTTCTTGATTTTTTAAAAAATTCACAGCATGAACCTTTGATCAGTTCTGAAACAGGTAATATTTGCACATGTCGAAATAGGAAGGTTTATACTGTTTTCTCTCTGGGTGTGATCTAAGCCAACATTAAAGTCTATAGGGGTTCCCTCTCTGAGACCTGTATTCCTTTTCTCAAGACTTGACCCTGTGCTGCTAGCTCTGTGTGTATGAATGGAATGAAAATTAACAGTACTTTATTTCTCACCAATTCAGTGTTCCCCCATTGGTGTGGCGAATAATGACTGAGAATATAGTAGAATATTTTTAAGGCTTAAAAGGAGAATGAATTCTCTCAGTTGAAGGGAGTAGTTAATAGTACTACACAAAGTGAAAGTAAAGATAACTCCAAACAGTACAGGCAATTATATTTTTCATGCAGTGCATTATACCTGCACCTCAGATATGGACATTGGCATTGTGTAACCAAAAGATTAACAAATAACATTGATACACTCTGTATTCTAGAGTTAAAGACAGATTACAGTGGGACCTGTTTTTGGAATATTGCTTCTACTGCACTCACATGGGTAAGTCAGAAAAACTGAAGAATGGGGAGAAGAAATTAAAATCAGAATGTCCTGAGGGTCTCAACACCGTCCTTGGTGGCATCACCCTTGATGGGGAAAGGACTGATGAGAGGTTCAGCCAGTGCAAAACCATCTTTGATATCTCTGCCTAGTACTCCACTGTCTGCTGCTGCCTCTGCAGTTAACTTTGGTTCACTACATGGCACCGATTCTCCACTAACTCCTAGTGTATTTCAATTTAAAGAAAATATCCCACTCAGTTGAACCTGAGACATGGGGATTGTGTGCCTGACTGTATTGAGGCATTCACAGATTGAAGATGTATCATTTTGTTGGAGCACTGCACAAAAGTATACTCATCCTCCCAGAAAACGGTCAAAAATGTTGATTTTTTAAAATATAAGTAACCTATAGCAGTTGCACGTTGCTCTGACTACTGGCTGAGAAGAAAGAAAAGGAAAAAGAAGAGGCATGTAAAAAGCAACTGATTTTAAAGTTGGCCCATTTTAATGGTTAATATTGTCTTGGATACTTCACACATTCCTTGTCAGGAAAGAGAACCCTAAAGATGGAATTTAGCTCTTCAGCAGCTTGGTCAGCTTATAAAATTCATCTTTCTGACACTTTCTGTGGTCTGGAACAAAAGAGACCTAAAGGAAAAAATCATCTTTCATTTCTGTCCTTTGTTCTTCCCATTATGGACATTTCCATATGATATTCAAATTGTTATATTTAGACATCACTACATTTATTCACTTTTATTTTCAGTTAAAATTCCTATCTGGCACAGTAGTGCATATTTTAGTCTCTATTCTTTTAGGTATCTTAGCATTTATCCTTAGACACGTCCTCAGGAGTTCACTTTGATGAAGTACTCTTATGTACTGAAAGAGTTGACAGATCTCCACACTGAATGAAAACAAATGCAGACAGCTGTTACTTAGCAGTGTGAAAGATTTTCCTCTTCTTTAGGATTTTCTTTGCTTCATTGTTAGGGAGAAGGAAACATAATGTTTCTCTTTGCTCATGTTAACTTGAATGTCTTAGAACAATGCAATTTATTGTAAGAACACATATGTACATGTTTTACAATGCTTCTTAAACTTGATGTTTCATCTCTGCACATTTATTTAAATATGTATTTAAATGAGACTTAAAAATCTTGAAAAATTAGGAAACACACACGAGTAACCACCTTTGAGTAGTTTTGTTGAAATGAATGGATCTACTTAAGGGACAAATTATGAAATGAATGTTTTTATATTAAATTCTACATTTTCATTATGTCTTATTAGACACCACTTATTAGAGGTCACTTGTAAAAATTTTATTTCACAGTGACTGATAATGGATTATCAAAACCTAGTTAATATAGTCAAAACAGAGAAAGTAAGAGACAGTGTTTAGACCATTTGAAGGATTAAAAGGATCCCTTTCATGCTGTGCATTTATTTTCTACATAATATAAAGGAAGTTTTGCACTAAATGCCATGCCAAAGAACAAATATTTAAACAAATATAAAACATGCCAAATACATAATATTTTACATTATGTATGTATAGCATACACAATACATATAAAAATGTCACAAATAAATGACTAGCTAGCAAACCTAGAAACTTGGAAAGAAATCTAGCCAGCATTTGCTATTGTCAGTTGATATCACACTTTAACAGTAGTGTTCTTGGAAGTTGCATACTCATCAGCGTTCATGTAGACTCAAAATGATTGTGGGGGGAGACATCCTACAGCTGTTTCTGAAAGAACATCAACTCTTCCATTTAACCTATTCAGAAGCTCCCTTAAAACACCAGTCTTTAACTCTTCTGATTTTAATTTTGTATCTCTAGTATTAGCTTAAATATTCTCAGCCATAGGATTTTATAATTTATGAATACAAGTGAATGAAGGAAACACGTAATTTTGAAGCCGTATACCTTCTGATGCATTTCAGTTACAGTGTAGCAATTTAAAATTGCAAATCCTCCAAACCTTCTACAGCAGACGAACACATATGCAAATTCTTTTATTACCATTCAACTTTAAAGTAGAAGGAGCATTTTGTAGTCTGAAACATTTGGTTTACTGCACATTTATGTGTTTCCTGTGACACATTAATTGTCTGTAATTGTCTGAATCAGCCCATCAGTATTGTACATGCATGTGGAAAAAAGGACCCTACACCCATATTATTTTCACAGACTTCCTCACTGATTATGAACACTGTGTAGTATTGCCTTTATGTTTCATCAGAACAGTTACCTCAAAGCATGTTTACCCTCTGCAGACATAGGGTCAACATGAGATTCTCTTAACATGACCAGTCTTTTAACACTAAGCAAGGTAACTATGTAGTTTGAGAACATGAGGCCACATCACCTAGGGTACTAGGGTGTTTTGAAAGATCTAATAGTTTCTGACACGTGAAAGTTCAGGCTAGACGACCTATGGCAATATGGGATCTTTCTGCATGAATCCTTGAATAAATTGTAGATAAGCAAAACTAATCACAAACTGGTAGGGGATGTGCACAGAGACACAGTAAGAGGGTATATGCATTATCTCCCATAATGACATTAAATGTTAGGCAGAAATGGCAAATATTAATGCCAAAGTAACCACATAGAGGTGCTTTGGTCACTGATCATACAGATAATTATACCCCAAATTCTGTAGGAGCTTGGGTGCTGCCACACTGAGGAAGGGTAGAAGCCTTCCTCATTCAATACTCAGTCAGGGAAACCCTACCTCATTGAGCAACAAGCTGTGTGTCCCCATTTATGTTCACTTCCTCGATCTGCCAGAGTAGGACTGAAATTCTTTTGGAAAAACCATTTCATACTAATTGAAAAATCCTTCCAGTGTATTTATGGCTTTAGTAAGCTCCACTTATTTCTTAAAATTCAAGGAAATGTGTTTGGGGAATATATTTTCTCCTGGTTAGAATCTTTCCGGGCACAGAGGTGAGACTGAGCAGCCTGTAGTTCCATGGGCCTATCTTTTTTCCCCTTTTTAAAAATGGGAATTATGTTTCTTCTTTGTCCAAATATGAGAATTAACTGGTCTTGCTTCCAGAATGTGGGAAATCATTCTGCTGTTTGAATCCAGTGACATCTTCCCAGCGAAATAAAAAAAATATGCTTTGATGATAAAAGGTACTGTAGAAAAGGACATAATATCCCAGAAATATGTTTTGTGTCTGTTTAACTTGCATAAATGCAGAATGATTCTTCAAAAAATATAGGTTGTGCAGTCACTTATTTTCCAGCTATGGATAGTGAAATGTTCCCTATAATCACTTGAAGGTTCAAATAAAACTGCAGAAAAAAAGCTGTGAGTAATAAAAATTATGCACTGTTTTGATGGGAAAGGAGCATTTCTCAAAGTTTTTATGTTTGAGCAATGACAAAATACTCTGAGAAAGCCTCACTTGGATTTGGGTTTCAGACAAAGAACAGAACTTTTTTTCAAGCTTGATTAAACATTTACAAGAGCTCCTTAAGGTTTTAGCATTAAGCAGGGATAAAATTTAAGTCAAACTGTTAACTCAGACAGTTGGGTTTCACTCACATTTATAGCCTAGCTGTTCCCAAACATACTAATACTTTAAAAAATGAAGCATCACTTCCAGAAACTATATGCAGTAGAACATTTGTGCTTGGTAAGTGACTCCAGCCCAGTACCCCTACATGATTGGATTTTTGTATAAAGCTTGTAATTTTACAAATACAACCGCAATTTCATTTTAGAAAACACAGATGCAATAAAAAAAATAATCAGTAGTGTCTATACTGTGGTCAACATTAACACATTTAATGAACTGGAGCTACGTTTTTTATTTCCCACCACCACCGCCCACCCAAAATAAAGTCAAGAGCAAAACACCATGAATGTTCTTCCTACCTTTATATCTGTGTTCAGACTCAAATAATGTTTGAAAAAATGTCTGTGCAAAATAATTTCATTTGGAATTGTGGTTATTTTTTTTCCCACTGCTTGTATATTCAATCTAAAAGATGCTTATGCATTTCTTTCTATAGTGTTAGAAGAAATTGGACTGGTAGCTAGCAATGTAAGAAATTATGATTTAGCCAGGCTTCTCTCTGTCCTTTGACCATAAAGGGCATTAATGGGCTCTGCCTGACCACAGACTTTTTGTTTCACTAATTCTTTTAGCGTGCAATATTGACATGTGGCTTCAGGAGTCACTTTTTCACTATAAGCCAGGTAAAAAACCCTGAGCCTGGAATCAAGCCACATTGAATTACTACAGTTCCAGTGTCATCAGCACACGAAAAATGATGCTCACTCTTCCCGAGGTCCTAAGTACGCCTAGTTAAAAGAAAATAGTAATTTTAAAAAAAAAATCCTATGCAAAAGACCTCACTGAAATGTAAAATAATAATAATTAGTACCATATTCATTTATCTTTTTATTATTCTCTCATTATTTTAACTCTGGCCTGGCATTTAACTTCCAGCAACAGGGTTTTTTGTTGATTAGTATGCAATAGTCTTTCTGTCTATGTGGTCATTTATTGATGTCTTTTTGAATATTGCTATACAACTATTGCAGTCAGCTTCTTACACAGAAGGCCTTTTGCACCTTTTGGGGAGGGCCAAGGAAAGAAATGTTTAAGGAAAAAAATGTTTGTTTTTTATGTCACATTGGCTTTCTCAAGACTGCTTAGCTAAGGAAAGCACATAGTAATTACTGTACAGTGACACAGCTTAGTCTTGGATATCAATTTGCAGATTCTACCTTAATATATTAGAAAATGAAGTCTAATTAATGAGGTACCTTGTCAAAATCTTGAGAATTCTGTAATTAAGTAAGTAAGTTAAACAGGTTTCATGTTTAACTAATATACTGCACTAAATGGAAAAGCATGCTCCATTGAATTTTAATATATATCCAAATAAGATATGTTGATATTTGTGATTTATTTTGTACCTTAGGATTTAGCTGCTCGATTAACCTCTTTATAGCAGGAAGACCTTTACTATGAAGCTTAGCTACCATGGTGCTTCAACAAAGTTAGATTTAATTTTGTTTTCGTATAGTCTTAAAATTAGAGTAATATGTGTAATCATATGAGTCTGGGGCTGATATGGTAGGATAAATGTGCCATGAAGTCTGGAATGTGCCAAGTAGAGTTCAAGAGCAATTTGTAGAATTGCGATAAGTGACCCAAAGAGGTAAGTGTAGCACTTTGTGAAGCTGTTCTGGATTTGGAAAGAGAACTTAGATTACACTATTTTCCTGTTAAAAAAAATTATTTTGTTCAAGAGATGAAAGAGCGTGTGAAATTGTTTAAGTTCGTTTAATGCATATCAAGCAAGAAAATGGTCTTTTACTTTGCAATAAAAATTTCTAGGATGTCTAAATAACTTAGACATTTAAATCTCATTTTCAAAAATATATAAAGTGGAAGCTTAATGTTTCCTTTCAGTGTATTTAAAGCATGAAATATTTTTTTCACATATCCATAATTAATTAACCAGTAAAATTAACCTTTCAAAAATATATAATACTTTCATAATCTACCAGCTGTCTATGTACAGGTCTCATATGTAATACAAATTAGTTTATTCTATTATAGGTGTTTTCCTTCATGGGTCTGAGTTTGATTAAGAAGAGAAGGGCATGCCTGACCTGTTACCGGTATTCTACAACTTTTTGTCCATCTGAATAATCTGGATTTCAGTGAAACATACCAGTGCTTCTTTAAGACTCCTTGTACATCCAAAAAGAAAATGGTCATAGTTCTGGCATTAAACTGTTGCATTAAATTCAATGTAACGATCTGTTATTGTTGTTGTTCTTACATCAGCTAATTACACTATATGTGATTTTGAGACTGACCTCTGTGGGTGGAAGCCATTAAGCCAAGGTGATGCTGACTGGAAAGTAAGGAAAGAACAGGCTCCCCTTGACAGAAGACTCCCTGACAGAGGTCATGCAACTAATACTGGACGCAGTGAGAATAATTTTATTTTTTTATCATCCTTCTGCAATGAGTATAGGTACCTGTAAATTATGGCAGACTGATAATAACAAACGATTTGAAAAGTGTGCTACATAGTATACATATAACATAGGTGATGTTACAGAGAGCTGGTTATTATACCTTTTGTAATCTTCCTTTTCTGATGGGATAATCAATGAGATATAAGACTTGATCTAGCCTTAGTTTTTTGAGATCCTGAGCTTTGAACTGACATAGCTAACTTTGTTTGCACATACCATAAGAATCATTTTAACTAATACTCACAAATGGGTAATTCTTGAAAGTATTATTTGGACATAGTATCACTGTAACTTTTGTAGAGTGCAGGTAAATTAACCAGTTTTGTCTGGGAATAATAGAGGGAAATACTTTTTGAACAGTTGTTCTTCCTTCAGCCAACAGTTGCTATACAATGTGTTCAGCTGGAAAAAGTTCATTCCAGTAGAAGGCTGTTTAACTACTTTTCCCAAACTAAAATGTTATTACAGCATACCATATAAAACACAAACTGCCTACCAAGTTTATCATTGTCAAATAAAGTTGGCAAATATTCTATTGCTTTAATTTTATTAAATTTTATTAAAATGTATCTATTATATTGCTTCCAGTGGAGATTAGATTACTTTAAAATCTGGGTTACAGTCTAATACTCCTTTAAATTATTTTTTTTAAAATGATAGATATCTTCTTGCAAGTAGACCTCCGTGCTTATCTCCCATGTTCATGTTAAAGGAATGTGAAATGTTAAGTATTCCACCTCAAGCATTCAAAGATGGAGGAATTCCAGGATTAATATTCATTTGAACAAACCCTGGTGGGGTGAGAGTATGTGTCTGCATGCTATAGAATAACACTAACCGCACAATCATATGCCATTTCTTCCATTGTTCCCCAAGTGGAGAAGAGCACCAAAGTTGCTATTCACTTTCTCAGCAGCTATTTGATGTTTCATTTTATTGTCTCTTTAGAGTGGCATTGGTTCTGCATCACTGCATTATCTGCAAACATTACTGTGTCCAAACTCTCACAGCCGCTAGAGGGCGACACTGATATACCTGTGTCTTTCCCGTGTCAGTTATTCTAGGTGCTGGTGAGATCTGAGGTGTAATGTGGTCATAACAAAGGCTGCTGGTAGAAACATCTGCTCTGCAGCCCAAGCAGCATGTTAAATTAGCCGGTATGGAACTATGTGCTGCTGCACTTAAGCTGCTTCAAATCCTGAATTATTACAATTTAGGTTCAAATCTTTATATGCTGCTGCAGGTTGAAGCCTCCAGCAGATACGGAGGTTACCATACAGCACCTCTCAAGCTCAGTAATGATGCATTCCACATGCAAGTCAGTGCAAAGGTCTTTCTAAGGTGGTTCTATACCCATCTATCGCTGTGCCTCTTACAGCCACATCAGGGCTTTAGAATTAGGCTTCCAGAATTTGAGCAAGTTTTGCCAACATTAAACCAAGGTACTTCAGGTTGCAACAGTTGCTTGTGATACTGCAGAGTGTTAGTCTCTCTTCTCTCCTGGGGAGGGCAGCAGCAAATTTTGATTAATGAAGATCTCAACAAGGCTACTGTAGACCCTCAGCTGCAAAGTACAAGAGGATCTGTTGAAGTACCCTTGCATTCCAGTGAAGGGAGCTTCCCTTGCGCTGCCGCGCGCCTGTTTGTACAAGGAGTCGTAACGGTCACCTCTTTGTGCCAGCCTTGCTAAAGCGATGCAATTATTCACATGGGGCTGGACTAAACCCTCTGCTTCATTATGTATCCATGGGAAATAAATGGCTAAGGAGTATGACTGTGGCAGCACAATAGCTGATTTTCCAAGATGCAAGGCAATATGTGTAATATCAATGCACAAACAAGACTGAGCCTTTAGTGTTGTTTTGCATAGACTTTCATGGAAAAGTCTCAGTATTCAGCAAAGGCAGCACTGACGGCATTCAAAATATGCTGCTTTAGGGCCCCTTGAACATGTTTATCCTTCCCTACCTTTGTCTGAAGCACATCTGCTGTAGTTCAAATCCAAAGGCAGTTCGTTTGCCAGAGTTCAGATTAGATCTTTAATTAAGCTTTCATCCCCACTAGCTCAGACAACAATGTCAAGTCTGTGGACCCCATGAGAAAATATAGCTTATCCCATTGGCTCCCATGGTCTGCAACATTGTTAGCATACTTAAAACTGGCTGGGCTGCTCTGACAGTGAATACTGTACCCTAAAGGAAATTAATTTTTGTTCTAATTCTGTTTGAAACATTATTTAAGCCAATTAAAATGTGTCCTTTAGGGCTCCCAGCTGAAGTGTATGCTGTTTGATCTCCTGGATGCTTTGTGTTGCACCTCCTGCAGTCCCTTTGCTCTCCCCAACCTGTGCAGAGAGCAAAGGCACTGTGAGAAGGCAATAGGAAGTAGTTTTAGTGAGTGGAGGATGGAGGTCTTAAGGCTTTTGCCTGAGGAGAGCAGATAAAGAGTGCATCCAGTGGGTCTGCACAATAAAGCCCCACAGAAACAACATCTAAACTCCCTTTGCAGGGCTCTGTATTTACATCCTTAGGTTTAAGTGCTTGCAGGCATCACAACAAGGTAGCATTATCAATGGCTACCCAAACACCTTTCATCTCTTGTCCCTCTTTCCTCATGTTTGGACTCAGTTGTGTTAATTTTACTGCAGAGGAAAGAGGCAGGAGCATTTAGCAATTCTATTTTTTCTTTGCCTACATAGACACTGGTTGTTGCAGCCTGTTACAAGACCCATCTCATTATCCACAGAGACTGAACTGACAGCAAAGCTTCTTCATTTGTTTACATTTGTGAATAAGCTTTAGGTGCCTCATGGAGCACATCGTTACCTCTCTGAGGTAGCTGTTTGCCACTGGAGCATGACATATTTCTCATATTTCTTTGATTTTTGTTTACAGAATCATTCATTTACTTCAGTGGATCACATCAGATGAACACAAAGATGGCTATGTCTCATCTGGGGAGCCCTTTCCTTGTCAAGCTGTCCCCTGGGCTCTCCAGCTGTCAGGTAACAGTTTGGTATTAACTGTCCCTGCCTTTGCAAGCTATCACTCACCTGATGGGCAGATACGGTGTTTTTCATGCTGTAAGTGTTGCTGCAGCAAAACTGGCTCTATTTCAATACCAGTGGAAGGAGTTACAGACTTAATTCTTTGGGAGGAGGGAGATGTAGCAGGCTTCTTACTGCTTTACTGCCAAATTTTTGATCTGATTATTATTCTTCCTAGAGCATCCACCAGGTTACTCGGATTTAAGGCTGTGCTTCAGGTTTTTGTATACTGTGAGAAACAGTTGGACTACAACATCAGGGCCATGTCACCTCACAGCCTGCCTTTTGAGCAAAAGTTGGCAAAGGGTCACTCTTGTCTGTAGGCAGTAAATAGACATCTAGCATCATGTGGTCTGAATATAGAAAGACAGACTGGTTTGGGTTAGAAGGGACCTTAAAGATCATCTATTTTCAATCCCCCTGCCCTTGGCAGGGAAGCTATATAGACTAACTACGCTGGTGTGACCAGAGAGAATTAGCTACCATGCTCCAGACGTGTACTAAATTTTAATTGATGGTTTGAGGATGATGCTTTTTGGGGTCATCAGCACAGTACTTGAGAGTTTACCTTGAAGTGCTTTTTTTGTTAACTCTCTTGTGTCTCTGTAGAGGAATGCAAAAGCAGCCAGCCAGGATGAGAAACAAAAAAGGTACCTGGAATGAATGGGTCAGGAGGCCTAAAAAATAGAAATACAGTTTTATAACTACAGTGTTGGAACTTTAAAAAAAATACCTATTCTTAAAACAGAACTTGAAGAAATACATTAAATATATATATTGTTTAAAACATTAAACAAGAAAACCTTCCTAACTGTTTATCCTTTTGGCCTCTTAGGTTTTTTTTCTAGTGTAAGGGACGTAAAACAAGGTTTGACTTAGATAAATCTGTTTTACTTGAGACTATAGCTGATTTGGACTGTGCACATTGTGTTTGGGAATAGTTTCAACCTGAAGCTGAGGCATAGAAACCTCTTAAAAGAATTTAAGAACAGAACCTTGCTGTTATTTAATGCACTCTTGGTTCTTCACATGGCTTCTTTGTGTTGTGAGGAATCAGAAATAAAATAGATGCAGAATGAAGTCAAGCAAAATGCTGCTGCAGAGAACACAGAAGGCCTCTCAGCATCCCATTGGAGCCTTGCATGTTGCATTACTCCTGGGATACCAACAGCCTTTGAACACACAGTGTTTTTCACTTGGGCAGTTTGGTATCTCTTTTGTAGACTTTGATGCTGAGTAGATAAGTATCTTTCAACTTCAGATTCATTTATCTTCGAATCCTTTAAGGTGAACTGGGCACAAATGGAATGTGAATCAATGAATCATTCTGGTTAGATCTATTGCAGAATTTGGTTTGCATTCAAAATAAATACAAATACAGCAGGGATTCACATACATTTCTCTAGTTCAAAGTCAGAAAATACACTATGTCAATGTTGAGTATGCATTTATTGAATGTATTTAGAGTTCCTAGATTAAAAAAAACCTAGGGCAAGTTTTTATCCAACTATAGATATCTGAAAAGAGAATGTTTGAAGACTGGAAGCTTGGCTTTCTGCCACATTTTCCCTGCAGACTTTTATTTCTGGGAAAGAGCAAGGAGTAGCATTGCTCATTAGGATGTGTATCGGTGTGTTATTCTCTCTGCGTATAAATGTGAGATGTTGCCCTCTGTTGGATGTCCCGCTGAGAGGATAAAAGGATCTACATAAAGAGATCTATGTTTATTAATAGCTTTACACGTTCTTTGGCTCCAGCTGTTTATAAAAATACAAGAAAAAAAAGGAAATTGGAGTTGAGGGATAACAACCTTATATTGTGCCTTACTGACTAATTGAAGCTTAGCTGTAACTTGTTTCTGCAGCTTCTTGTAGCTGAGTCTTTCTGTAGATGTCAGCTAAGAAACACCTTCATTTAGCTCAAGTTTTTGGAGTTGTAAAAGGAAATTTCTAGTCCTAGCTCTCCAATTATGGCTTTTTAATAGACACAGTAGTCATTGTAAAGTAGAATATGTAGACATGGACAGGAAGGGTAATTTTATTTCTTACATAATTAAATCATCTTTTTCATAAACATAAACTTTATATCTAGATTGCTTAGAGTGTAGTTCATCAAACAGCTCATTTTGAAATGTGTTTTTATTCCTTAAGCTTTCTGGTGGGAAAAAAAAATACACAAAATTATTTAAATTTATTAATAAGTCTTCAGTCTATTTATGTAATACGTGAGCTCATGAGTAGGTAAAAAAAGAAACACTGGTAAATCCAGAGATCAAGTCCATCAGTGGAGCCAGCAGATATTAAATAGTGTGTTGTAACAAGAATATTTCCTAACCACTGTTTACCTTGTGCTGTGTAACACAAGTGAAAAGATATTATCCTTCATGTATACCAAATATTATGTCTTTGGCATATTTGACTGTTCAGGACCAGAAATTAAAGGTATTGAATCCATATGCATGATGATTTTCAGTTATTAGTCAATGATTTGAATGTAAGTAGTTCTCAAATTCATTCATCCTGTTCTTCAGTTTCCTTTGCACACTCAAAGCCAAGTTTCCTTGGCTTTAACAGTGACAGTAAATGTGCTAATTTATTGAAGAAAAGACTCTTCTCAGGTGGTTACTCTTAGACTAGGAAGAAAGGAAGAAGGGGAGAGAAGAAGAGATCTCTTAGGGGCAAACAAGGAGGAGGGCTGAAGACTTACCCACAGAAAGAGGTGGTTCATGCTTTGTGGGTGACACATGTTGCGGTGGGGACACCCCGGATAGACTGTGGCCTGCCAAGCCCTGAGCTGAAGCAGGGAAGAAGAGTAGGAAGCAATGAACAGAGGAGCGGAACATGTAGGGAGCAACAAAAAGAAACAGCTACTCACATGCCCAACTGTTACTCAGATGCCCAACTTGCTGCTCCACCTCTTGCCTCATCAAAGGAAATAGGCCAGACTGAGTGTAACGTGGCGAAAAGTAGGGAAATTAAGACTAAGAAGGGAGCAGGCTGTTAGACTGAAATGCCTGGCAAAAGGGGAGGAAACATGTTAGCTCAAGTTTGTTGTGAAGTGTTATTTGTTCTCTTTTTTCTTGTTCCTCAGTATCCAAGCTACTGATTAGAAATTTGTGCTAATTCGCACAAATTAAATTAAGTAAAAATTACACCGCTACCCTAAGGCTATTTTGCATCTTACAATACCTAATATAATGCTTTTCCATGATCTGTACAGCCCAATGTGTCATCTGTCTTGCTCAAATAAAAGACTTTATTGTCCCGTGCCTAACTGAAAGCTGGCTAACATGCATCTGTGTTTGTCCTGGGGCTAAAGACGGGTTTTCTCATATATGTTATCGCCTTGCATAAAAATACGTTTCATTTAGCTGCCAGCCTAAAATTGTCTGATTTCTTTAACTCTCTTAAAAATCTGATGTAACACATAAAAATAAAAACAAACTGTCTCTCTGTAGTGTGATGATCCAAGATTCCAGAGTAAGATCATATGAAGATGAGTAGAGAAATGGGTACCGCTCGTTTGTACAGCTCTTATTTTACCTTAAAAAAGTTTCAAGTATTATCAAGGCTTTTGCAGGGAAGTAAAGAGACTGCAGTTTTAGTCTTTCACTACATGAAGAACCAGGAAGGGCTCAGAGAGAAGAAAAAATATATGTCTGAAAATCTTATTTAACCCCTGCAGTCTTGTATTAAAAACAGAAGAAAAAAAAAGAAAAAAAAAAAGCATCTAGTTTACTCTCTATTGCAGGGAAGGCATAGTAAACTGGGATCCTCACTGTTTTCTGACCTTTTCTTCATGGCAAGCAGCTTTTTGTAGCCTCATCCACCTGCGATCATTGTTTTTTCTTCCCATATTTTGGTTAACTCACTTTTTTCAGGAGATGGATAGATTTTAAACGTCTGTCTTCAGGTAATTTTCATTTGTGATGATTATGGAAGTAGATCATAAGATTTCTTTCCTATAAAGTGCCTCAATTGTTGCACTTCTGAGATTAACATACTTATGAAACTTTTATAATCAGCATTTGCAAATAAAAAAAATCTGAGAAGATGCTAAATCCTTACTATCTAAAAAGAGTTAAGACAGGATGCGGAGATCAGCAATGGGCAACACGCAATTAGATATAAATTAAGGTGAAGCCATTTATTGAGCGAAATCACGCAGATTACATGACATTCCTTACTGCAAATGTGGCAAGCTAAAAAACTGCTAATTGGTTACACACACTGTTCACACCAAACTGATTGGTTAGTAATTATAACGAGTTCTGATAAGCATATCTTATAGCTAAACATTCTTAGTTTACCTTTGATGTCTAAAAGTATCTGCACACCTGCTGTGTTGACCATTTACTATGGATGGTTCTTGACACATTCACTTACTCCCAAATACCTTCCCACAACTCCTTCTGGGTTTGGGGCAGTCTGTACCCCTGTCTTCAAGGCTGCCATGTTTTGAGAATGTGATTACCAAAAACCTCTCAGCATGAGTAACGTACCTGTCTTACGGGAACACGAGGATATCGTCAAGGCCGATGTCTTCTGTGAGGATAGTCAGGCTACTGGCAGGCCTGCTGCCTTTGCCGACAACAGGTCATATCTGTTCATCTGCATCAGTTGAAAGATACAAGTTAAAACTATGTTTTAAAAATAAGTTTTATTTTTGATTATGGTTTTATCTTGACTGGCCCTCAATATGCCATAGTTTTATTCATCTCTCTTTTATGACAAAGCTGTATTTAGACCTGTCATGTCATTCTGTGTTACAATGCATGTATATGAGTAGGTATTTGCAGCATTAATCGCAGCTCAATGATTTAGTTTTCAAAGTTTTTCATTAAAAACTGTCCTAACAGGTAAGATTTTGGTACCGGTTATCTCAGGATTCCCAGCTTTCTGTCTTTAAGAGAACTGCATTGGATGGAAGTTTGGAAAAATTGCGTGACATTTCTGGATTGCCTGAGATGCAGTGGACAAAAGTGAATATACCTGTAGAAAGTGCAGCTGAGGACTTACCTTTTCAGGTAATTAAAAATTACATTTACATTACTTTCAAAGGGTTACTCTAACTTGGCCTTTAGAATTAACTTACTTTTATAATTACATATAGAACCAGAATTTGTATTCTTTAATGCTCATATAAAAAGAATTCCATTGAGCTCTTTCAGCAGACATAGCTATTAAAGAGCAACACCATCATTTCCGTATTGTATACATTAGAATCAAGTGGTTTTTAACAAAAATGCAGTAGAAATGGTGCAGCAGCTTTTAAAAATGAATTTGATATAAAAAATGCTTATCAGAGTGGGGCCTAATTATGTTGGCTAAAGGCAGGAGAAGTCCGAATACTTCAACATGCAGCACCGATCACAGAAAGAATTAGCAGTTTTCGAGTTTAATTTTATTTTTGCATAATCTTAGACCACTACACTTTACTAACATTTAGAAAGGAACTGTTAGGAGAATAAGCAACTAAAATAAAAGCAAAATTCAGTAAATCAAAATTCCAGTTTCAGTCTCTTCATTTTATATCTCATCTATAAAATGCTCTAAAAGAAAGGGCACTCAGTTCTCATTATTGGTAAGTTATGACTGAACTTTTCTTCCTTTTATGATCTTCTGAATATTTCCCTGTATATACAAATGCATCCTTACAGTCCTTACTGTTGTTGACTTCAGCAGGCATATTATTGATGAAGACAATTAGGGTTGTACACCATCATATTTGCCAACCCTGGTATTTACTTACTGAGCACATGCAGTATATTATAAAGGCATAGACATATGTCTTTTTACCGTGTCACTTTTAAGAGCTAAGTTATTTCTTTGTCTTTACAGATTATTTTACGAGCTACCATTCTTACAGCAAATGCTACTGTTGCTGTTGATGACATCAGTATAACAGACGAATGTGGAGTTATGAATAAATCAGTTGCAGGTGTCAGCCAAGAAAGTGAAGGCAAGTTCTGTGGTTTTCAATACATCGTCCCCAGTGTCTGTTATGTAAAATCATTATTTGACCAACAGCTTGAAGTTAGCTTTAAGAAAGTAGGGGATAATCTGAGGAAAAAGTCCATCTGCTGTAATCATCTATAATGGAGACTTATCCTGTGTTACGTACTAGCTTCTAATTTGTACTAGTTCTGTAAAGTAAACTGTGGTGGGAATTTCCAGATACTACTTACTGTGCAGTACCTGCCCACATTCACACTTGGATGCAGGGACAGAAGCAAAGCATCCTACACCTTCCACTGAAAGGCAAATTCTAGAGCATTATCTATACGGCAAGAGGGCGCCCCCATCATTACTGTCAAATAGCTCGCACACAGTCATTGCGCACGAAGCTTGCTTGTTTACCTGCACTCTGTAATCTTGAAGTGTAAATGGACATAAATGTAAATAACTGTAACCTTCTGTCAAACTGCTGCTGCTGGTGCTCTCAAATATTAATGACTACTTTTCTAAAATGGCGTGGGCATATATGCAACCGGTGGTAATTCTGATGGGTTATACCCACCAGGTACCTGAATTTCTTCTTTAATGGAAAATTTAAAGGCATAAAAGAAAAGAAAAAATCAGTGTTGTGTTTTTAAAGCTTCTCTGATGGATGGTAGCTTAATTTACTTAAATTATTTTCCCTACAACTTCCCCATTTACCCATCAGTCACGAAGACTGATGGGTAAAGAAAGGAAGGCTTTTTTACGAAAATAGCTCTGTCTAGATAGCAGTAGCAGTATCAAAATAAGCTAAGTTAAACAAAAAAGATTAAATGTTGCTTGTCATTCCTCTCCTTTGCTCTCTTTCAAGAAATCTACTGAAGAAAAAAACAGTAGTCTTTGGCTTTTTGTTTCCCCATTCATTAAAATTGGGTGTAGCGTTTGAGGTGAAAGCCAGTAGTGGTACAGCATCAAATTTTTGGCTTCTTGGAACTTTGTGAGCTGAATGCAGAGAAGCCACTGCTACAGCAGAAATGTTTTTGTGAAGGACCTGTGCCTGACTGCAGGGCAAATAGATAGTTGAACACAGCAACAGGGGATTTTGATAATTTTTCACACAAATGTTTGAATATTGTAGAGAACAATATATAGTTTAAGAGCATCAGACATCTAGTATCAGCTGTATTTCTTGCCAACTGTGATATAATCTAGCTCACTTAGGTGATACTACATTCTGTGTGCCATGTACATTACTATATTCAAAGACAAAAAGTACTTCTCTGAATTCTACATATATGTGGTTTTATTCATATTCATATTTTCTTTTCTTATTTTTAAGGGGAAACAGAATTTTCAGATGCTAATTCTTCACCCTTTTACTGTCCACTGGGGTTATTTTCATGCGGGAATGGACAGTGTATTTCATCTGACAAATTTTGCGATTTTACACCTGACTGTTCAAATAACCATGATGAAGCCAAGTGCCGTAAGTGAAAATTTTAAAAATCTAGACTGTTAGGCTCCCATGACTAAGTTTGTTTGTTCTGTTTGCCAGGCTTTCATGAATTCATAAAGTGTAATTTAAATAACACTAAAAGCTCTTGAGAAATTATTACTTCGGTTTGATTCTATTCTGATTTTTTTCCCCAATTTATTTTCTGTAGCAACTATTTCCCTGCTAGCATGAAAACCAGAAAACAAAGGTCATTAATTATTTAGTAGAAAGTGTTGCTTAAAACGCAGTATTTTATAAGTCTTACGATCCTAAATATCAGGCACCCTGTTATATTGAATAAAATCTTAATCTGTAAATTACTGGAAGCTGCTTCAGGAAGTCATTGTAAATAAACTGAACAGAACTTCTGCACACACTTTTGCACATGTGCCCTTGCACTAAAATGTGAGGAAAATATATTGCATTTTATAAATTTGGAAATTCTGTGTCACCACTGTGTAAGATGCTTCTTTTTAAAGGGTAGATCTTCCTAAAATCAGACCTGAGAAACAATGAGACTAAAAAAAGTAAAATAGAGTGGTTGTAGACCTATGTGAAAATTGTGTGGTTAATATACTTAATGTGAAGATACCACACCTAGATTGGTAAAATGCCTTTGTGCACGAACGTGATCATAAATATAATTTAGGCTGTGTCAACATTTTCTGTTTCAAAGTGCTGTGATTCCTGTCTTGGCTAAATGCCTGGGTTTTCTTTGCATGGAAAGTAACATGTGGGAAAATAGAGGGAGGTGGTACGTCTCAGAATTCCTCTCCAGTATGCAGTCAGGAGAGAGCTTGAAAATGTTTCAGGGCCTTTTCATTAATTCAATTACCTGCTCTGCATAAGCAATCATGGTTTTCCTTTCCATTTTTGAAAATGTCTCTTGTTTTTGCACTGAACTATCAACTATGCTATAAAAGCCATGATGGATTTTCAAAGTGAGTTGCCATAAGAAATATTTAGCTCAGTTGCTTTTTTTGAAAATAGAACATGATGACTTCTAGCAATCTCACAAATAACAGCAATATTGTAGAGAAAATCCATCCAGTATTTTCTGACTGTGCTATGTTTTTCACCACAAAGCATAAACTTCTTCACAAACATCACTGCAATCCAAAATCCATGTATATACTTCATACTTTTTGTTAGGAAATTTGAGAGGTGTTTCTCAAATTAAAAAAAAAAAATCTACTCAACTTTTGTCAGATGAAAGAAATTGTTATAGCTCCTATTTATAGTCGCATAATATCTCTACAGTTTTAGTATCCAGTCTTTCTTGGCTAGAGTACTAGTGTCCAGTGCTTTAGCTGTTTAGAAAGATTTGTATCTGAAATACACAGAGCTTTAAGTTAGGAAACTTCATTCTTTTAATTAGGTAACTTTTTTCTTAGCTAAAGCCACAAATAACTATCAGATGTTCACTAGGCAGAATGTCTTTCCTCTTGTGAGCCAGAGTGAAGATGGGGAAGAAATTCTGCTGTTACTATAGAATATTTGATGTTGGAAGGGACCTCTGAAGACCATCCAGTTCAACCCTTCTGCTTAAAGCAGGGTCCACCACAGCACAGTGTCCAGGACCTTACACAGTTGGGTTCTGCATATCTCAAAGGATGAAGGCTACACAACCACTTGGAGCAATCTGTTTCAGTGTTTGATCTCCTCTACAGTACAACAAGAAGCAGTGTGTATTGCTTCTGCTCATTGCACTGGGCACCAGTGAGAAGTCTTCTTTACACAAAATATGCTTAAACATCCTATGTATTATTGAGTTATGATTCTCTGCCTGGATTGTTCTCCTATTGCCCTTAAACTCAGGTACTGGGATTTTCTCTGACCAAAAAGTAACACTTCCAAGTCAGTAGTTTAAATAAAAAACATTATAAGTACATTTAGTTTCATGCAACATTTCTTTCACTGCTCTGAGATAACTGGTAACTTTAAATCAAGAAAACTAAAATCTACTGTTTTCATTTCAAATGTGGTAATTCATTTTCAAAACACCATTCCTTTTAGCTATTCAACTCATTTCATCTTTATATATAAAGTGAAGACAAACGTACACTGAGGTGTTTAACCATTCCTAAATTATCCTTAATCTCAAGCTTCCCATCTGGCAACTAATTTTCTCTTTTTCTTCTTTTTTTAAAATTTTTTTTTAATTCTCAAATTATATGAGAAGAAACTTTTATTATGTCCAAGTCTCACTTGCCTGGACTACACATTAACAATGTCATGCAAAAGCTTAGTTCATCTATGAAGCCATTATATTTTAGGTGACCTTTGCCACAAAGATAAAAATCTTTGCTGTAAATTGTTGTACATCTGAGTTTGCTCAGTGTGTGTCAGTGCTGTAACTTGCAGCATGGGAAGCGGAATGTAGCTACACAAATGTCTCTGCAAGTAGTTTGGCAGAGCTGTCAGTTTCCAAGCAATAATCAGTCATTTCAGCATGTTAGTCTGGTAGTCAGCAGCACTAGAAAGTTTCTTATAATTCTTCCACAGTGGTATTTCACCATCTTCCTTCTTACCTCTTTCTTATCCTGGTATTCCAGTCACGACAGGATGCCATAAACAAGGTGCAACTGCTGTTAAATCCATTCTTGTACGTTCTACAATGTACTTTCTAGGTTTTGTTGTAGATATTCATGTGATTGAATGTAAGCATTTCATTTTTCTCGGTAACTTTTCCTAATTTCTTATCTTGGCTAAGCACGGGTATTTTTTTGACTTCACCACATACGACTACTTTGTTCCTTTCATCAATATTAACAATTTTTTCCATGATGCTCCATTTGCTGGTGACTTTAACTGTGTTAATATAAGTTTTTCATATTGTTTTGAGAACAAAATCAGGTTATTGCCTGAGCTTAAAATATATTTTGAAATATTTTTAATTTAAATATTTTTATTTTATACTCCAGCAAGATGATTTGCTTAGATGTGTGGGTCCATCACATCCCCTGAACAAGCAGGGTCTCCATGCAATTCTTTAGTCTCACTGCATCAATCCTTGAGTCATCTCTTAATTTGCCTGCTTCTTTCTGTCAGGACTGGAAGAATTGAGTTGATGTCTTCTTCTTGGAGTGTCTTTCTTATCTCACTGTAGGTTTCTGAATTCTCACTTCTTAATGGAAATGGTCTTTGTCACTTCTTTTCATATACAGGACTATCAGTTTGAATCTCTTTTCTCTGATGGCTTCGTCTTTTGTCTTAGAACCACGTATGTGATCTTGATCCTGAGACGTGATGAGGTTGTTCTTTCTTCCAAGTTCCTAGTTGCATTTTACAAACATATGCATCCCAGACTATAAAAATCATTCCAATTTATTTGGATCAGTTGAGAAAAGTAGGAACAATCTAAAATATAAACTATTAAATGTTCTCTTTCTTGATTGCCACTACTCCTGACTTATCTTCTACAACTGAAGAATTTACTGTGCTTTATAGCCACACATATGTAGAAGAGTATACATATACAGTATACATGACTGCCACACATTAAAGTAGAAGAAAAAAGCAACTACCTTTTTCAAGCTGCAGATTTACAGCCATGACCTGACATACCTACCACATTGTGTGTTTGTGCTCTGAAAAATGTATGCATAATACAATTTCTAAGATCTACATCCAATGCATTTGGTGGAGTTGAAATGTTTACTTTTCCATCCTAAAAATCATGATGATGTAGGGAATAAGATCAGATTGGAGAGCAGTCTGGTAGCATGAACGTGTTCTGGTGTTCTGTCTGATGTTTGGCAATTCATACCCTGTGTTCTGTCTTTGGTGTTCTGCATTTCTTTCTGTCTACTTATGGTGAGGGTTATCAGGAATAATTATATGCATTCATATATCGAATACATATGAAATAATTTACATCTGGATAAAAATATAACATACTTATAATACTGTTTTTATTTAAGTTTTTATAAATGAAATATGTATTCAATAGCTGTTATCTCTATCTCTACAATCTAATGCAGCCATAAGCATGGTCAGGTTACTCTTTAATGAAGTAATTCATAAACTGAACATAATTTATATGTTAGTACAGAATTTTATGTAGCTTAATTTGATGTAGAAGGCAAATAAAAAGCATGATGTGTGAGCTGTTGCTTAAAATTACTTTTGTGGCATAATATTTTAACTGTAAGCACAGTTGGGTTTCTAATGGCTACCTTTATTTAAGTAATAATAAATTCCTTAGTAGTATGAGAAACATCTCCCTTATTATGCATTACTGATCTTGCCGAAGTTTAAAACTGCTGCAGTGGTTACAAGGTAACCCTTCAAAATTTCTCAGTCAAAATCTCACATGCCTAAACGCCCGTCTTACATGATTGCTACTCCTTCGTTTCAGCCAGGGAAATGTTTTTCAAGGTAAGGCCTGGAACAACTCCCAGCTCACAGGGTTTTACTTCAGGGCATGAAAAGATGGTCGGCTTGTAAATTAGAGAAGGGACCTGAGACTGAAATCACAGGCAGCTAGATTATGATCAATTTCTAGAAGTTAAAGGTGGAAGAGTTGGGACTAAATGATGAATATGGACGTGGTGTAGTGATGCCTTGCGAGGGATCAGTATAAAGTGTGGCAGTAAGTGGCAGAGAACTGTGACAGCATGAATGGACCTGGCAAGGAGCTGTCCTGGGATAAGGCCAGGCAAAGAGACAAGGCCTGGATGTGGAAAAGACTGTGAGGATTTCCAACTTTCTCTTCATATAAGAACAGAGATAAGGGGTGGAGGGAGACGTTGTAGAACAGGTAACAGAGGAAAATAAGGTATACAAGGAAGAGGATTGAGAAAAGAGCAAGAACATTTTTCTGTTGGGAAGCACACAGAGTTTCAGAATTTCTATAGAACCGGGAAGCCTTGAAGCTAACTTTTCTACTTCTGTCAGCAAATTTTTTGGGAAAAAAAGTATCTCTTGTTTTATAGTTATGCCTATCTATTTTCTTGAAAATTATGCACTGTGACAACAAATATTGAATGAGTTCCAGTGACAGAGAAACCACGAGGTAGATAACAAGATGACCTGAATAATGACTATTAGATCTTATTTTTGTTTAATTCAATAAAAACGGGAACTTTGCTTTTCAGGAACATTCTGATAGATGTATAAAGCCAAGCACTTGATTGTTAAACACTGCCTAACTTTCTATTATTTTACTTTACCCACACCTGGGTATCCAACATCCTAAATCATCAGGTTACTGTATTTAAGAAATTTAATTATCTTCAGACTTCATTATCATTTTTTTATTGGAGGATAGATTTGGACCCAATCTGCTAAATTTCCAATGAAAATGTCAATCAGATGTAATTTATTTTGGAGGCTTTTGTATTTTAGGACTATTTCCCACATCACTACACTATAATCATTCATATTCAGAACCTGAGAAGGATTTGCAAATGATATTATCAACCAAGAGATTTCCAGAAAATGTCAGATCAAATAAATCAACATTTTTGGACACCATTTCACTTAAAAATGCTGTTAAGAAGCTGGATTTAGTTAGACAATTGCATATCTGCCTCACTGCACTGAACATACTGCCACCAAAATCAGTTGTGCAATGAAGCTTATCTTCGTAGAATTATTTAGAAAATGAAATTGTAGCAATTTGATGTAACAGTAAAGTTATTTGGGGGGCAATATTTAGATTAGATGTCATGTTGATTATGTTGTTTACACTCACATATTTCTTTTCCCCCGTCCTGTAAGATTTTGAATCTTTGCAAGTTTATATTTCAAAGATTTCTTCCTTTTGTCAATATCATAGTTTCTCCACAATGCCTGATATTTAACTTGATTCCTATTGTAACTAGAGGAAGGGTGTTGTTATCATTAGCACTCTTGCTGAGATTCAGGAAATAAGGGATTTGGTTTCTGGCTCCAACATAGATTCCCTAAAAGGTCTTTCAGAAGGATTGTTGCTGCTTTGTGTGCTCTGTAACATCAGGACCCTGTGACCTGTTTTCAGCACCTCCTCACTGGCTTTGTGTGCTTTGGCTGCAGTGCCTTTAGAGGGAGGGATTTCTTTTACTGAATACAATGCATACAGTGATGTTTTGGTTGTTCCTTTGGGACTGCTGTTTTACCTAGCTGATATAAACCAAATACCCCAACTTGAACTCTACCTCTCCAAGCTCCTTCCTAGACTTCTTTCTAGAATATCAGTGATGTATCTCCTTTTCACAGAGCAAAGCTGTTTGGTAAGGCCATGTACAGAGATAAAGTAAAATGTTCCTTTCTTCTTTTCAGCTGCTGTATGTGACTTTGAAAGGGAGAGCTGTGGTTGGATTGAAACTGCAAATGCAGATGAATTTGACTGGGTAAGAAGTTCCAGTAGTGCTCTTGCACCTGCTTTTCAGCAGCAAGCTCCTCCACGGGACCACACCTACAACACATCTGAAGGTAGGACAATCCAGGCCTAGAAGGAGAAATGGAATAGATATTTCTGCCCTTTAACCAGATTTTAAATGGAGGTCATGCATGCTTTAAAAACCTTTAGAAACACTTTCCTCCTTCAGCCTAAAACGTTGTTTTCTGTTTCATTTTGATAGGTCATTTTATGTTCATTCTGAAAAACAGCAGCAGCATCTCACAAATAGCTCAGCTACGAAGCCCAAAGTTCCAGCAAACTGGATCAAACTGCACGTTGTCCTTTTGGTATGTACTAACTTAAAGGCCATGGAACATCTCCCATTGCTTTTCTTGGATTTAAGGTTATAGTTTGCAATAGACACACCTTCCACTGAAGTATTTCTTCTTATTCTTCAATCTTATAGTCTTCATCATGAACACTATACAGAAATATTGTGTACTTGGAGAGCAGAACTAAAACATGGGCCTACTTTGCTGTGAAGCTTTAAGCAAAGTTATATGAAAGGATTATGTCTGCATATACACAGACAAATACCAAAGTTGTTTTGCTGATATTTCTGCTTTGGTTAAGTAAATTTGAAAATGTTGTGTTATTTTGTTTACAGGAAACTCTCCAAAAATCTAGTAGCTCCTTGAGTACCTACAGTATCACAAATTAAGTAAAAGCTCCAGTACAAGACTTGGACCTTTCCTTCCAATCCTTTTATATAAACAGAAGCCCCCCCCCAACCAAACCTTTTCAGCTATTGTCTCAGGTTTTGTGCAGTCTTGTCAAAGAGGGACAGGAAATGTAAACTGTGAAAATTTGTTTACTAAGGTCTAAAGTAGTGCTACTGTTTAAATAAATGTTTGGCCTGACTTTGATATTAAAAAGTGCAGTTTTTCTCAGTAATATCAAATACATTTGCCATAGAAAGACGATTTTTTCTAAAAATCAAAGGTAGAATATAGGTCTGGAGACTACAATTGTTGGTTTTGTTGCTAGTTCTGTTCCCAATTTTGTTGTATGATTGCTGACCTGAATAGATATGATTTTTAAATGGCTTTGAGACTTCAAAAATGCTGCAAAACTGCAATGTTAACAACTAACAGAGACAGAAGATGTGCTTTTGCATTCAGTAAGCATTCTGGGTTTCCTTTTTGAAACTTTATAATTATGTATTGAATTAAGTTATTATGCAGCTGAGTGGGCAGTGTTCATTGGTTAATATGAAAGCATCAGCTGATGGCTATAATTTAACAAAGTATGCTCCTTCTTTCATAATCTTCAATTTTTGAAATAAGCCTTAGTCTGATACATCAACTTACTTTGCCATCATACAGAAAGTGGATTGAATTAAAGTTAAACTGGAAATAGGCACTATGGACTTCCTATATTTCATGGGGCAATGACAGAAATACCATTATACCTGATGTGCTTCATTCTCATCACTTGCACCTTTAACTTTTTCTGTATTTTTAGGTATTACAATTATGGGCAGTCAGTTGGAGCAGCAGAGATGCAATTGTTTGTGGATGGGCTGAAACAGCATACTGTCCTTTGGAGGGCATATTACAACGAGGGAAATCAATGGCTGAAGGCAGTCATTCAGCTTGGACGCCTTCCGCATCCTTTCCAGTTATCACTTGATAAAATCAGTCTGGGTTTTTATGACGGCGTCTCAGCAATTGATGATATTGTATTTGAAAATTGTGCTCTTCCATCTCCAGCATTAAGTTGTGAGGGTCCTAATCAGTTCTGGTGCAGAGACACAAAAGTGTGTATTGACAGTTTATTGGTCTGTGATCTTGTGGATGACTGTGGGGATGGATCAGATGAAGACAACTGTAGTAAGTACTTTACATCATTGCTTACTTCATATCAACCCAAAATTTACTTGAAAAATAGTTCATCCCTGGAGTAAGAAAGCACAATACTGTTACAGTCAGTGATGATTCAATTCAGTAGAGTTATTGATGCAACAGACTCTGAAAATTTTTAACTTGAATGCACTATGATGGGTTAGAACTGAGGGTAAACCTAGTTCAATCTCCTTTATTCAAACAACTCATATTTCTTTAGCTTTTGTAAAATACACATATGCATTACAAGTTTATTTTAAAAGAGAGAATTCACAGTCTGCCAGTTGATTTGGGTTAACATAATGTCTTAGATTATACTGATGGAAGTACAGTGGAGGATGTATATAGACTGAGAGGAATGTATAACCTAAAACTTTTTCTACCAAGAAAACATTAAAAGATCTGTACTGGAAGATATTAATCACGCTGGGAGTAATTGTTCCTTCCAAAGAGAGAACTTGTAAAATCTGAGGAAAGCTATGGGTTGTTCACATTTTCGACTTTCACCTTGCTTTGCTGAAGGGTGCTGTTGATGATTTTCTCCCCAGAGCATGCATTCATCATTTTAAGAACTCAAGAACATTAATATAAAATAAAATTAACTAGAAGTTGCTTTATCACATCCTGAGGTAACTAAATTATGCAAATCACAATGAGTTTTAGTAACAGGGGACACCTTGCATGCTTGAGGGGATACAAGCCTACAGTGATATTTGCTGAATATTAACTTAAAACTGATCTGAATTTAAAAGAAAGTGAAGGCTCTCCAGCCTGTCTCAGTTTTCCCACTTGTAAAATGTCTATCTTCTTTATAACCCATTTTGAGGGCTATAGTAAGAAAGTACTATATGACTTGCAGTATTAAACATCATAAAACCCAACAGCTTAATTTAAAAAAATAAAACTGGCTATTATGTCAGTTAATGTTTATAAAGAGCAGATGCAAAGATAAAATGCAAGTTTTCCACCTCTGAAACACCTATTTTTTTATATCAAAAGTAATTTGTCTAATCAATATATTTTACCTTGGTGTCAAATAATAAAGTGTATTGTGTTATAAATGAGACTCTTGAATTTAGCTGTGAAAAAGCTATCAAGCTACTATTCTTGAGGATAATAAATATCTAAAACACAACCCATTTTTAGGACTATTTCTTTCATGCTAAAACATATTAGGTCATTTACTGCACATACCACCAAGACTATAATCTGTTGTTTATTTCATCCAATTAACCTGTTTTAAATCCTTTAGTCAGTTAAATTTCAGTTAAAGAACTTTCTATGCTTAAATTATAAAAATACATACATTGAATAATATGGATAATAAAATGTTCTTCACAGTTCTGTTTATTCAACAAATTAATTATGTAAAGCTTGTCATATATATATTGAAAGAAAAGGTAATTAAGTAAAGTTTTTTGCTGGTGGGTTTTTTGGTTGGTTGGTTGGTTTGTTTTGATTTGTTTTGGGTTAGTTTTGGTCTTGGCTTGTCTTGGCAGGTGTACATTTACTCTTCAGAGGAGAATTTATGCAAGGAGAAGAAGATACGTGTTTTTATCTATGCTGGAAACAAATTTTTAAAGGAAACATCATTTTTTTTTAGTATGTCAGAAAGTTAACAGAAGTATATTGAAGCAGGAACACCTTTTGATACTGCTTTCACTTGTAAATCTGTTCTGTTTACTTTTCAGACCCTGACCTACAGTGTAACTTTGAAAATGGGCTGTGCAATTGGGAGCAGGACGTTGAGGATGATTTTGACTGGATCAGAATACAGGGTCCAACCCCCACAGTTAATACAGGTCCTTTGAAGGATCACACGACAGGCACAGCAAGGGGACACTACCTCTACATGGAATCCTCTGAGCCGTACCTGTTCCAAGATAAAGCAATTTTACTTAGTCCTCTCTTCAACCCCTCTGGCAACAGAACCTGCATTTTCCGCTTCCATTATCATATGTTTGGAAAGCAAGTTTACAAGCTGTCAGTCTTTCAGAGAACTGTGAGTAATACCAAGGGATGGCTGCTATGGTACAAGTTTGGAAATCAAGGAAACAGATGGATCAGACAGACACTCTACATCAGCAGCTCTAAGCCATTTCAGGTATGATCCTTCTAGGTTGCAAAGTGCTTATTTGCTGCCTTGATAAACACTGTGAGTATAAAAATGACTGCAATCTCAAAGCTATTTGTAACTGTCTGATCACATTGACTTTGAAATACATTTCTAGGGTGGTGGGTTTGGTTTTTTTTTTTTGGTGAGGAAATATTTTTGAAATATTAATTTTATGTGGTATTTTCTCCGTAAAACACGATTATAATGTTTTGAATAGGAACATGAGGTATTTAAAGTAGATGCTATTTTTGTTTTTCAAGCATTTGGTGAAACACTTATCTGAATCTGCTACAGAACAGTTTGGCAAGACTTTGATTCATTCATGAAAGAGGGTTATTCAAAGGAATATCCTTTTCTATGCCTTGATTTTCCAGAGCTATATGTCAGCCTTTCAATGTGTAATGGCAGAAAAAATATCCATTCAAAACACTTGGGAGCAAGGCTAGGTCAAAAATCAAATATAATTTGGAGAAAGATATGATAATAGTAAGTGATGGCTACAAAACTGCATTTATTTTCTCGTCTTTTTAATATTGTGCATGCTTTTTATCTTTTGCTATATATGATCTATTTATTCTGGTTGAGTTGATAAAATTTTGGTTTTAATAGAGACATTAGTTCACTTGATTGCCAACTGGTCATAAAATTAACTTAGAAAACCACCCAAAATATTATAAAAATAAATGCCTTCCTTTTAATTCTGATATAATTCAATATTTATTTTAGGTTATCCCACATTTATTTCTCAAAAGGTTAGTTTTAGGTGGACAGAGGTTCTATCTTCTTTGGAGTAAAAGACCTTAACATTACTTGAAAGGACAGTTCTTATTTTTCATCAAGACTCTTTGTAGAAATGTAAAGGAATACCAACATGATACTAACAAAGACATTTTTTGGTTTTTTTGGGTTTTTTTTCTTTTTTCCCTAAGTAAAAAAATCCATATCCTATGTCTGATAGTTTATCTAAAGAACTGTAAACCCATGTGCCCTACATTTGACCCCCTGACGTTTTGGAAGGTCTGTTGAGTAACTGAAAATATTTTTACTAGTTAGCAAAAAAGCCCCTAGTGTTTTGGGGATTTCTATTGTACTTGCCCAGTTCTGTACAAAGAATGCAAATATCTTATAGTCTTTATATGGTTTGGTTTGGGCTTTTTTTCATAGTCATTTTTGAGGGGCAGTAGGTGTAAGGTATCATTTGATAGATTGTACTGAAGAAATGATATTCATTATTGTGTATTGCATTTCTCTTAATGGAGTTTGCAGTGTCACAATCCACAACCCTCAGAAATTTTGAAGGGAATATGTTGTTATTCTGTTCCAAAGAAGTTGTGAAATGCTGACATCACCTTCTAAGTTCATAGTGTTTAAATATTCCCAAGACTAAAGATGTGGGTGGTGAAAGGTTTCCAGACTCTGTTACCACATTTTTTGTGAAGATGTATTCCTGATGAGATGTGTACTATTACAGCCTCAGTTAGTTTTGGGCTGACTGGGTAAGAGTGTTAAAGTTGTAGCATCTACATTTACTGTGTTGTGTACTCCACTAGTGGTTCAATGTTTCCACACTACAGGCTTACAGTTTGTAAATCATCTTCATGGCTCAAAGGAAGTGTATAGATTCACTTAAGAATTCACTTAAGAATTCACTTAAGAATGAGACAGAATTTATGTCTTGACATCCTCCTTCTATGTCTCTAGGCAGAGTATCTCACCACCTGTTTTAGGTTTTTCAGAGATTCCTAGAGAATAGAAAAATTTAGACTCTAAGACCAAAGATGAGTATTTGTAACAGACCTTCATTTTGCCTTTTCTAAATGTCAGGAGGAAGTGTTGATCTGCCTGAGAGTAGGGAGGCTCTTTAGAGGGATCTGAACAGACTGGGACCGATGGGCTGAGACCAATGGGATGAAGTTTAACAAGGCCGAGTGTAGAGTGCTGCACATGGGACATAATAACCCAATGCAGCGCTACAGGCTTGGGGAGGACTGGCTGGAGAGCTGTCAGGCAGAGAAGGACCTGGGGGTGTTGGTTGACTGCAGACTGAATATGAGTCAGCAGTGTGCTCAGGCAGCCAAGAAGGCCAATGGCATCTTGGCTTGTCTCAAAAACAGTGTGGCCAGTAGGTCTAGGGAAGTGATTGTGCCCCTGTACTCGGCATTGGTGAGGCCACACCTCGAGTGCTGTGTCCAGTTCTGGGCTCCTCACCACAAGAAGGACATGGAGGTCCTGGAACGAGTCCAGAGAAGGGCAACCAGGCTGGTGAAGGGGCTGGAGGGCAAATCCTATGAGGAGCGGCTGAGGGAGCTGGGGCTGTTTAGCTGAGAAGAGGAGGCTGAGGGGAGACCTTATCACCACCTACAATTACCTGAAGGGAGGTTATATAGAGGTAGGTGATGGTCTCTTCAGCCAGGTGACAGGTGATAGGATAAGGGGGAATGGCATGAAGCTGCACCAGGGCAGGTTTAGATTGGATGTTAGGAAAAAATTTTTTACTGAAAGAGTTGTCAGGGCCTGGAACAGGCTGCCCAGGGAGGTGGTTGAGTCATCTTCCCTGGATGTGTTCAAAAAAAGGGTAGATGAGGTACTTAGGAATATGGTTTAGTTTAGGATGTGAATGGTTGGACTTGGTGATCTTAAAGGTCTTTTCCAACCTTATTATTCTGTGATTCTGTGATTCTGTCAGAGATGATCAGTTGACTTTGGGAGCCTATAAACACTTGGGCCTATGTGCTAACTGTTAGGAAAAGTTGTTCTCAGTCCAAAATCTGAAGCAGCAAAGAAAGATACTTGAGGACATCTGGAAAGACATCGGTGAGCAGAATAGGAGCAGCTGGATGAGTGAAAAGGGAAATTTGGAGGTAACATTTAAATGGAAAGAATGCAGTTCTCTGAGCCAAAATGAAGCATTCCTCTCAAGGACTAATACTGACAAGGAACAAAATACACATGCTTATAAAAAATTGTGGCTTTAGTGATTGTCCTGGTTTCAGCTATGATGGAGTTAATTATTTTTAGCAGTGGATGGAATGCCATGTTTGGGTGTTAGGATGAGAACAGTGCTGATAGCACCCTGATGTTTCTAGTTGGTGCCGGGCAATCAAGGACCTTTCTCAGCTCTGCATACTTCCTTACTAGTGAGAAAGGAGGGGACGTAGCCAGGACAGGTGACCCGAACTGGCCAAAGAGAATATTCCATGCCAGTTACGTCATGCTCAGTATAAAGGGGGACTGGGGGGAAGAGGAGGAGACAACACCAGGACGGGCAGTTTCCGGGTTCGGGGACGGCTCTAAGCTGTGCGGCCTGGGTTCTGTGGTTTGGTGAGAAACTGCATTGTGTATCACCAGTTTCATCTATTTTGTACTTTAAACTTCTGTTATTGTTATATCTAGTTTTCTGTTATTGTTTAGTAAACTATCCTTATCCCAACCTGTGTGGTTCTGGTTTATAGGTTGTGGTTTCTTTTCCTCCTTCTTCCTTCCCTTTTTCCCCTCCCCCAACTTTCCCTCCCCCTTCCTTTTAAAAGTACAAGCGACTGTGTGGGGTGCGGCCCTCGGCCGGGGCAAAACCACGACAGTCATTTTGGCGCCCAACGTGGGGCACGAACGGTTGGGATAACGGTAGATCTGACCCTAACTATCGCAATTAAGATAAGCACTGTTGTTTAAGCAATCTCTGGTCACGATGCTGTGGTATTTATTCACAAGGCTGTGGTATCAAAACCATCGCATGCTGTATACAATCCTGGCAGGATTCTTTACTCTCTCAGGTCTGCGGCTCCCATATTTGTTCCCATACTTCATTATAGTGTATTTTATGATATCGGTCTATGATACAATAATATCGATGACCATGAGCTTAATCTGGTACTTGTATGAGGTTTTGCTGTCCTGTCCATTCTTTGGACAGGGAGGGGTTAATAACAGCACTGCTTTCTTTTCCTTTGGGCTAAATACAACAGCTCTTATGACAATTTTTGAAAACCTTCAATATCTCTGGGATATTCAAACTAGCATTTTGCTATTGGTAGGTTTGGGGCAGATGGTTCAGTTTTTGTTATATATCAAGCATAGGTTTATGAATACCACTGAAGAGCTTTCTCCGAGACAGAATAATCACGAGTGGCAGGGCATGTGGCAAAGTATGGGCAAGTACCTAGGTACTTTCTCACGCCCGATGGTTTGGAACTTCACTCCTGAACAGCTACAAGACCCCGATCAAGTGACTGCATACCTAAGGAAAAATTGCTGTAGGTTTCCCAGAGATGGACACCTTACTGCACTGTGCTGGGCTCTGGCCACTATTTATCAAACACTGCTTGATAGCAGGCAGCATTGTCAGCACTGTCAGCACTGTCAGGGAGAAGGGAAAGGAAACAGACTGGCAGATACTATAGCTGCTGCAACCACTGGGGCTGACACTGCAGCTACTGTAATCTCTACAGCAGACAGTGCAGATGATCAGAAAAACCAACCCACACCAGTGTCTGTTGCTCCCGTACAAAAGAGGAAATGCACAAAGAAATCAGTTCGCACAGTGACGGATGATGATGATGATCAACCAGGGCCATCTCGAGGATATCAGGAGGAGGCAGAACCAGAGATTGTTACCCGATCCCTGACTTTGAGTGAGCTGCGTGAGGTTCGAAAAGATTTCACCCGCCACCCAAGTGAGCACATTATCACTTGGTTGCTCCGATGTTGGGATCACGGGGCCAATAGTTTGGAGTTAGAAGGCAGAGAGGCCAAGCAGTTGGGATCCCTAGCTAGAGAAGGAGGAATTGACAAAGCAATTGGGAGGAGGCCGGAAGTCCTCAGCCTCTGGAGGCGACTACTGTCAAGTGTGCAGGAAAGATATCCCATAAAGGAATATATTACATGTCAGACACCCAAGTGTAACAGCATAGAGACAGCTATCCAGCACCTGAGAGAATTAGCTGTACGGGAGATAATTTATTATGATCTGGACAATTCACGGCTTCCCGCTGATCCCGATGAAGTCCTATGCACTCCAGCTATGTGGCGTAAGGTTGTACGAAGTGCACCAGCAGGGTACACCAATTCACTGGCAGTAATTGACTGGACTGATATGGATCCACCAACCGTAAATGAGGTGGCCTGCCGACTCAGGAAATACCAAGACAGTGTTTCCCTCTCCGTCATTGCAGCAGTAGAAAAACTGGTTCAACGACTTGACAACAATGTGTCCAACTCCCAACCCGTATGGAGCAATGTTGCAGCTACTGGGAGAAAGCGTCCATAGTTCCAAGAGGGAGAATACACACCACGACGTACATTGTGGTTTTACCTGCTTGATCATGGAGAGGACATGAGGGAATGGGATATGCAGCCCACCTCAGCCCTTCGAGCACGAGTAAATGAGCTGCGGGGTAAAACATTCGCACAACGAGATTCTGCCAGGAAGAAGGTTGCACCAGTTTCTACTGGGCAGTTCCCTAGACCAACTGGAAGGCCTACCTATATGTCTGATGTGTCTGATCCTCTTGAAGGGACCTCTAAGTCCTTTATGCAACCAGTGGAAAACAAATATGATCAGCAGCAATAGAGGGGCCCTGCCTCCAGCCAGGTGGAGGAGAGGGATAATCGGGTTTATTGGACTGTGTGGATCCGATGGCCTGGCACGTCAGATCCACAAGAGTACAAAGCTCTGGTGGATACTGGTGCCCAGTGTACTCTAATGCCATCGAATCATGAAGGGGTAGAACCCGTTTGTATTTCTGGAGTGACAGGGGGATCCCAACAACTAACTGTGCTAGAGGCTGAGGTGAGCCTAACTGGGAAGGACTGGGAAAAACACCCCATTGTGACTGGTCCAGAAGCTCCATGCATTTTAGGTATAGATTATCTACGTAGAGGGTATTTTAAAGACCCAAAAGGGTACCGATGGGCTTTTGGAATAGCTGCTTTGGAAACAGAAGGAATTGAACAACTGTGTGCCTTGCCTGGACTCTCGGAGGACTCTGCTGTTGTGGGGTTGTTGAAGGTTGAAGAACAGCAAGTGCCAGTTGCTACGACGACGGTGCACAGACGACAATACCGTACTAACCGAGATTCCCTGATTCCCATCCATAAGTTGATTCGTCAACTGGAGAATCAGGGAGTGATCAGCCGAACCCACTCACCCTTTAATAGTCCCATATGGCCAGTGAGGAAGTCCAATGGAGAGTGGAGGCTGACAGTAGATTATCGTGGCCTAAATGAAGTCACTCCAGGTATGAGTGCTGCTGTGCCAGACATGTTAGAGCTCCAGTATGAATTGGAATCGAAGGCAGCCAAGTGGTACGCCACAATCGACATTGCGAATGCTTTCTTCTCGATCCCACTGGCGCCAGAGTGCAGGCCACAGTTTGCTTTCACCTGGCGAGGCATCCAATACACGTGGAATCGTCTGCCCCAGGGGTGGAAACATAGCCCCACCATCTGCCATGGACTAATCCAGAATACACTGGAAAAGGGTGATGCACCAGAGCACCTGCAGTATATTGATGACATCATTGTATGGGGCAACACAGCAGAGGAAGTTTTTGAAAAAGGAAACAGGGTAATTAAAATCCTTTTAGAAGCCGGTTTTGCTATAAAACGAAGTAAAGTCAAGGGGCCTACGCGAGAAATCCAGTTTTTAGGAATAAAATGGCAGGATGGGCGTCGTCAGATCCCAATGGACATTATTAATAAAATAGCAGCTATGTCTCCACCAAGCAACAAAAAGGAAACACAAGCTTTCTTAGGTGTTATAGGTTTTTGGCGACTGCATGTCCCAAACTACAGTCTCATTGTGAGCCCACTCTACCATGTAACTCGAAAGAAGAATGATTTCCAATGGGGCCCTGAGCAACAGCAAGCCTTTGAGCAGATCAAACGCGAGATAGTCCATGCAGTGGCCCTTGGGCCTGTCCGGACAGGGACAGATATTAAAAATGTGCTCTACACTGCAGCTGGGGAGAACGGCCCGACCTGGAGTCTCTGGCAGAAAGCACAAGGGGAGACTCGAGGTCGACCGTTGGGGTTTTGGAGTCAGGCCTACAAAGGATCTGAGGCCAATTATACTCCAACAGAAAAGGAAATACTGGCCGCCTATGAAGGGGTTCGAGCCGCCTCAGAAGTGATTGGAACTGAAGCCCAGCTCCTCCTGGCACCCCGACTGCCGGTGCTGGGCTGGATGTTCAAAGGGAAGGTTCCTTCTACACACCATGCCACTGATGCTACGTGGAGCAAGTGGGTTGCACTAATTACACAGCGGGCTCGAATAGGAAACCCCAATCGCCCAGGAATCGTGGAGGTGATCACAGACTGGCCAGAAGGCAAAGATTTTGGGATGTCACCAGAGGATGAGGAGGTAACACGCGCTGAAGAAGCCCCACCCTACAACGAACTGCCAGAGAATGAGAAGCGATATGCCCTGTTCACTGATGGGTCTTGTCGCATTGTGGGTAAGCATCGGAGATGGAAAGCTGCTGTATGGAGCCCTATAAGAAGAGTAGCAGAAGCCACTGAAGGAAAAGGTGAATCAAGCCAGTTCGCTGAGGTGAAGGCCATCCAGTTAGCCCTGGACATTGCTGAGAGAGAAAAGTGGCCAAGGCTCTACCTTTATACTGATTCATGGATGGTGGCGAATGCCCTGTGGGGGTGGTTGCAGCAGTGGAAAAAGAACAACTGGCAGCGTAGAGGCAAACCTATATGGGCTGATGACTTATGGCAAGATATCTCTGCTCGGTTAGAGAAACTTGTTGTAAAGGTACGTCATGTCGACGCCCATGTACCTAAGAGTCGGGCCATGGAGGAACATGAAAACAACCATCAGGTAGATAAGGCTGCTAGGATTAAAGTGGCTCAGGTAGATCTAGACTGGCAACATAAGGGTGAATTATTCCTAGCTCGATGGGCTCATGATACCTCGGGTCATCAAGGGAGAGATGCAACATATAGATGGGCTCGGGATCGAGGGGTGGACCTGACCATGGACGCCATCGCACAAGTTGTCCACGAATGTGAGACATGTGCTGCAATCAAGCAAGCTAAGCGGTTAAAGCCCCTTTGGTATGGAGGACGGTGGATGAAATATAAATATGGGGAGGCTTGGCAGATTGATTACATCACCCTCCCACAAACCCGCCATGGCAAACGTTATGTGCTTACAATGGTGGAGGCAACTACCGGCTGGCTAGAAACATATCCCGTACCCCATGCCACTGCTCGAAATACAATTCTGGGCCTTGAAAGGCAAGTCCTCTGGCGACATGGTACTCCAGAAAGAATCGAATCAGACAATGGGACTCATTTCCGAAACACTCTTATAGACACCTGGGCCAAAGAGCATGGCATTGAGTGGGTGTACCACATTCCTTATCATGCACCGGCCTCTGGGAAAATTGAACGATATAATGGACTTTTAAAAACTACACTGAAAGCAATGTGTGGTGGGACATTCAAGCACTGGGATACACATTTGGCCAAAGCCACATGGTTAGTTAACACTAGGGGATCTACCAATCGGGCTGGCCCTGCCCAGGCAAAATTTCCACGTACTGTAGAGGGAGACGGAGTCCCAGTAGTGCATATGAAGAGTGTATTGGGAAAGAGAGTTTGGGTCATCCCTGCTTCAGGCAAAGGTAAACCCATGTCTGGAATTGTTTTTGCTCAAGGACCTGGCTGTACTTGGTGGGTAATGCAGAGGGATGGAGAAGTTCGATGTGTACCTCAAGGGGATTTGATTTTGGGTGAGAATAGCCAATATAACTGATAGAGTAGAAATTATAATAATTGCCAAATAACCCATTATTGTATATTCATTATTGTTATGATTGCTGTATGTTGTACCATAGCATTATAGCCGGAGTCATACAAGTTAATGAAGAATGAGTGCCATGATGATGGAACCGAAGCCTGGCCTCTTAAGAACTTTTTTTTCTCCCTTTGAAAATAAACTCTGACCCACAGACTATGAGCATGGACCATGCCAGGTGTATCAGTCAAGAGCCTGAGATGCAGAGTGCAACGAGCCAATGGAACATACAATTATCCTGAGAAACTGTTACGACAAATGGAGCCTGAAAATCATGGACTAAATGAACTCAACAACTTCAGAGGGATGATTCACAGACTGAGGGAATAAGATCTGTATGCACGTATGTGTGCATACATGTGTACATACATATATGGGTATGTGAAACACGAAACTGATTGTACCTAAAGAAAATTGTTGGATCTGGTCATGACGTAAATGGTATGGAATAAGGGGTGGATAATGTCCTGGTTTCAGCTATGATGGAGTTAATTATTTTTAGCAGTGGATGGAATGCCATGTTTGGGTGTTAGGATGAGAACAGTGCTGATAGCACCCTGATGTTTCTAGTTGGTGCCGGGCAATCAAGGACCTTTCTCAGCTCTGCATACTTCCTTACTAGTGAGAAAGGAGGGGACGTAGCCAGGACAGGTGACCCGAACTGGCCAAAGAGAATATTCCATGCCAGTTACGTCATGCTCAGTATAAAGGGGGACTGGGGGGAAGAGGAGGAGACAACACCAGGACGGGCAGTTTCCGGGTTCGGGGACGGCTCTAAGCTGTGCGGCCTGGGTTCTGTGGTTTGGTGAGAAACTGCATTGTGTATCACCAGTTTCATCTATTTTGTACTTTAAACTTCTGTTATTGTTATATCTAGTTTTCTGTTATTGTTTAGTAAACTATCCTTATCCCAACCTGCGTGGTTCTGGTTTATAGGTTGTGGTTTCTTTTCCTCCTTCTTCCTTCCCTTTTTCCCCTCCCCCAACTTTCCCTCCCCCTTCCTTTTAAAAGTACAAGCGACTGTGTGGGGTGCGGCCCTCGGCCGGGGCAAAACCACGACAGTGATCTAAACTTTCCCTTTGAATTCAGAATGTGTGCTGTAGACATCTGCAAAGGATTAGTAATCTGCACTAAATAATAGTATTTTTTATATTTTGTAAACATTTCAGGTTAAGGATATATGTATAAGGATATATATTCCTTTTCAAGATATTTAACTATATGGGATGTTTGTTTCAACGTGAAAAATAGCAGGCTGTTGAGTGTATTTGTCTCTTTAGTTGATCTATGTTTATTTTCATCTCCCTAAGAAGTTTATTTATGCATCTTTTCCTTAAAAGTATGTTTGTAAAGATAGTAAAATAAGAAGCTGTATCCTACTTACCTTGAAGATGAATTGTGTTTGCTTTTGTATTACTTGAATAATCATAATACCTGAAATAGTTTCTACTCAGAAGAAAGTGCAAAGATTCTATTTTAACATCTTAGATAAAAGTAGCTGGTTTAGCTTCCTCTAGTCATTCAAATTTCTGTGGTTACAGAAAAAGAAAATTATGATATTATGTGAACAATGGCGTAGTTCTGTATTTCAGTCATTTTGGGCAGTATAGTCTCCTTTTAGTCATGACATAAATCATATTTCTACTCTGTCTATCATACAATCGCAAGGGCAGTTTTACTGTATTGTAAACATGATTATTAAAAAATAAAAATACAGTTTATCTTTACCCCAATCCAATTCACTTTTTGCTCATCTGCAACATGCATGTACATCTCTGTAAAGATGTTTATAACCCTTTGATACTTCAAAGCACAAGTAATACACAAGGGAAATCTGATATTCTGTGATGTTTTTATAATGATCTGTCTAGATTTTTTTTTTACACTGGATTGGGTGAAATTTAAATATGCAAATGCATTTTTAAAGTACTTGAATAATTATTAAAGCTGTATTGAGTATAATTACTAAAAATTTAATATTTTGAGTATCATATATAAACACTTACTTTTCCCTTCCAATATAAAACTTTCTCCCTTTAAGTGACCAAAACAAGGAGAAATTAAATAATGAAAATTTATTGGAAAATACTAGCTTACAGAATCTTATATGCAAAATAAAATTGCATATTTGGTATTTTCCTATTTTACAATTGGTTAAGAAAATTAAACAACCAAATCCACTGTAATAATTTTACTTGTATTATCAAATAGGTATTAGCTTAGAAAGTAATGGAATATTGATTGAAAATTAGAATGATACATTTGCTATGAATATAGAATAATGCAATATTTTACAAACACAAATTCAAGGCCACCTTCTTTCTCTAGCTGCTATTTCTAGTACCTCTTGTGGTATTTTTACATTCTTCTCAATGTAGAAACCAAATTGTTTCTATTTTAAGGGCCTGGTTTTGAAACATATATGGCTGAGTATATTAATAATGTTGCAAATTAGATTTTTTTAACTTAAATGCCGCTTGCAGGTGTTTTGTGTAGTCAAAAGTTTTGTCAGTTTGGGGAAAAAATACTTTCTATCCTGAAACTTACCTTTGTTAGAATAAAAAGTGACTTGTGTCTTTGCATTCTTCTGATGTTCTGAATAACCATGTCTTATTCAAGCTTGGCTATCAAAGCATAAGCACTGATTAGTCCTAATTCAAATCTTCGCACATAAAGACTTCGATACTGGCATTTTACAATGGGTTGTAAATGTATCAAAAAGAGTTAACTTAGTTGCCTTCTCAAAACCTTTTGTCTCTTTTGGTATGATGTGAGTTGTCTCTTGCAGCATCTGCAAGGTAGAAATGTTCAATATTATTGTTGTTACAGTTACAGCCTTTTTGTGCTTCTGCTTTTTTTTTTTTTAATTAAATCCCGTAATCTCTAGGGATTTCTAGGGATTTTCACATGCCATCTCCCTTTTAAGTTCCTCAGCTCATAAGATCTGATGTTGCAGCCACCCAGTGCTGAACTGGGAGGCATTTCCTGTTACATACACTGCGCATCATTTATAGATCAGCTAGCGGGTAACATCTTTGACAGCCACTAGGGTGCCCTCACCCCTGCAGACCTGAAGCAATGAAAGTCAACCTTCAGGAAGGCTTTGCTTTGTTTTGCTACAACAAGATGTTCACCAAGTGAAGCACTGCAAGCATCATCAGTCCCATATTTAGACTAACAGCCACCTTGGAAGTTTTACCCCTAACAGCTCTTATTCTGTTCTTTGTCTGCTGAAGAGGAAGCTTTGGGTCACTTCCAAAGAAATCCTTAATAAAATTAATATATTTCACAACACTAAATGAAAGAGAAAACTAGTTCTGAATAATGATTTATTTGTGATCATCATAAAATATAAATTGTTCAAGTGGGAAGGGTGAAGTGATAGTCATAATCAGTTCTGACATATAAAACATCAATTATACTCAAGTAATCAACTTTGGTTTTAGTAGCCAAATTTGTCTAAAGACAGGTAAGAATCTAAAGGAAGTTTTCTTCATTTCTGACACTAGACTAAGGTGATTGCTTTGTCTTTTAATATATTAATTTAAATCTTAATTTTTAATCTTTTCATTTCTATTATGGAGATATAGGGCATATTATACATTTTCTTACAAAGATTTTACAATTCAAAGGCAAATTATCTCAATGAACTTATTTTATTTTCTGTTACTCCTATATTTTAGCCATAGAATTAGTTGCAGAGACAGTTACAGTTGTAGTTACAGTTGAGTTTTTTGTCTTGATTATAGATTTTTGTTAGGTTTCCCTCAACAATATCCACCTACTTCTTGTATTATGTTTTTGGTATGCCCTTGACATAAGATCAGTTTGGTGTCAAATACATGTGCAGCGAACATACATTATTTATATACGGCCTCTTACCATTCACCTATAAAGACAGGAAGAGCTAAAAATTGTATTTAAGATACTACCAGGTAGCTGGTCGTAATCACACAGACAGTATCAACTTTCTCACCTTCTATTCTCTCACTTTTCATTCATTCCTCAGTGATATTAGATAGTGATTCTTCTTTGGGGGTTCTGATGATCTGCTCTGTAGTAAGTGGCACAGGATCACAAAGTTCACTCTTTGGCTATTTCTGCAATTCTGTTTCTTGCATTTACTTTTCTGAGAACAGACTGATAAACACATCCCATCCCTGAACCATTTCTGTAATGAAACACTCAGGTTTCTAGTAGAAAATGGGATTTTTGGCATAATTCTACTTTATGAACTGTTTTAAAGTGGGTTTGTGTTCTGTTTCAAAAGAAAAAAGAAAAAAGCCTGTGCTATGGCAAATTGTAAGCATTCAGAATTTAATGGTTTTATTTCATGCATGTCTAGTAGTGATAATTACGTTCCATACCTGAATAATATAGCAGGACTTGTTATAGTCGACTAATTTGTATCAATTTAAGAAAAGAATGACTTTCTAGGCTTCCTCATCAGCTAGAATGTTGTTGAAGTAAGAAAATTTTAAATTTCATTTCCTACATAGCAAGGATTGGAACTGTTGGTTCTAGATCTCATGTCACATTTCACAGCACCTCTGAGAGAAAGTTTCAGTGGGGTTTGTAGCAAAAATTCTTTAGTAGATTGATTTGTGCTGGGGAGTTTTCTGTCTTCCCTAATCATTAACTGGGAAGTGTCAGGTTGAACTTCTGGGTTAATAGAGCTGACCAAACTTAGCCATACTCCATCACTTACATGCAGCTTTGCTGAAAGAGTGTGTTTACCTTTTTATCATCCCAAAGAGAAGTACAATTTCCTAGTGTGAAAAGTAGTGAGGAGACCGTGTTTCACCCTGTTACAGTTGCGTATGAGCACAGGCAGCTAGGACTTACCACACACAGTGCTCTTAGAAAGAAACGGTTTCTGAAGTTTATGCTCTTTCTTCTAGATATCTTAAGAAAATAAATTGTGTATTTGCCTTTACATTAGGAAAAGTAAGCTGAAAAAATAATTGAAGTAGAAGTGTTTGATCCTTTTTAGAATACTTGAGTAAAGAGTGTTCCACTTAGAGAGATAGTTGAGATATAACAGAAACATTAAATCAGCAGTGTCATAGAGAAGCTGCATTAAGAATGATCATTAGTGATTTCTCTGAATACAGAGAATTCAAAGTACTTTCTAAAATTATTAGGCAACTGAGTCAAAAGAAAAGGAACTCTTTTCTTAGCGTGGTCTGTTGCACATTTCATTGCCAGGGATGTTTTGGGTACAAAGAAATATGAATGGCATCAATAAGTAACTTGGACAATTATTGAAAGAAAAACCTGTTAAGGGCTATTAGCACAACAGCAAGGCTATAACCTGCCACCTGTGACATATTGCCAAGAGTTTGGGAGCTACCGCTGCATGCCTGTTTCGTTCCTATTGTGTATGTGACAGCAGCTCACTGGGAGACACACGCTGCAGTCAGCTGGACACCTGACCTAACCTCTGGTACATCTGTCCTCATACTGTGAGGCACTGGGCTGCAAACAGCTTTTGGTGCATCAAGAGACTCGCCCTTTTTTATATTGTGGCTATGATTTCCAATTTTTGCAGTTGCATTTGCCCTTGGTGGACCAAGTTTATTGTTGTCAAGTGTCGTTAGCCTTCTGCCTTGATTTGACTGCCTGCTTACTACCCTGTTCAGGGTCTCATTTTTAGTGTGTGCTGACAGGCCAGTAGATGTTTGTTAAGGTTGAGTTGGTCAGATATATCTTTAATTAATATCTGGTGTTGAAGCAGCACTGAATTTATCAAGGACTTCTCTAAGATATTTATTACACCTCCAAAAGTCCACTTGTGATTATTTTTCTGTTATTGCTTTTGATCCATTCCCTGGTAGCAATTTTCACACAAAGATTTAGTCATCATGGATTTCCACTCTAGCAACATCTCCAGTTTTGACTTTCAGTTTGTCATTCCACATCTTTCTTCTTCTACCTTTCTTTGCACTTTCCCCAATAAACAGCTGAGATTGGTATTCAGGGATTCTTCTTTTTTATTTTTATTATTATTATTATTGTTTTTAAATTTGTTTTGTTTTGGTTGGTTTGTTCTGTAAAGGTTACCACAAGCTTCTATTGCTTAGGGCTCCTCCAGTTCTACTCCAAACACATGGGTACTCATCCATATTAGCTGCATCTTGTTAGCTCTCTTTCTGGGCACTAACTTTCTTCATCTTTGATCTGTGTATTGGCTTCTTTCATCAGTGATATGTTGCATATGTTGCACACTTCCCTTTGATCTTCAGCTTTACATTTTGCTATTGGTTTCTGATCTGCTTCTGGTCATCGTCCTCAGTTTTATTTTCAGCGTGGCAATAAGCCTGTGATTGCTGGCTGACCTGTACAGTTTGGTAAGCTGATGCTGCAATTATTATGGATTGGCTAAATAGATTAATATTGACAGGGAAGTGCTACCCACATTTTTTAATCCTTCATTTATCATAGAATCATGGTATGGTTTGGGTTGGAAGGGCCCTTTAAAAATTATCTGAGAACTTACGTCTTGAAAACGTGTCTGGTGCTATGCAATATATTTAAAAGGCAAAAAGTACTGTGTTTTTTGGGGGTTTTTAAAGTAATTTCTAGACATCGGGATTGCCATTTTGACAAGTAGATTTCAGAGCATATTAAACAGCATGAAAACAAGGCAATCACATGAGAAGCCAGGAAAATATATTGTCTATTCTACAAACATTCAGAAACAATTTCATGGGTTTAGTTAAGTTCTTTGGGAAATAAATTGCCATTTTCTTCCATGTTATTACATACTTAATATCATGAAGCTATAACCCACTCTGTGGCAATAGAAATTAATTTATTCTTTATGTTACTCTTTTATTGGTATGCAGTGGAAGACTTGTCATGTCACCAAGTTACAACATATGGGGACCAAGAATACAAATTTCTAAGCTATCTTAACAATGCCTTTTCCAGTCAAAATTGTATTCTTAATTTCACATCTGTTATTTCTTTGCAATTTTATTTTTGTAATCTTTCTCTGCTTATTGAGTGTGCTTATAGCAGAATTAAGAAACAATTTAGAAATTCTACTCCCACTGATATATAGTAAACCTCTTGTTATCTTAAATAAAGGCAGGATTACATGGCAAGTCATATATTCCGATGATATCCCTATGTTACTGTTTTCTTACTTGGGGGGGTTAAGGCCATATGCATGGATGTAGGATCAGCAATTCTGTATAACTTACTATCTCAGTCAGGCGAACTCCTTTGGATAAGGAAAGGTCCACACCTTTAGTCAAAAGATGTAATAGTGATCTCCTCACTCACGGGCTTTTGCTGCTAAACAAATAAACAACTCGGTTGCCAGCACAAATATTTTCATAAGCAGTGAAAAGAAAACACTGCATGTCGTCTCTCAGGAAATTCCTTAGCTTGGCAAGAAAGAATTGCCTTAGCAGTAAGCATTCCATAGATCAGATACAAGTCTGTCCATGAAGGCCATATTCAGCTTCTGTGGATAAAGATGTGGAGATGTGGCATCTTGACAGGTGCCAGGGTACAAGAAGGAGGGACAAAAGTACTCAAGTCATAACAAGCTATCCTGGTCAATGTGGGACACATCTTTTAAGACCATAACATCCAGAAAATTGACATAGTAAATCATCCAGAATCCCATCATTTTGTCTGTCTGTCTATCTACCTACCTACCTGCCTTTAAAAATCTGGGAAAACAGTGGTTGGGAGAAAGAAAGCATCTGTCTAGTGTATAAGTAAATAAGTGTGTAAGCTGCTGAATCTGCACACACCTGTCATGGAAGATCACCCTAGCAGCAAAAATACACTTATGGTAAAGGAGTGATCATGAGTTTACATCTGAAAGTAGCTCAGGGTCCTGTAATATGATTGCAGTATGTAAAGGTTGATCATGAAAGAACATCAGCAGCCTTGCCATTGCTTTGCTATTCCCATACTACAACTCATCCACTTTCACTTGTCAAAACAGCCTATCAGTTAGATCCAGCCTTTGGATCCTTAAAGTGCATAATTAACCACCGAGATATCAGAAATAACCGATCCTCTAAAAAATGCCACAACTCTTAAATTATACAGGAATATAAAAGGAGCTTGTACTTTAAATATGGGAGAAAATTTACAGTATCTTTCAGTGGCATTTTTTGGACTAGATATGGCCTTGCCCAGTTAACCACACATGTTTTACTATTGTCTGTGATTATAGCCTTCTCTGTCATGTAATTTCATTACTTCGGGGTTTTTTTAATTAAAAAAATAATTCATCATATATTTTATTTAGGGAATGAAAAAAATTACATCTTTAATATTTCAAACAGTAGAACTGCTAAAGTATATATGTACATATGCATTTTTGGGACCCCTTAAAATTAAATTAATTTTGAGACTGAAAAATATCTTCAGATTTGTGGGGGTTTTGTGGATTTTTGTGTTTTTCACAGGTTTGGGTATGGAGTGTGGTTTTTTTTAATATTTCATATTTACAGTCTGGGTTGCTTTTGAAAACAATTTTGTTCTGCCATAATCTTGTGAAATAGAGGAGACTTCTGTAAATCTTTGTAGATGAAGTGAAAACTAACCATGACCTTAAATTGGATTAAATATAGCTTTATCATTATAATTACTCAATAGATGTTGCCCAAATAGGTAGGCTAACAATGTTGTTTTATAAAACTAGACTCTCAGAAATTTTTAGGCATTGACTCAATACTACTGCTGCAATAATTCTTCCAACATTAACATTACAGCATGAAAACAGGATCTTTTCTCTTGAGTGAAGTTTTGTGGCCTTAATACAGCAAAGTACTGACTCCCAGAATATGTCAACAGTTATTAATATTATGCTTGTCAGCAGTCCCACTGACATCAATGAAGAGTCTGAAACAAGATAGAAATGTAATTCTTCCCTGCACTTTAGAGAAATGCTTGGAAAAACATCGTAAATCAGTACAAGGTTTCAGAAGCTTACAGTGAGCTGTGATTAAGTGCTTTACTGAACTAGAACTAGTATTTTTCCATATCTTGCAAAACCAAGCACTGCAAATCATCAAATATTTCACACAATATTTTTCATATTTGATATGTATATCCTTACAGTCATTGGTAAGAAGTCATTTGCAAGAATTTTATTTCAATTTTTGGAGTCTTGACACTTTTAATGCAATTTTGATGGACATAGAATGAAGGGGCTGGGGGGCTTTGAAGATGGGCAGTGGAATCTCAGGCTTTTCTATGTGTATTTTTAAAATGTTGATAATCTTAGCAGCTGATGGGCTGTCTCCACTTGTGCTTACTGTTGGGGCAGAAGGGCTCCACACTACATATAGTAGTCCTAATTGCTTCTTCATTCCCCTCATGAGGGAGAAAGCTAGAACATGCTGTGGCACCCCACCTGCCAGTGCACCCAAGTTTTTTCCCCAAGAGAAGCGGTGGTGCAGAAGGTACAGAAGAAAAGTTCACTGCTGTGTAGTCAGGATGCAGCTACTGGATGCTTAGAATAAATGGTCTCAGATTCCACAGTGCCTACTCCTTTGATGGCAGCTGAGGAAACAGAGAAACAAAGCCCAGGAGGAATAAATACCATGTTTGGATTCACTTATCAAAGAAGCTAATAAGTCTTATTTGACATGAACTAATAACTCAAGAAGTCAAAATTGAATCTAAATTTCTCAGGAAAATGCTTGGAAAAAACAGTGCTTGCTTGGTAAATAGTTCCACCTTTTTATGTAATTTTTGAGCTATCATTATAAGAATATGTTCATGTGTTCTTGAAAAAAACATCGTATAGTGAAGACTTACTGTGACATGATTGTTGGGTGAAGATATGGTGATAAAAAGCAGTTTTGAAGCAAGAAATTTCGATACTGGTATCATGCAATTCGTGGTTCTATGGCTTGTCCTTCATCTGTAATTACAAGAGTTCCATCATCTCATAAGAAATTGGTTACTTTTCTTGATGACAAGTTATGTGACATTTTCCTTTCTTTATACATAGCATTAAAACATAGGTGTAATTTTCTTCAGAAATATGCAGTGAAACGTATGTGACTTTCAACCCTGCATTCACTTTCAGTACGTGATGATAACAGTTGTTGATTACAAAGTGTGATGTTGGTTATTTGTACTTGTGTGGTTGTTCTTTCCTCTTCAAGCCAAACCACATGGTTTCTTGACAGAAATAATCATATCAAACCTAGTAAAAATTAGCATCCTCTAACTAACAATAAACTCACAAAGTAATAGAGTTGATTGACACTTCATGTGACAAACCTGAGATACCTTTTGACTATATTACTAGGCAAATACAGTATAACTGATATAACTATTTCCTAAACATTTGGAAATCTTCAGAATTTTAGATTCCTCAGAGGTTTTTGAAATTAATTCCATTCTAGCTAAAACAATGCTTGTATGGAAATCAAGTTTTTATTTTGCTAACCTTCAGTGAGAATTGGCTAGTGACACAAATAAGCATTGCTGTAAAAATGGAACATTCGTACAGAACTGTATTATCCTTTTTAATTTCTCTGTTAACACTTGTCATAATGTTTCTTCACCCTTCAGAAACCTATTTTGTTCAAAATCTTAAGGGATCAATTCTTTTCTGTATACGGTGTCATTCTAATACATTTTGCTTTTCACAGAAGTGTTTCCCCCCCTTTTTTACGTAGTGTACATTTTACTACCTTTATAGACTTCATTCAGACTGGATCTCTAGAGTTCTGAAAACTGGAAAAATGGGGAACTATTTATCCTCATTCAAATAATAAATGAGATGTGAAATGAGCTTCATGGTAGATGAGATCCCTGGAGTTTGTTTAATAATAGCTTATGAAGTTTGCAGAATTTCAGATGGCAAATTAATTTAAGTGGTCAATGTTTAACCACAGCTGCAGAGAGACTAAGTTTTTTACTGCAGCACTAGCTCATAAATTGGTCCAATTTTCAGTTTTAAGGCTATCAGAACGTATGTCTACACCTTTGTTATGTTTTCTGTGTTACTGAGTTCATACTGCATGCCAAAGTGTTGGACTCCTCAGATAAGCACACAAATAAATAAATAAAAAGAATTCAGATGCAGAGATTTTACTATAAACGCGATCATCATCATAACAAGAAAGAGGTGTTCTGAATTGAATTACTCCTGCAGAACTGTGTCCTGCCACCCTTAAAAAAGGTATTAAATTGAAGGACTGCAACCTCCTTCAGTGGAAGTTGATACTTAAGGGTAGCCTCAGAAGGCGTGACTGTCACATGACTCCCCAGTCACGGCTGAGGAGATGGACACAGGCAGCTATGGGGAGAGAAGCCCTTTGACCTACTGGCTAACATCCATCAGAGCACAGCATAATCCCACAGAAAAAAGGTGTACTTATGATGGGGCTTGGGTTTTTCTTAGTAATAACTGTGTAAATTGAGTTAACAAATCCTCTGAATCTTAGTTCATTTATGAGTAATTAATTAGGAGTAGTTAATCATTCACACTTTGAAAACAAACTAAAAAATGTATTTAAATTGCTGAGTGTTTGACAGTCAAAATTACACTGAAAGGAATGTTGTCATTTTGGAATAACACATTTTCTTGCATAGCCTTTCCAAATGATAGATGTCTTGATTTGTCCTGTTTCCAAGTGCTTTTATGCTATTGGTACCAATAGTGTAATATTGCTCCCATTTTAGCCTAAACGGGAAACAAAAAGACCAAGTTAATATTATAAAGAGTATTTGTGGATGTTCTGAGGGAAAAATAAGAATCCCATACTGAGATGAGAGCAATAAGAAGCAATGTTCTAATTTAATGTTTTAATTCACATTAGATACATTTTTTGCTAAAATAGCCCATCTTCAGCATATCTATAGTAAGGGACATTTATCCCTGAGAAGTCTGTTAAATACACTGTGCTGATTTCTGGAACTGGAAATCCATTACAGTAAATCCATTACCTCATTTACTATAGGTCAAAAGGAATAACAAGATGTAAAATGCAAGCATATATTTTGAAATTACAATGATACTTACAATGATTGCATTGAAATTACAATGATACTTAATCAAAAAGTTGGACCACCTACCTATACAGATGTGTCCTGCATCTTTGAGTTTTTAGCAGTACTTCAATACTTGAAAATAAGCTTTCTTTGCAAATAAATTGCAAATAAGTAAATTACAGCAAAGATGCTACAATTAACAAGACTGTGAAGCAGAAGCAGTATTAGAGTATTTTTACCACTACTTATAATTCATTCCTTTATAGGAATTTTCCACTAAACTGAGGAACAAACAATGAAAAATGAGACTTGACAACACTATTTTAAAACATGTCCAAGAAATAACATTCATTCATTTATTTGTTTATTTATTTAATGTATGTTTTAATGAAGCTTTTGTAAGGAATCAAGATTTATAAATTAGTTAAATTAAGAAAATTCTTACTACATTTTTCCCTGAACACCTGCTTGGAGCAACACTCAGAGAAAACAGAGAACAGCCAGAAGAAAAGAGACTTATTTAGTCATCCAGAGAGTATTTCACAAATGTTAACCTCTCCCATTCCTTGTCAGTAGACAGTAACAAGAAAGTAAGCATATACAGCCTTGGCAACTCTTAATGAAATAGTAGATTAATTTTTTTTTCTAACCTGCTTAATTGTTTTTAACAGAGTGGCATTTGTATAAGGGTATGGAATTTATTCACATGAAAGTTATTATAATTAATCATGATTAATATTATTACAATAAGTACCAAAGGAGCTAATCATAATATGCCACTTATGATAATGTCTTGCCATCATTATATATCGCAATTATGTTTCAGTGGATTTACACAATTGTGAAGCCATCCATTCTGCTATGGTTCACTGTGATTAATGTGACCACCAGCGAAAGCTGATAATAATTAATCTCTTTTGTAAAGTATCACTAAATAAAATATATCCCTTAGAACTAATTTAATCTCATTTTAAGTGTGAAACACAGTAAATGACTCCTCTATCAATTGATATGAAATTTTTAATGAGGAGTGGAAGCCTACTATACAGTTAAAAATGTTTTTGTAATTCTTGTTTCCCTAGATCTTGGTGAAAGGTATTGTAGGAGATGGTTTCACTGGAGACATTGGACTTGATGACATGTCTTTTCTAGGCTGTACTCTTTACAATGGTAAGAACAGAGTTAAAGTGTATATATCCTAGCTGTGAGCTGATTCTTTGCCATCATTTGTAAATGTTGCTACTAGAAAAGCAAAAACCAGGTCAAACTGACTCATGCTTGACAAGGAAATCCTGACTTGTTTCCCTGTTTCTCAGCCGCTCATATCCAGCAAACAGCACAAAATAGTTTCTGCTGTATACACAAGGTCAAACAGAGACCCTCAGTAAGAAGCGTGCAGCTTCCAAACTCTATGAAATCTTGAATCCTAGAAGAAAAAAGAAATTGAACTGTGTGTAAACAAACTGACTTTTAATTCGGCAAACTTGGTTTAATACAACTTTCCACCTCCCCCAGTAATTCCTAAAGTTTTTGTTGTACCAATCACACAAACAGTTCAGATGAAAGAGCAGTCTGTCCACAGAAGTCATTGCTATCTACAGTGGTACAACGTCCACTGATTAGTAATATATTGTATCTCAAAATATATGTACTTCAAGACACCAGATTTTAGACCTGTCACGATCACAGAATGGATTTTAAGAGGACTAGTGTAAGCTGCAGTGGGCATTACTGTGTTATAGGTCACATTACACTTGATGTATAGTCATAATAGGGCTGTAGAACAGCAAGCAATTTAGAACAGAATGTTAGTATCCTATCACTAAAGCACCCTAGTGCAGATGCATTTTATTTGGCTACTCCCGAAAGTTCTTGTAGATGTAATTAGACCTATCAAGGAATATAAAGTGTATATAGCATGTTTCTTCTGCAGATAAATATATTTTTTACCGACTTATACAGTGTAGAACATTTTTAACAAAGATTTTGTAAATAGTCAGTTAATGTACAATGCATTATATTATATATGCCTTGTATCAGAAATAGTGTGACCAGCAGGATTAGGGAAGTGATTGTCCAGCTGTACTCGGTACTGGTGAGGCCGCACTGTGAGTACTGTGTTCAGTTCAGACTCACTACAAGACAGACATTGAGGTGATGGAGCACATTCAAGAAAGACCAATGAAGCTGGTGAATGGTCTAGAAAACAAGTCTTACCGCTCTTTACAGCTACCTGAAAGGAGGTGTTAGTCTCTTCTCCCAGATAACAAATGATAGGACAAGAAGAAAAGGCCTCAAGTTGCACCAGGGGATGTTTAGATTGGCTATTAGAAAAAATTTCTTTATTGAAAGGCTTATCAATTTTTGGAACAGGCTGCCCAGGGAAGTGGTTGACTCACTATCCCTGGAGGTATTTAAAAGATGTGTAGATGTGGTGCTTGGGGACACCATTTAGTGTTTGGGCTTGGCAATGCTAGGTTAATAGTTGGATTTGATGATTTTAAAGCTCTTTTCCAACCAAAATAATTCTATGATAGTCAAGGAAGAAAATTTCAAAAGAACTAAGAAGATAATCCCTACATTTTCAAATGAAATATGAAAAAAAGTTTTAAAAATATAAAAAAAAGAGGAAGATGGAAAGTACAGAAGGTCAGGGTTTCCAAATTAACAAATAAGGAAAAAACCCTTATTTTGTGTGGAAAGACAAAGCAAAATCTTCAGGTATCACAGTTGACGGTTTTTATGCTGTGTAAATTTTTAAAACTCTTTTAGTATTAAGAGCACGTTTTGAGAAGTTGCAGGTTCCTACCTCTATTTTACTTTCTCCACATCACCACATAATCCCCAAATAAAGTAAAAAAGGGAATAATAAAGTAAAATAAAATAAAAAGAAACTAAAATAAAAAAGAGTTAAAGGGAATGTACGAATAGTCTGAAAAATAATCAGTAATTTTGGCATAGTCCACCATATTTAATGCAAGTTGGGTCAGTGGAAAAAGTGTATTTCCCATGTTCCTGAACTCTAGAATTAAGCACTAGCTGCCCAGTTGGTCTTGTTCCACTTCAAATAACCACTGAACAGGGAGAGATGGGCTTGATAGCTTGGTGGTAAAGTCCCTCATATTAAAGATGATAAAACACAAGGATACTGCTTTGATGCATCATTTCAATGAACTAACCAAAGGCTATTCAGTGATGCTTGTTCTAGACAAAATGGTACTTTGTAAATTATAGAAAATTAATTATTTCAAAAGGAAGAAAAGAGCAAATTCTCCTTTCTTTTCAGGTGTCATGAACTTTATGGTGCTTCAATATTTTTTCTGTTCCAGTGGATTAGGAACAGACTTGAATGTGGTATTTATATTTAAAAATATCTGACCAAGAAGGTCCTTATTATTATGAATTGTAGATACATAATCATATCATGTAATTATTCCTTTAAAAGGTTCCTTCCCCTACATATTTTGTTTGAGTCTTAGAATATTGTGAGAGTATCGTTCATTTGGTTGGATTCATTGGATGTAATAGATGCGCTTTCTACTTTATGAAATAGAAATGGCTCCTGCTTGTGGGGAATTTATCTTAGTGCTCCAATCCTCAATGGAAAAAAAAAAATATTCCTTGTTATCCCAAAGATATTTTACTTAAAAAGCCTTTACAAGTACTTTTTAATTAACTGAGCTGCCTTGCTCAGGTGCATTGTACACTACAGCTAATAATTTCATTAAGGATTAAACTTTAAGGAGTTATATAATGAAAATTCTTTTTATGGACAGTAATAGCAAGGATTTTCAAGAAATGGAAGTAAGTCTGAAGGAAGGTGCATAGTAGCAAAATTGAAGAAAGGCAAAGATGATTGATTTGAAGGAAATGGCAATGAGTCTGATTGAAACACAAAATTATGGCACAAGATGATGACCTCAGAATAATTTTTCTAATGAGAAAAAAATATTTCTTTCAGTGATGAAATTATGAGGTAAGAAGGTTACATAGTAATTTCCACAGTCACTTGCAGTAACCAACAGGTTACAAAAAAGCAATTATCATTGGAATAATCTGTTAGCCTTGGTTCACAGGGAAATTAAATTTTTGTGATTGTTCTGTCAGTCTCCTTGACATTACTTTATTTAAATAACTCACTGACTTAATTCAAATTTGAAAGACAAGTTAGAGGTGTAAATAAATTCCTGCAAGTGATTGAGACTGTATGAATGGTGGTTGGCTAGCATGACCAACCTAGTGCTTTCAAAATGTTAAATTCAGTTCCTGCTGGGCAGCATTTAAGTCATTCAACAGTAACACTATACCCTTGACACAGAGTGGGAGTGGCAAGGGCAGAAATCATTACAAAACGAGAATGCCTCGGTCCCATTGCTCAACTTTTTGTTGGTTTGTTTTTCAAAGGAAACTTACCAACAATCTCTACAACTACTTCAGGAACTTCAGTTCCTGCCACGCTCCCCATGAACAACTGCACAGAGAAAGAATTTGTCTGTAGAGCCTCTGGCCATTGCATCAAGATGATCCAGAAGTGTGATTTTAGACCTGACTGCTCTGATAACTCTGATGAATCAGCATGTGGTGAGTGTACTAAATCTTGTACTTTGCCTTTACTACCGTATTAGTTTGCTGTTGTTAAATGCATTGCTTTGACTACTCTGTAATTTGTACATTTTTGTACAACTTTGCAATTTGTCATTAACACCTTTTTTAAATGCAGTTTTTCCTAGAAAAATGACATTTTGCTCTTATATGGGAATCTGAGATGTTATGCACTTTCTGTCTTGTAATGGGCTGATTCAGACTTGTCATTCCAATTCAACTTACTAGTAAAATGGAGGGGGGATGGTAACTAGTGATTGGTAACTATATATATAAAGGTTTTTTAAAGTGAGCATAGTTTGTCAAATTAAATTAATTAAATGACCTGTGACATATTTCAGTTTTCAAATGTTTACTGGACGAAAATGGAAAAGAGAATAACCTTACAGACTTGTGTTTGGGGTGCACATCTGGGAGACTTGAGTGCACTTCTTAACCTACTTCAAAGAATAGAGGTTTTGGGTTTTGTTGGGGTTTTTTAATACACATGAGGACAATGACAGTGAAATTCACTGTACTCCACACAGAAGTGACTCCTGGCTTATAAATTCCGAAAGTTCTGATGGTCAGATGGGAACACTGGAACCTGAGCAATTGATAGGGTCCCTACATGTTGTCTGTAGAGGTCTAAGACATTTGTTGATAGCTTCTGAGTTGCAGGAGTTCAGACTATAGTGTTTCAGAAGAAACTGTCAGATTACTTTGTTTTTCCTTAAAGCACAGTACTTGAAAATACTGCTGTACCAAAGCTGATTAATGAGGGGTACAGACGTGTAGAGACAGTGACCTCATCAGCCTTTGCCAGTTAACTATTCTCATTGAAAAGCAAAACTCTGCATTCATTACCTGCTGTATAGGGAACTCAATCCCCTCTCTCAGGGTTGAGGGCTCAGTGAGGAAAAGTAACATTAGACTCCCTCTGTCTATTTCTTATGTGGAAATAACTCTGGAAGAGAAGAATCTGATTATAAATATCACTGGGTAGTTTCCTATGGTGAATTGAAAAATAAATGCAGAACCCATTAGACAGAAATTTACATTGTCTTACAAAACATCCTTTCTTTCTGAGAGAGATAAATACTGTGGAGAATATATTTTAAATATTTGCTCTGTCTGAAGTCTCCCATCACTACAGCAACAATGGCAATTTATCACTCGAATGACAGTGCTGTAATAGGAGTTAAGTATGTCCTGACTGAGGGCAGAAATACGTTCTTGGGAAGGTGTTATCTTTCTCAGAGGCATTTGAAACATAATGTTTATAAAACATGTTAAAAAAGGGGAATAAACACTTAATATTATGCCACTCATCGTTTTCAGAAAATGTCACAAATCTTTATATGGGTAATTGATGAGATCACACTGCTGTGGCTTGCTTCCGTGCTGGAGATACAGAAATCAAAATGCACGCCCTCCATAGTCTAAAACTTTTAGCCTCCAAGGAAGGAAGAAAGCATCAGGCACATTCTCCAAATACACCATAATTTCTTGATACAGAAGTTACCTTAGCTATGCTAGCATTTGAGCTTTGTGGGTTAAAATAAATTCGCACTTTGCTGCACAATTCTCACAGCAGTCACTTAAGCTTCAGCATAATAATCCATGTCAAAGTTTGGGACAGTGACAAGACTCACCATGGATCACCTAGACAAAGTTTCTGCAAAAGATTCAGGAAGATATAATAGAGAGAAAATATTCATAACAGGAATGGAAAATAAGAGGGTTTCTTTCCCCAGAAATATTCTTACAGAGAAGGGAGGGGCAGTGCTGAGCTCATTTTTCTTGTTCAGTTCCTCAGGAAGCAAAATCTGAGGCACAGGCAGCTGCATATTGATTTAGTAAGGCAACAGCTCAGAATTTGACACCATTACTAAATAGCTGCATTATCATGTGGCTTTTGGGTATTGTGGGGACTACTCAAATTTTTTACTTATTTTTAAGTTTTGGTCATGGACTTTGTACACAATGTGCAATGTGGTGCTAATGTCACCTGCCTACAGGACTGAAGAAAACCATGCGGCTGCTGGTGGATTCGTAGCTGAATTTTACGTGCCTTTCAGTGTATATCACATGACACATTATTAGGCCTAAATGCTGATTGGAACACATATGAAGGCAGATAATGAGGTACAAAAAGATCGATATATCCCCAAAATTAGAATCTACCTAATAGAAAAGAACACAGAAAATATAATTGATATTTTATCTATAGAGGAAGAAAAATGTGTGTTAGTACCATGTAAGTACTCATAGATACTATAAATAGAATCCTTTTTATTGACATGCTTTTTGCTTTCTCATAACATCAATTATTTTTTTCCAATCTTTTTATAAACATGATGTATTAATTGTTCATCTCTAAAGCTATGGAATTCTGCGACTTCGAAGATAAAAACCAGTGTGGATGGTATCAACCAGCTTTGGAACAAATGTCAGGAAATTATTCCATTCACATCACAAACATATTCCAGTGGGGACTTGGAAGAGGAGCAAACCTCTACCCTGGGCAAGAAAAACACTGCCCATTAATTGATCATACTACGTGAGTACTATCTTTCTGGTACTTGAATCTTTCTTGGACTGTGAGTTTAGCCATGTGTGGATTGTCAGAGGAAAAACTGCTCAGCGCACAGTATTAAAGCACTGAGTTTAACTGATTTATTAGTGGTGTGTAAATAATTGACAGTCAGTGAAGTATATATGCAGGATCACTACCATCAATAAAAGAGATAAATCAAAATACAAAATATAAATATACCAGTACAAACTTCTAAACACCCTTCTATAAGCAATTCCCAGAATTTCAGTGCCTCCCCATCCAGAGGAATGTATGCACTTCCTCTGTCAGAGGACACTTGGGGTACATGATGTTCCCCATTTGTGGGAAAGCAAGTTGGAGACATGGCTGCTTCAGCTTTCTGTTTACACTTGCCATTGTCTACAATCTGATAATATATAAGCCATGAGAAATAAGCCCTCCCTGTAGCACTCCAAATTGTCAGCCCACCAGCTAGATGCAAGCTATTTGCAATATCCAGTGTGGATGATGCTCTGTCTGGTCCATGAAGGGGTTGCAGCCCCAGCAAGATGACCTCTGACATATCAACACGTTTTGGCTGCTGGTGTTTCCACTCCATAATCTCTCCCCACTAGTAGAAATTTTTGTCCTATTTTTATCCTTTTGAAGATGACTTCTCCTTTGTTTGAAAGCTGTCTTTGCAATTCTCTGGCTACTGTTTAATTTAGTTGATAGTGGTCATCATCTTAATTACTTTTGGGGAAATACCTTCTCAGACAGTCTTCATTCCCACAGTGTACACTCACTTTTCTACCTTAATAGCTATTATTATCCAGACAGTTTTGCCTAGGGGTGGGTAGTAAAAGTCACTCCAACAAGGGGTCCTGTGAATTCTGCTGTCATTTAAAAATGAATTCATTTCAAAACAACCATATTTAGAGTTAAATTCAGTTCAGTTGATATTTTACCATTTTTTGATAAATGACATAACTTCCTACTAAAATGAAAAATACTTCTTTTCTCTCAATGAAGATTTTTAAATTAATTTTGGATTCTAGGTAGATTGGTTTTGGCAATCATTAACTCCTCCCAAAGACTTTGATTTGTATCAAGGAGCAAAAAAGTATTTTTTTCCATGAAGGTTTGGGTTTACCCACATGTATTTGTGTATGTATCTGTGTTTGTATTAAGTACAAACAACTTTCAATGTCACAGAACCTCAGTTCATCTAATAAGGACATTTCTGTACAGTGTAATTCTTCTGAACAGAAAAACACTTGCCTAGTTCTAGTGACAGGCATGTTTACTTTCTGTGACAATAGTCCACAGAGTGCAAAAATGAACTTTAAATTAAATCCACTCCACTAAGCCTTTGCTATATTGCTACTAGTTCAAAATGAGATTTATATTGCATTTACTTCAGCCGGAGAGTATTGCTATCACTATAAAAGTATCAGATCAATGTATTATTTTCAGTGCCTATTTCATTAAAATCACGGTATATTTTTGAAAAACCTCAACAATCTAAACACAAAAAAATCCTCATTCAACAATAGCAAATAAGAATTACTGTTGCCTAATTGTTTCAAGGTCTCTAATATATATATAAATAAGGTCTATTACATAGCTGATATGAGCACTATATATGTACTTTGTAAATTCTCTCACATTTCCACTAAATACTTGCATTGGCACAGAGACATACAAAGTTATATCACTGTTTTTCAACATATTTTCAAGGCTTAACGCAACCAACAATATACTGAGGAGGACTGATGAAAAGAGAAATTAAATGATCCATAAAGATTGCAGTTTTCAGGCAACACTGAAATGTATTACTGTTGTTAGGTTTCACATGAGATGTAATTTGGTTGTGCTGTTTCCCTATTCCCTTTGTTTATTGGCCTATAGAAGAAAACAGGACCATGATGCTTCCAATTTAAAACAGGAGGTGTAGAGCAGCTTTTTGTGGAACTAAAGCCCTGCAATGTTTTGTTTTATTTTCTTATCCATTTTCTCCAAATTTCTGTAGAGATAGATGAAAGAAGCATTAATACTGTAATCCTGTGTTTGCTTATTAACATAAAGCATGCTGGATTATGTATAGAAATGATTAGATTCATCCTGATGCAAGAGTGGGTGAAAGTGTAGTTTACAACGAGTCCTTTCAGAAGAAATATCTAGGAATAGTTGGAGATTTGAACCATCTGCTGCCCATAGAATATGTATTTGGGCCAGCCACGTGTAGGCTGATTAACTGTAAGGTGGAGGTATATGTCTTTGGAGCTGTAATTGCATTAATTAAGTGAAAGTAATGACTTCAGAAATGGAGAACAGAACAGCTTGTATGTGCATATATAAGCCCAGGGCTGGGGGAATAGAAGCTGCTATGGGAGTCCACTATGGCAGCCTGACAGTCCTTGGCTGGAGAAAGGCTGGCACATATTTTGCAGGGGTAGGTGACATTGGCATTATGTGTTGAAAAGACCATTACGCGTATAGGAATGTAGAGCTCTTATGGCATGCTTCCACTCCTAGCAAATGGGAATTCTCTATTGCAGTGCTATAATAATGGAAGTATGAATTTGTGTAGGCTTAAACAAGTGTCTAGAATAGACACCAACAAATGGATAACTCCATAGATTTATTTCCATTTTAGAGAAATTGGTTAGCGATGCAGCAAATTCTTTGACACTATTAATGATATTTGGGTACCACCGTTATTTGAAAACTTTGTAGGCACTTAATTGATATGTTAATGCATACCCAAATCTGTCATCAAAACTAATGAATCAAAACAAAAAGGATGTGGAAATAAAATTCTAAGCTCACATGATAATTATTGCTGTGTAAATAGCTCTCTTGATAACCATATGTTTAACACATCTGTCTTGCTTTTGTGTCTGCATTGCAGACAATCATCAGAATTTCATATAGGAAAAAAGGGAAAATTGAAGGTTTTCGCATAGGAAAAAGTAGGGAAAATTAAAGGTTTTAAGTAATATACTTAAGCCTGGCTATTTTTCAGCAGTCAAGAAATGTTTTAAAGTTGACAGTCTAAGAACTTAAAAACAGGTGAAAAAAAATTATAATCCCAGAGGAAACTACTCATAAAACATTGGAAAGGAAAAAATTGAATTTAACTACTAGAAGACCCTTCTTTTTTTTCATACCATATTTCACTTAGCTGATACAACCAAAACCAAATAACAGTTATTATCTCTACAAATTGCACTTGTTCTGTGCCATTGACCCTGACAGAGAAGAGATAATAAAGGGAGTATTCAATGCCAAGGGAGTACATGGTAAATACTGGGTAGTCTCCAAAATAGTTAAGTCCGGTTATGGAATAGCTTGTGTTAAGGGGTCAGAGACCTGATCAACTAAGACCTGGAAAGAGTTGCATAGGGAATATTGAGACAGCCTTATACACACAAAGTTTTATTTGGACCTTTCATAACCAGATGCATCGGCTAAAAAAGTAAGATTTTCTCTTTTTGAAATACAAAAGAGATAGAGGGAAAACTGTCTCCAGGGGCTAAACAGGAAGAGAAGCAACAGGGTTGTTCCCAAATGAGCATCCTCTCCATTACAGCATATTTTCCCCTGTAATTTACATTGTAGCTATACAGTTTTCATCAGGACTGAACTGTCTCAAGAGTTCTTGAGGTACAAAGGCATGAGACAACCTATAAGAAAAACAAGAGGAAAATCATTGCAGTAGCAGCTTCCTAGTGCCTAGGTGGAAGGATGCAAAGCTGTAAGTCAAAATCAAACTGCAGATTTACAAATGGAAGATAAATGGAGCCAAGGCCACTCCTCCTCCAGCCACTGCAATAGCTGGCTTCTGGGCTACCAGAAAGACAGCTGGAGCTCTCAGTCCTCCAGAGACTCTCACCACTGGTAACTGTTTCCTTGACCATTGTAGGAGAGCTTTTCTGAAGTTGCCTTGTCTTCCCACTAGCTTTATGCCGGTGTTTCAGTTTTCATTCCAGCCATGTTCTTGATCCAAGGAGTGCTTTATATCCAAACCCAAAGCTTTTAACATCCTTTTCTGATATTTGACTATTTTTTTCCATGCAGTATTTAGCTACAGCCCTTGAGACACTTACATGCTATATGCGGATATCTCGTTCAAAGGTTAGAAAATGACTTTTCACTTGATTACCCTACGTGTATCTCAAAAGTGCATTTACTCTCACATGGAGACAGTATCTTCTCAGTAGTGATTTGCTGTGAGAAGTAACAGAAAGATGCTTACAGTTAGCCCAGCAGACATTTAAAACATATATTCTCTTATAAAAGTGATTCAGAACCAGATATTCAGCATTTCTTTCTACCCAGAAAGATCAAAGTAATGTATTGCTATTTTTTTATTTATTATTATATTACTAAAAATAATTAAAGACTGGTTGAAAGTCTTGACTAGGTTATTAATGAAAAAATAAAAATATCTGTCACAATTAATTCTATGATCCTTTTTTGTTTAATTAGGAATTTTTTAGAGAATAAGAGCTCAGGTTACCAAGGTTCAGGAAACACATTTTCCACTGCAGTCTTTTTTGAACAAAGTGCATTTTAGCATATGTTTGTGAAATATGTACTGATTTATTTTAATACTTCATTGAAGTATTAACAAAGCATCACAGGAAATCAAATGCTTTACTGTGTGCATGAGTAAATAACCAGGGTCATGATAAGGCAAGAAACAAGACAATGGATATTAGACATTAGATGCTAAGTGAGAATGTGGCTACTGAGAGAAGTATTCTACAGTAACATACAATTTTATACTAAATGATAATGCAGAAAGTTTCTAATTAAAATGAATGTCCATTGTAATTAGAAATTTTGGTGGCTTTTTCACCTCAAACTTAGTTATTTGAGAAGGAACTCATTCCTCTTGTTTCCTTTTGCCTTCAACCTCACAGAATTTACAGAGATATGACAGAATGCTAATAAGATGTGGCAGGTTCAGATGAGCCATGGAAATACCATGAATTAATTTCAGCCCTGTGTCAGTCAGAAGCCATCAGACTAAAATCTCCAATGGTGAAAATCCAGCACCCACTGACTGTTGAATTATGTTCAAACCATGGAATCTTTTATCTCTGAAGCCATTTGCTTTGTGCAGTAGTTGGTATGCTGTAATGATTGCAAGTGCTATTGGTAAATCTTGAGAGAGTTTGAACAGAGATTCTCTGAGAACAATGATGCTGACAGAACAGAGGGGGTTGGGGGGAGAAAAGGGGATTAGACTAGTTAATAGCATCCTAATCTGTCTTCTACTGTTCAACTATACAAGCTTGTTTGTTTGTGGTTATTAGGTTTTAGTTTTTGATATCAGCTCTTCTGTGATTTTAGCCTTCTGATATTTTAACGTAACCTCAAACCATCAATACAGTTCCTGCTCTTGAAGGATCCAGCAATTCATGCAGTTCCAAAGACGCACGTGTGCACTTTTAAAGACATGCCTACAGCTCAGAGCATTTAGAGATTTGCAAAATTTGCAAACGCATTATCCGTACAGAAAGGCACAACTGTATTTACAGGAATGTGCAGTGATCATGTTATGTCTGAACAAGAAGTCTTATGTTTTTTTAAACAGTTGATGCTACTTCTAAAATGATGTTCTGCTCAGCTAGTGAGAGAAGGAAAATGGGATTTGAAGTACTTAATCAGCTTTGTGGTTCATTCAGCGTTGTGCGCTTTCCTCTGATTGCAAGCTGTGTGTCAAGGCTGCGGTTCAGGTGTGATTACAGCTGATGCGGATACGCCTGCTCCAGCCCAGTTTTAGCTACCACTGGTTCCAATTGCCATAATATGGTACTGTGGAACCCAGCACAGTACACAGAATTGTCCCAGAGTGCTAAGCAAAGACTTGCGTGGCTGCACCACACTCAGCTCAATTCTGCTATGATTACACTACATCACTAAATAATCTTAAGCACTGAATTTGTATTATTATGCATCCATTTTCCAGTCTGTTCTCCAACCAAGTCTGCATACCCATGTGTATTCTTTTCCCCATAGCTGAATAATACTGCCAGATGATGTAATTACAAGTAATTAAGATTTCTTTATAAAATTCCAGTTTCTACTGTAAAGTCTTGTTCAGTATATACTTCATATAGTCTATATGAGCTTACTGTTTTAAATTTCTTTATAAAAATTCTTATAGAGGAGATTTATGTTACTCTTGCACTTTTAGCAACCAATACATTAACTAACACAGCAGTGGAATTACCATATACAGTTTTTTCCCTGAATTTCTTTTTTGAAATCTTCGCAATTTTATCATGTAATCAGAATCTCTACTTTGCTGAGATAATCCCCAAAGCATCTTAAATGTGTTTATAATTTATTAAATTACTTTTAAGTGACTAATGGACATTAACAAAAACCTGTCTGCATTATTCCAACAAAAAGGGTTAAAAAAATTAAATCTCCTGAGACAAAACACCCTCCTGAAGGCCCAAACCAAGCCTCAAGGCAATACACCATAAGAAATTCTTAATACCCCAATTATATGGATGGGTGTTTGAAGAGTTAGACATATTTCATTGTTGTATATTTATGTTGGACTTGCTGTCTCATTCTGTTTAGGCTGTGCTGATGCTGACTGCTGTTCTTTAGGCAGGAATTTGCTTGAAGACACTGAAATTAATGGCAGTGCTTTTACATGAGCCTTTTAGATATGGAGAATATAAATGGTACCTGAGAGTACTATAGTTTAGTTACACTTATGTTGAAGTGAAGGAAAAGTATGAGCTTTATGCAATGTCTTTATACTCCATAGATCTCTCAGTAGTATACACTCACATTTGTCTAAAGTAAATAATATCTATTGATCTTGATCGAGAACTTTATTCACAGTGCAGTGAAGGACATGGCACTGAGCCTTATAGGCTCTGCAACTCTCTGTAAGATACCTATAATACTCTTAAAGACAATGGAAAATGAAAGGAAGGGGATACTTCAGCCTTGTAAAGAGACGTGTATTTAGCATGTTAATGTGTATCTGTCAGAGACTTCAATGGGTACTTTTCTTCCATATGCGCAGTTCTTGTGATTCTTGAATAGCTTTAGTTTTCATCCGAATAAAGACTTGAGGGCATCCAGAGAAATAACGTCGTAAACAGCAAAACCTGATTTTATTTTTATATATTTATGGAATTATTAAGTCACATACTTTCACACACACAACTTTTAAAAGCAGTTTCTGAGAATATTTATTTCCTCTTGTTACACCGAGTAAAAAAGATGAAGGTTACATATAGTTGTGCTACATTCTGAGAAGAATCCGACTGCAACATTGTGTACAAGGTTTCCTCGTCTTCTTGTCCCTTTAGAATTGGCACCATAACTTCAACTTGCGATACAAAATGACTCCACCAGTGCTTATAAGAAATGAGCCACCTTTGGTTATGAAGTCAGGAGTCTTATCAGACTTTAGGTTAACATTATCTTTTTATTTTGTAATAATCTATTTATTTATAAGTATCTGCTTATGTTGTTATTAGCAAAGTTCAAATGAATGTATATGGAAAAACTATCTGGATATACACAGCCATCACAGTAACACAAACAATACAAATTAGTATCACCTGAAGCAATAGTTTAACTAAAAACTAAAGACTCTTCATTCAATATTTTTATAAGAGAAATCTCTGTACTTTGTGTTTAATGAAACTGAAGCAACAAATTCTATTTTAGGAAAAAAGTTTGGGGTTGACAAGTATTGAAAAAGTAATTGTAAGTTTTACACCATCCACTTGTGAAGCAAAAGCATTAATATTACCTGTATGTCCAACTTAAATATGTAGTCGTGAAATATTGCTTACTTTTAAGAATATGATAAGGGTCAGAACTTATTTGTAAGATAAAGTCAAATAAGTAGTCAATTACAAGTAATCATAATTTAATCAAACCTAATTTTGTACCAAGAAAGAAAATGTACTTTTTTTCCTCTGTATATGAGGATGCCAGAGCATGAGTTAATCTCAAAATGAACATAGATTAAACTGTAAAGAATTTAATCATTGCATGTATGTAAAACTCTACCAGCCGATCAAAGTTGCATTCAAAGCTTTATGTGGTCTGCTCGTACCATAGTCAAAGATACCAAGTTTCTTTTGGAATATTGACTCTTAAAGCCTGACAATAAAAATAATGCACTTGATTTAGTGTAGGAAGTTCTTACATTTGTGGTGATTTTCTTTGGAACACCTTTCTAAACTCAGTATCTAATTACAGGTCTCAGTATGTGGCTAGTGTTTTGGTGTGTTAAGCACTTAAGACAGCTGTCTGTAAACATAGACACAGGATGTAACATAGAGGATGTATTGTCTGTAAACACATATAAAAGATGACTTCTGTGATAGGAAATAGTTCTATTTATATCCTTCCATAAAGCAGTCTTCTGAAAAATGTACATCTAGTTTGTTATGGCATGATAATCATACTACTTGTTCCAACTTTATTATACCTTGTTATTAAATTTTAATGGATGTGAGAGGTTACTAGTTAAAAATATGTTTCGAATCATAGCAAAAGAGCTTACTCTCTTTGGAATTGCCACTGTTTTAATTTAAATAGATCACATACTGCTGTAAGTGAAGGGCTGCATTCTTGATCACTGTTAATTTTTGGTCAGTTAATTTTTGATCAATCACTGCTAATTCTTCATTAATTATTTTTAATTTTTCGGAAAGTTTACAGAAATGTTTAAATTTAACTGAAGAAAAGCCTTCCTTTTTGTTTTCTTTTCCTTCTAGTTGTTAAATACGCATTTCAGTCACTGGCTTTAAAATGTAGTTAAGTGATTAGAAGTGTTCAGTGGAAAAAATCTTTCTCTGATACATAGTAGGATTAATTAGGCTATTGGAGTTCTTATTGTCCTTTAAGATTACTGGAAGTTACACATTTTATGACATTTTAATTTTGCATATAGACTCTTTTTCTGCAATAATATCCTCAGAGCTGTAAAGCTTTAATCAGGAAAGAACCCTGTTGAAGCCCATGAATATGTTATGTGTAAGTCACTGCAAGACCGGGGCTGTAAAAGATCTGTTCATGTGTTATGATCTATAATAGGCTGTCATATATTATCTACAGAAGGATAAGTAGTCAAACTACTTCTTTAGTCAAAATACAGATACTAGAGAATCATGGTAATTTTTTCTCACTCTCCACCTTTCTCCTCATAAAACTTCTCATGCTTCCTAGAGAAGTCTGCTCTGCCACGTTTCTTTCAGAATTACCATCATCTTACATCTCAAGTAAAACCTTGGCCGCTGTCCACAGACTACCCTCTCCTCCTTACATCACATTGCATTCAGTTTGAAATAATGGGCAGTGCATCAAGTAGCTCTTACCCAGGAGGTGATAGATTTCTTCCTGAATGACTGCTTGAATATTAAGGTCTCTCTCTCATGAAGCTTTTTAGCATCTTTTTGTGATTTCTACGAGAAGATGCAGTCAGTGTTCAGGGAAATCTTAGGGCTTGATTTTTTGTTTAATTGTTTTTTAAGGCTTAGTCTTTCTACAGATTTCTATAATACTTCCTGTAATGTTTCTATATTGTTTCTACCCACCTTTCAGCAGTCTCCCACCTTAAAGCCAAATATGAAGAAATCTGCTATAGGCACCATGTATATATGGCGTTCATATTTTACAGTTAATATATTGAAGCTACATTGGACTCTATATGGATACATTCCTTATATCTTTGCCTGTTTCCTAAGGAACACTGCAATAATAATAATGACTTTCAGATGCTTTATATTTCTATTGTAACCTCTGTTGCCAATGCTAGAAAATATGAAAGGTTAACATTTTTTAAGATAGACTTTTATTTTTATATCTACTTAAATTATAAACAGAACTTTCATATCTTTTGATTTCTGATAGTATAAACAATAAATAATAATAAACATAAAATGAAGCTACCTTGATGGAAAGGTCAAAGTATTACAGTTTACAAGCATCAGGTGTCATGTATATAAGGCATTAAAATACCAATACTGCATTCAGATGACATAGTACAAGAGAAAAATGACAACAATATAAATATTATCTCATAAATATTTTAGGAAGAACAGAAGAATTTAACTATAAGCTAATGAAAAAATAACCTAAAAAATTTATGAGAAAACTTTTGATGAAATGTTTTCTAACTAGGAAATCCTAGCTAATCTAAAAGTAAAATTCTCCTGCAAGCATATTAACTTGGGCAAAATATTTGTCAGCCGGTTCTGTATGTTCTTGGAGGAAATGGAATAGATAGAGACTGATCTTCCCCGAAGAGACTGATCTCCTCCAGGCCCACTATCCTCATAAAGGGTGTATAGGATGTTATAAATAGAAACTGAAGCCACTGCCTTGTCCAATTCAAATCATCAACTTGAACTTTGATGGCCCACAATTTCCCAATAGGTCCAGTATCCCACAGTCCTTCCCCTTCAGTCAAGAGAGTGCATCTTTTGGGTGTCATCTGCACCCTATTGTATTTTTTGACCATTAGTTTGTGGTTTCTCTCTGTACAGAAACCCATCGGGACTAATAGCAGGTCACTGACTTGATAGATCTTGGATAAATGGTGTCAGAGAGCTGAAGAATTGTGCTTTAAATACTTAATATGTCCAAAATGTCTATGGGGGTCTGATATTCTATATAGATACTGCATGGGTTTTATGGACACGTATATCCAGGAAAAATGGAAAGGAATGTGGGAATGGCTGCTTTTTGAATTTCAAATGTTAGCGTAGTGTGCTAATCATTGGGATGATTATCAGTCTAAGGAAACTGAAATTTTCCTCTCTGTTTTGTCCTTATTTTTGCTTGCTTTTCTCATTATTTCTGAAATTTGGAAGGAAATCAGAACCCTTTAATGAAGTAGAGTTTGTTTTCTAACCAGATTTAGTTTTCTCTCTAAAAGGAGATGAAAAAGTAAAGGGTACTTTATAAATCGAAGTGCTTAATCTGGGATTCTCAAACAATATGTACAAGATAATAAATGAATTAACACTTTTAAAACTGAGAGATTTCCAACAATTAATGAATTCATCTGGTTAATTTTTGATTCACTTTGATATTACAATAGACACTTTTGTGAAATAAGTAATTCACAGCATGAGACTATATTTGATAACACTACCAAATTTAGGTTGCGCTTAATTTTTTTGATAGTCATCCAACTATTTTTTAATACACTTAATCTTTCCCTCAATACTGATTCCCATTTAGTACATGCAGTTCCCTGTGTTCTGAATGCTTGAAGAGGGAAATACACTGAAGATTCTTTTATGTATGCCCATTCTTTGCTAACTACATTTTAAAAGATACTTGAAACATGAAGCGATTAACAAAGTCAAGTATGGAAATGTAGTTCAGTTTCTTATGTTGAATTTTTTATGTCCATTAAAGTGTAGTAAATTTCCCTCTGAAATTAATTAGGATTATTGCATTGGCACAGGAATGTCTCTATATAGGGAATGCTTGCAATACAGAGGTAAAATTAATTATTTTCAAAGGGTAAATATCAAGATTTTAGTGCCACATATTATAGTTGCCAACTCAGAAGTCTTCCATGGGATAATTTTCCAAATTAGCCTGAAATCTTGCAGCTACTGTCAGGGGAGCCTGTATGTATTCTCAGTGAATTTCAGCACTTATCTAAGATCTATATTGAAAGACAGTCTTATATATCTTGAACATTGGCTTATTTAACACCTGTTACCATTAACTTCTGAGGTCTCATTTGGAAGAAAAAAAAAAAGAAAGGTAAAGGGAAGGGGAGGAGAGGAGAATATTTTTATGGAAGAGGAAGGAAAGGAGTTTGAGGATGGGTAAGATAATTAAATGAAGAAAGTACTGCCTTGGCTGAAGATCACTCAAAGAACAAAGATGGAGGGTGAGGTGAACAGAGAAAGAAAGACTGATAATTTAGGTTTATGGAAAGTTTTAGAATACCTCGTAGCTCTGTATTACTTGATGGTTTAAAATAGTTGTAGGCCAGCTAAGAAATCTCTTACTTTAGAAGTTGCAGTTTGATAAAGTTTACAGGTGATTGCATGTACATTAACTGGCTGTGCTATAAAAGATGTATCCGTAGAAGATGCAGGTATTCTAGAATGTAAACTATATGCAAACAGAATGATTTCTTATTACTTTCTTCAAACTCCACTATAGAATATACGTCTCTCTATAAATTCTATGCAGGTTTCTGTACTAGACCCCTTAAAGAATTCAAACCAGAGAGGTTGCTAGTTCCCTCAAAGAATTCAAACCAGAGAGATTGCTTTGCCCTGGGAGCAAACATGGTGCAAGTTAATGTCATCTACAGACACTAGAAGAAAGCTTTCCTCTTAAACAGCAACATGGATAGGTCACATGTATATCAGTGTAGTGTATATAAGTATAAAAATCACCATGACAGGAATCTAGGTGGACAGGGATGCTCTGCTCACACTTATCCAGCCCCTTCTGGTCCTTTCACCCCCCCTTACTTCCCCACACAAACTTCTATAGCCACATACTGCCACCACGTTTAATGGCAAGTTGTTTGTACCAAACACTGAAACAAGGGGGAAAAATTGCCATGATACCTGCCTTCCTAGGATGTGTGCCATGGGACTGGTAGTGTCTGGGCAGGGATGTGGTTTTGGTCTGACCTAAGGACAGAGACATATCTGATGACAGAACACACCAGATAAGAGATGGATGCTTGAACTTCATCACAGTACTGATTGTACCCTACCATTGTTTTGAACTTATCGCACTGAGAGACCTGGATGTAATACTGAATACTCTGGGAAGTATGAGGGCTGTACGTGCTATTGCTTTTGAGAGCTCTTTGAGTCTGCTTCTTCCAGGCCTCCTGAATGCTGTTGTAAATACAGTGCTGATGCTCTTGGCTCACCAAAGGCATGAGTTCCCAGTAGCAGAGTAAATTCCAAGTTTTTAAATGCTTTTTCAAACCTTAAGATAACTGGATAGTATTCTACCTCCAAGGAAGACCCTGGTAGAATACTCAGCAACAAGGAAAAAAAGAAATTAAAAATTGCTACATTGCAGTAAGAGCTTTCTTCAGCAGAAAAGAGGGAAATAAATGAACCTAATGCAGACTTCCTTGAAAGGTTCATAACTTTAGTTTTCAGAGTTTTCAATTATCACTTATATATTTCATGTAGTTTGTTAGAAGATGTTTTAAAGAAAATACCCTATTACTTTTTATTTTGGGATTACATTTAGCTAATTGCCTTAAGGCTTGCATACATGTTACTCTATTTTGTGCTTATTTTTTGCAATAGTTCACTTCCAAATATTAATGGTACCATCTCGAGGATCATATAAATGCATGAAATAATTATAAAAATGTCTGAATTGCCAGGATATAGTGATAAAATGAAAGCTTCTGTGATACTTTCCTCATCTGCTCCTGAATGAACAGAAAAATTAATTTCCCCAGATCATTACTTTTGCCCCTAGACTCCCACCAGACTGACTTTGGTCCCTCTTGACTTCATCAGTGGTAGCCAGTGATTTTACCTGTAGGATGTTTGAATTAAAACCAATGAAGCTTTGCCCCACATTTAAGATGTATTTTTAAAACATATTGTTCCTTCTTCAAAAAATGTATCTAATTGTATGCGGCTTAAAAGCAGAAAATGTTCTTATGAACTACTGGGAATTTATTTTATAAGAAAGAAATATTATAATTTTGCTGATTAGCTAATTCTATTTTATGGGTGTTAACTCTGATCATGACCTGCATGTATTTGATTTCTACCTGTGTGAACAGGCAGCCCATCCGATACGCTACTGATTTTTTGTGTAAAATTTTTCATTTTTCAGTTATGAATCCTATGTCTATCATGTTCTCCAATTAAAATATATGAAAGTATCCACAGAATATTATCTTTTCCTGGATAAATTCCTTCATTTTACAGGATCTTCTAGTACTTCACCGTATATAAAACAAGTGTTTTAATATTTTAGAGCTGAGAATGATCCTTCCTAGCTAAAGAGAATTTATAAGAACAATTCATGTGCCTTTTAACATTTACCAAAATTTTTATAACTACTAGAATTTTCTCTTATTTTCACCTACCAACATACTTTCTGTAGTTTCCAATGTCTATAGCAGTGTGTGGCACCAGGGGAGGCAGATGCACTACTCTGCATTAAGAAGCAATGAACCAGCCTGTGGTTTGGGAGGATTTTTGGACGGCTGTGTTGCTATTATAGGTTTTAATTTTCCTGTGAAGCAAAAGTAACAGTCTTGAACATCAAGAAACAGGAAGAGATGGAAAAATATTTTCCTTTAAATGTAACCTTAACATCAACCACAGGTTGCAGAAAGGATAAGGAGTTACACTATGAAATTCTTTGCCTTGGGCAAAGGAAGATCAGGCTGTTTGCAGTCTAGCAATCTGTCAGTGGTCATATTAGAAAAAAAGTTACAGCATACGTGATTCTAAGGATGAGTGAATTAATTAAAGGACTTCAGATCCTCAGAGTAAATTGCTGTGTGAGTACAGAGATTATTTTTCTGTTTGTAGCCTACTTTATGTACTATAGTAGACAGAACATGCTCTTGCTAGAGTAATGGAATATATGGTGGAATGACCTCCAAGGTACATGACAGCCCCTAATTAATATATGTTAAATTATTTTGTGATTATTGAGTGTAAATTATTTTATACAGTAACTGTATCTATAAGTTTTCTTGTAACTTTACAGTGATAAACCTGTATGTGCTGAATTCATAGTTATTTTACTACACAGATCAGTACATGTTGAGTTCAATATAGGCATTGAAATCAGAGGTAAATTATGCCTAGAAAAATAGAGGAATTTTTTTTATATTGTATAGCATGCCTTAAAGAAACAGTTTTCCTACAAGTTTTCAAAGAAACTTCACTAGATTATTGAAAAAGTAGCTTTTATAGTATTTGTTTAGTACTGTGGGGCTGCTACAGCAAAGACTGCATTGGACTGAGTCCTTACCATAGACACCAAAGTCTGCAGTCCTTTACACTGCTCTAAGTATAAAAACATAGAGAGGGATGGTTAAAAAAAAAAAAAGGTTTTCAAGTCTGCACCATCAAAGCCTGGACTTCCCATCTGGCAGGACTTTCAGTCTGTGACCACCCCCCGGGTACCCTGTATTTCTCTCGGCAAGGATAGCTGAGCATGGTCACAGCCTTCTCACAGCTGCAGTGATCGCAACTTTATGGAGCTCAGAGCTTGGCCAAACAGGAAAATGGAAAAACAAGGAGAACCAAATATGAGGACCTTTTTAAAAACATAGGTCTCATTGTCATGTTTGTAATCCCTGGTTGGAAAGGCTTTTTCTTTTGTGAAGCACTAAACATGTAGCAGCTCCACTGAAGAGAACAGAATCTTATCTTTGGTCAACAGCTGCTTTTCATTTTGAAAAACAACGTTTTTAGGAGCCAAATCTTAGATACCCAAAACACTAAAGCTGTAGATCTCATCTCTGTACATTCAGAGTCTGACGCTTACTGCCAAGCAAGACTCATCTTTCCCAGCAGCCCAGGGGAAAGAATTTCACCCAGTTTGGATTTAGTTGACTTCAAGCCAGGCTCAAATTCTCTGATTTTCCTGTGGAAAGAGGAGGGGGAAAACTCAGAAGCCCTCCAGCGCTCATCTATATGACCCTGTCAGTAAAGGCTGACCAGCTCTGTAGTTTGTTGTGCCAATCGGTGATATAAAACTACTAGTTGTATTGTCCAGGGCTTTTTGGGATTCTGGCTACACAATAATTAACTAAAGGGCATTTTAGTGGGTTGACCTCAACCTAGGACAGGCACCCAGGTTCCAGATAGATGATGATATATCTAAATAAAGAAATATTTCCATTTTACATTTAAACATAATTGAATTATGATTCATTGCTTTGTTTTAATAAAGAAAAACCTTTCTCTCTGAGCAGGTTTACTGAAGAAGGATGGTATCTGTTTGCAGACAGCTCAAATGGAGAATTTGGTCATGTTGCTGACATTGCTACTCCAGTCATCTCCCTTACAGGGCCCAAATGCAAAATAGTGTTCTGGAACCACATGAATGGTTCAACAATAGGTTCTCTGGAGGTACAGACACGTTCTTTGTTTTGGGTTGGGTTATTTTTACTGTGTGAAATTGCTGTGTGAAAATGCTGTGTGAAAATTCATGCCTTGAAAAGGAACAATTGTTAATACTCGATTGCTCTCAATATATTATAATCTGAAGGAAGCATTTTCTTGAGTAAGCTGTGGAAAATTTAGATTTCTACAATTATCAAAAATTCTGACCTTTATAGACACTGTATAATACCCTTTGACACCAAAAAGCATCACTGGATATTTGGACATCAAGGTTTTTGACTGAATGTGAATGAAAAAAAAGAAGTAATTGTATGAAATATTTGCTTTAAAATTGTATAGCAACAGATTATTGCTATGTTATTCCTCAAAAAGTTTATTATATATCTTTCAGCAGTTAATTGTATTAATGTAAGCAACATGAATTTATTTCTAGGACATCACAATAATTTTCTCGCCCATACACTTTTCTTCGCTCTAGTGAGGAAAGCACTTCTGTAAAGGAAATGCAACTCATTCAGCAGTTGGTAGATAAATTACTCACTGCAAAGTGAATGAATAAAAGATCCTACATTGTTCTCAACAATTTTTTTGCTACAGATCTGAGTAATTGTAATGTGATTTCCCATGAATGCTACACAATAACTACAGCATCAGAAATGGATTTTAAAGATAGGATACAATACTCACTCACCTGTGAAAATTAGGTGTAGCCAGTATGTGTGAATTTAATTGTACAAATAAATTCTCACTAGCTCAGTTGCTTTGATTAACAAGTTATAACAAGAAGTTTGCAGAATTCAACTGTTTTGAAGAGGAAAATTAAAATTTATGTTGATATTACAACTGAAATCTAAGATGTGGTGTCCTTTATGCCAGGCATGTGACTTGCTAGACCTTCAGAGGAAGCATGTTCTGTTTTTTCTTGGAACTCTCTTCAACAATTTTAAAAATACCATTAAATTCTCCCAAACAAGGAAGGATCTTGCTAGGCTGCTTGGCACGTAGTTAAATTTTAATTCATTAGGATTAGTGGAAAATCAGACTGTGAAGACAGTTTGTCCTCAGTTTTAAGACTTGGGACAGATCTATTTGATTTGAGGCTCTGGATTCCAGGGCTTCTTTAGAGTATAGGAACTGACTTTAGTTGCAATCAGGTCCACAGAGTGTTTCTTAGAAATTAACAGCAAATTCTATGTAGCCATGCCCAGCATTACCACCATAAAAGACAAATGTATATAATTTTTTTTCTCAGTTTCAACAGAGGAGACTGCAATCTCCCTCTATTCTTTAACTGATTTCTGTCTTGCCCAACTTAATTGATTTTAAGTTGTACCAATGGAATCTTAATGGTGCATCTTGGAAAATCATAAAACATTTTCATTTTAAACATTGAAAATAATTGCCTGGTTTCAATTGCTTAATTAGCAATGAATGCAAGAATGTATCGGAATATAAAATTATTTAGGCAATTTCTCATTATTTTCCTCTAAAGGCTCTAAGTGTCATATGAATGTGCTTAAAAATAATCTCTTCCTCCAAAACTACTGTAATTTTCTTTAATTCACAAGTATGGATTTTTTTGCATGTCAGTCTGCATCCATGCCAGAAAATGTCACGTAGGATATGTTGAAGACTTTCCCACTGTTTGTATAAATGGTTGTCCTCCTGTGTTTCTATGCCTTTAAATGGTGATTAGCTGTCACTTTAATGTGCAACCTTAGTTTGAATATTTGTTGGAACCTTTTTTGTCTGGTTTCTGCCCTGTGATTTGGCATGGGTCATCTACCAAAGTATTAGATGTGCTTTTTCAATATCTTGCAATGTAATCAAAATGCATGGGGCTTCAAAGTACAATTGGGTACAGGCAAACCTTGGATTTTTAATAGCACATAAATTTATATGTATTTAACTCCAAAATTATAGCTTTAATATGTTAATGGTAGAAAATATGAATTTCTGATGAAGGATTTATGTTTATAATTTAGTAGGTAATTTACAGTGTATGTAAAACCATGGGTGTATGTGTCTGTATAGTCACACACACTTTTATTTATATTCATATAAATATATACTTTGTTAGTGAGAGTAAGTGAAACCTTTTCTCATTCAGCATCCTTTCTTCTCTCAAATAATATCTGTAATTCCTATTTCCAATTTATATTTTTCCCTTAAAATTCATGACTTCTGTGGGCAGTTCTTGTCTATAAAGCCAGGTGTCACTTTGTTTTTCTATTCAATTTAATATATTAGAGCTGTTTCTTTTGTTCCTCTGGAATGAAAGCTCTTCAGCGTAGAGATCTGCTGTTTGCTTGGCAGAACTTACCTGTTATGCAATACCATATACACTCATGGGATTGCATAATTTTTTTTAAAAAGCCTCTTCTTTTCAATAAGATGAAAAATGCCTGGTCTGCCCTAAGAAGATTACACAGAGTAGCAATAAATTCTTGAAAGCAGAAGTGGTTCAGGCAATTGGTCAACGGATGCTTAGCTCTGCGAACACTGGCTGGATACACAGCTTGACACACTTCTTCCATCACCCATCTTCTTGTTATTGTCGGGTCAGTTGAATTTGGATGACAAAGAGGTTGGAGCAAAGCATATTTTGGACTTTGTGCTCCTGCTAAAAAGTATCAGCTGAAACAGATGAAAATTGTATCTTTACAATAAAAGAATAAGTTTATATTTGTAGGAGAAAAAATGCTGTTTCGTAAGAATCAGGACAAGAAAATTCCATCCCAGAGTAGAGCAATCTAATGGATGCATGAACTAATACATTTTTCAGTCACTTTTGTTGTTAGTGCTGTTTCCCTGTTTTACAAATGGATCCCAACCCATTAATGAAGAATTTTTATTTGTGGCAAGCCACTCTGGACAAATTAATATGATAAGGTAGTCCAGGTAAGGTTCTGGATTTGGTATGTTTATGAGATCAGAAAATCTTAAACCATTATTTTCTTAGTATAGTCTTTTACACTGGCAAATTCCTTTGCATCAGGTTGCACACTAGGAAGAGTTTCTCGACTGGGAGGGTGGTTGGTCACTGGAACAGGCTCCCCAGGGAAGTTATCACAGCAGAAAGACTGTCAGAGTTCAAAGATCACCTGCATGACTCGTAGTCACATAGTCCTTTGGGGAGCAGGGAAGTTGACTCAGTGATCTTTATAGGTCCCCTCCACCTCAGGATGTTCTGTGATTCTGTGATATGTAACTGTTCTAAAGCTGAGTTATACAAGATACTCTTGCATTCTTGTATACATTTAAGGAACCTAAAGTGAGTTAGTAATAGAAAGATATTGGTTTTTTGTGACCTAGAATGATTTCCTTTTTAGGTACTCTGTAAAACTAGTAACAAGACTTCTAAACTGTGGACTCAAAGTGGCAGCCAAGGTCCCCAGTGGAACAGAGCAGAAGTGTTCTTAGGAATTCGTTCAAATTTTCAGGTATGAATTCTTATATTATGTGCTCTATACATATCGAGCTTTAGGTAGTTATATTATGAAATCTTCACCTCCTTGTTTCCCTTCTTGCCCCATATATATATATTGTACCTCCCTCCCCTTTTGAACAGCAAAAGTAATCTTTTTGGCTATCTGATGATTGTTTATCTGAGCTGGACACAAGTTTTGGAATTTCTCATTCCCCCTCAATCTCAGACTGATACCCATTTTTAACACAGAGTATCCCCTCTGTCCTTGAATCTAACTCAGGTTAAAGTATTCCACTTCCTTCTCATTACTGTGTAGTAGCATTACATTTGATTTATAAAAAAAGTTTTGAGCATGATGTTTGCTTGATTCCTTAGCCTCTCAGAGATGCTTAGTCATGGGTATGCCGTGCTTAGTTGTATCTTGATTTTTAAAAAAAAGAGACAGACAGACAGGAACATATTTAAAAATATTTTACGTTCCCTATACTTTGGTCTTGGATGGCTTTCAATGAAACTTTAACATTCTTTTTATATTAATGGAAATAACTGATGAATGACTTATACTAGTCCTTTTCATGCGTACTTTGTAGAAGTAGGTGGAACCCTTGATATTAATTCAGGACTAATGTTGGTTTTCCTCATTTTCTTGTCTTTTTATTTTTACTTGGTTGATTTTAGATTGTCCCTCAGTGTCATCTGTACAAGCAATAGTACACATTTTCACAGGATTGTACAGTGTGAAAGTAAGAACTGACCACTTCATATTCCAAGATTTGCAAGGACCATCATAGTATCTATTCTATTCATGTTGCATGTATAAGCTTTTATATATATATATTACCAGTGTCTTACCATAATAGCCCTGTAATTTTTATTAGGTTGTTTTCAGGGCAAAATGTGGTGTCAGTTACATGGGAGATGTGGCAGTGGATGATATTTCCTTTGAGGATTGTTCTCCTTTGGTCATCCCAGGCAGACCTTGCACATCAGACGAATTCACGTGTGTTAACAAGTATTGCATCCCAAAGGATAATCTGTGTGATTTTGTAAATGACTGTGCAGATAACTCAGATGAGAACCCTACTATTTGCCGTAAGTATTGTAGGTTTTTTAAAATATAATTATCATAAATAACTGTGCCTGCTGTGAATTGTTATTATTTGAATACTTTTGGCAGCTCATCAGCTAAGAAAGCAAACAAGAAGATAATAATTTAATTCTATTCCTTGACTTCTAAGGATTTTAAATTACTATTATTTAATTTTAAATCATATGATAAAAAATAAAAAGAGCTGTTAGTGAATTTCTTAAAATAACTGAAAAAGCAGCTGTCTTTAAAAGCAGAATAAAAATCTCCTGCTTTCCATATGAAAAGAATTTATTAAGGCTAAAAAATACTTCAAGCGTAATACCTTTGGGATATGAGGGACCTACCTGCTTTGATATTTCAGGATTGTCAGGTCTCTTAGCAAATCATTTTAATCTGAATAGTGTACAATTTTGGTTTTACAAGAGATATCAAGAAACAGCACCTGGGGTACTGGATTCAAAGAATGATGTTTCACATCAAATGGGTTCTCCTCTGAAGAAACAGATACAGATATAGTACTAACATTTTCTTGTTTCTACTGCGATCATGGCAAATGCTCACACAATCAAATCTGCATTGTTTGGTACCGTACAGTTGCCTCATTTTCATCAAGATTATGAATACAATTTATCAATTTCTCAGTTAATACAATTCTATGAAACAAACATATGCTGATATCCTATGAAGCTAAGGTACATGGCAAAGGGACTGTGTTTCGGAAAATATTTCTGTCCTATGAAACGTGTCGGTGATTTCCAAACCAGGAATAGAATGTCATTAAGCTATATGGGAACCAGTTCAGATCTGCAATTAAAAATGTGCAGTATATCAAGTTGGAATTGCTGTGTTCAAAAAGACTCATGTATTTTGCATTTTATTTCCTGAAATATTTAAGAGTCATTTACCTGTGATTTTCTTGAGCCTTCTGGGTTGTCTGTATTTTCCACAAAACACCACTGGCCAAATAAAGAGTGAAGCATTAGGGTTAAGATGGTTCAAACAGGCTGATAGGATTTAGTTTTGCAACTGAAGTACTTCATTCTGATTCCTCATTGGAAAAAAAAGATGAACTGAAACACTGCCACAAAGAAGATGCTTTCCTATGAAGTGCTTTTCTTTAATTATTATTTTTAAGTATTAAAAAAGTAAAAAATTTTTTTTAAAAAATTAAGAACTTCTCTAACTGTGTTGTAGCTGGAAGCTTTACAATGAAGTATTATTGCGACTTAAGAGCACATAGGGGTCATTACTGGGGTGCAACTTCTATAGCTGCATAGATGTTATCTTAGATAAAAAATGAATCCCATTTATAATGTCTAATTGTGCTGTAAAATTCTTGGTAACAAATATGACTTTTTTTGCTAGGTCTAGGAGCACTTTATTGAACATTTTCAATAACAGTCTCAGGGATTAGACTAACCTTTGCTTTCCTTTTTTACCCTTTTATTTTTTCAGGTTTAAAATAGGTATGCCACTTTAAATCTCCATTATGACCTGGAGAATCTGGGGTTTCTTTTATTGGTGCTGCCTCTGCTTTAAATATGTAATAAAGTAGAAATGCATAATATAACAGTTGCTGAAAATATACCTAACAGAAAAATGCTAGTTCTGTTTTCACAGCTTTTTCATGAGGCAGGCTGCCTCTAAAGAGAACATAATGATAGGAAGCACACACTTCCAGTCTTTGTGAAGATTTTAATCACTCCTTGCAGCCATCAAAGCCTTGTTTCTTCACTGCTGACCCATAGAATGGGAGCT